>OX465299.1:28859991-33659991 GCA_949987735.1 Leucophora obtusa | reverse complement strand
TCCAGTGACGGACAATACAATAGAATCAATTAAAGTTTTTCTAATTTTATCCCCATTGCTTTTATTTTTAAAGATCAAAATAATGATTAAATTGTGCCCAAAAAACTGGAATGTGGTCCAGAAAATTGTAGAAATTTTTAGTGTGGCGTTTGTTTTTTAATTTTGCTACCCGTTCTAAGTAGACGTAGCTTTTAATGAAAAACCAGCGATATCGACCTTTTATCAAATTATTTAGAAATTTTCTTAAAAAGTGCCGAAATTCTATGAAGAGTGCCAAAGTGCCATTGAACATTCAATAGTGCCACAAATCGCACTTTTGTGCCACTTTTACCAACAGTGATGTAGGCATCACAATATTTGTTTTCTCGAGTACTTTAAAGCTGAGTACAAATAAATCTACAATGAGAGAATTATCTATATGATAGTAACGGAACTCGTCCATTGAAACTTCTCATTGAATTAAATAGATTTTTCATAAATTGTTTTGAAGAATTTCATTTTATTTATTAAAAGTTTTCTATACTCAAGGAAGAAGTTTCATTAAAACTGGATTAATAAAATTTTTCATTTATTTTGTGAAAAAAAGCTTTAATAGTTTTCGGAAAAATTGCATTAAAACCCGTCCAACAAAATTCTCTCCCTCTGTGCAATTTTCATAAATTTTAGACACGTTTTCATACCGAACTCTGTTCATGCTTGACACCACTTTTTAGCTCTTAAACGTGGAATTGGGCCGCTGAACAAAATACGTGTCTCCTATTTTTTTCTCCCCTACAACATATCCAAAGTTCATTAAGATCTGCGGGTCCGCATTGGGAAACATCCTTTGTTAATTAGGGAAAGATATTGAATAAATTTAATGCATATTTACTTCCGTTAATTGTTATTTATATATTTCTACATAATTAAAATATATAAAGTTCTTTTGCTGAAAAGAACATGCCTCAAGAAGTGTTAGAGATCTATAAATTATTTATTAAATGAATAAATACATAATAGGTATGAGAATAATGAATATTATTATACTCTTTTAGCACAGTGGGGCCAACAACCAACAAAGAAGTCGTACTTATGAAACTCATAATTAATATTCAATAGTGTTGCCAGTACACATATAATTAAAGAATTTTTAACTTTCTACACAGAGAGAATTTTTGGACACAAGTTTTAGTAATTTAATGAAAAGTTTAGAAAATTTTATGAAACTAGTTTCTTAATGAACTATTTATATTTAATATTGGAAGCTTTTAACAAATAAATTACAAAATTCCATAAAATTTAATAGAAATATGGTAGGAATTACTTAATAAAAGTTTTATTGGCAGATTCATCAATTTTATGCATTAAGTCATTATTACCATGAAGAGAATTATCTCAATTCAAAAATGGATTTTCTTAAAATTTTTTTTTTCATAAGTTTTTTTTTCTATTTGTGGTAAAATAAATTTTGAATTCTATATGGAATTTGTCATATTTGATCTTAAGTCCGAACAAAAATAACACTCATTGATTTTTGAAATTTCAGTATTAAGTTGAGTTTTAATAATCTTAATTTAACAATTTATTTTTTAATTTGTTAACTATTTTTGTAAAACGTTTGTATTAGTTTTTTTTTTAAATTATGTTCTCTAAGAAATTTCGATTTGTCTAATTCAAAGTTTTTTTCTCACAAAATCATAACAACTCATCCCACTGTTGTATTCTAAAGCTTGATTGCACATCAAACCTGATACTGATTGCATCAACTAACTATGCGATCACGTGCAAGAAAATGTTTTAAAAATAAGCTAGTTAGCCAAGTTTTTTTTTTTTAAATTTGGTGATGGAGGGAAATAAATCGTCTATTAGCGGTTTTTGCAGTCAATGTTAAGTCATTGTCTAATAACAAGAAAAATCTTGAACTTGAATTGTTGGAAGTACGGGCACTTGAATTACAAATTTGTAATTTTATATTACGAGTATGTTGAATATAAAATCAACAAACAGCAACAACATTTTCCTTTTCCAATAACATAAAATATAGATGTTTATGTGAGATTTCCGTTTGAAAAGAAGTAATGAGTTATTTATAAAAAAATCTATACATAAATAAATTATTTATAATATACAATGAAAATTATACGTCTATCAAATGCGTTTCAAATCGATTTGACTAATTTTTAAAAAAAGTTTTTTTGTTGAAACGCTGATTTAAACAAATATTTTAATTCTTCTTTTAACACAATAATAAAAATGTCCTCCACTTAATTGGAAGTGTTAATTTTCAAAATTATTTATAACTAATTTTTAAGAAGCCATTTGTTAAATTTTACACAATTTATTGTTAAAATATAACATTTTCATGTTTCTGCTATTAACCGTTAGATGGCGTCACTGGTGTATCCGAAGTCTTAAAGATGGCGCTATTTCTTCCCCTTCCGATTTTATAAAATGGCCCATATCTCGAAAACTAAGGTGGATAGAGCAAAATGGACCAAAATTTTGACTCCCTCTATCCAAAAATGGGCCTTAGAGGGACCTTAGACCACCGAAAATTTTATATTATTAAAAAATTCATTTCATAAAATGAGCCTTACAGCAAAAATCAATCGAGATACAATAAAACTAATAAAACGTTTGCTTTTTCGGAGTATACTTACTTGCCTTTAGATGATATGGACCAGGTCCGGAAAAGGTTCCGTAACCCTATAATTTGAACAAATTCTGTGACTAAAGAAATTTATAGTTTTATTAATTTTTTACTTAGATATAGATTTGTTAGATTTAATAAAAAATGTGTTAAAATCAACAAATTTTATTTTAACCCAAATAACAGGAATAAACTTTGTTAAATTAACAAATTTTTCTTTAAAAGCCCAATACTTCACTACCGGTAGTTTTAAATATCAAAATAAATATCGTCATATGAAATCAAAAAAGCCGTAAGTTACATTTAAAAAATTTTACAGGAGAAGCAAATAACTTTTTAAAATTGCTTGCACTTACACTTGGGGTTAGAATTTTGTGAATAAAATCGTCGTGTTTAGTCGTAGGAGTGTAAAATTTTGCAGGAATATGTATTTTGACACGGTGCATCATAATCGATCAAAAAGTCGATTTTGAATTTTTTGTAACTTACGGCTTTTTTGATTTTATATGACGATATGTATACTACGACGAAAATTTATTTATTTTTTCTACACTCTCATAACACTTCATTTATATTCAGAATTGATTCAGTTGCTGTAACCTAGTAGTTTGATTGTCAAAACTGAATTCGGTTGGGTAACCGAATTACGAGATTGCGGCAACCGAATCAATTCCGTTGGAAAAAATCCGATATAAGAATGTAATAATTTCCCTCTTTTTAATAAATTTGTTTAACATTTTGTGGTGAATGTTTCAAGGTCCATTATTTTAGCTTAAACAGTTTGCACAGGTCGTTGAAGGTGCACTTTTTCGAACTTTTACCCAATTACAAACATGCATTTTCTTATTAAATCCACATTGGTGAAGTTTAAGAAAAATTTAATTAAAATATAAATTGCATACAAAGGCATATTTGTTTGACATTTAAAAAAATTTATTCAATAATATAAAAGTACTTACTATTATAGGAGAGCTATTCTCCCCGAAATTGAAATGATTACTGAAACCTATTGCGGCCCTATGTTCCACTGGGAATTAAAGCATTAAAAATACAAACGGCAAAGCGGTGGAAAAGCACTTTAACAGGTGGTACAAGTACTGTCAAAAAGTGCTTTCCCATTCCCAAAATGATAACATCATTAGACAAAAGGACCGGCTGTTCAAAAAGCACCGGAAAAGCACTGGAGGAACAAAATTGTTAGAAGTTGGCAAAACGCTGGCAAAACCAATAAATAGGTGGTCTGGAAATATATTTTCCAAAATAAAATTAAAAAAAAGTTCATATGTATTTTTTTTTGGACCTGCCGTGATTTGAACCCAGGCCGTCAGATTGGCAGACGATTGTTCTACCCACTGAGCTAACGAGACATATAATATTTAATGGCTAAACACATAAATGAGTGATAATAGCTGGACAACTACTGGCTATGCCAAAATGCTACACTCAAAAAAAAAAGTCAGTGAAGTCAGCAAAAAATGTTGCTGTGTCAGCAAATTTTTAGTCAGGAGCGTGCTTGCAAAAAAGTTGGTAATTTCAGCAAAAGGTTTGCTGAAAATCAGCGAGCTCATTTTTACCAAAAAAATAGTAATCTTCAGCAAAAGTTTTGCTAACACTTAGTCGACTGCAAATGAAAAAAATCCTTGTTAAAATCACTAAACTTTTTGCTGAATATTAGTAGACTGAAAAAAAACTCAAAAAACTTGTAGCGAAATTTTACTTTAGTTAATTTATTTGCTGAAAATTTAAATATAGAATATGTGTAGAGTTGTTTTCCTTTTTTTGTCATTTCCGTTTCCAGACAAGCTGCGACATCTACATTTAGTCTATCTGGTTGTCGTCCACACTATGAATGCTGTTATCAGCACAATTTTTGTAGCAAAATAAATAAGTAAAACATTAGTTCAAAATTAGTTTAGTGCTAAAAAAATATAACTAAAATTTTTGCTGAAAACGGAATTTTAGCAAAAAAATTGCTGAAAACTAGTATGCCAGTGGTGGGAGGGCAAAAAAAAAGTTGGTCTTGAAGGAGCTTTCCCACAAACAAAAAAATTGATTTTATAAAACAAAAAAAATTTTAAATTAAAAAAAATCCAAAAAAAATTTTTTGCTTGCAACCGGATTTGAACTCGGAACCTTCCGGTTACAAACATTTTTTAACGAAGCGTCAGCATTTTTATAAAATCATTGGTTTTCCAGTGAATTGAGTTTTGTACGCCTGGTAGCATTGGCTAGGTAGCAATGGATAACCACTGGTTGCAAACCTTGGCATATCACTCTAAGCCAATTCTTTACCAGTGGTTTTTTTTTATAAACCACCGAAATTTTTGTAAAACAAATACTGGTAAAACGCTTTTTGCAAACGCTGGGAAAGCGTCCCAAATGAGTGTTCTGCCAGTCATTTATTTTTAACACCGTGGTTACCCAGTGGTATGCCAGTGCTTGATTTTTTGTACCACTGGCGATTTCTGACTGGGTGGTTAGCATTATATTGTGAAATAATTGGTTACATATACCTAAAAATATTGGTAACTAATTAATCGCACTTTCTTAACTGGAAAGAGATTTTAATTAAAAAATTGTATATGTATAAAGTTTGTCGGTAGAATCTACTGAAAATGACAGTTAAAACAAAGGTATATGCAGTTAAAAAGGCCGTAAAGGTATTTACCTTTAAAAGAACTAAAACTTTTGTTAATTTTAACTGTTGAAAAACAACTCACAAATGCATTAAAAATAAATAGCAATGTCGTAAAATTATTTGGCAAATTTTTACTACAAAATTTTTAAAATAACTGACGAAATGGGTAAAAACTACTGTTTTTCTACAGTTAATTCTTTTGGCATTATAAAAGTTATTTTCATAAAAGAAAACAAATTTTTTCTTTTGATTACAAAAATATGTGTAATTACTACAGCCTATTTAAAATTCGAAATAAAAATTCCAAACCGTTATATTTTTATGCATTGGAGACATGCGCTGCTCCAGGGGGGGAAATATGGAAACCCCCCCCCCCTCAGCGAAATCGAAAAAGAAAAAAAAAAGGAAAAAAAAGGAAAAAAAAGGAAAAGGAGAAAAAAGGAGAGAAAAAGAAGAGAAAAAAGGAAAAAGAGGGAAAAAGGAGAGAAAAAAGGATAAAGTGGAAGAAATAAAAATTTGTTATGAATAATAATATGAAATTCAAATTAGATTTTCAAAATTGTATGTAGATCAATTTCGTTTGAAATTTTTCTAATTTCAAATGACAAAAAGAAATTTCATTTTAAAATTTCGCATTTTTTAATACAAAATTCCAATTTTAATTGAAAATTTTTTAAATAAAAATAAACGCTCTTACTATTTAAATTTTCCAAATGTATATGTTTGTTGACTTTAGTTAAAATTTTGGGTGGCAGCATGCTTTGACCTAGTTTATTTTTGGAGCATTCTGATTGGTTAATTTATTTTCAACCAATTAAAATATTTGAAAATGTAAATATTTCCTGAAGATTTTCATACACAAAATGAATAAAGCCGTTTAAATATAAAGTCGACTTTAAAAGTAAAATACTGTTTGGTAGTAAAGCCAAGCCGGATTTCACGTGAAAAAATTGTTATACTCCTCCATATAAAAAAAATGATAATTTTCCTCGACAATGAATTTCACGTGAAAACTGAGAAGAGATTGTTTTCACGCAAATTTAATGTACAAGACTATTATTTTTCTTGGGGAAAAATCACATTTTTTGTATAATGTGATTGTGTCTGATATAAAATTGAAAAATTGTTCATTTTTATAATTTAAATTAAAATTTGAGTAAAATTAAAATTCGAGTAAAATTTTTCTATGTGAAAAACCACTTACAGTGCTTTTGGGAAAAAGACTAAATTTTATTTTGAATTTTTTTCATTAAAATTGCAGAACTGAACTTCTAATGGAATTTTCTAAATTTGAAGTGGTAAATGCTACTATATTTTAGAATTTTCTCATTTCGAAATAAAAAATCGAAATTTCTCTTAATTTTTTGTTAGATTTAAGATCAAATTTGACAAATCCAAAAAGAATTCACAATTAATTTCAAGAATTTTTTAAATATTAGAAGTATTTAGTTAAAATTTATAACTGAAGTATAAAAAATCAGCTTCTAATAAATAAAGTGAATATAAAAATAATGAAAATAATTTCAAAACTTTTCAGGAAATATTAACTTTTTGTATTGTTGTTAAAAAGTAATCTCTGAGTTAAATCATTGTAATCATCTCAATCAAATTTTGAGGACTTTTCAGACTCCGGCGACGTTTTTCGTAAAATTTTCAAAGTTTAATTTAATGAAATCCGCGATTTAAATCGTCATATGTATATCGAAAAATGGATTCTTTAAAATTTCTGAAAAAATATATACGGTGTGTTCGATTAGTCGAAATTCTTACTACTTTTACTACAATTGGAAAGTCTTGTTTACTTTTTATATTGAAACTGTTTTTTTTTTTATTTAATAATTCAGGAACCACAGTGTCATTGATAAAAAACTAAGAACTAATACAAAAATATTAAAAGGCTACGATAAAGTATCCCGAACCGCGTATTAAGATAAAATGGCTTTAGACCTTTGATAACGATAAATGGTTAAAGTTCATTTCAAAATAGTAACTATTCACGTGGCTCAATCATGGCTTCAATTATAAAAGGATAGAAACAATTAAATAATTGTAGAAAAATTCTCAAAAATTTAAAATTTTTTTTAATAAATCAGAAATTATCAAATTAAAGAATGAGTTGCAGACCAACTTCAGGCACGCTTTCAGAAGCTTTAAAGTGATATACCAACCAGTCACATAGCTAAAATAATACAAAAGTTAGACCCAAATATGTACGGAAAGTCTACAGCAAATTTTATAATTTTCCCCAAATTGAACACCAATTTTAGCTATACAAAGTATTCCAAGTTATAGCTAGTTTCATACAATTTAAATAGAGTGCGGAAATTTATATTGTTGATTTTATATGTTATTTAATATAAACTTTTTTAGGCATTACTAACCCATCCTTGTTGGATGTCAAATACGTATCAAATATTAAAGTTTTTGATGAAAAATATAACTTAGCATTTTCCGTTGGACTTTATATTGTCTTTTATACCTAAAGCGTCGCTCATAAAATCATTAACCTTGCGCTGCGGAGTCCAAAAATGTCCAACAAGTAGTGTATGGCCAAATCAAAAGGGGTTAAAAAATATTTTTTGTGAAAATTAAAAAAAAAAAAAAAATTTACAAAAATTTCAATAAAACTGATTTTTTTTATTTTTTAAATAACTAACAAAAACAACTGTTTACTGTAAAAATACAGATTAAATAGTTTTTATAATTAAATGTAACTGATTTAAACAACTGTTATGAAATTACAGTACTTTTCGTTAGTTTTTTTTTTAAATAACTGTCATAAAAGTTGTTTTGTGTTTTCCACAGAAAAACAACTGAAATTACTGTTAAAAACAACAAACTACTGTCAAACATTTTTGAATGTATCAAGTATATCCAATTTTGAAAAAATGAAAATATTTATATATCATGTCATATTTTTCCGGATCTACCGATAGAAATATTAAGTTTGATACAAACTTTTGTTTATTTAAGTGTCTACACCCTGTCCGCGGGAAGACACATATACACTCAGAAAAGTTCTGCAGTTACTACATGACAGTTATTTGTGTAGTAATGCGGTTGTAGTTATTTTAACTACAATTGTAGTTAATTTACTTAGAGCAAAGTTTTTAATGTTTTTGACAGTTATTTTTTTAAACAAACTACAAAAACTACTACATTGTAGTAACATTTATTTTATGCAGTTATTTTGAATTTTTTTTACAAATACTTAAATTTTCAAGTGTGTGCACACACAAGAAGCAAACAAGAGCATGTGTATGAAGCGCTTGTTTAGAAATTTCTAGTGAAAGAATATGAGAAGAACATGTTTTCTTTTGTCTTAGTCATAAAACAACGCCAAAGAGTGAGGACGCGTAATACGGAAAAGGTTATATATTTTTTATTAAATTATTAAAATAATAAGGTAAGTTTTATAATATAAAATATAAATTTATTTACGGGAATGTTGAAAAAATATTGTATTTATTTTCTTTCAGTTCTTTTATATTCCCATTCCTTTCTACCTGGAGAACAAAAGGAAGCTAAACAACACCATATTTCATCCCTCACAGACGGACATCTACAACAATATCTTAATAGTGAAAAATAAAAGTGACATAAAGTGTAAATTTTGATTTCTCAATTTTAAATTAATTTTAGAATAAAATTAAGTTAAGAGCCCAGCAAAAAACTTGGAAGTGATCTTAAGGAATCAATTTTTCATTGATTCCAAAGTATCATTAAGTTCTGATTTTCCGCTTCTAAAGCAGTTCTTTTTCACAACTTCCGAAAATGTGATTTTGAAGGAAATTAAGTCTTTCCAAATCTATCTAACTACAGATATTTCCATATAAATTTAACATTTATAACTGTGGTTAAGCACTTAACTTTAATTATTTTGACACAAGTTGTCAGGTCCAAGTGATTTGCCTAAATTTTTTACGAACAAAAATTAATTCCTTTTCACTAATTAAAAAGAACATCAAAAAGATCATAAAAGAAAACTTCCACCCTATGACAACCCTATGTAAAATTCATTGGTTCCGATCCAAATTTTCACAATATCGAATCCAAATCACTGCTTCTTTTTCTCTTCCTTTGACGATTTTTTTTTGCTGGGAGTCTTTATAAAAATTTGTTTTTTATTAAACTTATAATTTTTAAAATAATTTTTATTTATGTTTTTTAACTACATTTGCAGTTGTTTGTACAGTTTTGCAATAATTTGCATGTATGTTGTTTCAATTGCATTTGTAGTTATTTTTACTACATTTGTCAGTTGATTTTTAACAGTTAAAAATAACTTCATATTGCAGTTAATTTAACTGCAAATGTAGTCTACACCTTTTTAAGTGCAAATGCAGTTATTTTAACTGTCATTTGCAGTTGATTTTACCTACATAATTCCCTGAGTGTAAAAATTATTATTCAAAAGTCACTAATTTAAGGATGCACTGTCATATTTCTTTAAAATCTACATATTTGTAAGATTTATATTGAAATTCGTACAAATCTATAAATATTTAATAAAACGTTAACTGAAATTAAGCCTTTTATTTAAAATATTCGCTAAAACACAATGATGTATGAAGATTTTTAAACTTGTGATTCACAAAACGACAGAATAATTCGAAATATAAAAAAAAGTTCATTGATCTCTGGTGAAATGATATATTCTATGAATATATTGTACCAATTACTTCAGTAAAGTTTTTCATATAAAAATAGCGTCCAAAAAAATTGGATCAACATTAAATGATAAATATTTGCGTATTTATACTATGCACAGAGAGACTTTTATTGCACGAAAAAGTAATGAAAATTTCATAAAATTTTATAAAAACTTGCATCAATTTCATGCAAATTTTTAATAGACGAGTTAATTTCCAAAGATTTTTTTTTTCGAATTTTAGCGATTTTTTCAATTCTAGCGATTAGTTTTAAATTTAGCGTAGTATTTTTCCATTCCAGCGGTTTATTTGAATTTTATCGATTTTCTTGAATTTTGGAAAATTTTTGAAAATTCTAGCGATTAATTTTAAATTTACCGTATTTTTCCATTCCAGCGGTTTAATTCCTTATTTATTTGAATTTTATCGATTTTCTTGAATTTTGGAAAATTTTTGAAACTTTAGCGATTTTTTGCAATGTTAGCGATTTTTTAGGTTCTAACGATTTTTAAAAATTAATAAAAATGCATATTAATTACAATATTAATTGCATTTGGTCTATATGACGCGTTTGAAAAAACAACACTTTACTAAGAAAATAAAAAAAATGCCCCGCTGGCAGTCGTTCTCCGATATCACAAGTTGACCGCACTTGTACGTAAAAACCATACGTCAGTGTGGCAACATTTGTGAAAAGGAGACAAAGAGGAGATAAGAAAATAAACAAAGAAAATTTAAAGTAGAATGTTTGTATGTCTGTTTGATCACTTCTGAGAGCAAAAAACAATAACAGAAAGCTGAATAGAAAAGAAAAACTATGGATTAGCCACACTATGGGCAAGGCCTTACGTAGGTTAGATGGCTAAGCTATCGAACTCTAGTATAGTTACGTTTGTAATGTGGGAATGCATGGGTTCGATTCCTACAGCCGACAGGTTGTTGAAAAAATTATCATATAGAGACAATTGACAATAAAATATAAACAATAATACAATTTAATGGAAAATCACTGATGACGCCTGTCCAGAAGAAAAAGGCAGAAACTAGATCTAGTCTGATTTGAAGATTAATAATGTGTTTATAACTTTGAAAAAAATGTTTATTCTTCTTCCTAACCTCAAACCTACATGCTTTTTTTCTATTTTCCATGTTTTTATAAATTTTAGCGATTTTTTTTACTAACATATTTACATATGTTTTTTCTAATTTTGGCCGTTTTTTTCTATTCTCTCGATGAAAGCTTTTTCATTTTAGCACATTTTTTCCATTCCAGCAATTTATTTTTTTATTTTAGAGATTTTTTTTAATTTTGTCGATTTTCTTTAATTTTGTAAAAAATTGAAATTTTGGCGATATTTTGCTATTTTATCGATTTTTTAGTTTCTAGCGATTTTTCGTTCTAATCTTGAGGGATTTTATACATTTCAGCAATTTTTTTGCCAACATATGTATTCTTTTTCTAATTATAGCCGTTTCATCAATTGTGTCGATGTTTTGATTGTACAAGCTTTTTCATTTTAGCGATTTTTTTTAATTTCAGCGATTTTTAAATTTTAGATTTTTCTTCATTTTTCACTACCGCTGACAATTCTTCAATGGCAGTGTTGTCAGTTTAGGGCATTTATAGGGAATTTGGTTTATGTGAATGGGGATAAAAATTTACGTTTGGCGATCCAGCAATTTGTTGGGGATGGTAACAAAATTTAAGGGAATTTTTACGGAGAAAAAGTTAGCTTTTGTTCTTTTAATTTTTATGTTTTTTTTAACCCTGATAATATTTTAATGTTTTGTATATTTCATTTATAGTTGATGGTTACGCTAAATAGCTTAAGGCTATAAACATTTTGCCTCGCAAGTCCATACAAAATGTCACTGGTTCTTAATCAAGTTGTCAGAATTCCTGTCTATCTGCTAGAATGGTGAAACTTCTAAATTCAAACACCATGTACAATAAAATTTTATGACCACACTCAAAAAAGATTGACAGTTACTACATGACAGTTGTTTGTGTAAAATTTATGCAAAAATTGTATTAAATATATTGAGATTTTTAAAAAATTAAATGTGCTTAAATCCCAAAACTGGTTTAAAAACTTGTGAAGAATAATTTTTTGTAGGCCTGTCCTAAGAAAATCTTACGAAGTTTTTAAATTTCTATAAATATTTTGTTACATTTAAATACAAACACAATAAGAATTTTTTGCTCTCGTTTACGACCTTTATCAAACACTTCAGATATTAAATGAAAAACAGAAACAACAATAAAATATTACAACAATTTGCTTTGTCAACTTCCAAAATATTACCCTGTTGTTTTGACAAAGCTAGCAATGTGGCAACATCTATTCATTTACAACCAATAATAGAAAATCATATGTTTTCTATATTTTTTAGTTAAATTTAAATTTGTACAAACATGCAAGGGTTTGTTTCGTTATTTCAGTTTTAGTTATCTTAGTTTTAAAATAAAACTATTAATCTTTTTTATGTTAATTTTCGTTTAAAAATTTAACTTTTTATACACTTTTAAACCTTATGATTTATTAAACATTTTAACGACAGAATAATTCTATATACAAAGAAAAGGTTCATTGCTCTCTGGTGAAATGATCTGTACTATGAAAATATTGTTACAATTACCTCAGTAAGGTTTTTCAAATTAAAATTGCGTGCTAAAAAAGAATTAGATCATCATCAAATGATAAATGCTTGAGTATTTTTATACTACGATATATTAAATTTATACACAAATTGTTATTAAAAAAAAATAATTTCGCACTATTATAGTATTTTGGTGAAGCGTAATATTGTCATAAACAGGGAAAGGAAGTAAATTTATTAAAAATCGTGTTTTATGTGCATAAAATAGGTATTAAAATCAAAAATATTTAAAATTTTAAAAATATGCATTTGTTATTGATTTATTTCAGCATTTTCAATATTATCAATGCAATTTTAGTAAGTTTTTTTCCCTTAAAAAGTAGTTTAGACATTGAAAATTGGCGATAATTGTCATCGGAAAGTTCGTAATTGTAATCTTCTGTCAATCTGTCAATTCTGACTTCTGTAATCTTCTGAAAGCAAAATTATTCGTGATGAACAAAATTTATTAATATTTATAAAATTGAATAAAAAATTTTAACATTTCAGAAAATATGCTTTAAAACATGCATATTTTTTAAAATATAAAAAAATATGCATTCATGATAAAATATGCAACAATATATGCCAAAATATGAAACAAAATAATCAAAAATATTCATTTATACTAAAATGTGTGAAAATATGCATTAACAAATCGCTGCTATTTTGTAGCAAATTTATTGATTCGCAAAAATATTAACAGCGGTATTCAAAATGAAAATTTAGCATAGAGTTAACATGAGTTTTATTCATAATACTGTTGCTAAATTCCTTCTAATGTTTTGTTATCAAACGCCAAAAAACAAAAAATTCCATTCACAATAATAAAAAAAGCCTTGTATTTTCAAACACAGGTTTGCTCTTAATCGGTGTGCTAAGAAATCATTTTGAATAAACTCTATTCTAACAAGCTGCTAGGTCTAAAAAACATTCAAGTTAACAGCTCGTTGTGTACGATGTATAAAAAGCTACTAACTTTTCAATTTGATACAGCAAACGTATTTATATTAATATAAAGTTCCCTGCCCTGCTCATAAATAATAATATTTAATATTGTATTGATATTACAATTTCAAAAGAAATATTAAAACATAAATTTGTACTTTCAATAACATGTTAAATTTATTATGATGAAATTCCATTCCAAATGTTGGCTTCATATTTATTTCATTCAATCGCTCATGGTCCTTAGTAAAGCAAAATATGAATATGAGGTACTTAAAATCTGTAAATAAAGGTCAAAAATGATAAGGGCATTCACTTCGAGAAAATATAGGTCTAATCGCAACCTTTTAATACAATTAATAAGTTCATATTCAAATTTTCATTGGATTTGAAATATTAATTTTTTCTATAATCCATTTACGTTTCATTTATAATTCAAAATATTTTAATTGCATTTTGTTTTAAAAAGACCTTTAGCGTTTATATTGACAATTTTGACTTTGGGACGCAGATCACGAATAGGGTCTTCGAATTTTAAAGTTAGCTATAGTTTAATAAATATTTTCAAAACCGTATTTGTAGGAAACTTATTGTAAATAAATACAAAATTGAAAGTAATAGTGCTATTTTTTTTGCAATATTTTAAAATTATGAAATATGCCCTTTAATTTGATATATCGCACGTTTTGACAGCTGCCGAAATATTCCCTATATATGGCTGAAATCAAAAAATGTGATAAATTTTTGGGTCAAATTTGTGAGAAGCAAAAAGTGTTAATATTTCGGTTTTTTCTTAATGGAATCAGTAAGTTTAGTCATTATAAACCTAATTGCAAAAAATCTCATCTACAAGTTGTCGCAATAACTTTTTTTGCACAATTTTAATTTTTTTTTTTGTAACAGAGTTTACATTTCTGCAAGCAAAAGATATAACAAAAAAAATTGCGTACGAATTTTCTTCAATTTATTAGTTTTTCGTATTTGGGTTTCCAATTTGCTTTCCAATGATATAAAATTTGTGTTTATCAAATTGGCGGTTTCGCGAATAAAAATACAATTCATTCCGCGAAAAATTTTTTTTTTTAATTTTGTATTTTTGGTCCTTTTAAATGCTTTTCAAAAAAATAAAATTTTTTAAAATCCCAACAGCGGTTGGGAGTTTACAGTTACGGAGTTTACATTTGGTTACTTTTTTCGTTTTCTTTCAGAAACGCTTTGTTAGAATTTTTTTTTCGAAACAAAATCGCATGATGCCTACAAGGTGAATCCAAATATGACATTGTTTTTCTTACTCGTTAAATAGTTTGGTATAAAAATTAGGAACGGAGTTTACAACATTTTTTCAAATCTTATTAAAGACATCCTTTTTCATCTCGAGAATGTTACATGCTGCAGAAAAGTTTCAAGTCTGTTATACTGGATGATTACTTACAGTCCAACGATCATTTGAGGATAAATAACATTATACTAACAGAAAAATTAGTTCAATTTAATCAGAACGCGTTTAACAGACTTCTGTACTAAATTGTTTTTTTGAGTGTAGAGCTTATTTTAGAATTTGGTATTATTCACCCCAAAATCTATCAGAATTGATATGTCGCATGCCCGATGCATTTTTAGTGTTGTAAACAAGCTGGCATCACTTTATCTGTTGATTTAAAAACAAATAGATTTGCGAAAACATTTTTTCACAATCACATCATCTCATAGGATTTTTGGTCGTAAAATCAGATAATGTAAATCCCATTTTAGCAAACAGATTCAGCTGATTTCAGTAGTTGTTTCTGCAGGACCCGAGCAGCCTGCAGAGTGGAGTACTCTATCATTGTGATTGTGGCTTTAAAAAAAAATTTTAATATCAATTTCAGATTTTCAGGGTTTATTAATATTTTAGAAAATATTTAATTGATTTGTTTAATCAGAGCTACAACCTCACTACACTTAGAGAATTATCTGCATTAAATCAATAAAGTTTCACTGGAGCTCGTCCATTAAAACTTTTCATTAAATATTAACATATGGAAAATTTCATTTTATTTAAAAAATTAAATTAAAAATTTCATGAACTCAATGAAAATGCTTCATTAAAAACAGGTTTCATAATAATGTAAATTTTTCATTAAATTAAAGACATTATTCATTCACTTTGTAAAGCAAACTTCATGAGTTTAATGAAAAATTTCAATAAAACTCGTGCAAGGAATTTCTTTCTGTGTTATTATAAAATTTTTAATTTAATATTCCATTAGTTTGTTTAAAACTGTTTTTTTTGTCATCTTACTGATGCAATAGTGTTGAGGATTTTAATTTTTTAAAAAATAACAATTTTTTGACATAGATTTAAAGTTAAACAATTGTGCTTAAAAATAAAAAAAAATAATATATCAAATATGTAATTAAGACTAATATGCGTTTGTAAATCGGCAAAAAAAATGCGCTTAGTTTAAAGCAAGGTTGGTTACCGAAACGAATAACGGTAAGGGTAACGGTAACGGTATCAGATTTCGTTTGTTTAAAGGTAACGGTATTTAAGACTGTTTCGGTAACGGTATACCGTTATTGAAACAGCAATACCGGTACGTACCGATATTAAAAATTATGTTAAAAACATATAAAAACAAGTAAAAACATGGCATATTTTTAATTTTAAGTACTGAAAATACAGATTTTAAGCTATAAATTCAATACTGGTTGTTTTAATAAGTAAAATTATTATCTATAAATTTTTTGTAAAAAAAAACACTCAAGATTATAAAATAAAAAATAAAAAAAATTGTAATTTTTATACAAAATAATAAATACCGGTAAAATACCGGTAACTACCCATAAAAATAACGGTATCGGTAACGATAACGGTATTTATAATTTTTTTTAGAGGTATCGATAACGGTAACGGTATTCAATTTGAAACGGTATTTTAGCGATAACGGTATTATAATGATAACGGTAACCAACCTTGGTTTAAAGCAATCTGTTTAATTTTGCATACTAATTTACACTATCGGCAGCTTCAAATTAATTTTAAGAGTGTCTTCTTTTACTGCTATCTAGAAGGAACTTGACAGTTGTTTATAGTATTGCGGTTGCCTACTGTTAATAATGTTCAAGATAACATTAGATAGGCATGCCATAAAAACACAGATATTACATTGTTATCACAATTCCCAAAGAAAGTAATGAAAAAATACATATAAAATTACAATAATTTTTAAATTATGATAAAACTTCATTTCAAAATTTAAAGACAGACATTTATTTTAAACGCTCATGGTCCTTAGTAAAGCAAAATATGAATATGAAGTGCTTAAAATCTGTAAAGAAATTTTAAATACTTATATCAATAATAACAGAATAATAAAGGTATTCACTTTGAAAAACCATAATTGAGAAAAAAAAATTATTTTAAGCTCTATTCAAATTAAAGCCTCAATTACATTACATTTATAAGTTACCAGATTTTAATTACAATAATTTTTATAATCTTGATATTTTTCAATTGGCTATTTTGACATTTTGTTAAATTACTTGTGTTTGGAAATATTATGCTTGACAATCATGAAAACGGATTTTTGCTGAAAAAAAAAAACATTTTTAACCTGACACCATTGAAAAAGAAAGAAAAAAGCAAGTTCGTTTTTAAGTGGTATTGGTAAAAATACAAAACTATTCAAAAATAGTATACACATTTTTAAAAGATTATTTGCTAATCAGAGAGATTAAAAAAATTCTATTTTGGATGGGAATTCGCACACATTTTATTATATTATGGCCTTATCTCAGCGTGAATACCCTTAATGGAGTAACTTTTGATTTTCAACACTCACACTTGTAAATGTTGCAAAGTTAAAGCCAAAAATTGGTTTTGGTTGAAAAACCAATGGTTTCTGAGCCCTTTTTATAAAAAATTTTAAACAATAGTTAAATTCCTTTGATTGTTCATACCATTTTTCAATTTCATAAGCAGCATCTGCAACTTCCATAGACTAAACAAACCAAATTTCAAAATTAGAACAAAAAAGGTTTTATTTGTGTAATTACAAAATTTCCAAGCTTACCGTATAATAAACCATATTACCGGAACCACACCAATACAATAATTGGGCAAAGGCACAAAACACATACACTTGAAATCTTATTGCGACCATGGGTTTATCTTTGGCCAACATGGCCTCAAATGCTGCCAGACAAATCATAAATGTGCTAGCACCCATTTGAGCCACATAACTCCAATAGAAAATAGTATTTGTTTTCGAAATTAAACTAAAAAATAAATAAAAAATTCGATGTCAGTGAACGTAACTCATGAGAATGTGTTGGACATACGTCCTTTAACTATGCAAAAAATATTTGAATGTGTGCGTAAAAAATTTGTTTGTTGACAAAAGAAGAAGTGGGGGTCTCACTTGTTTTAAATATCTTTTTTGAGAAAATAAAAATAGTACGGTGTTTTCACTTTTCAACTTGTTGCGAAACAAATGTTTTGAAGCAAAAAATGAAGTTGAGGTAAATATAAAAAAAATAAAAAATCAGAAATCCAGACACTTCTAACGCGATGCAGTCTCTGACCATAGATTATATAGAAATCGTACACTTCTTCTTCGTTAATCAAAAAATATATTTTTTCAAATACAATAAAATATTTTTTTGTATAGACATAGGACGTCTGTGCAACACATTCTCATAAGTTATGTCCACTGACAGTGAATGTCAGTTAATGAATAAGATTTCTATGAATACTATGTCTCTAACCTCTATTTTGATAAGTGGCAAACATAATGACAAATTGAATCAGAATTTTCTAAAATTGTTGTCTAGATTTATTGAAAAATGTACATACCCTATAATATACTGATGAAATTCAATAGCCTTATGTATATCCTGTAGATAATCCGTTCCAGGCTGTTTACCCAACTCCCTAATACGTATACAAAATATTTTCAAATTTAATGTAGTCTGTGTAAATATATGGCAACCAAGATTATCAATTAACATAATACTTAAGAGAACAAAAAGTGTCATCATGCTTTGAAATATATAAATACATGAAAATCGCAATGGATATTTATCCAAACTTTTCCATTCAAAAGGAAACTTAGCACGATAGGGGGTACCACCCGAATGGGTTAATAAGGGTGGCAAACCAGTGGCTGCCGTAAATAAAAGAACTACTTGAAAAAAGAAGAAAAATGCGATGGTCTCCGCTACAAAATAAAAACGCTGCAATTTTTGTATTTCCGCAAGACTGTTGGAGTTTCTCAAACAACCAAAATGATAATGCATTTTTTGGAGTTCTTCAATTATGCCTTCAATATCTTTAGCTTGGCGGAAATATAAAATCAATTTGAAAGAAACTAAATAAATCTGAAAAAAAAAACAAAAGAAAAGATGATGAAAATTCCTTAAGAAAAATTATAATGGATAGTGGAAGCTGTAATTTATTTTCAATATTTTTAGGATTTGTTACAGTCATATAACGTACAACACCCCACTGTGCTTCAAAGTTTATATTTTCTTTTAATAACTAAAATTATGATTTACCCCAATTAACACCACTAGATCATCACCAAACAATATAATATCCTTTGTAGCCTCATAAAGATCACAGGTTATAGTTAAAGCAAAAATTGCCACCAGTAAATATAGAAATTTATTTATTATTCTGTAATAAAGATATTCACCCTGCCATTCGCGTGGCCAAATACCCAATAATCTATAGAAAATAAATCTCAAATTTATTCTCAATTTGTATCTTATGTTATTTTTATTCTTCTCACCTCAAATAGTTCCTCATATATACCGCTGAAATATTAACGGGATGTTGCTTATAGCGATACACCCTTATGGCATCTTTGAAAGGCGCCAATATGGTTTTTAAACTTGCATCTTTCATGCCACGAACAACATCATCATCATCATCTTCATTGTAAAACTTTGAGATTTTAAATTTTATCATTTTGTGTTGGCTCCTTAACTATTGATGACTGAAGAGATATTGCACAGGGTAAGGATTTTATATATTTTTTCAAACACAATAAAATGTTTTTTTTGTATAGATATAGGACGTATGTCCAACATATTCTCATGAGATACGAATAGTAAACTGAATATTACACAGAAAAAAATTAAAATCGAGTTTCAATTAAAATATTTGTAAATACAATTAAAAATTTAATTGAATTCGAACCAATTAAGAAGATCGTTTCAATTAAAGTTTTAATTATATCAATTAAAAATTTAATCAAAAATCATAAAAATTTTCAATTAAGCTATGATGCTTTTATCAAAATATGTGATATTGAAAATATTATTTTTGAGTGATTTGAGACACACTTTTGTAATTTTTTTATCTGCAGTAAAGGTATTGTAAAAATATTAAATATAAAATGATTTTGCGCACCGCATATTGATACCCGATTACTGAATGTCCAGTTACAATTTAGCCGGCAGTGAAAATAAAATTTTATATGGGAGACAACAACAAATTTGTCAGTTTAAGTCAAAGTTAGTAGCTAATTGGACATCGGGCCTACACTAATAGGAAAAAGTCCGTAAAAAAATTAGTTAAAACTACTAAAAATTAGTTAAAAATGATGCCGCAGAAAAAACTGCCAAATTAGCAGATTAGTTTAGTTTATTAGTTTTTTTTTTTTTTTTTTTTTTGCTGTTCCTATATTAGTAATATAGGAACAGCAAAAATAAAACTGTTAAAAATACAGAATTTTAGTTATATTTAAGCTAAATATTTGTAAATGGAGAAGAGCAAATTAACCTGCTAAAATGAGCAAAAAATTTCGCTAAATAATTAGTAGCCTAAAACTCACCAAAAAAATTTATAATTTTCGAAGTTTTTTTCGATTTTTTTTAATGCAAATAAAAATCGAGCCTTTTGAAAACAGCAGTTAACAATTTTTTTAGCAAATATTTCTTCTGATTTTAGCAGAATAGACTGCTATTTGCATTCAACTAAATTTAGCTTAAAAATAGCAAAAATTTTGTAGATATAACAGTTTATTTTTGCTATTTTTAGTCTACAAATATTTAGCAAAAATTTCTGCAAATTTTACAATACAATTTGCTATTTTCAATTAACTCAAAGTTAGGCTAACTATAACTAAAATTATGTAAATTTAATTTTGCTGTTCTCATTTTAATAGTGTTTAGTAAAAAAATCTGTTAATTTTAGCAGTTTTTTCTGCAGCATCATTGTACCCTACACCACTACGTGGAGGGGTATTATAAGTTTGTGCTGATGTTTGTAACACCGAAAAATATTGGTCCTAGACCCACCTTATAGTATACCGATCGGCTCAGAATTAACGATGTCTGTCTGTCCGTCCGTCTGTCTGTCTGTCCATGCATTCTTGTTTTTAACTAATTTTTAGTAACTGTTTCTTCCATTTTTACAGATTTATTTCTATGAGTGTAAGAAGATAATTTAATTGTTATGATTAAACTTTTAATTGAAAAATAATTTGAAATCAAACAAAATTTTAATTGAAATTTTATTGGCGATAATTTTTTCTGTGTACGAATACCCAATATTAACCGAATATTCGTGACAACTATTAGCCAACCCAGTCAGAAAAATACAAACGGGAAAGCGGTGGCAAAGCACTTTAACAGGTGGTACAAGTACTGGGAAAAAGTGCTTTCCCATTCCCAAAATGATAACATCATTAGACAAAAGGACCGGCTGTTCAAAAAGCGCCGGAAAAGTACTGGAGGAACAAAATTTTTAAACGTTGGCAAAACGCTGGCAAAACCAATAAATAGGTGGTCTGGAAATATATTTTCCAAAATAAAATTAAAAAAAAGTTCATATGTATTTTTTTGGTCCTGCCGTGATTTGAACCCAGGCCGTCAGATTGGCAGAAGATTGCTCTACCCACTGAGCTAACGAGACGAATAATATTTGATAGCTAAACACATAAATGAGTGATAATCGCTGGACAACTACTGGCTGTGCGAAAAAGCTAGCACTAGCAAACAGTTTTTTGGAAATAATATGTGTTGGGAGGGCAAAAATAAAGTTGGTCTTGGAGGAGCTTCCCCACAAACAAAAAAATTGATTTTATAAAACAAAAAAAATTTTAAATTAAAAAAAATCCAAAAAAAATTTTTTCCTTGCAACCGGATTTGAACTCGGAACCTTCCGACTACAAACATTTTTTAACGAAGCGTCAGCATTTTCATAAAATCATTGGTTTTCCAGTGAATTGATTTTTGTACGCCTGGTAGCATTGGCTAGGTAGCACTGGATAACCACTGGTTGCAAACCTTGGGATATCACTCTAACGCTGGCAAAGCGTCCCAAATGAGTTTTCTGCCAGTCATTTATTTTTAATACCGTGGTTACCCAGTGG
This sequence comes from Leucophora obtusa, assembly GCA_949987735.1. Classification (NCBI taxonomy): domain Eukaryota; kingdom Metazoa; phylum Arthropoda; class Insecta; order Diptera; family Anthomyiidae; genus Leucophora; species Leucophora obtusa. The sequence continues at coordinate 33,638,121 of OX465299.1, read as the reverse complement.
TATGCCAGTGCTTGATTTTTTGTACCACTGGCGATTTCTGACTGGGAAATATTAACCAACCCAGTCAGAAAAATACAAACGGGAAAGCGATGGCAAAGCACTTTAACAGGTGGTACAAATGCTTTCCCATTCCCAAAATGATAACATCATTATACAAAAGGACCGGCTGTTCAAAAAGCGACGGAAAAGCACTGGAGAAACAAAACTTTTGAACGTTGCCAAAGCGCTGGCAAAACCAATAAATAGGTGGTCTGGAAATATATTTTCCAAAATAAAATTTAAAAAACTTCATATGTATTTGATATGTGTTTAGTCAAGTTAGTCTTAAAGGAGCTTTTCCACAAACAAAAAAATTTTAAATGAAAAAAAAATGGCAAGAAAAATTTTTTGCTTGCAACCGGATTTGAACTCAGAACCTCCTGACTACAAACCTTTTTTAACGAAGCGTCAGCATTTTTATCAAATCATTGCTCTACCAGTGAATTGGTTTTTGTACCACTGGTAGTATTGGCTAGGTAGCAATGGATAACCACTGGTTGCAAACCTTGGCATATCACTCTTAGGCCATTCGTTGCCAATGTTTTTTTTATAAATCACCGAAATTTTTGTAAAATAAATGCTGGAAAAACGGTTTTTGCAAGCGCTGGCAAAGCGTCCCAAAGGAGTGCTCTCCCAGTCATTTATTTTCAATATCATGGCTACCCAGTGGTATGCCAGTGCTTGATTTTTTGTACCACTGACGATTTCTGATTGGGAATATTTAAAATATATAAAATTTATGAAATATATAAAATTTATAAACATAGTATAGAAAATCATTACCAGATATGTGGGTATGTAACTACATATCTAACTATAATGGTAACTAGTTACTTTTATTATTACATTTCTTATTACTTTTGTATGGCGATGTCGCTCTAAAATAATGAGTTATGTTTACACACCAGCATACGAAAAATCAAAAAATATATGGTTACTTATCTGCTTACAAATATTGACAAAAATAATGAGTCTAAAATAGATTTTCAAAAAAATAAGTTTAATAAAAAAATATTTTTTTATTATAAATTTTATTTTATAAATTTGCTCGTGCGGGAATCGAACCTGGCATTCCAGATTGCCAGTCAATAGCACTACCATCTGAGCAATCTCGACATGTAATATTCGATAGATAAAAACATACAACCAGACAAAAAATCTAAAATATGTTGTTACATATATCCTTACCAGTGTTGAAAAAATATTCTGTCTAAAAATAGATTTCAAAAAATGTTTTAAATAATGATAAAAATAAGTCCCCAGCCAGCAAACAAGCTCAAATATTAATCAAAAAAAGAGCAAAAAATATATTGATAAAAATTCAAATTTTTGTATGAAAGTGGTTCATCCAAAAGAGCCTTCTTTTTTGATTTAAAAATGACTAAAAAAAAAAAAAGATTTAAAAAAATTTGAAAGGCTCAACAATTAATCATTTTTTGAGCCTTTATTGAATTCCCAGCAAAATATTGGTAATTACACCTCATTACTATCTGCATTACAAAAAATGATATATCATTACCTTTTTCATTATTTTATAATATAAAATAATGACTTCTTAATAACGGGCTATTGTATTCATTGTTTTTCAATATAAAATAATTACTTACTCGTAATATTTTAAATAAGTACTTTTTACACAGTCAAATTTTTTACATTTTTATTTATTATCATGGATGGTAACCGAAACGAATGCGGTTATGGTTAGGGTAACGATATTTTAGGTTATTTCGGTAACGGTATTTTAAGGTTAACGCTATTTCATTTATTTCGGTATCGGCATTTTAAGGATAACGGTATTTGAGTTATTTCGGTAACGGTATTTTAAAGATAACGATATTTCGGTTATTTCGGTAACGGTATTTTAAGGTTAACGGTATTTAGTTATATCGGTAACGGTTTTTTAAGGATAACGGTAGTCAGTTATTTCGATGCATCTCTCAATTTTTTTTACAAAACAGAAACGAGATTAAAAACAGAACCAATTTATCAATTTAATGTACAAAAAATACTCAATAACCACGTAAAATCACCAAAAGGAGAAAATTAAAAATAAGGGTAACGGTATTTTAGGGATAACGGCCCAGGTAGAAAATTACAAAGGGGCCAGCACTGGCAAAACATCGAAATGGGTGGTATAAGTGCTTGTTAAAGCGCTTTCCCAACGCCCAAATGATAACACCGTTCCACGGTGGTGCCAATGCTTTACCAAGCCCTGGTAAAGCACCCATAAACATAAAAATCAAATGCTTTGCCAACGCGCAAATAAAAAAATCAAAGTGCTTCCCTGACACCCAAATGATAACACCGATTTATTTAATGCTTTGCAAAGTATTGAAATAGCACCAAGAAACATAAAAATCAAGTGTTTTCCCTGCCACCAAATTATGAGCCCTCATCACTGAAGAATTTTAAATTACTCTAAAAATAGACGATTCTTGGAGTTATTGTATTGTGGAGTCAAAAATTATTTAAATATTCACATTTTGGAGTTTCTTTTTCAAAAACAAAATAATGTTATAGGAAAACAAGCGCTGGGAATTCACCCTTTTAAACCTTTGGGAAGGCGTCCAAATTTAGTGCTTTGCCAGTACTTCTTTTTGTAAGACCGTGGTCTACTTGCGCTTTGCCAGTGCTTCTTTTTTGTGACCACACATAATTTCCACCTGGGATGTTTTATGTTTAAATTTTTATGATGAGTCCTAAAATTACGCACTAGAAAAACTTATTTTTAAGAATCAAGTAAGCAATCGGATAACCACTTATAATTCAACGTTTTGTAAGCATGTGTGTAACCACTTATTATTCAAAATCTCATAACTACTTACTTCTCATTTTTTCGTAAGCGAGCGGGTAAGCGTGACTACTTATAAAAACGACCAAGCCAAACAAATATAATGCGTTTAGACGCCAAAAAGTAAGTTGTGTGGAGCTATGAATTTCTATTATATAACCACTCATTTGGTAATGAAATATTTTGCTGGGTTGTTCACAAAATACTCAAATTTGTTTACATATCTGAGTCATTTCTGAACCATCTTTTGGATTTAATAATTTGGCTAAAATTTTTGTGTCTTATGATTTATTTTAGAAGGCTCATATTTTCGTATTTATTTGAATAAGTTTTGACTCATAAAATAAGAACCCTCAAAAAAGCATCCAAATTTTGCTGGCTGGGCCGTTATTGGTAACGCATTTTTTTTTTTTTTTTAAATAATGTAACAAGTAACTAAATATTAGCAACTCAATATTATATGTTTTAAAATTAATGCCAAAAGAAAATCGGTGTCATTACTGGTACTTAGTTCAAAAAATAGTGATATGTCATTACCGTTTCTACACTGGGTTGGTGTGGTATACACAGAGGGAATTTGGATGGACAAGTTTTAATGACATTTTTCAGTAGTCTAATGAAGTTTTCTTCACAAAGTAAATGAAAAGTTTCTTAAATTTTATGAAATCTAGTTTTATTAATTTGTTTCAGTGATTGTATGGAATTTTTAATAAATAAAATGAAAATTTTTTAAATATTTTCCATTAATTCAATGAAATGTTTCAATGAATCAGTTATTGTGAAACTTCATTGATTTTATGCAAAAATATATTAATATCATACAGATAATTCTCTCAGTGTAATGAACATATGAAATCGTTTTTGTTTGTGCAAATTAAAATTTTTGATTAAATAGTTATATTATTCAATTAGACATAAATACCTAAAGGTATAAATTTTCATTTTCTAATTGGTTTACTTTACTATAAATAATACTTTGCAGCTATTATTCGCTGTAGTACGAGTATTATTTCCATCAGGGCGACGGAAATTGGTTTGTTTAAATGGGTGCAATATACAATACAATTTTAGGTTTGTTTCAAAGACAGACGTTTTTATATTTCAATTGTTAAATATGATCCTTTAAATGGGTAAATATGTATTTCGAAAATAATTAAGCCAATTCATGTAGTCGCCATTTACAAGGTGCTACAAAAATTTTTTTTTGAATCACTTAAAGTGATCTAGTATAGGTTGTAAGGCTAGCTGAGTATGTTACAAAACCGGTTTGAAAAGTTCAAAATACACTCAAATTTTCGAGATAAGGGGAAAATAGTATTTATTGTGACTGGCGCATTTAAACATTTGTAACTCAGTCATTTTTTAATCAATTTTGAAACGGTATTTGAAAGAAACTTGTCTGGTCTTTCCGAATATATATACTTTCTTTATATTATTTACAACAAAATAAGAAAAATTTGATGCATCGGGAATTTTAAAGTTAGCTATAGTTTAAGAAATATTTACAAAACCCTATTTGCAGAAAATTTCAATTTTGTAATAAACTTTTTGAAAAAAAATGCAAAATTAAAAGTATGAACACCACTCTTTGCAAAATTTTCATAGGATAAAATTTGCCCTTTAATTTGATATATCGCACGTTTTGAAAGCCGCGATTATATTCACTACATAAGAATTTAAATTTAAAATTTCTCTTTTTTCACGATTTCGTTAATAATTAATCTGCGATGAAAGGGAAATCCAATTTTTTAATTTATACCATTACTAAACATCTCATGTTACTTAATTTATCAAAAAAATTACGCATTTTATATTTTAATTTTAAGTAAAAATTGGCTAAAACTGAAAAAGATTGATTTTTTTTAATACCTAAATATTAAGGAGTCTGCGACGAATCTGAAATTAAAAAACCCAGATAAAACCATTGAAATATGTTACACACATATTTTCTAATCAATTTCAACAAAGTTTTAGATAATTTAAGTGCAAATTCCTAAAAAATAACGATTTTAAAATATGCATGTTCAAAAAAGTACTATAAAAGGGCATTTAAAATTTAGTCCGTTTTATAGTTAAACATACGGTTTTGTTTGTTTTGTGTATGAAAACTCTACAAAAATATTTATATTTTCAAACATTTCGATTGGTTGAAAATAAATTAACCAATCAGAATGCTCCAAAAATAATACTGCCACACAATATTTTAACTAAAGTCGACTTTAACTAAAATATACATTTGAAAAATTTTGATAGTAAGGACGATAGATTATTAAATTTTCAAAAATCGTAAAATGAATAATGTCAAAAAATTCTATAAAATTTATGTAGAATTTTGAAACAGAAAATATATAAATTTTAGAATTTTGAAAAAATATGAAGCTTTTCAAAATTTTGATGTTTTCCTCAAAATATCGCCATTATATTAAGTGACAAGATCAAGCAAAAAAAAATTTGAATTTGACATTTTGGGTTTTCAAAAACAATATTTGATTTTAAAAGTACAGATAACCTAAATTTTAAGCCATTTAAGGTCATCTGTTATCGATTTATGCCTCCATGTATTAAGAGATTTCTGACCCTTCCTACATTTAATACGTCTACTGCCCTGTCTTGTTTTAAAATATGTTCTTACAGTAATTTCTTAGATTTTATTGCATTTTTGTCTTCTTTGTTAACGCAATTTGTATTTTTTTTTTGTTCTAAGAAATTCCAATTGCCTTCTACTGGGTTTTTCTAAAATATGCCTCATATTGTTGAATTCACATGTGTTTATTGTATAAATAAAATTCATATTACACGCCCACCGCAATTACAAATGGTAAATAACAATAACAGACGAAAGGTAAGTGCAACGTATCATATTTCAAAATTATGGCTTATTTTCAAAATAAATATATTGTAGAGTGTTGAACAGGCAATTTAAAAAAAAGAACACTTGCAGCGTTTTTGAAATATTTATAGGCAATAAAATAACTTAATCTTCTAATACCAACTACTAATTTATTACCAATGTTAGTTTCCCAGCAAACATTACAAAAATTATTTTTTCTTGTATTGTAGAACTTTTGTTATAAAGTGTTGCAAACAATTTCTCTATCACAGCAATCAGGATAAAATGCTGAAGGTTGATGGCGATTACCCAATTTGCATCCATCAGGTGCTGTATACACACCGCAACTAGAAAATATTTTCTTATAAAATTCTAACTTATAGATATTAAAAGAATTTAGGGGATTCATATAAGGGGACAAGACACGTCCCCAATTTTGAGATCCAATTAGATGTGGTGCAGTCACATCTAAAAAGATATAATTTTTTTTACGCGAGACATACAAAATATAATTTAAACAGTATATATATTATACGATACTTGCGGACTTTCATGAACCCCCTCATTATATTGTATTTACATACATACATACATACATACCTATACATGCTAGCCCGACTATTTTCATAACACCTTGTTGACTCACATTTTATGGAATTGTTTACTTCTTCACCAACCGATAAAATCATACCATTTATAACACATTTCCCGGGATATTCTTAATATAAATGAAGTAATAAAATTAATTAATTAAAGTTGGTGTTATATAATTTCAATGGTTATATTACTGGGATCTTTATAATAACCCACAGCAGCAGCCGCTGAAGAATACGTAATTGAGATGAGTATTAAACTGATGATGGCGATAATTCTCATGTTCTTGGTTTGAACGACAAATTAAAACTGATTTTCAAGTTAAATGATGATAAAATTTACAAAGTTTCTCTGAATTAATGCAAATTAACTGGTTTTTTTATATTAGGAGTATTCACATATTGGTGAATAAAAACAATTGGTTTAATTTTTTTAGCGCGATTAGAAAGAGAGAGTTGGGCTTTCCAAATATATACGTTTGATAAACTTTTGTGGAAATATTTTCAATTCAATATGATTTCATAAATTTATTTTTATGGGGATAAACATTTAGCGTGTTTTTTAATCACCTGGTTTTAGAATTTTTCATACAAAAAGTGGATTTATTAAATCCAAAAAAAAAGCTGGATTTAATAAATCCATAATAAAAGCACAAATATATGAAACAGCCTATTGATTTAATGTCAGAAAAAAATACGAATGAAAATTAAAAGAGAAACAAAAAAATTGAAAACTAACAATTAAAAGGTTTTTATTAAATTTTTTTTTATGAAATATGTTTAGAAAAAAAATTACACTTCACCAAATACATATTTTTCATCTTGGATATGGAGAAACAGCTGAAATAGGAATGGCAATTTTTCACTCTACAGTAAGTAATTTAATTAAATCCAATTAGTGAATATTAAATATTGCAATGGAATTTTTCAATTGTGTAAAAATATAAATTGAAGTGATAAAACTGAAAAGGCAGACTGTTTATCGCTGTTTTATGTAAAATATAATTATAAATTAAAAGTTAAAGTAAAATCCTTCATAATCGAATTCGGTATTAAAAATTAGGGTGAAAGAAGTGTCGGACAGAATTTTTTTTTTAAATAGGAAGAATCTAACCCCATCTGCTGAGGAGCACTTTTAGAAATACTTTTTGGATTTATTAAATCCAAGTGATTAGAAAAAACGGCTATTAATAATGTTAAAGGCATTAAATGTGCTAAAATCCCAAAACTTATTTTACAAATTGTGAAAAATAATCTGTTGAAGGCATGTCCCTATCCCGATTTCATTCTTACACTCAGATAAAAAGTTAGTAAAAAAAATTTTAAACAGTTTTCAATCGCACTTTATTATTTTTGTACTGATTTTTAGTACAATTTTGTTTTGGTAATAATTTTTTCTAAGTTTCGTTGCTGATTTCATCAAAACATGTTACTAATTTTTCAAAACCTTAGCAAAAAATATACTAATTTAACAACAAGTAGATACTTAAGGAAATTATATTTACAAGAATTTGTTGATATTTTAGGATTCATGTTTAGTTTATATTTATTATTGATATATTCTTAGTTTGGAAATAAAACTCAGGAAATTTTATTGCATCTCCAATGCATGAAAAGGTAATAACTGGAGAACCGTTTATAATTTTTACTCCAAATTGCAAGTGTGATGAATTAATTACACTATGCGACAGTCAAAATCGGGATGGGATGAAACCAACGGGAAATGTTATATCGGTCAAAAACAAGTTATACGTGTCCCGGCGTTTCGCTGGGTCACCCCTAGGAATCGAGATATACCTTTTTTTTGACATAACTCGAGAACCACTAGTCCGATTTTGTTCAAACAATTTTAAAAAAATTAAAAATTACAATTCCTTTAATCTGTTCATATAACGTTTTTCTATATACTCAACAGTTTTGCCGGTAAAAATAAATGTTTGTTACCGCTACCATAAAAATCAATAACCTTTTGTTTATTACTTTTTTTAATATTTTAGGCAAAAAATATTTTTTTCTTCATACATTTATTTTTACCGGGAAAACTGTTGAGTATATAGAAAAACGTTATATGAACAGATTAAAGGAATTGTAACTCTTAATTTTTTTAAAATTGTTTGAGCAAAATCGGACTAGTGGTTCTCGACTTATGTCAAAAAAAAAGACCACCAAAGGTCAAATCGATATATCTCGATTTCTGGGGTGATCGCCGGGACACGTATAACTTCTTTTTTACCAATATAACTTTCCCCTGTAGTTTGAACCCTTCCCGATCACTGACCCCTACCATTTGTCTCACAGTGTTATACATCTTTTACAATCGAAAAAAAAAATATGTTTTTTTTTTTATTAAATTTGATTTTATTTTTTTTTTTTAAATTTTACAGTTTATTTATTTTTTTTTAATACACTGTTTTGTTAATTTCAGCAGATTAACTTAAATTTGCAGTTTACAGCAATTTACTGAAATTTAGTAGCGTCTACTAATTATTTATACTAATTTCATTCTACTAAAATTATTGATATTTAGTAAATTTTAAAAACCCAACCAGTAAAATTTCGATACTATTTTGAGGGTTCTTATTCTATGAGTCAAAACTTACTCAAAAAAAACACATTTTCTTTAAAATTTGAAGGGTGAACACACCAAAATTGCGACACTTAGAAACTAATACCAGAAAAAAACTAGATGGCTTTGAAATAAATTTTTATTTTATTCGAATACTTTGAAGTTTAGAGGTAATAAAAGTATTAAAATATTAGTTATTATTTGTTCCATATGCAACTGATCGGACTTTTCGTCGCACACGCACCGTAATCTTTTGCAAGAGTGCATCATCGACTTTTCGCGACGCCGACAACCACTTGGTTTTGAATTCTGCAATATCTTTTACCAGTCCAACTGTCTTCTTCAATATTCCCTTCAATATTGACCAATATTCCTCAATAGGGCGTAGCTCTGGGCTATTGGGGGGGGTTGCAGTCGCGAGGTACAAAATCGATTTTATTTGCATTGTACCACTGCAATGTGTCCTTGGCATAGTGGCAGCTTACCAGGTCCTGCCAGAACAGTAGTTTGGTAATGTGACTCTTAATAAATGGCAGCAGACGCGTTTTGAGGCACTCATCCCGATAAATTTGAGCGTTCATTGTTCCAGATACGATGGAAGGGCTGCTTTTACGACCACAGGAGCAAATGGCTTGCCAAACCATGTATTTTTTTTGGAAAATTGGACTTAATCATCATCTTTACGACTTGCAGCAGTATAAAAATCTTGGCCTGCAATATATTTCGAATTTTGAAAACAGTAGGTTTTGTCGTCTATGACATTGCACTCATATTTCGTGATTTAGGATTCGCACAACTTGCGGCTGCGGGATTTCGCCGTAACATTCTGCTTTGCGTCTCGATCTGGTACTGTTTGAGCTTTAAAACTTCTCACTGAAGCTTGCCGCTTTACCTTTTGTACGAAAGACTGCGATTTACGTACATATTTTGCAACAAAAGTGTCGAATTCTTCGGATCTTGCGAAAATGCCCTGAGGACTTTCCGAGCACTGTTTGTATCACTTTGGTCATGCTCACCTCCGCTACCAGGCTTTCTAGCAATTGTCAGACCTTCTCTGTAGCGATGTAAAACCCTGGCAACCGTCGAGTGGTGAACTTTTACATTTTTCGCAATTTTACGCGCACTGAGAACCGGATTTTTATATATACGTGCAAAATAATTTGCCTTGTTTCTATCTCGGTGGTCATTTTTGACGAAACTAAAATTCAAATCCGAATGAAATTTCTAATACATGAAATCTAGGCCATGGCCTACTCAGGGCATTTTAATTTCAAAATACTATATATAATTTTTCTTTAGTAAGTTATAAGCTTTCCAAAGTGTCGCAATTTTGGTGTGTTCACACAAAAATTTTAGCCAAATTATTAAATCCAAAAGATGGTTCAGAAATGACCATGGATGGTAACCGAAACGAACGTTATTTAAAGGGTAACGCTATTTCATTTATTTCGGTAACGGTATTTTAAAAATAGCGGTTTTTTGACTATTTCGGTAATGTTATTTTAAGGTTAGCGATATTTCAGTTATTTCAGTAACGGTATTTTAAGGATAACGGTAGTCAGTTATTTCAATGCATCAGGTAATTTTTTTTACTAAAAAACAAGACGAGATTAAAAACAGAACCAGTTTACCAACTTAAAGTACGAAAAATACTCAATAACCAGGTGCAATTACCAAAAGCAGAAAATTAAAAATAACGGTAACGGTGTTTTAGGGGTAACAATATTTCATTTATTTCGGTAACGGTATTTTCAGGTTATCCATATTTCATTTATTTCGATATCGGTATTTTAAGGATAACGGTATTTCAGTTATTTCGGTAACGTTATTTTAAGGATAACGGTTATTTCGGTAAAGGCATCAGTTGAAAGGTTTTGAACCGATAACGGTATTTTAGCGGTTTTGCCTGCGAACCCTGGTAAAAATATCACGTTTTTTTCATCGTTAACCCATGTTGGCAAAAGGCCAAATATGTTCCAAAGAATAATTTTAACTTTCAAACTTTATTTATTCATAACTTCTTATTTGACAAAAAAAATCACAAACGAAATCGATGGCTAATAAACTATGTTTTCAGTCGAAATTTCAAAACTTTTACTGAAAAATTCTCATGAAAGATATCATTCAATTTGAAGAGAAATATATCTCTAATAACCATGTAGGTGCGACACTGTGCGTCACAAATAAAAGAGATCCTATTGCGCTTTGGGTAAAAATCACTTAGTTGCCTTTTTAGGCTTTCTGACGTCGACATCCAATATCTGAAATTTCATTAACATTACTTTATATTTCAAATAATGACAAAAATAAGTCAGTGTGGGTAATGCATTACTTCTGGAAGAAGTAAGTGGTTATGAGAAATTTATTATTATATGTCGTAACATAATGCGGAAAGTAAGTTGATATCATTGTAGCCCAAGAAATAATGAAACACCATTACCTTTGATATTTACATTTTGGATAATTAATCGACTTTAACGAAAATACGGGTGCCGAAAATTTACATTTTCTGAAATATTCCTTGTGGTGTTCCTAAAATGCCCTTGTACGATAAGTATATATATTTTTTAATATAATGATACACAAATGATACATATTTTTATTAAGAATTCAAGTACACGAATATACTAAAATATAGAAATAGAGTCATATGTTACTTTTACCTGAAAAAAGGCAATAATTGAAAAAATATGAAAAATTTTTTTTATAGAAGTCTGCGCATAAAAATCGATGTATGTAGACTAGTGTAATTTATACTAACTTAAATAATAGTGTATTTAAAAAAAAAATTGGTTTATATCAGAACTATTAACCCTACTAGTTATATATTTTACATTAAGTTTACTATGTACTAAAAGTATATCCATTACTGCATATTAGTTCTCGTTTACAACATTGTGGATATGTTGCTGAAGCATCTATAGTATCACCTAAGGTACAGCCATCTGGAGGAATATAGACACTACACCTTTAAAGGATAAGAACATTGCAACTAAGTTTATATTGTTAAAATCAATCAAATAAAAAAATTTATCTACTAACGTCACCATTGTAGCTTTACTCTTATCATAACACGAAATTTTTCCGCATTTTTGAGGATCCCTAACTCTATCTCCGGGTGATAATACTAAACCTTGAACCACACATTTACCAGGATATTCTGAAATATATCTTTGTAATTTTTAAGAATTCCTATATTTGCTTTAATGCTTACCTGGATTTTCATAAGTTCCCCGCGAAACAGCCGCTAAACTTGTGGTTATTGTGGCAAATATTAAACTTAACAAGAATGTTAATTGCATGTTGTTTATTTGCGAGATTAAAGCTTACTAGATTTATAATTTATATTTAAAGTAAATAAAATACGAAATCTTCTTTGTTATTCTTTATAACGCGGTTAGACTGCAACTAAAAAGTACTTTAACCTGGAGTATTCTGTGAAATACACCCAGCAGTAAAACGACGGTGTGCTTGAAAATGCGTTCATTCTCATTCTTTTTTTGACCACCAGTAATTATACCAACTTACTTTCTGTATTACTATAAATACAATAATATAATATTAAGTTATGAGGGAAATGTTTAGTTGATCTCTTATTTTTGTAAATGAATATTCTTTAGTTTGACTCTAGATCATAAATTAATATCACTTTCTGTTTAAATTATTTTCAAATTAATGATACAATTTTTACAAGTAAATTACAAAGAATAAAATTTTTTGAAAGAATTCGATAAGACCTGCAAGACAGAATACGCATTTTCGGCTTTCGCTACAAAGCCATCATCAGTGACTTTCGCCTTTGAGTGGGTTAATATTTTGATAATCGTCTACTTATGTGACAGTTGAAAGCAAATCGAATTTGTTATCAACAACTCAACTTAGACTAATATCAACGAAATCTAACAATGCTATTTTTATCCTTTGTTATTATTAGTCTTTTTTGCTTTGAACCTTAATTCTTAAGATATCTCAGCTGATTCTATTCAACTCTGTGTATGATAACCACAGATTATATGAATTACAACGTACCGTTAAATTTAAATGTAAGTTATTTAGATTATACTTTGTACCGTGTCAATGTGTTTTTAAGATGAATGAGGGAAATGTTTAGTTGATCTCTTATTTTGGTAAATTTATGTTCTTAAGTTAGTTAAGTAACTAGTTACTTTTTTTTATTTCATAACAAATAATAGTAGGTACGTTAGTAATAATGGCTTATTTTTATCCATTACCTATTTCAATATTACAATAACAACATATACAATATTTACGCACAAGTATATACTTTTATGATTAAAATTATGAAAAAATTAAAATAGAGTTTCAATTATGAAATTAATAATATCAAATATATTTTAATTGATTTTGCGCCTACCACGAAAATGATATTATCAATTACTTAAAACTGTGTACGATTAATTGAAACAATTAAACAATTGAAATATTTAACTGATTCAATTAAATATTTATTTAAAAACTAATTTTATTTTAAACAAATCTTTAATTAGATAATTTAAGATAATCATTTTTTGCGCGCTTATATCAAATTCATTGATAGAAACACGCGAAATCTCAACTAATTTTAATTTTGCGTTGTGTGTTTTTTAACTGGAAGTTGAAAGATTTTCAGATTAAAATACACAATCCCGAAGATTGAAATGCAGTCTAAATGTGATAACTGAAGATTTTATTTTTTATTGTTTTAATTATCATGAATTTAAAACAAACAAATAAATTGGGTTGTTTTTTGTTTAACTTTTAATTGCATTTTTAAATGATGACATTATAAAAAAATAAATATTAGGTAAAATCAATTCAACTGTCCCGCTCTTTCCACTGTAATTCGGATCAAAGTTAAACTTACTATAAACTGTTCGCACGGTGAATTTCGCTATCGAATAATCAATAAAAAAACTGGAGGATTAAGAAAGATTATATGGAAAGAAATATGATCACTTGTGAAGTTTGAGGCTCCCTTTAGAAAAACGTATAAGTCCACACAATGTAATCAATTTCTTGTACTTCACATTGTGTGTAGGTACTTACGATATGGGATACTTGTGTGTAACAATTGTATATGAAACTTAAAATATTTGAAATTTTCCAAAAATTGTGTCTGAAACAAGTATAGTGGCATGTAAATATAATGAAAATTAAAATATATGAAATTTTCCAAAAATGTTGTCCAACTTACATGCTACTATACTTGTGTGTACTTACGAAGTATATTGGCTTGTGGGCCATTACAATGTGGCCATATCCTGGGTAAAGTAAGCCAGCTCGTGTGTAGGTTTTGAAAGTACTCGGGGATTTTAGTAAGTGCACACAAATATCTTCGAGTACTTTCAAACCCCAAACACACAAGCTGGCTTACTTTACCCAGGGTATGGCCGCATTGTAATGGCCCACAAGTCAATATACTTCGTAAGTACATACAAGTATAGTAGCATGTAAGTTGGACAAAATTTTTGAAAAATTTCAAATATACAGAACAGATATGTTCATATATTATAAGATAGAACATAGTAGTATATATAATTTTTTTTACTCAGGCAGTCATTCGTTCTTTCCTTAAATGTAATGATCAGGGCAAGTTTAAAATGGCACAAAATGTTGTTGAGTAAAAAAAATCTGGGATTTAATTTTTGCCAACATTAAAAACCCATTTCTTTTTTAAATTTTCTCCAAAAATTTTATGCAAAAAATTGGATTTTCCTTTTTTTCATGCATTTTTACATGAATGTGGAAAAAATCCCCAAAACGATTGGATTTTTACAAAATAACTCGAAAATGGCAAAAATTACATTTAACCCTTTCAGACCCAACCAGTTTGCAAAAATGTATTCATTTTATAAATTTCAGGTAAAGTGGTATTAAAACTATTACAATTCCTGGTGTCAATCCGTATTTTACGAAATATAATTTAGCTAAACATATAACTGAATGTTTTTTATCTAAATGAACCTATTAGTAGCTGTGTTTTCGACTTAACTATATCCGTTAACTCATAAAAAAAGTCAAAGTGCATAAAAACGCGTTTAAGACGAAAACTAACACATTACTTTTCGTATGCACATTAACTTTCAACACGGATAATTATCAACGTTGAAAACTCAACGTTTATACATTTTCACATCTAACGTAACTTATTCCCGTTATTTCCTAAAAACTTTTGCTGACATACGTTCGATTATAACAGAATAATTATAAACATAACCCGTTTAAAAAATTTTTATACTGCAATCGGTTTAACGTATATTTGCTTTAAATACTGAACATTGATAGGCATGAGACAAAATACAGCTAGTATTGAAAATATTTGTAATTTTAAGAGAAAACATCACATCTCACAATCGTGTATGCTGGGTCTGAAAGGGTTAATGGCATATGCCAATAAAAGAAAACTTGCCCTAATAATTGTACATGGTGATGCATACCGATACATTTAATTATACCATATATGCCAATATAGTATTAGATGGAGCCACATATGATTATATATAAACTTTTTTACTCGGGACTGTTTAACATCTTGTGATATAGTCCGTCGTCGCAGTTGTAATATGAATCTGACTTGTAAATAGACCATTCCAAGTAGGTATTATGGTTGATGAATAACGTGCTAAAGTGTCAGCCAAATATAATTTTCATTATCTACCAACACTTATGTGTTTGGTACTGTTTTTTTAAATTCTAACAGGCGAGATGATTAGGGTGACCATTAGTACTGATTTGATCAGAACATGTAAGGATTTTCAGTTAATAGTATATGATCATATATACTCTTATATGATCATATATGTCCATATATGGAACAATATATGCCCATATATGACCACATATGAACATATATGAATATATACGTATCATATATGTTCATATACGATCCCATTTTTACTTGGGTTATTTTAGATAAAAAACATAGGCTCCTTTTTAAGAAAAATCTGATACTTATAAAAAATATTCATAAATAAAAACATAAAGATTGTCATAAGTTCACTCAAAATAGTTTTTAGTTTAAATTAACTGAAAATGTAATTTAAAATAAATGAAAAATCACTTGAAAACCGGTCTACTGACTTTTCATTTAAATCAAAAGAACTTTTCATTTATTTTTAAATGTTAATAAATAAACTACAAAATCTTTAAAAAATAATGATTTTTCAATTATTTGGTTTTTTTTTAAATTTCAAAAAATTAACTCCAAATCCGTAAGAATAAATGATATTTAGTTTATTTCATTTTTTTAACTGACCTAGAAATCGAAAAGGAATTCTTTTTTTTAACAAAACATTTTAAATGAAAATATTAACTGTAACAGAAAATCCGTATTTATATGTAATTTATTTTTTAAATAAACGACAAAAACAGTTAAAAAATATATTTCTTTGTATTTTAACTGAATAATCATTTAAAAATAAATGTATGGATAACTTTTTAAATAAACTACAGTCAGTTACTGTAATAATATTTTCAGTGTATTACTCATACGCACCCACGTACAAATTTTCCAAATACGCTACGCTACAACTACATTTGTACCATATTCCATGTAAATTTTCTCGAAAACGAAGCTCAACACATCTCCAATTTTTTTCCTACCAATAGAAAATTATCTGGAGATTTTTTTTTAAATATTTAAAAATTAAAAAAAAGTAGGGTATTTTTTGATAAATTGAGTTTTTCATAAAAACACAAAAAATTCAAATTTAGAACTTGTTCTGAAAATTTTAATTTTTTTTTCATTCAGAAAATATCACATGAGAAACTCTATTGGATTATGTTTAATTTTAGGCTCTTGATATATTTAAAAAAATTTTAACAAATTGTTAACTAAAAACGCTTTTTATTTTTTTCAACATTTGACCACGCCTACCTAGCCTACTTTATGGAAAAGTAAAAAAAAACAAGTACGGATTCTGTTTCCCGCTATACAGACGTACAGCTCCGTGCTACTAATTAGGGACACAATGCCAATAAGTGAATCTTAGGTAAAAAAAAAGGTTTTCTATGAACATTGATCAAATTTGCGAGGCATCGAGGCCACTATATTTTCACATACACTGTTTGGAATGGCTTCCCAAGCCTTTTTTGTTTCGGTATAAAGAGCGTCAAAATTGGTTATCTTTAACAAGCTTACACTGGTTTTTACAACTTGCCATAAGTTCTCAATTGGGTTGAGATCAGGACTACATGAAGGCCAGTCGAGAACAGTAACCGAATTGTTTATAAACCATTGCTTGACGTTGTAGAGCGGTGTGCTTCGGATCATTGTCTTGCTGAAATATCCATGTTACCGGCATATTTTCATCAGCATAAGGCATCACTGTATTGTTGAGGATTCTGGCATATTGGAACCTGTCCATAATACCATAAATTTTGTGGAGCGGCCCAACTCCAAGTGATGACATATCACCCCAAAGCATGATTGAACCTCCGCCATGCTTTAGCGTAGCCCGGGTATACTTTGGATCAAATTCTTTCAACTTTGGACGGCGAAAATATTTTTTTCCATCGGGGGAGACTCGATGACACAGATGTCCAATGGCGGTACTTTCTTGTAAACTCTAGTCTCACCTTTCGGTTACGTTCAGACAAATAGTCCAGCTTTCGCAATCGCCGTTTTACTGTATCTACAGAAGGTGTTGCTTCATTTTCACCAAATACTGCCACCTGAATCTCATTTGCTGACTTATGCGGATTTTTTTTTGACTGGCGGACAATTAGAGCGTCTTCTCGAACTGTTGTAATTCGGTTCCTTTGTTTACGGACCACTTTTTCTGTAGTCGAATGCTTCTTGAAATATTGAACCGCGTTGCTATGGATTTAGAAACTTTTAAGGCTGCTGCGATTTGCCGATAAGTACTTCCATCTTGATGCATTTGTAATCTTCCGAGTACTGACGTCACAAGATTTGTTTTTACCCATGGCAAATAAGTGTTTAGAGCTTTTCAGACACTGCAAAACACTATGTTCGATAACAACCAATGGAATAATATTTTTAAAATTTACCTGCATTTGCAAATACAGAAAAACTTATTACTGTCCCTAATTTAGTGCACGATCAATTTATTTCACAAATTATAAAATAACGCCACAAAGAAAAAATAACGATAAAATAAGTGTTGCCGTTGGTGAATTTAAAATGAACAGAGATGTATCATCTAATCGGTGTTTCATTTTTAATTTCTATTTTATGCGTACATTTTTATATGATCTTTCAAATATTCGTTTCTACTGTCCCCAATTACTTGCCCGGAGCTGTATATATACCGAAAATTTGACATTGATACGATATATGTTTTATAAGCTGGGCATTTGGTGTGGAATGCCTCATATGTGATTTTGACACTCGTTCTGACGCATACATACATATGTCCATATGATGTACCCTAAAATAATAGATCTCCGAGTTGGCAAAAATGTAAATAACACCAACCTTAAAATTATTTTCTCTGCAACATGTGAAGTAAATGAAAAATTTTTTTAAATTTGATGAAAAAGCTTCATATGTTTTTATGAAACTTTTAATAAATAAAATTGAATTTTTCATAACATTTTATGAAAAATTCAATTAATTCGATGAAAGCTTCCAATGGACGAGTTCCAGTGAAACTTCATAGGTTCATTAATATCATGCAGATGATTCAGTGTACTAATTTTTAACTTTGGGAAGAATAAGTCAAATACAATCACAACTTGAGTGATTATACCCTACACCAATACGTGGACGGGGTATATTAAATATTAGGTTTGTGCTGATCTTTTAGTATACCGATCGACTCAGAAACACTTTTTGGTTCGATTTAACGATGTCAGTCGGTCCGTCCGTCCGTCCGCCTGTTTGTCTGGCCTGTACTCCTTAGGGCGTAAATATTAAGAATTGATAAAATTTGGTACGCCGACTTATACCGACCCAAGGACCAAGTTTATTGATTTTGGTTAAAGTCGGTCCATGTTTAGACGAAGATGAAGGTCCCAAATACGAATATATTTATTTATTTTATTCAGTCTACTGATACATATTTATCTTACAGACTAACACATGTAAAAATGTTTATAATTAACATCCCAGGAAAATTTTTTACAATCGGTAGCCAACCACACCCATTCTACAACTGGTTCCACTGCAACCGATTCCATGGAACTGGTTCCGGAACCAGTTCCTGGTATCCCATATGGAAGGTGTGGGTGACGTAAAATCAGTTCCTGAACTAGTTCCAGAACTGATTCTAGAGCAACCGGTTCCACTTTGGAGCTATAGAAGGGGTTGCTTTTGGGACAATTTCAAACAAAAAGAATCGGTGTTAGAATCGACAGTAGAAGGGGTTGTGAATGAAAAGTAGCTATTCTACAACCGATTCTTTGGAACAGAAAATTTTCCTGGGATATTTATATTCTTCATATTAATTAAGTATTGAAAATAATTTTAACTTAAACCTAGTTTTATCAACATTATAAACTAATGGTTCGTTACTGCCATAGTTAGTTCTATGAAAATCTTCACAAAACTAGCGTACATAACGAAGCTCACGTAGAGGATTATAAAATTTTACAAAATTAAACAATTCCCCATATTTAATCTCACCAGATAATATTTTAAATATAAACATAATTGAAAATGAAGATCTATTTTAATGAAATTTGATACACTGATTCACAAGAGCCCACGAACAAAGCCTATTGATTTTGTTTAGAATCGGTCCATCCCAGGAAAATTTTCTGTTCCAAAGAATCGGTTGTAGAATAGCTACTTTTCATTCACAACCCCTTCTACTGTCGATTCTAACACCGATTCTTTTTGTTTGAAATTGTCCCAAGCAAAGCAACCACTTCTATGGCTCCAAAGAGGAACCGGTTGCTCTAGAATCAGTTCTGGAACTAGTTCTGGATCTGATTCTACGTCACCCACACCTTCCACATAGGATCCCAAGAACTGGTTCCGGAACCAGTTCCATGGAATCGGTTGCAGTGTAACCAGTTGTAGAATGGGTGTGGTTGGCTACCGATTGTAAAAAATTTTCCTGGGATGTTTAGACCTAGTGCCCGTATAAAGGTCCCCCAACAAATGGACAAGCTACAGAAAGAAAATATTAAGATATTATTATGAAATTTGGTATACCGACTTATATTGGTCCAAGGATGCAGCCTATGGATTGTGATTCAAATCGGTCCATCGTTAGACCTAGTACCCATACATATAAAAGTTCGGATCTATCACCCATATGGACTATGTTGCCGATTTTCTCTTAAATACACCTAGCATTAGGTAAAATCAAAATTTCTTACCGTTTTTCTAATTTTGTATCATTTTATAGACAAATTCCAACCCATTCGAATTTCGGATCAAAACATTAGAAAGGAATCATTCAGAATTAACTGATTTTCGTACATAAAAAATACTTATAAAAAAGTCATCACAATATCACAAAAAATGTTATCAAAATCTGAAGGGTCTCATGGAAAAAGTTCTTCGAATCTAAAATTTTTTCTTTTAATTAGAAATTTATTAATTCAGTTCGAGGCCAATTTCCTTATTATGAATTAACATAATAAGTACTTTTTTCAAAAACTGCTATTTTCCTTAATCAGGATATTCTCCTAACAAATACTTCACAGAGTTTGTGCTTTCAAAATCCTCTACACTCTCAGGAATGAAAAGACGATCGTTTCGGGGATTTTCCACGTCCCTTTCTTCAGTTTTCTTTAGAAAGTGGTGGCAATAGTGCAATGCAAATTGAAACATCAAAATTTAATATTAAACGTAGTCTACTCCATCAACGAAATGAGAATGGATCAAACAATAAGATATGTTTTCGAAGTCTCTGCAAAGACATAACCAACAATAGAAATATTATGAAAGTTTTCTGTTTTTGTATTTTGTACCGAAAAAAGTACTTATTATGTTAATTCATAATAAGGAAATTGCCCTCGAACTGAATTAATAAATTTCTAATTAATCAATAAAAAGGTCGAAAAACAATTTTTATTTTTTGAATAAAAATTAAAAACCAACATTTTTTCTTTTAGAAAAGTTTCAAGACTCTAAAAATTTTATGTAATATATAATAATTCTGTTGAATTAAGTTTTTTTGTACTTTAATTTCATACTGATTTAAAGTCAGAAAATAATGGTCACCCTAAACATAATTTACGTTTTTTATGCATTCAAAATTATTTGCGTCTACGACGTTTGAACAATTTACGCCTTTCATTAAATGTTGCAAAGGAGATTTCTACAAAAAAAAAAAAACTCACATCAACATAAAAGCACAAGTTTTATTTATTCAGTGGCAGTTAAATATGTTGCATGATGCTGTTGCACATTGCAGCGTAAAACCATTCACAAAGTTTTAACTTTACTGGTGGCCTAGGCATAATTTCTTCCAAACATTTTTTTGAATTACTGTAATGTTATTTAACATGTTGTTGCTGTTTTTTGGTCATCTTTACTTGCTTTACTTGAAAAGTGGCAATAAGCTGAAATGATAATTGCTTTAGCTTGGCAAAGTGATGTTCGGTGGAGTGAAGTTAAGCTGTGGAGTGATGTTACTTGTCTTAAGGTTGCTT
Organism: Leucophora obtusa; assembly: GCA_949987735.1. Lineage (NCBI taxonomy): Eukaryota > Metazoa > Arthropoda > Insecta > Diptera > Anthomyiidae > Leucophora > Leucophora obtusa. Next base: position 33,616,732 of record OX465299.1, on the reverse strand, counting down.
GCTAACATAGTTTTGTATGCAGAGATAAAGAGTGTTTAATGTGGCACACATACGTCTACCGAAACTGACATTCTACTACCTGATGTTGTTTGCCAAGGGGGTGACATTAAACTTGACATTTTGATGAGCCATATCATCTAAACTTTAAATTTATAATTTCCAAATTTAATTAAAATTGTAGGGTAAGTAGGACACGTATACCGTAATTTAACGAGTAAAGTAATTTAGGATGTGGGCTATGAACTACACTCAAAAAGATAAGTTAGTAGAAAAATTAGTAAAACGTCTTGTAAAGGGTTCTTCAACAGGGACGCTACAAAAGTAGAAAGACAGGGACAGCAAACAACGCCATATTTCTTGCCGCTCTTTTGACATTTCTCTTCAGTAAGGTTTGCCATTTCATGATGGAAAGATATACGAGCCAACAACGAGTCGAAATTATTAAAATTTACTACCGAAATTCGGAGTCAGTGGCCTCAACGTTAAGAGCGCTACGTCCAATTTATGGTCGTCATAATGAATGGCTTCGTCAATAAACAAAATATGCGTTATTGGTCAGACAGCAATCCACACGTACTCCATGAATCATCATTGCATCCCGAAAAAATTACGGTTTGGTGCGGTTTATGGGCCGGCGGCGTCATTGGGCCGTACTTCTTCCGTGATGATCAAGACCGGCACGTTACTGTGCATGGGAATCGCTACCGTTCAATGATAACCGAATATTTTTGGCCCCAATTGGATGATGTGGACTTGAAGGACATGTGGTTCCAACAGGACGGCGCCACAAGCCACACAGCGAATGTCACAATCAATTTATTGCAAACCAAGTTTGGAGAACGTGTTATCTCACGAAATGGTCCAGTCGATTGGCCGCCTCGGTCGTGCGATTTGACGCCGTTGGACTATTTCCTGTGGGGCTACGTCAAATTTATGGTCTATGCCAACAAGCCAGCGACGATTGATGAACTTCGTACGAATATCGGCCGATTTATGCTTGAAAACCGTCGAAAATTGGGTTCAGCGTCTGGACTTCTACAAGCGTGCCCGTGGTGGCCATGCAAAAGAGATCGATTTCCATACATAATGGCATCGAACGTACTTTCACAGGAATAAAGAATTTTATTGATATCCAAAACTGTTTTTGTTTTATTTAAAAAAACTTTTGTAGCGCTCTTATTCAAGAACCCTTTATATCAAGTGTACTAGTTTTCAGCAATTTTTTTTGCAGAAATTCCGTTTTCAGCAAAAATTTTAGTTATATTTTTTTAGCACTAAACTAATTTTGAACTAATGTTTTACTAATTTATTTTACTACAAAAATTGTGCTGATAACCGCAATTATAGCGTAAACGACGACCGCTTCTCTGGTTGTAGTATAATGGAAATGATAATTAAAAAACCAACTCTACACAATTTATATATTTAAATTTTTAGCAAATAAATTAACTAAAGTAAAATTTCTCTACAATTTGTTTGAGTTTTTTTCAGTCTACTAATATTCAGCGAAAAGTTTAGTGGTTTTAGCAAGGATTTTTTCATTTGCAATCGACTAAGTGTTAGCAAAACTTTTGCTGAGATTACTATTTTTTGTGGTAAAAATCAGCTCGCTGATTTTCAGCAAACACTTTTGCTGAAATTACCAACTTTTTTGCAAGCACGCTGCTGACTAAAAATTTGCTGACACAGCAACAATTTTTGCTGACTTTACTGACTTTTTTTTTGAGTGTACACTTTCGTAATTTTACTGACATAATTCTCTGAGTGCCCTGTTACAAGAAATATTTTGTAATTATGAGGTATTAAAGTGGCCAATCATTTATAAAACTACCTCAGCATGCATTTATGGGGTATCGTTTAAATATTTTTCCTTTATATTAAGCTGCAATTTGCTAACAATTATACTACATTTAGACCTGACCAAAAACTACTTAGGTTTTGTACAAAACTAGTTTTCGATTGTTTTGTTATGTATGCGATTTAACAAGTAAAAACTAACAAAATCCAAAAACCAGGTAGTTTTTGCTCAGCTCTAAATGTAGTATTACTCTGAAGCACTACTAGAAGACCATTAGTTTAAAACAACTGGTTTTAATCAAAGGTTTTCCTGTTACTAAAAGAAAGAAATTAATATAATACATTAACCAATATATATATGTAATTTAATCTAAAAGCTTTAAGAATTAATTTTTTGGGGTCTTTAAATTTCAAAAATCAAACTTTTAGTTTTCCAGCCGTTTCGGGCATCTAAAAGTTGATTTATCAATTAGGCCTGTAGTTCCCTGCCCTCATTGTTATATTCATTCAACAAATTTATACCAAAGAATTAAAGACCCACGAAAAGACAATGTAATTGTTGATAACTTTTTATACTTTTGGCTTTCAAAACGCTGTTAAAATCCGAGTAGGAGCTAAGACAAAGTTGAACTCGGTTTGTTTTTGCCCGGAATTAGTAATATATGATTTATAGAAAAAACTATATATATACACTTAAAATAATACGTCAGTAGAAAAATCTATCAAACCGGTTTCAAATCGATTAGAATAATTTTTAGTTGAAACACTGATTTAACAAAGATTTTAGTTATTTTCATTTAGCACTATACTAAAATTCCTCAGTACTTTAAATAGATTTGATTTATCGAAAATATTTATAATTAATTTTTAAGAACCCATTCGTTAAATTTTGCAAAATTTTATGTTCAAATAAAATATTTTCATGTTTTGTTATTACCCGGTAGATGGCGCCACCAGTGCATCCGAAGTTTTGAAGATGGCGCCATTTCTTTTCCTCCCGATTTTTTAAAATGGCCCATATCTCGAAAACTAAGAGAGATAGAGCAAAACGGATAAAATGTTTGCTCCTTTGGAGTGCCCTTACATGACTTTAGATGGTATGGACTAGGCCCAGGGAGGGTCCCGAGACCTTAATTTGAAAAAATTTTACGACTCAGTATAATTACAAATAAAACTGTAGTTTTAATAATTTCTTACTTAAATTAAGATTTGTTAAATTTAACAAAATAATTTGTTAAAATCAACAAATTTTATTTTAAGCCAAAAAACAGGAATACATTTTTTTTGTCTGTTCAGCCAACAGACTTATTATTTTGAGTGTACCAAATTATGTATTAAATTGTGTCCTGCAGTTTGGAATTCGTCCATTGAATTCCAAACTGCAGGAATGAAGTTTACATACAGTTGATCTTTTAATTCGTAAATGAATGATTTTCGTTCGATTTGAGATTTGATAAAATTTAAAAGTAAATTAGAGAGAATAAAAATTTAAAACTGGGTTTTTAGCAAGACCCACAAATACGTATTCTATCTTGCTGGCCCCTATCGAATTTTTAAAATTTTTATTCTCTGTAATTTTATTGGAAACTTTATTATCATTTAATAATAAAACTTCAACTTTTTAATAAAACTTCATGAACATCTGTTCATATAACGTTTTTCTATATACTCAACAGTTTTGCCGGTAAAAATAAATGTTTGTTACCGCTACCATAAAAATCAATAACCTTTTGTTTATTACTTTTTTTTAATATTTTAGGCAAAAAATATTTTTTTCTTCATACATTTATTTTTACCGGCAAAACTGTTGAGTATATAGAAAAACGTTATATGAACAGATTAAAGGAATTGTAATTTTTATTTTTTTTAAAATTGTTTGAGCAAAATCGGACTAGTGGTTCTCGAGTTATGTCAAAAAAAGATATATCTCGATTCCTAGGGGTGACCCAGCGAAACGCCGGAACACGTATAACTTCTTTTTTACCGATATAACTTTCCACGGTATTTTGAACCCTTCCCGATCACTGACCCCTACCATTTGTCTCACAGTGTAATGAGTAACTATTAAAGACGTTAATGTATAAATCTGTTATTCTTTAAAAACTACATAATTTTTTATCAAATATGGGAATTTTCTTTGGATTTAGAATTTTTTTTTAAATATGTTAAGCTTTTTTTTATTTTAGATAAAATTTTAATGGTTAGCCCGGCAATGCACTTCTTTTTTGTTGGAGGCTCACAGTTCCCGATTTATGGAGCTGAAGATGATCTACAACAATATTCAATGGCTTATTTCTCCACTCAAAACTTATCGGACCAGAACAAAATATATATATCGTTGGAAAGGTACTTGAAATACCTTTCCAATGATATGCAACATGCCTAGAGTTATTAACCCATTACGAGCCGGTCCATGATTTTAAATGTTAATTTTTTTAAATTGGATTTTTTAAATTAAAAAACAAAAACTTTTAAAAGTAAAAAAGCTCAGAAAATATTAATTTAATGAAAAAATTGAGTAAAACATATAAAAAATTGTTTTTGATCAAATATTACATTAATCTCGAATATATTAGTTAATCTCGAACTTGGGTCTGATATTTACTAATATATCGTCGGCTTGCCTGCAAGAAGTGCTATGTTTTTGGTTTTAACAGGTTTTCAGGAGAGCGAAAAAACTGATTTATATTATCCTTTTAAGATATTTTATTGACATCATATGGCCTAATGATTCACGACCTTATTTATTACAATCATTATTAAAGCATATGATGTCAATGAAATATATTAAAAAAAATATTAAATCCTGTTAAAGAACACATAACACTACTTTGAGGCAAGCCGATATTGTTATATAAAAAATAAAATTAAAAATATTTTTCGTATTTAATATGATTACATATGAGAAAATTTCTAAAAAAAATTTATAATATATCATCATATAAAAACATATAAGGTCGCACACAATATTTTATATTATCATATATTTTAATATTAAAAAATATATGTTATATATACCCTTTTTACTCGGGTAATCAAAGTTTTAAAATTTAGAACTTGATTTTTTTATTTTATTTGAGTTCTAAGAAGAGATGTGCATGAGAGCAGAATTTTGTGTGAATCACGCGTGATCACGTACGAGTGTGAGTGAAATCATAATTTACTCACGTGAACGTGAATGAGTGAGGGTGAATAGAAAAAATTTCTTCATAAGTGATTGTGCGTGATTGAAATTTCTTTCTCGTGAGCGTGAGTCAGTGTGAGTTAAAATCCCCTAACTTGCCCATCTCTAGTTGTAAGTCCATGGAATCTTCAACAAAAATTTCAGACTTCTAACTATTCGAGATCGCTATGGACATTTACGGGTTAACAACTAGTAAATTGACTAAGGACAGCCTCTCGATAAAAAATGTTGTCATCTAAGTTCAGCCTTCTAATTCAATATTGAAATGTAATTTTTTTAATTAATTTCAAAGCTTTTCAACGTAAATTAAAGTAAAATGCAACTTCTTTATTTATTTAACATATATGTTGCACACATCCATCCTTCATATGATCATCGTTAATGTCCCATAATAACCAGCTGTGGTAGTAAAAGTAAATACCCAAAGATCTTATGTAACTTATAAGCTACAAAATATTAACCCAGCAAACAAAATTGGAAGTCATGCTTTACAAAACCATTTCTTTCATTGTTTCGAAAGTGTCTCTTAATGTATTTTTACTGATTTTCAGAAGTAATTTTGAGCTACTTTAAAAAATCGTTTCTTTCATTGCTTCCTAAGTGTGGGTTAGTATATTTTTACAGCTTTTTGTAGAGGTAATTCTGAACAAGATCAAAAAATAACTTAATTATTGCTTCTAAAAAATTATTGCTCTAAAAGTTATCCTAAGAAGTGATTTGGATACAGTTTATTTCCAAACAGATAATTGCTGGTTTCAATCCTAGCGGGGCTAATATTTTTCTTAAGTTTCTTTTTAATATTTATAATTAATTTGTTTAAATTCAATGGACTATAAATTTGTTTTTAAATTTAAAGTCGACTTTATTTTTAATCATACGGTTTTGTTCATTTTGTGTATGAAAACTAGGATATTCAATCGTTATTCGATTAATCGAACAATTTTTCACAAAAATTGTTCGAATAATTCAAAATGTTGAAATTTCGATTAACGAATAATTCGAATAATTTCTTACGATTAAAAATTAAATTAAATTTTTTATTAAAATAAATGTGTTAAAAACTCTAAATTTTTTTAAAAAAAATTGTGGTAAATAATTTGCTGTAGGCTTGTACCTATTCCGGATTTCATTCTGGCCTTAGAAAATATTTAAGGGACGACCTTTCAGAATTTCTAGACATATTTGTTAGCTTCACCTCAATGAGAATTTCATGAAAATTAATTCTCAACAGTATTCTTCTCTACATTTACGTTTTTTATGTATTCAATGCATATGAAAGAGATACAAATTAATGTACGGGGTCTTATATTCTTCTTTAACTTTTTAACTCCCCAGTGTAGAAAATCATTACCAGATATGTGGTTATGTAACTACATACTTGGTAATGGTAACTAGTTACTTTTGTTATTACATTTCTTATTACCTTTATGTGGCGATGTCGCGAAAAATAATGAGTTATGGTTACACACCAGCATACGAAAAATCAAAAAATATATCGTTACCTATGTGCTTACCAGTACTGATAATAATAATGAGTCTAAAAATAGGTTTTCAAAAAAATAAATTATATAAAAAAAAAAAATATTTTTATTGTACTTTTTTTTTAATAAAATTTGCTGGTGCGGGAATGGAACCTGGGTCTACATATTGCCAGTCAATAGCTCTACCATCTGAGCTGTATCGACATGTAATATTTAATAGATAAAAACATAATTGACCTGCTGCACACAAGTAAGCTTATTCGCCAACATATAAAAAATCAAAAAATATGTGGTTACATATATCCTTACCAGTGTTTAAAAAATATTGAGTCTAAAAATAGATTTCAAAAAATTTTCAAAAAAATCTATAAAATTATTTTCTATTTGAAATAATGATGAAAATAAGTCATTATCAGTAACTCATTATTATATGTTTTAAAATAATGAAGAAGGTAAGTGGGTGTCATTACTGGTAGTCCAAAAAATAATGATATGTCATTACCGTTTCTACACTGGGTCATTGCGGTAAAACTGTTGAGTATATAGAAAAACGTTATATAAACAGATTAAAGGAATTGTAATTTTTAATTTTTTTAAAATTGTTTGAGCAAAATCGGACTAGTGGTTCTCGAGTTATGTCAACAAAAAGATGTATCTCGATTCCTAGGGGATGACCCAGCGAAACACCGGGACACGTATAACTTGTTTTTGACCGATATAACATTTCCCGTTGGTTTCATCCCATCCCGATTTTGACTGTCGCATAGTGTATTTATTGATAAATATTAATATTTTTGTTCTACATACACCTCAACCTATTATAAATATTCCCGTGTAAAAAAGATTAGATCTGCTCCGATCTGTTTAGATCTATTTAGATATTATTTAATTTATTTAGATTTGGTGCCAGATCAGCTCCATTTAATAAAAATGTATAAACAAATTTTGTTTGAAGAATTACTCGGTAATAACATCAGCTTATTGGTATAAGTTTTTTAATTTTAGTTTGAAGTCAAATTCAATTTAGACCTAATTATATATGGTTTGCAGGTTTTGCCCAGATCTGATTAGAGCTAATTAGATCTTAAATTTGTCCCCAATTTTGAGATATAATTAGATCTGCTACAGCTAGATCTACTGAGATCTGGTTAGAACTGATCTTTTTTACATGGGTTATATTGAACAAATATTTGAATTTTTGTTAAGTATTCGAGGGGTGAAATCACGAACCTGGCACCGGATAAATCAGAATGGCGAAAATTTGTTAAGGCCCTATGCTCCTTATAGGAACCGAGGGAACATATATATTATATATTCAATAAATATGTAGGAGAGTAACATGCTAAAACTTTCAGAATTGAGAGAAAACATGAAATTTTTTATAAATAAAATTTTTTATTAATAAAAAAATTAGCTATATATTATACAGAAAATTGAGAACTAGTTCTGAAAACATAGATCATTAAATTATAGTAATGAAAACATTAAATTTAACTACGCATTTGATGTTGAGATGGGCGGAGGGAACATCGCAAAGGACTAATGCCTCGATTCCATGCAAAAAACACCGTGAAAGTTTCTGCGACAGGTTCATCCTGGAGAACCAAATCATACACTCACAAAAGTGCTGTACAGGAACCGCAACTGTTATTTTATGACTATTACTTTTTGAGCAAAAAAAAATTTTTTTTAACTGACTTAAAAATCGAAAAGGAATTCTTTTTTTAACAAAAAATTTTAAATGAAAATATTAACTGTAACAGAAAATCCGTATTTATATGTAATTTATTTTTTAAATAAACGACAAAAACAGTTAAAAAATATATTTCTTTGTATTTTAACTGAATAATCATTTAAAAATAATTGTATGGATAACTTTTTAAATAAACTACAGTCAGTTACTGTAATAATATTTTCAGTGTATAGTTATTTTCTGAATTTTGTTTTTTCGGGCAAAAATAAAAATTATTTTTTGACTGAAAAAAAAATATATATATTTAGCGTGTTTTTTAATCACCTGGATTTAGAATTTTTCATACAAAAAATGGATTTATTAAATCCAAAAAAAAGCTGGATTTAATAAATCCACAATAAAAGCACAAATATATGAAACAACCTATAAATTTACTGTCAGAAAAAAATACGAATAAAAATTGAAAGAGAAACAAAAAAATTTTAAAACTATCAAATAAAAGGTTTTTCTTAAATTTTTTTTATGAAATATGTTTAGAAAAAAAACTACACCTCAACAAATACATATTTTTCATCTTGGACATGGAGAAATAGCTCAAATAGAAATGGCAATTTTTCACTTTACAGTAAGTAATTTAATTAAATCCAATTAGTTAATATTAAATATTGCAATGGAATTTTTCAATTGTGTAAAAATATAAATTGAAGTGACAAAAATTAAAAGGCAGACTGTTTATCGCTGTTTTATGTAAAATATAATTATAAATTAAAAGTTACGGTAGAATCCTCCATCATCGAAGTCGGTATTAAAAATTAGGGTGAAAGAAGTGTCGGACAGAAAATTTTTTAAAATAGGAAAATCTAACCCCATCTGTTGAGCACTTTTAGAAATACTTTTTGGATTTATTAAATCCAAGTGATTAGAAAAAACGGCTATTGTGAGTTTTATTTTTCCGAGCAATAATAACAGTTATTTTATGTCTTTTATTTTCTTCAGCAAAAATAAAAATTATTTTTTTTGCCAAAACACATTAAAAATGTTAAAAATATATTTAAATTTTGACAAATTCATTTCAGACACATAAAAATATGAGAAATCCCCATAAAATGGGCACCATATAATTTTAATTGATATTGATTTAAAAAAATGACTTTTACTTTTGCTCAAAAAATAAAAGTCAAAAAATAAATTTTATTTTTGAAACAAAAAGATGGTTTAAAAATGACTCATAAATGTAAACAAATTTGAATATTTTGTGAACAGTTCAAAAAAAGACTCCAAAAACAGATTAATTTTTGAGACTTACGAATTTTTTTAAACCTTTTTGTTTTGAGTAATTTTTAAACCAAAAAAGCATATTTTGGATGAACCACATGCACACAAAAATTTGAAATTTTAATAATATTTTTCGAGCTCTTTTTTGATTTATTTTTGGGTTTGTTTGTTGGCTAGAAAAATAACATCCCAGCCAGCAAATTCGGAGCGCTCATAAATAAGATTTTTAAATGGCTCATAAAAATGATTTTTGTTTTTTTGAAAACACTCTTTTTTTGGAAGAAAATATGAACCCTCAGAAAACAATCCGTAAAGTTGTCTCTACAATCTAAAAAGCTGTCTCAAAATGAGGATTCATTTTTCGGACTCAAAGAAGATTCCAAAATTATTAAAATTTCGATTTTATACGTTCTTTTTTCTGAGTCATTTCTGAGTACACAGGGGGCTCTTTTGGACGGACCACTTTCATAGGAAAAAGTGGAAAAATGTTTATGTTTTTGCAGCTCATTTCTGAGTCATTAATGATCATCTTTGTTTGCTGGGATATAATAAAAATTAAACTTCCCAGCCAACAATTTCGAAGCACTCATAAATAAGATTCTTAAATGGCTCATAAAAATGATTTTTGTTTTTTTGAAAACACTCTTTTTTTTGGAAGAAAATATGAACCCTCAGAAAACAATCCATAAAGTTGTCTCTACAATCTAAAAAGCTGTCTCAAAATGAGGGTTCATTTTTCGGACTCAAAGAAGATTCCAAAATTATTTAAATTTATGAGAAAAATTTCGATTTTATACGTTCTTTTTTCTGAGTCATTTATGAGTACACATTGGGCTCTTTTAGACGGACCACTTTCATAGGAAAAAGTGGAAAAATGTTTATGTTTTTGGAGCTCATTTCTGAGTCATTAATGATCATCTTTCTTTGCTGGGTTACTAATAAATTTGCAATAATTTAAAAAGTTTGTATGGAAAGCGTCACATATGTGAGCGAATAGCTTATTTTTACGCTTAGAGGAAGCTTACTTTTGTTCTGAGAAAACCAAAAAGTCACATTGTTTGACCAAAATAATAACATTCTAGCACCATAGAAAAAGATTAAGAAACTTCATCGATGAATGAGGAAGCATTTAGCGCCATAAGAGAAAAAACAAATACCGCCACACATGTGCCACACCGGTACGGCTCGGTGCGGCCTGATGTTGTGTTTGTTGGTGGTGGTGGCTTTTACTTTTGGTCACGATTTATTTATTACAAATGGTCAACGTCTAAAAAAGTCTTGCATGCGTTCAAAGGCTTAAACATGTTTTTAAGTAGTTTTTTTGAATTCTTTTGGTTGCGTATAAAATTTTCGAAAACATTATAGGAGTAGCTACGATCATACATATTACATGCATTTTAATCTTTTTCTTTATTCCTTCTTTCTTTTTCCTATTGATTTAGCGAAGATTGATTTTAATACCGGATTAGAGTTTTGGTGTCTGGTGTTGTTTCTTGGAAAATGACACACACTCACATATTTATTGCCTTCTGCGAATGTAGAGGTTATTGAGGTTTCCTGTTAATATCTTTTTTATTTAAAACAAATTTATTGGATATATCCTAAAGGAGAATAATACTTGGTCTTTTCAGTTTGTTTGTTTATAATAATTAGAAAAATATTTAAATTTACATATTTAAATTTACATTTATGTTGCCCTGTGCCCCATCAAAATTTAAGGTACAAGATATATATTTTTTTTTCTAATTAATTAATTATTATTAAAAATGATTAGAGCAGCAAGTCAGAAAAATAAAAACTTTTGAGCATATTCTTTTTTTCCTGAAAGTGTAGAGTTTTTTGAAATCAAAAATTCTGGGAAGTATTTGTCAGGAGAGTATCCTGATGAAGAAAATAGCGGTTTTTGGAAAAAATTACTTATTATGTTAATTCATAATAAGGAAATTGGCCTCGTACTAAATTAATAAATTTCTAATTAATCAATTAAGGGTCGAAAAAACAATTTTTATTTTTAAATCAAAATTAAAAACCAACATTTTGGAACAATTAAAAAAAAAATAGAAGCCTGTTAAATATGTACGAAAAATGTAACGAAATTAGTAATTTTACCTGAAAAAAATCTTAAATTAAAAAAAAGCTCCAAAATGTTTCAAGAGATATTTGAAAACATTGAATGTGATCCCTAAGATGTCTTCTACCTAGGTTTTTGCGACCGTTCATTAAATTTCGACATTTAGCAAGTTCTGGTTTTCTCATATAGACTAACCCCCTAAAGTCCAGGTTTGTGGAACATTTGAGATCCAATTATGAATAAGTACGAAATTAACCCCTAAACACCTTTTAAGTTTTGACTTATTTCTGGCATTAAAGTTAAATTTTAAAATTTGATGTCTTCAGAGACTTATAGTAGAATTTCATGACAAATAATTTTTTCGGAACATTTTAACTCTCTAACTCTTAAACTTACGGGTCTTTTTGACACTATTTAAAAAGGTGCCAAAAACGACCCCTTAATTGCGGAGTCAGAAGGTTAAAATGTTCCACATAAATGTCCCTCGTGGTGTTTTACATAAGTTCGCTGAACACACTTAAAATGGAAGCTTCACATGGTTTCCTATGCCGATTCACAATAAACATTTGCAAAAGGGGGAAAATATTAACCCCCCAAAAACCTTGGGCCAGACGTAAACTTTTAAAACGCCGATACACGTATATTTTTCTTTGGTCCCCTCTGCCAGAATTAGTTGTCAGGACATTATTTTGTTTTTTACAGTGTAATTTATTTTCCAATACCTTACAATTTTAAATTTAAGACCGCGATATTGGATCCGCCATGTTGAATTTTTGAAATTTTACTTCAGATTCGTAATCTGCTACCCAATGGCTTCCCCTGGTGGAAATTTTAAGTAAATCAGACGACATAAGAAATTTAATAAAAAAATTGTTTATCGCCATATTGGATCCGCCATTTTGAATTTCAAAATTTTAATTTCAGATTTTTAATCAGCGTGCCCTAGGCCTATATAATTGATTATTTTAAGTCCAATATATTAAAAACTAAAGATTCATGGCCGCCATCTTGGATCCGCCATTTTGAATTATACATTTTTTATTTAAGATTCGTGATCAGCAACTTCCAAAGCCCTACTTGTGATACTTTTTAGTCTCATATACTCAATATTCCAGTTTTGGCCAAAATTCGATGATGCTACCCCACTGTGCATTGCTGGCCGTATGTCACAAATAACACGAACAATGTTGGCCTCCAAGGTTTCAATTTTTGCTGCTTTATCAGCATAAACCAGTGACTTCATGTGGCCCTATAGGACATAATCGAGGAGTGTCAAATCGCACGACCTTGGAGACCAATTACCAGGTACATTTTTCGAAATCAACTTGTCGTCGCCAAATATCGATTTCAATAAGTGGATGTTTGCGGTCGCCCTATAACACGTAGCGCCATCCTGTTGAAACCACATCTCGCCCGGATCAATGTCATCCATACATTCAAACAAAAAATCATTGATCATGGTGTGGTAACGATCTCCGGCTCCATTTTTGAAGAAATAAAGTGCATTGATGCCACCAGCGTATAAACCGCACCAAACGGTGCATTTCGCTAAATGTACTAGAGCCTATAGCAGGGGTGGCAAGATTTTTTTTCGATGCGTGCCACAAATGGACAAATTTTTTTGTAAAAATTTCTCGCGTGGCACCTTAAATTTAGTTGTCATTTAAAAGTAATTTTTTAAAATTTTTTTTAGAATTTCTCTTAAAAATATCATCGCAAATGTACGGAAAACCCCCATGAAATATCCCCCAAAAGAAAAAATTAAATAACATCCTAGAAATGACGTAAATATATTTGACGGTTACTTCATTTTTGTGGGTTTATTTAATCTTTAAATATTGAGATTATTTCATTACCCGAGTAAAAATACTTATATATTGTTATATATAATGTAATTGGGTTATATCTGACAGTGAATGGAGTCACATTAAGATACATATCATTATATACAACTACATCTGATATTATTTTTTCAATGAATTTTTTGTACGTTAATTGATGTTATTACATATCCCCACATCTGACTCCATATATAACTACATAAGCCATATAAAACTAATCAAAATATATATAGTGACCGATATGATTATATATGGTTCGATACTAAGTTATATAACACTGTATGTATCGTCATACTAAAAATATATTCTTGTAATTTTATATAACTTTCTATATGATCTCATACAAATTAATATAAATTAAGAGTTAATTTCTACACAGCTAAATAATTTTCACGTGATTTTTTTGCATATAAAATTTATATTCAAAAATGATGGGTACGATTTAGAAGACAAAAGCATTAAAATTTTTATTTTATGTTATAAAATTTGGGACTTTAAAATTGTTCAAGCTATAGAAATTTCAATATCAATTTAATAGCCAGTATGCATAAAAAGTATACTTACTATTAGACAATGTTATATAAAATCAGATATTTTTATATCGAATTAGTTGTAATTTGATGTGCTGCATATGGACAATTCTCGGATCAAACTGTATCAAATTATATCTTATTTGATATAATTAGACACAAGTAGATGACCCATTTTTCGGATCAAGTTGTATGTCGTTGTATATGGGGACTTATCAAATAAGATATAATTATATATGACATCATATTAAGATTTTTACCCGGGTATGAAAAAATCCCCAATAAAATAAAATTAAAACAGTTTGAACATTATTGCCTTTTAATTTTTTGGGGGGTTATTCCATTTTTGGTGGATATATCATTTTGTTAAAAAAAGTAAAATTATTGGGCTCCATCAATTATTTAAATACATAAGAAACTGGTTCAAAAATGTGCTTTGGGCAAAAATTTGATTTTGTTAAAATAAATCGCGCAGCTTTTATCTTCACAATAATGAATAAAAAGCGAATATTATGGATTTGAACAGAGAAATTTCTATTTCAGATGAAATGGCTCTGCGACATACGATCAAAGCCCAATTTCAAATTCCAACAAAGAAGGTTATTTCATTATGAAACTTATTTTCAGCCTTTATTTCATTGATGGTTATTTCGTAGCAACTATTTTCCCTTAAAAAAAAATAATTTTTTAGATCCAATTTTATTACAAGTTGTTTTCCATTTTTGTGCAATTTTCGGGCATTTTCTCATCGAAACTTGTTTCAATCTAGAATTTTAAAAATTTTCCCATAATTTTCAGATAATCGAATTTGCGAGTTCTGTATTAACCATATTTCTTTAAACAAAAAATTGTGGCAATACAGAGTTTTATTCATTTTAAAAGACGATTTACAAGCTCTATGAAAAATTTCACCATTATGGAGTAAAATTACACATTTTTGTACCGAAATTTAACATTAAACTGAATTTTTTGCTGGTCTTCTTATAGTTTAATTTTTTTTGAAAATATCCAACAAAACGTCGCGTGCCACCTAAAATCCACTCGCGTGCCACTACTGACACGCGTGCCATAGTTTTGCCAGCCCTGGTCTATAGGGTCTGTTGTGGATTGGTTTCACTCCACATGCGGCAATTTTGTTTTAACCCAAAAATGATCCTCATCGCTGAGCACAATTTTGCGTCTGCACTCAAAAAAATAAGTTAGTAGAAAAATTAGTAAAACGTCTTGTATATCAAGTGTACTAGTTTTCAGCAATTTTTTTGCTGAAATTCCGTTATCAGCAAAAATTTTAGTTATATTTTTTTAGCACTAAACTAATTTTGAACTAATGTTTTACTAATTTATTTTTCTACAAAAATTGTGCTGATAACCGCACTCATAGTGTGGACGATAACCAGATAGACAAGATGTAGATGTCGCAGCTTGTCTGGAAACGGAAATATCAAAAAAAAGAGAAACAACTCTACACATATTCTATATTTAAATTTTCAGCAAATAAATTAACTAAAGTAAAATTTCGCTACAATTTTTTTGAGTTTTTTTCAGTCTACTAATATTTAGCAAAAAGTTTAGTGATTTTAGCAAGGAATTTTTTCATTTGCAGTCTACTAAGTGTTAGCAAAACTTTTGCTGAATATTACTATTTTTTTTGGTAAAAATCAGCTCGCTGATTTTCAGCAAAACTTTTGTTGAAACTACCAACTTTTTTGCAAGCACGCTCCTGACTAAAAATTTGCTGACACAGCAACATCTTTCGCTGACTTTACTGACTTTTTTTTGAGTGTATAAGTTACGCGAATTGATAACTGATTTTCAGAGTAAATCTGGATAATTTGGTAGCGTTGTTCAAGGGTCAATTTATGCGTGATGATTTGACAGGGTATACGATGATAAATATCAAAAAGTGTGCGCAGTATGACATTCCGTTTGTCAGTTACAGAGTAGGAAAATAAACTCTAACGAACCGTACTTTTATGGTTGCGTACCGCGCATCGCGAACACAGTACACAAGCATATTGGTTGTGTACTGTGTTAGCGAGTATTTGCTATATTTTCATAATTGGATTCTTAATGGTTTTCTGAAAAGTGTTCATATCCTATGTGATGATTAAAAGTTTCTATGATTTTTTATTTTGATCATCGATAGTTCAAAAATAGTTCTTCGAATAATCTGGATAAAAATGATTGAAAGTTTTTGTGGTTAAATTTTGTATGAATTACATTTTCTAAATCCTTGTATCATATGTTGAAAATATTATCACCTAAAACAGCCAATAATCTTGTCTTAATAATAGATTAAAATTTATGATACACTTTGTTTAGCTTAAAATCTGTCCCATATAACCAGTGGGGATTTTTACAAGCACATTAATAGCAAAACATATTTGTGAAATCTATGATAACTTAATTATAATGAGTTTGAAAGTAATGCAAAATCCAACACACATATGATCTGATATGACTTAATGATGAAAAAACGAGCATGATTGCAAATTCCTAATCTAGATTATTATATTTATAAACCGAATGTGTATAAATGCATGTAAATCCTAGAAATATTACAAGGATTAGTGTCTAGAAAAATAGAATGCATGAATTAAGTTAAAACTATAAAATATTGAACAACATTATAAGTTTATTCATTCGTAAAGAAATCGCCTCTATGTAAGATGAGCAAGACAGACATAAAAAGATGTTAACCGTATTAAAATTAATATATTTTGAGCGCATACTAGGAGAACAAGTTATCAAACGTTTGATAGCTAATAAATTGTGAGGTGACTATGTAAATATTATATAAATTCCCAACAAAAAAAAAATTGGAAGTAATGCATTAAACACATAGACGACTGCGGCTACACGACAACAAAAGCTGCTGGCTGCAATTGTAGTCGTGTAGTCAGCTACTTATTTTTTTTGAAAACGACAGCCACATATAAACAACTGATCCTAAAAATTTGACGTTTTGATAAATATTAAACTTTTTTGGTTTGTGCTTCTAAAATAATGGCTGATAAATATTTTGTTAATTTTGTAAGATCCATTTTTTTACAAAACATCACAATAAAATTATTTCCAAATATAAATTAATGAAATCTTCAAACTATTGTAAAATATAAACAGCTGTTTCTACAGTGTTCCCATAATGGTGATTTTCTAGTCAGAACTAGCGATTTTTTCGCCTCTAGCGGGAAAAATTGTCCTGTTTTACATATTTTGTTATATTGTCAACACTATTTTTGTTTTGTAGCCAACAAAAATAGAATCCTAATAGATCCTAAGTTGACTACAGCGGCAAAAGTAGTCGTGTAGCCGTGTAGCTGTGTTGGTGTCAAAATAATCGTTTTCATTTAAACGTGTGTATTTTATTTTTGACAGGCTGTAGTCGTGTAGCTGCAGTCGTCTATGTGTTTAATGCATAATGCTTTACAAACTAATTCTTTCACTTTCACAAGTATCCGTTAGTGTACTTTTACTGCTTTTTTAGAAGTTATTCTGAACAACTTCAAAAAAATCACTTCTTTCATTGCTTCCAAAGCATCCGTTAGTATATGTTTACAGCTTTTTTAGAATTAATTCCGAACAACATCCGAAAAATCACTTAAGTATTGCTTCTAAAGAGTAATTGCCCTAAAAGTGATCGTTAAAAGTGATTTTGTATCATTTCGCATTTCCAAACAGAGGGTCGCAGGTTCGATTCCCGGCGAGACCAATATTTTTTATTTTTTTTTTATTCTATTAACTTTTTTTTTTGATATTTATAATTAATTTGTTTAAATTAAATATTTTTTTAATTTTTAACAATACTGTATGTATAAAAAATGGCGAGAAATTGCTTTTTATGCGCCTGTAAAAATAGTACTGAAAACAATATTAAATTGGAGTGCACCTTTTACACTTGATTAATAAGTACTTTTATTGGAGAGAATAAGGAACAATATCTCGCAGTAACAATGAGGTGTTTTCATGCCAGTCAACTTTCATATCAAAGAATAGCTCAGCGGTAGAGCGCTAGACTAGCAGTCCTGAGTCGCAAGTTCGATACCCGATGGCGGCAATAAAAAACTTTTGTAAAATAAAAAAGATATAATTTTTTTGCGAAGAATTTTTTTTAAAATTTTAATTGGTGAAAAAGTGCTTCCCTTGCACTTGTTCAAAAAGTACTGTATTTCATGCCGTCGGTATAAATTAATACAACTTTTATTTTTCCCTTACTTTGTTGTTAATACAAGGTCGAAAAAAACAATTTTTGTTTTTTTAAATAAAAATTAAAAACCAACATTGTGATTAGTGTTTATGTTAAAAAATAAGTACATCTAGATAATCAATTGTGGTGCTTTTTCTACTGCTTCGGCATCTGTTTTTTTGCTGGGTTGATTAAGAGGGCTTAGTAAACGAATACATTTTTAGATATCGATGTTTTCTCTATTATAATAAAAAAAAACATTTTTTAAAATTATTAATTAAAGAAAAAATTTGTATTACAGTTGATCATGAATAGGGCAAGGAATTCTGTGCAAATACATTTTTTTCTCGACAAAATATTTCAAACAAAAAAATTGTTGGGAATAAAATTTCAATTTAAAAGAAGACCTACTGTTTTTTTTTGTGTATTTAAAATTCGAATTAAGGAATTATGTTTTAAAGGTCTGATCCGATTTAGAGTTGAAAAAATATTGTGTCTAAAAATAGATTTTCAAAAAGAAAACAAAAAAAAAAATTCCATACGAAAGAGATCACGAGTTTTGGGATTGAAAAGAACTCCTTTATAGAATTTCATATTTTTTGTCATAAGCAAATAAGCAACCCCAATATTTATAATTACACTGTCAACAAAATAAAATTTTTCTTAAATAGCAAGGTTCTGGTAGAGGGGACCAAAAATACGTATATGTGTATCGGCGTTTTAAAAGTTCATTGTGAATCGATATACGAAACCATGTGAATCTGTCATTCTAGGTATAGGATCTGTTCAGCGAACTTATGTAGAACACTACAAGGGACATTTTTGTGGAACATTTTAACCCTCTAACTGTTCAATGAAAGGAACTTTTTTGGCCCCATTTAAAAAAGGGACAAAGAAGACCCGTAAGTTGCAGAGTTAGAGGATTAAAATATTCCACAAAAATGTTCCTCGTAGTATTTTACATAAGTTCGCTGAACACATTCTATACTTTAAATGGAAGATTCACATAATTTCCCCCTAAAATCAAGGTTTGTGGTAAGTACGAAATTAATACTTGAACACATTTTAAGTTTTGACTTATTTCTGACATTGAAGTCAACTTCGATGTCTTCAGAGACTTATAAGAGAATTTTATGACAAATATTTTGCGGAACATTTTAACCCTGTAACTCCTCAACTTAAGGGTCTTTTTTGTCGCATTTTAAAAATGGGCCAAAAAAAAAATCCCTTTCATTGAAGAGTTAGAGGGTTAAAATATTCCACAAAAATGTTCTTCGTAGTGTTCTAAATAAGTTCTATGAACACATCCTATACCTAAAGTGGAACATTCTCATGGTTTCCTATGCCGATTCACAATAAACATTTACAAAAGGGAAGAAGTTTTAACCCCCCCCCCCCCCCCCCCCCAAAAAACATAGGGCCAGACGTGAACTTTTAAAACGCCGACAAACGTGTATGTTTTTTTGGTCCCCTCTGCCAGAATCAGTTGTTAGAACCTTGTTATTTTGGAAAAAATTTGATTTTGATGACAGTGTAATTATAAATATTGGGGTGGCTTATGACAAAAAATATGAAATTCTATAAAGGAGTTTTTTTTAATGCCTTCCAATAAGACCCTTTGTTTTAATCGAAAGGTAAAAGATTGGACTTTCATATTTTAAAAGAAAAAACGGGGATTTTCCTAAGAACATAACCTCGGAAATTCCAGTTTTCCCGGAAAATTCGATTTGTCACCACGATTTCCCACTTCGGAAAATTCTCAAAATTATTTTTTTTGAAAGCTCGTCAAATTTCCTTGTAACTAGAGTACTCAAATGTCCAAATCCGATGACCCGTCTAGGAGTTACAACGTTTTGATATTGAACTGTTTTTCGAAAATTGAGGAAAAATCGAATTTTTCAGCTCAACAGACCGCCAGCCACGGATTCCCGGTGCATCGGTCGACAAAAAAAAAAAAAAAAAATAAGTATCTAATTTTTTTTCGATGGTTAAATGAATACAAAAGAATTGGAAACATAAATGTGTTGGCCAGAAATGCCGATTTTTTGATCTCTTTCGTATGGACTTGTTCTTATAGTTTTCCAAATAACGATAAAAATTTTAAATTATATTTTTAAGTAATGCAGAATCTACACTGAAAAATTATCTGCATGCTAGAATTACATTACTTCAATGAAGTTTCGCCGGAATTCGTCAATTGAAGCTTTTTATTAAATTAATGCAGTTTTTCATAAAATTTTATGAAAATTTTCACATTATTTCATATTAATTATGGTATTTCATGCACCCAATGCAAAAGTTTCATTCAAAATTTTTTCATAGAAATTAGGAAGCTTTTTCTTAAAATCTAAGAAATTTTTCATTGACTTTGTTGCAAGTTTTCACTCATTAGGTTTTAAAATAATATAGAAAGTAACAAGTATCATTATTGGTATTCCAAAAAACCAATGACAATGCAACACTGTTTCTACACTGGGAACATATAGATGACCATATTTAAAATATAGAAGTTTATTGCCGCTATTGTGTATAAAATGCGTAGGTTCATGCCACTGCAACATCGATATCTACCTAGGCATGCCATTACCAAATCGAGCATAAAAATGTTTATTATTTTCCTTTTTTTATATTCAATTTTACTGTTATAATGCAGACAGTAGAAATTTAACAAAAATTCAATTTTTATAACATTTTTTTTCTTTTCAACAATATCACGAACAATAATAACTAAATATCGATTAATTTCCCATTTGTCACAAATGATTGTTGTGTGACATTGTGTGTTGGTTGTTGGCTTTGGGCATTATCGAATGAATTGTAGTCGTATTGAACAATATACAATGACTTTTTATACCAACGTTACTAACAAAAGGTGCAGTGGTGATCATGTGAGACCAGTGTTTAAATTGTATTTAGATAAAGACTTGTTAAACAAAGTTGTAAGATTACAACTGAACAAATTTTTAAGTTTAGAAAATAAAAAATATAGCCAATGTACAATAGACGTATTGGAGACATCATAGTTTATTTATTATCTTTATAGTTACGCCTCCTATGTTTATTCATGAAAACTGTCATAACTTTGGAATTTATCCAGGGATTTTCTTAAAATATATCTTGTTTTTTTCGTAAAGATGCCGGCTTTTTGTATAAGTGATTTTTATAAATTACAAAATTGTTAAAGAATATTATATTGATTATATTTTAGAGTGATTGCTTTTAGAAGGCAAGAATAGTTTTTGCTATAGATTATAAACTATGTGCAATTTTGTTAGTTTTCGCTCCACTCTCCTGTTTGTATTAACCGTTAGAAACTTGCACTTTAAATTTTTCAATAATTAATTTGAGCACTTCGCGCATGAAATCTTTAAATCTTATATGGATATCAAACTTACATACATACATATTAACAAATGAATAGCAATATTTTGCTAGTTAATTTTCATTATATGTGCAGTTTAACTGGCCACCCCTTGCGTGTTAAATAGTTATTATGTAAAATAGTCTATTGTGTGTAAGACCGAATATATTCTAGTTCCTGTTTCTGGTAAATCACTCATCTATGACTTTTTACAAAACACGGAATATTCTATAACATATTTCATATGATTACTTTTAGTTTGCAGTTGTAGTTATGTTCATGTTATATAAATCATACAAATATTACATAATAAATTGTTTTTCATATTTTCTTTTTCCAAAAACTTGTACAGAACTACCAGTATTTCAAATACTTTACAGATGTTTCAACACAGAATTTCATACATAGATCATAAACATTTAAGTGCTATCAACCTTGAACTTAATGCGTTTTTTCTTCTTTTAAGCCCAATTGCGGTAATTTGCAATAATTAATAAATTTTTGTTTAAAGTTTTTTTAGCACCACTATTTAAAAATTGAAGTCAGCTGTAAATTAGAAAAAACAGTTTTGCCTTTAGACAAATCTGAAAAATGCTAGATCTTATGCAAAAAGTGCTACAATATCCACTTTTTTTGTAAATTTAATAATAGCTTGTTTAGATAGCAAAACTAATCTACTTGATTGAAGTTGATCAAACTTTTTAATTTTCATCATTTACACATGTATTTTTTGACAGTTAAAAGTTCAATTCCGTAAGTTTAATATACCAAAGTGGCGCCGATAGCGATTCGACAAGCGATGAGCAAGATATTTGTCCACAGCGCTAAAATATTTTTCCGGCATCCTCATTACGTTCATTTCTGTCTCAAGGTTTCATTAGTCTAATCGTAAAGTAAAAAAACGTATCTGTAATCAATTCAATATGTTAAAATAATATAGAAAATATTTTTATCTTTTTTCCATGCATTGAAACTGTTTCAAGTAAAATCGTAAAAAAGTTCTGTTGAAAATAGAAATTTTCTATTTTATTACTTGACATTTAATTCTATGCACAAGAAAAAGATAAAGAATACAATATTTTTATTTTTTATACTCTTTTTATTCATTACGAGAATGCTACGTTACTTTCTTTACGATACTTACGATAACTAATTTGGGCTTTACTGTGTGTGTGTGTTTTGGTGTTGCCAACTATCCTTATAACAAAAAACAGCGTTGCATATAATTAGTATTATGAAAACAGAGTCGTTTTGAAATAGTAACCAAGCTAAAAGTTGGATTAACTGTTAATCAAAAAGACAAAAATATGGTTTAATCGACTTGTTTAGTGCTTAATTAAGCAGCTAATCCGACTTTTAACTTATAATACACTCATAGAAAAAAGTTTGTAGAAAAGTTAGTAAAACTGTTAGTACTTCAACTTAACAAACTTTTAACTAATTTTTAGTTTAAATTTAATTTTTAGTTAATTTTTTTGCTACCCTCACATTACTAACTTACAAACTTTTTTGCTATTTTTTTTTGCTGAATTTAGTTACTAATTTTTAACAATAAATTTGCTAACTTTACAGTATTTTGCTGAATTTTAGATACTAATTTTTAACAGAAGATTTGCTAATTTTACAAATTTTTTGTAAACTAAACCACCAATTTTGGAGCTCTTATGAACAGAATGTTAAATGACTCATAAAAATTACTGCATATTTTTAACTCGCCAAAAATAATGCAAAAAGTTTTTAAATAAAGCTAAATTGAAATGGTTGAAAATTTGTCCTACTCATAAAATATCTAAATTATTAAAATTTATGAGAAAAGTTTCTGTTTATCGTAATACATTAATTTTCAAAGATCAAGGTTTATTTTGGACGAACCATTTTAATATGAAAATTGTGATTTAAAGTATCTCTGGGGAGCAAGTGGAGTTTACGGGGATACCCTAATTTTTTTTCCCCCAATATTGTACTTTTTAAGCTTATTTAAAGAATACAATATTTTTAATCGGCCACACCTTCTTTCCTCTGGGTGGAGTTTTAGAGGTGAAAATGGAAACTCAAATAAATTCGGAAGTACATATCCGATCAGCAAACAATGAACATCAAAAGAAGGGTCTCTTTAATACATTTTGTTATGGTTAACATCATGATACAACCATACTAGGTAAATGCATTAGGGAGAGTTTGACAGTGCAGGGTTTTCTTATGACAGTTCAGGGATTTTTTCGTATGCTTTCGCTATGTATCAAAAGTAGCCGTTTACATTTTTTGTTGTTGTTTGTTGTTCTAATGCATCTTCCTAGTATGGTTGTATCATGGGTTAACATAGTATTGTCTATAAATATTACCACTTTTACAAAAAATCATTCTTGGGAAATTTTCATTGGCATTGAAATATAATTGGCATTACTTTATCTCAATGTCAATGCCAAAAAATTTCATCACCATTCAATGCCAATGAAATTTTTTTTCAATTTGCATTGACGAAAACAATGGTAATGAAATGTACACATAATTGAAGAAAAAGCATTGTAATATAAAAAAATATAAGAAATACGCGAATTTTTAATTTTTTTTCTTAATTAATTCTTTTATTAAAACATGAAAACAAATACTTCTTTCATCAATTATAAATGGGCATTTAGGCATTGAACAATGCCAATTGAAAAAATTTCAATTAATTGACACATTCAATAAACTGGTCCCAAGTATGTTTTTAAATACACATTTATTTTTTATTTATTAATTTTCATTTCATTTGCTCCTTTTTTTTTACCTTTTTCCAGTCCACTAGTAATCTGCAAAAGTTTTGTTGATTTCAGAAAATTTTAGCAAAAATTTTGTAGATTTAACAGTTTTTTTTGCTATTTTCATTCTACTATTATTTAGCAATTTTTTTGCTGATTTCAGCAAGTTAAATTGGTATTTGCAATTAACAAAAATTTAGCTCAAATATTACTAAAATTCTGTAAATTTAACAGTTTTTTTTTGCTATTTTTATTAAACTACTATTCAGCAATTTTTTTTGCTAATTTTAGCAGGTTAAATTGTTATTTACAATTAACAACAATTTAGCTCAAATATTACTAAAATTCTGTAAATTGAACAGTTTTTTTGTTGTTTTCATTTTATTAATATTTAGCAAACTGATTTTGCTAATATTAGCAGTTTTTTCTGCAGCATCATTTTTAACTAATTTTTAGTAACTTTTTCTGCTATTTTTACGGACTTATTTGTATGAGTGTAGTAATGACAATAAATACAAATAGATTGACATTAAAAAAAACTCAAAAAATTTATTGATAAAAGATAAAATAAGATATAAAAATAAATTGTTTTATAACAAATTTTTTTACTACACTAATAGAAAAAAGTCCGTAAAAAATTTAGTAAAAACTACTAAAAGTTAGTTAAAAACGATGCTGCAGAAAAAAACTGCTAAATTAGCAGATTATTTTTGCTATATATTAGTAATATAGGAACAGCAAAACTAAAACTGTTAAATATACAGAATTTTAGTTATATATGAGCTAAATTTTTGTAAATGGAGATTAGCAAATTAACCTGCTAAAATCAGCAAAAAATTTT
This sequence comes from Leucophora obtusa, assembly GCA_949987735.1. Lineage (NCBI taxonomy): Eukaryota > Metazoa > Arthropoda > Insecta > Diptera > Anthomyiidae > Leucophora > Leucophora obtusa. The sequence continues at coordinate 33,591,731 of OX465299.1, read as the reverse complement.
GCTAAATAATTAGTAGCCTAAAAAATCACCAAAAAATTTAAAATTTTCTAAGTTTTTTTTTAAATGCAAATAAAAATCGAACCTTTTGAAAACAGCAGTTTACAATTTTTTAGCTAATATTTCTGCTGATTTTAACAGAATAGACTGCTATTTGCATTCAACTAAATTTAGCTTAAAAATAGCAAAAATTTTGTAGATTTAACAGTTTATTTTTGCTATTTTTAGTCTACAAATGTTTAGCAAAATTTTCTGCAGATTTTACAGTACAATTTGCTATTTTCAATTAACTAAAAGTTAGCCTAAATATAACTAAAATTCTGTAAATTTAGCAGTTTTAATTTTGCTGTTCTCATTTTATTAGTATTTAGTGAAATAATTTGCTAATTTTAGCAGTTTTTTCTGCAGCATCATTTTTAACTAATTTTTAGTAACTTTTTCTGCTATTTTTACGGATTTATTTCTATGAGTGTTATATTATAGGCGGTGATTTGACCGGACCAGTAGTTGTAGAATATCGATAAAACAAATACACTTATGAGTCTTGGAAAGATTTCGTTTCACATTATTCTTCCTACATTTAGCTAAAAAGTTAGTAAAAAATTTTTTAAACTGATGGTCTACTAATTTGTTTCTACTGATTTTGTTGTAGTACAAATCAGTCAGTGTTGCTATTTCAGTGCTTTTCGGGTATTTTTAATGCTTTTTTCCTTCCCGTACCTACCAGGTGATTTTTTACAACTACGCGTTTAAAGAATTGGGTATTTACAGTGCTTTTTCATATTTGTGGCAGTGCTTTTTGTACAGTTTATATTTTTGGTCTTTTTTCTGGTTTTTTAAATTTTTCTTGAATTTTCTGCCAAAGTTGAAAAAATAATACGAACTACCCAGCAAAACCTTTCATTACCATGTAATGAGTTTTAGGTATTGAAATCTTAAGTGTTCACTAGTTACCTTTTAATTACTAAACTACTTATTTTAACATGGTGATGTCATTGGAGGAAAGTCATTACACTGATGTTACCTGTAAGTAGTTTATCAGCTGTTCTATAAATAGATGTTGAATATAGATTTAAAAAAATATAAAAATTTAAAAACCAATAGGAGCTGACACGTATTGATCAGCGTACCCCACGATTGTCAGGCAAACACTCTAACCATTAGACCACGACATCACTATGATTTTTAATGCTTTAACTTATACACATTTATTGTGGCAACTATTATACATGTCTATTTTTCACAAAACTTGTTGTTATTAAATACTGCTTAATGAACATTTCTATAAATAGATGTTTAATATAAATTACAAAAAAAAAACAACAATGGAAGCTAACACGAGTTGAGCAGCGATCCTCATGTCTGTCAGGCAAAAACGATAACCACTAGGCTACGCCATAGTTATGGTTTTTAATGATTTAGAACATATATTATTGGTTTCAGCTATTGCGAAATAGTAATGTGTGGGGTATAATTATCGGTAACTCATTACATTCAGTTTAAAAGTAATTCAACGGGTAATGAGATATGAGATCTAAGTAATGCATGTAGTAATGACCAGTCATTACCAAGGTTTTGCTGGGTATACAAAAAATACATTTTATCACAATGTTTGTAGTACAATTTTAAATAGCCACATCGTTATGTTTAAACTTAAAAATTTTGAAATATTAGTTTAGTGCTTTTTTACACCTTTTTTGGTTATTTTTTGAACCTTTTTTACACGATTTTACAAAGCTAAAATGTGTTTTTAAATTCTTGACTTAAATTTTTCATAAAATTAACATCGTGCTTTTTTACCCCATTTTTTAATAAATTTTTACCCTTTTTACCCGTTTTCACAAGCTCACGGCACTTTCCTGCCTTCAAGAGTTGGCAACACTGAAATCAGTAGACATGTGGTGCTAAAATTAGCAAAACATACCGCAGGGCTCTAAATTGTTAAATTTCCCGGAATAACGGCAAAATTTTCAGTTGCCATTACAGACTTTTTTGGTTGTGTGTAGGCTTTTGGAATTTAGCTCCGGTGAATCAGAAATTCACATTGCTAGTGCGTGCATTGATGGCTAAACGAAACCTTTACCAGCAGTTTCGAATTGATTTTATATAAAAGTAGGAAAACATATTGGTATTTTGTGATAAAAATCCTTTTTTGCATAAGAATGGCCTCTGGCTATGAAAATGTTTTCAATAGGAACACATTTTCAGAATCTGAAGCTTATTCTATAGGGAAAGAGTTAAAAATCTAAGACCTTTTCAATAAGAAAAAGGGTTTAGAAACAAACTTATTCTCTATGGGCTTTAGAAAAAAATCATCAGAAACGTTTTCTAAAAGAAAATCCTTAAATTCTTAGGACTTTCTCTCTGACTTCGAAGATTTTTTCTTATTCTGTAAAAAATACACCAATTCTAAGCACCTTATTCTATAGAAAAACCTAGAGATTCTGGGGACTTCCTGTAGAACTATCCCAGTTTATTAGAATTTCGGGAACTTCTTTCCATAGAAATTCCCTCAGTTTTTGAAAACTTTTCCGTATAGAAAAGTTTTTTTTTTTTTTTAAAGAGAAGCAACACTCAGGAAATTCTTCCTATTAATTAACGTGTTGCTTCCTTTGGAAAGGGGCGCGAGATGTTGAATTTTTAGAACAGTTGTTGCGCGCCATCTGATGGTGATGGTGGGGTTAAGTGCTATGGAAACGCCAAGGAGGACGCTGCGATATGTATGAGGGATAGAAAAAACTCATACATATTACTATTTTTCATAAATTGATGTTGCCTTGGTTGGGGCTCGAACTCGCAACCTCACGTGTAACAGTCCAACGCGCTAACCATTACACCACAGTTCGCTGAATCTGCGGTAATTTCTTTAGGAAAAGGTCTTAAAAATCTGAGCTTCTTTTATAGGAATCTTCTGAATCTGATGTTTTTTTCATAGGAAAATGGAACCAGAATCAAAGGTATTTCTTTTTTATATTTTCCACATATGTGACAGCGAATAGAGAAAGGGACCTAAGGGTAAAAAAATCAATTTTTTTTTTGTGGACAACATCTGAGCATCGAATGAGACCGATTCCATGCTCTCCTGACCTTAGGTCCCTTTCTATCCTTAGGTCCCTTTCTATTTTGCGCGTCACATATGTCAAAAGTTCGCATAATCCTTTAGGAAAAAGTACTGCTGGAAAAAGTGCTCAGAATCTGAGTGTTTTCCAGTGAGAAATCGCGTCAGAATATATAAATATATATATTTCTGTAAAAGCTGCCCAGTTAGAAAAATATAAACGGAAAGCGATGGCAAGATTCTTTAATCGGTGGTACAAGCAAGAAGCATATATAACGAGTAAAAAGGTTAAAGTCGGGCATGCCGACTATACAATACCCTACACCAGTCTGGTGTATTGTTTGGGTTAAAATGGGTTAAAATGGGGCTTGTGTCAAAATTTTATATAATGTGAGTCAGCGCACCAAATTTCATTAAAATATCTCAATATTTGCGACCTGCAGTTTGTAACCAAGCCAATTTTGGGGGGACGCTTATATGGGCACTAGTTCTAAACATGGACCGATGTTCCCCAAAATCAATAGGCTTCGTCCTTGGGCCAACATAGGTCTATGTACCAAATTTCATCAAAATATCTTAATATTTGCGACCTGCAGCGTATAAACAATATAATTTTGGTGGGACCCTTATATGGGCACTAGTTCTAAACATGGACCGATGTTCCCCAAAATCAATAGGCTTCGTCCTTGGGCCAACATAGGTCTATGTACCAAATTTCATCAAAATATCTTAATATTTGCGACCTGCAGCGTATAAACAATATAATTTTGGTGGGACCCTTATATGGGCACTAGGTCTAAACATGGACCGATGTTCACCAAAATCAATAGGCTCCGTTATTGGGCCAACATAGGTCTGTGTACCAAATTTCATCAAAATATCTTAATATTTGCGACCTGCAGCGTATAAACAGTATAATTTTGGTAGGACCCTTATATGGGCACTAGGTCTAAACATGGACCGATGTTCACCAAAATCAATAGGCTGCGTTATTGGGCCAATATAGGTCTGTGTACCAAATTTCATCAAAATATCTTAATATTTACGACCTGCAGCGTATAAACAGTATAATTTTGGTAGGACCCTTATATGGGCACTAGGTCTAAACATGGACCGATATTCACCAAAATCAATAGGCTACGTTGTTGGACTAACATAGGTCTGTGTACCAAATTTCGTCAAAATATCTTAATATTTACGACCTGCAGCGTATAAACAATTATAATTTTGGTAGGACCCTTATATGGGCACTAGGTCTAAACATGGACCGATGTTTACCAAAATCAAACTTGTTCGTCCTTGGGCCAACATAGGTCTGCGTACCAAATTTCATCAAAATATCTTAATATTTGCGACCTGTAGAGTGCGCACAAGATTGCATGGACAGACAGACAGACGGACGGACGGACGGACAGACGGACATCGTTAAATCGAAATAAAAAAAAATTCTGAGCCGATCGGTATACTATAAGGTGGGTCTACGACCAATATTTTTTGGTGTTACAAACATCAGCACAAACTTATAATACCCTGACCACATAGTGGTGTAGGGTATAACTAGGAGATACAATCGCTATCGGATCGCGCATCGGACAGAAAATGGTGGCGTTGTCAGAGTCCGATATCCGGTCCGATGTGCGATTCGAAAGCGACTGTAACTCCTAGTTAAATTTTGAATTTGAGCGACTATATTTTCACAAGTTATTGAGATTTGATGCACACTTAAGTTTGAAAAATATGGCATGTAATTAAGCGCAAACTCTTTAAAGGGTTTTCGTGTTGGAGCTATAGTTACTACGTTATACATTTTTTATTCTAAATCAACTGCAAAGTTGTGCGACTTTTAAACATTTATGTTGTTTACAAGGGGTGTGCTATCTGTTGTATCATCGTATCGTCCTAACAAAAAACAGAGTTCTTAAATTTTTTATTTGAGTTTAACGACGATTTTCTATTGGGTTTTCTATCTGTTACTACACTCAAATGTAGGACACTAAACATACGTAAAAATGTTGTATCGTGCTATTCTCAAATGTTGTTGTTTTTCAATTTAATTTTTAACAACTCTGTTGTTAGGACGATACAACGAAACAACAAATAGCACACACCTTGTGAATAACCTTGCTGTCTTATTTTGTAGAGCTGTGTTATATGTAAACTTTTTTATTCGGGGAATAAACAAATTTTCTACATTTGCATATTTTGCTAAAAATGCATATTTTAATACATTTTGTTTACACCTTTTGGTGATAATATTGAAAATGCATAGTAATATATATTTTGTGTACATAAAACACAACTTCCATGAACTTCCTTGCCCTAATCAGAAGTTATAACATTTTCATACAATTTTCTTGCCAAAGCACATGTTAACTTTTTTACGTAGTTTTTCTTCTATAACTTTTTTTGCAATACTGTGAAAATGTCATGTGGAAAATTGTTATAAGCTTGTTAGGCTGCCTTTTTTGCTTATTCAATTTGAAAAGGAAAAACTGTCTTTTTTATATATGAGGCAGGGTGTCCTGCAGTTAAACAAACCATAACTTGACAGTGACAACAGAATGTCTGAGGTGTGCTTACTGGACAATAGGGTGGAGACTAATTTCAATGGGTCTGGTATTTTTCAAAGTTGTAGACTTTGTTATGTGGAAAAAAATTGCCAAAAAAAAACGCCAAGGTAAAGTAAGGGAGGGTCAAAATGAAAAAAGTTTTCTAAAATCGCTTCAATGAAGGAATTAATTGACCATATTTTCAAAACTAAATAAGCGAATGTTTCAAAAAGGCAGAAATAAAAGTCAATAATAAATGCATATTTTTATTTTGAGTTCTAAATAAAATAATTTTTTGCGGAAAATTCTGAAAAACTGATTTGTTCTTGTATATAATTGTATCAGTGATTGCGTTAGTTCTAATTGGACTTCATAACATCAAGAAATAGCGAATTGTATAAGATTTGTTATTTGTCCTGTTTGCAGCTGTCATGGAACAGGTACTTTTAGAGAAATTTTGTAATAGAAAAAAATATATTTATACATATTGGAATAACTAAAACTTTAAAATATAAATAAGTGTTACCAAATCCTATTATTTTTTTGTTGTTCAAAGGTACGTTATTTATAAGCCTTGTAACGACAAATGACTTTTAAAGATATTTTATGGGAAAATAAAAATGGCAGAAGTAACGAATTGCTCGCTCCTACATGCACGAACAAAACATTTTTTTTTTAAGATTTAAGATCACAACAACAAAGTCAAGTCACATGCGTAGATCATGTCACGTGATTAAACATGTTCAATGGATGTTTGTTTTAAATTTTGTGGAGGTTGAGTATTTGGTTTGTTTGACAAACGACAACCAAAAGAAGACAACTAGACATGTTTGGTATTTACAGTTTATGCAACAAAAATTTAATAAATAAATAAAAAAAAAATACAATTTAAAAAGAGGTTTCTAAATAAGCAAACTTAAAGTGTTTGTAGAATAACTGCGATCATAGTAATAATAAATAAAATAATTTATTTAATACTATAAAGCCGTTAAATGTTTAAACACTCGTTGACGTAGTCATTGTTTTAAGCCGTCGTCAACTTGTTTTTGTTATAAATCGGATTACCTGTACTATTCATACTAAATGATAGTATTAAATAACTGCATTAAATTCCACATAAATTAGAACAAAATGAGTGTTCCGAAACAAACCTGAACAAACACACAAAAACCAGTAACTACTGTTACATATGTATAAATACCCCGCTTGGCAAAAAACAACAACTAAACTTAAACTTGTAGCATCTAATCAAGCAACTAGCTAACTAAACAACCAACCAGGCAGGCAGGCCGGCTGGCACAGTCAACCAACTATCCATTTAGGCAGATAGCCTTGGTTTTAGCCAGGCTCTAAGTGTAACAAATTAGGTATAATTTATAAGTTCTTGTAAAGGTGTTAAAACAAAAAGAGTAAAAATTTGGGATCACACATATTTTTACATAAATTTGGAGGTGTAACGAATATACGGTTACTATTCAGTATTCGGAAAGTTTTCACTATTCGGTTAAATTCCGGGTCCGGTTTGGGTCCGATATTTTATTTTATTTCCAGGTTTTTGGGACGTTTGAGCGCCAATTCCGAATAAGTACGAAATTAACCCTAAAAAGCATTTTAAATTTTGACTTTTTTCTGGCATTGATTTTAAATTTTAAACTTTGATGCCTTCAGAGATTTTTGGTAGAATTTCATGACAAATATTTTTTCGGAACATTTTAACCATCTAACTCTTCAACTTATGGGTCATTATTTATGTACTTATTTATAAAGAGGCCTAAAAGTCCCATTAATTGCGGAGTTATAGGGTTAAAATGTTAGCTAAGCACACCCTATACCTAAAATGGAAGATTCACATGGTAATAAACGTTTGCAAAAGGGTAGAAAATTTAGAAAACATAGGGCCACGCGTAAACTTTTAAAAGACCGATACACGCAGTGGTAAGGCATTACCAAAAAAATAAGTTATAACAAAATCGTTATCACTAGATGGCACTTTGTTAAAAAAAATTGACAATTTTCTTTTTTTTACTTAAATTTAAATAATAACACTATGCGACAGTCAAAATCGGGATGGGATGAAACCAACGGGAAATGTTATATCGGTCAAAAACAAGTTATACGTGTCCCGGCGTTTCGCTGGGTCACCCCTAGGAATCGAGATATATCTTTTTTTTGACATAACTCGAGAACCACTAGTCCGATTTTGCTCAAACAATTTTAAAAAAATTAAAAATTACAATTCCTTTAATCTGTTCATATAACGTTTTTCTATATACTCAACAGTTTTGCCGGTAAAAATAAATGTTTGTTACCGCTACCATAAAAATCAATAACCTTTTGTTTATTACTTTTTTTTAATATTTTAGGCAAAAAATATTTTTTTCTTCATACATTTATTTTTACCGGCAAAACTGTTGAGTATATAGAAAAACGTTATATGAACATATTAAAGGAATTGTAATTTTTAATTTTTTTAAAATTGTTTGAGCAAAATCGGACTAGTGATTCTCGAGTTATGTCAAAAAAAAGACCACCAAAGATCAAATCGATATATCTCGATTCCTAGGGGTGACCCAGCGAAACGCCGGGACACGTATAACTTCTTTTTTACCGATATAACTTTCCTCGGTAGTTTGAACCCTTCCCGATCACTGACCTCTACCATTTGTCTCACAGTGTAACAAACAACAAAGCAAAAAAACAAAAGGATATCTCAAATATTATTATTGAAATATATTCCGCGCTTGGTTTTTTTTTATTTTGAGCAGTTTTCAGTAGTTTTCGAGTTTTTAAAAATAGGCTCAGCTGATACTAAATAGTGTAAATTTTGATTTCCTATCTCTATAATTACACTGTGTAACAAATTCAGGTTAGCAAAAGTTAAGTCGATTCTGAGAGTGAGGGGTGAAAATAGAGGCTATAACTCGTCGACTAATTGATATTTTTTAAATCTGTAAAAGCCAAATTATAGCTAGAGATATGAACAACAATTAAAAAAAAAAAAAAAAAAAAAAATCAAATCAATTTTTTTAAAAAATTTTAATTGTTGTTCAGGTCTCTAGCAATAATTTGGCTTTTACAGATTTAAAAAATATCAATTAGTCGACGAGTTATAGCCAAAAAACCATATAAACAATATGAAAAAATTCGAACTAACATAAGCAAACGCCGCGAACGGGTCTTCTAATTTAGCCTCTATTTTCACCCCTCACTCTCAGAGTCGACCACAGTGTTAATAGTATCTGGATACAAGTATATTTTTTTTGTTGCCCTCTGCCAGAATTAGTTGTCAGAACCTTGTTATTTGGGAAAAAATTTGATTTTGTTGTTCTGTGTTATTAAGGAAAAACTTTTTTTTTGCTTATTTTTGCAGATTAAATTGTAATTTGCTATTAACTAAAATTTAACTCAAATATAACTAAAATTCTGTATATTTAACAGTTTTATTTTTCTATTCCTCTTTTGCAAAAATAATCTGCTAATTTCAGCAGTTTTTTATGCAGCATCTATATTGTCGTTGTGGAAACATACACTCAGATTATTATTTAGTTTAGTGTTTATACACTCAGGGAATTATGTAGGTAAAATCAACTGCAAATGACAGTTAAAATAACTGCAATTGAAGTTAAAAGATGTTAAAATTAGTTTCCATGAGGCATGACCTGGTTTTAACATAATCCCGTCTGATATGACCACGCAAAAGTGTACCCTTAAAATGCTCATGTTTTCTATTTCATTATCAATTAACCCTCGCAAGTATACATTTAACCAAAAACAACAACAATCCAGTATAAAATAACTAGGCAAAAATAAAAGATAAATGCTAGTTTATTGATCTTGACCATTCGAGCCGCACATGTATGTATTTTAAACAGGACTGACAAGTGCCACAAATAAAACAAACGGTAACATATTGAACAAAAAAAAAAAGAGGATCATGGATATTATGTTCGTACCTACAATATAATATTTATTTTCACAGTCCAGTGTTGAAATCAATAAAAAGCCGACAATATATATATGATACACATATAATTGTAAAATAACTATTTGACAGTTTCCAAAATGGCATTTAGATGGAGAGCAGAAAAAAAATCACATAAACTTGGATTTTGCAATGGAAATAACCTACTGCTAGGAAGTAAAAGACTATTGGATTTATACTACACAATAAAGCAATACCATTCATGAGAATTTTGTTTTCTCAGAACTTGTCTTATAATGGGGCGCCAGACCATATTTGATAATACATAATTGTACATCGATCGAAATTATTAGATTTATTGGGATTTAATTAAGATGGTGTAATAGTTAGGAATTTCTTTGGTATTCGTTAAATTCCAATGCAATTTTATGATTTTCATTTAATGTTTTCTGAATTTCAGTTGATATATTCTGAACTTTAATTGATGTTTTCTAAATTAAAATTCATAATTTATGAATTTCAATTAATGTTTTTCGAATTTCCATTGGGAAAACTGAATTTTAATTGATATTTTCTGAATTCGAAATGAATTTTCTCAATTACAATTACAAAAGCCAATAGTCATAAAAAAAACTTTGATTTTTAATAATCTTCCAGAAGAAAATTCTAAATTTTTCTAACTTAACACAATTTAAATTTTTTCTTTTCCATTTATCTGCGCAAAAACTTTTGCGGTTTTCCTATTTCCATATCAATATTTTATATCTCAAAGCCATCATTTTATCTTAAATATGTCCATAATTAGTTGCAAAAGCCATTATATTGATTTATAATCAAATATCTTTACAAATGCATAAATCTTATCTGCAAATATATCTATTATAAAAAGCTACTGTATTATTTCTATACCGTTTTCACAAAGAAAACAATTTCCCATTCATGTAAACTTATCAATATTGAGATATTTCCATTACAATTAATAATAATACAATACTTTTTTTGTTATTGAATTGCTTTGAAACCAAAAGTAGCGCTTGTAACAATCTATTGATGGAGTAGTTGAACAAAACGAAAAAATGAAAACCTAAAGAGTAGTTGAAAAAGGCGTTACTTGTTGGTGATCTTACTTTAACACTTCACTGGCTATGGCCTGTCATAACAATAATTGTAAAACATAATAAATGGTAAACACTAGAGCCTCATTTAACGAGTTTTTTTTTAGTATTTCTTAAAGGAAATAAAAATCACATACCTTATGTGAATCAACTTTTTCGTGTTAGCCATAAAGAGATTAAAAGTGTTCTCATAATTAGATGTTGCAGAGTGTCGAATGAATGAATTAATTCTTTAAATTCCTTCTGAAATTTTAATTAAAATTTAATCAATGCATTTAAGATAGCTTCTAACCGCTGAACTTAATTTTCACTTAAAGAAAATTGTTTTTACTATTTATTTTAAAATGTCAAATCAGTTAAAACAAATTAATATTTAGTGGGAATAATATTTTTTTTATTTTTTTTAGTATTCAATTGTTTATATAATTTAAAGTTTTTGTGAACTAAGCTATCGCATTAATTCCATATAAATGCTATTAAGGAGTTATATTTAATTCAACCCAGGTGAAAATGGGATCATATATGAACATATCTGATCATATATGGGCTCGTTTGTGATCTTATATGGGTCTAGCTGATCATATATGTCCATATACAGTTACATATACGATCATATGTGGTATTATATATGCCCATATATATTCGCATTCGAAACTCGACGGTATATGCCCATATATGATCATATATTAGTCATATATGGTCATATGTGAACAATGACATATGATCATATATTAAATTTCAGATCCGATTATAGGTGGTGATAATTGAGGCCATATATGGTCATATATTGTATTATATATGAACATATATGAGCAGCTATAGTCATGTATGCTCACATACAAACCCATATATGATCCCATATGTTCATATACATTCCCATTTTCAGCTGGGAAATTACATTTATTTTTAAAAAGTAAAATTTGACTTTTACGCGAAACATATTAGCTATTTTTCAAATTTGACCTTTAACCCTGTATGCATCCTCATACAAAACCATTTAAAATGTTGGTAGGTTGTACCATAAACAAATAACCACCCAATCAGAAAAATACAAACGGGAAAGCGGTGGCAAAGCACTTTAACAGGTGGTACAAGTATTGGCAAAAAGTGCTTTCCCATTCCCAAAATGATAACATCATTAGACAAAAGGACCGGCTGTTCAAAAAGCGCCGGAAAAGCACTGGAGGAACAAAATTTTTAAACGTTGGCAAAACGCTGGCAAAACCAATAAATAAGTGGTCTGGAAACATATTTTCCAAAATAAAATTAAAAAAAAGTTCATATGTATTTTTTTGACCCTGCCGTGATTTGAACCCAGGCCGTCAGATTGGCAGACGTTTGCTCTACCCACTGAGCTAACGAGACATATAATATTTGATGGCTAAACACATATATGAGTCATAATAGCTGGACAACTACTGGCTGTGCCAAAATGCTAGTACTGGCAAACAATTTTTAGTAACTAGTATGCCAGTGTTTGGAGGGCAAAAAAAAAAGTTGGTCTTGAAGGAGCTTTCCCACAAACAAAAAAATTGATTTTATAAAACAAAAAAAATTTTAAATTAAAAAAAATCCCAACAAATTTTTTTGCTTGCAACCGGATTTGAACTCGGAACCTTCCGACTACAAACATTTTTTAACGAAGCGTCAGCATTTTTATAAAATCATTGGTTTTCCAGTGAATTGATTTTTGTACGCCTGGTAGCATTGGCTAGGTAGCACTGGTTGCAAACCTTGGCATATCACTCTAAGCCAATTCTTTGCCAGTGGTTTTTTTTATAAACCACCGAAATTTTTGTAAAAAAAATACTGGTAAAACGCTTTTTGCAAACGCTGGCAAAGCGTCCCAAATGAGTGTTCTGCCAGTCATTTATTTTTAATACCATGGTTACCCAGTGGTATGCCAGTGCTTGATTTTTTGTACCACTGGCTATTTCTGACTGGGCATGCTTAAGCAGGTATACAGGCCTCTCAAATACCTTTCATTTGACACCAAATTTTACTATAGTTACTTTGGAACAAATTTTAAATAATCCGAAAACTGAAAAATTGATAAAAAGTAAAATCGTCGTTGCTGGTGATTTTAGTATTCACAACACTTCCTGGCTTCGCCATTCTAGGCATACAACTCCCGAGGGCCCTTATGTTGAGCTGTTTGCCGAGCACGACCATCTGGTGCAATTAGTGAATGAACCAACGCACATTCCATGCGTTGAAGATGAATACCAGAATACTCTTGACCTTTTCCTTACTTCACATCCTGACAAGTATAAAGTAAGCACACTTGCACCTCTCGGCAATTCGGATCATTGTGCCATTTCCGCTCATTTCTTTCCATTTCTTTTTCGTTTTCCGGACTTTAAAACGTTTCGGCAACACCCGCGAAACGCTCAATTTTTATTTACGAAAAAGCACGTTGGGCTATACTTTAATTTTAAACTCTGGAAATATTTCATTTCTTCGAAACAAATTTCGGCTAAACCAAAAAATAAATGTTGGTTTAACCAGACTTGCAGAAACATAGTCAGATCCAGAGTTAGCGTTCAATAATTGGGTGGATAACTCCTAGTGGTGGTCATTTGGTCATTTGTTAAAAGAATAAAGATTAATGCAAGATTAGCTATACCAACTCTTTTAAAGGATGACCAGATATTCACCGAACCGGTTGATAAGGCTAACCTTTTAGCTGAGATGTTTGCGATCAACCACTGCCCGAACTTGACAGAGTATCGAGTAATATGCCTAAGATATTCTTTCGAGCTCGAGCAGTCAAAAGGGTTCTTGCTGACCTCAACATAAATACGTCAACGGGGCCGGCACTGGTGCTGAATCAGTGCTCTTCGACGCCATTGGTCCATTGGTTAACATTTTTGGCGCTTCTTACCATGCGGGAGTTTTCCCCATCGTGCTGGAAAGTTGCCAATGGCCAGCCAATTCCTAAAAAGGGTGCAGCTAACAACCTTAAAAATTACGGCCCGATCGCAATATGCTCTGCGCTCTCTAAGTCGATGGAGAGTATTAATTAATTAACATCTTGTGAATTATCTGGAGTCTAACTCACTTCTTAATGACCGACAGTATAGCTTGGTTAGAAATCGTTCTACGGGAGACCTGTTAGCGTTCATCTCAGAGCGTTGGAGTCGGTCTATCCACCGTTTTGGTGAGAGCAAGATGGTTGCTCTAGATATTTCAAAGGCCTTTGATTGTGTATGGCACGGTGTGGTGTGGGTAATGACTTCCCTCATTTTATTTCGAGCTTTCTCAGAGATCGCACTATTCGTGTTGTTATAGATGGGATCTCATCCGAAGAGTTTCAGCTGAATTCAGGGGTACCGCAGGGTTCTGTTCTTTTCCTCCCCTATTTCTTATCTTTCTCAATGATATTCTTGGTCAAACTTTCAACCCTATCTACTCTTTCGCAGATGACAGCAACAATTGTCATTTATTTTCCTTCGATCGTAGGCAAAATGCAGATTGGGGGCAAAAGCCAAATTATCAATGACACACTCAATCGTGACCTTTCTACAATCTCAGAGTGGGGTCGTGCAAATAAGGTCGACTTTAATGCACCCAAGACCCAATGTTGTATGTTGACCCTAAGGGCTGTGGGTCAACACTGCCATCTGTACATATGGGTGATATCGATATTGAGGAATCGGATACTCTTGATGTTCTGGGCATAAAAATTCAGTGTGATGTCCGTTGGAATAAGCATGTTTTTCAGGTGTCGAAAGAAGCATTCAAGTGTCTAGGTTTTCTACTTCGGTGAAAGAAGTAGGTACTTGACTTCATCCGATTTACTCACTATACATCCCCTGAGTGTTGGTCCAACAACAACAACAAAAAAAGTATTTAGTTTCAATCTACTCGTATAGCCTCTATGAAATCTCTAAATTGGCGTTTATCGAATTCCAAGTGTATTTCGTATCCAAAGCCATAAAATTTTGTGTTATAAAAATACTAAAAGTATAATAGCTTTAAGCATGATACAGTTGTCATAAGGAGCTTTTGTTGTGCTATATAACAACAACAACAACAACAAAAAGTAACACAAGCATAAAATGCTATGGAGCATGCCATCTAACCATACAAATACGAGAATAAAATCAACAACATATTTTTTATTGCAGCAATATAACAAATTCAACAATATTGTGTGAGTTGTTACGACTAACATCCAAAAGTAAACTGCTGTAATAAACTTCTATAGTTAAACTTCTGAAGTAAACTTCTGAAGTAAACTTCTGAAGTAAACTTCTTGGTAAACTTCAAAAGATAAACTGGTAAATACTGTTACCTACACATTCGGTAGTGTCGGAGAGTAGAGTAGTAGTGTTTTTATTTGTATATTGTTGTTGTTCTAAATACTAATGGTTATTTGCATACCGACTGGCTATTTTTAAGTCCATGCGAGAAAGAAAAACATACTCTGGAGTATTGGATTTTCTTTTTTTGCTTAACATTTATTTAATTGTATGATGTTCCTTTTAAATTTCTACTGCGATTGTAACTCATAGTTATGTTGTAGCAAGTAAGTAGCCTTAGGTTTAGATGTCAATGCTTCACGCAAATGTTGTACTTAATGTTGTTTTAATGCAAACAACAAGCTTTTTGCATACAATGATCATTAATTTTGGATTAATATTGCGTGTGAACAGTTGAATAAGATGAAGAAAGTTGTGCGGAAACTAGAGTGTAAAGGGCTCGTTAGCCATACGTTGACGTAACGTACCCTAACGTAACGGGACGGGGCAGAAAATCTGCAGTTACAGATAAACGAAAACGTATCATATATTTTTAACAAAAACTTTTAATTTTCATTGTTATTTATTATTAGTTTTGCACAATTTTTAAATTTTATCACTTAATATTGTTTGTATTATTCCTTTTGATTAGTTATTTTTTTCAATTTTGTTTAGTAAAAATCCCAGCAAAAACAATTGCAAGTAATTCTTTACAAACTACTTCTTTCAATGCTTCACAAGTTAGTGTATTTTTACTGCATTTTTAGAAGTTATTCTGAACAACTTCAAAAAATCACTTCTTTCATTGCTGCCAAAGTATCCGTTTTTACGTTTCAACAGCTTTTTTAGAATTTCTTCTGAATCACATCCAAAAAATCACTTAAGTATTGCTTCTAGAGAGTAATTGCTCTAAAAGTGATCGTAAAAAGTGATTTTTGTATCATTTGGTATTTCCAAACAAAGGGTCCCGGGTTCGATTCCCGGCGGGACCAATATTTTTTTTATTTTTTAAAAAATTTTTTTTTATTCTATTAATTTTTTTTTTAATAATTGTTTAAATTCAATATTTTTTTAATTTTTAAATTTTTAAAAATATGTGATAAATAAATTGCTTTTTATGCACTTGTAAAAATAGTACTGAAAACAATATTGAATTGGATTGCACCTTTTACACTTGTTTAATAAGCACTTTTATTGAAGAGAATAAGGAACAATATCTCGCAGTAACAAAGTGGTGTTTTTATGCCAGTCAACTTTCATATCCAAGAATAGCTCAGCGGTAGAGCGCTAGACTAGCAATCGTGAGGTCGCAAGTTTGATACCCGGTGGCGGCAATAAAAAACTTTTGTAAAATAAAAAATATATAATTTTTTTTTGTCATGATTTTTTTTTTAACTTTTAATTGGTGAAAAAGAGCTTCCTTTGCACTCGTTCAAAAAGTACTGAGAAAATGTTAAAGTGGGAGTACTCCTCTCCTATGACAACTCAATGTTAAAATCATTAGTGTTTATGTTAAAAACGAAGTACACCTAGATCATCAATTGTAGTGGTCTTTCTACTGCTTCGGCCTCTCTTTTTTTGCTGGGATAACACGCAACATCAGCTGTCACGTAAATACGCAAAGAAAATCAAATTTTAACAGGTTCGTCCGTCCCGACTCGTTTCGTTTACGTAGAATAAGTGCTTCTGTGTATTTTCTATAAAATAGGTTGAATCAGCTGATTCGTTACGTTACGTTTACGTATGACTAATTCTAACTTAAATTGAAAAAATAAATAAAAATGTAGGAGAGGTCATCGATTGTTGTTAAGTCTGTGAATCTCGTATTTTACATATTCAAGTATGTTTTGATCTAAATATCGACGGTTAAAAATTTTGGACTTTGCTACTAGAATATCCCAGCAAAATCTCTCATTACCAAATAATTGGTTATATAATGAAACTAAAATTTTTTACTACTTATAATTCGGCGTCAGTAGGTACTAATTATTTTTGTTAACCGAAGCCGTTTTTATAAGCAGTCTAGCTTACGCGCGAATACTTATTTATTTATAAAGATAATGAGAATTTGGTAACTACTTCCCAATAAGCACGTAGGTTTTAAAAATTCAAGTGCTTTAAATTTTGCTTGAAGTAAAGTATATTTCAAATCCTAGCACTTGTTTTTTTAACAAAAATATTTCAAACTTGAATTTTTGTTTCCCTTTTGCTGGAGTATGCTATTGAAATAAAATGTAATAAAAGTTGAATTCAAGCCTTGAAACTAGAAAACAGGGCTGGAATTGAACTTGATTTCAACTTGAATTCCAGTGAAAATGTTTAAAGGGTTATTTTTTAACCACTAGTAACTATATCTGGCATGTGATGAAAATCGATCGGTTTCAAATCGATCGTTTTTGAAATTTCAATCCTTAATATTTCGCATTATTTTTAATTTAAAAGCAATAAAAAGACGTAAATCGATATACCTGATACAACTAAAGCGGTTACAAACAATTTCAAACCTCTTTGCCTTTTCTATTCATCATTTAATTTTTGATTTTTAACCAAATCGATCAAAATCAAAATCGATCGTTTTCAATCACATGTCAGTATAAGTAAGTCGTATTATTTAACAACTTGTAACCACTTATTTTTTAACTGCGTATAAGCACACGAATAACTACACTCACAATAACTTTACCGTAAAAGTTCAACAGTTGTTTAATAAGTAAATCAGTAAAGTTGTTTTAATTGAATAAGTAGTTAAATTGCAAAGAAATATATTTTTTAACTTTTTCTATCAGTCATTCAAGAAATAAAATACACAAAATACGGACTTTCGGTAGAAGTTAAAATATTCAATCAAAATTTTCTGTTAAAAACAATCAGTTTTTAGAATACAATTAATTTTAAAATAAACGATAAATCTATTATTTTTACCGACTTTGCCAGTTAATAAAATAACAATTAAAAATAAACGACAAAATACAATTGTTTTGACAACTACTTACAAAAACGACCTTGTCGAACAAAAATAATGAGTTTTGACACCGAATTATAAGCAGTAGACCCTAATTCTAGTGTTAGTTATGTCCTTTTGCACTTTAGCTGGCGATAAAAAACGTGACACCATATTCTTTTAAGAAATACATAAACAAGTTGAAGGTTTAACGCGTGCTTTCGTAACGCTTTCCTTATGGTTCTTTGGAGTTTTTGTTTCCATATAAGAGGGTTAATATTTTTTCTTCTATTTTCTTAATAAAAATTTAATACAACTAGAAACCTATTGGGTTAACTGTAAACTCAACTAATTATAAAGATAGACAACAACATACCTGTGCAGTGCAACGACATTTCTTTTTAAGTTTTTAATTCTTTTTAATAATAAAGTGAGTATTAATTAAATGTTTTTCTTTTTTTAAGTAACTTACATACTGACACAATAAATACAGTCAACACATTATAAACTCACATCTTTGATCAAGTCCAACAACATACATACGTCGACGGCTACTACTGCCAAGACCACTGATCACTATGTGGTTGGTGTTTGCTCGCACAGCATGTGCCATGTGGAGATACCGTTGCACAACATATACCACAGCAGACAACAGTGGCTTACATTGTGGTATGATGTTGCATTACATTTCACATTGGTCACTTGACTTCAAATGCACTCTATCGTTTGGCTTGTTGTTGCTTTAATTTTCCTACCTTTTGAGGACTCAAATAATTCTATAATTGCAACTAGTATAAAGTTATTGTGAAAAATAAAACATACCACAGAGAAAATGGTAAAATTATTGTACAACACACAACCATGTTTTCTAGTATTTTAGATTCCAACCGGTCTAAGTAGTTTTTTTGTTGATGATAAAATAATTTGCCATATAATAAAACTGCAAAGTGCGTGTGTTTGCACCATAACCAAAAATAGACTTTGGGAGTAAACCAATCAGTGGTTTAAAGAGTTTGAATGTTAAATAACATACACTCCACAGGGATTGTAAAAGATTAGAATTGCCAATGTCTATTACTGTTGGGAAAAAATATGTTGACATCATAAGGTGATTATAAGAAATTTGAAAAAGAAATATTGTATAAGTACGTACTGCATAAAATAGAATGCGTAAAAATCTACACTAAAAGAAATAAGTCTGTACAAGTAGCTGAATAACATACTAAAAATTCGTTGAAAAACATCGTGATTAATTGCATTGGAATTTATAACCATTGCTATCGATCAATGAAATCAGACCCTTAAAAGAATTATCATTATTTAAAAAAAAGGTAATAAGAAAAAAAATGTATTATAATTGATAACAATGCAATCCTTATGAAATCTATTTTTATGAAAAAAAAACTCGATATGCAATTTCTTTTAAATGTTTTAAAATTTTAAAAGCTGTTTCAATTTCTAATGTAGGTACCCAAAATCTAAAATCTTTATTAGAATTTACCAAACCATCATAATATAAAGTTTTGATACTCGTAACTTAAGTTTTCTTAATAAGTTTTTTATCACAACATTTTGGATATGGAGCTGAAGCATCAATATAATCACCAAATTCATGACCAGGAGAAGGAGCAATCAAGCCACACCTTAAAGAGTAAGAAGAATGCCATTAAATATTTTTGTTCTCTTAAGTTTATTTGCAAATCCTTACCCAGAAACAGTTGCCTTACTGTCTTTGTGACAAGCAATCCTTTGACATTCTTTTGGATGTTTGCCTTCTCCACCGGCTGGCAGTATCAAACCATCAATAACACATTTACCAGGATATTCTAAAATTGGAATAAATATATTAAAAATAAATTTAAACAAAGAAATGAAATGTAGTCGGATATACCTACTGTATCACATTTCGGGAAGGGAATTTTAATTAACTGTGCAATTTTTATAGTGAAATATATAATATTATAGTCAAAAGTGTTTGATGGTGCAATCTACGCAAAGTGCGTGTGTTTGCACCATAACCAAAAATAGACTTTGGGAGTAAACCAATCAGTGGTTTAAAGAGTTTGAATGTTAAATAACATACACTCCACAGGGATTGTAAAAGATTAGAATTGCCAATGTCTATTACTGTTGGGAAAAAATATGTTGACATCATAAGGTGATTATAAGAAATTTGAAAAAGAAATATTGTATAAGTACGTACTGCATAAAATAGAATGCGTAAAAATCTACACTAAAAGAAATAAGTCTGTACAAGTAGCTGAATAACATACTAAAAATTCGTTGAAAAACATCGTGATTAATTGCATTGGAATTTATAACCATTGCTATCGATCAATGAAATCAGACCCTTAAAAGAATTATCATTATTTAAAAAAAAGGTAATAAGAAAAAAAATGTATTATAATTGATAACAATGCAATCCTTATGAAATCTATTTTTATGAAAAAAAAACTCGATATGCAATTTCTTTTAAATGTTTTAAAATTTTAAAAGCTGTTTCAATTTCTAATGTAGGTACCCAAAATCTAAAATCTTTATTAGAATTTACCAAACCATCATAATATAAAGTTTTGATACTCGTAACTTAAGTTTTCTTAATAAGTTTTTTATCACAACATTTTGGATATGGAGCTGAAGCATCAATATAATCACCAAATTCATGACCAGGAGAAGGAGCAATCAAGCCACACCTTAAAGAGTAAGAAGAATGCCATTAAATATTTTTGTTCTCTTAAGTTTATTTGCAAATCCTTACCCAGAAACAGTTGCCTTACTGTCTTTGTGACAAGCAATCCTTTGACATTCTTTTGGATGTTTGCCTTCTCCACCGGCTGGCAGTATCAAACCATCAATAACACATTTACCAGGATATTCTAAAATTGGAATAAATATATTAAAAATAAATTTAAACAAAGAAATGAAATGTAGTCGGATATACCTACTGTATCACATTTCGGGAAGGGAATTTTAATTAACTGTGCAATTTTTATAGTGAAATATATAATATTATAGTCAAAAGTGTTTGATGGTGCAATCTACGCAAAATGACAGTTAAAACAAAGGTATATGCAGTTAAAAAGATGGGCCATAATTCGGCAAGCTGATCTTGGATCATAATTCGGGAAGCTGATCAAATTCCGTAAAGGGAATTTCAATTAAGGGTATAATACATATAGTGAACTTTTTAATTATGGTAGCAACAAACATCAGCAAAACGGTATTACATCCTATACCACATAGTGTAGGGTATAATTCTATCGAAACCCGTTTAACAAGTTTAAATTCTAATTTTTCCAGTACTGGAAAGGATCGATTTTTGTCTAAGATCGCTTTTTGTATTAAAATATTTCTTAAAGCCCGTATGATACTTGCTTAATTATACCCTACACCACTATGTGGTCAGAGTATAATAAGTTTGTGCTAATGTTTGTAACACCAAAAAATATTGGCCCTAGACCCACCTTATAGTACACCGATCAACTCAGAATCACGTTTTATTTTGATTTGACGAAGTCCATCTGTCCATCCGTCCGTCCGTCTGTCTGTCCATGCATTCTTGTGCGCACTCTACAGGTCGCCTACAGGGACCCTTATATGGGCACTAGGTCTAAACATGGACCGATGTTTACCAAAATCAATAGGCTTCGTCCTTGGGCCAACATAGGTCTGTGTACCAAATTTCATCAAAATATCTTCATATTTGCGACCTGCAGCGTATAAACAATATAATTTTGGGGGGACCCTTATATGGGCACTAGGTTTAAATATGGATCTGTGTTAACCAAAATCAACAGGCTTCATCCTTGGGCTGACATAGGTCGGTGTACCAAATTTCATCAAAATATCTTAATATTTGCGACCTGCAGCGTATAAACAGTATAATTTTGGTAGGACCCTTATATGGGCACTAGGTCTAAACATGGACCGATGTTCACCAAAATCAATAGGCTGCGTTATTGGGCTAACATAGGTCTGTGTACCGAGTGTCATCAAAATATCTTAATATTTACGACCTGCAGCGTATAAACAATATAATTTTGGTAGGACCTTTATATGGGCACTAGGTCTAAACATGGACCGATTTTAACCAAAATCAATAGGCGTCGTCCTTGTAACAAGTTTCATCAAAATATCTTAATATTTGCGACCTGTAGAGTGCGCACAAGAATGCATGGACAGACAGACAGACGGACGGGCGGACGGACAGACGGACATCGTTAAATCGAAATAAAAAAAATTCTGAGCCCATCGGTATACTATAAGGTGGGTCTACAAACATCAGCACAAACTTATAATACCCTGACCACATAGTGGTGTAGGGTATAAATAGCACAAATTTTTTTGCTTAAATATAACTAAAATTCTGTAAATTTGACAGTTTTAATTTCGCTCTTCTTATTTTACTAGTATTTAGGAAAAAAACCTGCTAATTTCAGCAATTTTTTCTGCAGATACGTTCTCTGATAGCGAATTTAAAAGAGTAATAGATCTATATAATCTATGGCAATCTGATTATTCAATAAAATTTTATAGGTCCCGCGTATTCCTACGAAAAGTCTGAGAGTCTTAGTGTGACTGTATTCCCCTTGTGTTTGTGGTTGCAAAGTCACAATAAATTATATTTACTAAAATTTTGTTTGAAAACGTCAAAAAATTAAATATCCCCACAATCATAATAGCTTGTTCCACGTACATTACCGCGGATGCCCGCGGGAACCCAATCTTACCAAAAAGCGTTTCTATTGTTAAAAATTGGGTAAATGAGAGCGTTGATGAGAGAATAATTTGTTTCTCATTTTACCAGAAGTTACCCGCACTTTTTTTCGGGTAAAATGGTAAAACTGTCAAATCACTTGTTGCTTATAAATCAGCTGTTTTAAATTTGTAAAAATAATTAAAATATTAACAAAAGTTGTAAACATTAATTAATATCGTTAACAAATACCACGTTCTAACACTTTCTCTTTATTCCCTTCGATATTTTATTGTTAAAAATAGCTTTTGTTTATATGAATAACTTTGACGTTTATTTTTGGGCTTGAAATGTGGTTTTGTGCGTTCCCGGTATTGTGAGCAATTTTACCATTTCTTGAGATAATTATTTGTTTACTCTGATTTTATCAGACTTTACCCAGAATTACGTAGAACAAACCTAATATTGACAAATAAAATTCGAATTTTTTGAATTTCATTGTTGTTTTGAATAGAAAATTGTGATTTTCAGTCTTAAAAATAGTTTTATGACAGTCACAAAAAGTCAGAAGTATGAATAGGCACCTTAAGCTCAATACATTAAAGCTCAGTTAGGACCTTTTTTTATGACTACTTTCATATAAAAAAGTTAGTAAAAAAATTTGTAAACAGTTATCAATCGCACTATTTTTGCACTGATTTTTAGTACAATATGTTTTTTAGTAATAATTTTTGCTATTCTCTTATTACAAATTACGACAGCGAAAGTCGTCGCATTTAATTTAAATTCAGCGACAATCGACCGTCGACATTTTTTGACGTTTAGAAAAAATGGAAAGCAAAACAAGAATATGGTTGTATTTGTTTCACCACAATTCTTCCTCAATTCAATTGGTTTTGCATTAATTTCTGTTGTTTTACATTTTATTGTATTTAATTTTCCTTTTTTGTGGTAAATTATTTATTTATATTTTCAATTATACTTCTTCTGTCAAAAAAATAAATTTTTTGTAAACAAAGTACGAATTTTTACAACTCTAATACGAATTTCTACAACTCTGTTCCGATGGCAACTAGTGCTGTTAAATTCGGTTACTTTTCAGTATTCGATACTACTCGATATTTTTGATTTGGATACTCGATACTACTCGATACTTGTAACGGTTTTTAAATTTGAAATTTTTTAAAATTTTTTGGTAAAAATCTTTGAAAATGTTTACGTTAATTCAATATTTAAATTTACAAACATATTTTTAAACTTTTTCACCAACTATTCATTGCGTTTTTCATAGTTTTTTAACATATACTCTTAAATACTCTATTTTTTTTCTTTTAGCAGAGTTGTAGTTTTGTAATAAATATTTTAGCGTAGTCACATTTTTGTGGTAAATATTTTAGCGGAGTCACATTTTTATATATTTTGTCTGTCCAAAATGCAACTCTGAAAATATCGAGTAGTAGTTTTGAGTACCCAAAAAAAAAAAGACAAATACTCGATACCCACTACTCATATTTTGACCAGCACTAATGGCAACCATTTATTAGTTAAAATATGGCAACAATTTGACAAATATTTTGAGTGTGTGTTAGTGTGTCGTCATGAAAATATAATATATTCTATCACGACGACAAATCGCCGGACGACATGGCGACATTTTGCTTCCCATACAAAATATATGAAAAAGCAATTCTCGTTGTCGTTGTCGATCCAGTTCTGATTAATCTCTTACATGGACGGACGGACGGAGGGACAGGTGAACATCGCTAAATTAACTCAGTGGCCAAATTTCAAGCCTTGGTTTTTCGCTTCATAATTAAAATGATATAGGTAAAGTGCAATATGATGCCCAAAATCGCTTTGTTTTGATAAAACCATATATGCTCAATACATTTAACCACAAATAGCAGCTTTTTTATTGCTAAATCGACTCGGAAATGTATTCTGAGTTAATCGCTATGCTATTATTCGGGTGTACGCTCATTATTTTTGGTAGTTACAAACATCAGCAAAATATACTCTGTTCCACATAATGATGTGGGTTAAAAAATATTAGTGGTTTTCATATAAACTCATAAATTCCTTGTAAACCTTGTTTGACATTAACCTCATAAACATATCAGGTTTACACCGTTTACGAGTAGAATACGAGTTTATATGAAAACCCTATTAATTTAATAAAAATAATCTTACTGTCATCCTTGAAAACTGCTTGATATTGTGCAGCCTGGCAGGCTGAAAAGAGTACACAGAATAAACTTATTAACAATACGAATTTCATGTTGATTGTTTAACTGATTAAACTAAACTCTGACTACAAATATTTAAATGTGACTCTTATATTGCCAAATAAAATACTAAAGATTTTATTAAAAAACTAGTTCGTTATATTTTTTTGTGATCATATTATTTAACAGTTATTTGTGATTCAAGCTAATTACTAAAACGGGTCTCAACAAAATGTCGATTGAAATTAACTTATAAATTTTACTACGAGTACACTGATAATATTTCTCAGTTACTCAGTTATAAAATTCTTCAGTTAATTGAAAAAAAAATTAAATTAATTGAAATGAAATAATTAAAATAAAATATTAAATAAAAAATATTAAACTACAGCTTACTTTAAAATTCTAGTGCCATATTCGTGATCTGCATCCCGAAGTGTATTAGAAGTGATGTGTCGCAATCCCGATGCATCAAATTTTTCTTATTTTGTTGTACTGTGTAATAATTTAAAAAATTGTTATAAAATTCAATTTTTATATAATTACTAAAAAAACGGTACTACGCTATTTGTTAGTTACTAAAAAAAATTCGCTGATTTTTTAAAATTCTTCTTTATTTTAGCTGTATTTTGTCTCATGCCTATCAACGTTAAGTATTTAAAGCAAATCTACGTTAAACCGATTATAGTACAAAAAAATTTAAACAGGTAATGTTTATAATTGTTCCGTTATAATCGAACGTTCGTCACCAAAAGTTTTTAGGATGTAACGCGAATAAGTTACGTTAGATGTGAAATTGTATTAAGGTTGAGTTTTCAACGTTGATAATTATCCGTGTTGAAAGTTAACGTGCATACGAAAAGTAATGTGTTAGTTTTAGTCTTCAACGCTTTTTTATGCACCTTGAATTTTTTTATGAGTTAACGGATATAGTTAAGTCGAAAACACAGCTTTTATATTCGTTATTATTGATATATCCTTAGTTTGCAGATAAAAATCATAAAATTGTATTATATCTCCAACGTAATAACTTAAAACTTTTACTTCAAATTTCAAGTACTACTACTCGTACACTCAAAATAATATGTCTGTTGGCTCAACAGTTGGCTCATATAGAGACAATCCGATAATAAAATATAAACAATAATACAATTTAATGGAAAATCACTGATGAAGCCTGTCCATAAAAAGAGGCAGAAACTAGATCTAGTCTGATTTGCAAATTTAAAAAAATGTCTATTCTTCTTCTTAACCTCAAACCTACTAAATTAGAATTAATAAAAAATGCATATTAATTACAATATTAATGGCAGTTGGTCTATATGACGCGTTTAAAAAAACAACACTTTACTAAAAAGAAAAAAAAAATGCCCTGTTGGCAGTCCGTCTCTAATATACACAAATTGCCTGCACTTGAACGTAAACACCACACGTCAGTTGCGAAATGGGTGACACGAGGAGATAGGAACATAAACAAAAAATCTAAAGTAGAATGTTTGTATGTGCCTGTTTGATCACTTCTGAGAGTAAAAACAATAACAGAAAGCTGAATAGGAAAGTAAACTATGAATTGGTCACATCATAAGCAAGCCCTTACGTGGGTTATATGGCTAAGTTTTCGAACTCTAGTATAGTTACGTTTGTAATGTAGGAGTACATGGGTCCGATCCCTACAGTCGACGCACAGTGCTTCGTCCCCATATAACGATTAAACAAAAATAGAAGGAGTGGAGACAGAGTTTTAAAATTTGGTGTACTGACATAGAACCCCTTAGTTAAGAAAAATTTTAATTTTTGGAAATATCGGGCCAAGGACACGCCCACCTTCAATAGGTACTGAAATTTAAAAATAATATATTAGCTACATAAATGGACGTAAAATTACAAAAAGTGTCCATTACGATGCACATAAAACTGCAAACGTTTGTGTCAATTTTTATCAAAATTGAACAAAGGACTCTTAGTCCTGCCATATAACCTTTATTTTAAAATCTTTATAAAACCTGCAAAAATTATCTGATTGCGATGAAATTTAGCACGTGAATTGATATAAGGTCAAGCCATATTTGAGCCAAATTATATGGATTCATTAATAAAAAAAAAAAATTCTTAAAAAAAAAATGGGTTTTAAACGCTTAAAATGATTTTTCTAACAAAAAAATTAAATAGGATTAATATAGGAAACCATGTGAATCCACCATTTTAGGCATACGGTATGTTCAGCTAGGAGGAATATTTTTGTGGAACATTTTAACGTTCTATCTCTTCAATTAAAGGGACTTTAAGTTATAGAGTTAGAGGGTTAAAATGTTCCGCAAAAATATTTGTCATGAAATTCTACTATAAGCCTCTGAAGACATCAGCATTGAAAATTTAATTTAAAGGCCAGTAATAAATAAAAACTCAAAATGTGTTTAAGGGTTAATTTCGTACTAATTCAGAATTGGCGCTCAAATGACCCACAAACCTGGATTTTAGGGAGAAACCATGGGAATCTTCCATTTTAGGTATTCAGCGAACTTGTGTAAAACACTACGAGGAACATTTTTGTGGAACATTTTAACCCTATAACTCTTCAACTTACGGGTCTTTTTTGTCCCTTTTTAAAAAGGGCCCCAAAAATTCCCTTTCATTGAAGAGTTAGAGGGTTAGAATGTCCCACAAAAATGTTTCTCGTACACTCTAAAAAATGTTTGTAAATTTACTACTATAAAATGGGTAAAATTTTGTTTAATTTTACGAAAATTCGGTAAATATAAACAAAAAATGCGTAAACTTTTTTTATACACACTTCCATACACAATAATACACACACAAAGTATTTTTAGACATTATGTGTTTATAAATAAACACATTGTGCCTAAAATTACTAGTGTTTTGTTAAATAAAATTTTTACGCACAAAGTTGGTAAATATACTATCCTATAATAGTAATAAATACTCTGACATTTCAAATTGAAAAAATTAAAAAAAAATTATAAATTATAAAAAGAAAAAGAAAAAGCGAAAACGGATTATTTTTTGTGAATTACAACATTTCCACAAACACATTAGAGTCTGGAAATAGCAACATAAGAATGAAATTGATTTTGGTGGTAGTCTAAACCTCATTTCAAAATTGAAAACGCCGTAAGAGAGATACGGCCTACGCAGGAACAACTGGGTGCAATGACTCCTGCTCAACAAAATGCCTTCTTTGCAAGGGAGGCAGTCAACCAACAACCGTCAACAATAATGGGAGAATACGCCATAAGAGAGATACGGCCTAGGCAAAACAACTGGGCGCAATGAATCCTGCTCAACAAAGTCAGTATTCATTGAGTACTGTCTAACTTGCAAAGAAAGCATTTTGTTTATCAGGAGTCATTGCACTCAGTTGTTCCTGCGTAGGCCATATCTCTGCGTTTTCTCCCGTTATTGTTGACGGTTACTGCCTCCCTTTCAAAGAAGGCATTTTGTTTAGCAGGAGTCATTGCACCCATTCAATAGTTATAACAAATTTTTATATGAATTTTATACAAATGCCTTAAGATCCCAAAACGATTAATTTGGACATAAACGATTATGAGAGAATGACTTGGATATTATTATTAATAAAATACGTACTAAAAATTATTTTGTTATTTTATTCAAAAAAAAATTTTGGATGGTGCTTAAAGTTAGCATAACTGTTGTAAATGTACGCATTTTATTGGATTTTTACGCACTTTCTGTAGATTTTTGCGCATTTTAGTGGATTTTTACGCATTTTATGCGTACATTTACACGTGAAACGTGCTTTTTTACACACAAATTTAGTAAATTAACACACTAATTTCAAAATTTCATTTAATTTTTACGCACTTTCAATGTAAAATTACAAATTATTTGTGCACCAAGTTAAACACAATGTGCGTATTTTTTTCAATTACGCACATAGAGTAAATTTACCCAATTTATAGTAGGAGTTCAGTTTCCTACTATAAGTTGGGTAAATTTCAACAGAATTTAATTAGAGTGTAGTGTTTTACAAAAGTCCGCTCAACACATCCAATACCTAAAATGGAAGGTTCACATGGTTTGAATACCAAACACTCTTAAATGCGTGAAATTTGTGTAAAAATCATGAATTTAGGCATTTTGTTTAATTTGTGGTAAAAAATAGTAATTAATTTTTTAATTATCTATTATATCACAGTATAAACTTACAAAAAAAGGAAAAAAATATCTAATTTTATATAATTTTTTTTATACTCCTTCAAACTTAAGTAATTTTTGGATTTTCAACAAAAAAAATGTGTTTTTCGGAGCAATAAAAAATAATTGTTTTGTAAACATATGCTAAAATCCATATTTTAATTTAACTACAAATATATTGAAGTAATTAAAAAAAAATCTTCGAACAAGTTTTTAAAAAAATGTATTTTTGAGAATTATTTTCGTGAAACAATTAAAACCCATTTTTCTGTTAAGTCATTTTTGTATAAAATTCTCTGAGTTTAGCGCCCTCTCTTGGCGGCAAAAGCAATCACACCAAATATTTTTTCACATTTGTTTGAGTTACTTTCTTATAAGAAAAATATATTTAAAAAATCCGTCTTTAATCACAATTTGAGACAAAATGCATAGTGCGACGGGTTGTTAAAAAAATTAACATATAGAGACAATCTGATAATAAAATATAAACAATAATATAATTTAATGGGAAATCACTGATGAATCCTGTCCATAAAAAAAAGGCAGAAACTAGATCTAGTCTGATTTACAAATTAATGTGTTTATGTCTTTTGAAAAAATGTTTATTCTTCTTCTTAACCTCAAACCTACTAAATTAGAAAAATTTGTTGCTTTAATAAAATTTATTGCTGTTTTTTGGTTTAAAATTAAATTTGTTGATTTAAAACTTTTTTTTATCAAATTTAACAAAACGAAATTTATGTAAAGAATTCGTAAAACTACAGTTTTATTTGTAGCTATACTGAGCGTAAAATTTGTTCAAATTATAGGGCCTTGGGATCCTCCGCGGACCTGGTCCATATCATCTAAGACTATGTCGCATAGTTTTCAAAATAAGGGCCATTTTATGAAATGGAAAATTTTTATTAAAAACTTTTGAGCATCCAAGGCCGAAAAGGGGCTGTTATATAGTTAGTTAGGGGTAGTCGAAATATTCGTCAATTTTACTTTATCTTTCTTAGTTTTCGATTTCCATTTTAAAAAATCGGAAGGGAAAGAAATAGCGCCATCTTCGAAACTTCCAGTACATTGGCGGCGCCATCTACCGGGCAATTTCAGAAATATGGAAATATTATATTTTAACAATAAATTGTGTAAAATTTAACAATTTAATTGGTTTCTTAAAAATTAGTTATAAATAATTTAAAAAATTAACACTCAAAATTAGTAAAAGTACTGATAATTTTTAGTATTGTGTTAAATAAAGATACACCCAGAAAACAGATTCGGTGCTGACAACTCCATTTGTTGCCAATCAAATGAATTTTTCGGTTGTGGCTACCGAATTATTCTTGATACAACTGAAATTCTGTTGCCATAGTCAAATTAGTCCTGTCTCAATTCGTTTTCTGTTGCCACAAGTGAAAAATTCGGCTATCACAACCGAACCATGCGATTGTCCACAAATGTGGTTATCAGAACTGAATCTGTTTTCTGGGTGTAACTAAAATCTTTGTTTAAATCGGTGTTTCTACTAAACATTTGCTAAAAATAAGTCAAATCGATTTGAAACTCGTTTGGCAAATTTTTTTTATTGACATATTATTTTAAGTATAGGGAGTGATTACACAGCTTTTATATCCGAAAGATAAGCATTGATTTTTTATTAAAATATATTTTTAAAATGTGAAGAAACTGCAATAAAACATAAATTTTTATTTTGTCAGTTGTTTTAAAATTTTTGTGGTAAACATTTTTTGGTTAATTTTACGATATTGTTGGTTGATTTTAATGTATTTTTTTAGTTATTTTTCAACAGTTAAAAATAACTACATTTGTAGTTATTTTGGAATTTTTCATAAAATGTTGTTGAAAGTAATAAAAGTTTCATAAATTTAATGGAAAAGTTTCATTAAAACTAGATTCATAAAATATATGGAGCTTTTTCATCAAATTTAAGAAAATTTTTATTTACTTTGTGAAGAAAACTTCATTAGTTTACTGAAAAATTTCAATAAAACTCATCCAGCAAAATTCTCTCTGTGTACTTTTATTCTAACTGTCATTTTATGTAGATGCTACCGACAAAATTTTTTAAGTGTACTTTATAATTTTTTTAAATTAGTATTTGGTCCAATAACGGACAAAGGAATATATTGCGAAAGGCCAAAATGATGATGTTTTCTGAAGCTTCCCAAAAACATATGCCGGGTCTGGCTAAAGCAGCGTCATTATGGTATGTTTCCAAAAATAAATATTGTTATGAATTAGTTTATATATTTAGCATAATCATAACAGAAGCTGTTTGTTTGGACTGTTGCTAAACCAACGACTATTTATACTAAAGACAAACCATCAGCTTCAACTGCTGTTAAAAAGTCTCTTTAATTTTATATGCAAACTGGTTTTAAGAGAAACAGTTTTTAGTGTTTTTTTTAACGCGTATTTGTTAATATTAATAAGCAAAATTTTGTGCTAATTATACAAAACTGATGCAGAGAACATAAAAAACAACACAAGTGCACTTTACAATTCAATTAAAATTGCTTAAAAACAATAAAAATAATTAATTAAAAATACCACTTTTTCACGTTTTTTGTTATTTTACATTGAAACTCTCTTAAAACCAGTTCAGTTTTTCAGATGAGAGCCGTGGATAGTGCCTGGCTAAACTCCTTGTTTTTTTTAACGTAAGTATATACTCAAATAATTAAAAAAAAAACTAGTTTGTAGTGTCATAACTTGCGTGATTCAATAATTGTTTAACTGTTTATTAATTGTATTAAAATCTTGTTTATATCGGAACAAAGTTTCTTTCACAGCATTTAGGATAAGGTGCGGAAGCATCGACAGGTTCGCCTAATTTGAATCCTGGTGGAGATCCAATGGCACCACAACTTAAGTAAATATAAAAATAAAATTTATTTTAGAAAACTCAAAAATAGTAACAAATTGTCAGAAACTTACCTATAAAATGAGACATGACTTTTTTCATGGCATTGCATTTTTTCGCATTTACCTGGAACTTGAGCATCTTCACCGTTTGATAAAACAAAACCTTCAACAACACATTTACCAGGATGTTCTGAAATTATAAAAAAAAACAAAAACTACAATAAATAACAATGCT
Source organism: Leucophora obtusa (assembly GCA_949987735.1). NCBI lineage: Eukaryota > Metazoa > Arthropoda > Insecta > Diptera > Anthomyiidae > Leucophora > Leucophora obtusa. Next base: position 33,559,699 of record OX465299.1, on the reverse strand, counting down.
TAGCTGGATTCATACGCTGTCCATTAGGCTGCATTACAGTACCTGGATCTTCAAAAATTCCGTGAGATACAGCAGCTAAACTATTAGCAATTATAATGCTAAATAAACTTATAAAAAGTATCGATTTCATCTTATTTGTTTGAGATGCTACACTACACTAAATGTTTGAATCATCAAATAGTGGATGTTGGGTTTTTAAATCTTATCAGTTGTTAAGAAAAACAAAAAAAAAAAAAAAACATTTACTTCGTCAGTAATTTTAATAATGCATAGATGATGTGTTTTTCAATAAATTAACAGTAATACATATATGTAAAGAAAATAAATCACTTTTGATAAGGTATAAATAAATAAAAATTACACTATGTTACAAAAACTGAATTTTAAATAGACTTGTAAAATTTTTTTTACCTCCCAAATAAGAATATAAAGTGAAAAAGTTTTATTAAATTGTCTCTTCTAGATATTGGACACTGTCTAGCATCAATCGACAGCACAATTTTATTTGTAAAAATTAATTTTATTTTCTTATTAACTTGTAATTATTTATAAAATAAAAATAGTATACTTAATTTTATTAGTAAGTAAAAAGCTTAACGTTAACTATTTAGAGGGTGACCATATTTTTTAACTGAAAATTAGTATAAAATAAAAAAATAAAAAATATAATAAAATTGAGGTCAAGAAGAATAGTCGTTTTTATCGAAAAAAAAAAAATTATAAACACTACTAATTTTTAAATCAAATTTCAATTTCAAATACAGAAAACATCAATTGATATTCAGAATTTGCATTTGGAATTCAGAAAGTATCATTTAAAATTTAGAAAATATCAATAGAAATTCAGGACAATATCAAGTGATTCTGACAACTGATTCTGGCAGAGGGGACCAAAAAATATACAGGTGTGCATTTTAAAAGTTAACGTCAAGTTCTATGTTTTTTGCCGGGTTAAAGTTTGCAAATGTTTATTGCGAATCGGCATAGGAAACAATGTAAATATTCTATTTTAGGTGTAGGATGTGTTCAGCGAACTTATGTAAAGCTGTTACAACTGATTATAACTGGACGACGCTAAATGCCACACAACTGATCCCACAATAGATATTCTTCACGAGCGATTTAAGGGCATGGTTATCTTATGCAGAGGCGGCGAGAACTGGCCACCAAGATCGAGCGATTTGACCGCTTCAGATTTTTTTTTATTAAGTTTTCTTAAGTAAATCAATTCCAATAAGTAACAAACGATTAGTGCCCGCAAAGTCAAGATAACCCGGGCCATCGATTAAAATCGGGTTGATGTATACGGCAGAGTCATCGAAAAATTATGTCATATTTTATATATAATGTCATTGCTACCTTTAAAATAAATCAAAAAATTTGTTGATATCTCAAACGCAATTTGTATTATTAAATTTTTACATCTACCCGGCCTTATTGGAAAACCTTTATGTATATTAACTACAACACAATCGGATAAAACTGCAGAAGTTCAGTTTTATTTATAGATTAATTCTCAGATTCTGAGGACTTTTTCTTATGAAATACCCCATATATTTTAAATACTTTTTCTTAAATAGGGCATACACGTTCTATATTATTGATTAATTTTTCAAAAATCAACCAATCAGAACATATTATTTTTAAATACTTAGTTGATTTTTAAAACATTGGTCAATAATATTAAACGTGTATGTTTGCATTTATACAAAATATTTATATATCCAAATTACTCAGTTGTGGGCTCGTTGGAGTAAACAAGTACCTCGATATTGAGGTTTTGAACTTGATGAATTAATTAGTAAATAACTTTACTGAATATTAGTAAAAAAAAAATGTTGGGTGTACAACAATTAATTAATAGTTTACCATCATTTAAAGTTTAGAGCACTAGAAAATTTAAAATAAATTTTGTTACTCAAAGTGAAAAGCAATTTTTCCAAAAATTTTATTTTATTTATACTTTTTGGCTTAATTTTCTCAAACGAAAATGAAATTATGCTAAATTTAGTTTTTGAAAAAATACACTTATCTCAATCTTAATTACATGTATTTGAGGTTTGTAGAACTTTTACCCAGCAAAATCTTTCATTAGCAAATAAGTGGTTATATAATGGAACTAAAATATGGACAACTACTTACAAAAAACATTTTGTCGAATAAAAATAATGAGTTTTGACAGTGAATTATATGTAGTAGACCCTAATTCTACTGTTTGTTAGCCAGATAATGAGCACCCTTTACTGAGATTTTGCTGGGTACTTATAAAGTAATATTAAAACGAAAAATTTGCAGGCAAAAAATAATTAGACCATTACAATGTCTTGGCTTGAGTGGTGAACATATGTAAATTAATGAAGAAATAAAAGTGCATATACATGATTTTATTTTTATTTATTTTTCGGTGAAAAATAGAAAAAATTAATGACAGACCACATAATACAGAAACATCATCAAGAATGGGAAATGAGATTTTCGTTTCAGTATAGAATAATTTTAAAATTTTTTTATTTTAACTTCATTGAGGATCATTAAATTTATAGGCTTAATGAGTCCGAAACTAATAATAAATACCAAAAAGCAAACATTTTTTAAAATAAAAGTTCGATCGTATCTGCGTTTCCCTCTCTGAACATCACCAAATAATGGGATTATTTTTTTAAAATATGGCAGCATTGATCGAGTATGCGAGTATGAGAGAAAACACAGAGAAATTAAAATAAGCTTTAGCAGTGATGCCAAGTCTTGTTTTACAAATCCCCCTAAATTGCCCAAAAACCCCCAAAATTTGCTCTACCACTAAAAACATTCCCCTAAAATGAATTTTCCAAAAATCTAAAAATTTTCTAAGTTTTTGTTTCAAACTATTTTTAATAAATGCAAATAATTGATTTTTTTGTTGTTAAAATAAAAATCGTATAGAACAATTATTAAACTTTTCTTTGTTTAACCACGCCTACCACGCCCTTTTTTCCATAAAAATATGGAAAATTTATTGGAAAAATCCTCAAAAAATTTTTTATTGAAAAATAGGCGTGGTAGGCGTGGTTAAACAAAGAAAAATTTAATAATTGTTCTATACGATTTTTCCAGTACACATTTTATTAGCATATGGTGCAAGACTAATTGCAACAGTGGTAACGGTGGTATCGGTGACATCTGAGCCTTCCTAAAATTTTTCTTGGATATTTTAAAGGCATCTTCGGTGGGATTTTTCCTAAAATTACGGATAATGGGTCGTATTTCAGCCTCATTAAGTCTCATGGTCATACCAGATTAATACTGATTTTGAAAGTTTGTAAACTTTTTATACTTCTCAATAATTTTTACCAGTATATTGTGGATTCTGTCAGTAACTAAATAAATTTCATACAATTTTTTCCTACTTTATAATATGTTTGCACAAGTTCAAGGACATTCAAGGAGGTATATCGACCCATTTTGAAAATAAAGTCACTTATACAAAAAAGAATGATTTGTACCGACCACGAGCAAATTATTTAATTATTTATGAATATTCTTTAGAATGCGTTACTAAAACAAATTACCAAAAATAACGGTAATTTTAACTGCACAAAAGCTTCAGAATACTTCATTGTCGGATTGTATACTTACTTTTGACGCTTAACATATGCAGTATTTTTAGTTTCTGTTGTCTAATTCTTGTTGCTGTAAGATTATTATTGTTGTTGTTCCATAAATTGAGAAAGTCGAAATTATATTATTGAAAATGCATAATATGTTGAATAAAATAGAATTGCAAAATACCGAAATATAAATGAACACATGACGAACTTACATGTATACTTACTTTTGACGCTCATAGTATATCACAGATTAATACCAGATGTGAAACCAATGACAGGTGTCAAAAAAGTATTCTCGAACAGTATGGTTTTGTTTATATGGAAGTCAAGTCAAGAGGGAGATAACAGTATAAAATCTCCATACATTTTGTATTGCGCATTGTCTGTCTCTTTTTAGATTATTGTGCTTAATCTTTTGTGTTTTTCTTAAATTTTTGCGTCTTGTTTTGCTCATTTTCCGTCGGCCATATTGCCCAAATCAGCTGATTCATATCTGGTGTAATTTGTGTAGTATATCATCGATTATTAACCCATTCAAGGCAAACGACACTGATGCTGGCTTTGTAGCGAAAGCCGAAAATACGTTTTCTGTCTTGCTGGCCTTATCGAATTCTTCCAGATTTTTATTCTTTGTAATTTACTTGTGAAAATTGTATCATCTTTCTTTAATTTAAAAAATAATTTAAACTAAAAACATTCATTTATCAAAATTTAAATGAAAGAAATAATTGTTATATAAAAGAGAACAAAACCGGAGTCGAAATAAAAAATTTTCACACCATTAGCTTAAAAATAGTTTTGATAAATACATGCGTTACAAAAAGCGGTTAATAACCGCCAAATGATAACCGGTTTTCTGTTTATTCGAATTTAGAAATTATTCGAAACCGGTGGCGTTTTTTTAATATAAAAAAACTGTTAACGGGGTTTCGGTTACGGTTTCGGGTATTTTAATTCGTGATCAGTAGGGCAAGGAATTTTATGGAAAATATACGCCTAAAATATGCGGTTAAAAAAGAAAAATATGCATTAAAAATATAAGAAATATGCACCAAAAACTATTATTTTTGCAAAAATAATGCACATTAAAACTTCAAAATATATTTAAGTTAGATATTGTGCAAACAGACACAGAACTCGAAGATTTTCCATAGGTCAATAAGGTTTTTAAGAATGTTTTATTTTGATTAAATCAAAATATAAAAACGTATCAATTTTTTATATTTTTTTTACAACATAACAAATGCTCTTAAAAATTAAAAATATGCACAAATGTGCATTAAAAAGAACAAATGTGCATTAAAAAGCACAAAATATGCATTAAAAAGGCACCAAATATGTATTTAAAGTCAAAATATGCAAAAACATGCATTTTTGACAAAATATGCAAAAATATGCAACTACAAATCGATGCCATTTTGTTCTAAACTTAATGATTCGGATAAATATTTAGTCCATATTAGTAGACTATCGAGAAAAAACATGCATTTGCATGGAATTCCTTGCCCTAGTGATCAGCATATTTACTAAATTTCATTAGAATCGATGGGTGGGTTAGACAGATACACTTTAATAGTCAACAGTTCTACAACAGTTGTACAACTATTTGCTGAACGACCTGATCACTAACCGCTCTGTCTGAGCGCTCAGGTAGCGCTGTCATATTTTGGTAGCGTAAAAAATGTTTGCTACTTTTGATCAATTAGTGATACATTTGTTGCTGTTGATTTTAAAAATATTTTTTTTTTTTGTAAGAATGACAAATAAAAACATACAAATATAATTCAAAAACAAAAATTTAAAGAAACTAAAGGAAAATATAGAAAAATTGTATTTAAAAACAAAACAAAGAAAACATCGTTCAGCAGACTTACTAATCACAAAGGGCTACAAGTCACCGGTATCAGTTTAAGGTATCTCTGCTGAATGCTATCGTTGTGTTCCAAGATATAATTAAAATTTTATTTTTTGGATTTGTTCCAAACTTATTCGATTTTAGCCACATTTTCACCACGTATATTGTAGACAATATTCCGCTCGGGTTGTGTTAACATTCCGATACAAATATTTCTCCACATATTTCATTGCCACCCTAATATACATATTATATGTAAAGAAAAAATAAAAAAAAAACAAAGCAAATAGTGAATTAGAAACTAATTTAACATTAAAAGAAACTCGTTTGGTCAATAATTACATGTGTGTTTAAAAATATAAAATGAAATAATTTATAATTGTAAAAATGTCCCAGTTTTTGTAAAGCTAAACAACCTTTTTTGCCCACTCCCAACTTTATTGGTGAAATTTATTAAACAGTTTGAACGTATTTAGGAAAACATTTTTTATCCTCCTAAATTGGCGAAAATTGTTTATTATGTCGGCTATTGAACATAATCTAAGATATAACAAATTATTTAATTATATATGATCTTATCAGACCGACACTAAATCAAGTTGGAATAATTTAAAGAACCTCTTGTTTTTCACCACCTACTTGTATTTAAAGAACCAACATAAATTTGTGAAAAAATATGTTGTTATACATGTTTTTGTTTTTAAGGCTGTTTAAAAATATTTTTTAATACAAATTTTCATAAATTCCCATTTAAGCTAGAGTGCAGCAACATAATCAATTGAGGGTAAAATACAGCATTCAAACATGCGCCTATAATCAACATTAAAATTAGGGTGCAACATATCAAAAAAAAAAAAAAAAATCATTAATTGTAAAATTTTAGAATTTAGTCAATATTTTAAAAAATTACTTTTTTATAATATTTTCAAAAATATCAACCATTTTTAAAATTTGTATTAAAAAATACTTGTAGGTACTTAAAATTAAGTGCCAACCTAATTAGCATTAATATAGGAGCTTAAGTTTCGACCATAATAACATCGAAAGAAGCCTTCCGTTAAATAACAGTAAACAGTGTTAGACAATATTATACAAGAGAAAAAAAAGAAATATAATTTTAAAAAAGAAAAATTAAACAAAAACTGGAAGTAACATGCGAATAGCATCTTGAATTTCAATGAAAAAGTGTGCTGTTTATTAAATGAACAAACTCACTAGCAAACCAAACAGCCAGCAGACAACATACAGGTGCGACAATTTCATGTTGTTTCTTATCGAGCAACAGCTGCTACTCTGTTTTATTCTAACTTGATGATGCTGATGATGCTGTACTATTGTTGCTGCCGTTGTTTTAGCAACATACACATTGTCTTTAAACAAAATTTCATAAATTACGCACCCGTGTTAAAAACAAACAACAAATATTTTCATTAAAAAAAAAACTCAAGAAGTTTACAAACGGTAACTAAAATTATTATCATTAGACATTTAAAGTAGTTAGCCAGGAATTTTATTTTATACAAATTATTTCCCTGTTGTATAATTTCACAAAAACTAGTTGCAGTTAAAAAAGCAATGTTGTCCATAGTCTTAGCAAATAAAGTTATTTGATAGACTTGTCGTCAGTTTTTGTATTAAATTCAACTTACACTACAACAAAAAAACTAGTAGTTTTTATAAAAGCTTTAAGTTTTTAAATAAAAATTTATATGGAATTTGGTAGGTAAACACAAGTAGTTTTCAAAAACTACAAGAATTTGATACAAATTAATCGATTAATCGAGTAACGGTTAACCGATTGAATACTCTAATGAATACAAAAGGAGACATTTGATCGCTGGCATCATTGCAAGATCCGATTGCATGTCAAGGATAAAATTGAAATTCCATTTCGTTTCCGTATTTAAGTGTTCAAATTCCACTCGTACCCTGTCATATTCCATTTCGTTCACATTGTCTCGTGTTTCGATATCAATTTTTCCTCGTTCCCTTCCAATTTCTAACTTTGGTGTTTCGTTCCCAATTCCATTCAATTTCGTTCCACATTTCATGCCATTCCGTTTCCACTTACATTCCATTTCGTTTTCTTTGTCTGGTTTTGCAGTTCCACTTGTTCCCCTCTTCATTCCACTTGTTTCCCGTTTCATTTCATTTCGCTTCCCAATTTAAGTGTTTCAATTACACTCGTTCTTTAAATTTTGAAGTTTATAGCCAAAGAGGTTCGGGCTGGCCAGTAATCCCGATTTTTATCATGTTTTGGGCGAAAATTCCACAAGTTACTTTTTTGGTGGATTAGCATATGCTTCAGGGAACTCGTATTTAAAACTTCAGGTTTCAAGGCAAAGGGATTTGGGCAGACCATCGAGGAGGACGCTTTTCCCCTTTCTATATTTCGAAAGCATTTTATTTTTAAAATATTATTTTAATAAACGAAACTTTAGTTTTGTTCTCTTATATTTAAAAAACAATATCTTTTCACATCCCAGCCAAAAAAGGGATGCCGAAGCAGTAGAAAAAGCACTACAATTGATGATCTAGATGTACTTCTATTTTAACATAAACACTAATGATTTTAACATTGTGTTGTCATAGAAGAGAAGTACTCCCACTTCAACATTTTTTCAGTGCTTTTTGAATGACTGCAAGGGAAGCTCCTTTTCACCAATTAAAAGTTATTATATGGCATTTTTGAGAGTAAACAACTATCATTTATTCTCACTTAGTCATTGAACGAAATAGTGTATAAATCAATGTTTTTTTTTTGCTTTGAAAATGTCGAATTTGTACCAACAAAGCATAATTTGTGGGAAGTTTTGCTGTACTTCTTCAATTTGAAAAAAAGTGCAGCTGAAGCACATCGCTTGCTCACCGAAGCTTATCCTGAATATGTTTCAACGTACGAGAAATTGTTTGTGAGGTTTAGAAGTAATGATTTTGACACGTAAGACATATACCGCCTAGGTCAGCCACAAAAGTTCGAAAATAAAGAATTGGAGGTACTACGCGATGAAGATTGTTGTTAAACACAAGGAGAACTTGAAAATCATTGCTAGTCATTCGAGCATCAATTTCAAAACGCTTGAAGACGTTGAAAGACGATTTTGCATGTCCGAAATGCTGCTGAATCACCATAAAAAGAGTCATCGAATCATTACTGGCGATGAAAAATTATACATTAAGTCAACCTGAAGCGCAAGAAATCGTATGTGAAACCCGGCCAACCAGCTAAATTAACGAAAAAGTCGAATATCCATGGCCCCAAGGTAATGATCTGTATTTGGTGTGACCAGTAGAGTCCCATCTATTACGAGTTGCTGAAATCGGGCCAGACGACCGCAGGGAAACTTTACCGAACACAATTGATTCGTTTGAAGTGAGAACTGGCCTAAAAACGCCCGGAATATGCGACCAGATATAAAGCCGTAATATTCCATCACTACAACGCTCGGCTATATATTGCAAGACCGTATAAAATTAATTTAGAAAATAGTGGTTGGGAAGTTTATAGTCTAGACCTTCCACCGTCTGACTACCATTTGTTTCGATCGATGCATAAAGCTCTAACTGGAATACGCTTGACTTCAGAACAGGGTATCTGAAATTGGCTTGATTCGTTCTTGGGCTCAAAAAATGGGCAGTTCTTTTGGCGCTGAATCCATATGTTACAAAAAAGATGGGAAATATCATTCATAGTTAACGATGGCCAATACTTTAAATGAATTTATATTGTACTAATGTTTGCCAAATATCCCGCATTTTTAAGTTATACACCCAAAAAAAATTCTTCTAAAAAATACATATATTTTTTTATTTTACAAAAATTCATTTATTACCGCCACCGGGTATAAAACTTGCGACTTCATGTTTGCTAGTCTAGCTTTCTAGCGCTGAGCTATTCTTTGATATTAAAACTGACTGGCATAAATACACCACTTTGTCATTGCGGGATATTGTGCTTTATTCTCTTCAATAGAAGTACTTTTCAAACAAGTGCAAAAGGTACACTGCAATTCAGTATTTTTTTCAGTACTATTTTCGTAAGCGCATAAAAAGTAATTTTTCATCATTTTTATTTTATATATTTTTAAAAATTGAAAAATTAAAAAGTACTGAATTTAAACAAATTAATTACAAATATTAAAAAAATAAACATAAAAAATCGAAAAAATATTGGTCTTTCCAGGAATCGAACCCGCGATCATCTGTTTAGAAATATCAAATGATACGAAAATCACTTTTTAGGATCACTTTTAAAGCAATTATGCTTTAGAAGCAATATTTAAGTGATTATTTGGATGTTGTTAAGAAGTAATTCTAAAAAAGCTGTAAAAATATACTAACCGATACTTTGGAAGCAATGAAAGAAGTGATTTTTTGAAGTTGTTCAGAATTACTTCTAAAAAAGCAGTAAAAGTACACTAAGCGATACTCGTTAAGCTCGGAAAGAAGTAGTTTGGAAAGCATTAATTCCAATTTTTTTTGCTGGGATGTATTCAAATAAATGTGATACGAAAATCCTTTACAAACGTTTAAAATATTATTTTAAATACTGGGTGACTGATGAATGTTGCTACAAAAAATGCAATATTTCTTTCGGTCTAATTAATAGAGTATTCAATTAATCGACTTTTTTTAATCGATTTTTTCTTAACCGATTAATCGGATACAATTTTAAAATTGATCGATTAATCGAACTTAATTTTATGTAAAATTATATTAAAATTTTGTTTTATTTCTAATGCTTTTTTTTAAATGGAACAAAAATAATTCAATAACTCTTCTAAAATCCATAAAAATGTCAAAATTTGTATCCTTTCCGTCACTTCTATAACATATTTAAATTTTTTTCAAATCGGGGAGAACAACTCTGCAGGCCTTCTTTGAAAATTTTGCATTTCATAAAGTTTAACCTGGATTAACCAGACGTAATCGTAGTGCCTATAAATATATTCAATGAGTTAAATAAGAATAGAATAGTTCGTATTTTAATTTTCATCTCTTTCTTATGTAGGTACTCATATTAAACACATAAAAGATGCAAAGTTAGAGAAATATTCAGTGGGGAATAAATTTTTCCTGTACGTTTGTGGCCCTTCCTCTCTTCATTTGATTTTAGTAAATATTTCGCAGGGAATTAAAAAATTGTGATTAATTTTGTAAAAATTGTTTTAATTGGCTTCCAAAAAGCTCGTATATATGCAAAATTATTTAGTTTTCATTAAAGATTATTTAGATCTCACTAAAGATTAATTTTGACTATAATCTTATTAAAAATTTATTTTTTAAATTCCTTGTTTTAGTTTTTAAATTGTAAAGGGTTCTTCAACAGGGACGCTACAAAAGTAGAAAGACAGGGACAGCAAACGACGCCATATTTCTTGCCGCTCTTTTGACATTTCTCTTCAGTAAGGTTTGCCATTTCATGATGGAAAGATATAGGAGCCAACAACGAGTCGAAATTATTAAAATTTACTACCGACATTTGGAGTCAGTGGCCTCAACGTTAAGAGCGCTACGTCCAATTTATGGTCGTCATAATGAATGGCTTCGTCAATAAACAAAATATGCGTTATTGGTCAGACAGCAATCCACACGTACTCCATGAGTCATCATTGCATCCCGAAAAAATTACGGTTTGGTGCGGTTTATGGGCCGGCGGCGTCATTGGGCCGTACTTCTTCCGTGATGATCAAGACCGGTACGTTACTGTGAATGGGAATCGCTACCGTTCAATGATAACCGAATATTTTTGGCCCCAATTGGATGATATGGACTTGGAGGACATGTGGTTCCAACAGGACGGTGTCACAAGCCACACAGCGAATGTCACAATCAATTTATTGCAAACCAAGTTTGGAGAACGTGTTATCTCACAAAATTGTCCAGTCGATTGGCCGCCTCGGTCGTGCGATTTGACGCCGTTAGACTATTTCCTGTGGGGCTACGTCAAATCTATGGTCTATGCTAACAAGCCAGCGACGATTGATGAACTTCGTACGAATATCGGCCGATTTATGCTTGAAAACCGTCGAAAATTGGGTTCAGCGTCTGGACTTCTGCAAGCGTGCCCGTGGTGGCCATGCAAAAGAGATCGATTTCCATACATAATGGCATCGAACGTACTTTCACAGGAATAAAGAATTTCATTGATATCCAAAACCGTTTTTGTTTTATTTAAAAAAACTTTTGTAGCGCTCTTATTCAAGAACCCTTTATTTAAAAAAAAAACTTCTGGATATGATATAAAATAATAATTACACTGTGAGACAAATGGTAGGGGTCAGTGATCGGGAAGGGTTCAAACTACCGGGGAAAGTTATATCGGTAAAAAAGAAGTTACACGTGTCCCGGCCAGAGACACAAGCCAGCCGCCGTAAGCCGTTTAAGCCGCCGCCGCCGGTCATTTTTGTCTCAGCCGCCGCCGCCAATTTTTTTCGGCTCATTTCGGCTGGAAGTATCATTTTTCCAAAATAAAAAAATTAAAAGCAAAGTTTTATAGTCAGAGCTAAGAAGGATTTTTGTTATAAATATTTCTTAAGTTGGAAGTTTTGCTTGAAAACTTCTGACAGATTTCGCTGAAATTTGCATATGCAATAGAGGAGAGAATCCAAATGAACACATCTTTAGCACCCATAGTTTTGGATACAAATTGCACAGTGTTACAAAATAAAATAAAAAATATACATATATACTTTTCAAATGACCAAGTGTAGATTGTAGGCAGAGCTTCGAAAGAATTAATTCAATTTTAGCTTAATTCGCACAAAACCGAATTCATCTTTAGAAATTGAATATATATCATTCCATCAAAACATTCCTTTATAATTAATTCATAGGTTTCATTCCCAAATTTTAATATTCAATAGAATGCATTCTTATGTTGAATACATTCCTTATAGAATTACAATCAATTTAAGTAATTAATTTTTTCATTAATTCTAATCTTTTACAAAATGGCTTATCAAAATTGTCATTTTATTCAATCAGTAAAAGATCTAAGGTATGAATATACTAATGATTCTGACAACACTTTAGTTTATAATTACAAATTAAATAAAAATGTGGCTTATTTTAGGGATTTAATATTGATATCATATACACAACCCTTAAAAATAATTAAAAACGCAAAATTTGTTTTAAACTTTTACAAACCGAATGAAACGTGAAAGATCATTATAAAAATAATGAATTCATTCACTATGCATGAAAATTGAAAGAATGAAGCCAGTGAATGAATTCATAATGAATAGTATAAATGTAAGATATATTAGTAAATTTTAATTAAAAGTCCAAAAGTAAATTAAAGAATTAATTCATTCGAATTTATGGTCGTAGGTTTGGTTAAGTAGAGCACATCACATTTCTCAGAAATTTCAGTACAAAAAAATGTTAAGTTATTTCTCGGTCGACTTATAAAATTGGGGAGATATTTACAATAATCGACGCTGTTCTGAGTTCCGAATTCACAAAAAAATTCTAAAGTGAAACATTCCGAATTTTTTAGCTGTTCCGTGATCCACATCCGAATTATTTTTTTCGTTTTATTTCGTGTAGAAAAAGCTTGATGATAGTGAAACGAATATATATTTTTTAACAACAATTATATAATAATTTATTAAATGAATGTTCTTTAGTTTGACTCTAGATCATAAATTAATATCACTTTCCGTTTAAATTATTTTCAAATTAAAGAAAGATGATACAATTTGTACAAGTAAATTACAAAGAATAAAATTTTTTGAAAGAATTCGATAAGACCAGCAAGACAGAATACGTATTTTCGGCTTTCGCTACAAAGTCATCATCAGTGTCATTCGCTTTTGAATGGGTTAATAATTAACAATTGTCTACTTATCTGACAGTGGAAAGCAAATCGAATTTGTTATCAACAACTCAACTTAGACTAATATCAACGAAAGCTAACAATGCTATTTTTATCCTTTGTTATTATTACTCTTTTTTGCTTTGAACCTTAATTCTTAAGATATCTCAGCTGATTATATTCAACTCTGTGTATGATAACCACAGATTTTTTTGAATTACAACGAACCGTTAAATTTAAATATATGTTATTTAAATTATATTTTGCACCGTGTCATTCATAATAATTTATTTTAAAATTAGTCTATGAATATTTAAATTTGGTAGAAACAACAAATTTTCGAAATTTTTAATTCCGTGTGATTTTACAAATCAACTCTAATTAAAAAGTTTCGGAACTAAGAACAGGGGTGAATATCTGAATTTTTTAACTTTTCTTCTAAGTTTTTCAACTTTGACATCTTTTCGAGCATAATTTTTTTCGAACCATATTTTTTTATAGGTTATTCTAAAAACACATTTAATTTTGAGTGAAAATTCAGTTTGTTTATTTCTAAGTTCCGAATCCACATAAAAAATTCTAAAGTGAAACATTCCGAATTTTTTGCTGTTTGTGATCCACATCCGAATTATTTTCTTCGTTTTATTTCGTTTTGGAAAAGCTTGTTGAAAGTAAAAGGACTATTTTGTTGCAAAATTGAATATGTTAAAATTTATTTTAAAATTTGTTGAAACAGTCAATTTCCGACATTTTGAATTTGTGTTCTTTTACAAAACCACTATAATTAAAAAGTTTCGGAATTCAGAACAGGGGTGATAGTGTCAAAACTCTGTTTTTGAGCGACTTCAAGCACTTAACAATTTGAAATTCAGCAATTTTTCAACCGATTTTGAATATTGTAACGTTTTTGGAAAGACGAAAAATTTAGCTTTCCAAATATATATAGAATTATTTATTTGGAACTGAAATATGTTGACAGTTCTTTTAATATTAAAATTATTTTTTTTTAATTTGTATACTTTGACGGCTTTTTTACAGTATTAAACAATTTTTTACTATTGTAATTCATTCTGAAAGTGCGTTTAGTTCTTAGTAAAATAAGATTCTTTTGTTTAAATTAATTGAAAATTGAAAAAGTTATCGTAATTTTTCTTAACATTTAATTTCAGCAACTCGATGTTCTTGTTTGCACAATCATTAAGGTTAATATTTTCAATTTTCTTTTAAATGCAGAGATTCCATGTTTATAAAAAAATGTATAACTTTGACAATTTTAAAGCGATTAAAGTAGAACTTCATTTTACCCTGAATAAAGAATAAATTACATAAAAATTATTTTTTTTTAAACAAAATATTGCAATTAAAAGCCGTCAAAATTAAACAAAATAAGAAAAAATTAAGAAAATCAGTTTTATTTGAAAATATTTCCACACAATTTTGTTGAATATATAAACATATGTATGTATATATTTGGAAAGCCCAACTATCTCTACTTCTAGCTCCGTTCAAAAACTAAAAATCCTAAATTTGTAATTTTTATCGATGAATTTAATTTAAAATAATTTTTTTTTTGATAATTCCAAATTTTTTGCACAATTTTCTACTGCTATATTTTGGAAAAAACCTTAAACATCTTTAAATTACGTGTATAATGTTCTATCAAGCCGATCAAGCCGCCGCCGCCGCCGATTGTTTGGTTGCGCCGCCGCCGCCGAATTTGATCCGGCTCAACGTTAATCGCCGCCGCCGCCGCCGATTTTTTGCTTGCGCCGCCGCCGCCGATTATTTTGATCGGCTTGTTTCCCTGGTCCCGGCGTTTCGCTGGGTCACCTCTAGGAATCGAGATATATAGATTTGACCTTTGGTGGTCTTTTTTTGACATAACTCGAGAACCACTAGTCCGATTTTGCTCAAACAATTTTAAAAAAATTAAAAATTACAATTCCTTTAATCTGTTCATATAACGTCTTTCTATATACTCAACAGTTTTGCCGGTAAAAATAAATGTATGAAGAAAAAAATATTTTTTGCCTAAAATATTAAAAAAAAAGTAATAAACAAAAGGTTATTGATTTTTATGGTAGCGGTAACAAACATTTATTTTTACCGGAATTGTAATTTGTAATTTTTTTAAAATTGTTTGAGCAAAATCGGACTAGTGGTTCTCGAGTTTTGTCAAAAAAAAGATATATCTCTATTCCTAGGGGTGACCCAGCGAAACGCCGGGACACGTATAACTTGTTTTTGACGGATATAACATTTCCCGTTGGTTTCATCCCATCCCGATTTTGACTGTCGCATAGTGTTATTATTTCTTTAACCTTTATAAGGTCGAATCTTATGCTCACTAAACAAGCTTAATACTCGTAGCATTGAGCTGGAATTATTAATTTATGCTGCCGTTTAATATCAAGATTATGGAAAAAAGATTTCAAAACTACATCTGTTGACTACAGAGTAGTATTTTTGAAGATGACAAAGCAAAGTGTGACAGTATTTTGTTGTTTCTTTCGTTTCTTTGATAATTAAGACTTTTAATATATCCCTTATTGAGTTTGTAGTTTAACCTAACAAATATTTTTAAGACTACTAAATTGTTTTAGACAAGAATGAAATCCTAATAGGTAAAATCATACAGAAAATTATTTTTCACTATTTTTTAAAATAAGTTTTGTGATTTCAGCATATTAAAGGGTCCAAGTTTCGAATAACGAATAATTCGAATATTAAAAAAAATTATGTATTTTTTATACATTTTTATAATTTTTTACAAATTTCGATTAATTGTATAAATTTATTCGAATTATTCGTTATTTGAAATTTGAACATTTTAAATTATTCAAATTGATTATTTTGTTTTCAAAGAAAACAAAACTTGTTTGTTCGTACTTTATCCACAAATTAATGAGGGCAGATATTATTCAGCCTCTAATTCGGTGTTTTTATTTATTTAAATAGAAGCCGTGCGTATTTTTATTTTAAATTATTTGAACAATTTCTGAATCGATTGAATAAGCTAGTAATTAATCGGTTCTATTTTTTTTTGTTTTTTAATTTAGTGATTGGAATGATGAAACAAGAACTCTTTTAAATCTACAAAAATTTTAGTTATATTTGCTGATACCAGTAGAAATTTTTGCTGAATATTAGTAGAATTAAAATTCCAAAAATAAATAGTAAATATTTCCGCTGATTTCAGAAGAGTAAATTTACTTGCCATTAAAAAAATATTTAAATTAAATTTTGTGAATGTAATTGTTTTTTTTTTTTTTGTAATGTTTTTAATTTACTAATTAATATTCATCAATATTTTTTTTGCTGATTTCAGCAATATCATTTGCAATTAACGAAAATTTAAAATTTCATCTAATTGCATCTGTTCGCGCTATCTTCGGCCTTTTTTGTATCACCCAAAACTCGCATTATTTTCGGTAAGCGCTTTTTATATAAATACGCTAGGTTAACGCTTTTCTGTTTCTTCTTTAGCGCTTTTAGCGCCTTTATGGTAAAAAGTTTATTTTGGTACAATTTTATCTAAATCAATGATTTATTATTATTTTTAAAGCAATTGACATGTCATATTTAGTTATATTTTACCAAAAATAATGATTTTGGAGCCTTTAAAATGTTCTGTCGCATAAATTAGCTGAAAAAATATAGATTTTTATCACATTTATCATTTAGCGCTTGTTAGCGGTTTTTAGGGTCCTTCAATTTGACCAGAGATACAAGCCGGTCCATTCTGCCGGCTGGCGGCTGCTAATAGCTAAAATGGTCGGCGGCGATTGATTTTTAGAGTTGAGTACCAAACGCATCGGCGGCGGCTGGCTTAAAAAAATAGTATCGACTGGTCAGGACTCCTGACTATAAGTTTTTTTTTTCTAAAAATTTGGCGTCACTGCATTTGATGGTGTAAACACAAATAGATAGCATTTTTCAAGCGACAATCTATTCATGATGATTTGTCATAGTATAGTGATCATAAATGTCAGAAAGTGAACGCAGTATGACAGTTAATCATTTCGTAAGTCCTATCGGGCTTAAAAAACACCTTATATATAATATAGCACATAAAGTTTTAAAACAAATCAAAAAATGCAATAACCAAATTATTTAGATTTTCGCTATAAATAGTACCTACTGGGAAATAGTGTGATGGTTGACATGTTTTAGATAAACTCCATAAATACCTAAAGCTAAGCAAGTTTGTTGTTTGAAGTCATTCGTTTTAGTAGTTTAAGTATTATATCAAATTCAAAGACTTTTTAAGATTAACCAATGAAATAAATGCGTTGCAACCCACCTTATATATGTCAAAACATTAAAAGAAAAATTGTACAAACAAATTGTAAAAATTTGCAACTCAAATACGTATTTAAATACACATACATAAATATGATAAATAGAATGTTCAAGTTTGTGCTTATCTCAATTTCTAAGCATTCAATTTACTAAAAATTGAGCCAGTATTAAATATTATTTCCAATTCTTTTAAATTGGATATAAGCAAAAAAATTTATAACATGCAATATTCTAAAACACAAGCAAGTTTTTGGTTGTTGCTGAAATATCATCTTTCAATAACTTACATAAGCCATGCAGATGTCATGAGGTAAATTTTCTTTTATCTGTTTCTTTTTTTGTTTTAGTGGTAATAGAAAACCAGCTCCAATTGTTCCATATTTATTTTCTAAATATACAAGTAAAAAAAGAAGCAAATAGGTTTCTGCAAAATTTTTTATTTCTAAAAGAAATTCAATGCATGTTTAAACATGTCTTTAGACTTGGTAAGGATATTACGTTGTGTACAATAATTTCATGTGTTTAAGTATTGAGTTTACAGGTAAGATTTAAGATTTCCTTTATAGACCATTTGAATAATGAATATTACCACAGAAACGGTATTTTGTAAAATTTTTACATTAGTTTTTCGTAGTTTTTAGACTAGTTATGTTTATAAATTTGTAATTTTATTTAATGAATCTATTAGAACTCGTTTTAAATACTCAACATCGTGTTTGAATGATTTTTTCATTCAATGCCGTAATATGTACATGAAAATGATGATGTAAAGAAGTAAACCTGTCTTTAGTTTATTTTTAAGTTCAATTACAATTTCTTTATGTAGAAATACAGCTAAGAGTATAAAAATATGATTATTAAATTGGTCAACAGTTTATAAGCAATTAGTTAATAGTGTTTTATGCCATAAAACTATAAAATTTAAAACTGCATATTTTTCCAGACATTGTCATTAGTATTTGTGTCACTAAAAACTTTTACCGTTAAAAAGTTTATAATTAAATTCGTTTTTCTAAAGTGGTGCGGACTAAAGAAATACTACACTAATAAAAAATAGTCTGTAAAAAATTTAGTTAAAACTATTGTACTAAAAATTAGTTAAAAATTATGCTGCCGAAAAAAACTGCTAAATTGGCAGATTATTTTTGCTATATATTAGTAAGATAGGAACAGCAAAAATGAAACTGTTAAATACACAGAATTTTAGTTATATTTGAGTTCAATTTTTGTTAATGGAAAATAGCAAATTAACCTGCTAAAATCAGCAAAAAATTTAACTAAATCATTTGTAGTAAAGTGTTGTTCTTTCAAACGCGTCGTATAGACCAAATACAATTAATATTGTCATTAATATGTATTTTTATTAATTCTAATTTAGTAGGTTTGAGGTTAAGAAGAAGAATAAACCTTCCTCAAAAGTTATAAACACATTAAATTTGCAAATCAGACTAGATCTAGTTTCTGCCTTTTTATGAACAGGCTTCATCAGTGATCTTCCATTAAATTGTATTATTGTTTATATTTTTATTGTCAGATTGTCTCTATATGAATAATTTCAGAAGTGATCAAACAGACATATACAAACATTCTACTTCAGATTTTCTCTGTTTATCTTCTTATTTCCTCCGTGTCACCTTTTCACAAATATTGCCACAGTGAAGTATGGTTTGTACGTACAAGTGCAGGCAATTTGTGTATATTGGAGACAGACAGCCAACAGGGCATTTTTATTTTTTATAGTAAAGTGTTGTTCTTTCAAACGCGTCGTATATACCAAATACAATTAATATTGTCATTAATATGTATTTTTATTAATTCTAATTTAGTAGATTTGAGGTTAAGAAGAAGAATAAACCTTCCTCAAAAGTTATAAACACATTAAATTTGTAGCCTAAAAAATCACGAACAAATTTCAATTTTTCGAAGATTTTTTCGATTTTTTTTTAAAGTGCAAATATAAATCGAGCCTTTCGAAAACAGCAGTTTACAAATTTTTTGGCAAATATTTCCGTTAATTTAACAGGATATACAGCTATTTATATTCAACTACATTTAACTTAAAAATAACAAAAATTTTGTTGATATAACAGTTTATTTTTGCTATTTTTAGTCGTCTAATATTTAACAAAAATTTCAGCAGATTTTACAGTACAATTTGCCATTTTTTATTAACTAAAAGTTAACTTAAATATTAATAAAATTCTGTAAATTTAGTAGTTTTTGTTTTGCTGTTCTTATTTTACTAGTAAAAAAAATCTGTTAATTTAACGTAGTATTTTAAAATAAAATGTTCTGATTGGTTAATTTTTTATAAATTTATCAATAATATTGAACGTGTATGCCCTACTTTAAAGGACACGTTCAATATTATTGATCAATTTTTCAAAAAGCAAACAATCAGAATGTTTTATTTTTAAATACTTTGTTCTGATTGGTTGATTTAAAAAAAAAAAATTATCAATAATATTGAACGCAATCAAAATATGAAAACGTATAAATTTTTTAAGGTTTTTTTACAAAATAAAAAATGCTCCTAAAAGTGAAAAATATGCACAAATCGATGCCATTTTGTTCTAAATTTGATGAATTGGATAAATATTTAGTCCATATTAGTTTTGGACTATCGAGAATAAACATGCATTTGCATGGAATTGCTTGCCCTATTCACCACTGAATCCATGTTTTCTGTTTGCACAAAATTTTAAGTACCAAACTCCAGTTGTTTGAGTCATTGAAATTTCCTTTCATTTCCTTTCAGTTGTCTAGCGTTTCAATTATACTCGTTCCCGATTCTATCATAAATTTTGTTGTTTCCCAATTTCAGTGTTCCAATGCCACTCGTTCCTCATTCCATTTCGTTCGTCGTTCCATTGAAATTCGCTCCCATTTTCTAATTGTTCAATTTAACTCGGTCCATTCCATTTTGTTCCACTTGTGTACCGTTTGAATTCCACTCGTTCCCCGTTCCATTTCATTTCCCGATTTTAGTATCCCAACTGCAATCGTTTCCCGTTTCTCTCCATTTCGTTCCCATGCTCTTGTGTTTAAATAAAAACCTTTCCTTTTCCATTTCTTTCCAATCTATTTCGTTTTCTGACTGTAGTGACCCAATCAAGTCGTTGCCATTTTCTGTTCCGTTTCATTCCAATTCGTCCCCCATTACATTCTATTTCCGTTGTTTAGTGTTTCAGCTACGGTCATTCTCGTCCCATTATACGAGGGTAGTTCGAAATGTTCTTAGACTAACAATGAAACACAAGAGCTAGATTTTTAAAATCATTTTATTTTTCAATATAATCTCCTGAAACTTAAATACACTTAGTCCAACGTTTTTCTAGCAATTCTATCCCTGGATTAAAATAATTTTCCTGAAGCTCTTCAAAATAATCGTTTAGAGCTGCCACTGCATCTTCATTCGAGGTAAAGCGTTTTAAAAACTTTTAAATCTAATTTTTCATTATAAATATTTTATATTAAACAGCGTGAAACAGTCTGCCTTTCCAGTTCTATCACTTAAATTACACAATTAAAATATTTCAATTGGATTATTGGATTGGATTGGAAGTTGCCATTTGTGTTTCAGCTTTTGCTCCATGTCCAAGACGGCAACTAGGTATTTGGTGAAATGTTTTTTGTTTTTCTAAACATATTTTATACAAAACATTTTTAGAAAAATCTTTTATTTGCTAGGTTTTAAATTTTTTCTCTTTTAACTTAAAAATTTAAAAAAAATTGTATTCAAACAAATTATTTACAAATATGGAAGAAATAAAAAAAAATATAGGCGCCGCTAAGAACCGAACCAGTTTGTTTGGAAATTAACTCTATCAAAACCTATTTTTAGGACCACTTTTAGAGCATTAATGCTTTAGAAGCAATACTTAAGTGATTTTTTGGATGTTGTTCAGAATTACTTTTAAAAACGCTATAAAAAATACTAACGAATATGTTGGAAGCGATGAAAGAAGTGATTTTTTTAAGTTGCTCAGAATTATGTCTAAAAAAGCAGTCAAAATACATTAACAGATACTTTTGAAGCAATAAAAAAAGTGGTTTGTAAAGCATGACTTCCATTTCTTTTGCTGGCATACGATATCTATCATAAAGGTTAAACATCCCACTGTGCTGCTCCCTTCAAGTTTGACTTTTATTGATTTATGATTGTTTAAAATATAATGATATAAAAATTGCTACTTTAAATATGTAATTTATATTATTTATAACATATTTTCAAATTCACATCTACAAAAAATATATATTATCCTATATAAGAAAATTTATGTTAAAATTGTTTTATATTTCAGTCATGCTATTGAACATTATTTGCAACATTCATTTTATGCGATTACGTAGGCAAACAAGTTTATTGGGAAGATGATGTCGAAGTTGATGATGATAATGGTCTCCTTCTCCTGTCAATGATTGATGTTATGTTTAAAATTGTTTTCTTAGCCATAGTGGTATAATCTAGTCTTGTCCTACTGTTTAGAGCTGAATACAAAATTAGCTCTTTGATAGATGGATAGAAGATAGAAAGGTGGAAACTACATACAACGCTGCGGTTGTATGATTATTTTTATACCTTAAATTCTTGTTCGTTTGCTGTTTTGTGTTGTTCTTTGCAACGCCTTCTAGCTTCTTCTGGTCTTATTTGATGTAATACAATTATAACACTTTTACTTGGTTGCATCAAGGATTTAAGAAATTGGCACGAAAACATTCTCTTGTTTTTGGTTTTTTGTTTTTCATTATCGCATGTGTGGGCATTTGAGTATTATGTTGTTTCAATCTTTTTCCAAATCTGCAAGTGTAACTTTGAAAATTTATTCAAGTGTTGGTGGTTACATTTTAACTGGCTGCTGTTTTGGCACTTCTTTTTCGTGTTTAAGTAGATTATAAATTGTGGATTAGGAATTTGATCACAGTGGGTGTTAGATTGTAATGGAACATTAATGAGCATAGATAAAATAAAACACTAACATAAGTATGCAAAAATCATTCGTATAAATCAGGTTTTATGCAAAGTGTTAAACAAATGTAATGAAACACTTTAAACCTGATTTCGTGCTAGAAATTTAATGATATTTATTAGTTTGATTTTTTAGGAATTTTCAATGTGTCTTCAAAATCTTTGGGTTAATTCTTTTAATAAAGTTTATAGTAATCTTAAAAGAACTTTTTTTAAACGAAACTCACAAGGAAAGTTTTCCAAGTAAAAATATATCTATTGGATGAAATTTGGATATTCACTCAAAGGGAACATATTTTTTCTTTTCGGCCGAATTGCACACTGAAATAATGGGCTCTTAATTTGAGGTAAACAAGTTATTTCAAGATTATTCAAATAATTCCCAAACAATGATTGGAAAATTAGATATCAAATGAAAATCATTTAAAAGATATATCTTGTGGCAAGTGTTACCAAATTCAAATGCTTTTGGCATGAGGAAAAAAAAGGTAATAAAACAAATCGGCTGATTTAATTTTTTTTTAAATATTACCTTTCCAAGGTGAAATTGTACGCTAAAAACGATGGCAGTTTTTCAAAAAAAATGTTTTTCTTGAGGTTTTGGACGAGTTTTTGTCGAAAAATCGGTCTTATTTTACGCGTTAATCTTTAAGGTTTTTTAAGTTTGGTTTGTTAAGTAAAAATTCGCCGATTTCAAATTTTTTAATTATATCCTATCCAAGGTAAAATTGTACGCTTAAAACGATGGCGAAATAATTTTTTACAATAAAATGTTTTTTTTTGGGTTTTTAGACGAGTTTGGGATGAAATTTGGGCGCCTCGAAAATGCTTTTTTTAATATGTCGTAGTGGAACTTTTTTTCCTCATGCCAAAAGCTATCGAAAAATCGATGGCACAATATCGACAAATTTTTGTTCTTAGAAATCGGCCCACCCTAATATTTATAGTAAGAGTCCAGTTTCCTACTATAAGTTGGGTAAATTTAAACGAAAATTAATTAGAGTGTACATTATTGTAAAAAAACCTCTAAATGGGGGTTTGTATTGGGATTTGTGTATGTGAATGCACATTAGGGGTTTCACCAAAATTACTTTTTTTATTTTTGCAACTCTTAAAGAAGAATATGAATGCTTATGACCAGAGAAGACAGAAAAAAGCAAAATCCGGTGTGTTTAAAGCAAAAAAATATTGTAAAAACAGCAATAAAAAAGCAAAAGTAAAAAAACTTGTAAAAAGAACAGTTTTTAAATCAAAAAAATTCAAAGTTAAGAGAAAAAATAAATTTTTGTCAGGTAAAAATTATTCATGGGAAAAAAGTCTCAAAAAAAGCAATTCAAAGCTCAAAAATCTTAAGAAAAAGCTATTTTAAAGCTAAAAAACGGAAAATCCAAAAAAAGCAAAAAGAAGCAAATATGAGTAAAACAAGCAATAAAAAGCATGAAAAGCAAAAATAGCATTTTTGTCTTTTTGACCCAAAAGATTTTTGATAATTCCCAGTCAGAAAAATACAAACGGGAAAGCCGTGGCAAAGCACTTTAACAAGTGGTACAAGTACTGGCAAAAAGTGCTTTCCCATTCCCAAAATGATAACATCATTAGACAAAAGGACCGGCTGTTCAAAAAGTGCCGGAAAAGCACTGGAGGAACAAAATTTTTAAACGTTGGCAAAACGCTGGCAAACCCAATAAATAGGTGGTCTGTAAATATATATTACAAAATAAAATTTAAAAAAAGTTCATATGTATTTTTTTTAGTCCTGCCGTGATTTGAACCCAGGCCGTCAGATTGGCAGACGATTGCTCTACCCACTGAGCTAACGAGACATATAATATTTAATGGCTAAACACATAAATGAGTGATAATAGCTGGACAATTACTGGCTGTGCCAAAACGCTAGTACTGGCAAACAATTTTTAGTAACTAGTATGCCAGTGTTGGGAGGGCAAAAAAAAAATTGGTCTTGAAGGAGCTTTCCCACAAACAAAAAAAATGATTTTATAAAACAAAAAAAATTTTAAAATAAAAAAAATCCAAAAAAATTTTTTTGCTTGCAACCGGATTTGAACTCGGAACCTTCTGACTACAAACATTTTTTAACGAAGCGTCAGCATTTTTATAAAATCATTGGTTTTCCAGTGAATTGATTTTTGTACGCCTGGTAGCATTGGCTAGGTAGCACTGGATAACCACTGGTTGAAAACCTTGGCATATCACTCTAAGCCAATTCTATGCCAATGGTTTTTTTTATAAACCACCGAAATTTTTGTAAAAAATATACTGGTAAAACGCTTTTCGCAAACGCTGGCAAAGCGTCCCAAATG
This sequence comes from Leucophora obtusa, assembly GCA_949987735.1. Lineage (NCBI taxonomy): Eukaryota > Metazoa > Arthropoda > Insecta > Diptera > Anthomyiidae > Leucophora > Leucophora obtusa. Next base: position 33,534,843 of record OX465299.1, on the reverse strand, counting down.
AGTGTTCTGCCAGTCATTTATTTTTAATACCGTGGTTACCCAGTGGTATGCCAGTGCTTGATTTTTTGTACCACTGGCGATTTCTGACTGGGTTGTTTTAGATTTTTTGAAAGGGAACGGGGTCGCTGAAATGAGGTTATGTTTTAATTTTTTTCTTGGTCTTTGTTTTCACAAAACGAGATTAGCCTCTTCTCATAGGTCCAACTAGGGTTTATGTCTCGGGAATCCGGCAATCCCAGGAAATTTGCGCTGGATTTCCCAGATTTTTTTTATTCTTTTACAGAATTTTTAGCTTCTAAATAACATATATAAAAATCTTGGATGTTTTATTTAAAATTTAAATATCTAAATATCAAATGGTTTTTTTATATAAAAAATATTTAAAATTAAAAAATTTCCCAGTATATCACAATATATTTTCATATTTCCCATAACCGACTGAGATTTATTTGAAAAGTAATAGGTAAAGTTTATTTTCAATTAAAGAATCAATTAAAATACATGGAAACATAATGTTTAACTTTTTTTATAAGTCAATCAAAAGCAAACTACAAAAAAATACGTATAGTCTGTTCAGTCAAATTTTCTATTTTGAGTTTTCTATTTTTAGAAAAAATAATTTAAATAATTTCGTTGTTTTCTGTTTTAAAACAAAAATTCATATATTTTCGGTTTTCTTTTTTTGTAAAAATATTTTGTTTATATAAAATTTTTTTTTTTTACAAGAAATTCTTTACTCATACACACAAACATAGCCAATAAAAATAGGAACGTGTGTGTTGTGCGTGTAGTGTTTTGAAAATTCAACAAAAAAAAAAAAAAAAAAAACTTTCAACTATGAAAAAACAAACCACAAAATCGTTTTTTTATGATTTTGTCAGTTAAAAGTTGAAGATTGTTTTAACAGACTTTTCAATTATTTTTATTTATTTTATGGATTGTTTAAACAATGTTTGAAAATAGATAGCAAAATGTTTTGAATATAATGAAAAATTAGTAGAATTATGTTTTCATTTAATTTACATTGTATTGTAGGTTATTTTTAACGATAAAATATTGTGAGTGCAGAACTAATTCTACAAGTAGTTCTACTTTGACATTCCTACCTATGATTTTTGTTTGAAATTTTCACCCTTAGAACTAGTTACAGGAAATAATTTGAAGAACAGGTACTAGTTCTATTGTTTTTGGGTCAAACTCCATATAAAACCGGTTGTAGAACATAAATTAGAATCTATGCTAATGCAGTATAAGGTGTTCCGCAGTTACTGCAAAGATATTGTTAACTAATTTTTAGTAAATTTAGCAAACACTTTTACAGACTTTCATATATTAGCGTACTGTTGAAGGGTGTAGAAATCGCTGCCCGTCTCAATATAAAATTCTTACTACGCTCAAAAAAAAGTTAGTAAAGTCAGCAAAAAATGTTGCTGTGTCAGCAAATTTTTAGTCAGGAGCGTGATTGCAAAAAAGTTCGTAATTTCAGCAAAAGTTTTGCTGAAAATCAGCGAGCTGATTTTTACCAAAAAAATAGTAATCTTCAGCAAAAGTTTTGCTAATACTTAGTCGAAGGCAAATGAAAAAAATCCTTGCTAAAATCACTAAAGTTTTTGCTGAATATTAGTAGATTGAAAAAAAAAACTCAAAAAACTTGTAGCGAAATTTTACTTTGGTTAATTTATTTGCTGAAAATTTAAATATAGAAATTGTGTAGCGCTGTTTTTCTTTTTACTCATTGTGTGTACTACATCCAGACAAGCTGCTACATCTACATTTGTTTATCTGGTTGTCGTCTACGCTATAATTGCGGTTATCAGCACAATTTTTGTAGCAAAATAAATTAGTAAAACATTAGTTCAAAATTAGTTTAGTGCTAAAAAAATATAACTAAAATTTTGCTGAAAACGGAATTTCAGCATAAAAAATTGCTGAAAACTAGTAAACTTGATATACAAGACGTTTTACTAATTTTTCTAATAACTTATTTTTTTGAGTGTAGTTTTTATTAAAGAATGTAAATTTCACTAAACTTGAATTTCTTAAATATTCTTTTAAGATTTTTTTATAGTTAATTGGCTTATTTATCGTTTTGTTTATTTTTCCATCATTTTGCCTTCTACGATTTTATTGAAAATTGAAAAATTTGAAATGTTTTGCATACATTATAATTTGCTGCATGCTGTTTACACATTTAGCATATTTCATGCAACATCAATTTGGCGTCAAAATACCATTTGGGCTCCAGCTTTAGCTCATCTAGTTGTTTGGGGGTAATTTTAATGTCTACATGTAGGCACGCACTTGTGAAATTGTTTAGTAAATTAAAGCTTATAAAAATGTTGTAAAGAATTTTTTCCTTACCACTATGGCTGTCATAATGGTTTGTATTTTAGTATACTCGTATTATTTGTCTGTTAATATGGCTAGCCTGCAACAAAGAACAATATTAGTGTTTTTATACTAAACGTCAAGTTCTTGTGTAGGTATCGGTTTAGAATTGTTATAAGATCTTGGGAGAAAGATGTTGAATGTTGGATTATTGTTGCTGTGTTTTTTTTCGTAGCCAATTATATTGGCAACATTTGTAAATTCACACCATTTTTCATAGGATATGCTTAGAGGTAATTGATTATTAAAAAAGAAAAAATTTTAAGTGCTTAAAATAGAGGGCAAAGAAATTGTTTTAAATTTTGTTTCATACTTTTTCGCCTTATTTAATATCTGTAAGTCATTATTACATTTAATTTTAGGTTTTTTGATAATTTTTTTAATATCATTGTTTACACTTTCCCTTTCTACAAAATTAGTGTGTTTTGAAAAAGAAAACCTATTAATGTTTTGGTGTTTATGCTACAAATTAAGATGCTTAATGTATGTTTAAGAGTTCGTGTCTTAAGTCTTTCGTTTTTTGAGGGTATACATAGGTCAGTTTTTGTGTTATACTTTATCTTTATATGATCTGGTAATTGTTTTTAGATTAAGAAGAGATTATTACACAATTTTTTTAAGTTCCCAGGTTAAAATTAGATCGTATAAGAACATATATGACCATGTCTGATTATATATGTACATATATAGTTCCATGTACGATCGTATATGATCGCATATATACCCATATATGATCATATGTGTCCATATACGAGCAGATATATATATATATATTTTTTTTTTTTTGAAAAGAGAAGCAACACTCAGGAAATTTTTCCTATTAATTTTAGAACAGTTGTTGCACGTCATCTGATGGTGAGTTGGCGAACTTTGTTGAAGCTTTTTAGTTCAAAGCCCTGTTTTATTATTTTACTTCGGTGGGGTTAAGTGCTATGGGAACACCGAAGGAGTACGCTGCGATATGTATGAGGGATAGAAAAACTCATACATATTACTATTCTTCATAAATTGATGTTGCCTTGGTTGGGGCTCGAACCCGCAACCTCACGTGTAACAGTCCAACGCACTAACCATTACACCACAGCGCCCACATATATGATTAATATATGCGCATATATGATCATATACGGCCATACACCCTCAAATTTCGGATCCGAACACATACTTAAGGTGAAATTAGCAGAACTACAATATTTTAAATCTATACAATGCCAAAATTAAATAAACAACCCAGGTGAAAATGGGATCATATATGAACATATATATGGGTTCGTATATGATTATATACGGGTATATATGATCATATATGAAAATATATATGGGCATATATAATCATATATACCCATATATAATCATATACGAACCCATATATATGTATGTTCATATATGATCCCAATTTCACCTGGGTTCCCATGTGAAAATCGAAATATATATGAACACACATGATCATACATTGACTTGTATATGATCATGCATGGGCATACATTGTCATATACGTACATGCATAGTTCAATGTATGACCATACATGATCTCATATATTTCCATATATCTTTGGATCCGATATTTGAGGGTATATGACCGTACATGTTCATATATGACCATATATGCTCACATATGATTCATGTATGCTCATATATGATCATATATGGCCATATACCTCCATATACCCTCAAATTTCGGATCCAAAGGTATATGGAAATATATGAGATCATGTATGGTCATACATTGAACTATGCATGTACGTATATGACTATGTATGCCCATGCATGATCACATACGAGCCAATGTATGATCATGTATCCTCATATATACATATTTCGATTTTCACATGGGTTGTTTATTTAATTTTGGCATTGCATAGATTTAAAATATTGTCGTTCTACTAATTTCAACTTAAGTCGAAACTTTTTCGTTTTGTATTAATAAAAATAAATCGAAACTGTGTAGTTTAATTCTTCGGTATAAATAAATAAACCCAGTATGCAAATTGAGTCGGAAAAGTCTCATAAATAAGCCCTTAGACCTTCAGAAGTCATATTTATATGTAAGTGTTTTTTTTTTTGCCGAAGAAGCATTGTTTTAGTCCTCATAAAAGACTCCTAAAAATAAGCAATATTGGAAATTTTAGAATTTCCCAGTCATTTACAAATCATTTATGATTCAGTTTCGGATTATTTGTGACTATTGAGAAAATTTTCAAACATTGTTTCATTTATGTTTAATATTTTAGAGGCTTTTATGAGTCATAATTTCTGTTAGCCGGGTAGTTAAATATTTATGTATAATGTATCTCATGGAAAGTGTGTCAGTAAAAATTTGCTCTATCCAGCTGTTTTATGACCATATTCTTTGCACATTTTACGAATCTGTTATTTTCATTGGTTAGTAGGTAAGTATTTATATTGAAAACTTATTAAAATTACTATTTTGTTGAATTTATTACGAAAAGAAAAACAAAACATTTTTTGTTTCATAAAGTGCATGTTCAAATGTCATTTTTCTTAATTTAAAACTTCTTCTTTTCTTTGAAAATCCAAAAGCATTTATATGTTAATATTTACAGCTTCTTGGGTCATTGGTCATTTGTATTATTTTCAATATATATTTTTTTCAGTTTCTAAAGATGGTTGCACAGAGCATTTGCAATTACTAGGAGTGTGTTGAGAACATGTATTGCGTGGTTTATGCGTTGTTGTTTTATTTTTTGCAGTCACTTACATCATATAATGGATTATGAAACCACAATCAGGCGTAGTTGTAGTTAAATTTATTGCAGTAATTTTTTTTTTTTTGTAATAGCCAAATATGAACTGTTATGGTTTAAACCTGGGAACAATTTACACTGACAAATTGCTTTATTGAGTAAAAGAGATTGTGTGATTTTTTGTGTTAAAAAAACGAAATTTATTACAAAATTTGGATTTTAGTTAGTGATATAAAATCGTTTTTGAGTTTCGAACGCAATTGATTTATTATGAGAACATTGCTTATAATAAAAAAATCAAGCATCTGAAAGCAATTATCAATTTATTTTATAATTTAAGGTCTATAGCACAAAAAGAATCTGAATTTGAAATCACCTATATATTCGAAAATCGTCTAAAAAAGTCGTTGATCCAACAGAACTTGGATCCCACCAAATCGGTTGGTAACTGCAATAGTAAATTCGGTTGTCGCACCCATAATTCTGCTATCCCAACTGATTGTTTGGCGGTTGCAGCTAACAAAAAAGGATGTAATTCAAAGAAATAAATGTGCTAGAATTCCAAAAAAAAATTCGGCGGCAGCTAAGCGGCTACAGACATTTCTGGTTGTGATAACAGAATTGCTGACTTGATCGAATCGATGCACAGTGGGTTTAATGATAGCGAATGCTTAATTCAGGGAATGCACAATTTTAAAATATTATTTCTTTAATTGACAAATAATCATTAATATATAAAGAAAAAACATTTTAGGAAAAAAATATTAATAAAAAATTGTTTTTAGCCTGTTAGGTCCTTTTTCGTTTTTAGGAAAAAATTTATTTAATTCTAAATTTTTGGCGTAACTTAGGAATCAAAAGCCTTAAATTTATGAAATAAATTGCAAATTAAATTCATAAAAATAATTGTAATTATTATCTATATTAGAATAAATATAATTTTAAATATTTTAATAATTTTTTTTTTTAATAAAACATTAAACGCCAAAATGCAAGAATTTTTTAATTATTTTATTAATAATTCGCCTAATCAGATATTTGGATTCTCGTTATCATAATAATCACTTTATTTATTATCATTCTAATCATAATCATCATCATCATACTTTTCATAGTAATTGACATCTTCATCATTTTCATAATCATCGTCTTTATAATCATCATCATTAACAATCTAGTGCGATCTACATTACATGGTGCATTTTTTTGTTCCTATCATCTTGAATCGTTGTGGTAATTATTGGATCTGAATTTGGAAGAAACCTGTTAAATATTTTTTCATTGGATTACTACACTAGTAGAAAAAAGTCAGTGAAAATTTAGTTAAAATTACTAAAAATTAGTTAAAAATAACCTTGCAAAAAAATCTGATAAAATTAGCAGATTATTTTTATTATAATTATATTATAATAAAAATATATAATTATAAACGTCGTTATATATTAGAAATGTTACAGATAATTAATACACCCACAACAAATAGAATTAACTTTAAGGCAGATACTGAAAATGTAGCACAGAATTATAGATATTTAATACAAAAGAAATAGCACACATTACATTAATTTATAACACATTATATTAATACATTTTTTATTGTTAATTATTAATATTTTTGTTTGTTATACTTTTATACCAAAGACTTTGTTTACTGGTATAAATGTATACATACAATTTATATTTGACAAATGCTTTTCAAAATTTTTTCAAACTTTCAAATTGTTTATAATTTGTTAATTTATTAATTTAATTGTTATTTCCTGAAGATGCTACACAATGGAGTAGCGAAATATCGAAAATTAAGAATTTTTTATATATAAAAAACAAACCTTACCCTCAAGAAAATTGTAAAATTAAAAATTGAAAAAGAAGGTTAAATAAACGACAAAAAAAAAAAAAATTAAAATTTTGAAAGTTTTTTTTTTTGAATTTTTTAATGCAAATAAAAATTTAGCCTTCTGAAATCAGCAGTATACTATATTTTTTAGTAAATATTGCTGCTGATTTTAGCAGTATAGACTGCTATTTGCATTCAACTAAATTTACACTCTCAAAACAATTCCGTTGTGACAACGGAATTTGTTTAAACGGAATTGATTCGGTTGCTACAACCGAATTACGAGGTTGCGGTAACCAAATCATTTCCATTGGCAAAAAATTCGGTTACCACAACGGAATTGTTTTAAGAGTGTAGCTTAAAAATAACAAAACAGTTTGCTTTTGCCTACTAATATTTAGCAAACTTTTATGCAGATTTTACAGTATAATTTGTCATTTTCAGTTCATTAAATGTTAATCCAAATATAACTAACAAGCAGCAAATTTAGTAGTTTTATTTTTCCTGTTATTATTTTACTAGTATTTAGCATAAAATTATGTTATTTCAGCAGTTTTTTCTGCAAAGTAATTTTGAACTAGTTTTTAGTGCTCTTTTCTGTTATTTCTACAGGTTTGTTTCTATGAGTGTAACAAATAACATAACTTTTTTTAAACTAATTAACAAGGACGTAATTCCTTTTGGGGGCGTGATTCCCTCAAATATGATTGAAATTGATAGAGAAGGCAGAAAAAATAAGTATTTATGTGCACATTTTTTATCTCATATTTGACGATTAAAAAATATGACACCAATTTTTTTGGGCTTCTTTTTGGACCTAGACCCACTCTTTAGTATACCGATCGACTGTCCGTCCGTCCGTCTGTCTGTCCATGCATTTTTCTGCGCTCTCTACAGGTCGCAAATATTAAGATATTCTGATGAAATTTGATACACCAACCTATATCGGTCTCAGGACGAAGCCTATTGATTTTGGTTAAAATCTGTGCATGTTTAGACGTAGTGCCCATATAAAGATCCCCCCAAAATTGGCTTATTTACACGCTGCAGGTCGCAAATACGAAGATATTTCAATGAAATTTGGTTCGCTGACTCACATGGTCCCAAGGACTAAACCTATTATTTTTAGATAGGATCGGTCCATATTTGGACCTATCGTCTATATGGGCTATATTTCTGATTTTCTCTTCTTTTATTATATTATAGAATATTTTGACACAAGGCCATTTTAACTCATTCGAATTTCGGATGCAAACATTAATTGGCTTTATTTAGGGTATAGTCGGCATACCCGACTTTAACTTTTTTACTCGTTTTTAACTCTTTCACGACCAATGGTTGATATATGTCCCATTTTAATTTTTTGTCATATTTTCCACATTTTCCAACCGATTTTTTTTTAAAGTGACTTGTATCAATAGAGAGTTTTTGCTTTCAGATTATACCAAATAATTGGCCCCATATGTTCTTAGCGCCTAATTAATTGACCCCAACTTCTGAAAAATAAGTTTTTTTGTTCACCTTTTTTGGATGTCATTTATTCAGATGTTATTGGTTCTGCAAGACCAAAATTTTTATGTAGCATGAATCTGTGCTTCCTGTTTTCAGAAATACCAAAACATTGGGAATAGTTTTCAAATTCAGCATGGGACATATGTGTCCCATTGGTCGTCAAAAGTAAACAAAGAAGAAGTTTTATAGTTTTATTTTTATACCCTACACCACTATGTGGTCAGGGTATTATAAGTTTGTGCTGATGTTTGTAACACCAAAAAATATTGGTCTTAGATCCACCTTATAGTATACCGATCGGCTCAGAATTTTTTTTATTTCGATTTAACGATGTCCGTCCGTCCGTCTGTGCCTAGTGCCCATATAAGGGTCCTACCAAAATTATATTGTTTATACGCTGCAGGTCGCAAATATTGAGATATTTTGATGAAATTTGGTACATCGACCTATGTCAGCCCAAGGACGAAGCCTATTGATTTTAGTTAACAGCGGTCCATGTTTAGACCTAGTGCCCATATAAGGGTCCCCCCAAAATTGGCTTGGTTACAAACTGCAGGTCGCAAATATTAAGATATTTTAATGAAATTTGGTTCGCTTACTCACATTATAGAAAATTTTGACACAAGTCCCATTTTAACCCATTCGAATTTCGGATCCAAACATTAATTGGCTTTTAACCAGACTGGTATAGGGTATTGTATAGTCGGCATGGCGACTTTAACCTTTTCACTCGTTTTTTAGTATAATAAAAAAAATATTCAAATTATTCTTTCAAATATACCAACAGATTAGGAATTATTTTTTGAGTCGATTTAGTGAAATCAGTCAGTCTGTCCGTCCTTTTGTCCGTTTATCTATCTGCTTCTCTGTCTGTTTTTCTATCTGTACTTCTGTCTATCTCTTTGTCTGCCTGTTTATCAGCCTATCTTTCTTGCTGTCTGTCAGGCAATGTGGCCCAAGGACAAATTTTTACTGATTTTGTTAAGAATCTATTCACCTTGGACCTATTACCCGAAAGGGATTACATTTCCAATTTTCTTTTAATACACCTGAAATTACGAAAAAATTTTGTACATTTTCTACTTTTTACCAATTTATAGACAAATTTTAACATAAGTCCATTACAATCCATTATAACTTCGATTCCAAACATTATATGTTTTTCAACCAAGCAGACCCGACTTTAACTTTCGCACTCGTTTGCCAAATTTTCAAAAATCCTTTTGTAGAAGTATAGTAGTTCTGTATTGCTTTGAACCGGATTAGCTTAAGGATTCACAAAATGAAATTCTTTTAAATTAAAACTATTTAATTGTTTTAATTATTTACATTTCGCATTTTCACGCACTGCATTATAAATGTTGCAACAGTTTTAGTTATTGTTATTTAAACTATTCAGCTCTTGGCCATACAACGTATTTTTACTTAATTATAAAAGAATTTTACACTGCACCTTATTCAATAACCAGATCACACCTTTTCAGATGATAAAATACTAGCAATTATTTATAAACATATCACCATCATTAAAATTTACATTTATGGTCAAGTTTACCGCTTACATATGTATGTATGTCCGTCTGTCTCTTCGGTCGTACATGTGCAGTTTTTTAAGCCATAAAATTTAAACATTGTACATTAGTTAGCAAATTGTTGTTGCTTTTATGTGATAACGGAAATGTTAGTGTTGGTGAAATTCGTATTTGCAAAACGTGTTGCAATTGTTAACAAAAACTAAAATCTTGATGAGGATTTAAAATGTTTTAAAATGGATTTGGTAAACAAATATGCTAGTGGAACTATGCCAAAGATAGACAAATAGATTGATGGACAGACAGACAGAAAAGATTTAAATCAGACATAATTGTTACATAGATATGAAACATTATAAACTAAACATGACATATGCAATTTGTCAGCAATGTGTTGTGCAACATAGATTTTTTTTTGACAAAAAACCTCAATTTGTGTCAGAATGTAAACTTGTAATTAGTCAAGTTGGAGTTTTTCTGAAGAAAAAAAAAAAACACAACTAAAAATAAAATATTCAAAAAAGGGCAATTTATTGCCTCCGTTATTTACACTTTAGATCCTCGAGATGTCCGTAAAGCCAGTACAAATTGATCTAAAGTTCAACACCTGATATCCTAGAATGCCCATAAATTCAATACAAATTGCACTTAAGTTAATTTACTCTATCATGTGTTGAAAGTTTAAGTAATACTTTGTTTTAAATATATTTCTAAACTTGTTTTAATTTTAGAATTCAATAAAAAAAAATCAGTAAATTTATCCTAAAGACCCCTACACTATTTATAATTTTTGAAAATTCCCCCATATTACCGTCAAAACTTCCAAAGGCATACAAATAGAAAGAAAATCATAATCCAACAATAGAATAAAAACATATTTGTTGTTAATCATATGGTTAGTTTTTCTTTCCATACTCAATTGTTTGTAGCAAATCAACAACGATCAATTGTGGCTTTGGGGTTTAAACCACTTTTGAGAACATAAACTGTAATTTAAAATCAAGCTTAAAGAGAATTTGCATTAATACACAAAAACAAACTCTGTGGGCCTGTATTAGTTAATGGTATTGTTGAAAACGCGAAATAAATAAAAAACAGTTAAATTGATTTTTAAAATTTGATATTGATTTTGTATAAAAATAAAGTAGTCAATTATATGGCTGGCAATAAGTTGATTTTTGGAAAATAATAGATAATTTATTAGGTCAATAATAGTGTTTAGCCTAAACCTTTGAACTTAGTTCTAAGATACAAATCAACTTGTTCGATTACAACGGCAGCCGCCTGTGGACATATTTGACAAACAATGGTTGTTTTTTATTAACAGCCTTTCAATATCAAAAACCTACAATATTTAAGTGTAGGAAGAAGATTTTCTTTTAGTTGAAAACAATAAACAATGGATATATTTTCACGCCAAAGGCTTAAAGATGTTACTCTATGTTTTCCTTTTATTATATTGCAATATTAGTTATTAGTATTTTTGTTTTTGTGGAAATAAAGGTCAATATGATTCTTTTTCTTCTCCTCCTTCCATCAGGCCTTAAGCTTAACACGTATAATTTATATACATTTATTTTCAGACAAAGATTTATACAAATGTCGTTGTTTTAAAAGAAAAGTCAAGATTTTGTGACAGGCTTTACAAGCCACCACACAAGATATGTTATTTAAATTCCTGTTTTATTTTTCTTTTTTCAATTCCAGTCTCTATTATTATGTATAACGTACTCGTACATTAGAGTGGGCCGAAACTGAGAAAAAATAACAATTCCTTAAATGACGTAATGCGAAAAACCTGTGCAAAAAGAAGACAACTTGTAAAATATACATTTGTTGAAGCTCATGTTTGACCTAATTAATGTCTTAAAGGGGTTTTAGAAATATGGCAACCTTAAATGAACCCATTCCAGAATTCGAATGGGTTCAAATCAGCTTGTTTCAAAATTTGTTTATAAAATTATTAAAAAAATAGAATAACGTTAAGAAATTTTGATTTTACCTAATGCTAGGTCTATTTGAGGGAAAATCGGAAATAATAGTTCATATAGGCAAAAGGTCTAAATATGCATCGATCCCATCTAGAATAAATAGGATTTTTTCTTGCGAACATGTAAGTCAGCCTACCGAGTTTCGTCAAAATATCATCGTCTTTGAGACCTTTAGCGTGCGAAACAGCAAATTTTGGTCAGACTTTTATATGGGCACTATGTTCCAACATGGACCGATTTAAATCAAAATCAACAAGCTTTATCCATGGGCCGATATAAGTCGTTGTATCAAATATTATAAAAATATTTTAATACTTGCGACCTGTAGCGTGCGATAATCCAATTACGGGGGGCTTTTATGTGGGCACTAGGTCTAAACATGGACATATTTTAACTAAAATCAATAAGCATAGTATTTGGGTCGATGTAAATAGGTGTACCAAACTTAATCACAATATCTTAATATTTTCCACCTGTAGCGAGCAAATATGCCCGTTTTTGGGGGACCTTTATACGCGCACAGGATCGAAACATGGACCAATTCTAAACAAAATTAATAGACTTTGTCCATGGACCCACATGAATCAGTTTACAAAATTTCATTAAAATATCTTCGTATTAGTGACAGAAAGACCAATCCAATTTTGGGTGGACCTTTATATGGGAACTAGGTCTAAACATGGACCGATTTTAATCAAAATTAATATTCTTATTCCTAAGTCGGTGTACTAAACTTCATCGTAATATCATTTTATTTGTGCTTTGTAGCGTGCGCACAAGAACACATGGACCGACAGATGAATGCACGGCCAGACGGAAATCGTTTAATCCAATCAAAAATTGTTTAGGTCCAATAAGTTTTGGTGTTACAAACATCAGCACAAACTTATTATATACTGTCTACGTAGTGTTGCAAGGTATAAATAGTAGCGCTCAATGCGCAGAATTTTTTTTTTTTTTTATTTGGTAAACTGCAGTGCAACTAATGATTTTCAATCCAGGTCTATTTTCAGATTTGTTCTCTTTATAACCTACACCACTACGTGGAGAGGGTATTATAAGTTTGTGTTGATGTTTATAACACCAAAAAATAATGGTTGTTGACCCACCTTATAGTATACCCATCGGCTCAGAATTTTTATTTCGATTTAACGATGTCCGTCCGTCCGTCTGCATTCTTGTGCGCACTCTACAGGTCGCAAATATTAACATATTTTGATGAAATTTGGTTCACCGACTTATGTCAGCCCAAGGATGACGCCTATTGATTTTGGTTAACATCGGTCCATGTTTAGACCTAGTGCCCATATAAGGGTCCCCCCAAAATTATATTGTTTATACGCTGCAAATATTAAGATATTTTGGTGAAATTTGGTACATCGACCTATGTCGGCCCAAGTACGAAGTCTATTGATTTTGGTTAACACCGGTCCATGTTTAGACCTAGTGCCCATATAAGCGTCCCCCCAAAATTGGTTTGGTTACACGCTGCAGGTCGGAAATATGGTCCTGAGAACAAAGCCGATAGATTCTAGATAGAATCGGTCCATATTGGGACCTATCGCCCATATGGGCTATATTTACGATTTTCTCTTCTTTTATAATTTTATAGAAAATTTTGATTCGAATTTCGGATCCAAACATTAGTTGGCTCTTAACCGGACTGGTGTAGGGTATTGTATAGTCGGCATGCCCGACTTTAACCTTTTTACTCGTTTTAAAATAATTTTTTCCATCAAAATTTTCACAAAAGCCAAGGTAAGTAATTATGTAATAATCATTTAATACTTTTTCGGATAATTTTTTCATTCCAATCTTCATGTTTCGATCCACTCTAACGTACATATACATATATGCGGGCAGTAGTTTAAGTGAGTAGTTGGGTTGGCCATTAACTTTTTTGATGATTGATTCAAGCTTGAGAATCAGGATTTAAAACAGGATTGAAAGGAGGCTGTCGAAAAACTTTAGTATGAGTATTTAAGGTTAAGGTGCTTAACCTGATTTGGAAATGTCATAGGTCTACTGGATATTCTTGAGCCGTCATTGGGGAATTATTAATTACTAAGTTTAGTTTAAAGTTTTTTAAGATATATCTCTGAAAACATTAAAGAGTTTTTCAATATTAAGGTTTTATTTATTTTTATAAAAAAAATGTTATACCAAAAAAATAAGAAATTATTCTTACTGTAAGTTTACTACTAAATACTTTCTAATTAAAAATCAATAAAAATTCTCACAGAATATTTTGTATTTAACATTTAAAATTCTATGTTAAAATAAGAGCACAAGATAATTTATTGGTTGACTATTGACTATTTTTCTAAGTTTTTGTAAATATTTATACCATACCATATAAACGGTAAATGATTGCCGTTAAATACAAGACATTTAGCTTTAATAACAATCGCGAGATTAACTAAACGATACATAAAAAATGTGTTCCACAACATACTCGTTCTTAAACACACTGGCAAACACATTAGAAATCGACTTACCAAGAAAAAAAAAAAAAAAATAACATAAAATTGTTTAATTATCTAGTATAGAACAAATGGAAAGTAACCAATCATTCGAAAACACTTAACCAGATTTAGAGGCTCATAAATTAATGTTTTAGTATGACTTTAAATACACACGGAATATTGTAATTGTAATGATGGCAATGAAAAGTTAAAGAAGCGCACAAAAATAAAATAACACTAACCAAAAATTATAAGTCTGTAAGCAACTGAAAACTGTGGTTAACTTAATTTAAATAATTTTCAATAAATTAAATTTTTCATAAAGAATACAAAAACTTCTTAGTACCACTGTTTACTGTTTGTCTACTGTAATATTTTTACATATGTAAAGTCTTTTGTTTGGTTCCTTCGTTTTATTAGCCTTTAGTTTGTTGCTTAAATCTTCTGATTTAACTCATTTGAATTATACTTGATGTGACCAACTACAGCAATGTAGTGAAATCGATTCATGTATAAACAACAATAGAAAACAATGTTTTCTAAAGTGTCAGTAACATTTAAATTTGCACAAGCGCTTGTTTATTAGTCTTTTTTATATTTATTTTTATGGGGATATAAATTAATTGCATTAAAGGAATTAAATGAGCACAACGTATTTTACAAATTGTGAAAAATAATCTGTTGGAGGCGTGTCCCTATCCAGATTTCATTCTTGCCTAAAGATATGATCGGGGGACGATGTTTTTAGAATTTCTCTAAATATTTATTAAGTTAAATTACATACTCAATGAGAATTTCTTGCGAGCGTTAACATAAAAATCGTAAGTTTAAATATAAAACTAGTGAAGAAGAATTGTTAAATATAATATGGAAAAATATTTTTAAATGTTTTTAACAGATTTTTATAAAAACCACTTCTGCACAAGTCTGCCAAAATTACAGACGAAACGTTGAGTGCAAAAATTTTAAATGAATTGATTTTCATTTATACTTTTACCGAAATACTGACCTCAAACAGCCCGTAGGGAAACCCCTTATTAAATTAATACTTTTTTTTTTATAAATTTTAGAAGCGTTACTAAAGTTATTTTTTTTTCTTTTTTTAAATAAAATTATAAAAATACAACAAAATTTGTATGTTATTTTACATACAATTTTGTTCCATTAATCGAATAATTTTAAAAAAATCGAATAATTTTATAAAAAAAACGATTAAAAAGGTTAAAGTCGGGCATGCCGACTATACAATACCCTACACCAGTCTGGGTAAAAGCCAACTAATGTTTGGATCCGAAATTCGAATGGGTTAAAATGGGGCTTGTGTCAAAATTTTCTATAATGTGAGTCAGCGCACCAAATTTTATTAAAATATCTTAATATTTGCGATCTGCAGTTTGTAACCAAGCCAATTTTGGGGGGACCCTTATATGGGCACTAGTTCTAAACATGGACCGATGTTCACCAAAATCAATAGGCTTCGTCCTTGGGCTGATATAGGTCGGTGTACCAAATTTCATCAAAATATCTTAATATTTGCGACCTGCAGCGTATAAACAATACAATTTTGTGGGGAGCCTTATATGGACACTAGGTCTAAACATGGACCGATGTTCACCAAAATCAATAGGCTTCGTCCTTGGGCCAACATAGGTCTGTGTACCAAATTGCATCAAAATATCTTAATATTTGAGACCTGCAGCGTATAAACAATATAATTTTGGGGGGGCCCTTATATGGGCACTAGGTCTAAACATGGACCGATGTTCACCAAAATCAATAGGCTTCGTCCTTGGGCCAACATAGGTTTGTGTACCAAATTTCATCAAAATATCTTAATATTTACGACCTGCAGCGTATAAACAATATAATTTTGGTAGGACCCTTATATAGGCACTAGGTCTAAACATGAACCGATTTTAACCAAAATCAATAGGCTTCGTCCTTGGGCCGACATAAGTCGGTGTACCAAGTTTTATCAAAATATCTTAATATTTGCGACCTGTAGAGTGCGCACAAGGATGCATGGACAGACAGACAGACGGACGGACATCATTAAATCGAAATAAAGAAAATTCTGAGCCGATCGGTATACTATAAGGTGGGTCTAGGACCAATATTTTTTGGTGTTACAAACATCAGCACACACTTATAATACCCTGACCACGTAGGGGTGTGGGTATGAATACCCCAATAATTATTTTCACTATTAATCGATTAAAATCGATTGTTAAGTATAAATTTTTAATAACAATTAGTAAAGAAATAGAAAAGTGAAATTAAAAATAATTTACAAATTTTTGTACCAAAATATTTCTGGGTGTAGCACCCTGGGCAGCTTTAAGGGGGGTAAATAATGTAACAACAGTATATTTCAACGGTTGTCAAAAATTCAATTAACAATATTTTTAATATTTTATTTTTTTGTTTAAAAATTAGTATTTTTAAAAAATATCAGTTTTATATTTCCACAACCAAAATCGCCAGAGTTGCCCTTCATTACTGGCCTTTTTTTAAAAAAGGCAAAATCGGCTGCCACTGTGCAGCCTTCATTAATTATCGGAAAATAAAAATGTAAAGTGATTCTTAATCCCAGATAAATTCTCTAGTGCTTATCGTGGCCCGATTTTTATTTTAAAAATTTTTTTAACAAAGTTGCCACACAAACTTAAAAATTCCAAAAAAGGCAAGAAAAAACACATTTGCTCGGGGATATAAAATTTATTTGACCAAAATTCAAAAAAAAGGCCACGATAAGGTTTTCAGTTGCCTATGAAAGAAAAAAACCCGGATCGAAATCGGTTAACCCACCTTGGCTGTACAGTGGCAGCCAATTTTGAACTCAGGGTTGTGGGAAAACGCGGTTAAAGTTTAAAATTAATTTTACGCTAAGAAAACAGCAAAATTTCAAAAAACCGTATATGAACAAAATTTATATCTCATAGTTTTCTACACGTGCACGAAATTTGGGAAGAATCGGATAAAGAGTATTTTATATATTGACCCAAATATTCTTAAAAACGATGGTAGAAAATTTATTAGACACTTCATTTCGGTCAAAGTCCTTTATTTCTTACATTTTTTAATTTGTTTTGTATTTGTTTTTTATTTTTTATATACATTGATTACTTGTATGGCATATAAAAAGCCATCAGTATCTGCCTCATATAACGTGCCTTCGCCCACCATCGAGGAATCGTCATTGGCTTTTCTTTAAAGACTGCGTGCAATTCTTGCATCTTTGGATGTTGCTTTTTTCTTTTTGTTCTGCTGTATGATGCGAAATAAGATTTATAATAAAGACAATGATAAAAAACGCTCCCAAAGAATTGTGTGTACAAATTTGATGTATAGAATATTACTTTGTGACTAAAATATATTTTACAAAAAAACATGTGGAAATTTTATTTCCTCGAATTTATTATTGATATTTTCAGAGCATATACTGAAGAGTATGCTCTATCCAAATCAAATATAAAAAAAATTCGAAAACAAAATTTTTCCTAGAGTCGATACCCCCCTTAAAACCGGAGCAACCGAAGGTCAAACAAAATTATGAAATTTGCTAATTTAAACAATTTCTTTGCAAGGTCAATTTTAACTAACTTCTAGCAGCTTTCTCTATTCAAAAATTGTTGTTGTTGTTTTTTTTTTTTGAAGGACTTGTATATTGTTCATAGTTTTTTTTTCAAATTATTAAAAAAAGAGGGATATTGTGAAATTTTTCCGCCAAATGCTAAATAGTTGGTCAAGTTGCTTATACTACTACAACTGTTGATAATTTATTGACATCATTCAAATGAGTTGTCTTTTAAACACCCACTCTTAGAGCTCCATGACAAAAGAGAAAACCGAAGCAAATAACAATAAACTTAAGTTAGCAATGAGCCTTTTAGCACCTGTATTTATTATGCACACCAACAATTTTATGGCTGCATTTTCCGAAACCATGCTCAACTATTTATTTGTTTTTCATTGTTGTTCCGTCTCGTTCTTCTGGTGAGTGCTTGTATAGAGGAAAAGAATATCTATGAATATACAAGCACTTTACCATTGATTAACTGATTAATGATGTTGTAGGGTACAAGTAATAAATATTGTTAATAAAAATAATATTTGAAGAAGAAGAGTGTGTTCTTATAAAGATCAAGTTCGATGTTGCGATGCTAAAAAAACAAAATTATCATTCCACTACTAATGATGATGGTAGCCATGTATATTGTTAATTTCTGTTTAATAAGCCATCAATTATAAGATTAAATAAATGGACATTTTTGGACATGGCGTTAGAAAATTTATTGGAAAAATTTAAAACAAAAATTATAAACTCAGGTAGTGGCAGAGAAAATAAGAAAACAAAATTATAGTTTCAAGTCTATTTACAGTTCTGATTATTTGCAAATGTCACAAGACTTTTTTAAGTCGAAAATTTATAGTTTGATAAACAAAAAATTTACCATTCTAAGGTTGGCTAATTTATCTAAAAGAATTCTTATTTTAATACTATTTAGAGTTGTCTTGATGAAAATTTTACTCTTGGTTAAGGTATTGAAGTTGGTCTTTAACCTTAACCACAAATAAAATTGGCATTGAAATGACTCTGGATAGTCTTAAACTGAGCGCACTTTTAGATAAGTTAGCCGACATATGAGAACTTTAAAAGAAAAATTGCTTACATGTTGTAGCTATGATTCTAAGACAAATTTTGTTTCTATTTCATTTAATTATTAAGTCAGTTATATCATCTTTATAACAACTGACCGTGTGATGAATTAAAAAAAAATGTATTTTTAACATGTTAATTTCTGATCACAAAACTGTCTGAGGAAAATAAATCACTATATTTTCCATGTTCAATGACTTTAATAAGTATGATAAGAAATAACATTTTTCCTGCCTACATGCCACCGCATTTAAAGTGACCAGTGCGGTCACTATTATAACCACTGGCATAAGCAATTTAACGATGTAACCATCTACCACACAATGTTGGCCTAAATAAAGTGCATATCCCATGGAAGTTATAACCATGGCTAAGAACACAAATTACAGTATTGATTGTAATAAATTTGTGTTTTTCGACAACAAAGAATGAATGAATAAAAGAAAGAATGATCAGCTTGATCAGTGATCAGCGCGTGGCATAAAACGCTCATTTAACGTGTGCCGTCTCAACCACATATTTATAACAACAAAATTATGTTTATATGTTGACGTTATAGCAAGCGTCGTTGTGCATGTCGTCGTCATCATCATCATCATCATTTTCATTGAGGTTATAATGCGAGCATAAGATGCAAAACAATGTATTTTTCAAGACGCCGATAGTAATAATAGCAAAATATATCGTATAAATCTGAGTGCTTTGTTTTATGTTGAGTTGTTTACGATTTTTTCTGTAGTTGTTATGTTCGAAATACAGAAAAAACTGTATACAAGACCATGGTTTAATACCATCATCGATCATTGTATTAAAATCGATATCGCATAATAGCCATTTGTAATGTTAACTAGTTTTCATGGCCAATTTACATATTTTATTATTGTTTTCCTATAGTTTTTTTTACGCAATAACATATTTTGTTTAACCGTAAATATTTCCTACATTTTAATACCCTACATTACGTTGTTGTCAAACATAAAATGCTTAAAAAGTATGTCTCCAGAAGAATATCTGTGATTTTTTTAAATTCTCTTACAAAAATATATTGACGCGACTATGGCGAGGTATGTCATGCATTTTTGGGCTACTTTAAAAGTCATCTTTATATTGGTCTTTCGCTATGTTTTTAAAGTTATTTTTTTACAAATAGGAAATCTAATATTTTTTTAAAATATTTATAAAAAAGAATTATTAAAAATATATCGCGGAAAGGTAAAATAAATTATCTCACTGGCACAGCATTGATATTCTAAAGATTAGGCCTTGGTTAATTTTAATTAATTTTTGGAATATATGGGTTTGTATTGAATGCAAGTCCGTGACTTTTTGAACTTCCCTCGTAGCTAATTAAAAATCAACACTGAAGATACAGACAAAAGTAGTAGTTAGTAGCAATAAAAAGCGTTAACTTGGAAACTTCCGTAGATAAGTCCACGACTTTTTAATGACAACACAGATAAAAATTGTTTGTAAATACAATTAAACTTTTTGTAAATACAATTAGACTTTTAATTGAAATTAATCCTACAATTGATTTTGTAAATTTAAATAACATGATTGTTACCTGATTGTTAGAATTTATTTCATTTAAAAAGCAACAAACACATTTGTTGAAATTCAATTCAAATTTTAAACGATTAAAAAAGTTAAAGTCGGTCATGCCGACTATATAATACCCTACACCAGTCTGATTTAAAATTTAAAGCCAACTAATGTTTAGATCCGAAATTTGAATAGCTTAAAATAGACTTGTGTCAAAATTTTCTATAAAATCATAAAAGAAGAGAAAATCGAAAATATAGCCCATATGGGCGATAGGTCCAAACATGGACCGATCCTATCTAGAATCAATAGGCTTTTTCCTTGGGACCAGTGAGTCAACGAACCAAATTTCATTGAAATATCTTCGTATTTGCGACATGCAGTGTGTAACCAAGCCAATTTTGGTGGGACCCTTATATGGGCACTAGGTCTAAACATGGACCGATTTTAACCAAAATAAACACGCTCAGTCGTTGGGCCGACATAGATCTGTGTACCAAATTTCATTGAAATATCTTCGTATTTGTGACTTGCAGAGTGTAAAAAAGAAAATTTTGGGGGGTACCCTTATATGGGCACTAGGTCTAAACATGGACCGATTTCAACCAAAATCAATAGGCGTCGTCCTTGGGCCAAGATATGTCTGTGTACCAAATTTCATTGAAATGTCTTCGTATTTCCGAGCTGCAGCGCGTAAAAAAGAAAATTTTGGGGGTACCCTTATATGGGCACTAGGTCTAAACATGGACCTATTTCAACCAAAATCAATAGGCGTCGTTCTTGGGCCGAAGTAAGTCGGTGTACCAAATTTCATCAAAATATCTTAATATTTGCGACCTGTAGAGTGTTACAAGCAAGATTGACAATTTGGAATGAAAAGAATAACGTATTAAACGAATTTCCAGACGGATTTAGACCACAGTATTCTACGGTAGATAATATCTATAATTTAGCGGCCATAGTAAATATGAAGTTTAAGGAGAAGAAGAAGACCTACGGCTTTTTTGTGGACTTCAAAGCAGCTTTTGATAGGGTTTCAAGAAGTTCACTTATATATAAACTGCAGGTTCTTGGTATTTCCACAAAAGTTGTAAATTTGCTACAGAATATTTACAGCTACACAAGATCGTCAGTCTGGACTGGTGACGAATTATCAGATCCCTTTGAAACGTACAGTGGAGTTAAGCAGGGTTGCTTGTTATCCCCTCTTCTATTTACATTGTATTTGAATGACCTTCATGACAACTTAGGAGGTGGGTTAATGTTAGAAGGAGTAAATGTCCGTTTGCTATTATAGGCTGACGACATTGTGATATTGGCAGATAACATATTGGTCATGCAAAGAATGGTAAAGTATTTGGAAGCCTACTGCAATAAGTGGAACATGGAGGTTAACATGAGCAAGTCTCAAATTATGATATTTAGAAGTGCTGGCCGACTTTAAGTACGTGATTAAATAAAATACAAAGAACAATATGTAGAAGTTGTTAATGAATATAACTATTTAGGGGCAATCCTAACACCTAAAATGAGTTTCAAATAACACTTGCAAAAAAGAAACAAATCAGCTAAAAACAGCATTAATGCTACATGGAGTGATTTTCTGAGTAAAACAAATATAACTCTCGAAACAAAATGGAAACTTTTTCAATCAGTGTGTCGATCCATTCAAACGTACGCAGCTCAGGTTTGGGGATTAGGGCTTTTTGAAGACGTGGATATTTTGCAGCGTTATTTTATAAAAAGAATATTAAAATTGCCGGAATCTACACCAAACTATACGCTTTCGTTGGAAACAAATGCAGAAGTAAGCTACATTTATACATTGAATTTACACATGAATTATATATTCAAAATCCTTTTTCAATATCACCAGAATAGACTTCCTCACAAATTATCGATAATTAAAGAAATAATATTTTTTGGGCACATAAAATTAATGAGTTAGGAAGAGAATTTAACATCATGTTCGAAAATGATACGTCAGCAGATGATTGGCGCTGCCTAGGATCAGCTTTGTTGCAACAACTTAAATCAGCAAATTTTACTCTAATGAATGAAATAGCTTTGAGAAGCAGAAATCGATTCTACAAATATCTAAACCTAAGTAAAGGTACCAGCTACATACAAAATGGAATAAATCTAAAACAAATAACAACAATTTTTAAATTTAAATTTTTTTTGCATTTAAAAAATGCAAAAGCGTTTGATGACAATGAAAGTAAAACATGTAGTTTATGTAATCTGAGAGAAGATGAAAACCTAATGCATTTTATGGCAAAATGTCCCATACTCAGGGAATTCCGAATCAGACATTTAGGAAAAAATTATCTTAATCATAATGAATTAGTAGATGTTTTAAATGGAGATATAACTAATGGATGGAAAAGGCTATATAATTATGTATATTGTGCTCTGGAATATAGAAAAATGATAATAGATGAATTTGTATGAATTAACAGTTAATATTATTATATTATTACACATAATTGTTAAACTAAGAAATAACACACGACTAAAAGTCATTGTTATAATTTTAAGGTCTTTATTTTATTTTAAATTTATATTTGATTGAATAAAGAATACAATACAAAAAAAAAAAAAAAATAGAGTGTTCACAAGAATGCATGGACAGACAGACGGACGGACGGACGGACAGACGGACATCGTTAAATCGAAATAATAAAAAAAATCTGAGCTGATCGGTATACTATAAGGTGGGTCTAGGACCAATATTTTTTGGTGTTACAAACATCAGCACAAACTCCGCGTAGTGGTGTAGGGTATAAAAACGATGTTGTTGACTTGATTGTTAATTAGATAGTTTACCAGTCAGAAAAATACAAACGGGAAAGCGATGGCAAAGCACTTTAACTTTTGGTACAAGTACTGGCAAAAAGTGCTTTCCCATTCCCAAAATGATAACATCATTAGACAAAAGGACCGGCTGTTCAAAAAGCACCGGAAATGCTCTGAAGAAACAAAATTTTTGAACTTTGGCAAAAGGCTGGCAAAACCAATAAATAGGTGGTCTGGAAATATATTTTCCAAAATAAAATTTAAAAAAAGTTCATATGTATTTTTTTGTTCCTGCCGTGATTTGAACCCAGGCCGTCAGATTGCTCTACCCACTGAGCTAACGAGACATATAATACTTGATGGCTAAACACATAAATGAGTGACAATAGCTGGACAACTACTGGCTGTGCTAAAATGCTAGCACTAGCAAACAGTTTTTTGGAACTAATATGCCAGCGTTGGGAAAGCAAAAAAAAGTTGGTCTTAAAGGTTGGTCAGAAAAATTGATTTTATAAAACCAAAAAAATTTTAAATTAAAAAAAAATCAAAAAACAATTTTTACTTGCAACCGGATTTGAACTCGGAACCTCCTGACTACAAACATTTTTTATCGAAGCGTCAGCATTTTTAAAAAATCATTGCTCTACCAGTGAATTTGTTTTTGTACCACTGGTAGCATTGGCTAGGTGGCGCTGGATAACCACTGCTTGCAAACCTTGGCATACACTCTAAGCCCATTCTTTGCCAGTGGTTTTTTTTATAAACCACCGAAATTTTTGTAAAACAAATACTGGAAGAACGCTTTTTTCAAACGCCAGCAAAGCGTCCCAAATGAGTGTTCTCCCAGTCATTTATTTTCAACACTGTGGTTACCCAGTGGTATGCCAGTGCTTAATTTTTTGTACCACTGGCGATTTCTGACTGGGTTGCCATATCAATAAACAAGTTTGTGTAAATTCAAAACAAAATTTGCCAATCGAGTTTGTTTATTTTTTAATTAAAAACACCCCTAAATAAAAAAGTTAAAATTTTTTAAAAATTGCTTTCAATCATAAAAAAAATCCAATTTAAATATAATCATATAAATTTAAATTATATTTTTATCTTTAAACCAAGGTTGGTTACCGAAACGAATAACGGTAAGGGTAACGGTAACGGTATCAGATTTCGTTTGTATAGGTAACGGTAAAGGTAACGGTATTTAAGACTATTTCGATAACGGTATACCGTTATCGAAACAGCAATACTGGTAAATCCGGTATTAAATTATGTTAAAAACATATAAAAACAAGTAAAAACATGGCATATTTTTAATTTTAAGTACTGAAAATATAGATTTTAAGCTATAAATTCAATACTGGTAGTTTTAATAAGTAAAATTATTATCTAAAAATTTTTTGTAAAAAAAACACTCAAGATTATAAAATAAAAAAAATTGTAATTTTTATACAAAATAATAAATACCGGTAAAATACCGGTAAAATACCGGTAACTACCCATAAAAATAACGGTATCGGTAACGATAACGGTATTTAGAAATTCTTTTAGAGGTATCGATAACGGTAACGGTATTCAATTTGAAACGGTATTTTAGCGATAACGGTATTATAACGATAACGGTAACCAACCTTGCTTTAAACACAAAACACTTTTTATTTAATATTTTCTTATTTTGTACTTTTTTGTAAGCATTTATGCGTGCATATAATGGAATTGTGTAGTTCATTAGCGAACTGGTTCAATTGAACGATTCACAATTTTGAATGATATCAACCGAAATAGTTCATCAGTATTCGACCTTTTCGTTCAATCATTCTTTCGTTCGTTCGATGGATCTGTTTTCAAATTGTTTGAAATCGAAATGAGTTTTTACGAAATACTGACGTTTTTGTACAAAATTTTGGAAATAAAGTCAAACTTTCAAAAAAAATTTCACCAAAGGCATTTTTTTATTTTTAATAAAGTTTTAGCTTATCTGCTGCCTTAAGCTTGCAGTCAGCTACATAAAAAAAAAACATATAAAAGAAGCATAGTGCTTAAAAAATTTATCAAATGAAAAAATAAGTTTACGGCACGTAATTCAGTCACAACTTAAACCAAGAAAGAACGATTTGAAAGAACTAGTTCACTGAATTGACGATAATGAACGAGTCAGCAAAGAACTTGTTGGGTTATTTTTGTTGCCGATATTTTAATCAAATAACTAAATCTTCGATAAGTTGGTGGTTGTTGGTATTGAAGCTACACTCTAAAAAATGTTTGAAAATTTACTACTATAAAATGGGTAAAGTTCTGTTTAATTTTACGAAAATTCGGTAAATATTAACAAAGAATGTGTAAACTTTTTTGTACACACTTCCATACACAATAATATACACACAAAGTATTTTTAGACATTATGTGTTTACAAATAAACATATTATGCCTAAAAGAACGTCAGCATGAAATTGTCTCTGGCGCATGTTGACGCCATGACGTTGACGCATGTGGTAGTCTAAACATCTTTTCAAAATTGATTGAAGTTCAATATTATAACAAATTTTTATTACACAGCTAAAAATCGACATATATGGATTAGGCTGGGTCGATTTGTGGGGAGGCAAAAAAATCGCCCATGGCTCAGGGAAAATCGTATTCTAGGGATCAAAGTAAGAAACTTTGCCGAAGGAACCATACCTCTAAAACGAATTCTACTACCCCTAACTGTTGACTTTTGTCCCGTAGGGTCAAGTTTTGAAAAATCCCACTTTGACCCATTTAGAGTGCCCCAATCGAGTCCAAATGTATGACCGACCCCCACTAACTTTGGAGGGCCGATCCACCCATGCAAGTGGTACACCCCCTGGAACTCCCCTGGGGGGTTCCCCATACAAACATTTTAAAAAATCACCATTTTTGGCACTTTATTTTATTATTTTTTATTTATTTTATTTATTTTTATTATTTTATTTATTTTTTCTCCTTAGAAATTTATTTAGTCAGAACATATGTAAATGAAAAAATTAATTTAACTTAGTAATAGAAAAGAAAAAATGCCCAGACTTGAAAGCAAAAAAGACTTCAAACAGTAATTTTTTTTATTTTCTTTTCTATTACTAAGTTAAATTAATTTTTTCATTTACATATGTTCTGACTAAATAAATTTCTAAAGAGAAAAAATAAATAAAATAATAAAAATAAATAAAATAAATAAAAAATAATAAAATAAAGTGCCAAAAATGGTGATTTTTTAAAATGTTTGTATGGGGATCCCCCCAGGGGAGTTCCAGGGGGTGTGCCACTGGCATGGGTGGATCGGCCCTCCAAAGTTAGTGGGGGTCGGTCATACATTTGGACTCGATTGGGGCACTCTAAATGGGTCAAAGTGGGATTTTTCAAAACTTGACCCTACGGGACAAAAGTCAACAGTTGGGGGTAGTAGAATTCGTTTTAGAGGTATGGTTCCTTCGGCAAAGTTTCTTATTTTGATCCCTAGAATACGATTTTCACTGAGCCATGGGCGATTATTAAATCGACCCGCCCTAATATGGATCCATACAGGTTAAATATATGTGCGTGCATGCTCATAAACATGCATTCATGACCATACATGGATACATAAATCTCCATACTTGAATCATATATGACCATACGTGTGCATTAACGAAATTTGAGGTAATATCTACATGTGTGTACATGCATGAACATAAATGAATACGCATGAACGCGCATGAGCATGCATGATCATACATGTAGATATTACCTCAAATTTCGTTAATGCACACGTATGGGCATATATGATTCATATATGGAGATTTATGTATCCATGTATGGTCATGAATGCATGTTTATGAGCATGCACGCACATACATTTAACCTGTATGGATTCATATATGTCGATTTTTAGCTGGGTACATAAATATTATACAAATAGCTTAGGATCTCAAATCGACTAACTTCGATAGAAACGATTATGCGAGAATGACACTGATATTATTATTAATAAAATACGTACTAAATATTAATTTGTTGTTTTATTAAAAAAAAAAAATGTTTTTGGGTGGTTTTAACAGCTGTGGTAAATATACTAATTTTTTGGGGATTGTTACGCACTTTCTGTGGATTTTTGAGCATTTTTTGTGGATTTTTACGCATTTTATGCGCACATTTACACACGAAACATGCTTCTTTACTCACAAATTTAGTAAATTAACACACTAATTTCTTTTAATTTTTACACACTTTAAATGTAAAATTACACATTATTTGTGCACTAATTGAAACCAATTGAGCGTATTTTTTTCAATTACACACATAGAGTAAATTTACACAATTTATAGCAGGAGTACAGTTTCCTACTATAAGTTGGGTAAATTTCAACAGAATTTAATTAGAGTGTAATGTAGAAGGTAGTATTTTTTCAATATTTATTAGAAAAGGCAATATTTTGAATAATGTGACAGTGTTTTAGTTAATCCTATATATATTCTGTTCACAATTCCGGGCACTTTTTTCTCGGAACTGCAGCCGCTAGACTCTCCGGTGTTGTTCTTGGCCGATACTAATTCTGTTTCTATAGTAAAGTCTACAACCAAATGTTCTCTACTACTGGTTTTGAATTGTTACCAAAATTTCTAATCTTTTACTTCACATCATATTTTGTTTGTTTTACTGCACGTGTCCATCTTAACTGTAAATAGGAAAATTGCTGGCTCTATTAGAGGTTTCATGGATACGTATTCAGTGTTCATCTTTATTTTTTGTGCTTTTTATTTTTTTTTTTTTTTGGGGAAAGAAAACATGTTTTAATAATGATAAATGTTGCCTTTAACATCCTGTCCAAACAATCAAGTAACAATATTTGCTTTTTTGCACATATCGTACACTCAAATATTTTCTATGTTTAAGAAGGAAAAAAGTTTGAAGTAAATTTTAGTATAATTTATATAAACAATTTTATACCGGTTATCCTTTATATTCGCTACATAACGCAAAACATATAGTGATTGTTTAATTTTCAAAAAAGAGTTAATTTCTTAAAATTGCCAGTCGAGTGTTACTATGTGTTTTTTTAAATTTAATTTCATTTTATCTAACATTTCCTTTCGAGTGTATAACTAGTCAATCTTAGCTTTTTGCAACTAAGAGGTCCTCCCTCTATATTTTTTGCATTTATTTCTTTTTTCAAATTCTCATGCATAAATTGTTTACAGTAAAAACAACTTCGTTGTAGGTGCTGATTGTAACATGCTTCTCAAAACAATTTTCGACATCACAAATAAATAAATGCAAACTAACCATTAACAGCCACTGCCAACCCCCCACCACCATGATCCACAACAAAATCATGACAGAAAAATTGAAAAAAAAAACTTTAAGAAAGTAATTTTAGACAATATTTTCAATGGAACATTTTGATTGATAACCATTAATTGCAACTAAACATTGACAAGTGGTTTATAACGAACAACTTTTTTGTAATTTGAATTCATTAAAGAAGAGATTTATAAAAGAAGACACAAGCAACTGTAAAAAATTTTTAAAAATATTTCTATTAAACTGACAAAGAATTTTTTAACATTGTCCATATTTTTATTATCTTAAATTAAAATTGATTAACATTTAATGGCAAGTATGAACATTTTATTTGTTAAATGTCATCATTGAACTTGTTTTGCAGAAAAAGTTTGTAAATGCGAAAAAATTGTATAAATATTTGTTGTGAAAATATTGTAACGGCAGACGACATCATCATTTATTTGTACAAGATCCATTTATATTTGTCACTTGTTTGTGGCTAATTAAAAAAAATAATAAAACTACATTTGTAACATATATGGGAATTTTTTATTACCATTCAAAGTTAATGAACATTAATTGAATCTAATTGAATTTGGTGTAATAAACGCTTTGGGAACATATATACAGTATAACTCGCTTAATACGAGTTATAAAAATGGCTTTTAGTCATTTTTAGGTCTAAAAGCCACGGGTGACTGGCCTGTTTTAATCCTAAGGGATAAATTTTCTCGTGGATATAATTTTTTAGGCCAAATCTACCGGAAAGTGTGTGGGGAGGTGAAAAAATAACACTTTTGCACATATGGGTGCTCTATTGAGGGCCAATTATGAATTAGCATGAAATTAACTCTTAAACACATTTTAAGTATTGACTTATTTCTGGCATTTCCTTTAGCATTTAAAAAATGCTAAAGGAAATAATATTAAAGTTGATTAACTTAGCCCATTCAAACACCTATTCCCATGTATGATTTGTGTATTTGGTTTTTCATTTAGTTTTACTTAACTAGTTCAAAACTATTTTTTGCATTGCCAATACAAGATAGATGATAATGTTTAATTGGATATTTTGTAAATTCTATATCTGAGAAGTCGAAAATATTACAAGCAATTTGCAGAATAGAAAATAATGAGAGTTTTCTTCTAACACTACATAAATTATTTTATGTTAGTAGTTGTTTGTATTGATACATTTTCATTTTCTTCATTTATAAACTGTTAAAAAGTAAAATTTCTTTTAATTTGAGGACAAAATTTGTCGCTTAAGTCTTTTGTTTTAATAGATAATAATAACACTGTACAACAAAATCAAATTTTTTTCTGAAATAACGAGGTTCTGATAATTGATTCAGGCAGAGGCGACCATAAAAAATATAGGTGTATCGGTGTTTAGAAAGTTTACGTCTGGCCTTATGTTTTTTGGGGGGTTAAAATTTGCCACCTTTTGCAAAGTTATTGTATATTGTGAATCGGCATAAGAAATCATGTGAATTTTCCATTTGAGGTTGAGGATTTGTTCAGGGAACTTATATAAAATACTACGAGAAACGTTTTTGTGGAACATTTTAACCCTCTAGCTCTTCAATTAAAGGGACTTTTTTGGTCCCCTTTTAAAAAGGGATAAAAAATACCATTAAGTTGCACAGTTAGAAGGTTAAAATGTTCCGCAAAAATTTTAGCCATGAAATTCTACTATAAGTCTCTGAAGACATCAAAGTTTAAAGTTTAACTTTAATGACAGAAATAAATCAAAACTTAAAACTAACCCCCTAAAATCCAGATTTGTGGAACATTTGAGCGCCAATTCTGAATAAGTACGAAATTAAGTTTTGACTTATTTCTGTCAGTGAAGTTGAATTTACAACTTCGATGTCTTCAGCATGTCTTCAGAGACTTAAAGTAAAATTTCATGGCAAATATTTTTGAGGAACATTTTAACACTTTACCTCTTCAACTTACGGCCCTTTTTTGTCCCTTTTTAAAATGGGGCCAAAAAAGTCCCTTTAATTGCAGAGCTAAAGTGGTAAAATGTTCCACAAGAATTTTCCTCGTAGTGTTTTACATAAGTTGACTGAACACATCCTATACCCAAAACGTAAGATTCAAATAGTTTCCTATGCCGATTCACAATAAACATTTGCCAAAGTGGGGAAACTTTAACCGCCAAAAATCATAGGGCCAGACGTAATCTTTTAAAACGCCTACTTATAATTTTTTTTGGTCCCCTCTGCCGGAATTAGTTGACTCAACCTTTTCACTTTTTTGTGTTATACAGTGTAGTAGGGTGTAGTATGGCTGGTCACTTAATTAATTTTCAACGACTGCCGGGGTAAAAAAGCTGCAAACAGCTCCTTTGTGACCTCTCTTTGGGATTTTCTGTTGGTAAATTATTGCATTGTGATGTACTTTTCGTAGTTTGTACTTTTTCAAATTTACTTGACTTTTGTATCAAACTTTTTTTTAGTTTCCCAGGCAGCAAACAAACCCAAAAATTAATCAAAAATAAAACTCAAAAAATATGTATACCCATTAGGGATACCGATACCGAAATCCCGATCCCGAAAATCCCGAAATCCTGGGATTGGTGTTGAAAAAATCCCGGGATTTCCGATTTCATTATTTGGCATATTTTATCTCTCTTGGTATTTGTTTTTATTGTTATATTCGACCTAAATCACACAAATCTAATATCTTATTAAATGTTAATAAAGAACAAATTTTTCCCATTCATAAACAATAGATTAAAATAGATTACACATTAAATAAATCTGAATAAAAACCTTAATAATTTAAAAACTTTTATTCAGCTGCGAAACTTTTGAAAATCGTAGTTCAGCTTTATTTAATATTTTAACGGACATGTTTTTATTTATTTTATTGGTTATTTGCTAAAATCATAATTTTTGTTAAATTAGAAAAATCTAACAATCTGCCTTTCTGAAATAATAATAATAATAATAGTTGATTTAAAAAAACTAATAGTCACTAAGTATTTCTGATGATTTCAGCAGAGTAGTTTGTATTTGCATTCAATTAATTTTAGCCAAATATAACTAAAAATTTGTAGTTTCTTCAGAGGTAAAGTGTAATTTGCAATTTGCTTAAATTCAACTCATAAGTTTATTTCTTATATTTCGAAAATTTAACAATTATTTAGCAAACAAGTTCTGCTGATTTCAGTAGTTTTAATCGCGGAACCTTTTTTTCTATTTTTTAGTAGCTTTTTCTGCTATTTTTACATACTTATTTCTATGAGTGTAGTTTCTGTTTGAAGCAAGATACACAATGCTGTAGTACTGCACTCTGAGTGGATTTTGTTCCTTTCTTTTTGCACTTACATATTTTTTGTATTATGCTATCTCTATTTTACACACTCCACTCTGCAGCGTGGATTACTCCAGCATTGTGAATCCGGCTTAATGTGTTTATTTCTTGATACTACAAGAAATAATAAGGAGATCTATAATAAATTATTTTAATTTTTAGGGTTTATTTCAGCTATTTATTTTTAATATTAAAAATATGATGAAACAAAAAAATCCTGAAACCCCGAAAAATCCCGAAATTCAAAATCCCGAATCCCGGGATTTGTAAAAACCAGTCCCGTTCGGCATCCCTAATACCCATCCAGCAATTTCGGAGCGCTCATAAGTAAGATTCTTAAATGGCTCATAGAAATGATTATTGTTTTTTTTTGAAAACACTCTTTTTTTGGTAGAAAATATGACCTCAGAAAACAATCCAAAAAGTTGTCTCTACAATCTAAAAAGCTGTCTCAAAACGAGGGTTCATTTTTCTGACTCAAAGAAGATTCCAAAATTATTTAAATTTATGAAGAAAATTTCGATTTTATACGTTCTTTTTTCTGAGTCATTTCTGAGTACACAGGGGGCTCTTTTGGACGGACCACTTTCATAGGAAAAAGTGGAAAAATGTTTATGTTTTTGGAGCTCATTTCTAAATCATTAATGATCATCTTTGTTTGCTGGGTAATTAAAAATTAAAATTTTTGTATCAAGTGGTTTTGAAGTGGTTCATCCAAAACAGCCTTCTTTTTTGATTCAAAAATGACTCAAAAAAAAGATTTAAAGAAATTCGAAACCCAGCAAACAAAGATGATCACTAATGACTCAGAAATGAGCTCCAAAAACATCAACATTTTTCCACTTTTTCCTATGAAAGTGGTCCGTCCAAAAGAGCCCCCTGTGTACTCAGAAATGACTCAGAAAAAAGAACGTATAAAATCGAAATTTTCTTCATCAATTTAAATAATTTGGGAATCTTCTTTGAGTCCAAAAAATGAACCCTCGTTTTGAGACAGCTTTTTAGATTGTAGAGACAACTTTTTGGATTGCTTTCTGAGGGTTCATATTTTCTACCAAAAAAAGAGTGTTTTCAAAAAAACAATAATCATTTCTATGAGCCATTTAAAAATCTTATTTATGAGCGCTCCGAAATTGCTGGCTGGGAAGGCTCAAAAAAGTAAATATTCAAATTTGTTTACATTTCTGAGTCATTTCTGAATCATCTTTTGGATTTAATAATTTGGCTCAAATTTTTGTGTCTTTTATAATTCATTTTAGAAGGCTCATATTTTCGTCCAAAATATGAGCAATTCTTGACAAAAAAAATTTTTTTAATTTCAAAAAATATGTTTTATTTGAATAAGTTTTGACTCATAGAATAAAAACCCTTAAAAAGGTATACAAATTTTGGTGGCTGGGTTATCTAAAAAATTTTATTTTTATTTTTTTCCGATATTTTATTTGGCTTTAATTTATTAATTTAACCCAATAAAGTATTTTTTTTTAGCTAATATCGGTTAATGATTGTTAGCGGACATCATTATTTATTATAGACGGATGTCGTTTATAATTATTTCTTTAAAATACACCACTTTTTTTATTTATTTATTTATAAAATGTCTACAGTTTTCTACATTTTACCATTTATTGAAACCTAAATATTTTACATTCTTTTAAAATTCTACTACATTTTTTTAAAAAATATATTGCATATAATTTATTCACATGACAGGCAACATGAAAACTTATCATTTAATATCTATCATGTCATATACGTTGTTATACGAGTATGAACACATCAAAAAAGAAAATTTTGCAATCTATATATCGTAATTGCATATATCGTTGCTTCCTACTTTTATCTCTTTTTATGCAAGTGGAATCAAATTATTTTTGATCCTGTTTGAAACGGCATGTGCTGCACTTTGTTCGTTATACTTTTGCGAATTTGTATGTATTTATTTTTCGAACATTTTTGCAACTATTTATGTACGAATAATGTATTTGAAATTCATTTGAAAAGTTGTATTAGAAACATGTAAAACATTTAAACAAACACAAAAACACATTACCACTTTTAGCGGGACAAATGTTGCATTTATACAGCATAGGAAACACAGTGAAATAAGTTGGTCAATTTTTATTTCGACAACAACACTAAAAATGCATCGCGCATGTGACATATCAATTCTGACATATTTTAGGAATGCCAAAAGTGCCAAATTTCTCACGCAAATGCAGATGCTGAGAGAATATTCTCTGTAATCACAGACGTTCGAACTAAAAAGAGAAGCAAACTAATTAAAATAATCAGTGTTGCCAACTCTTGAAGGCAGGAAAGCACCATGAGCATTATGAAAACGGGTAAAAAGGTTAATAATTTACCAAAAATGGGGTAAAAAAGCACGATATTAATTTTTTAAAAAATTTTAATAAAGAATTTAAAAACACATTTTAGCTTTGTAAAATCGTGTAAAAAAGGTCCAAAAAATAACCAAAAAAGGGATAAAAAAGCACCAAACTAATATTTAAAAATTGTTAAGTTTAAATATAACGAAGTTACTATTTAAAATTATACTACCAACATTGTGAAAAAATGTATTTTTTGTATAGTTCGTATTATTTTTTCAACTTTGGCAGAAAACTCAAGAAAAATTAAAAAAAACCAGAACAAATACCAAAAATATAAACTGTACAAAAAGCACTAAAAGCACTGCCAGAAATCTGAAAAAGCACTATATATACCCGCTTTTTTTAAACGGGTATTTGCAAAAAATCACCGGGTGCGGGAAGGAAAAAAGCACCAAAAATTACCCGGAAAGCACTGAAATGGCAACACAGAAAATAATTTTAAATTCAATTTGCATTATAAAATCGTACATGAAATGCCAAGAAATAGACTGCACCAAATTTAAATTAAATCTGCGATATTTTAAAAAAGGTGCACCAAAATTCTCTACAAGTGATTAATTTAACATATTGTTTAATGCATTTTTCTCAGCATTTTAATTTTTATTGAATATTAAATGTACCAAAAGTGAATAAAATTTTATTTTGTTTTTAATTTTAAGATTTTTTTTTTTAATTTCAGAAGGTGAAAATGAAGGGATAAATGTAGGGGTTTCACGTTAAAAAAAAAAACCCTGCTCGCGCTTAAAAAAGCTGTCACCAAATTAGAGATTATTATTGATAAAGGAATTAAATATTAATCCTAGCCTTTTTGAAATTATTATACAAAGATTGTGAATTTGATTTCAGGAAAGTTTAAACAGAATTTTTTCTATAGAAAACAAGCTTGAAAACTTGATTGTTTTCGTAGACTTTAGACATTCTAAAAATTCTTTGAATTTAACTAAAAAAGCGTCGATAGTAATAATGGTATTTTTAGAGGAAAAATCCAGAGCAACTAACTTTTAAGGGTTTAAGTTTTCTGAAACTAATTTGCTCAATAACCAAAAGTTAATAAATTTACTTAGGAAAATGTAATTAGAATTTCTACACCCAGAAAACAGATTCGGTGCTGACAACCCCATTTGTTGCCAATCGAATGGTTCAGTTGCATCAAATGAATTTTTCGGTTGCGGCTACCGAATTATTCTTGATACAACTGAAATTCCGTTGCCACAATCAAATTAGTCCTGTCTCAATTTGTTTTCTGTTACCACAACTGAAAAATTCGGCTACCACAACCGAACCATGCGATTGGCTACAAATGCGGTTATCAGAACTGAATGTGTTTTCTGGGTGTACTAATTACTTACCCAAAGTTTTTAATTATTTTAGCAGATTAAGTTGTTATTTTCTATTGACTGAAATTTAACTCAAATATGTATAACTAAAATCTTGTATACTTAATAGTTTTATTTTTGCTGTTCATATCTTACAAACATTTATCAAAAATAACCTGCTATTTTCAGTAGTTTTTTCTGAAAGGTAAATTTTAACTAAATTTCCCAATAGTATATAAGCTAGCAAAACATTTGTGGTAGGTTGAAAGAATTTCTATTTTCGGAGTGGGACCCCCTTATATTTTCGAACAAAATAAAAAATTTTTATTAAGCTCATAAATTTGATGCAGTAGAGGTGTTAATAAATAGTATGACATTACCGAGGCGTATACATAATATTTAATATTAATTATACGTCTTGGTGTTTCTTTTATTTAAAATTATAAAATATTTACAAAAATATTTACATAAATTAAAATTTTCCTCAATTGCCGTCCAATTTAAGGTTTCATAATGTTTATGCAATGTTTCATAATTATAACGTGTTTCCGTCAGTGCAATATTTTTTTTAAAAAAAGACTTCTTTTCACTGTGCAACTTAATATATATATATATGGTAAATGTATTATATTATATGTTTGTATGCATTTTCTATTAAATGTTGCATGTTATTGATATTATACTTGTCGTCGTTGCATTGATTTTAGATTTCTAACAGTATGTACCAGTTTATATGGTACATCGTATGTATTTAATATACAAACGATTTTTGTTCTAATTTATGCGAAAATTCCGTTGTTTTAACCAGTCCGTCAATGATGTTGGCCAGGCAGCCAGGTTAACATATTTTTTTTATTAAAAAATAAAAAGTTGTTGCATAGCATTGTATACGAATTGTAGCAAGAGATGAGGATGATGATGGCGATGACGATGATTGTCGATGAAGATAATATTATATTATATTGTTGTTGCTGCAGTTGTTGTTGATGTTTTCAAGTGATGCTTCTGTTGTCTTTACCTATTATCAGATCAATCTTCTTTTTTTATTTTTATTTTTGCGTTCGCTATTGCTAT
Organism: Leucophora obtusa; assembly: GCA_949987735.1. NCBI lineage: Eukaryota > Metazoa > Arthropoda > Insecta > Diptera > Anthomyiidae > Leucophora > Leucophora obtusa. The sequence goes on along the minus strand of OX465299.1, from coordinate 33,498,025 downwards.
TTATTCAACCAGCTTTGTACGTGTTTGTGAGCCTGTGTGCCTAACTTGTTGCCAGTTTTATTTGTTTGGTGACTTAAATCGTATCGCATGCTGCCTATTGCTGCATCCATTTCGTTAAATTTCATTCCATTCAACCAACCATCCATCCATTCGTTCTTTGTGCGTCTGTACATTCGAACCATCTCTCTAGTGGAATTTATTGTGTGGACAATAGTAACAGCAACAGCAACAACAACAACGGTTATTAACTGTTAAGAGTGTAAACTGTTTTTTTATTGTTCTTGTGCTGTCATTTCATTAAATCAAACGACAATTGTTTTTCAATTCAATATTGTTGATTTTTTTCAATTGTTGCTCATATTTTCACATTTCAGTCAATTATTTAGTTGTTTCCCTGTACATTTATGGCATTAAAAGCAAAATGATTTGTTAACTCTACCAAATAACGGTTTAAGTGATTATTCATGTGACATGTGGATTTTTTTTTAAATGATTATATGATATCTCTTCATTGGAAATTGTTCTAATTTAACATAATTGCATACTTTAATGAATTATTTAAATAGAATACCTAAAATTTTGAAATCCCAGCCAGCAAAAAACCCCAAAACTGAATCAAAAAAGAGCACAAAAAATATTATTCACAAATCAAATTTTTATATGAAAGTTGTTCATCCAAATAGCCTTCTTGTTTGGTTCAAAAAATACTCAAAAAAAAAAAGATTTAAAAAAATTTTAGAGGCTCAAAAGTTAATCTTATTTTTGAGCATTTTTTTAATTGTTCAAAAAATATTCAAATTCATTACATTTCTCAGTCATTTCTGTACCATATTTTGGATTAAATAATTTGCCTCAAATTGTTGTGTCTTTTATGATTCATGTTAGAATATTTTCGTCCAAAATATGAGCACTTTTTGCAAAAAAAATTTTTAAATTTCAAAAATATATGTTTAATTTCAGACACACTGAATAAGAACCCTCAAAAAAGTATTCAAATTTTGCTGACTGGGATTCTTAAAGGTACAACTTCATGTTAAACATATTGTGGTTTTTATATATTCTTATTATTTTTGGATATTGGATATTCTAAAACTTCTCCCATTGAAAATGAAAATTTTATAAAAACGCCGAAACAACGATCTACTTGTTTTTAATTTATTATCAAAATATATAAATTTTATTAAGATATGGAATTTTATTCGGCAAAGGATTTAGTTTTGCTCACAGACATTGGTGATTCCAAATTAAATCCATTTTTGGTTCATACACTTAACTAAAAGTTAACTCAAATATAACTAAAATTCTATTCATTTAACAGTTATATTTTAGCGGTTTTTATCGTTCTAGCATTTAGAAATAATTCTGCTAATTTCAGCGGTTTTTGTGCAAGGTAATTTTTAACTAACTTTTAGTATCCTATTCCGCTATTTTGACAGGTTTGTTTGCATGAGTGTAAAAAAAATTTACATGCACACTGGTTCTAAATATTAAAAATTGTTATATTTTTTGCCCCTTTTAAAACCATAAAAAGGGCAGATGCGTCGAAAACAGTTAACAATTAAAAAATGTATTTAATATTCGTAAAGTATAATGGCGTTTTTAAGCCCGATTTAACTTACACTCATAGAAATAAATCCGTAAAACTAGCAGAAAAAATTACTAAAAATTAGTTAAAAATAATGCTGCAGCAAAAAAACTGCCAAAATTACTAGATTAAAAAAAAAAAAAAATAAGAACAGCAAAATTAAAACTGTTAAATTTACAGAATTTTAGTTATATTTAACCTTACTTTTAGTTAATTGAAAATAGCAAATTGTACTGTAAAATCTGCAGAAAATTTTGCTAAATATTAGTAGACTAAAAAACTGTTATGTCTACAAAATTCTTGCTATTTTTTTTAAGCTAAATTTAGTTGAATGCAAATAGCAGTCTATTCTGCTAAAATCAGCAGCAATATTTGCTAAAAAATTGTAAACTGCTGTTTTCAAAAGGTTCAGTTTTTATTTGCATTTAAAAAAAATCGAAAAAAAACTTCGAAAATTTAAAATTTTTGGTGATTTTTTAGGCTACTAATTATTTAGCAAAATTTTTTGCTGATTTTAGCAGGTTAATTTGCTATTTTCCATTAACAAAAATTTAGCTCAAATATAACTAAAATTCTGTATATTTAATAGCTTTATTTTTACTGTTCCTATATTATTAATAAATAGCAAAAATAATCTGCTAATTTAGCAGTTTTTTTTCATGCAGCATCATTTTCAACTAATTTTTAGTAGTTTTAACTAAATTTTGTGCGGACTTTTTTCTATTAGTGTACGAAAGGGTAAACTGTCAAACGAACTGTCACACTGCGCTCACTTTTTGACATTTATGAGCAGTATACTCTGGCAAATCATCACAAATAGATTGGCACTTGAACAACGTTACCAAATTATCCAGATTTACTTTGAAAATCAGTGCAGGTGGCATCATTGGAACTTATTTCTTCAAAAAAAAAAAAAAAAACCGGAGCTCGCTGATTTTTTGTTTGATAATATGGATGACATTGCTGCAGGTGAGAAGTGGTTTCCACAGGATGGCGCTACGTGCAATACGGCGACCGCAAACATCGACTTATGGAAATCAAAATTTGGCGATAAGTTGATTTTGAGAAATCGACCTGTCAATTGGCCTCCAAGGTCGTGTGAGGTGACACCTCTCGATTATTTCCTGTGGGGTCACGTGACGTCAATGGTTTATGCTGATAAGCCAGCAACAATTACCGCCTTGGAGGACAACATTCTTCGTGTTATTCGTGACGTACAGCCAGCAATGCATTGTCGGAGTGTGTTAACTTATGTTATCAAATGAATTGTTTAAAAAATAAAAGATAAAAATGTCATACTGTGACGCTATTATAGAAATGGATCAATCAGAGGCTCTACAAAAACTGGCCTATTGGGCTGTGTTAATACTCCAACTTTTGCTCTATCTCGCTTAGTTTCAAGATATGGACCATTTTAAAAAATCGCCATTTTACAAAATGTCGTAATCTCGAAAACTAAGCGAGATAGAGCAAAACGGACAAAATTTTTGCAATCATTGTTCACGCTCCTGTTATTCACACGAGGTAGGTCAAAGAGCTATTCCGGGAATCAGTTTTTATGAAACAGACACAGGGTGACCCATTTTTTTTGATTTATACGATAATAGAAATTAATACAATAAGATAATAAGAATTTCGTTACCCGTTGTCTGCGGCACATGCCTAGGGTGACCATTTGTACTGATTTGATCAGTACATGTACTGATTTTTGGTCAAATTGGAAATTTGTACTGATTGTACTGATTTTTAATATTTAAAAAAAATATTAAATTTTTTTAATAAGAAAACTCAAAATACGAACTTAAGTAAATTTGAATCCCAATTAAATCGGATTAAATTTTTGTCTAAAACAAGTTTATTAATTTTTTAGCGAAATTAAGTGAATTTATTCAATTGAACGCGTTCAACTGCAATCATGATTTCAGAATTAATTCAATTGTAATTGTTCTTTTTATCAAATCATATGAATTAATTAACTGCCAAATGAGTTAATTTTTTATAAATCGAAAAAAGAATTCCTTCAATTTATTGACCATTCATTGTGAAAGGAAAATTTCACTCAACCGTTCGGGGATATCAGAAAACAAAAAATTCTTCCCCTTAGTGATTGATTCGGTTTTTTTACCGAGCAGTGATTTAAAATCAAATTTTACCACTTTGTTAATAAAACAAAAAAAATTAAATTGCGACAAAAGAAAATCAATTGATATAACATTTATTTGGCTGTGAGAAAAAAATTCAATTGTCCTAACAACAAAATCTGAATGTTTTTATGTGGGTATTTCGAAAGGAAAAGTGCGTAGAGTTTTAGATAGAAGAAGTTCACAAAATCTTAAAATTGTCTATAAAACATTTTAAATTATCTGTAAGAAAAAGTACTCAGAATATGAACGTTTTTCTATGGCAGAAATCAATCAGAAATTAGCAAAGAGAAAACATTTGTTCTCACGTCCAGCGCTGCCAACTTTGACGATTTGTCTCCATTTTGACGATTTTTAAAGTGAAATTTGATGAAATGACGATTGACGATTTTGCGAAACTTCAGGTATGAAATATGAGGATTTTTTAAAAATGAATTAATTTTTATAGTTTATTTTAAAAAATGTTATTTTATTAAAAAAAAAAAAACAAAAAGCATTAATAGGATTTCAAATTATATTTTGGAGGAGAATTCCAGGGTTCCATGAGATTCGTTGATAATTTTGAATTTTACTAAATCAATATTTCTTTTGAACATATTAACATATTTTAGACTCAATAAAACGTATATGTCAAAAAAGCCGTCATATAAATTATTGTTTAATTTCCGAATAATTAATAGGAGAGCATAGTGAAATGTGGAACTTCCAACAATTTCGAAAAATCCATCAAAAATTTAAGTTAATTGTATTCTGTTACAATAGAGAGTCCAGGACCCTCAAAATAAGCCAAGCAAATATTCTTAGTACATTTTGAAGCAGGATCAGTTTTCCACTTTACCCTAATGAGAGCAGCCAGCAGGACTTAAAAAAGGTTATTAATTTTGAATCAATTCGCATTAAAATTTAAATCAATGATATTGAATAAAGTAGTATAATGATTTGGTCTAATTTTTTTAATTCAATTTGGATTCGATTGAATAATTTGTTTCAAGAGATAATTAGCGAAATACAAATCAAATCAGAGCTTTGAAGAATTGATTCAAAAATAATTATTTTCATTAAGAAAAGCTGATTTATAAATTCGAAAAGAAAAAAATATTTCTCACGAATTATTTTTATATTTTTTTTATTCGCGAATTACTGTCAATTTTTTCATTCGTTTGTAGGACTCTATTTCAATTCAAAACATTGATTTATTAATAAAAAATTTAATTTTGTATTTAAAGTTATGATTAAATCAATGAAATTAATGAAACTTTATTTCTTACAGACACATTATTGACTAAAGTTAATTCGGAAATCACAAAAAAAACAATTTTATATCCGGAATAAAAAAAATTGTAATTCACGCGAATCAAAAAACTCAACATACATATAATTCGCGAATCAAAAATAATTTGTATTTCTGATAATTAAATTATTTTTTTAAAGGTCTGAATCATTTTTAGTTGAAATGAATCAACTCATTTGATTCTGTGGAAAGATTCAACAAAAATCAAATTGATTCTTTGAATTATATATTGATTAAATAAAGTAGGCAAATACAATCAATTGAAATGAGTTTTGCGAATCGATTCATACAAAATTTAATCAGATTTATAAATTGCGGCCCTATATTCCTATGGCACAAATTCGGTTGGTAATATATATTTTTCTTTTTTTGGTGATTATATTTAAAATAATTTGTACTGATTTTAAGTCGGAAAACAATGGTCACCCTACACTTGTCCCAATTTCACTCTTTTCTCATTTCATTCCATATCGTTCCGATTTGCACCCATGTTCCAATCCATTGCCAGAATGTGTTAATTTTTATTATCACATTAATTGTGAAAAAAAAATTAGAAATGTCACCCTGTTTCTGTTGTAATAAAATGGATACTCGGAAGCTATCTTGAACATGGCTTATTTGTATTATAGGCGTGTATTGCCGTGTACTCCAACGGATCAAATATTTTGTCCGTTTTGCGTTGGCAATTTTTTAAAATAGCCATTTGCAAGTTCGGCAATGAATACAAAATTTGTAAAGTGGCGTTTACTTATGCCAATTCTTTCATATAATTGAGGCATTAGTAATCGTAATGAATTTACTGTACAATTGGTATTAGTAATGAAATCGATTTATTAGCAGTAAATCATTAGCATTAAGTCAACTAAATGTGCTAAAATCCCAAAACTTATTTGGCAGATTGTGAAAAATAATCTGTTGCAGGCATGTTCCTATACGGATTTCATTCTTGATTAAGGAAATCGTCAGGGGACGATGTTTTAGAATTTCTAGAAATATTTATTAGGTTAAATCACAAACCAATGAGAATTTCTTGTTCTCGCCTGGGAGCGTCATTTAACATTTAAAATATTAAAGAAAAAACAAAAATAACAAAAAAAAATTTACCACAATTTGCTTTGTCATCTTCCAAAATACTACTCTGTTGTTTTGACAGATCTAGCAATGTAGTGACATCTATTTATGTATAACCAATAAATGAAAATCGCATGTTTTCTATAATTGGCAGTTACGTTTAAATTTGCACAAGCTCTTGCATATTCGAAATAATGATAATGCAAACAATCTCATTAGCATTAGTTTCAGTTTAAAGCAAATTATTAGTCTTATGTACGCCTCCTTTAATAGCAGCATCGACATATTTATTAGTTAAACTAAATATAGGGAATCCTTAGGGAATTGTACAAAAAAGTTAATTCCTTAGGGAATTAAACGAAAAAGTTAATTCTTTCAAGGAATTAAGTGCACAATTAAATGAATTGCCAGGAAACGAATTCCTTGACCAAAAGTGGAATTAACTAGAATTGAATGAAATGAATGTATCAAATTTTATGAAGGAATTAGAAAAAAAATTAATGAATTCATTTAAGATAAATCGAATGAAAAAAAAGAATTCATTCAATTTTTTAAGCTTGATCAGGGAATTCATTCCCTAAATATAAATTCAGTTCAATTGTGAGCGCTGTGGTGTAATGGTTACCGCGTTGGACTGTTACACATAAGGTTGCTGGTTCGATCCCCATCCAAGGCAACATCAATTTATGAAAAATAATAATATGCATGAGTTTTTCTATCCCTCATACATATCGCAGCGTCCTCCTTCGGTGTTCCCATAGCACTTAACCCCACAGATATTCTCATTGAGTTTGTAATTTAACTTAACAAATATTTCCATAAATTCTAAAAACGTCGCACAGTGCTTCGTCCCCATATAGCAAATCTCGGCAAAATTAGAGGAGTTATCGTAGAAGAATGAAATTCGGTGTGCTGGTTCAGAACATGTAAATTAAGAAAAATTCGAAGTTTCAGCAAAATCGGTGCAAGGACATGACTACCTCCCATACATCCTTAATCTAAAATTTTTAATTTTATCTACAATTATAAACAGAATAGGGCGAAAATTGGTTACTGCCGGTCAAATTATGTCCCTTAACTCAATGGTTAATTTTGTTTCATTCGGGGTAAGGACATGACTACCTCCCATATATCCTTTTTCTAAAAAACAATATTTTGGCTACATTTATGATCAGGATGCACTAAAAGCTTAAAATAGTTTGTAAAATAATACTTTTTAGCTCTTTGGAAAATTTTGTTTCATTCGGTGCAAGGACATGACTACCTCCCATATATCCTTTTTCTAAAAAACTATATTTTGCCTACATTTATGATCAGAATGTATTAAATACTTAAAATAGTTTGTAAAATAATACTTTTTAGCTCTTAGGCAAATTTTGTTTCATTCGGTGCAAGGACATGACTACCTCCCATATATCCTTTTTCAAAAAAAAACTATATTTTGCCTACATTTATGATCAGAATGCACCAAAAACTTAAAATAGTTCCTAAAATAATACTTGCTAGCTCTTTGGCAAATTTTGTTTTATTGGGTGTAAGGACATGACGACCTCCCATATATCCTTTTTCTCAAAAACTGTATTTTGGCCAGATTTAAGATCAGAATGCACTAGAAACATACAATAGTTTATAAAATTATACTTTTTATCTCTGTGGCAAATTTTGTTTCATTCAGTGCAAGGATATGACTATCTCCCATATATCCTTTTTCTCATTCATTATCAATTTTAAGGGCGCCACAGAAGAGCAGTATTATTGCTCAATTTTTACAAGTTTTTTATGGTGCAATGTTATTTTATTTTAGCAAAACCTTCAATATGACACACACATGGTCGAAAATATTGGTAACTTGCTAAAATTTCGTGAAAACAATTTTTGACAAAATAATCAATTTTCATAAAATGTCCTGGAAAGGAGTCGCTCCCCACACAAAACCCGAATTATCATTTTTTCAATTCATTATTTTTCTTTAATAATAACTATTATATTACAAAAATAGCTTTTGACATTTCCAAATTATGTATTTAAAAAAAAAATTTGACAAATAAATAAAAAAAAAGCCGTTTTTGCATTTCTATTAAATTTATGGGCATTTCGGTTCTAGGTTAAAGTGGGTTAATGATATCCAGCGAAATCAAAATTCCGTATCTGAATAATTTTAAGTATATTTAATCAACAAGTTTAATAAAAAAACTAGTGTTTGCCAAAAATTCGAATTTTGTGAATTTTTAATTGATATGCTATTTTCTTTTTCAAAAATGGACCATTTTCGGCCGCAATTCAGCAAGGGTTAAAGTTTTCTAAAAAAAAAAATTAAATTCTTCATTTTTGAACCAACTAGATTAAAACTTGGCTGTGTAATGAATGAAAATCGAGAAATCGTATTTTAAGGGACAACATATACATCTACATACATACATATATATCTACAAAAAATTTAAAAATTGGGATATGTGACCTTCTCCGAGAAAAGGGACCTAGTGTATCAAAAAACGGGTTGGAACTTAAGAGTGGATTCTGGTACCTAAAAGGGTGTAGAATAAGATGATATGAGTTAGAAAAAACTTAATTTTTACACACTAGGTCCCTTTTCTAGGAGAAGGTCACATATGTAGAAAAAGTTAAAAATTTAAAATTTGCGGTTCGAAATTTTAATTTTTTTTTTACAGAAAATTATACATCCTAATGGACTATCCAAATCGTAAAAAAATGGACGTTATTTTTTTTTAAATTTTACTAAACTTTATAAAATTTTAGGTTTTCCGCAAAAAAAAGTGTTTTTACTTAATATTTTTTTTAAGTTTCTTTAATTTTTTTTTTTTGTTTTTTACACCACATTAAAATAAAGCTTGTGTTTCAATTTTCAAGTTCTTTTTTGTTTTAAAACGTTATTATTTTAATTTTTGGTTGTACCTTAAAATTTAGCTCTTTCCAACTTTGTTAAAACTCAGGTAAAAGGGTTTGGAAAATGTATAAAATTTTTAAATTTGCGGTTAAAAAAAACAATTTTTTTTTTCAAATTCTATTAAAGAGCTTCAAGATGTCCTAAAATCATAAATAAAAAAAGATGTTCTTCCATATTTTTTTTTACTCTACCAAACTTAAGCCACTTTGGGATTTCAAGTCAAAAAATGTCTAAAGTTTTCGATGCCGCCAAATATTATTCTATAAAAAATTTTCACTTAAAATAATTTATGCTTATTGCAAATATAGTCAGTAACAAAGCCACCGTATTTCAAAGAATTATCTTTAAAAATGAATTTTTGCCAATTTTTTTTGTAAAGCAGTTAAAATTAGATTTTCGTTTAACTATTTTAGCTCAAAATTTTTTTGACTTTAGCGCCCTCTGTTGTTAACAAAAAGAGGAGATACTGAATTCCTCTTTCATATTTATTTATGGTATTATGTCACCTTTTCAAAAATTTAAAAGTCACTAACGTTCCGCATACATTTTTTTTTTAATTTTGCCTATGGGACAAAGCACTGTGCGTCGTCCCCTGACGATTTCATTAGGGAAGAATGAAATCCGGATAGGGACATGCCTACAACGGATTATTTTTCACAATTTGTTAAATACGTTTGGGATTTTAGCATATTTAATTGCTTTAAAAAATTTCTCCGTTTGTGACACGCAGCGAAAAATGTCTTGCCACCCCTGGTATAGGGCATACCCCTAGTATTGGTCGAACATATAGTGAAAAAAAATTAACTACGTTATTTTGCCAATTTAACTATTAAGAATTCTGCAATGAATAAAAACTATTCAATTTCCAGAAAATTTATCAATGTTTATGAAAATTATTTATAGCATTCTTATTCAATATCCATTTTTATAATTCTTTCGATTGCATTCAATTTCCGCCAGAATCCAATAAATTTATAAATAAGTGGCAATAATAAATTTATAATGAGTTTGCCTACATCCTTTTGTTTCTGTCTAAAGTCTTTCGTTTTTAGTATAAATGCGTAACTTAAGATCACTTTATTACGGATAGTTTGTTTACTACGTTATATTATTGTATCGAGTAGGTGTAATTGTTATCTATACACTCATATAAAAAAGTTTGTGAAAAAATTTGTAAACAGTTTCCAATCGCACTATACTATTTTTATACTGATTATTAGTACAATTTTTTTTTTAGTAATCATTTTTGCTATTCTCTTATTACAAATTACGGATTTTTTTTTACTAATTTTCGCTGCTGATTTCAGAAAAACATTTTACTAATTTTTCAAAACCGAGTGCTAAATTTAGCAGAAAAATATACTAATTTAAAAACATTTTTTTTTTGATTTTTTACAATTCTTGTTTAGTTTATATTTGTTACTATTGATATATTCTTAGTTTAGAAATAACACCCAGAAAATTTTATTGCATCTCCAATGCATAAAACGGCAATAATTGGAGAACCGTTTGCAATTTTGACTCAAAATTTCAAGTACGATGAAGAAATTAAACGTTTGTTACAATCGAAAGAAAAAAATTTTTCTTTTTTAGATTTTACAGTTTTTTTATTTTTTAGTACAATTTACTGAAATTTCATTGTACTAAGATTATGATATTTAGTAAGTTTTTTTAACTGATTTTAGCAAATCGATTTTGAATTGCATTTTACATAAATTTTACTAAAATTTAGTAGCGGCTTCTAATTTTTTCTACTAATTTTATTGTACTACAGATCAGCAAACATGTGTTGCTAAAATTAGCAAAAAATACCGCTGGCCTCGAAACAGTTAAATTTCCCGTAATAACAGCAAAAGTTTCAGTAGCCATTACAGACTTTTTTGGTTGAGTGTAAAACAACAAATTGGCTACAAACTAAGAGTAGAATATCTTGAATTGGCCATGACAATCAAACAAATGATACGTTATACCAATTATGTGAAACTAAAGAAAATTTGCAGATATGAAATCTAGATTAAATCGAAAAATGTTGTCTCTAATTTCGTAAAAAAATTTTAAATTGCTTGTAAATATTTGCGCATATTACTTTTGTTTAAATAGAAAAACAAATGACACTTTGTTAATTTAAATATTTGTTTGTATTTAAAATTTTCTAAATATTTTTTTACACTTAATTAATTTTCACTTTAAACTAATTTATTTTATCTAAATTAGTTTAGAAACTAAAATATTTTCTTCAAAAAAAAAAAAAAAACCAAAATATCATTAATCATTTTATTGTAGTTTCTAAAAATTTTAAATGAATTTGTCTCTGATAACATTTAATGCTAAATCCCAACATTGTGATGTTAACTTAACATTTTTTTTTTTTAAGAAAACTCTTATTATTATTATCGTTGCTCTTCCAAAACAAAACTTTAACACCTAAAGAAAGTATACTCATAATGATGTAATTTTGTCTATGTCGCGAAAACTTTCTCTTCTTAAAGAGAAGATTTTTTATAGAAACAAACAACAAAAGAAATACACAACAACAACAAAATAGCACCTGCTTTAACAACAACAGACAAGAGTTAGTTAATTTAACAATATTCTACTAATATGCAGCTTCGTTTGAATAACGTTAGTTTTTTTCCTTCAAACTTAATTTAAGCTTCGTTGCAAATCGGTAGTTGTTGGTTAGACGATATAGACAAGCATTAGATTTTCTTCTTGTTTACGGTAAGTCGAGTAAATATTGCGTTTCTTATACACCACAATATAAAAAGTTAGTCTGTGTGTGTCGCTTTACAAGTAGAGACTCTTATTGGTGGCAATTTGAAAGATAGACCAATGAAGAAGTAACCTGCATGGTAGTTGAGCATTCAGTTTACTAACGGCGACCTTGATGGTCATACAAAGCGCGTGTAACAAAAAAGAAAAAAAAAAACAAATTGAAAAGAAATTATCTAAGCTGGATGACTATTTAAAAAATTTTGAGGAAAAAATTAAAAAAAAACAAAAAATTACAATTAAAAGTGAAATTAATTATTAAGCCAATTTTTCCGGATAATGAAAAGAAAAGTGAAGAATAAATAGCAAAATAACAACATATGAAGTATTTAAGAACTGTGAAAAAGGATTAAAAGGATTTGCTATTAAGATGGAATAAAAAATGCTAAATTTAAAATCTCATAATGTTTCTAACCAAAATTCATAAATTCAAACGAACATTTTAAAGGATAATACAGTCTTAATGTTAAAAAGGACTTTTAGTTTAAATATGAAAACAGAAATACTAACATAAAAAATTGCTTGCTGCTAAACTAATAGTTAAAATTCCAATAATTGCAATAAATAAATAATTGTACTAATTTTAAAATTAAAGTCGATTTCAAATATAATAAAAAAAAACGAAATTAAGCATCGAGCAACTCTACAAAATTCTTAAGAAAACTGATTATAAAAAATACGTTCATACAAGGATATAAATGTAAATATTACATAAATTCACAGCGGTGATTAAATATACCCTAATTATTTTTTTTTAAATTGTAGCAAATATTTCGTTTAATCAAGAAATATTGAAAAAAAACGAGCATGAAGTGTTAAACACTAATAATCTCCCTATTCTTGTTTTTTTTTTATTCTATTAGCAAATATTGTATTGGTACACTCATAGTAATAAATCTGTAAAAATAGCAGAAAAAGTAACTAAAAATTAGTTAAAAATGACGCTGCAAAAATAATATAGGAACAGCAAAAATAAAACTGTTAAATATACAGAATTTTAGTCATATTTAAGTTAAATTTTTGTTGATGGAAAATATTAACCTGCTAAAATCAACGAAAAATTTTGCTAAATAATTAGTAGCCGTAAAAATCATCAAACATTTTTAAAATTTTCAAAGTTTTTTTTTTCGATTTTTTTTAATTACAAATAAAAATCGAGGCTTTTGAAAACAGCAGTTTACAATTATTTTAGCAAATATTTCTGCTGATTTTAGCAGAATAGACTGCTATTTTCATTCAACTAGTGTTTTAGCTTAAAAATAACAAAAATTTTGTAGCTATAACAGTTTATTTTTGCTATTTTTAGTCTACTATTATTTAGAAAAATTATCTGCAGATTTTACAGTACAATTTGTTAGAAACTAGAAAATCTATTGATTCTGTAAATTTAACAGTTTTAATAGGGGAATGTCGTGTACCTTGGTACTTTTGAAAATTCGGTCTCAATATCTCTAAGATTAAGGTAGATGCGAAAAATTCTTTAATAAATAAATATTAATGTTGGTATTATTATAGATTGTTAATAATGAAATCTTTAATAATTTTTATACATTTTAAGAAATTATGATTTTATTTAGCTAAGCGAAAAAGTGTTCCAAATTCAAATTGGCGTGCATCTTGGAACTCGTAAAAAATTAAGGGAATTTGGTATAAAAAAAATACTGCACCATAATGAAATTTATTGCATTAGTTGCAATAAATACTTGAAATGAAACAAAGCAATTTATTATTTGCATAAAAAATCATTTATATTAAACGGCGAAAATTTTAAATCAAAGGTTTATTTGCTATCAAATTAAGTTCAATAAGCACAAGTAGCCTGTGGAGCTTCAACTAATCATGTATTGAAATTTTTTGGATACATAGAAGAGGAAATATTCAAAGAGTTCCAAGATACATGCATTTTAATTTTTGCAAAAATTATAATTTTTTCTTGTTTGTATAGTATCATTAAAAAAAATTTACTGGCTACTGTGTTTAGAAAATAACAAACTTTAAACTTAAAATATCTTGATTATTTTTAAAAAATTAGTTTACATTTTTTTCAAAAATTTATTTTTTGTTATTTGAAGGTACACGTACCCAATTTTAGCGTCTTATAAAGGCTTATCTGAGGCTTATCCAAGGTACACGCGATTCAAGGTACACGACATTCCCCTATGTGTTAAAATTGGGAAATTTTTTTATTAAATATTGTAATTAGTAAATATTTTTATCAAACCCAGATCTACTTCTAATATTTTTATAAATTATCAAATTATAAAAAAATTAATACATAACCAGATATGTGGTTATTAGGCTGGGTCGATTTGTGGGGAGGCAAAAAAATCGCCCATGGCTCAGGGAAAATCGTATTCTAGGGATCAAAATAAGAAACTTTGCCGAAGGAACCATACCTCTAAAACGAATTCTACTACCCCCAACTGTTGACTTTTGTCCCGTAGGGTCAAGTTTTGAAAAATCCCACTTTGACCCATTTAGAGTGCCCCAATCGAGTCCAAATGTATGACCGACCCCCACTAACTTTGGAGGGCCGATCCACCCATGCCAGTGGTACACCCCCTGGAACTCCCCTGGGGGGTTCCCCATACAAACATTTTAAAAAATCACCATTTTTGGCACTTTATTTTATTATTTTTTATTTATTTTATTTATTTTTATTATTTTATTTATTTTTTCTCTTTAGAAATTTATTTAGTCAGAACATATGTAAATGAAAAAATTAATTTAACTTAGTAATAGAAAAGAAAATAAAAAAAATTACTGTTTGAAGTCTTTTTTGCTTTCAAGTCTGGGCATTTTTTCTTTTCTATTACTAAGTTAAATTAATTTTTTCATTTACATATGTTCTGACTAAATAAATTTCTAAAGAGAAAAAATAAATAAAATAATAAAAATAAATAAAATAAATAAAAAATAATAAAATAAAGTTACAAAAATGGTGATTTTTTAAAATGTTTGTATGGGGAACCCCCCAGGGGAGTTCCAGGGGGTGTGCCACTGGCATGGGTGGATCGGCCCTCCAAAGTTAGTGGGGGTCGGTCATACATTTGGACTCGATTGGGGCACTCTAAATGGGTCAAAGTGGGATTTTTCAAAACTTGACCCTACGGGACAAAAGTCAACAGTTGGGGGTAGTAGAATTCGTTTTAGAGGTATGGTTCCTTCGGCAAAGTTTCTTATTTTGATCCCTAGAATACGATTTTCACTGAGGCATGGGCGATTATTAAATCGACCCGCCCTAGTGGTTATGTAACTACATACTTGGTAATGGTAACTAGTTACTTTTGTTATTCCATTTCTTTATACCTTTATATGGGGATGTCGCGAAAAATAATGAGTTGTCGTTACACACCAGTATACGAAAAATCAAAAAATATATCGTTACCTATGTGCTTACCAGTACTGACAAAAATAATGAGTCTAAAAATAGATTTTCAAAAAAATAAATTATATAAAAAAAAATATTTTTTATTGTATTTTCTTTTTAAATAAAATTTGCTGGTGCGGGAATCGAACCTGGGTCTACAGCTCTACCATCTGAGCTATATCGACATGTAATATTTAATAGATAAAAATATAATTGACCTGCTGCACACATGTAAGCTTACTCGCCAACATACAAAAAATCAAAAAATATGTGGTTACATATATCCTTACCAGTGTTTAAAAAATATTGAGTCTAAAAATAGATTTCAAAAAATTTTCAAAAAAATCTAAAAAATTATTTTGTATTTGAAATAATGATAAAAATAAGTCATTATCCGTAACTCATTATTATATGTTTTAAAATAATGCAGAAGATAAGTGGGTGTCATTACTGGTACTCCAAAAAATAATGATATGTCATTACCGTTTCTACACTGGGTATCCTAAAATTAAGCACTTACACTAAATTTAGAAATTTATTTGAAAAAATATGACACTAATATAATTTTTTTAACATCCCGATTATAAATTGAAATATGCATAATACCAAACAAAAAAAAACACAACATAAAAAATAATTAAAAATAAAGAATCTGAAACTCAAAAACAACAACAACAAACAAAAACAATAAAAAATTCATATGTATGATTATTGCCAGATAATCATAACTGTGTGTTATGTTTCCGCATTTGAGATAAAAATAAAATAAAACAAAAACAATTTACAATTTCTTCTTCGTTAGTTCCAATCCACACCATAACACTTGGCTCCTCTAGTGGTGGCTCTTCTGGTGGATGTTGCATATCAAATGTTGTTAAACACAGACAACAAAAATATGCGATAGCGTGTTTGCGTGTCTATTGCAAGTACTTTACAAACACACACACACACACAAGTACACGCTCCTCAAGCTTCATTGTTTTTTACAGCTGCTAATAAAAGGGCAATTGTTTCTTTTTTCGTTTTTTTGTGAACAAAATTTAAAAAAATAAAAAATTCCGAACAAAAATTACACCTCTTACGAGTTTGTTGAACACACATCATGATCATCGTCTAAACAAAAAAAATTCTAAACTAAATACTATTGTTACAACAATAACAACAAAAACAGCAGAAAATCATCTACACAAATTAACATGAAGTGAAAATTTTCATACTCCACCTGATGAAATTGCCGTAAAAACTAAACAAAATGTTGCTGTTTTTTTACACATTGGAGTCTCTTATTTTAATGTTTAAAACAAAGTAAGTTTTCTTTTTTTTATTTTATTTTTAATTATTGTTTAAGTGTTTAACTTTATTACTAAAATCACATTAATTGTAAGCACACTCAAGGCTGTTAATTTAGACTTGCTTTTTATAAAACTCAATTATTTATTAAATTAAAAAAAGTCTGTAAAAATTTTAGTTAAAATTACTAAAAATTGGTTGTAGAGAAAACTGCTGAAATTATTAGTTTTTTTTTTAATTATTTTTAATGCGAATAAAAATCTAGCCTTCTAAAATTAGCAGTTTACTATTTTATTTAGCAAATATTTCTGTTGATTTTAGCAGGATATACTGATATTTGCATTCAAATAAAATTTAACATAAATATTACAAAAATTTTGTGGATATTAAAATTTATTTATGGTATTTTTATTTTCTGTAGATTTTGCAGTATAATTTATCATTTTCAATTAACTAAAAGTTGGTACATATATTATTAATCTTTTAATTCCCAGTGGAACATAGGGCCGCCAAAAAGTTGGTACAAATATAACTAAAAATTTGTTAATATAATAGTTTTATTTTTGCTGCCCTTATCTTACTAGTATTTTGCAAAAAAAAAATCTGCAAACTTCAGCAGTTTTTTCTGTAAGGTAATTTTCAGCTAATTTTAAGTAGCTTTTTCTTGTATTTTTACAGGTTTATTTCTATATATCTCATGTAACAAAAAGTCAAAAAATTAAATTCGATCAGGACGAACTATAGATATCATACAAAAATCTAGGTAAGCAACCACAAAGTTAACCATGTTTGACCTTGGCTAACATCCGTCAGTGTACCAACTATCATGTAAATATCTTTATAATTGCGATCTGTACTGTACATACACTAATAGAAAAAGTTAAAACTACTAAAAATTAGTTAAAAATGATGCTGCAGAAAAAAACTGCTAAATTAGCAGATTATTTTTGCTATATATTAGTAATATTAGAACAGCAAAAATATAACTGTTAAATATAAAGAGTTTTAGTTATATTTGAGCTAAGTTTTTGTAAATGGAGAATAGCAAATTAATCTGCTAAAATCAGCAAAAAATTTTGCTAAATAATTAGTAGCCTAAAAAATCACCAAAAAATTTAAAATTTTCTAAGTTTTTTTTTGATTTATTTTTTAAATGCAAATAAATATTGAGCCTTTTGAAAACAGCAGTTTACAATTTTTTTTGCAAATATTTTTGCTGATTTTAGCAGAATAGACTGCTATTTACATTCAACTAAATTTATCTTAAATAATAGCAAAAATTGTGTAGCTATAACAGTTTATTTTTGCTATTTTTAGTCTAAAAATATTTTACAAAATTTTCTGCAGATTTTACAGTACAATTCGCTATTTTCAATTAACTAAGAGTTAGCTTAAATATAACTAAATTTCTGTAAATTTAACAGTTTTAATTTTGCTGTTCTCATTTTACTAGTATTTAGTAAAAAAAATCTGCTAATTTTAGCAGTTTTTTCTGCAGCATCATTTTTAACTAATTTTTGGTAACTTTTTCTTCTATTTTTACAGATTAATTTCTATATTTCTATAATTAGTGTACAAGCATAAAATTAAATGTAAATAAAAGTTGGCCTAAGTCAAAGCCAATTATATCCTATATCCATTAGGATGTCCCTTAAAATAAAGATTTGTCCATTTTCGTTCATAACATCCCCCATTTTTATTGGAAATGGTCCCAAATAAGAGAAATCGATTTTTTTTTTTTGGAAAACGTTAAACTGTGCCGACAGTTGGCCGAAAAATTCCCTAAATTCGAAATTTAGAAAAAATATTTTTATTTAATTTATTTATGTAATATAGTCAAAATGATTCAGATATCGAATTTTGACTTCATCGGATATCATTAACCCACTTTAGCCTGGAATCCAAAATGACCCACAAATTTGATGAAAATGCAAAAATGTTTTTTTTTTAAATTAATTTTAAAGATTTTTTAAAATGCCTAATTTGGAGATGTCGATTGCTATTTGTGCCACATAATAGTTGATATTAAAGAAAAAAATAAATTGTCAAAATAATAATTCCAGTTTGTGTTTGGAGCGACTGCTTTCCAGGACATTTTACAAAAATTGCTTATTTTGTGGAAAATTTAACAAAATTTTAACGTTTTCATCAAATTTTACATAGTTTTCGGAAAAATATCACTTAAATTTGCTAAGACTATAATTGTCTTTACATTTGTTTAAAAAATCTCTAACCCTTAGTGACCTGGGGTCAGAAAAGACCCATGAAACTTAATATTAAATATGACTACGAGATAGTAAAGCCATTAAAAACATCTCAACTGGATAGAAATCAGTATTTTATGTAACATGATCCATATGGGGTTAATTTTTATACTTCTGGCTAAAACCGACCCAATAGGAAATTTACAGAATAACACAATTTATAATTTTCGGAAAAATATATCTTTAAATTGATAAAAAAAAAAATTCATTTGATAAAAATTATTATTTTGAGTAACTTGATCTTACTTTTCACAAAAAAAAGACCCACTAGGAAATTTAGAGAATAACATTATCAGATTTTTATTAAATTGGGATATTCTGAATAAGTTCGAAATTAACCTTAAACACATTTTAAGTTTTGACGTATTTATTGGCACTGAAGTTAAATTTTCAACTTTGCAGTCTTTAGAGATTTATAGTAGAATTTCATGACAAATATTTTTAGGGAACATTTTAACACGCTAACTCTTCAATTTATGGATCTTTTTTATCCCTTTTTAAACAAGGGCCAATAAAGTATCTTTAATTGTAGAGTTAGTGGGTGGAAATGTTCCACAAAAATGGTCCTCGTAGTGTTTTACATAAGTTCACTGAACACATGCTATACCCAAAATGGAAGATTCACATGGTTTCATGCGCGGTTCCAGCAATTAATATAAGGGGAAAAATCATACGCCACAGTAGACAAATACATTGAGTTGGCCACTGAGGCGTATGATTTTTCCCCTTATATTAATTGATGGAACCGCGCATGCATGGAAACTTTAACTCCCCAATATTGGGCGTAAAGTTTTAAAACGCCAATACTAGTATAATATTTTGGTCCCCTCTGCCATAATCAGTTGTCAGAACCTTGTTACTTTTTTTTGTGTTCTACAGTGTTATAATCTAAACACTACTAAAGGATATCCCTTATGCTTCCTTTTACAATATTAAGATTTTCTATTGTAATTTAAGCATTACACAAGCTTCTCATAATAAAAATTTGTAAAAAAAAAAACTATAATACCAGATATCCCTATTACTTCCTCTTGTATTTGAGGAAGTGTTGGAAAATTGTTATTTAATTTCCCATTGCTATGCAAAATTTCTACCATATCTTCTTGTCGTTAATAGTTTGTAACAAATTCTAAAAACTATTATTTATTTTACAAAAAGAAAACAAAATTATTGCCACTCCTAACTGACCCATTCACACTTTAACTAGAAAATTGAAAAATTACCCATGACAAATTGTAAAAGAACCATTAACAGACATAAAAAAGACAAAATGAAACTACAATAATTACAACATAAAACCCACAAAATGCTTAACAAGAAGACAACTTGATAACAAGTTCCAGTTAAGAAGAACAAAACAAAAGTAAACGATATTGCAAAATACGAAAACTGTAAATAAACAATCTTATATCTACAAGATATAACAAAAGCAAGTATGAAATTATTTGTGGGTCAAAAACGACCGACATGATACACTATACACCAATGTATAAATAATTTATTGGTGGGCGCAACTATAATTAATTTTAAGAAAATATTTTAGATGAACAAAATTTAATTATTTAAAAAAAAAAATAGATCTAAATTACGGGGTATTAATAAAATAAAAACCATACAGTTTTAAATTAATTTTTAGCCAAAGATTGATTGTTAAAAGATAAAGAAGTGTTTAAAGATTTTAAATATTTTTGTGGAAAAAGTAAAAAAATTAAAACAAATTGTATGTTAGTAACGCTAAATATTAGATTCATATATCGCACAGTGGATTGGAACGAGTACATTTTAGAAATAATTTAAGCCATTTCTTATTGGAAAATAGTATTGTACTGATATTTCAGATAATTTTAGTCAAGAAATTTGTCTTTAAGGCGGTAAAATGAGTTTTTGATTCTTTTTTAAAAAATTTCACAGGACGTACACAAATTTAAAATGGGTATGAAAATAACAAAGTTATTGCAAATACCACAGGCCTCTTGACTACAAAGAGCTATTATTTTACAGTGACATTTTCTAATGCTATATTATTTATTTTTTTTTCTTAGAACAAATAATGCTAACCCAGCAAACAAAGATGATCATTAATAACTCACAAATGAGCTCCAAAAACATTAATATTTTTCCACTTTTTCCTATGAAAGTGGTCCGTCCAAAAGAGACCCATGTGTACTCAGAAATGACTCAGAAAAAAAAACGTATGAAATCGAAATTTTCCTCATAAATTTAAATAATTTTGTAATCTTTTTTCAGTCCGAAAAATGAACCCTCATTTTGAGACAGCTTTTTTGATTGTAGAGACAACTTTTTGGGTTGTTTTCTGAGGGTTCATATTTTTTACCAAAAAAAGAGTGTTTTCAAAAAAACAATAATCATTTCTGTGAGCCATTTAAGAATCTTATTTATGAGCGCTCCGAAATTGCTGTCTGGGAAGATGTAAATTTTTAATTCTTTCAGAAAAGCTTATCCCGCACTCAAAAAAAATTTTACATTTACTAAATAAATGGCAGTTGTTTGTGTAGTAAAAAGGAGTTGTAGTTTTTAATAATAATTACAGTTGTTTTTCTATGGAAAAATACAAAACAATTGTTATGACAGTTATTTTAGAAAATAACTAACGAAAAGTACCATACTTTTGTAACAGTTTTTTAAAACAGTTATTTTCTACCAAAATAGTATTTTTAGAGTGCAAAAATATTTTTGTTAGTTATTTAAAAATAAAAAACTTTGTTGGCTTTTTAAAATTCTTGTTTAATTTATATTTATTACTCATGATATATTCTTAGTTTGCAAGTAAAATAAAGAAAATTGTATAGAAATTGGGGAACGGTTTCGAATTTTCAAGTACGATGAAATTATTATACATATGTTTATAATTGAAAGGAAAAAATTGACAGTTGTTTGTGTAGTAATCAGTAGTTCTTGTTTTTAAGAGTAATTGCGAAACAACTGTTATGATGGTTACTTAAGAAAACAACTAATGAAAAGTACCGTAATTTCGTAATAGTTGTTTAAAACAGTTATTTTTAATATTATAATAAACAACTACCAAAACAGTAATTTTACTGTAAACAGTTGTTTTTGTTAGTTATTTAAGAAATAAAAAATTTCGTTGAATTTCTTTGAATTTTAAAAATTCTTGTTTAGTTTATATTTGTTATTATTAATATATTCCTAGTCTACAAAAAAAAAAAAAAAATCAGAAACTTGTATTGTGTTTCCCATGCATAACACGTAATAAATGGAGAACCGTTTGCAATTTTTGCTTCAAATTTTAAATAGGCTGAAGTAATTACACATATTTTTATAATCAAATGAAAAAAAAATATTTTTTTTTATTAAAATATACTTTTATAATAACAAAAGGATTAACTGTAAAAAACAGTAGTTTTTACTCATTTTGTCAGTCGTTTTAAATTTTCGTAGTAAAAATTTGTGGGTTAATTTTAACATTGTTAGCTATTTTTAATGCATTTGTTAGTTATTATTCAACAGTTAAAAATAATAAAAGTTTTAGTTAACTATCATTTTTACTTTTTTTAACTATCATTTTCAGTAGATTCTACCGACAAACTTTTGTAAGTTTACTTTTATAATATGAAAAAAGTTAACTGTAAATGCAGTGGTTTTATCTATTTTGTCAGTTGTTTAAAATGTTTGTACTTAAAGTTTGTCGGTTAAGTTTACTAAATTTTTAGTTACTTTTAATGCATTTGTTAGTTATTTTTTAACAGTTAAAAATAATTTAATTTTTCGTGATTTTAAGGTAAATACTAGACTGTCCCTTAAAATAGCGATTTGTCGATTTTCGTTCATTACACCCCCCAGTTTTATTGGAAATGGTCACAAATGGGAGAAATCGATTTTTTTTTTTGGAAAACGTTAAACCGTGCCGAAAGTTGGACAAAAATGGCCCCTTTTGGAAAAAAGTGTATTACTATTAAAAATTCCCCAAATTCGAATTTTCGAAAAAAAATATTTTTTATTCCATTTATTCATGTAATATAGTCAAAATGATTCATACATGGAATTTTGACTTTATCGGATATCATTAACCCACTTTAGCCTGGAATCCAAATTGACCCACGAATTTGATAAAAATGCAAAAACGTGTTTTTTTTTAAATTAATTTTAAAGATTTTTTGAAATGCATAATTTGGAGATGTCGATAGCTATTTGTACCACATAATAGTTGATATTAAAGAAAAAAAATTAATTGGAAAATGATAATTCAAGTTTGTGTTTGGAGCGACTGCTTTTCAGGACATTTTACAACAATTGCTCATTTTGTCAAAAATTTAAAAAATTTCAATGTTTTCATCAAATTTTACACGGTTTTTGGAAAAACGGCACTCAAATTTGGTTAGATTATAATTATCTTTTCATTTCTTTAAAAAATTTAACCCTTAGTATCCTGGGGTCAGAAAAGACCCATTGGATTTAATATTAATTATGACTACGAGATTGTAAATGATAAAAAAAAATCTCAATTGGATAAAAATAATTATTTTATGTAACGTGCTCCATATGGGGTTAATTTTAATACTTTTGGCTAAAAACGCCCCACTAGGAAATTTACAGAACAACACCTTTCGCATATCCCAATTTAATAAAAATCTGATAAATGTTTTTCTGTAAATTTCCTAGTGGGTCTTTTTTGTGAAAAGTGAGAACATTAACCCGATATGGATCAAGTTACTTAAAATAATTATTTTTATCAAGTCGACAAATTTTTTTTTTATTCACTCAAAGTGATATTTTTTCTAAAATTATGAAAGGTGTTATTCTGTAAATTTCCTAGTGGGGCGTTTTTGGCCAAAAGTATAAGAATTATCCCCATATGGATCACGTTATACAAAATAATTATTTTTATCCAGTTGAGGTTTTTTTTTTATAAATTTAATGGCTTTACAATCTCATAGTCATAATTAATATTAAGTTCCATGGCTCTTTTCTGACCCCAGCCCAATAAGGGTTAAATTTTTTTTAAAGAAATGTAAAGATAATTATAATCTAACCAAATTTGAGTGCTCTTTTTCCGAAAACCGTATAAAATTTGATGAAAACATTGAAATTTTTTAAATTTTTGACGAAATGAGCAATTTTTTTAAAATTTCCTGAAAAGCAGTCGCTCCAAACACAAACTCGAATTATCAGTTTTCCAATTTATTTTTTTTTTTCTTTAATATCAACTATTATGTGGTACAAATAGTAATCGACATCTCCAAATTAGGCATTTTAAAAAATCTTTAAAATTAATTTTAAAAAAACACGTTTTTGCATTTTTATCAAATTCGTGGGTCATTGTGGATTCCAGGCTAAAGTGGGTTAATGATAATTTAGGATTTTGGGATTTTTTAATAGTAATACCCTTTTCTTCCAAAAGGGGTAATTTTCGTCCAACTTTCGGCACGGTTTAACGTTTTCCAAAAAAAAAATCGATTTCTTCCATTTGCGACCATTTCCAATAAAACTGGTGGGTGCAATGACAAATCTATTTTAAGGGACACTCTAGTAAATACCTTTATTGCCTTTTTAATAGAATATGCCTTTATTTTAACTGTCTTTTTCAATAGACCATACTCGTACCGACAAATTTTTTTTGATAAAATAAAAATGGAATTTGTACTTTGAGGTTTTATTAAGTACGTCATAGTGAATGAAAATGAAGCACCCGATCTGACGTAGAGATGGCGGCAGTAGTTTGCAAAAACTTACTTTGGTGAAAAAATGGCAACCTAATAAAACGGCACCACCTTGTTTATTATTTTTTTTTGAGCCATCAATAATAAACGATCTCATTGAATTTGTAAAGACGAAACATAAAGTGTTGTTTCAAGAACACGATGTACCAGTTCACACAACCACCACCACCAGCCTTCAAAATATTAATAAAATGTTCACTGCCCAGCTGGAAAATGTATCTTAAAAACAATGTCAGCAGCGCCATTTAAATGCAAGCCACCACCACCAGCCTTCAAAATATTAATAAAATGTTCACTGCCCAGCTGCAAAAGATGTCTTAAAGACATGTCTGCACTTTCTTACTTTTTCTTAAGTGACGCTGACAAACTGCCTATTTGTCATCACTATCATTTCTGAAGATATGTCATTCTGGTTACTTGTCGTGATGATATTTTTACATTTGTATGAAAATATCAGCAGATGTCTAAAGGTATTTTGTATGGGAGCGGACCAGCAAGTCACCAATGACAGCGACATGTCTCTAAGCAGCCATGAAGACGTATTTTTTCTTATATTCTTAAGCTTGAATATATCATTTAGTACCCAGTGTAGAAAATTATTCCCAGATATATGGTTATGTAAGTACATACTTGGTAATGGTAACTAGTAACTTTTGTTATTACATTTCTTATTACCTTTATATGGAGATGTCGCGAAAAAGTAATGAGTTTTGGTTACACACCAGCACACGAAAAATCAAAAAATATATCGTTACCTATGTGCTTACCACAACTGACAAAAATAATGAGTCTAAAAATAGATTTTCAAAAAAATAAATTAAATAAAAAAAATATTTTTATTGTATTTTTTTTTAAATAAAATTTGCTGTTGCGGGAATCGAACCTGGGTGTACAGATTGCCAGTCAATAGCTCTACCATCTGAGCTATATCGACATGTAATATTTAATACATAAAAACATAATTAACCTGCTGCACACAAGTAAGCTTACTCGCCAACATACAAAAAATCAAAAAATATGTGGTTACATATATCCTTACCAGTGTTTAAAAAATATTGAGTCTAAAAATAGATTTCAAAAAATTTTCAAAAATTTCTAGAAAATTATTTTCTATTTGAAATAATGATAAAAATAAGTAATTATCAGTAACTCATTACTATATGTTTTAAAATAATGCAGAAGGTAAGTGGGTGTCACTACTGGTAGTCAAAAAAATAAGGATGTGTCATTACCGTTTCTACACTGGGTATTTAAGTTATCTGCATTTTTGTTATGTTACTAACCATATATGGCCCTTAGGGCTCGGTTAGTTTAATGAATTTAATAAATAAATTTATACTATTACATAAATTTGATAAAAAAAAAAATAAATAAGTCACCCTGTGATGGGTGACATATTATACATTTGTAAAATATCCAATTTTTAAATTGCCAGTATCTCGAATACTAAGCCAGGTAAGGCTAAATGAGGAGTAGTAACAGACTTCGGCAACACAAGGTCCCAGGTCCGGGAGAGAACCCTGGGAATAAGTTTTTTAAAACAGCTTATTTTTAATTTATGTGATAATACAAATTGACACACTCTGATAATACAAATTCTATTCCCCGTTTCATTAAATTCCGTTCCCTGTATTTAGTGTTCCAATTGTACTCGTTCCCATTCAATTCCATATCATTGTCTATGTTTACTGTTTTCATTCCACACGATCTCTGTTCCATTCCATTTCGTTCACCATATTCAATTTCCATTCATTCTCCATTTCATTGCATATCGTTTGATTTTGGAAAATGTTCCATTCCATGAAATCCTTAAAAAAATATGTATTATAAAACTTTCCTCACAAATCCATAATTCAGTTTTATTTATCAAAATCTGACTGAGAAGTTCACAAGTATGTATAGTTTTCTTGCAAATTGTATATTAAAACAAATTTGTTTACGTCGCTTTAGTAACCATGTCACAAAACAACCTGTATTTTTTAAAGTAGTTAATCAAAACAGAAGCTAAAGATATTTTTTTTTTTTAATTTTAATAGATAAACTTTAAATGAATGAAAATAGTGCTACACAAGCTGATGTGGCGTCTAAATGAATGAACTGAAAATAAAGTATGAATGAATAAGTGTTTTGACCCTAATTTAAAGCAAAACACGTTGCAAAAGGTGAAAAGTATTTGGCAATTTTCAACATAACACTTTGTTTTGGGTGGTTATTGTTTATAATGGTTTAAGAAGCTAGCTCATCATCAATGTTCTAGTTTTTGGTGTTTTGTTTGTTAGTTTTAACATAAAGTTATTTTATGGTAACAACTATTAAAGTAACACGTTTGTATAAAAATTGGGAAATTAGATCAAGACACTGGAGTACACTTAAAGGTACAACAAGGAAATATATAACAACAATAGTGTACAAGAATTGTTCAAAAAATGCAAATAAACTACTCTAGTTTTATAAAAAAAAAAAAATATTGCATATCGATGGTGATAAGTTGATACCTAGTAAAAGATAATTCGTGAATAGCTTCAGATAACTTCTTTTCATATCAAGGAAAAGTCGTTTGTCACGCATCAAAAAAAAAGTCAGTGTGTCAACTTATAACCATCGATATAGTAATCTAGTTTTTTCTATTTCTTTTGTAAGATTTGCATACTCAACCCGCTTGCCTTAAAACTTAAAATAGAAACTTTATAAACAATTCAAGGTAACTTAGCCGAATTATATTACTTTGTAGTTGAAATTTGTTTGCAAAATTTTTTCTGCAAAAAATGCAGAAAAATTTTTTAAATTTAAATTTTCATTATAGTTGTTTTAACGATGCATACAAAAGTTTTATTTAATCAATGATTATGTGCAACCACATGAACAAAATTTAGAAAAAATCAACCAACTAGTCAGACAAAAACCTACTGCTTTTATAAGTTTAAACATTTTTGTTTTAATTATAAATCTCTCAGGTGTAACACTAAACAAATGCATCTTTTTTTTTTTAACAAAATATATTAAAAACCAAAAATTAAATTTATAAACTGATGAAAATATATAACCAATCTAATCATAATATCAGCATGTTACTTAAATACAGTTAAAGAAAAGGTTCATGATTTAGTTCAATCGAAGTGGTTTTTCAAATTGAACATTAAATTCGATTGCAGATTTTGTTGGGTCTACAAAAAAGCCGATTTTGCATGTCCGAAATGGTGCTTGAACGCTATAAAAAGAAGTAATTTTTGCATAGAATCATTACTGGCGATGAAAAATGGATCCATTATGACAACCTAAAGCGCAGGAAATCTTATGTGAAGCCGAATATCTATGGCGCCAAGGTAATGCTCTGTATTTGGTGGGTTCAAACGGTTCTCCAGTTATTACGTTTATAAAAAAATATATTTTTTTTTCAACTACTAAAGTATTTAAAGTAATTCCTTTATCCTACTTAAAATTTGAAATCAAAATGTCTATATGACGTTAAAACAACACTGTACTTAGATATAATATGAAATTTGCCCTGCGGCAACCCGTCTCCATTCAATACGCAAACTGCCTGCTCTTGAACGTAAAAACCATACCTCAGTTTGGCAACAATTGGGAAAAAGGAGAACGTAGGAGATTGGAAGATAAACAAAAATTTAAAAGTAGAATGTTTGTGCATGTCTGTGTTTGATCACTTTTGAGTAAAAACAATAACAGAAAGCTGAATGGGAAAGACAACTATGAATTAGTTACATTGCATTCAAGGCCTTACTTGGTTGAGATGGCTAAGCAGTCGCACCTTAGTATAGTTACGTTTGTAATGTAGGAATAGGCACGGGTTGTTGAAAAATTGTCCTATAGAGACAATCTGACAATAAAATATAAATAATAATACAATTTAATGGAAAATCACTGATGAGGCCTGTCCACACACATAATAACCCATGCATAAAAATACGAAATTAATGTCTAAACAACAAAAACTTTCGTAAAATAAACCATTTTTCGTATATTTTACGAAATTTTTTGTTATTTTGATATTTTTTCGTAATTTTATGCATGGGTTATTATCAGTGCATAGAAAAAGGCAGAAACTCGATCTAGTCTGATTTGCAAATTAATGTGTTTATAATTTTTAGAGAAAAAGGTTTATTCTTCTTCTTAAGCTCAAAGCTATTAAATCAAAAGTCCAAATGTTTTTTTTTATTTTTTAAACAATTAGCAAAAATAACTGCTTACTGCAAAAATACTGCTTTAAAGTACAGTATTAAAAATAGCTGCTTTAAACAGCTGTTACGACATACAGTTTTAGTTGTTGTTTTTTTTTAATAACTCTCATTAAATAACTGCATTAGTTCTTTTCTATTTTTGAATAGAAAAACAACTATGATTACACTTAACAACAACAATTATTGATTGCTACACAAATAACTGCCATCTAGTAACTGTAAAACTTTTTCGAGTGCGGATATTGGAATAATGTCCGTTGGAGTAATGACGGAGCACCTACAACATCATAGGCATTACATCATGCCTTTAAATTTACTGGCGGAGTAATTTCCTTATTAGATTTTGTGAATTTTAACAAAGTTATTTCTTTGCATGTACTCTAACCCCATATGAACAAGATTTTTCTATTTCGCTTTAAATTTCAAAGGAAATTATGCGCAGATTTAGAACATTGCACACGCGAACAAAAAAAAAACATAATTGCAAGTGAATAATTAATAAGCGAATCATTCATATATGGAAGAGAGTTAACAAAAATAATAATAACCAACAAAAATCAGACCCTATAAACCTAAACATTAGGGTGGCTTCAATATGAATTAAAAGATTTTCAAGAGATTTTGAGAAATAAAAAAAATATTTTTTGTCGATGACCGATAAGAAGATAGTACAAAGATGCTAAAAGTTTCTAAAAGAAATTATTATCACCACCTTAAGTTTATTTTTCCTTTGAAAAGAAGTTTTTCTTCGAAAATTTTAAAAAATTTTCTTTTAAAAATGTCATAACAGATTTAGATATTTTTCGGTAATACGAATAACTATCATAAAAAATTCCCAAAGGGAAAAAATTGAATAACATAAAAAAATGACGTAACAATTTTTGGGGTTTATTTCAATTTTGGGAGTTTAAATTTTGAGAACCCCCAAAAAATTTTGGGGGTTTATTTTATCTTTAAATTTTGAGATTATTTCATTATGAAAAAAAAAATAAACTCCAAAATTTAAATAGTTTGGAGATTATTATAATTTAATTTGTATTTGGTTATTTTATTTTGTTAAAAGCTAAAGTTTTAGGCACTACGGAATAACCCCAATAAGATAATAATACGATTTTTTATAATTCAGTGATTTAGTGTTGGATAATAAACTATAGTTAAAAAATGTGCCGCAGTCTAAAATTTGATTAATGATGAAATGGCACTGCGAACCGCAATTTTCATGCGTAGAAATTATTCGAATATTGGTTTAATTTTTGCAAGGCAGCATGTCGAGAAATTACAACAAAAATTAAGGAATTATCATACCATACATACAGTAGTGGACTAAAGTGGATACATTAATTCAAGATTTTCCGAAATTTGTTATAATTTTTGTTTTATTATAAAAACTTAAATGATTTTTTTAAAGCATAAAACTAAAACATTCTTCTTCAATAAAAACATAAATACAGAAGACTATATCGTTAAGAAGTTAATAAAAAAAAAAAAATAATTGCAAATTGTGACCGCTTTTATCCAGTATTGTTCATATTTAAAATTTTCGGCAAGTTCTTTCCTTAATATTTTGTCCAAAGTCCTTCGTTCTTTAAAACAGATTTTATGCGAGAAGGCGAAATTTTTAATAGTTTGAGGTGGAATATTAGCTCATTCCGCTGAAACTCTTGACCAAAGATCATCTAAGTTGGTCGGTGCTCGTTCGTATTGGGAGAGTCTTCTTTTGACAATTGCCCACAAATTTTCGATGGGATTCGAATCGCGGCTTTGAGCTGGCCACTTCAAAAACTGGAAAAACTACATTTGGATATCAGAAATTGAACAAACGTTATTAATACAGTTTTAAAAGAATTCAAATATGTATCCACTTTAGTCCACTACTGTACATAAATATACAATTTAAATAAATTAATAACTTTTTTTCTAATTTTATTTTTTTGGATTATTTCATTGCAGATTATTTCGTAGCACCTATTTTCCCTCCGAAAAAAATTTTATTTTTAGAACTAATTTTTTTTAAAGTTGTTTTTATTTTTGTCCAAATTTCAGACACTTATTATTTCCCCGATTATGAGGCTTTGAACTTGGTTCATCTAGGATGCTAAGAAATGTTCCCAGATTTTTTTTTTGCAAAAAGTTTCAACGTTTTCAATTTGCGAATACATTAATCACAGGGAAATTTTTTTAAGAACGAATTTGCGAGTTATTAACCATATTTTGTAAACGACAAACACACTCTCAGAACAATTACGTTGTGGAAACCGAATGTTTTGCCAACCGAATTGATTCGGTTGCAGAAACCGAACGAATTCGGTTGGAAAAAATTCGGTTGTCACAACGGAATTGTTTTCAGAGTGCAGTTTCAATACAGATTTTTAATAATTTTAAAAGGCAATTATCTGAAAAATTTCACCATTATCGAGCTAAATTCCACGTTTTAACATTTGCACAATTTAACATTTGCCAGTTTTTTTTGCTGGTCTTCTAATAAAGTTAAAATTTTTAGAAAATATTGAACAATATGTCGCGTGTCACTCAGAATCCACTCGCGTGCCACTAATAGCACGCGTGTCATAGTTTTGCCAGCGCTGATATATGAGATACTCAAAAAAGTTTGCCAATTACTACATGACAGTTATTTATGTATTAAATAATATTTGTTATTTTTAACTATAACTACAGTCGTCCTTCTATGGAAAAATACAAAAAAAAACTAATACGACAGTTATTTAAGAAAACAACTAACGAAAATACTGCAAAAGTTGTTTAAAACTGTTATTTTTGATATCATAATAAATAACTGCCTAAACAGTTGGTGTTGTGAGTTATTTAAAAAATAAAAAATTTAGTTGATTTTTAAATTCTCGTTTAGTTTATATTTGTTTGCAAATAAAAATTTGAAAATGATATTATATCTCCAATGCATAAAAAGACAGTTTAAATTTGATGTACGATGAAATGATTACACATTTTTTTGTGATTTTATAATATCAAAAAAGTTAACTATAAAAAACAGTTGGTTTTACCTATTTTGTCAGTTGTTTTAAAATTAGTTTAGTATAAATTTGTCAGTTAAATTTACGGCATTGTTGTTTATTTTTATTGAATTTGTTAGTCATTTTTCAACAGTTAAAAATAACTATATTTTCAGGTTTTTAAAATTGTTATTTTATCGCCTTTTTAACTGCGCATACCTTTGTTTGAACTATCATTTGCAGTAGATTTTGCCGATAAACTCTTTTGAGTATAATTTTCATAAAATATTTTCTCTTAAAATTTCATAAATTTGTTTTAAAACTCAACATATTTTGCAACTTTAATTCAGCAGACATATATATATTTTTTTTAGAGTGTAAAATTCAGGAAATTCGTCCTATTAAGAAACATGTTGCTTTCTTTGGAAAGGGGATAGTGGTGAAGTGAAAGGTGGTGAAAGATGAAGGGCTTCAAATATGGCAGCACTGTAATTCTGATGAAGAGTTGGCGAAATGTTTTGAAGCTTTTTCAATTCATTGCCCTGTTATATTATTTTACTTCGGTGGGGTTAAGTGCTGTGGGAACACCGAAGAAAAACGATACAATATGTATGAGGGATAGAAAAAACTCATATTATTATTATACCCTACACCACTATATGGTCAGGGTATTATAAGTTTATGCTGATGTTTGTAACACCAAAAAATATTGGTCCTAGACCCACCTTATAGTATACCGATCGGCTCAGAATTTTTTTTTTTTTATTTCGATTTAACGATGTCCGTCTGTCCGTCTATCCGTCCGTCCGTCCGTCTGTCCATGCATTCTTGTGCGCACTCTACAGGTCGCAAATATTAAGATATTTTGATGAAACTTGGTACAGCGACTTATGTCGGCCCTACTGATTTTGGTTAAAATCTGTCCATGTTTAGACCTAGTGCCCATATAATGGTCCCCCCAAAATTATATTGTTTATACGCTGCAGATCGCAAATATTAAGATATTTTGATGAAATTTGGTACACAGAGCTACGTTGGCCCATGGACGAAGCCTATTGATTTTGGTGAACATCGGTCCATGTTTAGACCTAGTGCCCATATAAGGGTCCTACCAAAATTATATTGTTTATACGCTGCAGGTCGCAAATATTAAGATATTTTGATGAAATTTGGTACACAGACCTATATTGGCCCATGGACGAAGCCTATTGATTTTGGTGAACATCGGTCCATGTTTAGACCTAGTGCCCATATAAGGGTCCCCCCAAAATTATATTGTTTATACGCTGCAGGTCGCAGATATTAAGATATTTTGATGAAATTTGGTTAGCTGACTCACGTTATAGAAAATTTGGCACAAGTCCCATTTTAGCCCATTCGAATTTCGGATCCAAACAAAGCTTTTAACCAGACTGGTGTAGGGTATTGTATAGTCGGCATGCCCGACTTTAACCTTTTTACTCGTTTTTTATAAATTGATGTTGCCTTGTATGGAAACCGAACCCGCAACCTTATGTGTAACGGTCCAACGTGCTAACCATTACATCAGTCCAAGTCTAATTTTCATATAATATTCTCTTAGAATTTCATAAATTTACTTTAAAAATCTAAATCGCCTAAATTTCAGAAGTTTCATTTGAAATTTAGAAATTATCGATTGTAATTTGGATTTTCTATTTAAAATTAAACAAATATAATTTGTAACACAGATTTTACATTTCAGTTTAAGAAACTATTAACAGCAACGAAAATTCAGAAAATATCAATTATAATTCATAACACATCAAATGATACAAGTATTAAGACAAAACTTATAAATTTTCAATGGTGTTTTTTCAATTCCAAATGGAATTTATGAATTTCAATTGATGTTTTCTAAAGTTCAATTGACATTTTCTAAATATGGATTGATATATTCGGAATTAAATTTTTAAATGAAAATTTGGAAATATATGCTTATATTTTCTGAATTTCAATTAATGTTTTATGAATTTTAAATGTTCTTATCTTTATTTCAAATAAAAATTCTCAATTTACATTGATGTTATCTGAATTTCTAATAGAATTTCATTTGATATTTTCTTACTTCTAATTGGAAAATCTAAATATCAGTTGATATTTCCTCAATTTCAAAAGGAAATTTTGAATTTCAATTGATATTTTCTGAATTACAATTTAAGTGGTGTAGTCAGTGAACTCCGTTCATCATGTTTACAATCTGAACTGCATTTTGAATTTTCTCTTTACAACTTCAAAAGTAAATTGTACCCTAATAATATTTCCTATCATTCTATGATTATGTATGTTTCTATTTTCCGTTGGGTTTTTGAGAATTTTTTTTATTGTTGTTGTGGTAGTTGTTATAGTTACTTCATTAATATACATATTTCAACAACATTAACTCATATTATATTTATATTTTTTTTTTCTTTTTTTCCACAATTCACTTAACAATTACTGTTAGATTAACGTTGTTAACTTGGAACAAACCTGTGTTTGATGGTTACTTATACGGTAGTCAATTTATGTTTTTTTTATATGGCGAGATGAATTAACATTTTATGATTATGGATGTGAAACTTTTAATTTTATAGTTTCCAAAAGGCAGAGATATGAAATATTGGTAGCATTAGCGGTGTTCTTAAGAATTAAGCTAATTAAAATAAACTTTGTAAGAGAAGTGTAATTCTATCTTTCGATTATAGCTTAAATAAAGTTTTAATCAGATTAAAATTAAAAACGAGTAAAAAGGTTAAAGTCGGGCATGCCGACTATAGAATACCCTACACCAGTCTGGGTAAAAGCCAACTAATGTCACCAAAATCAATAGGCTGCGTTATTGGGCCAATATAGGTCTGTGTACCAAATTTCATCAAAATATCTTAATATTTGCGACCTGCAGCGTATAAACAGTATAATTTTGGTAGGACCCTTATATGGGCACTAGGTCTAAACATGGACCGATGTTCATCAAAATCAATAGGCTTCGTCCGTGGGCCAAAATAGGTCTGTGTACCAAATTTCGTCAAAATATCTTAATATTTACGACGTGCATCGTATAAACAATATAATTTTGGGGGGACCCTTATATGGGCACTAGGTCTAAACATAGACCGATGTTCACCAAAATCAATAGGCTTCGTCCTTCGGCTGCCATAAGTCGGTGTACCAAATTTCATCAAAATATCTTAATATTTGCGACCTGCAGCGTATAAACAATATAATTTTGGTAGGACCCTTATATGGGCGCTAGGTCTAAACATGGACCGATGTTCACCAAAATCAATAGGCTTTGTCCTTGGGCCAACGTAGGTCTGTGTACCAAATTTTATCAAAATATCTTAATATTTGCGACCTGCAGCGTATAAACCATATAATTTTAGTAGGACCCTTATATGGGCACTAGGTCTAAACATGGACCGATGTTCACCAAAATCAATAGGCTGCGTTACTGGGCCAATGTAGGTCTGTATACCAAATTTTATCAAAATATCTTAATATTTACGACCTGCAGCGTATAAACAGTATAATTTTGGTAGGACCCTTATATGGGCACTAGGTCTAAACATGGACCGATGTTCACCAAAATCAATAGGCTGCGTTATTGGGCCAATATAGGTCTGTGTACCAAATTTCATCAAAATATCTTAATATTTACGACCTGCAGCGTATAAACAGTATAATTTTGGTAGGACCCTTATATGGGCACTAGGTCTAAACATGGACCGATGTTCACCAAAATCAATAGGCTGCGTTATTGGGCCAATATAGGTCTGTGTACCAAATTTCATCAAAATATCTTAATATTTACGACCTGCAGCGTATAAACAATATAATTTTGGTAGGACCCTTATATGGGCACTAGGTCTAAACATAGACCGATGTTCAAAAAAATCAAACTTGTTCGTCCTTGGGCCAACATAGGTCTATGTACCAAATTTCATCGAAATATCTTAATAGGTGCGACCTGTAGAGTGCGTACAAGATTGCATGGACAGACAGACAGACGGACGGACGGACGGACGGACAGACGGACATCGTTAAATCGAAATAAAAAAAAATTCTGAACCGATCGGTATACTATAAGGTGGGTCTACGACCAATATTTTTTGGTGTTACAAACATCAGCACAAACTTATAATACCCTGACCACATAGTGGTGTAGGGTATAATGAAATGGATTATGATTATAGACAATAGAAATGTAAAACAATTTTTGTTCCTTTGCAAGAAGAGTATAGACGAAAATATTGCAATCGAAAATTTTGTAAATTGAAGCGTTCTGAATGCGGTCAAATTATATTACTATGTTTATGAATAATCTTAAACAAACCTTATACTTCGAATACACTCAAAAAAGTTTGGCGTTAGAATCTACTGAAAATGAAAGTTAAAATAAGGGTATATGCAGTTAAAAAGGCTGCAAAAGTAATTACCTTCAAATTAACTAAAACTGTAGTTATTTTTAACTGTTGAAAAATATTTAACAAATGCATTAAAAGTCACTAACAAAGTAACTGACAAATTTTTACTACAAAAATGTTAAAATAACTGGAAAAACAGGTAAAAACTACTGTTTTTACAGTTAATTTAGTTGATATTATAAAAGTATATTTAAATAAAAAAAAATCATTTTTTTCATTCGATTATAAAAAAATGTATAATTACTTTATCATACTTGAAATTTTAAATAAAAATTCCAAATGGTGCATTGGAGATACAACTCAATTTTCTAATTTTTATTTCTTCACTAAGAATGTATAAATAATAACAAACCTAAACGAAACAAGAATTTTAAAACAATCAACGAAATTTTTTTATTTGTTCAATGACTACCAAAAATATTAAAATAACTAACCAAATTATTTACTGTAAAAGTACTGCTTTGGCAGTTGTTTGTTATTATATTAAAAATAACTGCTTTAAAATACTTTTACGAAATTTCAGTACTTTTCGTTAGTTTTTTTCTTAAATAACTGTCATATTAGTTGCTTTGTATTTTTACATAGAAAAACAACTGTACTTATTGTTAAAAACAACAACAACTGATTACTACACAACCAATTGTCATGTCGTAACTGTCAAATTGCTTTGAGTGTATAAATTGGTTTGTTGGTGATATTAGATAATGCAGAAACATTGTATTGTAAACCAATATTAAATAATTTCAGCAACGGAAATCATCTTTGCAACCGCACTTAAGAATTTTCTTACAATTTCTTTAGTTGTAATTTAAACACCCAATTTATAAAAATGTATAGATTTGATTACAAATTTTATACCCAATTGTAGATGTTATAGACAAGATTAAAAAAGCCTAGTATGAATAAAACAAAGAGTTACACAAACACTAATATTAGTTATTATCTAGAAAATACACCCAAAAAAGTTTGTCAGTAGAATCTACTTCAAAGGACAGTTAAAACAAAGATATATGTAAACAAAAATGGGCCAACAGTTTTTTCACCATTGATATATGTATGTAATTAAAAAAGTAGTTATTTTTATCTATTAAAAACAATTGAAAAATTATAAGCAAAAACTACTGTAATTTTCCAGTTAATTTTTTTCGACATTACAAAAGGAAAATTGGTAACCGAAAAATGCAGTTACCATAACCCAGAGATTCGAAAGACCTAATTCAATTTAAGCTTAAATTACGAAAAATTTAATTCAGATTTTAAAAATGTTCTTATATCATTCCGATAAATCATCCCTAAAGAAATCATTTATATGATTCATTCCCAAAGCTTTAATAAGGATTGAATGAATTCCCAACTTGAAGCATTCAGATTGCATGTTCATTTGGGTGGGTCGATTTAGCAATCGATATTGTGTCATCGAGTTTTCGATAGCTTTTGGCATGAGGTACAAAAAGTTCAAAAAAAATCATTTTCGAGGCACCCAAATTTCAATATTTTACAAATTTCTAATAAATGCTAGATCAGCGGCATCTTACGGTGGCTTTTTGAAATAACTAGTAGAGTTGTAAATAATATAACATTACAGCCTTTCCAGAAAGGTATTAATTATGAAAATCGGATAAAAAATGTGACAACTAGAGGTAAAAATATATAAGTAAAATTATTTTTTTTTTGGTACAGTAATATTTCCAAGGTGTCACTTCAGAACTGATTCCGCGAGTGTCACATTAGTACCAGTTCCGCTCCCTAATTTTTCTATTTCCCTATTTAGAGTATGACGACAATTGCCCCCATCCGTATGACATCTCCATGTAAAAAAAATGTTTTTTGTTTCAACGCTTTTAGTTTTTCCTTCGCAAACCACACTGTCTGCCATTTAGTTAGCATTTAAAAAGGAAACTTTAGTATCTGTTAAGTTTTAAAAACCAGTAATTTTCAATGTATAAGTTTAAGTATAAATCGTTAAAGAAGATTGTCATGTTAAAACTTAAATACATCGTAAATTTTATGACGCGACTATGTTTATTTAATGGCAAAAATATACAGAAGAATCATTAACAAGTGCTTCATGGGACGTTAACAGGAACAAGTTTGTTTTAAAAACAATTTGTAGTTGATTTTGCATATTAAAAAGAGGTGATATGACATAACTCCAACAGATATTATCCCAATTTCTAGCCTTGGGACTTAAACGCAGAGAAAAGAGCATCATTTTATAATAGTTTAAGAGCATCATGATATATATGAAACTCATAATGATCATAATATGATCCCAATGATCATAACATGATCCTAATAGTCATAACAAAGTCTTAAATGATGTTAAAGTCGTCATCGCTGATCATAATATTTTCAGTAAGATTAAATTTTATGATGACTAGAATCATATTTCCATTTCCCCAATCATATTTAACTATGATGGGGTTTCTAGAAGACGTTCTGTTACACGAATGAGCGACTACATGTATGTATTTTGTTATTGTATTTTCGTTCGTGTGAAGCAAAACGTCATCTAGAAACACCACCTATATATTTTCTCTGCGTTTTGGCTATGTGCAATATCAGATTCGCTGATGAAAGTCTTTTTATGTTTTCATGTCCGAAAGATTTTCGAACATAAAAACCAAAACCGGATAGCTTGGTAACGTTCGTTGGGGTAATGTCCAGAAACCTTAAAAGAATTTTTCATAGATTTGGTATAATTCATTATTAAGAAAATCAAGATTTGGGTTTTATTTGATATTGTAAGAAGTAATCTCCAAAAAGGAATAAATATTTTTTAATTAAATATTTAAAACCTTCCGCGCTCTGTGAAATAGAGTACATTGAGTATGGTGATAATTGGCTTACACTTATGGTGATTTTTCCAATACTTCGACTTTTATTAAAATCTGGTGTAACCTCTGCATGTTTGGGAATCACTGGTAAATTTTTCTAAACTCTAGTGTTACCACTTCATGTTTGGGAATCTCTGCCGAGTTTTCGAACACTTTGGGTTATGTTAAACTCTAGTGTTACAACTTTGTGTTTGGAAATCACTTCATGTTTGGGAATCGTGTTTGAGAATAAACTGACGTAGTCCGATATGGGATTTACAAGGATTTACATATCCAAATTTCACCAATTTTGATGAAATTTGGACGTCTTCAGAATTTTATAATTTTTCTGCAGGAAAAAGTTCTTAGATTCTGAATAATTATTCCTACTGAAAATCTATCAGATCCTTAGGACTTTTTCCAATTTACATTTCCTTTACAGAAAGTCTTAACTTGTGAGAACTTTTACCTTAAAAAAGTCTAGGGCTTTACCAAATAAATAAGTCGCATATTTTAAGGATTTTTTGAGATTGTGAGAACATTTCTTCTTATAGAAAAACTTTCGGATTCAAGTATTTACATAATCTGATATTTTGCAAATAGAAAAAGTCCTAAGGATTTGCAACATTTTGTATATGAAAATCTGAGTATATCTTTAAATACTTTTTCTTGACAGAAAATACTTAAAAATTTTTCTTTAATGCAGGAATACACGTTCAATATTATTGATCAAGTTTTCAAACATCAACCAATCAGAACATATTATTTTTAAATACTTTGTTCTGATTGGTTGATTTTTAAAACATTGACTAAAATCTTTTCTTTAATGTAAAGTTATTAGGACCTTCTTAGGAGTCTCGGGAATTTAAGTTTTATCCGCAAAAAAAAGTTTTTAAAATCAAGTTTTTTTTAAATAGTAAAAACTCTTTAAAAATGACCCTTAATATTGTTATATAATTTTTTATTAATAAAATATTTTAAAAATAATTTTATTATTTTTTTCTTGGGCTGTATATAGCATTCTTCAGCATTTTTACGCACAAAATTGGTAAAATTATCTACAACTTATGTAAATGGTGTACACATTGTCAATGCAAAAATATACATTTTGTGTGTAATTGCCTTACGCATAAATAATGTGTGTAATTATTTTATTTACACACTCTGGAGCAAATTTATTCAATCTATAGTAGGAGTACAGTTTCCTATTCTAAGTTGGGTAATCTTAAATAAAAATGAGTTAGAGTATATGAAAAAATTCTAAAAAATACCAAAACATTTAATTTTTATTCCGAATTTTAATTTTCTTAGTATGAGATTTGGCAGCTAAAAAGTGAGGTGTTCGTTTATTTTTCTTCTCCTCTATATATGAAAATTACAGCGTAATCTGTGGGTAATCCCAGAGAAACCTTACTTGATAGTTACCATGCAGGTAATCGACACAAAATTTGCCTAAATGTATTTTTTGACAATTTTATGTAGATTTTTTTATATATTTTCTGGCCTGGCCATAAGATAAGGATTTAATTAGTGTAAATTAGTGTAAAGTATTATAGAGTCGGCATGCCCAGCTGTAATTTTTTACTCGCTTTTCTTATAAAGGTAGCTTAAATCTGCACAATGCTTACATTGCTGCAAAAAACTATGCGTTTTTGTCTTAAGTCTTTTATTGCTAATATGCTACCGTACGTATGTGTCTTAAGTCTTTTGTTTTATTCATCTATTTCGATAAATAATTCATAGTTAAGTCAAATACAAGCTAAAATATGCAAGCATGAATACATATAAACTTACAAAAAATAATTTTATTTAAAAAAAATGTATAAATAATTGTCATGTCTAATCCTTAAACATTGTGTGCTGTGCAGCATTAAATATAAACCGTTGTTTTTTTCTTCTTCTTCTTTAATTCCCATCAATAAATATCCATTATACTGAAAGCACAACTAAATATTTGATTAAATTCTTAATTTGTTTTTTTTTTTTGTTTTTTTTTTCAGTTTCATATCCTATAGTTTATTGAGATAACTGTATTAAATGCACAATATGTTTGATAGTATTTTTTGATATGTTTTCTATTAAATTATTTCTACACATTTTATATTTATCTTCAATTTTCTATAAGACAGTTATTTGACCGTATTTTTTGTATTTTTTTATTTGTTTACTACAGCGTCCATAATATGTGCTTTAAGTGAAGTAAAATTATTAATAGTAGAATTAAGTTAATATTGATTTGTTTATAACACCATGAATTATCTATTGTATTTCATTCAAAAATAATTTAACACACATTTAGAAGACAAAGGGAAAGAACTTTTAATTTATTACCAAAACAAACTCAAAACAAGATTTAAGTGGTTGATTATAGTGATATGTCAGTAACAATAGAAATTTTATGCTATTCTACCGTTGGATGATCTAGTTTTTTTAATAAAATTAAGATAATATTTGAAATATTTTTGAATTTTATAACAGCTTTAAAAAATAAATTTATAAATAAAATTCCAATAAAAATTCTACTCAGTAACTTTTACAAGTATTTTATGTATTATATGAGTAAACATGTCACTCTTTTAAAGATAAAAGGGGAAAAATACTAAAAAAAAAATGATTTTTCAATAGGGTTTCATCTTATCAGTTCAATGGTTTTAAATAAACTATTACTTTTGTAAAAAATTTAATTTAAATTTACAACTAAAGTGTTGGCCGATAATAAGAAAGTGACGTATAGCGATTGTCATTGTGAGAGCAAATGAGTCCAAAATAATGGCGTGCGATGGTAACTAGACCGTACCTCAAAAAAAAAAAAAAATTCGCCATACACCATCCAATCTAAATTGTTTTTGCAAGGAGGTTTTAAAAAAAAAATTATTATTTTGCCGAACGTACACTAATAGAAAAAAGTCTGTAAAAAATTTTGTTGAAACTAATAAAAATTAGTTAAAATGATGCTGCAAAAAAACTGCTAAATTAGCAGATTACTTTTGCTATATAATAGTAATATAGAAACAGCAAAAATAAAACTGTTAAATATATAGAACTTTAGTTATATTTGAGCTAAATTTTTGTAAATGGAGAATAGCAAATTAACCTGCTAAAATCAGCAAAAAATTTTGCTAAATAATTAGTAGCCTAAAAACTCACCAAAAAATTTAAAATTTTCGAAGTTTTTTTTCGATTTCTTTTTTTAAACACAAATAAAGTTCGAGCCTTTTGAAAACAACAGTTTACAATTTTTTAGCAAATATTTCTGCTGATTTTAGCAGAATAGACTGCTATTTGCATTCAAATAAATTAAGCTTAAAATTAGCAAAAATTTTGTAAATTTAACAGTTTATTTTTGCTATTTTTAGTTTACAAATATTTAACAAAATTTTCTGCAGATTTTACAGTAAAATTTGCTATTTTCAATTAACTAAAAGTTAGCCTAAATATAACTAAAATTTTGTAAATTTAACAGTTTTAATTTTGCTGTTCTCATTTTACTAGTATTTAGTAAAAAAAATCTGCTAATTTTAGCAGTTTTTTCGGCAGCATCAGTTTTAACTAGTTTTTAGTAAATTTTTCTGCTATTTTTACAGATTTATTTCTATGAGTGTAGCCGTCGCCATTTTACATTATTATACCCTACACCACTATGTGGTCAGGGTATTATAAGTTTGTGCTGATGTTTGTAACACCAAAAACTATTGGTCGTAGACCCACCTTATAGTATACTGATCGATTCAGAATTTTTTTTATTTCGATTTAACGATGTCCGTCTGTCCGTCCGTCCGTCCGTCTGTCTGTCTGTCCATGCAATCTTGTGCGCACTCTACAGGTCGCAAATATTAAGATATTTTAATGAAATTTGGTACGCAGACCTATGCTGGCCCAAGGACGAACAAGTTTGATTTTGGTGAACATCGGTCCATGTTTAGACCTAGTGTCCATATAAGGGTCCTACCAAAATTATATTGTTTATACGCTGTAGGTCGTAAATATTAAGATATTTTGACGAAATTTGGTACACAGACCTATGTTAGCCCAATAACGCAGTCTATTGATTTTGGTGAACATCGGTCCATGTTTAGACCTAGTGCCCATATAAGGGTCCTACCAAAATTATACTTTTTATACGCTGCAGGTCGTAAATATTAAGATATTTTGATGAAATTTGGTACACAGACCTATATTGACCCAATAACGCAGCCTATTGATTTTGGTGAACATCGGTCTATGTTTAGACCTAGTGCCCATATAAGGGTCCTACCAAAATTATACTGTTTATACGCTGCAGGTCGTAAATATTAAGATATTTTGATGAAATTTGGTACACAGACCTACATTGCCCCAATAACGCAGCCTATTGATTTTGGTGAACATCGGTCCATGTTTAGAACTAGTGCCCATATAAGGGTCTCCCCAAAATTGGCTTGGTTACAAACTGCAGGTCGCAAATCTTAATATATTTTAATGAAATTTGGTGCGCTGACTCACATTATAGAAAATTTTGACACGAGCCCCATTTTAACCCATTGGAATTTCGGATCCAAACATAAGTTGGCTTTTACCCAGACTGGTGTAGGGTATTGTATAGTCGGCATGCCCGACTTTAACCTTTTTACTCGTTCATTATATCTTTGGCATTTACAGTCGGATCTTAAAGTATGATACATCGATGGTTTTCTCTCGAGGGGACCAATGTTTTACTCTAAGGACATTGACCTCAAGTATGCCGTTATAGTATTTACTAGGGTATTCAATCGATTAATCGGAAAATTTTTCTCTAAAATTGTTCCAATAATTTAAAATGTCCAAATTTCGAATAACGAATAATTCGAATAATTTCATACGATTAATCGATTAATCGAAATTGGTAGAAAATTACAAAAATGTTTAAAAAATA
Source organism: Leucophora obtusa (assembly GCA_949987735.1). Classification (NCBI taxonomy): domain Eukaryota; kingdom Metazoa; phylum Arthropoda; class Insecta; order Diptera; family Anthomyiidae; genus Leucophora; species Leucophora obtusa. The sequence continues at coordinate 33,454,338 of OX465299.1, read as the reverse complement.
TAAATTTTTTATTAAAGTAAATGTGGTAAAATCACAAAACTTTTTTAAAAAATTGTAATAAATAATTTGCTGTAGGCTTGTACCTATCTGGATTTCATTCTAGCTTAAGAAAATAATTAAGGGACGACCTTTTAGAATTTCTAGAAATATTTGTTAGCTTCAACTCAATGAGTTTTTAATATTTTAGGCAAAAAATATTTTTTTCTTCATACATTTATTTTTACCGGCAAAACTGTTGAGTATATAGAAAAACGTTATATGAACAGATTAAAGGAATTGTAATTTTTAATTTTTTTAAAATTGTTTGAGCAAAATCGGACTAGTGGTTCTCGACTTATGTCAAAAAAAGACCACCAAAGGTGACAATTTCCCCTATATGACAGTTACTAACTTCAAATATCTCGATTCCTAGACGTGACCCAGCGAAACGCCGGGACATGTATAACTTGTTTTTGACCGATATAACATTTCCCCATCCCGATTTTGACTTCGCATAGTGTAATTTGCTGTAGGATTGTACGTATCCGGATTTCATTCTGGCCTAAGAAAATAATGAAGGGACGACCTTTTAGAATTTCTAGAAATATTAATAAGCTTCAACTCAATGAGTTTTCAAGTAGGAGCGTTAATAAAAATCTTAAATCCCAAAGAAAAACAACATAAAATTATCACAATTTGCTTTTATCATCAGGGAAAATCAATTCTCAACAGAATTCCTTTCTACATTTACGTTGTGGTTCTCTCCGATTTGGATAAAATTGTAATATAATTATTATAAATTCTTGTAGTTTATTTAACCTTCTTTTTCTATTTTAACTGCACAATTTTCTTGAGCTTAAGGTTTTGTTTTTTATGTATAAAAAGTTTTTTCTTTCAATATTTCGCTACTCCAATGTGTAGCATCTTCAGGAAATAACAATTAAATTAAAAAATTATAAACAATTTGAAAGTTTATAAAATTTTTTTTTTTGAAAACAATTTGAAAGTTTGAAAAAATTTTTTTTTTTGAAAAATTTTTTTCAAACTTTCAAATTGTTTATAATTTTTTAATTTAATTGTTATTTCCTGAAGATGCTACACATTGGAGTAGCGAAATATTGAAATAAAAAACTTTTTATACATAAAAAAAACAAAACCTTAAGCTCCAGAAAATTGTGCAATTATAATTAATATATTTAATCAGAAAAATACAAATGGGAAAGCGATGGCAAAGCAATTTAACAGATAGTACAAGTACTGGCAAAAACTACTTTTCCATTCGAAAAATGATAACATTATTAGACAAAAGAACCCGCTGTTCAAAAAGCGTTGGAAAAGCACTGAAGATACAAAATTTTTGAATGTTGGCAAAACGGGGACAAAAAAATAAAAATAATGACAAAACCTGATCTCAATTATTAATTTTTTTTTATTTTTATGAATTTCAGAAGAGTTACTGAATTTATTTTTGTTCCCTTTTTTAAATAAAATTATTAAAAACACAACAAGTGTATGTATATTATTTCACATAAAATTTTTTCGATTAATCGATTAAATTTTAAATTTTGTTCGATTAACCGATTAAAATTCCGAATAATTATTTGGACGATTAATCAATTAAAATAAAAAGCCGATTAATTGAATACCCTAGTATTTACCCACCATATCTCAGTTGTAAACCCCCTAATATACGACCCTAATGTAAGAAAATTAAAGCTCGCAAAAAATCATGAAACTTTTACTAAGGAAGTTTTTCGATAAACCCAGCAGAATTTTTTTAAATTTTTTTGGTTGCCGAACGTAGGGGTCGCCTTTTTACATTTTTTTTTTCATTGGATTTTTCCTTTATAACAAATTCATTAATATTTAAAAAGGGATACCTTAGTTACAACTTAATTTTATTATTGTCTCCATCTAAATATAAAATCAACATCAATAAAAACTTTAAATTAATGCTAATAGGTTAACTGTTATTAAAGCAACACAATAATGATGAATTATAAACAATATAAAACTTTTATTCAGTTTCTTTTATATTTAAATGTTAATCGAAAAAGTTTAACTGTAAAGTGTTTATTGTTGTCTATTAAAAATGAAATAAACAACAAGTGGAAACCAAATATAACACCCTTCTTCATTTAGACAAAAGTGTAGGTTTTCAAATTTCAAATTAAACAACAGATAAAAGAATTGGGGGAAAAAGAAAACAATAAACATATTTCTCAAATTTATTTAAAATTTTACTAAAAATTTATGATAAATTTAATGTATTTAGCGGCAAAATTCTAAAGCAAATACACGCACGAAATAACTATATAACGGAATAAATATTTATTATATTTTATATCATATTCAAAACTGTAGTTTTTTTGTTATTGTTGCTGTTGTTGTTGGTACGCTATAATTTATTGCCATATTTGGCGTTGAATGCTTAACAATAGTAGTAAAATATATGCAGCAGCTTGGCTGGTTTATGAATGATCTTTTACAAAAAATACTATCAATTTGTTTGATATTGAAAATGAGAACTTGTTTTTAACACTAAATAGTTCAGATAGGATATTTTGTGTACAGTAGACCGTACCACCTTACAAGCAAAAAAAAAAGTTAAAGGTAGACCTTCGAATATAAAGTATTTTTGCAAGGGAATTTGGAAAAAATAATTTTTTTGCCGAACGTTGGAGTCGCCTTTTTTAATTTTTCGTTTTAACTTCAGAATTTACAATCAGATTTTAAAGTGTGATATATCGGTTTTTTTCATAAATGAGACCATATTTTTGGTATAAAAAAAAAAACAACAAAAAAAATAAAAAAAATTATGCTGGAATTATTGAAAAACTTCCTTAGCAAAAGTTTAATGAATTTTTGCGAGCTTTAGTGGTCGGACATTAGGGTGGTACGAACTGAGATCTGGTGGGTAAATACTAGAACGGGATACTAGAGGTTAATGACCCTTAGAGTAAAACATTGGTCCCCTCGAGTCAAAAACGTCAATGTAACATACTTTAAGATCCGACTGTAAATGTAAAAGATACCATATAACGAAAAATTTAAAAAGGCGACCCCTACGTTGGGCAAAAGAAAACAACGGTGTATGGCGACCTTTTTTTTGTGGTACGGTCTAGTGTACAGCAACGAAAATAATTTTCAATTTAATGAAAACGGTTTTTGAATCTTTGAAGTGATTGCATCATGTCCAGTTAGCCACTAACTGGGTCTTTATCTGGCAACATTTTTGTTGTTTTCCATAAAAAAATTTTTAATTTAGCAGTCGGCTAAATTCTTACTGGACATTCAATCATTCGATCCTTAAAGTTTTTCTCTATAAATATTTTTAATCAATTAAATTTTTAATATAAAATAATCACATTTGCTTTTTAAGTCTTTTGCATTCATGTAATGATTACAGAAGAAAGTTTATGAATTACATCAAAGTACTTTAAGGGGGGTATCGACTCTAGGAAAAATTTAGTTTTCGATTTTTTTTTATATTTCATTTGGATAGAGCATACTCTTCAGTATACGCTCCGAAAATATCAATAAAACATTCGAAGAAATAAAATTTCCACATGTTTCTTTGTAAAATATATTTTAGTCACAAAGTAACCCAGCAAAATCTTTCATTACCAAATAAGTGGTTATATAACGAAACTAAAATTTTTTGCTGCTTATAATTCGGCGTCAGTATTAGATATTTTTGTTAGACGAAGACGTGTTTGTAAGCAGTCTAGCTTACGCGCGACTACTTATTTAATTACAAAAATAATTTGATATTGGTAACTACTTATTTTTTAACGACTAATAAGTATATGAGTAAGCCTTATTTTTAACAACTTGTAACCACTTATTTTTTAACTGCTTATTAGCACCCGAATAACTAATTATTTTGGTAACTACTTATTTTATATAATTTTATAATGCAGCGGGTAAGCGGGGGCACAAATCTTAAGTGTTTTTTCCTGCAGCGAATATGGATAACTACTTACAAAAAGGACTTTGTCGCACAAAAATAATGAGTTTTGACACCGAATTATGTATAGAAGACCCTAATTTTGCTGCTTATTAAACACGTTTTCCCACAACCATTAGTTCAAAATCGGCTGCCACTGTACAGCCAATACGGGTAAACCGATATCGATGTGGTTTTCTTCTTTCGTAGTCAATAAAAAGCTGTAGTCTTTACCGTGGCCGTTTTTTTGAATTTTATTCAAATAAATTTTATATTTCCAAGCAAAATTGTTTTTTCTTGCCTTTTTTAAAATTTTTAAGTTTATGTGGCAACTTTGTTAAAAAAGAAATTAAAAAAACAAAAATCGGGCCACGCTAAGTATAAGAGAATTTATCTGGGATTAAGTTTCACTTTACATTTTTATTTTCCCACAAATAATGAAGTCTGCATAGTGACAGCCGATTTCGCCTTTTTTAAAAGAGGCCAGTAATGAAGTGGCAACTCTGGCGATTTTGGCTGGGAAAATATAAAACTTATATTTTTTAAAAATACTACAATAACATGGTTTTTATATAAAAAAAAATAAAAAATTAAAAATATTGTTAATTGAATTTTTGACAACCGTTCAAATATGCCCTTTAAAATGCTGCTGTTACAGTATTTACCCCCCTTGATTAAGTGAAATTTGTTTACCTTAATTTACCTCCTACTGCCTTTTGTTTTTATTTAAGGAATTTTAAGACATTTTTCTTATGCCTAAAAAAATCATCCTGTCTTTGGGTTAAATAATCATTTGCAGTAGTTAAATACTACTTTGCCTACATATTGCTTATATAGTAAGCAACTAACTGCAAAATACACAAAAAAAAAATACAACTGATTACAGGTATGCTGATTATTGCCATAAATTAAATAACTTTGCATGTATAAAACTTCATGACGCCTTTGCTAACCACCAGCTATTAAGGCTACTTTTTCATTTCAACATTTGAATATGCATATGAGAAGATGGCCAATGCAAGAAGAAGAGAATAGTTAAGATTTTCAAACTTTATATTTTTATATAAAAATAGCTTCAGCAGCTGCAGGCTGTAAGTCTTAAACGCAATAGTTACGCATTTGATTATAAAACGTACCCAAAAGAAAACGCTGTTATATTGGTCAGGACTTGTTCTTCTTCGTATTTGCATATTAAGGAATTTTAACGTTTTTTTTCTACACAAACTGTATTTTGACAAAAACTAGCATTTAAATCTTTTTCTATTTAGCCTTATTTTCATAAAGTCAAGTTAGCAACTAACTGTGATTTTAACTAGCACATTTGTTATTATTTTGCCATGTAAAATTTTAATTTAACTGTTGGCTAAATTTTAACTGGACATTCAGTAAACGGGCCTTAGACATTGGCTAATATAATGCGATTAGAAGTCAATAGTTGTTGCAAAGAAATCAATATAGAAAATCTATGGTAAGTGTTTTTGGGAAACAGTTGGGTATTTTTTTCAATACGCAATAACTTCTCACTATTTGTAGTTATACTTATTACAACTTTGGACTTTGTATACATTTTAACTTTTAGTACATTCTAATTTAATAGTTAAATAAATTTTTATGCTGGTGATGATAGTTTTAGGAAGCAAAACTTATTAAGTATATAAAACATAATTATGGGTTTTGCATTTATGAAAAACTTTCTTGACAATTTGAGCTTATCATAAAAAGAACATGATATTTCTTGAATTTTTAATTACACAGAATTTTAGTTTTATAACCGAAGCCAGTTGTAAAATTGAAATATGATATTTTATGATTTTTTTTAGTATTAAATCGTTTGTAGTATTAAAAACTAGAAAACAATTTTGATGACAAAAAGTTTTACTCCTTAATTAACTTTTTATTTTAATAGATATATTTCAATTTTTCAAATGCTATCCAAAGACGATATCCTCACCTTCTTACCACATTTTATGCAGTGGAAACTCGTGCACCTTGGATGGCGTGTACCTTGGATCTTTACATTTTTCTCCTAGTTGCTAATGTTCTATTGTAAAGTCTTCTCTTATAAAGTTTTTTACTTTTCCTAATAATAATTTTAAACTAAAAAAAGTTTCTCTTAAGTCTATAGGAGACCCTAAAATTGGATGTGTCTATCTTGGATTGACAATAGTAAATTTTTGAAAAAAAAAATTAAACTAATTTTTTAAAAATACTCAAGATAATTACACTATGCGACACTCAAAATCGGGATGGGATGAAACCAACGGGAAATGTTATATCGGTCAAAAACAAGTTAGACGTGTCCCGGCGTTTCGCTGGGTCACCGCTAGGAATCGAGATATATCTTTTTTTTGACATAACTCGAGAACCACTAGTCCGATTTTGCTCAAACAATTTAAAAAAAATTAAAAATTACGATTGCTTTAATCTGTTCACATAACGTTTTTCTATATACTCAACAGTTTTGCCGGTAAAAATAAATGTTTGTTACCGCTACCATAAAAATCAATAACCTTTTGTTTATTACTTTTTTTTTAATATTTTAGGCAAAAAATATATTTTTCTTCATACATTTATTTTTACCGGCAAAACTGTTGAGTATATAGAAAAACGTTATATGAACAGATTAAAGGAATTGTAATTTTTAATTTTTTTAAAATTGTTTGAGCAAAATCGGACTAGTAGTTCTCGAGTTATGTCAAAAAAAGACCACCAAAGGCCAAATCCATATATCTCGATTCCTAGGGGTGACTCAGCGAAACGCCGGGACACGTGTAACTTCTTTTTTATCGATATAACTTTCCCCGGTAGTTTGAACCCTTCCCGATCACTGACCCCTACCATTTGTCCCACAGTGTTATTTTAACTTTTGCAATAAAAAATACAAAAATGTTTTTTTCAGACTTTCTTTATTTTCATATATTTAGTTACAATATTCTTCTAACTCAAGTGCAAATTCTAATAACATATGATATCATCATATTAGATTTTATTTGTTGTTTAATGGTCAACACCCCAATATTCAGTTGTCTGCAATAAAAATATGATTAAAAAGGTTAAAGTCGTACTTGCCGACTATATAATTCCCTACACCAGTCTGACTTAAAGCCAACTAATGTTTGGATCCGAAATTTGAATGGGTTAAAACGGACTTGTGTCAAAATTTTCTATAAAATCATAAAAGAGAAAATCGAAAATATAGCCCATATGGGCGATAGGTCCAGGTAGGGGGACCCTTATATGAGCACTAGGTCTAAACATGGACCGATTTAAACCAAAATCAATAGGCTTCGTCTTTGGGCCTACATAGGTGTACTTTGGGCCTACATAGGTGTAAAAAAGACAATTTTGGGGGGTACCCTTATATGGGCACTAGGTCTGTACATGGACCGATTTCAACCAAAATCAATAGGGGTCGTCCTTGGGCCAACGTAAGTCGGTGTACCAAATTTCGTCAAAATATCTTAATATTTTCGACCTGTAGAGTCGAAAGAATGCATGGATAGACAGACAGACAGACGGACATCGCTAAATCGAAATAAAAAAAAAATTCTGAGCCGATCGGTATACTACAAGGTGGGTCTAGGACCAATATTTTTTGGTGTTACAAACATCAGCATAAACTTATAATACCCTCTCCACGTAGTGGTGTACGGTATAATGATGATCGGTTTTACCAAATCAGAAAGTTCATATACAAAAGTATAAAATTCTCGTCCCGTTGAACTTTTGTAAGTTCTCTAATGTCCCGGTTTGTGTGTTCGAATTAGAGATGGGCGCGTGAGTGAATTTTGACTCACGCTCACGAACCAAAAATAATAATCACACATGACTCACGCACGAACAATTTTTTTATAATCACGCTCACGAAACACTCACGCTGACTAAACAATCACGGTTACGAAACACTCACGCTCACAAAATACTCACAAAAATACGAAATTTGTTTTTTATTTAAATTTTTTAAGGAAACTTTCTTTATTGAACATAAGTTTTATTTATTTATAAACCTACCCGCCCAAGTAAAAAAAAAAGTTATGGAGCCATATGAAGTTATATTTAATTATATATAATCTTTTATGTAATTAGATATAATTATATCCGAAAAATGAGAACGTCTTATTGTATCATATTGTATCGAATTGTATACAATTGTATACAATTTGGTACAATTTGATACAATTTTATGCAATTCGATACAATTGTATCCGAATTTTGTCCTCATCCAATTACATCAAATTATATCTTTTTGTATAAAATTATATAAATTGTTATAAAAGTGGACATAATTTGATACAATTATATCTAAATATTAACCTTATACTTTTTATCATATTATATAGGACCATATCTATCAATTACTTGTAATTGTAATTGTTCTTTTTTGAATTGCAATTATAAATAATATGTAATTGTAGATGAGTTTTTTTTTTCAATTACAATTACATGTAATTGTGTAATTGCATGTGTAATTAATTACAAAATGTAACGATTAACACCAGGTCTGCTGGAAATCTTATAATTTCGATAAATCTTCCATTACTTTCATCCAGATTTATCATGACATTGCAATAAACATGAAAAAAATTTTCTTTTAATTTAGTAATTTTAAAATAAAGTTAACAACACTGAAATTTTAAAGGTAATGGGATTATAATATACAACCAAGATATAAGAAATCAGTCAAGTGTACGTTATAGTATAGCGAATTTCGTATTAAAGCTTCAGTGTTGTTAATGTTATGGGTGAGTAAGGCATTTTTGACTCATGCTCCTAAACAAAAACAAATTACTCACGCACGAGCATTTCGTTTCTTACTCAGCACACGTGAGTATATTAAAAACTTACAATCAGAAAATTCTCACGCAAAACAGTAAAAATTACTAAAAACATATGATGCAAAAAATAAACTCACACACGAATCATGCACGGGTTATTCTTACGCTCACGCACGAATCACTTAAGTGTAGTAATTATTACTCACGATCACGTGTGAATAACGTGACTCACGAACATTTCGTGTCATGCGCCAATCCCTAGTAATTACTAAATCTAAAACTAGTTCAAAATCATTGATAACATGGAACCAAATATAATATAATACGGTTTTATATGGACCTTATATATTTTTATATAAAATCACTTTGAAAAAATTGCCTATGTGGGATGATATATAGTAATTATAGATGATTTTATAAAGAATGTTATAAGTTATATATGGGTTCATATTCGTCAATATATAAATATATATAATCATAACTACCACAAATTATAAAATATTTCTTATATGGATCCACATAGTTGTTTATTATTATGTATAGTGTCATACTAAATTATATATAAACGTATATGTAATTATATCTTTTATATGTTACTTTATGTACTTATATATAGCACATACATATATATGTAGGCCAGTATGTAATAATATAAAATCAAATATTTCTCCATATTAAAACCTTTGAGGAAAAAATATCTAATATATGACTATATAAAAGTACATATGATTGAATTTAAAAGCATATGTGGCCATATGTAACTATAAGTTACTATATGCAATTACATAAAATAATATATGATTATATCAAAACTTTTTTACTCGGGCGAGTAAAAATATTTTTTATATAGCCATTTATGATTTTATAGAATTATATATAGTGAATTTTGACTCATGCTCACGAACCAAAAATAATAATCAAGCATGACTTACGCACGAACAATTTTTTTATAATCCCGCTCACGAAACACTTACGCTGACTAAAGAATCACGGTTACGAAACACTCACGCTCATGAAATACTCACAAAACTACGAAATTTCCAAGCAAAAATGTGGAAGCAGTAAAAACGATTACTGCTTCCTTACTGCTACTTTTACCGCTTCTAAAAATGTATAGTTTCGTAAACAGCACTAATGAAAGGCCTAAGTTGATTAATTGTTTAAATCGCTTTTTGCTGTGCTTTTCGAAAATGCATGAAATGAGCAATACGTTTTGATTGCTTAAATATTTTTGCGGTTCTTTTATCAAAATTTTTTAAAATGCGGAAAAAAGTTATTTTAATGAAAATAAGAGGTTTTACTAAAAATAAGAGGCATTTTCTCTTCGTGGAAAAAAATGCAGAAATATTGTGCTTTTGAGAAGGCATGATTTTAAATAGTTGAAAAGCTTTATAATATGCACTTCCGATAAGGCATGATTTATCGACATTTTAAAAGAAAAACAGGAGCACTAATTAAAAGCGGTGAATTCAAGCCTTTTCGGATCTCTAAACAAGTGCTTTCACGCGAGCTATCTCGAACAAAAATCAGGCATGATATCATCAATAATGCAATCGTTTCACTGCTCAATTTTCCCTGCCAAAACTGCTTCCAAGCAAGCAGTAATTTCTGCTGGGTTGTTTTTTATTTTAATTTTTTAAGGAAACTTTCTTTATTGAACATAAGTTTTATTTATTTATAAACCTACCCGAGTAAAAATATTTTGTATATAACCATTTCCGATTTTTGGAATTATATATAGTTGAGTATTGTCATATAGAACAGCAAATATAGTTTTATAGGACTATATCAAAATATATTTAGTTATATCAATTTATATTAACTAGATCCACCATTTTTCGGATGTAATAATATATTTTTATATATAATTTTATTAACCCATATATAATTTGATTCGGGAAATGGTGGATCTAGTTAATATAAATTGATATAATCAAATATTTGTTGATATAATTATATAAAATTAAATTATTATATAAAAATCATTTTTACTAGGGTAGGTAATTAAAGAGAACTAAAATTAGTTGAACTATAACAAAATTTTGTTAAAAAATTAATTTTATAAAATTTTCAAATAATTTTAAAGAAAATTTACTGTAAATCTTTAAATGTTATTACAAATTTTTATGGAGGAACAAAATTTTGTCCATGTTTTATCCAAGAAGTCGATTTCTTCTTTCCTCAAGAATTTTTGCAGAAGTAGAAAACATCCGTTCGCTAGTAGCTGAAAAGGCTGGAATATATGGTACATTAAGTGCGTTCCGGTACGTACACTCATAATATATTTTCCATAACCTTAATGTAAGTAATAGATAAAGTTTGTTTTCAATTGAAGGACCAATTAAAATATATGGAAACATATTATTTAACTTTTTGCATCAGTCAATAAAAAACAAACTACAAAAAAATACCCATGGTCTGTATGGGTTGATATTTTCAGTCAAATGTTTTATTTTTAGTTTTATATTTTTAGAAAAAATAATTTAAATAATTTCGTTGTTTTCTATTTTAAAACAAAAAATTAAAGTAATTTAGTTTTTTTTTTTTTTGATAAAATAATTTGTTTATATACAAAATTATTTCAATTCAAATTACAAGAAATTTTTCACTCATACACTCATACAATCATAGCGAATGATACTATGAACCTGTGTGTTGTGTGTGTAGGGTTTTGAAAATTCAAACAAAGAAAAACAACTTTCAAATATGAAAAAACAAACCACAAAATCATTTTTTTCTAACGTTTTGTCAGTTAAAAATTGAAGATTGTTTTAACAGATTATTCGATTGTTTTTATTTCTTTTATGGATTATTTAAACAGTGTAAACAGCAAAATGGTCTGAATATAATGAAAAATCAGTAGTCCTTTTTTAAATGTGTTTTCAAACAATTTAGTATGTATTTTAGGTTCTTTTTAACGATAAAATATTTTGAGTGTACCCAAAGTTACCTAAATTTACCCAAAAGCATTCCCGTACTCGAAAAATTGGTAAATGAAAGTGCTAATGAAAGTGTATTAGTGTTTCCCTTTTTACCAAAATTTACCCAGACCTTTTCTTTGGGTAAACTTTAGTAACCCTGCAAAAAATAGATATGATTTTAGAAGCACTGCAATACTAGAAGCACGTTTTTTAGCGCTTGTCTCTTCTCTCCCTTCAAAAAATGCACTAAAAGAAGGCAGAGTTTCTGATGTTGTTGTATTTTTGTTGTAATTTATTGCTTATAAGTGGGACATCACGAACAAAAATCACGTCATATACCTGCAATAAAAGAAGCTGTTTCCAAAAGTGCAGTAAAAGGTAGCACTTCGTTTACTGCAGGTATATGACATGATTTTTCTTCACGATGTCCGACTTAGAAGCAATAAATTACAACATCAAAAACTCTGCCTTCTTTTACAGCATTTTTGGAAGGGAGAGAATAGAGTAGCGCTAAAATATGCACTTCTTGTTCTGCATTGCTTCTAAAATGGTGTCTATTTTTTGCTGGGTATAGTCGGCATGCCCGACTTTACTGGTTTTTATATATAACACTATGCGACAGTCAAAATCGGGATGGGATGAAACCAACGGGAAATGTTATATCGGTCAAAAACAAGTTATACGTGTCCCGGCGTTTCGCTGGGTCACCCCTAGGAATCGAGATATATCTTTTTTTGACATAACTCGAGAACCACTATTCCGATTTTGCTCAAACAATTTTAAAAAAATTAAAAATTACAATTCCTTTAATCTGTTCATATAACGTTTTTCTATATCCTCAACAGTTTTGCCGGTAAAAATAAATGTTTGTTACCGCTACCATAAAAATCAATAACCTTTTGTTTATTACTTTTTTTTAATATTTTAGGCAAAAAATATTTTTTTCTTCATACATTTATTTTTATCGGCAAAACTGTTGAGGATATAGAAAAACGTTATATAAACAGATTAAAGGAATTGTAATTTTTAATTTTTTTAAAATTTTTGAGCAAAATCGGACTAGTGGTTCTCGAGTTATGTCAAGAAAAAAGACCACCAAAGGTCAAATCGATATATCTCGATTCCTAGGGGTGACCCAGCGAAACGTATAACTTCTTTTTTACCGATATAACTTTCCCCGGTATTTTGAACCCTTCCCGATCACTGACCCCTACCATTTGTCTCACAGTGTAATTTATTCTAAAAAGCAATTCACAGGTTGACTACCTCTATACACTATTACCCAGTATTGGGGATATAAATTGCCAAATTTTTGTAAATTTACTTTTGAAAGTGCCTTTTTTGTCCTTAATACTAGGAAATAGTAGATATGTATGTATGGGAAACTTGGGAATCAATCTTAGTTGGCACTCTTAAAATTTACTCTAGTTATTGGGAAACTCATATGTACATTCGTTTATAATTTAAAGAAAACATTTTTTATTAAACCACAAACAGTAAACAAATAATATTCTGAGTCTAGACTTAAATCTAATTAATATTCTTACACTACCCAGCAAAACAAGAGATGCCGAAGTAGTGGAGAAAGCACTACAATTAATTATCTAGATGTACTTCTTTTTTAACATAAACACTAATGATTTTGACATTTAGTTGTTGTAGGAGAGCAGTACTCCCACTTCAACATTTTTTCATTACTTTTTGAACTAGTACAAAGGAAGCTTTTTTCGCCAATTAAAAGTTAAAAAAATTCTTCGCAGAAAAAAATTATATTTTTTTTATTTCATAAAAGTGTTTTTATTGCCGCCACCGGGTATCGAACTTGCGACCTCATGATTGCTAGTCTAGCTCTCTATCACTGAGCTATTCTTTGATATGAAAGTTGACTGGCACAAAAACACCACTTTGTCAATCGTAGATATTGTACTTTATTCTCTTTAATAAAAGTACTTTTTAAAAAAGTGCAAAAACTGCAATGCAATTCAGAATTGTCTTCAATACCATTTTCATAAGCGCATAAAAAGCAATTTTTCATCATTTTTATTTTATATATTCAGAAAAATTCAAAAATTTAAAAAAATATTAAATTAAACAAATTAATTATAAGTATTAAAAAAAAATAAAAAACAGTTCAAAAGCATTAAAAAAATATTTTTTTTTTAATTTAAAAAAAATTACAAAAAAAATTTTTTTAAATATTGGACTCTCCAGGAATCCAACCCGCGATCATCTGTTTAGAAATACCAAATGATATCAAAATCACTTTTTAGGATCATTTTAAGAGCAATTGTACTTTAGAAGCCATACTTAACTGATTTTTTGGATATTGTTCAGAAGTAATTCTAAAAAAGCTGTAAAAATATACTAACGGATTCTTTGGAAGCAATGAAAGAATTGTTTTTTTTAAGTTGTTCAGAATTACTTCTAAAAAAGCAGTAAAAATACATTAACACATACTTGTGAAGCAGTGAAAAAAGTAGTTTGTGAAGAACTACTTCAATTTTTTTTTTTGCTGGGTAGTGTAAGTTTTTCTTTAAATTTACTTTAACTTTATTGAGAATGTATAAAAGGTATTTTTGAAATTTCCCAATAAGCACATAGGTTTTAAAAATTCAAGTGCTTTAAATTTTGCTTGAAGTAAAGTACATTTCAAATTCTAGCATTTGTTTAAAAAAAAAAAAAAAATAGTTCAAACTTGAATTTTTGTTTCCCTTTTGCTGGAGTATGCTATTGAAATAAAATGTAATTAAAGTTTTATTCAAGCCTTGAAACTGGAAAACAGGGCTGGAATTGGACTTGTTTTCAACTTGAATTCCAGTGAAATTGTTTATAGGGTTGATTAAAAATTTAATGCACTTTTTTATTTATGCTATTGAAGCTACACAATCACAATTTAAAATTTTTTTTTTTATAAAACGAATTTTGTATAAAAAATTTGTTTTAAAAGTCACTTATAAATTTTAAAATTGATGATGCATATGACATGCATATGACTCTTAATATACTCAAAACTTATAATATGATTTTATTCTTTTTCCTTCTCTTTTCAGAAATACGTTCTTAAAAATGTCTTAAAAACTTTTATGTTTCTTTAAATTTTTGATGGCTAAAGTCTAAAAAAATCATGTTTTTGAGTAGAAACAGACAACTGCAACAACAACTATTAAACCACAATCCCTATATACAGCAACCCCTTAAAAATTCAATATATGAGTGCATAAAATAACATAATATTTCCCTCAAAATAACATCTAAAAAGTTAAATTACAAAATTTTAAAATTTAACAAACAAAATTTTCTCATGTCTGGCATTAGACGAAATGTGGTCAACAACATGTTGTTTACATATTTTTGGATTTTGATATTAATACTAACCAGCTTAACATTAGTGCAGGCTTCTTTATTACACCAAACACAAAATGAAAATTTAAAAACACTGGACGCCACAATGACTTCAGGGGCTAGAGGATCTATAGATCGTAGTAGTAGTGTTGGTGGTGTTGGTGTCGGTAATATATTACCACCACCGGCTAATTTACTTTTGGATGTGATAGCATCATCAGCAGGAGTAGCAGCAGCTACATCGGTCAATCTGACAAGACAACATGAGGGAGATCTTTTCTGGGCAAATGGTAAAAACAAAACTTTCATTGGGTTATGGGTCATCAAGATATTTAAGGTTTCTATATGTATTTTAAAGGTGTTACAACTTGCAATGTGGATACTTGTGTTGGTCTATCCAGTGGTACGGCTTCATGGCTAACAAAAATGGGTGTTGACAAAAGGGGTAAGTTATAAAATGGAATTTATACGTAACGTGACCAACTATAATTTAAGACAAAAAAAGAAAAATGAAATATATGACAACTCAGTGTTAAAATCATTAGTAGCCGCTTTTTCTAATCACTTGGATTTAATAAATCCAAAAAGTAGTTCTAAAAGTACTCAACAGATGGGGTTAGATTCTCCCTATTTTAAAAAGAATTTTCTGTCCGACACTTCTTTCACCCTAATTTTTAATACCGAATTCGATGATGAAGGATTTTACTTTAACTTTTAAGTTTTAATTATAATTCATATAAAACAGCGATAGACAGTCTGACTTTTCAGTTTTATCACTTCAATTTATATTTTTACACAATTCAAAAATTTCATTGCAATATTTAATATTCACTAATTGGATTTAATTAAATTACTTACTGTAGAGTGAAAAATTGCCATTTCTATTTCAGCTATTTCTCCACATCCAAGATATGTATTTGGTGAGGTGTAGTTTTTTTTTTCTAAACATATTTCATAAAAAAATTTAATAAAAACCCTTTATTTGTTAGTTTTTCAATTATTTTGTTTCTCTTTTAATTTTCATTCGTATTTTTTTCTGACATTAAATTAATAGGCTGTTTCATATATTTGTGCTTTTATTGTGGATTTATTAAATCCAGCATTTTTTGGATTTAATAAATCCCCTTTTTGTATGAAAAATTCTAAATTCAGGTGATTAAAAAAACGCAAAGTGTCTCTATTAAAAAAGAATTACATATAAATTATTAATTGTAGTGATTTTTCTGCTGCCTTGGAATCTCTTTTTTGTTGGTCACTTTATTTATATTTAGAAGAAAATTGCATTATTTTCTAAGGGCTTTTTATCTTTTAATAAATTTGTTTAAACTTTTTATAGAGTACGCTTTCTGATTTCTGGCCCAAAGGGTTTGCTCATGTCATTAAAGGGCTATTTGCCGTTTTGGTATTTCAGCGATTTTAATCCCGGTTTTACCACGTTCTTATCGGAAATTCATTTTCTCTAGTAAATTAGCGAATCTTTTACTAAGCTCCTGATAAAAATTCAAAAAGTACACTCTGAAAAATGCTTGTAGATTCACTACTATCGATCATTATTGTTTAATATAATGCATAATGCGTATACAATAACACTGTGCAACAGTCAAAATCGGGATGGGATGAAACCAACGGGAAATGTTATATCGGTCAAAAACAAGTTATACGTGTCCCGGCGTTTCGCTGGGTCAACCCTAGGAATCGAGATATATCTTTTTTTGACATAATTCGAGAACCACTAGTCCGATTTTGCTCAAACAATTTTAAAAAAATTAAAAATTACAATTCCTTTAATCTGTTCATATAACATTTTTCTATATACCCAAGTAAAAAAAATTGATATGGAGCCATATGAAATTATATTTAATTATATATAATCTTTTATGTAATTAGATATAATTATATCCGAAAAATGAGAACGTCTTATTGTATCATATTGTATCGAATTGTATACAATTGTATACAATTTGGTACAATTTGATACAATTTAATGCAATTCGATACAATTGTATCCGAATTTTGTCCTCATCCAATTACATCAAATTATATCTTTTTGTATAAAATTATATAAAATGTTATAAAAGTGGACATAGTTTGATACAATTATATCTAAATATTAACCTTATACTTTACATAGGACCATATCTAACAATATACATACAAAAATAATTTTTTTAAATAAAAAAAAATTTTCAATTGCTTGTAATTGTAATTGTTCTTTTTTGAATTCCAATTACAAATAATCGTCCTGATTACAAGTGTCAAATTTGTAGTCGAAATTTTTGACTCCATATAAAATGATTTTGTATATAATGGAAATTATAAAGAAATGAAACTCTGATGCTGGATTTTTTTAAATCTGAGTGCTATGGTAAATCCAATTGAATAATTGTTCAAAAGTTGCGTTTTTAGTGAATTTTCAGCAAATTCGACTTAGTTTCGACTACGACTACGAACCTCGTAATAAGGCCGAATATGTAATTATAGATGATTTTTTTTTTCAATTACAATTACATGTAATTGTGTAATTGCATGTGTAATTAATTACAAAATGTAATGATTAACCTCAGGCCTGCTGGAGATCTTATAATTTCGATAAATTTTCCATTACTTTTATCCAGATTTATCATGACAGTGCAATAAACATGAAAAAAAATTTCTTTTAATTTAGTAATTTTAAAATCAAGTTAACAACACTGAAATTTTAAAGTTAATAGGATTATGATATACAACTAAGATATAAGAAATCAGTCAAGTGTACGTTATAGTATAGAGAATTTCGTATTAAAGGCAATTTTTACTCATGCTCAAAAAAAAAACAAAAAAAAAAAAAAATTACTCACGCACGAGCATTTCGTTTTTTACTCAGCACACATGATTATATTAACTTATTTATTAAACTTACAATCACAAAATTCTCACGCAAAACAGTAAAAATTACTAAAAACATATGATGCAAAAAATAAACTCACACACGAATCAATCACGGGTTATTCTTACTCACGCTCACGCACGAATCACTTAAGTATAGTAATTATTACTCACGATCACGTGTGAATAACGTGACTCACGAACATTTCGTGTCAAGCGCCAATCCCTAGTAATTACTAAATCTAAAACTAGTTCAAAATCATTTATAACATGGAACCAAATGTAATACAATACGGTTTTATATGGACCTTATATATTTTTATATAAAATCACTTTGAAAAAATTGCCTATGTGGGATGATATATCATTATAGATGATTTTATAAAGAATGTTATAAGTTATATATGGGTTCATATTCGTCACTATATAATCATAACTAACACAAATTATAAAAGATTTCTTATATGGATCCACATAGTTTTATATTATTATGTATAGTGTCATACTAAATTATATATAAACGTGCATGTAATTATGTCTTTTATATGTTACTTTATGTACTTATATATAGCACATACATATATATGTAGGCCAATATGTAATAATATAAAATCACATATGTCTCCATATTAAAACCTTTGAGGAAAAAATATCTAACATATGACTATATAAAAGTATATCTGCTTGAATTTAAAAGCATATGTGGCCATATGTAACTATAAGTTACTATATGCAATTACATAAAATAATATATGATTATATCAAAACTTTTTTACTCGGGTACTCAACAGTTTTGCCGGTAAAAATAAATGTTTGTTACCGCTACCATAAAAATCAATAACATTTTGTGTATTACTTTTTTATAATATTTTAGGCAAAAAATATTTTTTTCTTCATACATTTATTTTTACCGGCAAAACTGTTGAGTATATAGAAAAATGTTATATGAACAGATTAAAGGAATTGTAATTTTTAATTTTTTTAAAATTGTTTGAGCAAAATCGGACTAGTGGTTCTCGAATTATGTCAAAAAAAAAGACCACCAAAGGTCAAATCGATATATCTCGATTCCTAAAGGTGACCCAGCGAAACGCCGGGACACGTATAACTTCTTTTTTACCGGTATAACTTTCCCCGGTAGTTTGAACCCTTCCCGATCACTGACCCCTAACATTTATCTCACAGTGTAATACACATATAATGTAATTATAGGTATTATGTGTTTATAACTAAATATGTTGTGCGTATTTTGTAAATTTACTAGTTTATAATAGTAACGAAAAAACATAAAAATTAACATTTGAACAAATTCAAGAAATTGAAAATTATAAATTAAAATATTACAAAAATAATTTGTTTTCTAATAAATTTTTATAAAAACGTGTATCAATATTATCGGCGCTGCCTCCAGACTGACCAGTCATTGTGCTATGTCTGTATACCATCTACACTTGAGAGATAATAGGCCTTTTTTAATCATTGGATTCATTTTTGGATTTAAGTAGTTCATTGGTGCTTATTTGAAACCTTGTAAGTAAATGATACCACCCGCTTCGAATTAATTTTATATAAAAGTAAGAAAATATATTTGTATTTAATGATAGAAAAATTGTTTTTCCAGTAGAAAAAAATGCTCAAAATATGAAAATTATTCAATATGAAAAAGTGATCAGAGATTCTGATTGAGATTTTTTTTCTTCAAAAAGATCTCAGATTTTGTATAATTTTCCTATAAGAAATTCTTTGACTTTGAGGACTTTTTGCTATAGAAAACCCCTAAGTTTCTGAGGACTTCCAATTTCGATATTCTGAGGAAACTTCCTATTAAAAATTTCAAATGTCGAGAAATTTTTCTCCCAGAAAAACCCTTGGACTTCTTTCCACAGAATATCCCACATTTTCCAAAAATTTTTTTACTATGGCAAGAAGTTCGCTAAATCTAACAAATTTCCATAGAAGAAATTCTTCAAACTCTGGGGTTTTTTCTATAAAAAAAATCATTTAATCTGATGTTTTTCTGTAGGAAAAAAATACAGAATTTAAGGCCTTTCATTTCTATATGAAAAAGTTCTCATACCATAATGTTCTTTAGGAAAAAGTGCCCAGGATCTAAGGCAGGGAAGAAAAATCTGCTCACAATTTGAGGCTCGTATTGTTCTTAAATATTATATATTATTTGTTGTAACCGTCGCATAAAACAATCGTAATTAATATTAGAATTAATTACTAAAGAATTTTTTTTCGAAAGAAAGGAGGAAGAAGAAGCAGTAAAACATTTTTATAGAAAAATTTAACAGACACAAGAGAATCACCAGGCTGCCACACAAGTGAATCACCAGACTACCGTCTCACGCAAAGACTCGTCTGTGGTTTGTTTATGTTTTTTTATTCTTTTGTTTTTGGGCGGCACTTTGTAATTTATTTGGCAAATTTAAATATAAAAATGGTAAAATTCCACACCTGCTTGAATTTTTTTAAAACATTTTTAATGTAAATTTACAAATTTTGTGTGTAATTAACTTACACATCATGTGTGTAATTTTTTTCATTTACAGAATAGGAGTAAATTTCCTATATCTATAGTACACTCCAAAAAAGAAGTTAGTAGAAAAATTAGTAAAACGCGTTGTATATCAACCCTGGTAAAAAAAAAGTTTTAATAAAATGTTGTGTAATTTAATACAATTATATCTAATCAGGTATGGTTAATGTAATACCATATATTATTGTATATAATTGAATCAACATAAATAAATTTCTACAACTTAGATCTAATAACATTGGGTCAATTTCCCTATTAAATTGTATATAAGTATATATAAATTGTTAGACCATATATAACCATATAAAATTTTATAGGGGAAATGACCCAATGTTATTAGATCTAAGTTGTATAATTTTGTTTAAATTGATGAAATTACATACAATTTTATATGATATCACATTAACCACACTTGATTAGATATGATTGTATAAAATTATATACCATTATATTATAACCATTTTTAATAGGGAAGTGTAGTAGTTTTGATCAATTTTTTTTCCTGAAATTCCGTTTTCAGCAAAAGTTTTAGTTATATTTTTTTTTTTATAAATGAATGTAAAATGAATTTTTTTTTTAGCACTAAACTGGTTTGAACTAATATTTTACTAATTTATTTTTTTGCTACAAAAATTATGCTGATAACCGCATTTATATCGTGGACGACCGCCAGATAGATGTCGTCGCTTGTCTGGATGTAGTACAGAAAACGGAAAAGATAATTAAAAAAAGAAATTCTGCACAAATTCTATATTTAAATTTTCAGCAAATAAATCAACTAAAGTAAAATTGCTCTAAAAATTTTTTTGAGTTTTTTTCAGTCTACTAATATTTAGCAAAAAATTAGTGATTTTGGCATGGATTTTTTTCATTTGCAATCGACTGAGATTACTAGTTTTTCTTCTTCGCACTTTCACATTTCTTTTATCTTGTCTATCTATTTTAGCCCATTTCACTCTTTCCAGCATTGCGAATCTGGTTTAAAACATAAATTTTCAAGCGTTTCAGTTGGTCACATTTTTTTAATTGCAAATTATTTTGTTTACAAATTTTTTTATGGAGTTTTTCATAGACATTAATGATTTGTTTATTACTCGCACTCAGGTTCATTGGCTGGTGATAATACTGGTGGTAGCAAGTCACATTTAGAATTATTAAAGCGACAAACGCAACTAAAACTAAACGACAAGTCATCATCACCATCAGTAACTGCATCGACAGCCAATGCCAGTGGGGAAAGTTGCCAATGTCGTTGTTTGCCGTACTTGAATACATATCGCGAAGATCTGGGCATATGTGTGGACGATATACATGGTGAGTATAAAAAAACAAAACAAAACAATAACAGTGAAAACTAGCATTGGTGGAAAAAATCTACCATAAAACCAACAAATTAAATTTAACTCTTTCACTACCCTTGTACACTAGACCGTTCCGCAAAAAAAAGTTCGCCGTACACCCTCCAATATGAAGCAAGGCAATTTCAAAAAAAAATTTCTTTTCCCGAACGTAGGGGTCGCCTATTTCAATTTTTCGTTATGGCTTCGGCATTTAAAGTCGGATTTTGAAGTGTGATATATCGATTTTTACCTCGAAGAGACCAGGGTTTTGCTGCAAAAGAAAAATCCAATGAAAAAAAATTTAAAAAGGCGACCCGACCCAAAATATAAAAAAATTTCTACTGGGTTTATGGAAAAACTTCATTAGCAAAAGTTTAATGATTTTTTGCGAGCTTTAATTTTCTGACATTAGGGTTGTACATTAGGGTTGTGGCAATTAAGATCTGGTGGGTAACTACTAGAATGGGATACTTAAGGTCAACGGCCCTTAGAGTAAAACATTGGTCGCCTCGAGAGAAAAACATCGATGTATCATACTTTAAGATCCGACTGTAAATGCCATAACGAAAAATGTAAAATGTCGACCCTACGTTCGGCAAAAAAATCGTCCATGAAAACTTTTATTTCAATTAATGATTATTTATTAAATCAATTTTCACAAAATTTTAGGAAACTTCTAATTTTATTAATTAACGCCCGTATGACATTAGCTTTTCTATTCACTTTTTCCTGACTTTCTTTAGGGCTTTTATTTGATTTTTTTCTATTTCTTTTTAACTTTTTCGTTAATAAGCAAAACCTTTAACAGAACCCTAAAAAATTCAAGAAAAAATAAGGAAGAAAATTAGTGTTATACAGGCTTTAAAAAACAAAATTAGAATTTTTTTTAAATTTTATGAAAATATTCATTAATTTAAGTAAAAGTTTCAATGGCCGATTTTTAGCTAAAATTTATTGACTTTAGGTAAATGCTCATTAATATAATGTACGTATCATACGTGCTTAATAGTTTCATATGTCCAATAAAAGTGAAACTTTTTTTATTAAATTAAAGAAAGTTTTCATTCACTTGTTGAAGAAAATTTCATTAGTTTACTGAAAGTTGTCATTAGAAGTCATATAATAATAATTCTGTTTCCTTTGCTGGAATAATGTACAGTTATGCCAGCAACAGTACTATAAATGAAAATAATTGCTTAAAAATCATAAATAAAATAAAACATGTATTTTTCTCTTACACTCAATTATAAAATTGGCGTAAATAATCATAAATACCATTATCAAGTTTGTTGCTTAAGTCTTTTGTTTTATCACTTCAGAAGAAAAAAAAAGGAGAATCAAGGAATTCAATACATGACTAACAACAAATGCAGGTTTTTTAATTAATATTTTAAAAAAGTCAAGAAAAAGTAAAGAAGAAAATTAGTGTCATACAGGAATAAAAAATATAATTAGAATTTCCTTTAAATTTTATGAAAATATTTCATCCACTTGTTGAAGAAAATTTCATTCGTTTACTCAAAGTTGTCATTAGAACTCATATAATAATAATTCTATTTCCTTTGCTGGAATACTTTACTGTTATGCCAGCAACAGTACTATAAACGAAAACAATTGCTAAAAAATCATAAAGAAAATAAAACATTTATTTTTCTCTTACACTCAATTATACAATTGGCGTAAATAATCATAAATAACGTTATCAAGTTTGTTGCTTAAGTCTTTTGTTTTATCACTTCAGAAGCAAAAAAAAAAAGAGAAACAACGATTTCAATACATGACTTACAGCAAATGCAGGTTTTTTATTTAATTTTTTTCATCTTACATTTATAGTAAATCATGTTAACAACTATTTATACTATTAATGAAGCTGAAAAATACGCATTTAAAAAAGGAGACATTATTGTGATTATTGTAATAATTACAATTTATTATTTTTTTTATTTCTCTTATGGTCATAACAAATAAACAATATTAGCCACAACATGACCATACTAACTTCAGATATCGTATTATTAGTGCAACCAACCATTTACAATCAACATGTTCATTAACGTGCTGATTTTTAATATTATATTTATTAAATTAAAATCAAAAGCATTAAATCGTTAAAAGCATGCAATTACTAATGATTTTTTTTATATTATAATTTTAATTTTTAAAGAAATATGACGTTTTAAATGAATGTTAAATTTGCATTAATAAAGAAAAACATAATATCTTTATTTGCTCAATTAGAAATTGTTAAACCAACAATAACCACAAAAAAAACAGTGGTTGCTAATTTAATTTCAAATCAACTACTTAATTTCTCAATATGTGTCATAAATCATGAGATTTAGTATGATATAGTTTCTACTGCTTTTTTACAGCTTTGAAGCTCTCCTAGTTTAAAAGGGTATAAAAAAGCAGTAAAATTGTCTTAATATTTCGAACACTGCGGCCTTAAAATGCTGTAAAATAAAGAACCAGCAGGAATTGAACCAAAAAACCTCACACAGAATCTGTTCATGAAATTTTGTAAATTTACTGCTATAAAATGAGAAAATTTTTGTTTATTTAACATCCCAGAAAAACCAGGGTTTCAACTACTTACCAGCCTATTTGCTCACTTAATTACTTTTTTCGCGATATCCCAAAAGTAACGGGTTGTTAGTGCCACGAGTGGTGCTCATCCTACAGATTGCGACTTAAGTAAACCCTACAAGAAAAAAATCTAACGGAGTCAAATTTCATAGCTTCGATGGCCACTTCACTACTTCACATCCAAATCATCCAATTTTGGCCAACAGAAATTGGTTATTATCGATCGGTAGCGGTCTTTATCTATTATATAAGTGAAGACCACTGCAAATGTATTTAAAAACAAATAAAATTTCACTTGCAAACAGGACAACTAATATTTTATGAAATTCAACTTTTAATTTGTTTTTGACTGTGAATAAAATAATCCGCAAAATAAATCAAACACATGTTTTATTAATTTGTTTTTGCTTTCAAGAATAACTTACGAGATATTAGTACTGACTATAATTACACGTATGACAGATAAATAAAATTCAGACCAATCAGTTAAATTTACTTTACAGTTACAGTTATTTCGGTAAGTAATTGCACTGAAATTCAAAATTTAAAAAATGCCTACAAATTAATTACATTTCAACAAAAATTTTAAAAATTGCTAAAATGGGAAGAAATAGTCAAAATTAAAAAACTCAAAAAAAAAAATCACTAAAATTAAGAAACTAACAAAAAATCGTTAAAATTTTAAAAATCGATAAAAATAATAACATTGCTAAAACTAAAAAAATCGCCGAAATTTAAAAAATCTTCTGAGTGATAAAAAAATGGCCAGGATTGCAAATAACGCAAAAAAAATCGTTAAATTAAAAAAAAAACACAAAAATTTGGAAATTTAAAAAATGTATGTTGGTTTTCTTTTTTTTGTAGATTTGAGGTCATACATGTAAATTACAGAGAATAAAAATTGAAAAAATTCAATAATTAAAGCAGGATAGAATACGTAATTCCGGGTGCCGCTAAAAAGATGAGTCTGGTTTTCCTTTTTAACTTTGTTGATACTTTCAATTTTAGCGATTTTTAAAATTTTGGAGTTTATTAAATCAAGTGATTTTTTATAATTTTAATGATTTCTTAACTATGTCATTTTTTAATTGATTGTATTTTTAAAATTTTTGACATTTTTGTCAAGTTTAAGATATTTTCACTTTTAAGTTTTAATATTTAAGTTTTTTCGAATTATTTTCAATTTTATTAATTTATTTTAATTTTTGCAATAAAATACAAAAATTGTTTTTTCGGTCTAAATTTTATTAAATTTTGGCAATTCTTTTCAATTTTGTTGATTTTTTTTTTAATTTTAGCATATTTATTCAAGTTTGGCAATCTTTTGCAATCATAGAGTTTTTTTTTTAATTTTAGCGATTTTTTTAGTTTTTGGTAATATTTTATATTTTTATTTTTTATATTAATATTTTATTTTTTGTATTAATTTTGACGTTTTCAAAATCAAGCGATTTTTTAAAATTTTAATGTTTTTAAATTTTATTCACCCTTTCAATTTTAGTGATGTTTTCGAGTTTGGCGATTTATTTAAATTTCCGGTAATTTTTTAATTATTAGCGATTTTTTACATGTTAGCAACATTTTTCATTTGTTTCAAATTGTAGCTTTTTTCCATTTTTAGTTATTTTATCTACTTTTAGCGATTTTTGTTTTCCAATTTCAGCATTTTGTTTCAATTATTGCTCCCTTTATTTTGGGAGATTTTTAATTTTGACCATATTTTCAATGTAAGCAATATTTCCCCAATTTTGACGATTTTTATAAATCTTTCCCGTTTTTTTTCAGTGGTGAATGTTTTAGCAACTTTTTTTAATAGCATACACGTCACATGGGCGAAACAGCAGCAAATACAGTAAATTTTACTTTTTCTGCAAGTTTTTAAATCATAGCAACTTTTAGTTTGGGGTTTTTTTTTTTTAATTTTGACATCTTTTAGATTTCAGCGATCTTGTTGCATTTACTTGAGTTAACCCATATTCTCCTGAATTAAGAAATAATTGTGCCAATTGTTTGAAACTTACATGATTTGCTCTGAGGGCCCTAGGACACGAAACTGAAGTTGAAATTATTTTGTTTTATATAGATCCGTAGTTATTGCCTGTCGTCATATGATGACGCTAGGAGAATATGTGTACAATTGTTACAAAAAAAAAAAAAATTCAAAAAATTTCTAAGAATAACAGGAATATTTATTAAAAACTAAATTTTTCCATTAAATGTATAGAAAATTAGCATTATTTTCCAAAATAAGTTCAAATATACTTCAATTTCTTAAATAAACTAACATTATTTCATTGAATAGCGAGAAAAAATAAAAATTATAACTCTCGTAAGTGGCATATACAAAAAGAAGA
Organism: Leucophora obtusa; assembly: GCA_949987735.1. Taxonomy (NCBI): domain Eukaryota; kingdom Metazoa; phylum Arthropoda; class Insecta; order Diptera; family Anthomyiidae; genus Leucophora; species Leucophora obtusa. The sequence continues at coordinate 33,427,685 of OX465299.1, read as the reverse complement.
TCCAGCATAGCATTTGGAACACTCTGCCCGAATTGTCGATTTGATATCGAGGCCTCGACATTGTCTTTTCTTATCGTTGTGGCTTCTTTTTAGGAAGTGTTCTATTCGACCATAACGTAAAGTACCCAGCAAAAATAAATGGAATGACTTCTAAATGAATCACTTCCTTCATTAAATCACAAAGAATTACTCCCTTCGGAATGGGTTTTAAAGAACATTTAATGCTGCAATAAATATATGCTAGTCAGAAGTTATTTTTCATGGGTGATAAGAAGTTAATATTTTGTATGGGGATTGCATAGGAACGTGCTGGCACAGAAATCAGAGGGTTGCGGGTTCGAATCCCACCAGTTCGAAAAAAAATTTTTGGACCTTTTTTTACACAATTAATAATTTTTTGTAGTTTTTACTGTAAAATTTTTTTTTTTTCTATTTTGTACACTCAAAAATTAATTTTTGAAACGATTTAAATTTTTTTTTTTAATTTTCTATTAATTTTAAATGAAATTTTATGGAAATATAAAAGTTCTAAATGAATATGTAATTCTTCAAATATTTTTTGTTAAAATACGAAAAAGGTAAATATTACAATTTTGTTTGTATTTAAAAAATCCATTTTGACAAAATTTTTACTAAATATATTTAGAAACTAAATATAACAGAAAAAGAAAAATCCTGTAAACATTTTAGTTAGAACTAGTAAAAATAAGTTAAAAATTACCTTGCAGAAAATCTATTTTTTATCTAGTGCCGCAAAATTTTTTCGGATTTTAGCAAGGTAATTCGTATTAAAATTTAACTTAAATGTAACCAAAATTTTGTAAATTTAACAGTTTTATTTTTCCTTCTTATCTTACTAGTATTTAGCAAAAAACAATCTGCTAATATCACTAGTTTTTTTGCAATGTCATTTTTAATTACATAATTTTTAGTAGCTTTTTCTCCTATTTTTACAGCTTTATTTATTTATTTTTATAAAAAAAAACACTTTAAAAAAACAACTTTATATATTTCCCAGGAAATTTTTTTACAATCGGTAGCCAACCACACCCATTCTACAACCACATCCACTGCAACCGATTCCATGGAACTGGTTCCAGAACCAGTTCCTGGGATCCTATATGGAAGGTGTGGGTGGCGTAGAATAAATTCCAGAACTGATTCTAGAGCAACCGGTTCCACTTTGGAGCTATAGAAAGGGTTGATTTTGGGACAATTTCAAACAAAAAAATCGGTGTTAGAATCGAGAGTAGAAGGGGTTGTGAATGAAAAGTGGCTATTCTACAACCGATTCTTTGGAACAGAAAATTTTCCTGGGTTTCCAATATGTTATATATTTTTGTTAATAAAAATAGAAAGAAATAAAGATAACAATTTACTGTACAAGACTGCTAAAAGTCAGCTAGCAGTTATAACAAGCCATAGCACAAAGGGTAGAGCGTCTGCTTGAAATGCCAACGAGTGTGGGTTCAAACTCCTCTCGATGCATGACGATTTTTTTTTAAATTAAAATAAAAACAAGTGAAAAAGAACTTCCTTTTCATTGGTTCAAATATACATAATTTGTTTCAAAAAGAACAACTTCCCTCCTATGACAAGCCAATGTTAAATTCATCAGTGAAAACCACAAATTTTCACAACTTCCTATTCAACTGTTGTTATGTTTTTACTACTTCTTTTTCCTCACTTTTTTTCCTGGGTATCTACTACGGGAGGTTTAAGGCTATTTTCCTGTCGATCTTGGTATATTCCATACTAAGGCAAGGTACGAAGCTCCAAACCTTGTCAAAGACAGCCCAAAATGACTATATTAAAAAAAAAAAAAAAACAAATAAAAATTTTGTACATTTTGTACACATATTCTTCTAACGTCGTCATATGACGACACCCAAATTCAGGTTATTGTAGTTTTACCAATATGGAGCAAATTTAGTTGAATTTTAGAAAAACCAAACTAGAAAAATATATTAATGTAATAAATTCCGATTTTTTCCTTCTTTACTGGAAGAAATCATTATTTTTTGCAGTTTTGGAATTTTTGTGATTTTTGGGCATTCACTGTGTCCAGAAACAATAACCAAAGTGTATAAAATAAGCACAGAATGAATATTTGAAATTTTTTGTTTACAAAACTCTTAACAGAAGTTCTTCCATATGTAAAGTAACGGTATTATGCACATTTAAAAAGAGGCCTTTTCATGTCGTCATATGACGACGCTAGGATAATATGGGTTAAAATTGAATTTAAATAAAATTGCTGATTTTATTAAATTTTGGAATGTTTTTTTAATATTTTTTTGACTTTTTAAATTCAAGCGTTTTTTCAATTTAAGTGATTTTATTAAATTTTCATATTTAGTGATTTTTTTAAATTTTGGTGATATATACATTAGACCATACCACCTTACAGGCAAAAAAAAAAAGTGCGCGGTACAAGCTCAAATATAAAAGATTTTTGCAAAGCAATTCCAAAAAAAAATTTTTTTTTTTGCCGAACGTAGGGGTAAATTTTTTATATTATAGCTTCGGCATTTAAAATCGGATTTTAAACTGCGATATATCGATTTTTTGCCTCGAGGAGAACAGTGTTTTGCTATAAAGGAAAAATCCAATCAAAAAGAATTTAGAAAAGCGACCCCTACGTTCGGCAACCAAAAAATAAAAACAATGCTGCTGGGTTTATGGAAAAATTTACTTCGCAAAAGTTTACTGATTTTTTACGAGCTTTACTTTTCCGACATTATGGTGGTAGCAACTGAGATCTGTTGGGTAAATACTAGAACGGGATACTTGAGGTCAATGGTCCTTAGAGCAAAACATTGGTCCCTCGAGAGAAAAACATCGATGTGTCATATTTTATGATCCGACTGTAAATGCCAAAGATAAAACGAAAAATGTAAAATGGCGACCCCTACGTAAGCAATAATATTTAAGCTACCGATGATGGTTAAGTGAAAGTGTTAAATTGCTTAACAATATGTCAATTATTAGAATAATTTATTATTGTTCTCTAAACAAAGTGTTAACAATCTTGTCACCAAAAAACATTTTAATTATTAAAATTTTTAAAGAAAGTGAATGTTTTATAGATCAACAAATGGCCAACAGCTATAGGTTTTTAGTTAAGTTTTTCTTTTTTAGTTTAAATGTATTTAACTATTATGGCCATTAGGCACTAAAATAATATGGCAATTAATTTATAGATACATATATATAAAATGTAACTAACAGCCATCAATAAAAGAGGTATAAAATTAGGCATAATTGTACATTTTTTTATGAGCATTGCTAAGTGTAAATTTTACGATCAACATAAACTGAAACGCTGCAAAGAATCGATAAATAATTTTTATTGGCCAGCTACTGTGAGGAAGAACAGCAGAGATATTGTAAAAAATATATAAAGCATGGCATGTATAGAGTCAAAGTCATAAAAATTTACAAACAGTTGTATGCAACAGTTTTCAAGAAATTGGCAATAAATTTCCTTTTCTTTTTTTTGCAGATTTATGTAAATATAGCCAACAAGTATATTCAAGGCCGTAACTACAAAAATAAGTTATTTAACTTGAAATGTATGTCATAAATTATAAATTGTAATAATTTAATTATAGAAATTAATTAGTTTTATAACTAAATTTTTGTTAAATGTTTACTCTGCTAGCAGCAGGTTTGTATCTTAAGTCTTTTGTTTTTTTAATATTAAATTATAATTATAACTTATGACATACAAGGAAGTTTATGATGTACTAGTTTTATAATCTATCAAAAAACATGTTATACATCCAAATCACTAACATCTTTCCCAGCTCTTTTATTTTTCTTTCCACCATCATCTTACATAGAAGCCTCTTGTTACTGGTATTATTATTGTGTAGCCACGGGCATAAACAACATCCAAAACTCCCATAGCTATATAAGTATAATAACAAAAACTAGGGAGAATACTAGTGAATTTTTTTTAATTGTCATTGTAAAAATATAATGTCGCAACTTTAGTTTTTATATCATTTTTTTAAAAAAGCACACAATTGAAAATTAGTTTTTTTTTATATACTTATAAACTAATCTATAACATTATATACGATATAATAAATATAAAAGATTTTAAATGAAATGGAAAGTAACTGCAAACAAAAATAAGATAACAATTTTAACAAAAAAGAAAAAAAAATAACAAAAAGACTCAATCCAAAAGCAAGTTACATGATGTTTTTATTAGTAATTTGTTTGTATTTGTTATTTATTATTTGTTAGTAGCAATGAAGTAGAAAATACAACAGCATTAAATATAACAAATACTTGTGTGAAGAGGAAAGTAAAATAAAAAATATAAAGTATTTTAAAAATATAAAAAAATACATATGTATATATTTTCAAAAATTTATGTTATGTTATAATAAGTTGAACAAAAATGTAAGTGAAAGTATAATGAAACCAAAATTTAGTACTTGATATCATTTAATGAAATAATTTATGGTAACTATTCCTACTTGTCACTCATTGTGACTGTCACAAGACTATTTTTTGAGACTGAAAGTCACAACTTTTCATATAAAACAACAATGAAATTAAAATAATTCAAATTTTATTGGTCAATTTTATGATTGTGTCGATACCAGGTCTTAATTTTTTTGAAGTTTTCAAACAAAAATTTTAATATACATACATATATAAATTATTGTGAGGAAATACAGTCACAACTAAGAATCACAGAATTTTCGTACTAATAGACATTAGAGCACCCATATGCGCGAAAGTGTTATTTTTTCAACTCTCCGCACATTTTCGGATATGTTGAGAGTACAAAACACGATTTGTGCAAAAATTAGGTTTCTGCGGTGTAAACCGGCCATGCCGTTTACATCTATGTCCTCAAAATTACCCTAAAAAAGGTTCATGGATTTATCCATCTATAACTCTTAAACTATAAGCTTCTGGTGATCAAGTTATGTATATACAGTGGTGGAAAATTTACTATGAATGATTCAAATTTTTTCTAATTTTTTTTTCGTTGCCTTTATTTTTAAAAATCAAAATAGTGGCCAAATTCGCCCCGGGAGGCAAATATATGATTTAGAATATTGTGCAGAATTTTAACATAATATCTCTTTTTTTTATTTTGTCACTTGTTTTAAGTGAGCGTGGCTTTCAATGAAAAATTAGCGAGTACTGATCGGATCTATACAAGCTGTATATTTTTCAAAATTTTACAAAATTTCCTTAGTCTTGCATTATTTTTATCCAGAAATGTTCGCCAGACTTAAAATGACAGTGTCTTAAACATAAAAAAAAAATGTCTTTGTTTTTAGCAATTTTAAAATAAAGTTAACAACACTGAAATTTAATAGGAAACAGTAAACATCAAAATTTCTGTCAAAACTAAATTTTGAATGTCTCTCATTTAGTTTTTGAGACCTATAAATACGTATGTATAATCTTCATCATACAATAGAAAATTTAGCAAAGATTAAGGGGGTTAAATACTGTAACAACAGCATTTTAAAGGGCATATTTGAACGGTTGTCAAAAATTCAATTAACAATCTTTTTAATATTTTATTTTTTTATTTAAAAATTATGTTATTGTAGTATTTTTAAAAAATATCAATTTTATATTTCCCCAGCCAAAATCGCCAGAGTTGCCACTTCATTACTGGCCTTTTTTAAAAAAGGCAAAATCGGCTGCCACTATGCAGCCTTCATTAAATATCGGAAAATAAAAATGTAAAGTGATTCTTAATCCCAAATAAATTCTCTAGTCCTTATCGTGGCCCGATTTTAATTTTTAAAATTTTTTTTAACAAAGTTGCCACACAAACTTAAAAATTCCAAAAAAGGCACGAAAAAACACACTTGCTTGGGGATATAAAATTTATTTGACCAAAGTTCAAAAAAGGCCACGATATGGATTAGAGTTTTTTGTTGCCTATGAAAGAAAAAAACCCGGATCGGAATCGGTTAACCCGCCTTGGCTGTACAGTGGCAGCCGATTTTGAACTCAGGGTTGTGCGAAAACGCGTTTAAAGTTTAAAATTAATTTTACGCTCAGAAAACTGCAAAATTTCAAAAAACCGTGTATGAACAAAATTTATATCTCGCAGTTTTCTACATATGCACCAAATTTGAGAAGAATCGGATAAACAGTCTTTTATATATTAACCCAAATATTCCTAAAAACGATGGTAGAGAATTTATTAAACATTTTATTTCGGTCAAAATCTTTTGTTTCGTACATTTTTTTATTTGTTTTGTATTTGTTTTTTATTTTTATATACATTGATTACTTGTATGGCTAATAAAAAGCGATCAGTATCTGCTTCATATAACGTGCCTTCGCCCATCATCGAGGAATCGTCATTGGCTTTTCTTTAAAGACTGCGTGCAATTTTTGCATCTTTTGAGGTAGTTTTTTCCTTTTTGTTCTGCTGTATTATGCAATATAAGATTTATAATAAAGACAATAGCCCTTTTTTTTAATCATTGGATTTATTTTTGGATTTATTTTATTTTGTTGACAAAATCCATATTTTGTTTTTAATTTTCAAAATTTATAATTTTTATCACAATCTAATACTTATTCGCCAATATAATGTGCAAAAAAATCATTAAATTTTGTAAAAATGTGAACACAGCAATTGAAATAAGCTAAATCCAAAACGGATTTAAAAAATAAATAAATCCGTTTTGGATTTAGCTTAATTTTATTCCAAAAATTGCTTTTATATTTGGGAATAAGTGTTAGATTTGGATAAAAATATAAAATTTTGAAATTTAGAAAACAAAATGTGGATTTTTTAATAAAATAAAATAAATCCAAAAATAAATCCAGTGATTAAAAAAAAAGGCCAAATAATAAAAAACGCTCCCAAAAAATTTTGTGTACAAATTTAATGCATAGAATATAACTTTGTGACTAAAATATATTTTGCAAAAAAACATGTGGAAATTTTATTTCTTCGAATTTTAAATTGATATTTTCTGAGCATATACTGAAGAGTATGCCCTATCCAAATAAAATATAAAAAAATTCGAAAACAAAATTTTTCCTAGAGTCGATAACCCCCTTAAAAGCAAAATATGTTTTTTTTAACATTTCGTTCATTCCATGACAGAAAGGCCAAAAACTGATTTTGAGTTATAGATTTATTACACATATGTGCAGTAGGGAGCCATGTGAATCTTCCAGTTTGGATATATGCTCGTTCAGCAAACTTATGTAAAACACTACGAGGTACATTTCTGTTTTAAAAAGGGACAAAAAGACCCGTAAGTTGAAGAGTTAGAGGGTTAAAATGTTCCCCATAAATGTTCCTGGGAGTATTTTACATAAGTTCGCTGAACACATCCTATACCTAAAGTGGTTTCCTCCCAAAATCCAGGTTTGTGGTACATTTGAGCACCAATTCTGAATAAGTACAAAATTAACCATTAAACACATTTTAAGTTTTGACTTATTTCTGGCATTGAACTTAAATTTGCAACTTTGATATCTTCAGAGACTTATAATAGAATTTCAGTACAAATATTTTTGTGGATCATTTTAACCCTCTAACTCTTCACTTAAATGGACTTTTCGGCCCATTTTTAAAAAGGGCTATACACAGAGCTTTGAAGAATTAATTCTTTTTTGAATGAATTCACTACCAATCGAATTCAATTTTCTTTAGAATTGAATGAATTCCTTTTCTTAAGTAATTCACTGAATTCGTTCAACTGAACGCGTTCATCAAACAATAAATTCAAAGAATTAATTCCATTGCAATAGTTCTCTTTATTAAATCAACGCGTTCACTTTTAAAAATCGAAAAAGTGAATTAATTCTTTGCTGAATTAATTCACCACTGAATTCATTCAATTTCATTTTCATTCAGTGAATTAAAAAAAAATAAAATTACATTCAGTGAATTAAAAAAAAATAAAATTACATTCAGTGAATTAAAAAAAATTAAATTACGGTCAGTGAATTAAAAAAGAAAAAAATTGAAAAATTGAATTAAGGATATACACGACCCGTAAGTTGAAGACTTAGAGGGTTAAAAAGTTCCGCAAAAATACTTGTCATAAAATTCTACCATAGGTTTTTGAAGTTTAAAACTTAGGGTGAATGCCAGAAAGTGCAAAGAAGTTTTGAACTAATTTTAGCCCATTTTTAAGGCTAAAGGCCATGGGTGACTGTCATGTTTTAGTCCGAGGGGGCCCAGTTTTGCTGGTATATTGGTTTTTACGCCCAATCTACCGGAAAATATGTGGGGTGGTGAAAAAATAACATTTTTGTACATTCCATATACATACTTCATGGGTGCTCTTACACTCACAATATATTTTCTATAACCGATTCAGGTCTATTTAAAAAGTAATAGGTAAATTTTGTTTTCAATTGAAGCATCAATTAAAATCAGGGACGTAACAGTTATAACTTTTATTCAAAAAACTAATTGTTTTACAACTATTTCTTGTTTGAATATTTTTAATTTTCTGTTTATTTGCTCTGTTTGATTTTTATTTTTAATTCAAACAAAAGCAATCCAAACACGATTTTTATTTTTTCAAAAATAATAAAAGTTATTTTGTGATTTTTTTTCTTTATCAAAAATAACAATTAAGAATATAAATCAAAAGCCTTAGAACCAATGACTTCAACAATTATAATATCCTGATGATGTTAACTAGTGTTAATAAAAGATTCAACAGTGATTTAAAGTGAGTAAATATGTATATTCCAGCAACTTCCGGCATTCAATTTAGGTCAATTTTTATTTTATTATCAAATAAAAGAGTTAGTGCTTAATTTTTTAAAAAAAATCATTCTGTAACTTTTATAAAAAGTTTTAAAATAAAAATCAAAAAACAACAGAAATTTAGAGAGTAAAATATAAAAATTTAAAAATTAAAATCTTTGCCAAACTTTGTGATTTTTTTGCGCAATATGATTTATAAAATATAGTGCATTATTGAAATATTATAATTAAATAATTTTGGGTGGTGACTTTTTAAGAAATATAACAGTTATTTTGGGTCTCTGATTAAAATACATTGAAACATATTGTTTAACTTTTTTATCAATCAATAAAAAACAAACTACTAAAAAATATGTATCGTCTGTAGTGGTTGTTATTTTCAGTCAAATATTATATTTTTAGATTTCTATTTTTAGGAAAAATAATTTAAATAATTTCGTTGTTTTCTGTTTTAAAACAAAAAATTTAAATATTTTCGGTTTTCTTTTTTGTTAAAATAGTTTGTTTATATACAAAATTATTTCAATTCGAATTACAAGAAATTCTTTACTCGTACACACAAACATAGCCAATAAAAATGTGAACGTGTGTGTTGTGTGTGTAGTGTTTTGAAAATTCAAACTGAAACAAAAACCTTCAAATATGAAAAAAGATACCACAAAATCGTTTTTTTTTACCGTTTTTGTCAGTTAAAAATTGATGATTGTTTTAACTGACTTTTCAAGTATTTTTATTTCTTTTATGGATTGTTTAAACAATATTTGAAAATAGATAGCAAAATGGTTTGAATATAATAAAAAATCAGTAGTCCGTTTTCAATTAATTTAATATGCATTTTAGGTTGTTTTTAATTCTAAAATATTGTGAGTGTATATATAATTGGCTCGTTTTTGGACCTCGCGTCCACATGAGCTACATTTACACCTAATATTGGGTAAATTCAATATTACTTGCTGATTTTTCTAATTCCTTATCATATTATAAACAAATTTTTACACCATTTCCAAACATTAGTTGCCTTTTAACCAGACTGATGATGTAGGGTATCATATAAAAGTCATGGCCGACTTTAACTTTTTTTTTTAAACAAGCACTTATTAAATTGTTTCTCTTAATCAACGTGTTGCTTTCTTTTGAAAGAGGATAGAGAAGACAAGGAAGGTGATGAAAAATAAAGGGCTTCAAATATGGCAAAACTGTAATTGCGCGAGATGTTGAATCTTAGAACAGTTGTTGGGCGCCATCTAATGAAGAGTTGGAGAACTTTGTTGAAGCTGTTTAGTTCACAGCCCTATTATATTATTATACTTCGGTGAGGTTAAGTGCTGTGGAAACACATTAGAAGGACCCTGCGATATGTATGAGGAATAGAAAAAAACTCATACATATTTTTAATTTCCATTAACTGACGTTAACCATTACACCACAGCGCCAACAGTTTGGGCCGGTTTTATTGTTATTGACTTGGATCGATTTTTTTATAAATATTTCTAAAGTTAGAAATTTTAAAATAAAATTTCTTACTTAACAAATATTTAAGCAAACAATCGTTCTAAGCTCTGCTGAATGGCCCTTAGTCTTATCTTGTATTGATTATCAGCAGTTTACGGTCAGCTAAAGTATGGTTGTTAGTTTTTTTAAAAATTGTGTTCGTTCTAAAATATTTTTTTTTTCATTTTGACACTTTCTTACTTACAAAACGTGCACTTTACGAGAACAGCTTCTTCACAAAAAATTTTATAAATTTTGTCATTTAGTTTTAAATTTATTTTTTAACAGCTTTAGATCTTGTCGGTTTCCATATTATGATTTCACGTTTCCCCCGAAAACAATCATCGGTAGAATTTCAATATTTTTATTAGTTTGAATTTTGTTTTCTATCAGAAAGTAGTGAAACAGTGAATATTTTATTTTTTTCACAACTGTGGGAGCATTTTACACATCATTCAGTTAAGCTAAAAAAGAAAATTGTTCTCTACACAGAGAGAATTTTGCTGGACGAGTTTTAATGAAATTTTTCAGTAAACTAATGAAGTTTGCTTCATAAAGTAAATTAAAAATTTGCTAAATGTGATGAAAAAGCTTTATATATTTTATGAATCTACTTTTAACGAAACTTTTTCATTGAGTGTATGAAAGTTTTAATAAATGAAATGAAATATTTTAAAACATTTTATGAAAAATTCCACTAATTCAATGAAAAGTTTCAATGGACGATATCCAATGCAACTTCGATATTTGTATGCAAAAATTTATTAATATAATGCAGATAATTCTCCCAGCGTACGAAGTAATTTTTGAGTTCTAAGTGCTAGAATAATGAATAAGTAATTGCATAGTTTTTTATAACACAAAAACACAAAGAAAGATTCTCTTTATGTTGACAATATTCTTAATAATTCCAACTTGTTAATTTTTCTTTAATTCTAGAGTGCAGTCTATCACCATTTGTCAGTGGTTCTTCATCGGAGAAAATACCATTTGTATTTTTGCCCCTAAGAGGACAAATCATATATCCCAGCAGAGAGATAAGATTTCAAGGTATAAATAATAACTCGAAAAAAAACCAATTTTTGTAAATAAAATATTTCTAGAAATACGCACTCCAGTCTGTGCTGTAACTGGTGCTCAATATTTAACTTCTAATGGTTGGTCAGATCTACGCAATCCAATTGATTCGGATTATCCATTTCGTATGTTTCGTGATGAGGGACGCACTTTTTTGCAGGTAAGAGTAATTTAATGTTTTTCATTAATTTTTTTGCGTGACTTTGCTAACAAATAAGTATAAATTAAATATATATTTTATTTTATTTATAACTAAGTAATTTTTAAATGTTAATTAAAACTAGGTTGTTGTGTCTGCTAGTGATTTTTTAGTTTCTTGTTAAAAAACAAAAGTGTACATTAACAGTCTATTAATTTATTTTATAGAAAATGTTTTAAAATGATTCAAAATAACAACATAATTTTTCTCTTTTGTTGTTTTTTATTTTATTATAGCGTGACAATTTTAAGCAAGTAGTACATTAATAAAAATTAAAACTTTAAGTTTGTCGCTTAAATCATTCGTTTTTATCACAACTAACTGTGATTTGTGTGTTAAAATACTTAAGTTTGACGTTTAAGTTTTTCCTTTTTGTTACCAACATTTAAAACGTTTTTATAAGCGCTATAAATCATTTACATTTCTTTGTTCAGAAATTTTCCATTTCTTTATTTTCATGTTACTTTATGATATTTTCGCAGTGGTTGGGTGAAGCTGATTTACGCCATAAAATGCAAGGTCGTCTTATTGTTGTACATTTAGTGTGTCGTGATATGACAATGTCGTTGAATGCTACTATAACAAATGGTAAATTTTATATAAAAAATGACAGTTTTCTATAGATTTTAGACCATCTTTTTAAATTTTACATCGTGTTTAGATCACATAATGCCTCCCAAAAATGTATTTTCACCTTGTGTGGCCTTTCGTGTTAATGGTAGTCCGGTAAAATATGCCAACAGTAAGTAAAGGGAGCTTTAGCAGCTGCCTCTATAATATATAATCCAAATTCCGTTTTTTTTTATTTAAGACGTTTCAGAGGTTTCATTTCAAGCCGAGGCCACCACTACCTTAGCTTCTACCTCTGATGGCATGAGCACTAAGGAGTATATAGTTATTGCTGTTTGCAGTTTATTGCTGGGTTTAATTTATGTCTCTTCGGTTTTTCTCTATCTACACATGAAAAAGCGTAAAAGTCGTGAACAAACTCGTATGCGTAATTCTTTGGATGATTTAGCCAATGAAATAAATTATCCTAAAAATGATCAAGTAACATTTGGCGCACCTTTTACACGCAGTGGTAGTTTATATTCTGCTGGCAGCTTGGCCACCTCAAATGAACCCCGATCTCGTGCTTCATTGAGTAGTCTTAAAGAAGAAATGGGCATAGTAAAAAATAATCCACTGCTGCAGCATTTCCCGCAACTTAATGATCATCATTCGGGTTTTACCAGTGATATATCAAATTCAAATTCAGAATGCGAATTAGAAGAACCCACAAGCTATCATCATGATAAATTGAAACAGGTTAGTTTAATACTACAAATCTCCCAAGAAAAATTGCTAATTTTACTTACCAAGCTTAATTTCTTAAAACAGATGCAAACGAATGCTTTGATACATCCTCAACTGGGAATGATGATGAATAATAATGGTTCTCCCAAGGGTTCACATCATTCTTCCAATAATGGCACCCAAAGTCAGGGTAGCAAAGAGGATGATGCTGTGGATTCTAGTTCAAATAGTCAAGAGAACGAATGCTTGCCAGTAGAAAATGTAGCCATTATAGAAGATATGATGACCGAGGAGAAGTTGGAGAGTCTAAGAGCCATGGTTAATGGTAATGTACGCAAAAAGTTGTACTTTAATCCGGCATACTTTGAACCACATTTATTAGCGGTAAGTTGGATGTTATTTATAAAAAATTTTTTTATACCCTCTAAAGTTATAAGTTGAAAGCAGATAGAGAAAACAGTTTCATTGTGACAATCAAATTCCTTTGCAACTGAATGGTTTGGTTGCAGCAAACGATTTATTTAGATATCGCAATCAAAAATGTTCCTGGCTTAATTCAAATGATAGGTTGAAAAAGAGTAAATAAATTAAACTTCCCAGGAAAATTTTTTACAATCGGTAGCCAACCACACCCATTCTATAACTGGTTCCACTGCAACCGATTCCATGGAACTGGTTCCGGAACCAGTTCCTGGGATCCTATAGGGAAGTTGTGGGAGACGTAGAATCAGTTCCAGAACTAGTTCCAGAACTGATTCTAGAGCAACCGGTTCCACTTTGGAGCTATAGAAGGGGTTGCTTTTGGGACAATTTCAAACAAAAAGAATCGGTGTTAGAATCGACAGCAGAAGGGGTTGTGAATGAAAAGTAGCTATTCTACAACCGATTCTTTCGAACAGAAAATTTTACAGGGTTTAGTTTGTAAGCAACCTCCGATTATCCGGTTTAAAGCTGGGATAGCTCAGTGGCGCCCAGTGGCGATAAGTGAAAATATCGTTCTTGTATATTTTTTACACAATTTCACTATTTGAGGATCCCGAGTCCCTAAATTTCAACATATTTTACGAATCAGTATAACTTTTTTTTTTTAAGAAAAGCAACACTCAGAATATTCTTCCTATTAATTAACGTGTTGCTTCCTTTGGAAAGGGGATAGAGAAGAAGTGAAAGGTGGTGAAAGATGAAGAGCAGTTGTTGCACGCCATCTGATGATGAGTTGGCGAACTTTGTTGAAGCTTTTGAGTTCATAGCCCTGTTATATTATTTTACTTCGGTGGGGTTAAGTGCTATGGGAACTCCGAAGGAGGATGCTGCGATATGTATGAGGGATAGAAAAAACTCATACATATTATTATTTTTCATAAATTGATGTTGACTTGGTTGGGGATCGAACCCGCAACCTCACGTGTAACAGTCCCACACGCTAACCATTACACCACAGCGCCCACTATAAATAAAACTGTAGTTTTACTAATTTTTTACTGAAATTTACAATAGATTTGTTAAATTTAACAAAAAAAAAGGTACTAAAATCAACAAATTTTCTTTTAAGCTAAAAAACAGGAATAAATTTTGTTAAAGTACAAAAATTTTTTAAGCGATGTTTGTATTTATTTTTTTGTATATTGCTCATTATTACTGCCTTGGGCAAAAAACGCTATCCGTTTTCATTTATCTCATTCAGTTTTCCAGATACGGACTATATTCCAAAAAAAAAGGATCTTCAAATTTGGGCAAAATTTAGTTTCGGTGTCAGTGTATTTTGGTGGTTTTTGAACTTACGATATTGTTCGTACAAAAGAACTATCGATTTATAATTTTTTTTTTCAACTGACAAGGGGAGACTTCCAAATCGGACCCAAATATATTGTAGAGCTAAAAAAATTAAAGTTCACGTGTTTTTTTAAAAAAAGCATTTTCGTTAAATTTTTAGTATTAAATATGTTTAGAAAAAAATTTGCACTTCTATAAATACTTATTTTCAATCTTGGACATGGAGAAATAGCTGAAATAGAAATGGCAATTTTTATAAATTGTAGTGATGAAACTCAAAAGAAAGGCTATTTCATGCTGTTTTATATAAAATAATATAATATTTATTATTAAAAATTAGGGTGTAAGAAGGTCGGATAGAAAAATTCTGTTAAAATAGGTGGAAACTATCTCCATCTATTGAGCACTTGAAAAACTAATTTTTGGATTTATTAAATCCAAGTGATTAAAAAAAACGGTTAATATAAAATTTAAAAATGAGCAGCAAAACCTTCTTTAAAATACATCTTTTTCATAATATAAACAAGTTTTAGCTTCTCCAGAAAATTAAGGAATTTTGATTTGTGGCACTTTAGTATTAAGGGTGCGATATGTGTATCAAACTTTTTCTTTTTGAGCGTATATTCCAATTATCTAAAAATAATTTTAAATTTCTTAAATTTCAGACATGTCGCCATACAAGAAACTATGAAAAGTGGAGTTTTTCCCAAATATCTTTATGGGTTGTTATACAATATGCCATGTTTTTCTGCATCGGCTAATGTAGTTTTCAATAAGCGTTCCGAAAATATTGTATATGACATCATATAGGAAAATGAAACATTAAAGTAAAATTAAAAATAATACGCTTTCTAAGTAAGCTCCCATGCAATACATGTAGTACCGTGGTGTACGATAGTGTACCATATACATACAGCTAACTTGTTCTTGTTCATATTGAATTTTGTGAAAAGCAAATATTTGCCAGGATTTACTACTCTATGGAGATGGCTATATTAGTTTGTCTTTCTTTTGTAAAATATCGAAATATATTCATTATACTTATATGTGACAGCGCATAGAGAAAGTGACCTAAGGGTAAAAAAATCAAATTTTTTATTTTGTGGACAACATCTGAGCATCGAATGAGACCGATCCCATGCTCTCCTGACCTTAGGTCCCTTTCTATCCTTAGGTCCCTTTATATTTTGCGCGTCACATATAGTTTTAAGCCAATCTATCGATGTCCGCCTGTCTGTTGAAATGGGGATTAAGGCGCGAATAAGCAAGTGACGTTTCTCAATTTCACCTAGACCAAAAAAACATCCCAAAAAAGCAGTTTAGTATTGAAAATGAGCAAACTGGGTCCAGCAGTTTAAAATTTTTTTGTGAAAATGTTTGATTGAAATGGTTTACGGATAAAAGTATCGTCTGGGGTATAAAATATTTTGTCATATTTTTATACAAATATGTTTTCAGCTCAAACATTTTTTTTTTGTCACCTCAAAAATAGTTTTTACATCCAAAAAAAATATTTAACCTCAAAATTCTCTTCTCAACTCTATAATGTTTTCTTACGGATGATTTTATTTGTAACATAAACTTGTGCAGGGTAAATAAAAAATCCGAAATTGATGATTTTACTTGTTTTCATTTTATTTGCAACTAAAACAGTAATCCGAATTTGACGCTTTCTACACCATATTCTTTTTCATTCCAGCAACCACCTCCAGCTGCTTTGGAATTTTTACAAAAAATTCGTGAAGTTATAGCCATAGCCAAATATAAAATGGCTACCAAAAGATATCAACCTTCACTTACGCTTATACCTGAAGAGGGTTCAGCACGTAGCAATACACCCTCGCAATATGGCTCACAATTGCAAACACCCTCCGAATGTCAAGGATGTGCTACCAATCGCTGTAGTGGTCATGCCAAAAATTGTGGTGATAAACGTAATAGTATTGAAAAATGGTTGGAAACAATACATTCTACCGAAGATAATCGCAATACCGAACAGCGTTCAAACCAAGTTACTAATTTAACATGTAGTGGTGAAAAAGATAGACAATCCCCTAAAAGTTCAACATCCTCAGGATCTGGAGCAGAGGGTCCCAAAAATCCCGCAGCCAATATAGGAACGGGAAAACGTCTAATGGGACGTAAAGATATAACACCACCTAAGCAGAGGCCACCACCACCGCCCACACAAAAATCACAACAAACGGATAACAACGGTAAAACCAGTAATTGCTCTCAAATACCAGAAGACAATTTGAAAGCTTCATGTTATTCATCCATCTACCAACACTATCAGAAGCCCAATATTAACCAACCAACAAAAAATTCCTTTAATATACCTATACTGCACCACAAACTGGACACCTATTCTGCTATATCGGCTTCGGCTCATATGTATGGTTTTGCCGAGACGGGTGGAGAAATTTATAATAATCCCAAATTTATGCTACACGACTCACCCAATGCTTCCCAAAGAAGTCGAAGTTCCTCACAACATTCCAAGAATTCTCGCAAGCGTCTCGATGTACTGGATCATTATGCAGCCGCTTCCACTCCCACTTCTTTGACTTCGGCCGAACGTCAACATTATGAAATGTTACGCAATATGGAACAATTGAACGAAAACTTAGATTCATCGACATTGGACAGAATACATCGAGAATATACGGCCACTCTAAGATCTAGTGGTAGTTTTCATTTGGATATACCAACTCCAGATTATGATTCTACTATGGAAAAGAAAATTAAGGATATCTATAATAATACTCAAAGTAGTGGTCCTTCGGTCCCAACACCCGATTACAGTTCTTTAAGTCGCAAATCTCTGAAACAATATCAACCTGATTCACCGATTTATAGAAGAAAATCTCCACAATACTTGATAGTGGACTATGAGACAGATAGCTTAGAACGTTTAGAGGCTACAAAGCATAAGACTTCACAATCTTCTTCTTCACCATCCTCAGATGTTAGTTCTCAACTAAGTCCTAGTTTGAGTACGGCCCTACCATTGGAAGAAGAACTTGAAATAAGTCACACGGTGTATCAGGGAGGTGGCTATTCCACTAAGTCTCTGGTCTCCCCAAAGAAAACTCTCATGCGCACTTTAGATACCACAAATTTGAAAAAAGATGTGGCTGCTAGAATAAAATATGATACTCCCTTTCTTGGTAGTATGACTATAGAAGTAGAACATGAACCTCCCTCCGATTTGGAGAGATCCACCGATAGTGATCAATATGAACCCGATACTTTGGATCGTAAACCGAAAAAGCAAAGTTTTTGTGATATTAACGCCTGGTCGTGTACGGACTTAAAGAGACCCTCTGACAATCTAAGTACACCTCCACAATCTTTACCCGATATGAATCGAAGACCTTCAGTACACTCACAAAGTTCTTTTAGATTAAATCCTAAGGATAACAATGCTTGCACCTCCTTAAGACAAACTAGCAGAGATTCGGCTTATGAATCACAAGTGGAACTAAGAAGACCTTGTGGTAATGAGGATGTGGCGGAAAGCGAACACTCCAAGGTTAGCAATTTAAGAGATATTTACCAATCTCTTTTGGTGCGTCAAAATAGTGATTGCAGCTGTAAGTGTGGAGGTCAAGCCACCAGTATGTTTTTGCAGGAACAAATTGAAGATCTTAATGAAAAGGGCAGGATTTTAACATTGGAAGCTAAACATTCTCGAAGACAAAGACCCAGTCAACCTCCCTCTCCACCGCCCGTAGTTGAAATCTCAAATGAATCTTCTAATAAATGCACTATTAAGATTTCGACGCCCAAGTCTAATCGCGGTAATGTACAACAAGAACATAGACCCACCGAATACGTGGAGCCGAGAATATATCAAAAACCTCTACAGGAGGATACAAATATTAATGCAAAAAACTTAAATTCACCCATACAGCAACGTAGTGCCAGTATAACACCCTCAACGCAACGCAAACGTAGCAATTCAAACTCACCACAAGTTCAGTTAACACAAAGAAAACGTAGTACATCGAATTCCCCACTACCTCCACCACCGCCACCACCAACTTCCGCTTCTACCACCCTTAACAGTCGAACCAGTCGTTCTTCGACCTCGCCGCCACATCAATATCAAGCACATTCTCATACCGAAGAAGACACTTTGAGTAATCATAGCGAATCTACAGAAGTCACGGGAATTTCTGGAACTATGACCAATTCCGAATTTGGTGGAACTATAGAAAAACATTCAATTATCAGAGAAGTAGTTAAAACAGTAAAATCTGAAATATTGCAGAAACATGAAGATAATGTTCCTGAAGAATCGGAAGCTTTGCAGACGGCTAAGAAATTAAAGGGAGAAGATTATGGTGCCATATTTAATACTCATATTAATGGTTTGAGAAATGATTATAGTTTGAATAAATATTTAAACCGCAGAAAATCACAAGATAGAGGTGAAGAATCTGAAGACGGTAATACTATACATCATATGGAGACTCATTTGGAAAACAATAATAATCTGAAAAACTCATCCGAGATAGATCCCAATAAATTGGATGTAGTTTCTTTGAGTTCAAGATCTAATCGATCTAGCAGTAGATTATCAGATCGTACCAAAGAAATGTATCGTAATTCAGGAGTACCAGTGGGTATAGCCTATCCTCAGCGTAGTAATGCCAACAACAATAACAATAATAGCAGCAGCAACAACAACACAAGCACACCTAATCCTCCAGCACCAAATCCACCAGTAACAAATGTACAAACGGTATATCGTTGTGAAATTGAACCAGTTCAACTAACCCATGGCATGCAAATTGCCATGGGCTTAAAGGATAGACCCAAAAAGGCCAAGGATATAAAAAATGCCTGGAAAAAATTTGTTAGCATGGCTGCATCTAAATTTAGTCCCACCCAAAGTCCGGCACCACCATTCGACAAAAAGGCCACTTCTATCTTAGAAGTTTTAGAAAGAGATGAAGGTATATCCTCACTAATCGAAGACCATCCACAAGTTTCTACACCTAAAAGTTCTTATTCAGCACCAGCTTCACAAAATTACTATGAACAAAGATTTGGCCCAAGACCTCAAGAAATGGATAGTGGTTATATGAGTGCAGATTCGGGGGAGGCTTTAAAGCGAACATTTTATGATCGCTATAATTTTAAAATGATGTCCGAAAGAGATCACATTATACGCGTTAGTACCATTGAAGATAATTCCGATGGTGATAGCATTTTAACAGATCATCATAATGGTGAAGATGCCTCTACCAGAAGGGGCACAATATTGGACACAAATCGTTTTGAAGATTTTGAACATATTAACGAACAACAACAACAACAAATGGAACCTTTACCACCAAACTCTCCAGAAGTTGTTGAAGATGTAAGTGATAATGATTCAGATAAGACTCTGACAAGATCTAATACACAACATAGATCTTCAACACAATCATCTTCTTCCACGACATATACCTCAGATGAGGAAGAAGAAGAAGAACCGGGTACCACCAGTTACGGTTCTTCGGAGACGGATGGTGAGACTAATGTTGAAGATATGTGGGAATCGGGAGCAGAGAGTATAGAAACACATTCAGTGTTATATAAAAATGTGAAAAAATCTTTGGAAAGATGATGAGAACGATTAAATATAATTGAATAAGTTTTGGTAGTTAAGTTATAATTAAGTGTATATTTTTATAAATCTTTCTTTTATGGTTAGTGAGTCACATTTCAGCAAGAATTCTAATATTGAAAGCAACACAGAAGAAAAATCCGCTTGACAGCTGAATGGCTTCCCAAATAAGATTTACTAGAATTATTACGACAATTTTTTTAATTCTCATAAATTCTAAACCTTATTCCACTAGAAACGATGCTGTTGAAGTTAAACATAAATGAAAGTGAAGAAAAACTAGTTTTAGAACTGATTCTGTAAGAACGACTTCTAGTTTCTTTCAATGAAACCAGTTACTCTTTGAACAATTTTAAACAAAAATGGGTGGTGGAACCGGGAGTATATATTTTCCAATAATAGTCTAACTTTTAACCTATTTATGTTTGAAACACACTTTTAAGACATGCTAAAATCCCAAAATCTTGGTAAATGCCACAAATTTAAGATGCATCTATGTATATGAATTTATGCCTAATTAAGAACACAGGGAGAGACATTCAAGGTGAGGCAAATCAGTTATTCGTACAAAGATATTTTCAACAGTATTTGAAATTTTCTAAGTATTCAACACTAGCCATTAATTATATTTCCCTGTGGCAGAGTTGTATTTAGGCGTAAGTTTTTGGGTTCCCTTTTGTATATTTTTTCGGTCCTAAATAAAATATCAACAAAAAATAATAGGATTATTAAAAAAATAACTATGGAGCTTAATATGGTAATATATAACTTAGTGTGATCCATTTACCATTTCATACGTCAAATGGCCCGATATAATTGTATCAGGTGTTTATAAGTTTTTATCTAATTGCATCAGTTCAGATCTTAACTGATTAAATTATATATTAATCTACAATTATATCGGGCCATTTGTTAATTGTTTGGTATTTATTTGCAAATATGTATGCGCCGCACGGAAAATTTTTTTTGAAAAAATCACGCGGTTTAAAAAAAACTTTGCTTTATGACTCTCTTTTTTATAAAACCACAGCATTCGGGGGGGTACTGATGTCGAAAGCGTTAGATCCAACTCGAAATACTTAGATATCTTATCAAATCACCAAGGCCAATCGTCTGAAAAAAAATTTATTGCAGGTAATAACATTATCATATTGCGGAAGTTTCCTCTGTTGGGAAAAACTGTTACTCGAAATCAATACTTCCAGGTAATACACTCAAAATAATACGTCTGTTGACTAGACAGAAAAATTTGTTACTTTAACAAAATTTATTCCTGTTTTTTGGCTTAAAATAAAATTTGTTGATTTTAACAAACTCTTTTGTTAAATTTAACAAATCTATATTTAAGTAAAAATTTGTAAAAATACAGTTTTCTCTGTAATTATACTGAGTCGTAGAATTTATCCAAATTTAGGGTCTCGGGACCCTCGCCGGGCCTAGTCCATATCATGTGAGGACATATACACAAACATTTTGTCCGTTTTTCCCTATCTCGTTTAGTTTTCTAGATATGGGCCATTTTATGAAGTGGAAAATTTTTATTAAAAATTTCCGAGGGTCCAAGGCCCCGCCAAGGTGCATTTTGGTTATCCCCTTTCGCTGAGGTATTATACGATTAGGGGTAGTCGAAATTTTCATAAATTTTGCTCTACCTCTCTTAGTTTTCGAGATATGGACCATTTTAAAAAATCGGGATTGAAAGAAATAGCGCCATATTTAAAACTTCGGATACATTGGTGGTGCCATCTACCGGGTAATATCAGTAACATGAAAATATTATATTTTAACAATAAATTTTGTAAAATTTAACGAATGGAAAATTAACACTCAAAATTAGTTGAATCACTGAGGATTTTTAGTATTGTG
Organism: Leucophora obtusa; assembly: GCA_949987735.1. Classification (NCBI taxonomy): domain Eukaryota; kingdom Metazoa; phylum Arthropoda; class Insecta; order Diptera; family Anthomyiidae; genus Leucophora; species Leucophora obtusa. The sequence goes on along the minus strand of OX465299.1, from coordinate 33,405,623 downwards.
TTAAATGAAAATAACCAAAATCATTGCTTAAATCAGTGTTTCAACTAAAAATTTGTTAAAAATTAGTCAAATTGATTTAAAGCCGGTTTGACAGATTTTTCTACTGACGTATTATTTTAAGTGTACGAAAGCAATTCCCCAGGAAGAAAAATCCGCGATATTTTAAAAAATTTCTTATCGCAAAATTATAGCCGGAAAGAAAAATCCGCGTAATTTTTCCAGCAATTATGCCAATACGAAGATTTCCCGATCGTATCGTCAGGAAGAAAACATTTATTTCAGGCAATAACATTTTCGTATTGCTGAAGTTTCCTCCGCCGGAAACAACTGTTACCCGAAGCAATGTGAAAGCACTTCTCCAGGAAAATAAATCCGCGATATTTTAAGACATTTATTATCGCCGGGAAGATAAACCCTAGACATTTTAAGCCTTTGTTTTATCATCAGGGAGGTAAATCGGTGAAATTTCAAAACATTTATTATAATGATAAAAAGAAAATATTGCCGCAATATCTTCTAAGGAAACGCTTACAGGGACCACCTCTTTCTGTCCAGGTGTACCGCCACTGTGCACTATACTTTATTCCGAGCCTATCCGCATACCGACCAATCTTCGAATGGCCCATTGACACAGGAGTCTTCTATCAACAAAAGTCTTCTATCACGACTAAAAAGAAATCTGGTCCGTTTCAAGTCGTACTCCTGCTATGTCTGTTTGGCGGTTCAGCAGATACCTACCCCTTGCCTTTTCAAGATCATTCTCGGATATTTCACGTTTTATAATTCCCAGCAAAACTGCAACAGGCACCGCTGAGGACACATCCAACGTATACTTGCCCTCGTCAGCCCGTCAACCCATCTATCCATTCATTCCCATAGAAGGCCCTATGTCCAGGGACCCAAATAGTCACGTCAGGAAATCTATAGAAGGGCACAATATACAAACGCTCAGAATAACTACTGGATCCAAAACCGCAGCTCATCTTAGAGCGATCAGTTTAAACCTCAATATCAAAATGATCAGTAACACTACCCTTATCTCATTCACCTCTGGAAGCGAATTTAACCTCAAATGACTTGTTGAAGATCTTTATGGGAGTGAAGTAGTCAGAAGATTTGCGTAGATGTGGGGGAAAATATCTATTTTTTTTTTTGAGTGCACACTATGGTTATACATTAATTTATACAGAATTTGGTAATGTGGGGGTTTTGCTGGAGGTATACATCCCCATATAAAATATTCCAAAATTACTAAATTTTTTTCGACAACAACAAGAATAATTCGAACTTAACAAAAAATATACCAACAAATGCACCTCTGAAATACCTTTCCATGATATCACATTTATAGTTCCTTAGGAATAAGTATTAAAAAACATCAAGGAAACTGAAAATTGGGTAATTAACCCTTAAACTTTCGAGATGGTACATAAAAAACCCTAGCTCCACCTTATATGTCCTCTATAGCATATACAAGTTTCATCCAAATCGGCGTGCACCCCTTGGAATTGTCCCTTGTAAGACATTTTTTAATTGAAATAATTCACACACTCTGAGACACATTTTCATAAAATAGATATTTTTAAGATAAATTTTCAGATTTTTTTATAGCGCAAATTTATCGGATTTTTTTAAATATTATGATAAGATTTCCAGAAGTGTACAAACAAGTTCTGATATTTTGGAAAATATATTGGATTTTTTAATAACTGATGCAGATACAACCCAAAGGTGGCCTTTAAGTCGACGGTTTTTTTTTTCTCTTTTTATATTTCCCTATCTTTAAAATATTTAATTATTTTTCTAACTTTCGTTAATTTCTCCGATTTAAGAAATCAAGTGCAATATGATTTTGATCTATAGTCCCAAAAATTAATTGTACAATATTTTAAATTTTATAGTAGTAATCAATTTTACTGATAAATATTTAGAATCTATGTATATAAATAATTTAAATAGTTTTAAAAGAAAAATGTGATATTTTTCCGTTGTCTTAGGCCGGAAATGTGCAATCTCTTAGTTAATAATAAGATGCAATATTAGATTTATAAGAAATCGTATCATAACAATTTTAAATAAATTTTTAAAAAATAATAATTTAAAAGTATTTATATTTACTATATTATTCTTGAATTATTAAGGGCTAGTTTTATATTTACAGTTAAGACTGATTTTTTCTTGAATATTTCTTAAATAAGAAGTTTTGAAACTTCTAATTTAAGAAATATTTAAGAAAAAAATCAACCTTAGTTCTGGCTATGAAATTCGCCCTAAATGATTTTTATATTATTTAAAATAATTGAGTTTTATCATTTAGTCATTTTTCTTGGACAGCTATGTATTCCAAATAGCCGAATATTTTTTAGGAGCTAATATTATATATTATTTGTTAAATCTTAATATATTATTTGGAGTAATTTAGTTAAAAAGCATTAACTTTAAGTATTTATTATAAATATTTACAAATATTAAGTAGTAAATTTCAATTAAGTTTATATATGGACATTTTATAGAAAATAAATTTAATTAAACATATTTTTTTTAAAATAAATTATTGTAATTTATAATTTAAACATATTTAAAAAATCTTGAATTGATTTACTTACAATTCATAATAAAAAAACATAAAAATTAAATTAATGTAAAATGTGTGTTATTTAATAAATTTTTCACTATTTGCAACTTGAGGCATTTCCGCGAAGTTTTCAAGCGATTATTGTTTTTCACGATTTACCGATTACCGATTACGATTACCGTCAAATTTGAAATTTGAAATTAACGTATATAATGTCTACGAGGTTTATGGCTAAGCTTAACAAACTCGCCGTATTTATAATCCGGTACATTTAACGGAATTTTGCAAAACAAAGTATCAGAATTGCATAAAAAGTACCACAATTTCGGATTTTTTTGCTTCAATTACTTGCAGAATTGCTTGAATCCAGCTCCTTTAACGTTCAAGCAGGCGATAATGCAAATCAAGCAAAAAAAACGGGTAAATGTATTTAAAGGTACCGTTTATAATAAGTACCTCGAAAAAATGAAAACGTTAAAAAAGCTGTGACAGTTTATTTTTCCCTCTTTTGTTTTGAATTGCTGATTATTAATATGTGTTGCTGAATTGCTTGAAACCAGCTACGTTGGTTTGCAAGCACGCAATCAGGTAAATCAAGCAAAGAAAGACCAATTTATTGAAAATAATGGTCTACAAAAAGTACCGCGTAGACAACAAAAAAGAAAATGTAAAACAAAAATTGTGACAATTGGTTTTTTTAGAAAAAATTGCAAAATTTTTGCGATTTATCGCAAAATTTCAGTAGATTTTAAAACTTTATAGGCATTTAGCAGTTTTTATAAAAAATTGTTTAAACAATTTTTTGTTACAAAAATAAATTGATATAAAAAAAGTGATTTAAGATTTTCGAAAAATTAAAAAAAAAAAAAAAATCAACTGCCTTTAAGATTGTATTAATTTTTGACTCATTTTACTTAAATTTAAAAAACTTAAAAATAAATTATTTGTATTATTTTAGTTAATTTTTTTAGACAACTGTGTATAAAAAACCTCAAATAAGCTCATTTATATTTCCCGCTTGCAAAAGTGTACATACGAAGAACCAAAACCATGTAAATTAAATATTGATATTTTTTAAATAAAAATCCGCATTTTGCCTTAAACAATGCAAAATCTGCTCTGCTAATGTATACACTCATAGAAATAAATCTGCAAAATAGAAGAAAAAGCTACTAAAAACTAGTTAAAAATTACATTGCAGAAAAAAAATCTACTGAAATTAGCAGATTTTTGTCCCAAATACTAGTAAAATAATACCAGCAAAAATAAAACTGTTAAATTTACACAATTTAAGGGGGTTAAATACTGTAACAACAGAATTTTAAGGGGCATATTTAAACGGTTGGCAAAAATAAAAATAACAACAGTTTTACTATATTATTTTTTTATTTAAAATATATATTATTGTAGTATTTTTAAAAAATATTAGTTTTAAATTTCTCCCACCAAACTCGCCAGAGTTGCCACTTCATTATTAGCATTTTTTAAAAAAGGCAAAATCGGCTGCCACTGTAGAGCCTTCATTAATTATTGGAAAATAAAAAAGTAAAGTAATAAATTCTCTAGTCCTTATCGTGGACCGATTTTTATTTTTAAAAATTTTTTTTAACAAAGTTGCCACACAAACTTGAAAATTCCAAAAAAGGCAAGAAAAAACAATTTTACTTGGGAATATAAAATTTATTTGACTGAAATTCAAAAAAAGGGCCACAATAAGGACTACAGTTTTTTGTTGACTACGAAAGAAAAAAACCGGATCGAAATCGGTTAATCCACCTTGGCTGTACAGTGGCAGCCGATTATGAACTCATGGTTGTGAGAAAAACGCGTTTGAAGTATAAAGTTAATTTTAAGCTAAGAAACCAGCAAAATTTCAAAAAATTGTAAATGAAGAAAAGTTATATCTCCTAGCTTACTACATGTCCACCAAATTTGGGGCGAATCGGTTGATGGGTATTTGATATATTAAACCTAATAGTCTTAAAAACGATGGTAGATATATAATTATACATAATGCTACTCATATTATTTTGTAAAAATGCTATAATTTTATACAGTTTTTAATTTATTTCGCATTTTTTACCCCATTTTTATTTACATATATTGATTACTTTTATAACTTATATTAAGCCATCAGCACCTGCTCCATATAATGTGTCTTCAACATCCATCAAGGAATGGTCATTGGCTTTTCTTTGAAAACTGCGTGAAATTTTACATCTTTTGATGTAGTTTTTATCTTTTTATTCTGCCCTGTTATAAGATATACGATTTTTAATAAAAACAAGTTAATAAAAATGCAAACAAAAAGTGTTACACACAAATTTACCGCATAGAATATTACTTTGGGACTAAAACATATTTTACAAAAAAACATGTGAAAATTTTATTTCGTCAAATTTGTTATTGCAATTTTCGGAGCATAGAGATAGAGAAAAGTATGTTCCATCCAAATAAAATATAAAAAAACAAAACAAAAATTTTCCTAGAATTTTTTACCGTAAAATCTGTAGACAATTTTGCTAAATATTAGTAGAAACAAGCTGTTATATATATTCACAAAATATTTGTTATTTTTAAGCTGAATTTTGTTGAATGCAAATAAAATGCTGCTAAAATCAGCAAAAAAATATTTGCTAAAAAATTGTAAGCCGCTGTTTTTAAAAAAACTCGATTTTTATTTGCATTAAAAGAAAAATCGAAAAAAAAACTTCAAAAATTTTAAATTTTTTGTGATTTTTTAGGCTACTAACTATTTAGCAAATTGTTTTGGTGATTCTAGCAGGTTAATTTGTTATTTTCTATTAACAAAAATTTAACTCAAATATAACTAAAATTCTGTATATTTAACAGTTTTTGTTTTTTTTTTTTGATATTCTTATTACATACTTATATATCGGAAAAATATTTTGCTAATTTAAGCAGTTTTTTTCTGCAAGGCAATTTTGAAATAAATTTTTTAAAGACTTTTTTCTGTTATTGTACACGAGTTATATCGAATTTTCTGATAAAAAAACCATAAATCAAAGGTTTGTGCAATTTGTTGTTATTAAATAAAAAGAGCTTAACAATTTTTTTAGTACTCGAAAAAGGTCTATTAATTTTTTTTAAGCACCGTCAGTTGTTTTTCACATGGAAAAATATTACTCGCAATTTAAATTATAATAATGAACAATTTTTTTAATTTTATAACAAAGACACAATCACAATATACACAAAATGTCACTTTTTCAGCAGAAAAATAATAGTCTTGTACATAAAATTTGCGTCAAAACAAACTCATAATTTTCACGGGAAACTGATTGTCGTGAGAAATAATTTTTTTTATATGGAGTATACCAGTTTTTTCACGTGAAACTCAAACAACTTACGGTGGTTTATGGAGTATAACTAGGGTTGCAGGTGGCCTGGATTGTCCAGTTATTTTGGGTTTTGTCCAGTTACCAGCTAAAATACAATTTGTCCAGTTAAAAAAAAAATTCTTTAATTTTAAAAAATTATTATTTTATTAATTATATTTTTTATTAATTAAATTATCACAAAAACACATGGCACGGTGCAAAATATAATTTAAATTACATAGATTTAAATTAAAATTTAACGGCTCATTGTAATTAAAAATGTTGATGTTTTCATACACAGAGTTGAATAGAACCAGCTGAGATACTTTAAGAATTAAGGTTCAAAGCAAAAAAGAGTAATAATAACAAAGGATAAAAATAGCATTGTTAGATTTCGTTGATGTTAGTCTAAGTTGAGTTGTAAACATATTCGATTTGCTTTCAACTCTCACATAAGTAGATGATTATCAAATTATAAACCCGTCAAGGCAAACGACACTGATGATGGCTTTGTAGCGAAAGCCGAAAAAACGTATTCTGTCTTGCTGGCCTTATCGAATTCTTTAAAAAAATTTTATTCTTTGTAATTTACTTGTAAAAATTATATCATCTTTCTTAATAATGATATTAATTTATGATCTAGAGTCAAACTAAGAAGAACACTCATTTAATTAAATTAATATTCAACAGTAGTACTGATTCCTATACTATTATAGAACTGCAGAGTATAATGAATAATTTATTGAATTGCCTTAAAAATCGGTTATAAGATGAGTTTTACTGGAAGCAAAGTTGCAACTATTTAAAAAAAATTCCTATCACGAAACAAAAGTTTCCAAATTAGAAGCAAATCAGTTTTTAAGAAATGCTGTTACTTGGAGCAACGATATGATTTCGGAGACGAATCACTTTACAACAAAATTTCTGTTTTAAATTAAAAACAATCTCTTTTATTGTGGCATAACTTATCAGAGCTTCCAAATTTAATTGACAGCCACATGTTGTACACTGTATACGATAATTTTTTTTCAAAAATAAGATCAAAAATAACGTACAAAATCTATATAAAATGATCTCGTTGTTGAAAGGTATTTTTGTGGAAGAACTTTTAGTATTTTAAATAATCTTTACTCACAAGAAAGGAATATAATGTCCTTCTAGGTAATAAAGGATGAAATTTTAATAAGAATAAATTTTGAAGAAAGTTGCAAAAATTTTCAAACACAAAAAAATACAAAATATATGTGACAAAAAAATAGTTATACTTTTTTATTAGTGACGGCCGAATTATTCAGCTTCTAGTTCGAAGTTTTTATAATTTTTTATGGGGTTTTAATTTTTATTCAAAAAATAAAAATTGTTTTTTCGACCTTTTTATTAATTAATTAGAAATTTATTAATTCAGTTCGAGGCCTATGAATATGAAATTTTGATGTTTCAATTTGCATTGCACTATTGCCACCACTTTCTAAAGAAAACTGAAGAAGGGGACTTGGAAAATCCCCGAAACGATCGTCTTTTCATTCCTGAAAGTGTTAGAGGTTTTTGAAAGCAAAAACTCTGTGAAGTATTTGTTAGGAGAATATCCTGATGAAGAAAAATAGCAGTTTTTGAAAAAAGTACTTATTATGTTAATTCATAATAAGGAAATTGGCCTCGAACTGAATTAATAAATTTCTAATTAATATAATTTTTTATGTTATTTAAATTAGTATATATGTAATATGACGTAAGACTAAATTTTAATTGTTACGTTTCCTTGTTGTTATGTTATTATTTTTTTTTTTTTTTTACTTTTTGGAACTAAATTTTTAAATTGTCCAGTTATTTTTTTAAAATCTAGGTGACTTTTTTCCATTGTCCAGTTATTTGACTTTTGGTATCTGGCAACCCGAAGTATAACAGTTTTTCACGTGAAATCGAAACAACTTACGGTGCTTAAAGGTTCAATTGGACGTGCCATATCGCCATAGCCGTAACCATAACGGCATAGCAGAAAACCAAAATTCAATTGGTATCTACGGTTACGGTTATGGCGTTATGGCATGTCACCAATAACCGAATACATTGTAGCCCATAAGATTGGTTTGAACAGCTGTTTTATATGGTTATGGTTATGGCACGTCTAATTGAGTCTTAAAGCACCGTAAGTTGTTTGAGTTTCACGCGAAAAAACTGTTATACTCCATATAAAAAAACTAGTTTTTCACGACAATGAGTTTCACGTGAAAATTGTGTAGACTTTGTTGTCACGCAAATTTAATATACAAGACTATTATTTTTCTTGTGAAAAAGTGACACTTTGTGTTTATTGTGATTGTTGCTTGCTAATTGCATTAAAAAAATTTTCATTTTCAGAATTTAAATTATCATTTAAGGCCTTTAAAGTTTGAGTGAAAATTTTCCACGTGAAAAACAACTAACGGTACTTTAATACGGAAAAGAAAATCTTATTTCACATCCCTATTCTATATTGTAGACCCATGGTTCCCATATTTTTGAAATATAAATGAAAAGGTTAATAGGCCTAATTTTAAATTTAACCCAACCTTTAAACTTAAAATTTGCTTTTGTTCTTTACTTTAATTCTTTAGTAACTTTAGTTACATTTTCCATGCCTAAACTCTCTTTGAGAAAAAGAACTAAAACTTAAAGCATACATTAAATAAAGGAAAATTTTTGTGTATAGCAAACTTTATTTCTTAAAATCTTATTGAATAATTTTCTGGGTTGGCGGTTTATTTTTCGAATTTCTCTGAAAATTAAATAAGAATCTTGTAAAACTAAATTATATAAGGCCCGATTACTAAATGTCCCGCTAAATTTTTACTAGCAACTGAATTAAAATTTTTTATGGAAAACAACAACAAATGTGTCACTTAAAGTTCCAGTTAGTAGCTAAGATAGTATTGAGAAAATTAGGCTAAATTTCTTTATTGTAGTTTATTGACAGCAACTTACAAATTATAGTATTTACATTTAAAAATTTTATTTACTATAGCTTGCGATTCAATTCTGATTCACCTTTTTTTTAGTAAACAACTATAAAAGATTGATATTTCACTTACGACAGCAGCTTGAATAAATTTATTGAAAAATAAGAGTAGGAGTACAAAGTCTTGGTTAGAAATCAGCTGGTTGTTGATTTACCTTTTACGGTGACTTGTTTTTAGAGATTGATCAATACAATCCAATTCAGTTTCATTCATAAAGTGATACTATTAAAACGTTCAAATGGTGTGTAAAGTTAAAAACAAAATTAATTAATTAATTAGTAATATTGTATTAAAATTAAAATAAAGATTTAAATTAAATATATGAATTATATTTAAAAGTGCAAGTGTAATAGAGAAATTTGTTGTAATCGTAAGTAATTAGAAGTACTGGTAGAACACTAATAGAAAAGAAGTCTGTAAAAAATTTAGTTAAATTTACTAAAAATTTGTTAAAAATGATGCTGGAGAAAAAACTGCTATATATTAGTAATATAGGAACAGCAAAAATAAAACTTTTAAATATACAGAATTTTAGTAATATTTGAGCTAAATTTTTGTTAATAGAAAATAGCAAATTAACCTGCTAAAATCAGCAAAAAATTTTGCTAAATAATTAGTAGCCTAAAACATCACCAAAAATTTTTAAATTTTCTAAGTTTTTTTCGATTTCTTTTTAAATGCAACAAAATAATTGTAGAAACGTACTAAGTGCATTGAGCTAAAATGGGACTATGTTGAAAAATAAAAAATTTTTTTGTTGCTAAAAAAAACTGTATTCCATTCAAAAAGTCGGGGACTTATTGATCCGTCCTCGTACACTAATAGAAATAAATCTGTAAAAATAGCAAAAGAAGTTATTAAAAATTAGTTAAAAATTATGCTGCAGAAAAAACTGCTAAAGTTAGCAGATTTTTTTGCTAAATAGTAGTAAAACTGTTAAATTTACAGAATTTTAGTTATATTTAAGTTAACTTTTAGTTAGTGTAAACTCTGAAGAAAATTTTGCTAAATATTAGTAGACTTAAAAGTAGCAATGATATAACAACATTTAACAAAATTTTTGCTACTTTTAAGCTAAATTTAGTTGAATGCAAATAGCAGTCTATTCTGCTAAAATCAGCAGAAATATTTGCCAAAGAATTGTAAACTGCTGTTTTCAAAAGGCTCGATTTTTATTTGCATTTAAAAAAAATCGAAAAAGCTTCGAAAATTTAAAATTATTTTTGTTGATTTTTTAGGCTACTAATTATTTAGCAAAACTTTTTGCTGATTTTAGCAGGTTAATTTGCTATTTTCCATTGACAAAAATTTAGCTCAAATATAACTAAAATTCTGTATATTTAACAGTTTTATTTTTACTGTGCCTATATTACTAATATTTAGCAAACAAAAATCAGATAATTTTAGCAGTTATTTCTGCATCATCATTTTTAAATAATTTTTAGTATCTTTTTCTGCTATTTTTACAGATTTATTTCTATGAGTGTATTATCGGAACCGTCAAAAAACAGAAATTTCGTTTTTAGATATATGTAAGGCGATATTACAATGACGTAGAAAGCATGTGATACTTTGAGGCCTTGAGTGTAAACGATATTTAAAAAAATTACAAATATTTGACTTCCAGGGTTGAAAAAAACAATTTTTGACCTTTTCTCAAAGCACTTTTTTCCGAAAATATTTAAAAATTTAACGGAAAGCGACGTAAAAAAAGTGATATGTTGATTTTGATAAAGTCATTTAAAAAAATTTTTACGAGAAGGAAAATATTGAGTTCAGTTCGCTTTAAAAAAAAGAAAAATTGACTGATCTTATCAAGGGTTATTCTATTTGTAAAATTGTAACTATGTAGAAAATTAATACGTTTTTATTTGTTACATTAAAAATGCGCTATTTTCTCTCAACTGCCAAAGAAGCATACAAATCCGAGCAATTATTGTTGTTAAATAACAGTTTTTAAAAATCGTCTAAAAATACCAATTTTTTTAGAAAGTTTTTAAAAATATTGCAATAATTTAATTTTTTTGCAATTTTTTCACATAAATTTGTATTATAAAAATTAAATTTTTTAAACAATATTAACTATTTAAGTTCATATAGAGCGTTAAAGTTTCAATTTAAATTACTTATACTTAAATTACTTATACCACCAATAGAGGGCGCGACCTAGACATAAAAATTACAAAAAATGCTTACCATGAAATCGGCCTATCTTTCTACCAAGTTTTGTCAAAAAATTCTCACGGAATCCATGCTTGCTATGAAATGGGTTAAAGTGTTGCAAAAAATAGAGCCCAAACTTTCAATTTTATATTTTTTTGCAAGAAGTTGGTCACAAAATTTAATATTTCCCCAAAAACGATTTTGCAAATATTTCTTAAACTATAGCTAACTTTAAAATTCTAGGGCCATATTCGTGATCTGCGTCCCAAAGTCTATGAGAAATGATGAATCGCAATCCCTTTGCATCAAATTTTTTTGTTGTACTGTCTAATTCAACGGTTCCCAAATGGGGGTCCGTAGCAGAATTCGGGGAGGTCCGCGAAGAGATCGGCCAAAAAACATAAAACATAAAAAAAATTTAAAAAAACCAATTTTTTTATAATTTTTAAATTACACTATGCGACAGTCAAAATCGGGATGGGATGAAACAAATGGGAAATGTTATATCGGTCAAAAACAAGTTATACGTGTCCCGGCGTTTCGCTGGGTCACCCCTAGGAATCGATATATATCTTTTTTTTTGACATAACTCGAGAACCACTAGTCTGATTTTGCTCAAACAATTTTAAAAAAATTAAAAATTACAATTCCTTTAATCTGTTAATATAACGTTTTTCTATATACTCAACAGTTTTGCCGGTAAAAATAAATGTTTTTTTACCGCTACCATAAAAATCAATAACCTTTTGTTTATTACTTTTTTTTAATATTTTGGGCAAAAAATATTTTTTTCTTCATACATTTATTTTTACCGGTAAAACTGTTGAGTATATAGAAAAACGTTATATGAACAGATTAAAGGAATTATAATTTTTAATTTTTTTATAATTGTTTGAGCAAAATCGGACTAGTGGTTCTCGAGTTATGTCAAAAAAAAGACCACCAAAGGTCAAATCGATATATCTCGATTCCTAGACTTGACCCAGCGAAACGCCGGGACACGTATAACTTCTTTTTTACCGATATAACTTTCCCCGTTAGTTTGAACCCTTCCCGATCCTTCCCCTACCATTTGTCTCACAGTGTTATTTAACAAAATATTGATTTGAAATATGTTTTTTTTTCCTTATTTCTGCTTAAAATTAGCCAGCATTTAAAATAAGCAGGTGCTTTTATTAATTTTGCCCCATAATTAATAAAGTACCTCTCGCTCAAGACTGGTTTGTGAGCCCGTGAGCTAGTAGAAATGTTTCAAGGGGTCCGTGAAGCAAAACCTAGTGGGAACCGCTGGTCTAATTAGTATATTTGTTTTTATAAATTTTTCTTTGCCCCGAGCCTCCCGTTTACGACCATGCCGGGGGCACATAGTTTGGCTTTAAAAAGAAAATGCTCCAAATTTAAATTGATTTGTGCAGATCATAGAAAATTTGCTTGTTTATAAACAATAACTAATTTAGGGTGACCATTTCGAATCAAGTAAAAACATATGTTAAAATATTTATCACTCTCCAATAATCTAAAAACGCCAACAAGAACAAAACCCATATACAAAGAGCAAATAAAACAAAAATCACAAATGATCTCTCAATACTTGGAGTATGGAGTAGTATAGTAACTATAGACTACAGCATGTAGCAGAAAATATACATAAATTAAACAACCCACTTTACTGAATGGTACTTTACTCACTGATATAGAGTATAAGTATGTATACTATGGTACCATACAATAGTGTATCCACAATTTGTTGTTTAAATGGAAAAGGAGGGGGACACGTACCCAGATTGCTAGTTATACCATACAACGATCTTCCAAATGTTTGACCATTTAGTTTGAATTCTGAGTCGGTGCATTACGGATCGTAAAGCGTATAGAGAGAAAAAAGCTTTGTTTAAGTCTTTAAATGCTAAATTAAAACGCGGTTTAGAAAAAAAAACATATTTGTATAGAAAACAAAAACAAGTGGTCGCTGTAATTGAATTTAATGATTTCATACACTAGATACGATATAGTAAATGCAATTTAGTGGTTTCAATTAAAACTAAAAAAATAAATAAAAAATAAAAAGTATGTGGTTTTGTATTTCTATTACAAGTTTTTATTTAAATTAATAACTTAAGTATTTTAAACTTAAAACTAAAGTTACGGAGATTTTTTAAAATATGACAACTTTTAACGATCGTTACTTTTTTAGGTATTTTTTTTTTAAGTTCAACTATTAAAGATTTTCCTTGTAGTTTTAAGCTCAAGTAAATGCCTGGCAAAAAAATATGAAATATCAAGACAAAGTGCAAAAACAAATCGTGATTTTAACAAAAAATAACATAAAAACAAGTTTAATTTGGTTTTAAAGCAAAAAATTTACAAGAAAACATGTTTTATAGTATCATTAAATACAAAGTGCAGTGTCTTTAAATTCAAATCTGCGCATTTTTTTTTTTAGCAGACAAACAAAAAATTAAATGCTTAAAAGTAATTAATCAAACTTTTTGTGTTTGAAACCCGAATATATACAAAATTTTAAATTGCTTAAAATATTATATATAAAAAACACACTGCAAATTTTTAATTAATCAAGTGTTAAAATTTAAGAACAATTATATACAAAACAATGAGTAATTGCTGCAACCAGTGTTGCCATAAACATTGGATCCAAATATGCTAAATCACAGAAAAAAATATGCTAAATTCTGCTAAATTGTGAAAAAAGAAAAATATGCTAGAAATATACCAAACAAAAAATTACAAAAATATTGAAATATTCATTATGCTAAAAATCTGCTAAATTACCACATACAAAAATATGCTAAACATCTGCTGCGTAAAAAATATTGCATTTTTTACTCTACTAACCGCGTTTTTGTTAAGTTTTCGTATTAGATAAACATTTTTGACAGTTTGTTTTTAACTTAAATGCGTTTAATCATTTAAAAAAGTAGTGTAATCATTGTTGAAAAAAATAATAAAAACTGAATCCTCGTGGACAACAATATGCTAAAAATCTGCTATTGTCAAACGAAATATGCTAAAAAGCATTTAGCATATTTTTCGAAAAAAATTATGCAATTTTCGAACTCATTCTGCTAAATCTAGCAGAAAATATGCTAAAATGGCAACACTGGCTGCAACTTGTCATTCTTTTATTTAAAATTTAAAATGACGTCATTTCAACTTTGACACTTTAAAATGACGCTTTAAATAAATATATAACATCATCTACCAGAAGCAAAAACTTAAATTGTCACAAGAAATAAAATGATTATCCAACATGTGGTTTGTTTCCTTTTATATAAATATCTCAACTTCAATTTAAAATTGTGGGGGCGCTTTTTTGTTAAAAAAACAAATAATCGCGTCTTTACAAAAAAATGTCTCGTACATATTATACAAAATGTTGTTTTACCTTTTTTAAAAGTAACTCTGTTACTTCCTTATAAAGTTATCAATTAAATTATAATTTCTTTTAAATACTTTTATGGTCACTCCATTTTTAGTAGTAGCACGTCTTCTATTATGAATAATAATTTTAATATAATATTTTGTTTTTTTTTACTTAGTTATGCTATTGCAAAAAATATTATTACTAATTGATAAACATTAAAAAATCCGTATTTAGTATAAAATACCTCATAAACATTTTGTTTTTATGATTAATTTTAATATTTTTTTTTTTTTTTGTTTTGGTAACCTTTATATAAAGAAGAGTTAAATCCTTTGATATTTGCAAACAAAATTTAATTAAAAACTAGTTTACTGTGGAGTTTAATTTAACCCATTAACGTTCAAATTAAATCTTTTGGAGAAATTCAATAAAAATATATATTTATGATATGCAAAGGTGTCAAATAGGATAAAGAGGAATAAAAGAGCAAAAAAGCTACCATGCACGAACAGGGCTGCCAGAATTTTTGTTAAATAATATGCAAAATGCCGATTTTTGGTCGAAAAATGCCGATTTTTTTGATAATGAGTAGTAGTCAAAACTTGAAAATAATAATTCTTTTTTAAATAAACCAGTATAAAATTAGATTCAATTTATGAATCAGTGAATAATTCATAATCACCTCAAATTTAATGAAGTAAAATATGATTTGTATAAATTTATACTGATTCAACTGAATTATTTGTTTTATGATTTGATTCGCGAACTATTAATCAAGTCATGCATTTTTGTTTAAATCAATTTGTTTAAATTGAATCAATTCGTTAATTAGAAATTTATTAATTTAATTCTACGCCAATGTCCTTATTATGATTTAACATTGGCCTCGAACTACATTAATAAATTTCTAATTAATCAATTAAAATATGTCGAAAAAATAATTTTTATGAAGTAGGTTTAAGGTTAAGAAGAAGAAAAAACATTTTTTCAAAGTTATAGACACATTATTAATTTGCAAATCAGACTAGATCTAGTTTCTGCCTTTTTTTATGGACAGGATTCATCAGTGGTGTTCCATTAAATTGTATTATTGTTTATATTTTCTTGTCAGATTGTCTCTATATGATAATTTACATCAGACATACAAACATTCTACTTTAGATTTTTTGTTTATATTCTTATCTCCTCTTTGTCACCTTTTTCACAAATGTTGCCACACTGACGTATGGTTTTTACGTACAAGTGCAGGCAATTTGTGTATATCGGAGACGGACTGCCAGCAGGGCATTTTTATTTTTCTAGTTGTCCACATTGTGAAATTGAAAACTGTTTTGCCATATTTTGTGTAAGAATATTGTACAACTTATTGCAGTATATCTTTAGTGTAGTGAGAGCAAAACGATGATAATGTTGGTAATAATATTTGCAATAATATGGCAAGGCCTGGGGGTACTTTAAAAACAAAGAAAAGAAAAAAGCATTACAATTGGAAGAACTTTATATAAAAAAAAATATTTAAAACTCAATAACTCAAATTTTATTTATTTTGCAGTTTTTGTTGCTGATTTTCTTAAATTAAAGTGCCGAAAATGCGGATTTATTTGGAAAAACAGATGAGTTTTCATCAAAATCATCTGGCAGCCCTGCTCACGAATCGTTTCTAAATTCGGTATTGCAAATCAGCTTTTGCAATAGCATCAGTAATAAATTTAATTAGGATGATCATATTCGAAAATAATCATATATGTGACAGCGCATAGAGAAAGGGACCTAAGGGTAAAAAAATCAATTTTTTTTTTGTGGACAACATCTGAGCATCGAATGAGACCGATCCCATGCTCTCCTGACCTTAGGTCCCTTTCTATCCTTACGTCCCTTTCTATTTTGCGCGTCACATATGTTTGGGTTTATGATTGCTGCAAACATATTACGAAATACCTTTTTTTTACCATAATATGATACTTAAATTATCACATTATGATTCGAAAATAGTTCCAATATCATCATAGTCCTACAATATCATATTATGATCCCTATATATTTTCCCAACATTCACTTGAAACTAAGTTACAAAGCTATACAGGCTTAAATAATTTAAATTCATTTTAGTTATCACTTATATGTAAATAAAAATAAAAACATGTAATATCAGAAAGTAGAAAAATATTATTAATAATACAATTTCACAATGCAACCAAAATGAGCATAACGATTTATAATGATCATAGTATGTTCTTAATGTTCATAATATTTTCCCAGTGATTACATTATGGTGATGTAAGGAAATTTTGTTATCATACTCTGAATATAAGGAAAATATTATAATCATTTCGTGGACCTTTTATTTTTTTTCATTTTGTAAATTTTTTTTAATTTTTCTTTCATAAACAACTAAAATCTGTCAGTCTCGTTATTATAGACGTTCTTCAATATAATATTTTCTACGTGAGTGAAAAAAAATTAAAAAGTTAATCAGTTTTTTATCACTTTTACATAAATTATAACATTAAGCACCTTAAGCGCAATAAAGAATACATTTGGAGATTTCTTGACAATCTACCTTTTGACCAGACTTCCTGGGTAGACCGGATTTTTTCTTCTACACCACTGTCAGCATTACAATTAATAACAATAAGTTCTTTTTTTATTTTGTTTTTGTATGATTTTGGGTATGTTTTTCTGCAAAAAAAATTGGTTAAGGGATCGATAGAAGGTTAAAATACCTTTAATTTAAGGTACATATCAGTATATATTAATTAAGTGCAAGTATTTTATGATAAAAATAGTCCACCTGTCTTTGAAAAGAAATTAAAAATATATATTTAAAGTATTTGAAAATATGACATTTAGTAAGGAAGTAGTAGTTGTCATATAAAAAAAATCGAGTGGAATATGGCACAAAATAAGGCAGATAAAAGGAAATTAAAATACCAATTTTTGAAAATTAAATTGTTCATAGGAGACAAAAAAATTTTTTTTGTTCGGGGTGCCGATAGGGGATTAAATTACCTTTAATTAAAGCTATATATGATTTAAATCCCCTTAATTCTTATTGCTTTTTATGAGAAAAAATTAAAAAAAATAAGAATATTTAGGAATTGAAATTTAAAAATCGGCCACGATAGATTTGTGCGGAATTTTGTGAGTTCAAATACAAAAAAAAAAATTTTTTGAAAATCGATTAAGAATTGTGGCCTGAAACCAGGCTTTGGAAACTCAAACGATGGTATTACAGCAAGGCGTTTTTTTAGGAATGCCGAAGTACATATCTGCAGAAATTACAAAAATTGATTAACAGTTGATAAAAAAAAATATGCACACAATATTAATAGTTTTTTCTAGTGGTATTGAGTTCAATATTGAAAGATTTTGAAATTTCGCTAATGACACTGCCAGGCCTACTCTACATAAATACTTTATTCACGGTCCAGAAATTATATCGCTTTCACCATTGCCTATTGGTCAACTAAGAATCTCAGGCAGCTAGAAACAAGGACTTAAAAGTTATAGGGAGCACTTTTCGTGTAAATGGAGTGTGAAATATACAATAGAAGACGTGTTTAATAGATTTCTTTTAAGTTCTAATCCATTCATTTCAAGCATGAGGAGTAGTTGTAAAAAGAAAATGGAGCAAATGCCACAGTCTGTATTGGAGTTACTTATTCTTCCCCACAATGAAAATGATAATGGTGACAATGATGATGAAGATAAAGACTATTTTCGTGAATTTAATGATGACTACCAAGTAAATGATGATTATGGCGTAAATAATCATTTTGAAGTTAATGAAACGAAGTAAATAAAAAAGCCTAACAACTCTATTTTTTTAATTTTTTTTTCTGAAATTGTTGTTGGTTTCGTGTTTATGAATATTGATCAATAAAAAATAATAATATTTTCTAATGTGACTTTTTTGAGTCAAATTTGTGGAATTATGGAATTTTGAGAAAAAAAAGGATTTTAATTTAAAATTTTACTAGTATAAATACATATTAAATATTTATTCCTTTCTATTTTTTTAAAAACATATTTTTTCTAAAAGCACATTAAGTATGCACTAATTTTCAATTTAAATTACTAATTTATCTTTTTTCATTCCAAAGTTAAATTGTGAATAATTACAAAATACAAAAAAGCCTATAAAAGGTTAAAACAATTTTTTTACACCTTTTTTAGTTTTTTAAATGCTGGTTTTTATGTATTTATGAATATCCATCAATAAAAAATAACAATATTTTAAAATTACGACTTTCCTGAATTAATCGCCACTTTTCTCACCGTTCACCCCACTGTGCACCGACACACGTATATTTTTTTTTTGTCTCCGGTAATTTTGAATACCAAGTGTTCATCGGAGAGGCTGGTAGGCAGATTTTTAAAATTTTTACTTTCAGTTTTGCTTGTAACCGTCGCATATGACAATCGTAATTAAAAAATTTTCATAAAAAATTCATTTTATAAATATTTAACTTTTCAGAATTTCAAGTAAAAGTATTTTAAAAAAAACATTTATGTCTGAAATTGTGATACTGAGGATGGTTCTGTAGCGTATCCTTATTCTCTGTAGTTTACTTATATGATCTTAAATCTCACAAGAACCATTCATTTGCCAATTAAATGATCAACTTTTCATACCTTCATACATCTCAACACACTAGATACAGTGAAAATAACATGGATTTATGTTGTAGGTTAAAAATAATTAAAATAAAAAAAAAAAAAAAAATATGTATTTAAAATTTAAACGGTTCATTGTCGTTCAATAAATCTGCGACTCAGAGTTGAATAGAACTAGCTGCGATACTTTAAGAATTAAAGTTCAAAGCAAAAATAGTAATAATAGAGGATAAAAATAGCATTGTTAAAATTTCGTTGACGTTAGTCCAATTGAGTTGTGTTTACGGTAGCTTATTTGTTTCGAATTCAATATAAGTAGGCCATCACCAATCATTACCCCACAAAGTCACGGATACTGAGGATGGGTCTATAGCGGGACCCTGAAATACTTATTCTATCCTGCTGGGCTTATTGAATTTTTTAATTTTTATTCTCTATAGTTTACTTGTATGATCTCAAATCTAACAAAAAAATTCATTAAAAAAATTTTTTAATGGTTTCAAGAATTAATTAAATTGACAAAATATTTAAAAAAAAATCTTTTTTTTCAGTAAAATAGGCCTGTAATATATGAAAACTCTGTATCAAAATTTAAATTTTATATTAACTTAATTAGTCTGCCATCAAATATTAAATCTATAAGTAACGCTTAGCAGTTTAAGAAAGAATTTTTTAACTTGTATACGTTAAACTGATTTTGTCTTGAAAATGTGACACGCAAAATAGAAAGGGACCTAAGGGTAAAAACCGGTTTTGTTCAGGAGAGCATGGGATCGGTCTCATTCGATGCTCAGATGTTGTCCACATCAAAAAAAAAATTGATTTTTTACCCTTAGGTCCCTTTCTCTATGCGCTGTCACATATATTAATTTTATTTTATTTTTTGATTTATTTATTTTTTTTTGCTTGACTTTTTAAGATTTTATTTTTTATAATATTGTAATAATTGTGCCCTATATATTAAAATTAAAATTGTAAACATCCTCAACTATAATTATAAGGTTTAATATTTTGTTGTATTGGAAACAAATAAAAATAAATACATACAAAACCCTGCCAGGATTTGAATATGAAATCCTCTGATTCATGTGCCAGCAACCCCCATAAAAAATATTAACTTCTTATCACTAATGAAAAACTACCCAGTCAGAAAAATACAAACGGGAAAGCGGTGGCAAAGCACTTTAACAGGTGGTACAAGTACTGGCAAAAAGTGCTTTCCCATTCCGAAAATGATAACATCATTAGACAAAAGGACCGGCTGTTCAAAAAGCGCCGGAAAAGAACTGGAGGAACAAAATTTTTAAACGTTGGCAAAACCAATAAATAGGTGGTCTGGAAATATATTTTCCAAAATAAAATTTAAAAAAAGTTCATATGTATTTTTTTTTGGTCCTGCCGTGATTTGAACCCAGGCCGTCAGATTGGCAGATGATTCCTCTACCCACTGAGCTAACGCGACATATAATAATTGATGGCTAAACACATATATGAGTGATAAAAGCTGGACAACTACTGGCTGTGCCAAAATGCTAGTACTGGCAAACAATTTTTTGTAACTAATATGCCAGTGTTGGGAGGGCAAAAAAAAGTTGGTCTTGAAGGAGCTTTCCCACAAACAAAAAAATTGATTTTATAAAACAAAAAAAAATTTTAAATTAAAAAAAATCCAAAAAAAAATTTTTGCTTGCAACCGGATTTGAACTCGGAACCTCCTGACTACAAACATTTTTTAACGAAGCGTCAGCATTTTTAAAAAATCATTGGTCTACCAGTGAATTGATTTTTGTACGCCTGGTAGCATTGGCTAGGTAGCACTGGTTGCAAACCTTGGCATATCACTGTACGCCAATTCTTTGCCAGTGGTTTTTTTTATAAACCACCGAAATTTTTGTAAAACAAATACTGGTAAAAAGCTTTTTGCAAACGCTGGCAAAGCGTCCCAAACGAGTGTTCTACCAGTCATTTATTTTTAACACCGTGGTTACCCAGTGGTATGCCATTGCTTGATTTTTTGTACCACTGGCGATTTCTGACTGGGTACTTCTGACTAGCATATATTTATTGCATTTTTGGATGTTGTTAAAAGAACTTCCTAAAGAAGAACTTCTTGGTGATGTAATGAAAGAAGTGATTCATTAAGAAATTGTTTCATTTATTTTTGCGCTGGGTACTGGTATGTATTAAGTGATCATATTACCCATACGTAAAAAGATGATTTTTCAAAAATGGTTCTTGAATCATCGTTACCCCTAACACTCTTTCTTCGTCGAATCGAAGAATACTTTACTCTTTTTCGTTTTATTCGAAGAACTTGAAGTTGATTTTTTAAGATTTTTAGGTAAAAGTTATAATAAAAGAAAGAAATTTAATGTTGGAGGTGTATAAAAACTAAATTAAATAACAAATGAAAAACAAATTTCAAGTTCTTTTTATTTTTGAAATAAGCTGTATTTTCGACTTAACTATATCCGTTAACTTTCAAAAAAGCACAAAGTGCATTAAAACGTTTTTTAGACGAAAACTAACATACTACTTTTCGTATGCACGTTAACTTACAACGTGGATAATTATCAATGTTGAAAACTCAACGTTTATACATTTTCACACCTAGCGTAACTTCTTCGCGTTACTACATAAAAAGTTTTGCTGACGCACGTTCGATTATACCGGAACTATCATAAATACTAACTATTTAAAAAAATTTGATACTCCAATCAGTTTAACGTAGATTTGCTATAAATACTTAACGTTGATAGGTATGAACGAAAATACAGCTATAATTGTGGCTGTATTAAAAATTCACTTCCACAATTATTTCCTAAACAAGAAATAATTGTCGAAAAAACAGCTAGTTGTTGAAATATAATATTATTCTTATAAATATTACAAAAATGTTTGCTGAGTTAGCTAATTAATTTTTGTTTTTTTTTCGTTTTTATTATTTTCTGATTTTTATTACTAATTGCGTCCATTTTTTTTTTGAGCTATTTTTTTTTAATTCTTGTTATATTTTTGCAATTTTTTTTTTGTTTCTCTTTTGTATATAATATTTTGTTTATACATTTGTATGAATGTATTTGTTAAAGACTCCTCCCAAAAAAAAAAATTTTGTTTCATATGAATTCATTTGCTTTAGTTTGTTTACTTTTTCAGTTGTGTTGTCATTATTAGTTAGAATTATTTATTTATGTATTTTCTTTACTCGTTGTATATTTTTTGTTTTTATTTTTTTTTGCTGACTTGGTTTTTGTTCTATGTAGATTTGAGTCACTGTTGTGGATTTTGTTTGTAGTAGTTGTAAATTGTTTGAGGTTTAGAAGTCATATAAAATTTGCTTAAGCTTTCAATATATTGTTTTACCTATTTATAACAGCCACCCAATAAACCAGAAAATGAAAGATCGTAAAAATACTATATGTACATAATATAAATAAATATAAAATAATGCTAAAATTTGTTTAAAAAAAACAAAATTGTTTATTTTAATCGTTAAAGATACCATTGCATCACTACTATTGCATGAAAATATGATGTCAATAATGATATCGAAATAAATAATATCGATAATGACATCATATTTTCATATAATAGTAGTCTAGTGATAAAATAACGACACAATTTGTGGAATACGATTAAAATATCATCACGCTTTTTGCAGTTTTCGATATCATAAATATACCGTTATTGAATTATATCATTATCAAATAAATTTATTATCGAAATGATATCGTTATGAATTCGAAACGATATCGTTTGGTTTGTTGGGCAATATGTTTGAATCTATATGTGTACATAACTACAAAAGAATGAGGTATAGTTTTTTTTTGTTTTAAATATTAATTAAAATATGGAGTAGACACAGTGGTTTCAATTGTTTAGATTTTGTTTATAAAAATTTCTAAAAAAATAATAAATAAAAATTATTTCATAATGTTTAATTTTTTTATTGGATTTCCGTATAAAATTACCTTAGAAAACCGGAAGGGGACAACCTTTGGCTCTAGTACTATTTCATTCTTAGGATTCAGGGGCCTTAACTTGGAACTTTTTCTGCTATCTTCCAATCTACTATTCAGTTGATTAGTTAGACTCAAAAAATTCAACATTTGTCCCCTTAAATATTAGTAATAAAAAAGTAAGTTTAATAATCTAGGAAAAAAAAATAAAAACTAGAAGTCATGCTGTACAAACCACTTCTTTTAAGGCTTTCAAAGTATTCGTTTATTTATTGTTACTGATTTTTTAAAAGTAATTCTGAACAACTTCTAAAAATTCTAAAGCATTATTGCTTTTAGAGTGATCCTAAGAAGTGACTTGGATACAGTTTATTTCCAAAACGGATAATCGCGGGTTCGATTACTGGCGGGAGCAAAAATTTTTAAATTTTTATTTTAATACCCAGCAAAAACAGAAATGCCGAAGCAGTAGAAACACTAATGATTTTAACATTGAGTTGTCATAGGAGAGGAGTACTCCCACTTCAACATTTTTTCAGAACTTTTTGAACGAGTGCAAAGGAAGCTCTTTTTCACCAATTAAAAGTTAAAAAGAAATGTTTACAAGAAAATATATATTTTTTATTTTACAAAAGCTTTTTAATTGCCGCCACCGGGTATCGAACTTGCGACCTCACGATTGCTAGTCTAGTGCTCTACCGCTGAGCTATTCTTGGATATGAAAGTTGACTGGCATAAAAACACCACTTTGTTACTTTGTTTTTTGGAAGTTGTTCAGAAGTAATACTAAAAAAGCTGTAAAAATATACTAACGGATACTTTGGAAGCAATGAAAGAAGTGATTTTTTGAAGTTGTTAGGAATAACTTCTAAAAACGCAGTAAAAATACACTAACGAGTACTTGTAAAGTATTGAAAGAAGTAGTCTGTAAAGCATTACTTGCAATTTTTTTTCATGGGTATTTATAATTTTTTGAATGCAATATTTTGTTAACTTTTCAGTTTTTACTACATGCCCGACTTCAACTTTTTTACTTGTTTTTTTTTTCTGTATTCCTAGAACCATTTATGAAACTGGTTATACACTCATAGAAATAAACCTGTAGAAATAGCAGAAAAATCTACTAAAAATTAGTTAAAAATGACCTTGCAGTAAAAACTACTAAAATTTGTATATTTTATTGCTAAATACTATACTCAGATAAAAAAGTTAGTAAAAAAATTTATAAACAGTTTCCAATCGCACTGTACTATTTTTATCTGATTTTTAGTACAATTTTTATTTTTAGTAATCATATTTGCTATTCTCTTATTACAAATTACGGATTTTTTTTTACTAATTTTCGTTGCTGATTTCAGCAAAACATTTTGTTAATTTTTCAAAACCGAGTGCTAAATTTAGCATAAAATATACTAATTTAAAAAATTCTATTTACAAGAATTCTTTGATTTTTTACAATTCTTGGTTAGTTTATATTTGTTACTATTGATATATTCTTAGTTTGGAAATAACACCCGGAAAATTTTATTGTATCTCCAATGCATAACTGGAGAGCCGTTTGTAATTTTGACTCCAAATTTCAGATACGATGAAGTAATTATACACTGGTTACAATCAAAAGAAAGCAAGTTTTTTTTTTATTAATTTTTTTTTTTTTAGATTTTATAGTTCGTTTATTTTTTAGTACACTTTTTTGCTAATTTCAGCAGATTGATTTTAAATTACAGTTTACAACAATTTACTGAAATTTAGTTGCTGCAACTAATTATTTATACTAATTTCGTTGTACTAAAATTATGATGTTTAGAAAGTTTTTTAACTGATTTTAGCAAATCGATAAATTTTACTAAAATTTTGTAGCGGCTACTAATTTTTTCTACTAATTTTATTGTACTACAGATCAGCAGACATGTGTTGCTAAAATTAGCAAAAAATACCGCTGTGCTGAAAACAGTTAAATTTCCCATAATAAAAGCAAAATTTTCAGTAGGCATTACAGACTTTTTTGGTTTAGTGTAGTAAAATAAGAACAGCAAAAATAAAACTTTTAAATTTACAGAATTTTAGTTATATTTGAGTTAACTTTTAATTAATTGAAAATGACAAGTTGTACTTTAGAATCTGCAGAAAATTTTGCTAAATATTAATAGACTAAAAATAGACAAAACAAAAAAACTGATAAAATTAGTTAAATATTAGTACGACAGGAATTAGTAATATTGTTATATTGTTACACTGTCATACTGCAAAATTTTTATTATTTTTGAATTAAATTTTGTTGAATACAAATTAATAGAAATTTTTGCTAAAAACAATAATAAACTGCTGATTTCAGAAGGCAATTCGAAAAAATTCTTAGAAAAATTAAAAATTTTTTTTGGTAATTTTTTTAGTCTACGAATTATTTTGCAAAATTTTTTGCTGATTTTAACAGCTTAAATTATTATCTTTTAACTAAAATTTAGTTAATAGAAATAACAGTTTTTGTTAGCTGTTGCTATCTTACTAATTCCTGTCGTACTAATATTTAACTAATTTCATCAGTTTTTTCTGCAAGGTAATTTTTAACTATTTTTTTTAATAGTTTAAACTAAAATGTTTACAGACTTTTTTCTATTAGGTGTAGTTGTCTTGGAATCAGACTGGTGTAGGGTGTAGGTATGAAATAAATGCCTTTAACCTTTTTACTCGCTTTTGTTTGTTTTCGAAATGCATTTGAATCCACTGCCCTACTACTACACTCATAGAAAAAAGTTAGTAAAAAAATTAGTGAAATAGTTAGTAATCTATCTTTGCAAGTTTCTAACTAATTTTTAATCCAAATTGAGATTGTAGTTAAAAATTGTGCTATTACAACTTAACAAACTATAGTTTTTGTATTAATTAAATCTGCTCGAATCTAATGTTTTTTACACGGGTCATTTAAAAATATTTACTTTCGAATGCCGAGCGGAGGTTTTTAAAATTCAATATTATAACTAAAGCCTGGCAAAGTTGTTAAAAATAGCCATTTTTCAACTTTCAGGCTCAAAAATTTAGCGATACCAAAGTGACTGAAAGTTCATAGTCAACATATAAAATTACGACATCAAATAAGCGATATCTCGCAAAAAGTATTATTTCGTTCGGCTGTGCGGTTTGATAAAATTTTCTACTAATAATAACAATTTTTTTTTTTGCTAATCGGCAATTTTTTCCGCTTGATCAAAATTGAAATTGTTTAATCTTACGATGTTTTTGAGACAATTTTTTCAATGCGAGATATAAAATAATTTTTTTAATTATTAAAATAAAATATTTCAATGAATGCAATTTTATATAAATCGGCTTTTTCAAAAATCCTACAAAACCATCAAAAGTTTTTTTTGTCTTTAATATCGTTATTTGAATTTTTTACAGCCGTTCAAAAAATTGTAATGCTTTTTTTATGTATGGACTAACTTTAATAAAAAATCCGTTAACAATTTGTACACTCAAAAAAATAAGTTAGTAGAAAAATTAGTAAAACATCTTGTATATCAAGCAGTGTTGCCACTAGTAGATCAAAAAATTACACAGTTGTAGGTCAAAAATTATCCAAAACCATAGGAAATTACACAAAAAATAATTAAAAATTTTTTGTTATATTATTTCAAAGAATGGCTATTTTATATACAAAAAATTACAAAATACAAATATGAGGCCCTTTGGACCAACTCTCCTGCACATACTGGTCTTTTATACTGTCGGAACCAAAATAATTTTGAGTTAAAGTTTGGACGGGCCACAAGTTTAAATGTAAAAACTACATTTTTGCCTTTTTTTAAGATTAATTGTTTGAAGAATCTTTGTCTACATTTCTTCTTTCAGAACTATGTATATAAGTTTCTTTGAAGGGTACTTTCATTTATATGTGTTTTATAAATAAATATTTCCCAATTGCTAGTTATTCTCTTCCCAGAGCCCTCCAACCATTTTCAACTCAAATTTCCAATGAACACAACATATAAACGTATTTTAATTTTTAAGTTCATTGGAAATATCATTAGTTGGATAATAGGTTTGTTTTTTAATTTCTTTCCCTATTTTTAATTCCCAATACCATATTTCCGATCTATTAATTGATTTAGGTAATGTCAAAATAACTTCTTACCAAATAAATTTATTGGTTTTGATCGAACTCCAACGAATCTTTTCCGTGGGTGAGAATAAAGATTTTTCATTTTCACAAAAAATTTCCAAATTTTTTTAATGGATATCCGAAAAGTTTTTCCTATTCTGCTGACATTTGGAACATGATGTTTAAATACAGTTTACCTAAAAATATCATACAAGTAGTGAATTATAAGGCGCCATGTTACTACAAAAAAATCTCTTTACATTAAAAGCACTAAAACTGTTATAAAAACTTTAACAGTTCTAGTGCTTTTTGCAGACAAACTTATTTTATCTAAATATCAACTAATTAGACCTGGACTTAGAATGAAATTTACGAAAATTTCTGTAAAAAGTGAAATTACACAAAAATGTCATTATACAAAAATTATCCAACGAATTTGTAAACAGTCCCGTTTTTGAATAATTATTCAAAAAGTGGCAACACTGATATCAAGTGTACTAGTTTTCAGCAATTTTTTTTGCTGAAATTCCGTTTTCAGCAAAAATTTTAGTTATATTTTTTTAGCACTAAACTAATTTTGAACTAATGTTTTACTAATTTATTTGCTACAAAAAATTTTTTTTCATTTGCAGTCGACTAAGTGATAGCAAAACTTTTGCTGAAGATTACTATTTTTTTGGTAAAAATCAGCTCGCTGATTTTCAGCAAAACTTTTGCTGAAATTACCAACTTTTTTGCAAGCACGCTCCCGACTAAAAATTTGCTGACACAGCAACATTTTTTGCTGACTTTACTGACTTTTTTTTTTGAGTGTATTAAAGGAATGAAATGTGCTAAAATCTCAAAATTTATCTAACAAAATGTGAAATATAATCTGTTGAAGACAAATCCAGATTTTATTCTTACCTAAAGAAATCGTCAGGTGTCGGTCGACGTTTTTAGAAATATTTGTTTAACACACTCAATGAAAATTTATTGTTTTCGCATAGGAGTATTATTTAACATTTAAAATGTTAAAGAAAAAAGAGTAGCAAAAAATTGACCACAATTTGCTTTGTCATCTTAGAAAATATTACTATGTCATTTAGCAATGTAGTAACATCTATTTGTGTATAACCAATAATAGAAAATCATACACCCAGAAAACAGATTCGGTTCTGACAACCCCATTTGTTGCCAATCGAATGGTTCAGTTGCATCAAATGAATTTTTCGGTTGCGGCTACAGAATTATTCTTGATGCAACTGAGATTCCATTGCCACGGTCAAATTAGTCCTGTCTCAATTGGTTTTCTGTTGCCACAACTGAAAAATTCTGCTGCCACAACTAAACCATGCGATTGGCTACAAATGCGGTTATTAGAACTGAATCTGTTTTCTGGGTGTATGTTTTATATTAATAAATCTAAAATGCTTTTTATTAAAATTATTACAATACTGTTAAAATTTTATTAGATTAATGGCAAGTAACTTATTTCCAACAAAACCATGGTAAAATGTAAACCACAGATATTTCCATATAAATTTAACATTCATAACTATGGTTAAGCACTAAACTCAGTATATTTTGAGATAAGTTAATAGGTCTTAGTAATTTTTAATTGAAAACTAACATAACAAATTAAAATTTTAAAATATATTTTACTTTAAAATCAAAATATTTCACTGTTCTTCAACCAGAAGATGTACAAAATTTTTAAGTATTAATTTTACAATATACGTTTGAACATTTTATATACTCGTACTTCAATTCAAAAGGTTATTTAATAGTCTTTTCTATTGTTTAAATATTATGTACTAAGAATTCTACCTGAATATATGTATCCATGACGTTATATCAAAAATGTTTGATTTGCCAAATTTATAAAGAACAATGGATAATATTTCAATTGGCTAAGTTATAGATAGAAATATGTTTGTATGTGTAAAAGTGTGTAAATAATTAAGAATAATCTAAAAAATTCCAAGGAAATAAAAAATGAAGCCCACATTCAGGTAAAGAGGCTACATATTTGTTAAATTTTATAGCTTTAATAAAGCTTTTACTAAATAATTGTTTCTATTTAACTTTATTTTAAAGATTTAAAAAAAAATTATAATATAAAATGCAAATATCCTCTAAACTTTTGCCGATATTCTTTGCACCATGTAGGTGTAAATTTTTATTGTTTACATTTTCTAGACATTTTGTTTATTTTAGCGGCAAAAAATGTGTTCAGTTCGCACTTTGTTTAATGAAATTTATTACAATTTGTTTATCTATCCATTGTATATTGTTTATATAGAGGGTTCATTAAAAAATACAAATTGTTTCTGGTAATTTCAAAAATTAATATACACATGCAGAAGATATGTACTTACTTTTTAAAATGTACTCATAAGTAAATATATTTTATACACAAAGATGCTTAAAGGCAAAAGAACACTGTTTATGTTTGTTCCATAAGTATGATGAAAATTTTAAACTGGTATCTTTATACAATATCTTTTGGCCAGAGTATTTTTTATGTACTCACAATATAAAGAAAATAAACAATTAATTAAGTTTAGAACATTATTAAATTTTCAGTAAGCACAATTATAGCTACAAGCGGTAATAGTCTTCGATTTCTAAGAATTAAATTTTATATTATTGTAATTATAAATTACAATAAGTAACATTTTCGCATAAAGTTTAGGCAGAAGTCTGTGCAAAAACTTCTACACTAATAGAAAAAAGTATGTAAAAATTTTAGTTAAAACTACTAAAAATTTGTAAAAAAAAAACTGCAAAAATAAGCAGATTACATTTACAAAAATAAAACTATTAAGGCCCGTTAACTTATCTCAATTTATACCCTGATTAAGACCTCTACTAGCCTTAACCACTGGTAAACATATTTTTTGAATAACTTATCTAAATTTTAACAAAGCATTTCTTCTAACCAATGCTAAAATTTAACCATATAAATTTCTGTGGTTAAGAAACTTAACCAAGGCTATTTTAGAACAATTCACCCTACATAAGATATTTCAATACATTAGACTTGTAATGGTGATTATTAAAAAAATTTAAAGCGCAGCTTTAACCAAACTTTGACTAAGAATCGTTTATGACACATGTAAGTATTTTCGATATGCATTTCCCCCAATTTACCAAAACTTATAAAAATTGCATCAGTACTTAAAATCGTGCACAAATTTTTGCTATTTAGGATTTAGGTATCTGTGATAGCTTACAGAAATTGGCCTCACATAAGGAAATAGGAAAAATTAATTTTTTTATTGGTTCAGGGAGCCAAAATCTGTCTTGAATAATTAAAACCAAAAATGGTGACCAATATTACAATAATTTGACACGAATTATACACCTCTACAAAATGAAAAGTCGCTGTTAGTAGAAGCTTGATACATACTTTTAGTATTTTACTTGCTGATTCCAAATCTCTATTCCGAATTCTCTATCACCTCTCAATTTTGAGAAAATCGTGATTAAAAACGCGAAAAATAGCTTTCTATGAATTTTAAAATACTATACAAAACGCATTCAAATAGCTTAAGACTTTTTGTTACGATGGTAGTAAAGAATGAATTTTATTCTCTAAAATACATAGGACAATATTTTCTTAATTTGTGTACCGTTATAGCAAAAAATTCTTTTGAAAACCACTCTCAGAAAAACAATTGTTCCATCAATTTTGGGTAACTTACATTTAAGAATTTGGAATCAGCGTATCAAATTAAAAATGAATAATGTATCAAAGATCAAGCCTACTGAATGAAGTACAAGACTACTGAATTTAATTCTTAAATATAAAAAAGCGCCTAGAAATCACTCCCGAATTTATGAAATGTGAACCAATCATGTTTTAAATATTTTAAAAGTATGTGAGGAACCCCTAGACAACCCACAGTTTTGACTTGCAATTACAAAAAGATACAAAATCATGCACAGCGATTATTTTTGTACTCACTTTGATGTGCTGATCACATAAATTGCTTTATTTAATAATCTATCACTAAATTTCCACTATTTTTTTTTTTAATTTTATGCGCGAATCTTTCCGCGGTTGTCTCGATTAGCACGAAATACTTATTAATAGTTCCAATAATCCACTTTTATTTTATAGACTTACCAAATGGATTTAATTAAATCACCTCTCGTAGTATACAAAAAGACACAATCATTTTATAGCATTTAGCGACCGCGAATCTTAAAAAAAACGACGTGGTCAAGTGTATTATTTTTTTTACGACCAGAAACACACAGAAAACCGCGAGAAAAACTTTTAATTTTCCCGTATTGAAAAAAAAATTTTTTGTTATTAATTTTTGTTTTTCTTTTTGTTTTTATTCTGACATTTCATACTAAGGTTAACTACCCAGAGTTAAAATATTGATAAGTTATTATGGTTAAATTTTCATTGGGATAAATATTTAGTATTGGTTAGTTACCCATGGTTAAGGTAAAGTTAACTTTTCGAGAAAAGTTAATGGGCCTAAATTTACAAAATTTTAGTTATTCTGAGCTGAATTTTAGTAAATGGAATATCAGCAAACAATTCTGATTATTCACAACAAAATTTAAAATTAAAAAATTTTTCTCAATATTTGTTTTTTAATGCGAATGAAAATCTAGCCTTCTGAAATCAGCAGTTTACTATTTTTTCTAATTTTAGGCACAACCTTATTAATTATGAACACATAATGTATGTATATTGTTATGTATTATGTTATGTATTATGTGTATTATCTATATATAAGTGAAAGTGCGTACAAAATGATTTTACACATTTCGTGTTTATATTTACTAACTAATTTTTTAGAGTATAGTTAATACAAGTTTCATCCAAATTCTTGAAAACAAACAATATATTTCGATACATTTTCATGAAAACCCTAAATTATCCAAAACTTTGAGAATTTTGCGAAACGAAGGACGTAGTTCGATTTTGAACAAATTTTCAAAATATAATCCTTATGATTTTCATCAAAATATCTTTAAGTTTGTTGATAGAAATTCAGCACTAATAAAAAAACTTTTACCTTTTGGACCAAATTTTGGAGAAAAGTAGAATATTTCCAATACAGTCTTCAAATTTTAAATATTTCTGTAACCAAATTTTCAAAAAACTGATAATGGAGTTTTGAAAATGTCATGAGAAAATTCACAATTTTAGGATTATTCTAGAGAGACAGAAATTCATATGTGAGTTTTTTGGGTCTAAAGAATAAAAAATTGGTATTAGAAAATTTCTCGGAAAACAAAAAAGTTGTCCTTGAATATTATAGTCAAGTAGTTTTTGACGCATTGACGGCCTGGGGAATTTGTAATAACTTTGGCATTTTCCAAACGATTTTATAGTTTTGTACAGTGTTGCCAACTCTTGAAGGCAGGAAAGCACCGCGAGCATTGTGAAAACGGGTAAAAAGGGTAAAAATTTACCAAAAATGGGGTAAAAAAGCACGATAATAATTTTTTGAAAAATTTAAGTCAAGATTTTAAAAACACATTTTAGCCTTGTAAAATCGTGTAAAAAAAGGTTCAAAAAATAACCAAAAAGGGGGTAAAAAAGCACCAAACTAATATTTCAGAATTTTGAAGTTTAAATATAACGAAGTTGCTATTTAAAATTGTACTACAAACATTGTGAAAAAATGTATTTTTTGTATATTTCGTATTATTTTTTCAACTTTGACAGAAAATTCAAGAAAAATTTAAAAAGGAGAACAAATACCAAAAATATAAACTGTACAAAAAGCACTAAAAGCACTGCCAGAAATATGAAAAAGCACTGTAAATACCTGCTTTTTATAAACGGGTATTTGTAAAAAATCACCGGGTACGTGAAGGAAAAAAGCACCAAAAAATACCCGAAAAGCACTGAAATGGCAACACTGGTTTTGTAGCTTTTTAGGAAGAAAAATAAATAAGGATTCCGATTCTGTAATTATCTAATATATAAAAAATATATTGAACAACCAAATTTAAAAAAAAACTACAAAAAAGTATTTTTTTTCGCCTTGTAAACACTAATAAAATCTTCAATCGATTTTCTACCCGACTTTTCTTTATAAACCACCAAATTTCATGTCCATTCACTTTCAAAAATATTTTTGAACACTCTAAATTATAAGTCTGTTGGCTGAACAAATAAAACTAGAAAATAAAAATGCCCTGTTGGCAGTCCGTCTCCAATATACACAAAAAGCCTGCACTTGTACGTACAAACCATACGTCAATGTGGCAATATTTGTGAAAAGGTGACACGGAGGAAACAAGAAAATAAACAGAGAAAATCTGAAGTAGAATGTTTGTATATGTCTGTTTGATCACTTCTGAAATTATTCATATAGAGACAATCTGACAATAAAAATATAAACAATTACACAATTTAATGGAAAATCACTGATGAAGCCTGTCCATAAAAAAAGGCAGAAACTGGATCTAGTCTGATTTGTAAATTTAATGTGTTTATAACTTTTGAAGAAAAGGTTTATTCTTCTTCTTAACCTCAAACCTACTAAACAAATCTAATGGCGTTTTCTTTTCTGAATAAAATGTTGCCTTTTTTTTGCACTTTGCCTTTGAATTGCCTTTTTTGTGTTCTTTTCTAAATTAAGGGTAACATTCTAAGAGGGCTAGGTGTTCTTTTCTAAAAATGTTGCCTAAATAAAGGGCAAAAGTGCAACATTTTTCGCCCTCAAAAAATTTACGGGGTAGAGTGTTGCCCTGTTTTTTTCTTTATGTCAACGCCATGTGTATATACTGTAATGTTTTTCGCTAGCTAACTCGCAACTTGGTGGCCTAGGGGGTACTATCATGGCTTCTGATGCAGTAGGTCGCAGGTTCAAACCCCGGTTGGAGCACAATATTTTTTTCGTTTTTTTTTTTTTTATAAAATTTTAATTAAATTTTTATTATTTTGCTGTTATTTAGTATTTAAGAAATTTTTAGGCCAAAAATAAATAAAAAATTATACAATTTGTTTTAAATATGAAAAAAAAAAATTTTAATTGAAAAAAGAATATACATAAAAAAAATTTATTTTTTACTTTGGTTGGAATTTGAACCCGTATAGCCCATGTCAAAGGCAGGCATCACAACCTAGGCTACAATTAGTAATAGTTTGCGTAAACAATATTGCATACGAGTAAACAATACACATACATATGTTTAGAAAAATGCAACAGTGATTTTATTGTGTTCTATTCTGATTGGAAAAATGTAACATTTTAATGGGGTGAGGGCAACATTTTTAAAATGTTGCCTTTTAACAAGGCAACATTTTTTTACAGAAAAGAAAACGCCATAAGTTTAAGAAAAAATTATTAAAACTATAGTTTTATTTGTAAATTTAAGGTCTCGCGACCCTCTACGGGCCTAGTCCATAAAATCTAAGGGCATGTAAGGGCACTCCAAAGGAGCAAACATTTTGTCGCTTAGTTTTCGAGATATGGGCCATTTTAGGAAGTGAAAAATTTTTATTAAAAATTACCGAGGGTTCAAGGCCGCACGGTGGTCCATTTCTGGATAAAGAACACGGGTGTGTTAAATATTTAGTTTTCGAGATATGGGCAATTTTAAAAAATCGGGAGGGAAGGAAATAGCGCCATCTTTAAAACTTCGGATACATCGGGTAATAACGGAAACATGAAAATACTATATTTTAACAATAAATTGTATAAAATTCCACGAATGGGTTCTTAAAAAATAATTATAAAAAATTTTTAAAATTAACACTCAAAATTAATTAAAGTACTGAGGACTTTTAGTATTTTGTTAAATGAAGATAACACTATGCGACAGTCAAAATCGGGATGGGATGAAACCAACGGGAAATGTTATATCGGTCAAAAACAAATTATACGTGTCCCGGCGTTTCGCTGGGTCACCCCTAGGAATCGAGATATATCTTTTTTTTACATAACTCGAGAACCACTAGTCCGATTTTGCTCAAACAATTTTAAAAAAATTAAAAATTACAATTCCTTTAATCTGTTCATATAACGTTTTTCTATATACTCAACAGTTTTGCCGGTAAAAATAAATGTTTGTTACCGCTACCATAAAAATCAATAACCTTTTGTTTATTACTTTTTTTTAATATTTTAGGCAAAAAATATTTTTTTCTTCATACATTTATTTTTACCGGCAAAACTGTTGAGTATATAGAAAAACGTTATATGAACAGATTAAAGGAATTGTAATTTTTAATATTTTTAAAATTGTTTGAGCAAAATCGGACTAGTGGTTCTCGAGTTATGTCAAAAAAAAGATATATCTCGATTCCTAGGGGTGACCCAGCGAAACGCCGGGACACGTATAACTTCTTTTTTACCGATATAACTTTCCCCGGTAGTTTGAACCCTTCCCGATCACTGACCCCTACCATTTGTCTCCCAGTGTAATTAACATCTTTGTTAAAATCAGTGTTTCAACTTAAAATTTGTTAAACATAAGTTAAATCTATTTGAAAAATTTTAAACTCCTTTGAAAAATTTCTTTTACTGACGTATTATTATAAGTGTATTACTTTTAGATTAAACTATATATTGCATTTCTGTTAATTGTATTATATTTGAAAAACTTTTAAATATAGATTTTCCAAGATATTTTTTCTTAATCTGTTTACTTTGAAATTGTAATTAATTCTTTATAAGAATTTGCAATTTTAATCTTATATAAATGTAATTAAATAACTATAAAGTTAGTTTACCAAATATAATTTTCTTTTCTATTGAATTTACATAAATGTAGGAAGGAGTAAATTACTTTTATACAAATTTAATTTTTGTGTCAACTTGTAATTGTCTATATCGTTTTTAGTAAATTTATGTAATACAGTTTTTACACCTCTTTTTTGTTCAGCATTAATTTGCATACAAATTTTTTGGTTTAGCCAACAGTCAGATACTTATGATAGATTAGTAGGAATTGCCTACAAGTAAAGCGTGGGAATTGAATTGAATTTTTTTTATTCAACAAAAACAAAAAATTTATAAAATTATGCTTATCAATATTATCACGTACTAAGAAGTTATCGTAATAATACATTTTATGTCTGATGGATTTTCGATAAAGTCGTGCAGAAAATATGAGGAAACAAAACACACCTTTTGGACGGATCGTGAGAAAATAATCAAAGTTTTAATAGAAAAAAATATTTGCTTTTATATCTAATTATATTTGGACCCATAAACCTACACTCAAAGTAATATATCTTTAATGTAACAGATAAGTATGTAACTTTTGATTTTCGACTTTAAATATAATCTGTTTAAAACATTTAATCTCGTTGTTTCTACAAAATTTATTGACAACGAACATACCTATAATAGCACCCAAAGGGTACTTTTATGTAAAATGTTGCTTTTCAAAAAGTGTTGATTTATGATTGGTTTTATCAAATCAGACAGTTCATATACAAAAGTAAAAAATTCTCGTCCCGTTGAATTTTTGGATGTTATATAATGTCTCGGTTTGTGTGTTCCAATCATCATTTTATTATTGCGGATATTATATTATCTAATGAAAGTGGTAAACCTATTTGAAATAACAAATCAAATCTAATATGACATATTATAATATTAGAATTTGGACTTCAGGTTGAACAATATTGTTTTTGCTAAAAATGAGGTTACTGATTTTCAGCAACGATTTTGCTGATGTTAGCAATTTTAGCCCTCCTGAGTAAAAATTTGCCGAGTCAGCAAACTTTTTAACTTGTTCATGCGCTACAGGTCTGAAAGAAGGGAATATTTTAATAAAATTTTTTAATTCAATTTTGTTTAGAATCCGTCCATGTTTAGACCTAGTGCTCGTATAAATGTAATACAAAAATTTGTCTTCGCTACATATCGCAAATAATAAGACATTATGATAATATATCGGCCCAAGACTGAAGTCTATTGATTCCCAGCAAAAAAAAATTAGAAGTAATGCTTTCAAAACTACTTTTTTCACAACTTAACATGTATTCGTTAGTGTATTTTTACTACTTTTTTAGAAGTAATTCTGAACAACTTCAAAAAACACTTCCTTCTTTGCTTCCAAAGTATCCATTAGTATAATTATATATTATATATTTATCCATTTACAGCGTCTTTAGAATTACTTTTGAACAACTTCAAAAAAGTCACTTAAGTGTAGCTTCTAAAGCACAATTGCTCTAAATGTTATCCTAAAAAGTAATTTTGGTATCATTTGGTATTTCCAAACAGATGATTGCGGCTTCAATTCCCAGCAGAATCAATATTTTTTTTAACTTTTTTAAAATTTTTTTATGTTTTTTTATTGGAGGGCACCTTTTTCAATTGTTTAATAAGTACTTATATTGAAGAGCTTTTATACCAGTCAACTTTCATATCAAAGAATAGCTTAGCGGTAGAGACTAGCTAGACTAGACTAGCAATCATGAGGTTGCAAGTTCGATACCCGGTGGTGGCAATAAAAAAAACTTGTAAAATAAAAAAAATATAATTTTTTTTGCGAAGAATTTTTTTAAAATTTTTAATTGGTGAAAAATAACTTCCTTTCCACTCGTTCAAAAAGTACTGAAAAAATGTTGAAGTTGGACTCCTCTCCTATGACAAATCAATGTTAAAATCATTAGTGTTTATGTTAGAAAAGAAATACTACTGGGCCATTCCATCTCAAATCGACCAACGGTTGGAATCGACCCCTTTCGATTTGGATGAATTTTGGTCAGAACTTTTCTTTCATCATACAACGAAGTTTTGCCAAAGCAAAAAAAATACAAATTTTTTTTTTCAAAAGTTATGCAATATTTAAAATTTCAAAAAATGTCATAATTTTTCTAATTTTTTGCTTTGTTACGAGGTTATATTTTGAATATCTGGAAAACTATAATAGCTACAAAAATGGTTCTTAGCTCATCTTAAAGAGGATATTTAGCCGGTGTAAAAAATCATATAAAAAAAATATATTGAAAAATAAAAAAAATGAAAATTTTGCAATTTTAAAAATTGAAAAACTCAAGAACCTATTTTTTTTTGGTAAATTTTTTTTAAATAAAACCTCTAACTGATCTTAAAACATCCTGAAATTTTCAAGAGGGCGTTTAAAAAAAAAAAGATGAATTTTTGAATTTTTTTATTTTCTTTTTTTAAGTTTTTAAAAAAATTTTTAATTTTTTTCCTTTGGTAAAACTTCGTTATATGATGAAAGAAAAGTTCTGACCAAAATTCATCCAAATCGAAAGGGGTCGATTCCAACCATTGGTCGATTTGAGATGGAATGACCCATCTAGATCATCAATTGTAGTGTTTTTTCTACTGCTTCGGCATCACTTTTTTTGCTGGGTTATGTTTAAAATCGGTTCATGGTTAGACCTAGTGTCCATATAAAGGTTCCTCCAAAATTGACTTGTTCATAGCGTAGCAACAAATGCCCCCAAAATTGACTTGTTAGTACGCTGACTTACTTGGGCCCAATAACAAGTCCTATTGATTCTAGATAGGATCGGTCCATATTTAGACCTATTGCCTATATGGACTATATTTTCGATTTTCTCTTAAATATATCTAACATTAGGTAAAAACTAAACATCTTACGTTTTTTCTAATTTTTAATCACTTTGTAGACAAATTTCTACACAAGTTCATTTCAACCCAATCGAATTTCATATTAAAACATTAGTTGGCTTTCAAACAGACTGACGTAGGTTATCAGATAGTTCATATGCCGGACTTTAAATTTGTAACTCGTTGTTTAATTCCTATTGCCATCGCTGGCGATCGAACCCGCAACTTTCTGTGTCACAGTTCTACGCTCTAACAATTACACCGCAACGCCCTCATATTTTAACGCATTTAAGTTAACACCGAAAAACATTATTCAGTATATTATGGTTTGTTTACAGTTAAAGAGTAATTCTTTGATACCCACTGAAATCAAAAAAGTTTATCTATTACCTTACTAAACTCCCACCCCCCGTCTTTCATTTATTTCATTCTTATAAGTCAATGGCATCCCTCTTAACCTCTTAAACGTTACTTCAATTTTGTTTTTCTTAATATTTTTGTTCAACTTAATTGCCTCATTCAATCATATTTATTTTGATAAAGTGGCAACAAAATGAGCAAAAAATTATATTTTACGATATTTTCAAGTGATTTGCATTATTGACCACTTAAAACTTTTTGATAAAATAAAATAATAAATTACACAAAACAAAAACATAAAAAAAGAAATAACAAATTAACGTGATTTAATAGAAATCTGTTATTGTAGTCTTATAATTTAAAAAATAACACAGATGTCGTTTACAGTGGGGTATAAGTATTTCAAATCGAATCATAAAAAAACAAGGAATAGACAAGTTTCAAAATATCATGCTCTATGTTTCTTACACGTATTAACAATTAAATTTTATAATGTTTGTAGGTTTCGACACGACTTACAGGTATTAATTGTCATTTGCAATGAACATAATTACCCAGCAACATTTTTTAGAATTGTTTACATCGGAATCTATTCCAGAACAGATTAGTTTACTTCCAGTTTCATGGAAAAGGTTCTAGAACTCAGGCCTGAAAGTTAAAATGTAAGGCTTAACTGTCTCAGAATCAGTTCAATAAAATAAAGTGAGTGGTTAGAATAACAGTAAAACTCGTTCGTGATCAACTCGGCTAACACGAGTCCTTGGTCAGTACGAAAAAATTTCATATTACCGATTTTTGCACACTAAGAGAATTATGTCGATAATGCGGTTTCAAACTTCGGGTTTTCCTTCTAACGTATTATATTTATAGTTCCCTTTTCTCTTATTATGCGCATTTTCTTCTGAATATAATTTATGATTTTCTGCATATGAAGTTAAAAATTGACTCTTTTCGATAATATTTCTATTACAAGTTTACTGTAAAGTTTACAAACCTACAATGCGGTATTTTTGTGGAACGAATTAACCACGCTAATATTACTACACTAGTTCGCAATCTCAAAAGTAAGATTTATCTCATTTATGTAGGTATTTATGTGTCATATGTATATTATTCATTAGAAAACTACATGAGTGGTAATATTAAATTTATGTATAAATATTATTGTGGTTTGAATAATTTACCACAAGTTTATTTCTGTCTACAAATAGAAGGTACAGCTGATATTTAATCTTAAGTAACGTTAAGTACTTTAAATGAAGAAGTGTAGGAAAATGTAAATGAAATGATGAATATAAAATTTCTGCAGAGTTATACACAACGATAGAAAAATTTATATATTCATATTCAATTATTTAAGTCTACCTATATTACACATCTTATTAAAGAAGTTAAAAAGACTACAGCTTCAAAATAAACAAATTTATATTAAAATTTTTTAAATAAACATTTAAAAAACAATATTAAAGAAACAAAGAAAGAAAGACAAGAAAATTAAATGCAAATTATAGCGTATAGTAAAAACTAGACAAATATTAACATAAAATAGAATGAAATATGTATATACGTAAGAGTCATAAAGTTTAAAAAGACTAGAAGTCAAATATTCGAATGTTTTGGTAAGCCAAAACAATACATGACATATATTTTCATTAGGATGTCTATTAAATTCTGATTTATCGATTTTCATTCAATGCACCCGCTAGCTTCAAAAGAGAAGAATTAAAGGGTGTATTTTGATTAAAAATGGCATTTTTTATAAAAAAAAAATTACAAAATTCTAAATTTTGAAAAATTGACTTTCTTCATTTGGTCATTAAAATACAGATAAAATTATTTAAACACGCAATGTTGACTTCGTCAAGTATCACACCGCGAACCAAAATTGACCCATCAATTTGATAGAATTGCATAAAAGCCATTTTGAAATTATTTTTAAAACATTTATAAAATGCTTAAATTGGAAATATCAATAGACATTTTTATAATATAGTAGTTAAAGGCAAACATGCACGTTCAATATTATTGATAAATTTTTTTTAAATCAACCAATCAGAACAAAGTATTTGAAAATAAAATGTTCTGAATGGTTGATTTTTGAAAAATTTATCAATAATATTGAACGTGTATGCCATACTTTACTTAAAAACATTGATAAATAATATTGAACGTGTATGTTTGCCTTTAAAAATTACAACTTAGCTGCGTTTGTGCGGCATTCCTATCAATGATATCTCGAACAATTTTGACAATAGAAAGCCGGAATACGTTGAAAAACTGTCAAAATCGTTCTTGATAACACTGATAGAGAGTCACACAAACACAGCTATTGTGTGTGGAGTAGAGTTTCCATTTCGGTTTAACGCAACCGAAATGGCATTTAGCCGTACTATTTAACCGTGACCGTAAATGTTAGTAGTCTAAAAATAGCAAAAAGGAACTGCAAATATCAACAAAATTTTATAAAAAAATCTATTTTTATAAAATGTTCTAGAAAGGACACGAATTATAATTTTTTTATTTATATGTATATACATTAGAGCGTACCACCTTACAGGCAAAAAAAAAAAAAAAAGTGCGCCGTACACCCTCTAATGTGAAGTATTTTTGCAAGGAGGTTTCAAAAAAATTTTTTTTTATTTTTTTTTGCCGAACGTAGGGGTCTCCATTTTACATTTTTTGTTATATCTTTGGCATTTACAGTCGGATCTTAAAGTATGATATATCAATGTTTTTCTCTCGAGGAGACCAGTGTTTTGCTCTAGAGGCATTTTGAGCTCAAGTATCCCATTCTAGTAGTTACCCACCAGATCTCAGTACGACCCTAATGTCAGAAAATTAAAGCTCGCAAAAAATCATTAAACTTTTGCTAAGGAAGTTTTTCGCTAAACCCAGTAGAAATTTTTTTCATATATTGGTTGCCAAACGTAGGGGTCGCCTTTTTAAATTTTTTTTAATTGGATTTTTACTATATAGCAAAACACTGGTCTCCTCGAGGCAAAAAAATCGATATATCACACTTTAAAATCCGATTTTAAATGCCAAAGCTATAACAAAAAATTAAAAAAGGCGACCTCTACGTTCGGCAAAAAAAAATTTTTTTTTTGAAATCGCCTTTCAAAAATACTTCATTTTGGAAGGTGTACGGCGAACTTTTTTTTTGAGGTACGGTCTAATATACATATATTCTAGACCGTACCACCTTACAGGCAAAAAAAAAAAAAGTGCGCCGTACACCTTCCAATATGAAGTATTTTTGCAAGGCAATGTCAAAAAAAAAATTTTTTTTGCCGATCGTATGGGTCGCCATTTTGCATTTTTCATTATACCTTTGGCATTTACAGTTGGATCTTAAAGTATGATACAATGATGTTTTTTCTCTAGGAGACCAGTATTTTCCTCTAAAGGCCATTGACCTCA
This sequence comes from Leucophora obtusa, assembly GCA_949987735.1. Lineage (NCBI taxonomy): Eukaryota > Metazoa > Arthropoda > Insecta > Diptera > Anthomyiidae > Leucophora > Leucophora obtusa. Next base: position 33,363,186 of record OX465299.1, on the reverse strand, counting down.
AGTAACCCGTTCTAGTAGTTACCCACCAGATCTCAGTTGCTACCACCCTAATGTCAGAAAATTAAAGCTCGCAAAAAATCATTAAATTTTTGCTAAGAAAGTTTTTCGATAAACCCAGTAGAATTTTTCTTTATATTTTGGTTGCCGAACGTAAGGGTTGCCTTTTTAAATTTTTTTTCATTGGATTTTACCTTTATAGCAAAACACTGGTCTCCTTGAGGCAAAAAATTGATATATCACACATTAAAATCTGACTTTAAATGGAGGAGAGGAGACCAGTGTTTTGCTCTAGAGGCATTTTGAGGTCAAGTATCCCATTCTAGTAGTTACCCACCAGATCTCAGTACGACCCTAATGTCAGAAAATTAAAGCTCGCAAAAAATCATTAAACTTTTGCTAAGGAAGTTTTTCGCTAAACCCAGTAGAAATTTTTTTCATATATTGGTTGCCAAACGTAGGGGTCGCCTTTTTAAATTTTTTTTAATTGGATTTTTACTATATAGCAAAACACTGGTCTCCTCGAGGCAAAAAAATCGATATATCACACTTTAAAATCCGATTTTAAATGCCAAAGCTATAACAAAAAATTAAAAAAGGCGACCTCTACGTTCGGCAAAAAAAAATTTTTTTTTTTGAAATCGCCTTTCAAAAATACTTCATTTTGGAAGGTGTACGGCGAACTTTTTTTTTGAGGTACGGTCTAATATACATATATTCTAGACCGTACCACCTTACAGGCAAAAAAAAAAAAGTGCGCCGTACACCTTCCAATATGAAGTATTTTTGCAAGGCAATGTCAAAAAAAAAATTTTTTTTGCCGATCGTATGGGTCGCCATTTTGCATTTTTCATTATACCTTTGGCATTTACAGTTGCATCTTAAAGTATGATACAATGATGTTTTTTTCTCTAGGAGACCAGTATTTTCCTCTAAAGGCCATTGACCTCAAGTAACCCGTTCTAGTAGTTACCCACCAGATCTCAGTTGCTACCACCCTAATGTCAGAAAATTAAAGCTCGCAAAAAATCATTAAATTTTTGCTAAGAAAGTTTTTCGATAAACCCAGTAGAATTTTTCTTTATATTTTGGTTGCCGAACGTAAGGGTTGCCTTTTTAAATTTTTTTTCATTGGATTTTACCTTTATAGCAAAACACTGGTCTCCTTGAGGCAAAAAATTAATATATCACACATTAAAATCTGACTTTAAATGCCGAAGATATAGCGAAAAATTAAAAAAGGTGAACCCTACGTTCGGCAAACAAAAAATATATTTTTTTTGCCTTTTTTTACGGTACGGTCTAATATACATATATGCGCATACTCCGGGGACATTTTTTCGATCCACAGTTTAGTCTGGATACATTTGATTACTTTGGGGACTGCCCTCAAAGTCTTTATAGATCTAGCGAATATTATGCAAACATTTCTGACTAATATACAGCATAGTTTGGGCACTTTTTTGGCTATATCCCCAAACTATGCGCAATACATAAATACATACACACATATACAATATGTTACCTTCTGCGAGAAAAGGGACCTAGTGTGTGAAAATTAAGTTTTTTTCTAACTCATTTCATTATACGCTACACCACTATGTGGTCATTATACCCTACACCACTATGTGGTCAGGGAATTATAAGTTTGTGCTGATGTTAGTAACGCCAAAAAATATTGGTCCTAGATCCACCTTATAGTATACCATTCGGTTCAGAATTTTTTTTTTATTTCGATTTAACGATGTCCGTCTGTCCGTCTGTCCGTCCGTCCGTCTGTCTGTCCATGCATTCTTGTGCGCACTCTACAGGTCGCAAATATTAAGATATTTTGATGAAACTTGGTACACCGACTTATGTCGGCTAAAGGACAACGCCTATTGATTTTGGTTAAAATCGGTCCATGTTTAGACCTATCGCCCATATAAGGGTCCTACCAAAATTATATTGTTTATACGCTGCAGGTCGTAAATATTAAGATATTTTGATGAAATTTGGTACACAGACCTATGGCAGCCCAGTAACGCAGCCTATTGATTTTGGTGAACATCGGTCCTTGTTTATACCTAGTGCCCATATAAGGGTCCTACCAAAATTATACTGTTTATACGCTGCAGATCGCAAATATTAAGATATTTTGATGAAATTTGGTACTCCGACCTATATTGGCCCAATAACGCAGCCTATTGATTTTGGTGAACATCGGTCCATGTTTAGACCTAGTGCCCATATAAGGGTCCCCCCAAAATTGGCTTGGTTACAAACTGCAGGTCGCAAATATTAAGATATTTTAATGAAATTTGGTGCGCTGACTCACATTATAGAAAATTTTCACACAAGCCCCATTTTAACCCATTCGAATTTCGGATCCAAACATTAGTTGGACCTAGTGACCCTTATATGGGCACTAGGTCTAAACATGGACCGATGATCACCAAAATCAAAATTGTTCGTCCTTGGGCCAACATAGGTCTGCGTACCAAATTTCATCAAAATATCTTAATATTTGCGACCTGTAGAGTGCGCACAAGATTGCATGGACAGACAGACAGACAGACGGACGGACGGACGGACAGACGGACATCGTTAAATCGAAATTAAAACGAGTAAAAAGGTTAAAGTCGGGCATGCCGACTATACAATACCCTACACCAGTCTGGGTAAAAGCCAACTAATGTCACCAAAATCAATAGGCTGCGTTATTGGGCCAATATAGGTCTGTGTACCAAATTTCATCAAAATATCTTAATATTTGCGACCTGCAGCGTATAAACAGTATAATTTTGGTAGGACCCTTATATGGGCACTAGGTCTAAACATGGACCGATGTTCATCAAAATCAATAGGCTTCGTCCTTGGGCCAAAATAGGTCTGTGTACCAAATTTCATCAAAATATCTTTATATTTGCGGCCTGTAGCGTATAAACCATATAATTTTAGTAGGACCCTTATATGGGCACTAGGTCTAAACATGGACCAATGTTTACCAAAATCAATAGGCTTCGTCCTTGGGCTGCCATAAGTCGGTGTACCAAATTTCATCAAAATATCTTAATATTTGCGACCTGCAGCGTATAAACAATATAATTTTGGTAGGACCCTTATATGGGCACTAGGTCTAAACATGGACCGATGTTCACCAAAATCAATGGGCTGCGTTACTGGGCCAATGTAGGTCTGTATACCAAATTTTATCAAAATATCTTAATATTTACGACCTGCAGCGTATAAAGAGTATAATTTTGGTAGGACCCTTATATGGGCACTAGGTCTAAACATGGACCGATGTTCACCAAAATCAATGGGCTGCGTTAATGGGCCAACATAGGTCTGTGTACCAAATTTCATCAAAATATCTTAATATCTACGACCTGCAGCGTATAAAGAGTATAATTTTGGTAGGACCCTTATATGGGCACTAGGTCTAAACATGGACCGATGTTCACCAAAATCAATAGGCTGCGTTATTGGGCTAACATAGGTCTGTGTACCAAATTTGGTCAAAATATCTTAATATTTACGACCTGCAGCGTATAAACAATATAATTTTGGTAGGACCCTTATATGGGCACTAGGTCTAAACATGGACCGATGTTCAAAAAAATCAAACTTGTTCGTCCTTGGGCCAACATAGGTCTATGTACCCAATTTCATCGAAATATCTTAATAGTTGCGACCTGTAGAGTGCGCACAAGATTGCATGGACAGACAGACAGACGGACGGACGGACGGACAGACGGACATCGTTAAATCGAAATAAAAAAAAATTCTGAACCGATCGGTATACTATAAGGTGGGTCTACGACCAATATTTTTTGGTGTTACAAACATCAGCACAAACTTATAATACCCTGACCACATAGTGGTGTAGGGTATAAATAGCTATTGATATTTCCAAATAAAGCATTTAAAAATGTTTTCGAAATTATTTAATAAAAAGACGTTTTTGCATTTCTATGAAATTTATGGGTTAACGCTTAAAGTTGGTTAATGCTATCTATATATAATATGAAATAAAAAAGGAAAATTTTGAAAATTTTAAATTTTTGTCAAAAGAAGGCTATTTTCGAAAGCCATTTGCTTAACATTTTCAAAAGAAAATTAATTCTCTCATTTTCAACCACCACTGGGGAGTGTAATAAATGAAAATCGATAGATAGTATTTTAAGGGACTTCCTAATCTTCATACACTCCTTATATCCCAGCAAAAAAAGATGTGCCAAAGCAGTAGAAAAAGTAATACAATTAATGATCAACCTGTACTTCTTTTTTAACAGAATCACTAATAATTTTAAAATTGAGTTGTCATAGAAGGCAGTACTCCCACTTCAATATTTTTCAGTACTTTTTGAAGGAGTGCAAAGGAATTTCTTCTTCTTATCAGTTGACAGTTAAAAAAAAATTTGCAAAAGAAAGTTGTATTTTTTATTGCCGCCACCGGGTATCAAACTTACGACCACAAGATTGCTAGTCTAACTTTCTACCGCTAAGCTACGTATTCTTTGATATGAAAGTTGACTGGCACAAAAACACCACTTGGTCATTGCGAGATATTGTCTTATTCTCTTCAATAAAAGTACTTATTAAACAAGTGCAAGATGTGCATTCTAATTGAGTATTTTCCTCAGTAATATTTTCACAAATGCATAAAAAGCACCTTTTCTTCATTTTAATTTTATAAATTTGATCTTTTATTTGGTAAATGTATGTTTTTCATTCGATTTTAGATCATATATATTAATATCTCTTTCTGTTTAATTATTTTTCAAATTAAAAAAAGGTGATACAATTTTTGCAAGTATATTACAAAAAATAAAAATTTTTAAAAATTCGATAAGGCCCGCAGGACAGAATACCTATTTTCGGCTTTCGCTACAAAGCCATCATCAGTGTCGTTTGCCTTGATGGGTTAATTATTGATAATGGTCTACTTATGCTAAAGTTGAAAACAAATATAGCATGTTAACAACTCAGCTAGACTAACATCAACGAAATCTAACAATGCTATTTTTATCCTTTGTTATTACTGTTTTTGCTTTGAACTTTAATTCTTAAAGTATCGCAGCTGGTTCTATTCAACTATGTGTATGATAACACAGATTTATGAACGACAACGAACCGTTAAATTTAAAGGTTTATTATTAAATTATATTTTTCACCGAATATTGTGTGTTAAGATGAATGAGGGGTATGTATAGTTGATATTTTATTTGGTAAATGAGTGTTTTTTTTAATTATATATTTTTAGAAATTATATATTTTTAACCCTCAATTCATAAATGTTTTGTAAAGTTATAGCAGGTTTACAAAACGTCATTTTCATACAAAATTTATTCAATAAACCTCCTATAATTTTACAAAGCTTTTATGTATTTAGGGGTTAAAAATTAAAAAATATTGGCCCTTACTATAAAAGAGTATTTTAAATTTAGAGTCTACCTAATTTTTAATCATACGGTTTTGTTCATTTTGTGTATGAAAACCCTACAAAAATATTTATACTTTCAAACCTTTTGGATTGGTTGAAAAAAAATTAACCAATCAGAATGCTCCAAAAATAAACCAAGTCATGGCATACTGCCACCAATATTTTAACTAAAGGCGACTTTAACTAAAATATACATTTGAAAAATTTAGATAATAAGGACGATTGAATTTAAACAAATTAATTACAAATATTAGAAAAAAATAAAAAAAACTAAGAAAAATATTGCTCCCGCCAGAAATCGAACCCGCGATCATCTGTTTGGAAATAAACTGTATCAAAATCATCTTTTAGGACCACTTTTGGAGCAATAATTCCTTAGACGCAATATTTAGGAGAGTTTTCGATGTTGTTCAGAATTATTTCTAAAGAAGCTGTTGAAAGTGCACTAATGGTTACATTGGGAGCATTAAAATAAGTGATTTTTTTTAAGTTGTTCAGAACTACTTCTAAAAAAGCAGTAAACATGCACTTACGGAGCAACAAAAGTAGTTGTTTATAAGGCATGACCTCCAATTTTTTACTGGGATGTTCAGCAATATATTTGTCATATTTTGTTAAAGTTAACGCAGTTTTTAACACCATGCTTTGTTGTTACTTAAAGTTATTTGTGTAAAGTTTGTCTTAATACAAAACATCATCATTGTACAGGAAAAAAAAAACTTGTTAATTGGTTATAATATACATCAGAGAGAAAAAAATACCATTCATTGTTATTGATTGGTTGATTTCAAATCTGACAGCGTAGATATATTTTCTTACTGAAATAAGTCATTATTATTATTAGGGCTTTTAAAGTTTTGTACACAAGGTTTTTCTCTCAAGTTTACCATTTTAATCTCCGGAAACGATTTTCAAGGGAGTTTTCCTTCCCCTTTTTAGCAACTTTCCCACTTTTTTATGTTAGTACAATCGAAACTAAGGTGACATTTCACAATCCTCACGAACATTATCCCTCTAATTCTCTTTCTTCTGAAAGCGATAATATTTATATTATATATTTGTCATTGAAAATTAATCGGTTTCAAATCGAACGTTTTCGAAATTTCAATCCTAAATATTGCGTATTATTTTTAATTTAAAAGCGATAAGAAGACGTAAATCGATATACTTGCTACAACTACAGCTGTTTAAAATAATTTCAAACCTCTTTGCTTTTTCTATTCATCATTTATTTTTTGATTTTTAGCCAAATCGATCGAAATCAAAATCGATCGCTTTCCATCACATGCCAGAATGTCATAAATATTATTACAAATATTATAGCACAATAAATCCAATAACCAATTAATTTTGGTTATTGCTATAAATGATACTGTAAGTAAAATAAAACGAGCGAAAAGGTTAAAGTCGGCCATGCCGACTATACAATACCCTACACCAGTCTGGTTAAAAGCCAAAAAATGTTTGGATCCGAAATTCGAATGGGTTATAATGGGACTTGTGTCAAAATTTTCTATAATTTGAGTCAGCGAACCAAATTTTATTAAAATATCTTAATATTTGCGACCTGCAGTTTGTAACCAAGCCAATTTTGGGGGGACCCTTATATGGCCACTAGGTCTAAACATGGACCGATGTTCACCAAAATCAATTGACTTCGTCCTTGGGCCGACATAGGTATGTGTACAAAATTTCATCAAAATATCTTAATATTTGCGACCTGCAGCGTATAAACAATATAATTTTGGGGGGACCCTTATATGGGCACTAGGTCTAAGCATGGACCGGTGATAACCAAAATCAATAGGCTTCGTCCTTGGGCTGACATAGGTCGGTGTACCAAATTTCATCAAAATATCTTAATATTTGCGACCTGCAGCGTATAAACAATATAATTTTGGTAGGACCTAGGTCTAAACATGGACCGATTTTAACCAAAATCAATAGGGCCGACATAAGTCGGTGTACCGAGTTTCATCAAAATATCTTAATATTTGCGACCTGTAGAGTGTGCACAGAATGCATGGACAGACGGACGGACAGACGGACGGACAGACGGACATCGTTAAATCGAAATAAAAAAAAATTCTAAGCCGATCGGTATACTATAAGGTGGGTCTAGGACCAATATTTTTTGGTGTTACAAACATCAGCACAAACTTATAATACCCTGACCACGTAGTGGTGTAGGGTATAATTATGTACCGAAAATTTGTTTATGTATTATTGATATTTCAGAAGTTATAGCGAATTTTCCACTAAACATCAATAAATTTCCACTAAATTAGTTTTGGTTTCTACCAACTATGAGTGTATTAGCTGTGCTTAATGTCGAGAAAATTTGTCTGCCAGTTTTTGATTTAGAGAGATATTTGTAAAAGGTGTCCTGACTGTATACTGTCAATCATGTAGGGACTCTAATCTAGTTGTTTTCTTATCCGTAATGTATACCAGGGAATCATTATAGTTTTTAACAATTTGCCAAATAAGTTTTGGGATTTTAGCACATTTAATACCTTTAATGCAATTAATGTATAAAATAAACTTAGAAAAATATTTAAAACACAATTTTATACTTTCCCTTTGTCTCAGTATCTTTTAAATTTAATCACAGTGTTGCACACAGTGTTACCATATATTTTTTTAGAAAAACTGTAAATAAAAACTGTTTCTTTATAGAAAAACTGTTTTTCGAAAAAAATTTAAAAATCAGGAATAATTCTGGGATCATGAAGTATCCTGGGACTAAAATATCCTAGGGTTTCAATTTAGCATTTATAGTAATCGACTTTTTGCACATCCTCCTAGGCACGAATCTGAAGTTAAAAAAGTTCATTGAATGACCCTTCCGAGATGTGAACCCTTTTTTATTAACCCCTGACTTAGGATAGAATACTTTACTGGCCAATTTTGTACTTCAAAATATTCTTTATGGATTTGCATTCCACATAAAATTACCTTTCAGTTGATTGAGTATTGTTATGTCGGAAGTTGTTTGACGGTGTGTAAAACCCCGTAGAAAAATTACGTTTTTTGGAATAGTCCTTGACCATAATTGGAAAAATAGTAGTAAATTGTTATCCCGAATTGGCAAATATTTATTAAAGAAAATATAAAATAAATTTCGTCCTTTTTTGATGAGATATTGTTGTAAAATTTTTTTTCAAAAAATATAAATTTCTAAATTATCCTTCATTTAGAAATGATCTAAAAAAATCGGCTAAAAAATTTCCGTCGGATCTATGATGTGTTGGATATGGTTGAGCCAATTTTATTCCGTGCTAATTTTTGATGAAAGTTTTTATAAAAATGTTTCGTTTTTCCAGTAAGCATATTCTGTAGTATTATATTGGCATTTTTAAATTTATTTGTTTCGATTTGTACCTAATTTTTTTTTTTTTACAATATGAAAGATTCATTGTAATGTTTGGGTCATATTCAAAATCACTTTCTAAGTTTATAAATGGCCTATAAAACAAATATTTTATACAAAATTCATTTTATAAACGTGTTATAAGGATTCCGAATTTCATATGCATAAGCACTTATATTTTAATGTAATGTAATGTAATAATTTAATGTAAAAAAATAAAAAAAAATTGTAAATGCAACAAATGTGCCTACCCGTGTAAAAAATTCTAGATCCGAACAGATTTGTTTAGATCCTATTAGATATGATTAACTCTAATTGGATTCGGTGCCAGATCAGATCATATGTTATAAGATATGACATGTTATACACTTTATCGCCAGATCTGATCAGATCTAGTACCGGATCTGTCCATATCTAAAGGGATCTGGAAAATTCTTTAATTTTTATGCCCAGATATGAACTGATCTGGTCATATGTTATCATATCTAATGCCATATCTTAGTCTCTTTGTCCAGATCTGGTACCAGATCTCCAAAAAATATGAAAGTGCAATGGAAAAGGGACTAGCAATATTGTGCATCTACATTTAAGTTCTATTCACTTGCATAGTTTTTGTATCATTCTGTCTCTATATTTGTTGAATTCAGTTTGCATTTTATTAATTTTTTTTTAAATATTTCTTTTTGATGTTCAGGAAAATTTGTCAATTGAAAAAAATTGTCATAATTAAAAAAAATTAAACAAAAAACATACGCAGCAAATTACATGCAAAGCTAATCACAAATGGTGTTTTCTATTGCTATTTATTTTGTAAAATTTATGTTTTTTATATTTATTTTTGTTTCGTTCATTGTATATTTTGTTATTTGAATTTAGATTAAATAAAGTTACGCATATTTTTCACATTTTAACAAATTAAATAAAAAAAAATATAATCTCTGCATAAATTCGCGGATTATATTGGATAAAATTTGATCAGATCAAAAGAGACCTGAATATATATGGTGTGCCAGATCTGATCAGATCTCAAATTTGTCCCCAATTTTGAGATCTAATTAGATCTGGCACAATCAAATCTAATGAAATCTGGTCAGATCTCATCGTTTTTACACGGGTATTAATTATGAAAAAACTGTAAAAAATCCATGAATTTAAAAAAACTGTTTTTTACATGAAAAAACTGGAAAACTGGCATCCTAAAAAACTGTAAAAAAAACAGTTAAAACTGGCTATATGGCAACACTGGTTGAACATGACATCATTACTGGTAACAATTTTATTTGTTAGACTAATTAACAAATGTTTTGATGGAATACTTGTTTCTCTGAATTTATTTTAAATCAAAGTGTGAGACCATTTTGAGAAGTAATTGTTTTGACAAAAAGAAATCACAATGATATAAGACACAGGCCGACCCTTACACAACCTTTCTGGAATAGCAATGGCAAAATTCTGTTAAATAATATAAACATTTTAAATTAAAAAATTATAAGAAAAATCCAAACAAAGAAGTGTAACATCACGTTATGCGTATTGTGTATTTCTCATTTTAAACGTAATCATTATTTTTTTGGTCTACCTATTTCTTTTTTTAAATGTAATCATTATATTTTAGTCTACCTTTTGATGTTGTTTTATGCTTTTTTTTTTGGTTTTTTTTTTCCATAAAAGCTGTCAACTTTGTATCCGGTGTCACGTTGTTGGTTGTTTGTTTTTTTTTTTTTTTGGAAAACGATGTTGTTTAACAGTGAATCTAGTGTCATTTTACCTATATTGTGTTCTACGTGAATATAATTAGTTTGTTGTACTGGTCTAAAGACAGACAGTATATATATATATATATATATGGACATAACGGTGACACTTATGGTAAAAGGGACATTTATTTTTTGTTTGCAGAACTGAAATTATATTTCGAGGTATAATCTGTATAGTGGGCATGTCCGGCTTTAATTTTTTTTTTATTTTGTAGTGAAATATTATAGTGAAAATCCAAGTGTCTTGTCATTCGAAAGCGACTGTCTAATATCAACTGTTTCTGTAATATTTCCATTAATAATCAGCATATCGAAATTGTACAAGCTGCAAAGAATCTCGGAATATTTTTTAACGATACACTTACATGGTCTGATCACATTAAATATGCTTGTGGTCGAACCTTTTCCTTGATCAGAACACTTTGGCGAACTCAACACTGTACACCTATTGGGACTAGAATCCTGCTTGCTAAAACTTATTTGGTACCTATTTTATTTTATGGGTGTGAGCTATTTGCCAGCTGTGACTCTATAAGCGAAACTAAATTGAAAGTCGCTTTCAATAATATTGTTCGATATGTATATGGTCTAAAGCGATATGCAAGAGTTTCAGCATTCTCAGCTAAATTGTACGGCATTAGTTTTGAGGATTTTCTAAAACCGCGAACACTAATTTTCTTGCACAAATTTTCAGCCTGACTATCTTTACGAGAAGCTTAATTTCTCAAATAATTTTTGCAGAGGCAAAATATTAAAAACTTTTAGCTACAAAAGCCTTGTATCAACGTGGCAATTCTATATCCACGCCATCCAACTCTGGAACTCAATTCCTTATAGTTATCCACTTTTAAGTAACGCACCTCAGTTTAAAAAAAGCATAATAAATTTTTTTTCACACTAATCTAATTAAATATGTTTAAATTTGATTTAATGATTAATTTGTTTAAAGTTTTTATTTTTTTTTTTATATACTTTTGTTAAACTAATTCCATATATGTTATTTTCTGATTTATTGTAATTAGTTTTTAAGTTATATAGCTTAATTTATATAGTATTTTCGAATACTCAGTTCTGTACTGCAATATGAGACTTCTAGTCTTGTGTACGGAACGACAAAATAAGATAAATAAATAAATAAAAAATAAATAAAATAATCTCGCGATTTGACTATAAAATAAATTTTAAAGAAAATGAAATAACCCCCACATATTTTTACATTATTTTTTGTAGTTATTTCATTTTTTTTTTTTTTCTTTAGAGGTTATTTCGTAGCGCCAGTTTTGACAAATGAATTATAATCATCAATAATCATGTTTTGACATTTTACCTGACGATATACCGAAATAAAAATTTTTAAAATCAAAATGAATCTTAAAAGACAGAAGTCATGGTAGATAATGAAAAACTCCAATAACAAATTCTCAAGTTATGGACAGTTTGTATATTCAAAAAAAATTATTAATCGAAATTTTTATTTTAGATACTAAGCAGGTACCACCTTATTGTACATAAATGGTTGTTAAATGTCTCTAGTTGTCGATACCAATTTTATGCTGCCATGCGGAGTAGTAATGCCTTTTCAGGTTATAAAATTACCAGCGGCATTATGTATGCAAATTTGCATAATTGTTTGCTCAATGTATAGTAGTGATACAAAGAAAAATCAAAAATAGATCATTTCACAAAGACAATTTTTTAATATTTCGACCTTTTGTCAGTGGAAAGTTTTCAATTACTTTGCTGCAAAAAAGCATCCACTTTCCTAAGCATGACTTTTATCTCCCCGGTGAAAAATGTTCATATACGCTCAAACATGTTCATATATGGTTTATGTATGGACACATATGGACACATATGAACAAATATGGATTTTTTATGAACATATATGGATTTTATATGAACATATATGGAAGTATATGTGATTCTATATATGTAAAAAATTTCATATACAGACATATATGGAAACATCTGTTATTTCATATATGGAAATGGCACTCATATATGGACAAATATGAAAGTATATGTTATTCATTTTATGCAAAAGGGACTTGTATATGAACATATTTCGAAGAATACATTTTTCCATATATGTAAAAGGAACTCATATTTGGATAAATATGGAATTATATTTAATGCCATGAATAAAAAAAGTAACATATGTAGCGCCTAATTTGAATGTCATACATAAATTTATATCTATAGTACAATCTTGTAATAAAGGACAGCAACGTCCGCATGTATTCGCATATATTTAATAAATGTATATGTTCATATATGTCCATATATGAACATATACATAGGTGTTACGTCATTTTTCGGATCCATACATATATGGTTGAACCATAAATGTTCATATATGGACATTTTTCACCGGGTCTACATTCAAAATAAGATAGTGAAAAACCTAAATGCTACAAATAGAACAACACATAGAACTTTCACGTACAAGCATATTTTTCTACTGTAAATATGTTAAATTTACAACGGTTCTGTTCTTTCCTACTACAAACACATATTAAATTTATTGTTGGAAATGACAAATTTTGAGCTACTATCAGTTCCAGAAAAAATACAACTCAAAAATAAGAGTGTAGATTACATAGATACCCTACTCATTTTCTTCTTTTGTCAACAAACACATTTTTTTACACACATTCAAATATTTTTTGTATAGATATAGGACGTATGACAAAATAACATAGAAACCAGGAAGTATAAACTGAATGTTCTCCGGCGTGTTCGCCGGGAAGAATTAATGTTCACGCTTTCATAAAAGTAATTCATACTAACTAGATAAATTTTAAAGCATATTTTTAATTATTGAATTTGAGTTTCTGCATTTTTTTATTAAACTATGGTTTTAGTTATTTTGTGCTTATTTAAGCATAGTAATTATATTCATTATGTGTGTATTTTGCCAGACAAATTGACTTACACCAGTATGTGCCATAATGGTTTGTTCATGTTTCTACTAAATATTTAAGTAATTGTTTAAATGATGTTCTACATTTTGCAACAATTTATATTTTGTACTTATATTAGATTAGATCAACACTATATGTAGACATATGTATGTACATATGAGGGAATTAGAGGTAAACATTTTTTTTATTAAAATATACTTTTATAATAAATAATTTTTTTTTTTTTATTAAAATATACTTTTATTATAAATACCAATAGAATTAACTGTAAAAACAGTGGGTTTAACGCATTTTGTCAGTTGTTTTAAAAATTTTTTTAGTATAAATTTGTCAGTTAATTTTACAACATCCCAGTGTAGAAACGGTAATGACATATCATTATTTTTTGGACTACCAGTAATGACATCCACTTACCTTCTGCATTATTTTAAAACATATAATAATGAGTTACTGACAATGACTTATTTTCATCATTATTTCAAATAGAAAATAATTTTACAGATTTTTTTGATTTTTTTTTTTAATCTATTTTTAGACTCAATATTTTTTAAACACTGGTAAGGATATATGTAACCACATATTTTTTGATTTTTTGTATATTGGCGAGTAAGCTTACTTGTGTGCAGCAGGTCAATTATGTTTTTATCTATTAAATATTACATGTCGATATAGCTCAGATGGTAGAGCTATTGACTGGCAATCTGTAGACCCAGGTTCGATTCCCGCACCAGCAAATTTTATTAAAAAATACAAAAAAAAATATTTTTTTTAATATAATTTATTTTTTTGAAAATCTATTTTTAGACTAATTATTTTTGTCAGTACTGGTAAGCACATATGTAACGATATATTTTTTGATTTTTCGTATGCTGGTGTGTAACGACAACTCATTATTTTTCGCGACATCGCCATATAAAGGTAATAACAAAAGTAACTAGTTACCATTACCAAGTATGTAGTTACATAACCACATATCTGGTAATGATTTTCTACACTGGGATTGTTAGTTACTGTTAATGATTTTGTTAGTTATTTTACAACTGTTAAAAATAACGACATTTTTAGTTATTTGAAAGCTAAATAACTTTTTAGTCTTTTTAACCGCATACACCTTTGTTTTAACCAAGGTTGGTTACCGTTATCGTTATAATACCGTTATCGCAAAAATACCGTTTCAAATTGAATACCGTTACCGTTATCGTTAACTCTAAAAAAACTTATAAATACCGTTATCGTTACCGTTACCGTTATTTTTATGGGTTGTTACCGGTATTTATTATTTTATATAAAAACTAAAATTTTTTTATTTTTTATTTTCTAATCTTGAGTGTTTTTTTTTACAAAAAATTTATAGATAATAATTTTACTTATTAAAACTACCAGTATTGAATTTATAGCTTAAAATCTGTATTGTCAGTACTTAAAATTAAAAATATGCCATGTTTTTACTTGTTTTTATATATATTTAACATAATTTTTAATACCGGTACGTACCGGTATTGCTGTTTCGATAACGGTATACCGTTACCGTTAATACCGTTACCTTTACCGTTACCTAAACAAACGAAATCTGATACCGTTACCGTTACCCTTACCGTTATTCGTTTCGGTAACCAACATTGGTTTTAACTGTCATTTTCAGTAGATTCTAACGATTTTGAGTGTACATTTATTTCTTCTTTTAATGCAAATGATAGAGGGTTACCAATAAATAGCAAGTAATGCCTTAAATAGGTTTAACGTGTTGCCAAACTTTTTCTGGGAAAGTCATAAATTCCGACTGTTCCGAAAAATAGGGCATCAATTTTAACATAAGATCTATCTTAAATTTGGAATTACCGATATTCAATAGAGCACCCACATATGCAAAAGTGTGATTTTTCCAGCTCCCCGCGTATTTTCGAATAGGTTGAGAGTAAAAAGTAAGATCTTCGTAAAAAATAAGTTTCTGCAGTCTATACCAGCCAGGCCGTTTACAATTATGTCCTAAATTTTCAGCTTTGATGTTTTCAGAAACTTATAACGAGGAACATTTCTCTGGAACATTTTAACCTTCTAACTCTTCACCTTACGGGTCTTTTTTTGGACCTTTTTAAAAAGGGGCCAAAAAGTCCCCTTAATTGAAGAGTAAGAGGGTTAAAATGAGCCACAAAAATGTTTCTCGTAGTATTTTACATAAGTTGGTTGAACACGTCCTATACCTAAAGCACCGTAAGTTGTTCCGATTTCACGTGAAAAACTGTTATACTCCATATAAAAAAATGATATTTCACGATAATGAGTTTCACGTGAAATGTGTGTAGACTTGATTTTCACACAAATTTAATGTACGAGACTATTATTTTTCTTGTGAAAAGTGCATTGGCGTACCTATACCATTTTTCTGGGGTGGGCAAGCGACCCATTAATTTTCTGCTGTTTATTTGCCCATTCTCACACTCTTAATTCCAACAAACACTTTCGGCATTATGCTTACAATTTTTTCACACAAAAAAAAAACTTAAAAATGATTCCTTGTCTTCTAATAAAATGTTCATACATTTTCCTATCAAAATCTCCATATTTTTATACAAAACTCTGAAAAGTGCACCAATTTTTCTGAAGAAAACCTCTTACAATGAATGTGTTCCAAGCTATATTTTCAGATTATTATGATAGAGAAAAGAAATCTAAGATCAACCTGTCTAATTCTACCTCGGACGAATCCTTTCTAACCCCATATTCTGATCACTTAAATTACCGAGGTGGTCAAAAACAGTGAGATGTTCATCTTACAATTTTTTTTTTCTAATGTTTAGTTTGAAGAAACTTCCTAGTTAGATATCAACTAATTATTCATTTAGAAAACTATGAAATCTAAGATATTTAACTCACCAAAAAAGATTATGCGTTATATTTCTATTATTGAACAACTTTGCGATTCTAATAATTTTTCTTAAAGAAAAACTCTTATGGTCAATTTTATAATCAGAACTAAGATCGATTTGTTTCTTAAATATTTCTTAGGTAAAAATTTTTCAAATATCTTTCTTATTTAAGAAATATTTAAAACAAAAATCGATCTTAGTTCTGACTATAGAACTGACCCTTAGATTTCAACAACTTAGCTGCCTAGGAATCTAGTAGAGATTTTCCCAAACCAAAAACACAGGTTTATTTGATATAAAAAAAGTAATATTGTGATATTTTTTGCCATCAAAATTATAGATAAAAGAATTGTAGGTAGATTTTTTCAAAATTCTGGGGTGGGCAAAAATCAGTCTAGGGTGGGCTTAGCTCACCCCAGACCGGCCTAAGTCCGCCAATGGAAAAGTGACATTTTGTGTTTATTGTTATTGGATCTTTCTAATAAAATAAAAAAAATTATTCATTTTTTAAATTTTAAGTAACTTTCAAGGCATTTTAAGTTCGAGTGAACATTTTCCACGTGAAAAACAACTTACGGTGCTTAAAATGGAAGATTGACATTAATATTTTTATCATCTGGAAGGCAAAGGCAATTTGTTAAAAACAATTTTTTCTTTTCATTTTAGAAAAAAATTTTAAAAAAAATTACAAAAAACACTAAAAGGAAATATAGGAAACAAATTCGTGGAAAAATTGAGATTAACTGCACGGAAAAAATCGGCCATGATGAAATTAAGATAATTAGTATGTTGGTTAATGGATTATGTATGGAAATATTCTTTTTCGGGCTTAAATTTTTTTTCTTTTCAATCTGCCCACTTTAAGTCATTATTAGTACACTCAAACAAATAAGTTAGTAGATAAATTAGTAAAACGTTTTGTATATCAAGTGTACTAGTTTTCAGCAATTTTTTTGCTGAAATTCCGTTTTCGAAAAAAGTTTTAGTTATATTTTTTAGCACTAAACTAATTTTGAACTAATGTTTTACTAATTTATTTTGCTACAAAAATTGTTCTGATATCCGAATTTATAGCGTGGACGACAATCAGATAGACAAGATGTCGGAGCTTGCTGGATGTAGAAGTAGGGTAGAGGGGGGATCCTTCGCCAGTGGAGCACATACACTAATCCCATTTTTCTCCGCTATTAGGGGAGATAAAAATTTGGATATATTTTGTGCATTTTTCAATTATCTTTCGTTGACATCCACTTTGATGAATTTATATCACATGTGGTCGCAGACAAACGTGTTTTTGTATTTTTTGGGGTGCCAAAAAAATAATAGGCAGCAACTACATTTTGCAATAACTTCCTCAAATCGTGTGATAAGAAAATAATTTTTCATTATGTTAGACCCACGATCCTAAGGTTTCGAAAAATAATAATTTAATTTTAATAAATACTTAAGAGGTGTGAAAAAATATTAATTTTATGTTAGTGCCTGTCTCTGGGGCACAATCACCAGATGGCCCCTGGAGCTACAAAGAGTTGGTGCATCCCTGCCTAAAATGCTCTATAAGACTTTTCTATATGTTTAAAATATGTTTAATAGTAAATTAGAACAATCGTGTTCATTCTTAAATTTATATTAATTATTCAGTTTTTTGTAATTTTGAAGAATCATTATATTATAGTTTTAAATAATTTTTTTTAATGTAGTGGACATTTATTGATTAAAAAGAATCACATATCTTAAAGAACTTATTATAAATTATTTATTTCAGTCATTAAAAGATTGACTTTGCTGTATTAACAAATTTTTTTGTTAAAATTGTATCTAGCTCTTTTGGCGCATATACATCAGGTTTGGGGCAGTTACGCCGAATTGAGTTACTTTGAAAATCATTAAAAAAATAATAGAAAATATGCAAACAATTAGAATAAAAATCATAGAAATTAAAGTAAAGATATGTAGGTTTTCAATTTGAAAGTAATTTTTGAAAAATAATTAGGGGTTAAGAAATGGCACTGCTTTGAAAAAAAAAGTGGCGAAGGATCCCCCCTCTACCCTACAGGCAACGGAAATGAAAATAAAAAAACTGCACAATTTCTACATTTAAATTTTCGGCAAATAAATTAACTAAAGTAAAATTTCTCTACAAATTTTTTGAGTTTTTTTAAGTCTACTAATATTCAACAAAAAGTTTAATGATTTACGCAAGAATTTTTTTCATTTGCAATCGACTGAGTTTTAGCAAAACTTTTGCTGAGATTACTATTTTTTTTTTTTGGTAAAAATCAGCTCGCTGATTTTCAGCAAACATCTTTGCTGAAATTACCAACGCTCCTGACTAAAAATTTGCTGACACAGCAACATTTTTTGCTGACTTTACTAACTTTTTTTTTGAGTGTAACAATATAATCGAAATTCTTGAAATACGAGCTCATTCTAATTAAAACTTACAAATCGTTTTAAATGCTTCAAAGATTATAGATTTTTTTTTTAGCAAATACAAAGAGACCGCTTATCGAATGTGATATGGGTAACATTGATACCTCAGTAACAAAAATTAATTTGTGTTATGTTAAGCTCGACCTAACACTTAGTTATGGTCATAATTTATATACTACCAGCAATATATATAAATGTGTCTATAAAAAACACCAATTATGTTTCTGTTTTTGTTTAACATGTTTTTGTTTATAAAATGTACAAAATATAAAACTATACTGTGCGAATTTAAATAGTTTTTAACTTTTAATTCTGTGGTAGTCTTAAAAGCGTGTGAATTTTAAATCTTATTAATAAAATAACAATCAACATCGCCTTTGTTTTTTTTTTTTTTAATATATAAATGAAGTTTTAATTAATTTAATGTCTGCCCCCTTGTCTGACAGTTTGTCCATACATCTTTCATTGTGGCCTATCATTTCGTACATTAAATTAGACGCCTATGTTAATTAAGCGTTACGTTTTTCATTATTTTTTTTATGAATGCAAAAGACGAATAAGGAAAAGATAGAGCTTCTTTAGGTTTATTTATGCTGGTTTAAAAAAAAAGAAATATAAAAGAGTTTTTAATTGATTATCTCAAAAGAAATAACTGGCCTTTTGTTCTGTGCTCAAAAAAATATTATGGGAATCATAATATCAGAAGTTAATGGGGTCATAAAGTTTAATCATTATCATTTATGGTGGTTATAATTTAATGTTTTTAAAAAATGCTATTTATAGATCACTGTAATTTAGAAAAAAAAATTTAGAATTCAGAATATATTGATTGAAATTCAGAAAAGGTTAACTAAAAATAAGAAAATATCTGTTGAAATTTATAATTTTTAATTGTCTGCATTACAAAAATATATAAAATAAGTACTTACCAAAATAAGTAGTTATTCGTGTGCTTATACGCAGTTACAAAATATGTAGTTACAAGTTGTTAAATAATACGACTTATTTATGTACTTACTAGTGGTTAAAAAATAAGTAGTTACCAAATTCACATTATCTTTTTAAATAAATAAGTAGTCGCGCGTAAGCTAGACTGCTTATAAAAACGGCTTCGCCTAACAAAAATAACTAATACTGACGCCGAATTATAAGTAGTAAAAAATTTTAGTTTCGTTATATAACCACTTATTTGGTAATGAAAGATTTTGCTGGGATGTATCTATATCTCAATAACTTTTGGAAATATAGTTGCTCAAATTTTTTAAGGTTTTTCAAGAAAAAAAAATTTTAATAATAAGACTAAGTCTGATTTTAAATATCAAAGCCAATTTGGAAAGAAAAAATTTGCATATAAGCGTTTTGTAATTAATTTTAGACTTAAAACAAAATATATATGTACCTATATTAGAGTGGGCCGATTTGTATGGACAAAAATTTTTTTAAATTATGCCATCGATTTTTCGATAGCTTTTGGCATGAGGAAAAAAAAGTTCCACAACGACATATCAAAAAAAATCAGTTTTGATGCGGCAAAATTTCAATTTTTTATAATTTTCTAATAAATGCTAGATTAGCGCCATCTTCCGGTGGCTTTTTGAAATAACTAATGAAGTTGTAAACAATATAACATTACAACGTTTGCAGAAAGGTATTATTTATGAAAATCGGATAAAAAATGTGGCAACTAGAGGTAAAAGTATATAAGTAAAATTATTTTCTGCTTGTTTTCATCAACATGATCATCATCATTTCATCATCATTATCATCAACAAGCAGAATATAATTTTACTTATATACTTTTACCTCTAGTTGCCACATTTTTTATCCGATTTTCATAAGTAATACCTTTCTGGTAAGGTTGTAATGTTATATTGTTTACAACTTCATTAGTTGTTTCAAACAGCCACCGCAAGATGGCGCTAATCTAGCATTTATTATAAAATTATAAAAAATTGAAATTTTGCCGCATCGAAAATGATTTTTTTGATATGTCGTAGTGGAACTTTTTTGTCCTCATGCCAAAAGCTATCGAAAAATCGATGGCACAATATCGATTGCTAAATCGACCCACCCTAATGTACATATATACTGTAAAATCTGCAGAAATTTTGCTAAATATTAGTAATATGTTATATCCATAAAATTTTTCTTATTTTTAAGGACCATTTCTCCTCTTCTGTGGAATCTTGTGATCAATGGAATCCTCGACTCTTTGGAGAGAACGGGGACGAAGGTTGTGGCATATGCTAATGACGTTGTGCTGCTGATCAGGGGAAGATTTCTTCAGACGGTCAATGATCTCATGGAGTTGGCGCTTGGGAAGATGTCCATGTGGGCAAAGGAGTACCGTCTAGTAGTCAATTCGGCTAAAACTGAACTCGTTTTGTTCACCAGGAAGTATAAACTAGAGAGGTTTGATCTCCCAACACTGGAGGGGCTGCTCTTCAACTCTCGAAGGAAGCGAAGTACCTGGGGGTCGTTCTGGACTGTAAACTTTCCTGGAAGAGGAATACAGAGGAGAGAATGAAGAAGGCCCTTTGTGCTTTCTAGACCTGTCGGAGGACAAGCGCCTGGGGCACAGTACCATTCTGCATAAAATTGGTGGTGCACGACTGGAACGTGAAACGGACATTTTACCGATCACGAATTTCCGGAGGACTTTTGAGGTGATTGTATCGAGCAGGGAAGACTGGGCCGCTGTCTCCGTTATCCAGAGTGGTGATGTCTCGGTGTATACGGACGGTTCGAAGATGGACATGAGGACAGGGTCGGGGGTCTATTCCTGCGAATTGGATATTCAGGTCTCAGCGCGATTCCCGGACGACTGTAGCGTTTTCCAGGCAGAGGTCTACGCAATTGATGTAGCCGCACGGATGTTAATGAAACGGAAGCAGGTTCTTTGACGACCTCGACAGTCTGCGCAGTGTTTCTCTGTCTGGTCTCGCGGACTTTTTGAGGGGATCTGAATGCATTTAGGTTTTTTCTAGGGTACTGGTTTTTCTTTCCATGCGCATGTGGGGGAGATTGAGGCAATCGCAATGGACCTTATGTCCTCCGAGTGAACTCGCCGTTCTCCCATTCAACCTAACCTAAGTTAGATTTAGTCGAACAGCAATGTATCCTGTTAAAATCAACAGACATATTTGCTAAAAATAGTAAACTGCTGATTTAAGAAGGCAAAAAACTTTTAAAATTATAATTTTTTGTGATTTTTTTGTCTTCTAATTATTTAAGAAAATTGTTTCATTGATTTCAGTTGTTATTTACTTTTAATTAAATTTAACTCAACTAAAATTTTGTATATTTAGTAGGTTCGAGGTTAAGAAGAAGAATAAACCTTCCTCAAAAGTTATAAACACATTAAATTTGCAAATCAGACTAGTTCTAGTTTCTGCCTTTTTATGGACAGGCTTCATCAGTGATCTTCCATTAAATTGTATTGTTGTTTATATTTTTATTGTCAGATTGTCTCTATATGAATATTTAACAGTTTTATTTTTGCTGTTCGTATCTTATTTACCAAAACTAATCTGCTTATTCCAGCAGTTTTTTCTGCGAGGTCACTTTTAACTAATTTTTAGTAGTTTTAACTAAAATTGTTTTTTTATTAGTGTAAGTACTCGTAACTTTCAAAGAAGTTGCTTAGGAAAACCAACATCCAAAAAATTATAAAAGAATGCTTGCTTCCTATGACAAGTCCATGTTAATCTCATCGATGAAAATTGCAAATAGAAACACTTTTTGATAGAAATTTTTTTGCTGAAAAGTCATGAATTTGTGGCTATAACAGCTGATTGAAAATGTTGTTAATTAGATATGGAATCAGAACATCGAAAACTCTGAGACACCCTTACTAAGTTTCTGGCGCCAAAAAAAAACAATTTTTTTGTTTCCCATTATTATCAATTATCCCACTGTTCACTATTAGTTTGTATTACTAGCGATGCACATACTCGTATTAATGTTGCATGTTTAATGAAAAAATTCTTTACATTTTCCGCACACATTCCTTGCCGGCACGTTCCACTAATTTGTTTGTTGCCTTATTACAGAAAATTCATTAAATATTTAATTGGCTTTATTTTACACAGATTTTGCTATTAATAAAAAAAAATTAAAGTTTTTTTTTAATCTCAAAATCAAAAAATAAAAAGATTTCTTAATTTAAAAAAAGTTGTTTACAAAAAAATTTCTACCGCATACAAATGAATGAATAAATTAGCAACCAATTTGTCATTATATAAATGATAGATGGATAACATTTTAATGAAACGTTTGAACAAAAAAAAAAAACCAAGTTAAAGATTTGGTAAGCTACCTCAATTACCTTTAACATGCCTTAAAGACATTTTAAAATTTTTTTAGTTGATGTGCGTACATATGTATATTAATTATTGATGAAACATGAAAAAAGACTATTAGTATTAAGTTAAAGCCGAAAATTACAAAAACCAGTTGTAAGAGCACGAGCTGACACTTAATGCAAATCCCTTTAATTAGGCGTTGCCTCCAAAATTATCAAAAAATATATCGAGAGTTTGGATTATAAATTTTAGCCTTAATTAGCTTTAACCATGAGTAAATTAACTAATTTTATTTAAAAAATACATCAATGGTCGTAAGTTGATACCTGGTATTATATATATTCCTCTAACTCCCACTGGAGCATAGGGCGCCTGGTAATGGGCCATTTAATTATGACTTGAGTTAACCAAGCCAAACGAATTATGCATTGTACTGAAATCATTCGACATCAACTCGACTCAAGTTCTAATTAAATCTACGGTTTCAGAGTTGTCAACTTATGACTATCGATGTCTATGATGTGTGTAGATTTATTTTTATATTAAATGGCTCATAAATCAGTTATGGTTAATGCTAACTTGTAAATCTTTAAAGTTATTTCATAAACAGTTTTATTAATTTTGTAGAAAGCCCGCATAAATTATTTGGTTTAAAAACCACAGTATGCTGTAATTAGTTTATAAAGCAACAGTGGTCTGAAACTATGATATTTATAAAACATTATTTTTAAAACTTAAGTAAATTTTTCTATTCTTTGTATGCTTTGTGTTGATTTATTGTTGGTTATTTGAAATGAAGTAATTGAGCTTCATTACAAGTATGATTTCGAGTGGTAATGCTTCGTTGATTTCCTTTTATTATTCCATTAAAAACAAAGTTCGTCATTAGTAGACGATGGTCAAAAGTGTAAAATTTTATTGTTCAAGCTTTGAAATTAAAAAAAATGCTATTATAGAAACAAAATAAACAATTCAATAATAAAATCGAAACCGCAAAGTGAACTTTTTGCTATTTCAAAGTTTACACGATACAACAAAGCGGTGACAAAAATCTTAAAAAATGTAACTACAAATCTTTGGAAACTGTTTTATTTATTTCATATATTTTTATCAACCTCTTACTCAATTTACCTTAAATAACATTAATCAACAAATTTTAAGATATTGAGGGTTTGATACCCCGTTTTTTTTTTTTTAATGATTCATCGCTTATATTATTCTTTGATTTGAGCATAATCAGGGCGGTAGTTGTTCAAGGATACTTGACTGACACTGCCACGATGCACACTGGGAATTTTTGTATGGGGGTGAGGAAAAAATTTTTTTTTTGAAAAATATAGTAGTTTAAGTTTTATTTATATAGTAGAACATAAAATGATTGAGATTAAAAATATATACACTCAAAAAAAATTGACAGATACATGACAGTTGTTTCTGTAGTAATCAGTATTTTGTTGTTTTTAACAGTAATTACAGTTGTTTTTCTATAGAAAAATGCAAACCAACTGTTATGACGGTTATTTAAGAGAACAACTAACGAAAAGTACTGTAGTTTGCTAACACTTGTTTAAATCAATTATTTTTAATATCAAATTATCATAATAAACAACTAACATAACAGTAATTTTACAGTAAAAAGCTGTTTTTGATAGTTATTTAGAACAAAAAAATTTCGTTGAATTGTTTTTAATTTTAAAAATTTTTGTTTAGTTTATATTTGTTATTATTGATATATTCCTAGTTTGCAAATAAAAATTTAGAAACTTTTATTGCATTTCCATTGCATAAAAGCATAATAACTGGAGAACGGTTTGGAATTTTTACTTCAAATTTTAAACAGGCTGAAGTAATTACATATAACTTTGTAATGAAAAGAAAAAATATTTTTTTATTAAAATATGCTTTTATAAAACCAAAATAATTAACTGTTATAAACAGTAGTTTTTTCCCATGTTGTCAGTTGTTTTAAAAATTTTATAGTTAAAATTTGTCAGTTAATTTTACGACATTGGTAGCTATTTTTAATACATTTGTTAGTTATTTTTCAACAGTTATATAACTCACTATAATTATCACAATCCGCAGTTTATTAATAGTAACTAGTAAGTGTTTACACCTAAAATTACTATAAAGAAATTGTTTGCAATGAATACCTTCAAAATTTTGCATTAATCCGAGCAGTTCAAAAATATAGATCTTAATACCGTTCCTCTATAAATGCAACTAATTAAAAAGGAACACCAAGGTGCACTTGAAATTGTTTTAAAATGTTAAAGCTGATATTATAAAATGTATTTGTAGTGGTTTCCAACTTTAGGCAAATGTAGCTAAAAATTAAAGGCCCAAGAGTTTGGAGAAATATGGCTTTTTTATTCTATCTTCATAAAAATATTTTTAAACGGGAAATAAAAGTCTCTGCAGTGTTTATTTTTTCAACCTTAGCATATTGAAATATCCTATTTCAAATAAAAAAGAAAAAGAAAGACTTTTTAACGCCATAATTTTCTTGAGCGTTAGGTTTGTTTTTTATATATAAAAAGTTCTCTATTTTCGATATTTCACTACTCTATTGTGTAGCATGAAAAAAATTAACGAATATTAAATGTTGACCTGAGATGTCTGTTTTGAGTGCTCGACGGATTAAATTATATAAATATTTTATATATCCTTCAATAGACAAATAAGTCTTATTTGTTAATATATAAAAAAATATTAAAAAATATTTCAAATATTAAACACCCCGGTAAAAAACCAAAAAAAACAAAATTAAAATCCATTTTATTTCAAAATATTACATAGAAATTCAACTTTTTATGTAAAAAAAATTATTAACAATAACGAAACAATTTTTTTAGTGTATGACAATTGTTTGCCATTATTTCCTGAAGATGATACACAATGGAGTAGCAAAATATCGAAAATAAAGAACTTTTTATATATAAAAAACAAACCTTACGCTCAAGAAAATTGTGGAGTTAAAAATCAAAAAAGAAGGTTAAATAAATGACAAGAATTTCAAAAGAAAGAATTCAGCTAAAGCAATAAAATAATAATCGTCTTGAAATTTTTAGGTTTAATTTCAGTCAGTTCAATAAAACATACAAGTAATGAGTTTGAAATGGCTACAAAAAAAAACTAGAAGTCAGATCAAAGTAATTCTTCTTGATTTGATTGTAACAGTTTTTCCGAAATTCAA
This sequence comes from Leucophora obtusa, assembly GCA_949987735.1. Taxonomy (NCBI): domain Eukaryota; kingdom Metazoa; phylum Arthropoda; class Insecta; order Diptera; family Anthomyiidae; genus Leucophora; species Leucophora obtusa. The sequence continues at coordinate 33,336,907 of OX465299.1, read as the reverse complement.
AAATGCCATTGCATATTGCATTAATAGCCCAGTGTAGAAAATCATTTCCAGATATGTGGTTATGTAACTACATACTTGGTAATGGTAACTAGTTACTTTTGGTATTACATTTCTTATTACCTTTATATGGCGATGTTGCGAAAAATAATGAGTTATGGTTACACACCAGCATACGAAAAATCAAAAAATATATCGTTACCTATGTGCTTACCAGTACTGACAAAAATAATGAGTCTAAAAATAGATTTTCAAAAAAATAAATTATATACAAAAAATATTTTTTATTGTATTTTTTTTTTTAATAAAATTTGCTGGTGCGGGAATCGAACCTGGGTCTACAGATTGCCAGTCAATAGCTCTACCATCTGAGCTATATCGACATGTAATATTTAATAGATAAAAACACAATAAAAACTCAAGATTATAAAATTAAAAATAAAAAAATTTGTAATTTTTATATAAAATAATAAATACCGGTAAAATACCGGTAACTACCCATAAAAATAACGGTATCGGTAACGATAAAGGTATTTGGAATTTTTTTAAAGGTATCGATAACGGTAACGGTATTCAATTTGAAACGGTATTTTAGCGATAACGGTATTATAACGATAACGGTAACCAACCTTGCTAAAAATAGATTTCAAAAAATTCTAGAAAATTATTTTCTATTTGAAATAATGATAAAAATAAGTCATTATCAGTAACTCATTATTATATGTTTTAAAATAATGCAGAAGGTAATTGGGTGTCATTACTGGTAGTCCAAAAAATAATGATGTGTCATTACCGTTTCTATACTGGGAGTATGTTGACAATTAACAGTTACGATATGGTTGTAACTGTAATTATAGTTGTTTTTATATGGAAAGTTACAAAACAACTGTTATAACAGTTATTTAAGAAAACAACTACCGGAAATGATTGTAATTTTGTAACAGTTGTTACACGCAGTTATTTTTAATACCATAATAAACAACTACCAAAACAGTATTTTTACAGTGAATAGTTATTTTTGTTAGTTATTTAACATTTAATTTTTTAAAAATCTTGTTTAGTTCATATTTGTGAGTATTAATATATTTTTAGTTTGCAAATAAAAATCAGAAAATTGTATTGTGTCTGCAATCCATAAAAACCTCACAACTGGAGAACGGTTTAAAATTTTTACATCAAATTTCAAGTACAATGAATTAATTGCACATTTTTTTACAAGCAATAGAAAAAAATTATTTTTTTTTATTAAAATATAATTTTATGTATAATATGAAAGAAATTAACTGTTTTTGAGTGTACATAAAATAAATAAAAATTAGAGAGCTAGTATTATGGAAAATGCACAGCCAACTCGTCACTCTTGGCATAATTTTGATTTTTTTTTTTAATATTTTTGGTTCAAAGTTTGTTTAAATTTGATTGTTTTTTTAGAATTACTACCACCATAGAACAAATTATTTTACTCTAACTATTGTACTATGTATTTAATTTGCACAGTTAGTCATGCATAAATGCTGACCCATTTTTTACACCAATAACAAAACAAGCGGCCAATGAAGAGGGTCAAATTATTAATGCAATGAAATTTGTTTGATTTCAAGAGTCAACATAATTTAATTTAAAATTGTGGTCACAGGTGTCATATTAATACTATTACGCATCATATTGGATTCTAAATACAAACCGAATCTGATCTGACTATAACCGTATGTACAGTGGCATACCCAGAAGGGGAGCGATCCAATCTTACATACAAATTAACATTTTTCAGTACCCGCTTTAATGTTAGTAAAATGATGTGTAAACGATGTTGACAACACCGGAATACACTATGAAAATGTTTTGTTATTTTCAACTATATCCATTTTTATTGTCTTTATATCGTTACTAATTTTGTGCCCAGTAAACATATTTCAGAATTTACAAATCGAAAAATATCTATAAATAAGCACTTCTGTTCTGAATTAATTTAACTCACATTCTTTTCTTCTACTTACAGAACAACTTTTGTTTCTTAAAAAGCATTTATAACTGACCTATGAGACTGTAAAATTAAAATGTCCAACAAATATAGTACTATCGACATAACAGGATGCTTAGCTGATCCACAAGTAAGAGAGAGAGAGAGAGAGATCATTCTTTACAAATAATACCAGTTAATTTTTTAATAATAAAATAATTTTAATTTTATTGCAGACACAACTAAGTAGAGCCCTGGCTAATCGTGACATAAGAGATTTTCGAGTGGCCCTAGATATGGGCGCTGAAGCTGCTGTAGCTGATAATAAACACACAAGTGTATTTGAAAAAGCTTTGCAAACACATGGATGCTCGGAATTTGTAGAAGAGTGTTTAAAAAGAGACTGTAGTGCAAATTATGTAAGAATTTCAAAGTATTTAGAACAATAATATAAAAAGCTTTAGTCAAAGTTTTTTCGATATGAAAAGAAAGATGAAACATTTCTTCAAAAGAAAATTGATAGAACTTTTAAATTAAATAAAGCTTTTTCTATCACTGATTTAAATATCGATTTTAATTTATCGTTTTCTTAATCTATCAGATCAATCACCATTTCAACAAAGCTGCCATAAATTATGCTGCCGATTCAAGAGATCCTCAGATCTTGTCAGTTATTTTACGTTATCCCGGTGTGGTGGTAGATCGTAAATTTTCCCAATTGACTCCATTGAATTCTTTGTGTAAAAATCTTACCACTGAAAACTATAATGATATTGCCAATTGTATACAACTCCTATTACAATATGGCGCATCTCCCAATATACCCGATCACCGGGAAATGACTCCTTTGCATCAAGTGGTAAAAAATCGTAAACTTGATGATTTAAAAAAACGTGAAATTATACAAATGTTTTTAGCTGAAGCCGATTTGGATATTGACACCTACCGTGATGGTGAATTAAGATCTATATTAAAAGCAGATTTTCCCGATATGAATTTACCCACCGCGCGTAATAATAAAATTGTAGACTTTGATATGTTAATGGCTCATATACGTAATGGTGATATGGAAAAATTTCAACAACAATTTCCAGAATATCAATTAAATATTTCCGATAAGGATAATTTAAGAAATGCTACAAAAGAGGAAAATTTACCTTTATTGGTGGAGTCTATAAAAAGGGGTGCTCATCAGGCATTCGATTTGTTAATGAAAAATGAGGTCAATTATAATGCAATAATAAATGGTAATACACCCTTAGAGGCCGCCTGCATCTGTGGTAATTGGCATGCTTTACAAAAATTACTGGAACAATCAGATATTAAAATAATACGTGAAGATCATCCTTTAATCACCATAATACGTAAATTAAATCAAGAGCCTCTGCAAGAATTTTGTGATTATCGTAAGTGTTTTTATATACTATTGGATTCGGATAAAATTGATGTTAATGAAACGGATAAAAGTAAATCTACTCCACTTCATTATGCCGTTAAATATAGAAATAATGAGGCCATCAGAGAACTACTGAAAAGAGGTGCTTATATAGGCATTAAGAGTTCCTTTAATGATTTACCCATAGATGGCATGAGTCCAGAAATTTTGGAAGAACACTTTGATAGTTGCATTACCTCGAATGGTGCCAAAGTGGGTGATGAAAGTTATGAGATTCTGATCAACTATATGAATCTTATGCCACAAAATTCGCTGATACAGAAAAAATCATCATATCAATTAAGAGAAGAAATGCCTCCTATATCATTTTTGGCCAAGTCGAAAGATCATCGTCATCTGCTGCAGCATCCTTTAATAACCAGCTTTTTATTTCTCAAATGGCATCGTCTGTCAGTAATATTTTATATAAACTTTTTGCTGTATCTCTTCTTTGCAGTCTCCATAATTACTCATACCATGCTGAAATTTAGAGAAAGTGAATATGAGTATGTGTCTGCTCTTTTTGGTATATTCTCTTGGATTGGCATCTGCTATATGATATTAAGAGAATGTTTACAAATTATTATGTCACCCATAAACTATTTCCGTTCTTTTATTAATTACCTAGAAGTCTTACTCATTATACTGTCTATAATGACCTGCAGTGAACCAAGTTATGATAAGGAGACTCAACGTAATATAGCCGTATGTACTTTTCTGCTCATTGCTGTTGAACTGTGCCTGCTGGTATGTTGGAAGCTGTTTGTAGAAGCTTTTTGAAAAGTTTTCTTTTATATTCCATATTTGTTATAACTTTTACTTTGTGTTTCTACATCATGTTTGGTAAACCAGAAGCAAATGGTGATTCTAAGGATGACAAGAAGCCCTTGCAAGATTCTAAGGTCTCAACTGGTAAAGATGAGGAAGAAGAAGATGGTGAATTTAGCAAGTTTAGAACACCCTTGGGAGCTTTGGCTAAAACTATTGTTATGTTAACGGGAGAATTTGATGCTGGTGATTTGAATTTTGATACTTTATGCAGTTATTTACTCTTCCTCTTGTTTGTCTTCTCCATGACCATTGTTCTGTTTAATTTACTGAATGGTTTAGCTGTCAGTGATACTCAGGTGAGTTGTAAATTTATGAAAATAAATTTTAAAAATATCTATTCCAGGCAAATATTTTACAATCGTTTTTCAACCACACGAATTCTGCAACTGGTTCTAATAGAATTCATGGAACTGGTTCCGGAACCCATTCAGCGGAATGCAATCCCTTCTAAAATTACTAGTTCGAGAACTTCTTCTCAAGGAATAACTACATATTCTCCAATAGCTCCCTTGGAAATAGTCATGGTGCAACTAGTTCTAGAACCCATGCAAAGGAGTCATATTTACCATTTTAAATATGTCTTTAGTATGTTTTGCGAACTAGTGATTTAGAAATTGTTATACATGAGTTCCAGATCGGTCCCCAGGATCTGATACTAGTTCCAAAACAGCTCCATAGAGCCATTTGAAAAACTTTGAAAATTTTAAATATTTCTTCCTCTTTAAATTAACAAAATATGCTCTAAAATGTTTCCTAACCATATAGAAAACAGCACAAGAACTATGCAGGAAGATAACCGTAAAAGAAAAGAATTTATATTTTCTCGGTTGGTACTTTTTCGAAATGACTTTTTCTGATACAATAGGTCTGTTCCGAGTTGTTACCGCGGATACCCGCTGGAGCCCAAATTGCATAAATTTACACTCAATGTAGAAATGTGATAAAATTGGATTTGTGGTAGAATTGGTTTGTGGTAAAATTGGGTTACAGTGTTTCCAAATCGATTTCGTACCAAATTTCGGGATGAAGATATATTCGTCTATTTTGAAATATATTTCCTCGAATTACTATTAACTAACAGATAAATATACATATACGAATCTGTATAAAAAAATTATAAAAAAAAATTGTTTGAGAATTTTGCTGGATAAGTTTTAATGACATTTTTCAATAAACTAATGAAGTTTTCTTCACAAACTAAATGAAAAATTTCTTAGATTTAATTAAAAAGTATCTGCTCACATCTCGTCATGAAAATCACCCAGTTTTCCAGATCCCTTTAGATATGAATAGATCTGGCACCAGATTTATTCATATCTGGTGATAAAGTGTATCACATATGCCATATGTGATAATATATGATCAGATCTGTCACCAGAGCTAATTAGATTCAATCATAACTATTTAAATCTTAACATATCTGATCAGATCTAATCTTTTTTACACGGATTTTTAAAATTAAAAACATCTGCTCAAATCTGGTCATGAAAATCACCCAGTTTTCCAGATCACTTTAGATATGAACAGATCTGACACCAGATTTATTCAGACCATTGACTACAAATGGGGTTATCAGAACTGAATCTGTTTTCTGGGTGTACCTTTAAAATTAACTTTTTTCGACATTTACAAAAAAAACATATTCAGAAACTGAAATTCAAAAATCGGCTGTGAAAGATTTGTGCGGAATTTCGTAAAGTCAAACACAAAAAAAAAAATTTTTTGAAAATCGATTATGAATTGTGCCCTGAAATGTTATTTGCGCAAAAAAGTGCTTTTAGACAAACTGTGCATTGGAGTAAACGTCCGAAAACGGTGTTAGGTTAGGTTAGACTGGTTGGTCAGAAAGACCTCGCATAGACCATTAGGTCCCTGGTGTTACCAGATGAGAAACGATAACCCCCACGCATAATCAAACATTAGGAATTGTACCTAGAATACCCCACACTCTCTTAGCAATAGCCAGGAGTTTCAAGATTCCGATTCTAGAGATTTCCTCCAGATCACGGAATAGATGGTCTCCCTAGCATCTAGTCCTGGAGCGCGCAAGAGCCGGACGGTGGCACATGATGTGCTCAACCGTCTCCCTATCTCCTGGTACCCCACAAAACCTACAATCATCACTCGCAAGCTTTCCTGCTCTCTTGGCAAGAACCGCAGTCCAGCAGGTACCAGTCAGTATCCCCACCAGAAGTCTACAATCGCTTCTGGTTAGGGAGAGTAGAAGTTTCGTCGCCCCGATAAGGGGATTCTGGAAAATTCTTTCTAAAAGGGGCAAAAAGGGGAAAAGTTTTCCCTTTGACGGCCTGCCCAAACCGCATTAGCTATGAACCTAAAACTTAAAATTTATGATTCATAAAGTATGGTCTAATTCACAGATTTTTAGTTTCCCAAACCGTTGTTTCTAGAAAGTTGAAATTTGGCAGCAAGTTTCTCTCTCGGGCGTAGACATTAAATAACGATAAAACATGATTTATGGAAATATCTACGGGAATGGCAAAAATCGGAGTATGTGCTAATCTACTAATAAGGTATATTTTCCCTGCCCAAACCATTTTGGTTAGAAATCTGAAATTTAAAGAACGAATGGAAATGGAACAAAAAAAATGAAAACTAAATGGAATGAGGATGAAATAGAAAAATTTTTATATAAATTTTTTTTTTTCCTTTTTGCTTTATAATGGCTGTATTAATCAGCACTTTATATTTTATCTTCCTAACATCTATTACTTTCTTCTTTTGTTTTTTAGGCCATTAAAGGACAAGCTGAACTAAATGGTGTCATCGTTCGTACCAACTTGCTGACACGTTATGAAGAAGTGCTTACCGGTCGTTCGGAACGCGCTAGTTTCATAGTTAATCATGAACCATTCCGTACCATCTGTCGTCGTTTAATGAATCTTTATCCCAACTATATCGCTGGTAGACAAGTGGCCATTTTACCCAATGACAGTAATAAGGTTCTAATACCCATTGCTAATTCTTATGAAATGAAAGAAGTGGTACCCACTAAAGATTCCTTTTTACCTTTAGCCAATCATGATAATGAGAAACAAAAGAAATTACTAGATTCTCCAGTACAATTTTTACCCTGTTGTTGTTCATTTGTAACGGGCAAATGTTCGGAAATGGATAAACGTACTGTAAAATTGGCTATGGCGGTTATCGAGCAGAAATCTATAACAATGGAGGCTCAAATGCGTATGCAAAGTACAGAAAGGCGATTACAGGGTATCGAGCAAAAGCTGGAAAAGATGTTTGAAGTATTACAGGATTTACATGGAAGATAGATTTTAAAAATTTTTATATAAAGGTGACGGCAGAGCTGTTGCTTATTTTTTAATATTTCGGTCAAGAATCAAATCAAGTTAAAATTTTGTCTTTAAAAGCAAGAATACACGTTTAATATTATTGTTCAAGCTTTCAAAATCAACCAATCAGAATATCTAATTTTTACTGATTACTTATTTCTGATTAATTGATATAAAAAAAATATAAATTTCCAGTAAAAAAGCATCTGTTCTAGAATAAATTCAAATGAAGCCGGTTCTAAAAATTATTGCTGGTTAATATCGAACGCGTATTCTTTACATTTTTTTACATTTTAAGGTAGGAATACATGTCAATATTATTGTCAAGTTTTCAGAAATCAATCAATCAGAACATTTTATATTTAAATACTTTGTTGTCCCGTGTAAAAAAGATCAGATCTGGCCAGATCTCAGCACATCTTACCAGATCTAATTAGATCTCAAAATTGGGGACAAATTTGAGATCTAATTAGATCTGATCAGATCTAGGCATATCTGGCCAGATCCTCGTAGATCTTACCAGATCTAATCAGATCTCAAAATTGGGGACAAATTTGAGATCTAGTTAGATATGATCAGATCTAGGCATATCTTGCGCATTTGTCCAGATCACTTTAGATTTGAACAAATTTGGCACTAGATCTTATCAGATCTTGCCATAAGGTATTATCACATATGCCATATCTGGTCATATTTGATGTGATCTGGTACAGGATCTAATTAGATTGAATCATATCTACTGAGAACCAAAAAGATCTGGTCAGATCTAAACTTTTTTTCACGGGGTGATTGGTTTATTTTGATCAATAATATTGAACGTGTATGGATGCCTTTAACATCTGAAATATAAATTTAAAAAAATTTAATTTTTTCGTCTACTTTACAATTTCGAAAAAAATACATTTAATAAGTATTTAACGAAAAGTATTTTTATAATTTTATTATTTACATTATTATTAAACTTAAAATTGGTTAAAATTTTTATCTAATTTAAATAAAGATGCACTGCTAAAACAATAAAAAAAAATTATGAAAAAATGTTTTTTTTCGCTAATGCTTCAAATAGTTTATATATGGGGTATTAAAAGTCAACCAGGCCACCTTCTCTCTAAATATGGGGTACACTCAAAAAAATTAGATTATCTTGCTGACAAAGAAAATGATACTACAATAAAAACAAAACTCTCCTAAGAGATATGAAAAATACAACTATGAACGATTTTTGTATCTGTCATTTATACATAAAACAAAAGGACGCCAAAAGATGCGTATACATAAAAATATAACACGATAAGATAAAACATGATTGATATTATAGACAAAATGAAATATTTAAATTTTAACAAAATATTTATAAATAGTGATTATGTGAAATTAGTGTTTCCAATTCGGTTAATCGATTAACCGATTCCTCGATTAATCGCCTCTATTTCGGTTAATGTCGATACAAATAATTTAAAACTCAAATAATTATTCGATCCCAATAATCGGTTAAAACCGTTCGATTAACCGGTTACAATTTTAATATAGAATTTTTTCCTTATTTTTTTCCCAAAACTTCATAATTTTCTTAACTTTGGCTAAAAAATTACAAGAAAAGCTTAGAATAGACATAAAATTACTAAAATACCATCAAATTCTTTTAAAATTGAGTGAAGAAGGTCGTTTAGCCTTTAGATAGCTTTTTTAATCAAAATAAAGGTGTTTCTAAAACTACCCAAAATACACGAAGTGTCCGGCTGGATCAGCGTCGAAGTGCTCTATAGGATTTAATAAATACAGTAGGCGATTTTTGATTCTGTTCTTTTAAAAATTAAAACTAATGTAAATTATATTTCCATGTCCTTCAAGGCAAGGTTTCATTTTTTTTTTTCAAATATGTGTCCCACAACTGTCAACTGACATCTTAATCCTGTAGAAACTTTACCTTTTCTCACATCTCCAAAGAAGTGTGTATAATCGATTCAAAACCACATCAATTCTACAACATGTCCAACTACACCATTTTCAGTTTTATTTCAAAATTGTTTAAAAATGCTTTAAAATTATCCAAATATATTTTAAAATTGTCTAAAAAGGTTTCAAAATTGTCTAAAATGTTTCAAAATTTTACAGACATTTTTTAAATTCTTCCAAAAATGTTTTAAAATTGTCCAAAAATCACTCAAAATTGTGCAAAAATGTTTTAGAATTATCCAAAAATCTTCCAAAATTGTCCAAATATTGTTTTAAATTGTCTAAAAAACTTTGACATTTGTCCAACATTTCAAAATTGCCGAAATGTATTTTAAAATTTACAAAATATATTTCAAAATTATACAAATATATTTAAAAATATTACAAATATATTTTAATATATTTTATTTGTATTTAAGAAAATTCTATTTGTATTTTAAAATTGTTCAAATACATTTCAAAATTATTCACTTGCACTTAAAAATTTTAAATCTGTATATCAGAATTGTAAAATTTCATTCAAAATAATTCTATTTGTATTTCAAAATTCTCCAAATGTATTTCAGAAATTTCCAAATGTATTTAAAAAGACTCTATTTGTATTCCAAAATTTTCCAAATGTATTTAATAAAATTCCAATTGCATTTAAAAAATTTCCAAATGTATTTCAGAAATTTCTACTTTTATTTTAAAAGCATTTTTACAAACATACATGTCTTCTCTTTCATAATGAAAATTTTTTAGGAATTATAAGACTTAAGAGAAAGCATGTATGTTTGGAAAAATGCTTTTAAAATAAAAATAGAAATTTCTGAAAAACATTTGGAAAAATTTGAAGTTCAATTAGAATTTTATTAAATACATAAATACAGAGACTATTAATTATAGAGATAGGAAATCAAAACTTACACTACTCACCGATAGAGGGCACTGGAATTTAGTATTACCTGAGCAACTATTTAGTAACAGTTTAGTATCACCTGAGCCTATATTTTAAAACACAAAAACCGCTGAAAACTGCTCAAAATGGGGAAAAAACAAGCTCGGAATATATCAAATAATAAAATTTGAGATATCCGTTTGTTTTTTTGCTTTGTTGTTTATTATTATTTAAATTTAAATAAAAAAAGAAAATTGTCAATTTTTTGAACAAAGCGCCATCTAGTGATTACAATATTTTTATAACTTATTTTTTTGGTGATGCCATACCCCTGCATAAATACACAAGGGAATGTTAATTCAAACGTTGGATAATTTTGTTTATTGTCAATGGCCCCTAAAAACGGAAAAATAATGAGAATTTTAACAATTGTTTATGATATTCTTTAGTCTACTAACTCTACTATTCACAAAATTTTTTGTAAATTTTTGTAGAGTAAATTGGTATTTTCATTTAACTAATATTTTACTTAAATGGAACTTCTTCAGCGGAGGAGGAAGAACTTTGGATAATAATTTTTTGAAATGCAATATTATATTTATTGTAGTATTGATTAAATTTGCATTCAGAGAAATTTTGTATCCAAAGTTTTACTTACTAATATTTAAAAAAAAATCTCCTAGTTTCAGCAGTTTTTCTTTTGCCATTTTTAACTAATTTTTAATAGCTTCAGCTATATTTTACATACATTTTTCTATTAGCATAAGAAATGTTTCAATTTAGATAATCTCAGATTCCGAAACTTTTCAACCTTAAGGTACATTTACACGCGAGAGAAAACTGCTAGAGATGTACCAAAAACACTCCAAAATAGCTAAACTCATTCAAAATAGAGCTAATTAGAGGTGATTTTTGTTTTATCTCTAGCATTTTCTCTCTAGTGTAGATGTGCTTTTTTAATTTGATTTTTTTTTAAATACATCGTGTTCATGTGTCATGTTGATATTTAACAAAAACTGTAAGCTGTTAGTGTTTTTGTTGATAAAAAGTTAAGGAAATACATTAATTTTATTTTTAACGATTAATCGATTAATCGCCAATTTTCTCGAATAACCGACCCGAATAACCGGTTAATCATTTTTAGTGATTTTTCGAATAATGCAATAACCGGTTAACTGCCTATGTCGAATAATTGGAAACAGTATGTGAAATACAAGGACAGAAATTTTTGTCAGCTGCTTGGACAATCTTTTTTGTCACCGTATACTGGATAGTATGGTTGCATTGATCATGCACATGTATTAGTGACAGCAAACGGTTTAACGTTTTTAGTTTACAAAATACATAAGAAAGCAGCAATAATACGATAGTATTTTCGCGCCGTTTCATTTAAACTAATGTCAAACAGAAGATGCCTTCCATTTTGGGAAAAATAACACATATAAATAACTTACACTGAAAATTTTATTGGAGTAACTGACTATAGTTTATTTTAAAAGTTTTTTTTAAGATCCGTAATTTTATATAATAAAGGGTTAAATATACTATTCTAAATTTAAATTTGTAGCTTATATTTATATAAATAAAATATTTTATATAAATATATATTACCACAATGTATTTTTTAAATACTTCAGCAACAATGAGATCTCTATCAAGAGTTCATTTTAGTTTAGAACTTTATTTCCTTAGCAATAGTCTTGATCATTTTTGGTTTTTACGAAATTTTCTATGGACAATAAAAAGTATCATCCCCTTAATTTAATGGGAGACCCAGCTGATCCACAAGTAAGTTGGATAATGTTGAAAAATAAAACTAAAAATTAACAATTCTTGGCAATAGATTCGTTTAAGTGATGCTTTAGCTAATCGTAATATTCAAGATTTTTGTGCTGCCTTAGAGTTGGGAGCCAAACCTTTAGCCATCGATGATACACATTTAAGTGTATTTGAAAAAGCGTTACAAACTCCTGGTTGTGCGGAATTTGTGGAGGAATGTTTAAAGGTTGGATGTGATCCGAATTACGTAAGTTAAAGACAAACGTTAATAAAAGTAATTAAATAAAATTATTAAAAATGATTCAAAATTTTCTATCGAGATATTAAGTTCGATATTTGTGTTGCTAACTTGACGCTTTTTCATTAATCTATCGCTTTTTTATTGTTTATGGTGGGATAAAATGTATTTTAGCGGTTAGCGGGAACTCTAGCGCTTTCTCAACGGAAAAAATTGAACGTTCATTCACAATTAACATATTTTTGTTGACAATAAACAAAATTTCATTCACAATGAATATTAGGGTGGGTCGATTTAGTAATCGATATTGTGCCATCGATTTTTCGATAGCTTTTGGCATGAGGAAAAAAAGTTCCACTACAACATATCCAAAAAATTATTTTCGAAGCGCCTAAATTTAAATTTTTTGACTTTTTCTCAACTTTTATTTTTAAGGTTGTTTTAGTAGGTAATAAAAAAAATCGGCTGATTTCATTTTTTTCTAAATATTACCTTTCCAATTGGAATTGTACGCTAAAAACGATGGCGATAGCAGTTTTTGCAAAAAAAATATTTTTGTTGAGATTTTGGACGAGTTTTTGTCGAAAAATCTATCTATTTACCCGTTAATTTTTAAGGTTTTTTTAGTAGGTATGTTAAAAAAAACGCCGATTTCAAATTTTTAAAATATATACTATCCAAGGTAAAAGTGTACGTTTAAAACGATGACAATATAATTTATTCGAAAAAAACGTTTTATTTGGGGTTTAAGACGAGTTTTTTTTCGAAATTTGGGCGCCTCGAAAATGATTTTTTTGATATGTCGTAGTGGAACTTTTCTTCCTCAAAAGCTATCGAAAAATCGATGGCACAATATCGATTACAGAACCTTACAAATAGGCCCACTCTAATGAATATATTATATATTCACAACAGAAACTACCTACATAGACCGTACCATCTTACAGGAAGAAAAGTATTTTGCCGAATGTAGGGGTCACCTTTTTTAATTTTTCATCATAGTTTCGGCATTTACAGTCAGATTTTAAAATATGATATATCGATTTTTTTCCTCGAGGAGGAAAAAAATGTTTTGCTATAACGGAAAAATCTAAATAAAAAAATTTAAAAAAGCGGGGTCGACGTTCGGCAACAAAATAAATAAAAAAAATTTCTGCTGGAGTTATCGAAAAACTTCCTTAGCAAAAGTTTAATGATTTTTTGCGAGCTTTAATTTTCTGACATTAGAGTTGTACATAAGGATCGTAGCAACTAAGATCTGGTGGGTAAATACTAGAACGGGATACTTGAGGTCAATGGTCCTTAGAACAAAACATTGGTCCCCTCGAGAAAAAAACATCAATGAGTCATTCTTTAAGATTCGACTGTAAATGCCAAAGATATAACGAAAAATTAAAAAAGGCGACCCCTACGTTTGGGAAAAAGAATTTTTTTTTGAAAACTCCCTTTCAAAAACATTTTAGATTCGACGGGGTGCGGCGAACTTTTTTTGTGGTACAGTCTAGTGTATAGTCCTTCGGCTCCGTATGGGATATCTTCCCCCACCCCTTGGGGATAAAGACAACCCTGCTAATGGTGCACAATGCTTTTTCCCATGGACAAAAATCAAACAAAAAATGTTTGTCTCAAATTAAGATTAAAGACACATTTTTTGAAAGATATTAAAGTTACTCAAATAAATGTGAAAAAAAATATTTGGTGTGACTCCTTTTGCCGCCACGAGAGGCGCTAAACTCAGAGAATTTTATACAAAAATGACTGAACAGGAAAATGGGTTTTAATTGTTTCACGAAAATAATTCCCAAAAATACATTTTTTCAAAAACTGGTTCGAAGATTTTTTTAATTACTTCAATATATTTGTAGTTAAATTAAAATATAAATAGATTTTAGCATAACTTTGCAAAATAATTATTTTTTATTTCTCCTAAAAAGGCATTTTTTTATTGAAAATCCAAAAATTAAAAAAAAAATTAAAAAATATACTGTTATATAATAGATCATTAAAAAATGAGTTACTAATTTTTACCACAAATAAAAAAGTGTGTTTTTTGAAATTCCTAAATTCATGATTTTTATTCAAATTTAACGCATTTAAGAGTGTTTAGTATTCAAACCATGTGAACCTTCCATTTTATGTATAGGATGTGTTGTAAAACACTACGAGGAACATTTTGTGGAACATTTTAACCCTCTAACCTTCAATAAGGGAATTGTTTGGCCCCTTTTTAAAAAGGGACAAAAAAGACCCATAAGTTGAAGAGTTAGAGGGTTAAAATATTCCTCGTAGTGTTGTACATAAGTTCGCTGAATACATCCTATACCGAAAATGGAAGATTCCCATGGTTTCTCCCTAAAATCCAGGTTTGTGGGACATTTGAGCGCCAAGTTTTAAGCTTTTACTTATTACTGGCACTGAAGTTAAATTTTCAATACTGATGTCTTAAAAGACTTATAGTAGAATTTTATGACAAATATTTTTGTGGAACATTTTAACCCTCTAACTCTTCAACTTACGTGTCGTTTCTGTCGGTTTTTAAAAAGGGGCCAAAAAAGTCCCTTTAATTGAAGAGGTAGAAGGTTAAAATGTTCCACAAAAATATTCCATGTAGTGTTTTACATAATTTCGCTGAACATACCCTATGTCCAAAATGGAGGATTCACATGGTTTCCTATTTTAATCCTATTTATTTTTTTTATTTTAGAAAAATCATTTTAAGCGTTTAAAACCCATTTTTTGTGAAAGGTATATTTTTTATTAATGAATCGATTTCACTCAAATTTGACACAAATATGGCTTGACCTTATATCAATTCGCGTGCTAAATTTCATGTCAATCGTATAATTTTTTCAGGTTTTATAAAGATTTTAAAATAAAGGATATATGGCAGGACTAAGTGTCCTTGCTTCGATTTTGATAAAAATTGACAGAAACGTTTCCAGTTTTATGTGTATCTCAATATATACGTTTTGTAATTTTACGTCCATTTATGTAGCTAATATAATATTTTAAAATTTCAGGACCTATGGGAGGTGGGCGTGTCCTTGGCCCGATATTTCCAAAAATTAAAATTTTTCTTAACTAAGGGGTTCTATGTACCAAATTTCAAAACTCTCTCCACTCCTTCTATGTTTATCCAATCGTTATATGGGATCAAAGTACTGTGCATCCCCTCGGAATTTAGGACCACGCAGCCACTAAGCTAAAAATGCCCTCATAACTGCACAAAATTTTGCTCTGAGCGCAAGAAACACTTTCCTCTTGAAACGCCGATTTTCGTGATAGTGGCAAACAATTTTTAGACGAGCTTTGTATTTCCAAAATGAAATGTCAAACAATACTGCATAAAAATATCATGACAGATTGACAAGACTCAGTCGCTCCCTGTTGAAAAAAATTCCGAATTTTCAGAGCACTGGCTACATACCGACTTATTTTATTGTAAGTATGTTACTGGCAGTCTACTAAATTCCAGCGCTGTGCCAACATTGGCAAATAACTACGGCCAAGCATACATATAGTGGTGTAATCATTTTGACACCATACCAGCACTGTAGAAGTTAAAAATCCGACACATCGCCAATAAATGTACTTCCGTCTCCAACATCGTACCAACACTGTGCCGTTCGTATTTTTCAACCTGGGTACCTTTTTTACATCTACATGTTTATGTAAGATTTCTTGTAATACATTCCTCTCAAACGGAGAAATAAACTTGCAAAAATAGCAGAAAAACCACTAAAAATTAGGTAAAATTGACCTTACAGAAAAAGCTGCCTAAATTAGCAGAGTTTTTTGCTAAATACTAGTAAGGTAAAAAGAGTAAAAATAAATCTGTTAAATTTAGTGAACTATAAAACTATAAAATCTGCAGAAAATATTGATAATTATTAGTGGTCTAAAAATAGTAAAAACAAACTGTTATATCTACAAAATTTTTATTATTTTTAAGTTAAATTTAGTTGAATGAAAATAGCAGTCTATGCTGCTAAAATTAACAGAAATGTTTGCTACAAAATAGTAAAATGCTCATTTCCAAAGACTCGATTTTTATATGGTTTCAAAAAAATGGAAAAAAAACTTTGAAATTTGTAGTTTTTTTTTTGAGTTTATAGCTAACAAATTATTTTGCAAATTTTTTGCTGATTTTAGCAGGTTTAGTTGTCATTTTCCATTTACTAAAATTTAATTCAAATATAACTAAAATTCTGTATATTTAACAGTTGGTTTTTTGCCGTTCCTATCTTACTAATATATAGCAAAAATAACCTGCTTATTTAAAATTTTTTTTCTGCACTGTAATTTTTAGTAGATTTAACTAAAATTTTTACAGACTTTTTTTCTATTAGTGTCTGTCTACTAGGACATTTTTATTCAAATATTTAATATTAATACCATAATTTCTAAATACATTTCCAGATTAATACCTATTACAATAAAGCACTCATTAATTATGCTGCCGAATCTTGTGATCCTCATATTATAAAAGCTCTTTTGGTTAATCCGAAAATTAATATTTATTTCGAATATGCTGAGTTCACTCCCTTAAACTTTTTAGCTAAAAATCTTAAGCAGGAAAATTCTAATGATGTCTTTAAATGTATAGAAATATTACTGGAATATGGCGCCTCACCCAATAAAGTCGATCAACGAGGAATGACATTGTTGGATTATATAATGATTAATAATGAAATTGATGATATGAGAAAAGAGGAATTTATACAAGTTATTCTAACACGGCCAGATATAGATATTGAGTTAAGAAAAAAATTGCAAGAGAAGTATCCCGGTATAAAACTAATCGAACATAGTCAAAATATAACTTATCATATGTTACTAACTGATATACGTAGTAATGATATGGCAAATTTTGAACAACGATTTAAGCATAATTTAAAATATGCCACCGAAGAAGAAAATCTACAATTATTATTTGAATCCATAGAACGAGGTGCTATTTCGGCTTTCGATTTAATTATGACAACTGGTATAAATTATAATAAACCGCTAAGAAATAATAATACAGCCATAGAAATTGCCTGGATTAATGGTAATTGGTATGCTTTAGAAAAGCTTTTAGAAAAACCAGATATAAAACTACGTCATCAAGATAATCCCTCCAGTTATATAGTAAAGAAATTGCATGAAAATTCTTTACAAGAATTTTGTGATTATTGGAAATGTTTTTATATCATATTGGAATCCGATAAAATTGATATTAACAAAATGGATAAGACTAGATCTACCGCTTTACACTATGCTGTCAAATATCGCAATATGAAGGCCGTCAAGGAATTGTTAAAACGAGGAGCTGATATATGTATTAAAAATTTGCATAATGATTTAGCCATAACTGGCATAAGACCCACGATCTTAGAAGAACATTTCAATGATTGTATTACATCAAATGATGCCAATTTTTGGGATGAGAACTTTGAAATTTTAGTTAATTTTAAAAATTTTATACCCACGAAAAAATCCTCTCTAGAGTGGAAAGAAGTTATGACACCTATAGCATTCATGGCTGAATCTAGGGATTATCGTTATCTGCTGCAACACCCGGTTATAACAAGTTTTTTATTCTTTCAATGGTATAAACTCTTTTTGGCATTTTATCTAAATTTTTTAATTTATCTCATATATGCTTTCTCAGTTATTACTCATGCTGTATTAACATTTAAAGCAAGTGAGTATGAAACAGCATTGCTTATATCGGGTCTGCTCTCTTGGTTGGGTATTATTTATTTAACAATAAGAGAAAGTTTTCAATTTATTATATGTCCTTTACGTTATATATGCTCTTATGCGAACTATATAGAAGTTTTACTCATCACACTCTCCGTAATGACTTGTACAAAATATTTTAATTTTAACGAAGAGACACAGCGTAATATAGCGATATGTAATATTTTACTCGCTGCTGTAGAAATATGTCTTTTGGTGGGTTCTCTTCCTATCTCATCAATATCTACTCATATGCTTATGTTAAAAGCAGTTTGTGTAAGCTTTTTAAAAAGCTTTATACTTTACTCAATTTTCATAATAACTTTTACATTGTGTTTTTATATTAAGAATCAGTCTAAACTGAGTAAAGATGATGATAATTATTTTCATAGTTTTCCCAATCCTTTGGTAGCATTTGTTAAAACAATTGTCATGTTAACGGGTGAATTTGATGCTGGTAGTTTGACATTTAACTCAGATTCCAGTTATATACTATTTCTATTATTTGTATTCTTTATGACAATTATACTGTTTAATCTGCTCAATGGTTTAGCGGTTAGTAATACTCAAGCTATACAAGATCAGCAGGAATATAATTATATAATATGCCGCACTCACTTACTGGCCCGATCTGAACAACTTGTTGTTGAACCTTATAGGCATGCAAAATCGTTAGTTAATTACCAGCCATTTCTGTCGATAGTAAGATATATTAAAAATGTATGTCCCCATTTAAGCACTAGTTCACAAATTGCCATTTTACCTAATGCTAATAACAAAGTTGTTGTGCCAAAAATTAAGCCGAATAATCAAAAAGAAAATTATCTCGATAATCCTACTGTAGTACGTTTAACTGACGAGGAAAGTAAAATGCAAGAGCAGCAGCAGCTAAGTTTATTACCCTGTTGTTTATCATTTATCGTTGGTAAATGTTCTACCATGGATGAACGTACTGTTAAATTGGCCATGAATATATTGGAGAGAAAATCTGAAGAAAATGTAAAAATCCATACAGCAAATATAGAAGAAAAATTGCACAAAATTTTAATGCATATTTCAAAACAAGAAACATAAGATACATTTTTGTTAAAAACAACTTAAATAAAAAGTAAATCCTTATAAAATTGTGTAAGCAATAAATCTGTAAAAAATAGCAGAAAAAGCTACTACATATTTGTTAAAAGAAAGACCATGCGGAAGAAACTGCTAAAATTATCAAATAAATATTATTGCTAGTCTAGTGTCTTGACATGCAATAAAATGATAGCAAGTAATTGTCAAAATGCTCTCATCTCAAGTGAAGACACTCAATTTCAATTTTATTGCAATATCATGATATCGCTGACATGCCATCGGATCTTGCAATGATGCCAGAGATCAAATGTCACTTTTAGTTTTCATTTTAATTTTGTAATAGAAAAACAACAAAAAATTTGGTAAAAAGGAATGGAAAAGTGTTTAGTTTTTTATTATTTGTCGGTAAATATTAATATTTCATAAAATTTGGTGTTTTTCGAAGAAAAATTTGTGATATTTCATATCCATGAAATGGTCAAGTGTTCTCCACCACTCTGCAATTGATATCATTTTGACGTTTCGCTGCCATGGTTTTGACATTTCATATCATATAATTTATTGCATTTGAAGACACCGGGTAATGCGGCGTTCACATATACACCCAGAAAACAGATTCAGTTCTGATAACCTCATTTGTAGCCAATCGCATGGTTCGGTTGTGGTAGCCGAATTTTTAAGTTGTGGCAACAGAAAACTAATTGAGACATGACTAATTTGAATGTGACAACGGAATTTCAGTTGTATAAAGAATAATTAGGTAACCACAACCGAAAAATTCCTTTGATGCAACTGAACCATTCGATTGGCAACAAATGGGGTTGTCTTCACCGAATCTGTTTTCTGGGTGTACGTGTTTAACTCGATTTGACGTCTTTAAGCATTAAACATGTTTAAATGAGATGTTTTACAGTACATTTTTTCTACCCTTAAACACGCTAAATTATCGTGTTTAATTTTTAAACGCGCTGTTAAACATGATAAGTTTGATATCAACTGGTGTTGAATGACAAATTTGAACTAGAAGAAGACACAACAAGAAAAATAAAAAATTGAAATTGAATAAAATAAACTAAATTTAAATAAAAACCAGTTAAAATTAGTCTTTTTTTCTTATTAAAGTGATCGATGAACAAAACAATTAATTAAACTTTGCTTCCGGTGAACGAAAAATCCAAAAACAGCCATGAAGTTGTCCCTTAACTAAAAATTTAAAAATCTTTTTTCCGACTGGGGCAGATAATGTTATTCAACTTTTTATAGTAATTATAACGTTGGATAATGCCAGAAATTATTAATTATTGCCTCCGGCCGAAGAAAAAATAACTTTTTGTGAAATTTTGTTAAATTTTTGTTTTTTTTACAATTGTTAAGTAACAGCTGTTCGAGATGTTTAACTTAAGGGGGTATCGACTCTAGGAAAAATTTTCTTTTATTTGGATAGAGCATATTCTTCAGTATATTCGAAGAAATAAAATTTCCACATGTTTTTTTGTAAAATATATTTTAGTCACAAAGTAATATTCAATGCATTAAATTTGTACAAAAAAAATTTTGGGGACCGTTTTATTATCATTGCCTTTATTAGAAATCTTATTTCGCATAAAACAGCAGAACAAAAAGAAAAAACTACGTCCAAAGATGCAAGAATTGCACGCAGTCTTTAAAGAAAATCCAATGACGATTCCTCGATGGTGGGCGGAGGCACGTTATATGGGGCATGTATTGATGGCTTTTTATAAGCCACAAAAGTAATCAATGTATATAAAAAATAAAAACCAAATACAAAACTAATTAATAAATGTACAAAATAAAAGATTTTGACCGAAATGAAATGTCCAATAAATTTTCTACCATCGTTTTTAAGAATATTTGGGTTAATATATAAAATACTCTCTATCCGATTCTTCCCAAATTTGGTACATGTATAGAAAACTGCGTGATGTAAATTTTGTTCATACACGGTTTTTTGAAATTTTGCTGTTTTCTTAGCGTAAAATTAATTTTAAACTTTAAATCGGCTGCCACTGTACAGCCTAGGCGGGTCAACCGATTTCGATCCGGTTTTTTTTTTCGTAGGCAACAAAAATTCTCTAGTCCTTATCGAGGCCCTTTTTGTGAATTGTGGTCAAATAAATTTTATATCCCCGGGCAAATATGTTTTTTCTTGTCTTTTTTGGAATTTTGAAGTATGTGTGGCAACTTTGTTAAAAAAATTTTTTTTAATAAAAATCGCGCCACGATAAGTACTAGAGAATTTATTTGGGATTAAAAATCGCTTTACATTTTTATTTTCCGATAATTAATGAAGGCTGCACAGTGGCAGCCGATTTTGCCTTTTTTAAAAAAGGCCTGTAATGAAGTGGCAACTCTGGCCATTTTGGCTGGAGAAATATAAAACTGATATTTTTGAAAAATACTAAAATAACATGGTTTTTAAATAAAATATTAAAAATATTATTAATTGAATTTTAGACAACCGTTCAAATATTCCCTTTAAAATGATGTTGTTACAGTATTTACCTTCCTTAAATATTTACTTAATTTTTAATGAATTGATATTTAAGTCGCTAATGTAGATATAGAGTTCTGAAATAAAATTTTAATATAATTTTATAATAATACTAGTAGATATGTAGTTTTGATAAATATGCATTATAAGGAACCAATGGCCCTTTAAATCTCTCTATATCTAAAAATCCAGGAACTATTATACCCATATCTTATTCCAAAAATTAATGGTTAGATTGCATCATTATATTCGCTTGCAGAATGTTAATCGATGATTAAGTTTCTTAATTAATTTTTTGCGGCAGAAATCCTTTTTTTTCGACTCCTCCATTATTTAGAATTTTTTCATTGCGGTGTATATTAATTCATAATCCAAGACTATAGTACTCATATCTTGTGGTTAGTTTGCAAAAAAAAAATGCGAAAAAAGATTTTCAAAAAGGAAAATTTTACACCAATATATTCGTTTGCAGAATGTCAATAGCTGATTAGCTCTTTTACCATAAGTAATTTTCTGGCCTTTTTCGCATTTCGCCGTTATTTAGCAATTTTTTAAGTGCGATTTCTTAAAATTTATAATCTAGGGACTATAATACACATTTCATAATACAAAGTTTGGTGGTTAGTTGCAAAAAAAGAAATCGCGATAAAAAATTGCAAAAAGGAAATATTTTGCATTAGTTAATGTATTTGTTTACAGAATATAAATCACTGACTACGCTTTTTAATTAAATTTTTTCCGCTATTATTTTGCAAATTTGTAAATGCGGTTTTTTGAATTTATAATCTAGGGTCTTTAATACAAAGTTTGATGGTTAGTTGGAAAAAAAAATGCGAAAAATACCGTAAAGCCTATTTTCGCCCTTTTCCGCGGATAATTTTTTTAATTTTTTTCTTTAATATTACTAGCAGAATAGCCTGGTATTTGTATTCAACTAAATTTAACATAAAAATAACAAAAATTTTTAAAATATAACAGTTTGTTTCTTTTATTATTAGTCTACAAATTTTTAGCGAAATTTTCTGCAGATTTTACAGTATAACTTGTCATTTTCAATTAAATTAAATTTAACTCAAATATAACTAAAGTTCTTGAAATTTAACAGTTTTATTTTTGCTATTCTTATTTTACCAGTATTTATCAAAAAAAAAATTACTAATTTCAGCAGTTTTTTCAAGGTAATTTTTAACTAATTTGTAGTTAATTTTTCTGCTATTTTTAAACGCTTATTTCTACGCGCCGTACACCCTTTGCAAGGAGGTCTCAAAAAAAATATATCTTTGGCATTTAAAGTCGGATCTTAAAGTATGATACATCGAAGGTTTTCTCTCGAGGAGACCAGTGTTTTACTCTAAGGGCCATTGCCCTCAAGTATCCCGTTCTAGTTGTTACCCACCAGATCTGAGTTCCTACCACCCTAATGTACCACCCTAATGTCAGAAAATTAAAGCTCACAAAAAATCGTTAAACTTTTGCTAAGGAAGTTTTTCAATAGACCCAGTAGAAATTTTTTTTATAAATTGGTTGCCGAACGCCTTTTTAATTTTTTTTTTTTTCATTGGATTTTTCTTTTATACCAAAACACGGGTCTTCTCGAGGCAAAAAAATCGATATATCATACTTTAAAATCCGACTTTAAATGCCGAAGCTATAACGAAAAATTGAAAAAGGCGACCCCTACGTTCGGGAAAAAAATTTTTTTTTAAATCGCCTTGCAAAAATACTTCATATTGGAGGGTGTACGGCGAACTTTTTTTTTTGAGGTACGGTCTAGTGTACAACCTAGTGTTTCCTTGCAACGAATTAACCGCATTATATAGGGGAAGTGTATATACCAATCGAAATTTCGCCGAATATTTCACTTTCAGTCAGATGTTTCTCTATCAAAAAAATAATTAGGTCTATTTCTGGAATTTTGATCTGAATTAAACATGGTATAGCATATCATAAAATCGGCATACCCGACTTTATGTTTTCTTTCTTGTTCTTCCTTTGATTTGCCAACAATTGATTTCCAACGTTTCACAAATTTATAGTTTTCTAATGGAATTTAGTAAATAAATTAGCAATTAAAAAAAATTTAAATGACTCGGGAAAAACGAATTTAAAATGAGGCACTCCTTATTTGCATACCCAAGAGAGCACAATTTAAGTATTTTTTTTTCGTATTAGTTTTTAGTTTGTTATGTGGTTAATACTTTTTACCACAATTTATTTTCGGTAACTATTTTCTGCCGTTAACAACGAATCGATAATTATAATTGATTTTAATTAAAAGATTGCACTTTATTTTCTGCATCGATATGGACAACATCAAACGCAGTACTTTGATTTCAAAGGAGTGTTTAATTGATGCACAAGTAAGAGTTTTGGTTTGCAATAAACTGTTTTTAAATTAAAATCAGTTCGTATTTAAAACAACTAATTACTACTATGCTCAAGATTTTCGTCATGCCTTAGAAAAAGGAGCAAAACCTTCGGTCAGCGATGATAATCATTTGAGCGTATTCGAAAAAGCATTGCAAACTCCAGGTTGTGTGGAATTTGTTAACGAATGTATAACAAGTGGATGTAATACAAATTATGTTAGTAAAACAAGTAAAAAATTATAGTCGGTCAAGTCCGACCATGGGATATCCTACACCACCTTATGATTTAAGCTGTATTCCAGGAATCGGACCGACTAATATATATATACTAAAAAATCTGAATGAATTCGCCGAAAAAGTTAATTTAAGCAAATACCGTGCACCAATTGCCTCTGTATATAATTATATTTGCGACTTACTATTTCCGTTTGCCCAAAAAAATATTAAAAATTTTTCAATAAATATACACTCACAATATTTCATCGTTGAAAACAACCTAAAATACATATTAAATTAATTCAAACCACAATTAAAAAGAGGACTACTGATTTCTAATTATATTCAAACCATTTTGCTATTTATTTTCAAACATTGTTTAAATAATCCATAAACGACATAAAAACAATCGAAAAATCTGTTACAACAATCTTAAATTTTTAACTGACAAAACGTTAGAAAAAACCGATTTTCTGGTTTGTTTTTTCATTTTTGAAAGTTTTTTTTTTTTTTGTTTGAATTTTCAAAACTCTGCACAAACAACAACACAGGTTATTTTTATTGGCTATGCTTGTGTCTTCTTGTGAACTTCTTGTAATCTGAATCGAAATAATTTTGTATATAAACAAACTATTTTAACAAAAAGGAAAACCGAAAATATTTGAATTTTTTGTTTTAAAACCGAAAACAACGAAATTATTTAAATTATTTTTTCTAAAAATAGAGAATTAAAAATAGAACATTTGACTGAAAATATCAACCCCTACAAACAATATGTATTTTTTTTGTAGTTTGTTTTTTACTGACTGATACAAAAAGTTAAACAATGCATTTTAATTAATTGTTCAATTGAAAACAAACTATAACTTTTTAAATAAGCTTCAATCGGTTATGGAAAATATATTGTGAGTGTACAAACCATAGTATACTTTAGTAGCCCCACTCATTAAAAAATTGAGAACTTGTCCCTATCTCATGTAGTTGTAGTGGTATTAAGAACCATACCCTGCAAGCATTTGGAAGATATCTTCCAAGTAGATATTAAAGCGATATCTTCAATTTTTCATTTGAATGAAAATAATCAAGTAGTATTTTAAAATTGTCTTCCTTTTATTATTTGGAAGATAATTTGGTGATATTTGTAAAAAAAAATAATTCAAAAATTGAATTTTTTGTCATAGGTTTTTTTGATGATATTGCGGCAATATTACCTTCTTATCATCCGGAAGATAAAGAAAATTTGTTTGAAATTCTTTGTCATTTTGGAAAAAATTAAAACAAAATTTGTATAAAAACAATCAACAAACACATAGAAAAGAAATTCCTTGAAAAAATCAAGATCTAATGCGAGGAAAAAATCGGCTACTTTGAAATCAAGATAATTAATGTGTTGGTCAATGGATTATGTATGCAGATCTTCTTTTTCAGGCTAAAATTTAATAATTAAAAATTAAAACCTTTATATTGTACCGGGGAGTTTATTTGGCGATACCAGCTTTTTATCTTCCAGATGATAACTTAGCGATATCGCCGATTTATCTTCCTGGGGTATTGCTTTCGTGTTGCCTGAAAGTATTGCTTTCGGGTAACAGTTATTCCCGACGGAAGAAACTTCCGCAATACGAAATTGATATTGCCGGCAATAAATTTTTTCTTCCTGGCAATATGATCGGGGAATCTTCTTCGTATTGCCATGCTTGCTGGGTATGTACAAGTAAAATTACGAACACTGCCTCATTTTTTGAAATGACATAAAATGAGTAAAGCTACTATATTATACTATGGTACAAACTATGAAGAAATATATCATCACTAGGGCATGCAAAATGATTTCCCGGAAAAGCGGGAAATTTATCTTGAATTCCCGGCATCCCGGAATCCCGCAAGGAAAATAAATTAGAAAATATTTCATTATAATTAATTGTGAAAAAGCTCAGGTGGTTTTTCTTGGATTTTTCCTAGTGAGAAAGAATTCATTTTATATTATAAATTATATAAGTCTAATTACACTGTGAGACAAATGGTAGGGGTCAGTGATCGGGAAGGGTTCAAACTACCGGGGAAAGTTATATCGGTAAAAAAGAAGTTATACGTGTCCCAGCGTTTCGCTGGGTCACCCCTAGGAATCGAGATATATCGATTTGACCTTTGGTGGTCTTTTTTTTGACATAACTCGAGAACCACTAGTCCGATTTTGCTCAAACAATTTTAAAAAAATTAAAAATTACAATTCCTTTAATCTGTTCATATAACGTTTTTCTATATACTCAACAGTTTTGCCGGTATGTGTATGTTTCATGACTATAATACTATTTAATTTAATTAATGGTTTAGCCGTTAGTGAAACACAAGCTATACAAGATCAGGGAGAGTTAAATTATATTATATGTCGCACTCACTTATTGGCCCATTATCAACAACTTATTAATGAACGTTCTGAGAATGCGAAAACTTTAATAAATTGTCCATTACTTAATGCCATATTAAAATATTTTGAATATCTATTTCCCAACTGTAGCACTCAAATTGCTTTTTTACCTAATGACAATAATAAAATTGTTATACCAAAATCCAAAACAAATAGAAAAGAGACTGGGAGTCAGTGCAACTCGCTTAATGATAATATTATGACTTTAAAAGATGAAGACAATTTTACCCTTTTGTTTTTCTTTTCTCACCGGTAAATGTGTTAAAATGGATGAACGTACCGTTACAATGGTCATTGATATATTGGATAGAAAATTTTTAGAAACTGTAGGAATTCGATCAGAGACTATAGAGGAAATATTAAAGAAAATGGAAAAAAATTTAACAAACATGATAAGGGAACATTTTAAAAAGTTGGAAAAGAATTTAAACCAAAACAAAACGAAAAAATTAAAAAAAAAAGTTTTAGGAAAACGTCATGCGGGACTAGTTAATGTTAAGTTAGTTAAGACTGCAGCGGTTGAAACTTAAAATTTAATTCAAGTATTTAATTTGTAACAAAATAAATTTTAAATAAATTCGTGTTTTAATATGAAATTATTATTTTTATTAAGACCTTAATGGTGCACTAAAAAAAAGTTTCTCTGTAGAATCTACTGAAAATATCAGTTAATACAAAGGTATATGTGACAGCGCATAGAGAAAGGGACCTAAGGGTAAAAAAATCTATTTTTTTTTTTTTTTTGATGTGGACATCTGAGCATCGAATGAGACCGATCCCATGCCCTTTTTTACCCTTTTTTACCCTTAGGTCCCTTTCTATTTTGCGCGTCACATATGTAGTTAAAACTAGTGTTTCCAAACCGGTTAACCGAAAAACCGGTTGTTTGTTCATATTTCGGTTTTTTTGCAAACCGGTTAACCGAAAATTTTAAATCTCGGTTAACCGAAAACCGGTTTATTTTCAACGTATAACTGGTTTTTTATTTTATTATTTTTAGCCTCAAATCCCTTCAAAAATTAGGAAACATATGTAAGTGCCCAGGAAATAAATAGACACAATTTTAGAAGCAATGCGGAAAAAGTAGCACATTTTTTAGTGCTATTCTCTTCTCTCCCTTCCAAGAGTGTTCTAAAAGAAGGCAGGGTTTTTGATGTTGTTGTATTTTTGTTGTAATTTATTGTCATATGCCCGCAATAAACGATATTCTGATATTTTTTGTTCTCTTGAAAAACTCTGAGAATATATTTGTCACTGTTATCGTTTTTATACCACATTTTTCAGTTTTTTTTTTTCAATTTTCATTTTTGGTGTTTTTTTACTGTATTTGTTTCTGGTCGGGTAACCGGTTTAACCGGTTTTTTCGCAAAGGGTTAACCGAAACCTGGTTTTAAAAAAGGTCCATTTTCGGTTAACCGACAAACCGGTTTTTTAAAAAGTCGGGTTTTTAGACACACTAGTTAAAAAGGCGACAAAAGTATTTACCTTTAAGATAACTAAAATTATTTTTAACTGTTGAAAAATAACTAAAAAAAATGCATTAAAAGTAACTAAGCATGTCGTAAAATTTTACAGTTAATTTGGTTAAAGTTATAAAAGAAACGCTTCTTAGGGAAGCGTTTCTGAACTCGTGTCCTGAGCGCTTGCCACCGAGGAAAATTCACCAACCATGGTGGACTCCGGAGCTTAAGACACTTAGGACGGAGAGCAGAAAACTTTTCAATAAGGTGAAGAAGGAGAACAGACCTGAGGACTGGGAGAGGTACCGTCTCAGTTTTAATGCCTTTAAGGGGGCGACTCGAAGGGCAAAAAGTGAATCGTGGTCTAAGTTCTGTGGGGAAGTAGAGGGCACTACGGAGGCAGCGAGGCTTCGTAAGGTTCTTTCTAAGGCACCCAGTGCACCAGGATCCCTTATGAGGCCTGGTGGTACTTTCACGGAAAGTAATAGGGAAACCATTGAGCTCCTAATGGAGACTCACTTTCCGGGTTGCAATGATGAGGTGTTGTGCAATGTCCCTTTGGACGCACTCTCATCGACTGCAATTCAGATAGGTGAGCACATCAGGTCAATGGTAGATGAACACAAAATTGCTTGGGCGATACGGTCTTTTAAGCCCTACAAATCAGCAGGGCCGGATGGTATCTTCCCGGCACTTTTGCGGGAGTCCCTGGACATTATCATACCATGGCTGCTTCGTATTTTTACTGGTAGTCTGGCATCGGGGTATATACGCTCTGGGTGGAGAGAGGTCAGAGTGGTCTTCATCCCGAAAGCGGGGAGGATAAACCACAGCACCGCCAGGGACTACAGGCCTATTAGTCTCTCGTCGTTTTTATTAAGGACGCTGAAGAGGCTGGTAGATTTTCATGTGAGGAGCAACCTCTCTGCAGACAATTTCTGCAGA
The DNA here is from genome assembly GCA_949987735.1 of Leucophora obtusa. Taxonomy (NCBI): domain Eukaryota; kingdom Metazoa; phylum Arthropoda; class Insecta; order Diptera; family Anthomyiidae; genus Leucophora; species Leucophora obtusa. Next base: position 33,307,792 of record OX465299.1, on the reverse strand, counting down.
GCCCATAACGCATACCTTAAAGGGAGGTCGGTGGAAACGGCTCTGAGTGAGGTTGTCGGCACAATTGAGGATGCTCTTCACGACCGTGAGTATGTGTTGGCGACCTTTCTGGATGTGGAAGGAGCTTTCAACAACGTGAGTATACCATCGATCGCCTTGGAGAGTATTGGCACTGACACGTAGATTACCCTGTGGGCGGGCAATATGCTCAGGAGCAGGGCGATAAACTCGAACATAGGTGATGATGGGGCACGGAAGGTGGTCACAAGGGGTACTTCACAAGGGGGGTCATTTCTCCTCTTCTGTGGAATCTTGTGATCAATGGAATCCTTGACTCGTTGGGGAGAATGGGGACGAAGGTGGTGGCAAATTTCTCCAGACGGTCAGTGATCTCATGGAGTCGGCGCTTACGATGCTGTCCAGGTGGGCAAGGGAGAACGGTCTGGGGGTCAAACCATCTAAAACCGAACTCGTTTTGTTTACAAGGAGGTACAAACCGGAGAGGTTTAATCTCCCAAGACTGGAGGGAGTTACCCTTCAACTGTCAGGGGAGGCGAGATACCTGGGTGTCATTCCGGACTCTAAACTTTCCTGGAAGAGGAATACCGAGGAGAGAATGAGAACAGCCTTATGTGCTTTTTATACCTGTAGCAGGACCTTTGGGAAGAGGTGGGGTCTACAGCCGTATATCATCCACTGGATGTATGCGGCGAATATCAGACCGATCTTGACCTACGGGGCACTGGTGTGGTGGAGGGCGGTGGACACGGGGTCATGTCTCTTCACTCTCGCAAAGGCACAACGACTGGCTTGTCTGGGTATTACGGGGGCGGCCTTTTCTATACCCCAGGCAAGCTTGGAGGTGATGCTTGGCATCCCACCACTGGATATTTATATCAGGGGCACGGCGGCAAAGGCAGCTCTCAGACTCAGAGAGATACAAGAGCTGAGGCAACGCACTTGGGGGCACAGTACCATTCTGCATGGGATTGGTGGTGCGCTACTGGATCATAAGACGGACTATATCTTACCGGTCACGAATTTCCAGAGGACTTTTGAGGTGATTGTACCGACCAGGGAAGACTGGGTAGCCGATTCCGTTATTCGGAGTGGTGATATCTCAGTGTACACGGACGGTTCGAAGATGGACATGGGGACATGGTCGGGAGTTTATTCCGGTGAACTAAACCTTCGAATCTCCATACGACTCCCGGGCGATTGTAGCGTGTTCCAGGCGGAAGTGTATGCCATTGACGTGGCCGCAAGGAGGATAATGGAACGGGATCTGGATCCATCATCCATTAGCATCTTTGCGGACAGTCTTGCTGCTTTGAAAGCCCTGGAATCCGATACTGTCAGATCGGGGTGTGTGCGGCACTGTATTGAATCCCTCAACCGTATTCGTCGGCACTCGGTCAGGCTGGCGTGGGTCCCAGGACACGATGGGATCGCGGGCAACGAGCTGGCTGACGAGTGTGCGAGGAATGGGCGTAACCGAGGCGGTTGAGGACCCTATACAGACGGAGGTCCTGGTTCCTCTGGTGGGGCTATTCGGTGTAATAGAGGATATATCGGATAGGGAGACGAGGGCAAGGTGGAGAACCTTGACCAATTGTAGCATATCTCGGACCTTATGGCCACTGCCTGATCCGGGGAGGACAAAGATTCTTCTTGCCAAAAGCGGACGATCAGGATGCTAGTAGGAGTCCTAATGGAACACTGCGCTATAGGCCGAATGGCTGTGCGTTGGGGTTACACCCAGGCGGACTACTGCAGGGGCTGTATGGACGAGGAGGAGGAGGAGACAGTGCACCATCTGCTTTGTGAATGTCCGGGACTGAAGGAGCGGCGTCTCAGATATATGGGATGCAGATTCTTCGACGACCTGGACAGTCTACGCGTTGTTTCCCTGTCTAGTCTTGCGGACTTTTTGAGGGGATCGGGATGTTTTTAGATTTCTTCGATGAATTGTCAGAAACTGATGAATTGTCTTGGCTTTAGAAATAAATCATCAGCAAATACCACAGGTTTTGGGAAGTTTTTCTATAGCAAAACTCTGGAGAAATTTTTTATTCTTTAGTTTTTAAATAACTAATAAAAATAAAAGTCTACTGTAAAAATACTATTTTTGTAAATGTTTAAGTATTATGATATTTAAAATAACTGCTTTAAATAACTGTGACGATATTAGAGTACTTTTCGATAGTTGTTTTCTTAAATAACTGTCATATTAGTTGTTTTGTATTTTTCCACCGAAAAACAACTGCAATTTCACTTAGAAACAACAACTACTAATTACTACACAAACAACTGTCATGTAGTAACCGTCGAACGTTTTTGAGTGTGAGACCAATGCTAAGGGCGCAAGATGATATATGGGACACACTTATGCACGTATTCGCACTGGGAACTTTCTACGATCTCTAAATACAATTCTAATATCAGATGTTTAACCTCTTGACGCCTTTGTCGAGATATAAAGCAAAATTAGTTCCTCCCACTCAAATATACAAACTCTTAAGTATAGTGTTAAGTGAAGATACAGTAGTGGACTAAAGTGGATACATGTTTGAATATTTTTAAATCTGTATTAACAACTTTTGTTCAATTTGTGATATCCAAGCGTAGTTTTTCCAGTTTTTGAAGTGGCCAAGTCAGAGCCCCGATTTAAATCCCATCGAGAATTGGTGGGCAATTGTCAAAAGAAGACTTTCCCAATGCGACCGAGCACCAACCAACTTAGATGATCTTTGGTCAGGAGTTTCAGCGGAATGGGCTAATATTCCACCTCAAACTATTAAAAATCTCGTGGAAAGCATTCCTTCTCGCATAAAATCAGTTTTAAAGAACAAAGGACTTTCGACAAAATATTAAAGAAAGAACTAGCCGAAAATTTCAAATATGAACAATACTGGATAAAAGCGGTCACAATTTGCAATTATTTTTCTCATTAACTTCTTAATGATATAGTCTACTCTATTTAGGTTTTTATTGAAGAAGAATGTTTCAGTTTTATGCTTTAAAAAAAATCATTTAAGTTTCTATAATAAAATAAAAATTATAACAAATTTCCAAAAAACTTGAATTAATGTATCCACTTTAGTCCACTACTGTAACTAAAATCGGTCTTTAAATCAGTGTTTCAACAAATTTTTTTTTTTAATTTAGTCAAATCGATTTAAAACTCGTTTGACAGATTTTTCTACTGACGTATTATTTTAAGTGTATTATTGTACAGGACTTCAAATTAATTCAAATTCAAAATATCATACTCTGATACCTTTAGTTTTATTCAAAATAGTACATATATGTATTTATTCAATGACTAATTTATACGTTTAAAAAATCTTTATTTAATTAATTTCAGTTACCACTTATATAAACAAATATTAATTATGGAAACATATGATATCTGCACGTATAAAAATATTGTTTAAAATACAATTTCACAATGCATCTAAAATTACCATAATCTGGTATATGATGTAAAATCGATCGATTTTGTTAAAAATCGAAATTAAATTAGTGAATTGAAAATACAAAGAACATTGAAGTAATGTTTAATCGCTTAATTAGGTCGATATACCTAATTAGTACTAATTACTAAGTACTAATTTTTCTGTTTTTTATTTTAAAAAATAGTACGAAGTATTACGGATTGAAATTTGGGATGTGACTTTCAGCATATCCCAGCATATGTTTCTAATGATTACAATATTTTCCTAATGATTATAATATTTTCTCATTCATCATATTATAATGTAGGAAATTTTTTGATTATTCAGGATCACTACTACAATTGCTTGTACAATTGTCATGTAGTAACTGTCAAACTTTTTTGAGTGTACGGCATGTAATTTTTGATATTTGCAAAAAATTCAAAAAGTTATATCGCTAATGGACATAGACTTCTTGATTAAATTATAATTTTATTGCTCCGTGTGTAATCTCTTCAATATAATTATTTAATTTTATAAATAAAATAAGTTATTTGAATATTATTATGTTACCGCAATGTATTTTTGGTCGCTACGATTCTTCATCACTACATTGCTCACTATACTAAAAATCAGTTTAAGAACACAATTCATTTTAGTTTAAGAATTTACTTCGAAAACATTATTTTATACATATTTTGTATTTAAAAAATTTGTAAAAAGAATGGACAACAAAAAATCGAATCCGATTGATATTCGGGAAAGCTTAACCGATCCACAAGTAAGTTGAATGTAAATTTTAAATAAATTTCCTTAACTTAAATTTCTTGCTATAGATTCTTTTAAGTAAAGGTCTAGCTAATCGCAATATTGAAGATTTTCGTGCTGCCTTAGAAGTGGGAGCCAAACCTTTAGCCACCGATGACAAACATTTAAGTATATTCGAAAAAGCATTACAAACTCCTGGTTGTGCAGAATTTGTGGAAGAATGTTTAAAAACGGGATGTGATCCAAACTATGTGAGTATAAAAAATATATATATTTAAAGAAATGGTAAATCAATTAAGATTGATCTCATCTTTAATACCCTATGATTGTTGATATGCAACATTAAACATCAAGGAACATATTTTATTTTCCAAACAAATAGGCTTTGCTATCAGATTTCAAAAATGTATCGAATGTAGAAATAGCTTACAAAATAAACAAAAGGCGATTTTTTAAGTTTCTTATAAATGAGGTTTCCCACTTTGGGGGCTCATAGGGCTGTTCCCAAGAAATCAATGTTATCCGCAGATAAAACTTAAACATACCTCAAACTCAGCTCCAACTAAACCAAACTAGTTCCAGAACTGATTCTAGGGCGACTGGTTCTACTTTGGGGGCTATAGAAGTGGTTGCTTTCGTGACATGAATCGCAGAATATAAAATCGATCTTTAAAGAGGAAAATATTTCAACAAAAAAATGCATTTATGTATAGCGGCCTATACGTAGAAATCGCGTTTTTCCAAAAATTTTATATGGCAGCATAGCTTTCTAAGTTTTCCCCAAAGTCCAACTTTTGGTATCAATACGGTACGTACCTACCGGTATTATTGAAGAATTGTGTTTTTACAATAAATTATATCTTTTGTAAAAAAACACAATGTTGCTAAACCAAATTAAAAAAATAAAAGCAATACGCTAGCATTAAGATATTTTATTAACAAACACAGATAGAGTTCAATTAATTTAAAATTTTGCATATTTTTTATAAAAAAAAAATATATTTTTTGTGAAAACGTAAAAAAAAATTATTTTGTTAGAAACCGATTCAATACCGGTACGATTCCGTTATTAAGCGAAAAGGTTTTGAAATACCGGTATTTTTAAATTCGTAGTTCCGGTATTGGTATCGGTATCGGTTATCAATTTGAAAGGGTTTGGAAATGGATAACGGCATTATAACGATATCGTTTGCCAACCTTGGTATTAACTAGTCTATCTTACATATGGGTGATAAAAAAAAATGTGATAAAAACCGTGTAACCACCTAATTTCTAAAGCATGGATTACATTTAAGTTATATATTTCAATATATATCAGCGCATTGTTACCTGTTTTACAAAATTTATAACAATCTGACCAATTTTTGGTTAATACATAAAATTTGTGACCAATTTTATACGCCAAATGTAAACTCCGTAACAAGTAACTCATAAGGGTTTTTAACTTTAATAGCTTATATTTTAATAACCAATAAAGCTAAACACTAACTGTAAGAATTTTTATGAAGAGGAAAAGTGCCGTTTTTAATAAAAATTATTACATTTTACAAACTTTTTCGTATGTCTTCGCTATCACGACTTCAACTCTGTAACGATTTTTCGTCATAATTTTTGATAAAAATGCATATACCAGAATTTTGGAGTTACCTATTATTTATATTGCAAAAAGTATAATGTTATTTACACTCAAATGATCGTTGGACTGTAACTAATCATCCAGTATAACAGACTTGAAGCTTTTCTGCAGCATGTAATATTCTCGAGATGAAAATGGATGTCTTTAATAAGATTTGAAAAAATGTTGTAAACTCCGTTCCTAATTTTTACACAAAAATATTTAACGAGTAAGAAAAACAATGTCATATTGGGATTCACCTTGTAGGCATCATGCGATTTTGTTTCGGAAAAAAATTCTGACAAAGCGTTACTGAAAGAAAATTAAAAAAGTAGCCAAATGTAAACTCCGTAACTGTAAACTCCGTAACCACAATTGTTTGCATTAGATTTCATTCAAATAAATGTAGATAAATGTTTAAAATATTTTAAAATAACCATAAACAGAGGTGATTCAACTAATATTTATGCATCAAAAGACGATTCAACTAATAATTTTGCGTCAAATCAAAAAAAGTTATCAGTTTTTTACCCTAAGCTGCTGGAGCGAAAAACGATTGATTGTGCATTTCATTGGTTTTGAATCGATATTTCGAGTCGTTACTGACATTAGTTTGACAAATTAAATTTGTTTCACACAATTTAAGAATTTTTTGATCGCGAAATGTTATGTTTTTAATATATTATTTTGTAACTGCGCAACCGCTGTTTGGATTTTAAAAAATTTTATATTTTTGAAAAGCATTTAAAAGGAGCAAAATTACAAAATTAAAAAAAAAAATAAAAATTTTTTTCGCGGAATGAAATGTATTTTTATTCGCGAAACCGCCAATTTGATAAACACAAATTATATATCATTGGAAAGCAAGTTGAAAACCCAAATACGAAAAACTAATAAATTGAAGAAAATTCGTACGCAATTTTTTTTGTTATATCTTTTGCTTGTAGAAATGTAAACTCCGTTACCACAAAAAAAATTAAAATTGTCCAAAAAAAAAGTTATTGCGACAACTTGTAGAAGAGACTTTTTGCAATTGGGTTTATAATGACTAAACTTACCGATTCCATTAAGAAAAAACCGAAATATTAACACTTTTTGCTTCTCACAAATTTGGCCTAAAAATTTATCACATTTTTTGATTTCACCCATATACACAAATTCTTAATTACAATAGCGGTTTTCATATAAACTCGTATTCTACTCGTAAACGGTGTAAACCTGGTAAGTTTATGGGCTTAATGTCAAAAAAAAATATGGTTTGTATTTTTACAAAGTTTACAAGGCATTTACGAGTTTATATGAAAACCCCTAATATAATAAGATACCAATAATATATTTACTAAATTATTTTTAAATACATTTCAGATAAACACCTATTACAACAAAGCTCTTATTAATTTTGCTACTGACTCGCATGATCCTCAAATATTAAAAGCTCTTTTAATAAAACCAGGAGTTAAAGTTGATGTTAAATATTCTGAATTAACGCCCTTAAATAGTTTAGCCAAAAACCTTAAACAGGAAAATGCTAATGATGTATTCAAGTGTATACAAATTTTACTGCAATATGGGGCCTCGCCCAATATTGCCGATCAACGAGAAATGACTCCATTACATTATATAGTAAAAAATCAGAAAATTGATGATTTGAAAAAACGAGAATTTATACAGATATTTCTAGCACGTTCAGATTTAGATATTGATACATATCGTATGGGTGAATTGAGAACAATATTGAAAGATAAATATGCCGATTTAAAATTACCAGAAAAACAAGTTAGTCATATTATAACGTATCATATGCTATTGACAGACATACGCAATAATGATTTAAATAAATTTGAACAAGATTTTGCAAATAACTTAAGAAATACCACTGAAGATGAAAATCTACAATTATTAATAGAGTCCATAGAAAGAGGTAACAATTTAGCCTTCGATGTGTTAATGAGAAGTGGTGTAAATTATAATAAATCCTTAACAAATAACAATACGCCCATTGAAATTTCTTGGGTTTATGGTAATTGGTACGCTTTACGAAAGCTTTTAGAAAAATCAGATATAAAACTAAGACAGGAAGATCAACCCTTGAGTTGTATAGTCAGGAAATTAAATGAAGAATCTCTACAAGGATTTTGTAATTATTGGGAATGCTTTTATGCCTTATTGGAGTCTGATAAAATTGATGTTAACAAACTGGATAAAAGCAGATCGACTGCTTTACATTATGCTGTTAAATATCGCAATAATAAGGCTATCAAGGAATTGTTAAAAAGAGGAGCTGATATTGGTATCAAGAGCATATTTAGTGATCTACCCATAGATGGCATGAGCCCTGAGGTCTTGGAGGAGCATTTTAATAATTGTATTACCTCGAATGATGCCAAATTGGGTGATGAGAACTTTGAAATATTAATTGATTTTAAAAACTTAATACCTAAGAAAAAATCCGGTCAGCAATTAAAGGAAGTTATGACACCGATTACATTTCTGGCCCAGTCTAAGGAATATCGTCACCTGCTGCAGCATCCTGTTATAACAAGTGTTTTATTTCTTAAATGGCATAAACTCTCTTTAGTATTCTATAGCAATTTCTTGCTTTATCTCTTCTATGCTCTCTCAATTATTACACATGCTGTATTAAAATTTAGAGAGAGTGGGCATGAAAAAGCTTTGGCTCTCTCAGCACTATTCTCTTGGTTGGGTATATTTTACCTGATAATCAGAGAAAGTTTACAATTTATTATGTGTCCTTTACGTTATGTAAGTTCGGCTACCAATTATATGGAAATATTTCTCATTTTACTCTCAATAATAACGTGTAAGAATATAAAGTCATTCGATAATGAGACTCAGCGTATTATAGCAGTGATAGCAATTTTATGTATTGCCATTGAATTATGTCTCCTAGTAGGTTCTCTTCCCGTATCATCCATATCTACTCACATGCTAATGTTGGAAACTGTTTGTAAAAGCTTTCTGAAAAGTTTTCTCTTATACTCAATATTTATAATAACTTTTACATTATGCTTTTATATAATGCATGATAAATCAAATGAGAATGATAACACAAAAGTAGATGATACAAATTTTAATGAGTTTCCCAATCTTTTAGTAAGTTTCTCTAAAACTATTGTTATGTTAACCGGAGAATTTGATGCCAGTGATCTGAAATTGGATACCTACTATAGTCAATTAGTTTTTCTATTATTTGTATTCTTTATGACCATAATTTTATTTAATCTACTTAATGGTTTAGCGGTCAGTGATACCCAAGCTATCAAAGATCAGGCCGAATTAAATTTTATTATATGCCGCGCCCAACTATTGGCACGTTATGAACAGCTTGTCATTGAGCGTTCGAAACATACAAAATCTTTAGTTAATCGTCAACCATTTTTAAAAATTTTTAGATTTTTTCAAAATCTATGGCCTGACTATAGTACTGGTTCGAAAATTGCCATTTTACCTAATGATAATAATAAAATTGTTATACCAACATTTAAATCAAATAAAAATGTCAAAGAAATTGTTAATAGAAAAACTAATGGAAATGAAGTTTACAATGATACAATTGTTCCGTTAACTGATGAAGATGGTGAAACGGCATATCAAAAAACTCCTTTGCCCTGCTGTTTTTCTTTTATTACCGGTAATTGTTCCAAGATGGATGTACGTACTGTTAAATTGGCCTTGGCTGTATTAGAACAAAAAGCCGAAGAAAAAATCGAATGTCGCTTAGAAAGTATGGATGAAAAATTAGAACAGATCCTAAGACATATTGCGGGAAAGGAAACTTAAGTTAGATACAATATTAATAAAACTAACTGCTGCGCAAATAATTTTTTTACAAAAATATGTCATTTAATAAAGAAAATATTTCACAAATGAATGCATGTAGTTTATTTTCAGTTTAGTTTCGATAAAAAAATAAATATAAAATAATCAGAGGTTCGGGTTTTAACTATTTGGTTTTCACCTCATTTTTCGAGTCCAAATTAAAAACTAATAAAATAAACAGAAAAAAAAACTAAATTTATTAGCCGTAAAAGTACATTTAGGGTAATACCGGTATTTTAGTTTATGTGTGAACTGGTTCCAAAAAATGTCCTACATACAGAAAGTAAATAAGTTGCAAATCTGCTGATACTATCAGCTAACATTAACAATATCTTTATTATAATTTCTAGGGATCGGAAGTCCATGTAATATTACATGTTTGTTGTCGGTAGCTAGGGAACAAAGCTAACTAAATATCTTTGCTTTTCAACAAGTTTGCAACAAAATGGCATCGATTTGCTAATGCATATTTTTGAATATTTAGCTGTAAATTTATATTTTCATATATTTTGCTATAAATGGATATTTTGTTAAAAGGCATGTTTTTAAGCATTTTTTTTTTTATTATAACTAAAAATTTTTAACTCTACTATTTTCTTGAGCTTAAGGTTTGGTTTTTATTTATAAAAAGTTTTTTATTTTCGATATTTCGCTACTCCAATGTGTAGCATCTTCAGGAAATAACATATTGGAGTAGCGAAATATCGAAAATAAAAAACTTTTTATAAATAAAAACCAAACCTTAATCTCAAGAAAATAGTAGAGTTAAAAATTGAAAAAGAAGGTTAAATAAATGAAAAGAATAACTAAAAATTTTAATTTCCAGTAATTAGGCCACTTTTAAGGCAAATAATACAAAAAATGATTAATTAATATTCAAAACGTTGGAAAAAATCATTAATAAGTCCATATTTTCCGATTTTCAATGCATAGTTTATATACAATATATAAAACACGATTGTAAATTCAAAGATTTCCGAACCCTAAACTTTACACAAAAACAGGTGTATGCCAGGGATCGAAAATAACAGCTTTTCTTTGAATTTTTAAACCAAAAAAGCATTCACTCAAAATAGTTTGTAGTTTAAATTAACTGAAAATGTAATTTAAAATAAATGAAAAATCACTTGAAAACCGGTCTAATGACTTTTCATTTAACTCAAAAGAACTTTTCATTTATTTTCAAATGTTAAAAAATAAACTACAAAATCCTTAAAAAATTAATGATTTTCCAATTGTTTCGTTTTTTTAAATTTGAAAAAATTAACTACAAATTCCTATTAAATTAAATTAAATTAAATTAAATTAACTGGCCTAGAAATCGAAAAGGAATTTTTTTTAACAAAACATTTTAAACTGAATTTAGACAGAGCAAAACCCAGGAGGTTTTTGTACAAAACTAAATTACAAAAGCCAATTCATTTACACTGAATTTTTAGTTTTTCTTTGTCACATCACTGTTTTATTAAACACTTTTCTTTATATTTTTATGGTTAAATTAAAATAAAAAATTATTAACACATTTAAAAATGTATAACAACACACAATTTTTAACTAAAACTGAAATATTTAAAATAAATAAAAAATATATCTTTGACACTTGCTTTAATTCTATATTCGTTGTAACAGGGTGTATCGAAAATTAGTTATAAAATAAATCGGGTGTATCAAAAATACAAATTTCAGATATTTTTACTTGGTTTTTGGCAAAAACAATGTAGAATTTGGTTTTCAGTTTGTATGAAAATTGTATGGGAAAAACTAAATTACTTTTATAGTTTTCGGCTCAAAACCTAAAAATTACCAAAAACTACTAGTTTTTGCCCAGTCTAAATATACTATTAAATGAAAATATTAACTGTAACAGAAAATGCGTATTTATATGTAATTTATTTTTTAAATAAATGAGGAAAACAGTTAAAAAATATATTTCTTTGTACTTTAACTGTATAATCATTTAAAAATAAATGTACGGATAACTTTTTAAATAAACTACAGTCAGTTACTGTAATAATATTTTCAGTGTATAAAAGGAAATATCGGAGAAATGATTTAAGTATATCATATTGATCCTTTTGGACTAGTCTTCCAAAAAATGCTTTCCCAGCAAAATCTATCATTACTAAATAAGAGGTTATATAAAGAAATCGATTAAAAAAATTAATATGGAAATTTATATGGTAATGTATAACTTAGTGTGATAACACATACTAGTTTTAATTTTTCTTTATATCTTCTGCATTTGCAGTCGGATCTTAAAGTGTGATATATCGGAAACATCCAGTGAAAAAAAAAATTAAAAAGGCGACGCCACGTTCTGCAACCAAAAAAATAAAAAAAATTTCTGCTGGAATTATCGAAAAACTTCCTTAACAAAAGTTTTATGATTTTTTGCGAGCTTTAATTTTCTGACATTAGGGTTGTAGGAACTAAGATCTCGTAGGTAAATACTATAACAGGGTACTTGCGGTTAATGACCTTTGGAGCAGACACCTTGTGACACGTAAGGTGGTGTGTCTCAAAATAGCTTTTCAAACAAACTAATAAAAAATTAAGAATTAAAAAAAATCTACTTTGCGTCAAAGTAGGGCTCGATAACACAATCTTCTGCTTGTAAGGTAAACGCTCTACCGTCTGAGTAAATGTTCCTTGTGTATGATGCCTGGCTGATGGTAAAGTTATATATTTTTCGTTTCTGTTCAAATAAAAAAGAAAAAACAAACACTACAACCCAGTGTAGAAATAGTAATGACTAGGGCAAGGAATTTCATGCAAATGCATGTTTTTTCTCGATAGTCCAAAATTAATATGGACTAAATATTTATCCGAATAATCGAATTTAGAACAAAATGGCATCGATTTGTAGTTGCATATTTTGACATAAATGCATGTGTTTGCATATTTCGACTTTAAATGCATATTTGGTGCCTTTTTAATGCATATTTTGTGCTTTTTAATGCACATTTGCGCATATTCTTCATTTTTAGGAGCATTTTTGATTTTGTAAAAAATATAAAAAATTGATACGATATCATATTTTGATTCAATCAAAATAAACATTCTTAAAAATCTTATTGACCTATGGAAAATCTTCGAGTTCAGTGTCTGTTTGCAAAATAACTAACTTAAATATATTTTTAGGTTTTAAAGTGCATTATTTTTGCAAAAATAATAGTTTTTAGCAAGGTTGATTACCGAAACGAATAACGGTAAGGGTAACGGTAACGGTATCAGATTTCGTTTGTTTAGGTAACGGTAAAGGTAACGGTATTTAAGACTGTGCCGGTAACGGTATACCGTTATCGAAACAGCAATACCGGTACGTACCGGTATTAAAAATTATGTTAAAAACATATAAAAATAAGTAAAAACATGGCATATTTTTAATTTTAAGTACTGAAAATACAGATTTTAAGCTATAAATTCAATACTGGTTTTTTTAATAAGTAAAATTATTATCTATAAATTTTTTGTTAAAAAAAAAACACTCAAGATTATAAAATAAAAATAAAAAAATTGTAATTTTTATATAAAATAATATATACCGGTAAAATACCGGTAACTACCCATAAAAATAACGGTATCGGTAACGATAACGGTATTTAGAAATTTTTTAGAGGTATCGATAACGGTAACGGTATTCAATTTGAAACGGTATTTTAGCGATAACGGTATTATAACGATAACGGTAACCAACCTTGGTTTTTAGTGCATATTTCTTATATTTTTAATGCATACTTTTCTTTTTTAGCCACATATTTTAGGCGCATATTTTCCATTTCTAAGTGCATGAAATTCCTTGCCCTAGTAATGACATATCATTATTTTTTAAACTACCATTAATGATATCAACTTACTTTCTGAATTATTTTAAAACATATAATAATGAGTCACTAATAATGACTTATTTTTATCATTATTTCATATAGAAAGTAATTTCCTAATTTTTTTTAGGAAATTTTTGTAAATCTATTTTTAGACTCAAGTCAATTATTTTTCTATCTATCAAATATAAAATGTCGAGACAGCTCAGATGGTAAAGCTATAGACTGACAATCTGGAGTCCCAGGTTCGATTCCCGCACGAGCAAATTTTTTTTAAATAAAATTTTACCATAAATAAATATTTTTTTTGTAATACTGGTAAGCCATAGGTAATGACATATTTTTTGATTTTTCGTATGCTGGTGTGTAACCATAACTCATTATTTTTCGCGACATCGCCATACAAAGGTAATAAGAAATGTAATAATAAAAGTACCTAGTTACCATTACCAAGTATGTAGTTACATAACCACATATATGGTAATGATTTTCTACACCGGGAAGCAAATAAAAAAATGGAAAAGCAAAAATTAGAGAAAGTGCCTTGAATATGCCAGCGATTGACCTGTCATGGGATAGGTCCTATAATGGAAGTTGACTCGTTTTTTGCGTTGGCCATAATTAAATTAAAAAATCAATTAAAAATTATAAAATTACCTCAAAAACTCTGATAACACAGTACAACAGCCAATCTGGGGGGTGAGAAATTCCAAGTCAGGGTGATGGTACTAGGTCAGTATAGTAAAACCCTCAAAGGGTTTGGCGTTCGTATGTGTCATTTTTTTTTATGACCTTTTAAATTTTTTCCTTATCTTGATGTTTTTTCGCTTAGTTGTAACATTTTGGCAAAAACGTAGTTTAACATAACTCGAGAACCACTTGTCCGATTTTGATGAAACAAATTTAGAAAAATTTAGAATTACAATTTCTTTAATCCGTTCATATAACGTTTTTCTCTATAATCAACAGTTTTGCCGGTAAAAATAAATTTGTGGAGAAAAAAAATATTTTTTTGCCTAACAATTAAAATTTTTTTTTTTTAAATTCATAAAAAATCCAAAACGGAAAAAAGGATCAAGTGTTATTAATTTCATGTAAAGTCACATAACCTATAAACAAAATTTAACGCGTTCTGCTTTTATTTACAATTAAGTGAAGGTATCCCATTTTGACAAGAATATTGATATTTGTTTTTATTCAAAAAAGTGTCATTTATCGCCTTTTTCATAAATTTTCCCCAATAACTCCAGACTTCTGGCCATAAACTACTAAAAAAATTAAGTAAACATTTTTATAATTTTTTATTTTTATTTTATTTATTTATTTTTATTTATTTTAATAAATATTGCCTAGACTTTTTTTGGCACAGGAATGTGGTCCGAATGAGGCAATGGTGTTGCGGCACTTGCAACACCAACGTAATTATACGATTTTCTTATCCTTTTTGCGGCTCCTTTATTCGCACATGCATAGCAATTCAATGGATTGTGACCTTCGCCAGGATTAGTCCAAGTCATTGGGATACCGAATGGCATACTTTCACGTCTTCTATTTTTCCAATCCATTAGACGGTTGTAGCAGCTTTTACACACTATATTTGGTACCCAATTTTCGTTCACTATAACATTTTGGTTGAAGTACATCTCGTATGTTTGAACAAAATCAGTACTGAAATTTCCCCTTTTTTTATGTGTTGAGACATATTGACCACAGCAGTAGCAAAAGCTATTTATATCTGGCTTGCACAGTTCCATATTCTGTTCTCTTTTGTTCACTTTTAAAAAACTGGAGAAAAATCACTTTTACTGTTCGCGTTCGTCGGCACTTGTTGAATGACAAAAATCACAGAACCAGTGTGAGAAAGAGAAGAAGTATATTGACAATGCATGTTTTATGTGAACATTACAGAACCAGTGTTGCCACATCAATATTTCTCTTTTAGTACAGTAGAAAAATATGAGAGAGTTCGGCTTGTGAGTGTCAATGTTTTCTCCAAATAATGTTGTGCATATCTTGAGCAAATTTTTGAAATTCATACATTTACCTAATTGTGAATAAATGAGAAACGCGTGCATCGATTTTCATGATCTATGCCTTTTTTTGCTCATAATTTATGTGACTTTACGCGAAAGTAATTAGTTTTGGCACTTTTTTCCATTTTGGATTTTTTATGAATTTTAAAAAAAAAAATATTTAAATTTTTAGGCAAAAAATACTTTTTTCCCTTCATACATTCATTTTTAACTTCGAAAGTGTTGCACATATAGGAAAACGTTATATGAACGGATTAAAGAAATTATAATTCTAAATTTTTCTAAATTTGTTTCATCGAAATCGGACAAGTGGTTCTCGAGTTATGTTAAACTACGTTTTTGCCAAAATGTTACAACTAAGCGAAAAAACATCAAGATAAGGAAAAAATTTAAAAGGTCATAAAAAAAAATGACACATACGAACGCCAAACCCTTTGAGGGTTTTACTATACTGACCTAGTGCCATCACCCTGACTTGGAATTTCTTACCCCCCAGATTGGCTGTTGTACTGTGTTATCAGAGTTTTTGAGGTAATTTTCTAATTTTTAATTGATTTTTTAATTTAATTATGGCCAACGCAAAAAACGAGTCACATGACACATACGAACGCCAAACCCTTTGAGGGTTTTACTATACTGACCTAGTACCATCACCCTGACTTGGAATTTCTCACCCCCCAGACAATAATCCCAAAAATGTTCCATAGTGTAATATAAATAAAAATTTTAAAAATTCCCCTTAAGTTAAAAAGAAAAGTTAAATGAAATACCAATTGTTAAAACTTAAACAGCTTTAGCATTAAAAAAACGTTAAAAATACAAAACTCAAAATTTCTCTGCAAAAAATTATCTCTATATATAAAAGAATAACGTGACTGACTGACTGACTGACTGAATGACTGACTGACTGACTGACTGACTCAACATCGCCCAGCCCAAACCGCTGAAGCAAGGAAGTTGAAATTTGGTATGTAGGTTCCTTTTTCGGTGTAGACGTCCGCTAAGACGGGATTTTTGGAAATTCCTACCGGAACGGGCAAAAAGGGGAAAAGTCTCCCCCTTGGCGGCCTGCCAAAACCCCTTTCGCTAGAAAGCTGAAATTTAAGATATGTGTTCCTTGGAGTATGGGCTAACTTTTCTGGAAAGTACTTTCTGGAATTTTGGACGGAGGGACGTTGTAAAAATGGGGGTTAAAAAGGGGAAAAAGGCCCCCCTTGACGGCCTGCCCAAACCTCTGGAGGTAGGAAGTTGAAATTTGGTATAAAGGTTCCTCCACTATCGTAGACATCCACCAAGACGGGAGTTTTGGAAATTTTTACAGGGACGGGCAAAAAGGGGAAAAAGTCTCCCCCTTGACGGCCTGCTCAAACTGCTGGAGCTATGAAGTTGAAATTTGGTATGTAGGTTCCTCGACCGGTTTAGACGTCCCTTGAGACGGCATTTTTGGAAATTCTTATCGGGAGGGGCAAAAAGGGGACAAAAAAGTACCTTTTTCCAAAAAAGTACCTTTTCCCAAAAAAAAGTACCTTTTTCCAAAAAAAGTACCTTTTTCCAAAAAAGTACCTTTTTCCAAAAAAAAGTACCTTTTTCCAAAAAAAAGTACCTTTTTCCAAAAAAAGTACCTTTTTCCAAAAAAATACCTTTTTCCAAAAAAAATTCCTTTTTCCAAAAAAAGTACCTTTTTCCAAAAAAAGTACCCTTTTCCAAAAAAAGTACCTTTTTCCAAAAAAAGTACCTTTTTCCAAAAAAAGTACCTTTTTCCAAAAAAAAGTACCTTTTCCAAAAAAAGTACCTTTTTTCAAAAAACACATTTTTCCAAAAAAAATAAATTTTTACAAAAAAAATACCTTTTTAAAAAAAAATACCTTTTCTAAAAAAAGTACAAATAAAGTACTTTGTAAAAACAAAGTATCTTTTTCCAAAAAATTTCGTTTTTCCAAAAAGTACCATTTAAAATAATATATGTATAATTTCAAAAAAACTACTTTTTTTCCTCCCCCCACGGATATCTCCACTAAAACAAAGTTTCTTGATATTCGGCATAGACGTGCGCTAAGACGGGATTTTTGGAAATTCCTACCGGAACGGGCAAAAAGGGGAAAAGTCTCCCAATAAACAGTCTCACAAATTGGAAAAGTGCCTGCCCAAACCCCTGGAGGTAAGAAGTTGAAATTTGGTATAAAGGTTCCTCCACTGTAGTAGACATCGACTAATTCCCTATAGGATATCCCAAAAGCAAATTCGGAATGTGAGTTCTTCCTTCTGTGTAGGCGTCCGCTTAGGCGGAATTTTTGAAATTCCTATCGGGAGGGGAAATAAGGGGAAAAGTCTCCTCCTTGACGGCCTGCCCAATCCCTTTTGGCCAACCTAAAATTTTAAATATGTATTCCTTGGAGTAGGACTAACTCCCCGGTAACGTAATTTTTCTATTTTGGAACATAGTAAAAATGGTGGTTGAAAGGGAAAAATGTCCCCACTAACGGCCTGCCCAAACCTCTTAGGCAATGCAGTTGAAATTTGGTATGAATGTTCCTCATGCAGATAGCCGCGAAGATGGAATTTTTGTAAATTCCTATAGGGAGGGGCAAAAAGAAGAAAAGCCTCACCTTGGGGGCCTGTAAAAACCCCTTCGGCTAGAAACCTGAAATTTAAAATGTGGCTCCCTGGAGTAAGGGCTAACTTATTAGAAAGATACTTTTTTGAATTTTGGACAGGGTCGTTATAAATTGGGGGCTCAAAAAGGGAAAGTGGCCCCTTAACGACCTGTCCAAACTGCTGGAACTAGGAAGCTGAAATTCGGTACTTAGGTTCCTCTTCCAGCCTAATTCCAACCGGGAGGGACAAAAAAGAAAAAGTGTCCCCCTTGACAGCCTGCTCAAACTGCTGGAACTAGGAAGCTGAAATTCCCTGTCGATGGATTTTCGGAAATTCCTACCGAGAGGGGCACAAATAGTAAAAGTTGGCTAGAAACCTGAAATGTAAAACATATATTACTTGGAGTATGGGCTCACTTACCGGGAAGGTGCTTTTTGGACAGGGACATTGCAAAAATGGGGATTAATGAAGCGAAAAGTGCCGCTTAAAGGCCTGCCCAAACCGCTGGTGGTAGGAAGTTGAAATTTGGTATTAAAGTTCCTCCTCTATTGTAGACATCCTCTAAGATGAGATTTTTGGAAATTTCCACAGGTAGGGTCAAAAACAGGAAAAGTCTCCCCCTTAACGGCCTGGCCAAACTGCTGGATCTAGGGAGCTTAAATTCGGTAATTGGGTTCCTTCTCCAACGTAGACGTCCCCTAAGACGCTATTTTTGGAAATTCATATCGGGAGGGGTAAAAAGGGAAAAAACTTCCCCCTTGATAGCCTGGCCAAACTGCTGGATATAGAGACCTAAAATTATGTATGTAGTAGGTTCCTCCTCCAACGCAGACGTCCTCTAAGACGGAATTTTTGGAAATTCCTACCGGGAGGGCTAAAAACGGAATAATTCTCCCTCTTGATGGCCTAACCGAACCCTTCGGCTAGAAACCTGTAATATATAATATGTTTTCCTTGGAGTATGGGCTAACTTATCGACAAGGCATCTCTAGGACTTTGGACAGGAACGTGGTAAAAATGGTGGTTCAAAAGGGGAAAATTGCCCCCTCCCCCTCTTAACGTCTGCGTCTTTAGCTAGAAACCTAAAACTTAAAGAACAAGTGTATATGGAACACTAAAATTAAGAAACTAAATAGGAAACGAGTGGAATTGAAACACTACACAAGTGGAATGAAATGGATATAAACGTTGAACGAGTGGAATTGAAATTATAGACAATGCAAATGGATTGGAAAAGGGAATTACCTGTTCAAACACTATCCACGGAATATGAAACTTATGTAGCATTGAAACATACTCTCAAAAAAGTTAAACAAATTTTCTAAAAGAGAAAAAACCTTAGAAAAGGAATGGAACTTATATATTCCGATATTTAAACTTCATGTAACGAAGCACCGGTGGAAGAAACCGACGCAATAAATTTTCCAACTGAATTTGTGAATTTACTTGAAATGCCAGGTCTACCTTTACATAAACTGGAATTAAAAAAAAAACTTTAAGGCACGCTAACAACCCTGTTTTACGTTATTTATTTTCATTCAAAACACAAATGAACAAAACTACTTACGGGTCTATCTACCTAAGTTCGCACTTTACCAAATTATCTTAACATACACACGTATATTGCAATTTATTATGGATTCATTACTAACAATCCACTTTCATGAGAAAAAGTGATCAAATATTTATTTATTTTAAACCCATTGTTGTGCAGAATTATTTATTTGTGGTGACTGGGTGAAGGCTTTTACTATATAAAAACTGTACTTTAAATAAAAAGCGAAAAATTGTCGGGGGGGGGGGGGGGGGGGCTGCGCGCGCTAGTAGAAATATAAAATAAGAGCTAAAAGAAGCAAATCGTCTGGTGATTCCCTTGTCTCTGTTAAATTTTTCAATAAAAATGTTTTATTCTTCTTCTTCCTATAAATCAGCTCGTAAAAAAATAAAGTTACAAATAAATAAAATAGTAAAATAAATAAAAAAATATTTTTAAAAATATGCCGCGACAGTGAAAGTAACGGATCGGAAAATACTTAGAGAATTAATTAATTCTCTTTTGTTCATATTTGTACTAATTTAGTAACATCCCAGCGTAGAAACGGTAATGACATATCATTATTTTTTGGACTACCAGTAATGACACCCACTTACCTTCTGCATTATTTTAAAACATATAATAATGAGTTACTTATAATGACTTATTTTTATCATTATTTTAAATATAAAATAATTTTCTAGATTTTTTTTTAATTTTTTTAAATCTATTTTTAGACTCAATATTTTTTTAACACTGGTAAGGATATATGTATGTAACCACATATTTTTTGATTTTTTGTATGTTGGCGAGTAAGCTGACTTGTCTGCAGCAGGTCGATTGTGTTTTTATCTTTTGTAGCTACTGAATGTGAAAGCTAATTAAAGCATTTTAAAAGGAATCTTTTCCTAGCAAAACCTTAACAATTCCAATGAATCAGATCTCTCTTCCTGGTAATATCTATATAAGAAATAACACTTTGAAACCAAAAATAATGTATTTTTTATTTTTATTTGTAAAATTATATACATAATTATATTTTTATTCATCAATAATAAACTCTTATTAAACTTAAATCTTAGTTAATAAACATTTAAATGTTATATAAAACATAATGGTTGCTTAAAAGAAAAGTAAGTATAAGAAACCAATTCAATGAACAAACACAATATGTACTGCTGGCTATAAACCTTAAAACACAATAAATGAGTTTTGTACTTCTAATTCTTTCAAGCAATCATCTTATGACCATAAATACATACAATTTAGAAATTACTTTTTTTTTGTTGCGTTTTTGTGGCAAATTATAATATCAAAATATATTTTTTATTTGATAAATTCTTAACATTTAATTCATACAAATTTTAATTTTTAACATTATCAAGTTTTTATTTGATATAAATCGTATTATTATAAATTTAGTAAAAATTAGGAAAATATCACTTTTTCTTACAAAAATGTTATTTTTATCTACTTTGTAAAAAACAAATTTACAAAAGGTCGAGAAAAATTTAGCTGTACCGAATCTACTAAAACTTTCTTAATAATTAATGTATGGGATAAAAATTGGCAAAACAAAAAAAAATAAAACATTATCGCATAAAGGTTTTCAAAAACGATTTTCGCGACCAAAATTTGTTAGCGAAAAAATTATTTCAGAGCTTCGAAGGAATTATTTAAATTTGACTTTAATTTACCCAAAATTTTTTAAAAAGTAGTAGTAACTATTTATCTTCTACAATATTTCATGTGGCTTTTTATTTTATTTTAAAATTTTCCACTTATTTATTAATTTTTATTTATTATTTACTGTTTCAATCAATTTTCTTTGCTAATTTTATATTTTTTCAGACTAAAATTATTCAACTGTTTTGATGATGGATAAAAAAATGCTCTTTTCAAACGAACAATCTGGCAAGTACATTCATGTTTACATGTAGTAATCATTTGTACTCGTATAGAATTGTGCTTGTGATTTCGAAACAGCCGATTGGTTACAGTTACGTTAACGGCTGGGTAACTCACCCCTGATTGAATTTGTAAAGCTGTTAAATATTATGTTACGGTCATTCATATAGATTTGCTGGACATTTTCAACCAACCTATTGGTTTTGACTTATAGCGCCCTCTAGTGGAAATATTGCCATCCAAAGACCTTATCGTCTAAAGATATTCAAACATTTTGAATTTTGTATATTTTTGAGGCAAATCTTTATTCAAAAATATAATAATTTTTTTTTATTTTTTTGAGTTAATCGATTTTTAAATTTTCTAGAAGATGTATGATAATATTTGACATTTTGTTTTTCAAATTGTTACATGGCAACCTTGACATTACAATTTTTAAGAATAGAGCAGCAATTTAAAAAAAAACTAATGTTTTTTTATATTTTGGGTGAAAAGGAAATAAATTTTAGCATATTTTAATTTTTGTACATTTGAAATGTTCATGTTCAGATCGGTCAGATTTTCATAAATTACATACAACTGACGAACTAATTTTTAGCACAGGAATAAAGTTTCGTTTCTTCTCATCAACATATCAATCTTTTCTATTTGAAAAAAGTCTCATCAAAGAGATCAAAGATTATTTTTTTTTTTTTTTAATAAATATTGGGCAACTCTGGTTAAAATTTTTCTATAATTTTTTTTTTATTATTTACGATTGCAGCCAAGATATCAAACTATGTATTTTATAATTTTTAAATCACTGAATTTATCCAGTAAATAAGCCCTTTAAAAGTATTTGATTGAAATATATATAATAGGGGTTTTCATATAAACTCGTATTATACTAGTAAACGGTGTAAACCTGGTATATTTATGAGTTTAATGTCAATGTCCATGCACAAAAAATATGGTTTGTACTTATACAAAGTTTACAAGCAATTTACGAGTTTACATGAAAGCCCCTGATGAAATAATATTAGAAAACAAAAATATACAGTTTAAATAAATATACATTTGTCTTAAGAAACTTAATTTACGAATTTAGAAATTTATTTTATAAATCTCCTAGATAATCAAATTTAAAATTCGAACTCTTAAATTAGTCAATATTTTTAGATGAATAAAATAAATTCGTGGAAATCGCTTGCCGCTTTTATTGTAAACACTCGTTAATATATGAAATTTTATTTATTAAAATAATTCTTAAAAAACTTACGAACAAAAATTTTAAAATTTATAAATATTTAATTTTATTTATTTAAAAATTTAAAATTAAATTTTCGCTTAAATTAAATATTTTTAAGCAAAAATTTTGTGTTTCCTTAAAAATATTTATTTAGTTTTCAACGAAATATACCAGACAATTCGCTCTATAGTTATAATTTTTTTTGTTGGTATTTTTAATATTGTATTAAAAATACTATAGCAATCTCACTATTTTGAAATATTTTATTAATGACTACACTCATAAAAAAAGCCCGTACAAATAGTTCAAAATTCTGCTAAAATAACAGGAAATAGTAACTGTATTTGCGCGGGCAGAATTTTCAATAAAGTTGAGAATTATGGTCTGCTAAATTTAGGTAAGCTAAATTTTACATACTGCTAAATTTACACACAGACAATTCTAGTTAACTTTGCTAAGAAATTTGAGCTAAATTTAACAGAAACATTACCTGATTTAACTGAAATTTTTTGCTAAAATGTCGCTTACAGTCTTGGTTTTTGGGCTCTACGGATGTGTACCGAAACACGCCCATATTTTTTTTTTTTTAATAAAAAAGAGAAGCAACACTCAGGAAATTCTTCCTAATAGCCAACGTGTTGCTCCCTTTGGAAAGGGGATAGAGAAGAAGTGAAAGGTGGTGAAAGATATAGGGCTTCAAATATGGCAAGACTGTAATTGTGCGAGATGTTCAGTTTTAGAACAGCTCACCATCATCTGATGGTGAGTTGGCGAACTTTGTGGAAGCTTTTTAGTTCATAGCCCTGTTATATTATTTTACTTCGGTGGGGTTAAGTGCGGGAACACCGAAGGGGGACGCTGCGATATGTATGAGGGATAGAAAAAACTCGTAGATATTATTATTTTTCATAAATTGATGTTGCCTTGGTTGGGGCTCGAACCCGCAAACTCACGTGTAATAGTCCAACGCGCTAACCATTACACCACAGCGCCCACATATTTATTTTTGGGAATAAAAATTGATAAGTTCATAGTATCCAATTTTTGTCCATTTTGCTCTATCTCGCTTAGTTTCCGAGATATAAGACATTTTGTGATTATACAATAAAAAATTATGAATATATAGCGCCATCTCTATGTGATATTGATAGCAGAGACACAAAAATAAAAACTTTCGGAAATAATTGGGGTTTAAATTAGCTGAAAATTTTGTAAAATTAAGAAACATAAATTACTAAAAATTAGGATGCAAAGTTAGTTCAAATACGGATGAAGTAATTGTTATGCTAATATATGGGATTTACAAAAATATTAGTTCAATCCTAAATTATAGGACCAAATAATAGAAAAAATCAGTTCATTTGCGCCAGAACGCGTTTAACAGACTTTTGTACTAACTTTTTTTTTTAAGTGTACTTTTGGTTTTAGTTTTCTGTTTTTAATTAATATATCCTGTATTTTCTCTTTTTTTTCTGGTATACAAGTTAATAATGTCGATTTTTTGCTTGAAAAATGCATTTATTATAATAACAAAATGAATTGATACATTACTCAAAGTATTATCCATCTTTAGCCACTACTATTTCCCATCTTTCTGGTAGCATATGGATTCCGCGCCAAAAGAACTGCTCCGGTTTTGAGGTAAAGAATGAATCAAGCCAATTTCTGATACCCTGTTCTGAAGTGAAGCGTATTCCAGAAAGGGCGTTCTGCATCGATCAAAACAAATGGTAATCAGAAGAGGCAAGGTCTGGGCTATAAGGCAGGTGAGCCAAAACTTTGTTTTCGAAATAGGTTTTGACCAGTCTTGCAACATGTGACGGAGCTCTGTCATTATGGAAGATTATTGACTCATGTTTAGTCGCAAATTCTGGTCGTTTTTCTTTGATTGCTCTCTTCAAACGAATCAATTGTGTTCGGTACAGGTCCCCTGTGATCGTCTGACCCGATTTCAACAGCTCATAATACAAAATACCATTCTGATCCAACCAAATACAGAGCATTACCTTGGCGCCATGGATATTCGGCTTCGACGTTGATTTGGCTGGTTGTTTGGGGGCTTTACATATGACTTTTTGCGCTTCGGGTTTTCGTAATGTATCCATTTTTTATCACCAGTAACAATACGATGCAAAAATGACTTATTTTTGTAGAGTTCAAGCAGCATTTCCGACATGCAAAATTGCCTTTCAACGTCTCTCGGTTTCAATTCATATGGGACCCAATTTCTTTGTATTTGAATGAATCCCAATGCTTTTAAATGTAGGGAAATGGCTTGTTGTGTGACTCCCAATGATAACACAGCCCTACAAAATATTACAATATTTATAAGTTGCACAACTTTGTAGTGGTTTTAGGATAATTATGGGGTGCTGATTTCGAATCTGCAACCAGTTTTTTCAATTTTGCTCTAGGTTTCGCGTAATTCGCGATTTAAATTTATTAAATTTTTCAGCCGATTTTTTCAATAAAAAATTTATAATTTAGTAACTATAGCTTCGGAAAGAAAATGCTTTACACAGTTTAAGCTTAATTCCGTGCCCTATTTTTCAAACTTTAGTTTGTATCAATATCTCAATAACTTTTCTAAATATAGTCGCTGAAAGTCAAAATTTCCAAATTTTTAAAGGTTTTCTTAAAAAAATTTTTTTAAATATAACACGAAGTCCGGTTTTAAATAACAAAGCCAAAAAAAATAAATTTTTTAAATATAACACGAAGTCCGATTTTAAATACAAAGCCAATTTGGAAAGAAAAAGGTCCAAAATTTATATATATGTCATATTGCATTAACAAATTATGTGCAGTTTTAGAGCCTTTTGTAATTAAATTCAGACTTAAAATGAACAAAAAAATTTTTTACTGTACTAAAAATCTACTGTACTATTTAAGAATTTTTTTTTCCAAAATCATCAGATTTCATTCCCTATTGGATTTTCTGCGAAATTATTGCGATTTTCAAAGTTTATATTTAAATAATGCCTTCGCACTCTTTTTACAATTATTTCTCGACGAACTCATTTTGAATGTGTACGAAAATATTGTGATTTAAATATAAACTTTGCAAATCGCAATAATATCGGAAAAAAATTAATAGGGAATGAAATCTGATGTTTTTAGAAAAAAAAATTCTGTAATAGTACAGTAGATTTTTAGTACAGTAAAATTTTTTTTTGTTCATTTTAAGTCTAAATTTAATTACAAAAGGCTCTAAAACTGCACATAATTTGTTAATGCAATATGACATATATATAAATTTTGGACCTTTTTCTTTCCAAATTGGCTTTGATATTTAAAATCGGACTTCGTGTTATATTTAAAAATTTTTTTAAAAAAAACCTTAAAAAATTTTTATATTTTGATTTTGCGCGACTATATTTAGAAAAGTTATTGAGATATTGACACACACTTAAGTTTGAAAAATAGGGCACAGAATAGTACTTAAAATGTGTAAAGCATTTTTTTGCCGAAGCTATAGTTACTAAATTATAAATTTTTGATTGAAAAAATCGGCTGAAAAATTTAATAAAATTAAATCGCGAATTACGCGAAACCTAGAGCCAATTTAAACAAACTGGTAGCAGATTCGAAATCAGCACCCCCTAATTATCCTAAAACCGCTGCAATAACATCCACTTTTTTTTTGTATAGCAGTGTAATGCAAGCTCTTCTTGCATTATCATTGTGTTCTGTGTCGAAATCACCACTTTTGAGTCGCGCAAACCATTGTTCACAAGTTTTTTGAGTTGGTATCTCAAATTTGTCCCCAATTTTGAGATCTGAATAGATCTGGTAAGATCTACGAAGATCTGGCCAGATATGCCTAGATCTGATCAGATCTAATTAGATCTCAAATTTGTCCCCAATTTTGAGATCTAATTAGATCTGGTAAGATGTGCTGAGATCTGGCCAGATCTGATCTTTTTTACACGGGATAGGGGAAAACTTCCACATTTCTTTTTATATGCACATTAGCTTTAAACTTAGATAGTTATGTGTAATTATAAACTCAGTTTTTATACATTTTCACTTTTCTTTCAATTTCCCTTGCACCTATCAAAAAATGTACAACAAGTTATTGGTCGGCCAACAGAAAAAAAAGCTCTAAAACAATGTTTTAAGCTCAAAAAAAACTGTAAAACAAACTACTAAAGTGAAAAAAATTAGCTCATGTAAAAATCGAAATATACATATATGAACACACATGATCAAACATTGACTTGTATATAGTCATGCATGGGCATACGTGATCATCTCGCTTGACCGCCTATAATTTTGTTTATTTCTTTTTTAATTTTAAGCGGTTTAACATAGATTTGCTTTTAAATACTTAACGCTGATAGGTATGGGAGAAAGTACAGCTATTATTTGCCTAAATAATTATTTATCTTAGTTTTGCTTAGCATTTCTTAAAACTTAATCAAATAGTCTTCAGCATACAAATTTTCATTATGAAATGAACATTTAACTCACTCTTTTTATTGTATTAACTTATAGTAATTGTTATAAATACTTTCACACTTTTCCACTCTAATGTTCTTCTTGCCATTTTAAGTCATAGTACATGAATGCCTTTTCAATGAACCACGTGATGGACTTTTACTACCTCTTGCCGATGTAACCGATGGCAATGATTGACGTCTTCGTCTTACTGCCGGACTTAAATTATATCGTATATTTGCCTGTACCAATAGTTCCTTAAATATTTCCACTATGCCGGCATTTTCTTTAGCCGAACATTCGGTATAGCCACAATGCCAATCTTCACATACAACCATTTCGGTGACTTCATGTTCCACCTGACGTTCAAATTCATTGATGTCTGTTTTATTGCCCACTACCACAATGGGTGGTTTCATACCCTTTTGACTGATGATCTGTGAGAAAATAGTACAAATAATGAACAGGTGTTAGAAATTTGTTAAAGATGATACAATTTCAAAGGAATTGATTAAAAGATAATGTTTTTTAAATGTTTCCTTTTTAGAGAAATGATAAAGTAATATGAATATTTAAAGTGTTTAAAAGGTAATTTACATTTTACATAACACTATGCAACAAAAGGAGGGTCATTGTCTAGGGCTGGGCAGGCAAGCAGTCGCACGCGAATGAATTATTGCTGACACCCCATATTTTTGTTGAATATTTTAAAAAAAAAATTTATTTTATTACACTCATAGTAATAAATCTGTAAAAATAGCAGCAAAAGCAATTAAAAATTAGTTAAAAATCACCTTGCGGAAAAACTACTGAAATTAGCAAAATTTTTGGTAATTACTAAATACTAATAAAAAACAGCTAAAATATAACTGTTCAATTTACAGAATTTTAGTTATATTTGAGTTAACATTTAGTAAATTGAAAATTACAAATTATGCTGGAAAAATTATTTATTAAATATTAGTAGACTCAAAATAGCAAAAACTAACTGCCAGATTTGCAAATTTTTTATTTTATTTTTAAGCTAAATTTAGTTGAATGCAAAGTCTATCCTGCTGAAATCAACAGAAATATTTTCAAAACAAATAGTAAACTGTTGATTTCAGAAGGCTTGATTTTTATTACTAATATTTAACAAAAATAATCTAAAAAATTTTCAGTAGTTTTAACATTGGTGGCCTTAGGCCGGTCTGGGGTGGGCAAAGCCCACCCTAGACTGCTTTTTGCCCACCCCAGAATTTAAAAAAAAAATCTGTATATAATTCTTGTTCCATGATTATTTTTTTTTTAATATCAGTTAATCCTGTGTTTTTGATTGGGAAAATGTCTTCTAGTTTCCTAGGAAGCTAATTTGTTGGAGTCTAAGGGTCAGTTTTACAGCCAGAACTAATATCGATTTCTGTCTTTAAATATTTCTTAAATAAGAAATATTCGCGACAACCGAATTGCCAAAATCTCATATTAAATATAAATGTTTGATGCTTTAAATTCCCGAAACGATCGTCTTTTCATTCCTGAAAGTGTAGAGGTTTTTGAAAGCAAAAACTCTGTGAAGTATTTGTCAGGAGAGTATCCTGATGAAGAAAAATAGCAGTTTTTGAAAAAAGTACTTATTATGTTAATTCATAATAAGAGAATTGGCCTCGAACTAAATTAATAAATTTCTATTTAACAATTTTTTGTTATTTTTAAGCTAAATTTAGTTGAATGCAAATAGAAGTCTATAATGTTAAATTAGCAGAAATATTTAAAATAAAAAATTGTAAAACTCTAAATTTAATAGGTTTATTTTTGCTGTTCTTATTTTACTTGTATTTCGCAAAAAAAAAAATCTGCTAATTTAACAGTTTCTTCTGCAGCATCATTTTTAACTAATTTTTAGTTACTTTTTCTGCTATTTTTACAGATTTCTTTCTATGAGTGCACTATTTTGAGGAAATTTTAATATGTTGTAGAAACAAAAATTCTACAAAGAAAATGTCAGTTTTTGATCACCTCGGTAATTTAAGTGGTCAAAATATTATTAAAATAGGTTGATCTTAGATTTCTTTTCTCCATCAAATATCAAAATTTTATACTTTTCTGAGCGTATAACATTCCCTGCACGAGATTTTCTTCAGAAAAAAGGATGCATTTTTTAGAGTTTTCTATAAAAAATATTTGAAAATTTTATAAAAAGGGAGGGAGTTATTTTTAAGTCTTTTTTTGTATGAAAAAATCGCAAGCATAATGCCGAAACTGTTTTTTAAGATTAAGAGTCTGAGAATGGGCAAACAAACAGCCAAACATAAATGGGGCCCTTGCCCACCCCAGAAAAATGGTCTAGGTACGCCTATGAGTTTTAACTAAAACCTTTACAGACTTTTGCTATTAGTGTATGCCGGATGAATGTATTAGGTTCCCAGCAAAAAAAATTGCTTTACAAACTACTTCCTTCACTCCTTCACAAGTATCCGTTAGTGTCTTTTTACTGCTTTTTAAGGCGTTATTCTGAAGAACTTCAATAAATCAGTTCTTTCATTGCTTCCAAAGTATCCTTTAGTATATTTTTACAGCTTTTTTAGAATTACTTCTGAACAACATTCAAAAAATCACTTAAGTATTGCTTCTAAAGTAATTGCTCTAAAAGTGATCCCAAAAAGTGATTTGGGTATCTTTTGGCATTTCCTAAACAGAGGGTCGCGGGTTCGATTCCCGGCGGGACCAATATTTTTTTATTTTATTATTTTTTTTTTTTTAATATTTATAATTAATTTGTTTAATTAATTGGCCACTAGGCTTTCAAATTACAAAATGGTGAATAAATAAATAAAAATAAATAAATAAATAAATTCAATATTTTTTCAATTTTTAAAAATATGTATATATACATATAAAAAATGATGAGAAATTGCTTTTTATGCACCTATAAAAATAGTACTGGAACCAATATTGAATTGGCGTACACCTTTTACATTTTTTTGTATTAAAGAGAATAAAGAACAATATCTCGAAGTAACAAATTGGTGTTTTTATGCCAGTCAACTTTCATATCAAAGAATAGCTCAGAGGTAAAGCGCTAGACCAGCAATCGTAATGTCGGCAATAAAATAACTTTTGAAAAATATAAATATATAATTTTTTTGCGAAGAATTGTTTTTAACTCTTATTGGTGAAAAAGAGCTTCCTTTGCACTCGTTCAAAATCTGCTGAAAAAATGTTGAAGTGGGAATACTCCTCTCGTATGACAACTGCTGTCCTATGCTCCTTGCAGGAGTAAAAGGAACAAATATGACAACTCAATGTTAAAATCATTAGTGTTTACGTTAAAAAAGAAGCATATCTAGATCATCAATTGTAGTGCTTTTTCTGCTGATTCGGCATCTCTTTTTTTGCTGGGTTAGTATATTAAACTCGCCAAAGGAGGCCTTTTGCAATTTTCTGATTTTTGCATATACTGTGGGAAGTGCTACGCAAAAAACAGTGTAGAAGTTATTCTCAGCTTATTTCTGAGTTTGAATGTCCACAAGAAAATTTTATTAATAAAATTCGCAGAATATTTTAAGCCTTCAAACGCCCGGTATGGGGACTTTTTAAAGTTCTTGAAGAAAAATCTGGCTTGCACCTTCACGTCATGATCGCCATTACAACAGACAGAAATTTCCAGACCCATGTGAAAATGTATGCATAGCCATACACGATCATATACGTCATTGCATAGGTCAATGTATGACCATACATGATCTCATATACTTCCATATATCTTCGGATCCGAAATTTGAGGGTATATGGATATATATGGCCATATATGATCATATATGAGCATACATGATTCATATGTGAGCATATATGGTCATACATAAACATGTACGGTCATATACCCTCAAATTTCGGATCCGAAGACATATGGAAATATATGAGATCATGTATGGTCATACATTGACCTTCACATTGACGTATATGATCATGTATGACTATGCATGATCATATACTAGTCAATATATGATCATGTATGTTCATATATATTTCGATTTTCACATGGGGAGGCTAAAAAAACAAAATCTCAAGATAACTTCTCAAAACATTTCTGTCGTCTTGTTTTTGCAACCGTCTCACGTTGGAGCCATTTAAACTGACTCCTATTTAATGGTCTTATTTATTTATTACAATAAAAAAATGAGCACATAAAAAATTATAATATTTTTGCATTGTTTTGAACACTCGCATTAAAAAGAACATTTTGTTAAAAAAGTACCTTTTGTTAAAAAAAGTAGCTTTTGTTAAAAAATTATCTTTTGTTAAAATGTATCTTTGTTAAAAAAGTACATTTTGTTAAATAGTGCCTTTTGTTAAAAAAGTACCTTTTGGTAAAAAAGTATCTTTTGTAGAAAAAGTATCTTTTGTAGAAAAAGTACCCATTAAAAATTTGAAAAGTTACAAAAAACTGGTATATAATTTTTTTTTACCTTTTCCGCTATATATTTTTTTAAACTTCTAAATTGTTTTCTTTCACATTCTTCTCCTTTCTTATTTCATTCTTAACTTTAATATTTTCTTACCATATTACGTAGCCTTTCCACCTCAAACCAGGATTCTTTATCATCAACGGAATATACCAGTATAAATGCAGCGCCTGTGGTTATAGACAATGTACGCATAGCAGGAAATTCAAAAGAACCTGAAGTATCGAGTATATCTAATGTCAAAGCAGAACCATCGGCTAGTTCATATTCGCCACGATGCAATTCTTCGACAGTTTGTTTATAACGTTTATTGAATTTATCATAAAGAAACTGTGAAATAATGCACGTTTTACCAACTTTGGCAGCACCCATGACAACAATACGATGCTGTTGTTTACGCATCAAATGTGGCGTGGAACCGGTATTGGTGTGATGCGAAGGTGACGAATTGTTGCGTTTGCTGGGTGGTGTGGAGGAGGGATAATCGGCGCTGTTGGCACGCGTTGACTTCCAAACCGAAGTCAATGAAGGAAAGCGTAAACGTTGACATGAGCCAGGCATTTGTTTGGAATTTCTGTTTCTTTCTTTTTTTCGATATTATTCTTTTGTATATTTTTAATGCAATTTAAAATTTGATTGACAAAGTAAACGTGGTTTATTTTCTCTTCTTGGATACAGTTTAATGCCAAGTGTTGATGATGATGATGATGATGGTGGTTAATAATTGATATTTTTTGTTGTGTTAAATGTTTTTCACTGTTTTATCAAACACGCGTTTGGTGGTAAAAAAAAATTTTTTTCTGGAAAATTAAAATTAATTATATTGTATTAATTTATTTATTAAAGAACAACTTTATAGATTTCTGTATAAAACTAAAAATATTACAAATGAGATATAATCTGCAATTTAAATAAATAACTTTTTATTTATTGAATTTAGTCATTAAACTATTAGGGATTTTCCTTTGTTTTTAATAAGTTAATAAAATATTTCTCAAAAGTTTATAAAAATACCTAAAGGATATTAATAAACAAGCTTGAATTTGAAAAAAAAAAATTATATACTAACTATTCCACGGTGTGCTTGAGTCCATATTCCGATTAGACTTTCTATTACCAAATAAGTTGTTATATAACACAGTACAACATTTCTCAGCTCATTGATGTGGGACTCAATTCTGAGAATTGCACATGAAAATAGCCCCAAAAATAAGAACTTCTGCATCATTCGTTTTGTCAAGTTGGCTGCAATAAAATTTAATGGCCATACACTGATAGAATTTTGTGCATAGTATTAATGAATTTATTCATTAATCCAATGATTTTTTTCATTGAAAAGTCCTCAATTCTCAGGATTGAGTACCAAAATCATGTGTTGTTTTGTGTAATAAAACTAAAATTTTCTTCTCCATATAATTCGATGTCAGTATTTGTTGTTTTTGTTCGACGAATTTGTTTTTATTAACAGTCTATCTTTGGCGAAACTACTTATTTAATCACAAAAATAATGTGATATTGGTAACTAAAGCATGTAAACGAAAATT
This sequence comes from Leucophora obtusa, assembly GCA_949987735.1. Classification (NCBI taxonomy): domain Eukaryota; kingdom Metazoa; phylum Arthropoda; class Insecta; order Diptera; family Anthomyiidae; genus Leucophora; species Leucophora obtusa. The sequence goes on along the minus strand of OX465299.1, from coordinate 33,274,584 downwards.
TGTTTACATTTTTTACATTTTTATTTATTATTAACTTATTAACTTAAAATAACAAAATTCAATTTGAAATCATAAATTAAGAATATTACTCCATAGTTTTTAAACTAGCGAAAAATTTACAATTCGCGGCAAGATAATGCGTATGGGTAAAATCAAAAAATGTGATAAGTTTTTGGGCCAAATTTGTGAGAAGCAAAAAGTGTTAATATTTCGGTTTTTTCTTAATGGAATCAGTAAGTTTAGTCATTATCAACCTAATTGCAAAAAATCTCTTCTACAAGTTGTCGTAATAACTTTTTTTGCACAATTTTAATTTTTTTTGTGGTAACGGAGTTTACATTTCTGCAAGCAAAAGATATAACAAAAAAAATTGCGTGCGAATTTTCTTCAATTTATTAGTTTTTGTATTTGGGTTTTCAACATGCTTTCCAATGATATATAATTTGTGTTTATCAAATTGGCGGTTTCGCGTATAAAAATACAATTCATTCCTTGAAAAATTTTTTATTTTTTTTTTTAATTTTGTATTTTTAGCCTTTTTTAAATGCTTTGCAAAAATATAAAATTTTTTAAAATCCAATCAGCGGTTGCGGAGTTACAAAATAATATTTTAAAAACATAACATTTCGCGATCAAAAAATTCCTAAATTGTGTCAAACAAATTTAATTTGTCAAACTTATATCAGTAAAGGCTCGAAATATCGATTCCAAACCACTGAAATGCAAAATCAATCGTTTTTCGCTGCAGCAGTTTAAGGTAAAAAACTGAAAATTTTTTTTGATTTGACGCAAAATTATTAGTTCAATCATCTTTTGACGCATTAATATTAGTTGAATCACCTCTGTTTATGGGTATTTAAAAATATTTTAAACATTTACCTACATTTTCTTGAATGCAATCTGATGCAAACAATTTGGGTTACGGAGTTTACATTTGGATACTTTTTTCGTTTTCTTTCAGAACCGCTTTGTCAGAATTTTCTTTCCGAAACAAAATCGTATGATGTCTACAAGGTGAATCCAAGTATGCCATTGATTTTCTCACTCGTTAAATAGTTTGGTGTTAAAATTAGGAACGGGGTTTACAACTTTTTTTCAAATCTTATAAAAGACATCCTTTTTCATCTCGAGAATGTTACATGCTGCAGAAAAGCTTCAAGTCTGTTATACTATATGATTACTTACAGTCCAGCGATCATTTGAGTATAAATAACATTATACTTTTCGCAATATAAATAATAGATAACTCCAAAAATCTGGTGTATGTATTTTTATCAAAAATTATGACGACAAATCGTTACAGAGTTGAAGCCCTGGTAGCTAAGATATACGAAAAAGTTTGTAAAATGTATTAATTTTGTTAAAAACGGCACTTTTCGTCTTCATAAAAATTCTTACAGTTAGTATTTAGCTTCATTGGTTACTAAAATGTAAGCTATTATAGTTAAAAAACATTACGAGTTACTGGTTACGGAGTTTACATTTGGCGTATAAAATTGGTCACAAATTTTATGTATTAACCAAAAATTGGTCAGATTGTTATAAATTTTGTAAAACAGGTGACAATGCGCTGATATATCTCGAAATATATAACTCAAATGTAATTCATGCATTAGAAATTAGGTGGTTACACGGTTTTTATCACATTTCTTGATATCACCCGTATATGTATTTTACCCTATAAGCAACTCATAAGTTTTTGGACACCTTTTCTACCAATTCTATTAACTGCTTTATTCCATCTAAAATACAAATTTCTCTAAGTTTTAGCTACTTTGGATGTTTTTTGAAGTATTGATTTTATTTGAGCAGTTTTGGGGATTACACTCTTTTTCCGCAAATACACCCAGAAAACAGATTCGATTCTGACAACCCAGTTTGTTGCCAATCGAATGGTTCAGTTGCATGAAATGTTGTGGTTAACGAATTATTCTTGATACAATTGAAATTCTTATATAACAGTCAAATTAGTCCTGTCTTAATTAGTTTTCTGTTGTCACAACTGAAAAACTCGGCTACCACAACCATTCGATTGGCTACAAACGCGGCTGTCAGCACCGTATCTGTTTTCTAGGTGTAGTATATTATTGTTTCTGAACTTTTCGACAGTTTCTCTGGAATAATGAATTGTTGGCAAATCAGGCCAGAATATTGGCGGGGTTGAATGAAGTTTAACAAAGGCAACAAACGTTTTTTCAAATACTCTTTTATGTATATTTGCCTGTTCAATGTACCACGGAAGACAAAAGGCTTTGTTAATTGCCCACAACTGCAAATTGCTTGTCATACAATGAACTTTTTTGCAAATTTGTCAACTTTTTATATTTAAATATTTTCTTCACACCTCCCCTTACAAATGCTGTATAGTATTGAGATCCAGGAATTTGTTTAAAATCCTCTTTGACATATGTTTCGTCATCCATCACTGTACAGTAGGGCGGGTCAATTTTTGTGACAAGAAATCGTAGGGGGAGAAATTATTCTACGAAAAATTCTATGCAACTTTGCCCTAGAAACCATAGGCCTAAAATGGATTTCGAGCTTGCGGAAATTCCAAAATATGTTTTAAGTAGTGCTTTATGAGTTTAAATAATGAGTTTCATTAATTATACCCTGCACCATTATTTGGACAGGGTATAATAAGTTTGTGCTTATGTTTGTAATTCCAAAAAATATTAGAATATTAAGATAGTTTTACAAAATTTGGTACACTGACTTATTTTGGCCCGGGGACAAACCAATTTGATTTTGGTTAAAATCGGTACATGGTTAGACCTAGTGCCTATATAAAGGGTGCCCCAAAATTAAATTGTTTGTTCGCTACAGGTCGCAAATACGAAGATATTTTAATGAAATTTGGTACACGGATTCAAATGGGCTGATGAATAAAGCCTACTGATTTTACATGGAATCGGTCCATGGTTAGACCTAGTGCCCGCATAAAGGTCCCCTAAAAATTCGCAAGCCAAAGGTCGCAAATATTAAGATACTTTGATAAAATATGGTACACAGACTTATAGCGGCCCAACGACGAAGCCAATTGGCTTTCAACCAGACTAGTGTAGGGTATCGTATAGCCGCTATGCCCGAATATATGATATCCTATAACAGTCTGGTTGAAAGCCAACTAATGTTTTGATCTGAAATTCGAATGGCTTGAAATGGACTTGTGTCAAAATTGGTCTATAAAACCATAAAAGGTTAGAAAAACGGTAAGAAATTTAAATTTTATCTAATGCTAGATGTATTTAAGAGAAAATCGGAAATATAGTCCATATGGGTGATAGGTTAAAATATGGACCGATAACATCTAAAATCAACAGGCTTTGTCCTTGGCCCCATGTGTATCAACGTCCCAAATTTCATTAAAATATCTTCGTATTTGCGAACTGTAGCATGCGAAAAATCAACCTTTATATGGGCACTAGGTATATGCGTAGACCGATTTTAACCGTAATACATAGCCTTCTTCTTTAGGACAATATAAGTAAATATACCAAATTTCATTAAAATATCTTAATATTTGCGAACTATAGAATCCGGAGATCAAATTTTTGGGGGACCTTTTCACAAGCACTAGATCTAAAAATTTACCAATTCTAAAACAAATCAATAAGTTTTTCCGTAGGCCCATGTGAATCAGCGCACCTAATTTCATTAAAATTTATTCATATTTGAGATCTGTAGCGTGCGAGAAAGTAAATTTTGGGAGAAACCTTTATATGCAAGGCTAACAGGCTAAAGTTTTTCATATGTATTAGAGTGGGCCGATTTGTATGGACAAAAATTTTTTAATATTGTGCTAAGGATTTTTCGATAGCTTTTGGCATGAGGAAAAAAAGAGTTCCACTACGACATATCAAAAAAATTATTTTACTTATATACTTTTACCTCTAGTTGCCACATTTTTTATTCGATTTTCATAAGTAGTAGCTTTCTGGAAAAGTTGCACTGTTATATTGTTTACAACTTTTTTAGTTGTTTCAGAACGCCACCGCAAGATGGCGCTAATCTAGCATTTATTAGAAAATTGTAAAAAAATTAAATTTGGACGCCTCGAAAATAATTTTTTTGATATGTCGTAGTGGAACTCTTTTTTTCCTCATGCCAAAAGCTATCGAAAAATCGTAAGCACAATATCAAAAAATTTTTGTCCATACAAATCGGCCCACTCTAATACATATGAAAAACTTTGGCCTGTTAGCCTTGCTATAGCTTCAAAGGAGGCATTAGGGTAAATTAAAAAAGTGTCCACAATCTATTTTCTCTGTTTTTCTAATTTTGATGTTGACGCCATAATCGATCATTTTAAACTAAAAACTTGGTATGCATTTTGTTGTTTACAAATCACAGAATTTAAAAATTAACGGTACCTTTGTTGCATTGTTTGTTTTGATCGCGATATTCGCATTTGAATTTGTAAAAAAAATTTCGTTTACATGCTTTACTTATTTTCTAACTACTAATAAATATCTGAGTATGGCTTATTATTTGTAACCACTTATTTTTTAACTACATATCACCGTATGGATAACTACACCCAGAAAACAGATTTGTAGCCAATCGCATGGTTCGGTTGTGGTAGCTGAATTTTTCAGTTGTGGAAACAGAACCCCAATTGAGACAGGACTAATTTGACTGTGACAACGGAATTTCAGTTGTATTAACAATAATTCGGTAGCCACAACCATAAAATTCATTTGATGCAACTGAAGCATTCGATTTGCAACAAATGGGGTTGTCAGCACCGAATCTGTTTTCTGGGTGTACTTAATTTGATAACTACGTATTTTATAAATTTTTGTAATACAGCGGGTAAGCAGGTGCACAAATTTTGTGAGTTTTTCATGCAGCGAATATGGACAACTAATTATCAAAACGACTATACGGAATAAAAGTAATGAGTTTTGACACTGAATTATATGTGGTAGACCCTAATTTTGCTGGGTTATTAACCAATTTTGGATAAAAGAATTTTGCTTGTTTTTATATCCTACGGTGAAAGAAATCCGAGTAGTGATACAGTTGCACTAAAAAAGTAACAAAGTGTTCACTTCCGTTATTCATGCTACAGTTATGTAATATGTATTGATTATGGTTCTCATTAAAAATATATAGTAGACATATTTAGATTATGCAAGATTGAAGGACTATTCAAGGGCTTCATTATATTTTTAAAAAGGTAGCCATTACACAAAGATAATGAAAAAAAAAATTGATTGAAAGAAACCAAATATTAATTATATTATTATAAAAAAGGTATTCATTTAAAGTATTTACGCCTCGTATACTGAGTATATGTTGTAAGTTTACTCAATTAGTGTCGAAATTAGTTTACGAGCCCTCGTAAATATACGCTTAAATTGTAAACTTTTTCGTATTTATACACACATTTGAATATTGTCAAAAATAAAATTATTTTCTATTGTTTCGTTCAGAGACATATAATATAGAGATGTAACATGCATAATTCTTTAAACAAACTGTAGATGTCGCTAGCATGTGGGAAATTTTGTCAAAGGAGGATTTTATTTTGGGAAATTTTGTCAAGGAAGGATTTTTTTTATGTCAAATGAGCTTTTACAGAGTTGTTAGGTAAGGGGATTTGGACCCAAATTAGGGATTTCGACTTCGTTTTGGGGACAGATTAAAAAATTTGTAAATTTTAAAAGATTTAGTTTTAGGCCCAAAATACAAAGAATTTTGGTATAAATTATATGCGTATTATTTCCAATTAGGTCTGTTAAAGAATTTCAAAATTTCTGAAAAATATTTAAATTATTGAAGGAAATTTCTCCAAATATTTATAAATCTTGAAATAACGAAAAGCAACCAAGCTCAATAACACTATGCGACAGTCAAAATCGGGATGGGATGAAACCAACGGGAAATGTTATATCGGTCAAAAACAAGTTATACGTGTCCCGGCGTTTCGCTGGGTCAACCCTAGGAATCGAGATATAACTTTTTTTTGACATAACTCCAGAACCACTAGTTCGATTTTGCTCAAACAATTTAAAAAAAAATTAAAATTACATCTGTTCATATAACGTTTTTCTATATACTCAACAGTTTTGCCGTTAAAAATAAATGTTTGTTACCGCTACCATAAAAATCAATAACCTTTTGTTTATTACTTTTTTTTAATATTTTAGGCAAAAAATATTTTTTTCTTCATACATTTATTTTTACCGGCAAAACTGTTGAGTATATAGAAAAACGTTATATAAACAGATTAAAGGAATTGTAATTTTTATTTTTTTTTAAATTATTTGAGCAAAATCGGACTAGTGGTTCTCGAGTTATGTCAAAAAAAGACCACCAAAGGTCAAATCGATATATCTGGATTCCTAGGGGTGACCCAGCGAAACGTCGGGACACGTATAACTTCTTTTTTACCGATATAACTTTCCCCGGTAGTTTGAACCCTTCCCGATCACTGACCCCTACCATTTGTCTCACAGTGTAATTAATCAACAAATATTCTATTTTCCAAATACTGAAATTGTTACATGCAAAGGACTCAGAAAAAATAAATTTTGTATAGGCTCAAAAAGTACCAGGTGTTTTCATAAAACCTCTTATGTACCTTCTGAATCGTGTAAACTCGACTTATGCAAACTTAATGTTCAAAAGAGTTTACGAGTCCTAGAACTTACACCTTACTAGATTTACAAATTTTAGAAAAAAAGACTTCACCATAATGAAGTTCGTGTGAAAATTGTGTAGAATTTTTTCTCCAGAAAATTTAATATACGACTTTTATTTTGAAACGGTGACATTTCAGCTTAATTGTGATTTATCTTTCGTATAATAAAATTTTTTAGTTTCACAATTTTAACAAAGATTTGAGGCCTTTAAAGTTCGAGTGACAACGTAAATATTTCTTCGTAAGATATTCAATTTTATTTAATTTGCTCACATATTTCTTAATAATTTTCTGAACTTAAGAGCGATGCTAACTTAGCTTCTTTTTTTTGATTTTATATTTAAATTGAAATGAATTGGGTATAAAATTGGGGATTTAAAAATTTAAAATGGGTATAAGCTTAAAGTTTTTGTGTAACACTGCTCCCCAAATAAAATGAAACAGTATTGCCAGAAAAACAAAACAGCAGTCAGCGCCATCTGTTGCATTAAAAACCGGTGTTGCCATTCATCAGGACCATGGGAGACCCCTGGTTTTGTTTGTTGTTTTTTATTTTCTGTTTTATTTGTTTTTAAATGCTACATATTTAAAAAATTCTGTGTTTAATTTATGAAAAGATCAAAAAAGTGGCTAAATGCAAAATTGAAATGTGAATAGTTTTAAAACAGGTAAAGTTACAAATATACCCGATTACAAAAATACACGGTTTACGAGGGCATAAATGCAGTTAGATGAATACCACTAAAATATTTTTATTTTTGTATTTTAAGTAGAGCATACACGTTCAATATTATTGAGCAATTTTTCAAAAATCAACCAATCAGAACATTTTATTTTTAAATACTTTGTTCTGATTGGTTGATTTTAAAAACATTAATCAATAATATTGAACGTGTATGTTTGCCTTAACTCACTAATAAGAAAATTCCGTCCTACGGATCGCATTTAAAGTTTACAAAACTTGGAAATGTGATGGAGTTAAAATAAATCCTGAAATCACTGTCTTCCCAATTTAGTAATATTAAACCGAAAAGTATTCTGCTCAAACATTGCTTTAGTAAAAGTTGATATTCATTTAATTTGAACTCTTTTACACCAGTTTAATGCATTTAAGTAATGCTTGAATGTGGCTATAATTATACCCTACACCACTATGTGGTCAGGGTATTATAAGTTTGTGCTGATGTTTGTAACACCAAAAAATATTGGTCGTAGACCCACCTTATAGTATACCGATCAGTTCAGAATTTTTTTTATTTCGATTTAACGATGTCCGTCTGTCCGTCCGTCCGTCCGTCTGTCTGTCTGTCCATGCAATCTTGTGCGCACTCTACAGGTCGCAACTATTAAGATATTTTGATGAAATTTGGTATGCAGACCTATGTTGGGCCAATGACGAACAAGTTTGATTTTGGTGAACATCGGTCCATGTTTAGACCTAGTGCCCATATAAGGGTCCTACCAAAATTATATTGTTTATACGCTGCAGGTCGTAAATATTAAGATATTTTGACGAAATTTGGTACACAGACCTATGTTAGCCCAATAACGCAGCCTATTGATTTTGGTGAACATCGGTCCATGTTTAGACCTAGTGCCCATATAAGGGTCCTACCAAAATTATACTGTTTATACGCTGCAGGTCGTAAATATTAAGATATTTTGATGAAATTTGGTACACAGACCTATGTTGGCCCAAGGACGAAGCCTATTGATTTTGGTGAACCATGTCCATGTTTAGAACTAGTGCCCATAAAAGGGTCCCCCCAAAATTGGCTTGGTTCCAAACTGCAGGTCGCAAATATTAAGATATTTTAATGAAATTTGGTGCGCTGACTCACATTATAGAAAATTTTGACACAAGCCCCATTTTAACCCATTCGAATTTCGGATCCAAACAATACACCAGACTGGTTTAGGGTATTGTATAGTCGGCATGCCCGACTTTAACCTTTTTACTCGTTTTTTATATTACTGTTACGGGTTTGCTTTATTTATTGTCCTTTACACAAACATATTCTTGATAATTAAATTTGAAACATAATGGAAAATGTTTTTAATGCAATTCGCTTTAAATAATAGATTTTTTAAGTTTAAATACATATATATACACTAGATCAGTAGTGGCATGCGAGTGGATTTTCGTGGCACGCGACGTTTTGTTGGATATTTTCAAAAAATTTAAACTATTTGAAGACCAGCAAAAAATTCAGTTAAATATTAAATTTCGCTACAAAATTGTGTGATTTAACTCCATAATGGTAAAATTTTTCATAGATTTTTATATCAGAAAATTCTGGGAAATTTTCTAAAATTCTAGATTGAAAGAAGTTCAAATGTTTCGATGAGAAAATGCCTCATAATCGGAGAAATAAAAAGTACCAGAAAATTGCACAAAAATGGAAAACAACTTGCATTAAAATTGGATCTAAAAAATTAAGTTTTTTTTTTAAGGGAAAATAGGTGCTACGAAATAACCCTCAATGAAATACTGAACATAAGTTTCACAATGAAATAACCCCCTTTGTTGGATTTTGAAATTGCGTTTTGATCGTGTGTCGCAGAGCCAATTCATCTGATATAGAAAGTTCTCTGTTCAAATCCATAATATTCGCTTTTTATTCATTATTATGATTATAAAAGCCGCGCGATTTATTTTAGCAAAATCAAATTTTTGCCCGAAGCACATTTTTCAACTATTTTTCTTATGTACTTAAATAATTGATGGCGCCCAATAATTTAACTTTTTTTAACAAAATGAAATAAGCACCAAAAGTGGAATAACCCCCTAAAAAAGGCAATAATGTTCAAACTGTTTTAATTTTATTTAATTGGGGATTTTTTTCATAATGAAATAGTCTCAATATTTAAAGATTAAATAAACCCTCAAAAATTAAATAACCGTCAAAAATTTTTACGTCATTGCTTGGATGTTATTTAATTTTTCCTTTTGGGGTTTTTTTCTTGGGGTTATCCGTAGCGCTGCTAAATATGTACATCTGCGATGATATTTTTAAGAAAAATTTTCCAAATTTTAAAAATTTTTTAAAAATGACTTTTAAAAGACAACTAAAATTAAGGTGGCACGCGAGAAATTTTTACAAAAACAATTTGTCCGTTTCTGGCACGCAGCGAAAAAAGTCTTGCCACCCGTGCACTAGACTGTCCCCTAAAATAGCGATTTGTCGATTTTCGTTCATTACACCGCCGCCCCCCCCCCCCCCCCCAGTTTCATTGTAAATGGTCCCAAATGGAAGAAATCGATTTTTTTTGGAAAACGTTAACCCGTTCTAAATAATATTAAAAAATTATCAAAATTCGAAATTTCGAAAAAAAAAATTATGTTTTATTCCATTTATTCATCTAGTATAGTGAAAATGATTCAGATATGGAATTTTGACTTCATCGGATATCATTAACCCACTTTAGCCTAGAATCCAAAATGACCCACGAATTTGATAAAAATGTAAAAACGTGTTTTTTTTTTATTAATTTTAAAGATTTATATTTTTCTATTACTAAACTCTAGATAAAAATTTTTGATTTTTTGAATTTTATTCATCACACAATTTTTGAGACTAATTTAAACAAAAATTTTATTTTTCCTTAAATTTTGCTATGAGAAAATATGTGTGTTGACACTATGAAAAATAGCTCGCAAATGAACACTATTAAAGACTGCTATATGAAATTATACACAGGTATTCTAGAACTTCAATGCTACTGAGTAAAAAAAATTGTTTAAAAAAAATTAATATAACGGGAGTTATAGGCACAAAACAACGAAGTTGCTTGTAGGCAACTTTGAGGTCGAAAGGGTTAAATTGATAAAAAAAAAATCTCAACTGGATAAAATTAATTATTTTATATAAGGCGATGCATGTGGGGTTAATTTTTATACTTTTGGCCAAAAACGCCCTACTAGGTAATTTACAGAATAACATCTTTCATAATTTTCGGAAAAATATCACTTCAAATGGGTCAAAATATATTTTTCCCATTTGATAAAAATTATTATTTTGTGTAACTTGATCCATATAGGGTTAATGTTTTCACTTTTCGGGGGAAAAAAAGCCCACTTGGAAATTTTCAGAGTCCACTTTAGTGGATCCATCACCCAAAAAATAGATTCGTGGTGACAACCGAATTTATTTCCTATGGGCGAATTTTTCAGTTGTGAAATTCTTTTACCAAAATCAAATGCTATCCCAACTGCTCTTTAGTTGTCATAACCGAAAACTTCGGTCACCACAACTGAACTATTCGATTGACAATTAATTCGGTTGTAGGCCTAAATTTGTTTTCTTTTTCTGTTTTTCTTATATTTTTTTTTATTAAATTAAAAAAATATGAGACGACAATGTGACGTATACTTATTAAAATAATACTCATACGCACTGTGGGGTGTATTAAAATTCAGTGGTAAGAAGTTGGACAAAAAAAACCAAAAACAATTAGCGTGTTTTTTAATCACCTGGATTTAGAATTTTTCTTACAAAAAATGGATTTATTAAATCCAAAAAAAAGCTGGATTTAATAAATCCACAATAAAAACACAAATATATGAAACAGCCTATGAATTTAATGTCAGAAAAAAATACGAATGAAAATTAAAAGAGAAACAAAAAAATTGAACAACTAACAAATAAAAGGTTTTTATTAAATTTTTTTTTATGAAATATCTTTAGAAAAAAAACTACACCTCACCAAATATATATTTTTCATCTTGGACACGGAGAAATAGCTCAAATAGAAATGGCAATTTTTCACTCTACAGTAAGTAATTTAATTAAATCCAATTAGTGAATATTAAATATTGCAATGGAATTTTTCAATTGTGTAAAAATATAAATTGAAGTGATAAATAAAACTGAAAAGGCAGACTGTTTATCGCTGTTTTATGTAAAATATAATTATAAATTAAAAGTTAAAGTAAAATCCTCCATCATCGAATTCGGTATTAAAAATTAGGGTGAAAGAAGTGTCGGCGAGAAAATTTTTTTAAAATAGGAAGAATCTAACCCAATCTGTTGAGCGCTTTTGAAATACTTTTTGGATTTATTAAATCCAAGTGATTAGAAAAAACGGCTAATGTTTCTTACTATAAATGTGTATTTTAAATTTACGTATCAATTTCTGGTTGTGACTGTATTTTCCTTATGTTTGTTGTTGCAAAGTCGAAGGAAATTCAAAAACATTGATCTATAATATGTACGTGTATGTTTGCCTTAATTATTAAAATATTTGTTTAAAACTTAAAAAAAACGAGTAAAAACGTTAAAGTCGGGCATGCCGACTATATAATACCCTACACCAGTCTGGTTAAAAGCCAACTAATGTTTGTATCCAAAATTCGAATGGGTTAAAATGGACTTATATAAAATGATATAATAAGAGAAAATCGGAAATACAGCCTACACTCAAAAAAAAAAGTAAGTAAAGTCAGCAAAAAATGTTGCTGTGTCAGCAAATTTTTAGTCAGGAGCGTGCTTGCAAAAAAGTTGGTAATTTCAGCAAAAGGTTTGCTGAAAATCAGCGAGCTGATTTTTACCAAAAAAATAGTAACCTTCAGCAAAAGTTTTGCTAACACTTAGTCGACTGCAAATGAAAAAAAATCCTTGCTAAAATCACTAAACTTTTTGCTGAATATTAGTAGACTGAAAATAACTCAAAAAACTTGTAGCGAAATTTCACTTTAGTTAATTTATTTGCTGAAAATTTAAATATAGAATATGTGTAGAGTTGTTTTTCTTTTTTTGTCATTTCCGTTTCCATACAAGCTGCGACATCTACATCTTGTCTATCTGGTTGTCGTCCACGCTATGAATGCGGTTATCAGCACAATTTTTGTAGCAAAATAAATTAGTAAAACATTAGTTCAAAATTAGTTTAGTGCTAAAAAAATATAACTAAAATTTTTGCTGAAAACGGAATTTCAGCAAAAAAATTGCTGAAAACTAGTACACTTGATATACAAAACGTTTTACTAATTTTTCTACTAACTTATTTTTTTGAGTGTATATGGGAGATAGGGCCAAATATGAACCCATCCTACCTAGAATCAATGGGCTTTATAATAATAGGCTTTATCCTTGGGACCACGTGAGTCAGCGAACCAAATTTTGTTGAAATATCTTTGTATTTGCGACCTGCAGCGAAACCATGGCTGTTTTTATTTAAGGTGGACAGACTGACAAGTGTCATGCAGCGCTATTTAAGCCATGATTGAGCTATGTGAATAGTTTCTATTTTGAAATGAACTTTAACCGGTCTACTACTACTACTACTACTAACTTTTCATTTAAATCAAAAGAACTTTTCATTTATTTTTAAATGTTAATAAATTAACTACAAAATCCGTAAAAAAATAATGATTTTTCATTTATTTCGTTTTTTAAATCCGTAAAAAATAAATGATATTTATGGCGTTTTCTTTTCTAAAAAAACTGTTGCCTTTTTTCTGCCCTTTTTTTACAAAATGCCTTTTTGTGTATAGTAATAAAAGGTAAACATAGACAAATTTGGTATCAAATTAAAGATATTTCAGATATCAATCTAACCGTGTATAAAATATGTCTAATTATTCCCTAATTTTCGTGCAATTTAACAAATTGTCACATTTTGCTATATTTTGGTGTTTTGATAAATAAGTTGAATATTGTTGGACATTTTTGAAGCATAGTTAAATAGGTCTTTAAAATACCTTTAATTTTATACCTAATATGCCTATATTTACTTATTATTTCTATGCACAAAAATACATTTTTTAAAAAACGGGTAGAAAAAAGGCAACACTTTTTTCAGAAAAGAAAACGGCATGAGTTTATTTCGTTTTTTGAACTGACCTAGAAATCTAAAAAGTTTTCTTTTTTTAACAAAACATTTTAAATGAAAATATTAACTGTAACAGAAAATCTGTATTTGTATGTAGTTTATTTTTTAAATAATGGACTAAATAAGTTGAAAAATATATTTCTTTTCTTTTTTACTGTATAAGGGTGATAACAAAAAATGTGATAAAAACCGTGTAACCACCTAATTTCTAATGCATGGATTACATATGAGTTACATATTTCGATATATATCAGCGCATTGTCACCTGTTTTACAAAATTTATAACAATCTGACCAATTTTTGGTTAATACATAAAATTTGTGACCAATTTTATAGGCCAAATGTAAATTCCGTAACAAGTAACTCATAAGGTTTTTAAACTTTAATAGCTTATATTTTAATAACTAACTGTAAGAATTTTTATGAAGAGGAAAAGTGCCGTTTTTAATAAAAATTAATACATTTTACAAACTATTTCGTATATCTTAGCTATCACGACTTCAACTCTGTAACGATTTTTCGTCATAATTTTTGATAAAAATGCATATACCAGAATTTTGGAGTTATCTATTATTTATATTCCGAAAAGTATAATGTTATTTATCCTCAAATGATCGTTGGACTGTAAGTAATCATCCAGTATAACAGACTTGAAGCTTTTCTGCAGCATGTAACATTCTCGAGATGAAAAAGGATGTCTTTAATAAGATTTGAAAAAAGGTTGTAAACTCCGTTCCTAATTTTTACACCAAACTATTTAACGAGTAAGAAAAACAATGTCATATTTGGATTCACCTTGTAGGCATCATGCGATTTTGTTTCGGAAAAAAAATTCTGACAAAGCGTTTCTGAAAGAAAATGAAAAAAGTAACCAAATGTAAACTCCGTAACTGCAAACTCCGTAACCACAATTGTTTGCATCAGGTTTCATTCAAATAAATGTAGATAAATGTTTAAAATATTTTAAAATAACCATAAACAGAGGTGATTCAACTAATATTTATGCGTCAAAAGACGATTCAACTAATAATTCTGCGTCAAATCAAAAAAAGTTATCAGTTTTTTACCCTAAACTGCTGGAGCGAAAAACGATTGATTTTGCATTTCATTGGTTTTTAATCGATATTTCGAGTCATTACTGACATTAGTTTGACAAATTAAATTTGTTTCACACAATTTAAGAATTTTTTGATCGCGAAATGTTATGTTTTTAATATATTATTTTGTAACTGCGCAACCGCTGTTTGGATTTTAAAAAATTTTATATTTTTGAAAAGCATTTAAAAGGACCAAAAATACAAAATTAAAAAAAAAATTAAAATTTTTTTCGCGGAATGAATTGTATTTTTATTCGCGAAACCGCCAATTTGATAAACACAAATTATATATCATTGGAAAGCCAGTTGAAAACCCAAATACGAAAAACTAATAAATTGAAGAAAATTCGTACGCAATTTTTTTTGTTATATCTTTTGCTTGCAGAAATGTAAACTCCGTTACAACAAAAAAGATTAAAATTGTGCAAAAAAAGTTATTGCGACAAGTTGTTGAAGAGATTTTTTGCAATTAGGTTTATAATGACTAAACTTACTGATTCCATTAAGAAAAAACCGAAATATTAACACTTTTTGCTTCCCACAAATTTGGCCAAAAATTTATCACATTTTTTGATTTCACCCATAATCATTTTAAAATAAATGTACGGATAATTTTTTAAATAAACTACAGTTAGTTACTGCAATAATATTTTCGGTGTAGTATTTAATTCAAAATAAAACAGTACGACTTTTCAGCATTTGTATGAAAAACTAAGGAGCCTATTCTAGGTACTCAGAAGTTCCAAATCTTTAAAAATATAGACCTTCGGGTAAATTCGACTCAAACCCATAGTAGGCCGAATATATTATAAGGATTAATATATGTATGTAAATTTGACTCTTAATCCTGTATAAATCCCCATACATACAATGATTGCACCCCATAAAGACAGAGAGAACCCCATACAGACAATCTGATGATAGTACTTGAAAATGCAGTTTTTCATAAAATTTTATTAAAAATTTCATACTCCGAATTAAAAAGTTCTTGTTTTAAAATTTAAGAAAATTTGCATTCATTTTGTGAGGAAGTCTTTACTAGTTTAATGAAAATTTTATTAGAACTAGTGCAAGAAAATTTTCTCTGTGCACACCACTACGTGGATAGGGTACACTGATAATAATTCATGCATACAAATACAAAAAATAAAATGTCAAAAAATGAAAAAAATTGTAAAATAAAAGAAAAATGGTTAATTTTACAAAGATTTTCTTTGTTTTCACATTAATTTCATATTTTTATGCATGGATTGTTATGAGTGTATTTTGAGTTTCTGCTGATGTTTGTAACAACAACAAAAATTGGACTTAGACCTACCTGTTAGTAACCGATTGATTCAGAACCAATTTTTGAGTCAATTAAGCTATGTTCATCTGTCTGTCCGTCGGCATGTTAATAAATATATTTTTGTTCGCACGCTACAGCTCCACATACAGAAATTTTGATGAATTTAAATATTCATTAACTGCACAAGATTGTAATCTATTGATTTTGGTTGAAATCGGTCCTTTTTTTGAACTAGTAACTCAAATGGGGCCGAATCCATAGCCTATTTATATTGTATAGAATTGAGCCAACTTTGGACCTTGCGCCGCCGATATATCCCAATTTAGTCTTAAATACATCTAACACTAGGCGAAATGAAAAATTTCTTACCGATTTATAATTTTAAGCATTTTGTTAACAAATTTTGACCCATTTATATTTCGGATCCAATCATTAATTGACTTTTAACCAGACTGTTGTAGGGTACTATTTAGTAGGCATTCCCGACTTTAAGTTTTTGTTAATTTTTCACACACTCATACTTCGTATCAAAACCACAAATATTTGTAATAAATAGATAACAAAATAACATATTCAATACTAGTATAAAAAGTCCTCAAAAATCAGATAAAGTTGTGTAAAGATTTCTGTTTTTGTTTTTTTTTTTGCAATTTCACTGACCTTGTTATAATTATTTTCGCTTTTGTTTCTTTCGAAGAAAACAAAAGTTTTCCAAAAATAAATTTGTTGATGACTGACACAAACAGTAAACTTATTATTTTCCAAGCAACTTTCACTAAACTAAACACTTCACGGAAACGGAAGTTGTACAAAATGATTGTTTTAATATTAAACTTCCGTTATTTAATTTTAAAACAGAAACCGTTTCAACGCGGAATTTTAGAAATACTGAGGAAACTGTAGTAGCAAATGTTATTAGTATTTGAAGAGAGTATAAAATTTTTACGGAAAAACGTTATTTTGATAAGAATATATTTTTTACTTTCTTTTTTTTTATTTTTTATTTGCCGCTTGGAAATTTTTTGTATAGACTTTACAAAAATTCACAGACTTCTGATTGTTTTGCCGTTATAGACATCACTTTTATATGATAAGAAAACTAACTGTTCCCAGTTGTTTGTAGTCTATAGATATTTTCTCTTTATTTTGTCGAATATGCTCTTATTTAGTTGAAAAAAATAATTTTTTTTTAGAGGGTTGGTAGGTTTGTGTTGTTTTCAAATCGTATACAAAAAAACTGTTGCTTTTGTCCCTGACATTGACACTGTTGCTCCTTTTTTTCTTTTACTTGTTCAAGGTTTTCAATTTAAAGGCAAATACAAACAAAATATTATAGTATGATTATAGTATGAAGTTTATTAAAAATTATAAAATTTGCAACAGTTTTAAATAATTATTTCTTATTAACTTTGTCATTAATATCGGATCTTTGAATGTTTACTTAAGGATAAATCGATTTTTCTGAAAGTACGCAGCAAAAATAGGGTAATGGTAGGTCATTTCCTTTTGCATTACTTTAAAACACAAACTAACTACTTACTAATAATGAGTTATAGCAAATAATTGCTGCTAACTGGTAAATAATTACATTTGTACCCATTTAGTATTTTTTTTTTTTTTTAATATTTGTTGATTAGTTTTGAAAATGTTTACAACTAAATCGACAATTTTCCGAGGAAAAAAGTTAGCATGAAAAAATATTAACTTAGAAAATCACAATAATTTCACCAAAATATCAATAGTGAATTAAATTTGATGTTTTTAGAAAAACATAATTCAATAATAGTACAGTAGACTAATAGAAATAAATCTGTAAAGCCAGCAGAAAAAGTTACTAAAAATTAGTTACAAATTTTCGAAGTTTTTTTTTTCGATTTTTTATTTTTTCAATGCAAATAAAAATTGAATTAATAAAAATACATATTGACAATAGCTGTATTTTGTCTCATTGCTATCAACGTTAAGTATTTAAAGCAAATCTACATTAAACCGATTGTAGTACAAAAAATGTTTAAACAGGTTATGTTTATAATTGTTCCTTTAAAATCGAACGTACGTCAGCAAAAGTTTTTAGGAAGTAACGCGAATAAGTTACATTAGATGTGAAAATGTATAAACGTTGAGTTTTCAACGTTGATAATTATCCGTGTTGAAAGTTAACGTGCATACGAAAAGTAATGTGTTAGTTTTCATCTTAAACGCGTTTTTATGCACTTTGAGCTTTGTTATGAGTTAACGGATATAGTTAAGTCGAAAACACAGCTAATATTAATTGTATTTGGTCTATACAACGCGTTTCAAAAAACATCACTTTACTATAAAAAATAAAAATGCCTTTTGGCTGTCCGTCTCCAATATACACAAATTGCCTGCACTTGTACGTACAAACCATACGTCAATGTGGCAATATTTGTGAAAAGGTGACACGGAGGAAATAAGAAGATAAACAGAGAAAATCTGAAGTAGAATGTTTGTATATGTCTGTTTGATCACTTCTGAAATTATTCATATAGAGACAATCTGACAATAAAAATATAAACAATAATACAATTTATTGGAAGATCACTGATGAAGCCTGTCCATAAAAAAGCAGAAACTAGATCTAGTCTGATTTGCAAATTTAATGTGTTTATAACTTTTGAGGAAGGATTCTTCTTCTTAACCTCAAACCTACTAAATTTTGAAAACTGCAGTTTACAATTTTTTAGCAAATATTTCTGCTAATTTTAGCAGTATAGACTGCTATTTGCATTCAACTAAATTTAGCTAGAACAGAGCAAAAATCTTGTAGATATAACAGTTTATTTTTTCTATTTTTGGTCTACTAATATTTATCAAAATTTACTGCAGATTTTACAGTACAATTTGTTATTTTCTAAATAACTAAAATTCTGTAAATTTAACAGTTGTAATGCTGCCGTTCTTATTTTACTAGTATTTAGCAAAAAAATCTGCTAATTTCAGCAGTTTTTTCAGCAGCATAATTTTTTACTAATTTTTAGTAACTTGTTCTGCTATTTTTACAGATTTATTTCTATGAGTGTCGATTTGTAGTACAGTAGAATATTACGAAAAAGGAGACACGGAGGAGATTAGAAGATAAACAAAAAATCTAAAGTAGAATGTTTGTATGTGTCTTTTTGATCACTTCTGAAAGTAAAAGCAATAACAGAAAGCTGAATAGGAAAGAAAACTATGAATAAGCTACGCCAAATTCAAGGCCTTACTTTGATTAGATGGCTAAGCTGTCGAACTTTAGTATAGCTACGTTTGTAATGTAGGAATGTATGGGTTCGAATCCTACAGCCGACGGGTTATTGAAAAAATGATCATATAGAGAAAATCTGACAATAAAATATAAACAATAATACAATTTAATGGCAAATCACTGACAAAGCCTGTCCATAGAAAAAGGCCGAAACTAGATCTAGTCTGATTTGCAAATTAATGTGTTTATAACTTTTAGAAAAATGTTTATTCTTCTTCTTAAACTCAAACCTACTAAATTAGAATATTTATACCCTACACCACTATGTGGTCAGGGTATTATAAGTTTGCGCTGATGTTTACAACACCAAGAAATATCGGTCCTAGACCCACCTTATAGTATACCGATCGGCTCAGATTTTTTTTAATTCGATTTAACGATGTCCGTCTGTCTGTCCATGCATTCTTGTGCGCACTCTACAGGTCGCAAATATTAAGATATTTTGATGAAACTTGGTACACCGACTTATGTCGGCCCAAGGACGACACCTATTGATTTTGATGAATATCGGTCCATGTTTAGACCTAGTGCCCATATAAGGGTCCTATTAAAATTATATGGTTTATACGCTGCAGGTCGCTAATATTAAGATATTTTGATGAAACTTGGTACACAGACCTATGTTGGCCCAAGGACGAAGCCTATTGATTTTGGTGAACATCGGTCCATGTTTAAACCTAGTGCCCATATAAGGGTCCCCCCAAAATTGGCTTGGTTACAAACTGCAGGCCGGAAATATTTAGATATATTAATGAAATTTGGTTCGCTGACTCACATTATAGAAAATTTTGACACAAGTCCCATTTTAACCCATTCGAATTTCGGATCCAAACATTAGTTGGCTTTTAACCAGACTGGTGTAGGGTATTGTATAGTGGGCATGCCCGACTTTAACCTTATTACTCGTTTTTAATCTAAATTTAATTACAAAAAGCTCTAGAAGTGCATAAAATTTGTTTATGTAAAAAAATAAGTTAGTAGAAAAATTGGTAAAACGTCTTGTATATCAACGTTTTCAGCAATTTTTTTGCTGTAATTCCGTTTTGAGCAAAAGTTTTAGTTATATTTTTCTAGCACTAAATTAATTCTGAAGTACTGTTTTACTAATTTATTTTTCTACCAAAATTGTGCTGATAAACACATTTATAGTGCGGACAAAAACCAGAAAGACAAGATGTAGATATCGCAGCTCTTCTGGATGTAGTACAGACAACGGAAATGATAATTTCAAAAAAAAAAAACTTACACAATTTCTATATATAAATTTTCACCAAATAAATAAATGCAGTATAAAAAAATAAGTTTTGCGTTCATCGATTTTTATAACCTAGGTTTCTATGTAATAACCTAATAATTACATGTAATAATTTTTAATTTTACATGTTAATAATTAAATATAATATATAATAAATATTATCCAAACTCATTGAAACATAAAATCAATATTATTGTCAAAATGAGATACCTTCACTTAATTGTGAATAAAAGCGAAACGCGTCCATCGATTTTCATGATCTATGTCTCATTTTGTTTAAAGGTTATGTGACTTTGCGTGAAAGTAATACGACTTGCCTTTTTTCCGTTTTGGATTTTTTATGAATTTAAAAAATAAAAAAATTTAATATTTTAGGCAAAAAATATTTTTTTTCTTCATACATTTATTTTTACCGGCAAAACTTTTGAGTATATAGAAAAACGTTATATGAACAGATTAAAGGAATTGTAATTTTTAATTTTTGTTTGAGCAAAATCGGACTAGTGGTTCTCGAGTTATGTCAAAAAAAAGACCACTTCTTAACTTCAAATCGATATATCTCGATTCCTAGACGTGACCCAGCGAAACGCCGGGACACGTATAACTTGTTTTTGACCGATATAACATCTCCCGTTGGTTTCATCCCATCCCGATTTTGACTGTCGCATAGTGTAATTATTAGTTAATCTTTAAATAAACAAAAGTCGCATTTAATTCTATTGAAGAAATTTGTTGAAACAAAATGTGTGTTGTTTTCAGCTGGACTTAGCATGTGGTTTTCGATATTTTGTTTGTTTTTTTTGGACTTGACAGAATTGCTTACCACTGCATAACAACAAGAAAAAACAACATAATGGCATTTTTTTGTTTTTTTTTAAATGATGTGTTTTGCGTTACACTAGCATACTACATCAAAAACTCAATTTGCATAAAAATTGGACTTGACAGGTTTGCCGACTAAGCCAACGACATATAACATACTTTGTACTAACTTCTTTTTTATGAGTATAGTCAATAGTTTTTTTTTCAATATTTTCAATCATAATGATATTCTTTTTATTCAGCAGACATAATGTAAATAAATACACAATATAATCAAGGTTTGTAAAATATATTTTCAGCGAGGGCTTAGATTTGCTTGAAAACAATATTGATAAATAATTTTTTTTTTTTTTTTTGGTATTGTTTTTATGATTTCTGCCAAATTTTTGCGTCTTAAATTCTAAAGCTTTTATTGAAAGGTTTTTTTGTTCTTTTTGTTTTGTCTTACAAATTTTCTGTGTAAATTGTTAATAAAGTTTTGTTTATGACCTACTATATTTCATAGTGTAACCTTGAAAACTCTTTTGGCTGCTTTATATAGAACTTTAGAAAACAAACGATGGTTCTATTGGGAAATAGTTTTTTTATACTATTTTTCCTGCCAAAAATGTTATAGCCAAACTTTCAAAAATTCTAAATTGAAAGTAACACAGTACAACAAAATAGTAAAATTTTGATGCATCGGGATTGCGACACATCATTTCTAATTGACATTGGGACGTAGATTACGAATATGGCCCTAGAATTTTAAAGTTAGCTATAGTTTAAGAAATATTTGCAAAAACGTTTTTGTGGGAAAATGAAAATTTTTAATAAACTTTTTGCAAAAAAAAATGCAAAATTAAAAGTATGAACGCCACTCTTTGCAAAATTTTAATAGGATGAAATATGCCCTTTAATTTGATATATCGCACGTTTTGACAGCTGCGATTATATTCACTACATATGCATTTTCACGATTTCGTTAAAAACACTATGCGACAATCAAAATCGGGATGGGATGAAACCAACGGGAAATGTTATATCGGTCAAAAACAAGTTATACGTGTCCCGGCGTTTCGCTGGGTCACCCCTAGGAATCGAGATATATCATTTTTTTTGACATAACTCGAGAACTACTAGTCCGATTTTGCTCAAGCAATTTTAAAAAAATTAAAAATTACAATTCCTTTAATCTGTTCATATAACGTTTTCCTATATACTCAACAGTTTTGCCGGTAAAAATAAATTTTTTTAAAATTGTTTGAGCAAAATCGGACTAGTGGTTCTCGAGTTATGTCAAAAAAAAAGACCACCAAAGGTCAAATCGATATATCTCGATTCTTAGGGTTGACCCAACGAAACGCCGGGACACGTATAACTTCTTTTTTACCGATATAACTTTCCCCGGTAATTTGAACCCTTCCCGATCACTGACCCCTACCATTTGTCTCACAGTGTAATAAATCTGCGATGAAAGGAATATCCAATTTTTTAAATTATGCCATTAGTAAACATCTCATGTTACTTAATTTATCAAAAAACTTTCGCACTTTGTATTTTAATTTAAATAAAAATTGGCTAAAGCTGAAAAATATTGCTTTTTTTAATACCTAAAAATTAAGGAGTCTGTGACGAGTCTGAAATTAAAAAACTCAGTTAAAGCCATTGAATTATGTAGTACACATATTTTCTAATAAATTTCAACACAGTTTTAGACAAATTGAAGTGTAAATTCCTGAAAACAACGATTTTAAAATATGCATGTTTCAAAAAGTACTATAAAAGGACATTTTAAATTTAATCGATTTTATTTTAAACATGCGGTTTTGTGTTTAAAAACCCTAAAAAAATATATATATATTCAAACATTTTGATTGGTTGAAAATAAATTAACCAATCAGAGTGCTCTAAAAATAAACCAAGTCCAAGCATACTGCCACCCAAAATTTTAAATGAAATCGACTTTAACAAAAATATACATTTTTGTAAATTGGCGATAAAATTTGTGTTTCAGATTGAATTTTGGAAAATGTTGATGCAAAAGTTGTGATTTTTTTGACAAAAAAATTTAGTGGAATATGAATTTACGTCACGTGTTAAGACTTTGCAAATCCGATTAAGGAATTCTATTTGGTTTGCAAAATAGGAAAGTAAGTGAATTTTTCATTTGAATTGCAATTATATCCTAGATCCTTCATCTAATCAAAATAAGTTGGTATGGTTCTAAAAGCCCAAAGTCTATACTTTTAAACCATATTAAAAATTATCCATAGTTTAGTCAAATATATGAATAAATAATAAATTTTAACGAAAAAACTGACTTTTTGCTAAAAGTTAAATTTGTGAATATTTCAAAAACTACACTCAGATAAAAAATTTAGAAAAAAAATTTGTAAACAGTTTCCATTCGAACTTTACTATTTTTATACTGATTTTTAGTACAATTTCTTTTTTTTAGTAATCATTTTTGCTATTCTCTTATTACAAATCACGGATTTTTTTACTAATTCTCGCTGCTGATTTTAGCTAAACATTTTACTAATTTTTCAAAACCTAGTGCTAAATATAGCAGAAAAATATACTAATTTAAAAATTTTTTTGTTTTTGATTTTTTACAATTCTTGTTTAGTTTATATTTGTTAATATTGATATATTCTTAGTTTGGAAATAACACTCAGAAAATTTGATTGCATCTTCAATGCATAAAAAGTTCATAACTGGAGAACCGTTTGCAATTTTGACTCCAAATTTCAAGTACGATGAAGTAATTATACGCTTGTTACAATCGAAAGAAAAAAAAAATTTTTAGATTTTACAGTTTTTGTTTTTTTTAGTACAATTTTTTGGTAATTTCAGCATATTAATTTTAAATTACAGTTAACAATAATTTACCGAAATTTAGTAGCTGCAACTAATTATTTATACTAATTCCATTGTACTAAAATTATGATATTTAGTAAGTTTTTTAACTGATTTTAGCAAATCGATTTTGAATTGCAGTTTACATAAATTTTACGAAAATTTACGTCTATTAATTTTTTCTACTAATTTTATTGTACCACAGATCAGCAGACATGTGTTGCTAAAATTAGCAAAAAATACCGCTGGCCTCAAAACAGTTAAATTTCCCGTAATAACAGCAAAATTTTCAGTAGCCATTACAGACTTTTTTGGTTGAGTGTAGAGCTTATTTTAAAATTTGGTGTTCACATTCGTGATACTCACCCTAAAATCTATCAGAATTGATATGTCGCATGCCCGATGCATTTTTAGTGTTGTACTGTGTAATCTATGAAGTAATTTAAATATCATAGAATTTTTATACCCTACACCACTACGTGGTTAGGGTATTATAAGGTTGTGCTAATGATTGTAACACCAAAAAATATTGGTCCTAGAACCACCTTATAGTATACTGATCGTCTCAGAATTTTTTTTTATTTCGATTTAACGATGTCCGTCTGTCCGTCCGTCCGTCTGTCAGTCCACGCATACTTGTGAACACTCTACAGGTCGCAAATATTAAGATATTTTGATTAAATTTGGTACACCGACTTCTGTCGGTGCAAGGACGAAGCCTATTCATTTTGGTTGAAATCGGTCTATGTTTAGACCTAGTGCCCATATAAGGGTACCCCCCAAAATTTTCTTTTTCACACGCTGCAGGTCGCAAATACGAAGATATTTCAATGAAATTTGGTACACAGACCTATGTTGGCCCAAGGACGACGCCTATTGATTTTGGATGAAATCGATCCATGTTTAGACCTAGTGCTCATATAAGGGTCCCCCCCAAAATTAGCTTGGCTACACGCTGCATGTCGCAAATACGAAGATATTTAAAAGAAATTTGGTACACAGACTTATGTCGGCACAGGGATGACGCCTATTGATTTTGGTTAAAATCGGTCCATGTTTAGACCTAGTGTCCATATAAGGGTCCTCCCAAAATTGGCTTGGTTACACGCTGCATGTCGCAAATAGGAAGATATTTCAATGAAATTTGGTTCGTTGACTCACATGCTCCCAAGGAAAAAGCCTATTGATTCTAAATAGGATCGGTCCATATTTGGACCTATCGCCCATATGGGCTATATTTTCAATGTTCTCTTCTTTTATGATTTTATAGAAAATTTTGACACAATTCTGTTTTAACCCATTCAAAATTTCGGATCCAAACATTAATTGGCTTTAAATAAGACTGATGTAGGGTATTATATAGTCGGCATGCCCGACTTTAACTTTTTTACTCGTTAAATATGTAGATTAGGATGTCCCTTAAATTAAAATTTGTAGATTTTCGTTCATTACACCATCCAGTTTTGTTCTAGTTGGTTCAAAATGGAAGAACTTGATTTTTTTTTAAACATTAACCGGTGCCGAATTATGGTCGAAAATGGGCAACTTTTGGAGAAAGGAACATTTTTATTAAAATTCGCCAAAATTCGAAATTTTGAAAGAATTCATTTTTTCATTTAATAATGAAATACATATATATATAATATATAATATATATAATTTAATTGAAATGCAAAGACATCCTTTTTTAAATTATTTAAAAAAAATTAAAATACTTAATTTGGAAGTGTCAATAGCTAATTTTGTAATATAATAATAGTTATAATTTAAGAAAATAAAATAAATTTCAAAAATGATTATTCGTGTGTTGTGTGTAGAGCGACTCCGTTCCAGGACATTTCATGAAAAATTATTATTTTGCCAAAAATTGTACAAAATCGTTTCCCATTATGTTCCATTTATTTCCACTCGTCTAGTTTTTAACCCTCTAACCGGCAAGCCCGCCTCCAGGCGGGGTATATTTAATTGACCAGAAATGCGCCAAAGGGGTATTTTATAATAAGAAATTATGCTTTTTCCACAGAAAACAAAATTTGTAAAATTTTTTGTGAAGAATTATTTTGTATACAATGCACGGTTTGGAAGCGAGAAAGTGTCAAAGATAAAATTTCGTAAAATTTCAAAAATTAAATATTTTAAAACAACCAAAAGTTTCAGAAATCTTAAAAACATATTTAAATTGACTAAAACAATTGATAGTGACCATGAAGTAAGATTGGAGCTTAAGCTATTCAAAAAGTTCCTTACTTTGGTCCAAGGACGTACAGGATTCCATAAGGATACCTTTAAAGGACATCGCCTTAACTTCAAAACGAATGGACGGATTTTTCTGAAATTTGGTAAAAAGAATATATTTGGTATAGGTAGCAAAGCTTATAAGTTTGAATAATATATATTGAAGTTTTGGTGCGTTTTCGCTCAATTTCGCATTTTTCGAAAAACGAAAATCGCTACAACTTCTTAAGTAACAGCACAAAAAATGTAATTTTTTTATTGTAATTACATCTTGGTAAGAGAAATAATTTGTGCCTAAACCTAGTAACTTTTATGTGCTAGTTTTCGAGATTCACCCTTAAACTATTTTGGCCCATATCGCCTAAAAAAGGCAACGAAAAAAAATTTTGTAGAAGAACTTATTGTTTATTTTTCGTGAGAAACACATGGTATAAATTTCATTGCAAAAAAGCTAAGGCCGGTTAGAGGGTTAAATTACACTCGTTCCCCATTCCATTCCATTTCCTAACTTTAGTGTTTCAATTCCACTTGTTTTCGCATTTTTTCAATTTTGCTCGCCGTATTATTTCACTTTGTTTTCCGTTTAGTTGGCTAGGCACTCTTTTCCTTTGCACGCCAGTTTTTAGAACGTTCCTGTCCAAAATAAAAAAAAGTATCTTGGTAATTTAGGGTTATCGGACATTTATGCTGGAGGAGGCTGCCTACATACTGCATTTCAACTTCCTAACCTGTGGGATAAGAAACCGGTCACCGGACACGTCGCGTGACCGGTTCTTGGATACAGGGACCGGTTATTTTATATGAAAAGGGCCGATAACTTTATATACTTGTCCAGTACTAATAGAAAAAAAATCTGTAAAAAATTAGTTAAAACTACTAAAAATTAGTTAAAAATTATGCTTCAGAAAAATTTTCTAAATTAGCAGATTATTTCTGCTATAAATTAATAAGATAGGAACAACAAAAATAAAACTATTAGATATACAGAATTTTAGTTACATTTGATTTGATTTTTTGTTAATAGAAAATAACAAATTAATGTGCTAAAATCTGCAAAAATTTTGCTAAATACATTAATTAGTAGCCCAATAAATTATGAAAAATTTTAAAATGTTGAAAATTGTTTTCGTTTTTTTTTTAAATGCAAATAAAATCTGTTTACCGAATATTTCTGCTAATTTAGCAGAATAGACTGCTATTTGCATTTAACTAAATTTAGCTTAAAATAACAAAATTTTTGTGGATATAACAGTTTATTTTTGCAATTTTTAGTCTACTAATATTTAGAAAAATTTTCTGCAAATTTAACAGCACAATTTATGATTTTCAATTAACTAAAATTTGACTTAAATATAACCAAAATTTTGTGAATTTAAGAGTTTTATTTTTGTTGTTCTTATTTTACTAGTATTTAGCAAAAAATTCTGCTAATTTAACAGTTTTTCCTTCAGCATCATTTTTAACTAATTTTCAGTTGCTTTTTCTGCTATTTTTACAGAATTCTTTCTATGAGTGCAGGAGGAGGTCAATTGCCCTTGCGACTGTCACAGGACCGATGGAAAAGAACCTGTCACAGGACTTACCCAAAAGAACTTGTCACATGACTGAAACAAAGGACCTGTTACTGGACTGACGAAAAAGAAATATGAAATATAAAAAATTATGAAATAAGTTCTCCATAAGCTATCTTTATGTCGTTCCCAAAGGAAGTTCCTTATAATGAGTGTTGTGTTTTTTATCGATGGAAAAACTAAAAAATTGTGTCAAATAACAAGTAGGGCCAGAAATAAAATTTTTAAATTGAAGAGTTTTTCTGCGAAACTCAAAACTTTTTTCTGTTTTTTTTTTACCTATAATAAAAAAAAGCAATCCATATATTTCAACTAAAATAAATATTGTACTTTCTCTAATACCATTAGATTACTTTAAATAAGAGATATCAAATATTAACATTAACGTGATTTACCTACTTTGGGCTCATGTTGTTAGATAATTTTTAATGTAAAAAAGCATGCAAATTAAGGAAGTTCAAATTTCATGTTTCTCCGATAAATAAAAAATTTTATAAATATAAAATATGAAAAAGGCACAAGAAACAATAGATAGATTTTATTCCATAATAATGTAAATTTAGCATTCAAGGATTCCAATATAAAAAGAAAAATAATAGGGGTTTTCATATAAACTCGTATTCTACTCATAAACAGAGTAAACCTGGTGTGTTTATGGGTTTAATAAAAAACTCAATACATGAAAAATACGGTTGTTATTCATACAAGGTTTACAAGAATTTTACGAGTTTATATGAAAACCTCTAATATTTTTAAGGTTCAACAAATTGAGCTACCTTTATATATAGGTGGAACTACATATAAGCTTTGAAAATAAAAAAGAAATTTGTGGATAGAATTTTTTGTATTGACATTTCATGCATTAATAATGGGATTGTGTAGAATTAAACATAAGAGAAGAAAATGTGAAATTTGTTATTGTATTAATCACGTTTAGAATATTAGGGACTGATGAAATTTAGTTGAGTGAAATTTTGCAAGAAAATGCCGTTATGGATTTATATAGTTTTTTTAGCAAATAGTAATTTTTTATGCATACCCAGTACACTGAGAGAATTATATTGTCTTCAGTAATGCATTTCTTCATATACTTAAAATAATACGTCAGTAAAAATATCTGTCAAACGGGTTTCAAATCGATTTGACTAATTTTTAATAAATTTTTAGTTGAAACACTGATTTAAACAAAAACTTTAGTTAGCTTTGTTTAACATAATACTAAAAATCCTCAGTACTTTAACTAGTTTCGAGTGTTAATTTTTAAAATTATTTATAACTAGGGCAAGGAATTCCATGTAAATGCATGTTTTTCCTCGATAGTCCGAATCATCAAATTTAAAACAAAATGGCATCGATTTGCAGTTGCTCATTTTGCATATTTCGACTTCAAATGCATATTTGGTGCCTTTTTAATGCATATTTTGTGCTTTTTAATGCATGTTTGTGCATATTTTTAATTTTTAGGAGCATTTTTTATTTTGTGAAAAATATAAAAAATTTATACGTTTTCATATTTCATGATTCAATCAAAATTTTTTTCTCATTATTTTTAAAAATAAACATTCTTAAAAACCTTATTGACCTATGGCAAAGCTTCGAGTTCTGTGTCTGTTTGCAAAATAGCTAACTTAAATATATTTTTAAGTTTTAAAGTGCATTATTTTTGCAAAAAAAAAAAAAAAAAAAAATTTTAGTGCATATTCTTGTAAAAATAAGTTGGTATATGTTCGTCATTTTATAACTCGTGAACCACTCAACCGAGTTACAAACCAATACATGCGTTGGAAAGGTCTACTTTTACTGATGGTTCATATAAAAAAATGTTGAAAAATGTCTACGCATACGCGTTATACACACTCTTTTGTGATGGTGTGTTTTTCCCATATAAAAAGTGTGATCGATATACAAATTTTTATTTTTCAACGGATTTCTGTCAACCAATTTCTGTCATCCTCAGGGTACGTTGAGGATGGTCTGTAGATGGTTTATGTGAAGTGTGCACAAAATTGGCCCATTGGTTCCGGAGGTATGGCATCCCTACATATAAAATTTTCGTGTTGCTATGACAACCAGGCAGCACTTATAGCAGTAACCTAATCTAATCTCAGCTCATCATATCTCATCTCAATTTTTTTTTTGTGGAAACACATTTTTTTTTTTTGGAAACATTTTTTTTTGTTGAAACTTTTTTTTTGTGAAATATTTTCTTTTTTTGGAAAAAGTTTTATTTTGTTTGGAAACACTTCTTTTTTTTGTGGAAACTATTTTTTTGTGGAAACTTTTTTTTTGGAAATTTTTTTTTTTCTTTGTGGAAACATTTTTTTTTGTGAAAACTTTTTTTTTTTTGTGAAATATTTTTTTTTGTAGAAAAAAATTTTTTTTTGGAAACACTTTTTTTTGTGGAAACTTTTTTTTTGTGGAAACTTTTTTTTTTTGTTGTGGAAACACTTTTTTTGTAAAAAGTTTTTTTTTGTGAAATATTTTTTTTTTTTGTGGAAAGTTTTGTTTTTGGAAACATTTTTATTTTTTTGTGGAAACTTCTTCTTTTTTTTGTGTAAATTTTTCTTTTTAAGAAACTTTTTTTTTTGTGGAAACTTTTTTTTTGTGGAAACATTTTTTTTTTTTTGAAACATTTTTTTTTTTGTTGAAACACTTTTTTTTTGTTGTGGAAACTTTTTTTTATTTTTTTGTGGAAACTTTTTTTTTCTTTGTGCAAACACTTTTTTTTGTGGAAACACCTTTTTTTTGTGAAAACATTTTTATTTTGTGGAAATTTTTTTTTTTTTTGTGGAAACACTTTTTTTGTGGAAACAGTTTTTTTGTGAAAACTTTTTTTTTTTGGTGGAAACCCTTGTTTTTGTGGAAACACTTTTTTTGTGGAAACACTTTTTTTTTGTGGAAACACTTTTGTTTTGGAAACTTTTTTTTTGTGGAAACTTTTTTTTTTGCGGCAACACAGTTTTTTTGTGGAAACACTTTTTTTTGTGGAAACACTTTTTTTTTTGTTGTGGAAACTTTTTTTTTATTTTTTTGTGGAAACTTTTTTTTGTGCAAACATATTTTTTTTTCTTTTTGCAAACACTTTTTTTGTGGAAACATCTTTTTTGTGGAATTTTTTTTTTTTGTGGAAACACTTTTTTTTGTGGAAACATTTTTTTTTGGGAAAACTGTTTTTTGCGGAAACTTTTTTTTTGGTGGAAACACTTTTTTTTTGTGGAAATATTTTTTTAATACACTTTTGGGAAAGAATATTTGTCCACGGCCACTTTTTTTAACACTCTTTTGTCTACGCGCACTTTTTTTAACACATTTTTGTTTTTTTGTTTTTAAACGCACATTTCTATTAAGGAAAGTAATATAGAGTTTGTTTAGGACCATTTTTTTTTTTAACACTTTTTTAACACACTTTCGGGAAAGAACGGGGAAATTAAACGGGGAACAAGTGGAATTGAAACTCGAGAAAATGGCAATGGAACAGAGAACGAAATGGTAGGGAATGCGGAACGAAATGAAACAGAACGGGGAACGAATGGATTCGCAATGACAATAAACAAATCACAAAGAGAGTCATAGGGTATACATATAAGAGTGACTGACTGACTTATTTTACCCTCTAACCGGCCTACGCTTTTTCACCAAAGTATAAATAAAATCCAAAAATGAAATTTTTTGTGCCTTTGATTAAGAAGATGTAACGATTTTCGTTCTTCGGAAACTACCAAATTGAGCGAAAACGGGTCTTAATTTTAATAAATATTGGTACTAATACTAAATTTATTCTTTTTGTCAAATTTCATAATGATTCGTTTTGCAAGTTAAGACGATGTCCCAGAAAGGTATCCTGATAGAATCCTGTATGTGCTTGGACCAAAGTAATGACTTTTTTAAAAGCTAAAGCTGTTGTCTTACTTTGTGTGTATTATAAATGGTTTAAAAGTAACTTAAATATAGCTGTATTTTCGACTTAACTATATCCGTTAAATTTCAAAAAAGCACAAAGTGCATAAAAACGTTTTTTAGACGAAAACTAACATATTACTTTTCGTATGCACGTTAACTTACAACGTGGATAATTATCAACGTTGAAAACTCAACGTTTATTAATTTTCACACCTAGCGTAACTTCTTCTCGTTACTACCTAAAAAGTTTTGCTGACGCACGTTCAATTATACCAGAACTATCATAAATACTAACTATTTAAAAAAAATTGATACTCCAATCAGTTTAACGTAGATTTGCTATAAATACTTAACGTTGATAGGTATGAACGAAAATACAGCTTATATTTTACAGATTTGTTTTTTCTGGGATTGTATTGCGTTTCTTAAAATTTGAAGAAATTAATAAAATTTTTTAATGAAAATCTAATATTTTTAATATTTGCAACACAATTTTTATCAAAATAGTTTGTATGAAAATTTGTAAAAAAAAAACGGGATAAAACATTAGTTCGTTATATAAAATATTGGCTATAACCGATATTCGTTACAACCTTATTATTTTTTATGAATTATGCAAGTAAATATTTTCGGACCCGAAAAATAGTGCGTTATAGTTCGTTATAAGCGAATTCTACTGCACGTGACTGTATTGTTTTAAATTTCATTTAAATTACAATTCGTATGTATTATATTTTATTAATCTGACTTTTTAACACCATCTACGGAATATTTTAATGAACTCTTCATGTGTTTTAATTTTAGAAATGTAGTTACTTGTTCCTACAACGTAAGTATTCATTTATTTCATTGTTTTTAAAAAACTTTTCAAAAATATTAATTCATTTCCTAATGAAGGAATAACCCTACGGGAAAATCATATGATTTTCCTGTATTCATTTAATATGGCGTTGTCATAGTAAGGGTAAACTGGATTTATGTGGTTTATCAAAGAACATACCTTGAACAGCACCCGGTTTCTGTATCTAATGCGAGAATTTTACGCATCAAGAAATGCATAGTCACCCTGCTTTCTGTAGGATGAGTTATGGGTTGATAAAGTTGACTAGAATTTTAGGGGTTAATTATTTAGGGTTTGTAAATTTTACAGCTGTGTATGCATTATATTTTTTCACTGAGAGAATTGTCAGCAGGATATAAATGATATTTTTTTAACAAAACCAATGAAGTTTCACTGGAACTCGTCCATTGTAACTTTCCTTGGAATTAATGGAATTTTGCATAAAATGTTGGGAACATTTTCATTTTATTTATTAAAAGTTTCACACACTCAATGAAAAGTTTCAATAAAACTGGGTTCATAAAATATATGCAATTTTTTCCTCCAAATTAAGAAATTTTTCATTTCTCCCTATGAATTTGCTAACCTAGTCCCAAGTTTGGCCAAAAATGAGTTTTTTTTTTTTTTGTAAATTTGCAAAATTTTAATTTTCAGTTTTTTTTTAATTTTTATTAGCAAAATATAACAAAGTTGTAAAGAAAACTTCTTTGCTTTATTGAAAAAATTCATTAAAACTCGTCCAGCAAAATTCTCTCGGTGTAAAATACGAAATTAGATAGAGGAATTCAGGCTTATATATTTTCAAATATATTTTATTGTTTGCGAGTCACCCTATGCATAATAAAGTAGGGTTGCATTCTATAACTTTTGCGATGTAAGAAATATGGGAACGGGGTACAGGTCACTGAAGTTTAAATCACTCAATTCATTTCTATCATGAAAATAATTTTCTCAGTGTCCATTTCATTGCTGCAAATAACTCATGCTGGGCAATTGTATAAAATTCGTAAATTTTCTGATATGCGAATATTACACGTGCTACAGCTTAAATGTCATAACAACAATTTATGTCCCTTTAAAAAAAAAACCTGAAAGTAAAGTGTGCGTCTCATTAAAATAAACAGACATTTACCTGTTAAGGGGATAGTCTGACGTGGAGCCTTTAAAAAATCAAAATAGTTTTTTGCTAATACAGAAATATCGTATTAAAATTTTCAGAACGAAATGCAATCCGATTTTATGTGGTTTAAGTTTCAATTGCATTTTTCTCTTTTCTTTTTTTTTGTTTCAATAGGCTGCCATTTAGGAAGTACCTACTTAGAATTTTATTCTGAAATTTTAGTATGATATTAGCTGTGTTTTCGAATTAACTATATCTATTAACTGGGAAAAAAACTGAAAGTACACGAAAATGTATTTGAGATGAAAGCTAACACATTACATTTCGTATGCACGTTAACTTGCAACGTGGATAATTATCAACGTTGAAAATTCGACGTTTATATATTTTTACATGTAAATAACATAACATTACTCCCTAAAAAGTTTTGTTTTCATACGTTCGATTATACCGCAACTATTATCAACATTAACTGTTTATAATTTTTTTATACTTTAATCTTTTAAATGTAGATTTTCTTTAAATACTGAACGTTGACAAATATGACCGAAAATACAGCTATTATTGTTGAAAATTACTATCGATTTGTAACAAAAAATATCGATTTCTTGAAGGTTCTAAATCAGGCTGTCCCCTTAAGGTCGTATGTAAAAACACAAGTAGGTATGATTTTTTGATTGAATATAATGGTTGATGATGTACGGTTATTTGTATAATGAAATTTATGTAAGTAAATAATAACTCGAAAAAAGTATTATGGACTTATGTATTTACATAAGGGTGCCAAAATAAATGCTTTTTGCAGCAAATGTCACACAGACCCTTAAGTAGATTGTTTATTGCATTTACAATGTAAATTGTATAATCTAAAATATAGAAATAATATTTTTATTGTATAAACTTACCAAATACTCTCGTAAATCTTGTTGTACACTAGATAGTCACGAAATTCGAAGACTTTCAAATTTCGGGATGTAAAATCATGCAAACGATGCTAATTATAGGGCTAATTATGGAAAAAATACCAACAAATTGTTTCGAGGGTACTTATAGTTCGAATTGAGATTTTGGCAACTGACTCAATTCGGTTAGAAAAAAAACACGGTTGTTACAACGAAATTGTTCTGAGAGTATAGTTTCTGATTTTACTTCGATAACACTATTCAACAAATCAGTGTACCGGTCGGCTCAGAATCACTTTTTGTTTCGATTTGCCGATTTCTGTCCGTTTGTCCAGGCATTTTTGGGCGCACGCCAAATTTCATAAAAATATAGAGGTATTTTTATGAAATTATTTACACCACTTAGGTCAGCCCAGAGCGAAGTCTATTTATTGATTTTGTTTAAAAACGGCCTATGTTTAGACTTAGTGCCAATATAAACGCCCCCCGAAATTTACTTTTTCGCAACCCTAAACTTAAAATAATACGTCAGTAGAAAAATCTGTCAAACCGGTCTCAAATCTATTTGACTAATTTTTTAACAAATTTTTAGTTGAAACACGGATTTAAGCAAAGATTTCAGTTATCTTTATCGAACATAATACTAAAATTCCTCAGTACTTTTACCAATTTTGAGTGTTAATTTTCAAAATTATTTAAAACTACCCAGTCAGAAAAATACAAACGGGAAAGCGTTGGCAAAGCACTTTAACAGGTGGTACAAGTACTGGCAAAAAGTGCTTTCCCATTCCCAAAATGATAACATCATTAGACAAAAGGACCGGCTGTTCAAAAAGCGCCGGAAAAGCACTGGAGGAACAAAAATTTTAAACGTTGGCAAAACGCTGGCAAAACCAATAAATAGGTGGTCTGGAAATATATTTTCCAAAATAAAATTAAAAAAAAGTTCATATGTATTTTTTTTGGTCCTGCCGTGATTTGAACCGAGGCCGTCAGATTAGCAGACGATTGCTCTACCCACTGAGCTAATAATAATATTTGATAGCTAAACACATAAATGAGTGATAACCGCTGGACAACTACTGGCTGTGCCAAAATGCTAGTACTGGCAAACAATTTTTTGTAGCTAGTATGCCAGTGTTGGGAGGGCAAAAAAAAAGTTGGTCTTGAAGGAGCTTTCCCACAAACAAAAAAATTGATTTTATAAAACAAAAAAAATTTTAAATTAAAAAAAATCCAAAAAAAATTTTTTGCTTGCAACCGGATTTGAACTCGGAACCTTCCGACTACAAACATTTTTTAACGAATCGTCAGCATTTTTATAAAATCATTGGTTTTCCAGTAAATTGATTTTTATACGCCTGGTAGCATTTTCTAGGTAGCACTGGATAACCACTGGTTGCAAACCTTGGCATATCACTCTAAGCCAATTCTTTGCCAGTGGTTTTTTTTTATAAACCACCGAAATTTTTGTAAAACAAATACTGGTAAAACGCTTTTCGCAAACGCTGGCAAAGCGACCCAAATGAGTGTTCTGCCAGTCATTTATTTTTAATACCGTGGTTACCCAGTGGTATGCCAGTGCTTGATTTTTTGTACCACTGGCCATTTCTGAACTTTATTGTTAAAATATAATATTTTCATGTTCTCAAAATCTAAGCGATATAGAGCAAAACGGACAAAATATTTGCTCCTTTGGAGTGCCCTTACATGCCCTAACATGATGTGGACTAGGCCCGGGGAGGGTCCTAAATTTGAATAAATTCTGCGACTCAGTATAATTACAGATAAAACTAATTTTTAACTAATAGTTTTACTAATTTTTTTAGTTAAATTTAGATTTGTTAAATTTAACAAAACCAAGTGTTAAAATCAACAAATTTTATGAAGCCAAAAAACAGTAATAAATTTTGTTTAAGTAACAAATTTTTCTGTTCAGCCAACAGACTTAGTATTTTGAGTGCAGTAGAGTACCCATAAAGTATATTTAACATGCAAAAGTGTTATATTTTCATCTCCTCAAAATAATATCTCCGCAAAAATTGGTCCTCTGGGATTAAAACAGGTCAATCACCCGTTGCTTTTAGCCCTAAAAATGGACAAAAATCAGTTCTTCTTTGCTTCTTTGCTCTATAACTCTTAAAGTAAAGGTTTTACAGAAAAATGAAGTTGGCAATAAAGTAGCAAGTAGATTGACGTATCAATGACGTGTCATTGTGATTTAAGTGGTTAAAAACCAAATTTGTGTTTAACCACTTAAATCACTTTGAATTTAACTACTTAAATCACCATGACGTGTCATTGGTACGTGAAAAGTGTGTATGAGAAAAATACTAGGCACATTATTGTCTGTAGATATTCTCATACAGTATTTTTCTGTAAAACCTTTACTTTAAGAGTTATAGCGCACAGAAGCCTTGAACTAATTTTTGAGCGCCAATTCAAAATAAGCACGAAATTAACTCTTAAACAAATTTCAAGTTTTGACTTATTTCTGGCACTGAACCTAAATTTTAAACTTTGATGACTTCAGTAACTTATAGTAGAATTTCATAACAAATATTTTTGAGGAACATTTTAATCCTCTAACTCTTCAACTTCCGGGTCGTTTATGTCCCTTTCAAAAAAGGGGCCAAAAGTTCCTTTAATTGAAGAGGGTTAAAATGTTCGACAAAAATATTTATCGAGAAATTCTACTGTAATTGTCTGAAGATATCAAAGTTTCTAATTTAAGTTCAATGCCAGAAATAAGTCAAAAGTTAACATATGTTTAAGGGTTAATTTCGTACTTATACAGAATTGTCGCTCAAGTGTCCCACAAACCTAGATTTTAGGAGGAAACCACATGAATCTTCCATTTGAGGTATAAGACGTGTTCAGCAAACTTATGTAAAACACTACGGGGAATATTTCCGTGGAACATTTTAACCCTCTAACTATTCAACTTACGGGTCTTTTTTGACTCTTTACAAAATGGCGCCAAAAAAAGTCCCTGTAATTGAAGAGTTAGAGGTTTAAAAAGTTCCATAAAAGTTTACCTAGTAGTGTTTTGCATAAGTTCGCTCAACACATCCTATACCTAAAATGGAAGATTCACATGGTTTCCTAGTGCACATATGTAATAAATCTATAACTCAGAATCAGTTTTTGACAGTTCTGCACACCGCAGAAGCCTCTTTTTGCCAGATCCTATTGTTTACTCTCAACCTATCCGAAAAAGTGCGGGGAGCTGGAAAAATAACACTTTGCACATATGGGCGCTCTAATATATAATTCCTTTAACAAAAGTGAAAAAGAAAAGAAGACGTAATTTTTTACTCCTATTTTAAAGCCCTTAAATCCCCAAGCTGATCGATAATCTCAGACACCACCAACCTTAGAATTATTTTCTCTATAATATATCCGAATTTCATCAATATCGAAGATTATCACATGAAACACTTTCCTTGTAAGAGAATTATCTTTGCATTCATTAAATATCATCGGCGTTATGCAAAAAGTAGCAAAAAAGTAACACACTTACTCCCACTTGTATAAAACAACCGTAACTCTATGCTTGAAATAGCAATAAATAAAAAAAAAACGTACGTCTATATTTGAATTTATAGGAAAACATGTGTACATGTGATCATATGCACATGTGTCGTGCAGAAAATAGCGTGAAAAACGTGATATAACGTGTGTGTAATGGAGTGAATAAGTAAAGCAGATTTTCAATAAATTTGTCAGGCACGTTTCTTGTTTTCCTACTATATTTTTTATGCCCATATGTTTTAAATTAAAATCTAAACTATATTTAGTGTAGTGCTTGTTGTATGTTTTGGTAATTGAAAAATTACAATAAAATTATATAAATTATATTAAAAAGAAATAAGTAGGTGCCTTTTGTTCTCTCAATGCAATTAATTCGAGATATTTTTTTCTTCCAAGTTGATCGATAGGATATTGTATATTTTCTATTATTAATAATAAGAAATATTCTAAGGCACATTAGTTTGCATAAATTTACTAAGGAGAATAAATAGTTATATTAATTAATAACGCATTTATCTTATATTTATGATAATAATCAATTTCAATTGTATATACATTTACTATCACTATACTATAGTTACTATAGTTCAATACACCGTCTACTTATTTATTTGGAAAAAAAACTGGAAAACGATAACAAAAATCATATTTTTTTCTTTCAAAGCACTAAATTATAAGAACACTTTAATTATCCATATACATAGTAGATTTGCCGTATTGGTTTCAAAAGAGTCCGTTTTAGGGATGCCAGTTGGGATTGGGTTTTTAAAATCCCGGGATTTCTAAATTTCAAAAACTGGATGCCGGAACGAATCAAGATTTTTTTGCCATTTGGGGAACTTTTTTTTTTGAAAAAAATATACAGAAAATTTAAATTTATGTAAAAAAAATATGAAATATATCCAATGGGTACGTAATTGGTACATATACCTACTCCGGTTTTTTAAATAAACGAGAGAATTGAAAAAAATTAAAGCACTAAAAATTTAACTCCGTCGATATTTTTTTTTCAAAACTGCAAATAACGCATATTTTCTAAAAAAAATATGTTATTTGTTTTTGCATAAACAAATCTTTTTACAAATGGGACGTTTATAAAAAAATGTATAAAAATTTTCATATACAGTTTCAAAAAC
Organism: Leucophora obtusa; assembly: GCA_949987735.1. Classification (NCBI taxonomy): domain Eukaryota; kingdom Metazoa; phylum Arthropoda; class Insecta; order Diptera; family Anthomyiidae; genus Leucophora; species Leucophora obtusa. The sequence continues at coordinate 33,235,291 of OX465299.1, read as the reverse complement.
ATTAAAATGCAAAACGCTTTTATATCTCGTTTTAAGAACAAAGCGACTCATACCGCTTTGAGAATAAGTGCATCATATCTAGGGTTCATGTCCCGGGAATTCCCGGGACGGGATTCCCGGGAATCCCGCCCTTTTTTCAATCCCGCAATCCCGGGAATTTAGTGCGGGATTTCCCGGGATTTTTTGTATTCTTCTACAGAAGTTGTAGCTAGTATATTAAAATTTTGGAAACTTTATTTCAATTAAAAACATTGATTGTTTTAAAAATAATTTAAATAAAAAATATTTAAAATTAAAAAATGCGATTTAAAATTTAATAATATAATATATAATATAAAAAAATATTACTCAGGCCGAATTTTTTGGGTTTAATTAAACCGAAAACAAATTTTATTAGACATTATCAAGTTTAAATTCCAACAAAAATACTCGTACCTCGGAAATTTTATATTTTTTAATGATGGTCCTTGTTCAAATAAAGCAATATACATACACACCATTTCAACATCAGTATTTCAGCTCCAAATACATCCAAAAAAACTCGGCATTAAAATTAAAGTATTAAATTAAAATTCAATTAAAAAAAAATTATAATATTTTCGTATTTTCAATTGATGTAAGTGTTTTGAGTTTTTTTTACCTACTACAAATAATTTCATTTAAATTTCAATTGCTATTCCTTTATTTCAGTTGTATTTTTCAAATTTTATGTTTTTGTTAGATTAAATATTGTTGACTTTTGGTGTTGTTATATTTTTAGTATTGTTTGGCTTTAAGTCATAAATTTTTAAAAAATAAAATATTTTGTATTTTATTTTTTAATTTTTTTCCGATATTTCGATTTGCATCGCAAATCATCCTCTGGGATATTTAAAAAATACAATATGGGATACGTATATAATACTGTTATGTAAAATACTGTTTAGACAAAATACTGGCCAAAAAAACTTTAAAAATCCTGCTTTTCACAATACTGTTTTGCAAAATTCTATGAAGTAAAAATGCTGGTTTACAAAATTTATTTTATTAAAAATAACTTCAACAAAAGTATATAATTTTCAAAAATTAACAAAAGCATTTAACAAAAAATTAATTTCAATGCATTTTATAAACTTAAATTAGTACAAGATTTTTTGCAATTCGCTTTAGGTAGCCTGTATGGCTTAATTCACACCTCTTTTAATGTTTGTGTACGCTTTTCTTTAAATTTATGTAACGTCTTTCTCCATTCGCGCGTTTTGAAATGGTATTTACAGCTACCACGACCTCATTACCCAACTGCCTGATAAGGTAGTATAATCCTGACTTTCTACGCCCAACAACAGCTTTCAGTCTTCTATGCTAAGCTTCCACACTATTTTGAGTTCTTGGGTAGGATTTCTTACTGTCATCGTAAACCGACCAAAAAGTTACAGGATACTTTGGGTGATATGAGCCCTTGACGTTGTTTTTTTTAAACCACTCGCACAGTTTAAGCAAATCTTCATCTTCATATTAAAATTTTTGTAAAAATAAACCAAAAAAGGGTGCGCGTTTTTGTTTTATTTTTACTAAAATTTTCGGCGCCCAGTAAAAAGGATTTTGCAAAACAGTATTGTGTTATACAGTATTTTGTAAAACAGTATTACTAAATTTCGACCCGAACCCATACAATATATTAAAAAAATCTATTTTTGAACAGGACTGAGTTGAAAACTTCTCGCTGCACTTAAAGCTTACTATTATTTTTAAAATAATGCATCAGATGCTTTTTCAAATTATTTTGGATTTTTTATATGTTAATTTAATAAAAATGCAACAATGAAAATTAAATAATTTTTTTTAAGTAGTTGTGCCAAAAAAAAATTCTATTCAAAAAATACCAATTATAGTTATAAAATATTTAATAATATTTTAGTGTCTATTTTTATAAAAAGATTTAGACGATTTACCTAAAAATTTGTGTGAAAAATACTCACTTTTAAACTTTTTAATAAAAATAGACGAATACTTCTGAAAATCTGCATAGAAACAAAATATCTAGAAATAGAAATTTTTGGATTCCATATTTAATCAAAAAATCGATCTTAGTTCTAAAGCAGGTCCGATACAAATTTGCACCCATTAACAATTCCATTATATCCTGAAAGAATTTATGATTAAATTTTTTTAACCGTTTAAACCGCGAATTAATATTTAATTAATGTACACACAGGAAAAAAAATTGCCAACTGAATTGCTAAGCCTATTTTGGTTGCTACAACCAATAAATTCGGTTGGTGAAACCATATTGAAATGTGATTCCTAAATACTTTGGGTATTGCAACTAAAATTCAGTTGTATTAACCGCATTTTGTTGTGATAACCAATATTCAGTTGCACCAACCTATTTTAGTAGATGTAACCGAATTTCAGTTGGAAAATGGCATATTTTTTCTCTGTGTGTATTTCTAAGAGTTGTTTTAAAATTAAGATGGCCTTCCATACAAATATAGTACCTGCATATTAGTTCGCTATTTAAACTGTTAAACGAATTGATCTCGAAAAAGTGGAAGATATGGATATTTTATATTAAGCCCTTATTTCAGAATATAATAAGTAGAATTTCTCATGACTACAACCAAAAGATGAACTTCTTCGTAAGTTTTTTTGATAGATATCGAGTTTTTCAAGTAAACATACGTCGGATATATTCATTTTCTAACGAGCGGGAATTCCCGGGATCCCGGGAAATTCAGAAAAAAATCCCGCTGTCCCGGGAAATGAAAAAGTCCGGGAAAAGAAAAACCCTAATCATATCTGAAATGAAACGAGATCGCTATAAATGAACTCAAATTTATAATCAACTAAAATAATATAGGAAACGGTGTATTCTATAAAAGCCTATGGAAGCGCTAGTAAATATTGTAAAATCAGTAGCTGTGTTTTAATATCTTATCTATGTGGTTTTTTATTGTACCTATATGGGTTTGTTACTTACCAGAGAACTGCAACTGCTGATTGCGAAACCATTATACGTAATCAACACCCGAATAAATATTCGTTTGCGTTCAAGCTCCGAATATACTGAAATACACATCTTGGTTGCTGATTTTAAATCAATTAAACCAAGTGATTTTTGTTGTATCTTTGATTTAATCATTGGTCCTTTTCATACCCTTCATTTCATTCATATTCGTTCGGATCAACGACGATTATTTTGATGTAGAATAAATCGGAAAAAACAAAAATGAACGCGTATGAGTTTATTCATGATTGGAACCAAATAAAATAAAAATAATTTCATAACAATAAAGATGGGGTTTACAGCATCAGATTTGGTAGAAACACATTTAATAAATGATACAGCGTACACTCAAAAAAAAAGTCAGTAAAGTCAGCAAAAAATGTTGCTGTGTCAGCAAATTTTTAGTCAGGAGCGTGCTTGCAAAAAAGTTGGTAATTTCAGCAAAAGGTTTGCTGAAAATCAGCGAGCTGATTTTTACCAAAAAAATAGTAATCTTCAGCAAAAGTTTTGCTATCACTTAGTCGACTGCAAATGAAAAAAATCCTTGCTAAAATCACTAAACTTTTTGCTGAATATTAGTAGACTGAAAAAAACTCAAAAAACTTGTAGCGAAATTTTACTTTAGTTAATTTATTTGCTGAAAATTTAAATATAGAATATGTGTAGAGTTGTTTTTCTTTTTTTGTCATTTTCGTTTCCAGACAAGCTGCGATATCTACATCTTGTCTTTCTGGTTGTCGTACACGCTATGAATGCGGTTATCAGCACAATTTTTGTAGCAAAATAAATTAGTAAAACATTAGTTCAAAATTAGGTTAGTGCCAAAAAAAATATAACTAAAATTTTTGCTGAAAACGGAATTTCAGCAAAAAAAAATGCTGACAACTAGTACACTTGATATTCAAGACTTTTTACTAATTTTTCTACTAACTTTTTTTATTGAGTGTACATTCCCATTACAAAACAATAAGATTTAATTTTTTTTTTATTTTATTTTATAAAACAACTCATACTTTGATTTATTCATGTGAGTTCAAATGTTCGATCAGCCGACTACGCGTTCAGCAGCATGTTGGTGATTTTATTCAATAGTGAGTTTTTTTGAGTGATTAAAGGTGAATACAACATGTTTGAGAGACGACTCAAACTGATCCGAACTACGCGTTCAGCAGCATTATATTGATTTTATTCAATATTGAGTATTGTTGAGTGATTAAATGAAAATAAAAATTTTAGTGTATGATTAAATAAAGAAAAAAGTTGATTCTGCAGTTCTCTGTTACTTACTACAGTCAAATAAAAAAGTCTATAATTCGTACAGAAAAGTTTGCTAACTTTAGGCTAGCAGCCGATTAACTAAGCAAAACGTGCCTTTAGATATTATGTATACAATGACTTATTTTGATCATTATTTCAAATATAAAGTAATATTCTAGATTTTTTTGTAAATACATATTTTGAAAATCTATTTTTAGACTAAATATTTTTTAACCATATATTTTTGCTGGAGCGTAACCATTAAGGTCTCCAAAAAAAATTTTTTAATTATAGACCGGGCTACCCCCTGGAAATATTTATTTGGGTGTAAAAATACGTCCCCCAAAAAATTAGGATTATCGGATATCGGAAAGGCGTGCCGCATCGGCCCTGAAATTTGGAACAGTGAGTATAAGGAGAAAATATGACTTCTTATGCATTTTCTCAAAAATATTGATATTTTAAAACAATTAAAAACACACCGAAAAAATTATCCTTCATGATATAAATGATATAGTTTAATATAATTTTTTTCGCAGAATCAATGAAGAATTTTATAATGTATATACATAATATATAATTAATATTATAAAATTTTTCATAACTTTTCTTTCATAAAATTTCATAATTTCATTAAAAAAATTCATTGAATTTCATAAATTATATCTTCATAAATTTAATGTAAATGTTGTTTATATACATATATGAAATTGTTCAATAGTATTTCCTTTTTTTAATTTTTTTATAAAATATCGTCATTTCATTAATTTTTAAAAGTTTTCATACAATTAGAATTTTATATTAAAAATTTAATTCTCAAATACAATAGTTTTATATAACCATAAGGCCGAGTTTTAGTGATGTGCATTAATTTTCATACTGAGAGAATTATCTTATAACACTGTGAGACAAATGGTAGGGGTCAGTGATCGGGAAGGGTTCAAACTACCGGGAAAAGTTATATCGATAAAAAAGAAGTTATACGTGTCCCGGCGTTTCGCTGGGTCACCCCTAGGAATCGAGATATATCGATTTGACCTTTGGTGGTCTTTTTTTTGACATAACTCGAGAACCACTAGTCCGATTTTTCTCAAACAATTTTAAGAAAATTAAAATTTACAATTCCTTTAATATGTTCATATAACGTTTTTCTATATACTCAACAGTTTTGCCGGTAAAAATAAATGTATGAAGAAAAAAATATTTTTTGCCTAAAATATTAAAAAAAAAGTAATAAACAAAAGGTTATTGATTTTTATGGTAGCGGTAACAAACATTTATTTTTACCGGCAAAACTGTTGAGTATATAAAAAACGTTATATGAACAGATTAAAGGAATTGTAATTTTTAATTTTTTTTAAATTGTTTGAGCAAAATCGGACTAGTGGTTCTCGAGTTATGCCAAATACCGGGACACGTATAACTTGTTTTTGACCGATATAACATTTCCCGTTGGTTTCATCCCATCCCGATTTTGACTGTCGCATAGTGTAATTTTTATTTATTTTTAATTTTTTTTTTTTATTAATTTTTTGATATTAATTTTTTATTATTAATTTTAATTTTTTCGAAAAATTGATTAGGCATTTATTAATTGAATTAAGCTTATTATAAAATTCTATGAAACTTTTTAATTTTATGAATTCCTTCATTAGATATATTTTGTACATCCGTAAAATATGGTACAATTTACTATGCTTTTTGCATTTGCCAAATACTTTTTATTTATCCACTCCAGCTTGGCAACGACAACAACCAACTATAATAAATAATAATAAATGAAATTGCTTCATACATTTTATGAAGCTCTTCATTGGCTGGAGTGGGATATTCATTTTATGAACAGTTTCAGTAATTTTATGATATTTTCATAAACATTGACTTTAATGAAATGTGTTTCATAGATTCTATGAAAAGTTTCAATGGTCGAGTTCCAGTGACAATTTTCATTGAAACTACAGTAGTGGACTAAAGTGGATACATTAATTCAACATTTTTCGAAATTTGTTATAATTTTTATTTTATTATAGAAACTTAAATGATTTTTTTTAAAGCATAAAATTAAAACATTCTTCTTCAATAAAAACCTAAATACAGTAGACAATATCACTAAGAAGTTAATAAAAAAATAATTGCAAATTGTGACCGCTTTTATCCAGTATTGTTCATATTTGAAATTTTCGGCAAGTTCTTTCTTTAATATTTTGTCCAAAGTCCTTTGTGCTTTAAAACAGATTTTATGCGAGAAGGCATGCTTTCCGTGAGATTTCGGCATTGGGAGAGTCTTCATTTGACAATTGCCCACCAATTCTCGATGGGATTCAAATCGGGGCTCTGATCTGGCCACTTCAAAAACTGGAAAAACTACACTTGGATATCACAAATTGAACAAAAGTTATTAATACAGATTTAAAAATATTCAAATATGTATCCACTTTAGTCCACTACTGTATGAAGAAATTCATTACTGAAGTGATGATAATTCTCTCAGTGCATTAAAAAAACGTGATTTGGAGGGAATTCTCTTTGTAATAAAGCAATAAAATCTTAAATCGGTTAAAAACTGTTGTGTCGCAGACCACTTAATCATTCGGGTCCAAATTTTAAAATTTATTGAAAAAATTTATACTACCGAAACAGTTTTTTATTCTATAAGTTCCAAGAAACTCAGGTAAGAAGTATTGTTTTATATTTCGTTGTGTTAACTCATTTTAAATTAGTGCCAATAAGGTCAGAATTTTTAAACATTAAAGTTGTTCACAAGGGGTGTACTATTTATTGTATCGTTTTATCGTCCTATCAAAAAACAGAGTTGTTAAAATTTAAATCGAAAAAATACAACATTTGAGAATAGTACGATACAACATTTTTACGTATGTTTAGTGTCCTATGTTTGAGTGTGCTAACAGATAGAAAACCCAATGTTAAATCGTTGTTAACCTCAAATAAAAACTTTAACAACTCTGTTTTTTGTTAGGACGATTCAACGATACAACAAATAGCACACCTCTTGTGAAAAACCTTATTGTTTTCAAATCTACAATTTTATATTTTTTAAAATTTTTTTAAAGAAATTTTAAAAAATCAACGATTAGACTTTAAGGTTTTATTAAGGCACATCTACACGAGATAGAAAACTCGCTAGACTTTATGAAAATGCAACTCTATATAAGTCTACGAAATGTAATCTCTAGGCCACTAGCAATTGCTGTCATACATAATTTCTTTAATTAGTAGCAATTTTTAAGATGTCTTGTAAACGTTATTGAACATTTCAGCTTATTAAATCCACCTCTTGGTATTTGGAGAAAAAATTATTCTTTAAAATACAACAATTTTAATAAAAACAAATACTTGACAACTTAATTATATATATCCAGCAGATTATACTGATTTTAGTTTTTTTCTGCTAATTAACTGACTGACTAATTTTATTTAGCTTTTTCTGCCATTTTTACGGACTTATTTCTGTGAGTGCACGATTAGTATTAAACTCAGTTATAATCAAACACACATGTTATATATGTTTCAAAAAAACTTTATACAAACTAATCGGAATGTAAATGTAATGATTAAATAATTGTATATTTATATAAATTTGATAAAAAAAATAAGAAAAAAAACAACAATTATTCATTAATAAGTAAAGCTTTAAACTAATAGTTCATTTAGGCGTAAACTTAATATTTAATTACATAGTTGTTTGTTAATTAACCCTCACAACATATTACATGGGGTGTTAATGTGTAATATTAAATAAATTATATAATATTTTAAAATATTCTTAAATTTAGCAACAATTTTTCTTTTTTTTTGGGTTTTACATAACACGCGTCCTAACTTAACCACAGCTGAAATCTTAAAGCTTTTACCAGTGTCACATACACTCTGTCAAGTAAAAATAATTATAAATTTTAAAAAGTAATTGGATTTTCATTTTCAAGAATTGTATAATAATAATATTTCGATGACCCCAGGTTGACCCCCCACGTAACTGGTAATCGAATTACAGTTAGTGTTAAGCACATCCAACGACTTCGCCAGCATACTGAAAGCATGTAGGCATCCTTATCTCCAGTTACAATTTATTCTTTAATAACATGTTGTCAAGTTATCACCATCGATTTATTAATTTTCAACCACAAATTTTATTCAAAATAAACAAATTCATAGAGTACAAGTTTACTAAAATTTTTCCTAAACAATATTAGCTGTGGTTTTGCCTTAACTAACAAGGAAGTTATCCCAATCCTAATGAAATTCAGATATGGAAGAAAGAAAAAAAAATATGGAATATTTACTTTCATTTAGCGGCCCAATTTCATATTTAGATTATAAAAAATGGGAGAAATTATAGACAAATGCGGTATCATATGAAAGCTATTTGAGAGGCCAATCTTCCGATATATTAAGTATGCAAAAAGATATTATGTTGTTGGTATAATTTTAAAAAATTATACACTTTTAATAGACTTTTATAGATATATGTAGCCATTCAGAACAATTCAAAATGGAAAGCGATGCCCAGGCACTTCAATAGGTAGTACAAATACTGGCAAAAGGTGCTTTCCCATTCCCAAAATGGGAAAAGCACTGGAGAACAAAATTTTTGAACGTTGGCAAAACGCTGGCAAAACCAATAAATATATATATATATGGGTGATATCAAAAAATGTGATAAAAACCGTGTAACCACCTAATTTCTAATGCATGGATTACATTTGAGTTACATATTTCGATATATATCAGCGCATTGTCACCTGTTTTACAAAATTTATAACAATCTGACCAATTATTGGTTAATACATAAAATTTGTGACCAATTTTAAAGGCCAAATGTAAACTCCGTAACAAGTAACTCATAAGGTTTTTTAACTTAAATAGCTTATATTTAAATAACCAATAAAGCTAAACACTAACTGTAAGAATTTTTATGAAGAGGAAAAGTGCCGTTTTCAATAAAAATTAATACATTTTACAAACTTTTTTGTATATCTTAGCTATCACGACTTCAACTCTGTAACGATTTTTCGTCATAATTTTTGATAAAAATGCATATACCAGAATTTTGGAGTTATCTATTATTTATATTCCGAAAAGTATAATGTTATTTATCCTCAAATGATCGTTGGACTGTAAGTAATCATCTAGTATAACAGACTTGAAGCTTTTCTGCAGCATGTAACAATCTCGAGATGAAAACGGATGTCTTTAATAAGATTTGAAAAAATGTTGTAAACTCCGTTCCTAATTTTTACACCAAACTATTTAATGAGTAAGAAAAACAATGTCATATTTGGATTCACCTTGTAGGCATCATGCGATTTTGTTTCGAAAAAAAAATTCTGAGAAAGCGTTTCTGAAAGAAAACGAAAAAAGTAACCAAATGTAAACTCCGTAACTGTAAACTCCGTAACCAAAATTGTTTGCATCAGATTTCATTCAAATAAATGTAGATAAATGTTTAAAATATTTTAAACGAGTAAAAAGGTTAAAGTCGGGCATGCCGACTATACAATACCCTACACCACTCTGGTGTATTGTTTGGATCCGAAATTCGAATAGGTTAAAATGGGGCTTGTGTAAAAATTTTTTATAATGTGAGTCAGCGCACCAAATTTCATTAAAATATCTTAATATTTGCGACCTGCAGTTTGTAACCAAGCCAATTTTGGGGGGACCCTTATATGGGCACTAGTTCTAAACATGGACCGATGTTCACCAAAATCAATAGGCTGCGTTATTGGGCCAAAATAGGTCTGTGTACCAAATTTCATCAAAATATCTTAATATTTACGACCTGCAGCGTATAAACAGTATAATTTTGGTAGGACCCTTATATGGGCACTAGGTATAAACATGGACCGATGTTCACCAAAATCAATAGGCTGCGTTATTGGGCCAAAATAGGTCTGTGTACCAAATTTCATCAAAATATCTTAATATTTACGACCTGCAGCGTATAAACAGTATAATTTTGGTAGGACCCTTATATGGGCACTAGGTCTAAACATGGACCGATGTTCACCAAAATCAATAGGCTGCGGTATTGGGCTAACATAGGTCTGTGTACCAAATTTCGTTAAAATATCTTAATATTTACGACCTGCAGCGTATAAACAATATAATTTTGGTAGGACCCTTATATGGGCACTAGGTCTAAACATGGACCGATGTTCACCAAAATCAATAGGCTGCGTTATTGGGCCAATGTAGATCTGTGTACCAAATTTCATCAAAATATCTTAATATTTACGACCTGCAGCGTATAAACAGTATAATTTTGGTAGGACCCTGATATGGGCACTAGGTCTAAACATGGACCGATGTTCACCAAAATCAATAGGCTACGTTATTGGGCCAATATAGGTCTGTGTACCAAATTTCATCAAAATATCTTAATATTTACGACCTGCAGCGTATAAACAGTATAATTTTGGTAGGACCCTTATATGGGCACTAGGTCTAAACATGGACCGATGTTCACCAAAATCAATAGGCTGCGTTATTGGGCCAATGTAGGGCTGTGTACCAAATTTCATCAAAATATCTTAATATTTACGACCTGCAGCGTATAAACAGTATAATTTTGGTAGGACCCTTATATGGGCACTAGGTCTAAACATGGACCGATGTTCACCAAAATCAATGGGCTGCGTTATTGGGCTAACATAGGTCTGTGTACCAAATTTCGTCCAAATATCTTAATATTTGCGACCTGCAGCGTATAAACAATATAATTTTGGTAGGACCCTTATATGGGCACTAGGTCTAAACATGGACCGATGTTCAAAAAAATTAAACTTGTTCGTCCTTGGGCCAACATAGGTCTGCGTACCAAATTTCATCAAAATATCTTAATAGGTGCGACCTGTAGAGTGCGTACAAGATTGCATGGACAGACAGACAGACGGACGGACGGACGGACGGACGGACGGAGGGACGGACGGACGGACGGACAGACGGACATCGTTAAATCGAAATAAAAAAAAATTCTGAACCGATCGGTATACTATAAGGTGGGTCTACGACCAATATTTTTTGGTGTTACAAACATCAGCACAAACTTATAATACCCTGACCACATAGTGGTGTAGGGTATAATTATTGAATAACGAAAAATTTTCGTTGGTTCCGATAGAATCCAACCAATTTATTTTCTGTGCGTTCTTATGAGGCATATTCATGGAAAGTCCTGTCAAAAAATTAGTATAAACTTGATGGGTAACTCGAAATGGCATTAATGTTGAATGTTTTATTACAGTTTTAAACGGATGCAGTTAGCTACATGAGTGGTAATATAAAACAGCTGTAGTCAATTTGCCTTCAAAGCAATTTACGATTGTCTTGCTAAAATTAAAGAGTTTTATCCCATAGTACTGGCAGACCAATGACAATTTTATATCGTTTATTAAATAATGAAATTAAGTAAAAAATTGTTGCAGTATTAATTTTTTATATTGTCAACATAAACAATATAAGAAATTAACCAATAAATCGTGACACAAACAAATTATAATCAAAAATACGTTGTTTATCAGTTAAAAACAATTGTTAGCACATTGTTGGCGCGTTAATATAATAAAGCCTTAATCAGAAATCAATCATACACAGAGAACACAGATTCACTGCGACAACTAAATATTTTGTCAATTACTTCACTGTAACAACTAAATAAATTCGTTAAATACAACAGAATTTCTGTTAAAACAATTTATTTCAATTGAGACACGATTACGAACGGCTCTACACAGGAAAAAAATAATTTACTTATTTTTAATAAAAACGTGTCAATTGATGTCAACAAGAGAAGGACAATTATGGAAAAAATTATAATTTTATTTTTATCAATTTGGCAACACTTTGAAATGAGCATATTCTGAACACTCCACTGTGGGCTAGCATCATCGAATTTTGCCCAAAACTACACTAGACTATTGACTATATGAGACAAAAAGGTATCAGAAACGAGTGTTTAGAATAGGGGTATGGCATCACCAAAAAATAAGTTATAAAAAAATCTTTATCACTAGATGGCACTTTGTTCAAAAAATTTACAATTTTCTTTTTTTTATTTAAATGGAAATAATTAGGTTGTTCATAAGGAGTGTGCTATCTGTTGTATCGTTGTATCGTCCTAACAAAAAACAGAGTTGTTAAAATTTTTATTTGTGTTTAACAACGATTTTCTATTCAGTTTTCTATCTGTTAGCACACTCAAACATAGGACAGTAAACATACAAAAAAATGTTGTATCGTGCTATTCTCAAATGTTGTATTTTTTCAATTTAATTTTTAACAACTCTGTTTTTTGTTAGGACGATACAACGATACAACAAATAGCACACCCCTTGTGAAAACCCTTAATAACAAACAAAAAAGCAAAAAAATTTATATATATTTAGCGCTTGGATTTTCTTCTATTGCGCAGTTTTCAGACATTTTGGAGTTTTCAAATATAGTCTGAGCTGATACTAAATAGTTGCTCAGGTAATATTAAATTTCAGCGCCCTCTATCGGTGAGTAGTGTAAGTTTTGATTTCCTATCTCTATAATTAATAGTCTCTGGTTTAGACGTTGCTAAAAATGAATTTGAAATAAAAATTTTTAATTAAAAATGTCGAATCCAAGATGGCGGCCATGAACTTTTAGTTTTTAATATATTGGACTTAAAATAATCAATTATATAGGTCTAGGGGCCGTTGATTAAAAATCTGAAATAAAAATTTTTAAATTCAAAATGACGGATCCAATATGGCGACAAACTGTTTTTTCATTAAATCCCATTGCCTTCTGATTTTCTTAAAATTTTCAAAAGGGGAAATTTTTGGGTAGCACATTTTTATTTATTTATTCATTCGTCTACAGAATTCAATACAATTCTTGCAGATTAGGTATACATTAAACCGTACCTCCAATATGAAGTATTTTTGTAAGGCAATTTCAAAAAAAACGTACGTAGGGGTCGCCTTTTTCAATTTTTCGTTATAGCTTCGGCATTTAAAGTTGAATTTTAAAGTGTGATATATCGATTTTTTTGCCTCGAGGAGACCAGTATTTTGCCATAAAGGGAAAATCCAATGTAAAAAAATTTTAAAATGCGACCCCTACATTCGGCAACCAATATATAAAAAAATTTCTACAGGGCATATCGAAAAACTTCCTTAGCAAAAGTTTAATGATTTTTTTGGGAGCTTTAATTTTCTGACATTAGGGTGGTAGCAACTGAGATATGGTGGGCAACTACTAGAACGGGATACTTGAGGTCAAAGGCCCTTAGAGGAAAACACTGGTCTCCTCGAGAGAAAAACATCGATGTATCATACTTTAAGATCCGACTGTAAATGCCAAAGATATAACGAAAGAGTAAAAAGGTTAAAGTCGGGCATGCCGACTATACAATACCCTACACCAGTCTGGTTAAAAGCCAACTAATGTTTGGATCCGAAATTCGAATGGGTTAAAATGGGGCTTGTGTCAAAATTTTCTATAATGTGAGTCAGCGCACCAAATTTCATTAAAATATCTTAATATTTGCGACCTGCAGTTTGTAACCAAGCCAATTTTGGGGGGACCCTTATATGGGCACTAGGTCTAAATATGGACCGATGTTCACCAAAATCAATAGGCTTCGTCCTTGGGCCAACATAGGTCTGTGTACCAAATTTCATCAAAATATCTTAATATTTGCGACCTGCAGCGTATAAACAATATAATTTTGGGGGGACCCTTACATGGGAACTAGGTCTAAACATGGACCGATGTTCTCCAAAATCAATAGGCATCGTTATTGGGCCAATATAGGTCTGTGTACCAAATTTCATCAAAATATCTTAATATTTGCGACCTGCAGCGTATAAACAGTATAATTTTGGTAGGACCCTTATATGGGCACTAGGTCTAAACATGGACCGATGTTCACCAAAATCAATAGGCTGCGTTATTGGGCTGATATAGGTCTATGTACCAAATTTCATCAAAATATCTTAATATTTGCGACCTGCAGCGTATAAACAGTATAATTTTGGTAGGACCCTTATATGGGCACTAGGTCTAAACATGGACCGATGTTCACCAAAATCAATAGGCTGCGTTATTGGGCCAATATAGATCTGTGTACCAAATTTCATCAAAATATCTTAATACTTGCGACCTGCAGTGTATAAACAGTATAATTTTGGTAGGACCCTTATATGGGCACTAGGTCTAAACATGGACCGATTTTAACCAAAAGGCGTCGTCCTTGGGCCGACATAAGTCGGTGTACCAAGTTTCATCAAAATATCTTAATATTTGCGACCTGTAGAGTGCGCACAAGAATGCATGGACAGACAGACAGACAGACGGACGGACGGACGGACAGACGGACATCGTTAAATCGAAATAAAAAAAATTCTGAGCCGATCAGTATACTATAAGGTGGGTCTAGGACCAATATTTTTTGGTGTTACAAACATCAGCACAAACTTATAATACCCTGACCACATAGTGGTGTAGGGTATAAAAATGTAAAATGGCGACCCCTACGTTCGGCAAAAAAAAAAACTTTTTTTCAAACCTCCCCAGTGTAGAAACGGTAATGACATATAAATTTTTTTTGGAGTACCAGTAATGACACCCACTTACCTTCTGCATTATTTTAAAGCATATAATAATGAGTTACTGATAATGACTTATTTTTATCATTATTTCAAATAGAAAATAATTTTTTAGATTTTTTTTAAATTTTTTTGAAAATTTTTTGAAATCTATTTTTAGACTCAATATTTTTTAAACACTGGTAAGGACATATGTAACCACATATTTTTGATTTTTTGTATGTTGGTGAGTAAGCTCACTTGTGTGCAGCAGTTCAATTGTGTTTTTATCTATTAAATATTACATGTCGATATAGCTCAGATGGTAGAGCTGTTGACTGGCAATCTGTAGACCCAAGTTCGATTCCCGCACCAGCAAATTTTATTAAAAAAAAAAATACAATAAAAAATATTTTTTTTTATATAATTAATTTTTTTGAAAATCTAAGTTTAGACTCATTATTTTTGTCAGTACTGGTAAGCACATAGGTAACGATATATTTTTTGATTTTTCGTATGCTGGTGTGTAATGACAACTCATTATTTTTCGCGACATCGCCATATAAAGGTACATAATAAGAAATGTAATAACCAAAGTATGTAGTTACCATTACCAAGTATGTAGTTACATAACCACATATCTGGTAATGATTTTCTACACTGGGTCCTTGCAGAAATACTTCATATTGGAGGATGTACTTTTTTTTTACCTGTAAGGTGGTATGCTCTACTATACATACATATATGTATGTATATTAGGATGTCCCTTAAAATAACGATTTGTCGATTTTCGTTCATTACACCCACCCCCCCCCCCCCCAGTTTTATTGGAAATAGTCCCAAATGGAAGAAATTGGTTTTTTTTTGGAAAACGTTAACCCAAGCCGAAAGTTGGACGAAAATGGCCTATTTTGAAAAAAAAAGTGTACTACTATTAAAAATTGCCAAAATTCAAAATTTCGAAAAAAAAATATTTTTTATTTCATTTATTCATTTAATATAGTCAAAATGCTTCAGCTGTAGAATTTTGACTTCAACGGATATCATTAACCCACTTTAGCCTGGAATCCAAAATGACTAACGAATTTGATAAAAAAAAACAAAAACGTGTTTTTTTTAAATTAATTTTAAAGATTTTTTAAAATGCCTAATTTGTAGATGTCGATTGCTATTTGTACCACATAATAGTTGATATTAAAGAAAAAAAAAATAAATTGAAAAAATGATAATTCGAGTTTGTGTTTGGAGCGACTGCTTTCCAGGACATTTTACAAAAATTGCTTATTTTGTCAAAAAAATTAACAAAATTTTACCTACTGTTTTCATCAAACTTTACATAGTTTTCGGAAAAGTATCACTTAAATTTGGTAACACTAATTTAAACATTTGTTTAAAAAATCGTTAACCCTTAATGGCTTGGGGTCAGAAAAGACCCATGAAACTTAATATTAATTATGACTACGAGATTGTAAGGCCATTAAATTGACAAAAAAAAACCTCAACTGCATATAAATAATTTTTTTATGTAACATGATCCATATGGGGTTAATTTTTATACTTTTGGCCAAAAACGACCCACTAGGAAATTTACAGAATAACACCTTTCATAATTTTCGGATATAACACCTTTCATAATGACGAATCTATTTTTAAGGTACACCCTAATAAAGAGTCGTTGGAAGAAAAATAAAAAATTATTGAGAGAGAATACAAAAACGCTTTGTTTTAAACACCGATAAAAAGGTGTTGGGCCTTTTTTGAGCCCATTTTTAAACACTTAAATATGAGTTTGGGCAGCTAGAAAAACACGTGTCCTTTAAATGTTTTTTCTCTGCAACATACCCGAAGCTCATTAAGATCTGCCGGTCCGCGTTGGGAGTCTTTCCTTGTCAGTGACAATAAATGATAGATGTTTATCCTCCAAAATGCCATATAAGTTATCAAAGACACAAACCATGTGTAAAAGATACGCCATCTATTGTTAATGCCACATGTTTAAGTTATTCACTCAATATTACGACAACCAAATAATTCAATTGGTAAAGGATTCAGTTATAACAATGAATCTGTTTTCTCTGTGCAGAATACTTTTTTTAAACAGCTAATGAAGTCTGTTCATTAAATTTATAAAAAAAACATTTTAAAAACGTTAAATGAAAAAATTTCGTAACTTTATTTGGCAGCTTTAAATATTTTAATATCTTTCTATAAAAAATCGCTTTAAATTTTCTGCATTTTTAAAACCATGTTAATTGAATTTATATTCAATGGAGTGTATAACAATACACCCATATTGAGTTACATACCCAGCAAAAATTAACAACAGTAAAAAAATATAGGACTGGCCACTGTTTTTTTTTTTTTTAACTTAACCAATTGGAAACTACCAAAGGTCCAACCAATTTTGTATTTGAAAAACACTTTTTTCATACATCAGTAAAACTTAGTAGAGATTTAATCTTTTTCTGCTGCTCTTTTAATGTGTGGGGTTTTTTTACAAACATTTTACAGAATTTATGAATTTAGGGTATTGGAATGTACCAAATTTTTTGAGTACGGTGTCAACGGTTTCTCCAACCAACTGTTGGCCGGTGTAGTCAATACTCTCTAGAATGTTAAACCATAAATGCATAACCGACTGCCGCCGCCGTTTTGCCAGCATTGTGCCGATCGTATTTTTTTGACTGGGTATTTTTGTAGCAGTTTTCTAAAGCTACAAAAATTATGTTTGAAAAAAATATATATGACAATGGCACGTAACTATAATGCGAAAAATATTACTTTTTTTTTTTGTATCGTAGAAAAACTAAACATATTTTTACAATACTCATCAACTATAGTTTTATATTTTATTTACAAAACATATTTTTATTTCATAAAAGAGATGATAGATGGTACTTCACAATATTTATTTTATTTAAATAGGGTGGGAAAGGAAAAAAGGTGCACTCAGAAAAGTATTTTAATTTAATCTTTCTAGCAGTGCAGTAAAAGGGATTTATATGCATCTATGTTATGCTGAACACGTACAAAATTATGGTTGGAAGTGATTTTTGTGAAGCCAATATTATCAACACTTGTATTCTACAGGTCAAAGGTGTTAAAACATGTAATTGAATTATTTTCCAGTACATATGCATTGTTAATGGTGTCTGTCGGTGATAGTGTTGAGAGCTGTCATTAAAAGGTGTGATGATGGATGGGAATAAGGGCTATCAAAACTCATCATTTAAATGGGAATAGTTTTTTTTTTGTTTTGCGGTATTTTGCTGAAGAGAATATTATGTGTCTCTTTTTATTCAAAATAATACTCTTTATTTTACTATATTGTAACACTCTAGTATGTATGTATTTATTCATAAGAATATATAAAGATGGTTACATATCTATATACCAGGGATGATAAATATGATTTGAAGATTGCATTAATTATATTTTTTAAAATGTACTTTTTTAAGCTCCACTGCTGAGTAAGCATAGTTAACCTTTTAGTCTGTATTTTAAAACTTAATAGTTTTTATTTAAATAAATTAAATTATTTCAATATAAAACATGGTTTACCTACTTTATCTTATGTCAACAATATTTTCGTGTAAAGATTAAGTTCATTAGAAGTAAGATTTGCATAGCTACTAGGGCAGGGCTGGCAAACTATGTCACGCGTACCAGTAGTAGCACGCGAGTGGATTTTGGGTGGCACGCTATGTATTGTGAAATATTTTCTAAAACTTTGAATGTTATTAGAAGACGCTAAAACATTCTGGTAAATTTTAAATTTCGTTACAAAAACGTGTGATTAAGCTCGATATTTGTGAAATTTGTCAGAGAATCGCCTTTTAAAATGAATAAAAATCTGTATTGAAACAATTTTTCTTACAGAAATATGGCTAATTCGGTCTTAAGAAATTTTTTATTTGATTTTGTATAGGCAAATTGAAAAAGCTGAAATTTTTTGTAAAAAAAAAAAAATCTGGGAAAATTTCTTAGAGCCCAAGAGATTCAAAGAAGTTTAAATGTTTCCATGTTCGGACAAAAATGAGAACAACTTTTAATAAAATTGGATTCAAAAAATTAAGTTTTTTGAATAAAATTTTAGTAAATATTGTTCACACAAAAAAATATTTTTCAACTTTTTTCAATTAAAACGATTTGTTAAATTATTTCAAAAGGCGTCAATTAAAAAAACTTATAATACCCTGACCACATAGTGGTGTAGGGTATAATTAATCCAATATATTAAATAATTGCTCAAAACTGAAATTTGCTTGCCATTTTTTTATTCTATCGCTCAAAAGCATTTCATAAACCAAGAGAAAAACATCAGCATATTGTTGTGTTTTTCGTTTGTTTTATTTATGTAGTTGTTTTTATAAATGTTTATGTATTAGTAACTGATATTTTAAATTATTTTTTATAAAATTTTATAAATTCTCGTTGAGTTTATTATTTTATTTAGTTAAATATTTTAATTTTGCCATATTAAATATGAATATTTATTTATTCTAGAACATTACTGTAAAATAGAAATGTAATTTTTGAAATTTTGTTTAAAAAATTCAAAATTTTTTTAAACAAAAAATAGCAAAAAGTTTTCAATAAAAACAAACTATTTTTTAAATTTTCAAAAAAAAAATTTGACAGAGTCCTTATGCCTCAGAAAAAAGAAGAAAACTAATTTCTGTGAGAGAATCTTTCATATAAGTATAAATAAATCCATCAAATGAATGAAAATTGCATACAGGTTTTATTTAAATAAAATTCAATGTTATGAAATGCAAGCTAAAAATAAAGAAATATATTTTTTATAGTTGGCATGACAACTTACCTTTATCCAGCTGAATAGAGTCTTATTTAGAATTTATACAATATTGATGCATTTTTAATACAATGGATTAATTTTTAATCAAATGCATATAATATGCTATTTAGAAGGTATACTATATTGATAAATTTTTAATCAAATTAATTAATTTTTAATCAAATACATATAAAAAACCAATAAAAATCCTAATCAAATGTATCACTATTTTAATGAAAATTTATGCAATTAAAGAGCTACAAATTTTTAGTTGAATGGACAATTTTTGTGATTGGAAAAATTTCAACTATAAAATTTATTGAATAGGCAGTTTTCATGATTGAATTTAGTTTTTATTTTTTTGTGTGTTGAGATCACTTATTTTCATTCATATTAAATACTAATGGCCGACAGAACAGTTTGGCTAACAAAGTGGGTATTGGTCGATTTTTGGTATTGATAGAAATGAGGATTGAATGCGATTTAGGACGTTTTTAGGACGCAAATTGTCCTTAAAAAAAAAACTCTTTCTAAGTTTGTCTTCTTCATTGTTATAGTGCAATTAAACTTTATAAAATTTTATATAATTAGATTTCATGTCCTGTTATATTTTTTGATATAAGATTGTTTAGAGAAGCTTATACGCCATTATATATAATTATGTATAAACTATATTTGCAGATATCTTAATATAAACCTGGAGACCAAATCGCATATGATTATATATAACGTCATATCAAACATATTTATAAAACCAAAGTGTTAATATAAATATATATGGTTATATAAAGCCACGCATATAAACATTTATAATAATATCAAATCATATAAGATTATATGAAAACTTTTTTAGTCGGGTCTCAACAAATATTCGAATTGCAGAAGTGGACTAAAATCATTCTTACAAAAACTTGTATCCGACAATTTTTGGGCCCGATGTTGCAAAAAAATTAAACGAAAACTTTTCAACAGTTCGAAACATACACTTCAAAATTGTATTATTACTTTCCCGTAAACGCGTCGTTTGAGTGCTGACATAGCAATATTTACTACAAGCTTAATTAACCTCGATCGCACATACTTTTTATATTAAAAACATTGGTAAGGGGCGGAATTGCACAATTTTTATAGAGGTAAGTTAAGGGCCGGAAATCTAGTATTTTGTGCAAGTTTGACATTGTTCGGACAAATTTTCTATATATAAAAAATTTTGGTACCGTGAGGGTCGAAAAAGTACAATTTTTTTATGTGGTTGGTACAAAATGGAAAAACCTATTTTCCATCCCTGATTGGCAATTGTTAACTATGACCTTTTCCCATCTTTCTGGTAACATATGGATTCCGCGCCAAAAGAACTGCTCATTTTTTGAGGCCAGGAACGAATCAAGCCAATTTCGAATACCCTGTTCTGAAGTGAAGCGTTTTTCAGTGAGAGCTTTCTGCATCAATCGAAACAAATGATAGTCGGACGGGGCAAGGCCTGGATTATAAAGCGGGTGAGTTAAAACTTCCCAACCACTATTTGTAAATAGTTTTTAACCGGTCTTGCAACATTTAGCCGAGCGTTTTCTTAATGGAATATTACGGTTTCATGTTTGGTCGCATATTTCGGGCATTTTTCGGCTAATACTCACTTCAAACGAATCAACTATGTTCGGTAAAGGTCTCCAGTAATCGTCTGAGCCGATTTTATCAGCTCATAGTAAATGGAACCCTTCTGGTTCCACCAAATACAGAGCATTTCTTGCGCTTCGGATTGTCAAAATCATGCGCGGTTCCAGCAATTAATATAAGGGGAAAAATCATACGCCTCAGTTGCCAACTCAATGTATTTTACTACTGTGGCGTATGATTTTTCCCCTTATATTAATCGCTGGAACCGCGCATGATTTTGACAATCCGAAGCGCAAGAAATGCTCTGTATTTGGTGGAACCAGAAGGGTTCCATTTACTATGAGCTGATAAAATCGGCTGAAACCGCTCATGGTCAAAATGGATCCATTTTTCATCGCCAGCAACGATTCGATGCAAAAATTACTTTTTTTATGGCGTTCAATTTATTTGAGACATACAAAATCGACTTTCAACGACCCTCAGCTTCAACTCGTGTGTTATCCAATTTCCTTGTTTTTGGATGAATCCTGCTGCTTGCAAACCTTTGGAAATAGCTGCTTGAGTGACTCCCAAGTTCTTCTTGAGTTTTACAACAATCTTGATCGAAATCCAATTCATCATCTACGAACTTTTTTGGGTGGCCTCCCAGTCTTCCGTATCAAAATCACCACTTCTGAACCGCACAAGCCGCACGATGGAACATATTCGGGATAAGCTTCGGTGTGCAATCGATGAGCAATCGATGTGCTTCAGCTGCACTTTTTTTCAAATTGAAAAAGAAGAGCAAATGATTCGTTTTTGGCAGAAAATTCGACATTTTCAAAGCAAAAAAAAAACTTTGTTGTTTACACTATTTCGCTCAATGACTAAGTGAAAATAAATGACAGATATTTATGCTCCAAAATGCCATATAAGTTATTAAAGACACAAACCAGAATTTTTAAGTTATACACCCAATAACCCCTAAGGAAATTACTCACAAACAAAAAACATCCACTAAAGGAGGAGAAAATGAAATAACCTACAATGAAATAATCTCGAAAAAAAATAAATAATGGTTGTTGTCGACATGCTGCCTTGCAAAAATGAAACCAATATTCGAATAATTTCTACACACAAAAAATTATGACGGTAAAATTAACTAAAATACAATTTAAAACGAATAAAATTTCAGTTAAAAACCGGTCTACTCACATTTTCATTTAATTTAACAATTTCTTTATTTGTTTTTGACTATCAATAACACTGTGAGACAAATGGTAGGGGTCAGTGATCGGGAAGGGTTCAAACTACCGGGGAAAGTTATATCGGTAAAAAAGAAGTTTTACGTGTCCCGGCGTTTCGCTGGGTCACCCCTAGGAATCGAGATATATCGATTTGACCTTTGGTGGTCTTTTTTTTTACATAACTCGAGAACCACTAGTCCGATTTTGCTCAAACATTTTTAAAAAAATTAAAAATTACAATTCCTTTAATCTGTTCATATAACGTTTTTCTATATACTCAACAGTTTTGCCGGTAAAAATAAATGTATGAAGAAAAAAATATTTTTTGCCTAAAATATTAAAAAAAAGTAATAAACAAAAGGTTATTGATTTTTATGGTAGCGGTAACAAACATTTATTTTTACCGGCAAAACTGTTGAGTATATAGAAAAACGTTATATGAACAGATTAAAGGAATTGTAATTTTTAATTTTCTTAAAATTGTTTGAGCAAAATCGGACTAGTGGTTCTCGAGTTATGTCAAAACAAAAGATATATCTCGATTCCTAGGGTTGACCCAGCGAAACTCCGGGACACGTATAACTTGTGTTTGACCGATATAACATTTCCCGTTGGTTTCATCCCATCCCGATTTTGACTGTCGCATAGTGTAATTGACTATAAGAAACCGTAAAATCAACTTAAAGTTTATTTATTTTTACTATAAAAATAACAAACAAAACGGTGCGACGAACTAAATTTATATTTGATTTTACTAAAAAAAATTTTAAATAAAAACAATTCAAATAATTGTATTGGTGTTTTTTTTTTATTTCAAACAACTTTTACTACAAAATATCTTTTTTTGGTTCATTTTTTTAGTTTTACTTTAAAACAATAAAAATTGACTAGAAAATTTGGCTGTTACGAAATGTCCATATTTTCATTTAGTTAAATTTTTAAATAACTTGTGAAAAAAGTTAAAAATTATTTTTCTTCTACGAACAACTGTTATTACTTTAAAAATAACTCAACGGAAAAACTTTAGAAACAACTAAAAAAAAGTGACTGTGTTTATTTTCTGAGTGTATGCATGAAAATCACGTTTCCCACGTTTCTCACGATTTTTTAACCAAATCAAAGTTAAGACTGTTGCACATTTTTTAACTAGTTTTTTAAGTTGAAGTAGTTGAATTATAAAAGGTCGTATTATTATTATATCAAGATTATTCCGTAGTGTCCAAAACTTGAACTTTTAACAAAAGAAACCAATCAAATAGAAATTAACTTGTAATAATCTCCAAACTAATTTAATTTTGGAGTTTATTTTAAGCAGTTTTTTCCATAACAAAATAATCTCAAAATTTAAAGATGAAATAAACCCCAAACCGTTTTACATAATTTTTTGGATATTAAAATTTGAAACCCCAAAATTGAAATAAACCCCAAATATTGTTACATCATTTTTTGGATATAATTTAATCTTTTCCCTTTGGGGCTATTTCATGAGATTCATTCGTAGGGCCGAAAAATATCTAAACCTGTGATGACATTTTTAAAGAAAAAATTTTCGAAGAAAAAAGGACTTTCAAAGGAAAAATAAACTTAAGGTGACACGCGAGAAATTTTTAACTAAAAATTTATTTTTATCGAGATATAAATTAATTGCATTAAAGGAATTGAATGTGCTAAAGCCCCAAACGTATTTTACAAATTGTGAAAAATAATCTGTTGGAGGCACGTCCCTATCCGGATTTCATTCTTGCCTAAGGAAATCGTCAGGGGACAAAAATAGAAGGAGTGGAGACAGAGTTTTGAAATTTAGTACACTGACATAAAATCCCCTAGCTAAGAAAAATTTTAATTTTTGGAAATACCGGGCCAAGGACACGCCCACCTCCCATAGGTCCTGAAATTTAAAAATATTATATTAGCTAAATAAATGGACGTAAAATTACAAAACGTATCCATTGAGATACACATAAAACTGGAAAGGTTTGTGTCAATTTTTATCAAAATCGAAGCAAGTACTGCCATATATCCTTTACTTAAAATCTTTATGAAACCTGCAACAATTATCCGATTGCCATGAAATTTAGCAGGTGAATTGACATAAGGTCAAGCCATATTCGTGCCAAATTTGGGTAAAATCGATGCATAAAAAATGACTCTCATAAAAAATGGGTTTTAAACGCTTCAAATGATTTTTCCAAAACAAAAAAAATTAAATAGGATTAAAATAGGAAACTATGTGAATCCTCCATTTTAGGTATAGGATATGTGCAGCGAACTTATGTAGAACACTACGAAGAATATTTTTGTGAAACATTTTAACCTTCTAACTCTTCAATTAAAGGGACTTTTTTGGCCCCCTTTTAAAAACGGACAAAAACGACCCGTAAGTTGAAGAGTTAGAGGGTTAAAATGTTCCGCAAAAATATTTGTCATGAAATTCTACCATAAGTCTTTTAAGACATCAGTATTGAAAATTTAACTTCAGTGCCAGTAATAAGTGAAAACTTGAATTGTGTTTAAGGGTTAATTTCGTACTTATTCAGAATTGGCGCTCAAATGTCCTACAAACCCAGATTTTAGGGAGAAACTATGGGAATCTCCCATTTAAGGTATAGCATATGTTCAGCAAACTTATGTAAAACACTACGAGGAACATTTTTGTGGAACATTTTAACCCTCTAACTCTACAACTTACGGGTCGTTTTTGTCCCTTTTTAAAAAGGGCCAACAAATTCCTTTTCATTGAAGAGTTAGAGGGTTAGAATGTTCCACAAAAATGTTCTTCGTAGTGTTTTTTGCGTTGATACTTTAGTGAATTTGTTCCCAAAGTTCAAGAATAGATTTTTTTTTTTTACCAGCTGGTAATTTAATTAAAAAATTAAATATATGTAGCTTTTATTACGTGAATGAGATATAAAAAAGAATCTTTAAAAAAAAAACATTTTTTTTTGATTTCTATAAAAAAAATTGGTAGATATTTCTTTTAAATATAATAAGTAAAGGTCTATTCCTAACAAAAAAAAAATAATAATAAGAAAATCAATTAACATAATTTTTTTTTAATCAAATTAAATCAAACTTTGGTAATTTTTAGGATTTTAACCAAAGATTAGGTATAGAGCAATTCCATATGAAAACGATCACCTTTTGGACGACCCCTCTCCGATTCTAAAATAAATAGTCTCAATCGATTGCCCAGCAAAAAATAATGTACCTACATATTTTTTTTTTTATAGTGACTGGTTTAGTGGTGGTGTACACCACTGTCATGTGACAAAATTGAAGAATTCTTCATAAGGGACCTCATTGAAAGTTGTACTAAAGCGATCGCAACGAGTGATAGCTCGTTGGAAAGGTATTGAATCAGGCTTTAATTGAAAAATAAAATTTTCCTGATTTTTCTCAGAAATTTACCTTTTTTCCCATGAAAATTAAATTTTCCCATGAAAATTAAATTTTCCGATTTTCCACAGAAGCTCCTAAATTTTCCGGCTAATTTTCATAATTTTTGCTTTAAGAATCAGCAATAAAAAAATGGGCCCCGACTCCTTGTTTGGACAGGAGAGGAGCATTTAAGAGACCACCTTGTTCTCATTGTTTTTATATTTTTTATAATTGAATTATTTGTAATTATTTAACATTGTTTTATTTTATTATTAAAAATACATTTTAAAAATTATTTTACAGTTAAAAATACATTTATGAAGAAAAAATCAATTTTTGTTAAGAGCCCCAAGTTGAGTGTGTAGTGAATATGGTCTGCCTGCCTTCACAAGATCGGCCATAAATCCATGGATAATAGCAGCAGTGGCATGTAATGGCACACCAAACCCGACTGAGGCTACAGGTCATAGTTTTTTTTTAAAACAACTTTCAATGAGGTCCCTTATGAAGAATTCTTCAATTTTGTCACATGACAGTGGTGTACACCACCACTAAACCAGTCACTATAAAAAAAAAAAAAAAATGTAGGTACATTATTTTTTGCTGGGCAATCGATTGAGACTATTTATTTTAAAATCGGATAGGGGTCGTCCAAAAATTTGCCAATTTTGATCGTTTTCATATGGAATTGCTCTATATTTAAGGATTTATTAATGAAATAAATGATGTTTTTTTTGCCAAATTTTAAAATTTTTTTTTTTTAAATAATATTACGTAAATGAATGTTATTTTAGTTTGACTCAAGATCATAAATTATCGAATATTTTCAATAATTTTTATTCTTTGTAATTTACTTGTAGAAATTGTATCATCTTTCTTTGATTTCAAAATAATTTAAACAGAAAGTGATAGTAATTTATGAATTTAAGTCAAACTAAAATAACATTCATTTACTTAAAATAACAGATCAACTAAAAACATTTCCCCCATTCAATAATATTACCTTTAATTTTTTGAAAAAAAGTTATAACATTTTATTAAAATCTAAGAAAGTTGGAAACTTTTTCGTAACCCATAAAAGATGAAATTATCAAAATACATTTTTTGACAATTGTAAAAATTTTTTTTATAGTTAAATTAAGAAATTGGTTCTTTTTTTTATTTTTTCTTATATAAAATTTTAAAATCTTAAAATCAATTAATATAACTTTTTTTAAAGTTCCATTTAACTTTTGATATTTTTAGGCTCCCAGCAAAAATATTGTAAAAATTCAAAGATTAATTTGATATGTAGCTTTTTTAACAATTTTATTATTTTTCATTGATTCGAATATATTCAAATATTAAAAAAAAAAAAATTTTAAAGATACCTCTAAAAATTAATTTTTACCAATTTTTTTTTTTTTTTTTTTTTGTAAGATCCAAAAAATTCATCGTTTTTCATTACATTCTACGTTAAAAATTTATCGACTTTAGCGACCTCTAGTGTAGATAGAATGAGTTATACCAGAAAGGATAATATTTACAATATTAAGTAATTTTAGTATTTTTTGAAAAAAAATATTTTCGTCGAAATCGGAGACACAAATTTTTTTTGATTTTCGTCTATGTCACTGTGCGATGTTTTTAGAATTTCTGGAATTATTTGTTAAGTTAAATTACAAACTCAATGAGAATTTCTTATTCTCGCCTTGAAGCGTTATTAAACTTTCAAAATATCAAAGAAAATTCCGTTTCTGATATGCAGCGCAAAAAATCTTCACACCCCTGTACTATTCAATCGATTACCTGATTATGTGAATCAAAAATTGACGGATTAATTTAAAATGTTAAAATGTCGAAATATTGATAAAAAAAATTGGAAAAATATTTAAAAACTATATATTTAGTATTCTAATTGGCGTGCCTATTCCTGCGAAAAGTCTGTGACTCTTAGATGTGACTATATTCCCCTAGTGTTTGTTGTTGCAAAGTCACAATAGGTTATGGTGCCTATTCCTACGAAAAGTCTGTTTTTGTTTGAAAACTTTAAAATAATTAAGACCTGGTATCGATACAATCATAACATTGACAAATAAAATTTGAATTTTTTTAATTTTATTGTTGTTTTGTATGAAAAGTTATGACTCTCAGTCTTAAAAATAGGCTTAAGACGGTCACAATGAGTCACAAGTAGGAATAGGCACCTATATTTATTTAAATTTTTGTTTGAAGACTTCAAAATAATTAAGACCTGGTATCGATACAATCATAACATTGACAATAAAATTTTAATTTTTTGAATTTTATTCTTATTTTGTGTGGAAAGTTGTGACTTTCAGTATTAAAAATAGCCCTATAACAGCCACATCGAGTCACTAGTAGGAATAGGCACCTAAATGTGTTAAAATTAGGAAAATTTATTTGATGTAGGCTTGTACCATTCTTGCCTAAATAAATCATCAGGAGTTTACTTTTTAGAATTTATGGAAATATTTATTAGGTTAAACTCATCAAGAATGTATTGTTTTCGTCCAGTAGCCTTATTAAATATCTTAAATATTAAAGGAAGAACACAAAAAAAATTTGTAAAATTTGCTTTGTCATCTTCCAAAATACTACTCTAGTGTTTTCACAAATCTAGTATTGTAGTGACATCTGTTTATGTATAACGTTGGGCTAAAAACATTAAAAATTCAGAGAGTTTTAGACAGATATGCTAAGAAGAACACTTATTTATATATTTATCCTATTTTTTATTCCAAAAAACGAGCAAAACTTCTCTGTGTTTAATTTTTTAATCTTTCATACAAAAATTTCATAACAATTTCTAAAATTTTTAATTTTTTATAGCCCTCTAATTTTTAAAATGTTCACAAAATTAGCCAAACTGGAAAAAGTTGAAAAAAAGTTTATTTTCTATTTTTATTATTGCAAAGTTTATAATAGTATGAAAAAAAAATAAGATTTACTTGTAGGAAATCCATGGAAAAATTTCAAATTTATGACAAATTATACATATGTATAAACAAAATAACTTTTAATATTTGTAGAATTTGGGGAATCCACCAAGGCGTATGATTATTTATATACCCTTTTTCAATATCAATCATACGCACTGATGGCTACACATAAGAGTTTTTCCATACCAAGCATAGCTGGACACGAAAAGTACATGTGTACTTTTTGATTCAAATAAAATATGAAACAACTGTTTTAATTTTTTTAAAAAGTGGGCGCAGTAGACGTAAATATATTTTTCATTATATTTATATAAATAGAAATTGTTTATTATATTTCAATAGAATTTAATAAAGGCAATTTGAGAAATAAAAAGAATATAAAATTTTTAGAAATACTTAGGTCGGCTAACTTATCTAAAAGTACGCTCAATTTAAGACTATCTAGAGCCATTTTATTGCGAATTTTATTCGTGGTTAAGGTTAAAGACCAATTTTATTATCTTAACCAAGAGTAAAATTTTCATCAAAACAACTCTGAATAGTGTTAAAATAAGCATTCTTTTAGATAAGTTAGCCGACCTTAATTCTGCATTTTTAATATAATACTAGCAAAAATCCTAATTTATCTTAAAACTGCCCATTTTTTTTTTTTTTTTTTTAATTTGATTTTAACTGATATTAAATACGACAAGCTTTCTCTTACTTGGACAGTTTATATGGAAAGTCTCATAAAAAATGTTACCGGTAATAGGAAAAGCGAAGGATATGGTAAAAACGTGATGTTTTAAAATTTCCATATTTCTATAAAATACTATGTGAAATTCTACTTCAAATTTAATTAATTTAATGTATTTGCATCCCATAAATATAATAATAATAAAATTTAAATTTGCAAATATATCTTTGTTTAGACAGGAAAATATGCCTTACATAGAAACATTGCAATGTTTGACTGGAAACAAATGTATAATAAGAGTAAAAATAAAATTACTAGAAGAATTCTTCAAATATGTTTATTATGGTCAACTTTATTTTTCAACTTGCAATTTAAGGCCGTCTGTAGAAATATTCGTTGGTGTATAAAAGTACATTATGCAAAAAATCATACGCCTCAGTGTCCAACTCAATGTATTTGTCTACGGTGGCGTATGATTTGTCCCCTTATATTAAGTGCTGGAACCGGGCATGTCTGCACCTGTACGTAAAAACCATACGTCAGTGTGGCAACATTTGTGAAAAAGGTGACAAAGAGGAGATAAGAAGATAAACAAAAAAATCTAAAGTAGAATGTTTGTATGTCTGTTTAATCATTTCTGAGAGTAAATTATCATATAGAGACAATCTGACAATAAAATATAAACAATAGCCGTTTTTTCTAATCACTTGGATTTAATAAATCCAAAAAGTATTTCTAAAAGTGCTCAACAGATGGGGTTAGATTTTTCCTATTTTAAAAAAATTTTTGTCCGACACTTCTTTCACCCTAATTTTTAATACCAAATTCGATGATGAAGGATTCTACTTTAGCTTTTAATTCATAATTATATTTTACATAAAACAGCGATAAACAGTCTGCCTTTTCAGTTTTATCACTTCAATTTATATTTTTACACAATTGAAAAATTCCACTGCAATATTTAATATTCACTAATTGGATTTAATTAAATTACTTACTGTAGAGTGAAAAATTGCCATTTCTATTTGAGCTATTTCTCCATGTCCAAGATGAAAAATATGTATTTGATGAGGTGTAGTTTTTTTTCTAAACATATTTCATAAAAAAAAATTAATAAAAACCTTTTATTTGTTTAGTTTTTAAATTTTTTTGTTTCTCTTTTAATTTTCATTCGTATTTTTTTCCGACATTAATTTAATAGGCTGTTTCATATATTTGTGCTTTTATTGTGGATTTATTAAATCCGGCTTTTTTTTGGATTTAATAAATCCATTTTTTGTATGAAAAATTCTAAATCCAGGTGATTAAAAAACACGCTAAATAATACAATTTAATGGAAAATCATTGATGAAGCATGTCCATCAAAAAAGGTAGAAACTAGATCTAGCCTGATTTGCAAATTAATAATGTGTCTATAACTTTGTAAAAATTTTTATTCTTCTTCTTAACCTCAGAACTATTTAATAAAAATATTTATTTTAGGTTTAAAGGACATATGTATTTTCTTCTCTAAAACACGACTATAGACTTATTTCTATATATGAGTTTAAAATTTTACAGGGACATGTAATTTAGTCTAGTGCGTCATAGATCTGTTAGCTTATCTCAGCATCATACTTGGGAACTTTTAATTGGCATTGAAATTTAATTGGCATTACTTGATCTCAATGCCAATGCCAAAATTCCATTACCATTGAATGCCAATGAAATTTTTTTCAATTGGCATTGATTAAAACAATGGTAATGAAATGTACATATAATTGAAGAAAAAGGCAAAAAACTTTTTTTTATAGAAAAGGAAAAATTTCATTGGCATTGGTCAATTGTAATGCCAATGAAATCATTAATTAATTGGTCCATTCAATTAACTAGTCCCAAGTATGCTCAGCATAAACTGAGTTTAGTGCTTAACCATAGTTATGAATGTCAATTTTATATGGAAATATCTGTGCTTAACGTTTAACCACGGTTAAGTTGGAAAGAAGTTACTTACCCATAATCAATCAAAGACTCGATTTTGTTTTTTTATGGCCTTTTGCATTTTAGGTAACGATATGAGAATTTTTTTTGTATTTTCAAGTATTTATATATGGATTTTCACACATTTAATTCTTATGTTTACTTACAAAACGGGTATACACAACAAAATTAAATTTCAGAATATTTCATACACACTTTTAATATAAATTTACACACTCCATATGTTTGAATATTACACACATCTATTAATTTTACTGACACTATAGTAGGTGGAAAATTATCTATTATAAATAGGGTAATTTTAAACAAAAATTTATCAGAGTGTGTTCTTCTCTGAAAAATGTACTTTTGTACCAAAGCTGCCATCATTTTCAAAATACCACCCAAGTAAGACCCCCATATTACCCCTAAATATATAAATGTATGTGTATTGTTTTGATTAACAATACTATCATGATATTGTAGCCGTTAGTATTGAGTAGATTAACAACTATTATATTGAGGTATGTTAGCTGTTTGTTATTTCAATTATACATTTATCATTTCCTTCCTTTTGTCGTGACTTTGTGTATTTATATATGTACTACCTGTGCAAAAATCTAGCTTTATTATTGTAAAATAATGATAACTGAGTAAAAATATGATTCCTTTGTTATTTTGTTGAGATTTTAATTGGTATCCCAGCTCTGAGTTTTACCTCTGCTTTTATTTACGAATTAAAAGTTTCTCAACCACTGAAGATTTTAATTATCTTCCCTAATGTGCAAAAAAAAATTAAAATAAATATAACTTTTAAAGGAAAATTAACTAATTCATCATATTCCTAAACCATCATACTAAACAAATTATTATTTTATTTGAAAAGAAAAATGTTAACATCTTTCTTAATAACATATTAAATTTATATAAATATAAGTATTTTTTTAAAGCCGACCGACCTATTAAAGGATTATATAAAAGCATAAAAATGACTGTTTAAAAGAAAATATTAACATATTATTCCTAGAAGTTCAATGTAGGTGTTTTTGACCTACATGTTACATATACATTATATATGTTTCATATTTTTTTTTGCTATTTTGTTTAAACTATAATTGGAAGACGATTGTCCACAAAATTTTTTTGTATCATTACAACAAATTTCTTTTAGTACTTAAAGCTGTGATACACTACTTTAATGTTTCGACCTACACGAAAAGGCCTACGTTGACTTTTGTGTAACAATTTGGGTAAACTAAATAATATAATTAATTTAATAAGATTTTCTTGGTACTTGTTAATTATATAAAAATAATTTTATACAAATGTGGTATCAAATTAAGGTGTTCACTCCTGTTCCAGAAAAGTTGTGATTTTAATTCGAAAGCAGAATTTGAGTTTGCCCAATAAGCGTATTTAACTTCTTCCACAGAGAGTTGAAAATAAATTCTAAAATCTTCAAAAATAGTTTTGTTATAATGAGAGAAGGCAAAATCCGATGTATTTAAAGCAAAAAATATTTCAAAAAAGCAAAAGTAAAAAAAAAAGAAAATCAACACTTTTATAAAAACAAAAAAAGTTCGAAGTTAGAAGAAAAAATATAATTTTATGTGCAAAAAAATCATTTTTGGGCAAAAAATTAAAAAAAAAGCAATTTCGCTGTGGTGTAATGGTTAGCGCGTTGGACTGTTATACGTAAGGTTGCGGGTTCGAGCCCCAACCAAGGCAACATCAATATATGAAAAATAGTAATATGTATGAGTTTTTTCTATCCCTCATACATATCGCAGCGTCCTCCTTCGGTGTTCCCATAGCACTTAACCCCACCGAAGTAAAATAATATAACAGGACTATGAACGAAAAAGCTTCAACAAAGTTCGCCAACTCACCGACAGATGGCGCGCAACAACTGTTCTAAAAAATTCAACATCTCGCGCAATTACAGTGTTGCCATATTTGAAGCCCTTCATCTTTCACCAACTTTCACTTCTTCTCTATCCCCTTCCAAAGGAAGCAACACGTTAATTAATAGGAAGAATTTTTCTTTAAATAAAAAAAAATTCAAGCTCAAAAATATTAAGAACAATCCATTTTAAAGCTCAAAAAGGGAATCCATAATTTTTTTCAGCAAAACTGATGTTCCTACATTTCTATATACTTACTAGGGTGAACCGTCTGGGTATAAAAATATCTACATTAATAGAAATAAATCTGTAAAAATAATAGAAAAGTTACTAAAAATTACACTCTAATAAATTTTTGTTTAAATTTACCCTATTTATAGTAGGTAACTTTTTACCTACTTTAATAACTGTAAAATTACTACAGGTGTGTAAATTTTAAATCGTACACACATTGTGTGTAATATTCATACACACAATGTGTGTAAATTTAAGCATGAAATGCTTGAGAACGTATATTTAATTTTTTAAAAATATAGATAAAATGGCATATATTTTCATGCAGTCTACAATTTCTTATATTAAAACACTAGAAATGAGTGCATTTAACACAATTTTTATTAAATAAAAATAAATCAAAACATACGTTAGATATTGTCTTAGTATCGCCATTCTTTCCATTATATTTTTTGTAATCTTCCAGAATGATTCCAGAGTAATAGCACAATAGGATGTCCTGAACAGTAGGATGTCCATCAGAAGTGTGTCCTTTTGAATTTGTTGAACAAATATTATATTAACGGTACGAATTCACGTGGAGTTCTTACATCCCTATAATGGCGATAGATCACTATTGGTATCGCTGGTGTTTATACATAGTGGATTGGGGTCAGAGTCAAATATTGATTCCACAATACGGCTGGTAACAAGCTGTATAAAGAAGGAAAATTGACACAAATCGGAATCATTTTAAGTTAATTGATAAAATTGAACGTTACCTTTATGAAAGTATTCTAAATATTTGCAGTAGGAGATGTTAATGAACAGCAATTACCACGTATAAATAAATCCGAATTTTATTTCCATGAGAAGAAGCAATTATGTGCTCGTTTTTATAATTTGTTGTTTTTTATTTTTATTATTATTTTTTTTAACAATTTTTTTGACAAGTTTGTTGTTACTAATTACTGTTCGTATATTTACACACTTTATGCCTAATATTTGTTTTTAAGCACAATATACTAATTGTGCACACAAAGTGTATATTTTTCAATACAAAAATGTCTACTAATACTTTGTATGTGTATTTTTGTAGACATAAATGTGTATACAAGAATTTTACACATTTGATGTCTAAATTTAGGCATTTTGTGTGATATTACGGAAAAATGTACATACTTTATAGTAGTGAATTTACAAGCATTTTTAAGAGTGTAGTTAAAAATTATGTTGCAGAAAAAACTTCTAAATTAGCAGATTATTTTCGCTAAATGCTAGTAAAATAAGAACACCAAAATTAAAACTGCTAAATATACAGAATTTTAGTTATATTTGAGTTAATGGTGAATAGCAAATTAACCTGCTAAAATCAGCAAAAAATTTAGCTAAATAATTTGTAGCCTAAAAAATCACAAAAAAAATTAAAATTTTCTAAGTTTTAGCAGGATAGACTGCTATTTGCATTCAATTAAATATAGCTTAAAAATAGCAAAAATGTTGTAAATATAACAGTTTATTTTTGCTATTTTTAGTCTACTAATATTTATAAAAATTTCCTGCATATTCCGCAGGTCAATTTGTTATTTTCAATTGACTAAAAGTTAACATAAATGTAACTAAGATTCTGTAAATTTAAAAGTTTTAGTTTTGCTTTTCATATTTTACTAATATTTAGCAAAAAGATTTGCTAATTTCAGTAATTTTTTTCTGCAGCATCATTTTTAACTAATTTTTAGTAACTTTTTCTGTTATTTTTACAGATTTATTTCTTTGAGTGTACATCATGCAAAAAACTAAGCTATTCGTATAACGGAAGCATCGTCCCTGAAGTTTGAAATACGATTTACCAGAGGAAAAAATTATTTTTTTTTATTTTTTGGGGAATGTTCCGCAAAAATATTTGTCTTGAAATTTTTCTATAAGTATGTGAAGACATCAAAGTTGGAAAATCAACTTAAATGCTAGAAATAACTCAAAACTTAAAATGTGTTCAAGGGCTAATTTCGTACTTATTCAGAATTGGCGCGCAAATATCCCACACACGTGGATTTTAGGGGGTTAGTTTTAGGTTTTGACTTATTTCTGCCATTGAAGTTAAATTTTCAAATTTGATGTCTTTAGAGACTTAGAACATTTTTATCCTCTAACTCATCAACTTATGGGTATTTTTTGTGCCTTCTTAAAAGGAGGCCAAAAAAGTCCCTTTAATTAAAGAGTTAGAGGGTTAAAATGTTCAATGAAAATGTTGCTTGTAGTGTTTTATATAAGTTCTCTGAACATATCCTATACCTAAAGTGGAATATTCACATGGTTTCCTATGCCGATTCACACTAAACATTTGCAAAAGGAGGGAAATTTTAGCCCCCCAAAAAATATAGGGCCAGACGTAAACTTTTAAAACGTCGATACACGTATATATTTTTTTTGTCCGCTTTGCCAGAATCAGTTGTTAGAACCTTGTTATTTAGGAAAAAAAAAATTTTTTTTTGGCGCCTGGCCCACTATAGAACTAAAAATTTGCTGTGTAAAATTTTATGAAAATTTTAATTTTATTTATTAAAATTTTAATACAGCCAATGGAAGAATTTCATTAAAATTAATTTCATAGAAATGAAGCCATAAAATTAATGAAATTTTCCATTCACTTCGTGAAGAAAACAACATTAGTTTAGTGAAAATTTTCATTAAAACTCATCGAAGAAATATGTCTCTATATATCAGGGTTGTCAGGCAATACCGCTGAAATACCGTTATCGATTCAAAACCCTTTCAACTGACTACCGTTATCCCTAAAATACCGTTACAGAAATAACTGAAATACCGTTATCCTTAAAAAACTGTTACCGAAATAACTGAAATACCGTTGTCCTTAAAATACCGATACCGAAATAAATGAAATATCGATACCCTTAAAATACCGTTACCGAAATAAATGAAATACCGTTACCCCTAAAATACCGTTAACGTTATTTTTAGTTTTCTGCTTTTGGTAATTGCACGTGGGTTTGAATATTTTTCGTACTTTAAGTTGGTAAATTGGTTTTGTTTTTAATCTCGTTTGTTTTTTGTAAAAAAATTTGCAAAATTCATCGAAATAACTGACTACCGTTATCCTTAAAATACCCTTACCGAAATAACTGAAATATCGCTAACCTTAAAATACCGTTACCGATATAATCAAAATACCGTTATCCTTAAAAAAATGTTACCGAAATAACTAAAAAACCGTTATCCTTAAAATACCGATACCGAAATAAATTAAATAGCTTTACCTTTAAAATACCGTTACCGAAATAATCTAAAATAGCGTTACCCTTACCGATAACCGCATCGTTTCGGTTACCATCCATGCTATATATAAATGAACTAGCAACAGTTCACAAATTCCATGACAAAAATGGTTAAATTAACTTTATTTTAATAATTCTTGTAATACTCAGCAATATTATTTTTTTTTAAGTAGACAATTACTTTAAAATCTACATTTCTAATAATTTAATACCTTCATATTTTGTCCTCTTTTCTTGTTATAAAAGGTATAAATACATTACAATGGATTAACATATACTCGTAGAAGACATACGCCGTCTAACTTAACGCCGCAATGTCAACAGCATGAACAATATAAACTCTAGTCTCTTTGATTTCCATCATAACAAAATTTTCTATCATCACTTTTAGGTTATTGTCTGTTGTCGATGTTCAACAACATAATACAACAACCAAAATCGTGTTACCTGTTAAAGCGATGGTTTAGTGATATAAATTTCTTCGTCAAAGCACGTGATGTCAAGAACAATTTAAAAAAAAATTCAATATAATTTTAGTGGTTGTTGAACTGGGAATAACTTCATTTCTTTGGGTTTATTTAGTAGATTTTCGTTTATAAATAGTGGTGCAAAAATAAAATTGTTCAAATTTCATTAATGCATTTGTCTGGACATACTTATGTGGAAGCATTTATGGAGAATTTTGTGTCCACTTTAATTGTACCACAGATTAGGATTTATATGAAAATTATGATTACAAATGGTTTTAAAATTTATTTAAAACGAGTAAAATAGTTAAAGTAGGGCATGCCGACTATGTAATACCCTACACCAGTCTGGCTATAATTAAATTAAAGCAACCGTTATTTCCTATATGGGCTAATCGGAATCCGCGAGTGATTGTTGAAAAGCCGACGCATCCACAAAGAGTGACTGTTTGGTGCTATTTATGGGCTGGCGGCGTCATCGAGCCGTACTACTTCGAAAATATGGTCGGCCAAGCAGTTACCGTGAATGGTGTTCGCTATCGCGAGATGATAACGGACTTCTTGTGGCCAGAAATTGAGGATACGGACCTGGACGATATGTGCTTCCAACAGGATGGTGCCACTTGCCACACAGCCAATGAAACAATGCCTCTTTTGCGCAAGACATTCAATGGCCGTGTTATCTCACATCGTGGCGATGTTAATTGGCCACGATCATGTAATTTGACACCGTTGGACTTCTTTCTTTGGGGATATTTAAAAGAAAAAGTGCACGTTAATAAGCCAAGAACAATTCAATTCAAGCTAAAGGATGAGATAATTCGGCACATTAAGGACATTGAACCTCAATTATGTCTCAGAGTCATTGAAAATATGGACCATCGGATAGAGGTATGCCACCAAAGCCGTGGCGAGTATTCGGCCGATATTTTATTTCACACATAATTGTCATAGATCCTTCTATCATAATAAAAAATTTTAAGATAATTCTCTGAAAACTTTTTGTTTTATTTACAATTAACATCGTGCGTTTTGGTTGGACCCTTTATTTGCGACCTGTATAGTGCGCACAAGAATGCATGGACAGACGGACGGACAGACGAACATAGTTAAATATAAATAAAAAGTGATTCTGATTCGATCGGTATACTATAAAGTAGGTCTAGGTCCAAAACTTTTTGGTGTTACAAACATCATCACAATCCACGTAGTGGTGTAGGTTATAAAAATTAAAGTCGGACGCGACGACTACATTAAACCCTATATCGTATTATTCTATCGGGACAATAATATTCTTCTCTTCAAATTACAATCATATTATTATCTGAAGGAAGAAGGAATCCGGTCTACCCAGAAAGTCTGGGTAAAATGCAGATTGTGAGAAAACATTCAAATAAAATTATTGTTTATTGTGTATATGTAGAAGTACGTAGTGTTATAAATTAAATCAAAATTGATAAAAAAAAAATTATCTAGTTTTTATTTTTTACTTTTTAACCACGAATCTGACAGATTCGAAAGAAAAATTTAAAAAAAAATGTTTTTAAAATTCTTAAATTGAAAAAATGTAACAACCCAGTATAGAAACGGTAATGACATATCATTATTTTTTGGACTACCAGTAATGACACCCACTTACTTTCTACATTATTTTAAAACATAAATAATGAGTTACTGATAATGACTTATTTTTATCATTATTTCAAATAGAAAATAATTTTTTAGATTTTTTTGAAAATTTTTTGAAATCTATTTTTAGACTCAATATTTTTTAAACACTGGTAGGGATATATGTAACCACATATTTTTTGATTTTTTGTATATTGGCGAGTAAGCTTACTTGTGTGCAGCAGGTCAATTGTGTTTTTATCTATTAAATATTACATGTCGATATAGCTCAGCTGGTAGAGCTGTTGACTGGCAATCTGTAGACCCAGGTTTGATTCCCGCACCAGCAAATTTTATTTAAAAAAAAAAAATACAATAAAAAATATTTTTTTTTATGTAATTTATTTTTTAGAAAATCTATTTTTAGACTCATTATTTTTGTCAGTACTGGTAAGCACATAGGTTACGATATATTTTTTGATTTTTCGTATGCTGGTGTGTAACGACAACTCATTATTTTTCGCGACATCGCCATATAATAAGAAATGTAATAACAAAAGTAACTAGTTACCAAGTCTGTAGTTACATAACCACATATCTGGTAATGATTTTCTACACTGGGAAGTACACGAAATTACCACAATATGTTCCTACTGATCATAGCATGATCCCAAATATTCACAAAATTTCTTACATGGCCATAATATGAGCACTGGAAAAATATTTTAGTCATTCAGAATATATTATGATCATTAGAAATATATTATGATCGTTTTGGATGTATTGTGAAATTGTATTTTTAATAATATTTTTCTAACATAATTTATTTTTATTTGTATATAAGTTAAAATCAAAATTAATTTAAATTATTTAAATGTGTAAATTAGTCATTGAATAAATATAAGCTACCCTATTAAAAAAAATTAATATGGAGTTTTATATGGTAATATATAACTTAATGTGATCCATATACCATTTCATCCGAAAAATGGCCCGATATAATTGTGTCAGTTGGTTATCACTTTTTATCTAATTGTATCAGTTTAGATCTTAACTGATTAGATTATATATTAAGCACATGAAATTTTATCCGATTTTTGAACTGATATAATTTTATTGGTTTATGTCGCATGGTATTAATTTCGATCCAAATAGATACATTACTATACAAACTTATATAGTTATATCTGAATTTTGACCTGATGCAATTATATCTGCTTTAAAACTTTGATACAATTATATAAGGCAAATGTCGGATACAAATATATTTTATTTATATAAAATTGTACCAATTACGATCTAAACAGATACCATTAGATACAAATCTCTAAAATTCTATCAGGTCAAAAATTGGATACAATTTCATCTGAATAATGTATAATTTTATTAGTTGAGATCTAAACTAATACAATTAGGTAAAAACTGATAAACAACTGATACAATTACATCGGGCCATTTTTCGGATGAAACAGTATATTTATACAGATATAACTTAACCGCATTCTATACGACTATATGTAACTGTTTTTTCTCGGGTACTCGTATTTTGAATAAAGAAAAACATGCATAGCTTCTTAACTTATCTTGATTATAATTCTGGTCATAGTATAATCCCTTATTCAACATACCTGAATATTTAAAAAAGAAATTTTTTTTAAGGGAAAGTAAAAATTTTTATTTCGCAGCTCTGTGTTATAGATGGAATATAAAACACGCTAAAGTCAAATAATTTGGTAGTAATAAACATTAGCACAAAGTCATTACTTATAACTAGGCCAACCAAAAAGAAGCCAGGGCATGTTTTTTATTTGAAGAGATAGAACAATTTAGATTAAATACAATTTCCGATCTTAAAAATATAAGAATTTTAAGCTATATTTGTTAGAGCTTTTTTTGCTTATTTTTTCTAATTTTGCTTCGTTTTGCTTATTTTGTAAATATTGGCTTATTTTTGCTATTTGCTTTAAAAAATAAGCTTATTTTAGCTTTTTTATGCGAAAATAGAGCATATTTTTGCTTTTTTTTCATAAAATCGGTAATTTTAAAAATTATTTTAAGTCGACATAAATTATTTAAAATTTGTTGTTTAAAATCTATTTAAAATTAAAAAATCTCTTTTGTTAAAATTTCCTTAGGCAAGAATGACTTAAGCACATTTAATTCTTTAATGCATTTCCCGATGAAAATAAATTTAAGAATCTCACAACTTTGTCTGATTACTGTAGTTCCAAGGAATGTGGCATTGTATTAAATAAAAAATTTATATTATATGAGGATTTTAATGAAGAAGTAATGAAGTTTAAGGGCTTATTTTTGCATTTTAACTGCTTATTTAACTGATTTTTGAGCTTTTTTTAAGAGCTTAAAACATTGCTTTTAGGGCTTTTTTTGGTTGCCCTACTTATAACCCTACACCACACAATGTAGGGGTATAATTCTATAAAAAAAAACTGTTTGTTTTTTACCTTTTGATAACGTTGGTTTATTTCCTTTAAATAAACCCGGAACTTTTCTATTGCAATCAAACTAGCCACACACTCTGTTCTTGAATATTAACTTATAGACTTATTTATTTAACACTTTATTTTAATATACAACAGTATGACACACACAACTAACTATTGTATACAAAGGCTGATATTCAATTGACTACATAAACGCTAATGCGCGACTGACTCACTCAACGTCAAGTGGCAGCTCTTTTATAGTTTAACGACCTGCTGGAAAATTGCGTAGTACTAAAATTATAAAATTTATTTTATTAATAGCAAAGTCCCCAACCACCTAACATTATACTTAAATGTAGTGCTACCAGATTGATGGGATTAGTGAACAACCAACACTAAAATTTTAAAGTAAATAGGATTATGGTATACCTACCACGATATAACAAATAAGTCAGGTAATTTAGTTAAGTATAAATCATTTCGTATTAAAATTTTAGTGTTGTTAACTTTGTCTTAAAATAGCTAAAAACAAATAAAAATGTGTTCATGTCTAAGGCACTGTCATGATAAGTCTGGAGAGCATTTATGAACAAAAATAACGCGAGATTTAAGGAAATTTTATAGAATTTCCAAAAATATACAGTTTATATAGATCCAATCAAGGATTGCTAAATTTTACTATGTAATTTGATAGAAGGTCGATATCGCTTATTTTTATTAAAAGCCACGTGACAAAATAAAAAACAGACGCTACAATAAAATTCTGCACTATTTTCTGACCATGCGCGGTTCCAGCAATTAATATAAGGGGAAAAATCATACGCCACCGTAGACAAATACATTGAGTTGGAGGGGGTCAAGGGAAATTATTTCCAAATGCCAACCTCACCCACAGTCCACCTTGGACATGGTGTCCCCTGTTAACGCTAACGAGGCTCTGACGACCGAGTATGGGCGGTATAACCCGGTTCCCACGGCAATCGGACTATGTGCCGGAACGATTCGGATGTATTCGAATTTACGAATTTATCCGAGCAAGGATTGCCACTCCGGCTTTAGATGAGAATTATTAACTACAAATTCACATTTTGAAGCCGTTACAACAACAACAACAACATTGAGTTGGACACTGAGGCGTATGATTTTTCCCCTTATATTAATATGCTTGTACTTCGGCTCAAATTTAGCCACTATTTTGACCTTTAAAAATAAAGGCAACGAGAATAAAATTAGAAAAAACTTGAATTTCCCTATTATATTTGCCGCCACTGTATATTTACAAACTACTATATATGTGTTTGAAGTATGCTACCAATTATTTTATTTTCATCATTGAAATCAGATCATGAGTCATTCTTTTTGATGTCAATTCATTACGAATTAGCTAAATTTTTAATTAATTCTTTTCACCAAAGAAAAGAATTGAATGAAATTTGAATCAATACAAATGAATTTGGTGAAAATGGATTGCAAATCATTTCCAATTCAAATGAATTTGGTAAAATGAATTGCAATTCATTTCCCATTCAAATGAATTGGATTGATTTTGAATTAATTCGAATGAATTAAAAATGAATTGCAATCAATCAAAGTAAACACCGTGTTTGGAGTTTATTTCTTCAAGTATTACTTATTTTGGTTTTGACAAACGCTGAACAACAAAAACACATTTAATATTCAAGAAGCAATTAATAATTTCATTGCAATTCATTTTTCATTTTTCTAATTAATTTGAATTAATTCAAAATCAATTCAATTCAAATGAATTGGAAATGAATTGCAATTCATTTTACCAAATACATTTAAGTTGCAAATGAATTGCAATTCAATTTGCCAACGGCAGAAAACTGTTTTTGAATTCAGTGAACGTAATTTTTTGTTTTTCAGTTCAGTGAACGTTTATTTTTGTTTTTCAATTCAGTGAACGAATGTTTGTTTTTTTTTTTTAATTCATTGAACGTTATTTTTGTTTTAATTAACTGAACGAAAAATGAAATTAAATGAATTCAGTGGTGAATTAATTCAGTAACAAAATTAATTCACTTTTTATCCGTTCGATTTATAAAATTGAACGCGTTCACCATTTATTTTAATAAAAATAACTATAGCAATTGAATTAATTCGTAACAAAAGAAATCAAACAAAAACAAATAAGAATTAATTCCCTTCAATATATAGTCTTTTGTGAATTAATTCATTGAATTTTTAATTCATAATTCAAAAACTGAATTAAAGAATTTATTCTTTAAAACTCTGGTATCAGGGAAATGTAAATAAAATTTTCGATCACCCACATTTCGTTACAAAAGTTCAATTCAAAATGTTTTTAAAAAATATCTATTGAAATAAATAAAACAAGTAATTAAAAAAAAAAGAACTTGAATTTGAAAGGAACATGTGACGTGAGTTAAAACATGATGTCACCTGCTCATCTCTCTTATACCTACATATAAACAATAAATCATGTTTGCCAAAAAATTTCGTTTGTATGTTTCTAACAAGTGGTGGAATGTATGTTCGAATGAAAACCTAACGAACTGTAGAAAATCGATTAAATAGATTTAAAGGAATTAGTTATGCCAACATAAAAACAAAAAACTTTACAAAGTTGAACAAATATTTTCATTTGGAAATATTTAAGTTTATTGATTATTGTTTTTCTTTTTTACTCATTTACGCTGGGTTTCATACTGCAGAGTTTTAAGTTAACTATTAGTCAAACCAAAAAGTTGTTGTTCTCTTTTAAAATTCTTTGAAATTTTCTTATCTTCACAAGTTAAGTTAAATTGAACTCTTCATTGTGTTACTGACCGTTAAGCAATAAAAGCATTTTGTTAGCCAATGAAATTTAATAAATTAATT
The DNA here is from genome assembly GCA_949987735.1 of Leucophora obtusa. Classification (NCBI taxonomy): domain Eukaryota; kingdom Metazoa; phylum Arthropoda; class Insecta; order Diptera; family Anthomyiidae; genus Leucophora; species Leucophora obtusa. The sequence goes on along the minus strand of OX465299.1, from coordinate 33,191,084 downwards.
GATATAGTAGGAGTAAAGTATTTATTTCTTATACTTTACAAAGAAAACTTTTTAAATCATAGCATGTTTAATGCTTTCGGGAAAATAATCTTATAAACTTTACACTAAATAAATCGTTGAATGTTCTTTTGTCAAACAGAAAGTTAAATGGAAAAAAAGGTAAGTAACCTTCTTAGAAAGTTTATGATATTTATTGGGAATACACAGATTTGAACTCTTTGCAAAATATCCCCTTATTGATTGTAAGAAACAGTTTGATTGTAAGAATTTTTGTAATTCCAATTGAAACTTTAATACTTACAAGAGGTGTTCAGCGATGAAGAATTTTCAAAATGAATTTTAAGACTTCTGATTGGAATACATTTTTTTCGTTTGCATATAAAAGCAAGTAAAAAATTTAAAGTCGAACATACCGACTATATGAAACCCTACACCGCAGTACGATTTGGATAATATTCCTGGAGGCGGATCGAATTTTCATTAAGGGAATTTTAATTAACGGGTCAATAAATATATATAATAATAAGTGTAAAAACAGTGGGTCTGGGTCAAAAATGTTTGGTAATAATGCGATGAAAAGCTATAAATCCCGATTTCTCCGATATTAGAATAGATCGGCGTCCATAGCATATTATATTCTAGGCGAGATGTTGTAGTTTCCGAATTGATACTTTGCATAAATATCGGCTTAACAGTTTCCGAGTTAAATGCAAAATGGACACAGTGAATATATCGTTTTCTTCTGTCTTCTTTAAGTTTTGACAGTAACTTTTATATTCAAACGTTAAAAATAAGCCTAATCTGAACTCCAAAAAATTCACTCTTTTTATACACCTCTAATCCTTAAAAATGTACTATTGGCAATATTAAGATATTTACATGAAATATCGATTTAAATTATATGTCTTTTTGCCTAAAGATTATTAAATATTAATATTTCTTATTCACACTGGTATGGAGAATTTTAAAAGACGTGTGTATAATTAACCCTCTAATGGCTGTGGGTGTTTAAAAAAGAAAAAAAGATAAAAGAAATTCTTAGTCGGTTTCTTTATAGTCAAATTTAATAATTATTATGAAGACATGACAAAAGTTTAGAACGTCTCTAACTTTTTTTCATACAAAATTAGAAAGTAAAATTAACAATTTTCTATGAAATATATTTATATGTCCTTCGAATCATTTTGCTAAAAAGTTAGATAGATTTAATTTTATTTATTTACAGATTCCCTTAACTTCTAACATATTGTTAGTAGCAACAACATGAGAATATACTTACTTTGTACGAATACACTTTCCAATGAAATAACAAACATGTCTCTAAAGTGTTAACACTTAAATTTAGCAACTCATGTATTTCATGGACACTTTTCTTTTGAATTTTCGCTTCTCAAATCTTATTTAAGTCGTTTAAGCATAAATAAATAAGTATTTCTTCGTGAATGGCATTTAATCATAATAATAATATAAATACTACACGAGTATAACAGAGATTTAAGTGAAATTGATTTTATTATATTCACGCCAATTTAATTTAGATATGTATATGTATTACTCCTTAAACGTTAAGGAATCTAATAATGACAAAAATTGCTTTGACTGAATTAAAATTAAACTAAAATGCTAAACCCCTAATTGCTCAAGAATGCCAATTTTAATGAAAATAATATACATATATGCATAATCAATTTTAAAATTTATAAGTGACTTATAAAACAAATTTTTCATACAAATTTGTTTTACAAACGTATTATAAAGTGTTTGAATTATTATGCATAAGCACTATAATGTGTAAAATACCAAATAATAAAATTAAATCAATTGTATACTACATTTTCCAAATAGAAACTATACTTTAATTAATTTCTGTTGTAATTTATCCAACTTATAGTAGTTAATTGTATTTCTACTACACTCAAAAAAGTTTTGCAGTTACTACATGCTATTTGTTTGTGTCTTAATCGGTAGTCGTTGTTTTAATTGTAATTATAGTCGTTTTTCGAAGGACATCGACTATTATGACAGTTATTTAAAAAAAAATTAATGGGTAGTACTGTAATTTCGTAACAGTTGTTTAAAGTAGTTATTTTTCTATATTGTAAAAAAATACTACCAAAACCCTCAGAAAATTTTATTGTATCTCCAATGCATAAAACAGTAATAACTGGAGAGCCGTCTGCAATTTTGACTCCAAATTTCAAGTACGACGAAGTAATTATACGCTTGTTACAATCGAAAGAAAAAAAGTTTTTTTATTAATTTTTTTTAGATTTTACAGTTCGTTTATTTTTCAGAATACTTTTTTGCTAATTTCAGCGTATTGATTTTAAATTTAAGTTCCCTATTAAAAATGGTTATAATATAATGGTATATAATTTCATATCTAATCAAGTGTGGTTAATGTGATATTATATTTTTATTATTTTTTTTTTTTTTATTTGAATATATTTTTATTATTATTATTTATTTTTATTTTCATCACAATTCAGTACAAAGATTTAATCTTATATAGAAGTACTGAATATTAATTATAGTTAAATTTGACAATGAGCATACAAATTACATACAAAAATATTAAGAAATATAAATTTAAAATTACAATAATTAAAAAGTACAATAATTAAAAAAAGTTATAGTGTTAAATAAATATATAAAATTAATTTAAAATTTTGTTTATAATATTCATATATTAATTTCTTGAATTGCATTGCGTTGCTGATTATCTGCAAATGAGCGGGTAATCGATTCCAAATTCGAATGGCATTAATGTAGAAGTGTTGATCTCGTTCAGACCTAAAGAAGTTTAGTCTTTCATAAAGATATTTCGGTTGGCGGGAGTAGATTATTTTGTGAAGATATATTAATGATTTGCATTTTAAAAGATTTGAAAAGGTGATACCAAAAACTTGTTTCGCATAATGAGATATACTGATAAAACGTCGTATGCCGAAAATATACCTTACAATATTATTAAAAGCCACGTTAAGTTTACGCAATCTGGTTGCATCACAGCCCAAAAACAACTCACAACTGTAAAGAAGGGTGGGTATTAAGTAAGTTTTAGCCAATAGCATTCTAACGTTAAGTGGTATGAACCATTGCGTGCACCATAAATTTCTTAACATCCCATATATTTTTCCGGTTGTGATGATAACGTGGTCTTTCCAGTGTAAGTGATTATTAAATGTAACTCCAAGATTTTTTACCTTATCCACAAAATCAATTCTTGATTCACCCAGAGTTAAATTAGGAATAAATGGTATATTGCGTGATTTTTTTGTAATCAGCATACATTTTGATTTGCATGGATTGAGACATAGCCCGTTATTTTTAGCCCAAGTTCTAATGTTTTCCAAATCAACATTAATTTGTTGCACACAATCATCAATTTCCGATGTTTTACAGCTTATGTAGAGTTGAACATCATCTGAATACATTTGAATATTGCAGTATTGCAATTGATTAGGAAGTTCATTGGCATAGGCTGAGTACAACAAAGGGCCTAAAATAGAACCTTGTGGTACACCTCTTCCCATTTCGACCGTACTGGATATTTTATCTCCATAGAAAACCGATTGTGATCTACCTGTTAAATATGAAGACATCAGCTTTACAGATGTAGAAGATAAATTAAATATTTTGTTCAATTTTAACGTTAGAATTTCTGGATTGACCGTATCAAAAGCCTTGGAATGATCTAAAAGAATTAGAAATGCAACTTTGTCGTCATCTATTTGTGTTCTTATATATTCAGTTACATCAATCAAAGCAGATACACAACTATGTTGTGGTGGAAAACCAGATTGTCTGGGAGTTAGTAGATTATTATCCTGAATAAATTTATTTAATTGGTTATGCATTAAGCGTTCCAGTATTTTGGACACAAATGGTAAAATAGCTATAGGACGAAATTCGTCTTCCGTTTTGGGTATAGGAACAATTTTAGCATGCTTCCATTGAGTAGGATACATTGACTTAGTTATTATCGAATTAAACAAGTGTGTGATGTATGGCAATATAACAGGAAAAACAATTTTTATGAATCTCGGGTAGACACCATCATAGCATTAGTCGCATTAGACTTGATGCTGAGGAAGCTTTCATATATTTCAGATTCAGTAAAACAACTAAAATGAAATTGGTTTTGGACGGGCGTATTAGTGTGGTTCCTATAGTGTGTAACATCTGCGGTAGGCATTGGCAAATCTGTAAATTTCCGATTTAATTCATTAACATTTATATCGGCGGAAATGTTACTTGATTTGTTTATAATTCCAACATTTCGAATTTCACTCCATGTCGCCTTACTATCTAAGCAATTTGAAAATTTTGTGCTGTAGTAGGAGGATTTGGCACTTCTAATCGTTGCACGATTAAACATTTAATTTCAGCTGTAAGCCATGGATTGCCGGTAGTTGTTTTTCTTCTTGTTTTCACAGGAACAAATTCATCACAGAGTAATTCGATGTTTACTTGAATAAAATTAAGTTGATCATCAACAGATGGCATATAATATATACAGTCCCAGTCAATTTGTAAAATTTTTTCATATAAGGCCGGAAAGTTAATGTGTTTAAAGTCGCGATAGCTAAATGTTTCATCAAGTCTGACTGGTTTAAAATCGTAAGTTGTAAAGATAAGATCGTGCTTAGAAAATACAGGTGCAGATGTTTGTTCAAACACTAGGATTTTCGATAGAGAATTGGTAAAAAATTGTATGTAATTTCATCAATTTAAACAAAATTATACAACTTAGATCTAATAACATTGGGTCAATTTCCCCTATCAAATTATATAAAATTTTATATGGTTATATATGGTCTAAAAATTTATATATACTTATATACAATTTAATAGGGAAATTGACCCAATGTTATTAGATCTAAGTTGTATAAATTTATTTATGTTGATTCAACTATATACAATAATATATGATATCACATTAACCACACCTGAGTAGATATAATTGTATCAAATTATACAACATTTTATTAAAACTTTTTTTACTAGGGTTTACAACAATTTACTGAAACTTAGTAGCTGCAACTAATTAGCCTACGGGAAATTTTAACAAACTGTCACCGAACTGGCCCCTTTATATGAAATAGACTGGTCACTTTTACATGGCGTTGTCATAGAAGGGGGAAATTGACCCCTTGTGACATGTCACAAGACAAATCCCAGGACAGGTCCCTGAACTTTGTTTTTTATGAGAGTTCAGTAACCTGTCCTAGGATTTGTCTTGTGACATGTCACAAGGGGTCAATTTCCCCCTCCTATGACAACGCCATGTAAAAGTGACCAGTCTATTTCATATAAAGGGGCCAGTTCGGTGACAGTTTGTTAAAATTTCCCGTAGTTTATTTATTCTAATTTCATTGTACTAAAATTATTGATATTTAATAAGTTTTTTTAACTGATTTTAGCAAATCGATTTTGAATTGCAGTTTACAACAATTTTGCTAAAATTTAGTAGCGACTACTATTTTTATCTACTAATTTTGTTTTACTACAGATCAGCAGACATGTGTTGCTAAAATTAGCAAAAAAATACCGCTGCCCATGTGAAAATCGAAATATATATGAAAATACATGATCATACATTGACTTGTATATGATCATGCATAGGCATACATGATCATATACGTCCATACATAGTTCAATGTATGATCATACATCATCTCATATATTTTCATATATCTTCGGATCCGAAATTTGAAGGTATGTGACCATATATGATCATATATGGGCATACATGAATCATATGTGAGCATATATGGTCATATATGAACATGTACGGTCATATACCCTCAAATTTCCGATCCGAAGATCTATGGAAATAGATTAGATGATGTATGGTCATACATTGAACTATGTATTAACGTATATGACCATGTATGCCCATGCATGATCATGAACTAGTCAATGTATGATCATGTATGTTCATATATATTTCGATTTTTACATGGGTGGGCTCAAAACAGTTAAATTTCCCGTAATAACAGCAAAATTTTCAGTTCCCATTACAGACTTTTTTGGTTGAGTGTAGGCACGCTATAATCCATTTCGTTCCCTGTGCTAAGCGTTTTAGTTGCATTATTTCCCCGTTGCATTCCAATAGTTCCCCGTTCCACACCATTTTGTTTCACTTGTCTAGTGCTTCTATTCCAATCGTTCCCCGCTCTATTTCATTTCACAACTTTTTTGCTCCCATTCCACTTGTTCACAGATCCATTCTAATAAGTTCCCTGATACATTCCATTTGGTTCCCATTTTCTAGTGATTCAAATGCGATTGTTCCTTCTTCGATTTCATTTCGTTCCACTTTGCTAGTGTTTCAATTCCACACGTTATCCGTTCCATTCCATTTCGTCTCACTTGTCTGGTATTTCAGTTTCATCTGTTCTCCGATCCATTCCATTTCGTTTCCCAATTTTTGTGTTCCAATAGCTAGAGAGGTCGGGCAGTCTGTTAAAGGGGCATGATCCCGTCGTTTTGAACACCATTTTTACCACGTTCCTGGAGAAAATTACAAAAGTTGCTTATTAGTGGTTTGGCAGAAAGAGGTTTTGGCAGACCGTCAAGGGGGAGACTTTTCTCCTTTTTGCAACTCCCAAATTTCAACTTCCTATCTTCAGTGGTTTAGGCAGGCCGTTAAGAGGATACTTTTCCAATTTTAAACCCCCATTTTTACCATGTTCCTAGTGAGAATTCCTTACGCGGCCCTATTAGTGGATGGCCACATACTCCATGGAACACTTGTTCTAAATTTCGGGTTCCTAGCTAAAACAGTTTGGTCAGGCGGAAAATTGGGAGAATTTTTCCCTTTTTGCCCCTCCCCGTAAGAATTTCCAAAAATATCGGGCTATTACGTGGTTCAGGCAGACCGTTAAGAGGATTCTTTTCCCCTTTTTAACACCCACTCTTACCATATTCCTATTGGATGAGCACATACTCTATGGAAGATTTATTCTAAATTTCCGGTTCCTGACTAGTGCGGTTTGGGTAGGCCGTGAAGGGTGAGAATTTTTGCCCCTCCACATAAGAATTTCCGAAAATCCTATCGGGCTTCTTCGTTGCAGGAGGAGATTATATACCAAATTTCAACTTCCTAGCTCCAGCAGTTTAGGCTGGGCAATGCTGAGTCAGTTAATCAGTCAAAATTAGCAATTTTGAAAATTTGATTTCTTGATTCCATTTCTTCATACTTAAATTTATTCAGGCACAGAATTCTGACTTCATCCACTTTAACCGAAAATGACCCATGAATTTAATACAAATGCAAAGCGACATTTTTTTAAAGTTTTTAGGAATTTGTTTAAATACTTAATTTGGAAATATCAATTTTTTATAACCTGGATTTAGCTTTTTTCATATAAAAGGTAGATTTATTAAATCAAAAAAAGTTGGATTTATTTATCTGGGTTTACACATAACAATAAAAACACAAATATATGAAACAATCTGTTAATTTAATGTCAGACAAAAATACGAATGAAAGTTAAAAGAGAAACAAAAAAATTGAAAAAATAGCAAACAACTGCTTTTTCATTAAATTTTTTGTATTAAATGTGTTTAGAAAAAAAAACTACACTTTACCAAATACTTATTTTCCACCAAGGACATGGAGAAATAGCTGAAATAGAAATGGCAATTTTTCACGCTACGGTAAGTAATTTAATTAAATCCAATTGATGAATATTAAACATTGCAGTGGAATATTTTAATTGTGTAGAAATACAAATTGAAGTGATGAAACTCAAAAGAAAGTTGTTTCTTGCTGTTTTATATAAAATATAATAAAGAATTTCAAGTTACAATAAAAGCCTGCATCATTGTATTTATTATTAAAAATTAGGATGAAAAAAGGTCGGATAGAAAAAATTTGTTAAAATAGGTGGAAACTAACTCCATCTATTAAGCACTTTAAGAACTAATTTTTGGATTTATTAAATCCAAGTGATTAAAAAAAGCGCTAAATATAATAGTTTTAATTAAATAAAAAAAAAAATTAAATTAAACGAGTAAAAAGGTTAAAGTCGGGCATGCCGACTATACAATACCCTACACCAGTCTGGGTAAAAGTTAACTAATGTTTGGATCCGAAATTCGAATGGGTTAAAATGGGGCTTGTGTCAAAATTTTCTTTAATGTGAGTCAGCGCACCAAATTTCATTAAAATATCTTAATATTTGCGATCTGCAGTTTGTAACCAAGCCAATTTTGGGGGGACCCTTATATGGGCACTAGGTCCAAACATGGACCGATGTTCACCAAAATCAATATACTTCGTCCTTGGGCCAAAATAGGTCTGTGCACCAAATTTCATCAAAATATCTTAATATTTGCGACCTGCAGCGTATAAACAATATAATTTTGGGGGACCCTTATATGGGCACTAGGTCTAAACATAGACCGATGTTCACCAAAATCAATAGGCTTCGTCCTTGGGCCAACATAGGTCTGTGTACCAAGTTTCATCAAAATATCTTAATATTTGCGACCTGCAGCGTATAAACAATATAATTTTGGGGGGACCCTTGTATGGGCACTAGGTCTAAACATGGACCGCTGTTAACCAAAATCAATAGGTTTCGTCCTTGGGCTGATATAGGTCGTCGGTGTACCAAATTTCATCAAAATATCTTAATATTTGCGACCAGCAGCGTTTAAACAATATAATTTTGGTAGGACCCTTATATGGGCACTAGGTCTAAACATGGACAATATAATTTTGGGGGGACCATTATATGGGCGCTAGGTCTAAACATGGATCGATTTTAACCAAAATCAATAGGCGTCGTTTCATCAAAATACCTTAATATTTGCGACCTGTAGATTGCGCACAAGAATGCATGGACAGACAGACAGACGGACGGACAGACGAACATCGTTAAATCGAAATAAAAAACAATTCTGAGCCGATCGGTATACTATAAGGTGGGTCTAGGACCAATATTTTTTGGTGTTACAAACATCAGCACAAACTTATAATACCCTGACCATATAGTGGTGTAGGGTATAAAAATTTGTAAACTGTCTTTTCCAGAACATTTCATAAAATTTGAATACAATATTTTGTCGAAAATTGTAAAGAATTTTCCTGTTTTCATCAAATTTTGCATAATTTTCCGCAAAATATCCCTTTAATTTTATTTTTGTTTTAAAAAATCGTTAACCTTTTGTGGTCTGAGGACAAACAAATTCATGGGTCTTTCTTATTATTTAAATGGTGCCTATAGGTTTGTAAAATTTTAAAATTCTTCAAAACAAGTGTTCCGCTTGTTAAAAATTATTACTTTATATAATCTGATCTACATAGGGTTAATTTTTTTGACCTGTGGCCAAAAAGGACCTAACCACTTACAAGGAAACTTAGAGAATAGCTGCTTTAAGACGAACTCCCAGCTCTAAATTAAATTTGAATATGTGATAGAGGCAACTAAATAAATATACTCAATTCTTTATCCACCCAATCTCACTTTTACGGGCTAGAAAGGTGGGGTCAAAAAATTGCCCCAGTTTTCTTTATTTTTTTGCAGTTTTCAGTTTTGTCTCAAAGAAACTATACAAAAATTGGTACTTAAGAAAAGGTAGTTTAAAGATCTATACAAATGTACATTAAAAACATTTTAAGGTGTCCATTAAATTATGAACTGTCTAATTTCAATGTTAACACCCTACAATTCCATTCCATTTTGTGTCAAAAGCCCAAATTTGAATTTTCTTTTTCGTAGAAAACGTTAAACCAAAGGTTTTTGAAAATTTACAAATTCTTTAATATGTTTTATATATCATGTACACTGATAATAATAATTCATGCATAAAATTACGAAAAAATGTCAAAATAACAAAAAATTTCGTAAAATATACGAAAAATGGTTTATATTACGAAAGTTTTTGTTGTTTTGACATGAATTTCGTATTTTTATGCATGGATTATTATGTGTGATACATTATTTGTAGGTTGTAAAGGGAACAGTGTTTCCCATATGGATTAAATGCCTATAAAATTAAAGGAAAACATCAGTGATTTTTTTTTTAAATTCAATATATATCTTTCATTTTTTATTTATTTTTCTTTTTTTCTTTTGACAAAAGATAATGTAATGTATATTTTGTTATATGTATAATATACGTTTTGTTTATTTTGTTTTATTTGGTTGTTATTAATAGCTCGCTACAGATAATATGAAAATTTTTTTTATTTTTAAGTTACAACTTTTTTATTATTATTATTTTTTTATTAAGAATTTATTGTTTATTAAAACTAATATGTTTAATAATTTGTTTGTTTTATATGTATGGATTTTTGTTTTTGTTGGTTTATTTCATTATTAAGACTCTTGATTATATGCTTTCAATTTTTATATGCTTTCTGTTTTCTTTATCAAGATTTTTTTTATTATTAAAATTTCAAATGTTAAAATTTCAAAATATAAAAAAAGTTTTTGGTTTTTATTTTTATTATAATTACAACTGAATTAAATTGTTGTAGCAACATGCATGCACATATTTATAAATGATTTAATTATTTATTTTTATTTGCTTAAATTTTTTTCACTAATAATTTAGTTGGGAGATTTTTTTTTTTTTTTTTTATTTAAATAATTATTTTTTTAATTAATTTACAATTTATTAAGGTTTTTTGTTTAAACATGTTTTTTCTTCTATTTCTTAAAAATTGGTAATATTAACTACTTTACTTTTGGTTTTATTTTATTTGTTTATTTAATTTTTTTTTTTTCTTTAATTAATTTATTTTTTAAGATTTTTGTACTTTTTTAAAAAAAATATATTTATATGTATAATATGCATGTTTAATAAACATATTTGTTCATGGTATTTCTTTGAGATACTTTGGTTTTCTTTGGTGATATGATTTCGTTTTGAATTTGAATCGTTTTTGTTTCAAGGTTGTTGGTTTTTTGTTAGTTTTAAGATTTAAATTTTTTTTTTTTTTGTAATAATTATTGTTGAAGTTTATTTTTGGAAAGAATTAGAGTATAATTTATTTTGAATTGTTTTATATAGAGATTTCTTTTTTAGATTTCTGATTTATTATTTATAAATATTTTTTTTTTCTTTCAAAAGTGTCAAATTTTAGTTTTTTAATTAAAAAATTGTTTATTGTTGTTATAAAATTTTTTTTAAAATTCCCTTGTTTTATATATATATTTTAAGTATTTAAAAACCCGTTATAGAGATAAAATCGTTTAATTTTGTTTATGAAGTTTAACTTAATAATGAAGCCCGCAACTTAATTATAATAATTGAAAATTGAGAAAAAATAAATTATTTAAATATTACACCATTTTTAAGAGGAATATATAAATTATTTCACAGTTGGTTGGATGAAAAAAAAATTAGTTTCCAGCTAATATTGCACCCTAAATACAAAAGTGAGACAACTCAAAATTTTCCAAAACCGACTTTGTATCCCAATAAGCACATAGGTTTTAAAAATTCAAGTGCTTTAAATTTTGCTTGAAGTAAAGTACATTTCAAATTCTAACATTTGTATATTTAACAAAAATATTTGAAACTTGAATTTTTGTTTCCTTTTTGCTGGAGTATGCTATTGAAATAAAATGTAATTAAAGTTGTATTCAAGCCTTGAAACTGGAAAACAGGGCTGGAATTGAACTTGTTTTCAACTTGAATTCCAGTGAAATTGTTTATAGGGTATCTCTAACTACTTCTAAAATTTCTTTTTTATCACTAACTTCTTGTTAATTGCGTTGTATTTAACTCAACTAAAGAGAACTATTTTTAGTTCCGTCAGTCTGCTCAAGAATAAGTGATTAATTTTGTTACACATAAAGAGCGTTATTTTGAGTTTTGCCACTATTAAAGTGATAAATTTTGTGGTGTATTATTTTTTTATTTTCTTCTTTAATTGCAAAAAATAAGTTCAGTTGACTGTATTATTTTGTTATGTGCCTTTTCAGATTTCAATTATAGGGTTATAACTCAAAATTTTAATTTATTTCCACAAACATAATATAAAATTAAAAAAAAAAAAATTTATAGCAAAACCTTCTTAAAAATTGACTTTTTTCTTATCAACTAAACTTTTTTTTAAATATTACAATCATTTTCACATAAACGTTTTTTTGCCGATATTGAAAATTTAAGAATTTTGAGTTGTGTCACTTTTGTATTTAGGGTGCGATATGTTCTACCATCTGGTCATATTCAATAAAGTTTATCTAGTTATCAACAAGTTTTTTTTTACTTAACTTGGGTCGTGGCATAAAAAATATGACTCCCCTATTGTTTTGACTAGATTCTGAAAAGATTTAAGCCACCTATACCCAGCAAAAAAAGATGCCGAAGCAGTAGAAAAAGCACTACAATTGATGATCTAGATGTACTTTTTTTTAACATAAACACTAGAGTTTGCTGTTCGGTTTTATTCGAAACCGAAACCGCGGTTTTTCAAGCCTTAAAACCAAAACCGAAAACCGACAAAAATAAGTCGGTTTTTAATAAATACTTTAACCACTTAAAATAATTAATTAAATTGCATTCCAGTGTACAAATAGCATCCGAAAAGGCTCATAACAGTCCTAAGACCTTATTAAATCATAGCTACATGACGGTGTATTTCTTCACTGATGAAGCGTCTTTCCGAGCGAACTTTTATGTCTCACAAAAGACTCCGAATTAAGAGCATTATTGGCCATTATGAGTCATTTATGAATTATTTTTGAGACATTTGTGAGCAATGAAAACATTTTTTAAACATTTTGAATATACCCAAAGTTTGAGCACCCTAAAATTTATCATATTTTAGAGTCTTTTTTCAGTCATAATTTCTGAGCTCTCAGAAAAACGTTAGCTGGGATATTATTGAATTTCGAAAATGGCTCAGCTCCTATTTTACAAAATTCCATTTTCTACATTAAATATTACTTTAAAGAATTTTTTTGTTACTACGGATAACACAAACTGAGTCTTATAATTTTAGAAAAAAATACACCAAAAAGTCAAGTGGTTTGAGATGTTGAGTTTTATATATTCAATTCAGATTTTCACAGCGTATTTTTCAAAGCGTGGCCCACAAAATTTTTAAAATTTTACCTTTATGTTTTTTCAACCAAATTGCTAAAATTTAAATTTAAACTCTTAAAAAATACAGCTTTAGTTACCTACAAAAGAATACAAAAATTTAATTTATAACGAGCTTCCGCGTCTTTTTTTTCTTCTCCCACAAAGGTCTTGAAATGGCGTTATTGCCTTTATTCGAGTGAGAAATTTAATAGAATTTTAATAAATATCTTGACCGACTTAAAATACGTATTTAATTTTTATACATATTTAATTATTTTAAAACAATTCCATTAATGCCACAAGAAAACCGAAAAATAACCGAAACCGCGGTTTTAAAATTTTTCGGTTGTTAGCAAACTCTAATAAACACTAATGATTTTAACATTGAGTTGTCATAGGAGAAGAGTCAGTGTTGCCACCAGTAAAACACAAAATTACACATCTGTTTGTCAAAAATTATCCAAAACCGTATTAAATTACACAAAAAGTTTTGAGCATTTTTTTATATATAATTTCCAAATAAAATATGCGGTCATTAGACCAACTCTCCTGCACACAATGCGGCAGAATCAAAATATTTTGTGAACAATTTACCATTTCTTATCGGCTGGTTGGATTACTGTCAAATTTCACATGGTCACAACCAAACTTATTGTGGGCTTAAGTTTTGCCGGCCGAATCCCACAGACTTACCGAGAGCTGTGCCATTTGAAACCATCAGAAACATAACTAATTAAAATTTTACTCTTTCGCAACATTTTCAAATAGTCTTGCCACTCAAGAAAAAAATATTTTTTCACATGAAGTTTGAAAAACATTTTCCCAAAAGTTAAAAACATACGGATCCTTAAACACATATTAAAAATAAAACAATGTTTTTAATTTCTTCTTAATTGGGTTTAGTGTTGAACAAATTTATGAAAATAATTCATCACAAACTAGTAATTTGTGGTAAATTTTACATAAAATCATTCAACCCAAATATCGATGTATTTTCATTTCATTCTCAACTCATTAAGGACACGTCATAGATCCGCTGGACATTTTTGGCAGATATGTAGGCCAATGGTTCATTAAGAAATATTTGTAATTGCTTTTGGCTAATAGCGCCCTCTAGTAGAAATTTTGGCAACCAAAGTTGATATTATTTTAAGATATTAATCCTTGACAGTTAAAGATATTTCAAAAATTTTAATTTTGTGTATTTTTATGGACAAATCTTTATTAAAATTTTTTTTAATTTTGAATAAAGTTGCATCAAAAAAGGTCAAAAATTTATTTTTTAATAAATATTTATTTGGCAACTCTAGACAGAAGTGTCTTCCAAACTATTTTATGGTTGTCAAATCACTGAATGATGTTTATCCAGTAAAATATACTATACTAATAGAAATAAAACTGTAAAAATAGAAAAAGTTACTAAAAATCAGTTGCTGCAGAAAAAACTGCTAAAATTAGCAGATTTTTTACTAAATACTAGTAAAATGAGAACAGCAAAATTAAAATTGTTAAATTTACAGAATTTTAGTTATATTTTGGCTAACTTTTAGTTAATTGAAAATAGCAAATTGTACTGTAAAATCTGCAGAAAATTTTGCTAAATATTTGTAGATTAAAAATAGCAAAAATAAACTGCTATACATATCTACAAAATTTTTGCTATTTTTAAGCTAAATTTAATTGAATGCAAATAGCAGTCTATTCTGCTAAAATCAGCAGAAATATTTGCTAAAAAATTGTAAACTGCTGTTTTCAAAATGCTCGATTTTTATTTGCATTTAAAAAAAATCGAAAAAAACTTCGAAAATTTAAAATTTTTTGGTGCTTTTTTAGGCTACTAATTATTTAGCAAATTTTTCTTTCTGATTTTAGCAGGTTAATTTGCTTTCTCCATTTACAAAAATTTAGGTCAAATATAACTAAAATTCTGTATATTTAAAAGTTTTATTTTTGCTGTTCCTATATTACTAATATATAGCAAAAATAATCTGCTAATTTAGCAATTTTTTTCTGCAGCATAATTTTTAACTAATTTTTAGTAGTTTTAACTACATTTTTTACGGACTTTTATCTATTAGTGTAGGTTGAAAAAAGGACAGTGTGTTTAAAATGAGTTAAGAAGCTCTAGGAAGGAATGTAAGGAAATTTCTGTAAAAAGTGAAATTACACAAAAACTACACAAAAATGCCATTATTCAAAAATTATCCAGCAAATGTGCAAACAGTCCCGTTTTTGAATAATTATTCAAAATGTGGCAACACTGAGAAGAGTACTTCCACTTCACAGCTCTTTTTCACCAATTAAAAGTTAAAAAAAAAATTATTCACAAAAAAAATTATATTTTTTTTTTATTTTACAAAAGTTTTTTTATTTCTGCTACCGGGTATCGAACTTGCGACCTCACGATTGCTAGTCTGACGCTCTACCACTGAGCTATTTTTTGATATGAATGTTGACTGGCATAAAAACACCACTTTGTTAGTGCGAAGTATTGTTCCTTATTCTCTTTAATAAAAGTACTTATTAAACACTCCAATTCAATATTTTTTTCAGTACTATTTTTACAGGTGCATAAAAACCAATTTCTCATCATTTTTTTTTTATGTATACATATTTTAAAAATTTCAAAATTAAAAAATATTGAATTTAAACAAATTAATTATAAATATAAAAAAATAATTAATAGAATAAAAAAAAACATTAAAAAAATAAAAAAATATTGGTCCCTCCGGGAATTGAACCCAGGACCCTCCGTTTGGAAATGCCAAATGATACCAAAATTACTTTTTACGATCACTTTTAAAGCAATTACTCTTTAGAAGCAATAGTTAAGTGATTTTTTGGATGTTGTTCAGAAGTAATTCTAAAAAAGCTGTAAAAACATACTTTAGAAGCAATGAAAGAAGTAGTTTTTAAAGCATTACTTAAATTTTTTTTTTGCTGGGTAACTTTATAAAGTATTTATGAATTTACACATAAAAATTTTAAATGATTTAGCTTCCGAATGGTTTAAAATTTTTAAAATTTTTCATTTTGTACTTCTATCTCAAAAGTTAAATTTTTTTTGTAATTATTCATCACATCATTTTTAAGAGCTTTTAAAAACAAAACTTATAAATTTTTTTCTTGTGGAAATTTATCAATAATTGACAAATTAAAATTCATGATTTTCGCGTAATGAATAATTCGAATAATTTGTGACCGTCGCATAGGAAAATCGTAATTAATAAGCGCATTATTTAATCACCTGGATTTAGAATTTTTCATACAAAATGTGGATTTATTAAATCCCAAAAAAAAGTTGGATTTATTTATCTGGGTTTACACATAGCAATAAAAATGCAACTATATGAAACAGCTTATTAATTTAATGTCAGAAAAAAATATGAATGAAAATAGCAATAAAAATGCAAATATATGAAACAGCCTATTAATTTAATATCAGAAAAAAATACGAATGAAAATTTAAAGAGAAACAAAAATTGTAATACTAACAAATAAAATTGTTTGTATTTGTACATTTTTCTTAAAATTTTTTATATGAAATATCTATAGAAAAAAAGCTACACTTCACCAAATACATATTTTCCATCTTGGACATGGAGAAATAGCTGAAATAGAAATGGCAATTTTTCACCCTCCTACAAGTAATTTAATTAAATCCATTTAGTGAATATTAAATATTGCAGTGGAATATTTTAATTGTGTGATAAAACTGAAAAGGCAGACCGTTTATCGCTATTTTATATAAAATATAATTAAAAATTAAAAGATAAAGTAAAATCCTTCATCCTTGTGTTCGGTATTAAAAATTAGGGTGAAAGAAGTGTCGGATAGAAAATTCTTTTTAAAATAAGGAGAATCTAACCCCATCTGTTAAGCACTTTTTGAACTACTTTTTGGATTTATTAAATCCAATTGATTAAAAAAAGCGGTTAATATTAGAATTAATTACTAAAGAATTTTTCTCTAAAGCTGATTTATAGGAAGAAGAAGAAGAAGAAAATTTGCCACAGCACCAACAACCTCTATAATCAACACTTGGTATCCAATTATTGAATGAGAATAAAGCGCATCATAATGTGATAATTAGTTGCGAAAAGGAGAAAAACAATAGGATTAAGAGAGGAAACATTGTAATTGAAAAATAAATTGCTCATGTAATAGTTAATTCTGGCTCTTCTGATTACAAAACATAAGTACATTGTATAGGCTGTGATTGAAAGAAACTTTAATTAGCCACACTCACTGATATGCCGACCGTGCTGTATCTTGCTAAGAGGTGATACTACGAGTAAAAGCCTGTGCAGAGGGCTGCCAGTTCGAACCCCGGTCATGGCAATATACGAAAGTTTTTCATATAGAGACAAATTAACAATTAAAATTGCTTTGAGTTTTTGGGTGAGAGGAAATTGGGGCAGTATGGTGATTCCCTTGTGTCTGTTAAATTTTTCAATAAAAATTTTTCTTCTTCTTCTAACTGTAAACCAGCTTTAGAGAAATTTTTAATTTTAATTTTTAATTTTTTTATATATAAATAAATTATTTAAAAGAAATTTGGAATTTAAGTTTCGAAAAACGAAGAAAAAATAAAAACACAAATCTCTCATGGAGAGAAATTTCTCTCTTTCGAAATGGTGTAATATTATTTAATGTAGTTAAGTTTTTAGAACAAAAGTTTCATTTAATTACATATTTTAGCTATATTTTCTATATGATATTTTTTATACAAAAATTGTTAACATTCTGTTAAATGATTTTATTATTTTTTTTTTTTACTTTTTTTATAAAAAAATTATTAAAAATTAACAAGCGTTTCAAATTTCAATGTTTTTCATTTTGCAATCAATAAAAAGTGCATTTTTTATTGTCATTATACTATTATTAAATAAAAGTTTAAAAAAAAAAAATTAATTTATTTTAATAACAAAAAACACAATTCACTAATTATAATATGGCATAATTTTTTTTAATTTTCGTTATCGAATATTTGGTAAGAAACTAATTATAAAAATCTCTATTAAGCTTTATTTTTAAATTAAAAATTAAGCTTTTTAACGTTTTTTAATTTTATTTTTTTTTTTTTTTCATTTATATACAATACAACTTTTTTAGCTTTTCATTTTGCTACACTGTTTTAATTCTTTTACGTTCATTTTATTAACTTTCTTTTATTTATATTTAACAAATTTTCTTTTAAACTTTTCTTCATCGGTTTTATAATCATTAAGTAGTATTTTTGTTAAATTGTTTTTCGGTTTTAATTAATATCACTTAATTGACGAGTGTATGGTTTTTTGGTTTCATTTATTGGTTGGTTTGTTGGTTTATTTCCTAAGTTACTATTTGGTTTTTGGATTTAAGTAGAATTATAGAATTTTTTATAAGAAAAACAGACATAAAAGATTATTTGAGTTGGTACCATTTTCTTTTATGTTTTAAGTAAAAAATTTTAGGTTTTTAGGGAGAATAAGTTTGGTTTCTTTAGTAATCAGTTTTTTCTGTTTTCCATAATGATTGTCGGAAAAAATTTGTTAAACAAATTAAGTAAAAGATTTATATTTATTGGTTGACTTAAAATTGTAATTTGTGCTTTAAGAAAAAAGAGAATTATTTAATATTTTTCTTTCTTTTTTTTTTCTTGTTGGAAGCAATATAAAGAAGTTTAGAGTGTTTAAAATGTTTAAGGTAAGATTTATTTATTGCAGCGAATTAAAGAAATCACAACCAAATTGCAAGTATATAAATTGTTTCATAAAATCATATGGAAAATTTGAGTTTAAAATAAGCGAATTTTTTCAAGTGTAATCCCATGCACAGTTTAGGTGTAAGATGTTAGTTTTTTTTTTTTTTTCTTGTTAGTAATATAATTGGAAAATATTTAAATCGCATAACAAATCAGTATGTTTCCTGGCATTAAAGGGTTAATCAGGCATGTGACATAACGTAAGCAAAAATTATTTTTCAATATTAGCCGATAATGAATTAATACATTTTATAGGTTTCCCATACCCTTAAACGTATGAGCATTTTTTTATTTAGAGCAATTAACAATATTAATCATACGCCTAGTAGTACGATTTTAAAGATTTTAACAAAAGCTCAAGAAATTTTGGTAATTTTGGCTATTTATTGAAAGATATGCCTCCATTCCCATCATAACTTCTTCGCTTTGAACAAGACTTAACCCATATTGGACAAACTGTCTATATTTTTTACTTGATAACACTAGCAACACAACGAGGGTCATGGTGTCGGGCGTGGACTATTCTTACACTGGACGAATGTATAAAATTAGTATAGTACAGGGGTGGCAAGACTTTTTTCGTTACGTACCAAAAACGTATACATTTTTTTATAAAATTTTCTCGCATGCCACCTTAAGTATATTGCCTTTTAAAAACTTTTATAATTTGGAAACATTTTTCGTTAACAACTTTTATCAAAGGGGTGTTTCCGCTCAATTGTTATCGAAACAAGTTTTTCGCATTCGTAAATCTTGCACGTATTATAAAAATATTGCTCATAAAATTCTAATTTTTATAAATAATAGAAATAAATAGTTATAAGAAGCGAAAAAAATTTTGCTAAAAAAATTTTTAAAACTACTGTATTTTGCAGTTAATTATTTTTGTATTATAAAAGTATATTTTAATAAAAAAAAAACAATTTTTCTACTTTCGATTACAAAAATATGTGTAATTACTTCAGCCTATTTAAAATGTGTATTAAAAATTCTAAACGGTTCCCCAGTTATTATGCTTTTATACATTCGAGATCAGTGTTGCCATTTCAGTGCTTTTCGGGTATTTTTTGGTGCTTTTTTCCTTCCCGTACCCGGTGATTTTTTACAAATACCCGTTTATAAAAAGCGGGTATTTACAGTGCTTTTTCAGATTTCTGGAAGTGCTTTTAGTGCTTTTTGTACAGTTTATATTTTTGGTATTTGTTCTCCTTTTTTTAAATTTTTCTTGAATTTTCTGTCAAAGTTGAAAAAATAATACGAAATATACAAAAAATACATTTTTTCACAACGTTTGTAGGACACTTCGTTATATTTAAACTTCAAAATTTTGAAATATTACTTTTGGGGCTTTTTTACCCCTTTTCTGGTTATTTTTCGAACCTTTTTTACACGATTTTATAAAGCTAAAATATCTTTTTAAAATCTTGACTTAAATTTTTCAAAAAATTATTATCGTGCTTTTTTACCCCATTTTTGGTAAATTTTTACCCTTTTTACCCGTTTTCACAATGCTCACGGTGCTTTCCTGCCTTCAAGAGTTGGCAACACTGTTCGAGATACAATACAAGTTTCTGATTTTTATTTGCAAACTAGGAATATATCAATAATAAAAAATTTAAACTAAACAAGAATTTTTAAAATTCAACAAATTTTTTTATTTTTTAAAAAACTAGCAAAAACATCTCTTTTCTTTAGAAATACTGTTTTGGTAGTTGTTAATATAATATTAAAAATAACTGATTTAAACAACTATTACGAAATTACGGTACTTTTTTTCGTTGATTTCTGAGATAACTGTCGTAAAAGTTGTTTTGTATTTTTCCATAGAAAAACAACTGTAAATACTATAAAAAAGAACATGTAGTTACTGTCAAACTTTTTTGAGTGTATGATTTTTTTGAATTAGATTTTTTGAGTTTGAAATTTAAAAAAAACATGTACTTTTTATTCAAGGGTCTTCTTTTTAATTAAAAACAAAATAAAAATCAACAACTTTGATTGTTAAATTTAGCTTTGAGTTTCAACAAACTCGTTTGTTGATATGACAAAATCATTTGTCAATAATTCCTTTGAGTTTCAACAAATATGTTTTTTGGCCATTTAATTGAAGCAATTTCAATAATCAAATAAAAAATATTTTGTTTGTATTTACAAAATCAATTGTAGGTTCAATTTCAATTAAAAGTTCAATTGTATTTACAAACTATTTTTATCTCTGTGCGCAATTTCTTATCGGCCCAATTATACTTTTATAAAAGTGGCTCCACTTTTTTCATTTTTATTCAAAGAAAACTATATATTTCGGGAACACCAAATAATAACAAACATTTTCAAATAAAAATGGCTTTATTGTTTTTCAAAATATTCCCCTTGATGATCAATATACTTTTTCATTCGTTCAAACCATTTGTCATAGCAGTTTTTCCATTCCTCTTGAGACACCTCCAAAACATGAATTTTGAACGCTTCAACTGCTTCTTCGGCGCTCGTAAATCGTTGACCATGCAGTTTACCTTTGATATTCAGGAACAAGAAGAATGCATTGGGTGTCAAGTGAGGACTGTACGGAGGATGAGTCATTAATTTGATGTTTTAACTGCTCAAAAATTCACCTGTTTGCCGAGATGTGTGATGGAGAATCATTCGTCTTTGGGGGTTAGTTTTACAAATTTCTCCGAAGACTTTCGGCAAACAAATGGTCGTGTATCACTCAGAATTGACCGTCATACGTTGCTCAAGCGGAACAGGAATTCGTCGGCGTCCGAACTAGGACCACGACTGAATTGACTATACCAGCGATATACTGTCGTTTTTGATGCCGCTTTATCGCCATACAAAGACCTGAGTTCATCGACACATTCTTGTTGAAATAATCCACGTCGAAAGTTGTGAAAAATAATCCAACGAAAACCTTCTCTAAATTTTATTATGGTGTTGCCAGATTTTAGCTATTGAAATTAGTGTTGCCAGTTCCCGAAATATAAACAGTACCCCTCGTAAATATACACTCAGAAAAGTTCTGCAGTTACTACATGACAGTTATTTGTATAGTACTGCGGTTGTAGTTATTTTAACTACAATTGTAGTTAATTTACTTAGAGCAAAATATTTCAATGTTTTTGACAGTTATTTTTTCAAACTAACTACAAAAACTACCACATTGTAGTAACATTTATTTTATGGAGTTATTTTGAATTTTTTTTACAAATACTTATATTTTCCAAGCAATCAGGAGCATGTGTATGAAGCGCTTATTTAGAAATTTATAGTGAAAGAATATGAGTGAGTGTTTTCTCTTGGCTTAGTCATAAAACAACGCCAAAGAGTGAGGACGCGTAATACGGAAAAGTTTATATATTTTTTATTAAGTTATTAAAATAATAAGCTAAGTTTTATAATATAAAATATAAATTTATTTACGGGATTGTTAAAAATTATTGTATTTATTTTTTTCAGTTCTTTTATATTCTCATCTCTTTCTACCTGGAGAAAGAAAGGAAGCCAAACAACGCCATATTTCATCCCTCACAGACGGACATCTACAACAATATCTTACTAGTGAAAAAAGTGACATTCGTGTAAATTTTGATTTCTCAATTTTAAATAGAATAAAATTAAGTTAGGAGTGTTTACATAAATTTGTTTTTATTAAATTAATAATTTTTAAAATAATTTTTATTTATGTTTTTTAACTACATTTGCAGTTGTTTGTACAGT
Source organism: Leucophora obtusa (assembly GCA_949987735.1). NCBI lineage: Eukaryota > Metazoa > Arthropoda > Insecta > Diptera > Anthomyiidae > Leucophora > Leucophora obtusa. The sequence goes on along the minus strand of OX465299.1, from coordinate 33,168,565 downwards.
TTTACAATAATTTGCATGTATGTTGTTTCAATTGCATTTGTAGTTGTTTTTACTACATTTGTCAGTTGATTTTTAACAGTTAAAAATAACTTCATATTGCAGTTAATTTAACTGCAAATGTAGTCTACACCTTTTTAAGTGCAAATGCAGTTATTTTAACTGTCATTTGCAGTTGATTTTACCTACATAATTCCCTGAGTGTACCCGTGGGAAAACAGGGGTCAGTTGTGATGCGAGCATCTGTCCCGTGATCGGTAAAAACAGGACGGGTCTGACAAAACATATCCTGTGACCTGTCTTGTAACCGGTAAAAACAGGAGTGGTCACTAAGTACCAGTCCTGTGACTGGTGAAAAGAGCATTGGTCTGAAAGTACTTGTCCCGTGGCATGTGAAAATGAGATGAACCAGAGGGCCAATTCTTTAACTTTTCATCGACAAAATTCGGTAGTTAAATTGACAAGTTTTCATAGTAAATTGACAACTTAACTACCGCATTTTGTCGTTAAAAGTTAGAGAATCCCACTACTGATGATTCAAGTTGTACAAATATTAGAGTTGTCAATTATGCCATATTTGAAGCCCTTCATCTTTCACCACCTTTAACTCCTTCTCTATCCCCTTTCAAAAGGAAGCAACACGTTAATTAATAGGAAGAATTTCCTGAGTGTTGCTTCTCTTTATAAAAAAAAAAATTATTCATGTTTTTATTTTGATCGATTAAACGATCAAAATAATTTTGATCGAACGGTTATATGATTAATTATTAAAAGTTATTGGATTAATGTTTTACGTATTGAGTAGGCGCTTAGTAATCATATCATTCACCGGATGGTTGTACAACTCTTGTTGCGGAACTCCTCTTGTATGTACAGTGGGGGGCACTAGTGAAAACATGTTAGTATTTCAGGAAACTTAAGTAACGAAAGATGTCTGACATACGGAACAAACTATGTACACTTCGAGTTTTTTATGAGTTAACGGATATAGTTAAGTTACAAAACATATCTTTTATTTGCAAACAAACTCTTCTTAATTACATTAAATTTTGAAAGTGTCTAGGTAGAAACAGTTTAAAAAACTTAACACCCAAGCATTTTCTATACTTTAAAATAATTTTTAAAAAATAGCCAAGAAAAATTTTAAAAATTTTTAATTTTTCATAGGAATATTTGGCAGCCCTGGTCCAATAGTCTTTCAGCCAGTAATTAACTAAACATTTTGCGATTTAACAATTAGAAATATATTTCCATCATAAAACAAAAAATAATAATAACATCAAGCACCTTCATTAAGCATTGTAATCTTTTTAAAGCTTTCTATAAAAGCTACTAAAAGTTTTTGTTTTCTACAATTTAAAACTATAATTTATGACCTTCAAAAAAATACTATTCAGCCCTTTGGAAAATTTGTTAATGCGCCCCTACAAGCCATGACATTTTATCGTAATTTTTTTTATTATTATAATTTGAAACTATTAGCTAAATTTAATAAAATAAGAAACATTTATATACATTTACATAATTAAAATTATGTAATTTTATCACATCATGACCATCTTTACTTTGAGCTTTTGTGACAATATTGTGCTAATTTCATTTGATTATTTACAAGATTTTTTTTTCTCTTATTTAATAATTTTATAAAACTGAAATGGAAAACTCAATTCAAAATCAACTACTGATAATAATTTTTTGGTTTTGGCGTTTTCTTTACAGTTTTTCTTTAGTCTACTAAATTTAGTTCAATCTATAATTTTTGGTTTGAAAATTAATATTTTAACAATTAAACTGTTAAGAATTCTTTTTTTTTTAATAAATAACTAAACCTAGTTTATTTTGGCAAAATGCAAGTAGTAAGTAATTAACTAAATTATTTTATTATTTAATACTAATTTAACTTATTTTGTTCATACATACAGACATTATTGAAATACATATTTACATACGTTATTTTGGCAGTGCCTTTAATTGTTGTTTTGTTTTATCAAACTTTAATATGATATTATTTATTATTCAGTAAAATATATACAGTACGTTTGAATAAAATTTAAATTGTTGATAATTGAATTATCAGCCTTTAACTCGAAAAAGGAAGATTGAAATTTCTATAATCGATCTTTCTTTCATAGAAATCTAAACAAGAGAAGAGACCACCAAATATCTCAGATGACAAGAAATTATTTGTTCAAAAATTTTAAATTTTGTCACTTTATAAGTAAAGTACGTCAAACAGAAGTCTACATCAGTGTCGGCCCAGAACAACAGCGGAGAAGCTAGCGGCTGCCATTTGGACAAAAAATCCACCCGAAACAAAGACGGATAGCTGCAAAAGCATAGTGTAGCATGGATCCTTTATAAGAAAGAGACTTTAATCCCCTCATATGCCCCTTAGTTTATTGTATAATTAATATACATTATTAAACGATAAACTAACGAGCTACTAAATATGTTCAATAGCTAATATAAATAAAAAAATATAAAATTTTTAATAATTTAAAAATTTTTAAATTATATAATTTTTTTTTGCATTAAAATAAAGAAGAGTCAGAAGAGCCATAGAGCCTACTTTAATTATAATCTTTGATATTACAAAATGTAGTGGATGCCACCAAAAATAACAATAATGGTGGCAACATTTGTGAGAGTATGAAAAAGAAAAACTGAGAGAATATAATGGCAAAATTTATGAAAAAACTCTCCGCTCTTATTTTTAGCCTACACTCATACTATTTGACGCCATTTTCACAAATTGTGAACAATTTACAGTTAAGAGATTTCGACGTATGGACATTAGTACAGGCTTGCCAGATATTTTTTTCGTTATCCCCAAATAAATCTTAAAATATCCCCAAAAAATCCCCAACTAGAAAATATATTTAATTTGCTCAACTTTCCAAGATTTTGAACAAATTTTTTTAATTTGTAAATTCGATCTTTTCAAGTTTGCCTCCACAATGAAGCCTTTAAAAATATAACTCTTTAATTTGACTTTTAAATCTGAATCAATTTTTAACAAATCGATACACAAAACTCATTTTATTGATTGAATTATTTCCTACTTCAATTATTCAATATCTCATTCAAAGAACCAGTTTGATTTTTGTTGATTTTTTTATAGAATCTAGCTAATTGATTAATTTAATTTAACAAATCAATTTTTTAAATTGATTTATAGTTCGCGATTCATATTATAAAACGAAAAAATTTAATCGCATCAAAATTGATTCAATTCAAATTTGAATAAATCTCGTCCTAGCTTTATTCAATTTAAATCATTGATTTAAAGTTACAATCAATTATTAACTAATTCATAAAATAAATAAATTTTAATGCCATCTTATTAAAAAAACTATCTTTTTCAATATTATAGATACTTGGACATTAAACCTATTAAAATAGCAGGCATAAAATATTTATTCATGTTAGGAAGTGTTGAATTGTTACAGAAAATGTATAAAAGGGTAAATTTTTACTTTTCGTTGAAATTATGTGAAAAAACTTTTCTGAAAGTTATTCAAAATTAATATAATCTTCAAAATTTACGAAAGGTTGTAAATATCCCCAAAAAATCCCCAAAACATTTTTTAAATCCCCAAAAATCCCCTGTCCCCAGATAAAAATTTTGTCCCCAAGACCAACAAAATATCCCCATATTTGGGGACAAAACCCCTAGTCTGGGCAGCCTGCATTAGTATGACATTACGTTATATGCAGAAAATTCTGTTTCAGGATTTTAACGAAGCCAAGGCGGAATATTGTGATATATTACGCAGAGAAAAGATACACTCAGGGAATTTCTGTAGTCAAAATTTGTTAGTTATTCAAGTACTTTCAAAAGAATAAGTTAATAGAAAAATTACTAAAACGTCTTGTATATCAAGTGTACTAGTTTTCAGCAATTTTTTTTCCTGAAATTTCGTTTTCCACAAAAGTTTTAATTATATTTTTTTAGCACTAAACTAATTTTGAGCCAATGTTTTACTAATTTATTTTGCTACAAAAATTGTGCTGATAACAGCATTTGTAGCGTGGACGACAACCAGATAGACAAGATGTAGATGTCACAGCTTGTCTGGATGTAGTACAGACAACGGAAATGATAATTAAAAAAACAACTCTACACAATTTCCATATTTAAATTTTCAGCAAATAAATTAAATAAAGTAAAATTTCTCTACCAATTTTTTGAGTTTTTTTTTTCAGTCTACTAATATAAAGTAAAAAGTTAAGTGAATTTAACAAGGATTTTTTTCATTTGACTAAGTGTCGACTAAGTGTTACCAAAACTTCTGCTGAGATTATTATTTTTTTTTTAGTAAAAATCAGCTCGCTGATTTTCAGCAAACACCTTTTGCTGAAATTACCAACTTTTTTGCAAACACGCTCCTGACTAAAAATTTGTTGATACAGCAACAGTTTTTGCTGACTTGATTCAAAAATTACTCAAAAAAGATATTAAAAAAATTTCTACATGCTTAAAAATTTATAGTTTTTTGAGGCTTTTTTGAATTGTTCACAAAATATTCAAATTTATTTACATTTCCGAATCATTTCTGAACCATTTTTTGGAATTAATAATTTGCCTCAAAATATTGTGCCTTTTATGATTAATTTTAAAGGGCTCATATTTTCGCCCAAAAAATGAGCAATTTTTGACAAAAAATGTTAGAATTTTAAAAATATGTGCTTTGTTTGATTAATTTTTGACTCATAGAATAAGAAGCCTCAAAAAATTAACCAAATTTTGCAGGCTGGGCTATAGAAAATCGTCAATCGTTCACTTCAAAAATCGTCAAAAGAGAGGCAAATCGTCAAAGTTGGCTGCGCTGTATCTGGATAATTATATTCCTCTCTTCTAATTACAACTATGTTATTATCTTAATTGACAGAAATTATGCTAATAATAATCGAAATCATTTTAATTTGTACCCAGGCAAGATACTTCTTTGCGGTATCCCCAAATACATCTACAAATATACCTAAAAAATCACCAACTAGAGAAAATGTTGAAAAAAGTGATACAGTTTATTTAATTTACTTAAATTAATATTATCCTTACAATAACTGTATAATTAAACATAAAAAATATCACTAGCAATAAGATTTAATCAATAACACCGCGTTACACACATTCTGTCCTATGAACCAAATATACTTTTTCGGAAAGGGGAGAAAAAATAAAAATACACGTGTATCGGCGATTTTCATGTACACGTCAGAATTGTTTTTTTATGTATAAAGTGAAAGACTTTGGATCAATTTTTAACCCTTTTTCCGTGATCCAATCGAGCTGAATTTTTGCAGGCAGACTAGTGGAAATGTCTGTATCACGTCAAATTTCTTAAAGAATAGATTTTTATCAATTCTCAGATTTTCCTGAATTTTTTTTTGAAAAAAAAATTTTTTTTTTTTGACGTGTACATGAAAATCGCCGATACACGTGTATTTTTATTTTTTCTCCCCTTTCCGAAAAAGTATATTTGGTTCATAGGACAGAACAAAAGCTCGTTTTTGTAACGCGGTGTAATATTAACCCTCCGAATTTTGTTACCTTATTTAAACAAAACTAAATTCGAACGCTAAAAACTGCTTCTTTCGAAATTTTCTAAATTTTAATTCTAATAAAAAGATTATATGTATGTCTTTTAGTATTATATATAATATTATCCGAAAAACGAGAGCATCTAATTGATCCAATTGGATCGTGTTAGATCTATTTTGATACAACAATAAGATCTAATTTGATGGAAAAAGATATGGTTCGATACAATTTTATGCGGTTTTCGTCCTCATCCAAATGTATCATATATAATATAAGCATATCCAATTTGATACACATGGCATTTGTAACTATATATAGTAGAGTTTGCATTTCGGTTTTAACCGTAACCGAAACCGCGGTTAACCGCACTAATTAACCGTAACCGAAACCGCATTTAAAAACCGTGCGGTTACGGTTAAATTGTTACACACTAAAATCCAGATTTTTGTATCAAAATTTTGTATGAAAATTCTGGAATTTTTACAAAAAGTAAAAATTTCTCCAAAGAATTCACGCAGTTTTATAAAACCTACCTAAAAAAATTTTTAAATTAATACATTTTTTTTGGTTTTGTGTTTAATCTGGAACCGAAATGTTATTTTTCTTCAAGCGATGATCAAAACTTTAATAACTTGTCGTGCGATATTTGAATAGTTTTGGAATGATGCGCAAAAATTAAAAGATTCTACTGATTTCACAAATAAAATTAGTTTTTTTTAATTTGTTTTGTAGAACAAATATGAATTTTAGTATTAGAAACAAATTTCTTATTTATTCGTAATTATTTATTTAATATTATTTTAGCAACTGGATCTGATGTTTGTTACACCAAAATATATTGGGCCCACCTTTCAGTGTAGCTTTGTGTGCTACAGGTCGTAAATATTAAGATATTTTGATAAATTACACCGGCTTATATCGACCCAAGGACGATTGTTTAAAATCGGTCTATGTTTAGTGCCCATATAAAAGTCCCCCCAAAATTGGCTTATTCGCACGATACATGTCGCAAATACGAAAATATTTTAATGGAATTCGGTGCACTGATTTACATGGGCCAATGGACAAAGCCTGTTGATTCTGTTTAGAATCGGTCCATGTTTAAGCTTCGTGCCAGTATAACAAAAATGGATTTTTTTTACAGACGAATTTTGACTCAAATCCATTTCAATAAATTTCAATTTTGGATCAAAATATTAGTTGGCTTTGAACCTGTCGGTGTAGGTTATCATAAAGTGGGCATGACCGGCTTTAACTTTTTTAATTTTTTGAGTTTTTACTTTGGATTTTAATAATTTTGCCGTTATTAATTTTAGTAATTAAATAACAGGATAGACAGAAATTTTCCAAAAATTTTGTCTAACTTACATGCCACTATACTTGTGTGTACTTACGAAGTATATTAGCTTGTACGCTCTTACAATGCGGTAAAAATTATTGGAAAATTTCAAATATTTTAAGATTCATATACAATTGTTTTACTAAAGTATCCCATACTATAAGTACACACAATGTGAAGTACACGAAATCGATTACCGATTACTTTATGTGGACTTACACGTTTTGCTCTAGGTGTTCAAAAGTTATGGACATTTTAATATCCCCAAAACATTTTTTAAATCCTCAAAAAAATCCCCTGTCGCCAAATGAAAATTTTTGTCCCCAAGATCAACAAAAATCCCCAAATTTAGGAAACCCCAAGTCTGGCCAGCCTGTTTATAGCAATCATTGGTACACTCATAAAAATAAATTTGTAAAAATAGCAGAAAAAGTTACTACAAATTAGTTAAAAATTACCTCGCAGAAAAAACTTTTAAATTACGCAGATTTTTTGCTAAATACTAGTAAAATGAGAACAGCAAAAATAAAACTGTTAAATCAAAAGAATTTTAGTTATATTTGAATTAACTTTTAGTTAATTAAAAATGACAAATTACACTGTAAAATCTGCAAAAAAAATTTTTATTTATATTAAAAAAGAATCTAAATAAAAAAATTAAAATTTTAGTCAACTAATTATTTAGCAAAATTTTTTGTTGATTGTAGCAGAGTAAATTGTTATTTCCTACTAAAATGTAGCTCAAGTACAATACACACTCATAAAAAAAAGTCTATTAAACGTGTTCTGATTAAATTGAACTAATTTTTCTGTTATTTTCTCTAAAAAAGTCCGTACAAATAGGTAAAAATTCTGCTAAAATAACAAGAAATAGTAAATTTATTTGCGCCAGCACAATTTTGACCTATTTGTACCGTATTTTTTTTTTTTTATTAGTGTAACTAAAATTCTGTATATTCAACAGTTGTATTTCTGCAGTTCCTATCTACTAAAATTTAGTGCAAATAATCTGCTAATTTCAGCAATTTTTTATGCAAGGTCATTTTTAACTAATTTTTAGTACTTTTAACTAAAATTTTTACAGATTTTTTTAAATTAGTTTAGGAAATGCATTGCCGGACCAAAAGTTAAATTAACCAGAGTTGATATTTCGCAGTGGGTTGATATTTTCAAAAGTGATAAAAACTTGGTTGCCGAACTCATTCACTGAGACTTTAACGTACTGTATTATTTTGGATTTTAATTGATTTTATATCATCTTCATTTTTCAATATTTACATACCATGCGCTAATTTATACCAACTACAATAATTCTGAATAACTAAATTCCCGAAAAAAATAAATCTGTATATAATTTTAATTCTATTCGTTTACTTAATTTCTTCTTTGTATGATATTGTTTTATAATGTTAACATTCGATTTCCATGCAATATTATTTTTTTTATATAAATTTTTCATTTAATAAAATATTATTGAAATTGATTGCTATTTTTTCTTAAAATTTTTGACCTAATTTTTTTTTTTTTTTTGGGTTTTCTGGAATTATTTTTGTTTTTTAAAACTTTAACAAAAAAAAAGTGAAAACTTTAACGTGATACTATTTGGAATATGATTAATGTAATTTTCATTGTAACAACAACTATAATTGAATTTTACTCAGATAGGATGTTGTCAACTAAATTGCTGTTCATCCTGTTCTAAAGGATCATCATCATTGTTGTCGACATCCGTACCAGAACTGTAGGGACTGGAATGCGGTCGAGAACTACAGCAACTGGTGCTACTAGAACTAGAAGTTTTTGTAATCACCGGTGCTGTGTTAGTTGAATGTCATCTAATTTTATCATCTTTATCATCATCATTTAATGATGTCGTAGGGGATGTTGTTGTGGATGATGGTGATGTTGCTTGTATTGGTGGTGTTGCCGGTGTTGTTGGTGATATAGGCGATAATGGTTGTTGTTGTTGTAGTTGTTCATCACTTATTGGTAAAATCGTTGTAGTATTAGTTATTGCATTTGTTGTTGCTGATGCGATTGATGTGGTTGTAGTTAGTGGTTCAGTGCCTGTTATGATTTCTGGTGAAAAATCAAAGGAGGTTGGCACTGGTATATCTGGCAGTGCTGGTATATCTTCCGATTTTGGTGATTCTTCGGTTAAAGTTTCTAACACCACAATTTCATTCGCTTCCTCGGGATTGTAGTCGTAGAACACTTTTGATGTATCACCTTGTATATTAACATCGATTGGTTCTTCAATGGCAGGTTTTATTATAATTGCAATTGGTATTTGTTGCTGTTTAACTTCATATTCGGTTGAGAAATCTCCTCTAGGTGGTTCTTTAGGTGATTCAATCATTATCTGCACCGTAGATAATTGTATGGTATCTAACATATGTAAACTGACTTCATCTGAACCAGGACTTATACGAATTTGAGGTGGTTTATGTTTGTCTGAAATGGGTAGAAGAACTTTTCTGAATTAAGCTATTAAATTTTTACAAAGTCTAATAAATATTGTTACAAAATTAGATTAGTCTAATATTGAAAACTATGGAATTTTCTAGAATAAAATAGCTACGGGATCTGGCAGCATTACATTTAAGTACAATGTTAGTACTCTAGGCGTTTCCGGAATTATCTACCACAACTAGGGTTGCCACATGGCCTTGAATGGCCTTGATTGTCAAGTTAATTTAGGTCTTGTCAAGTGCCAAGGTCAAATTTATTTTGTCAAGTTAAATTGAATTTTTGTCGTATCAGTAGTTAAAACAAACATGTAAAATTACAAAACTGATGAAATTTATTAGTGTTTTAATTTTTTTGAGTAGCATTTATTTCTAAACAATAAGAAAAGAAAGATGAAGTCTGCAGGAAATCGTTGAAATTTTAAAACTTTAGGCCAAAAAAATATAAAAATTTTTCATTATTCTCGCAACGCCATTTTAAAATTTTAGCATATTTTCTTCTCTGAAACGTAAAAAACCAAAACTTTTTTTTTCATAAATTTATTAAATTGATGATATATTATCAAAATAAAATGGCGCTTAAGGTATATCTTTGGTTTTGAGAGCGTGAGTAGAGATTTACGAAAGACGGTTTTCCTTAAAAATCGGTAAACAATAATTTTACTGGGACAAGAAAACCTTAAATGCTATTTTATTTTGATTATATATCATCCATTTAATAAATTTATAAAAAAACAAGTTTTGGTTTTTTACGTTTCAGAAAAAAAATATGTTAAAATTTCAAATTGACGATTCGAAAACTATGTAAAGTTTATATATTTTTTTGGCCTAAAATTTGCAAATGTCAACGACTTCTTGCAGACTTCATCTTTTTCTTCTTATTATACAGGAATAAATGCTACAAAAAAAAAAAAAAAATAAAACACTAATCAATTGCGTCAGTTCTGTAATTTTACGTGTTTTTTTTTTTTATTTGGTCCATTTAACCCATATGTCCAAACTTCAATGGTTGGTAGCGCTATCGAGTTTGTCCCCAAAAATTTAAAAAAAAACAAAATTTTTTTATGAATCCTAATAAAATGGCGAGTGTATTCAAAAGTTATAAATTTTTGTATTAAGAATCACCCTACTGCACACATATGCACATAAAATTTTTTTTATTGTCAAGTTTTTTTTTTAATCAAGTTATTTTTTGCGAATTGTCAAGTTATTAGACTTTTGCGATGTGGCAACCCTAACCACAACTGAAGTAAAACTACATAATGCTGCCATATGTCACTTAGTGAGTCAGCTGATTATTGGCGATTGTGTAATTCAGTCGGGTTTTAATAAATCGTTGCGTTCAAATGACTAGAGTTTGTGTGTGTATAATATCGTTAAATAATAAAGTAATATAGCTTTTAATAAACAAGTGTAAAGCTAAATTAAACTAAAGAGAGTGTAAATAAAGAAGAGTGTAAGCTAAATCAAACAAAGTGTAAGAGTTATTTTATTTAATAAAGAGCACCAAACCGCTTTATCTAAAGTAGATAAATGAAAGTTTTTATAAGGTGAAACGTAACAATTGGTGTCAGCGTTGGGATCGGTTATTGCAATAGAAAAGAATCCGGTTTATATAAAGGAAATAAACCAACGTTTTTAAAAGGTAAAAACATAACAATATTTTGCCTGAATTTTATTTAACTTTACGAGAGATTTTAGTAAAACGCTTTTTCATATATAAAAAATTATTTAAATCAATAGTTTCATAAACATTTTTCAAAAGCTCTTTTTATGATTAAACTTTGCTAAGTAAAAAAAGAATGTATTTTTTTACCGCTTTTCATTTGTGTGTTGAGATTTTGAAAAAATAGAGGATCTCTCAAGTATAGGTACTTTTTTTATAATTTAACTGTAAAAGCTCAAATTGGCAATCTTCAATATGCTTTTAAAATATTAAAAACAAAAAAGTGCAACAAATTCAGATCAAATTTTAGCTTTTAACTACTAACTTTTGATCAAGCAGTGAAGAAATTCACAATTATAAATCAAAGCTTTTTAGATCATCTTTAGAGCTTGGGCGTTTTACGAATTAGGTTTTTTATACTATCTAGTGAGCTTGTGGGTTTTAAGAATTTTTTTGTGTCGACTTTTGGCTACTGTGTTTTTTGAAAACCATATTTAGATTTAAAAGCTTTTTTATCGGCGTTGGACTACCGGGTATTTTGAAAACCACTTTTAGAGTTTAAGTTTTTTTATCGGCTTTTGCGTTCGAGATTATTTCATAAACCAGTTTTATTTAGAAAAGATTTCTTAATCGACTTTTCAGTTCGCTGTCTTTTTAAAAACCTCGTTTACATATAAAAGCTTTTTAAATTTAAGTTTTATATGAGAAACAACAATAAATGTGTCAGTTAGAACCTAAATGGACATTCAGTAATCGGGCCTTAATTGAATTTTACTTATAAAATGTTTTATATCGACTTTTGAGCGTTTACACTGAGAGAATTATCTGCATGACATTAATGAATTTTTGCATAAAACCAATGAAGTTTCACTGGAACTCGTCCATTGCATCTTTTCATTGAATTATTGGAATTTTTCATAAGATGTTTTGAAAATTTTCATATATTTAGTTAGAAAAATTTCATTTAAAACTGGATTCATGACATCAAATTTAGGAAATTTTCCAATTACCTTGTGAAGAAAAATTTCATTTTATTCATTTTAATTATTAAAAGTTTCATACACTGAATGAAAAAGTTTCATTACAATGGGATTCATGACATATAGAAGCTTCTTCATCAAGTTTAAGAAATTTTTTCAATTACTTTTCATTAGTTCACTAACAAATTTTCATTAAAACTCGTCCAGCAAAATTCGCTTTGTGTAGGCTTTTTAAGAAAGTCTTTTTGAAAGCAAAAAAAAAAATTTTGAAGGTATTTTAGACCGATTTATATACAGGTTTCCTAAATTGGAGCTTTCAAAAATCTATCATTATTATTTAAAGCTTTTAAGTTGTGTTTTGATATTTGCCCTAATTTGTAAAAGTAGATTAGATTGGTAAAATCTTCTAAAATAACTGTTTATACAACGAAGTTTTTAAAGCCCAAGGAAAAGAAAATTACAATTATAAACAAAAGCTTTTTAGATCGGCTTTTGAGCTTGGGGGCTTTTTGAATAGCATGCAAATAAGCATTTTATATTATCTTCGAGGATTTAAAGAATAAATTTTTATCGAATTTCGACTACCACGTTTTCTCAAAACCACAATTATATTGAAAACAATTATTATCGACTTGTGGTCACCAGGTTTTTTAGTTTTAAAAGCCTTTGTTTATCGACTTTGTGTTTATCGCAAAAACCACAGTTATTTATAAAAACGCTTTTATTGGTTTTTGGCAATGCCACGATTAGATTTAGGGCTTTTGTTTATGGACTTTTCAGTTCGAGATAATTTCAGAAATCACTATTATTTATAAAAGCTTTTTTAATCGACTCTTTAGTGCGATGCCTTTTTTAAAACAGCGTTTATACCTAAAAGCTCTTGTGATCGAATTTTAGTTATAAAAGCTTCGTAGATGTACCCTTCGGTTGTATGTCATTTTTAAAACCATGATTATATAAAAAAATGTTTTGATTAATTTTTGTTTTCAAAATCTTTTTATATTAATTTTGGAGACTGAAGCTTTTTTAATTCAATTTTTTTTTTTTGAAAAACCTCATTAAATACAACAGCTCTTTAATCGACTTTTACTTAAAAAATCTCTGTAAATCGAGTTTCCAGTTTCAGGTCATTTTTAAGACTACGATTAAAGCTAAAAGCTTTTTTGAACAACTTTAATTTATAAAATCTTTTTAAATAGAGTTTTGAGCTTGTGGGCTTTTTTAAGAAAAAACGCTAATATTAATTAAAGCTTTTCTAATTCAACTATAAAACTTTTCGAAATCCTCGATCATTTGTAAAAGCTCTGTAAATTTGCTTTTGAGATTGAAGCTTTTAGAAGATAAAAATATTTTAACAAGCATTTTAGACCGCTTTATATACTTAAGCTTCTAAAATTGATTTTTTATATTGAAAGCTTTGAATAACTCGTTTTTTAATATTTAAAGCTTTTAAGTTGGGTTTCGATATTCGGGTTCTTATAAAATGGAAAGAGGTTTTCAGATTGATAAAATCTTCTAAAATAAATGTTTATGTCACGATATTGTTAAAATAACACGAATACATTATAATAAAAGCTTCTAATAATTCTTTTGAGCCTTATGCATTCTAGCAAAACTTCTTTTGTTAAATTTTAAGTCACTATTATTATTGATTTTTTTAGCTAAAGGGGAATACAATTACAATTGTAAGTGAAAGCTTTTAAGGTAATTTTTTGAGCTTGAGGTCTTTACGAATAACATAAGAATAAGCATTTCATACTAACTCTTGATCTTTGAGAATCTATTTTAATCGGCTTTTGACTACCAAGCTTCTTGAACACCATGATCACATTCAAAAGCTTTTTATCGACTTTCTCTTATCGGGTTTTCTTGTTTTAGAAGCTTTTGTTTATTGACTTTTGAGTTCATTTAAGACTACCGGGTTTTTTCAAACCATGATTAGATTTAATTTAGTAGGTTTGAGGTTAAGAAGAAGAATAAACATTTTTTTAAAAGTTATAAACACATTATTAATTTGCAAATCAGACTAGATCTAGTTTCTGCCTTCTTTTTATGGACAGGCTTCATCAGTGATTTGCCATTAAATTGTATTATTGTTTATATTTTATTGTCAGATTGTCTCTATATGATAATTTATTTCAACAACCTGTCGGCTGTAGGAATCGAACCCATGCACTCCTACATTACAAACGTAACTATACTAGAGTTCGAGAGATTTAATGCTTTTGTTTGCCGACTTTTCAGATCGATAGTTTTTCGGCAACCGCTATTCTTAATAAAAGCTTTTTTAATCGACTCTTTGTTTGATGCCTTTTTTAAAACACCGTTTATACATAAAAGCTCTTGTAATCGAATTTTAGTTATAAAATCTTAGTAGATGGACTTTTCAGTTCCATGTCATTTCTAAAAACACGTTTATAGAAAACAGCTTTTTGATAAACTTTTGTTTATAAAATTTTTTTATATCGACTTAGGAGATTGCAGGCTTTCTCAAAAAACAAAAAACACTTTTATTAATTGAAGCCTTTTAAGTTAATTTTTAAGCTAAAAACCTTTTAAAATTTCGAGAACAAGCTTTTGAAAATGAATTTTAAAATTGAAGCTTTTAGAAAATAAAAGTAATTTTAAAAACATTTTTCACGGCATTCAAACCTAAATCCATGTGTTTAGAGAAAATGATTGTAAAAGAATAAAGAGCTTTTGTAATAGAATGAAAAGGTTGAATACGTGTTTTAGCCAAACACATTTTTAAGAACTATTCGTATGTGTGTACGCAGCCTTAAACCTACATTGACTTTTGTGATCGGAATATGGGAGAAAAATATTAGTATTTTTACAAAATCAAAGGGTTTTTAGATCGGTTTTTGAGCTTTGCAGCTTTTCTTGTAAAAGCATATTACATAGGAGTCAAGATTATTAGTAAAAGTTTCTACAATTTATTCTTGAGGTCGATGTTTTAAGAAAAGCAATAAATTGCTAAAGTTTTTGAAATCGATTTTAGATCTTAGGTGCTTTAAAACTTACAAAAGTAATAAAAGCTTGTTGAAGAATTATATAGAGAGCTTTTCCAAACAAAACGTTCACAAAAACATAAAAAACAGTAATACTGCATTTAGACTGAGCAAAAACGACCAAGTTTTTGTACAAAACCAGTTTTTGTTTATTTTTAATGCATGCGTTTTGACAAGTAAAAACTAGCAACAGCCAAAAACTGGTTAGTTTTTGCTCAGTCTAAATGCAGTATAAACAAGAATTTTAAATATATAAGAAGCTTTTAAAAATTAGGTGTCTTAAAGATAATTTCGAAAAGCTCCCAGTAAGAATTTCTGCTTCTAAAAATAATAAAAAAAAAGTTCTTAACTTACCCATTCCTAAACCAGAAGCTGGAGAACTAACTCGGGAGTTATTTTCGTCATCTTCCTCTTTATATTCTTCACTTTCGCGATGTACAAGAACATGTACCAAGGTTGAGTTATCTGGTCTTAGGCCTAGCGGAGCCATTATACCTTGTTCCGGTGATGGTTTCGTAACAATCACTTCCGGTGTGGGACCATCAGCTATTTTAATTTAAAATTATAGAAAATTCAACACATAATATGAAAATAAAAACACATAATTAATACACTTAAGAACCAGGGTTTTTAAAACAACGACACACATACAGACAAAAGCATTTTTGTTAACTCTTAAAGCGCTTTGTGCTGACAAACCTCTTTCTAGGGGGGGTTTTTTGCGTATAAAACTTGTAGCACGTTTCCGTGTTGGTGTAGCTACCACCGCCACCGCTACCGCTTGTTGTTGTATGATTTGTTTGTCCACAGAGGCGGTAGTCGTATTGTTGTCGGCAATTGTTGTGGCAAGGGAAGTAGTGGAGGATATAGCGGCTGTTGCGGGCGAAATGCCTAAATTAGTGTTGAATTTTGTAGTTGATAATGTTGAATCGAAAAATAAAACCAGTGTTTAAGAAATATTTGTTAGAAGGGAAAAAAATAAACAAACGATAGTCAAGAAAGATAAATAAATAAGAAGATAAGATCGATAAGAGACCGATCTTTAATAGAGACTCTACACCAAAGTTGTGAACAATAACGAGCTGAAAGCTTTCAAAATAGTTTACTTTTTTAATTTATCTCGAATTTTAACTAAAAGCTTTGCTTAACAGTTTTTCAGCTTTTAAGCTTAGAAGTCTTATATCCAACCCACCGATCTTTCAGAGAGATTTTGCACCAAAGTTGCAAACAATCAGCAGCAGAAAGCTTAACAAGTATACAATTTACTTTTTTAATTGACCTTCAGAATCCCATTTTTTAATTTAAAGGTTTAAGAAGCAGTTTTACAGCTTTTGAGCTTAGAAGTCTTATATCCAACCCACTGATCTTTCAAAAAGACTCTACACCAAATTTGATAATAATTAGGAGAAAGCTTTAAAATTATATAGTTTTAAAATTATATAGTTTAACTTTTTAGTTCACCTTCAAGATCCCACATTTTAATTTAAAGCTTTTCGAAAAAGCACAAAAGCTTCTTAGAACAAACTTCCTTAACTAATTAAAATATCTTGATAAAACCCCTTAAATGATTATAGGAACTTTTAGGGCATTTCAAATTCTGAATTAAATTTAAAAACTTTTTAAAAATACTTTTTGAATTTTTTAACTTTTTGAATCACATGTTTTGTTAAAGAAAATATGCTTCAGATTTAATATTTCCTAAGAATGTCTTTTGGACCTTGATACTTAAATTTTAATGCATTTAAAGCCATGATTTGTTACAAAATCTTCTTTGCTTCTTTTTGAACTCCTTGTTTTATTGTAAAAGTGTAAACGTTAAGCTTTTTCCCTTTGGTGTTAAATAGATTTTTGATGTTTGTTATTTTTTGAGACGAATAATTAATTATTCAATATTTAAAAGCTTTTAATATCTACTTCTAATTTTTTAAGCTTTATATTGAAGAATTACTAAAGTATTTTGGATTGATATATATTTTTTTAAGCTTTTAAAAGTCATAAAACTTTATAATTGCTTCTTTAATCTACTACTAAGCTTTCATAAACTTCTCTAAAATTAAAAGCTTTCTCATATGTTTGTCACTTCCAGGCGTAGAATATTAAAAAAAAATAGTTCGGAAATATTAATATGCATTTTTGTTTTAGAATATTTAATAATTTTTTAACTAAACATTTAAACTTAAATGGAAAAAAACTAATTTGTAAACTTTTGAATGTTATTTACAAGCCAGTTGGAAAAGGTGATGAAGTAATTTACAAAAATTTTTGGAATAATAATTCTGTGCGGAATTAAAAATGTTTAAATAAATAAAATGGAATTTAAAGTATTGTAATGAAAACATGTGTCGAGGTGTGTAAGTAGTGATCGCTTTTAAAAGTGTTAATGTGAAATTTTAATGGAATTTTTGGTTAAGGGTTTTCAAAAATAATTACTTTTTCTATGCACTGATGGTGAAGTTAAACAATCATCAACAGCATCCTGATGTCGCAAAAAGAAATTATAAAAGCTTCTGCGACGATTAGCTCTAGGCGCTTCCACAAATATGCTACCACTTGTTTTTGTTAAATTTTTAGTTTAACAAAATCATTTAGTTTAAAGTGTTCAAAAGTATAATATAAAAATTTGAAAATGATTTAAAGAAAATGGTGGAAAAAACAGAAACCAAATAAAAAGTATTTTTTTTGTTTTTTTTTTGACGAAAATCTTAATGAAATTAAAGTCAACTAACTAAAGAAGCTGTGAAACTAAAATATAAAAATTTAAAAAGACAAAAAACATATTCGTTTTTATTTTAGCAAATTTCTAATTGAAAATAGCATAGCTTTCCCAAGTTAATAATTGATTAGTATTTCCATTTAGATATTTTAAAATAAACAGCCAATTATGTTGATTATCTTTATATTTATTCAACACTATTTACAAAACTCACCACACTTTTCTGTTGAATCACATTATTATTTATATATGTTGCATAATTTTCATGCTTAACAATATTCAAAATGAATTTTCCGTTAGTTAAAATCTACGAAAATTCATTTTGAAGATCGTTAAGAAAGAAAATTCTAGAGTTATAATATTCATATATATAGTCTCACCACTTAATATTTAAAATTTATCACTTGCATTGAAATGTTCAAAGGAAAAAAAAGAATAAGCTGGAGTTAAGAGAAATACGGTGTTTCGGGGTGTTTGTTGACGAAAAAATTCTGTGATATGATCAATATGATTAAGACAGATGAATAGTTAACGTTATAGATTTAGGGTCATATGCATAATAACTTTTTAAATTTATAAATGGCTTATAAATCAAATTTTTCATACAAAATTCATTTTATAAACGTGTTCAAATTATTATGCATAAGCACTTTAATTTTTTAATATTTATTTTTGTCATTTTCAAGAAAAAATACCCACTACAAAGCATTAAGTTTAAGTATTTCAGTTAGAAAACTACTAAGAAAACTGTTAAATGTATAATAAAGCACAGTAGAGAGCTTTTGGTAAAATCTATAAAAAAAACTGTCATTAGAGTTTTACAAAAATGCGTGGTTAGAACGAATTAGAAATCTGAAAGCTTCCAAGATTATTCCTATCCACCAAATAAATTGAAAAGATTTAAAGATAAGTTTTAAAAAACTCTACACCAAAAAGAGTGATTTAATTTTTATTTAATTTTATTTAATTTTTTAAATATATTACTTTAAGAGTATTAGTTATGCCTCTAAACTTTTAAATAAATCTTGTTCAAGCTTTCATATTTATCTAATTACATTTTAAAATCTCCCACTGTGCTTTTTGCTGTTAATGTTTGTATACAGAGAGAAATTGATTAAATTTAAAAAAGCTTTCAATGCCAATCAAAATATTTTATGTGATTGAGGAACTGTTTACAAAATGTATTGAAATTTTGATGTTTAAACTCTATATATTAATAGTTACTAATTTTAAAAAATTTTTAAATTTTACAAAAAATTTTGATTTTTTTTTTTTTTTGTTTTCAAAAAATGTGTTTTTAGTACTACGTGTTAAAAACTTTCCGAAAGTATCAGTATAAAAGCTTGAATTTGTTATATTGCAATTACCTTTTTTACAATCACTGAAATTTTCTAAAAAATTCAAATCATTTGTTTGTGAATTTCCATTCTCTAGTATGTTGTTAACCATATCGGAGAGTAGGGACTCATAGGTCAAGGATAAACATGAGGATATTCTATAAATTGGTCTTTATTGGATTTTAAAATAAAAGTTAAATCATTATTAAAAGTTTAAAAGATAAAAAAATTTAAGTTTTCGTCAAAAAAGGCAATAAATTATTAAAAAAAAAAGAAAAGCAAATAAATTAAATTTCATAAATACCGCTTTCCCATGTCTTCACTTTGTTGTTTTATGTCTTTGACTACGTCATCGGCTCCTGAGACCAGCATCAGGGGTAAATTTAACCACGGGCCAGCCAATTCACTTATATCGGAAGCATCGGAAGCACGGGATGATTTACGGGATGAAGCTCTACTAGAGCATTGAGTACCACGACGAGATACCTAGAGTTAAAAAAAGAGAAAAATGCTCGTCAAATATCAAAGCTTTTAAAATTAACTTTTTATTCATTTAGGAATGCTATAACAAAAGCTTTCAAAATAAATCTTTAAATGAAATGAAAGCTTTTAAGATAAACGATTGAATTTATTAAAACAAATTATGTATATATAAATTAAAGCTTTAACATAATTCAAAATTATTGGGATTAATTCTAGTAAAGCTTTAAAAAAACTACACATAAATTTGAATATTTAAATTTAGTAAAAGCCTTAAAGAACAACTTGTTTGTTTTCTCTCGAAAAATACGAAATAATTTAAAGGTTTAAATTGAGAAAACAGCTATTGTTTTCACTTAAAAATCACAGTTAAGCAAAAAGCTTTTGCGATAAGCTTTTATTTTCTTTAGAAAGCCACGTTTAAACTAAAAGCGATTAGGTTTTTTTTATTTAGAAACCCATGATTAAACAACAAGGTTTAAATACACAACCTATTTGGCAAAGAATTTTCCAGAATGTTTGTATTAAAATTTTTTTAATTTTATAATATTTTGTTTTAATTTTTCCATTATTATTCCCTGATAAAGTTTCCTGAAAAATAGATATCCTAAATGTTTAAGGCTCACGATTCAATAAAATGCTTTTAAAATCAGCTTTAGTTTCCTTTAGAAAGTCACGATTAAATTAAAAGCTTTTTAGATCAGGTATTATTTCCTTTAGAAAGTCACGATTAAATTAAAAGCTTTTGATATAAATTGTTTTCTTTGAAAAACACCGACGATATTAAAATACTTTTTTTGTCAGTTTCAGTTTTTTTAAAACAATATTAAATAAAAAGCTTTTGATATTTTAGTTAAGGTTTTTTTTTTGTCTTTGTAACTTTTCAAAATAATTTTTCATTTTCATTAAAAAGTCATGATAAAAATAAAAGCTTTGCTAGGAATGCTTTTGGTTCATTTGAAAATATTACGATCAAATTCAACCCTTTTGGTGTAAGGTTCTGTATCCTTGACAAATCCAAAATTCAATTAAAAGCTTTTGATTAATCTATTGTTTCATTAAAAAAACCATTACAAAATTTTAAGATTTTGATATCATTGTTTGTTTTTGTATTGATCATTATTCAACTAAAAGCTTATGAAATAGTTTATTGTTTTTATTAGAAATCCTGATAAATTAAAAGCTTTTTAGAACACGTTTTATTTTCGTTGGAAGGCCAAAACTGTATTAAAAGCTTGTGAGCTTGTATTGATTACAAAAAGCTTGATTTATTAAAAAGCTTTTGGTATTAATTTTTATTTTTATTTTACTTTAAAAGCAAAAATTTAATTTAAAGCTTTTCTGCCAGGTTCGTTTTCTTAAGAAAGCCAAAATTTATCTAAAAGCTTTAAATTAACTTTTTTCTTTTAGAAAAATGTGTTTTATTTACAAGCGTTTTAAAAGTTTACACTGTACAAGAAAAAAATGTTTTCCAAAATAACAAAGATCTGACAACTGATTCTGGCAGAAGGGACCAATTTACAAAGCCACAATTAATTTAAAAGTATATTCAAATTGGAGTTTTTCCTAAATTATCCTTCAGAATTTTTGTATACAATTCAAAGTTGTATAAACTTAATAAATTGAGAAAAAAATGCATCATTACCGCTTGATATGGAATGCTAATTTTCTACTGTGATCTATAACTTTATTTAAAAAAAGCTCTTTGAAGTCATGATTTCAAATTAAAGCTTTTATTGCGTCGATTAGGAAAATCTAAGCGACTAGAAACAAATGGAATTGAAGGGATCTCGAACTTACTTTCTTTTAAGATCGACCCTAATGCTTTAATAAGTTAAAAGTTTTAAATTTTTTTAGGAATCTACAATTAAACTGAAATATTTTGAGATCGACAATACCCAGTCAGAAAAATAAAAATGGGAAAGCCATGGCAAGGCACTTCAACACCTGGTACAAGAACTGGCAAAAAGTGCTTTCCCATTCCCAAAATGATAACATCATTAGACAAAAGCACCAGCTATTCAAAAAACACTGGAGAGAAAAAGTTTTCAATGTTGGCAAAACGCTGACAAAACCTATAAAAGTTCTAATTTTTTTTCGTCCCACCGTGATATGAACCCAGGCCGTCAGATTAGCAGACGACAGCTCTACACCCAGAAAACAGATTCGTGCTTACAACCGAATTTATTGCCAATCGAATGCTTCGGTTGTGATAACAGAATTTTTCAGTTGTGACTACCGAATTATTGTTAAGGCAATAGAAATTCTGTTGCCATTATCAAATGACTATTCACTTTGATATTCAGTTGTCTCAACTGAAAAATTCGGTTACGGCAACCGAACCATTCGATTGGCAACAAATTCGGTTGTAAGCACGAATCTGTTTTCTCTGTGTACCCACTGAGCTAACAAGACATATAATATTTGGTGGCTAAAAACATAAATGAATGATAACAGCTGGACAACTACTGGTTGCGTAAAATTTCCAGGAACTGATATGACAGCTTTGGGAAATCAAAAAAAAAAAGTTGATGTTAAAGGAGCTTTTCCATAAAGAAAGCAATTAATTTTATAAAATAAAAAAATTTTTTAAAGTAAAAAAATCGAATTTAAATAATTTTGGCTGCATACGGATTTGAACTTGGAACCTCTGACAACAAACATTTTTTAACGGGGCGTTATAATTTTTATAAAATCAGTGCTCTAACAGTGAACTGATTATTGTACCTCCGATAATTTCTACTTAGGTAATACTGACCATCGAATTTTATTTTAAAACAAATACTGGCAAAAGCCTTTTTGCAAACTCTAGCAAATCGTCCCACATGAATGTTCTACCAGTTACTTATGTTTATCACCGCGGTTACCCAGTGATATGAAAGTCCTTGATTTTTTTACAAAACTGGCAATTTCTGACTCGGTAGTTATAAAATTCATACAGTAAAAAACTGCACTTAGTATCACAGAATAATACCTTACCTGTAAGTGAAAGAAATTCAATGATGATAATTTTGCCTGCCAGCCTCCAGGACTTGAGGTCTGTGTAGCACTGTCGCCCGAGTTAGAACGTTCATTTTCCTTCTTTCTTCTGAAAATAATACGAGAAGATCATCAGTCTTGAATGCATTTTTTATAAACCCCATAACCCAACCTTTGATACTCTCTCCACGTTGTTTGTATTAATTTGGCAGCCTTCTCTTGTCGCTTCCATATACGTGTCGATGATACAATTTCCAATTCTTTGCGCGTGGGGAATTGTTTCTTAAATTTAACATCCATTTGCTCTTGCAGTTGTTTGAAATTATCAGTTTCCTCGACATGACCCAAAACATGTTTCACCAATGCATGGAGAATATCTAAACAATGAATTTTATTGCCCTTGGAAATGGGTAGATTAAATGATACCAATGCTACGGTATTAGGTTTCGCAATGCCCAACGGTGGATCCAACGAAGCTATGAAATCGGAAAGTTGTGCAAAATGTATGAATTGTGTAGCATGGGGATCATATCTACAAAAGAAGAGGTAAAAATGGTTAGTAAAAGAACGATTTTAAGTGAAATGCGTGAAAATGCGCGCAAAATAAGCAAGCAATGTAGTTTTATCTTAGTTTAGATTAAGCAGCAGCGTATGACTTACTTAGACCATCTGATATAGAACATTTCCAAATCGTCTTCTACTATACCAATTTCTTCCTCTTGATGAGCTTGATTGAAATTCTCCAAAATAATGGCAATATACATGTTAATGACGATCATGTAGCTAATGATAATGAAACTCGTAAAGTACGAAATGGCCAACAGGGGATGACCACAATCACCATTGGCCTGGCGATTGAAATTCGGATCACAATCTGGAGGTTGTATCATAAGCGATTCGAGTACATCATTCCAACCGGCGGAGGTCATTAAACGAAATAACAACTGCATGCTGCGACCAAAAGTCTGAAAGTTTACCATATCGTCGAGCGCTCCCTGCAGCTTGACATGACCGAAGAGGGACATGCCTAAAATGGCATAGATAAAGGTTATCAAACCCAATAGGGCCCCTATGTTAAATAGGGCCGGCAGTGATACTACCAAGGCAAACAGCAATTTACGTATACCCTTCGCAGCTTTAATTAGTCTCAAAATGCGGCCAATACGAAAAACTCGTACCACTCTCAAGAGAGTGGGACTAATCGGCAAATCAATCATAATATCTTCCATGAGTATGCCGAATATCGATGCCAACACCAAGAGAAAATCAAATACATTCCAAGGGACCGTAAAATAATGATAACGTAGACCTATGATTTTAACTATGGCCTCTTTATTTTTCCAACATCAACATCGGCGAAAAAACAAAAAAGCCATACAGGAAAAAATATATGAAAAATATTAATATTAAATTTCATTTAGAGGAGGAAAAACAAAAATCTCTTCCTTTTTTTTTTTTGGAAACAAAATTTCCCCGGAAGAAATGGTACTTACCCAAACCAAAGACGGTGGTAAAAAATGCATTACTAACTTCGAGTATGAAAAATACCGCATGCGGTTGATTGTAGTGCTCAATACCCATGGTTAACATATTTAAAAAAATCAGTACGAATATAGCTATTTCAAATCTGAACAGATTTATTGTTATATAGATTTTAGTTGGTTGATGGTAGTTTGTTGTAGTTGTTGTAGGTTAGTGTAATACGTGTGTTATTTTTTGAGAAAAAATACGTAGTTTGGGAAATAAATTGGAAGGGAAACAACATTTAAAAGATTAAAAAAAATTATATTATTATGTATACAAATACATTAATAATGTAACATATTTTCGCAAGCAAAATAAGCTAAAAATAGATATAAAATAAGCATTCAACTATGAAATAAGCTCAGAGTTGTAACCAGAGTAAATTTTCAAAAATAAATAACGGATTATCTGGCTACCTCTCTGGAGAAAGCATGAGCAGTTTTTTTTTCTAACCCTTTTCTAATTTGAATAATTGTATAGAATTTTGTAGATAAAAAAAATATTAACCTGAAATTTAAGCGATAAAGGCAATAATAGTTGCAATTTCAAAAAATTAATAAACCAGATATACGAACGATATTGTACACTAGTGGCAGCTGGTCATACACTTGAAATATTATTGTACAACTTCACATTTTAGTTATTTAATCTACTACTCTTTTTCAATTAAAAATTCAATTAAATTGATATGATTCGACTTTTAAATGAAAATTAATTTGAATTCAAACATATATAAACTAAACAAGAATTTTTAAAAACTCAACGAAAAAACTAAATAACTAAATTTAATAAAAAATTCCTATGACATGCGAACAAGCAGTTCACAAACAAAAACAAACACATATGCAGTACTCCAAATATATAAACATGACATACAAACACTTTTTTACAATTTCATATTATTTTTTTTTATTTTCAATTAATGTTTTAATTGATATTATTACTACTTTAATCAAAATTTATTTCAATTAATCGTATACAATTTTTAGTAGTTAATAGTATCATTTGAGTGATAGGTGCAAATTCAATTAAAATTTTAATTGTTATAATCAATTTCGTTGTTAAAATTCGTTTTTAGTTTTTTGTGTGTATCAATATAATTTTTCCTTAGGCCCATGTGAATCACTGTATTAAACTTCTATCTACGAGTACATACTTATTACACACAAAAAAATAAAAGCTAAATTCAATCATGAAAACCGCCTATTCAATAAATTTTATCGTTGAAATTCCTCCAATCACAAAAATTGTCCATTCAATTAAAAATTTGTAGATCTTTAATTGAATAAATTTTCAATAAAATAATGATACATTTGATTACGATTTTTATTGTTTTTTTTTATATGTATTTGATTAAAAATTAATTCATTGGATTAAAAATTGATCAATATTGTATACCTTCTAAATAGCATATTATATGCATTTGATTAAAAATTAATCCATTGGATTAAAAATTTATCAATATTGTATAAGTTCTACATAAGACTCTAATCAGCTGGATAAAGTGGTAGTTGTCATGCCAACTATAAAAAAATATATTTCTTTACTTTTAGCTTGAATTTCATAACACTGAATTTTATTAAAATAAAACCTGCATGCAATTTTTATTCATTTGATAGATTTATTTATACTTATATGAAAAATTCTCTCACAAAAATTAGTTTTCTCCTTTTTCTGAGGCATAAGGACTCTGTCAAATTTTTTTTGAAAATTAATAAATAGTTTATTTTTGTTGAAAACTAAATAAAATATATTTTATTTAAAATAATTTTTAATTTATTTTTTGCGATTTTTTTATTTAACTAAAATATTGTTTTGTTTAAACAAAATTTCAAAAATTACATTATTAGTTTACAATAATGTTGTAGAATAAATGAATATTCAGATTTAATACTACACAATAATAACAATAAATAAATAAAATAAAAAATAATATGGCAAAATTAAAATATATAACTAAATAAAATAATAAACTTATCGAGATTTTATAAAATTTTATAAAAATTAATTTAAAATATCTGCTACTAATACATAAACATTTATAAAAGCAATCATATAAATAAAACAAACGAAAAACAACAACAATATGCTGATGAATAAAAAAAATTGCAGTTTTGAGCAATTATTTAATCTACTGGATTAATTTTTAATTGGCACCTTTTGAAATAATTTAACAAATCGTTTTAATTGAAAAAAGTTTAACAATATTTTTTTGTGTGTACCAATCACGCGCGAACAAACATAAGAGGCAATTTTTAGAGATCCTTTATATGGGTGCTAGGTCTAAATATGAACCGATTTTATCCAAAATAAATAATCTTCGTCTGAAATACGAAGATATTTTAGGGAAATTTGTTACCCCGCACAGTGCTTTGATCCCATATAATGATTAGACAAAAATAGAAGGAGTGGACACAGAGTTTTAAAATTTGATATACTGACATAAAACCCCTTAGTTAAGAAAAATTTTAATTTTTGGGAATATCGGGCCAAGGACACGCCCACCTACCATAGGTCCTGAAATTTAAAAATATTATATTAGCTACATAAATGGACGTAAAATTACAAAAAGTATCCATTGAGATTAACATAATACTAGAAACGTTTGTGTCAATTTTTGTCAAAATCGAAGCAAGGACTCTTAGTTCTGCCATATATCCTTTATTTTAAAATCCGATTGCAATGAAATTTAGCACGTGAATTGATATATGGTCAAGTCATATTTGTGCCAAATTTGGGTAAAATCGATTCATTAATAAAAAAAATGCCTTTCACAAAAATGGGTTTTAAACGCTTAAAATGATTTTTCTAACACAAAAAAAAATTAAATAGAATTAAAAAAGGAAACCATATGAATCCTCCATTTTAGGCATAGGGTATGTTCAGCAAACTTATGTAGAACACTACGAGGAATATTTTTGTGGAACATTTTAACCTTCTAACTCTTCAATTAAAGGGACTTTTTTGACCCCTTTCTAAAACGGACAAAAACGACCCGTAAGTTGAAGAGTTAGAGGGTTAAAATGTTCCTCAAAAATATTTGTCATGAAATTCTACTTAAAAGTTTTTGAAAACATCAGCATTAAAAATTTAACTTAAGTATCAGTAATAAGTAAAAACTTAAAATGTGTTTAAGGGTCAATTTCGTACTTTTTCAGAATTGGTGCTCAAATGTCCCAAAAACCTGGATTTTAGGGAGAAACCATGGGAATTTTCCATTTTAGGTATAGGATGTGTTCAGCGAACTTATGTAAAACACTACGAGGAACATTTCTGTGGAAAAGTTTAACCCTCTAACTCTTCAACTTATGGGTCTTTTTTGTCCCTTTTTAAAAAGGGGCCAAAACATTCCCTCTCATTAAAGAGTTAGAGGGTTAGAATGTTCCACAAAAATGTGCCTCATAGTGTTTTACAAAAGTCCGCTCAACACATCCTATACCTAAAATGAAAGGTTTACTTGGTACTAAACACCCTTAATTGC
The DNA here is from genome assembly GCA_949987735.1 of Leucophora obtusa. Lineage (NCBI taxonomy): Eukaryota > Metazoa > Arthropoda > Insecta > Diptera > Anthomyiidae > Leucophora > Leucophora obtusa. Next base: position 33,141,045 of record OX465299.1, on the reverse strand, counting down.
GTGAAATTTGTGTAAAAATTATGAATTTAGGCATTTCAAAAAATCCATTTTTTTTTAATTTGTGGTAAAAATTAGTAACTAATTTTTTAATGATCTATTATATAAAAGTATAAACTTACAAAAAAAAAAAAATATCAAATTTTATATACATTTTTTTTATACTCCATCAAACTTAAGTAATTTTTGGATTTTCAACAAAAAAAAAATTGCGTTCTTCGGAGCAATAAAAATTAATTGTTTTGTAAACATATACTAAAATCCATATTTTAATTTGACTACAAATATACTGAAGTTATTAAAAAACAAATCTTCGAAGAAGTTTTTAAAAAAATATATTTTTGAGAATTATTTTCGTGAAACAATTAAAACCCATTTTTCTGTTAAGTCATTTTTGCATAAAATTCTATGAGTTTAGCGCCCTCTCTTGGCGGCAAAAGCAATCACACCAAATATTTTTTTCACATTTGTTTGAGTTACTTTCTTATCTTTAAAAAAATCCTTTTTTAATCACTATTTGAGACAATATTTTTTTTTTGTCCATTGGACGAAGCATAGTGCGCCGACTTCCATGTGCCCAAATTTATAAAGCTTATTGATTCTAGATAGCAACGGTCCATATTTCGACACCTAACATTAAGTAAAATCAAAATTTATTAAAATTTTAATGATCTCTTATCATTTTATAGACAAATTTTTACACAAGTTCATTTCAACCCACTCGAATTTCGGATCCAAACATTAGTTGACTTTCAACCTAACTGATTTTTAAATAAAAATATTTTTGTACAATTTTAATTAAAAATTTATTAATTTAGTTTGAGGCCAATTTCCTTTTTATGAATTAACATAATAAGTACTTTTTTCTAACTAAAAATATGAAAATATAGAAAGTCCAAAAAAAAAAAAAATAATTTTTGTATTTTTAATGCAAAAATTAGGATAATTGTTAAAAATTAAAAATTAAATTTATACAATTTTTTTTTGATTCTTATGATATTAATTAGTTTTAAAATGAAATTAAAAAAACAACTTAAGTAGCGTAAAATTTGCACTACCTCAGATTGTTGAACAGCTTACAATTACACTGTGAGACAAATGGTAGGGGTCAGTGATCGGGAAGGGTTCAAACTACCGGGGAAAGTTATATCGGTAAAAAAGAAGTTATACGTGTCCCGGCGTTTCGCTGGGTCACCCCTAGGAATCGAGATATATCGATTTGACCTTTGGTGGTCTTTTTTTTGACATAACTCGAGAACCACTAGTCCGATTTTGCTCAAACAATTTTAAAAAAATTAAAAATTACAATTCCTTTAATCTGTTCATATAACGTTTTTCTATATACTCAACAGTTTTGCCGGTAAAAATAAATGTTTGTTACCGCTACCATAAAAATCAATAACCTTTTGTTTATTACTTTTTTTTAATATTTTAGGCAAAAAATATTTTTTTCTTCATACATTTATTTTTACCGGCAAAACTGTTGAGTATATAGAAAAACATTATATGAACAGATTAAAGGAATTGTAATTTTTAATTTTTTTAAAATTGTTTGAGCAAAATCGGACTAGTGGTTCTCGAGTTATGTCAAAAAAAGATATATCTCGATTCCTAGTGGTGACCCAACGAAACGCCGGGACACGTATAACTTGTTTTTGACGGATATAACATTTCCTGTTGGTTTCATCCCATCCCGATTTTGACTGTCGCATAGTGTTATTAGCAATTGAGTGTCTGGTAAACGCGCCCAATGACAAACTGTTTTTAGTAATCTCTTTAACTAAAGAGTTTGGAACAAATGCAGGCATAATTTTAAATCACCCATAATTTTTATTAAAATCTACTTTTGTATTTAAACACTGTTTTAGGAAACTTTTTTACCTTTATCGCTTAAATATGGTTACATTTTCAGAACAAAGTTGTAACTGCAAAGGGATTTAATCATTTCTATATTTGTGGATATAATTTTAGTCGAATTTGTTTAACAACTTTTTAAATTAAAATATTTAAAGACTAGATTAAAATTCACTAAATTATTGAAATAAAAACTAATATTTTCTATAACTAACTGTGTATTTGTGTATCGTTTCTACTTTTATGAGAATAGTATTCGAATTTTCAATAATGATTCTAAATCTATTATATGGACAAGGACAATAAAAGGATTGTGTATATCAATTTGAAATATACCCTGCAAACATTTGGGAGATATGTTGGCAAGAAGATATTGCCGCAATATTTTTTTTTCTTCACGGCGATAAATTGGTTATATAAAATTTTCTCTCATTTATTTTTCCGGCGATAATTTGGCCATAATAAATGTTCCAGGGAAATTGATTTCGTATTACCTGAAAAAATTGCTTTGCGGTAGAATTTGCTGCTAATGGAAGAAAACCTTCGCTATATGAAATTGTTATTGCTGCAATAAATGTTTCGTTCAAGGCGATAAAATATGGGAATATTGTACGTATTACCATGTTTGCTGGGTATTTGAATGCTTTGTGGATCGTGTTTTAATGTGAAATGTATTTTATCAGTTTTAAAATGTTTCATTGTCATAGTGGATTGTGTTTGAATATTTATCAACCATATTACAAACAAAAATTTGTTTATGATATTCTGATCTGATCAAATGATTTGAAATATTTTTTCATGTTATATCAATTGAAATGTTGTAATTTACTTTGATATTCTGTGTAATATGTATGTTAATGGTATTGTGTTTATAAAAGTAGTTTTTTTTTATAATCTTAAATGTTTTTGAGTTTTTGTTGAATAAATATTTACATTGGTCTCATTAACATGCAAAAGTTAGATTAAAAGTGATAAGTTTAGTTAGAAAATTTATAGAGAAGAAAAAGCACAATAGATCATTTGGTATTTAACTGTTGATTGAACACTAGCAAAATTAAAATCAATATTTGAGTCCGGCTTTTCATATTTTAATACATAATTTCATAATCCATGAAACGATTTTGATAATTTTTGTTACCAAATTTTAAAACAAATTCTGATTTATTTTTACCTTACTTCCCATTGTGCTTTGAATTGAAAAAAGAACTTTAGTGTGAGCTACTTTTTACAACATTTACATTTCACTACAAAGAAACTAATTAGTTTTGAGGGAGCTTTTGCTATTTTGCTAGAAACAGGTATAGAAATTATAGAGAAAGGTGTTCTGTTAAACATCGATGCTTTAGACTTTATAGTTTAACAGCTACATGGAGAAGCTATAAAGTTGAAAACACCCTCTACGTTATAAGTTATCTCGTTTGAAAGGAGAGAAGTCAAGTGTTCAAATAATTTTATCACCAAATCAACGTTTTCTTAAATTTTTTTTTTTTTTTACGCAATACCAAAATACACAATGAGTTACTAAAATCATAAAAATAATATACTTAATCAATCAAATATATTTATAAAAACCTAGAAGAAAACCACTTTGAAAGTTTATTAGCGGAATTCTTGTTTAGATGCAACAAATTTGCGGGTAAACAAAAATCAAAAAAATTTGTAACATCCCTACGGGAAATTTTAACAAACTGTCACCGAACTGGCCCCTTTATATGAAATAGACTGGTCACTTTTACATGGCGTTGTCATAGGAGGGGGAAATTGACCCCTTGTGACATGTCACAAGACAAATCCTAGGACAGGATACTAAACTCTCATAAAAAACAAAGTTCAGGGACCTGTCCTGGGATTTGTCTTGTGACATGTCACAAGTGGTCAATTTCCACCTCCTATGACAACGCCATGTAAAAGTGACCAGTCTATTTCATACAAAGGGGCCAGTTCGGTGACAGTTTGTTAAAATTTCCCGTAGGGATGTTTTGATTTTTAGAACTGAACTTAAACATAAATTTCCAAAAAACTATTTACAAATACAAATATGTTATTGAAATATATGGAGTTTTGGCGAAAGAAAACTAAAAATATGCAGGTGTGTTAATGTGAGCGAGCGTTTAGAAAAAATGTAGGCGTGTGATAAGAATAAAATGCTTGATTGTTTTTGTCTTTTTTTTTTTAAATCATACTTTTAGCAATTATTGTTTTCTTTTTTTGTTTTTTATTTATAATAATAAAAAAAAAGAAAATTTGTTTGTTTATTACCTTCGGGAATTGGATAAATCGTAAAACATAGCTAAAAAATGATTTATTGGTCGCTTAATGACTTTCTGTGGTTTTTTTCGTCCCAACTTTTTCATGGCGGTGTAATAATGTTTTTGAGATTCGGTGAGAAACATTTCCAACACTCCTCCTTCATACTATACACACATATTAATGATAATTTGTGTTTTTTATAATTTTTTTTTACATGTAATAATATAATAAATACACATATAAATTATATAAATATTTTTGAATTGAATAAAATACATAAATATTTAAAATTAGAAAAAAATAAATAAAAAAACAAATTTGTGATTTTCGTTCAATAAATATTTAACAAATACAATCAAGTGATTTTTTAGAATTATAACAATTTGTTTTAATAAATAGTGATGATTAACAACATAAATTCTAAACAAAATTTGGAATTAGTTGTGTTCGAGTGAGTACAATTTAGTTGTTTTTTTTTACAAACCAAAAAAATGCATAGTTGGAAAAAAGTTTTTTTTATTACTTAATACGAGTAGGTATTAGTAAATTGACTTATTTTACAAATTAAATTTATTGTGAATATTAGGTTTTTAATTATTGCATTCCATTACTCGAAATTCTTACTACTTTTACTACAATTGGAAAGTTTTGTTTACTTATTAAGCGTGTTCGTTTACTTACTACAAGTTACTACATTTACTACAGCTGGAAAAATTCAATACAAAAAGTAAACAAAACTTTCCAATTGTAGTAAAAGTAGTAAGAAATTCGAGTACACGAACACACTGTTTGTATTGCATTTTTCCAGCTGTAGTAAAAGTAGTAACTTGTAGTAAGTAAACGAACACATGGAGAAAAAATTATTCTTTGAAATGTAACAAATTTAATAAAAACAAATACTTGCCAACTAGAGAATGGTACTTTTACTATAAAAATTAGTGCCAAAAATATTAGAGATGACTCAGCTCAAACTCTACGAGATTTCTATACCGTGTAGATGTGCCTTAATGTTTATATTTTTTTTATCACTGCTAATATTCTATAATTTAAGAATATTATGCTTATAAAAATGGTTCTGAAACCTATTTACTAAAGAAAATGCAATGTACGAGGTCAATAAGGCCGTGACTTTTTGAATGAAACACAGTTTTTTTAGCAAAAAACATAAGCTCCTTTTAGTTCAATACGTTTCTCCAATTTTTTTATTCCTTCCAAAAAATAGGATTTCTCTAGGTTCTCAAAATAGGCATTTGGAAATAATTTCATCGTTGGAGCGATTGCGATTTACGATTACGTTTATGGTCAATTGTAGCAAATGCGGCACCCATCTTGCGGACAGCTTTTTGAAACCCAACTGATTATTTAAAATCAAAACCACAGTGCCATATGAAATGCCTATAGCATCAAAAATCTCACGCTGTTTCACTCTCCTATCAGACAACACCATTTCGTGAATTTTTTCGACATTTTGGGGCGTATCAATTGGTCTTTCAGAACGTTCAGCGTCACTAGTGCTTGTGCTTTTACCATTGAAATTAATGGACTGGAGTCCCCGTAGTACTTACCAAGCTTTTCTTTGGTTTAAGTGATGACTTTTTCCGTAGAAAATAATGTTTGATGAGCACTAGAAATTCACTTTTTTCTATTTTTACAAAAATCCACGAGGTTGTATGCTTTAAACACCTGTTAAACGCAAAGCTAAAAACGGAACTTGCTCAAATTTTGACCTTAGTCTATTAACAGATCGTGCTTGACCGGAGCGGTGTTGTATTTTATGTAACTACGAGGAAAGTTAGAAAAGTCACGGACTTATTGATCCGCACATGAAATTGAAGGGGTTAAATTAAACGTCTCGAAAATAACAAAAATTAGCTCGAAACTAGTAATAAATATTTATTAATTTCCATTCATTTCTGGCTTGTATCCAGGTAAAAGGGAACGAAATGGAATGGAACGGAAAACGAACGAAATTAGAACATTTTCCGCATTGAAACGAGATTCCAAATTTCGAAAACGAAAATTAGAACATTGAACGAAATTCGTACATTATTTGTAATTACAGAGTGTATTATTTATATTTCTATTATCACATAAATTGAAAAAAATGGGTCACCCTGTGGCTGTTTCAAAAAATTGACTCCTCGCGATTCCTCTCGGACCTACATCATCTGAATGATTGAAGCGTGACCGTTGCCGAGCTTTGAAAAAGTTTGTCCGTTTTGCTCTTTCTCGCTTAGTTTTCGAGATACAGGCCATTTTGTGAAATGGCTATTTTAAAAAATTACCTGTATATCGAAAACTAAGCAAGATAGCGCAAAATGGACAAAATGTTTGCTACTTTGGAGTAGTAATACACTCCTCTAATACAAATTTGTAATTTTATTTTTTAATTTTTGTTTTTTTTTTTAACAATTTACGTGATCATTCAAATTAACACATTCCGACAGTGGATTGGAACATCGGTGCAAATCGGAACTATATTGAATGGAACTGGGAACAAGGGAAATTGGAACACTTACCATAGGGAACGAAATGGATTTAAACGGGGATTGAAATTCTTATCTTAGTGTATTGATTTATAATATCATGCACATTGAAAAAATGGATCACCCTGTGGCTGTTTCACAAAAATGTATTCCTCGGATCGCTCTCGGATCTACCTTATCTGAATAAAAGCAGCGTGAACATTACTCAGCTTCCAAAAGCTTTTGTGAGTTTTATTCTGTCTCGCTTAGTTCTCGAGATACAGGCCATTTTGTGAAATGGCAATTTTAAAAAATACCCACTATCTCGGAAGCTAAGACTAACCCAGCAGAAATTACTGCTTGATTGGAAGCAGTTTTGTCAGGGAAAGTTGAGCAGTGAAGCGATTGCATTATTGATAATATCATGCCTGATTTTTGTTCGAGATAGCTCGCGTGAAAGCACTTATTTCGAGATTCAAAAAGCTATGAATTCACCGCTTTTAATTAGTGCTCCTGTTTTTCTTCTAAAATGTCGATAATCCCTGCCTTCTCGGAAGTGCATATTATAAAGCTTTTCAACTATTTAAAATCATGCCTTCTCAAAAGCACAATATTCCTGCATATTTTTCCGTGAAGAGAAAATGCCTCTTTTTTTATTAAAACCTCTTATTTTCATTAAAATAACTTTTTCCCGCATTTTAAAAAATTTTGATAAAAGAACCGTAAATATATTTAAACAATCAAAATGCATTGCTCATTTCATGCCTTTTTGAAAAGCACAGCAAAAAGCGATGTAAACAATGAATCAACTTAGGCCTTTTATTAGTGCTAGAAGCTATACATTTTTAGAAGCGGTAAAAGTAGCAGTAAGGAAGCACTAATCGTTTTTACTGCTTCCACATTTTTGCTGGGAAGGTTCACACCTAATTCTTAAACACGTGTTTAGATAGAACGTATTTTAACTCTTTATTCTATTACAACAGTTCTCTATTCTTTTACACTCGTTTTGGCTAAACTCTTGTTTAAGATTTAGGTGTGAATGCCGTTTAAGTGAGATACAGCAAAACGGAAAAAATGTTTGCTCCGTTAGAGTATTAACACACTCCTATTTGAATTCTAAATAGGCCAGGTCCGGGAGAGATTCCGAGGGATCCATTTTTATAAAACAGCCAATGTAAAGCAATCTAACTTTTTTGGTTTAGTAATGCTTTTTTTTTGCTCAATTCTAATTAGTTTCTAAGGCATTATTGCGATTTCATTAGCATTAGTAGGACAAATTCTAATGCGAGAAAATTTCAGTAGCATTAAATGGTAATGAAATTTTTTGACATTAGCATTAGTCAACTAAACTAGCAGCTGCTTTTGGGACAATTTCAAATAACAATCATCGGTGTCAGAATTACCAGTAGAAAGGGTTGTAAAGGAAAATAGTTATTCTACAGCCGATTCTTTGGAACAGAAAACTTTCCTGGGATGGTCAGTTGGTTTTCCCTCCTTTACGAATCTTTTTCTTCTTCTTTTCTTTTCTTTTTTTTAATTTCTTTATTGAAAAACCAAGTGAGAGGTTTTGAAAAACTTCCAAACATAAACGTTCTAAATATCGATTTTAGACATGTTTTTTATCCGCCAGATCTTCGAAATGGCCGATAAATCGAATAGCACAGATTTAACAATAACAGTGGTTTTAAAATGAGGGTCCATACCCACATCACAGGGAGTCATCAAAGATTTAAAAAAAACATTTTTTTAAACAAAATATTAAAACTTTACATAAAATTCTTAATTTGAATATAAAAATTTTGGCGAGTTTTTAAATAGACTTTAATTATAAATTACCTTAGATTTTGAGGAAAATAAATAAAAACCCAACGACCATTTCCGATTTTCGCAGAATTTTTTTTGTACAATATTTCTTGTGTAGGTTCTAAGTATGTAAGTTTCGCGCTGGGTTTACCATTACAGTAGATACAAATTTAGAGATGCCACAAAAGGCGGAGCTAACTTTGCAAATCCCTTTGGGGGATTTGTTTGTAAATGGTCTTCATTAGTTATGCGTTGCAATCATTAAGGCTGAAGTTTTTTGTTACTCTGTGTTATTTAACCGCTTACAACAAGATTACAATTTCATTAATAATTCTTAAATCCGACCAAAAAAAAACTTTTTTTCAATTATGCTTTAAAAATAATAGTTACAAATCTTCCAAAACTTTATTTTCAAATAAAAAATTTCAACAAAAAAAATATTTAAAATGAAAAGTTACCAAAGCAAACCTTATTTCTCCAATTGTTGTATGACAAGCCATACAGCGGGGATGCGATCAAACTTACCTTTTTCTTAAGCATATTGAAATTATCAATAATTACTCCTATGAATAGATTAAGAGTAAAGAAAGATCCGCATACTATGAAGATAACAAAATATATATAAGCATAAAGATTTGCTTCACGCTGGGGTTGTAAATCGACACCACGGGCATCCACAGCATCGGCCATCACCTCCATCCAACCCTCAAAGGTGGCCACTTGTAAGAGAGCTAAATAGCCCATACCTACATGATCAAAGGTTATTTTTGAATTGATCCAACTATAATTTTGTTCTATGCAATCCCATTTATCATTGACTTCCTAAAAAATTCGTGTTGAGTGTGGTTGGGTTAAGTATGTGGAAAGATATTTGTAAATTAAATATTTTTAATTTTGGATTATAAATTTTTCAAAAATGTTATTTCGATTTTTTTTTAAGAATTTCATTTCGAAATAAATTAAAACAAAAAACTAACCGTTACTGGCAATAGCTCTCCTTCATCATCGATACATTTGAAAAATTTACCACCAAAAAATTGTACACCCATTATAGAAAATATTAACCAAAAAACTAAACAAACTAAAAGTACATTGAAAATTGATGGTATGGCATACATGAGAGCATTTACTACAATTCGCATTCCTTGCCACCTGGAATAGAAATAAATAATTGTTTTTGTTTTATAATCAAAATCAAAAAATTAACGAATTAGAATATCGAATTGTAAGGAAATTTTTGAAAGAAATGGGGATAAGGAGGTCTGTGATTTTGAAATTCCAAAAAGATAAAAAAATACACACACATATAGGATTCAAAAGGGGGAAAAACATACAATTATACACATAAAGAAATTAATAGGGTACACATACAAATTCAAATCAAATCTTCTTTAAGCGAAAAAGCCAACATAAAGTGTTTTTGTCAGAAAAAAATAAATAATTTAATAAAAGCATTCGCTGATATAAAAGATATTTTAATCTTAAATAAGTTAAAGCAAACATTGATCTAGAAGCGCGAGTTTTTTTTAATATTAGCTAAACGAACTTTTTAGAAGATTTGATTTGAATATATTCAACATATACGAGTGAGTTATAAATATTCAACCAAAGATAATTTTAAATTTATTCTAAATTTCAATAACCTAATATCTTATTTATTCAGATTATAAAAAAAAACTATTTCCATCCCAAAATTATTGGATTTTGAATGGGGTATTTTATTAAACACTAGGGCCAGTTTTGTAGTCAGAACAAAGAATGTGTCACAAATATTTTTCTAACTTAAGTAAAATTTTAGAAAAAAATTCGATCTTAGTTCTGACTATAAAACCAGTTTCTATTTAATATTAAAAATTTTCAATAACATAATCTTACAACTAGATCTACAAGATCCCTAAATTGCTTTTTTCTGGATAGGTTAGTGACGAACACTTCCACAAGGTTCGTTCCCAACTCAAGAATCGGACCTAGAGCCTTCTTCTTGCAGCGTCCACATCTTCGCGGAAAATATTTAAAAGTTTTATCTAATATTAAAGGAATTAAATGTGTTAAAATCCCAAACGTATTTAACAAATTGTGAAAAATAATCCGTTGAGGCATGTCCCTATCCGGATTTTATTCTTGCCTAAGGAAATCGTCAGAGGACGACGTTTTTAGAATTACTGGAAAAATTTGTTAAGTTAAATTACAAACTCAATGAGAATTTCTTGTTCTTGTCTAGGAGCGTTATTAAACATTTAAAATGTCAAAGATAAAACAAAAACAACAACAAAAAATTTACCACAATTTTCGTTGTCATCTTCCAATATACTACTCTGTTGTTTTGACAGATCTAGCAATGTAGTGACATCCATTCATGTATAAACCACATTAGAAAACAATGTTTTCTAAAGTGTCAATAACATTTAAATTTGCACAATATCTAATACTTTAGATTTTTAAAATTTTAAATATATGTTCCCTAGAGTATGAGCTAATTCGGTAAAAATATTTTATTTGGCATTTCCCATAAGAAGATGGTAAAATTGGAATGGAAAATAATTAAAATGGGAAAAAGGGATCAATCACCAAGCCCAACCAAAGCTTCAAATTTAGCATGTACATGGGATTTTTTTTGTAAATTTTTAAGCTGAGGGAAAGTGTTCACCTTAACTCAGTGAAGCTATACGTTTTAAATTTTTGATAACTTCCCAGTCAGAAATAGCACTGGCATACCACTGGGTAACCACGGTGTTAAAAATAAATGACTGGCAGAACACTCATTTGGGACGCTTTGCCAGCGTTTGCAAAAAGCGTTTTGCCAGTATTTGTTTTACAAAAATTTCGGTGGTTTATTAAAAACCCACTGGCAAAGAATGGGCTTAGAGTAATATGCCAAGGTTTGCAACCAGTGGTTATCCAGTTGTACCTAGTCAGAAATTGCCAGCGGTACAAAAATCAATTCACTGGTAGACCAGTGATTTTATAAAAATGCTGACGCTTCGTTAAAAAAAATTTTGTAGTCAGGAGGTTCCGTGTTCAAATCCGGTTGCAAGCAAAAAAATTTTTTCTCATTTTTTTTAATTTAAAAATTTTTTTGTTTTATAAAATCAACTTTTTTGTTTGTGGGAAAACTCCTTTAAGACCAACTTTATTTTTGTTCTCCCAACGTTAATATAGTACTAGCACAGCCTGTAGTTGTCCAGCTGTTATCACCCTACGGGGAAAGGACCGGTCCCAGATGACACTCAGGATAGGTCGCAAGGGGGCGGAGACCGGTCGTTGATCGGTCTTTTTTGCCACAGTTTAGACACCTTGTGACAGTAAGGTGGTGTGTCTAAAAATAGCTTTTCAAATAAACTAATAAAAAATTAAGAATTAAAAATAATCTACTTGGCGTCGAAGTAGGCCTCGATAACACAACCTCCTGCTTGTAAGGCAAACGCTCTACCGTCTGAGCTAATGTTGCTTATGTGTGATGGCTGGCTAATGGTAAAGTTATATATTTTTAATTTCTGTTCAAATAAAAAAGAAAAAGAAAAAACAAACACTACAAGCAAATAAAAAAAAATGGAAAAGAAAAAAATAGAAAATAAAACCACACTAACACACACACAAATATAGTGGAAGTGCCTTCAGTATGCCCCCGATTGACCGGTCACGGGATAGGTCCTTTAATGACAATTGACTCATTTTTTGCGTTGGCCATAATTAAATTAAAAAATCAATTAAAAATTAGAAAATTACCTCAAAAACTCTGAATATATTAATAAAAATTTTAAAAATTGCCCTTAAGTTAAAAAGAAAATTAAATGAAATACCAATTGTTAAAACTAAAACAGCTTTAACATTAAAAAACGTTAAAAATACAAAACTTAAAATTTTTTAGCAAAAAATTATAAAAATTTAAAATAAGAGCTAAAATAAGCAAATCGTAAAAAAATAAAGTTCAAAATAAATAAAAGAGTAAAATAAATAAAAAAATATTTTAAAAAATATGCCGCGAATTTTGTTTTTTATTTCGGTATCGGTCAACTTTTTTAAAAGCAACAGTGAAAGTAACGAATCAGAAAATATTTAGAAAACTAATTTATTCTCTTCAGTTCATATTTGTACTAATTTAGTAATATGCCTTCGGTTGACCGGTCACGGGATAGGTCCTTGGAGGGCAATTGACTCCTCATTCCCCGTAGGGCACTCATTTATGTGTTTATGCACCAACATATAATACGTGTCGTTAGCTCAGTGGGTAGAGCAATCGTCTGCCAATCTGACGTCCTGGGTTCAAATCACGGCAGGACCAAAAAAAATACATATGAACTTTTTTTAAATTTTATTTTAGAAAATATAATTTCAGACCAGCTATTTATTGGTTTTGCCAGCTTTTTGCCAACGTTCAAATTTTTTGTTTCTCCAGTGCTTTTCCGGCGCTTTTGGAACAGCCGGTCCTTTTGCCAGTACTTGTACCACATGTTAAAGTGCTTCGCCACCGCTTTCCCGTTTGTATTTTTCTGACTGGGTTAGTTTAAATGGATATTTAAAGGAAAAATGTGCCTTTTATTAACTAACAGGCGTACAATTTCGCGTAAAGGAAATTTACATAAATAATTTTCCCGAAAAATATAATAAATATTTGAAATATTTTTATCAACCCTTAAAAAAACACACACAAGGTCAGATAAAAATTAACATTAAGACGATGCCGCAAAAGTATTTTGGCGCCGTCGACAAATATGTTACTAACGCCGACATTTTTCATGCTCATAAACTGTCAGACTTAACTGTTAAGTTAATCTTTCAACTGAAAAAAAATGCATGTGTAAACGATGTAAGTAGATTAAAAGTTTAAATTAACTTCAATGAAGTAGATTAATTTCTCTCTCTAAACGCACTATAAGCGAGTTAGAGCGAAATGGGCCAAATTGTTGTACAGGATTACTCGCGTAAAGTTACAATTTACAAACAACAAAAAAAAAATAATGCAATACTTTTATTTTTATGATACCCAAGTAAAAAAAAATGATATGGAGCCATATAAAGTTATATTTAATTATATATAATCTTTTATGTAATTAGATATAATTATATCCGAAAAATGAGAACGTCTTATTGTATTATATTGTATCGAATTGTATACAATTGTATACAATTTGGTACAATTTGATACAATTTTATGCAATTTGATACAATTGTATCCGAATTTTGTCCTCATCCAATTACATAAAACTATATCTTTTTGTATAAAATTACATAAAATGTTATAAAAGTAGACATAGTTTGATACAATTATACCTAAATATTGACCCTATATTTTTACCATAATATATATGACCATATCAAACAATATACAAAATTATATTTTTAAATAAAAAAAGATATACAATATCTGGAGATCGGACCTTAGGGATTTCAATTACAATTACTTGTAATTTGTAATTGAAATTACAAGTAATTGTAATTGAAAATTTTCAATTACAAATTACTAGTAATTGTAATTGAAAGTGATTTCAATTACAAATTTCAATTACATTTAGAATTAAAAAGTGTTTTTTGTTAAAATTTTGTAGAAAAATCTGACTGGGATAGGTTGCATAGGCATGGATGCGTATAAAAAGAATACGTCATGTTGGGCTTACCCCTAACTTGTGCTTTTTGTCATTATTTATTTTCCCAAAAAATGTAATTGACATTTTTCAAATTACAAATTACTTGTAATTGTTCTTTTTTGAATTACAATTACAAATAATTTGTAATTGTAATTACAAATAATTTGTAATTGTAATTGAGTTTTTTACAATTACAATTACATGTAATTGTGTAAATGCATGTGTAATTAATTACAAAATGTAATGATTAACCCCCAGGTCTACTGGATATCCTATAATTTCGATAAATCTTCCATTACTTTTATCCAGATTTACCATGACAGTGCATGAAACATGAACAAATTTCTATTTGTTTTTAGTAATTTTAAAATAAGGTTAACAACACTGAAATTTTTAACGTAATAGGATTGTGATATACAACCAAGATATAAGAGATCAGTCAAGTGTGCGTTATAGTATAGAGAATTCCATATTAAAGCTTCAGTATTGCTAATTTTATGGGCGCGTTAGCCATTTTGACTCACGCTCCTAAACAAAAACAAATTACTCACGCACGAGCATTTCGTGTCTTACTCACGCAGACATGAGTATATTAAAAACTTACTCACAATCAGAAAATTCTCACGCAAAACAGTAAAAATTTCTAAAAACACATGATGCAAAAAATAAACTCACACACGAATCATGCACGGGTTATATATTCTTACTCACGCTCACGTACGAATTATATATTCTCACGCTCACGCGCGAATTACTTTGGTATAGTAATTATTACTCACGATCACTTGTGAATAACTTCACTCACGATCGTGTCATGCGCCTATCGTTAGTAATTACTAAATCTTAAACTAGTTCAAAATCATTTTTAATATGGAACCACATTTAATACAATACGGTTTTGAAAGGACCTTATATATTTTTATATAAAATCACTTTGAAAAAATTGCTAATGTGGGATGATATATAATTATAGATGATTTTATAAAGAACGTTATATCGTTATATATAAAAGAAAGCATGAAATATTGTAGATATGAAACCATACTAAGTTATATATGGGTTCATATCCGTCAATATATAATCATATATAACACCTATTATATAATATTTCTTAAATGGCTCCGTATATAGTTTTATATTATTATGTGTAGTGTCATACTAAATTATATATAAACGTATATGTAATTATATCTTTTATATGTTACTTTATGTACTTATATATAGCACATACACTTATATGTAGGCCAGTATGTAATAATATAAAATCACATATGTCTCAATATTAAAACCTTTGAGGAAAAAATATTTAATAAATGACTATATAAAAGTATATATGCTTCAATTTAAAAGCATATGTGGCCATATGTAACTATAAGTTACTATATATAATTACATAAAATAATATATGATTATATCAAAACTTTTTTACTCGGGTATTTAAAAAAAAATTTCGTTAGTGTTTTTTACAAAAATAATGTTACACAAAAATATTTTTGAATGAAGAACAAAATGGAAAAAAGTATTGTATTTTATGGCAAAGATTTTTGCGCAACTTTTTTGCGATTTATCTATGGAATTACAGTGGTTTTTTTCATGGATGGTAACCGAAACGATGCGGTTATCGGTAAAGGTAACGCTATTTTAGATTATTTCGGTAACGGTATTTTAAGGGTAACGCTATTTCATTTATTTCGGTATCGGTATTTTAAGGATAATGGTTTTTTAGTTATTTCGGTAACGGTATTTTAAGGATAACGATATTTTTATTATTTCGATAACGGTATTTTAAGGTTAGCAATATTTCAGTTATTCGATGCATCCCGCAATTTGTTTTATAAAAAACAAACGAGATTAAAAACAAAACCAATTTACCAACTTAAAGTATGAAAAATACTCAATACCCACGTGCAATTACCAAAAGCAGAAAATTAAAAATAACGGTAACGGTATTTTAGGGGTAACGTATTTATTTCGGTAACGCTATTTTAAGGGTATCGATATTTCATTCATTTCGATATCGGTATTTTAAGTATACCTAACGGTATTTCAGTTATTTCGGTAACGGTATTTTAAGGATACCGGTATTTCGGTTATATCGGTAACGGTATATTAGGGGTAACGGTAGTCATTTGAAAGGGTTTTGAATCGATAACGGTATTTTAGCGGTATTGCCTGCCAACACTGGTTTTTTTCTATAAAAAAAAAAGATTTTTAAGCAAAGAAAATCATTAAATAACAACCTTGACGTCGGAATTCGTATTACACCCAATCCGATTTACGCTGTTCAAAAAATGGTGCATGTATGGACGACATTAAATTTTCAAAAAAAATTGTGATTTCAAACGATGTGGAGCAGGGCAAATCCTTTCATTGTTTTTCGACTTCTAATCTTAAAATTAAAAGTAAATTTTATTTGTATTTAAAAAAGCTTTTTTAATTTTCAGAGTTTGTTTCTGAGGATTTTTAGTCCAAAATGGTTATATCTTCGGTTGAACATTTATTCACATAAAAAGGGTTTTGTTTATTGTTAGTAGATTTTTCAAAAATAAAATACAATTAGTTTTTTCTTTATAAAACATGCCAATTACAAACATACACCAGATAAAAATAAAATTAAATGTAAGAGAAGGATTCGAATTTCTTAACAAATTAAGAGCTTTGAATAAAATTCGAATCCTGTTATTTTTTTTAATAAAATGTGCTCTAATTGAAAATATAATTAAAATTTATAAAATATTTATGCATATTTTGGAAGTTTTGAATTAAAATTTTTTATATAAAAAAAAAATCAAACACACAAAAGGAAATTTAAGGATTTAAGTTTTTTGTTATCATTAAAAATTATTTCTATTCGAAATCCTTAAAGAAAACGATATTGTATTAAATACTTCCAAATTATTTTTAGTAGTTTTCTTTTAAACTGTTTAAGTATTTTGAATAAAAGGTGCTTAAGCATTCAAAATTAGAAAAAGAATAGAAAATTAAAAAGAAAATCTAAAGTCGCTTTGTAGCGACTTTACAAAATATCCTATACCACCTTGGCAAAGGAGAATTAAGAAGATATTACAGTTTAAAATGTTACTTTAAAAAAATTATCAACTTCAAAATATAAATTGAAAATTTTTCATATAAATTGGGCAATTTTAAATTTATTTAACGATTTATATTAAATTATTAGTTATGTATTCAGATATATAAACTTCTTAAGACTTATAAAGGCACATGCACAAGCGAGAGAAAATTTCTCATTTCTTTCTCTTTTCTTTATTTTATAAAGTCTATGGATAACAATGATCCTTACAGACTACTCGCTAAAAATAAAATTAGAAAATTAATACAAATTATTTAAGTAAAGTTTAAACATATCTTTTGAATAACTAAAATCTAAAACAGTATTATTCTCTAATTTATTAAAATTTTTTAAGCAATTGTGGATTGATGTTACACTTGATGTTGATCTAACGGCTTTTTCTGAAAAAACTGAAAAGGACGGATTCTTATGTCAGAGGTCCACGACTCAGTTTTAAACAGATTTTCATACAATTCAGCTGAAATTCCAAGTTTAAAATTAACAAATTTTAAATCAGACAACGAAGCATCTTTTTTTACAAGTTTATAACATGTCATGCGGGACTTGGCAATATTAAGATGTTTTGCCACATATCATAAAATGTTTTCTTCTGAAACTGTTGGCTTAAATGACGACAAGTGGATCCATTTCATTTTTTGTACCACATCCAATTCAGAATTATCACTTGTGGGCGCTGTGGTGTAAAGGTTAGCGCTTTGGACTGTTACACGTGAGGTTGCGGGTTCGAGCCCCAACCAAGGCAACATCAATTTATGAAAAATAGTAATATGTATGAGTTTTTTCTATCCCTCATACATATCGCAGCGTCCTCCTTCGGTGTTCCCATAGCACTTATCCCCACCGAAGTAAAATAATATAACAGGGCTATGAACTAAAAAGCTTCAACAAAGTTCGACAACTCACCATCAGATGGCGCGCAACAACTGTTCTAAAAAAATTCAACATCTCGCGCAATTACAGTGTTGCCATATTTGAAGCCCTTCATCTTTCACCACCTTTCACTTCTTCTCTATCCCCTTTCCAAAGGAAGCAACACGTTAATTATTAGGAAAAATTTCCTGAGTGTTGCTTCTCTTTAAAAAAAAAAAAAAACTATCACCAGTTATGAAATTATGTTTTTTAGGTTTTTTCTTCCTATTTGTAACATTACTCCAAATTGAAGTAATGTTACAAATTACGTTATTTAGATTAAAAACCTCCAAATTAGCAATACTGTTACTAACAGATCCATTTAAATTAACAGCGGCAATTGAGTTAACAGGTACTTTAATTACATCAGAAACTTTAACAGCAGAAGCTTTAATAGCTATATCATTAACAGCAGCAGCAAAAAAAATTGCAAAAAATATCTTAAATCATTCACAATAGAGACATTTAGAGGTGTCTCTAACTGGAGCAGTTTTCTCTCGCGTGTAAATGTACTTTAAGGACTAAAATAAGAAAAATCACAATAAGTTGCTTGAGTAAAATCCATGTGTTGATGGAAAATTTTATGAAGAAACTTTACAAAGTCCTAAGCTGATAAAAGAATAAAATTTGGTAAATATTTCCAAGTTTTAATTTAATTTATATATTTATACTTGATGAAAAACCACCTAGTTTTTGCTTGTTTTTTTGAATGCGTTTTGACAAGTTAAAAACTACAAGAGCCAAAAACCAGGTAGTTTTTGCTCAGGTATAAATGTAGTATCTTTTCAAACATTTTTTAGAGTCACTGACTTCTTTTGTACTCCAGTTAACCAAAATAAAAAATAAGTTAATTAATTTTTTTGAATTCTTTAGAAAATATGTAGTTAATTTGTTTAAAAGTAAAAGGTGGCATAGAATATTACTTAATATAAAACGATCTGTATACGGATTTACAGATGTGTTTAATCTGAAATTATATAGAATATGTTTTGCAGAAAAAAAAGATATGATTAAAAACATTGAAAAATTAAACAGCATTCATATTACATACATATATTTATATAGATACATTTAAAGTTTTTTTTTTTTTTAAGAAAAATATATCAAAAATATTTTTACGTAAAAAAAATGTTATATGAAACTTTCCAACTTACCGAGATATAGCTCTTAAAGGTCTTAAAGCTCTTAGAGTTCTTAAAGAACGTAAAACCTTAAGATTTTCATTTTCCTCTATTAACAACGAAAAAACGGAGACCTAAATAAGGAAATAACGAAATTAAAATGTTTTTCGAAATATCTTAAAATATCAAAACAACTTACAAAGACTATTATGAAATCCAGTATTGTCCAAAAACTTGTAAAATATTTGGAAAACCCCAATGCTAACCATTTCAAAACCATTTCGATGACAAATATTAAACAAAATGAAAAATTTGTCCAGTAGAGTATACGTTTTAACGACTTATTGCTATCCAGATAGATATCTTCAAAACATAATGTGATGCTGGAGGCGAAGATTAACACCAAGACAAACCACTCAAAGGCTGGAGTATCCACAACAGTCAAGACTGCCGTTCTAACGCGTGTCCAATGTTTAGCACTTTTTGTATCCATACAGGACATAAACCAAGGACAGCGAAAATAAAAGCTAAAATAGATAATAATGTAATTGATATTAATAATTTTCTAAAGTTTTACAGCAAAATTAAATTTAAAAATGTCTAACTTAAAATTTAATCCTCCTCCCAAACATATTTACTGATTTAGGTCATACGCTTAAATACCCAGCAAAAACATGGTAATGATAAGTAATTACCATACTGACTTACAAGTAATGATAGATCATTACATTTTGCATTACTTTAAAACACAATAATGATAATAAATTATAGAAGTACTTATATATTTTTGCAAAGTAATCACTTAATGGTAATTGATTAAATAAGTACAGATTTAGTTTTTTTTATATTAATATTTTATTTATTATTTTGTTTTGAACTAAAAAAGGTAAAAAGTTATTTTGCCAATATGACCAACTATTTCACATTGTAGGGTAACCACTTACATCCTAACTTCTGAGTAACCACTTATTCTATCTTTATGAGTAACTACTTATTCTTTCACTATGGGTAACCACGGTGTTAACTCTTTATTCTCAATTTTTTGTAAGCGAGACGGTAATAACATCCCATGACTTTTTGGACATCGCGAACAAAAGTAATATTGCGAGTAACCAGTGAAACCCTTTGCGTGCTACTTACTCGCTTAATTACTTGGTATTGTCTGTTTTTGCTGGGTATTAAGAAAATCGTATAACATTTAGACGATTTTATAAAAAAAAGTAATTACAACCAAAGGGGAATAAAAAACGAAAAAGAACTGTGTTCAAATTTGTTTAGTCTTTTGAAAAGAAATTTCATGACTTTGACAATGTTAAAATTTTAGATTTTGGACGATTTGTCCCATTTTTCGGGTCATCTCGGAGATTTATAGCAATAATTAGGAGAAAGTTAAACGGAAAATTTTGATGTTCTTTTTGTTCGGATGTACGAAATTTGAAAATAAAACCAGCATAACATTTTCCAAAAGAGAAAATAAGATATAGGTAGTATGCATAGTAGACCGTACCTCAAAAAAAAAGTTCGCCGTACACCGTCTAAATTATTTTTGCAAGGAGGTTTGAAAAAAAACAACTTACGGTGCTTTAAACACCGTAAGTTGTTTCGATTTCACGTGAAAAAAACTGTTATAAAAAAATTATTTTTCACGATAATGAGTTTCACGTGAAAATTGTGTAGAGTTTTTTTCATGCAAATTTAATATACAAGACTATTATTTTTCTTGGGAAAATGTGACATTTTCTGTTTATTGTGATAGTGTCTTTGTTATATGTAAAATTAAAAAATTGTTTCTTTTTTCTAAATTGAATTGCAATTTGAGGCCTTTAAAGTTCGAGTGAATAGCCCTATGCTCCAACTTGGAACGACGAGAATAAATATATATTTATAAAGTTCGAGTGAAATTTTTCCACAGCCAAGACTTATCTCAATTTTTTTTTCTATCTTATATTAGAATAAATATTTTCTCAAAAGTGGCAATAATGTACATTCGCACTCCACTAAGACGCCTTTTTGATAAACTTGGGCAAATAGTTATCAATTTAATGAATTTAAAAGATTTTTATCATATGGCACAACATTGTTCAATATTCGTGGTCGCTGATTTGTGGGAAAAGCGTCTGTCTGAATTTACTTTATTACGTATCCAAATTTTCCTTAAATCTGATATTCAACATACGAGTATATAAGAAGTTGCCCTAAGGCAAATCAAAGCCCTTAAGCAAATCAAAGCACTGTTTGATCACTTCTAAAAGTATTCATATAGAGACAATCTGACAATGAAAATATAAACGATAATACAATTTAATGCAAAATCACTGATGAAGCCTGTCCATAAAAAAGACAGAAACTTGATCTAGTCTGATTTGCAAATTTAATGTGTTTATAACTTTTGAAGAAAATGTTTATTCTTCTTCTTAACCGCTAACCTACTAAAACAAATTAATAAATAATCGCATTTTAAACTTACTTTTCATAACACTTTTGTGGAAAACAATCATCTGGCACTTTTGGTGGTTTCGTTTGTCCGAAACTTGGAAAAGTCATGGGATCATTGTATGCTCCCTGCGAATTACGTCTCCCACCCACTGTGAGATCGTCTACGTAGGAGACCAGACAATGCCATGGTTTTTCAGTCAGTCGTGAGAACGTTGATTTCTGCGACTGGAGAGCATCACCGCTTCTCTGTGTTATCGAATCACCGCCGGCGGCTGCCAATTGGGCATCTGTGCCGCCGTGCAATGCCATTACCGATGAAGTATCCGCCGCACCAGAACTACGAGATTCGGTGCGGGCAGATTGAAAAGAAGCAGCTTTATCTAGCGACGATTGTGGATGCTTTGAGCGTTTGACATGCAATTTATTACTATGCTGCGCTTCAACGCTACCGCGACCAGCCCTTGGGAGGAGAGGTGTGCTACGAGCCGTTTGAGCAGTGGTGGCATGATAATGCTGTTGATGTTCAGTGAGAGCAGTCAGCGGGGGAGTTGATTTTAGCGAAGACAATTGAGCCAATGTGGGTGGTTCCATAGAAGACTTTAGAGAGGTTGGTGGTGTGGCTGGTACTGCAGCTGAGGATGAGTGCGAACTATCTTGTTGCAGCTGTATTCGATCTTTCTGCTCTTTTTGAGCTCTACTCAACTGTTTCTGCAGCAGTAAATTTTCATAGGAATTTGTACTTTTTAATGAAAGACTATCAATTTTTATAGGCTCCACAGTTAAACATTTTCTTGGTAATCTCTCGGATTCCATGCGCAACGTCGATATGGGTTTATCGTCTTCGGGTACTTCGTCGACACGTTCGATTAGCGACATTCTTTTAAATCTATCGAATTGAGCACTAAATAAATCACTTTTTCGTCGCATAAATGGAGATTGAGCACCCGAGGCCTGGGTCGCTGCCACAGACATGGCCTCAACCGTAACAAATGGAGCTTGCATTTGGTCACAGATTTTACGTATTTCATTCGTTATACTGAAATCTTCATCAATTTTCCGTTGTTTTTCTAAACTACGACGTTTAATTTTCGCCGTAGCTCTACTACAACTAGCAGGAAGTGAATGTTGTCTTCGCGGCACTGTAGAAAGATCATAACTATCATATGGATTTAAAGGAGCAACAACTTCGTCAGCTGCTGTTCTCTCTGAAGCTCCTGTTATAACAGCTATATGTTCCAGTATGGCTTTATTAGCCTCATCTGCTGCTGGTGAAGGTTCAGATAGTGTGGATAGTCGTCTTTCCAGAGACGTTGTAGATTTCTTAATCTCTTCCAATTCTTTTTCAAAGCTTTGTATAATATTATCAAATTCCGAATGCTCGACTAAAGGTAAATTATCATTTTCGTGACCATTACCATTAGAGGAATGACTACCATTACGCCTAGATTCTATAGTCTGGAGTATGGAATTGGAGATATAACTTAAATTCGATTTAATACTACTGGTAGAGTGTTTACGATCTTCCCTACGACTATCTACAACTATTAGAGAATCTGTATCGGCTTCCATTATAGCGGAACCATAACCCACAGTATCACTAAAATAATTGTTGCTATTATCGAGTATGTCATCTTGCAGAAATTGAAATAACTCCTTTTGATCACAATTCAGCAGTTCTTCTCTTAAATTAGCTTGATTCGATAAAAGCTCTTCATGTTCCATTGATATGGTATTCAAGGAATGGCCACTATGTTGTGAATGACCATCATCATCGGACTTTAGACTACGGGAGGGAATTAAAGATCTCTGCGATTGATCACTCGATTGCGATAAACGATCTAGTGACTTGCGATAACTAGGCGATCGTGTTAGCAACGATTTTTGATACTGTAGATATGATTCATCATGTTCTTCGCTGCAATGCCTCGTTGAACTACGTTCCAATAAGGAATCAGCACGCATATAAGAACCGCTGCGTTCTTGCAGTGAATCGGCTCGCATATAAGAACCGCTACGTTGATCATTGGCATATGGGTCCGTATCAGTCGAATTATATTGACCCATTAATTGTAATTCTATAGATTCGGTATAAGTGGTTGGTTCATCGCGTGAATCATTTGGTTGTGTACCAAATCCGGAAGACATTTGATGTTGTAAACGACGTTCTATGTGTGGATTAAGGCTATTATTGTCTAATTGGCAGGAGCTGGCAACGGTGCCATCAAACGATGGCATTGCTGGTTGCTGTTGTTGATAGAGTAACTGCAGTGCCGGTTGTTGATGGCTGCCCAGCATTGAGTGTTGTAATTGTTGTGACGAAGAATATGATTTTTTCTCATCTTCAGTTTCGCAACCATCGGCAATGGTATGGAGACTACCTTTTAAAGGTATTTGATAGCCAAAATCAGAGCCGGAAACAGGCCGATTCATTGATTCCTGAAATGAAAATAAGAAGAACTTTTTTTAAGTGTGTCGCTTAATTTATTTCAAACTTATATGGCAACATTGTCCAAAGAGGTGTCCAATAAAATGAGACTAAATTTTAACAGTTACAAATGGGATAATGTTTTTGTTCTTTCACATATAAAAATTATTGATATAAAATTTGTTGGCGATTGGATAAAGAAAAGTCGGCTTGAAAATGAATTGAAAATCTTCTTAGTATTTAACTATGAGGTGGAAAAATTACTTTTTTATCCTCATTTTCAGAATGTGTCATTATTTCAAATGGAGATTTTAAATTTCAATTGATGGTTTCTGAATTTCAAAACCAAATTTTGAATTTCAGTTGATATTATCTGAATTTTAATTAATATTTTCTGAATTACAATTGCAAAAGTTGTAGATAGAACCACGTCTTATAAATCATAAAAAATGCATTTTAGAAATCCTGAGAAAATTTCCTTTCATTAGAGTACCCACACTTATAAATATATTACTACACTCAAAAAAATAAGTTAGTAGAAAAATTAGTAAAACGTCTTGTATATCAAGTGTACTAGTTTCCGTTTTCAGCAAAAATTTTAGTTATATTTTTTTAGCACTAAACTAATTTTGAACTAATGTTTTACTAATTTATTTTGCTACAAAAATTGTGCTGATAACCGCATGCATAGCGTGGACGACAACCAGATAGACAAGATGTAGATGTCGCAGCTTGACTGGAAACGGAAATGACAAAAAAAGAAAAACAACTCTACACATATTCTATATTTAAATTTTCAGCAAATAAATTAACTAAAGTAAAATTTCGCTACAAGTTTTTGAGTTTTTTTCAGTCTACTAATATTCAGCAAAAAGTTTAGTGATTTTAGCATGGATTTTTTTCATTTGCAGTCGACTAAATGTTAGCAAAACTTTTGCTGAAGATTACTATTTTTTTGGTAAAAATCAGCTCGCTGATTTTTAGCAAACATTTTGCTGAAATTACCAACTTTTTTGCAAGCACGCTCCTGACTAAAAATTTGCTGACACAGCAACATTTTTTGCTGACTTTACTGACTTTTTTTTTGAGTGTAGGTTCCTTAATTCCAAGATAGAAAAATTTAGTTTTTTAATTCCAGAGAAGGTCAGTATTTTTTTAAGAACGGCCGATAAAGTGCACTTTTGCGCAATTTTCCAACTTTATATCAAAAATGTACTTAAAATTGGTCTAGATGGAGACACATTCTATGAATAATAAAATAAAAATTTTTGAAATTCTGAGAAGATTTCCTTTCATTAGAGTATCCACACTTATATGTTACCAGCCGTGCCGGTTTTTAGAGTCACAGCCCCTGGGTCCCTGAACTCAAGATATAAAAAATTTTCTTTTTTAGTTCCAGAGGGGTAATTTATTTATCTATTTTTTTTTATGAACGCCGGATAAATTGCACTTTTGACGTTGATTTGCAAAACAAAAGGAAAAAATATCGAAATTAACCATTTTATGCACTTGGCATCGGCTGGTTTAATATTTCGATCAATCTCATATCAGTAATTTTTATATGCAATCAAAAAAAATTATCTCATTTTGAACTCTAAATATTCATTATAAAAACTCTCCATACATCGCTGAGTACCTCTATCGCCTAAGTCATACAATTTGTATGGAAAAAAATCATTATTTTAATGTATAGATCACTCACCTGATAACTTAGCCTATGAAACTTTGTTTCCGATATTATTCCAGGTTTATCTATCAAAGTTGCTGCAGCCGCTTGTTGCGCTTCTATTACAATTTGTTGAAATTTTGTAGCATATTTACGTTCTTTTCGTTCTTTACGCTCTTGGCGCTTTTTACGTATCAAATCACGTACTCTCTCTATGCTGCGTGCTAACTTCGATTCTTCGCCAACTTCCTAAATCAAGGAATATGTAAAATACCAAAACTCAATTAAAATGGAAATATTTAAAGGATTTAAACTATAAAGGAGTTTATATATCTTTTTAATAAAACAATTAAATTTGCCAATATTTTATTTTAGACACTAAACAATAAATTCATCAATATAACCAATACTTAAGCTGTTAACCAATTTTTAACTAATTGTTAGTAAATTGTACTACAAAAAAATTTACTACTTTCAACATGCATTTTTCAACAACAAAAAATTTTAACTAAGATTTAGTTTTACTGTCAAATGCAAATTTCAATAAAAGAAAATGTTAAAAATCAAAAGAATTTTTGGGGTTTTTTAAAAATAAAATTACCTTTTCCTTGAATAACTGTTAAGGTTTGAGTATTTTTGGTATTTTTGTTTTTATTGTGTAAGTTTTATTTAGGTTTTTTTATAAAATATTTAAAGTGTTTTTTTAAGTTTAATACACGGTGCACGGATTTAATTTTAAAAATTTATTTTAGAAGTTTATTTTGTGTTTTAGTGCAAATTTTTGTACATTTGCATAGTTTTTTTAAGATTTTGAATAATTTTGAAAAATTACGTTATTACAATTACATCACAAAAGGCACAGTTTAATATAATTATTTTCAATAAAGTTTATAGGAAAAGTTTTAGCAGTAATTAAACACACATGTATACACATATAAGAAGGAAGATAATAAAATATTTTATTAAAGATTTTGTACGTATAAAAATTATAAAAAATTATGGGTTAAAAAATTATATAGGTGTTCTGAAATTTTACACAAAGCAATTCAATTGTAGAATATTAAATCGAAAATTATTTGTTGGGATTGGGTAAGCGCAGAGAAAAAATGTGGTTGAATAAAATTATCATAGTGTGATTCTAGTGATCACAAATCTGTTTCTTACTGATGATAGTATGATTAATGATGACGAATTTATTATACATATATAATTTAGGATCACACTATGATCAATAGAATCATATTATGATCACTAAGTGTTTCAATCATAAAGCAATTAAACTATAATAACATGATGCTCTTTTCTCTGCATCTACAAAGGATTTCGATCACTTGTATATTTGGAATAAGTTAAAAATTTACTCCAAAATTCTTCTTAATATTGTAAAAATATCCCAGCAACCGATTTTTAATTACTTTCACTTACAATATTATTTACTATATAAGCCATAAATTTATTGGAATTAAGAATGTAATTATTTATATTCATATTTTCTGAAACGTATTGATTTATGCATTATAACTCTCAAAGTTCAGAACACCTTATTATGCAAATACCATAAGATTATTGTTAACTTAATAGTGACAAATAAAACATAATAAATTATAAATAAATGTTTTATGCAACTAATAGTTTTCATAGCTAATAATAAAGTTAATGCTTATAATTAAAATCGCAAACAGTGACAGTACGTGTCATAAAAAATTTCAAATGTTGCTTCATTATTTACAACATTACTTAGATGCTTTTCTAAAGATTTTTAACTAAGTACACCTTTCTAATTAGAGTTTGCTGTTCGGTTTTATTCGAAACCGAAACCGCGGTTTTTCAAGCCTCAAAACCGAAACCGAAAACCGATAAAAAATAAGTCGGTTTTTAATAAATACTTTAACTAATTAAAATAATTAATTAAATTGCATCCCAGTGTATAATTAGAATCCGAAAAGACTCATAACAGCCCTAAGACCTTATGAAATCATAGCTACATGACAGTGTGTATTTCTTCACCGATGAAGCTTCTTTTCGAGCGCACTTTTATGACTCACAAAAACTCTGAATTATGAGCATTACAGGAAAATTTAGAATTTTATGAGCCATTATGAGTCATCTATGATTCAATGAAAACATATTTTTAAAATTTTGAATACACCCAAAGTTTGAGCAGCCTGAAATTGATATTATTTTAGAGTCTTTTACGAGTCATAATTTTTGAGATCTCAGAAAAATATTGGCTGGGATATTATTGAATTTCGAAAATGGCTCAGCTCATATTTTACAAAATTTCTTATTTAATTGTAATGAACATTTTCTCCATTAAATATTACTTTAAAGAATTTTTTTTTTACGGATAACATAAACTGAGGCTTATAATTTTAGAAAAAAATATACCAAAAAGTCAAGTGGTTTAAGAGATGTTGACTTTTATATATTCAGTTCAGATTTTCACCGCGTATTTTTCAAAAAGCCCTATTTCGTATTCCGCGAAATTTTTAAATGGAAAATAAAAAATTAATAAATAAAAACTTGAAAATACAGCTTTAGTTGCCTACAAAAGAATAAAAAAAATTTAATTTATAACGAGCTTCCGCTTTTTTTTCTTCTTCCACAAAGGTCTCGAAACAGCGTTAATGCCTTTATTTGATTGAGAAATTCAATCGAATTTTAAAAAATATATTGAACGTGTTAAAATACGTATTTAATTTTTATACATATTTAATTATTTTAAAACAATTCTATTAATGTCACAAGAAAACCGAAAAATAACCGAAACCGCGGTTTTTATAATTTTTAAAAACCGAAACCGCGGTTTTAAAATTTTTCGGTTTTTAGCAAACTCTATTTCTAATTCAGAAAATGCCATTTGAATACAGAAAGTATGAATTTAAATTAAGAATCTCTTTTCCGTTTGACAGTAAGATAATATAATTTCTGTAATTCCTATGGACTTTTGTTAAAAGCACTCAATTCAACTTCATTTGAAATTGTGTTACATTTCATTTGATAAAAGGACTTATTTCATTTGTAACATAAAAACTAAGTTTTAAAAATTAAAGCCATAAATTTTAAGTGGTTTTCTGTGTTTGTGCAATTAAATTTTAAAATTTATCAAAATATTTTGACAAAACAACTTAAGTCGAATGAGTTACAAAGCTTCTAATCAGGGGTATGGCATCACTAAAAAAAACAAGTTATAAAAATATCGTTGCCACTAGATGGCAGTTTGTTCAAAAAATTGACAATTTTCTTTTTTTTATTTAAATTTAAATAATAACAAACGACAAAGCAACAAACAAACGGATATCTCAAATTTTGTTATTCGAATATATTCCGCGCTTGTTTCTTCCTTATTTTGAAAAGTTTTCAGCAGTTTTTGAGTTTTAAAATATAGGCTCAGCTGATACTAAACTGATGCTAAATATTTGCTCAGGTAATACTAAATTTCAACGCCCTCTACCGGTGAGTAGTGTAAGTTTTGATTTCCTATCTCTATAGTTAATAGTCTCTGCTTCTATTTCTTTTTGAGTTTTTATCAATTTTCTTCTTTTTTTTTTGCAAAATAACTTATATTTTTGGAAATTGTTATGTAAAAAATCTGGATTCTGATTTTTTACATAACAATGAATTTAATTTCGTATTTTCAGAATTTCAAATGGAGTTTTCTGAACTTTAATTGTTAGTTATGAAAAACAATTTATTGACTCTGAATTTCAATCGTTATTTTCTGAATATCAATTGATGCTCTGTATTTCAAATAGATTTTTGTGAGTACGAGTATAAATTTTTATTATCTGAATTTCAGTTGAAGTTTCCCAGCAAACAAAGATGATCATTAATGACTCAGAAATGACTCAGAAATGAGCTCCAAAAACATAAACATTTTTCCACTTTGAAAGTGGTCCGTCCAAAAGAGCCGGCTGTGTACTCAGAAATGACTCAGAAAAAAGAACGTATAAATTCGAAATTTTCCTTATAAATTTCAATAATGTTAGCATCTTCTTTGAGTCCGAAAAATTAACCCTCATTTTGAGACAGCTTTTTAGATTATAGAGACAACTTTTTGGATTGTTTTCTGAGGGTTCAAATTTCCAACAAAAAAAGAATGTTTTCAAAATAACAATGATCATTTCTATGAGCAATTTAAGAATCTTATTTATGAGCGCTCCGAAATTGCTGGCTGGGTTCTTAAATTGCAAATGAAATAAAAATTCTTAATTTCAGTTAATATTTTCCGTATTTAAAAAGAAAATTCTGAATATCCATTGATATTTTCTTATCTTCAAATGGAACTTTTGAATTTTAATGAATATATTATTATTTACAGTCTCAATGAATGAATATATTCTTAATTACAGTCCCTAATCGAGACTGCTTTTTAGAAAATTTAAATATTGCCCTAATGTACAAAACCCCTGGTCCTGATCAACATATAATCAGCAAAAATCGACTTTTTTCATAGCCTTCCTTCTATGAAATATTTTTTAAATATTTTGGTCTCTTAAACCGAAATTTGAAGTCATAACAATTTTGTCGAAGCAATTATCCGAAAGGTAGAGCTTTCTTTATTTCAAAAAATTTGGTTCGAAATGTTCACTCATTTTTGAATCTACTATATATGTATATTCAGAACTTTCATTCCTTGATTTATATATTGTATGAGTACATATGGTATTCACTATTATAATTTGCACACGATGCAAAAAAGTTTATATTGCTATTTGCAGTTTTTCAGCTTAGAGTAGTTATGACAACGAAAACTATATATTTTGTGTATTACTGCATGTAAGGCACGTTTACACGCGAGAGAAAACTCGTGAGAATTTACGAAAATGAAGCGCTTTATAAAGCCTTAAGGTCTCGTTACTAGAACGTAAATGTAACGAGAACGAGTCGTAACGTGGTATTTTATTTTTGCTAAGTTAAGGGCGGATTATGGGACCTTATTTGTTGTTTGAATCATTTTTCTTTATTCATTTCATATTTTTTCCGACTAAAATCAGTCAGCTGTCTCGAAGCCGGATAGAAAATTCTGATTTCAACAGAATGATCCGGCAAGTTCGTTTACATTTACGTGTTAGTAACCATTCGTATACATTTCTTCTTGTGGTATCGAAACAGCTGATTCGTTACAGATACGTTTACGGTTGGGTAAGTCAGCCTTTAAGGTCTCGTTACTAGAACGTAAATGTAACGAGAACGAGTCGTAACGTGGTATTTTATTTTTGCTAAGTTACTCAAAATATGTAACGTGCTATTAAGGAATGATAAATTTGATTTTCAGAATAGTACCAACCAGGTTAAAAATAGTACATTTTCGACCCCTATAGTACAAAAACTTACATTTTTTTATAAAATAACAAGCAATCCGATTCAATTTCATTTTAAATCGAAAATAATTTGTAGTCAATTTAGCTCATTAGATTCATTCAATCATTTAATTAGTTTATGCCAAATTTAATTTATTTGTGAATTCAATCGATTTTTATTTACTTAATTTGTTTACTTTTCAAATATAATATTTTATGTGTTCGTTTTAAACACAAGTTTTTGTATGAAAATTTAAAATATTTTTTTTATTGTTTTTGCCAATGAATTTCTTTTTTAAATAAACCAGATTTCTACAGAATTTTTGGAAATAACCAAAATGTGCCAGTGTACCAATCAAACTTTGATTGTGCCAAACATGGTACAATTGTGCCACAAATACCATCACTGATATGCAACTAAAAACAGCTGTTTTGCACTCTCACGTAAAAACGGAGAAAAAATTCTGTTTTCAATAGACATGTCCGGCACGTTACGACTCGTTTACGTCTAGTACTCAGCACTATGTATTTCTCATTAAGCAGGTTGAATCAGCTGATTCTTCCCGTTACATTTACGTTCAAGTAATTTGGGCTTTAAGCCTGAATTACTCAGATGTTAACTTAACGTATCTCTGAGCAGCTGAATTAATGAGTTAAATAATAACAGAAGATGTATTGTGTTTTTTGTTTCATTTTTATTCAACAAAAAATCTATTCATAACAGATTTTTGGTGTGTATTTACGTTTTCTATATTTTCAATGCGTTTGATATACAAGACATTTTACCAATTTTTCTACTAACTTATTTCTTTGGGTGTAAGGTATAATACGCAATGCAACACTTCATCTCGGTGTTTTGCAAAATAACCCTCTACGTTTAATTTTTCTATTTCGTTTTTTATGACATGTACTGTAAATACAAACTTAATAAAGAAAGGGTCAGACTTCAGATTAGGACCGGCTGACTTTGATTAATAAAACAAGTAAACCGCAGATTTCAACGAAATTCTAAAACGTTTTAAAGGTGTTTCTCTAGCTGAGCAATTTCACGTTTAAAGCTCAAGTTACTTCCATTTCACGTGAAAAAAAACTGTTCTACTCCATATAAAAAAAATGATTTTTCACGATAATGAGATTCACGTGAAAATTGTGCATAGTTTGTTTTCACGCAAATTTAATGTACAAGACTATTATTTTTCTGATGAACAAGTGATATTTTGTGTATATTGTGATTGGGATTCTTACAAAATTAAAAAAATTTTCTTTTTTATAACTTAATTTGCAGTTTAAAGTTTGAGTAAAATTTTTCCACGTGAAAAACAACTTACGTTGTTAAAAAATGTGGCACCGTTTTTACATCAAGACATACTTAAAATTTACGAAGTTTTAATTTATCTGTATGCAGATTTAGATGCTTATTCCTACTTGAACTCACTGTGACCGTCATAAGACTATTTTTAAGATTGAGAGTTATAACTTTTCATACAAAACAACAATAAAATTCAAAAAATTCAATTTTTATTTCTCAATATTATGATTGTGACGATACCAGGTCTTAATTTTTTTGACAACAAATACATGGGTAATACAGTCACAACTAGGACTCACAGACTTTTCGTAGGAATAGGCACATTAAAGTAATCTAGGAAACTAATGTGTTAATTCATAAAAAAATGTATTTGGCCTTTGAAGCTTGCTATAGTTTTTTTTTCCATATTTTGCATTTAAGTGCATATTTTTTGCATATTTTATGATTTTTATTGCATATTTTTCATTAAATTGCATATTTTTTTAAAAACTAAAAATAAGATTTAAAGAAAGGAAGAATTTGCAAAACTAAACGCAGTACTTAACTAGAAGGAAAATATCAAGTTTTATCTACTTTAGACATTTATATTGGATTTCATTTTTAACCAAACGCTCTCAAGTAATAAATATGATTTTTAAAAATCGATAAATTTAAAAATAATTTTTTGGTTTTTGGATCTTTAGTGCATATTTTTTTGGTTGTTAGTGCATATTTCCATTTAAGTGCATATATTGCATTTTTACTGCATATTTTAAATTTTTAAGTGCATGAAAGTCGCTGCCCTGGTAATAATAAAAATGCTTGGATATGTTTACACATGTTTTATATGAATGCGTCTTCAAAAAATCTATCATTTGGAATCCAAAATATTTATCTCTATTTTTTGAATTAAATGAGAAATAAATAAGAAAAAAAATTGAATAATTTTTGACCGCACTCTTTAACCCTCAAAACGTGAGATTGCACAGCTAAAAAAATATTTTGCCCTCTACATGTTTTGCAATGGTTTCGCTTAATTTTTAGGGATCTAAGTTCTCGTTTTGGGAGTTACAAGAAACCGTAGAAATAACATATGAATAATTAAGCCACAAATCTAGCTGCAGAACAACCCTACGGGAAATTTTAACAAACTGTCACCGAACTAGCCCCTTTATATGAAATAGAGTGGTCACTTTTACATGGCGTTGTCATAGGAGGAGAAAATTGACCCATTGTGACATGTCACAAGACAAATCCCAGGACAGGTCCCTGAACTTTGTTTTTTATGAGAGTTCAGTAACCTGTCCTAGGATTTGTCTTGTGACATGTCACAAGGGGTCAATTTGCCCCTCCTATGACAACGCCATGTAAAAGTGACCACTCTATTTCATATAAAGGGGCCAGTTCGGTGACAGTTTGTTAAAATTTCCCGTAGGGAACTTATAATAAGTCTAATTTTAAACTATCTAACCACTACATCTTTTACAATTGTAACTCAGAACATATCAATTGAAATTCGGAATATCCATTTGAAATTCAGAAAATATCAGTTGAAATTCAGGATTTACATTTGAAATTGCTATAATATCAATTGAAATTCAGAATTTCCATTTGAAATACGTTCCATCCATTTGAAATTCAGAAAATATCGGTTGACATTCTGAATTTATATTTGATATTCCGATAATATCAATTGAAATACAGATATTCCATTTGAAATTCAAAAAATATCATTTGGAATTCAGAAAATACCTTTTTAAATTCAGAAAAAATTAAGTGTAATTCAGAAAGTCAGAAGTTCAGAAAATGTCAATTAAAATTCAGAAAACATAACATGGATTTTAATTCATGATTTCTGAACTTCAATTGATATTTTCTGAAATTCAATTGACAATTTCTGAATTTCAATTGATATTTTCTGTATTTCAAAAGCTATTTTCTGAAATTCAATAGATGTTTTCTGAATTCAGAAATGATATTTTCTAAATTTCCAATAATATTTTCTGAATTTAAAAATGATATTTTCTAAATTTCAAATGATATTTTCTGAATTTCATGTGGGAAATCCGAATTTCAATTGAAGTTTTCTGAATTACAATTGCAAAAGATGTAGGTAGATTCACAGAATTTTCAGTAGGAATAGACACGTAAGTCTGTTTTTGACCTATCTGACCATTTCTTTATAGAGTAGTATTTTATCTGAACACTTTTAAACAAAAATATGCTTAAAACATAAAAATGGCAATTGTAACATTGAAAGTGCAAAGCAGGGAGGCTTATTCTGTAAGACGATAGATGATTATACTCGTAGTAATTAAATTTTATTATAAACTTTTTATAATACTATTGAAACGAAAAGTTTAATTCTTTTCAACTACATATTTAAAAGATTACCTATTTATTATCGTCTATCGTTTTTAACTAACAGAAGATACCCTCAAAAAACAAATTTCAAAACTAACATCAATAATAAATTATTGTCAAATGTGATTATTAAAACTTTTATTATTATAGATTTTTTTATTTGGCAGGTTACTTCCATATACAGAAATAACTCTTCCGTTTTGTGAATTTCTTAAATTATTTAAATTTCTTTTTATTTGATTTTTATTTTATAAAAATTAGTTACAAAACACACACTTAGCACACATTAATTAATAAGACTTTTCATATCAATCCTTTAACACATAAATGACACTGATAATGATGGAAAATGCAAAAAAAAAACATGAATAAAACTAAGCATGCATTACCTCTTTTTTGGATTTTAATTCCTCGGAATTAAAACTGTTGAGCAACAAGGCCAAGAACAAATTAAGAACCATAAAATTGCCCATAACCAAAGTGGGTAGAAATATGGCAAAACAAGAGGAAGCACCTTGCTGAAAATTGGAGAAAAAAATTATTTGATATTAAACGTAAATATAATTATATGACTGCAAAAGTTTACCTCTTCTTCAGCTCTCATACAATCCCATAACGGTTCTATCCATTCTCCACATAATATTCGAAAAATCATCATAAATGAATGAAAAAAATCATTGAAATTCCATCTGCAAAAAGAAAATAAAAAAACAAATTTATTAAAGTGCTTGGAAAAATTTCGGCTTTACAGATTCTTAAAAAATATTTTACAGATTCTTAAAAAAGTTTTCACTACACTCATAGAAATAGACCTGTGCAAATAGCATAAAAAGCTACCAAAATTTAGTTAGCTGCAGAAAAAACTGCTGATATCAGCAGAGTATATTTGCTAAATATAAGTGAAATAAAAAAGCAAGAACAAATCTTTGAAATATAAAAAAAGTTTATATATACTCGAGTTACATTTTAGTTAATTGCAAATGGCAATTTATCGTGCTGAATATTAGTTGACAAAAAACAACAAAACACACTGTTGTCTGTCGCCTTTTTAACTGCATATATCTTTGTTTTAACTGTCATTTTCAGTAGATTCTACCAACACACTTTTGTGAGTGTATTAAAAACACGGTTATAAAATTTTTTTATTTTTAAAATTGAATGACTGGTTCAGCAAGTTTTTTTAATTGTGTGATGGACAATTTTTTCAAACGCAGTCCTTATATATCTGCAAAGTTTAGTTGAAAAATGTCCAGCGAATCTATGGCGTGGACTTAGTGATCTAATAAAAAAAATTGAAAACAGTCGGATAGCTCTCATGTGATACTCAATATGTCTACTTTTTTGATATTAGAAGAAAACATTTAACCTTTTAAATAAATCGTCGGCTTGCCTTGTGTTTTTTAAAATGTTTTCAGGAGAGCGAAGAAACTGTTTTATATTATCCTTCTAAGATATTTTATTTCCATCATATGCCTTAATGATTCACGACCTCATTTACTAAAATCATCATTAAGGTATACGATATCAATAAGATATCTTAAAATAATAATATAAATCAGTTTTTTCGCTCTCTTGAAAACCTGTAAAAAATACATAGCACTACCCTACGGGGAAAGGGACCGGTCCCAGATGACACGCAGGATAGGTCCCAAAGGGCGGAGACCGGTCATTGATCGGTATTTTTGTTTGAAAGATACATATCACTTTTACATGGCGTTGTCATTGGAAATGACTAATTGCCACAGTTTAGACACCTTGTGACAGTAAGGTGGTGTGTCTAAAAATAGCTTTTCAAATAAACTAATAAAAAATTAAGAATTAAAAACAATCTACTTGGCGTCGAAGTAGGGCTCGATAACACAAGCTCCTGCTTGTAAGGCAAACGCTCTACCGTCTGAGCTAATGTTGCTTACGCGTGATGGCTGGCTGATTATATATTTTTCGTTTCTGTTCAAATAAAAAAGAAAAAGAAAAAACAAACACTACAAGCAAATAAAAAAAATGGGAAAGAAAAAAATAGAAAAGAAAACAACACTAACATACAAAAATAGTGGAAGTGCCTTCAGTATGCCCCCGATTGACCGGTCACGGGATAGGTCCTTTAATGGCAGTTGACTCGTTTTTTGCGTTGACCATAATTAAATTAAAAAATCAATTTAAAATTAGAAAATTACCTCAAAAACTCTGATAATATAAATAAGAATTTTAAAAATTGCCCTTAAGTTAAAAAGAAATTTAAATGAAATATCTACCAATTGTTAAAACTAAAACAGCTTTAACATTAAAAAACATTGAAAACACAAAACTTAAAATTTTTTAGCAAATAAATTTTAAGTTTTAAAATAAGAGCTAAAATAAGCAAATCGTAAAAAAATAAAGTTCAAAATAAATAAAAGAGTAAAATAAATAAAAAAATATTTTGAAAAATATGCCGCGAATATTGTTTTTTATTTCGGTATCGGTCAAGTTTTTTAAAAGCAACAGTGAAAGTAACGAATCAGAAAATACTTAGAAAATTATGTAATTCATTCTCTTTGGTTTATATTTGTACTAATTTAGTAATATGCCTTCGGTTGACCGGTCACGGGATAGGTCCTTGGAGGGCAATTGACTCCTCATTCCCCCTAGGGTACTTACAGGCAAGACGACGACATGAGGTTTAAATTTGAACCATTGAAACTCTTTAAATTGAATCTGCATTTGGACTATAATTAGTTCATTACTCGGGGGAGTATTAAATGATGATATAGAAATACATACCACAATTTCTAGAGATCTTACTAAATTAAATCCCAGTGTAGGAACGGTGGTGACAAATCATTATTTTTTGAACTATCAGTAATGACACCGACTTACTTTCTGCATTATTTTAAAACATAAAATAGTTTCTGATAAATCGTTACTTTTTCCATTATTTAAAAAAAAAGAATGCGTTACCAATATTGACTTATTTTTATCCTTATTTCAAATACAATGCTCTAGATTTTTTTTTGTAATTTTTTTTAAATCTATTTTTAAGCCTAAACCACATAAACGTAGTGTCGACCGCAGTGCGACGTTTTGTCGATAAAGCAATTATTTGTATCTTACCTTTTTGTCACTGCCGAGAAATTAGAAAAGTTTCTAAATAAACAAGAGCTGTTTTTAAACAAAACGCAATAAGAAAGTTATAAAAAAATTAAAGCGTTTTCGCGAAATTCAAGAGCAAAGTTTGACAGCACTGCCACTGTCCACTGGCACTTTCACTATGTGGTTTGGGTTTAGGCTCAATATTTTTTCAACTCTAGTAGAAATGTATATGGGTGAAATCAAAAAATGTGATAAGTTTTTGGGCCAAATTTGTGAGAAGCAAAAAGTGTTAATATTTCGGTTTTCTCTTAATGGAATCAGTAAGTTTAGTCATTATAAATCTAATTGCAAAAAGTCTCTTCTACAAGTTGTCACAATAACTTTTTTTGTACAATTTTAATTTTTTTTTTGTGGTAACGGAGTTTACATTTCCTCAAGCAAAAGATGTAACAAAAAAATGCGTACGAATTTTCTCCAATTTATTAGTTTTTCGTATTTGGGTTTTCAACATGCCTTTCAATAATATACAATTTGTGTTTATCAAATTGGCGGTTTCGCGAATAAAAATACAATTGATTCCGCGAAATAAAATTGTTTTTATTTTTGTGTTTTTAGTCCTTTTAAATGCGATTCGAAAATATTAAATTTTTTAAAATCTAATCAGCAATTGCGAAGTTACAAAATATATTAAATTAATATATTAAAAACATAATATTTCGCCATCAAAAAATTCTTAAATTGTGAAATGCAAAATCAGTTGTTTTTCGCTCCAGCAGTTTAGGGTAAAAACCTAATAACTTTTTTTGATTTGACGGAAAATTATTAGTTGAATCATCTTTTGACGCATAAATATTAGTTGAATCACCTCTGTTTATGGTTATTTTAAAATATTTTAAACATATACCTACATTTTTTTGAGTGCAATCTGATGCAAACCATTTTGGTTACGGAGTTTACAGTAACGCAGTTTACATTTGAGTAGCTGCGATGCAAAACTCGTTTGTTACAAAAATTAAAAAAACGAGATGACAATTGATTCTGACAGTTTTTTGGCGCTTTGTGAGAAGATTTTCGATTTTTCAATTGTTGAGTTTTTAATCAAGTATGGCATAACATTTAAGAATTAAAAGCATTCAACTAATTTGGCTAATTTAATTAGCCGCAACAAGTTCTTTGCTTCTTGCCAATTGTTTTTCTAACTCGTTAAATAGTTTGGTGTAAAAATTAGGAACGGAGTTTACAACATTTTTTGAAATCTTATTAAAGACATTCTTTTTCATCTCGAGAATTTTACATGCTGCAGGAAAAATTCAAGTCTGTTATACTAGATGATTATTTGAGTA
The DNA here is from genome assembly GCA_949987735.1 of Leucophora obtusa. Classification (NCBI taxonomy): domain Eukaryota; kingdom Metazoa; phylum Arthropoda; class Insecta; order Diptera; family Anthomyiidae; genus Leucophora; species Leucophora obtusa. Next base: position 33,102,076 of record OX465299.1, on the reverse strand, counting down.
TAAATAACATTATACTTTTCACAATATAATTTACAGATAACTCCAAAATTCTGTTGTATGCATTTTTATTAAAAATTATAACGAAAAATCGTTACCAGATATGTAGTTATATAACCACATACCTGGTAATGATTTTCTACACTGGGACGTTCTTTAATTTTTTATAAACTTTTCTAACTTGCCACAAGGTTTGATATTTTTGCTTTTAAAAAAACCTGAATTCGAATAAGTCTTAATTTTTCATAAAAATTAACCAATAAAAATACAACAGCACAAAAAAACTACTAAAAATTAGTTAAAAATTGCTTTACAGAAAAAACTGCTGAAATTAGCAGATTTTTTCCTAAATACTAGTAAGATTAGAACTGAAAAATAAAACAAAATATAAGTAACATTTGAGCTAACTTTTAGTTAATTGGAAATGGTAAATTATGTTGTGAAAGTTTGAAAAAAAATTTTGCTGAACATTAGTGGACAAAAACAGCAAAAAAATGTAAAAAAACTTCAAAATTTTATATTTTTGTAATTTTTTAAACTGTTAATTATTTAGCAAATATTTTTGCTGATTTTAGCAGGGTAAATTGTTATTTTCCGATTAACCCAAAATTTAAAATTTGTTGCACAATGTAATAAGTCAATGAATATTTTGAAAATCTATTTGGAATTTTATAAAATATAAGACATACTTACAATGTAAGTCATATACACAATTTAACTGAAAAATTACCTTGGCACTGGATCTGGTTCAAATTTTTCTGGTGTATAGTCTTTTGAAAATAGTTGCATACCAATAACGGCAAATATATAGATGACTATGACTAAAATCAAGGTAAGATTACCTAAAGCACCAATCGTTGAAATAATAATGCTCAACAATACTTTCATAGTAGTCCAAGATTGAGCCAATTTTAAGACACGTAACTAAATTGAGAAAATAAAAATATTACGATTTTTTTTTATTAAAATATAATTTTAAAGGTTTGCAAAAATAACTACGGTCCTCTAGGAAATTCTCTTCTTAAAATTACAGATTTTGGTGTCTTCATTTAAATCTGGAGAACAAAGTGTACGCATACACTGAAAATATTTTGTCTATAAACAAATTAAAAACAAATTAAATTTCAAGACCACTAACATTTCCATAAATTCAACATACATTTTCTTTTGTTTGCAACTATTAATAAAATGAAATTAGTCAGAATAACTAACAAAAATTACTTACACACATTTTTTGTTTTTTTTTTTTGTTAACAAATGAGCTGAATAAAAGAATGTTGCGAATTCTTAATATTTTATGTTGCTTGTTTTTTTTTTTTTAATTACTTACTAATGTAGTTATAATTTACATTTGTTCTACAAATGAATGTTATTTTCACTTAAAATAACAAAACTGAAATACTTCTTAAACAACTAACAAATTCTGACTGCAGAAGATCCCTGAACGTATAGAAAAAACCGAATTTGTTTTTAGCCGAATCGTTCGGTTACTGCAAAGAAAATTCGATTGTTACAACCCTAATTTGATTTTCACAACTGCATTTCGGTTGCCCAAACCTAATCAACCGAATTATCGGTTACAGTAACCGAACAATTTGTTTGAAACCAAATTAGATTGGGATAACAAATTTCTTTTCTTGGTGTTGTTGCAGAATTTTGATTTCGAGGAGAGCAATGTTTTGGGCTAGTTTAATTTCTATAAATTTTTTGATACTGATTTAATTTAGAAATTTCAAATGATGAACATTTTTTTTTACTTACCAATCGTAAACCCCTTAAAACACTTAAACCATCTACTAACTCAAATATAATATCCAATAAGGAAGCTGTTACTATAATCAAATCAAAAATATTCCAACCACAATGAAAAAACTCTTTTGATAAAGCCATTAATTTTATGATACATTCAAATGTAAAAATGGAAGTGAAAACCTAAATGAAAAAAATCCAAAAAAAAACATTAATTATTTTTAATTGTAATTTTTAGGTCTATTAATTAATAAGTTTACCTTATTTCCCACATCCAAGGCATTGCGAAAGCTCTCACTCATACCATGATGTTCCATGGCTAAAAATGCTGTATTCAATACTATACACAGCGTTATGGCTAATTCAAATAATGGATCTCGTACCACTTTATAGAGGCAATTTTGAAATTGCAACCAACCTTCATAGTCTACACAACATTGAATACATCTATCACAATTACGATCTGGAAGATCATCTGAAATAATTTGATTAATAAAGAAAAGGTAATATATTAACGAAAAATAACGATTTGTTACAGTTTGGATTGAAAATACTTGTAATATAGCCCTATTAACACATTGTGTTATCTGGCGATAGAGTTTTAAGGCTAAGAAAATGACGGAGTTAGCAACCGAAACGAATTTGAGTAGACTTTGTAGTTCATACTTAAACGCGCTTAACACTATACTATTGAAATTGAAGCCGATTTGAATCGATGAAGAGTATTTGAGATTTGTATAATCTTATGCTGTTCGAATTTAAGTTTATAAATTATGAAATATTCTTATATATGTAGAAACTCTGCCACTAAAAGGTTAATGTAAATTCCAAAATCGCTCCTTATTCTTTTCGGTTGGCAACCATGGAAAATAAAGTTTAATAAAACATTCCAATTCTAAATTTCTACCATATATAACCGTAAACAGAAACCCCAAATAAATAATTCTGAAACTAAAGTAAAATTTGTACACTCAGATAATTATGTCTTTGATATTAAATACAGTTACAGTTACGTGTGGTCTCCCGTGAGCGACTTATTCGAAAGTTTTAATGTCGATCCCTAAGAAGTGAGTTAGACTCCAAATATTTAACAAGATGGTAGTTAACAATGCTCTCCGTCTCCTTTAACAGCGCAAAGTATATTGGACACACCTTTTTACGGAATTGGTTGAACATCGACAACCTTACAGCGCAAACGGAAGACACCCGAGCTGAAAAACACTGTTTTAGAAGCAGTGATGGAGTGCTGCCATCTGGCCTAAGATTCCTTTTAACTACTCGAGGTCGGAAGAATATCTTAAGCATAGTAAAATACAGAGGAGGAAAATAAAATCTAACAAACCGTACTTTTAGTGTTGCGAACCGCACATCGCGAACACAGTACACAAGCATATTGGCTGCATAGAAAACACATAAGCTATTCTATCCAATTAGTGTTTGTGTTTATACACGCAACCCGAATTCGGTACGCAACGGGTGTGAATATGTGTTGAAAGTACAGTACATAATCGTAGCGTTTGCGTTCATCATACAATCATAGTGTACCGCATTCGGTTTGTGTGCAAACACACAACCGCTAAAACGATAGATACGGTATGTGTTCCTTAGCCGTACCCTACCCTACATGTTGTGTACAGTTTATTTTCCTACTCTGGTAAAATATACTCTTTTGAGTGAATGAAGCATTATCCAGAAGACCGAGCATTATCCTGTACTCGTTTAACCTACAGTAAAACACTGTAATTGCTCTGAGAAGCAGAAAGAACTTTCGCGCTAAGACGATGTGCTAATGGAAGTTTCTCACGTCCGTTCTCGCCTGTGTATGTAGGAGACCAGAAGTAGCGTTTTGTTTTCCCTTATTAATTTCTGAATCTTTCCGCTCTGTATCTGACTGCTGTGCTACAATCCTGGTTAAACCAAAAGTCGTGCTTTGTCTTAGCCGAAATCGCAGCATCAGTATTTTTATCTAGAACACAAAGTTTCTAGTTGAACTGCTGGTTAAAATCGTAGAGTTTTACCCAACAAGCGTTTTCTACAATAAAGACCGAACGTTTTGTAGTTAGTTTTGAAACGTTCTAAAGTTCGGATTACGAAAAAGACCTGATCCGGTAGTTTGTGAAAGGAGAAAAAGAACGATATTATTCCATCGTATGGGCGGCGACGAGCTCAACGTATTATTTAGCCCTCGGAAGTTTTATATCTCTAAAGAGTTTCGAGTATTGAACTCACAAGTAACAGTTAATACACTGTTTAGATAACTCGCCTGGATTCTGAAAAAATTGTGTTGAAAAAAGCATCAAACGAAGCCGAGTTTTCATGTTAGAATTCCTATAAGGAAACCTGAATTACAAAATATATGGACTGATCCTGATCTCGTTCATTTTCTCATTAGGAGCTATATTTATTGATAAATCTAATAATAAAACTCAGAATTTTTAAATTAAGAGGTTTCCGGTTTGGAAAAAAAGTCCAAAAATGTTTCAATGTTGGGGTACTGGAAGTTGTAACTATGACAGAAACATTTCCGGTTGTAATTTCCTCAAGAAAATGACCGTAAAGCCTAAAATTAAAGTCATTGTTTTCGAATTCTGCATTGTGTTTCCGACTGATTTGATAAACAAAGGTTTTGTGGGTGACAGGTCTTCGACAGGACTTTGGGACCCAACTCTGGCTTCACTAATTAAAGCTTTTCTATACATAGAGTAGAAGGGGGCGCATTGACCACTGGGGCACATATGTCACCCATACGTAACATCTCTAATATCATCCCTTTTTCTGAAAAGACTAAAAAAGATAAATAAAATACAAAATTGTGGGACTAATCTTGGAAATTGTAAGTCTCTAGTCTATTTGTTTCTGCCCTAGTTTTGGAATCTTTTGCATTTTCTTATATGGCAAGGAAGTGTTCCAAGAAGTTAAGAAATTTCTTATGAATAGTTTGACATCGATTTTTTTTATAATAATTAACTATATATTTTCTATCAGTTTGACTCTTTTTTTTAGAAATAAAGTACATCACAAATTATACCAGATAAAAATCAGCTGATTTTGGCAATATGGCCGACAGAAAATGAGCAAAACAAAACGCAAAAATTTAAGAAAAACACAAAAGATTAAGCACAATAATCTAAAAAGAAACAGATATATACAAAAGATGCGCAATACAAAATGTATGGAGATTTTATATTGTTATCTCCCTCTTGACTTGACTTCCATATAAACAAAACCATACGGTTCGAGAATACTTTTTTGACACCTGTCATTAGTTTCACATCTGGTATTAATCTGTGAAGTACAATAACTGTGTTCCGCGGGTAACCAATTTTACCAAAAAGCGTTTCTATTGCCAAAATTGTGTGTAAATTGTTGTTGCTTCGGGTAAATTAGGTTCCCGCGGCCACCAGCGGTAATCACGTGGAACAGGCCTAATATTTTGTTCACGCAGAAATGAGAGAAAAGTAAATTACAAACTTTTCACATATTCTAATGAAAAAATATCACTAATTGCACTTATTAGGTCCGTTACTTTACCAAAAAGCGTTCCCGTACTCAAAAATTTTAGCAAATGGGAGCGCTCAAGAGTGTGCATTTTTGTTTCTCTTTTTACCAAAGTTTCCCGAAGAAAAAGTCTGGTAACTTTGGTAAAAAGAGAAATTGTAAAATAAACAGCTGATTCAAAGATAAACAAAAAGTAATTGTACTTTTTATGTACTGGGGATATATCAAACAACCCGGGTAAAAATAAATGGTCCAAAACTTAGAAAAATCGGGGTTTCTGGTGCTCTTGGAGCCATAATTTTTAAACCCAAATATCTTTTTTTAAGGGCTTATCTGGAAAATGGCTAGCACCACTGGATTCAGCGTGCTCGAATTAGATTTACCCATCGGGTGCCCCGCTTGTCGGATTTTTCAACTAGCACAGTGTAATTAGTTCAACAAAATAAAGAAGAACTTTTAAATGCAAATAAATATGTGTATTTGTGGAAATTTTCAAAATAAAATTTTACGCGTTTTCTCTTTTTTCTTTGGAATCCAATTTTTGTACGTTCTCGTACAGAGAGGATGTTTTACTTGTTCTCATTTTACCGAACTTTACCCAAAAAGTAAAGGAACGCACTTATTTTATTCTCTATTTCTAATAGTACGATATAAATATTTCAAATGAGTTTTTTTTTATTAATTTAGTTTTAAAAATCTTAAAAAAGAGTTTTAAAATTTTCTTTGGAGAAACTTATCCAGTTTTAAATCCAGTGATTACAAAATAAAGGGAAAAGTTAAGTTTTAGGTCAATAGAGGTTTAAAATAAAAATCTTTTTGATTTTTCTTTATAAATTACAAACTTACCGATTACAACAATTTCGGAAGAATATTCCGGCTGTAAAGCATAAATATTATGCTTTTTAATACGTGCTATATTACCATTGCATTTTATTAAACGCACCTCACGTGGCGACAGAGCCAACGTTACGGCCGTATGATCATTTTGTGTATCCGTTGCCGATACGTTGACCACTTCTGAAGCCGTTATATCCTGTTCGTCGTGGTCATCAACAACACCGGAATCATCTTGTGATGATTCACGATTAACACCACCACCACTTGATGTCGATGACGCCTGGCGACTTGGCATCAACGGATCGGCTGGATATAACATGTTGGGATTTTTATTTGGATCATCCTGAAAACAAATGCGTGTTTGACGGTGTTGTTGTTTGCTTTGGTCTTTATGTGAATTTTGCATATCAGCATGTTCACATTTCAAGGCTAAATCGGTAGGTCTCTCACAACTGCTATGACGTGGACTAGGACTAGGGCTTGGCGTTGGTGTGAGTGAATCATTTTTACTGTGATGCTGTAAAATATTTAAAAACAAAAACTGAAAATTCGAAACATTTTAAGAATCACTTTTTTAATTATCTTACCGTTCCATTGCCATTACTGTCCGTATTGTTACCTCCTGAATCTTTACCCGTTTTAGACGGTTTTTTTCTTCTCGTCTTCTTTTTACTATATGAGGCCAACAATACTCCTTTACGTGAATCGATTTTCTTTGTATTATTTTTATTTAGCTTTTTTACATTCAGAACGGACGGGTCAAAGCTAAATGTTGAATCATCTCGATGATCCAATAAGTCTTTTTTACGTTCCTAAAAAATTTATAAAAATTAGTGTGAATCAAAAAGTTTTCATAATCAGAACTGGTAGAAAAATTTGTTAGATTTTTCTAAATCTTATCACAAAAACTTACTTCATTTGTTATTTCGGCTTCTTCCTCGTAACTTAAAGCAACTACGGCTAACATTAGATTAATTAAATAAAATGAACCAAAAAACACAACCACTGTAAAAAATGATACACTCATGGGTCCAGAAGTGGCCAACACCATATTATATACATTCTCCCAATAGTCCAAGGTGATCAGCTGAAATGTGGTCAACATAGACCACATAAAATTATCGAAATTCGTATAACCATGATTGGGATTTTCACCCACACACAGGCATGTATAGCCCAGGGGACAATGACGAGCACCCGTTAAATTACCACACAACATGGGCAACTCCTCATCATCATACAACCAATTTTCAGTGTCATTAATCCACCTGGTAGAAGAAGAAAAAAATTAAATTGAATATTTTAAAAACAAATTAATAACCGATTTCAAACTTACAATCTCCATTCAAGATCGGACGTATTTGCCCATTCTTCTGGTACATTTTTAACACATTTATTTCTTAATTCTCCCATATAAACCTGAAATTATAAAAATTATCTTTAGAATTTGTTGCTCGGATAAGGGCTTTAAATCCATTTTAAGATCTTTACAGTGGACGAGAAAAACGTAGAAACCATGCTTAAATAGCTTTAATCGAAAGTTCTGGAATTTTAGCAGAAAAATAGCCCAAGAACGGGATTAACTAAATATGTCAAATACGGCAGCACTACATTTAAGTATAATGTCAGTACTCTATTCCGGAATTCTCTACCACCACGGAAATAAAATTATATAAGGCTGCCATTTGTCATTTAGTAAGCCAGATGATTTTTGGCGATTGTGTAACAGTGAGGTTACATGATCAAGATTTTGCTTTCAAGTTGATAACACATACTGCTTGTCAAATTCAGTTGAACTTGAAGCTGTGACGTAGGCTGCATGCAACTTGATAGTCAATTTTGCTTTCAAGATGCCGTCGTCAAGGAAAGAACTAAAAATGCTCGCCTCTGTGGGCTGTTTCCACACTGTAGGCTGTTCGAAAAGACCTTATTTTTTCTTCACATATTCCACAGACATTTTAATGTCAGCAGAAATTGATTTTTTATTTATTTTTATTTTTAAATCGTTTCGTCGATATACCGATATATTCACATTCCGTATTTTATCAATCGTGTTTTATTGCGGCACAATATTTGTAAAAAGAAAAATAAATTTACAAGAAATTGATCAGCTGTTTAAAACTTGACCGTCAAGTTTTCCCAAAACTTGAAAGCAAAAATTGATATCAAGTTGCTGTTCAATTTTTAAAATGTGAGTGGGTTAGTAAAAAAGTGTGAGTGTATTGAAACTTGAAAGGCAAAAATTGATCGTGTAACCCCTATGTAATTCAGTCCAGCTTTAATAGAGTTGTGAAATTTCGATTTCAATACTACTCAATACTTTTCAATTGAGTACTCGATACTACTCAATACTTTTAACGGTTTTTTTTAATTAAAAAATGTTGTGAATTCGTATTTATTAGGAAAAATAATAACAATTCACATACACGTGTTAAATAACTATTGTTACTTAAATTTTAATTAATTTAAAACTTTTTAAATAAATTAAATAATTTTTCCAAAAAATTCGTTACAAATTTCTTTGCTTCACAATTTTAGAGTTGTATTTTCATACGAAAAATACACATTTCTACGGAAAATTGCACCTTTAAAAGTATTGAGTAGTACCGTTTTAGTATTGAGTACTCAGTACCGGAATACTCAATACTTTTACAACTCTAGGCAATGTTGCCAGTTTTGACGATTTATCGTCATTTTGACGATTTTTCCTATCGAAAAGAGCCAAATGACGATTTGACGATTTTCCTCTTCAAAATGACGATTTTTTTCAAGAGGAAATATAGCAACAATTGTTCAAAAGTACGTTATTTTTCCATGATCTAAATCAATAAATCTGAAAATTTAGTCAGGTAGTTTATAAATAAAGGGTTCTTCAACAGGGACGCTACAAAAGTAGAAAGACAGGGACAGCAAACGACGCCATATTTCTTGCCGCTCTTTTGACATTTCTCTTCAGTAAGGTTTGCCATTTCATGATGGAAAGATAAGCCAACAAGGAGTCGAAATTATTAAAATTTACTACCGACATTCGGAGTCAGTGGCCTCAACGTTAAGAGCGCTACGTCCAATTTATGGTCGTCATAATGAATGGCTTCGTCAATAAACAAAATATGCGTTATTGGTCAGACAGCAATCCACACGTACTCCATGAGTCATCATTGCATCCCGAAAAAATTACGGTTTGGTGCGGTTTATGGGCCGGCGGCGCCATTGGGCCGTACTTCTTCCGTGATGATCAAGACCGGCACGTTACTGTGAATGGGAATCGCTACCGTTCAATGATAACCGAATATTTTTGGCCCCAATTGGATGATATGGACTTGGAGGACATGTGGTTCCAACAGGACGGCGCCACAAGCCACACAGCGAATGTCATAATCAATTTATTGCAAACCAAGTTTGGAGAACGTGTTATCTCACGAAATGGTCCAGTCGATTGGCCACCTCGGTCGTACGAATTGATGCCGTTGGACTATTTCCTGTGGGGCTACGTAAAATCTTTGGAACAAGCCAGCGACGATTGATGAACTTCGTACGAATATCGGCCGATTTAGCTTGAAAACCGTCGAAAATTGGGTTCAGCGTCTGGACTTCTCCAAGGATGCCCGTGGTGGCCATGCAAAAGAGATCGATTTCCATACATAATGGCATCGAACGTACTTTCACAGGAATAAAGAATTTAATTGATATCCAAAACCGTTTTTGTTTTATTTAAAAAAACTTTTGTAGCGCTCTTATTGAAGAACACTTATTTATCATAAAATTTTTATTTAAGGTATATGATGATTTTTTTTTTTATTTAAAATAGTTTTTCCTAAATCTCTAATAAATGTAACGTGTTTTTCGGAGGGATGTATATGTCATATCGGACTCTTTTTTCATGTAAATTCTTTAGTAGGTACCTGTAAAATATATCTAGACTAAGAACATTATAATCTAAAGTTTTTTCGATAAGAAAATTTTTTTTAAAGTGAACTTTTTCTTTCGAACAATTAATTTCAGTATATGGTAAATTTTCAATACATAAATAAAAAAATATTCTAAAAGACTTCGGTGAAGTGTTGCGTCATTTCTATAGAAATTCTTTTTGTTACAAAATCAATTTACATTGAAAGTTTCCTTCACTTCAACCAAGCAAATAAAAACATAAATTTATAGGATTTTTCTTAAATTACAGCTGACACCGAAAACCATGTTATTTTTTAAATTTTATATTATGATTTTAGGGTTATAATAATAAAAATATTTGATTATTAAAGTTTTAACGATTTTTAACAATATTTTGACGATATTTCAAAAAACAATGACGATTTTGATGATTTTTTCAAAAATATTTGACGATTCTGTGCCCAATTAAAATTGACTCTAGGCTTTAATAAATCGTTATGTTTAAAGCCAGATTCACAATGCTGGAGTACTCCACTCTACAGAGTGGATTTTGTTTCTTTCTTTTTCGCACTTACATATTTTTTGTATCATGCCATCTCTATTTTAGCCGCCTCTGCAGAGTGGAGTACTCCATCATTGTGAATGTGGCTTAAATCATTAGAGTTTGTGTGTGTGTAATATCGTTGAATAATGAAGTTATATAGCATTTAACAAACAAGTATAAAGTAATTTAGCTGTGAGAGCCAAAGAGAATGTAAATAAAGAATCGTATAAGCTCAATCAAAGTGTAAGAGTTATTTTATTTAATAAAGAGCACCAAAACGGTTTATCTAAAGGAGATAAACGAACGTTTTTATAAGATAAAACGTAACAATTGGTGTCAGCGTTGAGATTGATTATTTTCATTGCAATAGAAAATAACCCGATTTATTTAAAGAAAATAAACCAACGTTTTTAAAAGGTAAAAACGAAACAATAATATGTTTGCCGGGAGGCACTTATATTTTTGAGGCTATATGCATTTTATATGATCCAAACCTATATATGTTTATAGGCAAAATATTATGTAAGCAGGCAAACATGTTATGGGTTTTTATATTAGGGATTTTCATATAAACTCGTATTCTGTTCGTAAACGGTGTAAACCTGGTATGTTTATGAGTTTAATGTCAAACTACATATGTATAAAATATGGTTTGTATTTATACAAAGTTTACAAGGAAGTTTGCTGCTCCTAAACGGTGTAAACCTGGTATTTTTATGAGTTTAATGTCAAACTCCATACATAAAAATATGGGTTATATTTATACAAGGTTTATAAGGCATTTACGAGTTTTATGAAAACCCCTATTGTATTAAAAACATGGCAAATATATTTTTACAGCTTTTCCTGCAGGGCGATTTTTTTTCAGCGTGCAGTTTTTCTTCATCGGATAAAGAAAAATGGCCGTTCCCATCTTTTAATATTTCGTTGAATAAAAACTAAAAAATTTAATTTTTTATTCCTTAATTATTTTAAGTTATTATTTTATTCCAAAATGTAATCCAATATTTCGAGAAAATTAGGGAATTTCGATGAGACTTCTCCTAAATCCAAATTAAATTGTAATTTCATTTTGAATGGGAAATCTCTTTGAAATCCCAAATTTTCATTGGATTCCCGTCGAAATCTCGCCAAATCTACTGTTAATTCGATTTCGATCGTAATATAAATTAGCTATTATGTATTTTTAAGCGTTTCATTTAAAAATCCATATTTTATATAACTTTTAAGTCATTCCAAATATCACCCCATTTCTTTTTAAGGTGCTAGTTACGGCATTTATTTTTAATCTTCACATAAAAGTCTCATTTTTTGTAAAATTGTTTTGAAATACTAACCTGTAGTGCGAACAGTGCAAAGACCATTAAACAAAATATGGTCAACGTCATGACCTCGGCCAATTGACGAAACGAGTGCAATAGTGCATTTATAATAGTCTTTAAACCTGGCATTATGGAAACAGTCTTTAAAGCTCTCAAAACACGAAATGTACGCAATCCGGCCAGATTGCCAACATCCATACCAATGGTGGCATAACCACTGGCAATTACAACGAAATCCAACCAATTCCATGGATTACGCAAGTAAGTGTATTTATTGAGCAGGAAGCCTTTGGCAATGATTTTTATAACCATTTCAATGGTGTAAATCGCTAGGAAGATATATCTGAAAAATAGGAAATTTATAAAGAATTTAATTCGCAATTTTTCAAAAACAAAGATATGAGAAGAATTTCTACTTACTCAGCCTCTTCGACTGTTTCGGTCATGGCTAAAAAAATGCAATTAAATAATATTGTAGCCATGACACAATAATCGAAAAACTGATTTGTTGCTATATATACACATATCCGTCTCGCCGCACTCCAGGGATAAAATAGAAATAAACTTTTTGTGCCCGTAAAGCGATGTATGTAATTTTTACGAAAACGTTTCGAAACCACACAAAAAGTCTGAAAGGAAAAAGTAAAAAAGTATATTAAGGAGAGATCGTAAGAGAAGTTGGGTATACAATTTTCATTTTAAATAGAAAAATGTTCGTATTAAATTGAGAATCGTTTAAAAAAATTTAAATTTTTCGATTAAATTTTAGACAATTTCGAACAAACAAGTTTTGTTTTCATTTAATTGTTTTAGATTTATCTAAATTGGGCTTTTAAGGTATTTTTTGTTTTTCTAAATGTAAATAAAAGATTAATTTATTTCATTTTTTTATCCAACCTTTCTCTGGTATTTATTCTTTGTATTATTTTAAAATAAAATCAATTTCTATTTTGTTTTTTTTTTTTTGATAACTGCTTTATAAAAAGTTTTAAATTAATTGAAATCCTTGAAATTTGAAACAGAAAGTGATATTAATTTATGATCTAGAGTCAAACTAAAAAACATTCATTTACCAAATAAAAGATCAACTATACATACCCCTCATTCATCTTAAACAAGAATTTTTAAAATTCAAAAAAATTCAACGAAATTTTTTATATTTCAAATAACTACCAAAAATAACTGTTTACTGTAAAATTACTGTTTTGGTAGTTGTTTTTATTATCACGACATTGTTAGTTGTTTTTCTGCCTTTTTTAGTTATTTTTCAACAGTTAAAAATAACAACGTTTGTAGTTATTTTAAAGGTAAATACATTTGTCGCCTTTTTAACTGCATATACCTTTGTTTAACTGTCATTTACGAGAGATTCTACCGACAAACTTTTTTGAGTGGACTAACGAAATAACTTAAAATAACCAAAGGAAATACACTCGCAAAAGTTTGTATGTAGAATCTACTGAAAATGGCAGTTAAAACAAAGGTATATGCAATTAAAAATGCGACAAAGGTGTTTACCTTTAAAATAACTAAAACTTTTGTTGTTTTTACCTGTTGAAAAATAACAAACAGATGCAATAAAAACAACTACCAATGTCGTAAAATTAACTGAAAAAATTTTACTACAAAAATTTTCTAAACAACTGACAAAATCGGTAAAAACTACTGTTTTTAACAGTAAATTTTTTTTGTTTATAAAAGTATATTTTAATAAAAAAAAATAATCTTTTTTATTTCGATTACAGAAATATGTGCAATTACTTCCTAAGAAACATTTTTGCGGACTCTCCGGCATGTACGGAATCATCAGTCCGGCTTTTACGCCACGTTAACTGTCCGTAAAACACGTATCCGTCAAAGCTTGTACGTATACGGAACCAGATACGGAACAATAACGGACGGTACTTTCGGATTTTCGAATACAATACGTTTTGAATTCGTTTTGGTGTATCCGTTTCCGCACCGTTAAATACGGACTTCACCAATTTTCAAGAGTTTGAACTCTGTAGCTAACGGTGTTGTCTTTTTTTAATTATTCGGGAATTTTTGTCGTCAAAATGGAATTATTTTAAAAATTTACCCCTAAATTCATAAACGCTTTGTAAAATTGTAAGAGGTTAATTAAACAAATTTTGTATGAAAATTTCGTTTTGCAAAACTCCCATAACTTTACAAAGCGTTTATGAATTGAGGGGTTAATATGTGTCGCGCGATAAAGTCGGTTAAAAAGTTTCTGGATGGCGCAAAAGTGAGACAGGATGTCTGAGCCACTTGCCGCAATAGCCAAATGGCTTTAAACCACGTAGAATCAGTAAATATGAAGTGTTTATGAAATTTTATAACTTTTTTTCACGATGGTTCGTGAAACCGAATGCAATTAAGCAAATATAAATAATTTACGGTATCCTAAAGCGGGTTTTACATTATAATCGGATTTTCTGTACTTATCAGTTATGTTTTTAACGAAATTCATTTAGAATATGTTTTCTATATGATATAAATATATTTACAATATTTTGGAAGCCATATTTGATATGTATTATTAATTATTTTATTTTTTGCCTTTTATTTTATTTGTATTGATAATAATCTAATGAAGAATGAATTAATTTAAACCAAACCTCCTACAGACGACTAATGTCATTGTCGTAAGTTCAACATTTCAATATATTAGAAACAAAAACAGTTTATACTTATTTTATTTTTATAATTTGAAATAAAGAAAAATTATCTTATCTATCTATCTATCTATCAGTTATGTGTTTATACTATATGATTTTGCCTATCTGAATCACTTTTTTGACAGATTCTATGACTTTTGGTATAATGTAAACCCCGCTTAAGTAGTTTCAGTAAAAAAGTTTGCAAAATTTGTATCGTATGAAAAAATCCAATCATGAATACATTCAATTAAACCTTAATTAACAAATTGTTTCTTTTGCTTGTTGATAGATACTGGATTTCGTTATGGGTCAATATTGAGCATTTTAAGGCTGATTAATGAAGTTAACTGCACCGGCTGTAAACAAAATTTTTAATAAAATTCAAAAATTATTTAATAAATTTATTAAAAAACATGTAAAATATTAATGTTAATAATTGGTCAATTTAGTTATACAAGTCCGAAAAATCGGAGTCACTCCGTTATTCACACGACATAATGGTCCGGAAACGGTCCGGTATTGACGGACTTTCAACAGACTAGTCCGTTTTTTACATGACATAACAGTCCGTCATTGACGAACTTTAAACGGACTTCTCAGTTTTTAACACGACATTGCGGTCCGTAAACGGTCCGTCAATGACGGACTTTCAACGGATTCGAATCAGTTTCGAGGTTCCTTAACTTCCGGTTGTGGTCCGTATACGGATCCAGAAAACGGTATGTAAACGGAGTTGGATTCCGTTTATGACGGACCGAAAACTGTGCGTAAACGGAATGGATTGTTTGTTGTGTTCAGCCTATTTAAAATTTGAAGTAAAAATTCCAAACCGTTCTCCGGCTATTTTGCTTTGATGCATTGGATATACAATACAAGTTTCCGATTTTTAATTGCAACTTACACGCAGAAAAAAAAACAGGGGGAATATTAACTAAGAGCTATGTAATTATACAACTACATAATTTTCAAGTTAGTTTTACAAAGTTTTTGTGAATATGAACATTTTTTTGTAAAATATATACAATCCTTGCAAAATATATACGTGTGTAGTGGAAAATATCCTAAAAATTACATATATTTTGCTAGAAAATTGTAAAACTTACTTCCAACTTATGTAGTTGTATAATTACATAGCACTTAGATAAAGTTCCACCTGTTTTTTTCTACGTGTAGGAATATATCAATAATAACAAAAATAAACTTAACAAGAATTTTTAAAATTCAATGAAACTTTTTATTTTTTTAAATAACTGTTAAAACTACTTTTTTGGTAGTTGTCTGTTATGGTAATAAAAATAACAGCTTTAAACAACAGTTAACAAATTACAGTACTGTCGTTAGTTGTTTTCTTAAATAACTGTCATAGCAGTTGTTTTGTATTTTTTCATACAAAAACAACTGTAATTAAGTTAAAACAGCAATTACTGATTATACACAAACAACTGTCATGTAGTAACTGTCAAACTTTTTTGAGTGTATTATTAACTAAGCAATTATATAAAAAGCATAAAGTATTATAAAATAGTATCAGAAAAGCAAAGCAGTATCAGCTTTTCCATCCCTGATAGTTGATACTGCTTTGTGTCGTGCCAATTTCGATAGTACGGGCCCATAAAAATAGCCGTCACGTTAACGTGAACTCGATTTTCAATTTGATTTTGGGATAGGGGTAAGGTTGCGTTTACACTTGCATCGAAATCCCGAGATTTCGCTATTCACCACTCTCAAAAAACAATGAAGAAAAGCATATAAACTTTAAATTTTTAGAAAATGAATTTATTAGACCCAACTATGTGTGCTTTATTAAAAATTGCACATATATATGCTTTTCTTCATTGTTTTTTCAGAGTGGTGAATAGCGAAATCTCGGGATTTCGATGCAAGTGTAAACGCAACCTAAGAAGCTTTTTAAGTTTTATTTTATCGAAGTGCTTCGATTTTTTTTGTTTATTAAAATAATTCTTTTTAAATAACTTGGTCCTCCGTAGAAAAAACGCTAGAACTCTTTGCTGTGAGCAATCGGAAAGCGCTAGATTTGCCCACGATATTTTAACGCCACCTACACGTCAATTTCCTACATTATATGCAGAAACAAATCTGCTGGGTACAATCAAATACAACTCCTAGTATGTACTATTTTTTACAGCAATGTGCCTTCGCCACCACGTTTTTGAAATCAATGAACAGAGATACAAGACGACAAAAAAACTATCGGCGAAAGAAGCTAAGAAAAATATTAAAGGCGGTGGCGCAAAGTAAATTATTAGATTTTTAATGATTAGTTTGCTTATAGCGCTAAAAAGAATATATTTTCGTAAATTTATCTTTTATTTGAGTATAATCATGGATATAGAAGTTCAAGAATAGTATACAGGCCTTGCAAGGATTTTCAAAATTTGTCTTTTTAGTTTTACGCTTACAAGTTTCTAATTTGCTAATGAATTTGACATTTTCAATTAATAAAACTTTATATCAAGCCTTAAAAAATGTGGAAATATTTGAAAACGAATAGAAATTTTAAACCAAATTAATATGCCGTTAACACGAAATATGATCAAAATTTAAATTGCTTGATATTTAAAACACGAAAGATTTTTAACGGCATATTCAATTTGAGACGGCAAATGTACTCGCAATTTCAAGATTTATGTCGTAACAAATGAATAAGTAATATATTTTAATATCTAAAAAAATAAAAAAAATTCAGCATAATATAACAAAATCTTAATTGCAAGAAATATTAGAAGCAAAAAACTATGAAAAATCATTTGATGGCGCCTGCAAGACCCCTTAAAAACATGGACTATTTTTGCTTTCAACCAATCATCCTTAAACGAAAACACTTTTTTTAGCAAATATAACATTGCATCTTTCATAATTTAAATAAATTTTGTGCTCCGCCATTAAATAAATTGTTTTTTAAAACAACCGGGTAAGTGCAGGAATGTTTTTTAAAACAGAGTCAATGGGTGCGTTCGGCAGATACAATTTGACAGTCAACAGTTCTACAACAGTTGTGCAGCTATCTGCTGAACGACCTGATCACTAACCGCTCAGTCTGAGCGCTGTCATATTTTGGTAGCGTAAAAAATGTTTGCTACTTTTGATCAAATAGTGATACATTTGTTGTTGTTGGAAATATAGAAAAAATGTATTTAAAAACAAAACAAAGAAAACATCGTTCAGCAGAGTAAAGGCTGAGTTACCCAACCGTAAACGTAACTGTAACGAATCAGCTGTTTCGAAACCACAAGAAGAAGTTTATACAAGTGGTTACGCACACGTAAATGTAGACGTACTTGCCGGATCATTCTGTTGAAATCAGAATTTCTATCCGTCATCGAAACAGCTGAATGATTTTAGTTGGAAAAAAATATAAAATGAATAAAGAAAATAGATTCAAACAACAAATAGATGCTAAATAGTAATGTCGTTTACGGTATTCTATAAGTGTACTTTTTAGCTACGGCACGGTACAGTTACATCACATTTACGTTTACGGTCCCATAATCCGCCCTTAAGTAATCACAAAGCGCTACAAATCACCGGTATTAGTTTAAGGTTTCTCTGCCGAATGCTACCAATATTTAAAAAAATAGGCGGCAGTTAAGAAAAAATTACAGCAGCGGCTGAAAGATTTCGGCTTAAAGGGTTTTCTGACGTTCATGTTAAGAAAGTAAAATAAGTTAAAATTTGTTTAAGCAGAGAATACATGAAGGAACATTGAGTAGGGAACAAAAAATATCAAAGAATTTTGATAACACGAATTGCACGAATGTCAACACGACACATTAACATACACAAATGAACATTCGTAAAAAAATGGGAATTTTTCACGAATGTTCCTTCGTGTATTCACCGCTTTAGAAGCAAAAAGAAGTCGGCGATGGCGGCGCATCGTTTTTACACCACGTGACTTGTATCTCTAGCAAATGAATCAAATCAGGGATGATAAAGTTGGTACTATAGTACTATTTATCATTCTATTTTAGAACTAGAGTTGTAAAAGTATTGAGTATTCCGGTACTGAGTACTCAATACTGACTGTTTTTTTGAGTACTCGATACTAAAACGGTACTACTCAATACTTTTAAAGATGCAATTTTCCGTAAATGTGTATTTTTCGTATAAAAATACAACTCTAAAAATAGTACTCTAAAAATACAGCTCTGAAAATACAACTCTATTTGTGAAGCAAAGAAATTTGTAACGAATTTTTGGGAAAAATTATTTAATTAATTTATTTAAAATGTTATAAATTAATTAAAATGTAAATAACAATAGTTATTTAACACGTGTATGTGAATTGTTATAATTTTTCCTAATAAATACGAATTCATAACATTTTTATTTTAAAATTAAAAAAACCGTTAAAAGTATTGAGTAGTATCGAGTACTCAATTGAAAAGTATTGAGTAGTATTGAGTACTCAAAAAATACCGAAATTTCACAACTCTAGAACCTCAAATATACTATGGTACTCTTATTACTCATTTGGTAGGTACTATTCAGAGCTTTGAAGAATTAATTCCTTTTTGAATGAATTCACACCAATCGAATTCAATTTTCTCTAGAATTAAATGAATTCCTTTTCTTAAGTAATTCACTGAATTCATTCAACTGAATGCGTTCATCAAACAACAAATTCAAAGAATTAATTCAATTGCAATAGTTCTTTTTATTAAATCAAATCAATTAATTCACCGGTGAACGCGTTCAATTTTATAAATCGAACGGAAAAAAAAGTGAATTAATTCCTTACTGAATTAATTCCTTACTGAATTAATTCACCACTGAATTCATTCAATTTCATTTTCATTCAGTGAATTAAAAAAAATAAAATAAAAACTTTACAGATATAGATAAATTTGGAAAAAAAAATATAACTATATAACTAGTTTGAAAAATTAATAGTTATATTTTTTTCCAAATTTATCTATATCTGTAAAATTTTTATTTTTAATAGTAAAAGGCTTTATTTTTGAATCATGTAGGTTGATAAACAACATCCGGTTTCTAATTTGTTACTAGTACACGCTGTAGAATTGCTTATTTAAAACTTTTATTTGTACATTATTGTTTTCTTCTACTGAACGGCAGAAAACAGGCTTTGAATTCAGTGAACTTATGTTTTTTTTTTAATTCAGTGAACTTATTTTATTTTTTTTTCAATTCAGTGAACTTTTTTTTTTTTTTTAATTCACTGAATGTAATTTTATTTTTTTAATTCACTGAATGAAAATGAAATTGAATGAATTCAGTGGTGAATTAATTCAGTAAGGAATTAATTTACTTTTTTTCCATTCGATTTATAAAATTGATCGCGTTCACCGGTGAATTAATTCATTTGATTTAATAAAAAGAGCTATTGCAATTGAAATAATTCGTAACAAAATAAATCGAACGAAAGCAAATATGAATTAATTCTTCAAAGCTCTGGTACTATTTACAAATTTTCATATTTTTATTTTAATTCTCATATTAAACATTGTGTTTAAGGCTGCATTCACACCTAATTCTTAAACACGTGTTCAGCTAAAACACGTATTTTAGCTCTTTATTCTACTACAACAGTTCTTTATTCTTTTACACTCGTTTTAGCTAAACACATGTTTAAGATTAAAGCACCGTAAGTTGTTTGAGTTTCACGCAAATTTAATGAACAAGACTATAACTTATCTTGGGAAAAAGTGACATTAAAAAATTTTCATTTGTTTAAATTAAATTGCAATTTGAGGCATTTAAAGCAGTGGTCAGCAGAAAAAGAGAATTTGAATGTATTGGTGTCTTTACATTGTCTTTGCACTGTGAGAAATTAGTTTATAATTTTTAAATTTAGATTTGTATATTACGAACATGAATTAATGAAGAAATGAATGAATGCATGCATGAATGAATTAAAGAAATAAAAATAATTCATAGTAAATTTTATTAAACATATTATTTAAAAAATATTTACTTTTTGTATATAAATTATTTATTCTTAAAAATGTATTCCATTAGTTAGTAAATTCAAATGAAGGAATTAAAGAAATAAAAATAATTCATAATAAATTTCCTGATCTTGTAAAATTTTAAGAGTGTACTATTTTTCTATGATTTCTTAAACAAAGCGACATCAACCTGCTTTGTTGAAATCTACCTGCTACTAAATGCAAAATTTTGATTTGTTATGCTCTTAGTTAAGAGTTTTGTTGCCATTCGTGTTGTGTACGTGTGAAAAGCCGATTATGATCGGCCACTGGTGGCTATGGGCACCGACCACTGATTTAAAGTTGTTCGAGTGAAATTTTTCCACGTGAAAAACAACTTACGGTGCTTTGGGTGTGAATGCCGTTTAAAATTAAAACATTAACTATGGGTGTTTTAAATAAAAAATGTGTTGAAAAACTTAAGTAAAAGATTGAAAAATTAGGAGAAACTTAATTCAGGGAAACAAAAGGTTTGTTTTTCGAATTTTATATCTATATCTATAACTTCTTAAGCCCGGTATTTTGTTCGTACTTTTGCGAAAAAAGCTAACAAAATCCATATAAAAAATATTATTTTTCACTTGTGTGGAATTGCTGCGAAATTGTGGTGGAATTTTTTTTATGATTTACTTAAAATCATATGACTCAATCCTACACACAGAAAAAAGGTGTAACATTTACAAAAATTAGAGTAAAAGTTTACAAAGTTCCGTGGTAGATATACAACTACATAAAATTAACGACAAATTTGTCGCTTAGGTAAATTTTCAAAGAGATATATATGTAATTAAATCGAAGCCTTTGTTTAATATAACAACACGCAAAGGAAAATTAACTTTTTTCTTCTAGTAAAAAAACATTTTAAATAAATAAAAGAAAAATTGCAAATTCTGTATTTTTAGTTTAGTTTGTTTATTTTAATTTTATTTATGTATATTTTAATATTTTTCGTTGTCCTCAATTCCTCTGCTGTCGAACTGTAATTGTGTTTACCAACCATTCATTGCTCTATTCGTCATTTCCGTTCAATAACTGTAGGTATAATAATTTGGATGTATGTATAAAAACTATTTGTCTAAAAAACAAATGAGAATTATAAGACACATTTTGCAACAAAAAAAAAAATGTACTAAGGGGGTAATTTTATAAAACACTTCGGTGAAGTGTTGCGTTATTTCTATAGAAATTGTTTTTGTTACAAAAACAATTTACATTGAAAGTTCCCTTCACTTCACCCAAGTGTTTTACTAAATTAGGTAGTAAATAAAAAATTACTATATCTGTAAAAGTGTTGAGGACCGAGTACTCATTTCCGACTTTTTTTAGGGTACCCAATGCAGTAATTACTCAATACTTTTAGGCTTGTATTTTTTCAACAAGTAAGCGATTTTGACATGAAAATTACACTAAAAATATATTATTTTTGTGTTTATTTGTATTAATATTTTTTTATTTTTGTTTGCATTAATAATATTATGAGATCAAAACTTGAGAAAATCCAGCATCATTATTCTTTTATATTAGAGATGTACATCCACCATAGTGAATAAATTTCATATTTTTGACAGCAATTTTAAAAATACTAATTTTCGGTTAAGTGTAAATTTAGTATTACTCAAAAAAATTCCCCGGAACGATTTTGAAGTTTTATTGCAGGAAAAGTTATTTTAAATACTAAGAAAACTACTTTTAAAGAATTCTTATTTTTTCCATTTTCTATTATTTTTTCAGATAACCAACATAAAAGAAAATAGTATTGATTGTGCTAGTGTACTAACAACCTTCAATTGTGTCACAAGTTCCATCACTGCTTTAGAGCTCGAAAAAGTACTATTTTTAAGTTAGTTGACACGATTTGGAAAATGCCAATTTTAACATCCCTGAATGAAATACAACTTTAGTACTATTTTTTACAGCAATGTGCCTTCGACGCCATGTTTTCGAAGTCAATGAATAGAAGAACTTCCGATAATTCTTTCTTTCGTTTTCAAACGTCTTCGACAGCAGAAGGAAAATGAGAGCTAAGGTAATTTTCCGAATTTATAAAAAAGAATTTAATAAAAATTTGTGAAAGAAGTGCAAAAAGAAATAAGCCAACGAATGTTGATAATAATAAGAAAAAATATACTTATACTTGCAAATTAAAAAATTTAAAGATGTGTTTGTTAATTATTGATTTATTTCTTGTGGACGCCATTGTAATTTTTCACACGAGACGTTTGTAAAGAATTTGCAAATAATTTTTTTTTACACGTTTTTGTAAAGAATTTTGGAAATAATTTTTTTATTTTTCATTTAATTACAGTGGCGTAAGAAGCGTATGCGTAGGTTGAAGCGTAAGCGCAGAAAGATGCGTGCAAGGTCCAAATAAACTAATGATTGTTCTATATTAGACAACTACAATGTAAGTATCGTAATCTGAAAAAATCGCTCCAGCCATAGCTGCTTTAAAAAACTTTTTGGCATGTATTTTAAAAATTTAATCTGAATTTCTTTTATTTTCAGGTATTACGTTAAACCTAAAAATTGCCAGCTTCCAGCTTTAATTGTTGTTTCCTGCCAGCATTTGTTGCTGTGTTTGGGACATTTTCAACTGTTTTGTCACAATTCATTGTGTAAAATTTTGTTAAAAATAAAGTAATCTTTGGATTATTGCTTGGAGTGAAACAAATTGAAATATGTGTTATTTTATTCAAGTGTTTTAGAAAATTGTGGGAAAACCACGCTTTCTTATAGTCATCGGATTTAACCACATTAAAAAAAACTGACGTTTTGTAATAAATACATCTAAAATTTTGAAACTGCGCGTTGTGGAAGTTATATTCGTGGACGAAACAGCTTTTTGTGAATACCGAATTTTCGGCAGAGAAAGCTAATCGGCGAAACAATCTGGCATGTGATGAAACTGGGGGGTAACCCGATTCGAAAAAAATTTTCGAATTCGTAAATTTTGTACCTTTTGTAAAAAGAAAAGTTTAAGCAAAAATTTACTTTTTGAATTTTTATGTTTAGTGCGCAAGTTTTGGGATAAAAATAAATTAAAAAGTAAAGGTTTTATACAGAATTATATTTTTAACAATATTTACGAATTCGAAAAATTTTTTTCGAATCGAGTTACGCGGTTATCCCCCTGAATATTCGTATTATTCTGGCATGTGATCAAAATCGAACGGTTTCAAATCGATTGATTTCGAAATTTCAATCCTGAATATTATTACGTATTATTTTTAAGTTAAAAGGGTTAAGAAGACTTAAATCGATATATCTGATACAACTAGTGGTTTAAAATAATTTCACTTTGCCTTTTCTATCCATTGATTTTTAACCAAATCGATTGTTTTCCATCACATGCCAGATTAATTTAAAAGCAGTAAGCGCAAATTGTTATACATGATGAAACTAAAGCGTTTAAAAATAATTTCAAACCTTTTTCTCTGTATTAATTTTTTGCTTTTTAACCAAATCGATCGTTTTCCATCACATGCCAGAATATAAGGATTGCAATTCTCTCAGTGAAAAATAAAATTTGGCTGTAAATAGGTACTGAAATTTTTTAATTTTCCTGGTAAATATAGTCGGATTAGAACAAGCAAATAGCTTATCATCTTTGGGTTTCCTTAAAACGCTCGTTTCCTGTGCCCTGATTCTATAAGACGATTATAGTCCACTTTTTAAAGTAAACTTCTTACAAAACATTGAAGGAATTCACAGTTTAAGGCTGCATTCGCACCTAATTCTTAAACACGTGTTTAGCTAAACTACGTATTTTAGCTCTTTATTCTGTGGGGATGACAGTTTGATTGCTATTGCATTAAACATATAGACGACTGCGGCTACACGACTACAAATGCTGCTGGCTGCAGTTGTAGTCAGCAAATAGCAAGATTTTTGTCAAATTTACGATCCTCCTTCGGTGTTCCCATAGCACTTAACCCCACCGAAGTAAAATAATATAACAGGGCTATGAACTAAAAAGCTTCAACAAAGTTCGCCAAATCACCATCGTATGGCGCGCAACTGTTCTAAAATTTAATATCTCGCGCAATTACAGTGTTGCCATATTTGAAGCCCTTCATCTTTCACCACCTTTCACTTCTTCTCCTTTCCAAAGGAAGCTACACGTTAATTAATAGGAAGAATTTCCTGTGTTGCTTCTCTTTATAAAAAAAAAAAAAAAAAACATTCACGATTTTTGTAACTAAGGTCTTAAAAGGTTAAAAATATTACTTCGAGAAGTAAACGATAATCGCCAATTTTTTTTTATAGAATCCCTTGTGTGTTGCAGGCACAAACTGTTCTGTGGATTAGTATCACATAACCATTGATCATAGTAAATTAGTATTTACAGTAAATTTGACAACTTTCTATTGGCTAAACTTCAAAAATTATGCCACATTAATCATTCGAACGAGCTGGGTGGCTGAAATTATTTGCAATACAGAGGCTAGATACCTGTTTTGCGATAATTTCATTATGTTTTCTTTCATCAGAGTGACAGTTGTTTTCACAGGTTATCACGTAATGGGAAGCGCGGACCAGCTTATTTAGATGTGATAATTACATTTTCTGAACAATACGTATTGACCCCCTGATTGTGGAAGGCGTAGAAGGAAAAATCGTATATCAACACTAGACCTGTGAGTTCGTGAACGAACTAGTTCAATTGAACTAGTCACTCAATTGATCGAAGGATCGGAATAGGCACCAAAATATGTTTAATTTATAAATTATTCTAAAATATAAAATGAAAACCTTACATTCCTTCAAAAAGAAAGCACTCACACCTAATTTTCTGTCCACCTGTGTAAATCTAGTGATTTTCTAGCGATTTTTGGGTCTAATCTAGCCATTTGTTTTGAAAATTTGTTGGCAACACTGGAATCGTGCAACCATGTTATTCTACTATCCAGTAGAGTTGTAAAAGTATTGAGTATTCCGGTACTGAGTACTCAATACTGACTGTTTTTTTGAGTACTCAATACTAAAACGGTACTACTCAATACTTTTAAAGATGCAATTTTCCGTAGAAATGTGTATTTTTCGTATAAAAATACAACTCTAAAAATAGTACTCTAAAAATACAGCTCTGAAAATACAACTCTATTTGTGAAGCAAAGAAATTTGTAACGAATTTTTGGGAAAAATTATTTAATTAATTTATTTAAAATGTTTTAAATTAATTAAAATGTAAATAACAATAGTTATTTAACACGTGTATGTGAATTGTGATAATTTTTCCTAATAAATACGAATTCATAACATTTTTATTTTTAAATTAAAAAAACCGTTAAAAGTATTGAGTAGTATCGAGTACTCAATTGAAAAGTATTGAGTAGTATTGAGTACTCAAAAAATACCGAAATTTCACAACTCTACTATCCAGTATACTGTGAGTGGCATCTCTGAAATAAGTGTTGCCAACAAGTCCTAAATGCAAATGGCCAGTGTTGCCATTTCAGTGCTTTTCGGGTATTTTTTGGTGCTTTTTTCCTTCCCGTACCCGGTGATTTTTTACAAATACCCGTTTATAAAAAGCGGGTATTTATAGTGCTTTTTCAGATTTCTGACAGTGCTTTTAGTGCTTTTTGTACAGATTACATTTTTGGTATTTGTCCTTTTTTCAATTTTTCTTGAATTTTCTGTCAAAGTTAAAAAAATAATGCGAAATATACAAAAAATACATTTTTTCACAATGTTTGTAGTACAATTTTAAATAACAACTTCGTTATATTTAAACTTCAAAATTTTGGAATATTAGTTTGGTGCTTTTTTATCCCTTTTTTTGGTAATTTTTTGAACATTTTTACAAGATTTTACAAAGCTAAAATGTGTTTTTAAAATCTTGACTTAAATTTTTCAAAAAATTATTATCGTGCTTTTTCACCCCTTTTTTGGTAAATTTTTACCCTTTTTACCAGTTTTCAAAATACTCAAGGTGCTTTCCTGCCTTCAAGAGTTGGCAACACTGCAATTGGCTAAGTCACACCCAAAAATTGCTAGCCAACAGTGAAGCAAGCCGATTAAAAATTTTCGGTGGCGGCGGCAGAACAAAATTTGTCGGCGGCGGCAATTTAATGATCTTACGCCGATATTTTTTCGGCTCAAAAAATTTTTAAGCTGCGCCGTTCAATAACAAATTTGTTTCAACATTAAAAAACCTAATTATACCCTGCACCTCTACGTGGACAGGGTATAATGTTTGTGCTGATGTTTGTAACACCAACAAATATTGGACCTAGATCCACCTCTTGGTATACCGATCAACTCGAAACCACTTTTTGTTTCGATTAAACGATGAACGTCTGTCCGTCCGTCTATCTGTATGTATGACCATTAGGGTGTCCCTTAAGCTGCGTTTACATCTGCACCGAAATCCCGATATTTCGATATTCACCACTCTGAAAAAAAGTGAAGATATGCGTATAAACTCGAATTTTTTGGAAAATGTATTTATTAGAACGAAATATGTGTTCTCTATTCAAAATTGAACATCTATAAGCTTTCCTTGCTTTTTCAGAGTGGTGAATATTGAAATCTCGAGATTTCGGTGCAGATGTAAACGCAGCTTTAAAAATAGATTTGTCATTACACCCCCAGTTTTATTGTAAATGGTCCAAAACGGAAGAAATCGATTTTTTTTTGGAAAACGTTAACCCGTGCCGAAAGTTGGACGAAAATTGCCCGTTTGGGAAAAAAAAGTATATTACTATTAAAAATTCCCAAAATTCGAAATTTCGAAAGAAATTATTTTTTATTTCATTTATGCATTTAATGTAGTCAAAATGATACAGATATGTAATTTTGACTTTATCGGATATCATTAACAAAATGACCCATGAATTTGATAAAAATGTAAAAACATGTTTTTTGTAAATTAATTTTAAAGATTTTTTAGAATGCCTAATTTGGAGATGTCGATTGTTATTTGCACCACATAATAATTGATAATAAAGAAAAAAAAAAAATAAATTGGAAAAATGATATTTCGATTTCGTGTTTGGAGCGACTGCTTTCCAGGACATTTTACAAAAATTGCTTATTTTAAAAAAATTTAAATGTTTTCATAAAATTTTACATAGTTTTCGGAAAAATATCACTTAAATTTGGTTAGACTATAACGGTGGGTCTCATACTGTAGGTTGAACTTTAACTTAACTAAAAACAAAATAAAATGTCAAATTTTGGGTTAACTATTAACCCAAGTTTAAACCTGCAGTATAAGACCCACCGTAATTATCTTTATATCTGTTTAAAAAATCCCTTAGTTTATATCTGTTTAAAAAATCCCTTAATTATGTCTAGGAGATTGTAAAGCCATTAAATTGATAAAAAAAATCTCAACTGGATAAAAATAATTATTTTATGTAACACGATCCATATGGGGTAAATTTTTGTACTTTTGGCCAAAAACGACACACTAGGAAATTTACAGAATAACATTTATCAGATTTTTTGTACAAAACTAACGAACAAGAACAATTCGCTTTAGTCCCATTCTTATTTTTAAGGGTTAAAAAGGTGGGGTCAGCAATTTAAGTTTTGTAATCGTATTAGATTCTAATTTAAAGCTTTGTTTATTATGCATTTATTGTTTTCTATTTGGAAAGACATTATTCTGTAAATTTCCAAGTGGGTATTTTTGCCGAAAAGTGAAAACATTAACCCTATATGGATCAAGTTACACAAAATAATAATTTTTATTAAGTGGAAAAAGAGTTTTTTGTTCCTTTGAAGTTGAAGTAAATTGAAGTAAATTTCCTAGTGGGTATTTTTTTGTGAAAAGTGAGAATATTAACCCTATATGGAACAAGTTACACAAAATAATAATTTTTATTAAGTGGAAAAAAATTATTTGTATTCATTTGAAGTGATGTTTTCCCGAAAATTCTGTTAATTTCCAAACCGTTCTCCAGTTATGCTTTTAGGCAGTGGAGATACAATACAAAAATCCAATTTTTATTTGCAAACTAGGAATATATTAATAATAACAAATATAAACTAAACAAGTATTTTTAAAATTCAACGAAATTTATTAACTTATATAACTGATAAAAACAACTGTTTATTGTAAAATTACTGTTTTGGTAGTTTTTTATTATGATATTAAAAATAACTGATTTAAACAACTGTTACGAAATTACAGTACTTTTCATTAGTTGTTTTCTTAAATAACCGTCTTAACAGTTGTTTTGCACTTTTCCATAGAAAAATGACTGTAATTACTGTTAAAAGCACCAACTACTGATTACTACACAAACAACTATCATGTACTAACTGTCAAACTTTTTGAATGTCTCGTTGGGCCCTAGGCCCAAAAATGGCTTCATTAAGGCACATCTGCGCGAGAGAGAAAACTTCTAGAGATAGAGCAAAAAACACCTCTAACTAGCTCTATTGTGAATGATTTAAGCTATTTAAAGGTGTTTTTTGCTCTACCTCTACTAATTTTCTCTCTTGTGTAGATGTGCCTTTAAAGATATTAAAATATTAGGCATTTGGGTACTGAATAATAAGTATGCAGTTATTGTCTCTTTTGTACAATAATATTGCAAGTATATAGCCAGCTTAATACTCAAAAGTACCTAAACCAACGAATTAGAAATTCGGCTGAGCCGCTAAAGTTGGCTCTGCTAGCCAATCACTAGATTTAGGTTGCGTATACATTGCATCGAAATCCCGAGATTTCGATCTTCTGACTCTAAAAAAAACAGTGAAGGTACACGCAGAAAAAAACAGGGGGAATATTCCCTAAGGGCTATGTAATTATACAACTACATAATTTTCAAGTTAGTTTTACAAAGTTCTAGTAAATTATGCACATTTTTTTTGTAAAATATATACAATCCTTGCAAAATATATACATATGTAGCGGAAAATATCCTAAAAATTACATATATATTGCTGGAAAATTGTAAAACTTACTTGGAACTTATGTAGTTGTATAATAACATAGCACTTAGATATATTTCCACCTGATTTTTTTTCTGCGTGTATGACTTCGACGACATTTTAAAAATGAACTTGCAGCAAGTAGTGTGGACACATGTAAAATTTTCATGTTTTTTCGGTAATTTTCCCTGATAATACGTATTCTCAACTTGCAACTATTTACTTGCATGTGGAAACGGGGGCTAATAGCTACAGGACAATTTTTCCCGCTAGGTGCAAAATAAAATCGCTAGATCTGACGAGAAAATCGCCGTTATAACAACACTGCACACGACAATTTTTCCCGCTAGGGACAAAATAAAATCGCTAGATCTGACGAGAAAATCGGCGTTATGGCAACAGTGTCTGGAACACAAATTAGTATACAAAAACAGCTGATTCTAATGTGATATAATTTGTAATTGTTTACAAACGTGAAAATAGAATACGCCGTGGAATAAATTGTGTAAAGTTAATTTAAGTTTAAATTTTATATTTAAACGCACAGTTTATATTATTAATGTAGAATAAAGGTAAGTTTAAGAAATAATCTCAAAAGAATTTGGAAAAAACTGCAAAAATATTGACCTAGTTCCTAATTACCTAACATTCAAATGTGAATATTTCGAGGTTTTATAACAATTGTAAATTAAAAACGACAAGAGCTAATAAAACTGACAAACATTTAATCAGATAAATTGTTGAAGACGGCCTAGAATTAAGAAGAAATACAAATTAAATAAATTGAGTCTCAAGTGAGGCTTTATACGTCTTAAAAGTGGTTGAATTTGTTGTTGGCAATGTGCTTTTTTTTTAGTAGACAAGAAAGTAACAGGAGTATAAGATAGTCCATTCATTATTTCTAATTAGAATTTTTAGTTTTATATTAATATCTCTTTCTGTTTATATTGCTTTTCAAATTAAAGAAAGATGATACAATTTTTACAAATTAATTACAAAGATTAACTGCCTGTTTTTATAAAAAGAATCCGAAGAATTCGTTAAAACAGTTGTTTGAAAAACACAATCTTAAAAACTTTTTTCTGTAAATTTTTTTAGCCGTATTTATTCTATATAGCTGTCCTTGCAAATCTGTGCAAACATTTTGAAACAAAAGGGTTTTTAAATTAGTGTTTCTCATGCAAATTTTCTAATGAATTCGTCTGATGCTTTTTATAAAAACACCCGGTAAACAATTTAAAAGAATTCTATGAGTCTAGCAAGACAAAATAAGTATTTTCAGCTTTTGCTACAAAGCCATCATCAGTGTCTTTTGCCTTGATGGGTTAATTATTGATAATGGTCTACTTATGCTAAAGTTGAAAACAAATATATGTAATATGTTAACAACTCAACTAGGCTAACATCAAAGAAATCTATTAATGATATTTTTATTCTTTGTTATTACACACGCAGAAAAAAAACAGGTGGAACTTTATCTAAGTGCTATGTAATTATACAACTACATAAGTTCGAAGTAAGTTTTACAATTTTCTAGCAAAATATATGTAATTTTAAGGATATTTTCCACTACACATGTATATATTTTGCAAGGATTGTGTATATTTTGCAAAAAAATTTGCATATTTTACAAAAACTTTGTAAAACTAACATGAAAATTATGTAGTTGTATAATTACATAGCTCTTAGTTTTACTTATTTACTTATTTATTTAGTTGTGTTCTCATATCCTGTACAACAAGATTAATAAATCTTATAATTAAAGTACAGGAAAGCAGTTTGTGAAAAACAAATATTGCAAAATATTTAAAGAAAAACTTAAAATTACACTAAATATGCTTTAGAAACGTAAACTATCTAAAAATCACAAATAGTTGCAAAAATAAATATATTAATTAGACTAACAAATTGTCAATATTGTAGAAAACAAAATTAATTCTGTTTAAAAAATTCAAATAGAAATTGTTTGAAGTTGCTTGCGTTGCTGTTGAGTTGTTGATTGGATGGAAGTTAATATTCCTCCTGGTTTTTTCTGCGTGCACTGTTTTTGCTTTGAACTTTAAATCTTAAAGTATCGCAGCTTGTTCTATTCAACTCTATGTATGATAACACAGATTTTATGAACGACAACGAACCGTTAAATTTAAATGTATGTTATTTAAATTATATTTTGCACTTGTGTTTTAAGATGAATGAGTGGTATGTTTAGTTGATCTTTTATTTGGTAAATGAATGTTTTTTATTCTTTGTAATTTACTTGTAAAGATTGTATCGTTCAAGGTTTTCTAATCTGTGGTAGTTAAGCGTGTGTACGAATAAGTATTTCGAGTGTGAGTCGTGAATTTATATATACATATTTGTTCCTTTTACTCCTGCAAGGAGCATAGGGCCGCCGAGTCGTGAATTAAGGTTTTTAATAGAGAGGTTTAGTAATTTTTTCCGTGATTGTGAGAGATTTTTTGTAATAAATAAACAAATTGAAATAAATACACACGTGAGCGTGTGTGGGCATGGTTTTTTTTAGTACTTTTTGCGCCTAAGATGTAAATCCACTAAATATTTGTTGACTTTATTCTCCTCTACAAATCACATTAGGATATGTTTATTTTATCTTTTACGTGTATAATGATAACACCAAAACCACTTCGACAAGTGTACTTGCCTGTGGTCGTAATTAAACATCTGATGCAATTTGAATTTTGAATTAATTTTTTATAATTAATGTAAGAAGAAGTAGCTTTCTATGCCCAGTCAGCATTTTCGGAGCGCTCATAAATAAGTCCTAAAAGTTATTACGGTGGGTCTCATATTATATATATCGCACTTGATCAACAAGAGGGTATTAACTCAAAATTTTAAAAATTTCACTTTTCACAAGAAATCAACTAACAACATCAATATCTATCTACTGTAAAAATTTCAACGTATTCCGATTACTCGTTCATCTCGAAAACAACAGTTGAGACCATTTTCGTGATAGTGTAGTGGCTACCTTTATATCAACAAAAAATTTCAGAAAAATGGTATTAACTCAAAAAATATATTTTTTTTAAATAATTGCAAAAATTTAAAAGAAAAACAATGTAAATATATTTTCAAATGGAATTTGATTACTATGATGTATTCGGATTTTCAAATTCTCTTGAAATGTACCCACAAACAGTTTTTTTTGATCAAGTGCTTGTTGATCAAGTGCGATATATATGTATATATTCCTCTAACTCCCACTGGAGCATAGGGCGCCATATTATAGGTGTAACTTAAGCCTTACTATTAAACAAAACAAAATATCGAAATATTATATGCAAAACAACAAAAAATTGTTGGGCTAACTATTAGCTAACTCTTAAACCTTGAGTATGAGACCCGCTGTTATCGTTTTTTTGAAAACACTTTTTTTTTTTGGTAGAAAATATAAACACCCAGAAAACAATACAAAAAGTTGTCCCTACACGCAAAAAATAAAAAGTGCATATTTGCCGAAATACATCGGGAAAATACAACTTCAAAAGTTTTCTGCTAAGTTACACAATTCTTTAATTAACTTCAAATATTGTCTAAAATCATTTACAAAAGAAAAAACTTGGGTAACTTAGCATATATTGTTAAGTTACCCAAATTCAATCTAAAAAGCTTTCTTAAAATGAATGTTAATTTTTCAGACCCAAAAGAGTTTCGAACATTATTAAAATTTATGAGGGAAATTTCGACTTTATACGATTTTTCTGATGGACCATTTTCACACACACACAAAAAAGTATTATAGTGTGTATTGCCTTGGTTGGCATAGGTAGCCCATTTGTGTATTGAATTACTAAAATACGTCTTATTACCTATTCTAATAGGTAATCGTTTTCTCCTAATGATAACGTAAATTCTACTAAAAAGAAAAGGTAACACTTCGAAAATTTGATTTTATTTTATTTGTTTACTTCAATGTGATTAAATATTTTTTTTTTCATTTATTAGCATAAATCGAAATATTTTCGATTTACTTTAATCTTATTTGAACGAATCACTTGCCATAATAGAGTCCTATTCATAATCAATCTCTTGCCAAAAAGTGATCAACATGGATTTCGTGAAAATAATATAAACACGCTAGATTTTATTGATAATGTGTTAAATCATTTGGAGTCTGGTTAATTCCATTTTTATGGTAAAGTGTTTTGATGTAACCTTAAAATTAATCCTTAAATTATCATATAGGATGCTGGCATTATGGATAAAATGTTGAAACTAATAATTTATGAAAGGATTTGAGTTGTGACATTTTAGGAATATATACGTGCATGGAAAAAACAAAAGCCTTTATCCATCAAAACTTCTTGGCGTGCACCCAGAATAAGAGATTTCCTCAGAATTTATATTTTCTATAGAAAAAGTTCTTAGAATCTAAAAAATTTCTAAATTTCTTCTACAGATTATGAGTACTTTTCCGTATAGAAAAATCCTCACATTTGAATGCTTTTAGTTTTTAAAAAATCTCAAATTCTTAATACATTTTCTTATAGAAAAGTCCTCGAATTCTGAAGGTTTTTCTATAGGAAAACCTGAGGGGTTCCCTGTAGGAAAAACTTCTCAAAATCGTATGATTTTTTTAAGGAAAAAAAGTCCTCAGAAACTGAGAATTTTGCTTCAGCAAAAAGTCTTTAGGATCTTAGGGTTTTTCTATAGGAAAAATTTCTTAGCATCTGAGCGTCTTTCCATAAAAAAGTCCTCGGAATCTGTAAGTTTTTTATAAGGCAAAGCTGTAAAATATCCCCAGACTCTTAACGATTTTCTACAAGAAAAATGAGTCAAAATCCCAGGATATATCTTTGGGGAAAAATCTTATATTTTTTATAAAAACAGCGATCAGATTCTGAGGACTTTTTGCTATAGAGAATCCCTAATATTCTGAGGACATTTTGCAACATAACAACCTTCCGATTCTGAGGTCCTCTTCCTATAGAAAAATCCTCAGATCTGTAGGACGTTTTCTTATAGAAAAAGTCAGATTCTGAGGTTTTGTTTAGAAAACCGTTTATATAATGCTGTGTCGTGTAGAAATAATATTTGTAATTTTTATTTTTATATAATTTGTCAAACTCATATTTCATAATAAATGAACTTAAATTTAATAAAATAAAAAATATCCCTTATTATGGGGGCTTACAATAAAAAATTCCTAATACCGAAGTTATACGAGTATTAACGATATTTTGCCTACGCTGAAATTCTTAATATGTTACACCAGTTTTTTTAGTTAATTTATCAAAACTTTTAGGTGATCTTTCGAACATAAAAGTCAAATACAAAATACCTATTTTTTATGGTAATAATGCCTAAAAACATAGCAAACTCTATATTGCCTTTGAAAATAGGTGATATCACCCTATAATTTTAGGCAATATTAATTAAAGTTTTTTTTCTGTGTGTAGGAAAAAGTGAAAACTTTTTTATGTTTTTGAAGCTCATTTCCGAGTCATTTTTGATTACAATTTTTCTATACCCAGTAAAACAAAGGAGATCATTTATGACTCAGAAATAAGCTCCAAAAACACTAACATTTTTCCACTTTTTCCTATGAAAGTGGTCCGTTTAAAATAGCCCCTAGTGTTCAAAAATTGAATTGAATCTTTTATGAATTAAAATTTTAAGGGGGTTATTTTGTAAAACGCAACGCCTTGCGTTGCGTTGATTTGTTTGTACATTGTTATTGTTACAAAAACAATTTATATGGAAAACAATGCAACGCAAGGCGTTGCGTTTTACAAAATAACCCCCTAAGTATCTATGCATAATAATTTGAAAACCTTATAACTTATTTTTAAAAATAATTTTTTATGAAAAATTTGTTTTATAAATCGCTTATAAATTTTAAAAGTGATTATGCATATGACCCTTAATCTTTTATGAATTAACTTGGCATTATTGAGACGCCATTCAGTAAAAATTTGTACAAATCCAGTTGGCGAACCGCGACCAAACTTTTTAGAGACTTACTGCGCCTTTTGTTGAAGAAATATCACAGGGTTACCTTTTTTTCCAAATTTTGTTTTAATTTGCAACCTATGCAAATACCAAGATTACTAAAATTTCATTATATAGTCTGAAATGATTTTTTAAACTAAAAAATCGAATTGCAAAAGTGGGAAAAAATTATAAAGGAGTAAATTTTGACTTTGAGAACTCAGCAAAATTAAAACTGTTAAATTTATAGAATTTTAGTTATATTTAAGCTAACTTTTAGTTAATTGAAAATAACAAATTGTACTGTAAAATCTGCAGAAAATTTTGCTTAATATTAGTAGACTAAAAATAGCAAAAATAAACTGTTATATCTATGAAATTTTTGCTATTTTTAAGCTAAATTTAGTTGAGTGCAAATAGCAGTCTATACTGCTAAAATCAGCAGAATTATTTGCTAAAAAGATTGTAAACTGCTGTTTTCGAAAATTAAATTTTTTTTTATTTTTTAGGTTTCTAATTATTTAGCAGGTTAATTTGCTATTTTCCATTTACAAAAATTTAACTCAAATATAACAAAAATTCTGTGCATTTAACAGTTTTCTTTATGATGTGCCTATATTACTAATATATATGCAAATATAATCTGCTAATTTAGCAGTTTTTTTCTGCAGCATCATTTTTAACTAATTTTTAGTAGTTTTTACTAAATTTATTACGGACTTTTTTCTATTAGTGTATAGTAAAAGGTGGGTCTAGCTGCAATATTCTTTGGTCTTGCAAACATGTTTTTTTTGTGTAATTCCTTGACATATTCTTTTGTTTAATAGTTAAGTTCAAGTTAACCCTGCTGTTGTGAGAACAATTGAATTAAGAAATTGAAAATAAAAAACACAATGTACTCCTTTATGTTCTGTTATATGTACACAATTTTGTTATCCACCCATCAAGTATGTATAAATCCTTATGTTGCTTATATAATCCACCCAAATCATTTAAAGCCAAATAATGAAAATGAAAAACAAATAAATTTTATTTTCAACTGAATTTGCTTTCATTTATAACTCGCATAAATTTTCCTGTTAAATTAAATTTTTAACTAAGTTTTTTGCAATATAACAAGAGATTTGGCCTTCTGGGCTGCATGATTGGTTGGTGTATTTGAAAAATCTATCGTTTTGTACACACAGAAAATAAATTGGTTGCAATTCTATCGGAACCAACGAACTTTTTTTCGTTATTCAATAATTTTAATTGCGGTTACTTATAATTTATCATCAGAAAAGTTAAATTTAATTCTGAACAGAAAATATATACACTTATAAAAAAAAGTTAGTACAAGAGTCTGTTAAACGCGTTCTGGCGCAAATAACTGATTTTTTCTGTTATTTTGTCTTAAAAATTAGGCTTGAACTAATATTTTTGTAAATCCCATTTAGCATAACAATTACTTTCATCCGTATTTGAACTAACTTGGCATACTAATTTTTAGTAATTTATGTTTATTTATGTTTTACAAGTTTTTTAGCTAATTTAAGCCCCAATTATTTCCCAAAGTTTATATTTTTGTGTCTCTGCTATCAATATCCTCTATGTGATATGGCGCTATATTTTCATAATTTTTTATTGTATAATCACAAAATGGCTTATATCTCGGAAACTAAGCAAGATAGAGCAAAATGGACAAACATTCGATACTATGAACTTATCAATCTTTATAAGCCACCTATACTTCAAATGCGCCTGTCTCGGGACAGATCCGTAGAGTCCAAAAACCAAGCTTGTAAGCGACATTTTAGCAGAAATTTTCAGTTAAATCAGGTAATGTTTCTGTTCAATTTACATCAAATTTTTTAGCTAAGTTAACTAGAATTGTCTGTGTATTTAAATATCAGTGTGTAAAATTTAGCTTACCTAAATTTAGCAGATCATAATTCTCAACTTC
This sequence comes from Leucophora obtusa, assembly GCA_949987735.1. Lineage (NCBI taxonomy): Eukaryota > Metazoa > Arthropoda > Insecta > Diptera > Anthomyiidae > Leucophora > Leucophora obtusa. Next base: position 33,064,820 of record OX465299.1, on the reverse strand, counting down.
ATTGAAAATTATGCTGGCGCAAATACAGGTACTATTTCCCGTTGTTTCAGCAAAATTTTGAACTTTTTTTTATGAGTGTACGATTAACCAAAACACAGTCACATTATCCAAAATATTGCCTTTTCTAATCAATATTGAAAAAATATTAACTTCTCATTACCTTCAATACCAATTTATCGAAGATTTAGTCATTTGAATAAAATATCGGCAGCAGAAATATTGGATCAGTTGTGTTTCAATAAAATCTATCACTCTATCCAACACCCCGTTTCTGTATTTCTCGCATCGAAAAAGTTTGCGGAAAAAACATGTGAAATGCAACCCTGCTCTGATTTATATAGGGTGAGTCGCAGACAATAAAATATATATGAAACCAAATCCGCTAGTAATACGTTGCATAGTAAGTTATTTCTAATTAAATTAGGTGTTTTGCAAAACAACATGTGTCAATAGTTCTTAAAGTTACATTATCTGAACAAATTACAACAAAAACTGCAGTCCATTTTATCACGCCTTTAATCAGCCTGTATAATGCAAGGTGACCATGCATTTCTCGATGCGAAAACTTCTCGCATTAGATACAGAAACGGGGTACAAATTATTAGTTTTTCCAACCAATTTAAAATTTTTTTTGTCAAATTTAGTGCCATCAACCGTTAATTTCCATTATATTGGTAATTATAATAATATACTGAGACTAGGAACATACATTTTATTTGGCGTAATAAAATTTTGGAATGTATCAAATCTTTTCGTTTCATACATACACTCAACCAAAAAGGTCTGTAATGGCTACTGAAATTTTTGCTGTTATTACGGGAAATTTAACTGTTTTGAGGCCAGCGGTATTTTTTGTTAATTTTAGCAACACATGTCTGCTGGTCTGTAGTACAATAAAATTAGTAGAAAAAATTAGTAGCCGCTACTAAATTTTAGTAAAATTTATGTAAAATGCAATTCAAAATCGATTTGCTAAAATCAGTTAAAAAACTTACTAAATATCATAATTTTAGTGCAATGAAATTAGTATAAATAACACTGTGAGACAAATGGTAGGGATCAGTGATCGGGAAGGGTTCAAACTACCGGGGTAAGTTATATCGGTAAAAAAGAAGTTATACGTGTCCCGGCGTTTCGCTGGGTCACCCCTAGGAATCGAGTTATATCGATTTGACCTTTGGTGGTCTTTTTTTTGACATAACTCGAGAACCACTAGTCCGATTTTGCTCAAACAATTTTAAAAAAATTAAAAATTACAATTCCTTTAATCTGTTCATATAACGTTTTTCAGAAAAATAACCCGAGTAAAAATACTTATATATTGTTATATATAATGTGATTGGGTTATATCTGACGGTGAATGGAGTCACATTAAGACACATATTATATAAAACTACATCTGATATTATTTTTTCAATGAATTTTTTGTACGTTAATTGATGTTATTACATATCCCCACATCTGACTCCATATATAACTACATAAGCCATATAAAACTACCCTAGTAAAAATGATTTTTATATAATCAGATATGATTTTTATATAATCGTTTATGATTTTATACAATTATAACTTGTCGAGTATTGTGAAACATATATTTTTATATGATTATATCAAAAGATATTTAATTATATAAAATTATATTAACCAGATCCACCATTTTCCGGATCAAATAATGTATGGGTTAATATAATTATATAAAAAATATATTATCTGATCCGAAAAATGGTGGATCTGGTTAATATAATTTTATATAATTAAATATATTTTGATATAATCATATAAAAATATATGTTTCACAATACTCGACAAGTTATAATTGTATAAAATCATAAATGATTGTATAAAAATCATATATGAATATATAAAAATCATTTTTACTAGGGCAATCAAAATATATGTAGTGATTATATATGGTTCGATTCTAAGTTATATAACACTGTATATATCGTCATACTAAAAATATATTCTTGTAATTTTATATAACTTTCTATATGATCTCATACAAATTAATATAAATTAAGAGTTAATTTCTCCACAGCTAAATAATTTTCACGTGATTTTTTGCATATAAAATTATATTAAAAAATGATGCGTACGATTTAGAAGACAAAAAAAGCCCCAGCCAGCAATTTCGGAGCGCTCATAAATAAGATTCTTAAATAGCTCATAGAAATGATTATTGTTTTTTTGAAAACACTCTTTTTTTGGTAGAAAATATGAACCCTCAGAAAACAATCCAAAAAGTTGTCTCTACAATCTAAAAAGCTGTCTCAAAACGAGGGCTCATTTTTCGGACTCAAAGAAGATTCCAAAATTATTTAAATTTTTGAGGAAAATTTCGATTTTATACGTTCTTTTTTCTGAGTCATTTCTGAGTACACAGGGGGCTCTTTTCGACGGACCACTTTCATAGGAAAAAGTGGAAAAATGTTTATGTTTTTGGAGCTCATTTCTGAGTCATTAATGATCATCTTTGTTTGCTGGGGCATTAAAATTTTTATTTTATTGGTTTTTAATTTTTTTCAAAAAATAAAAATTGTTTTTTCGACCTTTTTATTGATTAATTAGAACTTTATTAATTCAGTTCGAGGCCAATGATTGACATAATAAGCATTAACATAATAAGTACTTTTTTCAAAAACTGCTATTTTCCTTCATCAGGATATTCTCCTAACAAATACTTCACAGAGTTTTTGCTTTCAAAAACCTCTACACTTTCAGGAATAAAAAGACGACCGTTTCGGGGATTTTCCAGGTCCCCTTCTTCAGTTTTCTTTAGAAAGTTGTGGGAATAGTGCAATGCAAATTGAAACATCAAAATTTCATATTAAACGTAGTCTACTACATCAACGAAATGCGAATGAAGCAAACAATAAAATATGTTTTCGAAGTCTCTGCAAAGACATGTACCGACGGTACGAAATATAAAAACAGAAAACTTTCATAATATTTCTATTGTTGGTTGTCTTTGCAGAGACTTCGAAGACATATTTTATTGTTTGCTTCATTCGCATTTCGTTGATGTAGTAGACTACGTTTAATATGAAATTTTGATGTTTCAATTTGCATTGCACTATTGCCACAACTTTCTAAAGAAAACTGAAGAAGGGGACCTGGAAAATCCCCGAAACGATCGTCTTTTCATTCCTGAAAGTGTAGAGGTTTTTGAAAGCAAAAACTCTGTGAAGTATTTGTTAGTAGAATATCCTGATGAAGAAAAATAACAGTTTCTGAAAAAAGTACTTATTATGTTAATTCATAATAAGGAAATTGGCCTCGAACTGAATTAATAAATTTCTAATTAATTTTTATTTTACGTTATAAAATTTGGGCCTTTAAAATTGTTAAAGCTATAGAAATTTCAATATCAATTTAATAGCCGGTATGCATAAAAAGTATACTTACTATTAGACAATGTTATATAAAATCAGATATTTTTATATCGAATTAGATGTAATTTGATGTCCTGGATATGGACAAATCTCGGATCAAACAGTATCAAATTATATCTAATTTGATATAATTAGACACAAGTAGATGACCCATTTTTCGGATCAAGTTGTATGTCGTTGTATATGGGGACTTGTCAAATAAGATATAATTATATATGACACCATATTAAGATTTTTACCCGGGAACAGAAAAATTAGTTCAATTTAATCAGAACGCGTTAAACTGACTTTTGTACTAACTTTTTTTTTATGAGTGTAGAGGAAAAGCAATGGGCTGACAAACGGAAGGTCGCCGGTTCTATACCAGTTCGCGACATAATTTGTTTTTTTTATATTTTTTTTATTGATTTAAATTAGAAGACACAATTGATTTTCTATTGTTCATAAACAAAATATTCAAATTTCCAACATAAAGAAATTCAAATATGAAATTTTACTAGAAAAATTTAAATCGAGTTTAGCTTAGAGTGAAAGCAATGAGCTGACAAGCGAAAGGTCGCCGGTTCTATCCTAGTGCGGGACAAAAAATATTAATTTTTAAATGAATTTTGTGGAACGTGTTATTCTATTTATAGAATTTATAATTTAGTAATCAATTAATACAACAAAAATTCAAAAATTGAAAATAAATTTCGGATATTACAACAGTAATAAAAATTAATAAAAGTGCCAAAAAATTCGGTTGGCAAAAAATTCGGTTGGAACAACGAATCTCTTTTCTGTGTGTAATAATATTGTGAAACTAAAAAATTTAAATTGTATCTATTGTAAACAGACCTGGGGAAGTTCTTTGAAAATTTCAAATTAAATAGTAATTATACCCAACATCACTACGTTGGCAGGGTATAATAAGTTTGTAACACTAAAAAAATATTGGACCTAGAGCCACCTTTTAGTATATCGATCAACCCAGAATCACTTTTTGTTTCGATTTAACGATGTCCGTCAGTTCATCCATCCGTCTGTTTTTGTCTACGTATTCTTGTGCACACGCTACATAGGTAAAAGTAAATACCTTTGTCGCCTTTTTAACTGCGCATTTATCTTTGTTTTAACTGACACTTTCAGTAAATTCTACCGAAAAAGTTTAGAGTGGGACATTTTCTATACAACGCAAGAAACCATTTTTCTACAGACAAATCTATTAATAATTTTCGGTCGATTTGAAATCAAATGTTAAATCATTTTCTTTAAATTACTTTCAAATTAAAGAAAGATTATAAAATTTTTACAAGTACAGAGAATAAAATTTGAAAAAAAATTCGATAAGGCCAGCAGTATATAATACGTATTTTTAGGTCTCGCTACACACCCATCCTCAGTATCATTTCCCTTTATGGGTTAATAATTGATGATGATCTATTTATATTGAATGTGAAACAAATAAGCAAATGAAACAACTCAATTAGACTAACACCAATGAAATTCTAACAACTTGCTTTGAATTTTAATTCTTAAAGTATCGCAGCTGGTTCTAATTCGACTCTGATCAACAACTCATGAGGCACAGATTTATGAACGACAACAAACCGTTAATTTTAAATTTAAATGCAATTATTTTGAACCTACAACATAAATACACGTAATAGTAAACAATTAGGCATATTAAATTATATTTTTTACTGTATCTAGTGTGTTAAGATGACGGAAGCATACATGAGACCAATCAATTATTTGGACAAATTAATTGACGATTTCATTAGAATTAAATTGAAACTAATGATAATGAAATTTTTGACATTATCATTATTTCGACTAATGCTAATGCTTTGAAATACATCGATTTCATTACTAATGCCAATTTTTCATTTTATCTCATAATTCATTGCGATTACTAATGTCTCAATTACAAGAAAGAATTGGCATTAGTAAACGTCACTTTACAGATTTCGTAATTATTGCAAATAGCCATTTAAAAAATTGGCAACGCATAACGTCCTATAGTTAGGGTGACCATTTTCTTCTGACTTGAAATCAGTACAAAAAAAATTATATTGCCAATCGAATGGTTCAGTTGCTGCAACAAAATTTTTCGGTTAATACTAGCGAAGTTTTATTTGGGCCAGCAAATTTCACTTCTCGCAAACAAATTTCCGCAACGCACCAGTCGATTGGCCACAAATTCAGCCGGAGAATAAATCTGTTTTTTTTTTGCTTATTTCTAATTGATTTCGGCCTTAGAAAAACCTTCACATTCTGAGTACCTTCTTTTACATAAATGCGTTAGATAATTAAAAATATTTTATAGACAATTTTAATTTCTACACTAATAGAAAAAAGTCCGTAAAAAATTTAGTTAAAACTACTAAAAATTAGTTAAAAATGATGCTGCAGAAAAAAACTGCTAAATTAGCAGATTATTTTTGCTATATATTAGTAATATAGGAACAGCAAAAATAAAACTGTTAAATATACAGAATTTTTGTTATGTTTGAGCTAAATTTTTGTAAATGGAGAATAGCAAATTAACCTGCTAAAATCAGCAAAAAAATTTGCTAAATAATTAGTAGCCTAAAAAATCACAAAAAAATTTAAAATTTTTGAAGTTTTTTTCGTTTTTTTTTTTTTTAAATGCAAATAAAAATCGAGCCTTTTGAAAGCAGCAGTTTACAATTTTTTAGCAAATATTTCTGCTGATTTTAGCAGAATAGACTGCTATTTGCATTCAACTAAATTTAGCTTAAAAATAGAAAAATTTTTGTAGATTTAACAGTTTATTTTTGCTATTTTTAGTCTGCAAATATTTAGCAAAATTTTTTGCAGATTTTACAGTACAATTTGCTATTTTCAATTAACTAAAAGTTAGCCTAAATATAACTAAAATTCTGTAAATTTAACAGTTTTAATTTTGCTGTTCTCATTTAACTAGTATTTAGTAAAAAGTCTGCTAATTTAGCAGTTTTTTCTGCAGCATCTTTTTTAACTAATTTTTAGTAATTTTTTCTGCTATTTTTACAGATTTATTTCTATGAGTGTAGGCACTTTTCCTTTCGAAATACCCACAAAAATACATTCAGGTTTTGTTGTTAGGCCAATTGAAATTTTGTTCTCACAGCCAAATAAATGTTGTATCAACTGATTTTCTTTCGTCGCAACTGAAATTTTTTTTCTTTTATTAACAAGCGGTAAATCACTAATCGGTAAAAAATCGAATCAAATCGCTGAAGGGAAGAATTTTTGTTTTTCTGAAATCACTGAACCGAAAAATATTTTTTAAATCACTAAACTGTTGAGTGAAACTTTCCGTTCTTAAAGGTTTTTAAATTGAAAGATTTCTAGACTGGGCAAAAACTAGTAGTTTTTTGCCATTTTTAGTTTTTGAACCGCAAACTACAAAATTAATTTAGTTTTTCCATACAATTTTCATACTAATAGTATATTTAGACTGGGCAAAACTAGTAGTTTTTGGTAATTTTTAGGTTTTGAGCCGAAAACTATAAAATTATTTTAGTTTTTCCATACAATTTCATACAAACTGAAAACCAGATTCTACCTGGTTTTTGCCAAAAACCAAGTAAAAACATCTGAAATTTGTATTTTTGATACACCCGATTTCTTTTATAACTAATTTTCGATACACCCTGTTAAAACGAATATAGAATTAAGGCAAGTGTCAAAAATATATTTTAAAATTTTTTTTAAATATTTCAGTTTTATTTTAAAATTGTGTTTTGTTCTACACTTTTAAATGTGTTAATAATTTTTTTAATTTAATTTAACCATAAAAACATAAAGAAAAGTGCTTAATAAAAAGTGATGTGACAAAGAAAAACTAAAAATTCAGTGTAAATGAATTGGCTTTTGTAATTTAGTTTTGTACAAAAACCATCTGGTTTTTGCTCAGTATAACTGAAAATCAGATTCTACCTGGTTTTTGCGAAAAACCAAGTAAAAATATCTGAAATTTGCATTTTTTATACACCCGGTATCATTTATAATTAATTTTCGATACACCCTGTTACAACGAATATAGAAGTAAAGCAAGTGTCAAAAAAATATTTTTTTATTTTTTAAGAATATTTCTGGTTTAAATTGAAATTGTGTGTCGTTATTCTTTTTTAAATGTGAATAATTTTTTTACGTTATTTTAATAACAAGTGTATAATAAAAAAGTGTTGTACAAAAACCAACTGGTTTTTGCTCAGTCTAAATCCAGTATTAGATTTATAAAAAATAATCGCATTTAAGACATATGATCGATAAAAAGAACAATTACAATTAAATTTTTAAATTCTTGATTTGGTTAAAAATTAATCAACTTACTTTAGACAAAAATTTAATTCGGTTTAATGGGAATTGTATTTCAATGTGTATTTTAATTTTTCTTATTAAAAAAAATTAATATTTTTTTATCTATTAGAAATCAGTACAATCAGAACAAATTTCAAAAAATTAGTACAAATCCGTACATGATTTTTTCATTAGTACACGTGACCAAAAATCAGTACATGTACTGATCAAATCAGTGCGAATGGTCACCCTACCTATAATACAAATAAGCAGAAAAAAAACATAGGTCACCCTGTGGCTGTTTCATAAGTAATGATTACTCGGGATCTCTCTCAGCACTACTTCACCTGAATAATAAGAGCTGGAACATCACCCATCTTCCAAATATTTTGTCCATTTTGCGCTATCTTGCTTTGTTTTAGAGTTAAGGCCATTTTTTAAAATGGCCCGTTTCTCGAAAACTAAGCAAGATAGCACAACGGACAAAATTTTTGTTCGTTGGATTATTAACACACACCGATAATGTAAATAGGCCAGATCTTGCAGAGCTTGCGATGGATCCGTATAAAACAGTCACAGGGTGACATTTTTAATTTTTGTTTTTTTTTTTTTTAGCAATTTACTTGATAGCTATGTTTTCGACTTAACTATATCCGTTAACTCAGAAAAGTCTCAAAGTACACGAAAACGTGTTTGAGACGAGGACTGAAATATGATCATCAAAGTTGAAACTCAACGTTTAGAGATTTTCGCATATAACATATGCGTTACGTCATAAAAGGTTTTTGTGGCATACGTTCGATTATACAGCAAATATATTTTTTTTATACTTTAAGCGGTTAAACGTAGATTTTCTTTAAATACTCCATGTTGATATGTATGAGCTAAAATAAAGCTCATAATACAAATTAACACACTCCAATAATGGATTGGAAAATCGATGAAATCGAACGGGGAACGAAATTCCTATTATGTTAGTGTATTAGTTTATATTATCCTATAAATTGAAAAAAAAACGGGGCACCCTGTGGCCGTTTTATAAAAATTGATTCCTGGAGATCGTGAACATGCCCATTTTTATAAAACAGCCAATGTAAAGCAATCTAACCATCCTCTTTTTTTTTAAGTAAACAAATGCCTTTTTTGCTCAATTGTAATTAGTTTTTAAGGCATTATTGCGATTTCATAAGCATTAAAAGGATAAATTCTAATGCCAGAAAATTTCATTACACTCATAAAAATTTAACTAATTTTTCTTTAATTTTCTTTAAAAATTTAGATTGAAATAATATTTTTTGTACTCGTAAATCCAATTTAGCATTACAATCACTTTCATCCGTATTTAAACTAAACTTTAGTCAACTAATGCTAATGAAATTTCACGAACGAAAAACATTCATTTACCAATCAAGAGAACAACTACGATATACATACCTTTATTCAGTAAATACTTTTTTTTATAGCCAACTTATAAAATTCTGAGACTTAAGACTAAAAAGTAAGAACAAATTCAACAATCTGCTAAACAACATATTTATTATTTTTTAAATACATTATGAAATATATTTTTGTTTTTACATTTCCAGCTTTCACGGGACAAAACTTTTACTTTCAATTATTAAAATACTTGAAAAATTTTTCTTTTTGTAATTTATATGTAAACACATAAATTTTAAGCCAAAATATATATACAGAACATTTTGAACAAATTTTAGCACCCACTAGAAAAACTTTTGTTAATACACTTATGGTGGCACCAAAAAGCCAGACAGACTGACTGACAGTTGGATGGATATAATAGACAGTGAGAAGGCAAAGTAAGAATGATGAAAACATATTTTCGTGGTATGGAATAGAAAACATGCAAAATCTAAAAGATAAAATAACTAGACAATATTTTTTAAAGTTATTCATTTTTTTAAAAATATGTGTTGAAAAAGTTTTAGATTTTCAGATTTATTTGCCAAAAAAAAATATATGTATATTAGAGCCCCCCATTACCCGGTTTTACGGTCGACCGGTCTACCCGGTCAGACCGGGTTTAAAACCGGTCGACCGGTCTTTACGGTCTACCCGGTCTTTACGGTCTAGACCGGTCTACCCGGTCAGACCGGGTTTTAATACTATTTACAAAAGGCAGGTTTTTGGTACTTTTTAGCATAATATAAAAATATAAAAATTTCTAAAATTATGTAAATTTTATATAAAAAAATCGAAAATTTCTAAAAATTTATAAAAATCAATAAATTTTTAAAAAAATTGATACATTTTTAAAAAATTGACGAATTTTTAAAAAAATTACAAATTTTTAAAAAATTGATAAATTTTTGAAAAATTGATAAATTTTTGAAAAATTGATAAATTTTTGAAAAATTGATAAATTTTTTAAAAATCGATAAATTTTTGAAAAATCGATAAATTTTTGAAAAATCAGCAAAATTTTGAAAAATCGATAAAATTTTGAAAAATCGATAAAATTTTTAAAAATCGATAAAATTTTAAAAATCGATAAATTTTTAAAAAATCGATAAATTTTTGAAAAATCGATATATTGAAAAATTTTACAAAAAAACCGATAAACTTTCAAAAATACCAATAAATTTTATAAAAATTGATAAATTTGTAAAAGTCGATTCATTCATGGATATATTTATAATAATGTACATATAACAAAATAATGCGTATTTCGTATTATATTTATATGAGAGACCCACGGTCTTTTTCGGTCCCATGCACGGCGTTTTTTTCTCCTGGGTCTCCATAGGCTAAACTTTTGGGAAAATAATCTACACGTAATTCTGACTTAGAGCTGTAAACTTTTTTTCAACGTGTGGAACAAAAATATTCAGAAACAGGCTCTTGAATTCAGAAAGTCTTTCAGTTTTCATACATTTATATGAAACTGCGACGGTCTTTTTCGGTCCCATGTACGGCGTTTTTTTGTTCGGGGTCCTTATGGGCTAAAATTTTTCAGAAATAATCCAGACCTAATTCTGACTTAGAACAGTAAACTTTTTTTCAATGTATGGAGCAAAAATATTCCGAAACTGGTTCTTGAATTCAGAAAGTCCTGCACTTTGCATACATTTATATGAAAATGCCACGGTCTTTTTCGGTCCCATGTACGGCGTTTTTTTGTTCGCGGTCGTTATAGGCTAAAATTTTACAGAAATAATCTAGACGTAATTCTGACTTAGAACTGTAAACTTTTTTTCAATGTGTGGAGCAAAAATATTCCGAAACTGGTTCTTGAATTCAGAAAGTCCTGCACTTTGCATACATTTATATGAAAATGCCACGGTCTTTTTCGGTCCCATGTACGGCGTTTTTTTTTTTGGGGTCGTTATGGGCTAAAATTTTGCAGAAATAATCTAGACGTAATTCTGACTTAGAACTGTAAACTTTTTTTCAATGTGTGGAGCAAAAATATTCCGAAACTGGTTCTTGAATTCAGAAAGTCCTGCACTTTGCATACATTTATATGAAAATGCCACGGTCTTTTTCGGTCCCATGTACGGCGTTTTTTTGTTCGGGGTCGTTATAGGCTAAAATTTTACAGAAATAATCTAGACGTAATTCTGACTTAGAACTGTAAACTTTTTTTCAATGTGTGGAGCAAAAATATTCCGAAACTGGTTCTTGAATTCAGAAAGTCCTGCACTTTGGATACATTTATATGAAAATGCCACGGACTTTTTCGGTCCCATGTACGGCGTTTTTTTGTTCGGGGTCGTTATTGGCTAAAATTTTGCAGAAATAATCTAGACGTAATTCTGACTTAGAGCGGCAAACCTTTTCCCAATGTGTGGAGCAAAAATATTCCGAAACTGCCTCTTGAATTCAGAAAGTCCTGCACTTTGCGTACATTTATATGAAAATGCCACGGTCTTTTTCGGTCCCATGTACGGCGTTTTTTTGTTCGGGGTCATTATGGGCTAAACTTTTGCAGAAATAATCTAGACGTAATTCTGACTTAGAACTGTAAACTTTTTTTCAATGTGTGGAGCAAGAATATTCCGAAACTGGTTCTTGAATTCAGAAAGTCCTGCACTTTGCACACATTTATATGAAAATGCCACGGTCTTTTTCGGTCCCATGTACGGCGTTTTTTTGTTCGGGGTCGTTATGAGCTAAAATTTTTCAGAAATAATCCAGACGTAATTCTGACTTAGAACTGTACATTTTTTTTCAATGTGTGGAGCAAAAATATTCCGAAACTGGCTCTTGAATTCGGAAAGTCCTGCACTTTTCATACATTTATATGAAAATGCGACGGTCTTTTTCGGTCCCATGTATGGAGTTTTTTTGTTGTGGGTTAACATTTTGCAAAAATAATCTAGACGTAATTCTGACTTCGTTGTTCCAAAACTGTTATCCGTTTTCATTTATCTGATTTAGTTTTCAAGATACGGGCGATAAACCAAATAAAAGCCCTTTTCTCTCTAGGAGGCTTAGTTTTCGAGAAAAACGCGATCTTAAAATCTAGCAATGTAGGTCGAAATTTAGTTTCAGTATCGGGGTATTATGGGCGGGTTTTGACTTCTGGTGTAAACATTTTCCCTCTAGCTCTCTTAGTTTTCGAGATATGGACCATCAAAATTTTATTAAAGCGATTTTCGCATTTATTTTTCCACATATAATTCATTATGACTTCCTTGTTCCAAAACTGCTGTCCGTTTTCATTTATCTCACTTAGTTTTCAAGATACGGGCGATAAACCAAATAAAAGCCCTTTTCTCTCTAGGAGGCTTAGTTTTCGAGAAAAACGCGATCTTAAAATCTAGCAATGTAAGTCGAAATTTAGTTTCGGTATCGGGGTATTATGGGCGGGTTTTGACTTCTGATTAGGGTTTGGGATTTCCCGGACTTTTTTATTTCCCGGGAAACGGGAATGAAAAAATTTTATTCCCGGCATTCCCGGGAATCCCGGGAAATACTTTTGAACAAAATTGTTAATGAAAACCAACTATATAAGTTATTTTTGTTAAAAAAAACACTATTTCAGTACAAATGCAGTCTGTGTAGTGAGAATTCAAAGTAAAAATATCAGAATGTTGAACATTTGATTTCACATAAATTACTCGCAGCACTGACAAATGAATTGCATGATTCCAGTAGGCACCTACTACTGGACTGTCGGAAATAAACAGTTTCATCACACTTGGCCCATTAGATATGGTGGCCACAATGTTATTTTCCAAAGACAAATAAAACTCTTCTAGTCTTATTTCTACAATTCTTCTTATTTCATCAGCATTACATCTTCCTGATATATAAACCAACCCCAGGTTATAAAATGAATTATATCCGTTTGTACATATGTTCCAATATCTCTTTTGTGATATTCTTGTCCATTCATCTAAGATTATAGTAAATCTCCTATTATTAGAAATATTGCTCGATATTTCTTTTATCATGATATCTTTTACATGATTGTAGTAATTTAATATAATGTTCTTTACATCGGTTTCATTTTTTTGCAATGCCAGGTTTTTATTAAAAAACTTTCTCGAATAAACGAAGATCTAGTTATGGTGCGGATTGACTGCAGCTAATTTGGATACCATTTCAAGAAATGTTTGCCCTACCATAAAACCTTTAATGCCTATTCAGCTTTCACTTTTTTCTTCAGGTACTTTGCTGATTTTAGCTGAAACGTTATTCTTGTTGTTTTCTTCAAGAGAAGTTGCATGACCATCAATTTTTTTTTTTTGAACCAAATTTAGATGTCGGATAACCATATCTACCGTTAACCATTAGTCTTTTCTTTTCACATTTATTAATGAAAACGTTACTTATAAAATTATTGACCCTTAATATAAAGGCGTATTTTAAATATAAAGTCGACTTTATTTTTAATCAAACGGTTTTGTTCATTTTGTGTATGAAAACCTTACAAAAATATTTATATTTTCAAATATTTTAATTGGTTGAAAGTAAATTAACCAATCAGAATGCTCCAAAAATAAACCAAACCACCCAATATTTTAACAAAGTCGAATTTAACTAAAATATACATTTGAAAAATTTAGATAGTAAGGGCGATTATTTGTAAGAAACAAGACTTTTTGTTCATATTTCTTTTAAACATTTTACCAAGGTTTTAGATTTTATTACTTAAATTTTGAATAAGTTATGCGAAAAATCTTTATTAGTTGAAATGCTCCTTATTACTTGGCAAAGGTTTTATTTGTGTGTCAAATAAATGTATTCCCTTTTAAAAGATTTTAACAATGACATTTTTGTTTTGGTATTTAAAATGTTTTTTATGACTAAAATTAAAAAATTCTATTCGAAACAAAAACAATTTAAAAAATTTAATATTTTTAAAATTTCCCGTTTTCCCGGGAAAAATATATTATTTTCCCGGGAATTCCCGGCAAACTTTTCCCGGGATTTCCCGGGAATTCCCGCCCGGGATTTCCCGAACCCCAAACCCTACTTCTGATGTAACATTTTTTCTCTAGCTCTCTTAGTTTTCGAGATATGGACCATCAAAATTTTATAAAAGCGATTTTCGCATTTATTTTTCCACATATAATTCATTATGACTTCCTTGTTCCAAAACTGCTGTCCGTTTTCATTTATCTCACTTAGTTTCCAAGATACGGGCGATATTCCAAATAAAAGCCCTTTTCTCTCTAGGAGGCTTAGTTTTCGAGAAAAACGCGATCTTAAAATCTAGCAATGTAAGTCGAAATTTAGTTTCGGTATCGGGGTATTATGGGTGGGTTTTGACTTCTGGTGTAAACATTTTTTCTCTAGCTCTCTTAGTTTTCGAGATATGGACCATCAAAATTTTATTAAAGCGATTTTCGCATTTATTTTGCCACATATAATTCATTATGACTTCCTTGTTCGCTTAATAAAAAATAATAAATAAAATTTTCATTGTCCATATCTCGAAAACTAAAAGAGTTACTGCAAAAATTTTTGCACCAGAGGTCAAAACCCGCCCATAATACCCCGATACCGAAACTAAATTTCGACTTACATTGCTAGATTTTAAGATCGCGTTTTTCTCGAAAACTAAGCCTCCTAGAGAGAAAAGGGCTTTTATTTGGAATATCGCCCGTATCTTGGAAACTAAGTGAGATAAATGAAAACGGACAGCAGTTTTGGAACAAGGAAGTCATAATGATTTATATGTGGAAAAATAAATGCGAAAATCGCTTTTATAAAATTTTGATGGTCCATATCTCGAAAACTAAGAGAGCTAGAGAAAAAATGTTTACATCAGAAGTCAAAACCCGCCCATAATACCCCGATACCGAAACTAAATTTCGACTTACATTGCTAGATTTTAAGATCGCGTTTTTCTCGAAAACTAAGCCTCCTAGAGAGAAAAGGGCTTTTATTTGGTTTATCGCCCGTATCTTGAAAACTAAGTGAGATAAATGAAAACGGACAGCAGTTTTGGAACAAGGAAGTCATAATGAATTATATGTGGAAAAATAAATGCGAAAATCGCTTTAATAAAATTTTGATGGTCCATATCTCGAAAACTAAGAGAGCTAGAGGAAAAATGTTTACACCAGAAGTCAAAACCCGCCCATAATACCCCGATACTGAAACTAAATTTCGACTTACATTGCTAGATTTTAAGATCGCGTTTTTCTCGAAAACTAAGCCTCCTAGAGAGAAAAGGGCTTTTATTTGGAATATCGCCCGTATCTTGAAAACTAAGTGAGATAAATGAAAACGGACAGCAGTTTTGGAACAAGGAAGTCATAATGAATTATATGTGGAAAAATAAATGCGAAAATCGCTTTAATAAAATTTTGATGGTCCATATCTCGAAAACTAAGAGAGCTAGAGGGAAAATGTTTACACCAGAAGTCAAAACCCGCCCATAATACCCCGATACTGAAACTAAATTTCGACCTACATTGCTAGATTTTAAGATCGCGTTTTTCTCGAAAACTAAGCCTCCTAGAGAGAAAAGGGCTTTTATTTGGTTTATCGCCCGTATCTTGAAAACTAAGTGAGATAAATGAAAACGGACAGCAGTTTTGGAACAAGGAAGTCATAATGAATTATATGTGGAAAAATAAATGCGAAAATCGCTTTAATAAAATTTTGATGGTCCATATCTCGAAAACTAAGAGAGCTAGAGGAAAAATGTTTACACCAGAAGTCAAAACCCGCCCATAATACCCCGATACTGAAATTAAATTTCGACTTACATTGCTAGATTTTAAGATCGCGTTTTTCTCGAAAACTAATCCTCCTAGAGAGAAAAGGGCTTTTATTTGGTTTATCGCCCGTATCTTGAAAACTAAATCAGATAAATGAAAACGGATAACAGTTTTGGAACAACGAAGTCAGAATTACATCTAGATTATTTTTGCAAAATGTTAACCCACAACAAAAAAAACTCCATACATGGGACCGAAAAAGACCGTCGCATTTTCATATAAATGTATGAAAAGTGCAGGACTTTCAGAATTCAAGAACCAGTTTGGGAATATTTTTGCTCCACACATTGAAAAAAAGTTTACAGTTCTAAGTCAGAATTACGTCTAGATTATTTCTGCAAAAGTTTAGCCCATAATGACCCCGAACAAAAAAACGCCGTACATGGGACCGAAAAAGACCGTGGCATTTTCATATAAATGTATGCAAAGTGCAGGACTTTCTGAATTCAAGAGGCAGTTTCGGAATATTTTTGCTCCACACATTGGGAAAAGGTTTGCCGCTCTAAGTCAGAATTACGTCTAGATTATTTCTGCAAAATTTTAGCCAATAACGACCCCGAACAAAAAAACTCCGTACATGGGACCGAAAAAGACCGTGGCATTTTCATATAAATGTATGCAAAGTGCAGGACTTTCTGAATTCAAGAACCAGTTTCGGAATATTTTTGCTCCACACATTGAAAAAAAGTTTACAGTTCTAAGTCAGAATTACGTCTAGATTATTTCTGTAAAATTTTAGCCTATAACGACCGCGAACAAAAAAACGCCGTACATGGGACCGAAAAAGACCGTGGCATTTTCATATAAATGTATGCAAAGTGCAGGACTTTCTGAATTCAAGAACCAGTTTCGGAATATTTTTGCTCCACAAATTGAAAAAAAGTTTACAGTTCTAAGTCAGAATTACGTCTAGATTATTTCTGCAAAAGTTTAGATCATAATGACCCCAAACAAAAAAACGCCGTACATGGGACCGAAAAAGACCGTGGCATTTTCATATAAATGCATGAAAAGTACAGGACTTTCTGAATTCAAGAGCCAGTTTCGGAATATTTTTGCTCCACACATTGAGAAAAGATTTAATGCTCTAAGTCAGAATTACGTCTAGATTATTTCTGCAAAATTTTAGCCTATAACAAACCCGAACAAAAAAACGCCGTACATGGGACCGAAAAAGACCGTGGCATTTTCATATAAATGTATGCAAAGTGCAGGACTTTCTGAATTCAAGAACCAGTTTCGGAATATTTTTGCTCCATACATTGAAAAAAAGTTTACTGTTCTAAGTCAGAATTAGGTCTGGATTATTTCTGAAAAATTTTAGCCCATAAGGACCCCGAACAAAAAAACGCCGTACATGGGATCGAAAAAGACCGTCGCAGTTTCATATAAATGTATGAAAACTGCAAGACTTTCTGAATTCAAGAGCCTGTTTCTAAATATTTTTGTTCCACACGTTGAAAAAAAGTTTACAGCTCTAAGTCAGAATTACGTGTTGATTATTTTCCCAAAAGTTTAGCCTATGGAGACCCAGGAGAAAAAAACGCCGTGCATGGGACCGAAAAAGACCGTGGGTCTCTCATATAAATATAATACGAAATACGCATTATTTTGTTATATGTACATTATTATAAATATATCCATGAATGAATCGATTTTTACAAATTTATCAATTTTTATAAAATTTATTGGTATTTTTGAAAGTTTATCGGTTTTTTGTAAAATTTTTCAATATATCGATTTTTCAAAAATTTATCGATTTTTTAAAAATTTATCGATTTTTTAAAATTTTATCGATTTTTAAAAATTTTTTCGATTTTTCAAAATTTTATCGATTTTTCAAAATTTTGCTGATTTTTCAAAAATTTATCGATTTTTAAAAAATTTATCAATTTTTAAAAAATTTACAAATTTTTGAAAAATTTATAAATTTTTCAAAAATTTATCAATTTTTCAAAAATTTGTAAATTTTTTAAAAATTCGTCAATTTTTTAAAAATTTATCAATTTTTTTAAAAATTTATTGATTTTTATACATTTTTAAAAATTTTCGATTTTTTTTTATAAAATTTACATAATTTTAGCAATTTTTATATTTTGTAGTATATTATGCTAAAAAGTACCAAAAACCTGCCTTTTGTAAATAGTATTAAAACCCGGTCTGACCGGGTAGACCGGTCTACCCGGTCTACCCGGTCGACCGGTCGTCCGGTCGACCGGTCTAGACCGTAAAGACCGGGTAGACCGTAAAGACCGGTCGACCGGTTTTAAAACCCGGTCTACCCGGTCTTTCGGTCTACCCGGTCGACCGGTTCTGACCGTAGCCTCTAATGTATATGTATATGAGTACTATTTTAGAACGAAAAGTTTTGTTATTTTCGACGAAAAGAAATGAGAAATTAAAAAATAATAAACTTGAGTAATAAACTTTCTTAAAAAAATTGTATTCTAAAGGAAATGCCAACTTAAGCAGCTCACAAGCAGAGTCTGTTTGTGAGTCCCCCAGAATTCAATGAAATTTTAATATGTGATAGAGACGAACAGGTTGCTATTTCGGGTGTATAAGTCGATATTTAGGAGGTAAAATTCAACTTAAAAACCAAGGTTGGTTACCGTTATCGTTATAATACCGTTATCGCTAAAATACCGTTTCAAATTGAATACCGTTACCGTTATCGATACCTCTAAAAAAATTTCTAAATACCGTTATCGTTACCGATACCGTTATTTTTATGGGGAGTTACCGGTATTTTACGGTTATTATTTTATAAAAAATTACAATTTTTTTATTTTTATACCCTACACCACTATGTGGTCAGGGTATTATAAGTTTG
The DNA here is from genome assembly GCA_949987735.1 of Leucophora obtusa. Lineage (NCBI taxonomy): Eukaryota > Metazoa > Arthropoda > Insecta > Diptera > Anthomyiidae > Leucophora > Leucophora obtusa. The sequence goes on along the minus strand of OX465299.1, from coordinate 33,046,104 downwards.
TGCTGATGTTTGTAACACCAAAAAATATTGGTCGTAGACCCACCTTATAGTATACCGATCGGTTCAGAATTTTTTTTATTTCGATTTAACGATGTCCGTCTGTCCGTCTGTCCGTCTGTCCGTCCTTCCGCCTGTCTGTCTGTCCATGCAATCTTGTGCGCACTCTACAGGTCGCAGCTATTAAGATATTTTGATGAAATTTGGTACGCAGACCTATGTTGGCCCAAGGACGAACAAGTTTGATTTTTTTGAACATCGGTCCATGTTTAGACCTAGTGCCCATATAAGGGTCCTACCAAAATTATATTGTTTATACGCTGCAGGTCGTAAATATTAAGATATTTTGACGAAATTTGGTACACAGACCTATGTTAGCCCAATAACGCAGCCTATTGATTTTGGTGAACATCGGTCCATGTTTAGACCTAGTGCCCATATAAGGGTCCTAACAAAATTATACTGTTTATACGCTGCAGGTCGTAAATATTAAGATATTTTGATGAAATTTGGTACACAGACCTATATTGGCCCAATAACGACGCCTATTGATTTTGGTGAACATCGGTCCATGTTTAGACCTAGTGCCCATATAAGGGTCCTAACAAAATTATACTGTTTATACGCTGCAGGTCGTAAATATTAAGATATTTTGATGAAATTTGGTACACAGACCTACATTGGCCCAATAACGACGCCTATTGATTTTGGTGAACATCGGTCCATGTTTAGACCTAGTGCCCATATAAGGGTCCTACCAAAATTATAATGTTTATACGCTGCAAGTCGCAAATATTAAGATATTTTGATGAAATTTGGTACACAGACCTATATTGGCCCAATAACGCAGCCTATTGATTTTGGTGAACATCGGTCTATGTTTAGACCTAGTGCCCATATAAGGGTCCTACCAAAATTATACTGTTTATACGCTGCAGGTATTAATATTAAGATATTTTGATGAAATTTGGTACATAGACCTATGTTGGCCCAAGGACGAAGCCTATTGATCTTGGCGAACATCGGTCCATGTTTAGAACTAGTGCCCATATAAGGGTCCCCCTAAAATTATATTGTTTATACGCTGCAGGTATTAATATTCAGATATTTTGATGAAATTTGGTACATAGACCTATGTTGGCCCAAGGACGAAGCCTATTGATTTTGGCGAACATCGGTCCATGTTTAGAACTAGTGCCCATATAAGGGTCCCCCTAAAATTATATTGTTTATACGCTGCAGGTCGCAAATATTAAGATATTTTGATGAAATTTGGTACATAGACCTATGTTGGCCCAAGGACGAAGCCTATTGATTTTGGTGAACATCGGTCCATGTTTAGAACTAGTGCCCATATAAGGGTCCCCCCAAAATTGGCTTGGTTACAAACTGCAGGTCGCAAATATTAAGATATTTTAATGAAATTTGGTGCGCTGACTCACATTATAGAAAATTTTGACATAAGCCCCATTTTAACCGTATAACCAATATAATTTTGGTGGGACCCTTATATGGGCACTAGGTCTAAACATGGACCAATGTTCACCAAAATCAATAGGCTTCGTCCTTGGGCCAACATAGGTCTATGTACCAAATTTTATCAATAATATTTGCGAACTGCAGCGTATAAACAGTATAATTTTGGTAGGACCCTTATATGGACATTAGGTCTAAACATGGCCCGATATTCACCAAAATCAATAGGCTGCGTTATTGGGCTAACATAGGTCTGTGTACCAAATTTCGTCAAAATATCTTAATATTTACGACCTGCAGCGTATAAACAGTATAATTTTGGTAGGACCCTTATATGGGCACTAGGTCTAAACAGGGACCGATGTTCACCAAAATCAATAGGCTGCGTTATTGGGCCAATATAGGTCTGTGTACTAAATTTCATCAAAATATCTTAATATTTACGACCTGCAGCGTATAAACAGTATAATTTTGGTAGGACCCTTATATGGGCACTAGGTCTAAACATGGTCCGATGTTCACCAAAATCAATAGGCTGCGTTATTGGGCTAACATAGGTCTGTGTACCAAATTTCGTCAAAATATCTTAATATTTACGACCTGCAGCGTATAAACAATATAATTTTGGTAGGACCCTTATATGGGCACTAGGTCTAAACATGGACCGATGTTCACCAAAATCAAACTTGTTCGTCCTTGGGCCAACGTAGGACTGCGTACCAAATTTCATCAAAATATCTTAATATTTGCGACCTGTAGAGTGCGCACAAGATTGCATGGACAGACAGACAGACGGACGGACGGACAGACGGACATCGTTAAATCGAAATAAAAGAAAATTCTGAAGCGATCGGTATACTATAAGGTGGGTCTACGACCAATATTTTTTGGTGTTACAAACATCAGCACAAACTTATAATACCCTGACCACATAGTGGTGTAGGGTATAAATATGCCATGTTTTTACATGTTTTTAACATAATTTTTAATACCGGTACATACCGGTATTGCTATTTCGATAACGGTATACCCTTACGGAAACAGTGTTAAATACCGTTACCTTTACCGTTACCTAAACAAAAGAAATCTGATACCGTTACCGTTACCCTTACCGTTATTCGTTTCGGTAACCAACGTTGTTAAAAACTGTTTTTGTTTTAGATAAATCTTCAAAATATCTTTCATTTGATGAACAATCTCTATATATAAAAGAATAACGTGACTGACTGACTGACAGAGAAACAAGCCAGCCGCCGTGAGCCGTTTAAGCCGCCGCCGCCGGTCATTTTTGCTTCAGCCGCCGCCGCCGATTTTTTTCGGCTCATTTCGGCTGGAAGTATCAATTTTCAAATATAAAAAATTTAAAAATAAATATATTTTTTAAAAAGAATTTACTAATTCATTAAACTTGAACAACCAGAGCTAAACACAATTTTTTTATATGAAAAGAAAAAAGTTAAAATCTTCTAAATATTAAATTTTTATAAATATAATTTTTTTAAGCTATAAAAGCTTATATAAATTTATACTGTGAAAAAAATTAAAAAAAAAGTTCTTAATGGGTTAATATAATACTTCAGAATTAGGGTTTATGTCCCGGGAATTCCCGGGACGGGATTCCCGGGAATCCCGCCCTTTTTTCAATCCCGCAATCCCGGGAATTTAGTGCGGGATTTCCCGGGATTTTTTTTTATTCTTTTACAGAAGTTTTAGCTAGTAAATTAAAATTTTGGAAGATTTATTTCAATTAGAAACATTGATTGTTTTAAAAATAATTTAAATAAAAAATATTTAAAATTAAAAAATGCGATTTAAAATTTAATAATATAATATATAATGTAAAAAAATATTATTTAGGCCCAATTTTTTGGGTTTAGTTACACCGAAAACAAATTTTATTAGACATTATTAAGTTTAAATACCAACAAAAATACTCGTACCTCGGAAATTTTATATTTTTTAATGATGGTCTTTGTTCAAATAAAGCAATATACATACACAACATTTCAACATCAGTATTTCAGCTCCAAATACCTCCAAAAATACTCGGCATTAAAATTAAAAAAAAAATATAATATTTTCGTATTCTCAATTAATGTAAGTGTTTTGAGTTTTTGTTACCTACTTCAAATAATTTCATTTAAATTTCAATTGCTTTTCCTTTATTTCAGTTGTATTTTTCAAATTTTATGTTTTTGTTAGATTAAATATTGTTGACATTTGGTGTTGTTATATTTTTAGTATTGTTTGGCTTTAGGTCATAGATTTTTAAAAAAATAAAAATCCAAAAATTTGTATTTTATTTTTCAATATTTTATTTTTTAATTTTCATCCGATATTTCGATTTGCATCGCAAATCATCCCCTGGGATATTTAAAAAATACAATATTTTAAAAAATATATTTTTGAACGGGACTGAGTTGAAAATTTCTCGCTGCACTTAAAGCTTACTATTATTTTTAAAATAATGCATCAGATGCTTTTTCAAATTATTTTGGATTTTTTATATGTTAATTTAAAAAAAAAATGCAACAATGAAAATTAAATAATTTTTTTTAAATAGTTGTGCCATAAAAAATTTATATTCAAAAAATACCAATTAAAGTTATAAAACTATTTAATAATATTTTTGTGTCTATTTTTATAAAAAGATTTAGACGATTTACCTAAAAATTTGTGTGAAAAATACTCACTTTTAAACTTTTTAATAAAAATAGACGAATACTTCTGAAAATCTGCATAGAAACAAAATATATAGAAAGAAATTTTTGGATTCCATATTTAATCAAAAAATTGATCTTAGTTCTGATTCTAAAGCTGGTCCGATATAAATTTGCACCCATTAACAATTCCATTATATCCTGAAAGAATTTATGATTCCATTTGTTTAACCGTTTAAACGGCGAATTAATATTTAATTAATGTATTTCTAAGAGTTGTTTTAAAATTAAGACGGCCTTCCATACAAATACATATATTACCTGCATATTAGTTCGCTATTTAAACTGTTATACGAATTGATCTCGAAAAAGTGGAAGATATGGATATTTTATATTAAGCCCTTATTTCAGAATATATTAAGTAGATTTTCTCATGACTGCAACCAAAAGATGAACTTTGTCGTAAGTTTTTTTTAATAGATATCGAGTTTTTCAAGTAAACATACGCCGGATATATTCATTTTCTAATGAGCGGGAATTCCCGGGATCCCGGGAAATTCCCAAAAAAATCCCGCTGTCCCGGGAAATGAAAAAGTCCGGGAAAAGAAAAACCCTATTCAGAATGCAACTCTTTGCAGATGTGTAAAAAATCAATTAATAAAAAAACGTAGCTGCTTAACTTTGCATTTAAAACTCAATATATGTATTTGGTGTATGCATTTTTATCAAAAATTATGACGAAAAATCGTTACAGAATTGAAGTCGTGTTAGCATAGATATACGAAAAAGTTTGTGAAATGTATTAATTTTTGTTAAAAGCGTTACTTTTCCTCTTCATACACATTCTTACAGTTAGTGTTTAGCTTCATTGGTTATTAAAATATAAGCTATTAAAATTAAAACACCTTATGAGTTACTGGTTACGGAGTTTACAATTGGTCTATAAAATTGGTTACAAATTTTATGTATTAACCAAAAATTGGTCAGATTGTTATAAATTTTGTAAAACAGGTGACAATGCGCTGATATATATCGAAATATATAACTCAAATGTAATCCATGCATTTGAAATTAGTTGGTTACATGGTTTTTATCACATTTTTTGATATCACCCATATATATTTTTTCAATTCTAAAATACATTTTTAAAAATGGTCCAGTTGAATATTTTGGATAAATGAGACATTTTGTAACAAATAAATGAAAAAGTAAAGATAAGAGATATTGTAAAATTCTATAATATTTAGAAAAGGACACTTTTACGGATAAAATGCTCAAACCAATGTTCGAATTGATCACATAATTTCATCATTTAAGGACATTATTGATTGGGCATCTAATTCAAATGGGTCGATACAAGATATGTGCATCCTGCCCAAACTTTCTAACAAAGCCTCCATTCAAAAGCCTTCAAACAAGTTTAATTTCTTAAATCAATCGATATTTATTTTTTCTATGGTCTTCATTTATTCCTTAATTTGTTAAAATTAAAAAGAATAAATAAAAAAAATTGATTCCCAGTATGCTTTAATTTTCTGAAAATTCTATAAGAGGCAAAAATTGTTTTGAGTTCCAAGAGGGTTACATTTTCCCAATGTTGGGATTACTTTGGAGCCCTTTACATTGGCAAAAAAATATGCTGGCAGAAATTAAAATTTTGCAAGTTATGTTTCAACGAAAAGGACTTGGTAGTAAAAGGGTATGTTTATAATTTATTAAATAAAACTTGTATGTTATATTAAATATTTAGGACCATTTGTTAGATATAGTCTTGACTAGCCATGGATCTGTGCGAACATGAAACAAATCACACGTGAACCAACAACAAATCTTATATAAATTGATTTTATATATATTTTTTTGCGACCCAAGTAAAAAAAATCATATGGAGCCATATGAAGTTATATTTAATTATATATAATCTTTTATGTAATTAGATATAATTATATCCGAAAAATGAGAACATCTTATTGTATCTTATTGTATCGAATTGTATACAATTGTATACAATTTGGTACAATTTGATACAATTTTATGCAATTCGATACAATTGTATCCGAATTTTGTCCTCATCCAATTACATCAAATTATATCTTTTTGTATAAAATTATATAAAATGTTATAAAAGTGGACATAGTTTGATACAATTATATCTAAATATTGACCTTATACTTTTGATCATATTATATAAGACCACATCTAACAATATACAAAAATTATTTTTTTTAATAAAAAAGATATGCAATATCTGGAGATCAGACCTGGGGGATTTCAATTACAATTGCAAATAAATGTAATTGAAATTAAAAAAAAAAACACAATTACATTTCATGTAACTGTAATTGAAAATTTTCAATTACAAGTAATTGTAATTGAAAGTGATTTCAATTACAAATTTCAATTACATTTAGAATTAAAGTATTTTTTGTTAAAAGTTTGTAGAAAAAACTGACTGGGATAGGTTGGATAGGCGTGGATAAGTATAAAAAGAATACGTCATGTTGGGCTGACCCCTCACTTGTGCTTTTTGTCATTATTTCTTTTCCGAAAAAATGTAATTGTAATTGAATGTATAATTGCAAATTTTCAATTACAAATTACTTGTAATTGTGTAATTGCATGTGTTATTAATTTCCAAATATAATGATTAACCCAAAGGTCTGCTGGAGATCCTATAATTTCGATAAATCTTCCATTACTTTTATCCAGATTTACCATGACAGTGCATTAAACATGAACAAAATTTTCTTTATTTTTAGTAATTTTAAAATAACAAGACTGAAATGTTAAAGTTAATAGGATCATGTTATACAACCAAGATATAAGAAAAATAGTAAAAAAAATAGTAAAATATTACAAAATAGTAAAAATTACTAAAAATATATGATGCAAAAAATAAACTCACACACGAATCATGCACGGGTTATATATTCTTATTCACGCTCACGCACGAATCACTTGAGTATAGTAATTATTACTCACGATCGCGTGTTATTCACAGAGATGTTCGTGACTCACGAACATTTCTAGTCACGCGCCAATCCCTAGTAATTACTAAATCTAAAACTAGTTCAAAATCATTGTTAACATAGAACCACATATAATATAATACGGTTTTATATGGACCTTATATATTTTTATATAAAATCACTTTGAAATAATTGCTTATGTGGGATGATATATAATTATAGATGATTTTATAAAGAACGTTATATTGTTATATATTAAAGAAATCATGAAATATTGTAGATATGGAACGGTATTAAGTTATATATGGGTTCTTATTCGTCAATATATAATCATATCTAACACAAATTATGAAATATTTCTTATATGGCTCCACATATAGTTTTATATTATTATGTATAGTGTCATACTTAATTATATATAAACGTATATGTAATTACATCTGTAATATGTTACTTTATGTATTTATATATAGCACATGCAATTATATGTAGGCCAGTATGTAATAATATAAAATCACATATGTCTCCATATTAAAACCTTTGAGGAAAAAATATCTAACATATGACTATATAAAAGTATATCTGCTTGAATTTAAAAGCATATCTGGCCATATGTTACTATAAGTTACTATATGCAATTACATAAAATAATATATGATTATATCAAAACTTTTTTACTCGGGGAGTGATTTTCTGACCGTGATAAAGTGCAGACGTTAATTGTGATCTCTTTTCTATAATTAAATTAAAAGCAATAACATTTGTTATTGTTTTAAGAAAAAACTTTTTTTTTTTTTACATTGTATCAGTGTTGCCATAACGGCGATTTTCTCGTCAGATCTAGCGATTTTATTTCGCCCCTAGCGGGAAAAATTGTCCTGTAGCTATTAGCCAAAAATCTAGCGATTTTTTTTATCAGCCGTAATATAATTTTTAAAACTCGGTTTTATGTTGAAAAATATTATAAAACTCGCACATTGATATTCCTTTATTATAAAACACAACATCTTAAACGATTTTAGTAAAAAAACTCTAAAAATACACATTTCGATAAAATATGGGTATGCACTTTTTCATCGTACAACGCCGTCTATTGTGTATTCGCAAAACTAAGATTAATTCAATGAAAATCAAGACTCATTATTTGAAGCTTAATCGTAAAATTTTTCATTATTTAAAAGTTTATAACACTTCTTATTAACATATTAAAGAAATTTTTGAGTAAAAACTGCTGTAAGTACCATTTTTCAACAATCTAACGATAAAATCGCTAAATATTTACACTGTTTATAATCTAGAGATTTTCTAGCGATTTTTGGGTCTGATCTAGCCATTTATTTTGAAAATTTGTTGGCAACACTGCATTGTATATTGAAATCAACAACAAATTATTACTTATTAAGTAGTAAACAAAGGGATTAATATTCTTCTATACTAATCCTCTGCTGTTACAGCAGAATGGATAGTAGCAGCGAGTCTACTGAAGAAAGCGATATTGTCTGGTAGACAGTCGCTGAAAACGAAACGACGACAAAATCGATCACCAGGATTAGTTAAGCATGCAATCAAAATAAAAAAACTACCAACAATGATGATTAGGGCAAGGAATTCCATGCAAATGTATGTTATTTCTCGATAGTCCAAAACTAATATAGACTAAACATTTATCCGAATCATCAAATTTAGAACAAACTGGCATCGATTTGTAGTTGCATATTTTGACATAAATGCATGTTTTTGCATATTTCGACTTTAAATGCATATTTGGTGGCTTTCTAATGCATATTTTGTGCTTTTTAATGCATATTTGTTCATATTTTTCATTTTTAGTAGCATTTTTTATTTTGTAAAAAAATATAAAAAATTGATACGTTTTCATATTTTGATTCAATCAAAATAAACATTTTTAAAACTTTATTGACCTATGGGAAATCTTCGAGTTCTGTGTCTGTTTGCAAAATAACTAACTTAAATATATTTTTAAGTTTTAAAGTGCATTATTTTTGCAAAAATTATAGTTTTTAGTGCATATTTTTTATATTGTTAGTGCATATTTTTCTTTTTTAACCGCATATTTTAGGCGCATATTTTTAATTTTTAAGTGCATGAAATTCCTTGCCCTAATGATGATATACCAAGTACCTACTAGCAACAACATGTTTGCTGCACTTGATGTAGACAATAATGATGATGTTAATTATATTAACCATAATGCTAACAAAGAGCTGTGTGAAGAAAAACCGCCTCCAATAATTATTCCAAATGTTTCAGATATAAGAGCGATGATGAATAACTTTTCAAAAATAGTAAACCTTGAAGATTATTCGTACAAATCCTTGAGAGGTGGTCAGGTAAGAGTAATGGCAAAAAACGTAAAGGCATATAGAGTGATAGTAAAATATCTATCTTTCGTAAAAAAACTTAAACGTTTTCAAATCACATTACAAAATGTTGTTTTCAGCCGATCAAGCCGCCGCCGCCGCCGATTATTTGGTTGCGCCGCCGCCGCCGATTTTTATCCGGCTCAACCTCAATCGCCGCCGCCGCCGCCGATTTTTTGCTTGCGCCGCCGCCGCCGATTATTTTGGTCGGCTTGTTTCTCTGCTGACTGACTCAACATCGCCCAGCCTAAACCGCTGAAGCTAGGAAGTTGAAATTTGGTATGTAGGTTCCTCTTTCGGGGTAGACGTCCACTAAGACGGGATTTTTGGAAATTCCTACCGGAACGGGCAAAAAGGGGAAAAGTCTCCCCCTTGGCGGCCTGCCAAAACCCCTTTGGCTAGAAAGCTGAAATTTAGGATATGTGTTCCTTGGAGTATGGGCTAACTTTTCTGGAAAGTACTTTCTGGAATTTTGGACAGGGACGTTGTAAAAATGGGGATTAAAAAGGGGAAAAAGGCCCCCCTTGACGGCCTGCCCAAACCGCTGGAGGTAGGAAGTTGAAATTTGGTATAAAGGTTCCTCCACTATCGTAGACATCCACCAAGACGGGAGTTTTGGAAATTTTTACAGGGACGGGCAAAAAGGGGAAAAAGTCTCCCCCTTGACGGCCTGCTCAAACTGCTGGAGCTATGAAGTTGAAATTTGGTATGTAGGTTCCTCCACTATCGTAGACATCCACCAAGACGGGAGTTTTGGAAATTTTTACAGGGACGGGCAAAAAGGGGAAAAAGTCTCCCCCTTGACGGCCTGCCCAAACCGCTGGAGGTAGGAAGTTGAAATTTGGTATAAAGGTTCCTCCACTATCGTATACATCCACCAAGACGGGAGTTTTGGAAATTTTTACAGGGACGGGCAAAAAGGGGAAAAAGGCCCCCCTTGACGGCCTGCCCAAACCGCTGGAGGTAGGAAGTTGAAATTTGGTATAAAGGTTCCTCCACTATCGTAGACATCCACCAAGACGGGAGTTTTGGAAATTTTTACAGGGACGGGCAAAAAGGGGAAAAAGTCTCCCCCTTGACGGCCTGCTCAAACTGCTGGAGCTATGAAGTTGAAATTTGGTATGTAGGTTCCTCGACCGGTGTAGACGTCCGTTGAGACGGCATTTTTGGAAATTCTTATCGGGAGGGGCAAAAAGGGGACAAAAAAAGTACCTTTTTCCAAAAAGTACCTTTTCCCAAAAAAAGTACCTTTTTCCAAAAAAAGTACCTTTTCCCAAAAAAAGTACCTTTTCCCAAAAAAAGTACCTTTTTCCAAAAAAAGTACCTTTTTCCAAAAAAAGTACCTTTTTTCAAAAAAGTACCTTTTTCCGAAAAAGTACCTTTTTCCAAAAAAAAGTACCTTTTTCCAAAAAAAGTTCCTTTTTCCAAAAAAAGTACCTTTTTCAAAAAAAAGTACCTTTTTCCAAAAAAAATTCGTTTTTCCAAAAAAAAAGTACCTTTTTCCAAAAAAAGTACCTTTTTCCAAAAAAAGTACCTTTTTCCAAAAAAAAGTACCTTTTTCCAAAAAACATACATTTTTTCAAAAAAATACCTTTTTCAAAAAAAGTACCTTTTCCAAAAAATGTACCTTTTCCCAAAAAAAAAGTACATTTTTCCAAAAAAAAGTACCTTTTCCCGAAAAAAGTACCTTTTTCCAAAAAAAGTACCTTTTTTCAAAAAAAGTACCTTTTTGCAAAAAAAGTACCTTTTTCCAAAAAAAGTACCTTTTTCCAAAAAAGGTACCTTTTTCCAAAAAAAGTACCTTTTTCCAAAAAAGTACCCTTTTTCCAAAAAAAGTACCTTTTTCCAAAAAAGTACCCTTTTCCCAAAAAAGTACCTTTTTTAAAAAAAGTCCCTTTTCCCAAAAAAGTACCTTTTTCCAAAAAAGTACCTTTTTCCAAAAAAGTACCTTTTTCCAAAAAAAGTACCTTTTTCCAAAAAAAGTACCTTTTCGCGAAAAAAGTACCTTTTTCCAAAAAAAGTACCTTTTCCCAAAAAAAAGTACCTTTTTCTAAAAAATTGTTCCTTTTCCAAAAGAAGTACCTTTTCCAAAAAAAGTACCTTTTTCCAAAAAACATACATTTTTCCAAAAAAAACACCTTATTAAAAAAAAATACCTTTTCCAAAAAAAGTACAAATAAAGTACTTTGTAAAAACAAAGTATCTTTTTCCAAAAAATTTCGTTTTTCCAAAAAGTACCATTTAAAATAATATATAATTTCAAAAAAACTACTTTTTTCCCTCCCCCACGGATATCTCCACTAAAACAAGGTTTCTTGATATTCGACATAGACGTGCGCTAAGACGGGATTTTTGGAAATTCCTACCGGAACGGGCAAAAAGGGGAAAAGTCTCCACATAAACAGTCTCACAAATTGGAAAAGTGCCTGTCCAAACCACTGGAGGTAAGAAGTTGAAATTTGGTATAAAGGTTCCTCCACTGTAGTAGACATCGACTAAGTTTGTATTTTTGGAATTCCCTACAGGATATCCCAAAAGGAAACTCGGTATGTGAGTTCCTCCTTCTGTGTAGGCGTCCGCTTAGACGGAAATTTTGAAATTCCTATCGGGAGGGGAAATAAGGTAAAAGTCTCCTCCTGACGGCTTGCCCAATCCCTTTTGGCCAACCTAAAATTTTAAGTATGTATTCCTTGGAGTAGGACTAACTCACCGGCAACGTAATTTTTCTATTTTGGAACAGCAACATAGTAAAAATGGTGGTTGAAAGGGAAAAATATCCCCACTAACGGCCTGCCCAAACCGCTTAGGCAATGCAGTTGAAATTTGGTATGAATGTTCCTCATCGATCGCAGATAGCAGCGAAGATGGAATTTTTGTAAATTCCTAAAGGGAGGGGCAAAAAGAAGAAAAGCATCACCTTGGGGGCCGGTAAAAACCCCTTCGGCTGGAAACCTGAAGATTAAAATGTGGGTCCCTGGAGTAAGGGCTAACTTATTAGAAAGATACTTTTTTGAATTTTGGACAGGGTCGTTATAAAATGGGGGCTCAAAAAGGGAAAGTTGCCCCTTAACGACCTGTCCAAACTGCTGCAACTAGGAAACTGAAATTCGGTACTTAGGTTCCTCTTCTAGCCTAATTCCAACCGGGAGGGACAAAAAAAGAAAAAGTGTCCCCCTTGACAGCCTGCTCAAACTGCTGGAACTAGGAAGCTGAAATTCCCTGTCGATGGATTTTCGGAAATTCCTACCGAGAGGGGCACAAATAGTAAAAGTTGGCTAGAAACCTGAAATGTAAAACATATGTTACTTGGAGTATAGGCTCACTTACCGGGAAGGTGCTTTTTGGACAGGGACATTGCAAAAATGGGGATTAATGAAGCGAAAAGTGCCGCTTAAAAGCCTGCCCAAACCGCTGGAAGTAGGAAGTTGAAATTTGGTGTTAAAGTTCCTCCTCTATTGTAGACATCCGCTAAGATGAGATTTTTGGAAATTTCTACAGGTAGGGTCAAAAACAGGAAAAGTCTCCCCCTTACCGGCCTGGCCAAACTGCTGGAACAAGGGAGCTTAAATTCGGTATTTGGGTTCCTTCTCCAACGTTGACGTCCCCTAAGATGGTATTTTTGGAAATTCATACCGGGAGGGGTAAAAAGGGAAAAAACTTCCCCTTGACGGCCTGGCCAAACTGCTGGATATAGAGACCTAAAATTATGTATGTAGTAGGTTCCTCCTCCAACGCAGACGTCCTCTAAGACGGAATTTTTGGAAATTCCTACCGGGAGGGGTAAAAACGGAATAATTCTCCCCCATGATGGCCTAACCGAACCCTTCGGCTAGAAACCTGTAATATATAATATGTTTTCCTTAGAGTATGGGCTAACTTATCGACAAGGCATTTCTAGGACTTTGGACAGGAACGTGGTAAAAATGGTGGTTCAAAAGGGAAAAATTGCCCCCCCCCCCCTTAACGTCTGCGTCTTTAGCTAGAAACCTAAAACTTAAAGAACAAGTGTATATGAAACACTAAAATTAAGAAACTAAATAGGAAACGAGTGGAATGAAACACTACACAAGTGGAATGAAATGGATATAAACGTTGAACGAGTAGAATTGAAATTATAGAGAATGCAAATTGATTGGAAGAGGGAATTACCTGTTCAAACACTATCCACGGAATATGAAACTTATGTAGCATTGAAACTTACTCTCCAAAAAGTTAAACAAATTTTCTAAAAGAGAAAAAACCTTAGAAAAGGAATGGAACTTATATATTCCGATATTTAAACTTCATGTAACGAAGCACCGGTGGAAGAAACCGACGCAGTAAATTTTCCAACTGAATTTGTGAATTTACTTGAATTGCCAGATCTACCTTTACATAAACTGGAATTAAAAAAAAAAACTTTAAGACACGCTAACAACGTAGCGGGCTTTGCCCGCTATTTTTAATATTATAAAATGCTTTCCAACCCTGCTTTACGTTATTTATTTTCATTCAAAACACAAATGAACAAAACTACTTACGGGTCTATCTACCTAAGTTCGCACTTTACCAAATTATCTTAACATACACACGTATATTGTAATTTATTATGGATTCATTACTAACAATCCACTTTCATGAGAAAAAGTGATCAAATATTTATTTATTTTAAACCCATTGTTGTGCAGAATTATTTATTTGTGGTGGCTGGGTGAAGGCTTTAAATAAAAAAACTTTAAGTAAAAAACGAATTTAATAAAAATTGTGGGGGGGCGCAGCCCCCCGGGGGGGAGGGCGCAGGAATTTGGAAAATGCCACAAGTTTTACTATGCCAATAGAGTTTTTAATAGGCAATAAAATTTATACATATTTTTAATTCAGAATAAGTTTATCTAAATATTTCTATTACACTAAAAATTCAGACCTAGTTCTGAATAAAAAAACAAAAATATTTTATTGCAATTTCTAGAATTTTTCAAATTCCACTAAATTATAATAAATTGAAAATAAATCCTAAATTTGTCAACCATGCCTACTCCGCCTACTATTTGGAAAAATTGAAAATCATATACAAATTTCCTTCAAATCGGAGTAACCCACCTCTCACACCTTCCGTGTCAGTACCTGATTGCTTCGAAGACTTGAGTGAAATTTCAATTTAAATAGTTTTTTGTTAACACCTACACGCAAAAAAATAAGTTAGTAGAAAAATTAGTAAAACGTCTTGTATATCAAGTTTACTAGTTTTCAGCTGAAATTCCGTTTTCAGCAAAAATTTTAGTTATATTTTTTTAGCACTAAACTAATTTTGAACTAATGTTTTACTAATTTATTTTGCTACAAAAATTGTGCTGATAACCGCATTCATAGCGTGGACGACAACCAGATAGACAAGATGTAGATGTCGCAGCTTGTCTGGAAACGGAAATGACAAAAAAAGAAAAACAACCCTACACATAATCCATATTTAAATTTTCACAAAATAAATTAACTAAAGTAAAATTTCCCGACAAGTTTTTTGTGTTTTTTTCAGTCTACTAATATTCATCAAAAAGTTTAGTGATTTTAGAAAGGATTTTTTTCATTTGCAGTCGACTAAGCGTTAGCAAAAATTTTGCTGAATATTACTATTTTTTTGGTAAAAATCAGCTCGCTGATTTTCAGCAAACCTTTTGCTGAAATTACCAACTTTTTTGCAAGCACGCTCCAGACTAAAAATTTGCTGACACAGCAATATTTTTTGCTGACTTTACTGACTTTTTTTTTTGAGTGTAGTAATAATATCAATTAAAATATTAACTGAAAATAAAAAAATAATTTGAAAGTGTAAAAAAGTGAGTATATGTCATGTTTATATATTTGCAAAGGTTTTGGTTCTTAAAGAGTGAGATCGAAAATAACCGACACACATTTTCCCCAATAACTTTGTTTATGCAAATTCATTTTTTTTTTAATCACATCACCTTTTAAAAATATGTCAGATATTAAGAAAATTTTAATTTTTAATTTCTATTCGTTAATTCATCCACAATGGATAATCAAAAAAAAATGCTTGCTGAAATAATAAAAACTTTTCAACAAAATCCAATTTGGTCTTTTAAAAAAATTTAAAAAAAAGCATAATGTTCACCGTGATACTGTTTCCAGGACCATTAAACGATATCAAGAGGACCTAAATAAAGTCCGCAGGATATTAATAAAGCCAAAAAGGTTGAGAACATCCTTAGCAGAACTCTGAATGTATCAAGAAAAAAAGCCGCCCGATTAGCCCAATGTTCAAATTATTTTGTACGAAAAGTGAAAGCCAATGCAGGATTGAATACATTTAAAGCTCAAAAAGTTCCAAATAGGAATGCAATGAAGAATACTGAGGCAAAAACAAGGGCAAAAAAGTTAAAGTCAAATTTTATAAAAAATATAACTGCTGCGTAATGGACGAGGGTTGTACTAAAGGGCTGCATGAGTTCAATCGGTTTGTTATAGTCATTAAATCACATGGTGCTAGTGTGTGTGTATTACGATTTAAACCATCCTGTTACGACTAGAAAACAAATCAAAACGTAAGCGAGCTTAAGCATTAAACATGGCAACGAAAAAAACAATAAGTGCTTGTTGTGACACACGATTGTTCGCTACCATAACATAGTATTTAGTACTTTGAACTAGTGTTTAAGTATCGCAATGAATGCTATGGTGCGATGGTGTGTTGTGTTATAATATGTAGGTTTTATAAAACGAAAAAGTATAAATTTACACTCAGATAAAAAAGTTAGCAGTTAGTTAGTTGTTCTTTATTTTCAATTCAATGTTTGTTTTACAATTTTTATATTATTATATAAAAAAGTTAGTAAAAAAATAAATTAATAATGTTATTAATGCACAATAAATTATAAAAACAAAAAAATAATTTATATTAATTGTTATTTTAAAATTTTTAACTTAAAATACCGTTAACGATTCGAAACCCTTTCAACGAACTATTTTTAACCCTAAAATACCACTAACGAAGTAACTTAAAATACCGTTAACCTTAAAATAACCTAACGAAATAAATTAAAATACCGTTAACCCTAAAATAACTTAACGATATAACTTAAAATACCGATACCCTTAAAATAACCTAACGAAATTCTATAAAATAAAATTTACCAAATTCATTCCAAAAAAAAAAACATTTAAAAAAAATCGGTGGTATAATTAAACAATATTGAAAAATAAAATTAAAAATAAATAATATAATAAAACCAATACGTAGTAGAGTTTGCTAAAAACCCTACTCAATGTTCCTTAATGTATTCGTCGCTTTAGAGCTTTTTTTTGGTATCATTAGGGTATTTCACATATTAAATAGTTGAAATATTCATTACGATCAACTAAAGAATTTTTTGGGGGTAGACATTTGTCTATTTTAATTTTTTCATTAACACGAATGAAAACAAAACTCTCAACTAAAAGCATAACAAAAAAAAATACTCCATTTATTAGCATGATAGCTTTCAACAGAGTAGGTACGTATTTCGGTTACATACATCAGTGTTGCCAGTCTTTTCATACCTTATCCCCAATTTTTAATTTGCCATCCCAAAAAATTCCCAACTTTTATTTTATATAAAAATTTGTTTTCGTTAATTTTTTTCGAAAAATTAGTGGAAAAATACCATATTCGTTTATTTTTTGCGGTAAGTTGTACACTCAGACTCAATAAATTTGTGCTTACAACAAATTATAAAAAAGAACAAATAAATTTAAATAACAGCAAAGAAAATTTGAACCAAAATTTTTCATTTTAAATATTAAATAATAAACAGACATTTAATAAATAACAGACATTTTGTTGTGTATGGTACTGCATTAAAAAGTTTTAGCATTTCAGCAGATGGATTAACTTTTGACAATTGAGTAACTTGTGAAGTATACATTTAATTTAAGAAGAACTTCTTATAACTCTTATTAAATTTAAATAACTTTAAAAATTTTAGAACCAAAACGAATTCGAATTTTCACCAAGAGGAATTATAGTTTCTACGAACATTACCTTGCCAGACTCAAATTTTTGTAGCTAAAAATCATTCACTATTATCATCATTCTTAGAAAATATAAATATTTAGAATTATCAGGATTAAATTCATAAAAATATGAAAAAGCAATAATATATTTTATCCCCAAATGATCCCCTAAAATTTCGTATAATCCCCAATAAATCCCCAGTTCTACAAACGGAAGTTTTTATCCCCATTGATGATAAAATTGCCAATTTGGGGATAAATCCCCAAAACTGGCAACTCTGTTATACATAAGTTTTCAGTAACACTAAAACGATGGTGTTGATATTGTGTTGGTTGCTTAAGTTCACATTAATATGATGTGGTAATGTACTGTTGTCATCCGTGATAAACGATTCATGATGGGATTCGTCTCACTATCCATATGCTTTTTTGCCATCGTGTTTTTTTTTGTTGTGTATACTGATTCAGTCGTTATAAAAAGTAAAACCACACAACTTGTTATGGCTTGTAGGCTATCATGTGTCTTGAAATCTCATTTAAGATGAATCGTTCAGCCCTTTAGTATGTACTAGCCGACTTTTCGCAGCTGCCAGGACAAGATTTTTATGTTGCTGATGCCAGAGGAAATGTAGAAGAACAATATAAAACAAAAAAGCAAACCCAATTTCCAAAAAAATTCCTCGTTTGGCAAGCAATTTGCAGTTGCGTCAAAAGAAGCCAGTCGTTTGTGACTTCTGGTTCCATTAACTCGGAAGTATAGTAAAGCTACACTTGAATGGTATTCAATAAATAATGTACTTTTTGTACCTAGAAAGGCAAACCCACCAAACTGTCCGGAGCTCAGGCCTGTGGAGAGATATTTGGCTCTAGCAAAAAGAAGTATGAAGGCCACTAAGAAGGTATCTAAAAACATTTTAAATTTTAAACGTCAGTGGTGTACCTGCTCCAAAAAAGTCACAGAAGTAACAATAAAATCCTTAATGGCTGGTATTCCCGAAAAAGTGAATAAATTCATTAACGGCGATTGATTTTCAAAAAATTATTATATGCAACAATTTTGCATAAAGTTCTAATAAATAATAAAAAAAATTATAAATTTCTGTGTTACGTCGTTTAAATTTTATTCAACTTTATGTGTGTCGGTTTTTTTCGATCTCACTCCTTATACTAAAAATTTTCTATATGTGACCTTCTTCGAGAAAAGGGACCTAGTGTGTCAAAAAACGGGTTTCGATAAAAATGAGAAAAACATTAAAATTTTATTTTTAATTTAACTTTAAATGCGTTCTTCTCAAAACTTCATTTTCACACACTAGGTCCCTTTTCTCGGAGAAGGTCACATATATGCATGCACTTTAAGAAAAAAAAAGTTTGGGAATTATACAATACATAATTATATAACAAATATTTGCAAAAATATTTAAAAGTCAATTCAAATATTAATGGATTCAATTAAATACTTGTTTGGAAACAATTTTTATTTTTAATACATATTTAATTAGATATTTAAGGTTAATAATTTTTTCTGTGTATAGCCAAATGATTTTATTCCCTCAATTATAATCTCAATGAATAATTAAGATTACAAAAATGAATACTCAATTTTTAGGACTTTTTTAAAATTTTAATTTTTTGATTTTTTAAATATATTTTTCATTCTTATTATCAGGGTTTAAAAAACTACGAATAAAAAAATATTTTTGCTTTTACTACTGCTACTACTACAAACAATTCATGTAGCTTTAGTAAAAGCATCTGCCTGCTACTTAGTTTATACAAAGTAGGCAGTCATTGTTTTTGATCAACTCTATTTTTGTTCTTGTGCTACTGCTACCACTACAAACAAAACACGGAGCATTTGTAAATAGTAATAGCAGAAAAACGAAATGAACAACTACTACTGCTACTGCTACAAATACTGCTGCTACAAAAAAAAAACAGCAAGAGCAGAAAACGAAAAAACAAAGTAGTAAAACATAGAAAAACGAAATATGACTCCTTTCATGCTGAGTAGTTTTTTTTAGCGAAAGAATAAATGATTTTGGTTTATCTGATGTGTATTGGGCGCATACAAAATTACATAATAAACTTGAAATGTTTTAATTAAAAAAGCGGCTTATAAATTAATAAAGGTTTATGAATTCATATTTGAATATGTTTGACCCTTTGTATGCAATATGATTATAATCAGCACCAGCACACTCACAAAAAAAAGCCCGTACAAATAGTTTAAAATTCTACTAAAATAACAGAATATACTCGTATTTTCGATGAAGTTGAGCATCATGGCCTGCTAAATTTATAAAAATACAATAATTTAAAAGAAACGTTGTTTAATGGAAATTAAATTATTCAGTTGAAATCAGCATATCGTTGTTGCGCCTAAGAAAATAGCTATTTGTTTTCAAAAATTATTTGTGGAACACCTAAATTAGGTCTGTGTTGTGTGTCTTGGCCATTTTTTTTGGAAGTAATTCTTTTATAACTGAAAAGCTTGAAGTTTGGTTTATATGTGTGTAAAAAAATAATTTCCAAAAAGTTCCGAAAAACGCTGAAATAAAGCAGATTTGTATGTCTCCTCACAAAAAAGTTTATCGACAAATATGTAGCTATTTTCTTAGGAGCAGCAACGAATATATTTGTTGATTAAAAACAAGTAAAAATTCAGTTTTATGTTTGATGTTCCTATCTTACGGATATATAACAAAAATAATCTGCTACTGTCAGTAGTATTTTCTACAAGGTCATTTTAAAGTACAGATGGGCATCGATTATCCGTGATTCAATTAACCGGGAACATCAATTATCCGGGATCTATAAGGAAAGGAAGATTTTTTTATTTCAATCGATTAACCGTGATTACATCAATTATCCGGGATTGAAAAACATCTACTATTTATTTTGATGAAATTTGGTTTCAACATGTTAGCAACACTAAAATTAATATGTGTCTAAAACGAAATAAGGTTATTCCCTTGTTTGCATGTTTTTCCTCTGGTGTATAGTTGCAATTGAAATTTACGTAGTAAGGAGTGTTGGTGTGTAATTTTAGAATCGAGTAAAAAGCAAAGAAAAGTATTAACTATTCAAGAAAAATTTGATATAGTCAACGACTATTTAAAAAACATGTTTCTGTTCAAACACTATCACAAAAATATGGAGTGGGCAAACAAACAGTTTATGACTGAATAAAATATAAAGATAAAATATTAAAATATTGTGCAGAAAGTGATTTAGTTACTCGCTTCCAAAATCGAAAAACTTTAAAAAGTGCATTAGAGCGAAATACGAATGGTTCCGACAAAAACGTTTTAAAGGGATCCCAATTTCCAGTTTAATGATAATGGAAAAGGCTAAGTTCTTCCATTAAAAATTAAATATAAGCTTAGCATGTGAATATTCTCGAGGCTAGTTACAGAACTTTAAAAAACAACATGGAATTCACAAAGCATCTGCCGAATATGTATCTGCCACAATTTTTGTAAATCAGTTGGAAGAATACACATCAAAGGAAAATCTTATAAATAAGAAAATCTACAATGGAGGGGAAACAAGCCTTTTTTGGAAGTGTTTCCCTGAAAGCAGTTTTAGTTGCCATTATGAACATTTCTTATATGGCCATAAAAATTCAAAGCACATATTATAGAAAGATTAATATTATAGAATATTAGAGAACAAGATAAAATACAAGTCTACCGTATCTAAGAGAAGCTCTTAGCGGAAAATATGAAAGTTAAGGAAAAGAAACAAACCACAATAAATGAATTTTTTTAAGTAATTACATATGTAGCAATTAAAAACTTATTAACATTATATTTTGTAAGTTTGTATATGAATTAAATAGGTTTACCAAGGTTTTCAATAGAATTATTAGATATGTTTTTGGCCTAAGACTTCGCTCTCATGTGACTCCGTACGTAATCCAATTTCTTGGGTGCTCTTTTGTTAATTATGTAGTTATGAGGTTATTGATATTTTTTTACAAAGCAATGGTTAATGGGTTTCCGGACTATATAGTTGACAACTTTCTTTTGTCCAACTCGGAAAGAAACCCCCAACTGGTTTATCCAACACATCATACTACTATGTACGAGCGATCATTTCAGATTAGGCTTTCAAGAATATGGAACGATCTACCTCTATACCTGAGAGGTTTTGCTTTTTCACCCCAGGTCTTTAGGCGAAAGCTTAAGGATTATGTAGCTACTCATGAGTTATAGCTTTTTATTTGTGCTACTATTTTTATCTCTCTCGATCTTTTCTTTTTTTTATTATCGCTGCACTTAGGAAAATCTGGTGATTGTATTATTTTTTTTAAATATCTATTTATATTATTCAAGATAATGTTTTCAGTATTTTTTTTTTATATGATAGTTTTACTGTATTTTTTACTTATTTTTTTTATTATTTATTTTTATTATTATTTATTTTTATTATTATTTATTTTTATTATTATTTATTTTTATTATCTTATTATCTTTATTTAAATTATTTTTTTGTAGTAGCTTTTATTAATCATATATGGCCCCAGGGCTTTGGTTATGTAATTTGAAGTAAATAAATGCTGTATTTATTATTAAAAAAAAAAAAAAAAAAAATAAAACAAACATTTATATTAAAAAGCGTAAAAAATTTTACATCAGTTAACCGGAAAAATCGATTATCCAGAATGCGTCCGATCCCGACCATTCCGGATAATCGATGCCCAACTGTAGTTTTTAGTACACTCATATAAAAAAGTTAGTGCAAAATTTAAACCCGTTCTGATTCAATTAAACTAATTTTTCCGTTATTTTGTCTTTAAATTTAACTCAGTTTTAGCGTTCTTAAGCCTAAACCAGATAAACGCACTGTCAACCGTATTTTATTTTAGGACTTCGGTTAACGATTTTTGTCGAAACTTTATAAAAAGTATATTTAATAATCTGGCTAATTATGGGATAATCTTCAATGTAAAAAATAAAAAACGCTAAATCTGACGTGACTACATTGTTTTCATTAGCACCAAATAATTATAAAAATATTATCTTTTCAATCAAAGATAGGGATTATATAAATGGTTAAAATCATAATCTGTGAGATTAGATACTGAGTGTAAAAAATATCCATAAAAATCTCCAACCACTTCCTAAATCAGCGTAAAAACCGTCCGTCGCCATTTCAAGAATAAAATCTCCAAATGTGTTTGTAAATCGCCAAGTTTGGGAAGAAAGCGCTATATCTGACAACCCTAACAACAAATACTGATCTACGTATGTATTTTGTGTGTATCCTTATTTTGCGACAACCCTAAAGCTGCCTACACACTAGAGAACATGGTTGAGGGAACAAAAAAATATCAAAAAATTTTGTAAACACGAAATGCACGCTCTCAACACGCACACACACACAAACGCACTCACACATTCACAAAAAATGCTCTCTTTTTTTAAGTATGTTCCCTAGTGTGTAGGCAGCTTAACAACAAATACTGATCTACGTATGAATTTTGTGTCTATCCTTATTTTGCTCTCGCCCACCACTTGTTAACAATTTACCGTTGAAACAGTGCTGTCTTATTGTGACGTAAATTTATGTACACTAATTCTATCATTATGTGTCTTACAACTGTTAATTATTAAAACAATAAATAAAATATTGAAAAGTGAATTGGTACCACGGGTGGGTGCGGCTGGCTAAACTAATTCCAAACTAAATTCAGGTTTAAGAGTTTCTTTTTTTTTAAAACAATTTTTAAAGAAATTTTAAACCCTTTTCTCTATTTGTATTTAGTTTAGAAAAAATTTAGCCACCTCGCACAGGGCCTACGTAATGAAGAGAAATTGCAAATTATTCCTAATTAGGGGTGAGTTAAAAAATATATAATATAGTATAAAATAAAAAATTTTAAATACAAAATAAAAATCATAAAATCAATCGAATATTCCAAAACGGCAAATTAGCATCTTCATGCTCTGTTCTGTTTAACAAAAACAATATAAAATACATACACACACACACACAGTACTGAAAAAACCAAACAAATAATTCATTTTTAAACAACCAAAAATATTTCTATGACTACTCTGCTGAGTAGTAATTTGGGAGTCATGTATGTTTGGCTGCTACTGCTCTTGCTTAATTTGTAAGTAGACGATTGGTGCTGCGGTAGTTTTCAATTTCAAAACAAAGATGTGTGCTACTGCTTAGCTAATAAAATTTTTGTGTAGTGGTAGTAGTAGCTGAGTAGTAATTTGGGAGTCTTGTCTATCTGGCTGCTACTGCTACTTGTTGAATTTAGTAGCAGACACATCGATTGATGCTGTGGTGGTTTTCAATTTCAAAACAAAGCTATGTGCTACTGCTGAGCTACAGAAAAGTTTGCATAGTGGTAGTAGTAGCGATGTGATGACTTTTAGTTTTGTTGTTTTTTTTACTACAATAATCGTCATTTTTAGTTACTACTGCTACTTTAGTCGTAGCTTTTTCAACCCTGCTTATTATACCCTACACCACTACGTCAACAGGGTATTTTGAGTTTGTGCTGATGTTTGTAAAATAAAAATATATTGAACCTAGTTCCATCTTTTAGTATTTGCATTTAATGAACTATCTTAATTCAAATAAATTAATGTCTTTTTTAATAAAATTTTATGAAAATATATTTAGTTAGAATGTTGTTCTACCTCAAGTCCAAATTCTAGTATGATATTTTCATGTTAGATTTTATTTGTTGTTTCAAAAAAGGTTGATCATTTTCATGATAGACAATACAATTGTTTCGTAGCCATCAAACTACTCTTCAGTTGTCTGCAATAAGAAAATGATAGCTTTATTACACAAACCGAGACATTACATAAGGTACAAAAAATCAACGGGACGAGAATTTTTTACCTTCGTATATGATTTGGTAAAACCAGCTATAAATCAACTCCTTTTTGAAAACTTTAATATTATTTATTAAAAATTTCTTACACCCAATGAAAGACTTATGTTAAAAATAGTTTCATAAAAATTTGTTAGACTTATTCATTCACTTTGTGAAAAACACTTTATAACTATAATGAACATTTTCATTAAAACTCGCCTAAGAAAAGTCTCTCTGTGTAGTGTCGTCATGTCGATGCAAGGATAACAAGAGTTTTAAGGATGTTCAAAATTTGGTTAAAATTTAATTGACTTTATCGTCTTTGTTTTATTCATTTAAAACAACAGTCGACATTAATTACAAAATTTAATGTGAAAAATTGTCCACAAAACTACTACTAGAACATTTAATAGAGTGGGCCGAAATGTAGCCAACCACTGCATAAAAGTTGTGGGATAATACTACAAATCGACAAAAATAAAATTTTGAAAATCAGGCAATGTCTTCTGATGCTGCAGAAAAAACTGCTAAAATTAGCAGATTATTTTTGCTATACATATATTAGTAAGATACAAACAGCAAAAATAAAACTGTTAAATATACAGAATTTTAGTTAAATTTGAGTTAAATCTTTGTTAATAGAAAATAAGAAATTAACCTGCTAAAATCAACAAAAAATTTGCTAAATAATAAGTGGTCTAAAATACACAAAAAAAAAATTAAATTGTCAAAGTTTTTGTTTCGATTTCTTTTTTTTTTTTAATAGAAATTAGCAGTTTACTATTTTTTAGCAATCATTTCTGTTAATTTTAGCAGGATAGACTGCTATTTTTAGCTTAAAAATAACAAAAATTTTGTAGATATAACAGTTTGTTTTTGCTAGTTTTAGTCTACTAATATTTAGCAAAATTTAAATATAATTAAAAATGTGTAAATTTAGCAGTTTTATTGGAAATGGTCCCAAATGGAAGAAATCGATTTTTTTTTTTTTTGGAAATCGTTAAAAGTTGGACGAAAATGGCTTCTTTTGGAAAAAAGTGTATTAATATTAAAAATTCCCAAAATTCGAAATTTCGAAAAAATTATTTTTTATTCCATTTATTCATTTAATATAGTCAAAATGATTCATACATGAAATTTTGACTTCATCGGGTATCATTAACCCACTTTAGACTGGAATCCAAAATGACCCACGAATTTGATAAAAATGCAAAAACGTATTTTTTTTAAAATAATTTTAAAGATTTTTTAAAATGTCTAATTTGGAGATGTCGATTGCTATTTGTACCACATAATAGTTGCTTAAAGAAAAAAAATAAATTGGAAAAAATGATAATTCGAGTTTGTGTTTGGAGTAGGGATACCGATCCCGAAATCCCGATCCCGATAAATCCCGGGATCCCGAAAAATCCCGGGATTTGTAAAAACCAGTCCCGTTCGGCATCCCTAGTTTGGAGCGACTGCTTTTCAGGACATTTTACAAAAATTGCTCATTTTGTCAAAAATTTTAAAAATTTTAATGTTTTCATCAAATTTTACACGGTTTTCGGAAAAACAGCACTCAAATTTGGTTAGATTATAATTATCTTTTCATTTCTTTAAAAAAAATTTAACCTTTAGTGGCCTGGGGTCAGAAAAGACCCATTGGACTTAATATTGATTATGACTACGAGATTGTAAAGCCATTAAATTGATAAAAAAAATCTCAACTGGATAAAAATAATTATTTTATGTAACGTGATCCATATGGGGTTAATTTTAATACTTTTGGCCAAAAACTCCCCACTAGGAAATTTACAGAATAATGGGTCATTTTGAATTCCAGGCTAAAGTGAGTTAATGATATCCGATGAAGTCAAAATTCCATGTGTGAATCATTTTGACTATATTAAATGAATAAATGGAATAAAAAATAATTTTTTTTCGAAATTTCAAATTTTGGGAATTTTTAATAGTAATACACTTTTTTTTCCAAAAAAAAAAATCGATTTATTCCATTTGGGACCATTTCCAATAAAACTGGGGGGTGTAATGACAAATCTATTTTTAAGGGACACTCTAATATATATATATATTCCTATAACTCCCACTGGAGCATAGGCGCCACAACGTGGAGAGGGTATTATAAGTTTGTGCTGATGTTTGTAACACCAAAAAATAATGGTCGTAGACCCACCTTATAGTATACCGATCGGCTCAGAATTTTTTTTATTTCGATTTAACGATATTGTTTATACGCTGCAGGTCGCAAATATTAAGATATTTTGATGAAATTTGGTACACCGACCTATATCGGCCCAAGGACGAAGCCTATTGATTTTGGTTAACACCGGTCCATGTTTAGACCTAGTGCCCATATAAGGGTCCCCCCAAAATTGGCTTGGTTACACGCTGCAGGTTGCAAATGGTCCAGAGAAAAAACCGATAGATTCTAGATAAGAATCGGTCCATATTTGGACCTATCGCCCATATGGGCTATATTTACGATTTTCTCTTCTTTTATAATTTTATAGAAAATTTTGACACAAGTCCCATTTGAACCCATTCGAATTTCGTATCCAAACATTAGTTGGCTCTTAACCAGACTGGTGTAGGGTATTGTATAGTCGGCACGCCCGACTTTAACCTTTTTACTTGTTTTTAACTAATTTTTAGTTGCTTTTTCTGCTAGTTTTACAGATTTATTTCTATGAGTGTGTGCATTGAACACGTAAAAAATGTAAATATAGAAAGAAATTCTGTTTGGAATTGATTTTCCCTCTACTTAAGGATATTATAAATGCAGAGTGGTCACTAGGAAGCTTTATTATGGTCACACTGAGCATTAAATATGGGAATTTCTCGCAATTCTAAAGAGTCGTCCTAAGGCCAGAATGGAATCCGAATAAATACAAGCCTACAGCAAATTCATTTTTACAATTTGTTACATAAGTTTTGGGATTTTATCATATTTACTTTAATAAAAAATATAATTAATCGCATTATCGATTAATCGTATTAAATTATTCGAATTATTCGAAATTTGGACATTTTAAATAATTGGAACAATTTTTTGGAACAAAATTGTTCGACTAATCGATAGACAGCGTATCACTCTGAACACGAATATGCCACAATTTTTAAAATCGGTTGAGAAGTTCTCAAAATGTGATCGTTTCTTTTCGAATTACTTTAAATCTTAAAATTTTGTTTTGAACTGGTACAATCTGTATAAAATAATCAAACATTATCATTATATTTGAACATTTTTCAACTTTGGCCCACTCTAATATTTAATGATGTCACTTTACACTTCCTTAGGTTATGCAAATTCTGCCTTTTATTTAACTTTTTTTTTTTTTTGATGTGGGCTGTGTTGGCTGATGTTAGATGTCATTGTTTGTGCCTTTTTTGTTTGTTGTATGTATTTGTTGGTTGGTTTGTTTTAGGTGGTGCCTAACAGATTTCTTATCTAGTGGCCATTAAAACAACAAAATCAGGTAAAATACCGAAAAACTTGTAAGTGTCACTATAAATAGACACGTTGAGTGATAAACGATTTTAGTAATAGAGTGAGTGAAAAGTAAAGGCTCTCCTTTGCTGGCTCTGGCACATGTAAGGAAAAGGAAAGGAAATTTTTAGCTAAACGACATTTAACATTTTTTTATAGCTACTCGTATTTACTCAAGCACATAAAGCTCAGTCAGCCCAGCGCTATCATTGTTAGATGTGTTTGGTTTTTTTGGTTTTCTCTATACATTTGAATAAACGGAAATGAACCTTTTTACCGGTTTTGCAACGTTTCGTTACACTTGTTATTATAAACTTACTTTTAGATTTTCTTTTCTCAACTATCGAACAAAAGGAGTAGAAAGTATTTTATTTAACGCTTGGGGAGAATATACGAACACCTATAAATAATAACAGGCGTTTTTGATGACATTGAGTAACGAAAAATGTTTCAATAAAATATGGTTTTGTGGTTAAGGTAAGAAGACAAGAAAACATCCTGTGAAATATTTTTGAATTTAATGATGTTAAATGGTTTTTAAGTGAACTACTAATTTTCCTTTTTCTTTTACTTAAGCTTAACAAAAAGTTTTGCAAAAATATGCTAAACTGTTATAAGAAGTTAATAAAAATGATGACTGGGCAGCAAGAAAAGTATAGAAAATAGGAAAAGTATTCCAAATAAAACTCTGCGATTTCTATGAAATTTGGATATGTGATAGAGAAATCTAAGAACAATTTGTCTCATTTTTTCGGGTATTAACCCTCTAATGGCTAAGGCAGCCAAAAAGCGGTCTTTAGATCTGAAGTAGTTTTTGGCGAAATAGCATTTTTTTTATTATATTAATTGTATTCCCAGTGTAGAAAATGATTACCAGATACGTGGTTATGTAACTACATATGTACTTGGTAATGGTAACTAGTTACTTTTGTTATTACATTTCTTATTACCTTTATATGGGGATGTCGCGAAAAATAATGAGTTATGGTTACACACCAGCATACGAAGAATCAAAAAATATATCGTTACCTATGTGCTTACCAGTACTAACAAAAATAATGAGTCTAAAAATAGATTTTCAAAAAAATAAATTATATAAAAAAAATATTTTTTATTGTATTTTTTTTTTAAATAAAATTTGCTGTTGCGGGAATCGAACCTGGGTCTACAGATTGCAAGTCAATAGCCCTACCATCTGAGCTATATCGACATGTAATATTTAATAGATAAAAACATAATTGACCTGCTGCACACAAGTAAGCTTACTCGCCAACATACAAAAAATCAAAAAAATATGTGGTTACATATATTCTTACCAGTGTTTAAAAAATATTGAGTCTAAAAATAGATTTCAAAAAATTGGTAGTCCAAAAAATAATGATATGTCATTACCGTTTCTACACTGGGTTATATCGATAAAAAAATATAATTTACTAATTTACTTTCCTTCAAAATTTTGTGCAGCGAACGATTTTCAATCGAGACCAGAGACTATTAATTATAGAGATAGAAAATCAAAACTTACACTACTCACCGATAGAGGGCGCTGAACTTTAGTATTACCTGTGCAACTATTTAGTATTAATTTAGTATCAGCTGAGCCTATATATAAAAACTAAAAAAAACTGCTGAAAACTGCTCAAAGTAAGGAAAAAACAAGCGAGGAATATATTCAAACAATAAAATTTTAAATATCCGTTTGCTTTTTTGCTTTGTTGTTTGTTATTATTTAAATTTAAATAAAAAAGGAAAATTGCACAATCAAAGTGCCATCTAGTGATAACGATTTTGTTATAACTTATTTTTTTAGTGATGCCATACCCCTGATCAAGACTGATGTAAAGTCAAATTTTGGTAAATTTGAAAAAATCAACTTTTTAAAAAAAATATTAAAAAAATCATCAAAAATATATTTCCGCCTTGGCTTAAATTATTGAATAATAAGCTTAGAGTCTCTACTTTTGCAATGAGTTGTTATTTTAGATCCAGGATTGACGGGATACCGTCAGCGAAAATAGCCACAACTTCTTTAATATATTTACAGCGTTGCCAAGTTGTTCCAACAAGTAAGTACAAAAAAGGGCTTCGGGCCCGCTTGATATAAAATAAAATATTTGAATTTAAGAGTCTTTGTATAAAGTACAAACAAAATTTTTACACCGTAAAAATCGGCAAAAAATTATAGTAGACAAAAGACAGCATAAAAAACTGTTATATTTGCAAAATTTTAGTTATATATACTAGGACAGGGGTGGCAAGACTTTTTTCGCTGCGTGCCAGAAACGGACAAATTGTTTTTGTAAAAATTTCTCGCGTGCCACCTTAATTTTAGTTGTCTTTTAAAAGTCATTTTTTTAAAATTTGGAAAATTGCTCTTAAAAATATTATCGCAGATGTACATATTTATCAGCGCTACGGATAACCCCAGGAAATAACCCCCAAAGGGAAAAATTAAATAACATCCAAGAAATGACGTAAAAATCTTTAAATATTGAGATTATTTCATTATGAAAAAATCCCAAATTAAATAAAATTAAAACAGTTTGAACATTATTGCCTTTTTTATGTGGTTATTCCATTTTTGGTGGTTATTTAATTTTGTTAAAAAAAGTTAAATTATTGGGCGCCAACAATTATTTAAGTACGTAAGAAAAATAGTTGAACAATGTGCTTCGGGGAAAAATTTGATTTTGTTAAAATAAATCGCGCGGTTTTTATAATCATAATAATGAATAAAAAGCAAATATTATGGATTTGAACAGAGAACTTTCTATTTCAGATGAATTGGCTCTGCGAAACACGATCATAATCCAATTTCAAAATCCAACAAAGGGGGTTATTTCATTATGAAACTTATGGGTTATTTCGTAGCACCTATTTTCCCTTTAAAAAAAACTTAATTTTTTAGATCCAATTTTAATGCAAGTTGTTTTCAATTTCTGTGCAATTTTCTAGTACTTTTTATTTCTCCGATTACACTATGCGACAGTCAAAATCGGGATGGGATGAAACCAACGGGAAATGTTATATCGGTCAAAAACAAGTTATACGTGTCCCGGCGTTTCGCTGGGTCACCCCTAGGAATCGAGATATATCTTTTTTTTGACATAACTCGAGAACCACTAGTCCGATTTTGCTCAAACAATTTTAAAATAATTAAAAATTACAATTCCTTTAATCTGTTCATATAACGTTTTTTTATATACTCAACAGTTTTGCCGGTAAAAATAAATGTTTGTTACCGCTACTATAAAAATCAATAACCTTTTGTTTATTACTTTTTTTTTTTTAATATTTTAGGCAAAAAATATTTTTTTCTTCATACATTTATTTTTACCGGCAAAACTGTTGAGTATATAGAAAAACGTTATATGAACAGATTAAAGGAATTGTAATTTTTAATTTTTTTGAGCAAAATCGGACTAGTGGTTCTCGAGTTATGTCAAAAAAAAGACCTCCAAAGGTCAAATCGATATATCTCGATTCCTAGGGGTGACCCAGCGAAATGCCGGGACACGTATAACTTCTTTTTTACTGATATAACTTTCCCCGGTAGTTTGAACCCTTCCCGATCACTGACCCCTACCATTTGTCTCACAGTGTTATGAGGCATTTTCTCATCGAAACTTTTAAACTTC
The DNA here is from genome assembly GCA_949987735.1 of Leucophora obtusa. Lineage (NCBI taxonomy): Eukaryota > Metazoa > Arthropoda > Insecta > Diptera > Anthomyiidae > Leucophora > Leucophora obtusa. Next base: position 33,014,660 of record OX465299.1, on the reverse strand, counting down.
TTTCAATCTAGAATTTTAGAAATTTTCCCAGAATTTTCTGATATGAAACTCTATGAAAAATTTCCCAATTATGGAGTTACATCACACATTTTTGTAGCGAAATTTAACATTTAACTGAATTTTTTGCTGGTCTTCCAATAGTTAAAATTTTTTGAAAATATCCAACAAAACGTTGCGTGCCACCAAAAATCCACTCGCGTGCCACTACTGACACGCGTGTCATAGTTTTGCCAGCCCTGTACTAGGATGTCCCCTAAAATAACCATTTGTCGATTTTCGTTCATTACACCCCAAATGGGCCATTTTGAAAAAAAGTGTATTATTATTAAAAATTCCCAAAATTCGACATTTGGAAAAAAAATATTTTCTATTTCCCTTATTCATTTAATATAAACTGTATTTTCGCTCATACCTATCAACGTTAAGTATTTAAAGCAAATCTACGTTTTACCTGTTAAGGTGCGTTTACAATGATGAAGTACTCCAATCTGTAGCAAATTTAGTTCTTTTCTCTTTCTTACTAATACATTTTTGTATTTTGCTATCTTTTTTTATTCCACTCCAGAGTCAAAGTTGTTTGACGGATTTGTTGCACTATAGAGTTAACATTGATCAATTAATTCTTATTAGACTAAAACACTTAAATCTTATTAGAATATAAGTAAATATAATTATATTTACTTGTATTCAAAAAATCTTTAACCCTTAGTTGCCGAGGGACAAAAAAGATCCATGCAACTTAATTTTAATTATGGCTACAAGATTATGAAGCCTTTAAATGGACTAAAAAAATTTCCAAGAATTATTATTTTGCGTAACTTAATCTATATAGGGTTAATGTTTTCACTTTTTACCAGAAAACCAACCCACTAGGAAATTTACAGAACAACGTCTTTCAGTTAAGTAGGTTTGAGGTAAAGAAAGATTATTAATTTGCAAATCAGAACAGTTCTAGTTTCTGCCTTTTTTTATGGACAGGCTTCATCAGTGATTTTCCATTAAATTGTATTATTGTTTGTATCTGTCGGCTGTAGGAATCGAACCCATGCACTCCCACATTACAAACGTAACTATACTAGAGTTCGACAGATTAGCCATCTCACCTACGTAAGGCCTTGCTCATAGTGTGGCTAATTCATAGTTTTTCTTTCCTATTCAGCTTTCTGTTATCTCCTCCCTGTCACCTTTTTCGCAAATGTTGCCACACTGACGTGTGGTTTTTTCCTTCAAGTGCAGGCAATTTGTGTCTATCGGAGACGGACTGCCAGCAGGGCATTTTTATTTTTCTAGTAAAGTGTTGTTTTTTTCAAATGCGTCATATAGACCAAATGCAATTAATATTATTATTAATATGCATTTTTATTAATTTTCATTAAGAAGGTTTGAGGTTAAGAAGAAGAATAAACATTTCAGATTTTTATTAAATTCGGTTATACATATGATAGAGGGCATAAAACTAACGAATAAGCGCAATTCTTTATATATTCTTATTTTTAAGGATTAAAAATGTGGGGTTAGAAATGACCCCAGTTTAATTAATTATTAATAATAATTAATAACTACACTATGTAGTGTAGTTATTAATAATTTTCTGAACTTAAGAGCGATGCGAACTTAGCTTCTATTTTTTATTTTAAATTGGGTTTTTGTTTAAATTAAAACGAATTCAGTATAAAATTTGGGATTTAAACTTTCAAAATGGGAATGAGTTAAAACTTTTCGGGCAACACTGATACCCATTAAACAGAGCAGTATTGCCAGAAAAAACAAAACAGCAGCCAGCGCCATCTGTTGCATTAGAAACCTGTATTGCCGTAATTCAGGATTATTACAATTATGTATATTTATTACAGCTTTCTACATTTACCTTATCAACTGTAACGTTTCGAAATTGGATTACATACTCTCATTCGAGCGATATCTTCATATGTGCAATATTCCGGTAATGATTTATTGCTCTGTGAGTTTAATTGATGTTTATTAGACCGACTCACCTTATATGGACAGAAAAAAGTAAAAAAGTGCCCTCCTCAAAATAAACCTTTGTTTGTTTTATGATGATTCCCAAAATATTTCGGGTCTAGGAATGAGATCTCTCGAGCTGGACCATTTTTAAAAAAAGGCCTTTTTTTAGTTTTTGTAAGAAATTTGCATCTTAGCTGAAGACAACATACTCAATATGGGTATCATATGAAAGGTTTTAGAGGCGAGTCTAGCGGTATATATAACATGTTCAAGCATATCCTGACATATCCTATTTTCAAGGATATTCTATAAAAAAAAACTAATTTTTTACTCTTTTGTACAGAGATATTTGTAATTGAAATGTCAAACTTACATATGATAATCTATAGACGATTTAAGTGAACACGTGTTTCAGATTTTTTGAAATTCGCAATTTTTCGCGCTTTATCAGAAATCCAAATTTCTTTGTCATCGTAAAACAAACCAAGGTTTATTTTGAGGGGGCACTTTTTTTACTTTTTTTCGTGAGTCGGTCTAATGTTTATATATTTCAAAAATTAAAAAAGTTTTTATGATTCCATTGAACTTAAATAAATTTAAAATATAAATCAATGTTTTTGCGAATTAAATGAAAACTTTTTACCAATACTGAGACTTTTTATCAGCAATACCTGGTGGAAAAAAAATAGGCAAAACTGAACTGCGGATTTTTACGACGATTTGTTTTAAATTCATTTGATGATTTTTTTTTAAATAGCGTCAAATTGACGTTTTCCGGAAATCATCTGGCAGACCTGTACCGGTGTTCTGTAACTATGTGAGAAGTTACTCACATAAAGATTGCAACTCTACGATATTTAAAACAGGGTGAGTCACAAAATTTTAAACTAAATATAAGTAAATTTTTTTACATACCTCTGGCTAAATTTGACATTATAATACTCACTCTGTTTTAAATATGGCACAGTTGCAATTTTTATGTTAGAAACTTCCCACATAGTTACAGAACACCGGTACTGATTTCTAATATGTAAGTATGTTAGTTTTTTTTTTTTTTTAGTTCTAAACACTCTATTATAATTACTCAGACAATTTAACCCATTTTTCTGCTGCATTCATAATATGATAATTATAAAAAACATTCCTAATGCTAGTACTAGTGATGGTGGTATTTAGTGGATTGTTGACGATGATGATGATAATGATGGTGGTGTTAATGGCGGTTTTTAATAGGAAAAAAAAGTTTACTTTAAAACACTCACTGATGCACATATCCACACACTTTATAGCTTACACTTGGTTTTTTTTAATTTCTGCAATTTGCCACTTTATTCATTCATTTGAGCCACAATACGCATGTAAATGCTTTTTGCGTGTTCTTTTTTTCTAACAGATGTTGCTGTATAGAATATGTACATTTTGTAACAAAAAAATTAACAAAAATATGTGTATATCACCTACATGCAGAGGAAACTATCAGCAAATGGTTTTATTTCCGTTGGGAAAAACTGAGAAAAACATACACATTGGTTTTTTGATGATTATTATACAAATTAATAGATTTTTTTAATTAGGAAATTATATATATAAATAGGTTGTTCACAAGAGGTGTGCTATATGTTGTATGGTCCTAACAAAAAACGGGGCTGCTAAAGTTTTTATTTGAGTTTAACAACGATTTTCTATTGGATTTTCTATCTGTTAGCACACTCAAACATAGGCCACTAAACATACGTAAAAATGTTGTATCATCAACAACTCTGTTTTTTGTTAGGACGATACAACGATACAACAAATAGCACACCCCTTGTGAACAACCTTAATCTTCATGTGAACTGCGAAAAGTTTAATTAAAATTGTTTTAAATAAAACATGACCGTGCTGTGATTCGAACCCTGTCTGCCAGTTTGCCAGACAATCGCTCTACACACTAAGCTAGCGAGACAGATAGCGTAAATAATAAATGAATGATAACAATGGCTAACATGTAAACTCTCTTGCCAACGTTGGCCCAACATCAGGAAAACCAAATATAGATGGTCATAAAAGATTTAAAAAAATATATATATTTAATAAAACAGTTAAATTTAATAAAAAAATTTAATTTTATAAAAAAAAAACAAAAAAAATTATAAGTTCGTGAACGGAATCGAGCACGACTTCGACTTTAAACTTTTTTTGATCAAAGCGTAATCATTTTTATAAAATCAGTTCAGCGAATATGTACAACTACTTACAAAAATTCCCTCGTCGAATAAAAATAATTAGTTTTGATACCGAATTATTTGTAGTAGGCCTAATTCTACTGCTTATTATTTACATATTACTAATGATCATCTAAAGGGTTCTTTAACAGGGTTCTTTAGAAAGACAGGGACAGCAAACGACGCCATATTTCTTGCCGCTCTTTTGACATTTCTCTTCAGTAAGGTTTGCCATTTCATGATGGAAAGATATACGAGCCAACAACGAGTCGAAATTATTAAAATTTACTACCGAAATTCGGAGTCAGTGGCCTCAACGTTAAGAGCGCTACGTCCAATTTATGGTCGTCACAATGAATGGCTTCGTCAATAAACAAAATATGCGTTATTGGTCAGACAGCAATCCACACGTACTCCATGAGTCATTGCATCCCGAAAAAAATAAGGTTTGTTGTGGTTTATGGGCCGGCGGCGTCATTGGGCCGTACTTCTTCCGTGATGATCAAGACCGGCACGTTACTGTGAGTGGGAATCGCTACCGTTCAATGATAACCGAATATTTTTGGCACCAATTGGATGATATGGACTTGGAGGACATGTGGTTCCAACAGGACGGCGCCACAAGCCACACAGCGAATGTCACAATCAATTTATTGCAAACCAAGTTTGGAGAACGTGTTATCTCACGAAATGGTTCAGTCGATTGGCCGCCTCAGTCGTGCGATTTGACGCCGTTGGACTATTTCCTGTGGGGCTACGTCAAATCTATGGTCTATGCCAACAAGCCAGCGACGATTGATGAACTTCGTACGAATATCGGCTGATTTATGCTTGAAAACCGTCGAAAATTGGATTCAGCGTCTGGACTTCTGCAAGCGTGCCTGTGGTGGCCATACAAAAGAGATCGATTTCCATACATAATGGCATCGAACGTACTTTCACAGGAATAAAGAATTTCATTGATATCCAAAACCGTTTTTGTTTTATTTAAAAAAAACTTTTGTAGCGCTCTTATTGAAGAACCCTTTATTACTGAGATTTGCTATTGAAAAAACCTCTTTGTTCTTGGTCGCCACCACAAAAGGTTTTTAAAAATTAATTAAATATGAAGAATTTTTACATATTTTTCATAAATTCCCCTAAGTCAGAGATTTACATATGCTTATTCATAAAAAACTTTTTATCTTATTAAGTCCTAATTGATGGATTTTTGTTGTTGTTTTGCATGTTAACTTGTTTTATTAAACTGTAATTAAATTTAAGAGATTTTTGTTAATACAGGCCTTAATCTTAAACCCTTCTTAAGCAAGGTTAACACCTTAAACACATTCTCAACAACATTTGTTATGTCTTAACTAATGTTTATCATTCTTTTCTGTGACTTTATAATGAAAATGCCCTAAATTGTTTTTAATATATTCCTTAAACTTCTAAGAACTTTGAACAAGGGAACATTTTACTAAATTTGTATATAATTTTGTTAAATATATTTGACTGTTGCTTGAGTTTTTAGTTCAAGCATGTGTGAATTCTTTGTTACAATATAAACACACTTCTAAAGCAACTACAATTTTAAGTTCATATTAAATACTTAAGTGACAAAGAAAAGAACGAAAAAAAAATTATATATGATAAGACTCATAATAAAATGTTAAACATTGGGATGAAATACTTAAATTCTGTGAGCAAATTACTAAAATAATTATAATATTAAACTAAATGGAGAGAATATTAAATAAATTCACTTTTATGAAAATAGATTAAGTCGATAGGCTATAAACAACATGATACTAAAGACACTATTAATGACAGAATAGGGTCGACAAGTAAAGTGTTATTTTTCCAGAAAGGACAATAATTACAACGAAATTATTTTATTATTTTAAAACGGCGTAATAATAAAAAATAGTTATTTTTAGTTATAGTTAGTTAATCGTAATTAATATTAGAATTGATTACTAAAGAACTGTTTTTCTAAAGCTCATTATATAGGAAGGAGAAGAAGAAAATATTTTTATGGAAAAATTTAACAGACACAAAGGAATCACCAGACTGCCGCAGTTTCGTCTCCAACCAAAGGCTCGTCACATAAACTGCCAATTGATCCAAGTATTTTAAATGTTAGTTTGTCTCTATATGAAAAACTTTTGTGTATTGCCATGACCGGGAATCGAACCGGCAGCCCTCTACACATGCTATCACCTCTTAGCGAGATACACCACGGTCGACACATCGATGAGTGTGGCTAATTGAAGTTTTGTCAATCACAGCCTATACAATCAGGCTTGCCAGATACTTTTATTCGTTATCCCCAAACAAATCTGGAAATATCCCCAAAAAATCCCCAACTAGAAGAAATGTTAAAAAAAAGTACTCAAGTTTATTTAATTTCCTCAAATTTTTACGATTTTTAACTAATTTTTTAAAGAATTCATAAATTCGAATTTTTCAAGTTTGCCTCCACAATAAAAATATAATTCTTTAATTTGACTTTTAAATCTGAATCAATTTTTAAAAATTTTTAAATTGAATTATTTATAATCCGCGAATCACATCATAAAACGAAAAATTTAATCGAATCGAAATTGATTCAATTCAAATTTGAATAAATCTTATATTGACTTTATATAATTTAAATCATTGATTTAAAGTGATAATCAATTATTAACTAATTGATAAAATCAATAAATTTTAATGCCAGCTTATTCAAAAAGAAATTGTTTTTTTCAATATTTTTTTCATTGAATTGTTACCGAAAACATATACTTAAAATGTTGAAATTAGTAAAATTAGGTGAAAAAAACTTGGCTAATATTTTCTGAAAATTATTCAAAATTAATATAATTTCCAATATTTACGAAAGGTAGTAAATATCCCCAAAAAATCCCCAAAACATTTTTTAAATTCCCAAAAAAATCCCCTGTCCCCAATTAAATTTTTTGTCCCCAATACCAACAAAATATCCCCAAATTTGGGGACAAAACCCCAAGTCTGGCCAGCCTGTCTACATTGTATGTTTATAATCAGAAGAGCGAGAATTAACTAATACATGAGCAATTTAATTTTCAATTAGAATGTTTCCTCCACAGATTAATATACAGATATGAATCAGCTGATTTGTCAAAAGAAGTATTCTCGAATCGTATGGAAGTCACGTCAAGAGGGAGATAACAATATAACATCTCCATACATTTTGTAGTGCGCATTTTTTGTATATATCTGCCTCTTTTTAGACTGTGCTCTCTCTTTTCTGGTTGTCTTAAATTTTTGCATTTCATTTTGCTCATTTTCTGTCGGCCATTTTGCCCAAATCAGCTGATTCATATCTGTGTATTAATCTGTGGTTTCCTCTCTTGATCCTATTGTTTTCTCCTTTTCACAAGTAATTATCAAATTATGTACACTCAAAAAAAAAGCCAGTAAAGTCAGCAAAAAATGTTGCTGAGTCAAAAAATGTTGCGAAATTTTACTTTAGTTAATTTATTTGCTGAAAATTTAAATATAGAAATTGTGTAGAGTTGTTTTTCTTTTTAATCATTTCCGTTGTGTGTTCTACATCCAGACAAGCTGCGACATCTACATTTGTTTATCTGGTTGTCGTCCACGCTATAGTTGCGGTAATCAGCACAATTTTTGTAGCAAAATAAATTAGTAAAACATTAGTTTAAAATTAGTTTAGTGTTAAAAAAATATAACTAAAACTTTTGCTGAAAACGGAATTTCAGCAAAAAAATTGCTGAAAACTAGTAAACTTGATATACAAGATGATTTACTAAGTTTTCTACTAACTTATTTTTTTGAGTGTAGTATATACAGTAAAACTCGTTTAAGATGAACTCATTTCAGACGAATTCTCAGTTGATACGAACTAATTTTAAAGCTTCAACACATATTTGGTTCGATTATATTACCTAAAGCGGCGATTATTTAAAGAAGGGTGCAATTGCTGAAATACTATTTTTTTAATTAATTAAATATAAATTAAAATAAAAAATACTATTTTATACTATTTTATTGAAATGTTTTAATTATTTTAAAAAATAATGTATATTAGTCTGGTCCAAAAAAAAAGTTGGAATTGTCGCGCTCCACAACCCTACAAATATGCCATTATGAAAATAAATATAGTCTGATAAAAAAAGTTTCCAAAAAGGTTTTGTCTGGAGGTTGCAGATTGCAACTGAAGTTTTAAGGTTCTACTTGTTGTATTGTTTTTAATTAATTAAAAATAATGGAAATGTGATTACTTATCATATTTAATTAACAAAAAAAAAAAAACCCTGAACCCGGTTTTAACGTTTTAAAAAAACAGAAATCGGTTTTTTAAAAATAGCAATTTTCGACCAAACTGAAAACCGGTCTTCTGAAATGGCCGGTTTTTTGGACACCCTAGTTCAAAATGCAGAGTAGAATTACTTAGAAGCTTATTTGATATTTTAGTATCCAGTGTAGAAACGGTAATGATACGTCATTATTTTGTTGACCGCCTGTAATGACACTGACTTACTTTGCGCATTCTTTTAAGACATATAATAGTGAGTTACTAATAACTAGTTACATTTTCCATTATTTAAAAACACAAAATAATGCGTTGCCAATAATGACTTATTTTTATTATTAGCCGCTTTTTTAATCACTTGGATTTAATAAATCCAAAAATTAGTTCTCAAAGTGCTCAATAGATGGAGTTAGTTTCCACCTATTTTAACAGAATTTTTCTATCCGACCTTCGTTCACCCTAATTTTTAATAATAAACACAATGATGCAGGATTTCATTGTAACTTTAAATTCTTTATTATATTTTATATAAAACAGCAACAGTCTTTCTTTTGAGTTTTATCACTTCAATTTATATTTTTACACAATTAAAATATTCCACTGCAATGTTTAATATTCACCAATTGGATTTAATTAAATTATTTACCGTAGCGTGAAAAATTGCCATTTCTATTTCAGCTATTTCTCCATGTCCAAGATGGAAAATAAGTATTTAGAGAAGTGTAGTTTTTTTTCTAAACATATTTAATACAAAAAATGTAAAGAAAATGCTTTTGTTTTCTAGTTTTATATTTTTTTTGTTTCTCTTTTAACTTTTTTTTCTGACATTAAATTAACAGAATGTTTCATATATTTGTATTTTTATTATTATATGTAAACCAGATAAATCCAACTTTTTTTTTGGATTTAGTAAATCCACTTTTTGTATTAAAAAATCTAAATGCAGGTGATTAAAAAATGCGCTAATTATTTCAAATATAATTTTCTAAATTTTTTTGAAATCTATTTTTAGACTCAATATATTTTCATCACTGGTAAGGCTATTTTTGGATTTTTTGTATGTTAGCGAGTAAGCTGACTTGTGCGTAACAACAGGTCAGTTACATTTTTATCTATCGAATTGCTATATTCGTCGAGATTGATCAGATGGTAGAGCTATCGATCGGTAATCTGGAATCCCAGGTTCGAATCCCGGCACGAGAAAATTTTATTAATAAAAAATTCAATAAAAAATATATTTTTTTTATAAATCTTATTTTTTGAAAATCTGTTTTTAGACTATGACAACTTTTTCGCATGCTGGTGTGTCACCATATCTCATTATTTTGCGCCATATATTTGTCATATTAAACAGTTAACAGACCAATGTTAACTCTAGAGTGTATTACAGATGTACTCCAGAGACAAACAAGTTTTATTCTAGAGTGAAATAAAAAGAGATAGCAAAATACAAAAATGTGTTAGTATGCAAGAGAAAAGAAAAACTAAATTTGCTACAGATCGGGGTACTCCATAATTGTAAATGCACCTGAAAAGTTATGATCCCATTGTCTTTAAAAACTCGACGTGTACGAGTATATTGTATAAACCACCTCTATTCTTTTCATTGATAACAGTGTCACGAAAAGTGTTACTAATGTATTTACCCACTATGTTTATTTCTCCGTATATACTTTATACATATTTTACTTTGATAATATTGGACAAATGCCAAAAAAAGCACTACATTTTGTTCCCAAGAAAAACCATACATAGGGAAACAAATTGTATTATTTACCACACGCTATACTCGCACACAATTTAAGTGTTGTTGTGTAAATTCCCTCTCAGAAAACTGTGACACCAGCATCTTATTTTACCATTTTATACGACAGCAGCATCAGCAGAAGAAAATGTAGGTTAGTCCTGTTGTTTGTTGGTATAAATTTTACAACATACATACATTAGCGTGGCAGCTAAATTATAAAATTTCAAATTTCGAAAAGCCTCGACTGGATTTTTTTTGCCTTTGGTCTGAAAATAAAATTGTGAAAAAATGCTCGGACCACATTAACATATGACGCATGGCAGTCAAAATGTGTAGTTTAACAAATATTTGGGAAAGTTTTTTTTTTAAAGTTCCTTATAACTACCCAGGCAGAAATTGACGACGGTTCAAAAAGTATAGTTCACCACTCAAAAAAATAAGTTAGTAGAAAAATTAGAAATTGTGTTTTCAGCAAAAGTTTTAGTTATATTTTTTTTGGCACTAAACTAATTTTAAACTAATATTTTGCAAATTATTTTGTTACCAAAAAAGCTCTGAAAACATTTACCATATAGTGCGAACAACAACCAGACCCAGCAAAAAAAAAAAAAAAATTGGAAGTAATGCTTTACAAACTACTTCTTTCACTGCTTCACAAGTATGTGCTAGTGTATTTTTACTGCTTTTTTAGAAGTTATTCTCAACAACTTCAAAAAATCACTTCTTTCATTGCTTCGAAAGTATCCGTTAGTATATTTTTACAGCTTTTTTAGAATTACTTCTGAACATCATCCAAAAAATCTCTTAAGGGGGGACATGACATTGGCCGTTTTTTGAAAGCGACTTTTTTTAATAATTTTGTATTTTAGTAAATATTCTTAAGATTCTAAGAAAAAAAATTTCATGGAAAAATTCCTACGGGTTCAAAAGTTACAGCCGGATTAGTGAGAGCGCATTTTTAATTTTAGCGCTACCTACGTATGGCAGCTGGTATACAGAGCTTTAAAGAATTAATTCCTTTTTGGAATGAATTCCCAAAAATTTAATTCAATTCTTTAATTCAAGGAATGAATTCATCAATAAGACATAAGCAGGAATTAATTCCTGTGAATGAATTCAAAGAATTCAAATTTATAGAATGAATTCCCTGATCAAAGCGTAAAGAATTAAAATTAAATAATTCATTCACTAAAGAATTCATTCAACACTATTTAATTCAATTTGAAGTCAAGGAATTCATTCAATTCTAGTTAATTCAACTTTTGGCTAAGGAATTATTCAACTGTGCACTTAATTCAACTTTTGACCAAAGAATTCATTCAATTCTAGTTAATTCAACTTTTAGTCAAGGAATTCATTCAATTCTAGTTAAATCAACTTTTGGTCAAGGAATTCATTCAATTCTAGTTAATTCAACTCTTAGTCAAGGAATTCATTCAATTCTAGTTAATTCAACTTTTAGTCAAGGAATTAAATTTATTTCCTTTAATTCCCTAGGAATTAAATTTTTTTTTGTTTAATTCCCTAGGAATTGAAACTTAATTCAGGGAATTAAACGAAAAAATTTAATTCCTAGGGAATTAAACGAAAAAAATGTAATTCCTTAGGGAATTAAACGAAATAAATTTAATTCCTTGACTAAAAGTTGAATTAACTAAAAGTTGAATTAACTAGAATTGAATGAATTCCTTGACCAAAAGTTGAATTAACTTGAATGAATTCCTTGACCAAAAGTTGAATTAACTAGAATTGAATGAATTCCTTGACCAAAATTTGAATTAACTAGAATTGAATGAATTCCTTGACCAAAAGTTGAGTTAACTCGAATTGAATGAATTCCTTGACCAAAAGTTGAATTAACTTGAATGAATTCCTTTACCAAAAGTTGAATTAACTAGAATTGAATGAATTCCTTGTTGAATGAATTCATAAAAATTTATGAAGGCATTAGAAAAAAATGAATGAATTCCTTTAATATAAATCGAATGAAAAAAAAGGAATTCATTCAATTCCTTAAGTTTGGTCAGGGAATTCATTCCCAAAATATAAATTCAGTTCAAAAAAAGGGAATTAGGGAATTAACTCTTCGAAGCTCTGCTGGTATATACTTGTTTTAATTGCTACCTGACTTTTGGTGGTTGTTATTTCGTACCTACTTGAAGGGTGAGTTTTTTTTGTGTTTTTGAATTTCTTAAAGGCATCTTTATATCTCATATAGTGGAATTTTTATTTTATATGCTCAATTATTTGGCATCTTTTGCAGCGTGAAATCGAGGTAACCTTTTTTTTCTTTGTTCACAAACATTGAACGCGTTTATCTCAAAACCATGTTTTTCGTACTGGTTGCGGCACTAGCGGGTTCATTTTTTGACGAATTTTTTTTTTTAAATTTTTTTAAACTTGATTCGCTATCGTATGACACGAGCTTTTTTTTTAAATTTTTTTTCGATTTTTTATGAATTTTTAAAGTCAATATAACACACACAAAATTTGGAACATCACCAAAAATTGAAAAAAAAGCTCATGTCATACGATAACCAATTTTGTTAAGATTGAAAAAAGTCATTTTTTTCCAGATCGGACAATTTTTGCGACTCCCAGCGCTGCAACCACGAGGCCCCGTTTTTTTCTCTGCCGCCAGTTTTGAGATCTATAAAACCATGTTGGAGTGAAAAATATATTTTTTTGAATTTGTTTTTCTTGTAATTTGTTCAATTCTCTACAATAATAAAAATTTTTTTTGGAAAAATGTTTGTTTTTGACTGAGTTATGAATTTTTAAAAAAAGCTCTGTTTTCTCCGCCGCGAATGTAATATCCCCCCTTAAGTATTGCTTCTAAAGAATAATTTCTCTAAAAGTGATCCTAAAAAGTGATTTTGGTATCATTTGGCATTTGCAAACAGAGGGTCGCGGGTACGATTCCCGGCGGCACCAATATTTTTTTATTTTTTTAAAATTTTTTTTTATTTTGTTATTTTTTTTAATTATAATTAATTTGTTTAAATTCAATATTTTTAAAATTTAAAAAAATGTATATATAAAAAAAAAGATGAGAAATTGCACTTTTTACACTTGTTTAATAAGTACTTTTATTGAAGAGAATAAGGAACAATATCTCGCAGTAACAAAGTGGTATTTTTATGTCAATCAACTTTCATATCAAAGAATAGCTCAGTGGTAGAGAGCTAGACTAGCAATCATGAGGTCGCAGGTTCGATACCCGGTGGTGGCAATAAAAAACTTTTGTAAAATTAAAAAAATATAATTTTTTACGAAGAATTTTTTTAAAATTGGTGCAAAAGAGCTTCCTTTGTACTCGTTCAAAAAGTATTGAAAAAATATTAAAGTGGGAGTACTCCTCTCCTATGACAGCTCAATGTTAAAATCATTAGTGTTTATGTTAAAAAAGAAGTACATCTAGATCATCAATTGTAGTGCTTTTTCTACTGCTTCGGCATCTCTTTTATTGCTGGGGACAAATAAGATGTAGATGTCGCAGATTGTTTAGATATAGAAAAATATACTAAAAACACAACTCTTCTAAGACATATCAAAAATGCAATCGTAAAAAATTTTTATATCTGTCTTTCATACGTAAAACAAAAGGACGCCAAAAGATGCGTATACATAAAAATATAACACAATAATATAATATATGATTTAAATTATAGACAAAATAAAATATTTCAATTGCAAACGACATTTTTTAGGCTGTTGTATAGTGTTATTGGTTTGACCAACTGATAGTTTTACTAAAAATTGGGTTAGGAATTTATTACATATACAAAATATCCTCTTTCTGATTCCGAGACCCGTTTCTCAATATCTCATATCATAACTGAGATATCCAGAATCGAAGTTAATCTACCTGCCAATTTTGCATACAAAACAGACAAAATGTAAACCTTTATCTTTTTTCTCTATAATGGCTTTTTGGCATATGGGTCAAAGCCGCTGATGTGTTAACCTAGTCCGATTTGACTCAAAATTTTTTAATTTTTATTATAATACCAAATGTAAATTTCGTTCAGGGCAACTCGAATTCAGTATTTTACAATTTAGCTGCCACCCTACCATACATACATACACGTACTGCTTATGTAGAACAATAAAGTTTTTGTTAAACTTTTTTTTTTTTTGTCCTATAGTCATCTTTTCTTTTAAGACAATATTTTCTTATGAGAATTCGTTGTTTACCTTTTTTCCAACAAATTAGAAATTTTACACATTTTCACACATTCTTTTTACACATAAGTTGAAATAAAAGAAGAAAAGTGCAAAATGTTAAATATTACAAAGTTTTAAATGGGTTTTCGCATAAGTTTTATTTTAAAATCTGAGCTAATTAAAATTATACAATATTTTTAAATTTAAAACAAATTTACATATAATTTTTTTCAATTCTCGGCAATATGTTTTTAACTCTTGGTTTAATACACAAACTACTTTAATTAATATTAACCGCATTTTTTTTATCACTTGGATTTAGTAAATCTAAAAAGTAGTTCCCAAAGTGCTCAATAGATGGAGTTAGCTTCCATCTATTTTAATAGAATTTTTCCGACACTTTTTACACCCTAATTTTTAATAATAATTACAATGTTTCAAGATTTTATTGAATCTTTAATTCTTTATTATATTTTATATAAAACAGCAAGAAACAGTCTGTCTTTTAAGTTTCGTCACTTAAATTTTCATTTTTACACAATTAAAATGTTCCACTACAATATTAAATATTCACTAATTGGATTTAATTAAATTACTTACAATAGAGTGAAAAATTGCCATTTATAATTCCGCTATTTCTCCACGTCCAAGATGGAAAATAAATATTTGGTGAAGTGTAATTTTTTTTAACATATTTAACATAAAAAATTTAAAGAAAAAGCTTTTGTTTGTTAGTTTTACAATTGTTTTCTTTCTCTTTTAACTTTCATTCATTTTTTTTTTCTAACATTATATTTGTGTTTTTATTGTTATGTGTAAACCTAAATAAATAAATCCAAATTTTTTTAGGATTTAATAAATCTACCTTTTGTATAAAAAACCCTAAATCCAGGTGATTTGAAAATGCCCTTATTATCTCAGAAAGGAATAAAGTGACCACAAAGTCAAAGAATATTAATATTTCTTTTATAATTGTTGGTACAAATTATTCAGAATATCCAATAATATACACTAATAGGAAAAAGTCTGTAAACATTTTAGTTAAAACAACTAAAAATTAGCTAAAAATTACTTTGCACAAAAATCTGCTAAAATCTGCCAAATATTAGTAATAAAACTGTTAAATATACAAAATTTTAATTATATTTGAGCTAAATTTTAGTTTTAACTTCACAATTTCCTTGAGCTTAAGGTAAATTTTTTATACATAAAAATTTTGTTTTATTTTCAATATTTCGCTACTCCAATGTGTAGCATCTTCAGGGAAAAAAAAAATTATTTAGCAACATTTTCTGCAAATTCTACAGTATAATTTCTCATTTTCAATTAACTAAAATTGAAAAATTTTTTTTTAGCAAAAAATAAACTAAAATAAAAACCAGTAAAAAGTAAAAGTCGGGTATGCCGACTATATAATACCCTTCACCAGTCTGGTTAAAAGCCAACTAATGTTTGGATCCTTTTTTTTTGCGGCCCTATGTTCCACTGGGAATTAAAGGATTATAATGTTTGGATCCGAAATTCGAATGGGTTAAAAGGGACTTGTGTAAAAATTTTCTATAAAATGGTAAAAGAAGAGAAAATCGAAAATATAGCCCATATGGGCGATAGGTCCAAATATGGACCGATCCTATCAAATCACACAAAATAGTTTGTAGTTTAAATTAACTGAAAATGTTACTGTAATAATATTTTCAGTGTAGAATCAATAGGCTTTGTCCTTGGACCATTTGAGTCAGCGAAACAACTTTTATTGAAATATCTTCGTATTTGCGATCTGCAGCGTGTAAACAAGCCAATTTTGGGGGAACTCTTATATGGGCACTAGGTCTAAACATGGACCGCTTTTAACCAAAATTAATCGTCCTTGGGCCAACATAGTTCGGTGTACCAAATTTCATCAAAATATCTTAATATTTGCGACCTGTAGAGTGCGCACAAGAATGCATGGACAGACAGACGGACGGACAGACGGACATCGTTAAATCGAAGTTAAAAGTGATTCTGAGTCGATCGGTATTCTATATGGGTCTAGGTCCAATATTTTTTGGTGTTACAAACATCAGCACAAACTTATTATACCCTCTCCACGCAATGGTGT
The DNA here is from genome assembly GCA_949987735.1 of Leucophora obtusa. Classification (NCBI taxonomy): domain Eukaryota; kingdom Metazoa; phylum Arthropoda; class Insecta; order Diptera; family Anthomyiidae; genus Leucophora; species Leucophora obtusa. Next base: position 32,998,197 of record OX465299.1, on the reverse strand, counting down.
AGGGTATAACAAAACAAATTAATCAACTTAATTTATATAAAATACTCAATAACCAAGTGCAATTAACAAGAGCAGAGAATTGAAAATAACTATAACGGTTGTATTTTATTTTTTTCGGCAACGGTATTTTAAATATATCGACACCCAGAAAACAGATTCAGTTCTGATAACCGCATTTGTAGCCAATCGCATGGTTCGGTTGTGCTACCCGAATTTTTCAGTTGTGGCAACAGAAAACCAATTGAAACAGGACTAATTTGACTGTGGCAACGGAATTTCAGTTGTATCAGAAATAATTCGGTAGTTGCAACCGAAAAATTCATTTGCTGAAACTGAACCATTCGATTGGCAACAATGGGGTTGTCAGCACCGAATCTGTTTTCTGGTTGGACATTTCATTTATTTCGTTATCGGCATTTTAGGGATAACGGTATTTCAGTTATTTTGGTAACGGTTTTTAGCTATAACGATATTTCAAGGATAGCGGTAGACAGTTGAAAGCGTTTAAATCGATAATGGTATATATGGATAATTAGCGGTATTGTCAACCCTGCATTAATTAAAAATCAGCGACATCGGTCGTCTAAATTTTTTGACGTTAAAAAAAAATAACAGAAAGCAAAACAAGGAATTTATTATATTTCTTTTATGTTGTTCGTCGTCGGCGACCCAATTGTGATTAATCTTTAAACTCCTATTGACTTTGTAATTGCCTAAAACCTTGTTAAAAATCCTTTTACTCATCTTTATTAATATAATATAAAATTTATTTATACCTATTTTTCTCTTAAAAATAACATCCTTAAAATCTTTTCATTTATGCATTTCTTGTGAAATTGTAATTTAAAGAAAGACTGACGTTTTTTACAAATTAAACAAATATAAATCACTGAAATGTCAAGTACAAAAAGTGCAACAAAAATCTAAAGAATATCGTCTATTATTAAACAGTTAAAATAAATGGAGAAACTTTGAGGTCAAATGTTTTGATAAAGGAATGTAATAAAATATTTATATTTGCACAAAACCATTACAAAACGGTTTATTTTATTTCTTTTTTTTCACTCAAAAAACACTATATTTAGTTATTATTGTGTATAGAACATAAAATACTTTCAAGTTTGTTGGCAAAGAATGAATAAAATAAGATCGAATGATATTTATAGTAAGGCGATACTGGGTTGGAAAAGTAAAATGAAAAATGAGAGAAATTATTAGTGAATCCAGTTAATTGTATAGAATTTTTTTTTGTTGCAATTTTCATACAAAGTTTGACTATTGTGAACAATCCTAATATTTAATGATAGTATGCATTAGTATGTTGTATTTGATAAAAATAGACATTATAAATTGTACATAAACCTAAATTTGGTTTAACAAGTGAGAAAAAAAAACGTGTTAACACTTCAAGGATTTTTAATAAAATTTTGTAAACTTATGCGTTAGTTGCTCAAGGATGTTAAACCAAATTCCAAACACACTTCTTAGATTTATCTCAAATTCATTTCATTGGCTTTATTAAATTGTTTAAGAATTGAAAAAAAAAAAAAATTAAAACGTCTTAACACTTTAAGGATTTTTAACAAAATTTTGTAAACTTATGCGTTACTTGCTCAAGGATTTTAAACCAAATTCCAAACACACTTCTTAGACTTATCCCATAATCATTTAACATTTTAAAGGCTATTGTAATTTCAGCGACGTTATTAAATTTGTCTTAATTGCCAAATAACAACTAATTTTACTTTTAATATCTTATTTGATAATGTCCCTGAAGCGTAATTATCACTCAGGAAGTGAAGTGGCGAACATCTTTTTTAATGAAATTTAATATTACCTGTCTGTATTTAAGTATTCTTTTGTAAAATATCCTGAAGTGCAATATTTACATACATTTATTATTGTATAATTATTTAAACATTTATATGTATACAGCGATATAGTGATGATAATGATGCTGATAACGATATGACAAGTTGTTATATCGGTGTCAATAAACTAAAATTCATTAATTGTATACTCGTATAAATAATTATCAATCTACAAACATAAGCGCATATCACTCGTATTTGTGTTATACTCGAAAGGTATTCGGTTAAAGGATTTATCATATTGTTTCTATCTATTTTTGCCTGGATAGTTAGTTTTATTTCCGTTATTTCATAACGTTATTTGTCTCATAATCGTTTGGTCACCCCAAGAATATCCACCTTGTATGTTAGAAAAATCCAATCGCCGATATGACTTACAAGCATGGACAGGTCAATCTTATATTGTTTTTCTATAGCCATATCTATTTTGTATTCAATTCTGATATTTTCGCTTGGTAGAATGTATGATTTTATTTTTCAGTATTTCTTTTTCAATATTTATATTTCTTACATCACTATATCTCTCCACCATATTTACAACAATTTTCAGTTAAATAACATTCTGTGGCTTTTCTCAATCATCAAACATGTAAATTGTATGTTTGTATAATTACATATGAACTATTCTCAAATATTTTTCAATTCCATGAAACTGATCTAATTTTATAAAAATCTTTTTAATTTTAAACTAAAAGTATGACGGCTGGCAGACTTATACGGCGTTCACATATACGTGTTTAACTCGATTAGACGTGTTTAAGCGTTAAACATGTTTAAGTGAGATGTTTTACAGTACATTTTCCTTACCCTTAAACACGCTAAATTATCGTGTTTAATTTTTAAACACGTTGCCAAACACGATAAAATTGATATCAATTGGTGTTGAATGACAAGCTTGAAGCAGAAAAAGACACAACAAAAAAATAAAAAAAATAAAATTGAATAAAATAAACTAAATTTAAATAAAAACCAGTTGAAATGTGTTTTTTTTTCTTATTAAAGTGATAGATGAACAAAACAATTAATTAAACTCATCTTCCGGTGAAAGAAAAATCCAAAAAAACAGCCATGAAATTGTCCTTTAACTAAAAATTTAAAAATCTTGTTTCCGACTGCGGCGGATAATGTTATTTCACTTTTTATAGCAATTATAACGTTGCATAATGCCGAAAATTATTAATTATTGCCTATTAAACAAAATTTCTGGTATTACAAAAATTATTCTCAGTTCTAACTATAAAACACACCCTTAGGATAATTTATCTAAAACGTAACCGAATCTTAGCACTAACTATTGTGAACTCGATAAAATTTGACATTCATAACTAAACAGCGAAAATAAATGGAACATTTTCTAAATTAATCACTTCTTTCATTACATTACCAAGAAGTTCTCCTTAAGAAGGTTTCTTTTAACAACTTCCAAAGCTGCAATAAATACTCGTATAAATATGCTGGTGAGGAGTGTTTTTTCATGAATGACAAAAAGTTAATATTTTGTATGAGAGTTGCATAGGAACGTGCTGGCACAGTAATCAGAAGGTTGCGGGTTCAAATCCTAAGAGGGTGAAACACATTTGGAATTTCTTTTATTCAATTAGTTATTTATTGTTGTTTTTACTTAAATTTTTTTAAGTTTTTGTACATTTTATTAATTTCTAGAACGATTTAGAAATTTTCTTCTTATTTTCATATTAATTTATATGAAATTTTATAAAATATCAACATTTCAAACACACACAAAAAAATTTATCGGTAGAATCTACTGAAAATGACATTAAAAACAAAGGTATATACAGTTAAAAAGACGACAAAGATATTTTACCTTTAAAATAACTAAAAATGTAGTTATTTTTAACTGTTGAAAAATAACTTAGAAATGCATTAAAAATAACCAGCAATGTCGTAAAATTAACTGACAAATTTTTTACTAAAAAAATTTTAAAACAACTGACAAAATAAATAAAAACTTTTTCACATTATAGAAGAATAATTGAATAAAAAAAAATAAATTTTTTTCTTTCGATTGTAAAAAAATGTATAATTACACTTCATGGTTACTTGAAATTTGGAGTAAAAATTGCAAACGGTTCTCCAAGTATTACCTTTTTATGTATTGCAGATACAATAAAATATTAGCTTTATTTGCAAACTACACTCAGGGAATTATGTAGGTAAAATCAACTGCAAATGACAGTTAAAACAACTGCATTTGCAGTTAAAAAGGTGTAGACTACATTTGCATTTGAATCAATTGCAATGTGAAGTTATTTTTAACTGTTAAAAATCAACTGAAAAAATGCATTTGCAAATGTAGTTAAAATAACATAAACAAAAATTATTTTAAAAATTATTAATTTAATAAAAACTAATTTTTGTAAATACTTTTAATTTAATTTTATTCTCGAATAAATTTAAAATTAAGAAATTAAAATTTTGGCGTAAATCACTATTATTGTTCACTATTAGGATATTATTCTCGATCTCCGCCTGTGAGGAATGAAATATTGTTTGGCTTCCTTTTTTTTCTCTAGGTAGAAAGGAATGAAAATATGAAAGAACTGAAAGAAAATAAATACCCCATGTGAAAATCGAAATATGTATGAACATACATGATCATACATTGACTAGTATATGATCATGCATAGGCATACATGATCATATACGTCAGTGCATAGTTCAATGTATGACCATGCATGCTTTCATATATTTCCATATATCTTCGGATCCGAAATTTGAGGGTATATCGAGGTATATGGCCATATATGATCATATATGAGCATATATGAGTCATATGTGAGCATATATGGTCATATATGAACATGTACGGTCACATACCCTCAAATTTCGGATCCAAAGATATATGGAAATATATGAGATCATGTATGGTCATACATTGAACTATGCACAGACGTATATGATCATGTATGCCTATGCAGGATCATACACTAGTCAATGTATGATCATGTATGTTCATATATATTTCGATTTTCACATGGGATAATATTTTTTAGTATCCCCGTAAAAAAATTTATAATTAATATTATAAAAACTTATCTTATTATTTTAATTATTTAATAAAATATATAACCTTTTTCCGTATTACTCTTTAGCGTTGTTTTATAACTAAAGGCGCAAGAGAAGACATGTTCTTCTCATATTCTTGCACTAGAAATATCTAAACAAGCGCTTCGTACACACGCACTTATTTGCTTCGTACACATACATTCGAAAATAAAAGTATTTGTAATAATATTCAAAACAATTGCATAAAATAAATGTTACTACACTGTAGTAGTTTTTGTAGTTTGTTTAAAAAGATAACTGCCAAAAACATTGAACAATTTTGTTCTTAGTAAATTAACTGCAATTGTAATTAAAATAACTACAACCGCATTACTTCACAAATAACTGTCATGTAGTAACTGCAGAACTTTTCTGAGTGTACGATTTTGATGAACTACATTCAGATAAAATTCTGAATCAAACATTAGTTTGGAAGTAAAGTACGCCGAAATGAGGTATCAACGAAATATTTTGTTTTTTAAATAACTAACGAAAATAACTGTTTACTGTAAAATTACTATTTTAATAGTTGCTTATAATAATATTAAGAATAAATTGATTTAAACAACTGTAACAAAATTACTGTACTTTTCTTTAGTTGTCATAATAGTTGTTTTGTACTTTAAAAACAACAACGACTGATTACTACATAAACGACTATCATATAGTAACTGTCAAACTTTTTTGATTTATAAAAAAATATCGATTACTTTAAAGTCCTAATTCAGGCTGTCCGCTTAAGGTGCTTATATCTTAGGCTATATGTGTAGAAAGCTGCATTGATGTGCCATAAAAAAATATAAATTTTTTAAACCCCAAAAATGTAAAATATTAAAGAATTGTTGATATGTACATATACAAAACGGTTGGTGCTTTTAAATGACTACTACGAAAAAAGTTTCGTACCATAATATATTAAGTTACCAACAGAATCCTCAGAAAGATTTTTAATTGAAAAGCCCAATATCTTTAAAATAAAAGGCGATAGTGCAAAAGATATATAAATATGTTAACTATGGGCCACATTCGCGTTGTGTGTACATAACTGAATAAATTATCTCTATTATATTTAGGGAATTCTTCATAGATTCCATTAAAATTTTTATTAAACCGCAGACAATGATAAGAGAAAATTTTTTTGAATATTTAGCAGACAAGAAGTTATGAAAAAATGGATTAAATTTACAATGACTCAACTTTAATTGAGTCTTCCGAAAATTTTAATATATCTGGTATGATTTTTAATACCAAAAAATCAGATTTTCTTCGTTTTTTATTTTCTACTATAAATCCACATTTTGTTATTAAGATCTACTTTATTGATTCTCTACATTTTCTACTGGGTACAATTGTTTACAATCATTGTGCCAACAAACACTTCTGGTTTGGTTATGAATTGAATTGTTAAGAACAAAAAAACGTTAATTAAAACGAATGTTCATTATAGCTGTCTGCTTGTGTTAACATTGTTTTTTTAAATCTCGTTTTTTTTCTCCCTCATACATTTTATACAATAAACTACATAGTACAGGAGCATATAAATTTGTATGAGATTAAACCACATGTCAAAGAACTTAAAAAGATATATAAAATGAAAAAGTATTCATACATAAAATAAAATATATAGAATTTGTAATGATTTATGATAGAGACCTGCAAAAAAAGAGTAATATATTAAACATTTAAAATAAATATTGTTTAACCCATTATTTCCGATTAATTTAAGTGCATGTGTGCACTGTGATGATGCCCAAAGAAACCACTTTATCATATAAAAGAAACACATTAATTCATTCTACCCTAAAAACACCAACTAGTAGATCAACTAAAACATTTTTAAAAACTTTTACCAGTACACTAAGCAGCTACACTGTGAAACACTGAAACTATGCTAAACAGCATAGTGCCTGTACCAGACCTGTAGTTCTTCTTAGTGGCCCAATCTTGAAATGCAGAGAAACGTCAAAAATATATCAATTGCAGTGAAATACTTGTCAACAAGTATCAGTGGTTTTCCATTGAAAACCACTGCACTTTTTACGATGAAATTTTTACCATATGTTCGTAGCGAAAAATCAGCAAAATGAGGCTATTTAAGGGGGTAAAAAGGAAAATGGAGGTAAAACTGCGCTTTTTTAACATTATTTATATTTGGGTATCAAATGAAAGGTATTTCAAAGAGTTGTCTTTGGATGTGTAAGACTTGCACTGTCATGTTAAAATTTTCATGTTTGTTAAAACATCATAAGTTTTAGCGCTTTTTGTATGAAGATATTTATGAGTTTAGCTACCTAAATAACATAATTTTAGTTCATTCAATTTGAGCGAGGGGATATTTCGCCCTTTTTCGACATTTTTGCAATTTCGGATTTTATTGGACTTTTCTGCAAGTCCTTTTTCACCTTTTTCAAATCTTTTCTCTCTTATCTATCATTTAGGATCCCACTATGATCAATTAATTTTGCAGTCATAAAGCGATGCTCTTAAAATATCATAATATGATGCTCTTTTCTCTGCGTGTGGAAATATCAACATAAGAATAAAATTGTTTCTGGTAATTTCTGTTGACGATTGTGATAGTCTAAACCTCTTTTTAAAATTTGTTTTAGTTTAAATTTTAAATATACCAATTTTAAGCAAATACCTTAAAATCTGAAAACGATGAATTTTGACTTAATCGATTATACAAAAATGACTCAGATATTAGCATTTTATTTAATTTTTTATTAGGTCTTTAAATTAATTGCATTATTTTTATTTAAAATGATTTTCATTTAATTTATTTATTTTAGTAATAAAACACGTACTAAAAATTAATGTATTGTTTTATTAAGAAAAAAAAAGGTTTTCGTTGGGTGGTTTAATTTTAAACACCGCTGTGGTGTTAAGCAAATAAGTGTTTTTAGGGGATTTTTACGAATTTTCGTGTTTTTTTTTACCCATTTTTTGTGGAGTTTTACACTTTTTTTTGTGAATTGCATGCTTTTTTACACATAAATTTAGTAGATTATCACACTAATTTCAAAACTTCATTTAATTTTTACGCATTTTCAATGTAAAATTACACATTATTTGTTCACCAACTTACGCATAATGTGCGTATTTTTTTTTCAATTACCAACATAAAGTAAATATACCCAATTTATAGTAAGACTTCAGTTTCCTACTATCAATTGGGTAAATTTCAACAGAATTTAATTTAGAGTGTACACACAAAAAAATAAAAACTAATTTCAATCATGAAAACCGCCTATTCAATAAATTTTGTCGTTGAAATTCCTCCAATCACGAAAATTGTTCATTCAATTAAAAATTTGTAGCACTTTAATTGAATAAATTTTCAATAAAATAGTGATACATTTGATTAGGATTTTTATTGGATTTTTATATGAGTTTGATTAAAAATTCATTCATTGGATTAAAAATTGATCAATATTGTAAGAACTTCTAAATAAACTATCAGCTGGATAAAGTGGCAGTTGCCATGCCAACTATAAAAAATATACTTCTTTATTTTTAGCTTGAATGTCATTAAAATAAAAGCTGCATTCAATTTTCATTCAGTTGATAGATTTATTTTTATACTTATGTAAAAAGTTCTCTCGTAGAAATTAGTTTTCTTCTTTTTTCTGAAGCACAAGGCCTCTGTTAAAATTTTTTGAAAACTAAAAAAATATATTTGATTAAAATAATTTTTAATTTATTTATTTTTTAAACAAAATTTCAAATTTAAAATTTTTTGAATTTGTTATAAAATTATTTTTAAAACGAAATTAAAATATATTTATTTTAAAATAATTTTTTAGATTTTTTGTTTAAAAAATTTTAAACAAAAAATTTAAAAAATTAGATTTTTTGTTTAAAAAAATTTTAAATTTTTTAAACAAAAAATTTTAAAAATTACATTACTATATTATAGTAATGTTTTAGAATAAATGAATATTCAGATTTAATATGGCAAAATTGAAATATTTAACTAAATAAAATAATAAACTCAACGAGAATTTATAAAATTTTATAAAAAATAATTTAAAATACTAGTTCCTAATCAGGGATGATAAATAGGATTTTCCAAATAGTACCAACCTGCTTAAAAAATAGTACTTTTTCGACCCGCAAAGTACTTTTTTTTTAATTTTTTATTATAAATTAACAAAAAAACGTACATATATGAAAGTGCTTTTTTACATTAAAACAAGGTACAAAATATAATATAGATCCACTTCACTCTGTATAGTGTATTTCGTTCTTTCTTCTTCCCAATTACCTTTTTTAACTAAACAAAAAACACAACAATTTAAAGATTTTCTCTTAAATTCAAATAAATGTTTAATATTTTTTGCAAAATTTTAGAAACCTTAACTTTGAATTACGTTTCTTACGATTTTTTACTATTTATTTTGAATAATTTAAAATGGTATCAAATAATGCTAAGGAGTAACATAGTACTTTTGAGGTTCTAATAGTACCATAAAAAGTAATATAGTACCAACTTTATCATCCCTGTTACTAATACATTAACATTTATAAAAACAACTACATAAATAAAGCAAACGAAAAACAACAACAATATGCTGATGTTTTTCTCTTGTTTTATGAAATGCTTTTGAGTGGTAGAATAAAAAAAAATGTCAAGCAAATTGCAGATTTGAGCAATTATTTAATTCATTGGATTAATTTTTAATTGACACCTTTTGAAATAATTTAACAAATCGTTTTAATTGAAAAAAGTTGAACAATATTTTTTTGTGTGTACTTTAACAATGTGTTTCAGAAGAACTGAATTTTACTAAACACAAACATTAGGAGTTTTCATATAAACTCGTATTCTACTCGTAAACGGTGTAAACCTGGTATATTTATGAGTTTAATGTTAAACTCCACACATAAAAAATATGGTTTGTATTTATACAAAGTTTACAAGGAATTAACGAGTTTATATGAAAACCCCTATTATTTTTTAACCCCTACGTTGTACAATTTGTTTTAAATTTTTTCACATTTCTGAATTAAGGCGATGTTTTTAAGCGTTTAAGCTTATTCTGATGGTATCCTATGAGTCCTTCCACCAAAATTATTATTCAGTTTTAAAAGAGTCTTCAGCCTAATTTCGTGTTCATTATTAAAGTCTTCCATTGAGGTTTAATGTTTTTGTAAATTTGTTTAAATTTCATATATGGGTATAACTGATCATATATGTCCATATATAGTTCCATATACGATCATATATAGCATCATAAATGACAAATTTAAGGGTATATGGTCGCATATGACTACAAATTAATCATATATGCACATTAGACCGTACCTCAAAAAAACAAAGTTCGCCGTACACCTTCCAATCTAAATTATTTTTGCAAGGTTTCAAAAAAAATTATTTTTTTTTTGCCGAACGTAGGGGTCACCTTTTTAAATTTTTTTTAATTGGATTTTTCCTTTATAGCAAAACACTGGTCTCTTCACGGCAAAAAATCGATATATCATACTTTAAAATCCGACTTTAAATGCCGAAGCAATAGCGAAAATATGAAAAAGGCGACCCCTACGCCTCACTTTATATTTGAGGGTGTACCCTGTATGGTGGTACGGTCTAATATATATGATCTTAAATATCAAAATTAAAAATATTAAGTCTATCGACCGATAATATTGTACAATTTTTGTTACCAAGTATCCGACGATAATACAACAAATTTAACAACCAAAAAGCAGCCGTCGCACTGTGGGCCAGGATCGCCGTTTTTTCGCCAAAAGTACAATTCAGGTAAAGAGAAAATATGTTCATATATTCAAAATCTAGGATTATTGAATATTTTGTGAGTGAAATATTGTATCGTTGTTAGTTGGCGAGAGTTCAAAGTCAAAGTTTTTTTAATTTTGTGACATTTTTTATTTTGTAATGATACAGTAAAAAAAATCATAAATAAACAATAAATTGTTCCAAAAACAATTTCAAATTATAAAACTGACACTAGTTATCAAAAACAAAAATAGAACCCTGTTAAGTATTTACGAAAAATGTAACAAAATTATTAACTTTACCTTAAAAATATGGCTTTTTTTGAAAACCCTAAATTTTCAAAAAAAAGCTTTAAAATATTCCAAGAGATATTTGGAAAATTTGAATGCCAATGTGTTCCCTAAGATGTCTTCTACCTAGGTTTTTGCGACCGTTCATAAACTTTCGAGATTTTGCCCTTTAACTGAAAAAGTACATTCAGATCTCGCTGATTTCCAGCATTCCAGAGTTTTAGTAAAAACTAAAAAAATAGTACTAAAAATTACCTTAAATGAAGGTTCCGGTTTTCTGACATAGACTAACCCCCTAAAGTCCAGGTTTGTAAGACATTTTAGTGCCAATTCTGAATAAGTACGAAATTAACCCTTAAACACATTTTAAGTTTTGACTTATTTCTGGCATTGAAGTTAAATTTTCAACTTTGATGTCTTCAGAGACTTATATTATAATTTCCTGACAAATATTTTTGCGGAACATTTTAACCCTCTAACTCTTCAACTTATGGGGTCTTTTTTGACACTTTTTAAAAAGGGCCAAAAAATACCCTTTAATTGCAGAGTTAGAGGGTTAAAATGTTCCACAAAAATGTCCCTCGTAGTGTTTTACATAAGTTTGCTGAACATATCCTATACCTAAAATGGAAGATTCACATGGTTTCGTATGCCGAAATAAACATTTTTAAAAGAGGGGAAATTTTAACCCCCTATTTTTCATTGGTCTCTCTGCCAGAATCAGTTGTCGTCAGAACTTTTTTTCTTTTTTGTACATTGTTATTTATTTTCCAACACAACAATTTTAAATATATGGCCGCCATATTGGATCCACCATGCTGAATTTTTTAAATTTGATTTCAGATTCCTAATCTGCTACCAAAAAACTTCCCCTGGTGAAAATTTGAAGTAAAACAGACGACATAAGAAATTTAATGAAAAAATTGTTTGTCGCCATATTGGATCCCCCATTTTGAATTTCAAAATTTTAATTTCAGATTTTTAATCAGCGGATCCTAGACCTATATAATTGATTATTTTAAGTCCAATATATTAAAAACTAAAAATTAATGGCCGCCGTCTTGGATCCGCCATTTTGAATTTTATATTTTTTATTTCAGATTCGTGATCAGCAACAACCAAACCTCCCTTTGTGATATCTTTTAGTCTGATATACTCAATTTTCTAGTTTTGGCCAAAATTCGGTGATGCTGGGCCATTGTGCGTCGCTTCCATCGCTTGCATCGCCTTCTTCACTTGCCTAACTTAAAAGCGCAAGGACCGGAAAAACAAAGGCATTTTTTTAGCTACGATTTAAAAAATTTTCAATTTTTTCATAAGTGCAAGCAAAAGTTAAATTCGTGTTGCATTGTGTTTTATACATAAACAAATATTTTGACCAATTTTAGTTGTAGTTTACGATACCCCAGAGTTTTTAAACTTTAAAAACTAGTCAGTGGTAAAATATAAACTCACACTCACACACAAACGCACACATGCATATTTTCATTTTCATAAAAATACAAAAAATTGTATTTTATATACAAAAAAGGCTAAAACCATAAAAAATAAACTTTTTTTTACTACCTTCTGGTGTTTGTGGCGAGTAAATGCACCACCAGCAGCAGCATCAACATAATGGAAATATTTTTCCATTTAAAAATCTACCATAAATTATTAAGTTTAACTTTTGTTATTTTTTGTTACAATACATTTTTTGTTTTGTTACAGTTAACAATGTATTATGTTAACTGTTTAATTAAATAAATTAAAAATTAATTATCGTGTTGAAAAACAAACAATATTTGTAATAATTATAATAAAAAACTTACTGAAAAGTTGGTTAGCCACTGAATATTATGGATATTGAACAATATATATTTAATCCTTTAATTCCCAGTGGAACATAGGGCCGCGATATTGAAGAATATCTGTTACTAAATAACTTTTTGGCTGCACGCAGACAACTGATATGGTTTAACATGATTGGGGATACGAAATTATCATAGTATGACTCTAATGATCATGAACATTATTCTAACTGCTCATATTATGATGATTAAGGACGATTTTATCATCAATGAAGATTATATTCTGATCATTACGTAATGCAAACATGATGCTCTTAAACTAACATAACCTGATGCTCTTTTCTATGCATGCATATAAAACTTTCAAGGTATAAAATACAAAAGAGATATTTTAGAAAAAAAAAAAAATCATGTATATTGTGTTTCGAGTCATTCAGCCATACTAAATAAAGGTTCACAATGTATAGTTTTGTTAAAATCGACATTAGTTAAAATTTTGGATGGAGTATGTTTTGACTTAATGGGTTTTTAAGTATTTTAATTGATTAATTTATTTTCAACCAATTAAAATATTTGAAAATATAAGTATTTTTGTAGGGTTTTCATACACAAAATGAACAAAACCGTATATTTAAAAATAAAGTCGACTTTAAATTTAAAATACCCTTTTTATGGTAAGGTCCAATTTTTTCAAAAATCTAATAATGCTTAGAAATATTAATAATATTTATTCATTATTTTATGCTTCATTAATATTTTATCTTTTAATTTACCCAAGGGTTTTGTTAAATCCCCCAAGTGTTCTTTAGAGTCAAGGGGTACAAAAGTGATATAAGTTATAATACTCATAGCAAGGCCAATCATAATTTTTTAAAAACTTTTTATTTATTTTTTTTTGTTTTTAACATAAGAGAGAGAGAGAGTTTATATAAAATTCACTCAGGCATAAATGTATTATAAACATCATATCATGATGAGTATTTAAACCCACTAGGCTAATAGTGCAGGTTAACTGATGCTGTTGGCATTAAAAAAGCTTAAAGAAATACTTGTGCATTAAATACAAAAGTTTTGTAAAAACAATATGTATGTATTTATGTATATAAAACACATTGAGTTATACCATTTAAGTATCACTCTACACAAATTATAATAATTACACAGTACAAAAAAATAAGAAAAATTTCGGGATTGCGACACATCCAGTGTTGCCATTTCAGTGCTTTTCGGGTATTTTTTGGTGCTTTTCTCCTTCTCGTACCCGGTGATTTTTTACAAATACCCGTTTTAAAAAAGCGGGTAGGTATTTACAGTGCTTTTTCAGATTTCTGGCAGCGCTTTTAGTGCTTTGCGTACAGTTTATATTTTTGGTATTTGTTCTCGTTTTTTTTAATTTTTCTTGAATTTTCTGTCAAAATTGAAAAAATAATACAAACTATACAAAAACTACATTTTTTCACAATGTTTGTAGTACAATTTTAAATAGCAACTTCGTTATATTAAAACTTCAAAATTTTGGTGCTTTTTTACCCCTTTTTGCTTATTTTTTTAACCTTTTTTATACGATTTTACAAAGCTAAAATTACACCCAAAATATTACATAGTGGCATAGTAAATAAAATCCATAGTCAATTTGAATTTTATATAAATCCACTATTATAATCAGTAATAACTATGGACAAAGAAAAAAAAAACATTTTTTAATTGACCTGTGAAATTTCAAATAATTTCTGTCAAGGCAATTAAAACAATGTATACACAACGGAAGGACAAACTTTATTTAATTGTAAGTAAATGTTGTTAGCGTCTTCTAAAATGGTTTTAATATTAAAGCTACATTCACAGTGATGGAGTACACCACTCTGCAGAGTGGAGTGTACTAAAATAGAGATGGCATGATACAAAAAATATGTAAGCGCAAAAAAGAAAGCAACAAAATCCACTTTGCAGAGTGGAGTACTCCATCATTGTGAATCTGGCTTAAATCACAATTTTTTTACAGATTAAGAATTTGAAAAGAAAAGAAGCGTTCAAGAAAAGATTTCAAAAGGAGGACTTTCAAAATAAAATTCAATGAATATGGCGGATTGAGAGGGTTTTGAAAGGGTAACATCATAAATATTTTGAAAATATTAATAAAAAGTGTAAAATGTAAAATTCCTTCTTATTTTCTAATGAACTCAGAACTGCTGGATTTGTGGATTCTATTAACGATTTTCAAATGAGTCATCGTTGATATCAACTATTTTTAAAAATTGATTCCACTTCAACTACAAAATCGTTGCTAATAACATTCTCCATAGTTGATTTGTTAATTTAAAATAAACCTAGTTAGCTTTCACTACTATGTATCCACTATGACATAGTGAGGGTTAATTCACCTATCACATAGTTGAAAAAATAGTGTTCATCAACTACGTAATTTTTAGAGTGTAGTTTTTTAATTTTTAACTTAAATTTTTCAAAAAATTAATACCGTGCTTTTTTACACCATTTTTGGTAAATTTTTACCCTTTTTACCCGTTTTTACAATGCTTACGGTGCTTTTCTGCCTTCAAGAGTTGGCAATCCTGGACACATCACTTCGAATAGACTTTGGGACGCAGATCACGAATGTGGCACTAGAATTTTAAAGTTAGCCGCAGTTTAAGAAATATTTGTAAACCGTATTTGCAGAAAAATTTAATTTTGTAATAAACTTTTTGAAAAAAAAAAAAACAATACAAAATTGAAAGTAATAACGCTATTTTTTGCAACTTTTTAAAATTATGAAATATGCCCTTTAATTGGATATATCCCGCGTTTTGACAGCTTCGACAATATTCGCTATATGTAACGCGCAAAATAGAAAGGGACCTAAGGATAGAAAGGGACCTAAGGTCAGGAGAGCATGGGATCGGTCTCATTCGATGCTCAGATGTTGTCCACGAAAAAAAAAAATTTGATTTTTTTACCCTTAGGTCCCTTTCTCTATGCGCTGTCACATATGGTATCTAGCTAATATAATATTTTTAAATCTCAGGACGTATTGGAGGTGGGCGTGTCCTTGGCCCGATATTTCCAAAAATTAAAATTTTTCTTAACTAAAGGTTTTTATGTCAGTGTACCAAATTTCAAAACTCTGTCACCACTCCTTCTATTTTTGTCCAATCGTTATTTGGGATCAAAACACTGTGCGTCGGTGCTTATCAAATAAAGTAGGGTATCCAGATCTATTGATTCATTGGAGCATCGTCGAAATGTGGGTTGTGTGACACTGTACACTAGACCGTAGTACTTCAAAAAAAAAAAAAAAAAAATTCGCCGTACACCCTCCAATATGAAGTATTTTTACAAGGCAATTTCAAAAAAAAAATTTTTTTGCCGAACGTAGGGGTCGGCTTTTTATATTTTTCGTTATAGCTTCCTTAGCAAAAGTTTAATGATTTTTTAAGAGCTTTAATTTTCTTACATTAGGGGGATACATTAGGGTTGTAGCCACTGAGATCTGGTGGGTAACTACTAGAATGGGATACTTGAGGTCAATGGCCCTTAGAGCAAAACTCTGGTCTCCTCGAGAGAAAAACATCGATGTATGATACTTTAAGATCCGACTGTAAATGCCAAAGATATAACGAAAAATGTAAAATGGCGACCCCTACGTTTGGCAACGCTCTACTGTATCTTCGTGATACTAACAGGACGATTTATGACGATTTGAAAAAAAAAATAATAACATTTTATCGTGGAATTTAAAAGTTTTATTATTAATGAAATCCAAGATTTAAAACCTTTAGCAATATACCATATAAGATTTACTTTGTTGAGTAAGTACGGTTTTTTTTTAAATGCAATATACCCCAGCAAAATCTTTCATTACGAAATAAGTGGTTATATAATAGAAAATCATATCTCCGCACAATTTATTATATGGCGTCTAAACTCATTATTTTAGTTTGGCGTGGTCGTTTATGTAAGTAGTCACGCCTACCCGCTCGCTTAAGAAAAAATGAAAAGTAAGTAGTTAAGGGGGGACATTACATTCGCGGCAGAGAAAACAGACCTTTTTTTAAAAATTCATAACTCAGTCAAAAACAAACATTTTTCCAAATTTTTTTTTAAATTTTTGGTGATGTTCCAAATTTGAAAGTGTTTTTTCTAAAAAAATATTGACTTTAAAAATTCATAAAAAATCTAAAAAAAAATTTTAAAAAAAAGCTCGTGTCATACGATAGCGAATCAAGTTTAAAAAAATACAAAAAAAAAATTTCGTCAAAAAATTAACCCGCTAGTGCCGCAACCAGTACGAAAAACATGGTTTCGAGATAAACGCGTTCAAAGTTTGTGAACAAAGAAAAAAAGGTTACCTTCAATCTGCCATGCCTGCTTCGTACTGTATGCCTTCGTTATCTTGTGTTGTGCTGTTTCTTATAGTTTTTTGCAATCGTTTAGCAATTCGGCCTTCTTTTGAAGCTTCATATGCCTTCACTCAAGTAGGTACGAAATAACAACCACCAAAAGTCAGGTAGCAAGTAAAACAAGTATATACCAGCTGCCGTACGTTGGTAGCGCGAAAATTAAAAATGCGCTCTCACTAATCCGGCTGTAACTTTTGAACCCGTAGGAATTTTTCCATGAAATTTTTTTTATTAGAATCTTAAGAATATTTACTTAAATACAAAATAATACAAAAAAGTCGCTTTCAAAAAACGGCCAATGTCATGTCCCCCCTTAAGAGATTTTGAATAATAAGTGGCTACACACATGCTTACGAATAGTTGTTACTAGTTATGTGATTGTTTACTTGATTCTTAAAAATAAGGAATTACACAAATACTATTACTTTAAGGAAATACATTCAGAAATATTAAAGTTTTTTTTAGTGTGTAATTTTAAGACTCGTCATAAAAATTTAAGCACAAAATATATTTAGATAAATAAAAAATATATAAAATTTAACTGCGTAAAAAGTACTTATTTAAACTATTATGAGTAAGTCATTATTTGAAATTAAAAAACAATGACTATACCCATTGTAGAAAAGCATTACCAGGTATGTGGTTATGTAACTACATAATTGGTAAAGGTAACTAGTTACATTTCTTATTACCTTTATATGGCGATGTCGCGAAAAATAATGAGTTACACACCAGCATACTAAAAATCAAAAAATATGTCGTTACCTATGTTCTTACCAGTATTGACTAAAATAATGATTCTAAAAATAGATTTTCAAAAAAAATTAGTTTTATAAAAAAAATATATTTTTTTAATGTAAATTTTTTTTTTAAATCTTCTCGTGCGGGAATCGAACCTGGAACTCCAGACTGGCAGCCTATAGCTGTACCATCTGAGCTATCTCGACATGTAATATTTGATAGATAAAAACATAATTGAATTGCTGCGCACAATTCAGCTTACTCGCCAACATACAAAAATTAAAAAAATATGTGGTTACATATATCATTACCAGTGTTGAAAAAATATTGAGTCTAAAAATAGATTTCAAAAAATTTACAAAAAAATCTAGAACATTATTTTATTTTTGAAATAATGATAAAAATAAGTCATTATCCCAATAAGCACAAAGGTTTTAAAAATTCAAGTGCTTTAAATTTTGCTTGAAGTAAAGTATATTTCAAATTCTAGCACTTGTTTATTTAACAAAAATATTTCAAACTTGAATTTTTGTTTCCCTTTTGCTGGAGTATGCTATTGAAATAAAATGTAATAAAAGTTGAATTCAAGCCTTGAAACTGGAAAACAGGGCTGGAATTGAACTTGATTTCAACTTGAATTCCAGTGAAAATGTTTATAGGGTATTGGTAATACATTATTTTTTATATTGAAATAATGAAAAAATAAAGTATTTATTAGTAACTCATTATTATATATTTTAAAATAATGCAGAAAGTAAGTCGGTGTCATTACTGGTAGTCCAAAAAATAAAAAAATATGTCATTACCGTTTCTACACTGGGTGTATACATATTTATATTTTAAAATAATGCAAATGATATATGTATCATTATTGGTAATGCAGGTAGTAATGAGTTGTCATTACCAATATTTTGCTGGGACAACACGGAAACATTAAATTGCTACCATATTTGCTTTTTGTTGTTGGGCTTTGTATTACAGCTACATTTATAATGTATGTTGTTGCTGCTGTTTTGCTCACAAGTTGTAAAGTGGTTCTATACAAAAACAAAAAGTTCTAGCAATCATTACTGTGAGGAAATTGTAATGCTATACCTGTAGTTTTTTTGTTTTGTAAAACGAATATTAAAAAATACAAAAAATTGAAATGAAACTCAGTAAAGTGTACTTGATGTATAGAAACATGCACATATCAGTGTTGCCATTTTAGCATATTTTCTGCTAGATTTAGCAGATTGAGTTTGAAAATTTCATATTTATGTTAGAAAAATATGCTTATTTCGTTTGACCACGCAAGATTTATTTTCTATTATTTTTTTCAACAATGATTACACTACTTTTTTAAATGAATTAACGCTTGTACATTTAAAAAAAAACTGTCAAAAATGTTTATCTAATATGAAAACTTAACAAAAACGGGGATAATACAGTAAAAATTGCAATATTTTTTATGCAGCAGATTTTTAGCATTTTTTTTATGTGGTAATTTAACACATTTTTAGCATAATGATTATTCAATATTTTTGTAATTTTTGTTTGGCATATTTTTAGCATATTTTTCTTTTTTCATAATTTAGCAGAATTTAGTATATTTTTTTCTGTGATTTAGCATATTTGGAATGAAAGTTTCTGGCAACACTGGCACACATACATTTCACTAAGACGACTACTACAACTACTCACTAGTACATCCATACAAACAAACATACATAGATATGTATGTGTTTATAGTTGAAAATATATAGAAACAGTTAAGGAATAAATACAACATATTATATAATATAGATGAGAATGTCTATAGAAACTGTATGCATGATATGGCATGGTTCTTATTTTGTGTTAAAATTTTTTTCTTTTCTTTTTATTTGTAAATAATAGATGCTGTTTGCTTATTACCTTACACATAATATGTTCTCGGAAATAAGATTGCATTCGTTTGTAGACATAAACATTAGGGTGGATGATTTTGTTTCATTGGGAACAGTTTTTTTTAAAAATTTTTGCGAATTCAAATAAATTAAATTATAAATTACAATTAACTGACACAATTGTTGTTAGTCCTCATATAGAAGCTGGATTTAAGAATTGAATCTTAATATCCTATTTACAATTTTTTTTTTCAATTCAAAGTGTGCTTCATCGTCAATATTAAATGGTGTTTTAATCTTACAAAAAAAAAAAAAAAAAAATTAAACCTAAAATTTTCACCCTAATGTATATGTCTACCTATGTGGGTATTCATTTAGAAAAAAAGTGTATCACAGATTTATGTTATGTATGTAATTTTCTTTTATTTTCTGTACTTGGCTTAAAACCATAGCAAAATTTAAAGCCAATGAAGATGTATGTATGTAAGTTGTTGTGTAGTTGCATGCATTCATTTCAAAAATGTCAAGTTTTACCTACGTATAATACCACAAAAATATACATACTACGGTTACAAAATATCTAGGTGTTTTCAAAGTTTATTATGAAAATGTTAAAGTTGTAAATATCTTTCTGTTTTCAACTTTTGACCTATTTAAAGTGAAACAAATTACACGAGAATTTATTACGAATGTTTCTAATCATTCTTTCTATATTCATTTAATAAACTATTAACCTAATATGATTTAATTTAAAACAATATTCACTGAAATCGATTCAATAATTTTCAATTCTTGTTATCGCCTTAAACATACGATTACTATGGCATATAAATATTAAAATAGCACTCGTGCTAGGGTGTCCAAAACCGTAACCGAAACCCGGTTAACCGGTTTCAATATTTCGACTGCATTTTAATTTTAGAATATTATTTTAATAAACGAAACTGCAGGTTTGTTCTCTTTTATATAAACCCGCTGCAAAAAAAGAGCATCGACTTTTTTAAGCATGACTTTTTTCTCTATATTCAAAATAAGTGAAAATATTAAGTAGGTACTACAAATACAACAACACATAGAAATTTCACTCACAAGCATACCCAGTCAGAAAAATGCAAACGGGAAAGCGGTGGCAAAGCACTTTAGCAGGTGGTACTGTGCTTTCCCATTCCCAAAATGATAACATCATTAGACAAAAGGACCGGCTGTTCAAAAAGCGCCGGAAAAGCACTGGAGGAACAACATTTTTAAACGTTGCCAAAACGCTGGCATAACCAATAAATAGGTGGTCTGGAAATATATTTTCCAAAATAAAATTTAAAAAAAGTTCATATGTATTTTTTTTTGGTCCTGCCGTGATTTGAACCCAGGCCGTCAGATTGGCAGACGATTGCTCTACCCACTGAGCTAACGAGACATATAATATTTAATGGCTAAACACATAAATGAGTGATAATAGCTGGACAACTACTGGCTGTGCCAAAATGCTAGTACTGGCAAACAATTTTTTGTAACTAGTATGCCAGTGTTGGGAGGGCAAAAAAAAAGTTGGTCTTGAAGGAGCTTTCCCACAAACAAAAAAATTGATTTTATAAAACAAAAAAAATTTTAAATTAAAAAAAAATTCAAAAAAATTGTTTTGCTTGCAACCGGATTTGAACTCGGAACCTTCTAACTACAAACATTTTTTAACGAAGCGTCAGCATTTTTATAAAATCATTGGTCTACCTGTGAATTGATTTGTGTACGCCTGGTAGCATTGGCTAGGTAGCACTGGATAACCACTGGTTGCAAACCTTGGCATATCACTCTATGCCAATTCTTTGCCAGTGGTTTTTTTTATTAACCACCGAAATTTTTGTAAAACAAGTACTGGTAAAACGCTTTTTGCAAACGCTGGCAAAGCGTCCCAAACGAGTGTTCTGCCAGTCATTTATTTTTAACACCGTGGTTACCCAGTGGTATGCCATTGCTTGATTTTTTGTACCACTGGCGATTTCTGACTGGGTGGTTTTCTACTGAAATTTTTTAAAATTTTTTATCGGTTCTTTCCTATAACACTGTGAAACAAATTCAGGTTAGCAAAAGTTAGGTCGATTCTGAGAGTGAGGAGTGAAAATAGAGGCTAAATTAGAAGACACGTATCGCGGTGTTTGCTTATGTTAGTTCGAATTTTTTATATGGTTTTTTGGCTATAACTTGTCGACTAATTGATATTTTTTAAATCTGTAAAAGCCAAATTATAGCTAGAGACCTGAACAAAAAAAAAAAAAAAAAAAAAAAAAACAAAAAAAAAAAAAACAATAAAAAAAATCAATCAAATCAATTTTTTTAAAAATTTTAATTGTTGCACAGGTCTCTAGCAATAATTTGGCTTTTACAGATTTAAAAAATATCAATTAGTCGACGAGTTATAGCCAAAAAACCATATAAACCATATGAAAAAATTCGAATTAACATAAGCAAACGCCGCGATACGGGTCTTCTAATTTAGCCTCTATTTTCACCCCTCACTTTCAGAATCGACCTAACTTTTGCTAACCTGAATTTGTTCCACAGTGTAATGGTAAGAGGTAATGCTACCAGTCATTAGCCTGTGTAGAGGATTGCCGTTTCGATTCCCGGTCATGGCATACACAAGACGTTTTTCATATTGAGACAATTTAACAATTAAAAAATACTTTGATCAATTGACACATACAATGGCAATACCGATTTTTAATGCAACAGATAGTGCTGACTGCTATTTTGTTTTTTTCTGGCAATGCTGCTTTATTTTATTGGGGAGCAGTGTTGCCCGAAAAGCTTTAGCTCATTCCCATTTTGAATGTTCAAATCCCCAATGTTATACACTCAAAATAGTTTGTAGTTTAAATTAACTGAAAATGTTATTTAAAATAAATGAAAAATCACTTGAAAACTGGTCTACCAACTTTTCATTTAAATCAAAAGAACTTTTCATTTATTTTTAAATGTTAATAAATTAACTACAAAATCCTTAAAAAAGTAATGATTTTTCATTTATTTCGTTTTTATAACTTTCAAAAAATTAACTACAAAATCCGTGAAAAATAAATGATATTTAGTTTATTTCGTTTTTTTAACTGCCCTAGAAATCTAAAAGGGTTTTTATTTTTAACAAAACATTTTAAATGAAAATATTAACTGTAACAGAAAATCCGTATTTCTATGTAATTTGTTTTTTAAATAAAAGACAAAAACAGTTGAAAAATATATTTCTCTTTAATTTAACTGAATAATCATTTAAAAATAAATGTACGGATAACTTTTTAAATAAACTACAGTCAGTTACTGCAATAATATTTTCAGTGTACCAAATTCATTTTAATTTAAACAAAAACTCAATTTAAAAGAAAAAAATAGGAGCTAAGCTAGCATCGCTCTTAGGTCCAGAAAATTATTAAGAAATGACTTAACAAAGTAAATAAAATTGAATATTTTACGAAGAAATATTTACTTTTTCACTCGAACTTTTAAGGTGCATTTACAATGGCGGAGTACTCCAATCTGTAGCAAATTTTGGTTTTTTTCTCTTTTATACTAACACATTTTTGTATTGTGCTATCTCTTGTTATTCCACTCCAGAGTAAAACTTATTTGACTCTGGAGTACAGATTTGCTACACTCTGGAGTTAACATTGGTCTGTTAACTGTTTAACATGAGAAATATACCCAAAAAAACACATCTCTAATTTGTTCACATATCTAAGTGTCAACAAATTAAAAAAAATAATAACAAAATATTTAAATAAATATAAAATTTGTGGTGTTTTCGGTATAATTTAAAATAAGAAAAAAAATTAAATTAAAAACGGTAAAAATCTTGCAAAAAAAGTGGCGAAAATATGAAGTAAGTACTAAAATGTCAAATAAGTTTTGAAGTAACTACTCTGCATTTCGAACAGTTAACATTTTAATCTGTGCTGCAGAGTAGAGTCACTCTACCATTGTGAAAGAACCTTTAAGGTCTCAAATTTTTGTTAAAATTGTGAAAGTAAAAAAAATTATTATACGAAAGACAAATCACAATTAAGCTGAAATGTCACTGTTTCAAAACAAAAATCGTACATTAAATTTTCGAGAGAAAAAATTCCACACAATTTTCACATGACACTCCCCTACGGGGAATTTTAACAAACTGTCACCGAACTGGCCCCTTTATATGAAACAGACTGGTCACTTTTACATGGCGTTGTCATAGGAGGGGGAAATTGACCCCTTGTGACATGTTACCAGACAAAACCTAGGACAGGTTACTGAACTCTCATAAAAACAAAGTTCAGGGACATGTCCTGGGATTTGTCTTGTGACATGTCACAAGGGGTCAATTTCCCCCTCCTATGACAACGCCATGTAAAAGTGACCAGTCTATTTCATATAAAGGGGCCAGTTCCGTGACAGTTTGGTAAATTTTCCCGTAGGGTCATTATGGAGAAAAATTTTTTTTTCTAAAATTTATATGGATTTTGACAGGTAAATACGAGCAGTTTTCCAAAACTAATAGTTTTTGGTTGAGTGTAAATCTAGTAGGTTTAAGTTGTAGGGCTTGTAAACTCTTTTCAAGATTAAGTTTGCGTAAGTCGAGTTTACACGATTCAGAAGGTACATACGAGGTTATATGAAAACCCTGGTACTTTTCGAACCTACACAAACTTTTTTTTTTCTAAATTCAGTATTTTGAAAATAGAATTTTTTTTTATTAAATATTGAGTTCGGTTGCTTTTCGTTATTTCTAGATTTATAAATATTTAGAGAACATTTCTTCAATAATTTAAATATTTTGTAGACATTTTGAAATACTTTAATGGACCTAATTTGATCGACTTTAAAATAATACGCATATAATTTATCCGAAAATTCTTCTTATTGTCTTCCTAAAACTAAATCGTTTAAAATTTACAATTTTTGAATTTGTCCCCAAACCGAAGTCTAAATCCCTAATTTGGGCCCAAATCTCCTTACCTGACAAATCTGTTTAAATCTAATTTGACAAAATAAAATCCTCTCTTCATAAAATTTTCCACATGCTAGCGACATCTACAGTTTGTTTAAAAAAATTATCGATGTTGCATCTCTAATTTTCATGTCTCTGTTATTTTCATGAGAATATTGTATTCTTTATTATTAATAATATTAAGACATCAATATTATTAATAATAAAGAATACAATATTTTTTTAATTAAAAAAATCCCCGAAACCGCTTTTAAATGGTTTTCTTAAAGAAACCGTAATCGAAACCTATTTTTTTGGAAAATAGTACACACATAATAATCCATGCATAAAAATACGAAATTCATGTCAAAACAACAAAAACGTTCGTAATATAAACCATTTTTCGTATATTTTACGAAAATTTTTGTTATTTGGAACAAACCGAAAACCGGTTTTCTGAAATGTTTTGGACAATCTAACTCTTGCAAATTAAGTACAACGTATTAAAAAATCCTCCTAGTAAACTCATTATAAATACTCATACATTAGTCTTCTTATAGTTGATTAACTCATATTGACACAGAGAGATTTTCTGAGCTATTAAAAGGTGATATCTTCTCTATGGAAAAAGTTACAACAATGATTTTATGAATGTATGATAGCTTGAATGCCGCTTTCCAGGGTTCCATTTTTTTTCTTACAATTTTTGTGTTGTCATATGGTAGCTATGGGCTTATTTTGGTTTATTTCAAAACTGTTAAGCACTTAAGGAGGGACATGACATTCGCGGCAGAGAAAACATACCTTTTTTAAAAATTCATAACTCAGTCAAAAACAAACATTTTTCCAAAAATTCGCAAAAATTGTCCGATCTGGAAAAAAATGACTTTTTTAAATCTTAACAAAATTGGTTATCGTATGACACGACCTTTTTTCTTTTTCGATTTTTTATGAATTTTTAAAGTCAATATTTTTTTCGAAAAAACACACTTTCAAATTTGGAACATCACCAAAAATTGAAAAAAAATTTAAAAGAAAAAAGCTCGTGTTATACGATAACCAATTTTGTTAAGATTTAAAAAAGACATTTTTTTTCCAGATCGGACAATTTTTGCGACTCCCAGCGCTGCAACCACGAGGCCCCGTTTTTTTTCTCTGCCGCCAGTTTGGAGCTCTATAAAACCATGTTGGAGTAAAAAATATATTTTTTTTAATTTTTTTTCTTGTAATTTTGGAAAAATGTTTGCTTTTGACTTATGAATTTTTAAAAAAAGGTCTGTTTTCTCTGCCGCGAATGTCATGTCCCTCCTTAAAAGATATTAATTAAATTATGGGAACACCTGTACGTATGATTAATATTAATTAATTGAGGCGAATAGTTAAAGGTATTAAAATAAAACTCATGCTTCATGTCGCATTATTTTATTAGAAACGCTTTTGCTTTTACTTTTCTTAATTTAAATTATTTATATTTTTCTTCTTACATACAAATTAAAATAAATGATGTGATTGATTTCATCAGATATTTTAGACATGCTTGAATAACTTTTTTTTTACTTTATATGCATATATCTGGCAAAAGAGAAAAAAACATTTTAAGAGTCTTGTAGCATCACATCTAGATACATATTCTCACAAGCTGTCATTAATACAGTAGAATAATATTATTTTAGTCTGTGTACAGCTGTTGGTATGATTAATATTAATTAATTTAAGATATTGATGCGTATAAGTATTACATAATACTCATACGCTTAGTGTGCTGTAATGACAAGTTTTCGTTATACACAATCTTAATATTTTTTTGCATAAACGTTATAAAACGTTTATTTAGTAGAAAATGTTTTTTATTTTTAATTTGAAACCTTTGAAATCTTTGAAGCTTTTGAAACTTATGAATATTAATTCGATTGAAAATTCATCTATAAGTACACTTGAAATATTTTTTGTACGTAGAGGCCGCGGCAAAAGTGTGTTTAAAACAATTTAAAATTCACTTGGAAGAAGATAACTCGAACATTCCTTCTAACTATAGGACAGACCACAACCGAAAAATCACTCGAAAATCAACTCGGAAATTCCTTTAACTAGGGGTCAGACTGACTTTCATTCTATTGCCAAAAAAGGCAACATAAAGAAAATCAAGTCGAACAGTGCCTCTAATTACAGAAAATACCACGACCGAGAAAATTCAACTCAAACAGTTCTTATAGTTCCCTTGTATGAAGTAATTAGACAACTTGATTTATTTTCATTGCTTCAAATAGTTGGACAACTCGATATCGAGATACAACCTTGTGGCTCACAGTGAATCAAGCCCATAGGAAAAGGAACAAAAATAGCTAGACGATCTATTAAAGGTGATTTTAAAAAACAAAGATCACATCGGAAATTTTGCAGGTTGCTAATCACAAATCTGAGATCAGAAATAAAAAAATTCAAAATGGCGGATCCAAAATGGCGACATAAAATATTTGTAATTTTTTTGACTTTTGCGAGCACAAAACGCTGTAAAAAGGAGCCGGGAGGAACTAAGTTAAATTTGAGCCTTGGTCTCTACCCGGAATGATCACTACCTCACTAACGAATAAAATTAAATAGGTCCGGTGAAAGAAATCAAATAAAATTGCTTTGATTGGGTTATACCATTAAATACCAATACATTCAATATCAGATAGGACCTCTTCATGATTACTAAGTCAAAACATGGACCGATTCTAACCATTCTCAGTAGCGTTAGTAATCGATGCAATAGGAACTTCTGTACCAAATTTCGTCAAATTAACTTTTAAAATGCGACTACATTAAAGGTAAACGAACCGACATCATAAGTACCAACTCAATACACCCAAGGGGTGGTGTAGAATACAAATAATATTTTTGGTACTATGGAGGTCGAAAAAGTACTATTTTTTAAGCAAGTTGGTACTATTTTGAAAATCCTATTTATCATCCCTGTTCTATTCTCTCTTTTGCTAAAAGTTGCCATATTTTCAAAAAGTAATCCCATTAGTTGGTGGTGCTCAGAGATGGAAAATTTGATACAATCATTTATTTAAACATATATTTTACATACACAAAGAGAATTTTCGTGGACCAGTTTCAAGGAATTTTTTCATTAAACTAATTAAGTTTTCTTAACAAAGTGTATACAAAATTTATTAAATTCTGTGAAAAAGCTTCATTATTTTAATGATTAATGGTCTTAATAGACCTTTTCCACAAACAAAAAAATTGATTTTATAGAACAAAAAAATTTTTAAATTAAAAAAATTCAAAAAAAAAAAAATTTCCTTGCAACCGGATTTGAACTCGGAACCTCCTGACTATAAACCTTCCCAGTCAGAAAAATACAAACGGGAAAGCGGTGGCAAAGCACTTTAACAGGTGGTACAAGTACTGGCAAAAAGTGCTTTCCCATTCCCAAAATGATAACATCATTAGAAAAAAGGACCGGCTGTTCAAAAAGCGCCGGAAAAGCACTGGAGGAACAAAATTTTTAAACGTTGGCAAAACGCTGGCAAAACCAATAAATAGGTGGTCTGGAAATATATTTTCCAAAATAAAATTTAAAAAAAGTTCATATGTATTTTTTTTGGTCCTGCCGTGATTTGAACCCAGGCCGTCAGATTGGCAGACGATTGCTCTACCCACTGAGCTAACGAGACATATAATATTTGATGGCTTAACACATAAATGAGTGATAATAGCTGGACAACTACTGGCTGTGCCAAAATGCTAGTATGTACTGGCAAACAATTTTTTGTAACTAGTATGCCAGTGTTGGGAGGGGGAAAAAATTGGTCTTGAAGGAGCTTTCCCACAAACAAAAAAATTGATTTTATAAAACAAAAAAAATTTTAAATTAAAAAAAATTAAAAAAAAATTTTTTGCTTGCAACCGGATTTGAACTCGGAACCTTCTAACTACAAACATTTTTTAACGAAGCGTCAGCATTTTTATAAAATCATTGGTCTACCAGTGAATTGATTTGTGTACGCCTGGTAGCATTGGCTAGGTAGCACTGGATAACCACTGGTTGCAAACCTTGGCATATCACTCTAAGCCAATTCTTTGCCAGTGTTTTTTTTTATAAACCACCGAAATTTTTGTAAAACAAATACTGGTAAAACGCTTTTCGCAAATGCTGGCAAAGCGTCCCAAATGAGTGTTCTGCCAGTCATTTATTTTTAATACCGTGGTTACCCAGTGGTATGCCAGTGCTTGATTTTTTGTACCACTGGCGATTTCTGACTGGGTTTTTTAACGAAGTGTCAGCATTTTTATAAAATCATTGCTCTACCAGTTTTTGTACCACTGGTAGCATTGGCTAGGTAGCACTGGATAACCACTGGTTGTAAACCTTGGCATATAACTCTTAGACCATTCTTTGCCAGCGGTTTTTTTTATAAACCACCGAAATTTTTGTAAAACAAATGCTGGAAAAACGCTTTTTTAAAGCGCTGGCAAAGCGCCCTAAATGAGTGTGGGAGAACACTTATTTTCAACACCATGGTTACCCAGTGGTATGTCAGTGCTTGATTTTTTGTATCACTGGCGATTTCTGATTGGGATGTTATAAATATCAAATTTTTTTCATACATATTTTGATCGGTTTTCGGCAGAAACGAATTTTTTGTGAATAGCTCAGATTTTTCACACTTAGTACCATAAATTATACCAGATATGAATTAGCTGATTTGGGCAATATGACCGACAGAAAATGAGCAAAACAAAACCCAAAAATTTAAGAAAAACACAAAAGATAAAGCACAATAATCTAAAAAGATACAGATATAAACAAAAAATTTGCAATACAAAATGTATGGAGATTTTATATTGTTATCTCCCTCTTGACTTGACTTCCATGTAAACAAAACCATACGGTTCGAGAATACTTTTTGGACACCTGTCATTGGTTTCACATCTGGTATTAATCTTAGTACTTTGGCACACTTAGTTCTCGCTTGTTTGTGCAGCATATACACTAGAGTGCTACAAAATTTTTTTTTTTTTTAATTTTTAACCGGGCTAAACGCTGGTGCCCTATGTTCATCTTTATGAACTTTCTACTAATTATTTCACAAATACTGTGTATTATTATTATGAATAAAGGCAAAAAAAAAAACCTGTAAATATTTATTTGGGTGTATTATAAAAAAATTAGGATAATCGGACATCGGGAAGACGTGCCTCATCGGCCCTGAAGTTTGGAACACTGATTACAACGGGAAAATATGAATTTTTGTGCATTTTCTCGAAAACATTGATATTTTAAAACCAGTTCGAATTAAAAACACTAAAGAATCGTAATTTAGAGTGAATTCTCTTTGTAATAAAACAATAAAAACTAAAATCGGTTAAAAATCAGCTGGGTTATAACAATTTTCCCAGGCAACTGATGTGTCGCAGGCCATTTAATCAAGAAATTCGGGTCCAAATTTTAAAATTTATTGAAATAATCTACTACAGAAATATTTTTTTATATTATAAGTTCCAAGAACTCAGATAAGAATTATTTTTTTTTATTGTGTGTTTGCTAACTCGTTTTAAATTAGTGCTAAAGAATTAAGGTTTTCAAATCTACAATTTAAAATTTTTTTAAAGAAGTTTTAAAAAATCAACTATTGGACTTTAAGGTTTTATTAAGAACATATTAGAGATTAAAAACTACAAAAATTGTAGGATTTTCGTTTTTAATTTAGCTGCGGCAGAGATTTTCTTTGAGCGGATTTCGAGAAAACAGCGATTTTTGGCATTTATTTAGCTTTTTGGCAAATTTTTCTTTTTTTAATTTCACATGATTTTGGCCGGAATATAACAACACAATATTAAATACTTCAATCCTGAAAATTAGGGCAAAATATAAATACATTAAATTGCCCCTGTGTAAGGTCAGAGGTCAAATTTGAAGAGATTTTAATTTTTTTTTAAACATATTAATATAACAGATATTCCTGAGCGGATATTGATGGAACTTCTTGATATTATTTTTCTAGATCTAAAAATAATATTCTTAATTTAATTTCAGAAAATTAACCCCTAAGTGCTAAGTGCTTAAAATCGAAAAAAAAAACGTTGAACATTTTTTTCTAATTTTTTATTACACTATTTATTTAGCATCATTTTTTGCTGATTTTAGCAAGCTGATTTTATTAACAAAAATTTAACTAAAATATAAATAAAATTCTGTATATTTAACAGTTTTGTTTTTGCCGTAATCTGCTAGTTACAACAGTTTTTTGTGCAGGCTCATTTTTAACAAATTTTTAGTAGTTTTAACTAAAATTTTTACAAACTTTTTTCGATTACAATATTAACATCAATTTATAAAAATATATATGATTTTCTATCCCTTATAAATATCGCAACACCCTTCTTCGGTGTTGCCATAGCACTTAACCCCACCCTAGCAAAATAATGTAACGGGCCTATGAACTAACAAACTTCAACAAAATCACCAACTCTCTATCAATTGGCGCGAAAGAGCTGTTCTAAATTTAACGTCTCGCGCTATTACAGTGTTGCCATATTTAAGGTCCTCCATATTTTTGTTTTTTGTTTTTATAATAAATACAGAAATTATTTACTTCAAGTTACATAACCAAAGCCCTGAGGGACAATATGATTAATAAAAGCTACTACAATAAAAGCTACAAATATTTCACCGCCTTTCTTAACTCCTCTA
The DNA here is from genome assembly GCA_949987735.1 of Leucophora obtusa. Taxonomy (NCBI): domain Eukaryota; kingdom Metazoa; phylum Arthropoda; class Insecta; order Diptera; family Anthomyiidae; genus Leucophora; species Leucophora obtusa. The sequence continues at coordinate 32,966,795 of OX465299.1, read as the reverse complement.
TAACCTTTCCAAAGAAAGCACAATAGGAATAGGCAGAAAGTGCTGAGTGTTGCTCCTCCTAAAAAAAAAAATTCTCCGTTGGAAACTTTGTGAACATTGGAGTTGTCTTTTCCATTACAGAAAAGCCGACATTCAAAAAGTCGAAAACAATTTTTAAAAAGCCGATTAGTCAAACTCAACTTATAAAATTCTAATTTAAAAATAAATTTTGTAAATATTCTATTTCTTAAATCTCCAACCTTAAAACTTGTCATTTATATACAATTTTTAATATTAATTAATCTCAATTATATACGACCTTTTATATTTTAAATACTCTTACATACATAAGAAATAAATATATTGCAGCTCTAGAAGACCTCGAAGAATTTTTTTTTGTTGGCAGCTAAATAAATTTATACTTGTCATTTTTAGTAAATATGTGTACTACATTGAAATTAAAATTTATGCCTGCCATATATATTTTTCTCTGTTTTTATTTTATTTAGTGTCATTGTTTATGACAACGATTAGTTGTTAATTAATGATGAAAACATAAGAGGGGACATGCATATATAGACAAACGGACATATGGCACGTCTACTACTCTAGTGGGGTGTCATAAGAATATGTTGACTTTTTGTTATAACAAGTACCTTTAAAGTGAGCCAAAACAAGCACTTATAGATAGATTATAACAAAAAAAAAATATTAAAAACAATGGTATGGAAACTGAAACTCTTACATATACACTTACAAATACACACACACAGACTCATATAAACAAGTGGTTGTACTGCGTTAACATAAGCAGTTTTTTTTTTTTTTTAGTTTAAGAGTATAATTTAGTTTAAGTACAATTTTATATATGGATGGCTATGTATGTATGTGTGAATGACTATATGTGTGAGTTTATTATAGAGTATGCGAATATATGTTTGTGTAAGTGAAAAAAATTGATGCTGATGATATTAATGGTTAATGATAGAAAGTATAGAAGATAGAAAGCCCAAAATAAAACAATTTTTACAAAAAATATTTTTTTTCTGTAATTGTTATTAGAAAAAAATACATATTTTGATTAATTTAATTCATATTTCCTTTCGAGAAATAAAATTTGTATTTCGTCTTAATTAAGCAAGTAAAATTTTACAAAAAATTCGTTCTTTGTTTTGACTATAAGACTTAAACTTGATTTTTTTAATGGCTTTCGAAAAGCAAAACAAACAATTACAGGACCAATAAGAGCAGAACTATAAAAATATGTAAAATCTATTTCATTCAAAGTCTTTAGCATACAAATTAAATAAATACTCGTATAAGTAGTAGTGGTCATGTACATGTATTACACTGTTTAGGGCCACTAATACACTCACACTCTTGCTGCAAGCACAAACATAATATTGTATATTTTCCATACTTATCTTAGGATCATTTGAGTTCTTTTGAAGCATATATTAAGTATCATAACAAGTAAAAATATTACAAAATATTGTAACTATTTTTTTGCCATTTTTCTTTTTAGCTGTAAGCAAAACTTATACCAAGAGTGTTGCTAAAATAATTGGTATTTGCACAATAAGTGCACTCATAGAAATAAACATGTAAAAATAGCAGAAGCAGCTACTAAAATTTTTTTAAAAATGACCTAAAAAGTTGGTGATTTTGGGAAATTATTCTTTTTATGGAAAACATAATTAAATATTGTTATGTTTTTACCTTCTAAAAACGTTGGTTTATCGCCTTTAAATAAACGGGGTTCTATTCTATTGCAATCAAAATTACTACACACTCTTTTGTTTAATATTGAACTTATACACTTATTTATTAAACACTTAAGAGCTGCACAAGCACACTCATTTTTTTCATTTCACCATAGTACATTAGACCGTACCACCTTATAGGCAAAAAAAAGTAAGCCAATTTGAAAAATTTATTTTTTTTGCCGAACGTAGGGGTAGCCTTTTTTACAGGGTTGGCAGGCAATACAGCTAAAATACCGTTATCGATTCAAAACCCTTTCAACTGACTACCGTTACCCCTAAAATACCGTTACCGAAATAACCGAAATACCGTTATCTTGAAAATACCGTTACCGAAATAACTGAAATACCGTTATCCTTAAAATACCATTACCGAAATAATTGCACGTGGGTATTGAGTATTTTTCGTACTTTAAGTTGGTAAATTGGTTTTGTTTTTAATCTCGTTTGTTTTTTGTAAAAAAAAAATGCTGGATGCATCGAAATAACTGACTACCGTTATCCTTAAAATACCGTTACCGAAATAACTAAAAAACCGTTATCCTTAAAATACCGATACCAAAATAAATCAAATAGCGTTACCCTTAAAATACCGTTACCGAAATAATCTAAAATAGCGTTACTCTTACCGATAATCGCATCGTTTCGGTTACCATCCAGCTTTTTTAATTTTTCGTTATATCTTCGGCATTTACAGTCAGATTTTATGTGTGATATATCGATTTTTTGCCTCGAGGAGTATGTTTTACTATAAAGGAAAAATCCAATGAAAAGAAAAATTAAAAAAAAAAAATTTTTTTTCTGCTAGAATTATCGAAAAACTTCTTTAGCAAAAATTTAATGATTTTTTGCGAGCTTTAATTTTCTGATATTAGGGTAGTACATATGGGTCGTACGAACTGAGATCTGGTGGGTAAATTCTAGAACGGGATACTTGAGGTCAATGGCCCCTTAGAGCAAAACATTGCTCCCCTTGAGAGAAAAAATCGATGTATCATACTTTAAGATCCGACTGTAAATGCCAAAGATATAACAAAAAATTTAAAAAGGCGACCCTACGATCGGCAAAAAAATTTTTTTTTTGAAATCTCCTTACAAAAATAATTTAGATTTGACGGTGGACGGCGAACTTTTTTTGTGGTACGGTCTATAGTACATTAAACCGAACCTCAAAACTATATAACAGGTTTAATTAAAGTCAAAGTTTATGAGAAGTTCATAAAATTAATGAAACTCTTCATAAAATGAATAGACCACTCCTACAATGAATAAATCATTTAGTCAATGAAGAGCTTCATAAAATCTATAAAACAATTTCATTTATTATTATTTATTATAGTTGGTTGTTGTCGTTGCTAAGCTGGAGTGGATAAATAACAATTATTTAGCAAACGCAAAAAGCGTAATAAAGTTGTAGCATATTTTACGGATGTAGAAAATATATCTAATTAAAGCATTCATTAAATAAAAAAGTTTCATAAAATTTTATAATTAGCTTAATTCACTTAATGAAATTCCTTATTAATGTTTCGAACAAATTATTATGATTCATAAAAAAAAAAAAAAAAAAAAATTATAAAAGATGATTCTCTCTGTACGGAAATTAATGTACGTTACTAAAACTCGGCCTCAGGGTTACATAAAACTATTTTATTTGAGAACTAAATTTTTAATATTAAATTCAAATTGTATGAAATTTTTTAAAAATTATTGAAATGACTTTATTTTATGAAAAAATTTAAAAAAAAGTAAGTACTTTTAAACAATTTCATACATATAAATTACAGTTTCATTAATCTTATAAATATCTAATTTATGAAATTCAATGAATTTTTTTAATGAAGTTGTGAAATTTTATTAAAGAAAAGTTATGAAAATTTTCATTGATTCTATTAAAAAAATTCTATGAAATTATATCATTAATATCATGAAGGATAATTCTTTCAGTGTAGTATTAAAATTATTTTATTAATAGCAGAGACCCCAATCACTTAACATTATACTTACCAATTGGAAATACTTGTTCTAACATTTTTTTTACACTCATAGGAATAAACCTGTAAAAAAAGCTACTAAAAATTTGTTAAAAATTATCTTCCAGAAAAAACTTCTGAAATCAGCAAATTTTTTTTTTTGCTAAATACTAGTAAGATAAGAAAAGCAAAAATTAAACTGTTAAATTTACAGAATTTTAGTTATATTTGAGTTAATTTTTAGTTAATTGGAAATGACGAATTATACGGTAAAATCTATAGAAAATTTTGATAAATACTAGTACACTAATAATAGCAAAAAAAAAATCTGTTATATCTAAAAGAATTTTGTTATTTTCTCTAAAATCAACAGAAATATTTGCTAAAAAAATAATAAACTGCTAACTTCAGAAGGCTAGATTTTTATTTGCATTAAAAAAAACTTTTAAAATTTTAATTTGGGATTTTTTCGACTATTAATTATTTAGCACAACTTTTTGCTGATTTTAGCAGGTTAAGTTGTTATTTTCTATTAACTAAAATTTAACTCAAATATAACTTAAATCCTGTATATTTAACAATTTTATTTTTGCTATTCCTATCTTACAAATATTCGGCAAAAATAATCTGCTAATTTTAGAAAAATTTTCATGCAATGGAATTGTAACTAATTTTCAGTGGTTTTAACTAAAATTTTTGAAGACTTTTTTCTATTAATATAAATATAATAACGTATGCACAGTACTGCTTACTTCCCGTCTATGGCTACAATTTTGTAGCAGTTACAAAGTCTTATTTCAATGTTAAAATAATTTATACAAATCATTAAAAAAAATTAAAATATTCAAACTATATCAAGGATAAGAGGCCTTTGAGTACTGTTTTAATGTAATAGCACATATACACATATTTTCTTTTAGTAATAAAATGATTTTACGTAATGAACTACGTCATCAATTTAATATCCTTTGCACACAAATTTTTATTTTTTTTTGAAAAGCATTAATTTATTCTAAAGTTATTTACAATGTTTTTTCTTTTAACCCATTTCATAACAAGCATGGATTCCGTGGGAATTTTTTAACTAAACTAAACTAGAAGGATATGCCGGTTTAAGCTAAGTCGCGCCCTCTAGTGGTGGCATAGGTAATTCCAATTGAAACTTTGACGCTCTATACGAATTAATTTTCTACGTACTAACAATTTTACAAATACGAATAACCCTTGACAAGACCAGCCAATTTATTTTTTAAAGTGCGAACTAAACTCAGAATTTTTCTTTCCTTAAATATTTTTTAACTACATGTCTTTATCGAAATCAACATATCACTTTTATTACGCCGCTCTTCCTTATGTTTTTAAATATTTTTTGAAAAAAGTGCTTTGAAAAAAAGTCAAAAATTGTTTTTTTTAAATCGTTATGTGGCAACCCTGGAAGTAAAATTTTTGTAATTTTTTAAATATCGCTTATAGTCAAGACCTCAAAGTGTCACATGGTTTCTACATCATCGAAATATTGCCTTCCTATCGAAAGTTATAGGCTCTAGTAGATGTGACTTTAAAGTCATATTGGTAAGAAATGGGTTAATGAAACTTTTTACTTAGCGGGTACAAAATAGGGTATTCAATTAATCGACTTTTTATTTTAATCGATTAATCGCTCAAATAATTATTCGGGTTTTTTTGTTAACCGGTTAATCGAATAAAATTTTAAATAAAATTAATCTCTCTCTTTTCATATATTTAGTTAGAATATTGTTCTACCTCAAGTCCAAATTCTAATATGATATTGTCATATTAGATTTTATTTGTTGTTTCAAAAAAGGTTGATCATTTTCATGATAGACAATACAATTGTTTCGTAGGCATCACTATAACTCTTCAGTTGTCTTCAATAAGAAAATGATAGCTTTATTACACAAACCGAGACAACGGGACGAGAATTTTGTACTTTCGTATATGAACTGTCTGATTTGGTAAAACCAGCTATTAATCAACTCCTTTTTGAAAGCAACAATTACGTAAAAGTACCCTTTGGGTACTATTTATATGTATGTTTGTGTGTTCGTTGTCAATACTTTTTACCTCAAAACAAAATAAATATTTTGAATGAGATTTAGAGATTTTTTGAAACAACAAATAAAATCTAATATGACAATATCATATTAGAATTTGGACTTGAGGTAGAACAATATGTGATGCAGTTTTGTCTTCGGCCGGGGTAAGACTCAGTTTGTCCAGGTTCGTCAAAGGTCTGCCTTCTTTGAAATAAAACAGCAATCGTTTTTTATTCAATTCAGTTGTACGATCCTGTATCGCACACAGTTTTATTCACCAAGATCTTAAACTACTTAAATTACTTAATCTAAGGACTTTTTTCCTTTAAACGACTTCGACGATTCGGTGCACAGGATGATCTTCGGCAACTCTGGCAGTGGTTGCAGTTATTCCAAACGTCGATAGCTCTGTCACTGGTTCGATATGATTAGGTATTGAACTACGACCCGTAAATCTTTATAAGTATCTCACGAAAATAGTAAGCAGGTGAGTCGGGTTATTCCGGGGAAACGAGGAGATGTTGTAAATACGATTAGTAAATATGTCTAAGCGACTCACGAGAATAGTAAGCAGGTGAGTCGAGTTATTTCGGGGAAATGAGGAAAATGTTGTAAATACGATTAGTAAATATTTCTATGTAACTCACGAGAATAGTAAGAAGGTGAGTCGGGTTATTTCGGGGATATGAGGAAATACGATTAGTAAATATTTCTAAGTAACTCACGAGAATAGTAAGCAGGTGAGTCGGGTTAATTCGGGGAAACGAGGGAATATGGTAAATACGATTAGTAAATATTTCTAAGTAACTCACGAGAATAGTAAGCAGGTGAGTCGGGTTATCTCGGGGAAACGAGGGAATATGGTAACTACGATTAGTAAATAGTTCTAAGTAACTCACGAGAATAGTAAGCAGGTGAGTCGGGTTAATTCGGGGAAACGAGGGAATATGGTAAATACGATTAGTAAATAGTTCTAAGTAAAGGCTTCATTAGTCTAATCGTAAAGTAAAAAAACGTATCTGTAATCAATTCAATGTGTTAAAATAATATAGAAATATATTTTTATCTTTTTTCTATGCATTGAAACTGTTGTCAAGTAAAATCGTAAAAAAGTTCTGTTGAAAATAGAAATTTTCTATTTTATTACTTGACATTTAATTCTATTCACAAGAAAAAGATAAAAAATACAATATTTTTATTTTTTATACTCTTTTTATTTATTATGAGAATGATACGTTACTTTATTTACGATACTTCCAAACTAATTTGGGCTTAACTCACGAGAATAGTAATCGGGTTATTTCGGTAACTCCGACCTTGTTGGCTTATTCGTGTATACTTCGACGAAGGACGAAATATAGTAAAACTCCAACTGGGTTCGGATTACCTCGGGAACACGAGGAGATGTAAATACGATTAGTAAATATTTCTAAGTAAGTCACGAGAATAGTAAGCAGGTGAGTCGGGTTAATTTGGGGAAACGAGGGAATATGGTAAACACGATTAGTGACTCACGAGAATAGTAGGCAGGTGAGTCGGGTTAATTTGGGAACTGTAATCTGACTGGCTTATTCTTGTATACTTCGGCCGCGGGACGAAGTATAGTAAAACTCCAACTGGATTCAAGCTCCCTTAGGCCATACAACTTTTCCATTATAAGTAATAGGTTTTATCAATCTAATGAGAATTACTAGAATATTTGCCCATTCAAGTGAAAATATATTGTTGGTTAGGGGTATCAGCAGTTCCATTAGGCATATGAATAAGTAGGTTATTTGTAACGGCACGTTACAAATATTCTAACTAAATATATGAAAATATAGAAAGTCCGAAAAAACAATTTTTGTATTATTTAATACAAAAATTAAAATAATTGTTGGATTAGTCTCTTTCTTTAAAAATTCAAAATATAAAAAATGTGTTATTCAGAACATTTTTTATATACATTCCGTCTCCTTTGTCACATATTCAGATTTTATCCATTTCCATTTCATTTTATAAAGTTAATGATTTGAGTAAAATTGTTCGATTAATTGAATAAAGATCAATAGATTGAATACCCTAGCACAAAGTTACAATATTTAGTTTAATTGAATTATTAGAATTAGTTTTGCCCGAAAACACATTCTATTATTTCTCTGAAACAATAAAAGTTAATTTATTGAAATGTTTTTAGAAATAAAACAACAACTCATAACAAGTGTTTGAGAATTAAATTCCATTCCATTTAGTTTCTTTAAATAACACAGTGCAACAAAAATTTCAGCCTCATTGGTTCCAACAGGTATATAAAACAATGCTTTGGGGTGCAAAGCTAGGTCGGGTTTTAATTTTATGGCGTCCTGAAAAGTCGATTTGTTTTGATTAAGACCACAGTGAAAGCTAAGATGGATGGCTCAGTTTTAGCCAGAGTATTTGTTATTATCCTGAACAGTTTACTGTTAAAAATGATCAAAAGCGGTTCAAAAGTTGTTGTTGCACATGTAAAGACACCTTTTAAATCTTCATACACTAATAGAAAAAAGTCTGTAAAAAATTTAGTTAAAACTACTAAAAATTAGTTAGAAATGATGTTGCAGAAAAACTGCTAAAATTATCAGATTTTTTTGCTATATATTAGTAAGATAGGAACAGCAAAAAAAAAAACTGTTAAATATACAGAACTTTAGCTTAATTTGAGTTACATTTTTGTTAATAGAAAATACGAAATTAACCTGCTAAAATCAGCAAAAAATTTTGCTAATAAATTAGTAGGCTAAAAAGTTTCAAAAAATTTTCAATTTTCAATTTTTTTTTTCGATTTTTTTTAAATGCAAATAAAAATCGAGGCTTTTGAAAACGGCAGTTTACAAATTTTTTTTATCAAATATTTCTGCTGATTTTAAAAAGACTGCTATTTGTATTCAGCAGTTTGTTTTTGCTATTTTTTTGTCTGCTAATATTTAGAAAACTTTTCTACAGATTTTGTAGTACAATTTGTCATTTTCAATAAACTAAAAATTAACTTAAATATAGCAAAAATTCTGTAAATTTAACAGTTTTATTTTTCTCGTTCTTATTTTACTAGTATTTAGCAAGAAGCAGTTTTTTCTGCAACATCATTTTTATCTAATTTCTAGTTGCTTTTCCTGCTATTTTTACAGATTTATTTCTATGAGTGTACAAATGGTAAATTTTTACAAAGCACTATTTTAAGGTGTCTTCACCTTCGGAGGCACTGGACTGATATTTAAGAGAAAATAAAATTAAAATCTCAGTCAACTTTTCAAAACTCTTTGCAGGTTTTGTTTAACCCTTTGACGACCATAGGCAAATATGCTTGCCCAAGGGTTTTTCGCACCTGTAATTGGCCAGACAAAAGATAGAGTAAATATGTCAAAAGGTTATTTGTAGAGGAGGGTTGGGGGAACAAAAATATAGAACGAGGTAAATGCCTACCTGGTCCCGCTTTCCCCTTGCGAGCCCTCGAAATTGGTTAACTAGAATTCTTCATTTAAGTGGTAAAAAACAAAAATTTCGACAAGCGAAATGAAGGGCAAGCAAGAGGTCTAATTTTTTTGTAAAATATCTATAATTTAGTTGCAGATCACGAAAATAAAATAATAATAAAAATGGGTTCGTCCGGAACGGCAAGGTCATCAAATGGGGGTAAGGAGGGGCTCTACAGAGCCAATTTTTCTTGGCATAACTATTATTAGATAATGAAAATCCCAAAAATTTTAAAATCGCTCCGGCAGAAAATGTATGATCCTCAAAGGGTTAAGCATTATTACACTTAAAATAATACGTCAGTAGAAAAATCTGTCAAACCGGTTTCAAATCGATTTGACTAATTTTTAACAAATTTTTAGTTGAAACACTGATTTATGCAAAGATTTTAGTTATCTTCATTTAACACAATACTACAAAATCCTCAGTATTTTAACTAATTTTGAGTGTTAATTTTCAAAACTATTTATAATAAATTTTTAAGAACCCATTCGTTAAATTTCACAAAATTTATTGTTAAAATATAATACTTTCATGTTTCTGTTTTTACCCGGTAGATGGCGCCACCAATGTATCCGAAGTTTTATAGATGGCGCTATTTGTATCCCTCCGATTTTTTAAAATGGAGGGATAAACTAAGAAAGATAGAGCAAAATTGAGGAAAATTTCGACTACCCCTAACCGCATAAAACCCCAGCGAAAAGGGTTATCTCTATCCAAAAATGGTCCTTGGCGGGGACTTGTATCCTCGGAAATTTTTAACAAAAATTTTCCACTTCATAAAATGGGCCATATCTCGAAAACTAAGCGAGATAGAGCAAAACGGACAACATGCTTGCTCCACTGGAGTGCCCTTATATGCCCTCACATGATATGGACTAGGTCCGGGGAGGGTCCCGAGACCCTAAATTTGGATAAATTCTACGACTCAGTGTAATTACAGGTAAAACTGTAGTTTTACAAATTTTTTACTTAAATTTAGATTTGTTAAATTTAACAAAAAAAGTGTTTAAATCAACTAATTTTATTTTAAGCCAAAAAGCAGGAATACATTTTGTTAAAGTAACAAATTTTTCTGTTCAGCCAACAGACTTATTATTTTGAGTGTACTTCCATTTCACGTTGAACCCATTGAGATCCTATATTTGTTGCATAGTGTAATTAATAACACTTATATGCACAGTTGCGCTTACAGTGGAACTCCCCTAGTGAGAACTGCAATTTCTCTGAAATTTAGATATGCGATAGAGGAAACAATGGAACCCTAGTTTCTCTTTTCGGCCCATTCTCATATTTAGGGGCTAAAATGGCAGGGAAACATACGAGGAGTAAAGAAGCTTTGAGTTATTTTCATATTTATTTCAAAGCAAGTTACTTAGGTATATGGGGTATCAAATGAAAAGGAGAGAAAGGAGCATTAAATTATAATATGATGATTCAATCATGTTATTATTGGAATACCTAATGGTCATACTATGATCCTAATTATCATAATATGGTCCTAAATGATGAAGATAAAATCATCATCAGTGATCGGCAGAGAAGACAAAATTGCTTTTTATGCTTTTTTTGCCTATTTTTTTTTTATTCATGTTTGCTTCTTTTCGCTTCTTTTAGTTTTTTTTTTGGATTTTCCATTTTTTACCCTTAAAATGGCTTTGTCTTAAGATTTTTGAGATTTAAATTGCTTTTTTTAAGACTTTTTGCCCAAAAATGCTTTTTTTGTTAAGCAAAAATTTTTTCTCTTAACCTGAATAGTTTTCCAACAAACTTTGTGGAAATATAAATCTATGTCTAAGAAATTTTTTTGTAGCTTTTTGACTAAGAGTTCAAATTTTAACACGCTACTGGTCCCAAACTTGTCAAGATTTTTTTTAATTTAAAATTTTGTGTTATTTCCGCGGCGAAGTTCTATACAAAATAAATGGCACAGTTTGAGAACTTTTGGAAAAAATCGCAATTTTCGACCACTTTTTAAAATTTTTATATGGCAGAGTTGCCATAACTACTTTTATTGAATTAAATAATTTTTAGAGCAAAAACGTCAAATTTTGTATTGAAATTAAAACAAACAAATATCTATAAATTTGAGAAATTATGAAAAAAATATATTGTTGGCAAACAATTTTTGAATATTCCCACAAAGCCTGAATCTTTCCTATTATAACCATCCTCAGAAATTTAGAGAGTGGGCATTTGATATATTTTTTAATAAATATGGCAACCCTGTGCTGGTAATTATTTGGAAATTTTTATTGTAAATGATCTTTAAAAAAAACTATTATCAATTAAAATCCAAATCGTTTCTCTGATATGGAGGTTGCCAGATTTACCCAAATGTAGTGTAGCCATTTGGATACAATATAGCGAAAGGGTTAACTTTGAAATATTTTTAAACAAACTGTCGTTTTTCCAAGTTTTTTTGCTTTTTTTATAAATATTTTTTTTTTTTTTTGTGTTTAAACAAATCAGATTTTGCTTTTTTTTTGTGTTTTCTGGTGATCAGTAAGAATCATGTTTATGATCACTAGAATTATACTGTGATAATTTTGTTTCCCCAATTATATTCAACTATATTTTTCTCTGCTTGAAAGATCTATCTCATATATGGACAAATGCGACAACAAAGTTTATTTTAAGCCAAAAAATAGGAATAAATTTTGTTAAATTAACAAATTTTTCTGTTAATCCAACAGATATATTATTTTGAGTGTACGAAAGGAATTCGAAAGTTGTCAAAAAGTTGTCGTAGCCTTAGAAAATTGATCGCTCCACCCGACAATTTTGGATACGAAAAATTCCAGTTACATTTTTCTTTATTTCCCTATAAGAATTAATAAAATCAACCCTCCTAAAAAAAAGTTATATGACTGTTGATATTATATATAATTATATCCGAAAAATGAGAACATTTAATTGTATCAAATTAGATCGCATTATGATCATATATGATCATATTTAATTTGATGGAATAAGATATGGTTTGATACAATTTTTCCGGATTTTGTCCTCATCCAAATATATGGTATATAATTCGATACAATTATACATAATTATATGAGGCATATGTAACTATATATAGGTCTATATATAATTGGATATTGTAATATGTTGCACTATATATTGTGCAATATATAACAAGATATAGTTATATATTTAGGATATAATTTCGTAAAATTTTATATAATTATATCTTGGTATATATTTTCCAATATGTATTTATACAATATTTTATACGATAATATATGACTATATCAAAACTTTTTTACTTGGGAAGGTAAAAATCTGAGTTTTTTGCAATTTTAATAATTAGATATTTTGAATATTCAAAATTAGATGTTTGAAAAACATGCAAAATATTGTGTTTTTTTTTGGCGTTACGTGAGAACAGGTTAACGATACCCTAAAAATTTTATATTTCGCATCTAAGTATTTAAGTTGAAATATAATAATACAAAAATTATTTTTAACTGAATAATTTCTGAAAAAAAATTTTTGTAAATTTTTAAATTTAACCCATTTTGATTTTTTGGCCCAAATGTCAACGAGTTACTGGTGAATAAAGATCTCATCTGATCGAAATGAAATTTTGCATGTGTAGTATGCTCAGTTAGGAATAAATTTTCCGCATACAAAGCAGATCGAAAAAGAAAATTTTTATTTTTCACTATACCCTAATACAGCGGTTCCCACTAAGTTTTGCTTCACGGACCCCTTGAGACATTTCTACTAGCTCACGGACCCCCAAACCAGTGTTGAGCGAGAGGTACTTTATAAATTATGGGGCAAAATTAATAAAAGCACCTGCTTATTTTAAATGATACCCAATTTTAAGCGGGAATAAGGAAAAAAACATTTTTCAAATGAATATTTTGCTAAATAATTTAAAAATTAAAAAAAAAATAGTTTTTTTTAAAATAACTTGTTTTATGTTTTTTGTCGGATCTCTTAGCGGACCCCCTGGAATTCTGCAACGGACCACTGGGGGTCCGCGGACCCACATTTGGGAACCGTGGCCCTAATATGTAGTTAAAAAGGACAGGATGGTACGAGTATTTACCTTTAATATAAAAATGTAGTTGTTTTTAACTGTTAAAAACAACTAAAAATTACATTTAAGATCTGTTACAAAATACAGTATCACTTTCCGTTGGTTGTTTTTATAAGAAACTGTGATAATAGTTGTTTTGTATTTTTGTATAGAAAAACGACTGTAATTACAGTTAAAATTATTGATTACTACACAAACAACTGTCATGTGGTAACTTAGGAACTTCTTTGAATGTACCTCATATATAAAAAAAAATGGCAGAAACGAGGTGCGAACTTATGACTACCGAAGTATTTCGTATGATATTATGATAGGCGACATGGACGTTTTTGAATTTTTATGACCCAAAAAAGGTTGGGAACCATTTCTTTCTAAGATTCTATAATCGACTTTTTCCAATACAAAAGTAGGCAGAATCTGTATTATATTATCCATCCTATAGAAAAATCCACAAACATTAATTCTTTTGGATGAAAAATTTTATTGTGGGCGTTATTAAAGATTCAACACAGCAGAATTTTACTGGTTTAAATAAAATTTACCTATGAAGCTCATGAGATAATTGTGTTTCTAGAAATAAGATTAAATTATTCTTTAGAATAATTTAAATAAAATTTTATAAGATTATAGAAGGTGTCAATGGCTTTAAAACTTTATTTTACACCTTTTTTGTTTAAGAAGATAAACTGTGTGACTATGATTCCGGTGTATATAATAAAAATAAAAAAAAGAGAGAAAAGTTTTTATTACACCTAAAAAGAATAATAACATTTTATTTTCTTTATATTGACACATTTATTATACTTTTCTTTTTTTTTTTTTACAAATTTTTCATATTTATTCGAGCATTTACCGTAAAAGTGTTGTTGGAATAGTAGTCATACGTAAAAATGTTTGAAAGCATATATATCTTTAAATTTATACTAAAATGCTCAGATTTAAATGCAGAGATTATGCAGTCTAGCATATGAGAGGGTTTACTACTAAACGATATAAAAACCAAGATTTTTTTAACAAGTCAAGGCATGTGTTTTAAACAAGAAAAATTTTTAGGTGCGTATGATTAATACGTAACTTATTAACAATATTACTCATACGCAAAATAAGTGCTCAAGTAATTATATATATTAATTTTATAAAATGTTTTATGAAATCACTGAAGTGTCATTAGTATTTATCACAAATTGTATCACAATTATAACAAAAAATAATTACCACGAATCAGTCAGTCAAAGCTTGTTTAGATTTAAACATCTTTTTATAAAAAAAAAATATTCCGTTAAATTGATTGCCACACATTTTAATTACGTGTTCTTACTCATAAACATTCACCCCACATTATCTCATTTTGCTGTTAATATTAATTTACTTGAAAACAGCTTCCAACTTAAGTACTTTAGCCGACATAAATTTTGAAAACATACATTTCCTTAGCGTTTGTTATAATATGGCTTCAGGGACATATTTTGGTCGCATTCAGTATGCGAATACAAAACAATTATTTAGAAATGTGACATTAACCCAACTTTAATAAACAATTGAAATAGGAGATTATTTAAAATGTTAATAAATAAAAAAAAAAAGATTTTAAAGTTTTGAAAGTTTAATTTTTATATGAAATGAGGAATTTTAAGCATAAACATAGACAAATAAACGAACTTTTTAAGAGAAATAACACTATGCGACAGTCAAAATCGGGATGGGATGAAACCAACGGGAAATGTTATATCGGTCAAAAATAAGTTATACGTGTCCCGGCGTTTCGCTGGGTCACCCCTAGGAATCGAGATATATCGATTTGACCTTTGGTGGTCTTTTTTTTGACATAACTCGAGAACCACTAGTCCGATTTTGCTCAAACAATTTTAAAAAAATTAAAAATTACAATTCCTTTAATCTGTTCATATAACGTTTTTCTATATACTCAACAGTTTTGCCGGTAAAAATAAATGTTTGTTACCGCTACCATAAAAATCAATAACCTTTTGTTTATTACTTTTTTTAATATTTTAGGCAAAAAATATTTTTTTCTTCATACATTTATTTTTACCGGCAAAACTGTTGAGTATATAGAAAAACGTCATATGAACAGATTAAAGGAATTGTAATTTTTAATTTTTTTTAAAATTGTTTGAGCAAAATCGGACTAGTGGTTCTCGAGTTATGTCAAAAAAAAGACTACCAAAGGTCAAATCGATATATTTCGATTCCTAGGGGTGACTCAGCGAAACGCCGGGACACGTATAACTTCTTTTTTACCGATATAACTTTCCCCGGTAGTTTAAACCCTTCCCGATCATAGACCCCTACCATTTGTCTCACAGTGTAATAAGCGTGTTCGTTTACTTACTACAAGTTACTACTTTTACTACAGCTTTCGATGAAAGTAAAATAAAAATATACTTTCGATGAAAGTTGTAAAATGAAAAGTTTAAACTTGTTATAGACTTTATATAAAAAAAAATAGTTTTCGATTGAAATATCCTTTATTAACTATTAACATCATCAAGACAATAATTTTTTTAATCCTCTAACGAAGCAAAGATCGCACCCAGCTGGAGTTCATAAATGTGACAAAATAGTAGTCTATTTTTTAGCAAATATTTTTGTTGATTTTAGTAGGATAGACTATTATTTGTAGTCAACTAATTTTAACTCAAATATAACTAAAATTTTGTAGATTTTTTCTCTATTTTTTCTCTAATAATAATGACCTTCTCCGAGAAAAGGGACCTAGTGTGTGAAAATGAAGTTTTTTTCTAACTCGTTTCATCTTATTCTACACCCTTTTAGGTACCAGAATCCACTCTTAAGTCCAAACCCGTTTTTTTGACACTTTTTGAGAAGGTCACATATGTGAAATTTTGTAAATTTAGCAGCATTCATTTTGCTGTATTTAGCAAAAAAAATCTGCAAATTTGAGCAGTTTTTTCTGCAAGGTAATTTTTAGCTAATATTTTATACTTGTTATTTTTACAGGTTTACCTCTATTAGTGTGGGCAACATTTCACTGCAAAAATATTTTGTCCGGTTTGAGGGTTAATTTACTAAACACTACTAGCTTCCTACATTTTTGAAAGATTTGGCAAGAAATATTTCCAAAATAGTTTTCTTTTCCTTACATATATGTTGAAGAATTGTAGAAATATAAAGTTAAAAACTCCACAAAACTAAAAATATAAAAATCGATTCTTATTGTAGTATTTTTCATTGATTTTAAAAGGATAATTTTTGGCCTTAAAATTAAAGGTAGATAAATATAAATGAATATATCGCAAAAACGGTTTTTTTTTATTTTAATTAGAGTTTCCACTTTCGTAGTTTAAAAGTAAACGAATTTAAAAAAAAAACCTATAAAGAAATATCACCTATCACGTTGCAAGATTTACTCATTTCATGATACCCCACTTTCCCCTACTAACAACACCGGCTACAGGTTTTTAAATTTTATCAATGCGACCGTTTTAAACTAACATCCGTTGCTTTTAACTTTTATGAATGCATACGTGAATTGTTTGAACATTTAAAAGAAAAATACAAAATAAATGTTTTTAAAATTTAAAGGAAGTCTCTAGGATATACATATTAAGCTTCGTAAATATTTCATATATGTTTTTATTTTTCAATACAAAGAAAGCTAGAGGATGTCAAAGTTAACTGCCGTTAGCTTAAACCATTTGTTTTGGCGTCTACTTTTATTTAAAAATATTTTATAAATAAAACAGTAAAAAAGAAAATTAATTTTCTTAAACTCAGAAAAAACCTATCGTTAGTCATAAATTAAAAGTTTTGAACTGGCTTTTTTAATTAATTTTTACAGCATTAATTTGTTAAACATATCTCAAATTAAAAAAAAAAAACAGTTAATTAGTGTCTCAAGAATTTAATATATAAATTCTTGAGATTTAGAATGATACTTTAAATACCGCAAAGTAACCTAAAATTTTACAAAGAAAGGCAATAAAAGTAAGTTTTTATTATATCATTTAGTAAAAATCTTAAATCCTCTATTTATTTTTACTTAACTTTACTGAAATTGCTTAAGAGTGTTTTTTTTTATTTCAATTTATCTTTTTGTGAGCCATCTGTACGTATGATTGTTATTAATTAGTTAAAGAATCACTGAGACGTATACGTAATAAAATAATACTCATACGTACCGTATGTGTATGTGGGACAAAATAAAGTATTTCTTTTACACTAATAGAAAAAAGTCCGTAAAAAATTTAGTGCTGCAAAAAAAAGTGCTAAATTAACAGATAATTTTTGCTATTAATAAGTAATATAGGAACAGCAAAAATAAAACTGTTAAATATACAGAATTCTAGTTATATTTGAGCTAAATTTTTGTAAATGGAGAACAGCAAATTAACTTGCTAAAATCAGCAAAAAATTTTAATAAATAATTAGTAGCCTAAAAAATGACAAAAAAATTTAAAATTTTCAAAGTTTTTTTCGATTTTTTTTAATGCAAATAAAAATCGAGCCTTTTGAAAACAGCAGTTTACAATTTTTTAGCAAATATTTCTGCTGATTTTAGCAGAATAGGCTGTTATTTGCATTCAACTAAGTTTAGCTTAAAAATAGCAAAAATTTTGTAGATATAACTGTTTATTTTTGCTGTTTTTAGTCTACAAATATTTAGCCAAATTTTCTGCAGATTTTACAGTACAATTTACTACCCGACTAAAAAGGATATTATATAATCATATATCACCATATATAAACCCATATATACGTCCATATCTAATTTGATCCGAATATTGGAATATATAATTATATCAAGCGAGATAAGCATGTTATCTAACCTGATACAATTTGATCCGAAAAATGGGTCTATCTAACTTCATCAAATTATATATTAATACATATAATTTTCAAGATTTTCAAATAAAATTTTAGTAAATATTGTTGAGATCACTTATTTTCATTCATATTAAATACTAATGCTTAATGTATAGAAAAATTTTTGTTAATAATCTTGGAAATAGCTGACAAAATAAAACATTACAAAAATTTGTCGGAACAACTGTCTTATAAAATAATAAAAATAACTTTCAGAATTAATTTTTTTTCACGGAAAAAATAACTGAACTTAAACCATATTTATTTCAACATATGTTTTTCTAATTTTTATTTTTCAAAATTGCAATTAAACTTTATAAAATTTTGTATAATTAGATATCATGTCAGATATAATTATATATAAAATTAATACAATTTTCTATTAACTTTGTTATATATTTTGATATAATATGGTTTATAAAAGCTTATATGCCATTATATATAATTATGTATGAACTATATTTGCAGATCTCTTAATATATGGCTGGAGACCAAATCGCATATGATTATATATAACGTTATATCAAACATATTTATAAAACCAAAGTGTTAATATAAATGTATATGGTTATATAAAGCCACGCATATAAACATTTAAGGTTATATCAAATCATATAAGATTATATAAAAACTTTTTTAGTCGGGTATTTTCAATTAACTAAAAGTTAGCCTAAATATAACTAAAATTCTGTAAATTTAACAGTTTTAATTTTGCTGTTCTCATTTTACTAGTACTTAGTAAAAAAAATCTGCTAAGTTTAGCAGTTTTTTCTGTAGCATAATTTTTAAGTAATTTTTAGTAAACTTTTCTGCTATTTTACAGATTTATTTCTATGAGTGTACAAATAAATTTTTTTATTGTGACAATGAAAAGAAATAGAAAAAAACTAAACATTATTTGTCAAAAGAAAAATTGAACGAAAAACCATAACGGTGAGTATCGTTTTTCATTTTGTGAACACATTAGCAGACAATAACTTGAGCATAGAATGGTTTTAGAAACAACAAATAAACAAATAATGCAAAAGTGATCCCAAAAAGCAGGGTTGGCAGGCAATACCGCTAAAATACCGTTACCAATTCAAAACCCTTTCAACTGACTACCGTTACCCCTAAAATACCGTTACCGAAATACCGCTATCCTTAAAATACCGTTACCGAAATAACTGAAATACCGTTATCCTTAAAATACCGATACCGAAATAAATGAAATATCGATACCCTTTAAATACCGTTACCGAAATAAATGAAATACCGTTACCCTTAAAATACCGTTACCGTTATTTTTAATATTCTGCTTTTGGTAATTGCATGTGGTTATTGAGTATTTTTCGTACTTTAAGTTGGTAAATTGGTTTTGTTTTTCATCTCGTTTGTTTTTTGTAAAAAAATTCCGGGAAGAATCGAAATAACTGATTACCGGAATCCTTAAAATACCGTTACCGAAATAACTGAAGTATCGCTAACTTTAAAATACCGTTACCGAAATAATCAAAAAATCGTTATCCTTAAAATACCGTTACCGAAATAACTAAAAAACCGTTATCCTTAAAATACCGATACCGAAATAAATGAAATAGCGTTACCCTTAAAATACCGTTACCGAAATAATCCGAAATAGCGTTACCCTTACCGATAACCGCATCGGTTCGGTTACCATCCTTGCCAAAAAGTGATTTTGATATCATTTGGCATTTCCAAAGGGTGGCGGGTTCGATTTCCGGCGGCACCAATATGTTTGTTTTTTTATTTTTAAAATTTTTTTTTATTTTATTAATTTTCTTTTTAATATTTGTTTGAGTTTCACGTGAAATAACTGTTATACTCCATATAAAAAAATGATTTTTCACGACAATCAGTTTCACGTGAAAATTGTGTAGATTTTGTTTTCACGCAAATTTAATGTACAAGACTATTATTTTTCTTGGGAAAAAGTGACATTTTGTGTTTATTGTGATTGGATCTTTCTAATAAAAAAAAATTATTTATTTTTCGAATTCAAAATGACTTTTGAGGCATTTTAATTTCGAGTGAAAATTTTCCACGTGAAAAACAACTTACGGGGCTTTATAACTAATTTCTTTAAATTCAATATTTTTTTCATCTTTCAATTTTTAAAAATATGTAGTATATATAAAAAAAATATAACAAATTGCTTTTTATGCGCCTGTAGAAATAGTATTGAAAATAGTATTGAATTGGAGTGCACCTTTTACACTTGTTTAATAAGTATTTTTTATTGAAGAAGCACCGTAAGTTGTATGCACTTCACGTGAAAAACTGTTATACTCCATATAAAAAAAATGATTTTTCACGGCAATCAGTTTCACGTGAAAATTGTGTAGAGTTTGTACTCACGCAAATTTAATGTACAAGACTATTATTTTTCTTGTAAAAAAGTGAAATTTTGTGTTTATTTTGATTGTGTCTTTGTCATAAAATTAAAAAAATTGTTAATTTCTTTAAATTAAATTGCAATTTGAGGCATTTAAAGTTCGAGTGAAATTGTTCCACGTGAAAAACAACTTACGGTGCTTAAGGAACAATATCTCGCAGTAACAAAGTGGTGTGTTTATACCAGTCAACCTTCATATCAAAGAATAGCTCAGCGGTAGGGCGCTAGACTAGCAATCGTGAGGTCGCAAGTTTGATACCCGGTGGCGGCAATAAAAAACTTTTGTAAAATAAAAAAAAATATAAAATTTTAATTGGCGAAAATGAGCTTCCTTTGCACTTGTAAAAAAAGTACTGAAAAAATGTTGAACTGGAAGTACTCCTCTCCTATGACAACTCAATGTTAAAATCATTAGTTTTTATGTTAAAAAAGAAGTACATCTAGATCATCAATTGTAGTGCTTTTTCTACTGCGTCGGCATCCCTTTTTTTGCTGGGATGATATGTCACATGTCTGTCTCGATTAATCAGAGACCGCACAGTGCATATATTTGCTAGAATACATATGTTTTGGAATGACCTTCGCGGTTTTAATCGCGAATGGAAATCGATCACGCTTGAATTTTGCAACCGAAAACTTTCTCGAGTAAGTTATTTGTTTTATATATTTTGGTGCTTTGTTTAAAATTCAACAGAAAAAAACTGTTTGACATAAATTCATTTTGCAAACGCCTATTACGATAAAAAATAAAAACGAATGTTGTTAAATTTACATATGAAAATGGCATTTTGAAAAAACTTACGGGATTACTCTCGTGTATATTGTACTCATATAAATATTTTTCTTTCAAATTTATTTTTATAAATATCAAACATATTCTTTATTTAGCTTTTTGTATTGTTTTTCTCATTCTCTAATTGTATTGTCTATATTTTTTCATTTATACATTCAAAACAGCCCAGTGAGAAATTATCAGTGGTACAAGAATAAAAAATCAAGCAGTGGCGCAGCATTGGGTAACGCTGAATTTTAAAATAAATGATTCTCAGAACACTTATTTGCAAAAATTTCAGTGGTTCTAAAGAAAAAAAAAAAAGAAGACACTGGCAAAGAACTGGCTAGAGCAAAATGCCAACGCTTGCAAAAACTGGTTTCCCGGTACTTCCCAGATAGAAATTACCAATAGTACAAAAATCAATGCACTAGTAGATTGCGTAATTTATAATAATGATGACGTTTTGCTAAAAAAAAGTTTTGTAATCAGTAGGATTCGAGTTCAAGCCCGTTAAAGTACCTTGCCAACGCTTTCCCAATTTTTATTTTCTTACTGGGAGTTTTACAACATTTGTATTTATTTTTTTCCATGAAACTGTTGCACTATATTAGCTTTGGCTTGGCTTATAAAGTCAACTACTGTAAAGAACCTTTAAGTTGTATTGTAGTTTATTTATATATATTACTATTGTATTTCGCTCTCTTTACTTTTCGTTTTGTAGTTTTTGTTTCAATTATTTTTTATATTTTGTAGCTGGGGTTTGTATTTTGTTTTTTTTTTACTAAAAATGAGCAAAGTTTTTAGTTTTATATGACTATAAAGCTTAATTTTTATTTGTAGTGTTTGTGTATATACATTTTTTTGGTATTACACGAAAAAAAACCTATTTCATGACAAAAAAGAACTAAACTATAATTGTGTTTTTTTTTGAAGACACCCTATAATAGATGATGTTCAACAAACATATAGTTATGATACCAAAGTTTTGAAAAAAAAATTAAGAGAAACACCAAAAGCCCCTTTGCTCGGAGATTATGTTATATGCAAAAAATTCAATTTGTTATAGCTACAAAATTTTTGTTATTTTTAAGCTTAATTTAGTTCAGTGCAAATAGCAGTCTATCCTGCTAAAATCAATAAAAATATTTGCTAAAAAAATAGTAAACTGCTGATTTTAGAAGGCAAACTTTTCATTTGCATTAAAAAAAAATCGCTAATAATAAACTTTGAAAATATTAGTTTTATGTTTTGTGATTTTTTAGTCTACTAATTATTTTGCAAATTTTTTTTTGCTGATTTTAGCAAAAATAAGTCATTATTGGCAACGCATTAAGCTATTTTCCAAAAAATGTAAGTTAAATATAAATAAAATCCTGTAGTGACTATGCATAGTAATTTGAAATACTTATAACACATTTATAAAATGAATTTTGTATTGAAAATTTATTTTATAAGTAACTTATAAATTTTAAAAATGATTATGCATATGACCCTATATATTTAACAGTTTTATATTTGCTATTCCTATTCTCTACAAATATTTAGCGAAAATAATCTTCTGATTTCGGCAGTTTTTTCTGAAAGGTTATTTTAAACTAATTTTTAGTAGTTTTAGCTAAAATTTTTACAGACTTATGGTTACTTGGCGGACATGCAGTTATGTTGTTATATATACATATCCTTACCAGAGTTCAAAAAACATTTAGTCTAAAAATAGATTTTCAGAAAAATTTACAACAAAAAAATCTAGAACATTATTTTTGAACTAATGATAAAAATGAGTCATTATTGGTAACGCATTATTTTTTGTTTTGAAATAATGGAAAAAGAAACTACTTATTAACAGCTCATTATTATATGTTTTAAAATAATGCAGACAGTAACCCTGTATCTTTACTGGTAGTCTAAAAATTAATGATATGTCATTACCAGGGCAAGGAATTTCATGCATTTATTAAATAAACTTTGCCCCTAAAAAAATATATGGCTATATTTCTAATAATCATCAAGGAAACTCTATTGAATATTAAAAATTTGTTGATGTATACATTTAGGATGAAAATCTAAATAATAAATGCATGAAATTCCTTGCCTTGGTCATTGCCGTTTCTACACTCCGTTTTTTTAAATTTTATTTTCAGATGATTGCTCATGGCTGTACAATGCCACCCGAGTTTGCGTTTACCAAAAAAGCTCTATAATAAATTTTCCACCAGGGTTGCCATGGTTGTCCGAATTTTAAGTTATAATTAAAAAAAAATATATACTCGGCAAAAAAAGAGATGCCACGGCAGTAGAAAAATTAGTAGAAAAAGTACTACATTAATGATCTAGATGTACTGCTTTTTTAACAGAAAAACGAATGATTTTAAAATTGAGTAGCCACAGGAGAGGAGTACTCCCACTTCAACATTTTGGCAGTACTTTTTGAACAAGTGCAACTAAAAGATAAAGAAATTCTTCATTTTTTGAGTACACTCACAATATTTTTTCCTTAAAACAACCTAAAATACATTATAAATTAATTGAAAACACAATTAAAAAAAGGACTACCGATTTTTCATGATATTAAAACAATTTTGCTATTTATTTTCAAACATTGTTTAAACAATCCATAAAAGAAATAAAAATAATTGAAAAGTCTATTAAAACAATCATCAATTTTTAACTGACAAAAGGTAAAAAAAACGATTTTGTATTTTGGTAGTTCATATTTGAAAGTTTTTTTTTTAATTTTCAAAACAGTTCACCATACACAACACACACGTTCATATTTTTATTGGCTTTGTTTGTGTGCATGAGTAAAGAATTTCTTGTAATTTGAATTGAAATAATTTTGTATATAAACAAAATATTTTAACAAAAAAGAAAACCGAAAATATTTGAATTTTTTGTTTTCAAACAGAAAACAACGAAATTATTTAAATTATTTTTTATACAAATAGAATATTTGAATGAAAATAACAACTCCTACAGACGATACATATTTTTTTCTTGTTTGTTTTTTATTGATTGATAAAAATAGTTAAACAATAGGTTTCAATGTATTTTAATTGATTCTTCAATTGAAAACAAACTTTACCTATTACTTTTTAAATAAACCTCAATCGGTTATGGAAAATATATTGTGAGTGTACTTTTTGAATGAGTGCAAATGAAATTCTTTTTCATCAATTAAAAGTTTAAAAAAAATTTTCAGAAAAAAAATTATATTTTGTTTTTATTTTATAGAATTATTTTATTGCCTCCGCAGGGTATCGAACTTGCAACCACAAGATTGCTGGGCTACACTCATAGAAACAAATCTGTAAAAATAGCAGAAAAAGCAACTAAAAATTTGTTAAAAATGATCGTGCAGAGAAAACTGCTGGAATTAGAATTTAGATTTGTTTTGCTAAATAATAGTAAAATAAGAACAGCAAAAATAAAACTGTTAAATTTAAAGAATTTTTGTTATATTTAAGTTAACTTTTAGTTAATTGAAAATTACAAATTATACTGTAAACTCTGCTGAAAATTTTGCTAAATATTAGTGGACTAAAAATAGCAAAAATAAACTTTTAGGTCTTCAAAATTTTTGTTATTTTTAAGCTAAATTTAGTCTAAAGACAGCATAAATATTTGATGAAAATATTGTAAGCTGTTTTTTTTCCAAAGGCTCGATTTTTAGTAACATAAAAAAAAAAAAATCGAAAATTAAAATTTTTCGTTGTGATTTTTTAGGCTACTAATTATTTGGCAATTTTTTTGTTGATTTTAGCAGGCTAACTTGTTATTTTCTATTAACAAAAATTTAATTCAAAGATAACTAAAATTCTGTACATTTAAAAGTTTTATTTTTGCTGTTCCTATCCTACTAATATATAGCAAAAACTATCTGCTAATTTCAGCAGTTTTTTTCCAAAGTAATTTTTAGCCAATTTTTAGTAGTTTCACAGATTTTTTTTTTTTAGGGTAGCGCTCTACCGTTGAGCTATTCTTTGATATGAATAGAAACACCACTTTGTCAGTACAAGATATTGTGTCTTATTCTCTTCAATAAAAGTACTCATTAAACTAGTGCAAAAGGTGCACTGCAATTCAGTATTTTTTCTTTTTTCACAGGTTCATCAAAAGAATTTTTTTAAAATTTTTATTTTATATATTTTTAAAAAATGAAAGATTAAAAAATATTGCATTGAAACAAATTAATTATAAATATTACAAAAAGCATAAAAAAAAATTAAATAAAAAAATTTTAAAATATTGGTTCCGCTAAGAATTGAACTCGCAGTCATCTGTTTGAAAATAAACTGCATGAAAATTACTTTGTAGGATCACTTTTAGAGCAATAATGCTTTAGACACAATGCTTTAGATGTTGTTTAGAATTACTTCTAAAAATGCAGTAAAAGTACATTTACGGGTACTTTGGAAGCAATGAAAGAAGTGAGTTTTTGAAGTTGTTCAGAATTACTTCTAAAACAGCAGTAAAAATACACTCGCGGATACTTTCAGGGTTGACAACCGATTCATAAGGTTAGTTATAATTGATAACGTTATCTCAAGTTATTTCGTTAAATTATTTCGTTAAGGTATTTTAGGGTTACCGATATTTAAAGCTATTTCGTTTGGGTACTTCAAGGTTAAAGGTATTTAAAGTTATTTCGTTAGTGGTAATTTAATGTTAACGAAAGTAATTTTTTTTAAATTTTTGACAACTTTAAGGACCTTCACTTTGTAAAACCTTATATGAATGAGTAAACAAAAGCATTAGCTGTCCAGTAAAAGCTGAATATCATTATTTTATTTCTAATCGTTTTGAGAGAAAGAAATGCACAAGTTATTTCATTAGGATTTTTTAAGGTTACGGCATTTTAAATCGTTTCGTTAGCGTATTTTTGTTCACAGCATTTTAAATAATTTTGTTAAGAAAAAAATAGGTTTTCAAATAAAGTATTAGAAAATAAAGGTGCCAAAGTTGAAAAAATTAAAAAAAAAAGAATAAATTTGAAATGTCTTGGATAATATTTTCACATGGGTTTGTTAAAAGTGTAAATAAATATATATATTTGGAAAGCTTAATTATTCGCCTTTCTGAAACAGTTCAAAAATTGAAAATCGGTTCAAAAGTGATTTGTTTAAAATTATTTTAGTCCCTGCAGTGTTGAAAAAAACGTTTTTTGCCGATAACTTCAGATTTTGAGGGTGTATTTAAAATTTTGAAAATTGAAAGATGATTTACTCAACCACACCTACAACTTACACTAGGTCATTTTACAAGTATATTAATTTTTTTTATATTTTGTAGCACCGTGTAATCAATCTAATAATATGATACTATGTAGGGGCTTTCAGATAATTCTGCATACCTAAAAAAAAAAACTACTCCTACTTGTTGTATGTAGAATATATATTTTTTTGTTGTTGTATTATTTTGTGTGGTTTATGCACCGTCAATTTTAAGCATTCGTGCTGACATTTTTTCTCTCCACAATTTACAATTTATATTTTTTATTTGTATTTCTGTGTATTGTAATTGGCACAAATGCACGAAATTTCAGTTTTCTTTCATTTTGTGTTGTTGTATTTGCTAAATATGAAACGTTAAAAAAAGTTTAAGGCCATGAAATGCTGGCGGCTGTTGTTTTAAATTAACACAGACACTCATTCTCCTTCATAACTACCATAAACTCAGTATTATATTTATATTTTTTTTTTGGGAGATTTGAGTGTTTTTTTTTTTTTTACTTAAGCCTCATTTTAAAACAGTTGAAAATGTTTGTAGCAGAAAAAGAACAATATCATTGAATTAAGGCCATTTGGGATTATGACCAATTTTTTTTTTGCTGTTGCTCGTTTTTGGGATTTTTTTCTTTTTTTTTTAAGTTGACTTTATGATTTTTCTATGTCGAAGTTTTTATGATGGCTAATTAGCCTTTTTTTGATGTCCACACTCCCTTACTTTTTAGTCATAATTTATTCATGTTTAAAGTTTGATTTTTTTTTTGTTGGATTTGTTTTTAATGGCTGATTGTTGTTGATCTAATGGTTTTGCATGAAATTTTCTTGTTATTTCTGGGATTTATATAATTGGAACATTTTACGTTTTTAATTGAAATGAGAGGGTGGGGGACAATTTCGATAATAAAGTTATAAGCTTTTGTAAACAATGAAAGGACAACGAGAAAGTTTTCAATTTTAGCTTTATTATAATGAAATGATTGGTTACAAATAAAAAAAAAAAGTTTCTCTATTATAATATAAAAATTTTAAAGTTTTATTATTTTAACCAAAAGTTAGTTGTATTAAAAAGTTTTTTTTCTCTTTTTTTTAATAATCTGTCATATTTTATTAGTTATAGAATTTTTATAACGAGTTTTTCTAAATTTAGGGTAGGAAATAAATACTATATTTAAAAATAAGAAGTAATGAAAATGTCAAAAGCGATTTGTAGAATTTGTGCTAGCAAGTTATAGGGTCAGAGAAGGATTTTTGACTTAAGTTTTACTTACTCGATGAAATAAGTTCCGATATAATTATATGCCAGAAAAATATACTGCTTGCTTGGAAGCAGGTTCGTCAGAGAAAGTAAATATCGTAGCGCTTCCCTTATTGGTGATGTAGGGCATGAAATCACAGCTTTTAGCAAGTAAATTAGGTTATCATTGTCAGTCTTTCGTGATTTCTTAGAGCGATAAAGTGTGGTAAACAAAACTCTATTAACTTTTTTAACACATTACTTCATTCTATACATCTTTAAAAGCAGTAGAATAAGCAGAAAAGAAGCACTAATCATTTTTATCGCTTCCAAATATCTGCTGGGATGTAATTTATATATATTTACAACATCATATCTTATTTGATCCGAAAAGGTGGTGTACGTAATCTTATTTTATGGAATCCCACGAGATCTAATTTGATCCGAAAAACGGCTATATCAAATTTGATCACACAGAAAAAATTATTAACCTTAAATATCTAATTAAATATTGACCCACCATTTCGTTCGTTTAGCTCCTTTAGTTGGTGCTTTTTGCAATTAAAATAAAACATACTCTTTTGTTTGATATTAAGCTTATTTATTTATTAAACACTTTATTACATTCAACTGTATAAAACACACACACTAGTTTACCATCGATTTATAACACAAGAATTTACCTAATCCCGACTGAATCACACAATCGCTAATAATCAACTAACTAAATGTGACACGCCATCCTTATACACCCACCCATCCTTATGGCCACCGAATTTGTTGCCAATCGGTTAAGACAACTATCTTTATATTAAATTATATTTTTCGTTGAGAAAGGCAATATTCGGTTGTCTAATTCAATATTATGTTCCACATAAATATTATTATGTTCTACAAAATTTTATTGAAATTAAAAAACTTTTTTTGAATTTTCTGGTATTGAACGCGGCTATTCAGGTTAATAGTTCACAATCTTACCCACTATACCACAACTACTTTTAATTTTCTTAGGTCGGCTAACTTATCTAAAATAATGCTTATTTTAACACAATTTACAGTTGTTTTGATTAAAATTTTAATCTTGGTTAAGGTAGTAAAGTTGGTCTTTAACCTTAACCACGAATAAAATTGGCATTAAAATAACTTTAAATAGTCTTAAATTGAACCTACTTTTAAATAAGTTACCCGACCTTAGCCATATTTACTGTTCAAACATATGAATATTTTATTTTAAGATGAATGAGGAGGATGTTTAGTTGATCTCTTATTTTTTAGTTTGACTCTAGATCATAAATTAATATCACTTTCTGTTTAAATTATTTTCAAATTAATGAAAGATGATACAATTTTTACAAGTAAATTACAAAGAATAAAAATTTTTGAAAGAATTCGATAAGACCAGCAAGACAGAATACGTATTTTCGGCTTTCGCTACAAAGCCATCATCAGTGTCATTCGCCTTTGAATGGGTTAATAATTAATAACACTATGCGACAGTCAAAATCGGGATGGGATGAAACCAACAGGAAATGTTATATCGGTCA
Source organism: Leucophora obtusa (assembly GCA_949987735.1). Lineage (NCBI taxonomy): Eukaryota > Metazoa > Arthropoda > Insecta > Diptera > Anthomyiidae > Leucophora > Leucophora obtusa. Next base: position 32,937,465 of record OX465299.1, on the reverse strand, counting down.
AAAACAAGTTATACGTGTCCCGGCGTTTCGCTGGGTCACCCCTAGGAATCGAGATATATCTTTTTTTTGACATAACTCGAGAACCACTAGTCCGATTTTGCTCAAACATTTTTAAAAAAATTAAAAATTACAATTCCTTTAATCTGTTCATATAACGTTTTTATATATACTTAACAGTTTTGCCGGTAAAAATAAATGTTTGTTACCGCTACCATAAAAATCAATAACCTTTTGTTTATTTATTTATTTATATTTTATAATATTTCAGGCAAAAAATATTTTTTTCTTCATACATTTTTTTTTACCGGCAAAACTGTTGAGTATATAGAAAATTGTTATATGAACAGATTAAAGGAATTGTAATTTTTAATTTTTTTAAAATTGTTTGAGCAAAATCGGACTAGTGGTTCTCGAGTTATGTCAAAAAAAAAGAACACCAAAGGTCAAATCGATATATCTCGATTCCTAGGGGTGACCCAGCGAAACGCCGGGACACGTATAACTTCTTTTTTACCGATATAACTTTCCCCGGTAGTTTGAACCCTTCCCGATCACTGACCCCTACCATTTGTCTCACAGTGTAATCGTCTACATATGTGACAGCTGAAAGCAATTCGAATTTGTTATCAACAACTCAACTTAGACTAATATCAACGAAATCTAACAATGCTATCTTTATCCTATGTTATTTTATTTAAAAAAAAAACATATAAATTTTTGTCTTTTCCGGGATTCAAACCTAGAAATCCGGAGTATTAGGCCAACTCCTCACGCACTACACCATAAACACTTATTAATTTTAATGTCTAATTTTGAATTTCTGTGTTTTCACCCGTTAAAGTAACTTACCATCGATTTCCCGTTTGTATTTTTCTAACTGGGTGTGTTTGACACGAATAAAGAACGGAGATGTTTTTCGATTTGTTTAGCTTTTCACGAAGATACATTTATGTATGCACTAGGTCAGGGCTGGGAAAACTATGACACGCGTGTCAGTAGTGGCACGCGAGTGGATTTTAGGTGGTACACGACGTTTTGTTGGATATTTTAAAATTAAGCTATTATAAGACCAGCAAAATATTCATTTAAATGTTAAATTTCGCTACAAAAATGTGTGATTTAACTCCGTAATGGTGAAATTTTTCATAGAGTTTGTAAATCGTCTTTTAAAATGAATAAAACTCTTTATTGCCAGCCTTTTTTGCTTAAAGAAATATGGTTAATAAAGAACTCGCAAATTCGATTATCAGAAAATTCTGGGAAAATTGAAAAAATTCTAGATTGAAAGAAGTTTAAATGTTTCGATGAGAAAATGCCTCATAAATAAAAAAAACCAGAAAATTGCACAAAAATGGAAAACAACTTGTAATAAAATTCGAGCTAAAAAATTATTTTTTTTTTAAGGGAAAATAGGTGCTACGAAATAACTCTCAATGAAATAAAGGCTGAAAATAAGTTTCATAATAAAATAACCTTCTTTGTTGGAATTTGAAATTGGGCTTGGATCGTGTGTTGCAGAGCCATTTCATCTGAAATAGAAATTTCTCTGTTCAAATCCATAATATTCGGTTTTTATTCATTATTGTGATGATAAAAGCCGCGCGATTTATTTGTTTATACTTAAATCACAAATGGCGCCCAATTATTTAACTTTTTTTAACAAAATGAAATATCCACCAAAAATGGAATAACCCCCCAAAAAATGAAAAGGCAATAATGTTCAAACTGTTTTAATTTTATTTCATTGGGGATTTTTTCATAATGAAATATTTAATATATTTAAAGATTAAATAAACCCCCAAAAATTAAATAACCGTCAAACATTTTTACGTCATTTCTTGGATGTTATTTAATTTTTCCTTTGGGGGTTATTTCGTGGGGGTTATCCCAAGCGCTGATAAATATGTACATTTGCGATGATATTTTTAAGAGAAATTTAAAAAAAATTTAAAAAAAGCACTTTTAAAAGACAACTAAATTTAAGGTGGCACGCGAGAAATTTTTACAAAAAAATTTGTCCGTTTCTGGCACGCAGCGAAAAAAGTATTGCCACCCCTGCACTAGGTTGACGCTTTTCTATTTTTTTTATTTAGGGCTTTTAACGCCTTTATGGAAAAACGTTTATTTTGATATTATTTTATCTAATTTAAACTTTTTATTATTTCTACATCAATAATAATGTGATATTAAATTATATGTTACTAAAAAATGGTTTACAGCGCTTTTTAGTTGAAATAGTACATATTTTGTTCACACCTGTTGGCACTTTTGGGAGCCTGACTGCGAGTTTTGGTCTGAAAAAGTTGTAAAAAGAAATAGACTTTTATGAAATGATTTTTTTGACTACGAGTATCACATCATCTCAAAGCATTTTTTGTTTGATTTATCAGATATAAATTCAGACAATGTACGCGTAAATCCCAGCTGATTTCTGTAGTTGTTTCTAATATTTTTATTAGATTTTTCTGCTATTTGTATATATTTATTTCAATAAGTCTAAAAATAAAAACGAAACCGATTAAACAGGTTTTTTAAAAACCGTAACCGAAACCGGCTTTTTTAAAAACAGTAATTTTCAAAAAAAAAAAAACGAAACCGGTTTTCTGAAATGGCCGGTTTTTTGAACACTCTAACTTATATACGTACAATTAACCTTAAAATTTAAAAATATTTTGTGCACATTGAAAAATATCAACCAAATTTGAGCCCGGTTAAAGCAAACATCGGTTATAAGGAACTTATTTTACCGATTCCTTATTGTTTGTCTTATCCGGGTTTTATTGTAGTTGGTAAAATCACGTTGCTTATGCTATTGTAGCATTAATCGACAATAATTTTGACCGGAGTTTTTTTTTTTACTTTCACACCTCCCCTTAAATAATTGATTATTGTTATGCAAACTCCATTTTATTATTTTTTTTTTGTATTCGATTTCTTGATTAATGAATGGTATAACTTAGTTAACAGGAAAAGCATAAATATAATTAAATATTGTATTTTATAAACTTTTTCTTTGTATAGAAATTAGAACAGAAAATTATATATTTTCTTCTAAACATAATATTACACTTCCTTTTCATTCAATTTGCCAATTTTCGCTTAATCATCATTACATCGTTAGTCATATAAAAACAACAATTATTCACATTAAAGCGAGAATATTCATAAAGCTCAAAAGGGAAATATAAAAAGAATAGAAAATGATTAATGAAAATCTTTTCATTTACACAATCGAGAGACTATAGAGAAGTCATTCACAAGGTAGAAGATTTTTGTATTACGTCCCAGCAAAAAAAGAGATGACAAAGCAGAAGAAAAAGCACTAGAATTAATGATTTAAGTAGATGTACTTCTTTTTTAACAGAAACACTAATGATTTTAAAATTAAGTTGTCATAGGAAAGGAGTACTCCCACTTTAACATTTTGGCAGTACTTTTTTAACAAGTGCATGGAAAAATATTTTTCGTCAACTAAAAGATAAAAAAAAATTCTTCGTAAAAAAATTATATTTTTTTGTATTTTACTTTTTGATATGAAAGTTGACTCGCATAAAAACACCACTTTGTTATTGCGAGATATTGTGCTTTATTCTCTTCATAGCTTTGAAGAATTAATTCTTTAATTCAGTTTTTGAATTCTGAATTAAAAATTCAATGAATTAATTCACAGAAGACTGACTATATATTGAATGGAATTAATTCATATTTGTTTTCGTTCGATTTCTTTTGTTATGAATTAATTCATTTGCTATAGTTATTTTTATCAAATCAAATGAATTAATTCACTGGTGAACGCCATCAATTTTGTAAATCGAACGGATAAAAAGTTAATTCCTTACTTAATTAATTCACCACTAAATTCGTTCAATTTCATATTCCATTCAGTGAATTGAAAAATAAAATTACGTTCAGTGAATTAAAAACAAAATTAAGTTCACTGAATTGAAAAATAAAAAAATTACCGTCACTGAATTGGAAAACAAAAAATTACGTTCAGTAAGGAATTAATTCACTTGATATTTCTCCTAATAAATTTAACGTAAATTTTTTTTTATCTAGATTAATAGATCATCCCGAGTAAAAATAGTTATATATGAAATTATATAATTTAATATGAATTAATATGTTTATATATAGTCAAGTGTAACACTATATCTTTGCGGATATAATTATGTATAGCTTTGAGTTTTTCAAAAATTTCTTATATGATGTCATATATAGATCAGTATAAATATACATGTCCCCATATATATTTATATGTGCCATATCTATTTACATATGCTATGACAATTTTAATACATCGTCATATATAATTAAAAATGGCTTTATCGGAAAATATATAAAGTTTTATATAGCTCAATGTTAATTTTTTTTCCTAAGTTGTTTTAGATATATTTAAGTATAGCGCAATGTAAAAAAAATTCTATGTTTTTTTGAGATATATTTATGTATGATTTCAAAATATAAAAGGCGTACTCATTATAACTCCTAAATTCCTTGTAAACCTTGTATAAATACAAGCCATATTTTTATGTATGGAATTTGACATTAAACTCATAAACATACCAGGTTTACACAGTTTACGGGTAGAATACAAGTTTATATGAGAAAGCTTGGTTACAATTATGTACAACTTCTTCTAAATTTTTATTTAAATTTTTAATTCTTAACTTTAGGGTGTTACTTTTCAGTACTTTTTAATAGTTTTTGTTTTGATCTTGAAGTATGAAGCGTTATATAATTATGTCTTTCTACATCAAATTAGATATAATTCTATCGGGTCAAAATCCGGATAAGATTCTATATGATTCAATATATTTAGATCTTATCCGATATAATTTTATCCACCATTTTTCGGATCATAGCATATCTCCAATTATATTAAATAAGATATCATTGCATATAACATCATATTATTTTTTTTACCCGGGATATATTAATTAATTAAATCCTTATTTAATAATAGATCAAAAAATCTATAGATGAAATCTTATTTACACAATTCTTTTAATAAAAAGAACTATAGAAATTGAATTAATTCTTTGAATTTGTTTTTTTCTTTGTTGAACGCATTCAGTTGAACGAATTCAGTGAATTACTTAAGAAAAGAAATTCATGCAATTCTAAAGAAACTTGAATTCGATTGTAAGTGAATTCATTCAAAAACGAATTAATTCTGCCAAGCTCTGATTCTCTTCAATAAAAGTACTTATTGAAAAAGTGCAAGAACTGCACTCCAATTCAGTATTGTTTTCAGTACTATTTTCACTGGTGCGTGAAAAGCAATTTTTCATAATTTTTGTTTTATATATATTTTAAAAAATTTTTAAATTCCCATGTTAAAATCGAAATATATATGAACGTATATGATCATACATGGACTAGTATATGATCATACATGGACTAGTATATGATCATACATGGGCATACATAATCATATACGTCCATGCATAGTTCAATATAATACCATATATTATCTCATATATTTCCATATATCTTCCGATCCGAAATTTGAGCGTATATGACCGTACATGTTCATATATGACCATATACATATGCTCACATATGATTCATGTATGCTCATATATGATCATATATAGCCATATACCCTCAAATTTCGGATCCGAAGATATATGGAAATATATGAGATCATATATGGTCATACATTGAACTAGGCATAAACGTATATGATCATGTATGCCTATGCATGATCATATACTAGTCAATGTATGATCATGTATGTTCATATACATATATTTCGATTTTCACATGGGTTAAAAAAATATTAAATTTAAACAATTTAATTATAAATAGTGAAAAAAAAACAAAATAAAAAGAAAACTGAAAAAAAAATTAAATAGATAATGTTGATCCCGCTGGGGTCGAACCGGCGATCATCTGTTTGGAAATAAACTGTACCAAAATTACTTTTTAGGATCACTTTTACAGCAATTATGCTTTATAAGCCGTACTTAAGTGATTTTTTGGATGTTGTTCAAAATTACTTCTAAAAAAGCTGTAAAAATAGAAATGAAGAAGTGATTTTTTAATTGTTCAGAATTACTTCTAAAAAAGCATTAAAAATACACTAACGGATACTTTTAAAGTTGTGAAGGAAGTTGTTTGTTAAGCATGACTTCCAATTTTTTTTTGCTGGGGTACAAAATAAAATTGTTTCTAGGGCAAATCTCTAAAGAACCAAAAATGTTTTAAACAAAAAATTATTAAAGACATGTTTTAAAGTTATTTTTATATGAAGATTTACTACGTTGCTGTGTTGTGCTCTTCAGCAACAACAAAAAAATATTTTTGTCACCACTACACTAAAAATAATTTAAGCATATAAAAATATATACAAATTTTTATAAATTTACTTTGAAAATTGTGTAACAGATAGTGCTAAACCAAACCTATTATTTTCTTTTAACATTTTATAGCTTTTGTTGTTATAATAATTATAATAAAAAGACTAAATGAAAACAATAGTATATAAATATTGTCATGCCATAAAAATAAAAAACAGAGTATAAAGAGTGAGGTGGTTCCAGAGAAGACTACATAAACATAGATAATGAAACAACAGAAACAACATTAAAATCCTAACCAAAGAACATTAATATTAAAACCCTATAACAATAAGTAAATCAGATATGGTATAGAAACTCACTAATGTAATAATATAGGAAAGAGAAACTAAGACATGATCTCTGAGATTACTTGATGTAAATTGAATTTATTACAATATATTTCTACACTTAAAATATTTTGTATGTAAAGACTACTGCAAATGAAATTTCACTTTAAAACAGGAAAACTAACATTTCATTCTGACTGTAGTAGTTATCTGAGTGTACTAAATATTTTTAATTATTTTGTTTATCTTAATAATTTAATTTTTTTTTTAAGTTTTACAACAAATAGAGAAAAACTTTGGAAAAGTTTCCTATAACCAAGAAAGTACCATAGAAGACCCATGATAATAGCTTCGGTAGGCATGGAAATGCATTAACGCTCTTACGCTGTGCCATGTGTTCGGCACAATAAATATTGTTTCGTTGTCTAAGTATTGCTTCTAAAGCATAATTGCTCTAAAGTGATTTTGTTATCATTTGGTATTTCTAAACAGATGATCCCGGGTTCAGTTCCTGGAGGGACCAATTTTTTTAATTTGTTTTTATTTTTTTTAATTTGTTTTTAATTTGTTTTTATTTTATATATGTATATGTTTTATGTTTTATTTAATATTTATAATTAATTTATTTAAATTCAATATTTTTTTAATTTTTCAATTTTTTAAAATATATAAAATAAAAACGATGAAAAATTATTTTTTTGCGCTTATAAAAATATTACTGAAAATAATACTGAATTGCAGTGCACCTTTTACAATTGTTTAAAAAGTACTTTTATTGAAGAGAATAAATCACAATATCTCGCAATGACAAAGTGGTGCCAGTCAACTTTCATATCAAAGAATAGCTCAGCGGTAGAGATATAAACTGGCAATCATGAGGTCGCAAGTTCGATGCCCGGTGGATGCAATAAAAAAACTTTTGTAAAATAAAAAACCTAATCTTCTTTGCGAAGTATTTTTTATAAACTTTTAATTGGAGAAAAAGAGCTTTCTATGCACTCTTTCAAACTGTACTGAAAAAATGTTAAAGTGGGAGTACTCCTCTCCTATGACAACTCAATGTTAAAATCATTAGTGTTTATATTAAAAGAGAAGTACATCTAGATTATCAATTGTAGTGCTTTTTCTACTGCTTCGGCATCCCTTTTTTTGCTGGGTACATACGAAAATTTTCTTCTCAAAAGATTTAGGAAATTATGTTTGGTATCAGAATTGCTTCAGTTACGATTATAAAATACACATTTGGCGCATTTGTGGGCAATTTGCAAGCTGCCCTGACACGTCCTTGCCGGTTAGAGGGTTAACTTTAACCATTGGTTCTAGGAAGTTTGACCGTTACTATTGTTTTTCTCTTTTTGTTGTAAAAATTAATTATTATTTTCTATTTGGAATTAATTATAATATGATCTTGAACCGTATTAAGTAATACCTACTTAAGTAAATAATTTTTTTTTAATATTAAGTGTTTAAATTTTCCCCCATTACACATACATATTACACTTAAAAAAGTTTGTCGGTAGAATCTACTGAAAATTAAGGTTAAAACGAAGTTACATGAAGTTTAAAAGGCGACAAAAGTAACGGTTTTAACTGTTAAAAAAAACTACAAAAATATTAAAAATAACTAACAATGTAACTAAAAAGGATTTACAAATTTTTACTATAAGAATCTTTAAAACAACTGACACAATTGGTAAAAACTAGTGTTTTTTTTCATTTAAATTCTTTATTATAAAAAAAATTATTTTCTTTCGATTACAAAAAAATTTTTTAATTACTTTATTGTAATTACACTGATATAAAAAAAGTCTGGAAAAACTTTAGTTAAAACTACTAAAAATTTGTTAAAAATGACCGTGCAGAAAAAAATTACTTCTTTTTTTGATTTTTAAACTAAGAATAATAATATATATAAACTAAATAAGAATTTTCAAAAACTCTATGAAACTTTTAGTTTTTTAAATAACAAAAAAAATAACTGTGAGGTGCAAAAGTACCTTTTCGGTAATTGTTATATTATTAAAAATAACCGCAATACAGTACTTTTCCTTAGTTGTGTTTTTAAATAACTGTCGTAATAGTTGTTTTGTTTCTTTCCCTAGAATAATAATTGTAATTAAAGTTAAAAACAACAACTATTGATTATTACACAAACAACTGCCATGCAGTAACTGTTAACATTTTTTGAGTGTACTCGTTAGTTTGACAACTATAACATAGTACATATATTGAAGCTTTACAACTATTGCACTTATGTGTAATAAATTTTATAGTGTTATATTAACAATATTTATAATGTAAATGACTTTAAATGATTGTTTTGTAATTGATGTTAAAATATAAGTCGATAGTTGATTTAAATACTTAAATTAAGTAAATTAATATATATCGACCGTTCCATGAAAGATCAGCCAATTTACGATTTTTTTTTACCTTGCCATGTGAGTGTCTAACCTTTTCTTTATATGGACATATATGACCATATACGCCCATATACCCTCAAATTTCGGTTCCGAACATATATGGTCATATATGAGACCATATATGATCATATAGTATACCATATTTGGACATATATGATCAGATATGGTCATACGTGATCATATACGAACCCATATATGATCATATATGTTCACATACGTTCTTTTTTTCATCTGGGCTCACAAAAAAATATATTTAAGAGTTCAAAAGTAAAAAAGATGTACACGGCCGCTCACGGCCACTTTGTTACTTTGCACAGGGGTAGAAGAGAGTGTGTTTGATAAAAATTACTTTAAAACGAAAGTACGAATCTGTCCATCTCGGACGTAATTGCGCTTTAAAAATTACCATTTCAATTTAAAAATATTTATATAAAGTTGTTAATTAGTTGTTATCAGATTTTAAAAATTCAAAATGGCGAATGAAATATGGCGGACAATTTTTAAAATGTCATTGGATGCGAATAAAATTACTTCTCCGGGAATCTTAGGGCTCCGCTTAATAAGAATCTAGTTTTCGATTTCCAAAACTCTCTCATATGACGAATAATTTTTTGAAAAATCATCGAATTAGTATTTAATAATTTATCTAGATGTCGTTTTGTCAAAACTCAATTATTTTCATTAATTGTTATAAATAAAAAAAAAAAAAATTTAAATATTTTGCTAGTGTTTTAAATAGGGAACATAAATTTTATACTCAAAAAATCTTGACTTAATTTAATTCTAAAACGTGTACTGCAGGAATATTGTTTTTGTTTTAGATTTTTCGCTTTAATTGATGTCAAGAATTTCATTGTTTCGGCCCAACGTGCGATATGATTATTTTTTGCTTGTTTAATAAACACAAAAATGTTCAACCATACTGCGACATGTTCTTCGCTTTTGCTTTCTTTCCAGATTCATACATATTTTACATAAGTATTCGTATAGTCGTTAAGTTATTTATATATAGAAATATATAAATTCACTTACCTCTTCATATATAAAATGATCAATTTCCTCCAAAGGTCGACCATACATATTTTCCGGAAATGGTTCGAATTTTCTTGGTAGAACATCACCATCTTCGACGGTAGCTTTTGTACGAGGATGAAATCCATATTCGCGCACCAATTGTATGTGACGATTTTCATGTTTAATTTGTGATTTCTGGGTGTAGGCAACAACTTGTTGTTTGGCAACTGTAAGAGAAGAAAAAGAAAGACGAAAGGTAATGAGATAAGTAACGAACTAAAATGACATATATAATTCAATTAATGTTTAATGTAAATATTTTAAACAATATTAAGGAGTTTTACAGTTGTTTTTGAAATTTATGAGAGGGTATACATTAGTTTGTCATTCTGTTTGTAACGTGTCGAAATGTTGGTCTAATATATAATAAGCACCCAGCAAAAAAAGAGATGCCAAAGGAGTAGGAAAACCACTGCAATTAATGATCTATATGTACTTATTTTTTTTAACAGAAATATTAATGATTTTAACATAGAGTTGTCATAGGAGAGCAGTTCTCCCACTTCAGCATTTTTGCAGTACTTTTTGAACGAGTGCAAAGAAAACTCTTTTTCTTCAATTAAAAGTGAAAAAAAAAAATTTTTTTCGCTAAAAAATATATTTTTTTATTTATTTAAAAAAATATTTTTTTAATGCCGTTGCCGGGTATCGAACTTGCGATCTCAAGTTTGCTAGTCTAGCTCTCTACCGCTGAGCTATTCTTTGATATGAAAGTTGACTTGCATTAAAACTGCACTTTGAAAACATTATGGAGGTGAAAAAAATTTTTGAAACGAATGCTTTTCTTTGATGTAAAAATATTGAGATAAATATGTATAAAATTATCATTGTCATTGCGAGATATTGTGCTCAGAGAAACAAGCCAACCAAAATAATCGGCAGCGGCGGCGGCTCGATCGGCTGGATAGAACGTTATACTTGTAATTTAAAGATGTTTAAGGTTTTTTTTTCCAAAAAAGTTAGAATTATCAGATAAAAAAGAATTTAAAGTTAAACTCATCGATAAAATTTACAATTTTTAGTTTTTGAACAGACCTAGAAGGAGTGATAGTTGTGCTTTCCAAATATATACACCTACAAAAAAAATTTGTAGTCCCAACCGAATCGTTCGGTTGCTGCAACCGAAAATTCGGTTGTTTTAACCCTATTTCGGTTATCACAACCCTATTTGGGTTGCAACAACCCTATTTCAGTTGGAACAACAGAAATAGGGCTATGATAACCGATTTATCGGTTGCAGCAACCGAACGATTCGGTTGGAACCAAATTCGGATGGGACAACAAACATTTTTTGTAGGTGTACATATGTTTATATGTTCAGCAAAAGTGTGTGAAAATATTTTCAAATAAAACTGATTTTCCTAATTTTTTCTAATTTTTTTATTTCGACGGCTTTTAATTGCAACATTTTGTATAAAAAAAATTAATTTTTATCTAATTCATTCTTAAACTGGGTTTAATTCAGAGTAAAATGAAGTTTTTTAATTTTAATGGCTTTAAAAGTGCTAGAGTTATAAATTTTTTTACAAACATGGAATCTCTGCATTTATAAGAAAATTGATGTTAACCTTAATGAGTGTGGAAACAAAAACATCGAGTTGTCTTATAACAGCTGAAATTAATCGTATAGAAAAAATACGATAACTTTCTCAGTCAATTTAAACAAAATAATCTCATTTTACTAAGCACTACCCCATTTTCAAAATAAATTACAATAGTAAAGAAATGTTTTTTTTAAATACTGTAAGAAAAGCCGTCAAAGTATACAAATTGATAAAAAATGTTTTTTAATTTCAATATTTTTAAAAAAAATGTCAACATATTTCAGTTACAAATAAATAATTCTCTACATATTTGAAAAGCTAAAAAATTTTAAAACTTGCTGAAATGATGAAGTAGAAAATTTGTTTTAAAAATGGCATTAGTTTTATATTTTGGAAAATTGATACTCCCAGCCGAAATGAGCCAAAAAAAATCGGCGGCGGCGGCTGAGGCAAAACCGACCGGCGACGGCGGCTTAAACGGCTCACGGCTGCTGGCTTGTTTCTCTGATTGTGCTTTATTATGTTCAATAAAAGCACTTATTAAAGAAGTGCAAAAGATGCACTGCAATTCAGTATTATTTTCACAGATGCACAAAAAACTATTTTTCATGATTTTTATTTTTTATATTTTTAAAAATTAAAAAAATTATTAAATTTAAACAATTTATTTATAAATATTAAAAAAAAAAATTAAAAAAAAAATTAAAAAAAAATTTTAAAAAATTCTAGGGACTTTGATTTATGTAAATTGGTATTTCTAGTCAGTCGACTAATCTTACTCTCATCTAATTCAGAGAGTATTGTCACTTTTAAGATAATTGTCGTCAAACAAGATTATTTTAAAATCTTAAATAATTTTATGATAAAAATATTTTTGTGCAATTTTGCTCCAAAGTTTAATATCGATGGCTTAATAAAGAAAGACGCTACACAGAGAGAATTTTGCTGGACGAGTTTTAGTGAAATTTTTCAGTAAACTGTTGAAGTTTTCTTCACAATATAAATGAAAAATTTGTGAAATTCGATGAAAAAGCTTCGTATATTTTATGAATATAGTTTTAGTGAAACTTTTTCATGGAGCGTATGAAACTTTAAGCAAATAAAATGAAATTTTTGATATTTTATGAAAAATTCCATTAATTCAATGAAAAGTATCAATGGACGAGTTCCCGTGAAACTTTATCGATTCTAGGAAAAATTCATTAATATCATGCAGATAATTCTCTCAGTGTTTCTTTATTCTTAATTTCTATAGAGGGGAAGACAATAAAAATATAAAAGCGGTGGAAATATTGTTTCTCAGAATGAAACTTTATATTAATACAAAAACAATAAAATAAAAAGTATAATCTAAGTTTTTCAGATTTCCATTTCCTCTAATGGAATATTAATTCCAGTTAGGGCCTTTCTGCATTAAGCATTAAATTTATATACCAAAAATTTGAAAAGAGCAGCATGTTCATTGTTACATTTAGGGCATTTCTTTTAACTATTATATTTATGTGTGATGGGTAATTTGAAATTTAAAAAGATAGATTCAAATAAAATAAAAACAATTTGAATTATAAAAAAATGTTTATGAAACTATTTGTATCAATATAGTTTGGCTCAAGGGGTAAGGCGATGAACTTCTAAACCAAAGGTCGTTGGTTCGAATCGTGTCTGGTGTTGGAACAAACCAAAATTGCTTTGAATTTAAAACGAAAGAAAATTAAATTAAAGAGAAATTAAATGAACAAAGAACGTGTGTGTTATGTGTGCAGTGTTTTGAAAATTGAAACAAAAAAAAACTTTCGAATATGAAAAAACAAACCAAAAATCGTTTTTTTTACGTTTTGTCAGTTAAAAATTGATTATTGTTTTAACAGACTTTTCAATTATTTTTATTTCTTTTATGGATTGTTTAAACAATGTTTGAAAATAAATAGCAAAATGGTTTGAATATAATGAAAAATCAGTAGTCCTTTTTTAATTGTGTTTTCAATTAATTTGATATGTATTTTAGGTTGTTTTTAACGATAAAATATTGTGAGTGTGTTTATGGTTATTTTAAAATATTTTAAACATTTGTCTACATTTATTTAAATGAAATCTGATGCAAACAATTGTGGTTACGGAGTTTACAGTTACGGAGTTTAAATGTGGTTACTTTTTTCGTTTTCTTTCAGAAACGCTTTGTCAGCATTTTTTTTCCGAAACAAAATCGCATGATGCCTACAAGGTAAATCCAAATATGACATTGTTTTTCTTACTCGTTAAATAGTTTGGTGTAAAAATTTGGGACGGAGTTTACAACATTTTTTCAAATCTTATTAAAGACATCCTTTTTCATCTCGAGAATGTTACATGCTGCAGAAAAGCTTCAAGTCTGTTATACTGGATGATTACTTACAGTCCAACGATCATTTGAGTATAAATAACATTATACTTTTCGGAATATAAATAATAGATAACTCCAAAATTCTGGTATATGCATTTTTATCAAAAATTATGACGAAAATTCGTTACAGAGTTGAAGTCGCTATAGCTAAGACATACGAAAAAGTTTGTAAAATGTATTAATTTTTATTAAAAACCGCACTTTTCCTCTTCATAAAAATTCTTACAGTTAGTGTTTAGCTTTATTGGTTATTAAAATATAAGCTATTAAAGTTAAAAAACCTTATGAGTTACTTGTTACGGAGTTTACATTTGGCCTATAAAATTGGTCACAAATTTTATGTATTAACCAAAAATTGGTCAGATTGTTATAAATTTTGTAAAACAGGTGACAATGCGCTGATATATATCGAAATATGTAACTCATTAGAAATTAAGTGGTTACACGGTTTTTATCACATTTTTTGATATCACCCATATTTATCTGAATCTTTTTTACCTCAAAAATTTTTTTACATCAAAAAAAAAAAAACCATTCGTTTAAAAAATTTGTTTTACCTCCATAATGTTTTTTCATTTAATATTTTTACTTTGCTTGAAGTTTTCAACTATTTTTACTATTAGCTCATTTTTAATAACAAATTCACAAACAAATTGATTGTATTTACAAATTGAAAAATAAATGTAAATATAATTAATTGTTTTGTTAATACAACAAAATAAAGTTTTATTGAAATTAAATCAACAACACAAAATTTGTTTCGTATATTTAATTAATTTTTAAACAAAATTTTTTGATAAGTAAATTATGAGGATTATTATTATGATTATCTTCACATTATACTAAATATGTTTTTTTTTTTCCAATTTGTGCATGCGAATCACCTTAATTGTTAATAAATAATTTACATTACGTATATTCAAATCTCATTTATGTCTTAATATAATTATTCAATTTCATTTGGTTTTTCTTGATGTTTTGCAACAAACCACATATATCTGTGCATCCTGATTAGGGATACCGATCCCGAAATCCCGATCCCGAAAATCCCGGGATTTTCGGGATTTAGAAATCCCGAAATCCCGGGAGTGGTCTTGAAAAAATCCCGGGATTTCCGATTTCATTATTTGCCATATTTTATCTCTTTTTGTATTTTTTTATTGTTATATTCGACCTAAATCACATAAATGTAATATCTTATTAAATGTTATTAAAGAACTAATTTTTCCCATTCATAAATGAATGCTTCACTTGCCAAATCGATTAACTCCATTTTCTGAACTTTATAAAATTTTAATTTCAAACCCCTTTATTGACTAACTGTGAAATATTCAAAACAAATTTCTCTGATAAGAAATATTAACACTACTAAATTACAAAATCTATAATTTAACGGGAATTTTAAAAAACAGTATATAATATTTTTTTAATTTTTCTCACTAATACTCATATATTTTTCTATATGGAGTTAATCGATTTGGCAATTGAATCATTCAAATAATAGATTACGGATTAAATAAAATTGAATAAAAACATTAATAATTTAAAAAACTTTTATTCAGCTGTGAAACTTTTGAAAATCATAATTCAGGTTTATTTAATCTCTTAAAGGACATGTTTTTATTTATTTTATTGATGATTTGTTAAAATCATAACTTCATGCAAAATAATTTTGCCGACTAAAAACAGCAAATTCTTGTTAAATTAGAAAAATCTAACAATCTGCCTTTCTGAAATCAGCAGAGGTATGTGCTTAATATTTTATGTTAGTTGATTTAAAAAATACTAATAGTCACTAAATATTTCTGATGATTTCAGCAGAGTAGTTTGTATTTGCATTCAATTAATTTTAGCCAAATATAACTAAAAATGTTTTAGTAAAAACTTTTAGTTAAAAAGTTTCTTCAGAGGTAAATTGTGATTTGCAATTTGCTTAAATTTAACTCATAAGTATAGTTTTAATCGCGGAACTTTTTTGCTTATTTTTAGTAGCTTTTTCTGCTATTTTTACATACTTATTTCTATGAGTGTAGTTTCTGTTTAAAGCCATATTCACAATGCTGTAGTACTCCACTCTGAGTGGATTTTGTTCCTTTCTTTTTTGCACTTACTTAGTTTTTATCTCTATTTTACACACTGCACTCTGCAGCGTTGAGTACTCCAGCATTGTGAATCCGGCTTAATTTGTTTATTTCTTCATACTGCAAGAAATAATAAGTACATTTTAAATGAATTATTTTAATTTGTAGGATTTATTTTAGCTATTTATTTTTAAAATTAAAAATATGATGAAACAAAAAAATCCCGAAACCCCGAAAAATCCCGAAATCCCGAAAAATCCCGGGATCCCGATAAATCCCGGGATCCCGAAAAATCCCGGGATCCCGGGATTTCAATTTTCAAAATCCCGAATCCCGGGATTTGTAAAAACCAGTCCCGTTCGGCATCCCTAATCCTGATAGTAGTATTGTATTATAATAAGGATTACCATACAATAATAACAATAATATATTCACATTTCCTTAATGAACTTCCGTTTAAACAAAACATATGTATAACAGTTTGTTGAAATGATTTAACATTTATGTTTAAGGTTCTTAGTAGAGAAATTGTGGTAAAATGATAAATCGGAAAATTACAAAATTATTATTAATGAAAATGTTACAACCAATTGAATCTTCTATGTATTTTAAATTAAATTATGTATGAAAATTGTTATTTTATGAGATTTTAATATTCTACAGTAGATAACAAGAAAAAAGGCGACCAAAAATAGTTTTGTATTACTAAAACTGAATGACTTAAACTTCTTGGTAATTAAATTAGATAAAGTAATTTTAATAACTAATTCGTTCTAGAACTAAAATGTTACTTAAGTTATCAATTTTCCAACATAATTTTAATCCTTAAGTAATATTTATAACAAAAATAATTGCAGTTGCAAATTGAAATTTTGTTAAACTTAACAAAATAATTACAGTGTGAGACAAATGGTAGGGGTCAGTGATCGGGAAGGGTTCAAACTACCGGGGAAAGTTATATCGGTAAAAAAGAAGTTATACGTGTCCCGGCGTTTCGCTGGGTCACCCCTAGGATTTGAGATATATCGATTTGACCTTTGGTGGTTTTTTTTTTGACATAACTCGAGAACCACTAGTCCGATTTTGCTCAAACAATTTTAAAAAAATTAAAAATTACAATTCCTTTAATCTGTTCATATAACGTTTTTCTATATACTCAACGGTTTTGCCGGTAAAAATAAATGTATGAAGAAAAAAATATTTTTTGCCTAAAATATTAAAAAAAAGTAATAAACAAAAGGTTATTGATTTTTATGGTAGCGGTAACAAACATTTATTTTTACCGGCAAAACTGTTGAGTATATAGAAAAACGTTATATGAACAGATTAAAGGAATTGTAATTTTTAATTTTTTTAAAATTGTTTGAGTAAAATCGGACTAGTGGTTCTCGAGTTATGTCAAAAAAAGATATATCTCGATTCCTAGGGGTGACCCTGCGAAACGCCGGGACACGTATAACTTGTTTTTGACCGATATAACATTTCCCATTGGTTTCATCCCATCCCGATTTTGACTGTCGCATAGTGTTATTTTTAACATGTCTCAAAACCCTATTGAAAATGGCTAAAATCGGTCCATGTTTTCATCTAGTTGCCGTAGAATGGTTCTCTTTGAGTTTAAATGGAATGAGCTTTAGTGGTTTATACCGTTCTTAAGCGATTTTTAGTACAGGACCTATATAATTTTATTCATGAATCAAATAATTTTCATTCCGGGCAAAAAATGTCGGGTCCTTGCTTTTACAGCGTGTTAAAGGTATAAGAGTGCTAAAAATTAGCAATTCGGAAAGTGGAAATCGCTGAATAACTGTTAGCCCAACTTCTATTCGCATGACCATTCTAGAAAGCTAACGTTTGATGAGAAAACTTTGATAACCACCAAAGTCGGATTATAAAGTGTTATATATCGATTTTTTTTGCCTGGAGGAGACAAGTGTTTTGCTATAAAGGAAAAATCCAATGAAAAAAACTTAAAAAGGCGATCCCTACGTTCGGCAACAAAAAAATTAAAAAAAAAAATCGGCTGGGTTTATCGAAAAACTTCCTTTTATAAAAAGTTTAATGATTTTTTGCGAGCTTTAATTTTCTGACATTAGGGTGGTATATCAGGGTCGTATATTAGGGTGGTAGCAACTGAGATTTAGTGGATAACTACTTGAGGTCAATTGTCCTTAGAGAAAAAGGTTGGTGCCCTCGAGAGAAAAACATTGATGTATCATACTTTCAGATCCGACTGTAAATGCCAAAGATATAACGAAAAATGTAAACAAAAATTTTTGAAACCTTCTTGCAAAAATAATTTATATTGGACGGAGTACGGCGAACTTTTTTTTGAGGTACGGTCTATTGTACATACTTACTTTTCATGTATTTTGGCTGTAGACTCTTACAATGCTGCCATACCCTGGGTTAAGTAAGCCAGCTTGTGTGTAGGGTACGAAAGTAGTCGGGGATTCTTGAAGGTAGTCCAAACTATTTAATAAAATTCAATTTTAAAATGTAGGCATTATTTTTCCCAAATGCAAGATTTAAAAATTCCTTGTAAACAAAAATTCAAGCATAAGAGTGCAAAGTTATCCGGGTTTTCAATTTTTTCTACAAAAGTATTGCCAGCAAAGTATTTTTTTTGTCACCCACTGTGTGTTAACATAGTCATACATTTTAAATCCAAATACTTAATTGTTATTTTATCGAAACAAAAACCAATTATATTGTATGTTATATAAAATTAATAATTTATTTAATTTATCTTACTTCATTTCAGCTTCAACAAAACTCATTTAAAACGAGTATTAAAGACAACAGGATTCAATATGTCCAAAGTACCATTTCCACAACTTAAAAGAGACAATACAAGTCTTAATAACTATCCCTTACTTACACAATTAAAACAAGCTTCAGCTGGAGCAGTTTCAGGATTTATAACACGCTTTTTAACACAGCCATTCGATGTACTCAAGATACGTTTTCAATTGCAAGTAGAACCAGTGAGGAAACGTCTACCACAACATCATACCTCATATCTAACAAATGTATCACAACAACAGAACATGCATACTTCAACCTCGAAGTATACTTCAATGATACAAGCCTCACGTTTGATATATAAAGAAGAAGGCCTTCTGGCATTTTGGAAGGGACACAATGCTGGACAAATGCTAACAATCACCTATACAATCTTTCAATTTTGGTCTTATGAACAGCTTAATTTGGAACTGAGACACTATTCCTATCTAAAGGAACACAATAATTTAAGAAAATTTGTCAGCGGCGGTTTGGCAGGTTGTGTGGGTACAACTTTCTCTATGCCTTTTGATGTTATTCGCACACGTGTTGTGGGCCAAGATCCACATCTACCCCATAAAAGTATTATGCAATTAGTACCAAGTATAGTGAGGCAAGAAGGTGTTTCGGGACTTTTTCGTGGTCTTGGTACCACTTTAATACAAATTGGTCCCCTAATTGGTTTTAATTTCATGTTCTATCATAAGCTAAATCATTTATATAGAAATATTATGCAACCACAACAGCATCAACTACCCGTCTTATGGATATTAGCAAATGGTTGTGTAGCTGGCGTTATATCCAAAATGACGGTTTATCCTTTGGATTTTATTAAGAAACGTTTACAACTGCAAGGATTTCAAGAATCGCGTAAAACATTTGGCCGCAATCAAGTGTGCAACAGCATAAGAGAATGTGCTCGTATTACTCTGCGAGAAGAAGGTGTTATAGGTTTCTATAAGGGAATGTTGCCAACTTTATTTAAGAGTGGACTAACAACGGCTTTTTATTTTAGCATTTATGACATTTTCAAAGAATTATGGATACCCGAAACGGACGATGATCAATAGATTTAAGACATAAAACTTGTATTTTCTACTTAACCAACGTGAAGGCTTTTAAATAAAAATAACTTAAATAAAAAGTGAGATACAAATTGTTTATTTACAAGCCAAATAAAACCTCGATTTTAAGGTGCCCAGCAAAATCTCAGTGCTCATTACTAATATCTAAATAATAAGCAGTAGAATTAGGGTCTACTGTTTATAATTCGGTATCAAAACTCATTATTTTTGTTCGACAAGGTCGTTTTTGTAAGTAGTTGTCCAAATTGGCTGCATGAAAAAACGCACAAAATTTGTGCACCCTCTTACCCGCTGCATTACAAAAGTATATAAAATAAGTAGTTACCAAAATAAGTAGCTATTCATGTGTTTATAAGCAGTTAAAAAATAAGTGGTTACAAGTTGTCAAATAATACGACTTATGTGGTGGTTAAAAAATAAGTAGTTACCAAATTCACATTATCTTTATAAATAAATAAGTAGTCGCGCGTAAGCTAGACCTCTTATAAAAACGGCTTCGCCTAACAAAAATAACTAGTACTGACGCCAAATTATAAGTAGTAAAAAATTTTAGTTTCATTATATAACCACTTATTTGGTAATGAAAGATTTTGCTGGGTGGGTAATGTCTCTCAAAATGACTCTATCTTATAATTACCACATTTTAACCATTGTCACATATGTTTGTAAAACTTTTAATATTTATTAATGTTTCTTTTATTTGCTACCAACCGCCATATTTTGTTCCATGCAATAAACGACAAACATTTCATAGTCGATTCGCATTAATAATAAATATCCCATGTGACTAGATATTTTACTTTTCAGTGTAGTGTGTATGTGTGCTTTGGGTTGGTATTGTTCTACTACTTTTTAGTAGTTTATCACGAGAATTGAGTATATATACCGAGACCTCGTTTAGCGGGCCAAAAACTTGATCTCAGTAGAACATTTTTCGATAAATTTATCTTGTTTTCCATATTAAGGTTTTTATAGCGATTAGGCCGCTATGCTAGAGGTCGGTGTATATTGCTGAACTACAACATTCTATGATTTGTCATCAGTATACTGTGCATTCTACCTTGCAGCTTATTCAATTTATGCAATAGAGCATAAAGTTGTGATGATGACAATATTGTAGATGACTATTATAAACTAAAATAGTTGAAATGAAGTTTAGTGCCATGGAGAAGAAATTGGAAATAATACATGCGAAATGTTTTTGAAGTGAACATAAAGGTCACAAGGAATGGTTTATATCAAAAATGAAGGCTTTCAAAATCGAAAAATTAGTTTGCTATCAAAAGTTTTCTGATATAATGCAGATTTAATCAAAAATGGATTATTAAGAGGGATGTACTCCAACTACCAGATTTGTTTTATATGAAATATTGATATATAATAAGCAGGGCAAGGAAATGCAGCTAAAGAAGAAAAATTTGCATTAAAAACATAAAAAAATATGCACTTAAAATACTTACTTCAGCAAAGGTAAAACACCTTAAGGAGGGACATTACATTCGCGGCAGAGAAAACAGACCTTTTTTTAAAAATTCATAACTCAGTAAAAAACAAACATTATTCCAATATTTTATTATTGTAGAGAATTGAACAAATTACAAGAAAAAAAAATTAAAAAAAAGTATATTTTTCACTCCAACATGGTTTTATAGAGCTCCAAACTGGCGGCAGAGAAAAAAAACGGGACCTCGTGGTTGCAGCGCTGGGAGTCGCAAAAATTGTCAGAATTGTAAAAAAATGACTTTTTTTAAATCTTAACAAAATTGGTTATCGTATGACACGAGCTTTTTTCTTTTAAATTTTTGGTGATGTTCCAAATTTGAAAGTGTGTTTTTTCGAAAAAAATATTGACTTTAAAAATTCATAAAAAATCGAAAAAAATTTATAAAAAAGCTCGTGTCATACGATAGCGAATTAAGTTTAAAAAAATACAAAAAAAAAAAAATTCGTCAAAAAATGAACCCGCTAGTGCCGCAACCATTACGAAAAACATGGTTTCAAAATAAACGCGTTCAAAGTTTGTGAACAAAGAAAAAAAAGGTACGTAGGTAGCGCCAAAATTAAAAATGCGCTCTCACTAATCCGGCTGTAACTGTTGAACCCGTAGGAATTTTTCTATGAAATTTTTTTTCTTAGAATCTTAAGAATATTTACTAAAATACAAAATTATAAAAAAAGTCGCTTTCAAAAAACGGCCAATGTCATGTCCCCCCTTAAAACATAATATGTAATCCACTTATTTTTCAAATAAACACCGAATTTACTGCTTTTACTTAGGTCAACATCATTTTTAAGAAAGATTTTATTTTTTTTTAAATAAAAAAAAAATTTTTTTATTTGAATAAAAATATAAAAATCAATAAATTTTTAATTTTGTTTTAACAAATTAAAAAATGCTACAGAGAAAAGAAAAATAGGCACAAATATGCACTAAAAATTACAAGATATGCATAAAGGTGTGAAATAACAATTTCGAGTCAATATATGCAAAAAACATGCTTTTTGACAAAATAAGCAAATATATGCAACTACAAATCGATGCCAATTTGTTCAAAATTTGATAATTCGGATAATTATTTAAATATTAGTTAGGTTTTGACCCTTTTATGATTAATGGTTCCAGTGTAGAAAATCATTACCAGATAAGTGGTTATGTAACTGCATATCTGTTAATGGTAACTACCCAGCAAAACTAAATGGAATGACTTCTAAATGAACCATGAATTCTTCATTATATCACAAAGAATTACTCCCTTAGGAAGGGGTTTTAAAGTACATCTAAAGCTGCAATAAATATATGCTAGTCGGAAGTACTTTTTCATGGGTGATAAGAAGTTAATATTGTATTTTGTATGGGGGTTGCACGGGAACGAGCTGGTACAGAAATCACAGGGTTGTGGGTTCGAATCCTGGCAGGCCAAAAACATTTTTTTGTAACTTTTTTTATACAATTATTAACTTTTCGTTGTTTTTAGGTACTGTAATTTTTTTTTAAATTTTGTCCACGCAATTTTTGCAACGATTTAGAAATTTTTTTTTTTTTTTAATTTCCTATTCATTATATAAAATTTTATAAAAATATAAAAATTTCAAATAAAAATTTTATTTTTCAAATATTTTTTGTTATTATTACATAATAATAAAGGTAAATATTAAATTTTTTTGTGTGAAAAATTTGTAATTTAAAAAGTCCATTTTGATAAAATTCTTACTAAATATATTTATTATTTTCCAAATAGAAAAAGAAAAAAATCTTTAAACATTTTAGTTAGAACTACACTAATAGAAAAAAGTCCGTAAAAAATTAAGTTAAAACTACTAAAAATTAGTTAAAAATTATGCTGCAGAAAAAACTGCTACATTAGCAGATAATTTTTCTACACTCATAAAAAAAGCCCGTACAAATAGTTAAAAATTCTGTAAAAATAACAGGAAATAGTACCTGAATTTGCGCCAGCAGAAATTTCAATGATGTTGAGAATCATGGTCTGCTAAATTTAGGTGACCTAAATTTTAGGTAAAAAAGTTAGTTTAAATAAAATAATTTATAAGAAATGTTGTTTAATGGAAATGAAAATTATTCAGCTGAAATCAGCACATGTTTTCTGCTAAATTTTAGTTGGTTATAAACAGGTAAAAAATTCAGTTAACATTCGAAAATTTAAAAGAATTTTCGTTTAATAGAAATGAAAGTGGGTCAGTTGAAATTTGCAAAACATGCTGCTAAAATTACAATCACTTTTTGTTATTAATTGAATAAAAACAAATTAATGTAAATATTGTTAATTTTATTTTCGAATAAATTACACAATCCAAAAACACTATTTGCACTAAATATCATTTTTATTTTCTTGCCAATATGTCTACCTGCGGGTCGAATTTAGATGAAAATGTTAAAGGGCTGAAATAAAAGAAAAAGAAAATAAAATTAATTTAATAGTATTCCCTTAAATAACTATAGTTTATATTATAAAACAAACCTCTATTATTTTATTTTTTAAATACAATTTTAACTGCGAAATGTTAATGTCCATTATACCTCCGTTTTCTTTTGCGTTCCTTTGCTGACTAACAGAAACAAGAGAAAACATGCTCTTATCATATTATTTTATTGTGATGACTCATCATACACATTAAAATACACTTACTAGAAATTTTCTAATTTGTATTGGTCGGCAAACACACAAATACACACTTCACCATCAAGCACCATCAATCACTATACACCAGCACCCCTGTCGTTTTCTTTTGAAAACACAAATATTAAAAAAGTTGCCAAAAAATTTATCTATATTAGCTGATACATTGTTAAAATCATTTATAAAAAATAGTTAAATATCAGGAGGAAAAATTAGTTCAAGTACAGCAGAAATATGTTTTTGTGGTGAAATTGAATAACTAACAACTTTAGCTAAACAACGGATTTAAACGAAAACAACAGGAAAAATTAGTTCAACTGAATTAGAACGCGTTTAACAGACTTTTCTACTAACTTTTTTTTTTATCAGTGTATATATTAATTAGTAAGATAGGAATAGCAAAAATAAAACTGTTAAATATACCGAATTTTAGTTATATTTGAGTTAAATATTTGTTAACAGAAAATAGCAAATTAACTTGCTAAAATCAGCAAAAAATTTTACTAAATAATTATTAGTCTAAAAAATTTTAATTCTCGAAGTTTTTTTTTTTTTTAATGCAGATAAAAATCGCAGGGTAGACTGCTATTTGCATTCAACCAAATTTAGCTTAAAAATAGCAAAAATTTTGTAGATATAACAGTTTATTTTTGCTATCTTTAGTCTGCTAATATTTAGCAAAATTTTCTGCAGATTTTACAGTACAATTTGTTATTTTCAATTAACTGAAAGTTAGCTTAAATATAACTAAAATTCTGTAAATTTAACAATGTTAATTTTGACATTCTTATTTTACTAATATTTAGCGAAAAATGTTAACTAATTTTTAGTAACTTTTTTTGCTACTTTTACAGTTTTATTTCTATGATTGTACTAAAAATTATTGTAAAATTACCTTGCAGAAAAAACTATATTTTGTCTACTAATTTTTTTTTGCAGATTTTAACAAGGTAATTTATTACTCTTAATTAACTAAGAGTTAACTCAAATGTAACTAATTTTTTTTAAATTTGACAGTTTTATTTTCCATGTTCTTATCTTAGTAGTGTTAGCAAAAAAAAAAAAGCTGCTAATATCAGAAGTTTTTTCTGCAATGTCATTTCTAATCAATTTTTAGTAGCTTTTTTTGGTATTCTTACAGATTTGATTCTATATGTGAATTAATATATTTTATAAAAAATATAACTTTAAAAAAACAAACGTTATATATTTTTCCAATATCTTATATATTTTTGTTAATAAAAAATTAAAGAAATGAAGATAACTTTTTGCTCAACAAGACTGCTAAACGTCAGATATTATGTATAGCAAGCAATAGCACAGCAGGTAGATCGTCTGCTTGAAATGACAATAAGTTTGGGTTCAAACCCCACACGCGGCATGATGTATTTTTTTTTTTAATTAAAATAAAAAGAGGCGAAAAAGAACTTCCTTATCATTCGCTCAAATATATATCATTTATTTTTAAAAAGAACAATTTCCTTCCTATGACAAGTCAATGCTAAATTCATCGGTGAAAAATCCGAAAAAGAACAACTTCCTATTCAACAGTGCAGTGCTTCTTCTATAACTGTTCTTTTTTTTTTTTACTGGGTAGTTACTTATTACTAGGGCAAGGAATTCCATGCAAATGCATGTTTTTTCTCAATAGTCCAAAACTCATATGGACTATTTTGACTTTAAATGCATATTTGGTGCCTTTTTAATGTATATTTTGTGCTTTTTAATGCATATTTTTAGTTCTTAAGAGCGTTTTTAGGAGCATTTTTTATTTTGTAAAAAAAAATATAAAAAATAAACATTCTTAAAAACCTTGACCTTGACGTGGAAAATTTGTACCTTAGATCGGAAAATAAAGTACGCCATTGTAATCAGCATGTCTTATGTTAATTCATAATAAGGAAATTGGCCTCGAACTGAATTAATGAATTTCTAATTAATGTCCGAAATATATAGAATTAATGGTCAGAACTCTATTAATTTTTAAAAGTTAAGATTTTGTCATCCTGTGTAATTAACAAGAAGCATTTATTTAATAAAACTTAGCAACTTCATGCATAAAAGAAATCCTTCCAAAAAAAAACCCATCCACCCACTATTATGTATCCTTTAAACAATTTTACATTATTAATACGATATTTGATCTGATCTTTACCATAATTGACAGCTGCTTATGACAATGTGGCGTCGTGCGTGTATTCATATCACTTAAATAAAATAATAAAAAACACCTTTTTGTGACATGGTTTACGTATTATTTGAATACAACGTTAACGTCAACATTCTTGTTATATGAAAATAAACGCAAATGTAGAAGAGGAAACGCAAAAATTGAAAATGGTTTTGACACTTATTTCTCAAACCAAATGACAATGAAACAAAAATCGCCTGCCATAAGCCACCCACCAACTTTTGCACTAAAATCCAATAAAATACCCAGCAAAAATAACATTTACGACGTCATGTCACCTTAAGTTGAGTTTTTACTTTTGAACGACAACATTGAAGGACACCAAAACAACTCAAACCAAACAATCAACTTTTATGTTCAACACGGATAATATTAAAATGATATTAAATACTTCAAAAAATAAAAAAAATAAAAACTGTTGAAAACCCGTTGATATTATTTGCAAACGTGAAGTGAATAATGGAAATGGAAAAATTCACAATACTTATATCTTCTTTTTTTTGTTTCAAAGAAGACAATAATTTTCTGTGAGTAACTCAGGTGGATTTCAATTTTATTAAAGGGTGGAAAAAGAGAAAACTACAAATTGATTGACGGCTTAAGAAACATTTATACACAGAAGGTGGTGGCTAATTTAAAAATGTTAACACTTTAACATTGGAAATTTTGTACTCACATTTGCCACTCACGACACACTTTAATATTCACCAGTCTGTTTGACCATATTAACACTAAACGTACCGAGCAGGGTACAAATATTAAATTTTTTTTTCTTCTTTCGTATTTTTTTGTAACAGTGGTTATAGTTTGATGGTTGGGAGCGTTTTATGTACTACGTTGTATGAAGTGATTTTGGAGGAAAAACCAGTGCATCAATTCCTTAATTTTAAAAATGATCATTGTCAAAACGACTCGATTGATCGATATCGTTTTCCGATAGCTTTTTTAATGCTCACCACTATTGTGTCGTGTCGAACATCGTTTCTAATACTGAGTTTAGACTGAGCAAAAACCAATTGGTTTTTGTACAAAACTAAATTGCAAAAGCCAAGTCATTTACACTGGTTATTTAGTTTTTCTTTGTCACAACACTTTTTTATTATACACTTTTCTTTCTTTTTTTATTATCAAATTAATGTAAAAAAATTATTAATACATTTAAAAAACAATAACAAAACCTAAAAATGGCCAAAAACTACTAGTTTTTGCCAAGTCTAAATATACTATAAGACGATAGTAAAATAGCTGATGGGATTTGGCATCTTGTTTTGTTTAAATTTTGTGAGGAATATGTTTTCCGCTGCTTATTAATTTTATAAAATTATGCTAATTAATTAATTCGAAATCCCGAGATTTTCTTTGATTCAATACAGCCAATTAAAACGTTTGTAATTATATTGTGGTTACGATGGGTGTCGTATTGAAGGGTAAGTGTCACTTACACACAGAAAAAAAAGCAGGGGAAATATTACCTAATATGCTATGTAATTATACAACCAAATAAAATCCAAGTCAGTTTTACAATTTTGTGTATTTAAAAAAAGAAAATATGTCAAACGATTGCTATTTTGCTATCGTGCATTTTAAATCATTTTGATGATAATGTTTGGATGATTTTGTGGTTATAGAAAAGAAATTAGCTGTCAAAAAAACGATTTCGAAAAAACGATTACAAAAATTTCCGCTATGTGAAGCAACACAATCATCAAAACGATATCGTCAGACGATAATCGTCCTATAAAATTCGGGCTCAGGGCATTCAGAATATTATCGTAAGAGGTACTCTATTTTAATACAGGGTAAAGGCCGGTATTTTGTTCATACTCTTGCGAAGAAAAGCTGTCAAACTCCATATATTTTCACTTGAGTGGAATTGTTGCGAAAGTGCTGTCGCATTTTTTTGCCTCAATTTAATAGGCAGGACCATTTGAAAATAGAGCAAAAAAGTGACACTTGCCTACGTTATGATTGTAGCTTTCTATAGACTGTAAATAATTTGTGCATTTTAAAGTTTTTGGACTACAAATATAGAGCGAAATTTTTTCGCTCTTGTGAAAAAATATTGGGCTTAGGTAACAGGGTGTTAAAAGTAAACTCTCTTGACTATGAATTGCGTTTTCGAAATTTTATTTCTTACCATTTTTTTCCACTATAGTTGCGAAAATGCTTTCCAAATGTTATGAATACCATCTGAACACAGGGTGGCAAAAAAATCAATAAATTTTTGTGAGAAAATAAACTCTTTAAAAGTCCCCAGCCTGTATTAAAACACGAGACGTCCTAATATAATCTAATATATGCCCGCTTCCCCTCCATACTAACTAGCACAGATTAATACCGGATGTGAAACCAATGACAGGTGTCAAAAAAGTATTCTCGAACCGTATGATTTTGTTTACATGAAATTCAAGTCAAGAGGGAGATAACAATATAAAATCTCCATACATTTTGTATTGCGCATTTTTTGTATATATCTGTCTCTTTTTAGATTATTGTGCTTTATCTTTTGTGTTTTTCTTAAATTTTTGCGTTTTGTTTTGCTCATTTTCTGTCGGCCATATTGCCCAAATCAGCTGATTCATATCTGGTATAATTTGTGCTGACTAGTTTAGGAGTTTATGCTTAAGAGGTTGAAATTAGGCATATTTTTGTGGTACACTTAGTGTTAAATTTTTATGCGGAATTTTAGAGCGAAATGTTTTATAGTAGAATTTTTAAGGCTCCATTAAGCCCAAATTAGTTTGGAAGTAAAGTACGGCGAAATGAGGTATCGTGAGGTAGAAATTTATTTTCAGTATATTTTCTTACCTCAAATTTACTTCCAAATTAATTAGTTGTGAGCACTGTCATTAAGTAAAAATAAACAGCTAGACTACTAGACTAAAGACTCCATTAGTCTGGTAGTATCGTAAAGTATCGTGACAGCTGTTTACTTTTAGTTAATGACAGTGTACACAACTATTTAGTTTGGAAGTACATTTGAGGTAAGGAAATCTATTGAAAATAGATTTATACCTCACGATACCTCATTTCGCCGCACTTTACTTCCAAACTAATTTGAGCTTAATGGAGCCTTAAACAGCTGACACGATACTACCAGACTAATGAATCCTTTAAGGCTCCATTAGTCTGGTAGTATCATAAAGTATCGTGTCAGCTGTGTACTTTCAACTAGTGATAGTATACACAACTACTTAGTTTGGAAGTAGATTTGACGTAAGAAAATCTATAGAAAATAGATTTCAACGATATCTCATTTCATCTCACTTTACTTCCAAACTAATTTGGTCTTTAGTCTAGTAGTATCGTAAAGTATGGTGTCAGCTGTTTTTGTATAATGCCATCTCCATTTTAGTACATTCCACTCGGCAGAGTGGAGTACTCCAGCATTGTGAACGTAGTTTTACGAGGAAATAAGGACAATACCATCTGCCGCTGTGTTCAGGTCGATTGGTGTGACGTCACTTGAACTTTTTATTGAAGAATATGGACGAATAAAGGAACTCTCCTACTGCGCTCAAATTTGGGTATATAATAGAGAATATCTTTGCTAAATATGTATTTCAAAATATTCAAATTTCTTCACGAAAACTGTTTTCATGCTATTTTTTTTTGTACTATTAAATATAGTAAGAGCTGTTGATCATTGGTTAAAGAGTTTTGAACAATCCTAGAAAGGACGTAGTTTATTATCCTGCCTTTTACCGTCCAATAGCTATTTGCTCGTCATTTTTAAATATTATGGAGAGCATGGTTTATAACTATCAATTTAACTACATATCTTAAATCGAATATGCTCCTAAACGAGCGACAGAATAGTCTTCCTTGAAGACGAGATAGATATCGTCACTTTCCGAATAGTGTAGTCTTTCAATACACAACAATATAATGTCATACATGTTGTTATCGATGGGCTCTTCTCCGGGGTACCTCAAGATTTCTAATATTTATAAATGAACTCCAAATTTGTTGTCAATCCAATAGTTTAATGGGATTAACAGATTTTTTCTGTTGTGGCAACAGAAATACTTCATTCCATCCGACATCCTCTGTATTTACACGAGCTACAGTTGACCATGTAAAGGCAAGGTCTCTTGGGATTTTCCAGATCTTGTGTATCGAAGAATGCTGATGCTTATAGGGGACGAGAGTGTGAGTTGTGTAGTCTATTATTGATACATTGACCTCCTTACCTTACCAACCTTATTTCGGAAGCACTGTGCATTTAATCGTAAAATACTCTTTTCAAATAGAGCTCATCCTTTTATTATCTATTATACAACTGAGTACTTGAATGGTTAGGGAAGCTGTGCAGTGGTGAATAATATTTTTCACTCTGATAAAAAATTAAGGTTTTTATGACTTCACCGCTTGCAAACTATTCAGGATCGGTACTCTGATCGCTAACGCATTACAAAGAAAGTTTATGTTCGGAAATGCATCACTGCTCTACATGTGATGCATAGCGTATTCGTAGAAGCATCAGCTGGCAACACTGCAACTGTCAGATTTTCGAAAATGCATCATCAAAAATGTCTGATGCAAAAGTATCAGCTGATTTGCATCGGCATCGCAAACTAATCACAAATGCGCATCAGATGCAGAGCAGTGATGCATTACCGAACAAGTCCAAAATTATTTTTTCAGAGAACATTCCATAGGCCCACAACGTAGACAGAGTGGGTGTAAATATTTCTCTTCTTGAACAATTTAACATTCTGAACAACAAAATTTAGACCCATAGGAAATAGCTGTTTCCTTTCAATATTATATTCAAATTCCCACTAAATCGAAATATTCACTTGGAAAGTCTTCTGGGAAGAACCCAGATAAATTGAGGAAAATGGTGACATCTGAAATCTGCCTTGCATAAATTTTTAAGTATATGGAGCTATCAAGAAGTCGCTTTATATTTATATTGTTTTCAGAAGATCAAAGAAACTAATTGATATCAACCCAAGGAGAATGCTAAAATATCAAAAATTTAACAAACTGAAGGAATTGAATAAAATCTTTGAGGAAAATATGCTCAACAATTTCCCAACTTTTCTGGACAAAGAATACACCCGATATTTGGAATCCTGTTCAGTAAATGAATAATCTCAATAAAATAAAGTAATCGGTCCACTTGTTATTCATTTTCGTATTCATATTAAATTTATTTTATTGTTGGACTTTGTTAAATATTATCAACTTTCCAATAAAAGGTCTTCAAATTCGTTTATTTATATATAAAATAAGTTTATTTTCATAAATATTTACAATAGAATAGCATAAATAATAATAAAATTAAAAAGTTTTCGTTTTATAAATTAATTAGAACTAAAATGTCCTAGGAAATAATGAACATGAAGGGATTATGAATGTAAAGTGCTTGAAGTGATTTTCGTGGCTTTATGACATTTAGTAATTTTGTGTATGTGGTAGAAAAACATGGACTAGACTTAAAGTAGTTAACGATGGGCAATATATTACCAACCACTACCACCACTGCCGGAAGCAGACCAGCCACCGCCTGATGAATAGGAAGAGCTACCGCCGCCAGAAGACCAACCCGCACCAGCAGAAGGAGCATAATTGTAACCTCCACCACCACCACCACCACCATGAGATGAACCACCTGAAGTAGCAGCAATAGCAGCAATCTTGGCAGCAGCATCATGACTGGAACCACTGGCTCCATAACCACCACCAGAGCTATAACCGCCACCACCACTATAGCCACCAGAACTGCCATGGGATGAGGAAGAGGCAGCAGCAAGAGCTGCAATTTGGGCAGAATCATCATGACCACCGCCAGAGCTATAACCACCACCACCATAGCCACCACCTCCACTATAGCCACTGGAACTGCCATGGGAAGAGGAAGAAGCAGCAGCAAGAGCTGCAATTTGGGCAGTATCATCGTGACCACCGGATGAGTAGCCGCCACCACTATAGCCACCGGAACTGCCATGGGAAGAAGCAGCAGCAATAGCAGCAATTTGGGCAGAATCATCATGACCACCGGATGAGTAGCCACCACCGCTATAGCCGCCTCCCGAACTGCCATGGGAGGAGGAAGAAGCAGCAGCAATGGCAGCAAGTTTAGCAGAATCATCATGACCACCGGAAGAGTAACCACCGCCAGATGAATAACCACCGCCGTAGCCAGATGATGAAGATGACGAGGAAGCAGCAGCAAGAGCAGCAATTTTAGCGGAATCATCATGGCCACCAGAAGAATAGCCACCACCATGAGAACTACCATGGCCGCCAGAACTATAACCACCTCCAGAGCTACCCCCATAAGAGTAGCCCCCGCCGCCATGACCTCCGGCGCTTTCTTGAATTACAGCATATGTATTTACTTGAGAACCGCCAGAGCTATGACCACCACCATACCCACCACCTCCATGCGAAGCATGACCGCCGTCAGCAATGATGATAGTTTCGTGACCGCCACCACTGTGGCCGCCGGCACTGTAACCGCCTGATCCGCCATAACCTGAACCGCCGAATCCAGAGCCACCATGACCGCCCCCGTGTCCCCCAGCATCAGCAATAATAACAGTGTGTTCACCACCACCGCCATGACCGCCTCCAAAGCCGCCCCCATGACCACCACCATGACCACCACCGTGACCACCACCGTGACCACCACCGTGACCACCACCGTGACCACCTCCGTGACCACCAGCATTTGCAATAATGAAAGTTTCTTCACCGCCAGCATGACCACCTCCAAAGCCACCCCCGTGACCGCCTCCGTGACCGGCTCCATGGCCTCCACCACCGCCATCAATGATAATTGTTTGTTCATCGGCACCACCATGACCTCCACCATGACCGCCACCGCCTCCCAAGAGACCACCAGTTAAAGGACCGATTATATCACCATGTCCACCGCCGCCATGATGTTCTATGTGACCACCGCCGCCACCAAAACCTCCGCCGCCGCCACCAAAACCTCCACCGCCGCCACCAAAACCGCCGCCGCCTCCACCATAACCACCACCGCCGCCACCAGATTCCGGCAAATGTATTTTTATATGAACATATTCTTTACCAAAGGTGGGTTTACCATAAGTCAAGCCACTAGCTACCAATAAAACCGAAAACTAAGGAAAAAGAAAACACATAATTAAAAGCTTTTAGCATAATTTTAATACAATTTAAAAAAGTGCTTAATTTTCTACAAATTCAAAGAAAATTGCTAGAGTTTTTAGAACACTTTTAAAACACAACACTTAGTACTCTCCAAATGTTTATAATTTTTAATAGACAACAGAGGGAAATCTTTAGTACACTTTTAAGTGGAGCAGAAAGTACCGCTATTCTCCAGTGTAAATACTATGAAATATGTTGGGGACAAACACAAGATTCCCAAAAGCCATCCGCAATACTTAAAAAATTTTTGATTTTTTTACAGGCTGCGTAAAAAAATCCGCCAGTTCATCTTAAAAGCGCGATTAAATATTATGCTGATTTTACTTTCTTTCTTAAATAATTTTAAATAATAAAATATTTCATATATAATAGACGGTACCAAAAAAAAAAAAAAAGTTCGCCGTATACCGTCGAATCTTAATTTATTTTTGCAAGGAGGTTTTGAATTTTTTTTTTTGCCTTTTTAAATTTTTCGTTATATCTTTGGCATTTACAGTCGGATCTTAAAGTATGATACATCGATATTCTTTTATCTAGGGGACCAATGTTTTGCTCTAAGAGTATTCCGTTCTAGTATTTACCCACCAGAGGGGCTATTCTTTAACTTTTTAGCGACAAAATTCGGTAGTTAAGTTGTCAGTTTACTATGAAAACTTGTCAATTTAACTACCGAATTTTGTCGTTAAAAAGTTACAGAATTGCTCCTCAGATCTCAGTTCCTACCAAGGTATGCATATGCATTTTTTACAGTTAAAAGATTAACTTGACAGTTAAAAGTTTAACTCTGTTAGTTTAAAATTCCAAGGTAACTCCGATAGCGATACGGCATATGCCAACATATTTTTGCTGCAGCGTATTAACGTTCATTTTTAGCTGACTTTGTGTGTGTGGTTTTAGTGTTGCCAACCGTCACTATAACAAAAAATAGCGTTGCATAAAATTAGTAGTATGAATACAGAATCGTTTAGAAATAGTAACCACATTAAAAGTCGGATTAACTTAATCAAAAAGATTAAAATAGGGTTTAATCGACTTGTTTAGTTCTAGATTAAACAGTTAATCCAACTTCTACAAGTTTAACTTTTGTGTCTAAAAATTTAAAATCTTTTAAAATACAGTAGGTAATTCTTGCATCTTTCACATTGAGAAAGTTTCCGCATGAAATGTGTGACTTTAAACAAAAAACATTGTGAATAGGTCTATCCGTTTCTACAACATTTTTTGTGAAAATTTTCTGTCACGTAAGGTTTATTCCGTCATTGTTGGAAAAATATGAGAAAGCATATTACTTTTTGTTTGATGTGCCAAAATTACTCACTATTTACAATGGTGCTAGAATTGTGTATTTTAGTACCTTAATATTTTATTTTGGCAACAGAAAAACTACAACTTTAATAAATTTAACGGCATATTTTTACGCGTAAGAAAACTGCTACATATAGAACAAAAAACACCTCTAATTTTTGGTTAAATCATTCACAACAGAGCTATTTAGAGGTGTATGTTGCTCTATTTCTAGAAGTTTTCACTTGCGGGTAAATGTGCCTTAAAAATGTGTTTAGTGCAAAAACTTTGTCTTTTTATGAAAAGAGATGCAATTTTTCTATAAATAAATGGAATGAAATGAATGACTGTATAAAAAGAACTAATATTGGTTAACCTGTTCATATCGTTCATTAATTTTTGAGCGATTCATTTAACTGAACTATAAACTACTTTATATTTTATTGAAATTTCGGCACTAAATAAAGCTGCCCTATAAATTTTATTAATTTTGTTAATTAAATTACATTTTGTTATTAAAAACTATTTATATTTTAAGTTGATTTTTGCGGTTTTTTCCTTTTTTTATTTTTGTTAGTAGTATTTGACAGATGTCGTGGAATAGTTTCGTAAAAACGAAAACTAAACAGGGTTGCCTCTTTTCGCATTAAAATACAGAAACACTTTTTATTCCCAAATCGAGAAACAGCGAACATTTTTTAAAGTACATTTACAGGACGAAGAAGAAGAAAACATTTTTATTGAAAAATTTAACAGAGACAAGGGATGTTCAGACTGCCGTAGTTTTTTGTTTCGTAACAATTCGGAAAGTAGAACTCGAGGGCTAACTGATGTAATAACATTTTACGTGTAAAATTTCATGGTTCAAAAAGCAGAAAAATCCTGAAAAATTATGAACTACCATTTTGAATTTTTCTTGGAAACTGTTTTTAGTTTATAAGTAATCTGCTAATTTCAACAGTTTTCTGCAAGGTAATTTTTTAACTAATTATTAGTAGTTTTAACTAAAATATGCAGGATATAATAACTTTGTGTTGATGCTTACTACCAAAATACTTGACCAATAACCACTTTTAATTACACCCAATTATATATTTCACTACATTTATGGAATCATTAACTGAAATTCCCATACCGCAATTTGATGCGCTTCACAAACTGTGAATAATCCATGCATAAAAATACAAAAGAATGTGAAAATAACCAAAACTTTTGTAAAATAAACGAAAAGTGTTTCATTTTACGAAAGCTTTCGTTGTTTTGAAAATAATTTCGTAATTTTATGCATGTATTATTATGAGTGCAGTGTGTCCAAAAGCACTTTGTTTGAGCAAATAACATTTCAGGCCACAATTCTTAACCGATTTTCAAAATATTTTTTTTTATATTTGAATTTACAAATTTCCGCAAAAACATAAAAAAAAAATTTAAAAAAGTTTGGTTAAGAGGTTTCAAATTTTCGACTACTGATCGAAGTAGTTGTGATATTTTTAGGACAATTATTGGAATATTTCTGATTAGAAAAAGGTGTAAGTCCACACAATGTAATCGATTTCGTGTACTTTACATTGTGTTTACTTACGATATGGGATACTTGTGCATAACAATTGTATATGAAACTTAAAGATGTTTGAAAATTTCGAAAAATGTTGTCTAACTTACATGCCCCTATACTTGTGTATACTTACAATGCGGCCATACCCTGGATAAAGTTAGCCAGCTTGTGTGTATGCCTTGAAATTACTCAGGGATATTTGTGTGTACTTTCAAGAATCCCCGGGTACTTTCAAACCCCACACACAAGCCAACATACTTCGTAAGTACACACAATTATATTGGCATGTAAGTTAAATTTTTTTTTTTTTTTTGAAAATTTCAAATGCTTTAAGTTTTATATACAATCGCTATACACAAGTATCCCATATCGTAAGTAAGCACAATGTGAAGTACACGAAATTGATTTTATTGTATGGACTTACTGTGGGTTTCTTATTGAAAGGTCATCAGTTAACTATTAACTGTTGTTTAGTTTATAACTTTTTCACATTTCTTTGTTTTTATAGTTAAGTTAAAGTTAACTCTTCAATATGTGGCCCAGAGTTAGTTAATGTCCAATTAAAATATACATAATAGCAATTTTTTTTTGATTTTTTACAATAAGCACTTTTCGGTCTTTGCTTTTTAAAGCAAAACTATTATTATTTTTATTTGAAAACCAAATGCTAACTTCACTACTAATCGTAGAAGTTGTGTTATTTTTCAGTGAAATTATTGAAATTTTAAAAATTTTAGTACTCATTGAAAAAGTTGTTTTAATTTTGATTATTCCTTTGTATTAAAAGTAGTTGTTGTTATTTAAAAGTGTTCTAAAAATTTTGCCATTTTTAAGAGGTTAATTTAACTCATGTTAGCTACTTTTTTAATAATTTAAATACTTCATTTTATTAGCATTTTCTAATTAACTGTTTCTAGTACAACTTTAAAGAAATTATAATAATATTAAGAATTTAGATTATGCATTTTAGTACATATTAGACGAAAATTGTTGATTGTTTGGAATATTGTGTAATTTTTTTTTTATTAAATTTACTCTTTGTAATACACAGTTCACAATTTTATTATTTTCTCGAAATTATAATAAATTTATCACTCTATACAATATATTTCTTTTAAATTGTACTAAAAATAGTCTTTCCTTTTAAATTTCACAACATTTTTTTTTAAATCACTTTTTTTTATTAAATTTTTTTTTCATATTTCACTACTCACAATAATCCACTTTGCCATATTGTTTCGAGTTTAATACCGTTATTATTAAAAAAAACGAAATTCCTTTTTAGGGTTTGTGATTTGTACACACCCTTGTTAAAATCCAATTATTTGTGGTGGGGTATGTAAGTCCCTGTACGGTGTCAAACCACAAATGATGCGTTAGCTGTCATAGTGCAGCACATTTATACAGCTCTTAACACTACTGCCACTAAGGGGTGTTATGTAAGATAAAACTCAGTTAACAACCGTCATTACAACAACATGACCAAAGGAAAACAAAATTTATCTTGCTCTAAGCTAAAGCCAAAGTCAAACCAGTAAAAATAACAACAATAACAACCAACATAAACATCTGATCAAAACGACCTACCAAACAAACAAACGACCGACCGACCGATCGACCTACCATCTCTGCTACCCAAAAAAACGAAATTTTTCAGCTAACGGGTTTAATAACAACCATAATACATCGAGTTAGTGGTAGTGGTAGTAGTGTATAAGTTTACAAATAATAACAAAACAAAAACATTCAAATCAAAAAGTCAGGAAACATTTATTGTCGAGAGAGCTCTTACTGTTATTCGGACGACACACATGTGATTTAGTTGTATTTATCTTCCCAAAACCAAAAAAAAAAAAAAAAAAAAATCAACTTAAAAATTATTGTGGTAGGTTGTGGTATAAACTTAAACTTGGCCATATTTTACTAGTAGTGTGTTATTGTTAGTTAATAATAACTATATAAATTTTTGTGCTGCCGAATTTGTTACAATAAACTTGTTTGCTGCCACTTTAAAGTCATCTTGTGACCTTTAATTCTCTTTTTTATTCATGTTGGCTTAAAAAAACAAGCTTGTAAAAGAGAAATGAAAAAGATCAAAATCATATTAACAGCAACACAAATCAAAAAAAAATTTAACTTTATTGGCTTTTATTCAGAAGATAACGGTTTAGTTATTATGGGAAGTTGAATGTATGTAAATCATTGATAAGAGTGTCTGCATAACTTTTTGGATTTTAATAAAATTTGTATTAGTAAAAATGTAACAGAGAATAATCTAAAGTTTTATTGAATCCTACATATTGTACTGAAGGATGTTGCAAAAATATTGTAATTAAATCTGCGGGTGCATAGTTGGACCAAATATTTTTGAAAAATATTTTTTTTATATTTTCAAAAAGGTTCAAAGTTAAATAAAAGAAATATCAAGGCAAAATTTTATTGGAGTTAAAAATGGCACCAGTTCAAAAATCAAATAAAAAAAAAACTTTTTTTTTTTATTTTTTTACAATAAGGGTACCAACAGCCTTTTGACCTCAGAAAAAAAGTTATTTTAAAATATGTTTGTATTACTTTGAAGGGAAACTTAATAGAGATGTATTTTGTGGAACCAATACCCCGGTCCTGAAGATGACCAATTTTCAAAAAATATTTCAACTTTGACAAGTTACCAAATATGTAAAATGTAAAAGACCATTTATATACTTGAGTGTATTAGACGTAAACCGTCGAATCTAAATCTATTTTTGCACGGATGTTTCGATTTTTTTTTTTTGCCGAACGTAGTACAGTGCTTTGATCCCATATAACGATTGGACAAAAATAGGAGTGGAGACAGAGTTTTGAAATTTGGTATACTGACATAGAACCCCTTAGTTAAGAAAAATTTTAATTTTTGGAAATATCGGGCCAAGGACACGTCCACCTCCCATAGGTCCTGAAATTTAAAAATAATATATTAGCTACATAAATGGACGTAAAACTACAAAAAAAAATCTATTGACATGCACATAACACTGGAAACGTTTGTGTCAATTTTAATCAAAATCGAAATTTTTGATTTTAATCAAATTTGTGCCAAATTTGGCTAAAATCGATTCATTAATAAAAAAAAAAATGCCTTTCACAAAAATGGGTTTTAAACGCTTAAAATGATTTTTCTAAAAAAAAAAAAATTAAATAGGATTAATATAGGAAACCATGTGAATCCTCCATTTTAGGCAAACGGTATGTTCAGCGACCTTATGTAAAACACTACGAGGTATATTTTTGTGGTATATTTTAACCTTGAAGAGTTAGAGGATTAAAATGTTCCGCAAAAATATTTGTCATGAAATTCTACTATAAGTCTTTGAAGACATCAGCATTGAAAATTTTACTTAAAGGCCAGTAATAAGTAAAAACTTAAAATATATTTAAGTGTTAATTTCGTACTTATTCAGAATTGGCGCTCAAATGTCCCACAAACCTGGATTTTAGGGAGAAACCATGGGATTCTTCCATTTTAGGTATAGGATGTGTTTAGCGAACTTATGTAAAATACTTCTAGGAACATTTTTGTAGAACATTTTAACCCTCTAACTCTTCAATTTACTGGTATTTTTTGTCCCTTTTTAAAAAGGGCCCAAAAAATTCCCTTTCATTGAAGAGTTAGAGGGTTAGAATGTTGCGCAAAAATGTTCCTCGTAGTGTTTTATATAAATCCGCTCAACACATCCTATACCTAAAATGGAAGGTTGACATGGTTTGAATACTAAACACTCTTAAATGCGTGAAATTTGTGTAAAAATCATGAATTTAGGCATTTCAAAAAATCCATTTTTATTAATTTGTGGCAAAAAATAGTAATTAATTTTTTAATGATCTATTATATAACCGTATAAACTTACAAAAAAAGGAAAAAAAATACCTAATTTTATAAAATTTTTTTTTATACTCCATCAAACTTAAGTAATTTTTGGATTTTCAACAAAAAAAAAATGTGTTTTTCGAAGCAATAAAAAAATAATTGTTTTGTAAACATATACTAAAATCCATATTTTAATTTAACTACAAATATATTGAAGTAATTAAAAAACAAATCTTCGAACAAGTTTTTAATAAAATGTATTTTTGAGAATTATTTTCGTGAAACAATTAAAACCCATTTTTCTGTAATTTTTGTATAAAATTCTCTGAGTTTAGCGCCCTCTCTTGGCGGCAAAAGCAATCACACCAAATATTTTTTTTTCACATTTGTTTGAGTTACTTTCTTGTGTTTAAAAAAATCCTTCTTTAATCACAATTTGAGATAAATTTTTTTTTATTTTTTATTTTTGTCCATGGGACGAAGCATAGTGCGACGTTTTTCAAATTTCTAGAAATATTTGTTAATTTACAAACTCAATGAGAATTTCTTGTTCTCGTCTAGGGGCGTTATTATATATTTACATCCAAAAATGTACCACAATTTGATTTGCCATCTTCCAAAATAATAATCTGTTGTTTTTACAGATCTGGCAACAATAGAAAATCATTTGTTTTTTAAACGTGTCATTAACATTCAAAATTTGCACAGCACTTGCATATTCATTATTCCAAATTTATTTTTAAGAAATTACCGTTTATCATCGTGGGAAATTTATTGTTTTTTTTTTGACATTGTTGCCTTTTTGAGAAATAAATGTTGTGCAAAAACTCAGTTTTGGTAAAATATTAGAAATATGCTTTAAAACAGCAATTTTAAGCAAACTATGCATTTATTGAGCATATAAACCAGATTAAATCGCTAAATCAATTCCCTTGCAAATTTTGACAAAAACTACCAACTTTAAACGGCAACCAACAACATTTATCAATCTCTGTTTCATTCATGAAATAATACACCGGTGCCTCGAAACCAAATTCGTGTGGAACAAATGATTGCCATATCAAATGTTTCTATGTTTTTAATGAGGTCTTAACCTCCAGCATCCTGAACTGGTCAAAGATCTCATTAGAAATAGAAATTTTGAAAATATGATTTAAACTGTTTTAAATACATCAAATGTAAAAATTCTGGTAAATTCAATCGTTAATCAAGAGATCGGTGTAGTTCATTTCAATTTCTGTTGCCACTTTCGTTATTTTTTAATCATTTGTATGGAGTGCGGCAGTTGTTCATGGTATTTCACTGCCACTAAATTGGATGCTGAATGTTTTGGTTTTTCGTTTGTATGCAGTTGGTATAATAATGTTTTGATACCTTTGTGTTATTTCTTCTGCTTTTCGTTGTTGTTTTTTGGGTGTTTAGTTTATTTTTCTTTTTGTTTATCTAATCTCTTTTGTTTAGTAATAGTTTTTACAAGTTGTATTATCAAACTATTTCTCTATTCCTCTGACTGCTTCACTGCCGCACTGCCTGCCTTTTTTTGTAATTTTTTGTTTGAATGTTAACGTATTAAATGTATTCAGTAAAGTATCCCACCGCCGTAGGCTCGGTCATGGTCGTCGTAATATAAATATGTTGTTTACATTAGAGTGGGTCGAAAAAATGACGAATCTTAAATCAAGGCAGCCATTTTTTGTTAAATTGATTTGTTAAATTGAATCAATTCGCTCGATTCTATGAAAAGAATCAGCAAAAATCAAACTGATTCATTGAATAAGATATTGACTGAGTAAAGTAGGCACTAATTCAATCATTAAATATAAGTTTTGCTAATCGATTCGTACAAAATTAAATCAGATTTATAAATCGAATTAAGGAATTATGTTATTAAAGGTCTACGTACACTATAAGAAGACTTTTCAAAAAGTTAAGAATTTTCTGTAATTCTTCAAAAATTTTTTATTTTTCACTCTTTATTGCAGCGGTATGGCATCACCAAAAAAATAACAGAACAAAAGTTTGTAATTTACACAGTAAACTGACACTTTTCTTTTTTATACCCTACACCACTATGTGGTCAGGGTATTATAAGTTTGTGCTGATGTTTGTAACACCAAAAAATATTGGTCGTAGACCCACCTTATAGTATACCGATCGGTTCAGAATTTTTTTTTATTTCGATTTAACGATGTCCGTCTGTCCGTCCGTCCGTCCGTCCGTCCGTCCGTCCGTCCGTCCGTCTGTCTGTCTGTCCATGCAATCTTGTACGCACTCTACAGGTCGCACCTATTAAGATATTTCGATGAAATTTGGTACATAGACCTATGTTGGCCCAAGGACGAACAAGTTTGATTTTTTTGAACATCGGTCCATGTTTAGACCTAGTGCCCATATAAGGGTCCTACCAAAATTATATTGTTTATACGCTGCAGGTCGTAAATATTAATATATTTTGATGAAATTTGGTACACAGACCTATATTGGCCCAATAACGCAGCCTATTGATTTTGGTGAACATCGGTCCATGTTTAGACCTAGTGCCCATATAAGGGTCCTACCAAAATTATACTGTTTATACGCTGCAGGTCGTAAATATTAAGATATTTTGATGAAATTTGGTACACAGACCTATATTGGCCCAATAACGCAGCCTATTGATTTTGGTGAACATCGGTCCATGTTTAGACCTAGTGCCCATATAAGGGTCCTACCAAAATTATACTGTTTATACGCTGCAGGTCGTAAATATTAAGATATTTTGATAAAATTTGGTATACAGACCTACATTGGCCCAGTAACGCAGCCTATTGATTTTGGTGAACATCGGTCCATGTTTAGACCTAGTGCCCATATAAGGGTCCTACTAAAATTATATGGTTTATACGCTGCAGGTCGCAAATATTAAGATATTTTGATAAAATTTGGTACACAGACCTACGTTGGCCCAAGGACAAAGCCTATTGATTTTGGTGAACATCGGTCCATGTTTAGACCTAGTGCCCATATAAGGGTCCTACCAAAATTATATTGTTTATACGCTGCAGGTCGCAAATATTAAGATATTTTGATAAAATTTGGTACACCGACTTATGGCAGCCGAAGGACGAAGCCTATTGATTTTGGTGAACATCGGTCTATGTTTAGACCTAGTGCCCATATAAGGGTCCCCCCAAAATTATATTGTTTATACGATGCACGTCGTAAATATTAAGATATTTTGACGAAATTTGGTACACAGACCTATTTTGGCCCACGGACGAAGCCTATTGATTTTGATGAACATCGGTCCATGTTTAGACCTAGTGCCCATATAAGGGTCCTACCAAAATTATACTGTTTATACGCTGCAGGTCGCAAATATTAAGATATTTTGATGAAATTTGGTACACAGACCTATATTGGCCCAATAACGCAGCCTATTGATTTTGGTGACATTAGTTGGCTTTTACCCAGACTGGTGTAGGGTATTCTATAGTCGGCATGCCCGACTTTAACCTTTTTACTCGTTTTTAAATTAAATTTATATAAAAAAAACAAAGGACCTGAAAAAAGAAAAACACATGTCAAATTTCGTTATTCGATTATATTAGGGCTTGTTTTCTTTTCAGACTCGACATTTTACGAAATTCGACTCACTCTAGTAAACATGTATTTTAATTAAGTTACTGTTTTTTTTGTGATTTTTTCTTTCTTTTTGCTCTATGTGGATTTTATTTGAGTTCAGTCAGCTTTTGTTTTTCGTATTGTTAAATATTTTTTTTTTGTTCCACAATAGTTTTAATTAATGCAGTTGGCATTTGGTTTTTTTGTGTGTGTTGTTTTGTTATTTCAACTGTACTCGTATTATATTCAATTTGTTCAGAGATATAATCAGTTGGAAAAAGGTAGTGAAAGAACTTTTTTTGTTATTATGTACTAATTATGCCAACCATTCATATAAGCGATATGTCTTAATACCCACTAACCTCCTTAAAAAATTCCTGCTCATTAATTTTTTTTCCTCTTTCACATAAAGGGTTTTTCAACAGGGACGCTACAAAAGTAGAAAGACAGGGACAGCAAACGACGCCATATTTCTTGCCGCTCTTTTGACATTTCTCTTCAGTAAGGTTTGCCATTTCATGATGGAAAGATATACGAGCAAACAACGAGTCGAAATTATTAAAATTTACTACCGAAATTCGGAGTCAGTGGCCTCAACGTTAAGAGCGCTACGTCCAATTTATGGTCGTTATAATCGTCCTAGCAGATCAACAATTGAGAGTCTAGTGGAAAAATTTGAATCCACAGGCACAGTACAAAATGTTCCCGTGCCAGTGAGATAAAGAAGTGCCCGTAGTGTCGAGAATATTGCTGCCGCTGAGGCTTCAGTTGAAGAAATCCCAAATGTGTCTCTCACACGTCGTTCTGAAGCGTTGGGCATCTCTGTGACGTCGTTGTGGCGAATTTTGCGAAAAGATCTTAGCCTGCATCCTTACAAGATCAAATTGACGCAAGAACTGAAGCCGCTTGACCACCAGAAGCGTCGTATGTTCGTGAATTGGGCTGAGCAACAACTTGAAGATGATTCGGATTTTCATCGAAAAATCATCTTCAGCGATGAGGCTCATTTCTGGCTGAATGGCTTCGTCAATAAAAAAAATATGCGTTATTGGTCAGACAGTAATCCACACGTACTCCATGAGTCATCATTGCATCCCTAAAAAATTACGGTTTGGTGCGGTTTATGGGCCGGCGGCGTCATTGGGCCGTACTTCTTCCGTGATGATCAAGACCGGCACGTTACTGTGAATGGGAATCGCTA
Source organism: Leucophora obtusa (assembly GCA_949987735.1). Lineage (NCBI taxonomy): Eukaryota > Metazoa > Arthropoda > Insecta > Diptera > Anthomyiidae > Leucophora > Leucophora obtusa. The sequence continues at coordinate 32,892,491 of OX465299.1, read as the reverse complement.
CCGTTCAATGATAACCGAATATTTTTGGCCCCAATTGGATGATATGGACTTGGAGGACATGTGGTTCAAACAGGACGGCGCCACAAGCCACACAGCGAATGTCACAATCAATTTATTGCAAACCAAGTTTGGAGAACGTGTTATCTCACGAAATGGTCCAGTCCAGATTGGACGCCTCGGTCGTGCGATTTGACGCCGTTGGACTATTTCCTGTGGGGCTACGTCAAATCTATGGTCTATGCCAGGGCTGGCAAAACTATGACACGCGTGTCAGTAGTGGCACGCGAGTGGATTATAGGTGGCATGCGATATTTTGTTGGATATTTTAAAAAATTTAAACTATTAGAAGACCAGCAAAACATTCAGTTAAATGTTAAATTTCGCTACAAAAATGTGTGATTTAATCGCCTTTTAAAATGATTAAAACTCTATATTCCCACCATTTTTTGTTTAAAGAAATGTGGTTAATACAGAACTCGCAAATTCGATTACCAGAAAATTCTGTGAAAATTTCTAAAATTCTCGATTGAAAGAAGTTTAAATGTTTCGATGAGAAAATGCCTCATAATCCGAGAAATAAAATGTAGCAGAAAATTGCACAAAAATGGAAACAACTTGTAATAAAATTGGATCTAAAAAACTAAGTTTTTTTAAAGGGAAAATAGGTGCTACGAAATAACCCTCAGTGAAATAAAGGCTGAAAATAAATTCCATAATGAAATAACCCCCTTTGTTGCAATTTTAAATTGGGTGATCGTGTTGTGCAGAGCCATTTCATCTGAAATACAAATTTCTCTTTTTAAACCCATAATATTCGCTTTTTATTCATTATTATGGTGATAAAAATTGCTGTTAAAATAAATAACTAAATCAAATAACGCCCAAAAATTTAACTTTTTTTAGCAAAACGAAATAACCACCAAAAATGGAATAACCCCCCAAAAAATTAAAAGGCAATAATGTCCAAACTGTTTTAATTTTATTTCATTCGGGATTTTTTCATAATGAAATAATCTCACCCCTCAATTCATAAATGCTTTGTAAAGTTATAGCAGGTTTACAAAACGTCATTTTCATACAAAATTTGTTCAATAAACTTCCTATAATTTTACAAAGCGTTTATGAATTTAAGGGTCAATATTTAAATGTTAAATAAACCCCCGAAAATTAAATAACCATCAAACATTTTTGCTTCATTTCTTGGACGTTATTTAATTTTTGCCTTTGGGGGTTATTTCATGGGGGTTATCCGTAGCGCTGATAAATATGTACATCTGCGATGATATTTTTAAGAGAAATTTTCAAAATTTTAAAAATTTTCAAAAAATGACTTAAAAGAGAACTAAAATTAAGGTGGCACGCGAGAAACTTTTCCAAAAAAAAATTTTTCCGTTTCTGGCACGCAGCGAAAAAAGTCTTGCCAACCCTGGTCTATGCCAACAAGCCAGCGACGATTGATGAACTTCGTACGAATATCGAACGTGAAATTGCAGCAGTATCGGCCGATTTATGCTTGAAAACCGTCGAAAATTGGGTTCAGCGTCTGGACTTCTGCAAGCGTGCCCGTGGTGGCCATGCAAAAGAGATCGATTTCCATACATAATGGCATCGAACGTACTTTTACAGGAATAACGAATTTAATTGATATCCAAAACCGTTTTTGTTTTACAAATTTGAAGACTTTTACATACCCGGGCAAAAATCTTAATATGGTGTCATATATAATTATATCTTATTTCATAAGTCCCCATATACAACCACATACAGCTTGATCCGAAAAATGGGTCATCTACATGTGTCTAATTATATAAAATTAGATATAATTTGATACAGTTTGATCCGAGGTTTGTCCATATCCAGGACATCATATTATATCTAATTCGATATAAAAATATCTGATTTTATATAATTTTGTCTGATAGTAGGCATACTTTTTATGCATACCAGCTATTAAATTGACATTGAAATTTGTATAGTTTGAACAATTTTGAAGACCCAAATTTTATAACATAAAAAAAAATTTAGTTGAATGCTTTTGTCTTCTAAATCGTACGCATAATTTTTCAACATGATTTTACATGCAAAAAAATCACGTGAAAAATTTTTGTCTATGGAGTAATTAACTCTTAATTTGCAGACTACTAAATTTGATGTTGAGCTATATATTAATTTCTACGGGATTATATAGAAAGTTATATAAAATTACAAGAATATATTTTTAGTATGACGACACATACAGTGTTATATAACTAAGTTTCGAACCATATATAATCATATCGGTCACTACATATATTTCTACTAGTTTTATATGGCTTATGTAGTTATATATGGAGTCAGATTTGGGGATATGTAATAACATCATTTACCATACAAAAAAATCGTTGAAAAAATAATATCAGATGTAGTTGTATACAATGATATGTGTCTTAATGTCCTCCATTCATTGTCAGATATAACCCAATAACATTATATATGACAATATATAACTATTTTTACTCGGGTAATACAACACTGCGTTTGTATAGCTTTTGCACGAAAATGTGGTAACGCTGGTCAACAGCTGACTAAAAAATAATCTAAAAATAACAAAAAATAATGAATTAATATAATTATTGAAAACAAAATGAAGGTAAATTCAAACCCAATGGAAATGTAATAACCCGATTAAAAAAGATGATATGGTGACATATCTAATTTGATGAAATACAATAACTAATCACATACAATTTAATCCGAAAAATGGTGAATATAATTGTATCTACGTGGATCAAATTGGATTTAATTACTTTGAATTATATACAATTTAATCCGAATTTTGACCAGACATTATTGTATGAAATAATATCTTAATATTTAAAAGTTGATTCAATTAGGTCCAGTTGGATAAAAATTTTCGTATTTCTGTTTTTATTAAATATTGTACTGAAAAACAATGGGGGATTCACGTAAGGTTTCGTGTATCGTGTGAACTAAGCAAATCTAGTAAGTTTGCGAGTCTTGATGTGAAACTGCATACATAAAAAGTATCTACACATTAATCAGTACTTATACGAGCTATAGTATAGTTTAGGAATAATCCATAAAAATTATAAATAAAATGAAATTTCAAATAATTTTTTATAAATCATTACTGGATTTTTCACTAAAGGTGAGATTTTAATTTTGAAAGTGAGATATGTTCAAATGAAGCTTTTATTTTTGGGCTTTCACTTAAAAAAAATGGGAAAAATGCATTAAAATTGTGATAACAAATTTGACATGAAACAGTTTTTAATGCAATTAAATGTCATGAAATAATCGTTTAAGTGTTTTAAATTTGTAAATAGTGAATAAAAAACCAGATTTCACTAATGGGGGAATTATTTATTAGGTTTTTAAGTTATTTATTACACAATTTTAGTCTTTCTATTTTCATTTATAGTCTGCTTGCGGGTAGACAATTTTTTTGTTTTAATTTTCATTTATATTTTATGGTATCCTTCAAGCCTATGGATAAATTTGGTGGTACGTCATTTCTAAACCAAAATAATTACTTCGAAGAATTGGCTAACTTTTATTAATATGACCCAATATTCAATTTAAAAATAAAAGAATATGTTGTTTCGATGTAAATTTATAACGTTTTAAATGAAAATGAATTTCAATTTACTAAGATATTAAGAGTTCATTTGAAACAAGACTATAACATAAATTATATAGGGAAAATAAATGTTTCTTTTTTAAATCAATAGACTTATTTTGTTGCTATACATATGTGGTACGAAATCCCATATAGTCTGACTGCGTTAACTCTTTTAACATAATAGGTTTGTTCCACGTAATTCTGGGTAAAGTCTGGTAAAATGAGAGTAAACAAATAATTATCTCAAAAAATGGTAAAATTGCTCACAATACCGGGAACGCACAAAACCACATTTCAAGCCCAAAAATAAACGTCAAAGTTATTCATATAAACAAAAGCTATTTTTAACAATAAATTATCGAAGGGAATAAAGAGAAAGTGTTAGAACGTAGTATTTGTTAACGATATTAATTAATGTTTACAACTTTTGTTAAATTTTAATTATTTTTACAAATTTAAAACAGCTGATTTGTAAACAACAAGTGATTTGACAGTTTTACTATTTTACCCGAAAAAAAAGTGCGGGTAACTTCTGGTAAAATGAGAAACAAATTATTCTCTCAACAACGCTCCCATTTACCCAATTTTTAACAATAGAAACGCTTTTTGGTAAGATTGGGTTCCCGCGGGCACCCGCGGTAACGTACGTGGAACAGAGCTAATATTTTCAATGTCGATAATGTATGGGTAACTGTCAGATAATTTCATTCAGATTTTATACAAAAATATTTTGCCGGTTTTTCGTGTTCATATTATTTTTTTGAATTTTATATTAAAATTTGTTTTTGTAAAAGAATATTTTCCAATTAAAAATGGATTGTAATTGACTTCGATAAAATCTTAAATTAAACATGAAACTGGGCTATTTTTGGTCTTACAATTTCAATTCCATGGGCGAGATCTTATTAAATATGACAACATATGTAAAATGATATATTTGGATATTGGGTCATATAAAATTTGTTCGAAAGACGAAATTTATGTCTTATTATATATAGTGCCATACAAAGCAATATATAACGAGACATAATTGTATTAAATAATATAAAATAATATATAACCCGTTTTACTCGGGAATAGTTAGAAGAAGTGTTGAACAGTTCTAATTTTCGAAAAGTTCATCATGTCTTCCTCCCATGCAGATATTGAAAATTCTTGCTTCTAGCTTTTTCTCCTTACAAAAAAAAAAAAAAAAAAAACAAATTCACTAACAAAATAAGTGTTAGATCTGTACATCTAATAATGTAAATTGTACTCCGCCAAAGAATAAATTGGTTTTTAGAAATAAATTAAATTTGAGGTTATTTTTTTATAGTACTTTGTTTACAAAAAAAAAACTAGGTTGTCAAATTGAAATCTCGCTACTGTCATAAAGTGCAAATGGAAACGGTCAAGATTTCTGGCGAGATTTCCATTGAAATCTTAGGACTTAAAAGCAGATGTGAACGCAGCATTAGCCATTTAGGTAGCACCCAAATAAAATTGTGCAAACAAATGTTAAAAGAATTACTTCGTAAAAAGAAGACTTCAATTTTAATTTAAAGTTGTTTTATCGATTAGATATTATAAGTCCAGATCAAATTTTGAGCTTTAATTAGATCTAGTACAATCATATCTAATGGGATCCGTTCAGATCAGATTTTGTTACCCGAGTAAGATTAAATGTCGATCTATATGACAATATACTAGGGTATTCAATCAATTAATCGTTGTTAGATTAATCGAATAATTTTTTTCGAAAACTGTTTGGATAAATTAACATGTCCCAATTTCGAATAACGAATAATTCGAGTAAGTCGAAATTGAAGAAAAATTACAAAAAAGTTAAAAAATTTTTTTTTTTATTAAGGTAATTAAATGTGCTAAATCAGGAGAAGACTTTTAGAATTTCTGGAAATATTTGTTAAGTTGGACTTAGCTTAAATTTCTTGTTTTCGTCTAGAAGCGTGATTAAACATCTTAAATATCAAAGGAAAAACAACAACAAAATTATCACAATTTGCTTTGTCAGCTTCCAAAATACTACTCTCTTGTTTTGACACATCACATTTTTAATTATTTTTTCTAAGATTTTTAAAATGTCGAGGATTAATGAAAGAATTGGTAATTAATGCCCAATGTAATCGAGCTTTTATAGTGAGCACTCTGCATTCATAATACCCTTTAGCAAAGGATATTATTGAGAGCCATAATATTCAAATTCTTATAAATATTAAAATTCTTAATTAAAAGACAAATAAATTATTTTTTATATCATATCCATAAGTTTTTTTTTTTAAACATTATTTAAAAAATAACAAGATTATAGTAAAAACGAGTAAAAAGGTTAAAGTCTGGTTAAGAGCCAACTAATGTTTGGATCCGAAATTCGAATGGGTTGAAATGAGACTTGGGTCAAAATTTTCTATGAAATGATAAAATAAGAGAAAATCGTAAATATAGCCCATATGGGCGATAGGTCAAAATATGGACCGATTCTATCTAGAATCTATCGGCTTTGTTGTCGGGACGATGTGAGTTAGCAAACCAAATTTCAATTAAATATCTTAATATTTCGTACCTGCAGCGTGTAACCAAGCCAATTTTGGGGGGACCTTTATATGGGCTCTTGGTCTAAACATAGACCGATTTCAACCAAAATCAATAGGCGTCGTCCTATTATTCAAATATGTTAATATTTGTGATATTTCATGCGCACAAGAATGCATGGACAGACAGACGGACGGACGGACATGTTAAATCAAAAAAAAAATTTTTTTATCGAACAGGCATTCAATTTCTACAACAAGGATTTCCTTTTTATTTCTTTAAGCTTTTAATTAGCATCTTACTATCAATTGAATTTATGCCAATAATAATTTCATTGTTTTAAAAACTACTTAAAAAAATCACAAGAAAAGTAAGCTTTCAATCCTGTCTACAAAAATATAAAAACGATAAAAGTGAATTACTTCCTCATATTTTTGAACATAAAACCCCTAATAGATTTTTGCATAGACACATAGACAATAATTGAGTGAAGCAAAATTATGTACTTACAAACTACGAATAAATATAATAAAACTATACATTTGAATTACGTCGTTTCGAGCTGCATTATTTTAATAACCAGCCCTACAAGCAGCGGAAATAATCGAACATTTTTTGCAACATGAAATAAATATAAAGTACTTTCACTTCCATTAACTGTTTGTGCCACATACAACCAGTAGAGACTTGTATGCAATTCATGTTAAAGTAGCTTAGATAGAAACTGCCGCATTAACTGTACGAGTGAGTACTTACTTTAAACAGGCCACAACCAGCCTGATGCTGCCATAAATAATAATAATATTTCTTAATGTTATTGGAGCCAAAAAGAAAAACATCCTTCCAGCAATTTGTTTAAATTAACTAAATTATTAATTTCTTCTACTTATTCAAGTGTAACACATTTTATTTTTTATATAAGTAAAACACAACTGTATCATATTCGCATAAATATTTAGTGTAAGTCTTGTTACCAACTCAATCTGTTTTTTTTTTCATTTGGATGAGGTAATAACGTAGAAAAACAAGTTGATTTTTGGTTGTTGATAAATGCAACAGGTTCATGTACATGTTCACAAACATCAGTCACTCAGTCAGTAGAGTTTTAGAGTTTAAATTGCATTGTAGCAGTTAAAAATGGTAAGAAAAACCAATCAAAACTCAAATTAAAAACAAACATATTGCGGCATAATGGCACAAGCCCTACCTTGCTTGCATCAAACTTTAGGTACTCACTTTGTTGTTGTTTTTCATTTGGGGCACGAATAAAAATGGTATTTAGCCTCCAAGTTATTAAAATATTTTGAATTTATAACTTATTTTGGGTTTTTCTGTTGTTGTTATGAAAAAATGTTTGACCGATTAGCAAGCTTCGGTTTTGAAGACAACAAAATAATTTTTAAATAAACATCTTGCAAGGAAGTTATCTTCACTCTTTGCTACCCAGTGCACTGTGGGCCAATATATTAATATTTTGGCCAAAATTATTGTACATTTCAGATAGATCGAAAATTGAATTATATTTTCAAAATAAAGAAATGCTGAATATCTCAGCAAACAAATTAATGGAATTCAGAAATTATCAATTGTCATTTGAAATTCAGAAAATATCAATTGGAAATCAGAAAAGATCAATTAAAAGTTAGATTTTCTATTTGGAATTCAGGAAATATCATTTAAAATCAACTGAAATTCAGAAAATATCATTTGAAATTCAGAAAACATCAATTGTAATTCATACAATATCAATTGATGTTTTCTGAATTTCACTTGATATTTTCTAAATTTAAATTAATATTTTTCTGAATGTTAATTGATATTTTCCGAATTAAAATTTATATTTTCTGAATTTCTAATGGAAATTGTGAATTTCAATTGATATTTTCTGAAACGTTAAGCAGTTACCTAAAATGGCGGTTTTATTTTCTTTATTCATAAATTATACTTAAAGTTATTTGGAAAAGAAATTTTGGTTTCTTCGGATGCCATTAACCCACGGTAACCTCGAACCGCAGATGGCCTATACATTTTATAGAAATGCAAATTCGTCTTTTTTTGAAATTGTTTTTAAAAATTTCTTAAAATACTTAATTTACTTAATGTCAGTAGTAGAGTTTGCTGTTCGGTTTTATTCGAAACCGAAACCGCGGTTTTTCAAGCCTTAAAACCGAAACCGAAAACCGACAAAAATAAGTCGGTTTTCAATAAATACTTTAACTACTTATAATAATTAATTCAATTGCATCTCAGTGTACAATTAGAATCCGAAAAGACTCACAACAGCCCTTAGACCGTATGAAATCATAGCTAAATACATGACGGTGTATTTCTTCACCGATGAAGCCTCTTTCCTAGCACACTTTTATGACTCACAAAAGACTATGAGCAGACTATTTTTGAGACAATTATTAACAATAAAAAAATTTTTTAAAAAATTTGAATACGCCCAATGTTTGGGCACCCTGAAATTGATCATATTTTAGAGTATTTTACGACTCATAATTTCTGAGCTCTCAGAAAAACGTTAACTGCGATATTATTGAATTTCGAAAATGGCTCAGCTCCTATTTTACAAAATTTCTTATTTTATTGTAATGAATATTTTTTCCATTAAATATTACTTTAAAGAAAATTTTCTTTATTACGGATAACATAAACTGATTCTTATAATTTTAGAAAAAAAAATACACCAAAAAGTAAAGTGGTTTAAGAGATGTTGAGTTTTATATATTCAGTTCAGATTTCCACCGCGTATTTTTCAAAAAGTCATATTTCGTATTCCGTGAAATTTTTAAAAATTTACCAAATTGCTAAAATTTAAACTCTTGAAAATACAGCTTTAGATGCATACAAAAGAATAAAAAAAAATAATTTATAACGAGCTTCCGCGCCTTTTTTTCTTCTCCCACAAAGGTTTCGAAACGGCGTTATTGCCTTTACTCGAGTGAGAAATTCAATCGAATTTTAATAAATGTTTTGAACGAGTTAAAATACGTATTTAATTTTTATACATATTTAATTATTTTAAAGCAATTCTGTTAATGTCACATGAAAACCGAAAAATAACCGAAACCGCGGTTTTCACAATTTTTAAAAACCGAAACCGCGGTTTTCAAATTTTTCGGTTTTTAGCAAACTCTAGTCAGTAGCTATTTTTGTAATATAACAGCTATAATAAGAAAAAGAAAAAATAAATTGAAAAAAATAGAAATTTGTGTTCTGTGTGTGGAGCGATTCCTTTCCATGAAATTTTATGAAAAATGATTATTTTACAAAATTTACATAATTTTCCAAACAAAAAAAAAACCGTCAATTAGATATTATTAGCCTATAATTATCTATATTTTTATTTTAAAAATCTTTAATCCATTGTGGTCTGGGGACAAAAAAGAAGCTTAAATTAAATTCAAGTGTTTGACTTGATAAAAATTATTATTTTCTGTAGCCTGATCTACATAGGGTTAATGTTTAGCTAAAAACGAGTAAAAAGGTTAAAGTCGGGCATGCCGACTATACAATACCCTACACTCTAATAAAATTCTGTTGAAATTTTATTTTATTCAGTAGGAAACTGAACTCCTACTATACTACTGCGTAATTGAAAAAAAAAAATACGCACATTGTGTTTAAGTTGGTGCACAAATAATTTGTAATTTTACATTGGAAGTGCGTAAAAATTAAATGAAATTTTGAAATTAGTGTGTTAATTTACTAAATTTATGTGTAAACGAGTAAAAAGGTTAAAGTCGGGCATGCCGACTATACAATACCCTACACCACTCTGGTGTATTGTTTGGATCCGAAATTCGAATGGGTTAAAATGGGGCTTGTGTCAAAATTTTCTATAATGTAAGTCAGCGCACCAAATTTCATTAAAATATCTTTATATTTGCGACCTGCAGTTTGTAACCAAGCCAATTTTGGGGGGACCCTTATATGGGCACTAGTTCTAAACATGGACCGATGTTCACCAAAATCAATAGGCTTCGTCCTTGGGCCAACATAGGTCTATGTACCAAATTTCATCAAAATATCTTAATATTTGCGACCTGCAGCGTATAAACAATATAATTTTGGGGGGACCCTTATATGGGCACTAGTTCTAAACATGGACCGATGTTCGCCAAAATCAATAGGCTTCGTCCTTGGGCCAACATAGGTCTATGTACCAAATTTCATCAAAATATCATAATATTTGCGACCTGCAGCGTAAAAACAGTATAATTTTGGTAGGACCCTTATATGGGCACTAGGTCTAAACATAGACCGCTGTTCACCAAAATCAATAGGCTGCGTTATTGGGCCAATATAGGTCTGTGTATCAAATTTCATCAAAATATCTTAATATTTGCGACCTGCAGCGTATAAACATTATAATTTTGGTAGGACCCTTATATGGGCACTAGGTCTAAACATGGACCGATGTTCACCAAAATCAATAGGCTGCGTTATTGGCCCAATGTAGGTCTGTGTACCAAATTTCATCAAAATTTCTTAATATTTACGACCTGCAGCGTATAAACAGTATAATTTTGATAGGACCCTTATATGGGCACTAGGTCTAAACATGGACCGATGTTCACCAAAATCAATAGGCTGCATTATTGGGCCAATATAGGTCTGTGTACCAAATTTCATCAAAATATCTTAATATTTACGACCTGCAGCATATAAACAGTATAATTTTGGTAGGACCCTTATATGGGCACTAGGTCTAAACATGGACCGATGTTCACCAAAATCAATAGGCTGCGTTATTGGGCCAATATAGGTCTGTGTACCAAATTTCGTCAAAATATCTTAATATTTACGACCTGCAGCGTATAAAGAGTATAATTTTGGTAGGACCCTTATATGGGCACTAGGTCTAAACATGGACCGATGTTCAAAAAAATCAAACTTGTTCGTCCTTGGGCCAACATAGGTCTGCGTACCAAATTTCATCAAAATATCTTAATAGCTGCGACCTGTAGAGTGCGTACAAGATTGCATGGACAGACAGACAGACGGACGGACGGACGGACGGACGGACGGACAGACGGACATCGTTAAATCGAAATAAAAAAAAATTCTGAACCGATCGGTATACTATAAGGTGGGTCTACGACCAATATTTTTTGGTGTTACAAACATCAGCACAAACTTATAATACCCTGACCACATAGTGGTGTAGGGTATAAAAAGCACGCTTCACGTGTAAATGTATGCATAAAATGCGTAAAAATCCACAAAAAATACGCAAAAATCCACAGAAAGTGCGTAAAAATCCAATATAATGCGTACATTTACAACAGTTGTGCTAAATTTAAGTACCACCCAAAAATTTTTTAAAATAAAATAACAAATTAATTTTTAGTACGTATTTTATTAATAATAATATCCGAGTCATTCTCTCATAATCGTTTATGTCCAAATTAGTCGTTTTGGGATCCTAAGGCATTTGTATAAAATTCATATAAAAATTCGTTATAATTATTAAATGGGTGGAATGACTCCTGCTCAACAAAATGCCTTCTTTGAAAGGGAGGCATTAACCGTCAACAATAACGGGAGAAAACGCCTTAAGAGAGATATGGCCTACGCAGGATCAACTGAGTGCAATGACTCCTGCTCAACAAAATGCTTTCTTTGCAAGTTAGGCACTACACAATGAATACTGATTTTGTTGAGCATGAGTCATTGCACCCAGTTGTTGTTGTTGTTTTCTCCCGTTATTGTTGACGATTGTTGGTTGACTGCCTCCCTTGCAAAGAAGGCATTTTGTTGAGCAGGAGTCATTCCACCCAGTTGTTCCTGCGTAGGCCGTGTCTATCTTACGGCGTTTTCAATTTTGAAATGAGGTTTAGACTACCACATGCGTTAACAATAATTACCAAAAACAATTTCATGCTTATGTTGCTATTTCCAGACTCTAATGTGTTTGTGGAAATCTTGTAATTCACAAAAAATTATCCGTTTTCGCTTTTTCTTTTTATTATTTATAATTTTTTTAAAATTTTCCAATTTGAAATGTCAGAGTATTTATTACTATTATAGGATAGTATATTTACCAACTTTGTGCGTAAAAATTTTATTTAACAAAACAATAGTAAGTTTAGGCACAATGTGTTTATTTATAAACGAATAATGTCTAAAAATACTTTGTGTGTGTATTATTGTGTATGGAGGTTCGTATGAAAAAAGTTTACGCATTTTTTGTTTATATTTACCGAATTTTCGTAAAATTAAACAAAATTTTACCCATTTCATAGTAGTAAATTTACAAACATTTTTTAGAGTGTACACCAGTCTGGTTAAAAGCCAACTAATGTTTGGATCCGAAATTCGAATGGGTTAAAATGGGACTTGTGTCAAAATTTTCTATAATGTGAGTCAGCGCACCAAATTTCATTAAAATATCTTAATATTTGCGACCTGCTGTTTGTAACCAAGCCAATTTTGGGGGGACCCTTATATGGGCACTAGGTCTAAACATGGACCGATTTTCACCAATCAATAGGCGTCGTCCTTGGGCAAACATAAGTCGTTGTACCAAGTTTTATCAAAATATCTTAATATTTGCGACCTGTAGAGTTCGCACAAGAATGCATGGACAGACAGATGGACGGACGGACAGACGGACATCGTTAAATCGAAATAAAAAAAATTCTGAGCCGATCGGTGTACTATAAGGTGGGTCTAGGACCAATATTTTTTGGTGTTACAAACATCAGCACAAACTTATAATACCCTGACCACATAGTGGTGTAGGGTATAAAAAGCCGCAAGTAGTAAATCCTTTTAAACGGACTTTCAGATTATAATTAAATTTGTATACTTATGTGATAGAGGGATCTAAGCTTCCAAACATGCTCAGTCCTTTATCGGCTCAATTTCACTTTTTAAGGTTAAAAAGGTGGGATTAAAATGATCCCAGTTTTGTCTTTTTGCTTTTCGGGTTTCTCTAAAAGAAACTGTACAAAAAAAGGGTATCAAATAAAAGGCAGACTAAAGATCTTTCAACTGTATATTACAAACATTTTAAGAGATATATTAAGGTAACCCTTGAATTACGAATATCAATGCTGTCACCCCAGTTTCGTTCTATTTGCCAGTTATTTTTACGATATTGTTAGTTATTTTTAAATCGTTTTTTAGTTATTTTTTAACTGTTAAAAATAACTGCATTTTTCCGTTTTTTTTAAAGATAATTAATAAATTTTGTCGTATTTTTAACTGCTGATACCTTTGTTTTAACTGCCAATTTCAGTAGATTCTACCACCAATATTTTTTGAGTGTACATTTGTGTTAAAAACTTAGGTTACATTTGAGTTAAATTTAATTGAAAATTACAATTTACCCAGCAAAAAAAGAGATGCCGAAGCAGTAGAAAAAGCAAATTGATGATCTAGATTTACTTCCTTTTTAACATAACACACTAATGATTTTAACATTGAGTTGTTATAGGAGAGGAGTAATCCCAATTCAAAATTTTTTCAGTACTTTTTGAACGAGTGCAAAGGAAGCTCTTTTTCATCAATTAAAAAGTTAAACAAAATTCTTAACAAAAAAATTTTATTTCCTTTACTTTACAAAAGTTTTTTTTATTGGCCCCATCGTCTATCGAAATTGCGATCTCTCGATTGCTAGTCTAGCTGAGCTATTCTTTGATATGAAAGTTGGCTGGCATAAAAACACCACTTTGTTACTGCGAGATACGAGGGGTACTCTTTATATTTCGGGAATAGTAAATGATAACAAACATTTTTAAATGAATATGGATTTATTGTTTTTCAAAATAATCCCCTTGATGATGAATACACTTCTGCATTCGTTCAAACCATTTGTCATAGCAGTTTTTCCATTCCTCTTGAGACACCTCCGAAACATGGTTTTTGAACGCTTCAACTGCTTCTTCGGCGCTCGTAAATCGTTGACCACGCAGTTTACCTTTAATATTTTGGAACAAGAAGAAGTCATTGGGTGCCAAATTAGGACGGAGAATGAGTCATCAATTCGATGTTTTGACTGCTAAAAAATTCACCTGTTTGACGAGATGTGTGAAAGCACGCATTCGTCTTTGAAGGTTAGTTTTACGAATTTCTTCGAAGACTTCCGGCAAAGAAATGGTCGTGTACCACTCAAAATTGCCCGTCATACGTTGCTGAAGCGGAATAGTGGCCACATGACCCATTCGGCCGAAGAAATAGGCGACCATTTGCTTCGCTGTGCTTCTTCCACGAACAACTTTTGTTGGATTCCGCTCGTCTTGGAATACCCACACGGTCGATTGATTTTTTGTTTCCGGCTCATACGCACATATCCATGATTCTCCACCTGTCACGATTTTATACACGTCTGTTGAAATACCAAGGTCGGACTTTTTAAATATTTCCTTAACCAATCGTCGCGAGCCTTTTTTTGAGCGATTGATAAATTATGGGGTATCCAACGAGAGCAAATTTTTTATACAAATAAGTGTTCATGCAAAATCGAATGTATTGAAGTGGAACTAATGTGCAAGGATGCCTCTATCTCACGATATATCACATGATGATCTTGCATTATCAGTTCACGCACTGCATCGATGTTTTATGGCACAACAACCGATTTTGGACGACCTTCACAGAATTCACCGGCGACTGAACTACGACCACGATTTAATTCACTATACTAGCGATATACTGTGGTTTTTGTTGCTGCTTTATCGTCATACAAAGAACTGAGTTCATCGACACATTCTTGTTGAGATAATCCACGTCGAAAGTTGTGAAAAATAATCCAACGAAAACCTTCTCTTGAAATTTAAATTTTTTGGCCAAATTGATTTTCTTAACAAAACAAATAGCACTTGTACATCAAAACCTTGTGAGTACGTTTATGCTAAAAATTGTCAAATGTTATTATAGTGTTTCCAGATTTTAGCTATTGACATTAGTGTTGCCAGTTCCCGAAATATAAATAGTAACCCTCGTATTGTTCCTTATTCTCTTCAATAAAAGTACTTATTAAACAAGTGTAAAAGGTGTACACCAATTCAATATTATTTTCAGTACTATTTTAAATATTAAAAAAATTAATAAAATATAAAAAATTAAAAAAAAAAAAAAATATTGGACCCTCTGTTTGGAAATCCCAAACAATACCAAAATCACTTTTTAAGATCACTTTTAGAGCAATTATGCTTTAGAAGCAATACTTATGTGATTTTTTGCACGTTGAAAGAAGTGATTTTTTGAAGTTGTTCAGAATAACTTCCAAAAAAGCAGTAAAAATAGACTAACGGATACTTGTGAAGCAGTGAAAGAAGTAGTTTGTAAAGCATTACTTCCAATTTTTTTTGAAAGCACTGTTTGTATCACTTTGGCCATGCTCTCTTTTACCTTTTACATTTTTCGCAATTTTACGCGCACTGAAAACAGGATTTTTTATATATTCGTGCAAAATAATTTGCCTCGTTTCTAACTCGGTGGTCATTTTTTGACAAAACTAAAAGTCAAATTCGAATGAAATTTCTCATACATGAAATTTAGGTCATGGCCTACTCAGGGTATTTGAATTTTAAAATATATAATTTTTTTTGAGTAAGTTATAAGTTTTCCAAAGTTTTGCAATTTTGTTGTGTTCACCCTTTATAATAGTTTTTGTTGTTGTTTGTCTTTTATTTTTGTGGATTTTTAAAATATTACTAATAATTTGTATATTTTATGTTTGCTGTTCTTATATTGCTAATATTTGACAAATAAAATCTGTGAAGTTGCAGTTACATCTGCGCCCGAATCCCGAGATTTCCACTAAAATTGAGATTTCAATGAAAATCTCAAATGAAATCCCGTACATTCGCGAGATTTATAAAAAATCTCATCAAAATCCCACAAATATGTACACTTTTACAGAATACAACACTGCGTTTCGCTTAGCTTGTAGAGTTTTTGTATGAAAAAGTGGCAACGCTGGTCAACAGCTGACTTAAAAAATATTTAAAGAATTATTAAAAATATAATAAAGATAAATTTAGACCCAATGGAAATGTACCTACTAATGATTATAAGAAGTATTATTTGGTTCTAATTTTTGCTTCCCGCGAAGCATAACCATTCATGCACTTTCCAAGCATAAGCATTGGAAAGTGCATGAAAATTTCTGCTTCTAGCTTGACGTCCTTACAAAAAAGCTAACTTACTAATAGAATTAGCGTAATATCTTTACAAAAAATAATGTAAATTGTATTCCGCCAATTAATAAAATAATTTTTGGAAATATTTTTAATTTGAGGTTATTTTTTTATAGTACTTTAATTAAAAAAAAAAGTGCGGTTGTCAAATCGAAATCTTGTTACTGCCGTAAACTGAAAATGTAAAGGGTGAAGATTTTAGGCGAGATCTTCATTGACATCTCGGGATTTAAAAACAGATATGAACGCAGCATTAACTTCAGCAGTTTCCTCTTCGTAAAGGGATCTTCAATAAGAGCGCTACAAAAGTTTTTTTAAATAAAACAAAAACGGTTTTGGATATCAATGAAATTCTATATTCCTGTGAAAGTAAGTTCGATGCTATTATTTATTTTTTTTTTTTTTTTTTTTTTTATAGAGAAGCAACACTCAAGGAAATTCTTCCTATTAATTAACGTGTTGCTTCCTTTGGAAAGGTGATAGAGGAGAAGTGCAAAGTGGTGAAAGATGAAGGGCTTCAAATAAGGCAACACTGCAATTGGGCGAGATGTTGAATCTTAGAACAGTTGTTGCGCGCCATCTGATGAAGAGTTGGCGGACTTTGTTGAAGCTTTTTAGTTCATAGCCCTGTTATATTATTTTACTTCGGTGGGGTTAAGTGCTATGGGAACACCGAAGGAGGATGCTGCGATATGTATGAGGGATAGAAAAAACTCATGCATATTATTATTTTTCATAAATTGATGTTGCCTTGGTTGGGGCTCGAACCCGCAACCTTACTTGTAACAGTCCAACGCGCTAACCATTACACCACAGCGGAAATCGATCTCTTTTGCATGCCCCACCACGGGCACGCTTGCAGAATTCGAGACGCTGAACCCAATTTTCGACGGTTTTCAAGCATAAATCGGCCGATATTCGTACGAAGCAGTGTTGCGATTTCAGTGCTTTTCGGGTATTTTTTTGTTGCTTTTCTCCTTCCCGTACCCGTTAATTTTTTACAAATACCCGTTTAAAAAAAGCGGGTATTTACAGTGCTTTTTAAGATTTCTGGCAGTGCTTTTAGTGCTTTTTCTACAGTTTATATTTTTGGTATTTGTTCTCGTTCTTTCAATTTTTCTAGAATTTTCTGTCAAAATTGAAAAAATAATACAAACTGTAAAAAAAAATTCATTTTGTCACAATGTTCGTAGTACAATTTTAAATAGCAATTTCATTATATTTGAACTTCAAAATTTTAAAATATTTTTTGGTGCTTTTTTACGTCTTTTGTGGTAATTTTTTGAACCTTTTTTACACGATTTTTCAAAGCAAAATGTGTCTTGACTTAAATTTTTAAAAACATTAATATAGTTCTTTTTTACCCCATTTTTGGTAAATTTTTACCCTTTTTACCCGTTTTCACAATGCTCACGGTGCTATCGTGCCTTCAAGAGTTGGCTACACTGGTACGAAGTCCATCAATCGTCGCTGGCTTGTTGGCATAGACCATAGCTTTGACGTAGCCCCACAGGAAATAGTCCAACGGCGTCAAATCGCACGACCGAGGCGGCCAATCGACTGGACCATTTCGTGAGATAACACGTTCTCCAAACTTGGTTTGCAATAAATTGATTGTGACATTCGCTGTGTGGCTTGTGGCGCCGTCCTCCAAGTCCATATTATCCAATTGGGGCCAAAAATATTCGGTTATCATTGAACGGTAGCGATTCCGACTCACAGTAACGTGCCGGTCTTGATCATCACGGTAGAAGTACGGCCCAATGACGCCGCCGGCCCATAAACCACAACAAACCTTACTTTTTTCGGGATGCAATGATGACTCATGGAGTATGTGTGGATTGCTGTCTGACCAATAACGCATATTTTGTTTATTGACGAAGCCATTCATTATGACGACCATAAATTGGACGTAGCGCTCTTAACGTTGAGGCCACTGACTCCGAATTTCGGTAGTAAATTTTAATAATTTCGACTCGTTGTTGGCTCGTATATCTTTCCATCATGAAATGGCAAACCTTACTGAAGAGAAATGTCAAAAGACCGGCAAGAAATATGGCGTCGTCTGCTGTCCCTGTCTTTCTACTTTTGTAGCGTCCCTGTTGAAGAACCCTTTAGTTAGTTTTAAATAATTTTAAGTAGCATTTTCAGCTATTTTTGCAGCATTATTTCTATGAGTGTTTTTGAGCCTTAACGTTTTTAACGAAAATATAAAAAAAGAAAACAATTTGCTGTTTATTTTCAAATACCATTTATCTGTAAAACAACTCAAATTATGAAATAATTACTATAATTTGAAAAATCATTATTAATTTCCTAGTCTTGTCAACATTATGACATCATATATCTAAATAATATTTGATTTCAAACAAATATTCATCAATTAAGACAAACAGAGTCAAACAGAGCAAATCAAATCAAAATAACACATTTTCAACAACCTGCAAAATTTTTGTTTCGTATAACTATTTGTCAATGGTTACCACAAATGCAACAATATTTCATTTCGAAGCGAAATAGTAAACAAATTAACCGGTTGCTGAGGAATAATTAATTATAAACAAAGAAAAACTAAAATTACAGTAAACAGAAAAACAATAAAACATATATATGCACAATAGAGCGTACCACCTTACAGGCAAAAAAAAAAAATAATTTGTTTTTTTTGCCGAACGTAGGGGTCGCCTTTTTACATTTTTCGTTATATCTTTGGCATTTACAGTCGGATCTTAAAGTATGATACATCGATGTTTTTGTCTCGAAGGGCCATTGAGCTCAAGTATCCCATTCAAGTAGTTACCCACCAGACCTCAGTTGCTACAACCCTAATGCACCACCCTAATGTCAGAAAATTAAAGCTCGCAAAAAATCATTAAACTTTTGCTAAGGAAGTTTTTCGATAAACCCAGTAGAATACATTATATTGGTTGCCGAACGTAGGGGTCGCCTTTTCAAAATTTTTTTCATTGGATTTTTCCTTTATAGCAACACACTGGTCTCCTCGATGCAAAAACATAGATATATCACACTTTAAAATCCGACTTTAAATGCCGAAACTATAACGAAAAATTGAAAAAGGCGACCCCTACGTACGGAAAAATATAAAAAAAAAATTTTTTGAAATTGCTTTGCAAAAATACTTCATTTTGGAGGTGGTACGGCGAACTTTTTTTTGATGTACGGTCTAATGCATAACATACCTCACGAACAGTGGGGCAAAAACTTTTTTTCTTTTTGTGCAGGTACAGGTGAAATTTGTACAATCAGATAGAATCTACTGAAAATTACAGTTAAAACAAAGGTGTACGCAGATAAAAAGGCGACAAGGATATTTTGCTATAAAATAACTAAAATTTACGTTATTTTTAAATGTTTAAAATTTACTAATATATACATCACAAATAATTAACAATGTTGTAAAATTAACTGTAAAATTTTTACTACAAAAATTTTAAAACAACTGACATAATAGATAAAAATTACTATTTTTAACAGCTAACT
This sequence comes from Leucophora obtusa, assembly GCA_949987735.1. Taxonomy (NCBI): domain Eukaryota; kingdom Metazoa; phylum Arthropoda; class Insecta; order Diptera; family Anthomyiidae; genus Leucophora; species Leucophora obtusa. The sequence goes on along the minus strand of OX465299.1, from coordinate 32,872,685 downwards.
TTGTTAATGTTAAAAAATAAATTTTTTTTGCTTTTGATTATAAAATACTCGTAATATGTAATTAGTTCATCGTACTTGAAATTTGAAATAAAATCTCTAAACGGTTCTCCAGTTATTGTCGTTTTATGCACTGAAGATACGAGTAAAATAGAATTTTCTTATTTTTATTTAAAAACTTTAATAATAACAAATATAAACTAACCAAGAGTTAAAAAAAAAATCAACGACATTTTTTATTTCTAAAATTAATAAAAAAATAACTGTTTACTGCAAAAATAATGTTTTGAAAATTGTTTGTTATAATCGGAGAATATAGAAAAAAGCAAAATCCGATGTGTTTAAAGCAAAAAAAATATTGTAAGAAAAGCAAGAAAATGGCAAAAGTGAAAAAAACTTGGAAAAACAACGTTTAAAAAAAATCAAAATTCAAAGTTAAGAGAAAAAATACTTTTTGTTGGCAAAAAACATCTTTTTGGGAAAAATGTCTTAAAAAAAGCAATTAAAAACTCAAAAATCTTAGGAAAAAGCTATTGTAAAGCTAAAAACTGGAAAATCCAAAAAATGATAAAAGAAGCAAATGTGAATAAAATAAGCATAAAAAGCATAAAAAGCAAAAACAGCAATTTTGTCTTCTCTGGTTATAATGTAAAAAATAACTATTTTAAAAAACTGATACGAAATTGCAGTACTTTTCGTACTGAAATAACTAAACAAAAATAACAGTTTACTGCAAAAATAATGTTTTGGTAATTGTTTATTATGATATAAAAAATAACTACTTTAAAAAACTCTTACAAAATTGCAGTAGTTGTTTTTCTAAATAACTGTCATATTAGTTGTTTTGTATTTTCCATAGAAAAACAACTCGAATTACAACTAAACAACTACTGATTACTGCACAAAAAACTGTCATATAGTAACTGTAAAAATTTTTTAAGTGTATTGTCCAAAGAAATTAATAGAATGTGTTTGCTTTGCAATGTCTTTTTAAAAATTTGGTTTGATTTTTTATTTTCCAATTTTGACCAATCCCCAATGTGCAAAGGTACTTAAAATTAACAGACAAAATAATAGCGGTTAGGCTGGAGCTTTTAAGGTGATCTTTAGATTTTGACATCGTCTATATGACGGATCAATAGAAATAGCCATAAAAACAATAAATACACTAATAGAAAAAAGTCTGTCAAAATTTTAGTTAAAAATGCTGAAATTAGCAGATTAGTTTTACTAAAAATTATTAAGATAGGAACAGCAAAAATAAAACTGTAAATACGCAGAATTTTATGCTAGCGCATAGTATGAAAAAATTTTTGACTAATATACAGCATAGTTTAGGCACTTTTTTGGCTATATCTCCTCGGAAGAGATCCCGAGGGATCAATTTATATAAAACAGCCAATGTAAACCAACCTAAACATCCCCTTTTTTCTGGTAAACAAATGTTTTTTTTTGCTCAATTGTAAAGGGTTCTTCAATAAGAGCGCTACAAAAGTTTTTTTTAAATAAAACAAAAACGGTTTTTGGATATCAATGAAATTCTTTATTCCTGTGAAAGTACGTTCGATGCCATTATGTATGGAAATCGATCTCTTTTGCATGGCCACCACGGACACGATTGCTGAAGTCCAGACGCTGAACCCAATTTTCGACGGTTTTCAAGCATAAATCGGCCGATATTCGTACGAAGTTCATCAATCGTCACTGGCTTGTTGGCATAGACCATAGATTTGACGTAGCCCCACAGGAAATGGTCTAACGGCGTCAAATCGCACGACCGAGGCGGCCAATCGACTGGACCATTTCGTGAGATAACACGTTCTCTAAACTTGGTTTACAATAAATTGATTGTGACATTCGCTGTGTGGCTTCTGGCTCCGTCCTGTTGGAACCACATGTCCTCCAAGTCCATATCATCCAATTGGGGCCAAAAATATTCGGTTATCATTGAACGGTAGCGATTCCCATTCACAGTAACGTGCCGGTCTTGATCATCATGGCCCAATGACGCCGCCGGCCCATAAACCGCACCAAACCGTAATTTTTCCGGGATGCAATGATGACTCATGGACTACGTGTGGATTGCTGTCTGACCAATAACGCATATTTTGTTTATTGACGAAGCCATTCAGCCAGAAATGAGCCTCATCGCTGAAGATGATTTTTCGATGAAAATCCGAATCATCTTCAAGTTGTTGCTCAGCCCAATTCACGAACATACGACGCTTCTGGTGGTCAAGCGGCTACAGTTTTTGCGTCAATTTTATCATGTAAGGATGTAGGCCAAGATCTTTTCGCAAAATTCGCCACAACGACGTCACAGAGATGCCCAACGCTTGAGAACGACGTGTGAGAGACACATTTGGGCTTTCTTCAACTGAAGCCTCAGCGGCAGCAATATTCTCGACACTACGGGCACTTCTTTGTCTCATTGGCGCGGGAACATTTTGTACTGTGCCTGTGGATTCAAATTTTTCCACTAGACGCTCAATTGTTGATCTGTCGATTATGACGACCATAAATTGGACGTAGCGCTCTTAACGTTGAGGCCACTGACTCCGAATTTCAGTAGTAAATTTTAGTAATTTCGACTCGTTGTTGGCTCGTATATCTTTCCATCATGAAATGGCAAACCTTACTGAAGAGAAATGTCAAAAGAGCGGCAAGAAATATGGCGTCGTTTGCTGTCCCTGTCTTTCTACTTTTGTAGCGTCCCTGTTGAAGAACCCTTTAATTAGTTTTTAAGGCATTATTGCGATGTCATTAGCATTAGTAGGACTAATTGTAATGCCAGAAAATTTCAGTAGCATTAAATGGTAATGGATTTTTTTGACATAAGCACCAATGAAAATTTTTTATTTGATTCCACTTAGAGCCGATATCAACGCAACGCTCCAGCCTAACGGTTATTTATACTGGCAGACAAACGGGCTAAAAGTCTTTTAATAATCATCATCATTATAATCTTTCCCAAATTATTATATAATCAAACAACAAACCTACTCTTGAAATTAAAGACAAAACAACAAAAGCAACAACCAAAAATCATGCGGAAGCATGATTGTTTGTTGTTGGTAATGTCACTTGACATTACGAACCAAGTATTTTATTCCACCACCATTTCTCCATCCTCATTTTAAAAACTATTTAAGTATGCAGTTGCAATATGACTGGGTTTAAATCGTATTGTAGACACAGGAAGATGCGAATATTTATTGTCATCATGTACATTTTAATCATCTTCACACAATATTGTTGTTGTATTTATTGTTGCTAGTTTGGTTAGTTGCTATTTGTGGCATTGCAATCAACATGAATGTTAAAAAGATGATCATGACGTTGTTGATGATTATGCACATGTACAACATCCCCGTAGTGTTAAAGAAATTCATATAAAACCCGTTAGTCTTCTGTTTAACTTTGACTTTGGTTTGGTTTTAGATCTCTATTTAGCATAACAAATGTTTTAAGTACCGCTAATACCACAAATACTACTACAACTACCACTACAACTGCAGCTTTAAATATTACAACTACTACTGCTAAGTAATACTGTTCGCAGCAGTGTTGGCTGGGTTATTAAAAGATTATGCAGTCACGTCAAGTCAATATCTGAGCCATGACTTTCAGTTTCATTGCACTTCATCTGCGTCTTCTTCATATATTTTTTTTTCATTCAAATCAAATGAACGATGATGCAACAAAATATTTTAGTTTCTGTTTTTATGGCATCATCTTAACATTGGCCACCAATTTTAAACAATACAAATATCTATGTATGTATATGTTCATGCATAAAATAAAAACGCTCTTTCAGTTTTACTCACATTGCAAAAAGTCAAAAAATTTTTTGTTCGAAGGCGTTCACTTCCTGACTGGCATAACATTAAAAGGCTTAAAAAGTGTGTGAAACAACATACATTTTTTTTGGATTGCATTCAATGATTTTAGATTTAGAGAGCTTTTTGCCAGATATAAAATTTTGTTTGTGACAATTTGTTAATCTTGAAAATTTGTTGCAACATCTTTAAGTCTTTTAATCCAGGAAAAATTTAAGTTTACACTGTAAGTTACACCGGTCGAGGATGATTCATTTACTGGATTAATCTATTAAGTTAGTATGATAAACCTTCAAAGTGATTGGCGCTGTGTGGGTACAATCAAGTTTGCAAACTTCACTTCGAAGGACTCCACTAAAAAAAAAAATGGTATAAGTGCGAGAGGGATCCCGAGTAGGGTATTCAATTAATCGGCTTTTTATTTTAATCGACTAATCGTGCAAAGAATTATTCGGGTTTTTTTCTTAACCGGTTAATCGAACAAAATTCTAAAATTAATCGATTAATCGAAAAAATTTTCTGTAAAATAATATACTACACTTGTTTTGTTATTAATAATTTTATTTAAAAAAAGGAACAAAAATAAATTCAGTAACTCTGTTGAAATTCATAAAGATAAAAAAAATGTAATAATTGAGATCAGATTTTGTCAATATTTTTATTTTTTCTGTCCCCTCTTTCACATATTAAACTTTTATCCAAATCGGGGACAACCACACCCGAAAAAAGGAATATAAGACCCCGTACATTAATTTGTATCTCTTTCGTATGCATTAAATACATAAAAGACGTAAATGTAGAGAGGAATTCTAAAATTTTTATTTTATTTATTCAGAGTGCTCACTAAACAAGCTTAATTACATTAAACATTAATTATAATCAATAATTCTACTAATCATTAATTACAATAATTATTAATGCTATCATTTAATATCAACGTTGAAAAAGTCGTAAAAAATAATTAAAAATTTATTATACGTAAATATATACCACTAATTTACTAGATAAGTCACAACAACAGGGTAGTAATTTGGAAGATGACAAAGCAAACTGTGATAATTTTATTTTGTTTTTTCTTTGGGATTTAAGATATTTATTAACTCTCGTACTTGAAAACATGAAATTCTCATTGAGTTGAAGCTAACAAATATTTCTAGAAATTCTAAAAGGTCGTCCCTTAATTATTTTCTTAGGCCAGAATGAAATCTGGATAGATAAAAAAATTTTTGAGTTTTTAGAACATCTACTTTAATAAAAATTTATATTTTTTTAAATTTTTTGTAATTTCTACCAATTTCGATTAATCGTATGAAATTATTCGAATTAATAGTTATTCGAAATTTGGACATTTTAAATTATTCGAACAATTTTTGAGAAAAATTGTTCCATTAATCGAATAACGATTAATCGATTGAATACCCTAATCCCGAGGCATTAATTTCAATGAAACAGTCACAGTTTGTCTTATTTATTTTTTCCATTTATATGATAAAAGAAATTATTTCACTCTGATAACACGAATTTCATTCCCTGCGGTAAGTATTCCAATTTCCATAAGCGGAGTGAGTTAATTTGTATTATAACATTAATTGTAGTGTCCGACCAACAGTTCGAAAAACATCGCCAAATTTTAAGTGCCAAAAATAATCTTTAAAATTCAATTTCCATTTAAACATTTTTGATTGAATCAATTAATGTTTTGCTGATATGTTTTTTTTTTCATTTAAACTTGTTTATTGATAATCAACAAACGTGTTTGTTGAAACTCAGCAAGTTCGTTGCTGACTCAGTCATTATTGTCAATTCGAGTAGTTCGTGCAATTCGTTCTTTTTTGTTCTGAGTTGTGTGAACTGCGTGTCGTAAGCTGATTTGTTTCTGTGACAACTTTTTTATGCACTATTCACTTTTTACATGAAATTTTATTTAAAAGAGAAATATTTTTCGCAAAAATGTTTTTATTTTTATAATGTTTGATTGTTTTTTCTTAATTTAGTACAAAAATATTACCATTTCAATTTCAAATAATTTTTTTTTGAAAAGAGATACAAACAATTGATCCATTTAACGCACGGAAGAACGATTGAACAAAAAGACCGAATAATGAAGAACTAGTTCATATCAATCATAATAATGAATCGTTCAATTGAACTAGTTCGTTCATGAATGATACAAGTCTACACACGCATTAACGCTTACAAAAAATATTCGAAGTGCCGAAATTAAATAAAAATAAGAAAATACTAATGAAAAGTGTTTTATATTTTTAGAAAAAGATATAACCCAGCCAGCAATTTCGGAGCACTCATAAATAAGATTTTTAACTGACTCATAAAAATTATTATTGTTTTTTTTTTAAATACTCTATTTGGTCAAAAATATGAACCCGCAGAAAACAATCCAAAAAGTTGTCTCTACAATTTTAAAAGCTGTCTCAAAATGAGTGTTCACTTAGATCTTTGGAGGATTAATGTGGGCGCTGTGGTGTAATGGTTAGCGCGTTGGACTGTTACACGTGAGGTTGCGGGTTCGAGCCCCAAACCAAGGCAACATCAATTTATGAAAAATAGTAATAGGTAGGAGTTTTTTCTATCCCTCATACATATCGCAGCATCCTCCTTCGGTGTTCCCATAGCACTTAACCCCACCGAAGTAAAATAATATAACAGGGCTATGAACTAAAAAGTTTCAACAAAGTTCGCCAACTCACCATCAGATGGCGCGCAACAACGGTTCTAAAATTCAACATCTCGCGCAATTACAGTGTTGCCATATTTGAAGCCCTTCATCTTTCACCACCTTTCACTTCTTCTCTATCCCCTTTCTAAAGTAAATAACACGTTAATTAATAGGAAGAATCTCCTGAGTGTTGCTTCCCTTAAAAAAAAAAAAAACAAAAAACAAATCTAAAGAATTAATTCAATTGCTATATCAAGTGAATTAATTTCTTACTGAATTAATTCACCACTGAATTCGTTCAATTTCATTTTCGTTCAGTGAATTAATAAAAAAAAATTACGTTTACTGAATTGAAAAATGAAAACTTACATTGAATTATAATAAAAAACGAAAAATTACGTTCACTGAATTAAAAAATGAAAAATTACGTTCACTGAATTCAAAAGCTCTTTTTTAAAATATTTTGGTAAAAATTCAGCCATTTCTTATTTCTTAATATTCTTTATATAAAAATAAAAAAAAATTTTAGATAAGATGAAAAAAATCCCAAAACACTTTGAAAGTTTACTAAAAATGGAATGTTTTACTCGAATTCGGAAAGGTGTGGGGGAAGAAAAATTTTCAAGTTCAGAATATTTTTTTCCATTACGCCCATCTAAAAGAAGTGTGTTTTCAGAAAAATATAAATACTATATATGTTCTTAAAGAAACTTTTAATCTGGAGGCAAAAGAGTTTTTCTATGGGCGTTTGAAGTTTCATCTCATACCGACTAACCAATAACTGCTGAATTATTTCCAAAATATTTTGAAAACACTCCGCTGTGTACTGAACGTCAGAAAACAGCTTTTTAATTCAGTGAAAGTAATTTTTTTTTCAATTCAGTTAACGCAATTTTTTTATTTTTCAATTCAGTGAACGTAATTTTTTTTTTTTAATTCACTAAACGTAATTTTTTTTTTTAATTCACTGAATGAAAAATTAAATTGAACGAATTCAGTAGTGAATTAATTCCGTAAGTAAATAATTCACTTTTTATCCATTCAATTGTATTAATAAAAAGAACTAAGCAATTGAATTAATTTATAACAATCGAAAGAAAAGACATATGAATTAATTCAATTCAATATATAGTCTTTTGTGAATTAATTCATTGAATTTTTAATTCAGAATTCAAAAACTGAATTAAAGAATAAATTCTTCAAAGCTCTGTGTTCATATTTTTCAGACTTAAAAAAGATTCCAAAATTATTCAAATTTATGAGTAATATTTTGACGGGGGACTTCAAAAGAGTCCCCAATTTTACACAGGCGACTCTTCTGGAGGGGATACTTTCACAAGAAAAAGTGAAAAATCGTTTGCGTTTTGGAGCTCATTTCTGAGTGCTTAATAATCATATTTGTTTGCTTGGAACTTAAATTATTATGGTTTTATTTAACCCTCTAATGCTCTTTCTTCTGATTACAATTATATTTAAACCATATATTTGATGTTGAAAATCTACTATGGAACAAATATTAAAATTTTAATTACGTACCGAAAATTGTTGATCAATTGTTGTTATTTCAAAAGTTATGGCGATTTTCGCTTTTTGAAAATTACGAAGTTTGGTGAATTTGGCACTAAACATCAAAAAATTTTGACGAAAATAGTTTTGCTTACTGCTACTTCTGAGTGTATAATCTGTGTTTAATTTCAAGAAAATCCGTTGGCTACTTTTTGAGTTAGAGAGATATTTGTAAAACGTATCCTGGCGTTATCCTGTGAGTCCTGGAGAAAAATTTTTAACTGATTTTACAATTAGAGACTCTAAACTAGCTTTGTTATTATCGATAATGTACACCAGATCGTAAATGTATTTTTGGCAATTTTTCAAATATTTTTTTCTGATTTAAAAAGTTAATTTTTTAAAATTTTCCAAATTTTTACTTTTCATGCGTCTCGCTGGAAATCCGTTCCTTATACAAAAAAAGTTTGAAGGCAAAAAAAGTAGGCAGTTAAGTTTTCTATGGATATAATACAACTTGTTTAATAAAATATTCTTATTTAGCCAAAAATTATTTAAAATCTCAAGGCCGCCTTTTGGTGGTCATTAGAGGGTTAAATTGTGTTTTTTGTGATTGAAATTAAAATGATCATATTTATTTTATTTAAAGGGTGTTTTTTAATTAAAAAATAAATAAAATCAACAAATTTAATTGTCAAATATTGCTATGAATTTTAACGAACTCGTTTGTTGATATGATAAACTATTTAATTGGAAAAAATTAAACAGTCAAGTTAACAACGTCGTTTGTTTTGCTTTGAATTCAAACAAATCTGTTCGTTGGCAATTTAATTGAAATAAATTCAACAATTAAGTAACAAACATGTTTTTTGTATTTACAAAATCAGTTGTAGGCTCAATTTCAATTAAAAGTTGAATTGTATTTACAAAAAGTTTAATTGTATTTTCAATCTATTTTTATTTGTGTGCTTTCGCTAAGACGAATTTCGGACCATTCCATTTCGATCAGTTTGTTTAGTGTTTTAATCTCGCTCATTCTGTGTTCCATCCCATTGAGTTCTATTTCAATTAGATAAAACTCAAAGTGAAAATAAATATATATAAACTTTATTTTTGCTCGATCATTTTTTAAAATAAGCTTGAGCCTGAGCGAACATTTTCAATTTCTGAATTCATAAATTTTTCTCCATTATAATTGTAAAAAAACTTATCTGTCAATTGTAATTATTTTCTTTTAACTGATGAATTAATAATTGCAATGGAAATCAAATCTACTAATATATAGGAGATTAAGGTGCCTATTCCTAGTTGTGACTCATTGTGACCGTCTTAAGACTATTTTTAAGACTGAGAGTCATAACTTATCGTATATTACAACAATAATATTCAAAAAATTCTAATTTTATTTGTCAATGTTATGATTGTATCGATACCAGGTTTTAATTTTTTTTGAAGATTTCAAACAAAAATTTGAATAAATATAATTTATTATTAATTTGCAACAACAAACACATGGGGAATACAGTCATAACTAAGAGTCACATACTTTTCGTAGGAATAGGAACGTAAAAATAGTAAAAAAAAACTGTTTTATCTACAATATTTTTATTACTTTTATGTTAAATTTAGTTGAATACAAATAATATTTTTACATACTTTTTTCTATTAGTGTAAATATTATTAACAGATTCCCGTAATCATTTCATTTTAAATATTCGTTATATTATCTAATACATATTGTTTAAATTAACCATTTGAAATACCAACCTCTTTTTTTTTATAAATAATTCATATTAATTATAATAATAGCAAAAATTTATATATAAAGAAAGAAAAAAATTATAAAAAAAACTTTGCTAAATCAATTTCAATAGGTGTTACCAAATATGCCTCAAAATCCAAACCAACTGGGCCACACTTGTGTTAACATTTGAAATTTAAATTTAATGATTAATATATCAATAGGGTTAAAAATACTTAAACCTAAACCATTGAATATTGTGATTGGGAAACAACAACTTAACACGAGTTTATAACTAATGTAATCAATGGTATTTCAAAAATATTTTATATATAAAATTTTAAAATCATGTTACATCATGCCCTATTCGAAGATATGAATAATGAAAATATTGCAACAAAAAAAAAAAAAACAAAAAACTACTACATACTAATTTTTATACCCTACACCAAACTCTCTCATTAAGAGGTTAGGATAATGATGGTTATAATGAAAAATGCTGGGTAATATTTAACCAATTAACTCAAAATGGCTTTTTGAATCTATTTATGAAATTATGTCATAATTTTTTCTAGGCTTTAGAGAAAAACCTATTGGAACGTATTTTAAGTCAGTTCATGCTTGGACCTAATTGCCATTAAAAAGTCCCGCTATAGATTTAAGAAAATCATTATGAGGTACTTAAAACTCTAAATATCAGGTTCCCTTTTAGCATGTGTCCATTAATGAGTCCTCCAAATATGGGAAAAATCGGTCAACTTTTATCCTTGGTCCTCATATAAATCATCAAAAAAAATTTTTTACATTCTTCCGGAATATAAAAAATATTGTAGGCTGTATCTTAGCCGTATATATGCGACCATTATTTTTTACATATTACATATTATTTATTAATATTATTCAAAATACTAAAACAAAAAAAAAGAAGAGTTTTTTCAGATATCATTTGTGTAATAATGATGAAAGATAACAACTTCATACGTATGCAATAGGGCGCTCCAAAAAATTTTTTGGAGTTATTTGCCGGGCTACGCCTTGGAAATATTTATTTGGGTGTAAAACTTCGTCTCCCATAAAATTATTATAATCGAATATTGGGAAAACGTGCCGCATTGGCATTGAAGTTTTGAACACGGATTACAAGGGAAAAAATATGACATTTTGTACATTTTCTAAAAATTGCAAAAAGCTTTTTCTAATCACTTGGATTTAATAAATCCAAAAAGTAATTCTAAAAGTGCTCAACAGATGGGGTTAGATTCTCCGTATTTTAAAAAGAATTTTCTGTCCGACACTTCTTTTAACCTAATTTTTAATACCGAATTCAATGATGAAGGATTTTACTTTAACTTTGAAGTTTTAATTATATTTTATATAAAACAGTTTTATCACTTCAATTTATATTTTTACACAATTGAAAAATTCCATTGCAATATTTAATATTCACTAATTGCATTTAATTAAATTACTTACAGTAGAGTGAAAAATTGCCATTTCTATTTCAGCTATTTCTCCATGTCCAAGATGGAAAATATGTATTTGGTGAGGTGTAGTTTTTTTTCTAAACATATTTCATAAAAAAAATTTAATAAAAAGTTTTTATTTGTTAGTTTTTAAATTTTTTTGTTTCTCTTTTAATTTTCATTCGTATTTTTTTTTTGACATTAAATTAATATGCTGTTTCATATATTTGTGCTTTTATTGTGGATTTATTAAAATCCAGCTTTTTTTGGATTTAATAAATCGCCTTTTTGTATGAAAAATTCTAAATTCTAAATTGAAAAATTCTAAACGCTAAGTGATATTTTAAAACTAATTCGATTTAAAAACATTGAAGAGTCGTGAATTCTCTTTATAATAAAGTATAAAAACTTAAATTGGTTAAAAACAGCCGATTTATTACAATTTCCCCCGGCAACTGATGGGTCTAAATTTAAATTTTTTATTTTTTTTTATTCTATAAGTTCCAAGAAACTCAGACAAGAAGTATTTTTTTTATATTGTGTTTCGTTAACTCGTTTTAAATTAGTGCCAAAAAGGTCAGAATTTTTAAACACTGTTTTCAAATCTACAATTTAAAATTTTTTAAAGAAATTTTAAAAAATTCACGATTGTAGTTTAAGGTTTTAAAAAGAACATATAAGAGATTAAAAACTATAAAAAATTGTAGGAATTCCTTTTCTTATTTAGATAGGGCAGAGATTTTATTTCAGCGGGTTTCGAGAAAATAACGACTTTCGGAACTTATTTAGTTTTTAGTCAAATTTTTGTTGTTTTTCTTTTAATTCCACACGATTTTGGCCGGCATACAAGATGAAATCCTTCAATCCTGAAAATACGGGCAAAATAGAAATACATTAATGTTGCATTTACATCTGCCCCCAATCCCGAGATTTCGACTAAAATTAAGATTTCAGTGAAAATCTCATGTGAAATCTCGGGATTCCCCATACAAAGGAAATCCCGTAAATTTGCGAGATTTCGAAGAAATCTCATGAAAATCTCACAAATCTGGAGACTTTTGCAGAATACAACACTGTGTTTCACTTAATTTGTAGAGTTTTTGCATGAAAAAGTGGCAACGATGGTCAACAGCTGACTAAAAAAATAACCTAAAAATAACACAATGATAATGAAATAAAAAAATTATTATTAATTTAATAAATATGACTTTAGACCCAATGGAAATGTACTAATGTTTATAAGAAGTGTTGCGTGGTTCTAACTTTTGCTTTCCGCGAAGCATAACTATGAAGAAAGCATTGGGAAGTGCATGTCTTCCTTCCGCCAAAATATTGCAAAATCTGGGTTCTAGCTTGTCGTCCTTATAAAAAAACAAATTTACTAACATATTTAGCGTTAGATCTTTACATAAAATAATGTAAATTGTACTCCGCCAATGAATAAAATGGTTTTTAGAAATATTTTTAATTTCAGGTTATTTTTTTATGGTACTTTGTTTACAAAAAAGTGCAGCTGTCAAATCGAAATCTCGCTACTGTCACAAAGTGCAAATGTAAACGGTCAAGATTTCGGTTCGAGATTTCCATTGAAATCTCGGGATTTGAAAACAGATGTAAACGCAACTTTAATTGCCCCCTTAATTTTTTTTTATACATATTAATATAACAGATTTTCCTGAGCGGATATTGTTGAAACTTCACAGTATTATTTTTCTGGGTCTAAAAATAATATTCTTAATTTAATTTCAGAAAATTAAACCTCAAGAGCTGTTTTTGAGAAAATTTACAAAAAGTTTATATTTTCCCCTTGTAATCCGCATTCGAAACTTCAGGGCCGATGCGGCACATCTGCCCGACATCCGATTATCCTAATTTGTAGAGTGACATAGTTTTACACCCAAATAAATATTTCCAGGGGGTAGCCCGGTCAATAACTCAAAAGTAATTTTCCTCCATACAAGCTTGGACGACCCTAATGTGCACAACATCACATGAGCATCATCGAACAAATTGTTACAATACATACATACAAACATTCATTCAGCTCATTATCTTTATATGAACAAATGTGTAACAAAATATTTTGAAGTCTTTTTGTTTTTTCGTCTTTCTTTTCAAAATTTATTTTTTTGCATTAATTAACATTTGTTTTGATTTTGATATTAAGAGAAGTGTGTAAACACCATGTGAAATTATAAAAAAAAACTAGTTTGGAAAAATTTACACTCTACTTTTATTTTTATTGGTTGACCTATTTAGGTGGCCTTCAAAATAATTATTTTAATAGAGTGTTAATTTAAATGAAATTAATTTCAATTTTACCATATACGTATTGGAGTTAATGTTTAAGTTCATTACTATAAAAAACTAATCTTTAAAAAAACATTAAAAATATAATAATAGTCATTTTGTAGAAAAAATCGAATAAAACAAAAATTATAGTATTGGGCCATATGAATAAAATTTAGCACTTCGAAGTAACATAATTACTTTTGGCTTAGGAATGGATTTTAACATCAAATTTATCCATGTATTTGTAGAATAGCATGAAATATAAGCGAAAATCAAGAAATAAAATTTTAAGTATACTCGCAAGCAAACTAAAATTGTGAACTAATTGCTTAAAGAACCAAATGTTTGCCCCTATTGGTAATATATATTTTTTATTCATACGGGCCCTTGTCTTACAAAGTAAGACTAAGGACTGGTTTTATAGTCAGAAGTAAGAATATAATTTGTCTTAAATAGTACTTAAAGAAGAATTGTTGTTTGAAAATTTCTAACTTAAATAAAAATTTATAAAAAAAAATTGTTCTTCGTTGTGACGGTAAAACTGGACCTTCTCTAAAATTTTGCTTAAGTTAGAAATATTAGGAATATTTAAGACAATGTTCATTCTTGGTTTTGACTATAAAACTGACCCTTATATTTTTAAAATCCGCTGGCTGAGTTTTAGAATAGATCAGTTTAAATATTCGTGAACGAACTAGTTCAATTAACTACACTGAGAGAATTATCATCACTTCAGTAATGAATTTCTTCATAGTTTCAATGAAAATTGTCACTGGAACTCGTCCATTGAAACTTTTCATAGAATCTATGAAACAGGTTTCATTAAAGTCAATGTTTATGAAAAGTTCATAAAATTAATGAAACGCTTCATAAAATGAATAGGCCACTCCTCCAATGAATGAATAATTTAGCCAATGAAGAGCTTCATAAAATCTATGAAGCGATTTCATTTATTATTATTTATTATAGTTGGTTGTTGTCGTTGCTGAGCTGGGGTGGGTAAATAAAAAATATTTAACAAATGCCAAAAGTGTAATAAAATTGTAGCATATTTTGCCAAAGAGTATACATAAGAGTATAAGCACAATGCAAAGGTCCCCGTTTTTTTCCATACAATTTAACAATTAAAATCGTGCAACGATTTCCGTGAGAGATAAAACTTATTTTATTTTCTCAACGGAATTTCTTATTCTCCTGTTTTTACTCTCAGATTATTTTACTAATGTTGCCAGATTTTCACACAATTTCAATCACAGTAAAAGTATAGTACGATTACGTGGTTGATTTCGTCATGCACATGCATTACTAATATCAAAGTATTTAACTTTATCTCTATATATAAAAGAATAACGTGACTGACTGACTGACTGACTGACTCAACATCGCCCAGCCCAAACCGCTGAAGCTAGGAAGTTGAAATTTGGTATGTAGGTTCCTCTTTCGGCGTAGACGTCCACTAAGACGGGATTTTTGGAAATTCCTACCGGAACGGGCAAAAAGAGGAAAAGTCTCCCCCTTGGCGGCCTGCCAAAACCCCTTTGGCTAGAAAGCTGAAATTTAAGATATGTGTTCATTGGAGTATGGGCTAACTTTTCTTGAAAGTACTTTCTGGAATTTTGGACAGGGACGTTGTAAAAATGGGGGAAAAGGCCCCCCTTGACGGCCTGCCCAAACCGCTGGAGGTAGGAAGTTGAAATTTGGTATAAAGGTTCCTCCACTATCGTAGACATCCACCAAGACGGGAGTTTTGGAAATTTTTACAGGGACGGGCAAAACGGGGAAAAAGTCTCCCCCTTGACGGCCTGCTCAAACTGCTGGAGCTATGAAGTTGAAATTTGGTATGTAGGTTCCTCGACCGGTGTAGACGTCCGTTGAGACGGCATTTTTGGAAATTCTTATCGGGAGGGGCAAAAAGGGGACAAAAAAAGTACCGTTTTCCAAAAAAGTACCTTTTCCCAAAAAAAGTACCTTTTCCCAAAAAAGTACCTTTTTCCAAAAAAAGTACCTTTTTCCAAAAAAAGTACATTTTTCCAAAAAAAGTACCTTTTTCCAAAAAAGTACCTTTTTCCAAAAAAAGTACCTTTTTCCAAAAAAAGTACCTTTTTCCAAAAAAAGTACCTTTTTCCAAAAAAAGTACCTTTTTCCAAAAAATGTACCTTTTTCCAAAAAAAGTACCTTTTTCCAAAAAAAAGTACCTCTTTCCAAAAAAAGTACCTTTTTCCAAAAAAAGTACCTTTTTCCAAAAAAAGTACCTTTTTCCAAAAAAAGTACCTTTTTCCAAAAAAGTACCTTTTTCCAAAAAAAGTACCTTTTTTCAAAAGAAGTACCTTTTTCCAAAAAAAGTACCTTTTTCCAAAAAAAAGTACCTTTTCCCGAAAAAAGTACCTTTTTCCAAAAAAAGTACCTTTTTCCAAAAAAAGTACCTTTTTCCAAAAAAAGTACCTTTTTCCAAAAAAAGTACCTTTTTCTAAAAAAATGTACCTTTTCCAAAAAAAAAAGTACCTTTTCCCAAAAAACATACATTTTTCCAAAAAAATAACTTATTCAAAAAAAGTACCTTTTCCAAAAAAGAGTACCTTTGCCCAAAAAAGTACCTTTTTCTAAAAAAATGTTCCTTTTCGAAAAGAAGTACCTTTTCCAAAAAAAGTACCTTTTTCCAAAAAACATAAATTTTTCCAAAAAAAAACAACTTTTTAAAAAAAAATACCTTTTGCAAAAAAAGTACAAATAAAGTACTTTGTAAAAACAAAGTATCTTTTTCCAAAAAATTTCGTTTTTCCAAAAAGTACCATTTAAAATAATATATAATTTCAAAAAAACTACTTTTTTTCCTCCCCCCACGGATATCTCCACTAAAACAAGGTTTCTTGATATTCGGCATAGACGTGCGCTAAGACGGGATTTTTGGAAATTCCTACCGGAACGGGCAAAAAGGGGAAAAGTCTCCACATAAACAGTCTCACAAATTGGAAAAGTGCCTGCCCAAACCACTGGAGGTAAGAAGTTGAAATTTGGTATAAAGGTTCCTCCACTGTAGTAGACATCGACTAAGTTTGTATTTTTGGAATTCCCTACAGGATATCCCAAAAGGAAACTCGGTATGTGAGTTCCTCCTTCTGTGTAGGCGTCCGCTTAGACGGAATTTTTGAAATTCCTATCGGGAGGGGAAATAAGGTAAAATTCTCCTCCTGACGGCTTGCCCAATCCCTTTTCGCCAACCTAAAATTTTAAATATGTATTCCTTGGAGTAGGACTAACTCACCGGCAACGTAATTTTACTATTTTGGAACAGGAACATAGTAAAAATGGTGGTTGAAAGGGAAAAATGTCCCCACTAACGGCCTGCCCAAACCGCTAAGGCAATGCAGTTGAAATTTGATATGGATGTTCCTCATCCATCGCAGATAGCCGCGAAGATGGAATTTTTGTAAATTCCTAAAGGGAGGGGCAAAAAGAAGAAAAGCCTCACCTTGGGGGCCGGTAAAAACCCCTTCGGCTAGAAACCTGAAGCTTAAAATGTGGGTCCCTGGAGTGAGGGCTAACTTATTAGAAAGATACTTTTTTGAATTTTGGAGAGGGTCGTTATAAAATGGGGGCTCAAAAAGGGAGAGTTGCCCCTTAACGACCTGTCCAAACTGCTGGAACTAGGAAGCTGAAATTCGGTACTTAAGTTCCTCTCAGCCTGCTCAAACTGCTGGAACTAGGAAGCTGGAATTCCCTGTCGATGGATTTTCTGAAATTCCTACCGAGAGGGGCACAAATAGTAAAAGTTGGCTAGAAACCTGAAATGTAAAACATATGTTACTTGGAGTATGTGCTCACTTACCGAGAAGGTGCTTTTTGGACAGGGACATTGCAAAAATGGGGATTAATGAAGAGAAAAGTGCCGCTTAAAGGCCTGCCCAAACCGCTAGAGGTAGGAAGTTGAAATTTGGTATTAAAGTTCCTCCTCTATTGTAGACATCCGCTAAGATGAGATTTTTGGAAATTTCTACAGGTAGGGTCAAAAACAGGAAAAGTCTCCCCCTTAACGGCCTGGCCAAACTGCTGGAACAAGGGATCTTAAATTGGGTTCCTTCTCCAACGTTGACGTCCCCTAAGATGGTATTTTTGGAAATTCATACCGGGAGGGGTAAAAAGGGAAAAAACTTCCCCCTTGACGGCCTGGCCAAACTGCTGGATATAGAGACCTAAAATTATGTATGTAGTAGGTTCCTCCTCCAACGCAGACGTCCTCTAAGACGGAATTTTTGGAAATTCCTACCGGGAGGGGAAAAACGGAATAATTCTCCCCCTTGATGGCCTAACCGAACCCTTCGGCTAGAAATCTGTAATATATAATATGTTTTCCTTGGAGTATGGGCTAACTTATCGACAAGGCATTTCTAGGACTTTGGACAGGAACGTGGTAAAAATGGTGGTTCAAAAGCGGAAAATTGCCCCCCCCCCCCCTTAACGTCTGCGTCTTTAGCTAGAAACCTAAAACTTAAAGAACAAGTGTATATGAAACACTAAAATTAAGAAACTAAATAGGAAACGAGTGGGATTGAAACACTACACAAGTGGAATTGAAATTATAGACAATGCAAATGGATTGGAAGAGGGAATTACCTGTTCAAACACTATCAACGGAATATGAAACTTATGTAGCATTGAAACATACTCTCGAAAAAGTTAAACAAATTTTCTAAAAGAGAAAAAACCTTAGAAAAGGAATGGAACTTATATATTCCGATATTTAAACTTCATGTAACGAAACACAGGTGGAAGAAACCGACGCAGTAAATTTTCCAACTGAATTTGTGAATTTACTTGAATTGCCAGGTCTACCTTTACATAAACTGGAATTAAAAAAAAACTTTAAGACACGCTAACAACGTAGCTTTGCCCGCTATTTTTAATATTATAAAATGCTTTCCAACCCTGCTTTACGTTATTTATTTTCATTCAAAACACAAATGAACAAAACTACTTACGGGTCTATCTACCTAAGTTCGCACTTTACCAAATTATCTTAACATACACACGTATATTGCAATTTATTATGGATTCATTACTAACAATCCACTTTCATGAGAAAAAGTGATCAAATATTTATTTATTTTAAACCCATTGTTGTGCAGAATTATTTATTTGTGGTGGCTGGGTGAAGGCTTTAAATAAAAAAACTTTAAATAAAAAACGAATTTAATAAAAATTGTGGGGGGCGCAGGCCCCCGGGGGGAGGGCGAAGCCCCCCCCCCCCCTTAACCTTTAAGGCACGCTAACAACGTAGCGGGCTGCGCCCGCTAGTACATTTATAAAATATATAAAAAATAGCAATAACACAATAACACTTTCATAGCCTTTTATTCTAACTAATATAAATCAATAACAATACGATGGAATGTGGCAAGAAGAAAAATATAAAATATAACCAACTTGACTTTCTATGTGTTCTGTGTTGTAAAAGTGAGATTCCGTTTCCGTTGCTATTTTGTTCACTTTTTTTCCGTAACGATTTAAGATTCCTTTTCCATTTGTATTGTGCTTATTCTCTAATAAAGAGATTGGGGGACTCTCTATCACTGAGAAAGCATTTGTTCTATTATGTGCCTTGGAACAGGAACATACTCAAACCAATATCACCCAGCAAACATGGCAATACGAAGAAGATTCTCCGAACATATCGCCAGGAAGAAAACATTTATTGCCGGCAATATCAATTTCGTATTCCGGAAGTTTCCTCCCTCGGAAACAACTGTTACACTAAAACAATACTTCCAGGCAATATGGAAGCAATAACTCATATGGAAGATAAAAGGGATATCGCTAAATAAACTCCCGGTAAAATAAAAAAACTATTTAATTTTTTCATTATTAAATTTAAGCCTGAAAAACAATATCTGCATACATAATCCATTGACCAGCTTATAAATTATCTTGATTTCATCTTAGCCGATTTTTCCCGCGCAATTAATCTTTACTTTTCACGAGTTTATTTCCTATATATCTTTTGATTGTTTTTGTACAAATTTAGTTTTAATTTTTTCCAAATTGATAAAAGATTTCAAACAAATTTGCTTTATCTTCCAAATGATACAAAGATGATATTGCCGAAATATTGTCATAAAAAGTTATGACAAAAGATAAAATTTTTGAATTATTTTTTTCCAAATATCGCCGAATTATCTTCCAAGTGATAAAAGGAAGACAATTTCAAAGTAAATACTACTTGATTATTTTCATTCAAATGAAATATCTTCTTGGAAGGTATCTTTTAAATGTTTGCAGGGTCATTATGTGCGCTCTTTGTATGACTCAAAACATCGATTGTAACCAGGGATGGAAAATAATAAATTAGTTATAAAAATCAAGAATGGAACTACACTATGGAATTATACTATTCCAAAAGTATTATAGCCCTAGATTACACTATGGAACATTTTTGGGATTATTGTCTGGGGGGTGAGAAATTCCAAGTCAGGGTGATGGTACTAGGTCAGTATAGTAAAACCCTCAAAGGGTTTGGCGTTCGTATGTGTCATTTTTTTTTATGACCTTTTAAATTTTTTCCTTATCTTGATGTTTTTTCGCTTAGTTGTAACTCGAGAACCACTTGTCCGATTTTGATGAAACAAATTTAGAAAAATTTAGAATTACAATTTCTTTAATCCGTTCATATAACATTTTTCTTTATAATCAACAGTTTTGCCGGTAAAAATAAATTTGTGGAGAAAAAAAAAATATTTTTTTGCCTAAAAATTAAAATTTTTTATGAATTTAAAAAAAAAATTTTTAATTTTTAGGCAAAAAAAATTTTTTTTTTCTCCACAAATTTATTTATACCGGCTAAACTGTTGATTATAAAGAAAAATGTTATATGAACGGATTAAAGAAATTGTAATTCTAAATTTTTCTAAATTTGTTTCATCAAAATCGGACAAGTGGTTCTTGAGTTACAACTAATCGAAAAAACATCAAGATAAGGAAAAAATTCAAAAGGTCATAAAAAAAATGACACATACGAACGCCAAACCCTTTGAGGGTTTTACTATACTGACCTAGTACCATCACCCTGACTTGGAATTTCTCACCCCCCAGATTGGCTGTTGTACTGTGTTATGAATCTTAAAAAACCATTCGTAAAAAATTGCAAAATAATATCGGAATGCGAAAAAAGGCTTTGGGGTTCAAAAAATTAATTAAAAGATTTACATTCGGCAAACGATGCCAACATTTTCTTTTATTGCAATTAACCACCAAACTTTGTTTTATGAAACGGGGATTATACTCCGTAGATTATAAATTAAAAAAACCGCACTAAAAAAATTGCAAAATAATAGAGGAACGCGAAAAAAGACTTTGTGGTAGAAAAAAATAATTAAAAAACCCAATCAGCGATTAACAGTCTGCAAATGAATACAATGACGCAAAAATTTTCGTTTTTGCAGATATTTTTTTCGCAATTTATTTTTTTTTTTGCAAACTAAGCACCAAACTTTTGTGTATAAAATTGGTACTATAGACCCTAGATTATAAATTTAAAAAAACCACATATAAAAAATTGCAAAATAATCGCGGAAAGCGAAAAAAGTCTTTATGGTACAAAAAATTAATTAAAAAACTTAATCAGCGATTTACATTCTGCAAACAAATATATTGATGAAAAAATTTGTCCTTTTTGCAAATTTTATTTTTCGCGATTTTTTTTGCAACTAGCCACCAAACTTTGTTGTATGAAATGTGTATTATAGTCCCTAGATTATAAATTAAAAAGAAACGTACTTAAAAAATTGCAAAATAAAAGCGGAACGCGAAAAAAGACTTTGTGGTACAAAAAATTAATTAGGAAACGTAATCAGCGATTTAGATTCTACAAACAAATATATTGATGCAAAAATTTTCCTTTTTGCACATTTTATTTTTCGAGATCTTTTTTGCAACTAGCCCCCAAACTTTGTTGTCTGAAATGTGTATTATAGCCCCTAGATTATAAATTAAAAAAAAAAAAACGCACATAAAGAATTGCAAAATAATAGCGGAATTTGAAAAAAGACTTTATGGTACAAAAATTTAATCTCTAGGTTATATATTTAAAAAAACCGCACTTAAAAATTGCAAAATAACGGCGGAATTCGAAAAAGGCTTTATGGTACAGAAAATCAATTAAAAGAGGTAATCAGCGATCGACATTCTGCAAGCGAATATATGGTTGCAAAAATTTCGCTTTTTGCAAATGTTTTTTTTTCGCAATTTGTGCTAATATTTGCTAATATCTAAATATTTAATTTTTATGTTTTTTAACGAGCCAAAGAGGAAGATATTTTTTAGTTACTTACATTTTTTAAATATGTAAGAGCGATCTAACATTTTTTGGTATAAGAGCCCGATTAAATGAGCCTTTTCCATTCCTGATTAACCAGTCGGAGTTCGTTCCTGTTCCAAGCCGCCTAATATTTTTTCAAATAAAAATTATTGAGAGAGTTGCAAGGTACATTGATTTTGCGGATGTACAAAATATATCTAATGAAAGTATTCATTAAATTAACCCTCTAACCGGCCTAAGATTTTTTGCAATGAAATTTATACCATGTGTTCCTCACGAAAAATAAACAATAACTTCTTCTACAACATTTTTTTTTCGTTGCCTACTTTAGGCGATATGGGCCACAATATTTTAAGAGTGAATCTCGAAAACTACGGCATAAAAATTACTAGGTTCAAGCATAAATTATTCCTCTTACCAAAATGTAATTACAATAAAAAAAATAACATTTTTTGTGCTGTTACTGAAGAGGATGTAGCGATTTTCGTTTTTGGAAAAATGCGAAAATGAGCGAAAACGCACAAAAACTTCAATATATATTACTCAAACTTATAAGGTTTGCTACTTGTACAAAGTATATTCCAAATTTCACAAAAATCCGTTCATTCGTTTTCAAGTTAAGGCAATGTCCTTTAAAGGTATCCTTTTAGAATCTTGTGCGTCCTTGGACCAAAGTAAGGAACTTTTTGAATAGCTTAAGCTCCAATCTTACTTCATGCCCAATAAGCACATAGGTTTTAAAAATTCAAGTGCTTTAAATTTAGCTTGAAGTAAAGTATATTTCAAATTCTAGCATTTGTATATTTAAAAAAATAGATCAAACTTGAATTTTTGTTTCCCTTTTGCTGGAGTATGCTATTGAAATAAAATGTAATTAAAGTTTTATTCAAGCCTTGAAACTGGAAAACAGTGCTGGAATTGGACTTGTTTTTAACTTGAATTCCAGTGAAATTGTTTATAGGGTGTTTTTAGTCAATTTAAATATATTTTTAAGATTTTTGGAAATTTTGGTTTTGGTTTTAAAATATTTATTTTTCGAAATTTTACGAAATTTTATTTTTGACACTAGTTCGCTTCCAAACCGTGCACTGTATACAAAAAAATTCTTCACAAAAAAATTTGTTTTCTATTGAAAAAGCTAATTTCTTTATTATAAAATACGCATTTGGCGCATTTGTGGTCAATTTAATATACCCCGCCTGGAGGCGGGCTTGCCGGTTTGAGGGTTAGAAAGTTTCACAAAATTTTATAATAAGCTTATTTCAATTAAAGAAATTCCTTATTAATGTTTCGAAAAAAATCAATATGATTTATAAAAAAATTGCATAGTCCAAAATTTATAAAAAAAAAAAATAAAAAAATCATAAAAGATAATTCTAACATAATGGAAATTAATTCATATTACTAAAACTCGGCCCTATGGTTACATAAAACTATTGTGTTTGAGAACTAACCCCTCAATTCATAAATGCTTTGTAAAGTTATAGCAGGTTTAAAAAACGTCATTTTCATACAAAATTTGTTCAATAAACCTCCTATAATTTTACAAATCGTTTATGAATTTAGGGGTAAATGTTTAATATAAAATTCTAATTGTATGAAAATTTTTAAAAATTAATGAAATGACGATATTTTATATATATAAAAAAAGTAAATACTATTGAACATTTTCATATATATATAAAGAACATTTTCATTAAATTTATGAATATCTGTTTTAGGAAATGCTATGAATTTTTTTTAACGAAATTTATGAAAAAAAGTTATGAAAAATTCCATAATATTAATTAAATATTACAAACATAATGAAATTCTTCATTGATTCTATGAAAAAAATTCTATGAAATTATACTGATTTTAAGCAGGATAAATTGTTATTTTCTATTAACTAGAATTTAACTTAAATTTAGTTTTATTTTTACAGTTGTTATCTTACTAATATTTAGCAAAAATAAATTCAGCAGATTTTTAACTAATTATTATTAGCTCCACAATTTCCTTAAGCTTAAAGGAAATAACAATTAAATTAATGATTTAATTATTATTTCCTGAAGATGCTATATAATGGAGTAGCGAAATATCGAAAATAAAAACTTTTTATATTTAAAAAACAAACCTTAAGGTCAAGAAAATTGTGAAGTTAAACATTAAAAAGACGGTTAAATAAACGACAAGTAATTACATGGAAACAATAAAAAGTGTATAATTATCGAAGTACTTAGGTAAAATACAACTTCAAAAGTATTTTTTTTGAGTTAGTAAAAAAATACATGTAGATTTATTAATTTTTGGTTTTTGTCAACTTGCCTTAGTTTCTGACCTATTCCATATTCACTCACTTCAAAATATGTTAAGTTACCTAAGTTTTTTCTTTTGTAAATTATCTTAGAAAATATTATATTTTAATTAAAGAATTGTGTAACTTAGCAGAAAACTTTTGAAGTTGTATTTTACCGAAGTACAACGGCAATTATGCACTTTTTATTTTTTGCGTGTATTATTAATTTTCACTAAAATTTTTATCGACTTTTTTCTATTAGTGTAACAATATGTATAATAATTGTAACAGCCAACGGAAGTTCAAAATGTTAAGTATGTGGTGGTTATAAACCAATTTATATCAACTTATTAAATATTTATATAACGCTCATAAAAAAGTACTTTTTTTTAACCCCACATATTATGACTTGGCTTTAAACCATAAAGAAAGAAACAAACAAACAAACAAACAAACAAACACATGTTAAGTAAATAAAAATAAGCTTAATACAATTTTTCTTCTTCAAGTTAATAAATTTGTCATTAAACATAAATGTTCCCGTTAAGCAAAGTGCCAGAAACCCAACTCGTAAAACATCGCTTAAAATAAAGTCATTAATTTAAAATAAAATAGCACTTTCTGTATATGAGACGAGTACATAAATATAAAATTTCTATAAATTAACATAAGATTATATTTTATACAACATAAACACACTTGGAAATATGTTAGTACGACTAATTTTAAATACAAAGTAATAAAGTAAATATTTATTATACGGCAATTGTATAAAGACTATTTACATACTCAGAATATAATTTTGTATCTTTTGTAGTAAATACAAAGAAGAAAAAAAATTAATACTTATATAAAAGACATCTGATAAATTATCCTGTCAATATTGTTTGTTATGGCTTAAATTACTTATCCCTTGGTTTTTATAAATTTAACTTCTATTGTTGATAATTTATACAACTAAAAGCCGATATATTTTTAATGGTTAAAAATTTGAAGTTGATGTATAGTCTTTTTTAATATGTATGTATATGAAAAGATAAAGCATTTCATATGTAAACAGTGTCTTCAATCATTCAGAACACAATTTTTAAAATTGATTAAATTTATTAAAAATTTTAAGTTAAAAGAAACATTACTGGTTACACAGAAAAATGGATAAAAATTTTAAGTAGAATATATGTTATTGAAAATGACAGTGAAAACAGTGAAAAAGGCTACAAAAGCATTGACCTTCAAAATAACTGAAAATGTAGTTATTTTTAACTGTCTTTAACAAATGTATTAAAATTAACTAAGCATGTAAAATAACTAACAATAAAATTAATTAACAAATTTTTACGCTAAATATTTTAGAACAACTGACGAAATAGGTAAAAACTACTGTTTTTTACAGCTATTTTTCTTTTTTAAAAAGATTTCGAAGTAATTCGGCGTACTTGAAATTTAAAGTAAAAATTCGAAACGGTTCTGCAGTTATTAGCTTTTTATGCATTGACGATAGAATAAAACTTTTAGATTTTTATTTGCGAAGTAAAAATATATCAATAATAACAAATACTTATAAACTAAACACGAATTTTAAAAAATCAAAAAACTTTTTTATTTTTCAAATAACTAACAAAAATATCTAATTACTCTAAAAATACTGTTTTGGTGGTTGTTTATTGTGAGCAATGTTGCCAGAACTTGGTTAGAATAAAGGCTAAATTTCTGGAGAAAAATGGCTAAACAACTTTTTAAGAAGAATCTCGCGATTTTGTTCAAAAATTGTTAAATACAGTGAAAGCTACCAACAATCGTCATTCCCATTTAACAGACATTTTAAGCGCAGTGGCTCTTTAAATCATAATTATAGAGTACTAAAAATTTTCTAAAATAGTGGGTCGTTTCTTTATTCAAATGCGGACATTTAAAAATGCACTTTTTTGTAATTTTGAAAAAAATTTAGACCTCTCAATAGCAAGCAATTTTTATGATTTTTTTTGAATTCTTGAAATTGATTTTATTGAATTTTTGAAATTGAGTTGACTTTGAAATTTAATTTTTAAATTTTCGTATCAAAAACTAATTTCAACTACCTGCCATAAGTGGACACTTTCCTGTAACGGATAAATTTAGACTGCTGTTCGTTATTGAAAGGTTTAAATGTCATGTGGAAAAATTTCACCCAAATTCGAAAGGCCTCAAATCTTAATTTAAATTTTAAAAATTAACAATTTTTTTATTTTATAAGAAAAAAACAATCGTAACAAACTCAAAATGTCACTTTTTCACCGGAAAATTATTAGTACATTTACATTTGCATGAAAACAAAGTCTACACAATTTTCATGTGAAACTCATTATGGTGAAAAATCAATTTTTAAGCACCGTAAGTTAGTTTTTACGCGAAAAAATTTCACTCGAAATTAAAAGGCTTTAAAAGATAATTTCTAAAAATTCTAAAAATTAATTTTTTTTTTTGAAAGACACAATCACAATGAACCCAAAATACCACTTTTTCACAAAAAAAATTATAGTCTTATATAATTGATTTAGGTAAAAATAAAATATTGAAAAATGCAATAGTTATTTTTTATGGAGTATAACAGTTTTTTTTTTCGCTTGAAATCGAAACAACTTACTGTGCTATAAATACAATTTTTGGATTTTAGCATAATTAAAAAAAACAAATTTTCTTCAAACAAACTTTTTCAAGGTGTAGAAATTTATTTTTATTCCTTCATTTTTTAAATCAAATTAAGTGCTTGAAATTTGTACCTTCAATTTTGTTTGGCAGATTGAACAAAATTCATCAATTTTGCTATAAATTCACAGACAAAAATTTTATTTTGTAGAAAAACGGAAAATGGCCCAAAATGGCAACACATTTCCTAAAATAATGGCTAAATAAATTTTTTTCCGGCTAAGCCATAAAATGGCTAAATTGGCAAAGCTGATTATGAGCGAGTGTAAAAAACAACTGCTTTTTACAACTGTTGCGAAACTACAGTATTTTTTGTTAGTTGTTTTCTTAAATAACAGTCATAAAAGTTGTTTTGTATTTTTCCATTAAAAAACAACTGTAATTACAGTTAAAAACAACAATGACTGCATACTATTCAGTCAACTGTCATATAGTAAATGCCGAACTTTTTTAATTGTAGTTCTGTCTTGCTTCTAAAATCATGTTTAATTTGTGCTAGGTTTTCCGCTTTTATTTTAAAACAATTAGAAAAACCTTAAATAAATGTCGGTAACTTTTTTAAATGTATGGCAACACTAATAATAACTTAAAAAAAAATATTAGTTATATCGTATTTAGACTGAACAAAACTAGCCAGTTTTTGGCTCTTAATAGCTTTTATTTGCTAAAACGTCTGTATAAAATTCAAGAAAGAACTACATATTTTTGTACATGTAATACAAAGACGGTCGCCCAGAGGGTCTGATCCTAATAAGATTCGAAAACTAAATAACAATGGAAAATAGTGTATGTCCAAGGAGATCATAAAGGCACATCTGTGAAAAATAAGCAGAAAAATCGATTAAAGGTAATTTTAGTAATCCATGTATCGAAAATTAAAAAAAAAGCTAGAGCAAAAGTGTTTGCACCAGAGGTCAAAACTTGCGCTCAGTACCTTGATACCGAAATTTCGATTTACATTGCTAGGTTTTAAGTTAGTTTTTTTTCTCGAAAAGGCCCTTTTATTTGAAATATCTCCCGCATTTCTAAAACTAAATGCGACATATATAAACGGATAACGGGTTTGGCTGAATAAAGTCATCTGTAAAAAAGAAATAAATACAAACATGTTTAAACAGAATTTTAATCTCCTCTTTTCCGAAAACTTTAGGAGCGACAGAAAAAATTATGGCAGCAGAAGTCAAAACATATTCCCAATATCTTGATACCGATACCAAATTTCCGACTTATATGACTAGATTTTAAGATAACATTTTTCTCGAAAACTATTCCTCGGAGATAGAAAAGTGCTTTTATTTGAAATATCGCCCGTAGCTCGGAATCTAAATGAGGTAATGCCTCATTCATACTGAACCCAAAACTAGTAGTTTCCAAATTTATTTTGTTTTCGATTGTCAAATCCCATACAAATTTCAAATCGAAAACTTAAAAAAATTAAAACTTCTAGTTTTGGGTTCAGTACGAATGAGGCTTAAACAAAAATGGTTTTGGCCAAGGAAGCCATAATAAGCCATATGTATAGAAATAAATACAAAAACTAATTCGGTTGCTGCAGCCTCGTAATTCGGTTGCCTCAACAGAATTCAGTTGTGGCAACCGACAATTCTGTTGTCACAAACAAATTGCAATAGAATTCGGTTGCTGCAACTGAATTTTTTATTTTTTTTTTAGAAGTAGGAAATTCTTCCTATTAATTAATGTGTTGATTTCTTTGAAAAGGGGATAGAGAAGATATACGAGGGGTACTATTTATATTTCGGGAACTGGCAGCACTAATGTCAATAGCTAAAATCTGGCAAGACCATAATAAAATTTGACATTTTTTAGCATAAACGTACTCACAATGTTTTGATGTACAAGTGCTATTTTTGCTAGTTTTGTTTACAGTGAGTTAAGAAATTCAATTTGGCCGCAAAATGGAAATTTCAAGAGAAGGTTTTCGTTGGATTATTTTTCACAAGTTTCGACGTGTATTATCTCAACAAGAATGTGTCGATGAACTCAGTTCTTTGTATGGCGATAAAGCAGCATCAAAAACGAAAGAATATCGCTGGTATAGTCAATTCAATCGTGGTCGTATTTCGGACGCCGACGAATTCCGTGATGGTCGTCCAAAATCGGTTGTTGTGCCACAAAACATCGATGCAGCGCGTGAACTGATAATGCAAGATTATCATGTGACATATCGTGAGATAGAGGCATTCTTGAGCATTAGTTCCACTTCAATACATTCGATTTTGCATGAACACTTATTTGTAAAAAAAATTTGCTCTCGTTGGATACCCCATAATTTATCAATCGCTCAGAAAAAGGCTCGAGCCGATTGATGTAAGGGAATGATTAAAAAGTTCGACCGTGGCGCTTCAAAAGACGTGTATAAAATCGTGACAGGTGACGAATCATGGATATATGCGTATGAGCCGGAAACAAAACAGCAATCGACCATGTGGGTATTCCAAGACGAGCGAAATCCAACAATAGTTGTTCGTGGAAGAAGCACAGCGAAGCAAATTGTGGCCTATTTCTTCGGTCGAATGGGTCATGTCGCCACTGTTCCGCTTGAGCAACATCGGACGGTCAATTCTGAGTAGTACACGACCATTTGTTTGCCGGAAGTCTTCGGAGAAATTCGTAAAACTTACCCCCAAAGATGAATGCGTGCTTTCACACATCTCGTCAAACAGGTGAATTTTTGAGCAGTCATAACATCGAATTGATGACTCATCCTCCGTACAGTCCTGACGTGGCACCCAATGACTTCTTCTTGTTCCCGAAATCAAAGGTAAACTGAGTGGTCAACAATTTACGAGCGCCGAAGAAGCAGTTGAAGCGTTCAAAAACCATGTTTTGGAAATGTCTCAAGAGGAATGGAAAATCTGCTATGACAAATGGTTTGGACGAATGCAAAAGTCAGGGGTATGGCATCACCAAAAAAATAAGTTATAAAAACATCTTTATCACTAGATGGCACTTTGTTCAAAAAATTGACAATTTTATTTTTTTATTTAAATTTAAATAATAACAAACAACAAAGAAAAAAAAACAAACAGATATTTCAAATTTTATTATTTGAATATATTCCGCGCTTGTTTTTTCCTTATTTTGAGCAGTTTTAAGCGGTTTTTGAGTTTTGAAATATAGGCTCAGCTGATACTAAATAGTTGATGGGGTGATACTAAGTTATAGCGCCCTCTATCGGTGAGTAGTGTACGTTTTGATTTCCTATCTCTATAATTAATTGGTAGCATTCGGCAGAGAAACCTTAAACTGATACCGGTGACTTGGAGCGCTTTGTGATTACTTACTCTGCTGAACGATGTTTTCTTTGTTTTGTTTTTAAATACATTTTTTCTACATTTTCCTTTGATTTTTTAAATTTTTTGTTTTTGAATTATATTTGTATGTTTTTATTTGTCAATCATGCAAAACAAACAGTTTTTAAAAACAACAACAACAAATGTATCACTATTTGATCCAAAGTAGCAAACATTTTTTACGCTACCAAAATATGACAGCGCTACCTGAGCGCTCAGACTGAGCGGTTAGTTATCAGGTCGTGCACAACTGTTGTAGAACTGTTGACTGTCAAATTGTATCTGCCGAACGCACCCATTGTCTCTGGCAAAAGTATTTTGATCATCAAGGGGAATATCTTGAAAAACAATAAGCCATTTTTTTAGTAGGTTTGAGGTTAAGAAGAAGAATAAACCATCCTCAAAAGTTATAATCACATTAAATTTGCAAATCATTTTTATTTGAAAATGTTTGCTATTATTTGCTATTCCCGAAATATAAATATTACCCCTCGTAAAAGGTGGTGAAAATGAAGGGCTTTAAATATGGCAACACTGTAATCGCGCGAGACGTTGAATCTTAGAAGAGTTGTTACACGCCATCTGATGTAGAGTTGGAGAGCTTTGTTGAAGCTGTTTATTTCATAGCCGTTTTATATTATTTTACTTCGGTGGGGATAAGTGCTATGAGAACACTGAAGGAGGACGCAGCGATATGAGTGAGGAATAGAAAACTCATATATATTATTTTTCCAAATTAATGTTGCCATCGCTGGGGATCGAACCCGCAACCTTATATGTAATAGACCAAAGCGCCAACCATTACACCACAGCCTCCACAAGATTGTGGTTACTGAATAAATTCGGTTGCCACAACGTAATTGTTTTGAGAGTGTAGCTAGTTTTTGATCTTTTGGTGATTTTTTTTCCAGTTTTAATAATTTGTTTTTTTAAATTTTGGCGTTTTTTTTTAATTTTCGATTTTTTTTTTAATTTTAAAGATTTTTCTAAATTTTAGCGATTCTTTAAATTTTGTAAATTTTTCATCTTCGGCGATTATTTTGCCGATTTTCTCAATTTTCTGCGATCTTTTTGTAGTAATTTTCTTGAAATTTGAGCGATTTTTTTGATGTTAGCGGCTTTTTTCGAATATGACTTTCTTTAATTTCGGCATTTTTTTTATTTATGGTGATTTTTTTAAAATTTTATAATTTCTTTTTTTTTTATTTCTGGATATTTAATGAATTTTGGGACTTTTTCCAGTGATTTTATATAATTTTGACTATTTTTTCTAATTTTAGCGATTTTTTTTTTTAATTCAACTTTCAACTTCTTTGGCTTTGGAGAATTTTAATTTTTGCACATTTTTCAATTTTATTTTTAAATTTTAGGTATATTTTAAATTTTCTCACTTTAGGAAATTTCTTTAGTTCCCGATTTTTTTTTAATATTGTCGATTTTCTTAAATCTTTGTACTATCTTAAATTTGGTGTTGTTTTTCAATTTTAGTTTAGCTATTTTTTTATATTTAAGTGATTTTTTTTCAATACGGTGTTTTTGGAATTTCAGTTTTTTTTTTTAATTTTGGCGATATATTAAAATTTTTAATTCTAAATTAAATTTTAATTGTAATTTTAGGCAGTTTTTTTTAATTCTATTAAATTTTTTATTAAATTTTGTGTTTTTTTTTTCAAGTCCATCTTTGCAAATTTGCGATTTTGTCTGATTTTCACTATTTTTGTTCTAAATTCAACGATTTTTTTCAATTCGAGCATTTTTAACATTCCAGTAATTTTTTATAATTTCAGCTCTTCTTAGTTTTGAAGATTTTTAATTTTGACCATTTTTTTTTACTTATGCGATTTTTAAAATTTTAACGATTCGATAGACCGCATGCGGGCGTGAAAATGCTCACCAAAACAACTGCAAAACATCAAATTTAACTATGTAAGTTTTACTATTTGGTTGGTTTTTTTTTATATTTGTGTTGGAGGGCGTTGTGGTTAACTCGGTGTTACACATAAGGTTGCGGGGTCGATCCGCAATGACGGAAACTTCAATACTGAAAACGTGCGAGTATTTTTATCCCTCATATGTATCGCAGCGTCCGCCTTCGGTGTTCCCGTAGTACTTAACCCCACCGAAGTAAAATAACATACATGGGCTATGAACTAAAAAGCTTTAACAAAGTTCGCCAGCTCTTCATCAGATTTCGCGCAACAAACTGTTCTAAGATTCAATATCTCACGCAGAAAAAAAAAATAACCTTCAATTTTACTATTTTGTAAGTCATTCAGAAATAAACAAAACATATATTTATAATTCACACTGTAAATCCCAATACGAAATTTAAGAAGATAAATAAATTTTATAAAAATAAATAAATAAAAAATTTAATTGAGTGGAAAATGTTACTATGTATAATATCAGAGTTGATATACAAACGCATATACCCATATAAACATCCATATTTAGGAACTTTTGAACATTTGTTGGCATTATAGAAAAACCAAGAGTCATGTGTATATATTGAGGTTTTTAATATTTATGTTAAAGATTAATGGGACACTATACAAACGGAGTATGTCGTCCATTATTATAAAATAAACAAACTTGACAAAATTTAACTCTAAACATTTTGTCATAATAATTTTTGTTTTTTTTTAAGAATCTTTGAAAAGTTTTTTTATTATTGTTGCAGGCAAAAACTGCATAGTACGTACTTAAACTATTATTTCAATTGAGAACAATACGTGACCTTTATATGTATGGCATGATTATTAAATGAAACTTGTGGCCAAATAATACTCTTAAGAATTTTTATTTTACCACAGCAATGAGGCGAGAACAGCATCAGTAAATTAATATTGTAATATGCCACCCACACACATACACATACATACTGAAGCTGAAAAAATAACACAGAGTTGCATGAATATGACTTAAAAACAGATGTTAAATTCGCTAAGGATAATGCAACAATAACAAAACGGAAATAAGGGACCAAAATGCATATAACTGTTATACATACATATGTATGTATGTGTGTGTGTGTGTATATAAGATAAAAACAATGACGTTGTGACCATATTCTTATATTATTTCATACACATACATATATGTATGTACATATAAAAATTGCAAACGGAAGCGGAAATATTTAAACATATGAAATAAATATTAAAACTGTGAAAAGGGGAAAAGAGTAGAAGGGTAGGCTGTGTATAGACTTGGCTATTGCTGGTGGCCAAATACACACACACACACATCTACCAATATACGCATACAAATAAAAAACCTACACACATAACATTGAAACATTCTTTCTTTTGCGTCCTCATTGTATTTTTACAAACAATAAAAATGTATATGATATGACTATTACATGCAAATATGTATGTTGGCATCTTTATGACAATAAAAATAAAGAAAATGAAAATTTTTTATCATACTTTAGAAGTATGAATGAATGTAGAACTCGTATATATTAAGAAATATAAACAAGAATTTAACTTGCCCTTAGGACCTTTTATCAGATTTTTAATGAAATTTTAAAATATATATTTTTTTTGAATTTTCTTATATGTTTATTAATTAGATTTAAAATTTTTTTTCAAAACTCAAATTTAACATTTTTTAGGTCATATTGAATAACTTCAAGTATTTTGTATATTACAAATGTGATTACAAAAATAGAAAACAAGCAGGGCCCATATTTAAACAAATTATTATTTTCAAATACTTTCCATCAAGGATACAAAAAACTATATTAATTTTCTGATGCAATAAAATTTTGTGTTATACTCTCATAGAAATAAATTTGTAAAAATAGCTAAATTTCTAATTAATCAATTAAAAAGGTAGAAAAAAATTTATTTTTTATTTTTTAAATAAAAATTAAAAACCAACAATTTGACAACACTCATAGTGCGCAGCAAAAATGTCGTTGCCTCTTCGTGTTTTAACAAAGAAGAAGTATTTGATAGTATCCAATATGAAGTATTTTTGGAAGGCAATTTCAAAAAAAACTTTTTTTTTTGCCGAACGTAGGGGTTGCCTTTTTCAATTTTAGATTTTAAAGTGTGATATATCGATTTTTTAGCCTCGAGGAGACCAGTGTTTTGCTATAAAAAAAAAAATCGAATGAAAAAAAATTTAAAAAGGCGACCCCTACGTTCGGCAACCAATATATAAAAAAATTCTACCGGGTTAATCGAAAAACTTCATTAGCAAAAGTTTAATGATTTTTTGCAAGCTTTTATTTTCTGACATTAGGGTTGTACATTAGGGTGGTAACAACTGAGATCTGGTGGCTAACTACTAGAACGGGCCTCGAGAGAAAAACATTGATGTATCATACTTTAAGATCCGACTGTAAATGCCAATGATATAAAGAAAAATATAAAATGGTGACCCCTACGTTCGGCAAAAAAAATTTATTTTTTTTTTGAAATCTCCTTGCAAAAATACTTCATATTGGAGGGTGTACGGCGAACTTTTTTTTGCCTGTAAGGTGGTGGTACGCTCTACTGCACATTAAGGCAGGTAAACAATTTGACTTATCAACGATTTTGGCTTATCTGCACAAGAATTCGTGCAAAAGTTAGTTGTCCAGCTATGTCAAAATTACTATAGGATGTGTTCAGCGAACTTATGTAGAACACTACGAGGAACATTTTAATCCTCTAGCTCTTCCATTAAAGGGAGTTTTTTGGCAACTTTTTAACGAGGGTTAAAAAAGACCCGTAAGTTGAAGGGTTATAGGGTTAAAATGTTGCATAAAAATGTTTTTCGTAGTATTTTATATAAGTTGGGTGAACACATCCTACACTTAAAATGGAAGATTCACATGGTTTCCCCCTAAAATCCAGGTTTGTTGGATGTTTGAGTGTCAATTCTGAATAAGTACGAAATTAACCCTTAAATACATTTTCAGTTTTGACTTATTTCCGGCACTGAAGTTAAATTTATAACTTTGATGTCTACAGAGACTAATAGTAGAATTTCATGGCAAATATTTTTGCGGAATATATTGATCCTCTTACTCTTCAATTAAAGGCACTTTTTTCATCCCTTTGGAAGTTGAAGAGTTAGCGGGTTAAAATGTTCTGCAAAAATATTTGCCATGAAATTCTACTATAAGTTTCTGAAGACATCAAATTTTAAAATTTAACTTCAATGCCAGAAATAAGCCAAAACTTAAAATGTGTTTAAGGATTAATCTCGTACTTATTCAGAATTGGTGCTTAAATGTAAAACAAACTTGGATTTTCGGGGGAAACCATGTGAATCCTGCGAACTTATGTAAAACACTACGAGGAAAATTTTTGTAAACATTTTTACATATGCTCACTGAATACATCCTATACCGTATATGGAAGATTCAATTGGTTTCCTATGCCGATTCACAATAAACATTTGAAAAATGGGACAATTTTAACCCCTCCTAAAATAAAATGTCGATGCGATCTTTCAAAACGCCGACACACTTTTATTTTTTTTGTCTCCTGTACCAGAATCCAATATCAGAACCCCATAATTTCCGAAAAGGTTCGAAATGGTTGCATAGTGCTATCAAGCATTCATAGAATTGACACTAGAAGGGGTTTGAAAGGATAGTTAAAACTCTCGATTACTCCTTAATGTATGCTATGAATGGATCCACAACTAAGACTTAGACTTTTAAAATATGCAATCTTGTTAAATCCTCAACATGTGCTAAAAGTATATCTACGGTTAATCATTAGTAAATATTAAATATGCTATAATTTTTTTCTATATTTCCTAAATTTTATCTATTTCCTATATTTGTGTTGCAATAACTTTGCTAAAGCACGTTTTGCAATAAAATTTTAGTTTATATACAATTTTTTTTTTCTTTTGAGGACATGCTCTTCAAACATGAGTAGTTTATAGTAGCAAACATATAGCGAAATATTTAACCAAAACAAACTACCAACAGAATATTTTATTTACAAATACTGACCACTTTTCTCATACTGGAAATTTTGAAGGAGGTGCTTCATGTTGTTTATTGATACGTGTATGTTGTATTTTTATACTCTACTACGTGGAAAAGCTATAACAAGTTTGTGCTAATGTTTGTAACATCAAAAAATATTGGATTTGGTGTATCCGTTTTTGAGTCGATTTAGCAATTTCCATCTATCGGTCCATGCTTAATTGTTTTCACGCTATATATAGATATATTGGATCACTAACTTATATCGGACCAAGGACAAAGTACATATTGATTCTGGTTAATCGGCTATGTTTGGCACCAGTGGCTTTATAAAGGTCCGCCAAAAATAGGCTTTTGTATATGTGACGCGCAAAATAGAAAGGGACCTAAGGGTAAAAAAGGGCATGGGATCGGTCTCATTCGATGCTCAGATGTTGTCCACATCAAAAAAAAAAATGATTTTTTTACCCTTAGGTCCCTTTCTCTATGCGCTGTCACATATATGTATGTTCATATACTGCAGGTCGTAAATATGAAGATATGTTAATGAAATTTAGTACACCGGCTCAATTGAGCCCAAGAACAAATCCTATAGATTTGCCTTAGAATGGGTCCATGTTTATCCTAGTGTACAGATAAAGGTTCCCCATAAATTAGGTGTTATTTTTGTTCGCACGCTACAGATGTTACCAGGATTGTGGAATTTGACCCCCATGAATCAGGAAGATACTTCAGTCTTACGTTGGTGCTTAAACGAAGTCTTTTAAAATATACCACCAGTTTCGAATTATTTTGGTATAAAACTAAGAAAACAAGAAAACAACAAGTATTTTATGATTGAATGATTGTTTTAGAGAAAGTGTTATTCCTAAGGATGTTTCTAAAGGAACAATTTCTTAGAATCTGAGGCTTTTCTTTAAGAAATCGTGTACATAATCTGAAATCTAAAAAAAAATGTTTAGAAACTTTCCAGTATGAAAAAGTGCTTATCGATACCATAGATTCAATACTCTATATCTGCAAAAATACAATTGTTCTGGAGAGCAATAAAACTAATTCACTTGCTTATAAGATTTTTTTGAATCAATCTGTCTTCTAGAATATTATTTAAAAATGGCAACTTATTCCTGTATATACTTATTTTGAAATTATTTGAGTTATTTACGTCGCTAATGCAGATATAGAGTTCTGAAATAAAGTGTTTATATAATTTTATGATAATACAAGCAGATATGTAGTTTTGATAAATATAAAAAATATGCATTATTAGGAACAAATGACCATGTAAATCTCTCTATACTTTTTGTGGAAAACAATATTATGTGCCTCCAAACATCAACGAACACAGAATTGTT
Source organism: Leucophora obtusa (assembly GCA_949987735.1). Taxonomy (NCBI): domain Eukaryota; kingdom Metazoa; phylum Arthropoda; class Insecta; order Diptera; family Anthomyiidae; genus Leucophora; species Leucophora obtusa. The sequence goes on along the minus strand of OX465299.1, from coordinate 32,835,289 downwards.
AATCAGGGATGGAAAAGTCTCGTTTTATTGAAATTAATAGTCCAAGAACTATTATATCCATATCTTATTCCAAAAATTAATGGTTAGTTTGTAAAAAAAATTGGGAGAAAAATTATCCAAAAACGAAAAAGTTTGCATTATTATATTCGTTTGCAAAATGTGATTAATGATTAAGTTTCTTAAGTCGTTTTCTGCGGCATAAATCCTTTTATTCACAATTCACAATTTTTTCAATGCGGTGTATTTTAATCCATAATCGAAGACTATTACACTCATATCTTGCCCCAAGTTTGGTGGTTAGTTTGGAAAAAAAAAATTTTTTTTGCGAAAAGGATAATTTTACATTCGTTTGCAGAATGTCAATAGTTGTTTAGCTCTTCTAAGTCATTTTCGACGCATTTCGCCGTTATTTAGCAATTTTTAAGTAAGATTCTTAAAATTTATAATCTAGGGATTGCAAAAAAAGTCAGAAAAAAAATTACAAAAAGGAACTTTTTTGCATTAATATATTTTTAAGATTTTTAATACAATTTTCGTACCATAAAGACTTTTTTTCGCGTTCTGCTATTATTTTGCAAATTTTCGAGTGCGCTTTTTTTTAATTTATAATCTAGGGACTATAATACAAATTTCATAAAACAAAGTTTGGTGGTTAGTTGCAAAAAAAAAAAAAAATCGCGAAAAATAAAATTTGCAAAAAGCAAAATTTTTCCATCAATATATTTGTTTGCAGAATGTAAATCGCTGATTAATTTTTTAAATTAATTTTTTGTACCATAAAGCCTTTTTCGCCCTTTTCCACGATTATTTTGCAATTTTTTAAGTGTGTTTTTTTTAAATCTTTAATCTTGGTAATATAATACCAATTCCACACCAAAGTTTGGTTCTTAGTTTGCAAAAAAGAAATCGGGAAAATATTTTGCAAAAAGGAAAAATGCATCATTATATTCGTTTGCAGAATCATAATCGCCGATTGAGCATTTAAATTATTTTTTTACCATAAAAGCTTTTTTAGCGTTCCGATATTATTTTGCAATTTTTTAAGTGAGGTTTTTTTAAAATTTATAATCTAGCGACTATAATGCACATTTCCTAAAATAAAGTTTGGTGGTTAGTTGCAAAAAAAAATATTTCCGAAAAAAGATATTCTCAAAAAGCTTTTATGTGTACCTTATATAATTCAAATAATTTAAATTTATATGCAGATATAGACTTCTGTATTTGAAAATAAATTTGTTTGTAGATATGGAAAATGCAAAATGTTTAAAATAGTGGCAAAGAATGGGTATTTTGCTTCCAAATTGATATAATAGATGGATATAATATCAACAATGATTTTGCCATCAAAAACTCATTTAGGCCAAAATTGCAGATATAAAGTATTGAATATAGTGTCTCGTTATTTTTTCTCGATTTTCCATTTCTGCTGAAAAAGACCCTGTTTCTGAAAATTTTTTCTATCACAATCTAAAGTCTTTCTATAGGAAGATGTGCTCATAATCTGAGGCTTTTCTATAAAGAAAAGTGCTCAAAATCTGAGTCTTTTTAATAATAAAATTTGGTCAAAATTTGACGAAATATTTATGGGCTTTCAAAACAAATCATCAAAGAATCCCACAGATTTCGAGCACGAAAACTCTGAGATTCTGAGAAATTTTATTCTGCAGATTTTGATAAATATTTCCTATAGGAAAATTGTTAGATTCTAAGGAACTTTTTCTAAAAAAATCCTTAGATTCCGACGAAGCTTTTCTGTAAAATACCAGAAAAGCAGGATTTCTGTGGAAAATCCTGCTCAGATTGGATTTCCCATAGAAAAATCATTAGATACCTGGGATTTTCGCTATAGAAAATCCCTCTGACTCTGAAGACTTTTTCCTATAGAAAAATCCTCAGTTTCTCAGAATTTTTTCCTAACGTAAATCCCTCCAATTCTAAACACTTTTTCATATAGAAAAAGCCTCAGGTTCTGAGGAGCTTTCCTATAGAAAACCCTCAGATTTCTATAACTTTTTCCTATAGAAAAATCCTTTTTCGTATATACTACTTTTTCCTATAGAAAAAAGTTTGCTAAATCATCATTTCGATAATAGGAAGGCCTTAAAATCTAAAAATTTTTATAGGATAAATCCTTTAAATCCCATGTTTTTCTATAGGAAAACAAACATAGAATTTTAAGCTTTTCACAGCTAAAATAGTTTCTTCTGAAGAAAAAGTCTGATGTTGTTTTTTAGGGGAAAAAATGCCCAGAATCTAAGGCTTATTCTAGGAAAAGGTTCTCACAAGGTTTCTCTCCGATCTTAATGAAATTCGATATGTGATAGAGGAGATAAAAAATGTGCAAGTATTTGTTTATCGGTCCATTCTCATGGGGTCAAAAACTAACTTATTATACCCTAAAACATGCCGACGTGTGCAGGATGTAATTAGTCTGTGCTGATGTTTGTAACAAAAAAAAAAAATGTTCGACCTGGACCCACCGATCTGTATACTTTTAATATACCGATTGACTCAGAATCACTCTTTGATTCGATTTAGCGGTGTCCGTCTGTACGTCCGTCCGTCTGTATTATTTTACTCTACATGGTGCTACTGTTTGTTATTACCAACATATTGGACCCCAAACCCACGTTTTATTACAACTATTTTTTTCATTCATATCATTTTTTCAAATTGATTTTGCGGTAGCTGGGGATCGAACCAGCAACCTCATGTGTAACAGTCCAACGCGCTAACCATTACATCACAGAGTCCAACATATTATTATATATTTCACTATATATATTACACCGTTAATTGAAATCCCCTTCCCGTAATTTGATACAAACAGTGGTGTAGGGTTACATATAGTCACCATGCTCGACTTTAATTCTTTTACCTGTTTCTTGTAGCGTTTTTTCACAAGCATGATTAAAAATGACCAGACATGAAAAATGTAAATCATATATAGTGTAAATTAAGAAATTGCATGTTTTATAATACTTTACTAAAATTTTATGACGTTTATTTATTTTAGAGAGTGTTTTTTGGTTTAGTTTTGGAATAAAAAATCGCCTAAATGTACATTCTAGTTAGAATTTAATTATAAGCCTTAAGATATGCAATGATTTTTTTGTGTGTTATATCTCAAATTCTTTATTTCATTATTTAATGAAAAAAAATTTAATAAGAAGAAAAATAAATTTTAATTAAAATCATTTTTCAATTTCAAATTTTTAGTATAAGCAATTTAATAATAAAAAAAAATATAATATGACAAGGACTTTTAATGCAATTTAATATGATAATAATTTCAAAAGTTATTTTCTGTTGGGATTATATGAAAACTTAAATCTTTCATAATATAAGATTGAGCCAACTAAAAAATTTTTATCTGAAGGCAATTTTTAGAGATTTTATAAAACAGAAAATTTATACAAATAAATTTGCTATAGGCTTTAACAATTCTGCTGCAGATAAGTACGGAAGTCAATCATTATTGTTGCTGTGAATAATATTAAATTATCGTTTGTTGAACAAAAAACCGCACAATATTGCTTAAAGGATATTTGAAATTTTTGTTGTTTTTTCCTTAAGGCCTACTCAACAGATGATGACTGATTGCATAGTTTATTTAACCCATACTATGAATACTATTTATATTTGTTGCATGGTAAATACAACAACTTACCCCCGAAGATTGTTGAAGGTAAGTGTTGAACAATGTAAATAACAACAAATCGATATAACAACTGATACGGCTATATGTTGCATATTTTCACTCAAAGCTATTGAGATACAATCTTGGCCAAAATATTTAAGAGTAAAACAGCAATCGATACTTTCTATAGTAGCCTTTGTGTTAGATAAATTTAATTAATTCATTATTGTTCAACAATATACATGAGAATATTTTACACAATATCAATATTTGAACTTTCTTTAGAATACAGTTAAATAACAATGCAATTGAGTTTTAATCAAAGTTTCTTAGGATTCAAATTTGTATTTATTTACTAACATCCTTTGTTCAATAAAATTGGATTGAATAGTTAATTAAATACAGTTTAATTTAAATATTTTAGTAAGATTTTAGTTAAGGCTTTTTCCGAAAATATAAAGTCATCTGATGTCAGTATAAAGTAAATATATACATTCAACATTATAAGTCAGTAAAAGCAATAGAAAAACTGCAGTTAATACCATTTGACTGCACTCTAAAAATGCTTGTCTTTGTTGATAAATCTAAAAATTACACAAACATTTTCGTAGCTTTACGAACTTCTCAGCAAAAAAAAAAAAAAAAATGGAAATAATGCTTTACAAACTACTCCTTTCACTGATTCACAAGTACCCGTTAGTGTATTTTACTGCTTTTTAGAAGTAATTCTGAACAACTTCAAAAATTCACTTCTTTCATTGCTTCTAAAATATCCGTAAGTATATTTTTAAAGCTTTTTTAGAATTACTTCTGAAAAACATCCAAAAAATCATTTAGGTATTTCTCTAAAAGTGGTCCTAAATAGTGATTTTGGTATCAGATGATGATGATCGCGGGTTGGATTCCTGGAGGAACCAATTTTTTAATATTTTTTTTATATTTCCAATTAATTTGTTTAAATTCAATATTTTTTTAATTTTTAAAAATATATGAAATAAAAATGAAAAATTGATTTTTATACGCTTATGAAAATAGTACTGGAAAAAGTACTGAATTGCAGTGAATCCTTTGCACTTGTTTAAAAAGTACTTTTATTGAAGAGAATAAAACACAATATCTCGATATGACAAAGTTGTGTTTTTATACCAATCAAATTTCATATCAGCAGTAGAGAGCTATTCTATTCTATTCTATTCTATTCTATTCTATTCTATTCTATTCTATTCTATTCTATTCTATTCTATTCTATTCTATTCTATTCTATTCTATTCTATTCTATTCTATTCTATTCTATTCTATTCTATTCTATTCTATTCTATTCTATTCTATTCTATTCTATTCTATTCTATTCTATTCTATTCTATTCTATTCTATTCTATTCTATTCTATTCTATTCTATTCTATTCTATTCTATTCTATTCTATTCTATTCTATTCTATTCTATTCTATTCTATTCTATTCTATTCTATTCTATTCTATTCTATTCTATTCTATTCTATTCTATTCTATTCTATTCTATTCTATTCTATTCTATTCTATTCTATTCTATTCTATTCTATTCTATTCTATTCTATTCTATTCTATTCTATTCTATTCTATTCTATTCTATTCTATTCTATTCTATTCTATTCTATTCTATTCTATTCTATTCTATTCTATTCTATTCTATTCTATTCTATTCTATTCTATTCTATTCTATTCTATTCTATTCTATTCTATTCTATTCTATTCTATTCTATTCTATTCTATTCTATTCTATTCTATTCTATTCTATTCTATTCTATTCTATTCTATTCTATTCTATTCTATTCTATTCTATTCTATTCTATTCTATTCTATTCTATTCTATTCTATTCTATTCTATTCTATTCTATTCTATTCTATTCTATTCTATTCTATTCTATTCTATTCTATTCTATTCTATTCTATTCTATTCTATTCTATTCTATTCTATTCTATTCTATTCTATTCTATTCTATTCTATTCTATTCTATTCTATTCTATTCTATTCTATTCTATTCTATTCTATTCTATTCTAACCAACCACAATATTCTCGGACCACGTAAGTGAACCGATTTTTATAAAGTTCTTTTTCGCCTTATGTCATGCCTAATTTTTGGTGACCTTTTTATTGCCACTAGGTTTAACATGGAATAAAATATATTTGAAAACTCAAAAACACAAAACTTATTTCATCTTTTTTGAAAAATCGTCAGTATAATTTATTATTTTCAATTAACTAAAAATTAACTCAAATATAACTAAAATTCTGTAAATTTAACAGTTTCAATTTTGCTATTCTTATCAGTTTTTTCGGCAAGTTAATTTAACTAGTTTTTAGTACCTTTTTTTTGCTATTTTTACATGTTTATTTCTATGAGTGTAATATTGATCACTTGTGCCAGCCTGCAAATAAATATTTTATAAACATTTTAAGGTCAGATTTTTAATGGCTTTGTTTAGTTTTAAATGTTAATGATTGAAATTGCCATTTGATGGTATCCTGATTGTTTTTATGTTGATTTCAATAAAATTTATCGATATTAATTTATGGCAATAAAATATTTATTATTTCATTTAAAATTCTTTATAGTAACGAATTTTGCCATTTAATTTATAATATCTACTTTGGGCTATTGTTGTTTAACAACAAAACAAATTACACGTACAACCAACATGAAAAATATTCAATTAAATTACACTTTGGCATATTAAACAACAATAATATATACAAAAACAACAAACACCCCAAACAAAAATATATGAATATGATATTTAAATGGGTGCCACTTATTTTTTACAATAAAAAAAAAAAACATTAAATTGAAATTTGATATTTTCAATTCAAATTTAATAATTTTAATTGAACTAAAATTTAAAAGAAAATTTCGTTAAAACATTTTTAAAATATAGAAAGCTTTACATCTGAGTGTAGAAAATCATTAACAGATATTTATGGTTATGGAACTGCATACTTGCCCAGTAGAGCGTACCACCTTACAGGCAAAAAAAAAGTTCGCCGTACACCCGCCAATATGAAGTATTTTTGCAAGGAGGTTTCAAAAAAAAAAAAATTTTTTTTTTTTTGCCGAACGTAGAGGTCGCCATTTTACTTTTTTCGTTATATCTTTGGCATTTACAGTCCGATCTTAAAGTATGATACATCGATGTTTTTCTCTCGAGGAGACCAGTGTTTTTCTCTCGAGGGCCATTAACCTCAAGTATCCCGTTCTAGTAGTTAGCCACCAGATCTCAGTTGCTCCTACCCTAATGTACAACCCTAATGTCAGAAAATTGAAGCTCGCAAAAAATCATTAAACTTTTGCTAATGAAGTTTTTCGATAAACCCAGTAGAATTTTTTTTTATATATTGGTTGCCGAACGTAGGGGTCGCCTTTTTAAATTTTTTTTCATTGGGTTTTTCCTTTATAGCAAAACACTATTCTCCTCGATCACTTTAAAATCCGATTTTAAATGCCGAAGCTATAACGAAAAATTGAAAAAGGCAACCCCTACGTTCGGCAAAAAAAAAAATTTTTTTTTTAAATTGCCTTGCAAAAATACTTCATATTGGAGGGTGTACGGCGAACTTTTTTTTGAGGTAAGGTCTACTGCCAGTGTAGAAACGGTAATGACATATCATTATTTTTGGACTACCAGTAATGACAACGACTTACTTTCTGCATTATTTTAAAACATATAATGATGAGTTACTAATAACTAGTAACTTGTTGCATTATTTCAAAGCGTCTGCTCTACCCCCTATGCTATGGCTTGTTATAACTGATAGCTGACTTTTAGCAGTCTTGTTCAGTAAATTGTTATCTTTATTTCTTTCTATTTTTATTAACAAAAATATATAACATATTGGAAAATATATAAAGTTGTTTTTTTTAAAGCTGTAAGAATAGGAGAAAAAGCTACTAAAAATTATGTAATTAAAAATGACCTTGCAAAAGAACTGCTGATATGAGCAGATTGTTTTTTGCTAAATACTAGTAAGATAAGAAGGAAAAATAAAACAGTTAAATTTACAAAATTTTGGTTACATTTAAATTAACTTTTAATACGAATTACCTTGATAAAATGCGGAAAAAAATTTTCAGCATATTAGTAGATAAAAAAAAATAGTTTTTTCTGCAAGGTAATTTTTAGCTTATTTTTACTAGTTCTAACTAAAATATTTACAGGATTTTTCTTTTTCTGTTATATTTAGTTTCTAAATATATTTAGTAAAAATTTAATCAAAATGGATTTTTTAAATACAAACAAAATTGTAATAATTACCTTTTTCGTATTTTAACAAAAAATATTTGAAGAATTACATATTTCTTTAGAACTTTTATATTTCCATAAAATTTCATTAAAAATTAATAGAAAATAAAAAAAAAAATTTTAAATCGTTTCAAAAATTAATTTTTGAGTGTACAAAATAGAAAAAAATAAAAATTTTGCAGTAAAAACTACAAAAAATTATTATTTGTGAAAAAAAAAGTTACAAAAAATTTTTTTTCGACCTGGTGGGATTCGAACCCGCAACCTTCTGATTCTGTGCCAGCACGTTCCTATGCCATCCCCATAGAAAATATTAACTTCTTATCACCCATGAAAAAGAACTTCTGACTAGCATATATATATTCCAGCATTAGATGTTGTTTAAAACCCATTCCTAAGGGAGTAATTCTTTGTGATGTAATGAAGGAAGTGATTCATTTAGAAGTCATTCCATTTATTTTTGCTGGGTATTCACTGGCAACCTGGAGTCCCAGGTTCGATTGCCATACGAGCAAATTTTATTAAAAAAAATATGATATTGTTATATTAGATTTTATTTGTTGTTTCAAAAAGGATGAGCATTTCCATGATAAACGAGTATATAATACCCTACACCAGTCTGGTTAAAAGCCAACTAATGTTTGGATCCGAAATTCGAATGGGTTAAAATGCACTTGTGTCAAAAATTCTATAACATGATAAAAGAAGAGAAAATCGAAAATATAGCCCATATGGGCTATAGGTCGAAATAAGTATCGATCCTATCTAGAATCAATAGACTTTGTTCTTGGGACCGTGTGAGTCAGCGAACCAAATTTCATTGAAATATCTTCGCATTTGCCACCTGCACCGTGTAAACAAGCCAATGTTGGGGGGACCTTTTTATGGGCACTAGGTCTAAACATGGACCGATTTTAACCAAAATCAATAGACTTAGTCCTTGAACCGACATAGGTCGTTCTACCTAAAAATATCTTAATATTTGCGAGCTGTAGAGTGCGCACAAGAATGCATGGACAGATAGACAGACCGTCGGACGGACGGACAGACGGACAGACGGACATCGTTAAATCGAAACAAAAAGCGATTCTGAGTCGATCGGTATACTAAAAGGTGGGTTTAGGTCCAAAATTTTTTGGTGTTACAAACAGCAGTATAAACTTATTATACCCTGTTCATGTAGTGGTGTAGGGTATAAAAAGTCTATTAAATGAATTGTATCAAAATCACTTTTTAGGACCACTTTTAGAACAATAATGCATTAGAAGTAATACTTAAGTGATTTTTTGGATGTTGTTCAGAATTGCTTCTAAAAAAGCTGCGAAAGAAGCAAGGAAAGTATTTTGATCTAAATTGATACCATGCGATATAAACCGATAAAATTATCGGATAAAATTTCATCTGATTAATATATAATCTAATCAGTTAAGATTTAAACTACTACAATTAGATAAAAAGTGATAAACAACTTATGCAATTATATCAGGCCATTTTTCGGATGAAATGGTATATGGATCACACTAAGTTATATATTACCATATAAAGCTCCATTTTAATTTCTATTAATAGGGAGGTATAGGGTTTTTCAATAAGAGCGCTACAAAAGTTTTTTTTAAATAAAACAAAAACGGTTTTGGATATCAATGAAATTCTTTATTCCTGTGAAAGTACGTTCGATGCCATTATGTATGGAAATCGATCTCTTTTGCATGGCCAAAACGGGCACGCTTGCAGAAGTCCAGACGCTGAACCCAATTTTCGACGGTTTTCAAGCATAAATCGGCCGATACTGCTGCAATTTCACGTTCGATATTCGTACAAAGTTCATCAATCGTCGCTGGCTTGTTGGCATAGACCATAGATTTGACGTAGCCCCACAGGAAATAGTCCAACGGCGTCAAATCGCACGACCGAGGCGTCCAATCGACTGGACCATTTCGTGAGATAACACGTTCTCCAAACTTGGTTTGCAATAAATTGATTGTGACATTCGCTGTGTGGCTTGTGGAACCGTCCTGTTCGAACCACATGTCCTCCAAGTCCATATCATCCAATTGGGGCCAAAAATATTCGATTATCATTGAACGGTAGCGATTCCCATTCACAGTAACGTGCCGGTCTTGATCATCACGGAAGAAGTACGGCCCAATGACGCCGCCGGCCCATAAACCGCACCAAACCGTAATTTTTTCGGGATGCAATGATGACTTATGGAGTACGTGTGGATTGCTGTCTGACCAATAACGCATATTTTGTTTATTAACGAAGCCATTCAGCCAGAAATGAGCCTCATCGCTGAAGATGATTTTTCGATGAAAATCCGAATCATTTTCAAGTTATTGCTCAGCCCAATTCACGCACATACGACGCTTCTGGTGGTCAAGTGGCTACAGTTCTTGCGTCAATTTTATCTTGTAAGGATGTAGGCCAAGATCTTTTCGCAAAATTCGCCACAACGACGTCACAGAGATGCCCAACGCTTGAGAACGACGTGTGAGAGACACATTTGGGCTTTCTTCAACTGAAGCCTCAGCGGCAGCAATATTCTCGACACTACGGGCACTTCTTTGTCTCACTGGCATGGGAACATTTTTTACTGTGGATTCAAATTTTTTCACTAGACGCTCAATTGTTGATCTGCTAGGACGATTATGACGACCCTAAATTGGACGTAGCGCTCTTAACGTTGATGCCAGTGACTCCGAATTTCGGTAGTAAATTTTAATAATTTCGACTAGTTGTTGGCTCGTATATCTTTCCATCATAAAATGGCAAATCTTACTGAAGAGAAATGTCAAAAGAGCGGCAAGAAATATGGCGTCGTTTGCTGTCCTTGTCTTTCTAATTTTGTAGCGTCCCTGTTGAAAAACCCTTTATTTAATTTTAACTGGACATTCAGTACTCGGCTCTTAGATTATGAATTATTTTTATACACACAAAAAATTATTAGCTTAAATCATCTAATTAAAGATTTCTTTAAAATATAATTAATTGTTAAACAAATCCCGTGTAAAAAAGATTGGATCTTACCAGATCTCAGTAGATGTGATTGTATTAATTTTGTCCGCAATTTTGATATATAATCAGATGTAATTTCATTTTGACTTTAAACTAAAATTAAGGAACTTATACTTATAATTTGATCTTCCTACCGAAAAATTCATCGAACAAGATTTGTTTGGACATTTTTTTTAGTGCGACATCAAATAAGTAAGATTTAGTAGCAGATCTGGTACTTCATTTTACCAGATCTGTTCATATCTAGTCATGAAAATCACCCAATTCTCTAGATCACTTTATAAAGGGTGGCCCAAAATTACCGAAGGGGTTTTTGGATTTTCCTTATAATATTTTTTTATTATAATTTTTTTAAAATTTTTTTTTCAGTATTTTAAACGTGCCGGTGAAAAACGAGCCTTAAAAAATTTTCCAACATTGTCCGATATCGAACACCAGTGATGGAAACGGCGACACCCTGTTCATTTTCATAAAAATATGGCCCAGTTATCCTTTCCGACGAAACACCGCACCATATAGTACACTTAAATGGGTGTAATTGTCGCTGTTGAACTACTTTTGGATTTTCTGTGGCCCATATCCTGCAGTTTTGCCTATTAACGAACCCATTTAATTGGAAATGGGGCTTCGTCGCTCATAATTAAATTATGAATAAAATCATGATTTTCTTCAATTGTTCACTTATGTACTGCTCCACTTTAAATTCCCCAAATCCTCTTTACAAAATACTAAAAAAATATTATAATAAAAAAGTTATCAAGAAATCAAACCCTTTCGGCAATTTTGGGCCACTCTGTATATGGCCATAAAATGTATCAAATGTGGTATACCTGATCATACTCGTATGTGATTAGATCTGTCACCGGATCTAGTTAGATTCAATCATATCTATTTAGACCTAAACAGATCTGATTAGATCAGATCTAAACTTTTTCCTACGGGATATTTGAATTGTTTAATTGTTTCAACTATGAATGAATTTTGTATGAAAAATTTCTTTTGTAAACCTACTTTAACTTTATGAAACATTTATGAATTTAGGCATAAGTTTTTTTGTGCACCTTTAAAATAATGTTAATATTTTTGATCAAAATCTGTGCTAAAGGGGAAAATTTAAAAAAATTTTTCTTTAGAATTTAAAATTTGTTGTCTTTTTTTTTTATTCACATTTGACCGTTAAATTTTATCTACCCAAATAAATATCATCCTTGTAATGTACATAAAAAAAATTATTTATACAGTATATAGTTCAAATCCTATCTGTTGTCTATAGGGAAATCAATCTGCGCCATATTGTGACTCATAAAAATAAAAATGTTTTTATTAAAAACAAGCTACCACCAGCAGTAGTAGGTACCCAGTTGTAGAAGTACAAGTACCATAGACAATTCAGGCCAAACCAAAACTAAAAAAAAAATTCGACTTTAATATATATTTTTTTGTACTTAAAAATTGTTGCAACGATACGTTACGTTAACAAATGAGTAAATTTTTTATTCAATATGCAGAAATGCAAAAATATATTTATATAAATTGTTCAAATATGAAGAGGAAGGGGATGACCAGGACATACAAATGGCATGAAAAAATGCAAGTAAACATGTTGCTCTTTTTTTTCTGCCAAAAATAACCTTGATTTTTTTTTTGTTCATTTGGCATTGTTTTAATATAAACTAAAGTTTATTGCAATTTAAATACAAAAGAAATTCAATTGAAATAAAGCACGTGTTCATAGGCAGTCAGCATATAACATAAAGGCAAACAAACAAAGAAAAAAGGTTAATAGCTTGGACTTAAATGGTAAGGTAGTCATTTCTTTTTGTATCCCAGCAAAACAACACATTACTTAATCCTTATTAACATTATAAAATCGTTTATAAAATGGTTTGTTTGACATGCAATGACGCCTAAACGACCTAACCGATCGTGATGTGCCTAAAATTTTCTCAAAAATTGCACATAACCTGCAAGGAACTGTAGGCTACTGAGGATCGTGATGGGTACTTCTTTTAAATAGATATTTCTTGGCTTCTGTCCATATTTTAAAACACAAACAAGGAATGTACCCCAAATAGTACACACCGATTTGAATGAAACTCGGATATGTGATAGATAATAGAAATTTTAAGTTAAAATGTTTTTTTATGTTTAACCTCGAAGGTTTAGGGGTTAAAAAGAGTGTTCAAAAGTGACCCAATTTTTCGTTTTTTCGGTTTATTTCAAATTTGTTCCAAAGTAACTATGGGAATATTTGTTGTCAAATGAAAGATATTTGAGAGGCACATTTAACGGTATTTGAGAGGCATATTTACACATATTGTCTGTGTTAGGTAGTCAGAGGTTCCCAAATCTTTAAAAATATAGACCTTCGGGGAAATTCGTCTTAAACCCGAAGAAGCTCGAATATCGAAAAAAGCCAAAACACCCCCTCACTTAAATATTATAAGGATTAATATATCGTCGACCGGCCTGCAAAATGTCACATGTGATTTTTAATAGATTTTCAGGAGAGCGAAAAAACTGTTACAAAATCTACTTTTAAGATATTTTATTGGCATCATATGTCTTAATGATGATTTTACTAAATCAGGTCGTGAATGGATAAGGCATACGATGACAATAAAATATCTTAAAAGTAGATTTTGTAACAGTTTTTTCGCTCTCCTGAAAATCTATTAAACAACACATGTGACATTTTGCAGGCAGGTCGACGATATGTGAAAACCAAAACCACTTAAAATTTTGATGTTTTGAATTATACCATAAAGAAATAAGCATGATTAAGCATGTTTTATACACCAGTAAATAGTCTTCTCAAATGTCTTTAATTTGACATCAAATTTTCCCATAGTTACTTTGGAACAAATATGAAATAAACCGAAAAAACGAAAAATTGGGTAATTTTTGACCCCACTTTTTAACCCCTAAACCTTCGCGGTTGCACATAAAAAAATATGTCAACTTAAGATTTTTATTCTCTATCACATATCCGAGTTTCATTCAAATCGGCATGTACCAATTGGAGGTACATTCCTTGTATGCACTTATCAGTAAGTCATTATCTAATATTTTAAAATAATACAGAACGAGCTAACGAGTTATCATTACAAAGTAATGCTTGCATAAATCGCAACGATTACCAAAATTTTGCTGGGACTACCAGTAGTTCAATTTTGGCGAGGTCAGCCTTTATGCAACAGCTGTAATGTCAGTAACTAAAATGAATGTTATTGAAAAACAGGTGAGAGTTACATCCCAGCAAAAAATACTGCATACCTAGAAGCAGTTTTGGAAGGCATTATTTAATAACCGTGCGCTTCCTAAACTAATTCCAGGAGACATGCTTTTTGTTCGTGATGTCCCACTTGGTATGTCTCTTTTCAGCAGGTGGAAAGCGCTTCTTCCATGGCAATTAAGAAGCAATAAAATCAGGCCTTCATAAGCAATGAAATGCGCATTTTCTTCAGCTTCGAGATGCACTAAAATAATGTGTTCCCAGCAAAAAAAATTGCAAGTAGTGCTTTACAAACTACTTCTTTTAATGCTTCACAAGTATCCGTTAGTGTATTTTTACTGCTTTTTTAGAAGTCATTCTGAACAACTTGAAAAAATCACTTCTTTCATTACTTCCCAAGTATCTGTTATTACATGTTTATAGCTTTTTTAGAATTACTTCTGAACAACTTCAAAAAATCGCTTCTTTCATCGCAAGTATCCGTTTTTACATTTTTACAGCTTTTTTAGAATTACTTCTGAACCACATCCAAAAAATCACTTAAGTATTGCTTCTAAAGAGTAATTGCTCTAAAAGTGATTGTAAAAAGTGATTTTGGTATCATTTGGCATTTTCAATCAGAGGGTCCCGGGTTCGATTCCCGGCCGGACCAATATTTTTTTATTTTTTTTTATTCTATTAATTTTTTTTTAAATATTTATCATTAGTTTGTTTAAATTTAGTATTTTAAAATTTTTAAAAATACGTATATATAAAAAAATGGTGAGAAATTGATTTTTATGTGCCTGTAAAAATAGTACTGAAACCAATATTGTTTAATAAGTACTTTTATTGAAGAGAATAAGGAACAATATCTCGCATTAACAAAGTGGTGTCTTTATGCCAGTCAACTTTCATATCAAAGAATAGCTCAGCGGTAGAGCTCAGCGACTGGCAATCGTGAGGTCGCAAGTTCGATACCCGGTGGCGGCAATAAAAAACTTTTGTAAAATAAAAATAATATAATTTTTTTTTCTAAAAAAATTTTTTTTAACTTTTAATTGGTGAAAAAGAGTTTCCTTTGCACTCGTTTAAAAAGTACTGAAAAAAAGTTAAAGTCGGAGTACTCCTCTCCTATGACAATTCAATGTTAAAATAATTAGTGTTTATGTTAAAAAAGAAGTACATCTAGATCATCAATTGTAGTGCTTTTTCTACTGCTTCGGCATCTCTTTTTTCGCTGGGTATTTAATAAAATTAAAAGCACTTCACTCACTTCTCCAAAGATGCAGTAAAATACTTGCTTCAGTAATGCGCTAATAGAAATAAAGGACCCCTTCTGGAATTGAAAAAGAAAATTTTTCTATCTGATTCTTTTTCTTTTTTTTCAGGAGCTCCGGCAAAGTCCATTCTGGTAACTCTTTGTCGTAAAATCGATAATAAAATCTCTGGCTTCTTTCCTGCTTATAAAAGAAGCAGTTTAGAAGGCAAAATAAAAAAATGTGTGCTCGTAACAAATCGTATAAACAACAAAAGAAATCTCTACATTCGTTACTGCTTCAAAAGTATGGAGTTAAGAAGGCAAAGCAAATTAAAATGTATTTAATTTTCTGCCTTCTTTAATAGATTTCTTGAACTCATGAAGTTTAAGCGCTATTTTGGAAGCATACAAATGTAGTTACTGCTTACCAAATCAAGGTTATTTTTTGCTGGGATATAGAAGGTTATCTAACAACTCTAAACTAGTGCTGGTAAATAAATGGGGAGTGAGCATTAGATTTAGCAACATTGGAAATCAAAGTCAAATATTACATTGGTTAAATTTTCAGATGAACAATTAATGTCCGAATGTATCGTATGAGCGGAAGTGAGTAGAATTGGTCGTGCGTGCGTTTTTATAAGTTTTAGTCCATGAGTGTGCATAAGAGTGAGTTATACGTCCATGTGCAGTATCGTGTGACCAATGTTACAGTACCAAATATTGAAAAGTGACCAGTTTATCAAAACCAATTTGAAGGAATTGAAAATAAATCATCAAAGATATTTATGAATTCAAAAAATTAGAACACATGAAGGGTCCTGTAGTTTTATGTCGAATTCGAATAGAAATTACATTCAGAGATTCGAAATTGCGAGCTAAAAATTGAGGCTGTTAGTAAATAATTATTTTTTATTTATTCTTAATAAATTTTGGTGCTCCTTCAAGCTGGAAATCAAATCCAGAACATTCTGGTTGCAGAATTCATATCTAAAAGACAAAATACATTTTTATCCGTTATTTGTTTAACTTGTAAAAACCTGCTTGCAATTTATTCCATTATCTTAGGAAATATTTTTGCCAATATATAACCATTTTAGTTCTAATAATTTTTCTATTTCATAAAATCAATTGAAATTAGATTTTGTAAGTTGCATTTAGAAGTTTATTTTACTTTAAATCAATTTCCTGTTCCGTTCTATAACATCTAATGGTTTAAACATTTGAGTTATTTTTGTTATAGTTGCACATAACACTTTTCACAATTCATTTAAACTAAAAGCTTTCGTCCGAAATGTTCTTACGTATGTATGTATGTATGTATGTGCCTTTAATATAAATTATATGAGGCGTTCCATACCTATTGTATAGTTAGAAAAAAATTATATAGTATCAACGCCAAACTTACGGTATATGATGCGAATAAAAATGAAAGTAACATTTTTAATATTTCCAAAAAATGGGCGAAGTAAAGGATAATAGAGGAAGTAACTGAAAAAGTGTTTTGTTTTGCTCTATACTGTATATTATTTATAAAGCCACATTCACAATGATGCAGTACTCCACTCTGCAGAGTGGAGTGTACTTAAATAGAGATGGCATTATACAAAAAATATGTAAGTGCGAAAAAGAAAGGAACAAAATACACTCTGCAGAGTGGAGTACTCCAGCATTGTGAATCTGGCTTAATAATTTAAGGGAATTTGAAAAGTGCTAAAAATTTGACATGGATCAGTTTTATAGTCAGAACTAAGATCGATTTGTTACTTAAATATTTATTAAGTACGAATTTTTAAAACAAAAATTCTAACTTCAGAAATATTTAAAACAAAAATCGATCCTAGTTCTCATTATAACACTGGCTCTATCTGAGTAAAACCACCCAGCAAAAAAAGAGATGCCGAAGCAGTAGAAAAAGCACTACAATTGATGACCTAGATGTACTTTTTTTTAAACATAAACACTAATGATTTTAACATTGAGTTGTCATAGAAGGGGAGTACTCCCACCTCTTTTTCACCAATTAAAAGTAAAAAAAACTTCTTCGCAAAACAAAAATTATATTTTTTTATTTTACAAAAGTTTTTTTATTGCTGCCACATGGTATCGAATTTGCGACCTCATGATTGCTAGTCTAGCGCTCTACCGCTGAGCTATTCTTTGATATGAAAGTTGACTGGCATAAAAGCACCAGTTTGTTACAGCGAGATATTGTTCCTTATTCTTATTAAATAAGTGTAAAAGGTGCACTCCAATTCAATAGCTTTATTTTCGATCATGCCTATCAACGTTAAGTATTAAAAGGAAATCTACGTTAAACCGATTGGAGTATAAAAAAAAATTTAAACAGCTGGTGATTATGATGGTCCTCGTATAATCGAAAGTATGTAAGCAAAACTTTTTAGGTAGCCACTCGAAAAAGTTACACTAGATGTGAAAATGTATAAACGTTGAGTTTTCAACATTGATAATTAATAAAATAAAAAAAGTAAAAAAATATTAGTCCCGCCGGGAATTGAACCCTTAACCCTCTGTTTGGAAATGCCAAATGATACCAAAATCACTTTTTATGATCACTTTTAGAGCAATTATGCTTTAGAAGCAATACTTAAGTGATTTTTTGAATGTTGTTCAGAAGTAATTCTAAAAAAGCTGTAAAAAGATACTAACGGATACTTTGGAAGCAATGTAAGAAGTGATTTTTTGAAGTTGTTCAGAATAAATTCTAAAAAAGCAGTAGAAGTACACTAACGAATACTTGTGAAGCAGTGAAAGAAGTAGTTTGTAAAGGATTTCTTCCAATTTTTTTTGCTGGGAAAATAATTCCTTTATAATATTTTTTGAAACTGTAATTTTTAATTTGTTGTTGTTTTATTTCTTATATCAAAAGTTTAAAAGAAATAATTACACTAATCTTTTTAAATATTAGTGCAATTAAACTAGTTTCTGCTTTCACGCTTGCATTAGCTTTTGGATAATTTAGAATAAATCAGTTATTCAAAAATAAATCAATATTTTTAGCATGAATGTATAATTAATCTTTAAGCATAAGTTGCGTACACTCAACCAAAAAAGTCTATAATGGCTACTGAAAATTTTGCTATTACTACGGGAAATTTAACTGTTTTGAGCCCAGCGGTATTTTTTTGCTAATTTTAGCAACACATGTCTGCAGATCTGTAGTACAACAAAATTAGTAGAACAAATTAGTAGTCGCTACTAAATTTTAGCAAAATTGTTGTAAACTGCAATTCAAAATCGATTTGCTAAAATCAGTTAAAAAACTTACTAAATATCAATAATTGTAGTACAATGAAATTAGTATAAATAATTAGTTGCACAGCTACTAAATTTCAGTAAATTGTTGTAAACTGTAATTTAAAATCAATCTGCTGAAATTAGCAAAAAAGTGTATCAAAAAATAAAAAAACTGTAAAATATAAAAAAAATAAAAAAAACCTTTTTTTCTTTCGATTTTAACAAGCGTCAAAATTGCAAACGGTTCTCGAGTTAGGTATTATCTTTTTATGGATTGGAGATATAATAAAATTTTCTGAGTGTTAATTCCAAACTAAGAATATATCAATAGTAACAAATATAAACTAAACAAGAATTGTAAAAAATCCAAAAAAAATTTTTTTAAATTAGTATATGTATTTTCCTGCTAAATTTAGCACTCGGTTTTGAAAAATTAGTAAAATGTTTTGCTGAAATCAGCAGCTAGAATGAGTAAAAAAATCCGCAATTTGTAATAAGAGAATAGCAAAAATGATTACTAAAAAAATTGTATTAAAAAATAGTAAAGTACGATGGGAAACTCTTTACAAATTTTTTTACTAACTTTTTTATCTGAGTGTAATAAAAAAAAATTTTCACGGGAGAATTGTGTAGAATTTGTTTTCACGCAAATTTAGTGTGCAAGTCTATTATTTTCTGGTGAAAAAGTGACATTTTGGGTTTACTGTGATTGTGTCCTTCTAATAAAATAAAAAAAAAATGTTCATATTCTACGTGAAAAACAATTTACGGTGCTTTAACCCCAAACAATGAAAATTTTATGTTATTTAAAAACAAAACACTTTTTTTTGGGAAATTTCTTAAGCGTCAAAATGTGCTGCCAGTTGCTTGCATCTCTGTATTAGTTTAACACCCTCTCTTTTGTTGCTGCCTGCTGTTTGCTGCCTTCGATGTGAACAGGCTATTAACTATAAATTAATTTTTCGTTTAAATTCTGGCATCACTATCGTTTATTTTCTCTCTTCTCTCAAATAAATTGTAATGCATTAAACACATAGACGACTGCGGCTACACGACTACACGACTACAAATGCTGCTGGCTGCCATTGTAGTCGTGTAGTCAGCTACTTAATTCTTTTGAAAACGACAGCAACATAGTAAACAGCAGATCCTAAAAATTTGACGTTTTGATAAATATTAATTTTTTTTGGTTTGTGCTTCTAAAATAATGGTTGAGGAATATTTTGTTAATTTTGTAAGATCCATTTTTTCTTACAAAACATCACAATAAAATTATTTCCAAATATTAATTAATGAAACATAATTCTATATTTAATTCCTATTTTTAATCCCGTATATTGTTCATATTGCGAACATATTTTTCAAACTTCATTTAAAAAAAGTACTTTTCTCTAGGCTGGCAAGACCATTTGAAAATGCTGCGACAGAGTGATATTTGGATTAGTTAGTTTGTGATTGACTGAAAAAACTAGTAATTTTCAAAGTTTTTGTAACAGCGAAATTTTTTCCTGTAGTTTCCATGATCAGAGAAAAATGTTGTTAACTCATCACAGTGGTTCAGAATCAAATTATTTTGAAAATAATTCAGCAATTTAGAAATAGTTAACCTAGAAAGGTTTCTTTTAACTATGAACGACACCATGTAATTCACTATTTAAAGCCTGAAAAATATATTGCATTTAATTTTTCTTTAGATGATAGAATATTTTTTTGCAAACATAATCAATATTTTTCCGAAAAATTGGCTTGATTTCGCTCTGCAGAAAACTGGACCAGGTTTTTGAAAAAATGCAAAATTTTAGGCAGCCTTTCACAATGCTCGAGGGGGTCTGGTTTGGTTTCAAGTGGCACTGTGAGCTCGGCCGAAAAAACTTAAGCTCGAAATTACTTTGACTTCGACCCTAAGAAATTTCATAGTAATCCAAACCGCCGGTAAGAAATCACTACATTATTTCCAAAATATTTTGATTCTGCCGCACAACGCGCAGACGAGTTGGTCTAAATTTAGAACAATAAAAAAAACAATTTTATAAACCTTTTTGTGTACTTTCATACATTTTTGGATAATTTTTGACCTACAGTTGCGTAATTTCTTGTTTTACTGGTGGCAACACTGCATATGACGTGCTATGATAAATTAAAAAGCGATTAAAGACATTTTTTTTTTATAAAAGAAATAAGTAAGAATTTGTGTAAAAAAAAGAGTATCCAAAACCGTGACCGAAATCCGATTAATCGGCTTTTTTAATTTCGAAAAACCGACTGGTTTCGAATAATTCCTTAATTCGAAAAAACCAAAAACCGATTATTATTTGTCGGTTAACTGATTTTTTTTTAAACATGATTTTATTAAACCTATTTTTAAGCTATTTGGTCGAAAATTCTATATTTCGATTCAATTTTATTTTTAAAATATTATTTTAATTAACGAAACTGCAGTTTTGTTCTCTTTTATATAAAAAATAATAATGTCTTTTCACATGTATTTATTCAAATAAATGTGAAACAAACATTTTTTGTAATCGTTTGAAATATTTTTTAAATACCGAGTGACTGACAAATGTTGCTACAAAAAATGTAATAACTTTTTTTCAGTGTAATTAATCGGTACCATTTTTTTACTTTGAGTGATTGGTATTTCAATTTTAGAAAAATGTACCATTGGAAAGATGAAACAAGAACTGTTAAATCTACAAACATTTTAGTTATATTTAAATAAATTTTAGTTGAATGCAAATAACATTCTATACTGCTAAAATCAGTATAAATTTTTACTGAAGATTAGTAGACTGAACCCAGCAGAAATTACTGCTTGCTTGGAAGCAGTTTTGTCAGGGAAAGTTGAGCAGTGAAGCGATTGCATTATTGAAGATATCATTCCTGATATTTGTTCGAGATAGCTCGCGTGAAAGCGCTTGTTTCGAGATCCGAAAAAGCATGAATTCACCGCTTTTAGTTAGTGCTCCCGTTTTTCTTTTAAAATGTCGATAATTCATGCCTTCTCGGAAGTGCATATTATAAAGCTTTTCAACTATTTAAAATCATGCCTTCTCAAAACCACAATATTCCTGCATATTTTTTCGTGAAGAAAAAATGTCTCTTATTTTTAGTAAAACCTCTTATTTTCATTAAAATAACGTTTTTCCGCATTTTAAAAAATTTTGATAAAAGAACCGCAAAAATATTTAAACAATCAAAATGTATTGCTCATTTCATGCCTTTTTGAAAAGCACAGCAAAAAGCGATGTAAACAATTAATCAAATTAGGCCTTTCATTAGTGCTGTTTACGAAGCTATATATTTTTAGAAGCGGTAAAAGTAGCAGTAAGGAAGCAGTCAACGTTTTCACTGCTTTGTACATTTTTGCTGGGAAAATAGCTAAAATAAATAGTAAGTAATTCTGCTGATTTCAGAACAGCAGATTATCTTCCTATTACAAAAAATATAAATTAAATTTTTGGAATGTAATTGCTTTTCTGTAATATTTATACCCTACACCACTATGTGGTCAGGGTATTATTTTAATTTACTAATATTCAACACTTTTTTTTTTTTTGTTGACTTCAGAAGTGTAATTAATGACTTATAAAACTATTTTTTCATACAAAATTCATTTATAAGGTTTTCAAATTATTATGCATAAACACTTTATTATTGTATTTTTTATCGTTATTAAGCAAATATGAATACTGTTTTTGTGAAATTATCTTACAATAAGAGCGTTGTAAAAGTTTATTAATGACACTCATATACTTTTATTTAAATTAAATTGTTTATTATTGAAATTTTCACTAAACGTGTAGTTTTTTGTTCAATGATTTATTTGTGATAATTATAATAATTGTTGATATTTCAAAATCGTTTGTTAAAATTGGCTGGAATTTCAACAAATGTGTTTGTTGGCTAGTTAATTGAAATAAATACAACAATAAAATAACAAACATGTTGCTTGTATTTCCAAAATCAATTGTAGGCTCAATTCTAATTAAAAGTTTAATTGTATTTACAAACAGTTTATTTGTATTTACAAACTATTATTATATGTTGTAAGTTAGTTTGACATTGATACATTATACTTTTTCCTAAAGCGGGATATTTTGTATAGAAAGCAACATATACTTATACAATGTAGTGAAGGTAGAAAATGGCCAAAGTACACAGCTGTGATGTGGTGATATAATACTAATTAGCAATAGACCACATTGTTGCCACAAGTTGTTACGAATTGAAACAATATTAGCTTTTAATAGCAAATTTGACTTTTTAATGTTCCACACTTAAAATATGAAGTGAAGTGTGAAGGGAAGAGTTTAGGTAAATTAATTTAGAGAAAATATTTGAATTTAAACTACATCGTTTAAGTGTATTTTAAATAAAAAATTCAAACATAATTTGTGCAGATTTTTTGTTCTTAAATTTGCTTTCTTTTAATATGTTTTATTAAAGGAAACGGATGTTATATAAATGGTTATGTATTTATATAATTTTTTTATTTACAAAAAAATTTTTATCTACTGTAATTTTATTATCCATCTAAAGTTTTATGAAATTTTAGCTTTAAGTTAAAGGCCAAATTGTGACTGATGAAAATAATAAACTAACAAAAAAGTTGAAGCAGGTGTAAATCTAGATTTACCGTAATATTTTATTTTATACTTGGTATACCTACGTGCATACACAAATATATTTATACTAAGGTACTATGGATTGGGAATTTCAAAACTCAGCAAATATACTAACCAATATCTATATGGGTGTTATCAAAAAATGTGATAAAAACCGTGTAACCACCTAATTTCTAATACATGGATTACATTTGAGTTACATATTTCGATATATATCAGCGCATTGTCACCTGTTTTACAAAATTTATATCAATCTGACCAATTTTTGGTTAATACATAAAATTTGTGACCAATTTTATAGGCCAAATGTAAACTCCGTAACAAGTAACTCATAAGGTTATTTAAATTTAATAGCTTATATTTTAATAACCAATAAAGCTAAACACTAACTATAAGAATTTTTATGAAGAGGAAAAGTGATATTTTTAATAAAAATTAATACATTTTAGAAACATTTTCGTATGTCTTAGCTATCACGATTTCAACTCTGTAACGAATTTTCGTCATAATTTTTGATAAAAATGCATATACCAGAATTTTGGAGTTATCTATTATTTATATTGCGAAAAGTATAATGTTATTTATACTCAAATGATCGCTGGACTGTAAGTAATCATCCAGTATAACAGACTTGAAGCTTTTCTGCAGCATGTAACATTCTCGAGATGAAAAAAGATGTCTTTAATAAGATTTGAAAAAATATTGTAAACTCCGTTTCAAATTTTTACACCAAACTATTTAACGAGTAAGAAAAACAATATCATATTTGGATTTACCTTGTAGGCATCATGCGATTTTGTTTCGGAAAAAAAATTCTGACAAAGCGTTTCTGAAAGAAAACGAAAAAAGTAACCAAATGTAAACTCCGTAACTGTAAACTCCGTAACCACAATTGTTTGCATCAGATTTCATTCAAATAAATGCAGATAAATGTTTAAAATATTTTAAAATAACCATAAACAGAGGTGATTCAACTAATAATTTTGCGTCAAATAAAAAAAAAGTTATCAGTTGATTTTGCATTTCATTGGTTTTGAATCGATATTTCGAGTCATTACTAACATTAGTTTGACAAATTAAATTTGTTTCACACAATTTAATAATTTTTTGATCGCGAAATGTTATGTTTTTAATATATTATTTTGTAACTGCGCAACCGCTGTTAGGATTTTAAAAAATTTTATATTTTTGAAAAGCATTTAAAAGGACCAAAAATACAAAATTAAAAAAAAAATTAAAATTTTTTTCGCGGAATGAATTGTATTTTTATTCGCAAAACCGCCAATTTGATCAACACAAATTATATATCATTGGAAAGCAAGTTAAAAACCCAAATACGAAAAACTAATAAATTGAAGAAAATTCGTACGCAATTTTTTTTGTTATATCTTTTGCTTGAAGAAATGTAAACTCCGTTACAACAAAAAAAATTAAAATTGTGCAAAAAAAGTTATTGCGACAACTTGTAGAAGAGATTTTCTTCAATTAGGTTTATAATGACTAAACTTACTGATTCCATTAAGAAAAAACCGAAATATTAACACTTTTTGCTTCTCACAAATTTGGCCCAAAAATTTATCACATTTTTTGATTTCACCCATATATACAAAACTCTGGAATATTTCGAATGAATATTTTAATTTTGGATCAGAGTTGTTTAATAGTTTCAGAAAACCTATATAGTTTTTTCAGATTCGTGTTATAATATTGTTCCAAAAATATTTGCAAATTAAAAAAAGACTTTATTTGAAATGTTAAGAATTAGTTTTGAGATTTTAGCACATCTTATTAACTTAATTTAGTTAATGTTTTTTTCGCCAAAAACGAATTTGAAAAACTCTTAAAATTTATTAAAATTAAAGATATTTAAATAAATAAATGTTTGTTTTTTTGATTTGAGATCATACAAGTAAACTATAGAGAAGAAAAAATGTAAAAAAAAATTCGATAATGCCAGTAGGATAGAATACGTATTTTCGGGTACAGCTATAGACCCATCATCAGTATCGTATGCTTTTATGGATTAATATTTAATGATGATCTATTTATATTGAATTTAAGCAACGACCATATAGACTAAAGACAAACCACCAACCTCAACTGCTGTTAAAAAGTCTCTTTAATTTTATATGCAAACTAGTTTTAAGAGAAACAGTTTTTAGTGGTTTTTTTAACGCTAATTTTTTAATATTAATAAGCAAAATTTTGTGCTAATTATATAAAACTAATGCAGAGAACATATCAAACAACACAAGTGCACTTTACAATTTAATTAAAATTGCTTAAAAACAATAAAAATAGTTAATTAAAAATACCACTTTTTCACGTTTTTTGTTATTTTACATTGAAACTCTCTTAAAACCAGTTCAGTTTTTCAGATGAGAGCCGTGGATAGTGCCTGATTTAAACAAATAAACAAATGTTAACAACTAAATTAGACTAACATCAACGAAATTTTAACAAAGCTATTTTGTTGCCTCTGTTATTACTATTTTTGCTTTGAACTTTAATTCTTAAAGAATCGCATACATATGTACATCTCAACACACTAGATACGGTGAAAATATACATAATTTAAAATGCCTAATTCTTTACTATTAACATGCATTTATGTTGTAGCTTAAAAATAATTAGAATATGCAATTAAAATTTAAAATTAACGATTCGTTGTCGTTCAATAAATCTGTGATTCAGAGTTGAATAGAATCAGCTGCGATACTTTAAGAATTAAAGTTCAAAGCAAATCAAACAAAAAACTTTCATTTACCAATTAAAAGGATCAACTATACATATCTTCATACAATTAAAGATATTCTAAATTTTGTCCCATAGTGTAATATGTATGATTATTTTGCTTCTTTTCTACACGTTATGTTGAATTGTTATTATTCTTTTCATTGTCTGTGTATGTGCATGAATTATTAAACATTCATCTGTGATTATAAATGTTAAAATATTTTTCTTTTCGTTTGCCTAACTTCTGCTTCATAATAATATGGTGATTTGTATATTTGGGAATGTGTGTGATTGCATTTAAAGGTCTACCATAAACTTCCTTTTCCCTAATATCCGCCATAAAAAGGCGAAGTAGTATGTATTGTTATACGTTTATATGTTGTTAGTTATAAATAGGGCTAGGAAGTTCATATAATTATAAGGTCTATTTACAACATGTGTATTAAGAGCCAAAAAATATACATTTAAATTTTTAAAAATATGCACTTTAAATATTTTTTAAAATATTTTGTATGTAAAGACCGCAGCAAATGAATTTTAAAATAAATTAAATTTCAGTGGAAACCTGGATCACTAACATTTCATTAAATTCAACTTATATTTTCTTTAATAAATTGAATCAGAAATTGTTTTTTTTTTCTTAATAAAATCAATGCTACGAATTCTCTGTATTTTATATTATTTTTTTTAATGATTTATGAATGTAGTCAAAATTTACATTTCTTCTATAAATACTACTTAGGCCCGATTACTAAATGTCCAGTTAAAATTTAGAAACTATATTCTGGAATACAAATATATTCTTTTTACATACATTTGGAATTTTATCAAATACATTTGGAGAATTTTCAAATACAGATTTAAAATTTTTAAATACAAATGAATAATTTTGAAATACATTTTGAAAATTTTAAAATAAATTTTGGACAATTTTGAAATTGGACAAATATCAAAAGTTTTTGGACAATTTTAAAACATTTTTGGACAATTTTTGGACACTTTTCAATGATTTTTGGACAAATTTAAAACATTTTTGGACAATTTTGAATGATTTTTGGACAATTTTGAAACATTTTTGGAAAATATTAAAACATTTTTGGATAATTTTTAAACATTTTGGACAATTTTGTAACATTTTTAGACAATTTGAAAATATATTTGGACAACTTTAAAATATTTTTGGACAATTTTAAAACATTTTTGGATAATTTTAAAACATTTTTGGAAAATTCTAAAATATATTGGGAATTTTCTGAAATAAAAGTGAAAATGTAAAAGTATTAAGATTTGAGGAATATTTGCGATATACAGTATTAAACTCCATAGAAAATTAACTGAAATTTTTTATATATAAAAACTGAAAAAGTTGGTTAAAATGTTATTCGTATCAGTTAAAAAATCTTGTGTCACTAGGGTGACGTTGATACAATATACATACTTTTGTTTTAGCTGGAAAATTGGCAATAAAGCCAATATGTATTTATATGAACTTCCGAGCCCTAGTTATAAAATACCAAGGGAAAAAGAACGAACAAAGTTTTATGATATTATTACTTTCGAGATTTATTAAGATTAGTGTAGTGTAAACGTAAAACAAGAAAATAATGAAGAAGAAAAAAATCCAAGCGTATAGCAACATGTATTTTTGCATCATTTTTCTAATACTACCAGTCGACCTCTTACTTTCTCCGTGGATCAAGAAGATAATTTTTTGTAATTTGTCTATGTGCGATTTTATTTTTATATTCTAGAACGACCTTCAAAGGTTTTTTTTATTTAAAGCAGAAGAAAATTTTAAATATAATAAGGTTTTTTTCTTAAGAATTTATATTACGCGAGTGAGAAAACATCTGTTATCAATACCCTACATAATAGAAAGAAACATTTTGACACAACTGGCAATGAAATATGCCAATTCATGAAAACAGATATGTACAATGTTGCGCAAAACAAAAGCAATAAAACTTACGTTAATTGATTAAATCTTTAAAAGCGTACACCTAGGGAAAAGATTGGTTGGAATTCGAGTAAAACCCTCAATATATATTTCTTCTGAAGTAATTTTATTTGAAATTATCTACCTATTTAACATTTTTCTGAGCGCTCAGAAATTGTGACTCACAACCCTACGGGAAATTTTAACAAACTGTCACCGAACTGGCCCCTTTATATGAAATAGACTGGTCACTTTTACATGGCGTTGTCATAGGAGGGGGAAATTGACCCTCTGTGAAATGTCACAAGTCAAATCCAAGGACAGGTCCCTAAACTTTGTTTTTTTATGAGAGTTCAGTAACCTGTCCTAGGATTTGTCTAGTGACATGTCACAAGGGGTCAATTTCCTCCTCCAATGACAACGCCATGTAAAAGTGACCAGTCTATTTCATATAAAGGGGCCAGTTCGGTGACAGTTTGTTAAAATTTCCCGTAGGGAAGAGAGACGAAAATATTATCAATTTTAGTGCGCTCAAATTTTAGAGTCACAATTGACTCTTATTTATGAGCTTATTTGAAAATTTTTTAAGAATTTTTCTATACTCATAAATAACTCAAAACTGAATCATAAATGACTCATAAATGGCCCAGAAATTCTGAAATGTTCAATAATGCTCATATTTCAGAAAGAGGCTTCATTGGCAAAGAAAAACAACCTCATATAGCTATGATTTCTAAGGTCCAAGGGCTCTTTTATAAGTCTTTTCGGACTCCAATTCTATACTCTAATTAAATTATGTTAAAATTTACCCCAACTTATAGTAGGAAACTGTACTCCTACTATAAATTGGGTAAATTTACTATATGTGTGTAATTGAAAAAAAAATACTTACATTATGTTTCAGTTGGTGCACAAATAATGTGTAGTTTTACATTGAAAGTGCGTGACAATGAAATAATATTTTGAAATTAGCGTGTTAATTTAATAAATTTGTGAGTAAGAAAGTTTTTTTAATGTACGCGAAAAAATCCAAAAAATGCTCGCTCAATAATCCACAGAATGTGCATAAAAATCCCCCAAAAATGCGTTTATTTACCACAGCTGTACTTAAAGTTAAAACACCAAAAAACATTTTTTGTTTAATAAAACAACAAATTAATAATTATTTTTAATTTTTGAATTAAAAAATACACAAATTATTTTTTCGGACTTTCTATATTTTCATATACATATTTAGTTAGAATATTGTTCTACCTCAAGTCCAAATTCTAATATGATATTGTCATATTAGAGTTTACTTGTTGTTTCAAAAAAGGTTGATAGTTTTCATGATAGACACTACAATTGTTTCGTGGGCATCGTGAAATAATTCCTATACGTAGAACAGAATATGCCAAAAATGAGCCAATTAATCGTATTTTGAATTTATTAAATATACTTTATAATGATAAAGATCTCAATTTAGATTTTTCGAAATCAAAAGATAATTTTAAATATAATTTATTAACTTATTTAAAATAGTTTTAAGTAAATTGTATCTAGCCTGTAAGGATTGTATTTTTTGGCTGAATAAATACTTACAATACCCTACACCACTATGTGGTCAGCGTATTATAAGTTTGTGCTGATGTTTGTAACACCAAAAAATATTGGTCCTAGACCCACCTTATAGTATACCGATCGGCTCAGAATTTTTTTTTATTTCGATTTAACGATGTCCGTCTGTCCGTCCGTCCGTCTGTCTGTCTGTCTGTCTGTCTGTCTGTCTGTCTGTCTGTCCATGCATTCTTGTGCGCACTCTACAGGTCGCAAATATTAAGATATTTTGATGAAACTTGGTACACCGACTTATGTCGACCCAGGGACGAAGCTTATTGATTTTGGTGAACATTGGTCCATGTTTAGACCTAGTGCCCATATAAGGGTCCTACCAAAATTATATGGTTTATACGCTGCAGGTCGCAAATATTAAGATATTTTGATGAAATTTGGTACACGGACCTACGTTGGCCCAAGGACGAAGCCTAGTGATTTTGGTGAACATCGGTCCATGTTTAGACCTAGTGCCCATATAAGGGTCCTACCAAAATTATATGGTTTATACGCTGCAGGTCGCAAATATTAAGATATTTTGATGAAATTTGGTACACCGACCTATGGCAGCCCAAGGACGAAGCCTATTGATTTTGGTTAACACCGGTCCATGTTTAGACCTAGTGCCCATATAAGGATCCCCCCAAAATTGGCTTGGTTACAAACTGCATGTCGCAAATATTAAGATATTTTGATGAAATTTGGTACACAGACCTATGTTGGCCCTAGGACGAAGCCTATTGATTTTGGTGAACATCGGTCGATGTTTAGACCTAGTGCCCATATAAGGGTCCCCCCAAAATTGGCTTGGTTACAAACTGCAGGTCGCAAATATTAAGATATTTTAATGAAATTTGGTGCGCTGACTCACATTATAGAAAATTTTGACGCAAGCCCCATTTTAACCCATTCGAATTTCGGATCCAAACATTAGTTGGCTTTTACCCAGACTGGTGTAGGGTATTGTATAGTCGGCATGCCCGACTTTAACCTTTTTACTCGTTTATTATACCCTACACCACTATGTGGTCAGGGTATTATAAGTTTGTGCTGATGTTTGTAACACCAAAAAATATTGGTCCTAGACCCACCTTATAGTATACCGATCGGCTCAGAATTTTTTTTTATTTTGATTTAACGATGTCCGTCTGTCCGTCCGTCCGTCCGTCTCTCTGTCTGTCCATGCATTCTTGTGCGCACTCTACAGGTCGCAAATATTAAGATATTTTGATGAAATTTGGTACACAGGCCTATGTTGGCCCAAGGACGAAGCCAATTGATTTTGCTTAACACCGGTCCATGTTTAGACCTAGTGCCCATATAAGGGTCCCCGCAAAATTATATTATTTATACGCTGCAGGTCGCAAATATTAAGATATTTTGATGAAATTTGGTACACAGACCTATGTTGGCCCAAGGACGAAGCCTATTGATTTTGCTTAACACCGGTCCATGTTTAGACCTAGTGCCCATATAAGGGTCCCCGCAAAATTATATTGTTTAAACGCTGCAGGCCGCAAATATTAAGATATTTTGATGAAATTTGGTACACAGACCTATGTTGGCTTATTGATTTTGGTGAACATCGGTCCATGTTTAGACCTAGTGCCCATTAAGGGTCCCCCCAAAATTGGCTTGGTTACAAACTGCAGGTCGCAAATATTAAGATATTTTAATGAAATTTGGTTCGCTAACTCACATTATAGAAAATTTTGATACAAGTCCCATTTTAACCCATTCGAATTTCGGATCCAAACATTAGTTGGCTTTTAACCAGACTGGTGTAGGGTATTGTATAGTCGGTATGGCCGACTTTAACCTTTTCACTCGTTTTTACTTAAACATTTGCTAATATTATCTGCGCTAGCCTCAGCTGGATCAGTAATTGTGGTATGTCTTTAAAACATTTACAATTGAGAGGTAACTTTACATTTTGTTTGTCTAAAAGATTTCGATTCACATTATTTCTTCTTTCCAGGCATGTTGAATGTTATTCCTGCGAATTAGCAAGGTTCACTTGTGGTGATTTTCTAAAAACAGAGCCTCAGATTTTGCTGACGTTTTTTTTAAAAACTATCAGATTCTGAGTACTTTTCTTATAGAAAAATCCTTAGATTCTGAGGACTTTTTTCTACAGAATAACCCTGAACATTTCTTAAAATAGCCTCAGATGATATTTAAAAGAAAAAGCTGTGATTCGGAACACTTTTTCCGGATTTTGAGGACCCTGCCTATAAAAAAAATCAGGATTTCTCTTCCGGAAAAGCTCTCTAATTATGAGGAAGACTTATAGAATATCCCTAACTTTCTGATGAATTTTTTTCATCTGAAAAAAAAACGTTCGCTGAATCTGTGACATTTCAATAGAAGAAAGTCCTCAAAATCTGGGATTTTTTACAGGAAAATCTTAAGAATCTGAGGAGTTTCTTGTAGGAAAAAGAAAAAAGGTACCCCTATGGAATATAATGTGTATCAAGAAAAACTCTACTCAAAATCTGAAGTTTATATTAAGTTTAAATAATATTATAATATTTATAGTTAATAAAACATAAAAAAAAAATTTATTCTCTTATTATTGGCCGGTATTATGGATTTTATTTGGTAAATTTTTATACAAACTTAGTAAATTTAGACATTTCTAAAAAAAATTTACCCATTTTCAATGTAAATTTATAAATTTTGTGTGTAATTAAAATATGCATCATGTGTGTAATTTGCTTTATTTACGCACTAGGAGTAAATATACCATATTTATAGAAGGAGTTAAGTTTCCTACTATTAGTTGGGTAAATTAAAACAAAAATTAATGAAAGTGTACCCTGTCCACGAAGTGGTGTAGGGTATAAATATATTGAGTTTTTAAATAAAATTCCCAAAAGTTATTAAAAATATCAGCGTAAGTTATATTTATAATTCTGATGCATGCTCACGTGAGTGTTTAAAAAAATTACTCACCGTTACGAAATTCTCATGAAAAATAGTAAACATTACTAAAAATCTACAATGAAAAAACCAAACTCTCCCACGAACGACAAGCAAATTTTTTATTCGTACTTACGATCAAGTGTGATTCACGAACATTTCATGTCACGCTCCCATCTCTACACAGAGGGAATTTTGCTGGACGAGTTTTAATGAAATTTTTCAGTAATGTAATGAAGTTTTCTTCACGAAAATTTAATTTTAATGAAACTTTTTCATTGAGTGTATGAAATTTTTAATAAATAAAATGAAATTTTTCATAACATTTTATGAAAATTTCCATTAATTCAATGAAAAGTTTCAATTGACAAGTTCCAAAATTAAATTAAGAATATTATTCTTAGATCTAGAAAAATAATATCAAGAAGTTTGATCAATATCGGCTCAGGAATATCTGTTATATTAATATGTATGTTTAAAAAAAATTAAAATCTTCTCAAATTTGACCTCTGACCTTACACAGGGGCAATTTAATGTATTTATATTTTGTCCTAAATTTCAGGATTGAGATATTTAATCTTTTGTTGTTATATTCCGGCCAAAATCGTGTGAAATTAAAAAAAGAAAAAAGAGAAATTTGCTTAAAAATAAATGCCAAAAATCGCTGTTTTCTCGAAATCCGCTGAAATAAAATCTCTGCCGCAGCCAAATTAAAAAACAAAATCATACAATTTTTGTAGTTTTTTTAATCTCTAATATGTTCTTAATAAAAACTTGAAGTTTAATCTTTGATTTTTTAAAATTTCTTAAAAAAAATTTGAAAAAATTTAAAATTGTAGATTTGAAAACAGTGTTTAAGAATTCCAACCTTCTTAAGCACTAATTTAAAATGAGTTAGCAAAACACAATAGAAAAAAATAATTCTTATCTGAGTTCGTGGAACTTATAGAATAAAAAAATGTTTCTGTAGTAGATTATTTCAATAAATTTTAAAATTTGGACCCGAATTTCTTGATTAAATGGCCTGCGACACATCAATTGCCTGGGGAAATTGTTATAACTCGTATAATTTTTAACCGATTTAAGTTTTTATTACTTTATTACAAAGAGAATTCACTCTAAATTACGTTTCTTTAGTGATTTGAATTCGAATTAGTTTTAAAATATCAATTTTTTGGAGAAAATGCACAAAAAGTCATATTTTCCCCTCGTAATCGGTGTTCCAAACTTCAGGGCCGATGCGGCACGTCTTCCCGATGTCCGATTATACTAATTTTTTGGAGGACGTAGTTTTACACCCAAATAAATATTTCCAGTGGGTAGCACGGTTAAAAACTCAAAAAAAAAAAATTTAATACAATTTTTATTATTTTGGATTATAAAATTTTTTTATAAATCATATTAATTTTTTCGAAGCATCAATAAGGAATTTCATTAATTGAATTAAGCTTATTATAAAATTTTATTAAACTTTTTAATTCAATGAATTCTTTCATTTATATATTTGTACATCCTTAAAATATGCTACAATTTTTGCATTCCACTCCAGCTTAGCAACGACAACAACCAACTGTAATAAATAATAATAAATGAAATTGATTCATAGATTTTATGAAGCTCTTCATTGGCTGAATGATTTATTTATTGGAGGAGTGGTCTATTCATTTTATGAAGAGTTTCATTAATTTTATGAACTTTTTATAAACATTGAATTTAATGAAACCTGTTACGTAGATTTTATGAAAAGTTTCAATGGACGAGTTCCAGTGACAATTTTCATTGAAACTATGAAGAACTTCATTACTAAATTGATGACAATTCTCTCAGTGCAGTGTAAACAACACCAATAGCATCCCAATAAAAGCTGAAAGCTAATATGTATTTCAATATTTATTTTTGAGAGAAAGTAGTAAAAAAAATTAAAGTTATTTATTTAGTATATTTTACGGTTAGCGGTATTTTAAATTAATTCGTTAGGGTTTTTTTTTGGGATTAACGGTATTTTAAATAATTTTATTAGGGGATTTTAAAGTTAACGGATTTTTTTAGATTATTATTATTATTATTAGTGCTATTTTAAGGTTAACGGTAGTTATTTTAAAAGGGTTTTAAGTCGTTATCGATATTTAAAAATTAGTGTTTGCCAACCATGATTTTTTTTTAAGGCCCTATGCTCCTTATAGGAACCGAGGGAACATACATATATATATATATATATATAACCATGGTTTTTAAGTAATGCTGTAAATAAGGTCGTATCATAATCGGTAGTTCATAAAATAATGTTACCCCATTGTCTTTTCTACACTGGGAATATACTTAAAATGAGAGCCAAATTTTTGGAAAAATAGAAAAAGCTGTTCCACATATAACTTAAATTACCAACAGCCTGACAAACATAAATACTCGTAATATATTTCTTCAGCCTTTAAAGTACATAGTTTACAAAAAGGACAGTCAAGAAGAAAAAAATAAACTTCAACAACATGCACAAAGAAGAAAGGAAAATGTACAAGAATCTTTGGTTAATGATAAAATCATATAAAGCCAGATGAGGATGATGATGCTGATGATGGCTGAAGTATTAGTTTCAAGCAGCTTTTTTATCTTTTTTTGTAAAAAAAAAACGTTTACAAAATCTTAATTCTTCAAGGATTTTTATTCTTTTTGAAAAAAGTTTTTTAAAAAACAAATTTATAAACAACTTCAAAAAAGTTAAAGAATATAAAAAGAAATCA
Source organism: Leucophora obtusa (assembly GCA_949987735.1). Classification (NCBI taxonomy): domain Eukaryota; kingdom Metazoa; phylum Arthropoda; class Insecta; order Diptera; family Anthomyiidae; genus Leucophora; species Leucophora obtusa. The sequence continues at coordinate 32,800,075 of OX465299.1, read as the reverse complement.
TGGAATTAACAGATTTAAAGTATTAAAATAAATTTAAATTAATATTCTATGCACACATACAGACACACTCAAATACATTAACGACATAATCCCACAAACATAGTAAACACATGAATAGGAAAATGAATGTACGCCCACAAACACATATGCTTAAGTGTATCATACATGGGAATTAAGTTATGAGGCATTGATTTTTACAAATAAATGCTAGACATTCATTCGCTGTCATAACAATTCCGTTGTTTCTATCGATTTTTTTTTCCAACTGAGATGACTTGGTTGCCACAGCTTCATGTCACAATTCATTTGGATATCATAACTAAATCGGGCAACAGATTCAATTCGGTTGGAAAAAAATTCGGTTTTGACAAAGAAATTATAAAGAGAGTGCATGGAAAAAAACATTTAATTAATACTTTAATCCCAAATATGATGTGTATGTATTGTATTGTATAAATGTATTTGTTTATATAAATACTACATATATTGACTTTAATTAAACCATTTATTTGTGCGAGTGTTGTTGTTGGTGTGTGTGTGTGTGTTAATTGTATGGGTGTGCAATAAAAAGCACAAAATTAGTTTGAATAAAATTTTACTGTTTTTGTCTTTTTGACCCTAATTGCTTAGTGTTTATTAAACAATTTATGTTATTAGTTTTTGCTTTTGTTGTGCTTTTCGCACAAATCGGAAATGATTTTCATTTTTAGTAAGTATTGTACGTTTTGTATTTATTGGCCAGTAATAATAAACTATTTGTATTTATTCATACATAAATATTTATGTAAATTAATATTATCTATAACTGAATATGATAATTTTTCATTTGAAATTCTAATGAAAACACAATAGAACAAGGCCAATTATAATAATTTGCTCTTAAACGATGAACAGGAAGGATGCCAGGGGTGTTTTGTAATTTAGAATAATTATTTATAAATTGAAATAAAGTGATGATTTAACTAAATTCTGTGAATTCATTAGAAAAAAAAAATTACCTCGGTTTTTGTTGTAGGGAATTTTTTCTAAATTTTTTAAACAAATGTGGTCTCAAATCATGAACTGCTAATAAAAGGAACTAAAAAAGAAAGCATACATTTTTTTATAAAAATCATTATATTAATTTTATTCATAATTTTTGTGGATTTCCTGCTGTTAAAAATTTTTATCTGCTATATATTTTGAACCCTTACACAGATTTTATTGAAAATAAATTGCTTCAAATTTACTCTTTTTGATCAGATACGCAAAAAATTAGAAAACGTCATATATATAACACAAATATAACTATTTCTTTTACACTGAATTGAGATTTGATTTGATTAAGACTACACATTTAATATTTATACAAAATATTTATTTAGTTAAAAATTAAATTTATTTTCTCTATTTCCCGTATTAAAGTCGTCCTTGGTTTTGGCCCTTCCTCCTAAGAGGACATTATTTACAATTAAAAATGTATGTGTAATAGCAAACATCAAATATCATGACATACCATGCAACATATTATTCACACTGTTAAATACAAAGAGCCCGACAAAAAGAGAGATGGGGATGACTGGTTGGCTGGTTGGTTTAATAAAGTATATAGCCAGTGGTTATAATTTATAAATCATAACATTAAAAACAAAATAACAAAAAAATAAATCAGAAAAAAATATACACGCAAAGTACCAAAATACACCATAAATTGCACCAGAGCATGACATGCTATTTCAACTATTTTGTATTAAAAAAGTAAGTGAATATGAATGTATTTAGTGAATATAGCTTAAGGTATAAACAATAAAGCCAGTTTTATATTAAAAAGCCCAGCAAGGAAATAGCTATCAACCAACCAAACTACAAAACCAACATCAGCACACCAAACAAATACACATACAAAGTCCCCTACTGTTGTTCACAATGGGCTAGAAGTTAATTTTATAGAAAATTAATGATACCACTATACAAAAGCCTAAGAAACCATGCTGTTGCAATACATATTGTTATGTTTTTAATTTTTAAAAAAGTTGGTTTATTTCTTTTAAATACACCGGGTTTTTTTCTTTACCAATCAAAATAACCACACACTCTTTTGTTTGATATTAGGCTTATTTATTTAACACTTCATTACTCTACAAACAACAGTATAACACACACAACTATACAAACGCTAGTGCGCAACTCACCATACAAGGCCAATACGCAATTTACCACACAAACGCTAATGCGCGTGTAAATAACTTAACATAAAGTGGCAGCTCTTATATATTTTAACGGCCGTGGTTGTAGAAAATACTAGAAAATTACAGTGGTACTAAAATTGTAACAATTATGTTTATTAAATGTAGTGCTAACAGACTGATGGGTTTAGTAAATTTCGTTTCTCGGAATATTTTTTTTTTTTAAATTCCAAAATTATCTGTACTAGACTAATCCAATGTCGTAACAATATTTACTAATACATAATCCAATTGTTCCAAGATAAAGATATTTTTTTTTTTCAATTTATTTTTATCGGGACAAACAATAATTGCATTAAAGGAATTAAATGTGCTAAAATCCCAAAAGATTTTCATTGGACAATTTTTGAGAACAGGCGTTTTTCATATTTATAGCAGATTCAACATTTTTTATAAATATTTAGAACATTTTTTAGATATGGACTTCAAAATCATGAAGTTTATTAAAAAAAAAAAAAATTGTAAACAGTTATCAATCGCACTTTACTATTTTTTTGTACTGATTTTTAGTACAATTTTTGCTATTCTCTTATTATACAGGGTCCGCCATCTAACGTTTTTTTTTCCAACTAGTGCTTATTTCGTGAATGGTAACACCTAGCTCATGTCTGATTTGACAGATAATTAGTTTTATCCTTCCGCTGAACGAATATGGTTGTGTATACGCTTGAACAACGGGCCTGCGATCGACTTACAGAAGATGCCGATTTTGCCAAAAAAAAAATCATCTTTTCAGATGAAGCTGATTTTGATCTTGGTGGGTATGTAAACAAGCAAAATTGTCACATTTGGGGCACAGAAAACCCGCACGCATACATTGAAAAGCCGGTGCAACCAAAACGAGTCACTTTTTGGTGCGGATTTTGGTCCAGAGGCATAATTGGGCCATTTTTCTTCGAAAATGAGCAAGGAGTGGCCGTTACAGTCAATGGCGATCGTTATCGGGCCATGTTGAACGAATTTTTGTTCACAAAAATTGAAGAGGAGGATATTGGCAACATTTGGTTTCAACAATACGGCGCTACGTGCCACACAGCCGAAGCTACACTCGATGTTTTGCTCCCTGTTTTTGAAGATCGCATTATCAACCGCAGAGCTGATGTCGTTTGGCCACCTCGGAGCTGCGATTTGACACCGTTGGACTATTATTTGTGGGGTGCCGTCAAAGATAAGTGTTACGCCGACAAGCCAGAGACAATTGACGCTTTAAAGGACAATATTCGTGAAGCCATTGGTGAAATACAGCTGCACACAATCGATAATGTGCTTAAAAATTGGGCCGATCGTGTAGGCTACTGCATGGCCAGCCGAGGCAGCCATATGAATAAAATTATTTTCCATTATTATCCGGAAGGATTGTACTTTCAAATAAAAAAAGAAATTTGAGAAAATATTCAGTAGTTTTTTTTTATAGCATTTTCAAAAAAAAAAGTTATTTGGCGGACCCTGTAAATTACTGATTTTTTTTACTAATTTTCGTTGCTAATTTCAGCAAAAAATTTTACTAATTTTGAAAAACCGAGTACTAAACTTAGCAAAAAATATACTAATTTAACAACAAGTGGATACTTTAAGGAAATTTTTTTAAAAGAATTTTAATTTTGATTTTTTTGATTTTTTATTCTTTCTTGTTTAGTTTATATTTGTTATTATTGATATATTCTTAGTTTAATAATAAAACTAAGAAAATTTTATTGTATCCCCAATGCATAAAAACCCAGCAGAAAAAGAGATGCCGAAGGAGTAGAAAAAGCACTACAATCGATGATCTCGATGTACTTCTTTTTTAACATAAACACTAATGATTTTAACATTGAGTTGTCATATGAGAGGAGTACTCCCACTTCAACATTTTTTCAGTACTTTTTGAACGAGTACAAAGGAAGCTCTTTTTCACCAATTAAAAGTTTAAAAAAAAATTCTTTACAAAAAAAAATATATATTTTTTATTTTACAAATGTTTGTTACCGCTACCATAAAAATCAATAAGCTTTTGTTTATTACTTTTTTTAATATTTTAGGCAAAAAATGTTTTTTTCTTCATACATTTATTTTTACCGGCAAAACTGTTGAGTATATAGAAAAATATTATATGAACAGATTAAAGGAATTGCAATTTTTAATTTTTTTAAAATTGTTTGAGCGAAATCGGACTAGTGGTTCTCGAGTTATGTCAAAAAAAAGACCACCAAAGGTCAAATCGATATATCTCGATTCCTAGGGGTGACCCAGCGAAACGCCGGGACACGTATAACTTCTTTTTTACCGATATAACTTTCCCCGGTAGTTTGAACCCTTCCCGATCACTGACCCCTACCATTTGTCTCACAGTGATATTGGTCCGGCCGGGAATCGAACCTGGGACTAACTGTTTGGAAATGCCAAGTGATACCAAAATCACTTTTTCGATCACTTTTAGAGCAATTACTCTTTAGAAGCAATACTTAAGTGATTTTTTGGATGTGGTTCAGAAGTAATTCTAAAAAAGCTGTAAAAATGTAATAACGGATACTTTGGAAGCAAAGAAAGAAGTGATTTTTTAAAGTTGTTCAGAATAACTTCTAAAAAAGCAGTAAAAATACACTAACGGATACTTGTGAAGCATTGAAAGAAGTAGTTTGTAAAGCATTACTTGCATTTTTTTTTTGCTTGGAAGGTAATAACTGAAGAACCGTTTGCAATTTTTACTCCAAATTTTAAGTATGATGAAGTAATTATACATTTTTTACAATTGAAAGAAAAAAAAAATTTTTTTTATTAATTTTTTTTTTTTTATTTTACAGTTTGTTTATTTTTTAGTACACTTTTTTGCTAATTTCAGCAGATTGATTTTAAATTACAGCTTACAACAATTTACTAAAATTTAGTAGCTGCAACTAATTATTTAAATATACCAATTTCATTGTACTAAAATTATTGATATTTAGTAAGTTTTTTTAACTGATTTTAGCAAATCGATTTTGAATTACAGTTTATAACAATTTTGCTAAACTTTAGTAGCGACTATTAATTTTTTCTACTAGTTTTTTTGTACTACAGTTCAGCAGACATGTGTTGCTAAAATTTGTAAAAAATACCGCTGGGCTCAAAACAGTTAAATTTCCCGCAATAATAGCAAAATTTTCAGTAGCCATAACAGACTTTTTTGGTTTTTCTTATTTTCAGTACAAAATTGCTAGGAAGGGTGTTCGTTATTTTATCTTTGCCTCGTGGTCGCTTCTAAAGTTCTGCATGAATGCATTTCAAGCATTCTGTAAAACATTCACTACACTTTTTGCAATTCAGAAATCTTTAATAGGAATTCAGAGAATACACTCACAATATATTTTCCATAACCGATTGAGGTTTATTTGAAAAGTAATAGGTAAAGTTTGTTTTCAATTGAAGAATCAATTAAAATACATTGAAACATTTTGTTTAACTTTTTATATTCGTCAATAAAAAACAAACTACAAGAAATATTTATCGTCTGTAGGAGTTGATATTTTCAGTCAAATAATCTATTTTTAGATTTCTATTTTTAGAAAAAATAATATAAATAATTTCGTTGTTTTCTGTTTTAAAACAAAAAATTCAAATATTTTCGGTTTTCAGTTAAAAATTGACGATTGTTTTAACAGACTTTTCAATTATCCTTTCATTTTTTATTTATGTTTTCAATTAATTTAATATGTATTTTAGGTGGTTTTTAACGATAAAATATTTTAAGTGTATACATAGTTATAGAAAAAATAAAAAAAAAATTTTTTGGGATGAGATTTGAACCACCACCCTCAAAAATTGAAATTTTGTCAATGCCTGACCTTCCAGACATCTACACCACAACCGATTTGAAAATTGTATAAATTAAATTTGAATTTAAAATATTTTTAAATATTTATTTATACAACAAAAAGAAATTTAAACAAACAAATGTACCCAACACACAATTTGAATTTATAAAAATAATTTGAATCTATCGCACGACTAGAAAAACTGAACTTCGTTTTATATCTAAATTCTTTTGTTTGTTTTAACTTAAAATAGTTGAATATTAAATAATATGAATTCAATCAGTGTTTACGATAACGAAATTATCGAAATTGATTGCCAAAATTATTTGAATTGTTAGTAAAAATGGTTAAATTGATTTGATAATCACTGGGTTGCCGGGTTGTAAAAATGTGAAGAAATCTCGATGATGTCAGCTGCTAGCAATAGGGTCGGCTTATACGACTAAAATATTTACCATACAAATCGTTTTAAATGTTCACCATACAAATCGTTATAAAAACTAAAAATATAAAATACTAAAATAAATATTAAAAACAAGCTTTTTTTATAATGCCCTTTGAGGGGAATTTTTTACAGAGTTTTTATTTTTAATTTTGTGTGGAAGTAAAAACGAAAGATTTTATGTTAAATAAATACAGGGTTATAAATTTTATTCAAATGAAAATTTAACTTAAAAAATCAAAAAAAGTAAATATAACGCAAGTTCTTCTTAATTAAAATTAAATTTTATAACTGAAGTTAAACACTAAATTCTAGGGACTTTGATTTATGTAAATTGGTATTTCTAGTCATTCGACTAATCTTGTTCTCATCTAATTCAGAGAGTTTGTCACTTTTAAGATAATTGTCGTCAAAGAGGATGATTTTAAAATATTAAATAATTTTATGATAAAAATATTTTTGTGCAATTTCGCTCCAAAGCTTAATATCGATGGCTTAATAAAGAAAGACGCTACACAGAGAGAATTTTGCTGGACGAGTTTTAGTGAAATTTTTCAGTAAACTGTTGAAGTTTTCTTCACAATATAAATGAAAAATTTGTGAAATTCTATGAAAAAGCTTCGTATATTTTATGAATATAGTTTTAGTGAAACTTTTTCATGGAGCGTATGAAACTTTAAGCAAATAAATTGAAATTTTTGATAATATTTTATGAAAAATTCCATTAATTCAATGAAAAGTATCAATGGACGAGTTCCCGTGAAACTTTATCGATTTTATGCAAAAATTCATTAATATCATGCAGATAATTCTCTCAGTGTATCTTTATTCTTAATTTCTATAGAGGGGAAGGCAATAAAAATATAAAAGCGTTGGAAATATTGTTTCTCAGAATGAAACTTTATATTAATACAAAAACAATAAAATAAAAAGTATAAACTAAGTTTTTCAGATTTCCATTTCCTCTAATGGAATATTAATTCCAGTTAGGGCCTTTCTGCATTAAGCATTAAATTTATATAGCAAAAATTTGAAAAGAGCAGCATGTTCGTTGTTACATTTAGGGCATTTCTTTTAACTATTATATTTATGTGTGATGGGTAATTTGAAATTTAAAAATATAGATTCAAATAAAATAAAAACAATTTGAATTATAAAAAAATGTTTATGAAACTATTTGTATCAATATAGTTTGGCTCAAGGGGTAAGGCGATGAACTTCTAAACCAAAGGTCGTTCGTTCGAGTCGTGTCTGGTGTTGGAACAAAACAAAATTGCTTTGAATTTAAAACGAAAGAAAAATTAAATTAAAGAGAAATTAAATAAACAAAGAACGTGTATGTTATGTGTCCAGTGTTTTGAAAATTGAAACAAAAAAAAAAAAAACACTTTCGAATATGAAAAAACAAACCAAAAAATCGTTTTTTTTTACGTTTGGTCAGTTAAAAATTGATGATTGTTTTAACAGACTTTTCAATTATTTTTATTTCTTTTATGGATTGTGTAAACAATGTTTGAAAATAAATAGCAAAATGGTTTGAATATAATGAAAAATCAGTAGTCCTTTTTTACAGAGACCCAAAATAACTGTTATATTTCTAAAAAAGTCACCACCCAAATTTATTTAATTATAATATTTTAATAATGCACTATATTTTATAAATCATATTGCACAAAAAAATCACAAAGTTTGGCAAAGATTTTAATTTTTTCAATTTTTATATTTCACTCTATAAATTTCTGTTGTTTTTTGATTTTTATTTTAAAACTTTTTATAAAAGTTACAGAATGATTTTTTTGAAAAAATTAAGCAGTAACTTTTTTATTTTATAATAAAATAAAAATTAAAAATTGACCTAAATTGAATGCCGGAAGCTGCTGGAATATACATATTTACTCACTTTAAATCACTGTTCAATCTTTTATTAACACTAGTTGACATCAGCTGTATTTTCGACTTAACTATATCCGTTAACTTTCAAAAAAGCACAAAGTGCATAAAAACGTTTTTTAGACGAAAACTAACATATTACTTTTCGTATGCACGTTAACTTACAACGTGGATAATTATCAACGTTGAAAACTCAACGTTTATTCATTTTCACACCTAGCGTAACTTCTTCGCGTTACTACCTAAAAAGGTTTGCTGACGCACGTTCGATTACACCTGAACTATCATAAATACTCACTATTTAAAAAAATTTGATACTCCAATCAGTTTAACGTAGATTTGCTATAAATACTTAACGTTGATAGGTATGAACGAAAATACAGCTATCCTCAGGATATTATAATTGGTGAAGTCATTGGTTCTACGGCTTTTGATTTATACTCTTAATTGTTATTTTTTGATAAAGAAAAAAAATTACAAAATAACTTTTATTATTTTTGAAAAAATAAAAATCGTGTTTGGATTGTTTTTGTTTGAATTAAAAATATAAATCAAACAGAGCAAATAAACTGAAAACTAAAAATACTCAAACAAGAAATAATTGTAAAACAATCACTTTTTTGAATAAAAGTTATAACTGTTACGTCCCTGCTTTTTTAATTGTGTTTTCAATTAATTTGATATGTATTTTAGGTTGTTTTTAACGATAAAATATTGTGAGTGTATCTATTGAATTATAGACATCACGAATTAAGACTGCTGATTTCTGAATTGCAAAAAGTATAGTGAATGTTTCACAGCCTGCATTCATGAAGGCCCTTTAGTCGCTCCTTAAACAGACACCCTGACGGGCATCACTAGAACGGCTTAAAAATGCATAATGATCAAGAGTATTTTTATATTTTATGGGCTTCTATACCAATATAACAACATGCTATAAATATAATGACAAACTCATATATACGCTCTCATGCAGTGAAGGGTATAAATATCAAGGTTTGCATATTTGACAACTTTTCTCAAATCCTGACCCATAATGAATCAAAGTGGCAATGGAATGCGGTTGAATTAAGTACGAGTAGAGGCTAATAAAATCAACTATGTGTTTCTGATTTTTTTTTCACTTTTTTGTTTGTCGCATAGCAGCAGGATTTTTATTTAGGCCAAAACTCATCACGGTGCATACAGGCATGCATGCATTAACTAAAAAAAAAAAATGTTAGTTAAAACAATAATCTTTTTGTTTGCAAATTGTAACAGTAATCTAGACTAAAATACATGGACTGTGTAAAACAGTACATACAATTGTCGAATACAGAAGGGTAAACTGCAAATGTGTGTGTGTGTGTGTGTGTGTGTCTGTGTTTATGAGCAGTAAGTAGTTCATACTTACATAAATACATACTTACTTTTTTGTGACAATTGCATGTAAATGAAATGGCATGAAATGGAATTTGAAATGTTTACTACTCATGTAGCTAATATTTGGTCAAATCCAAATAAACATTAGTTAACCCTTATTATAAAAAAGTAGGAAAAATTAGCTTACAGCAATGCGTGACCACAAATTTTTGTTATTTTTTTTAAGGATCCTTAATAAAAGCCTTGAAAATTAAAAAATTTGTTTTTTTAATTTTTACGTGAATTTAAATGCTTTTATAAATATTATATTTAATGGGTTAAACAAAATATAAATGAAATTATCAAACCACAAAATACCACAAAAAAATGCAACAAAATAATGAATACATTTTTGTGTCATGAATTTTAAGTTAAATTTATGAAATTTTAGTTTTGTTTGTTCTTTTTTTTGTCTCTAGTTAAGATAAATGAAAATGTAGAACCACCAAATATTTCAATGCGCACAAATTGAAAGCATAATTTGCTCATGTAGAAAATAAATATTAAAGTTATACTTTGGAATTCTTGTTTTTAGAATTAAATAATTGTTCGTTTGAACGGTTTTCATATCAATGAGTTAATACTTTGCATAATTTTCATAATAAAAAATACGTATTTAATTTTAAACTGGCTTTAAGCTGAAAAGAAGATTGAAATTAAAACATATGAGTGTTATTTGAAAACTCATATGTTATTATAGCTTTTAAATTAATATCGCTCATTCGCATCGTTGTTTTAGTATGAAAAATGTTTTTCAAGGAAAATGTACTTTACTTTCAGTTCACTACAAATAAGTATTATCGCTGGGTAAAGGCATAATACAAAATGTGGAAATGCAATTAAAATACAAAGAAGTTTTTGAAAAAAAAAATCATTTAGAAATAAATATTCTTTCATTTTTAGAACACATTGGGACTATTCCTACTTGTGACTCGTTGTGACTGTCTTAAAACTACTTTTAAGACTGAAATTCACAACTTTCCATACAAAACAACAATAAAATTCAAAATATTCAAATTTTATTTGTCAATTTTATGATTATGTCGATACCAGGTCTTAATGTTTTTGAAGTTTTTAAACAAAAATTCGAAGAAATATAATTTTTGTGACTTTGCAACAACTAACACAAGAGAAATACAGTCATAACTGAGGCAACATAAAATCAGCAAAGTCAACTTTTTTTTTGGTAAATAATAGACAAGTGAGGATTTAATATAAGTTGGATTCGTTAAATCAATTTGAGCCATATTTGTTAGAGCTATTTTTTGTTATTTTTAATCATAATTGCTATTTTTTGACCAAAACGCCTGATTTTAGCTAATTTGGTTAATAATATCTGATTTTTTAGTCACATTTTAGATTTAAGTGCTAAAAAAATAAAAACAGCTAATTTTCTAAATGTTGCGGATTTTTTTTATTGCAGTGGCGGCTCCAGCTCAAATCTCTGGGTGGGAAATTTTGAAAAAAAATTTTTCAGTTGGACAAAATTTATTTAAAAATCAAAAATATCGGGTCGAAATTTATTTTTAAATTTTTACAAAAAATATTTTTTAACCCTTTTTGGTTGGCCATACACCACTTGTTGGACGTTTTTGATCTACTCCTTTCAAAAGATATAGACAATTTGGGTAAGTCAAAATTTGGATTAGTTTGATTGGTTTTAAATCTAAAGAACATTACTCCCTTATACCTTTTTCCTGTAGGAGCAATCAAAACAAGAATGTTTATTAAATTTTACGAAAAACGTCGCCGGCGTCTGAAAAGGCCGCAAAATTTGATTGAGATAAATACCAGGATTTAAATCAGAGATTAATTTTTAACTACACAAAGTTTTTATTTCCTGAAAAGTTTCAAAATTATTTTCATTATTTTTGTTTATATTCACTTTATTTATTAGAAGCTGATTTTTTATATTCCAAAAAACTGACTGGAATAAGTTCAATACGATCCTTTGGAAAAACCTAAAAAAGTTCTCCACCATATCTTTCCGAATGAAATTTGTAGAATTTCAAGTGAAATTAATTGTGAATTCTATTTGGTATTTGTCATATAAATCTTAAAACTTAACAAAAGTAACGGTAATTAATTTTTTTTCTTACAATATTGAGAAAATTTTAAGAAAAATTTCGATTTTTGATTTCGAAACGAGAAAATTCTAAAAGATTAGCATTTTCCATTTCAAATTTTGAAAATCCCATTAGAAATTCAGTTCTGCAATTTAAATGAAAAAAATTCAAAATAAAATTTAGTCTTTTTTCCCCTAAAGCACCGTAAATTGTTTTTCACGTGTAAAAATTTTACTCGAACTTTAAAGGCCTCAAATTCTAATTTAAATTATAAAAATTAACAAATTTTCAATTTTGTATCAAAGACACAATCACAATATATAGAAAATGTAATTTTTCCCCAAGAAAATCATAAAAAAAAGATTAAATTTGCGTGGAAACAATCTCTACTCAGTTTTCAAGTAAAATTCATAGTCGTGGAAAAAATCTTTCAAACTTTCAAACTAAAATATTCATAAATTGTATTTACACATAAACATAATCAGACATTCCAAGTATGACGTGTATGCTGTATTTTCATTTTGTAATGCATCACTGGCGGTTGTTTCCTTTTTTTTTTTTGGTTGTAGAAAATTTCTATGTAAATGTTTGTATTTCTCGGTACGTTAACTTAATAGTGAGGGAAATAAAAATAAAATGTATATATTTATAAATAAAATTACAGCTGTGGCAATAAGTAATAGCAGCTTTAATCGGCATAAAATAAAAATGACTTAAAGCGAATTTAAAACTGATTTTAAAATTCCATAAAGTTCAAAAATTTAAAAATTTTTTTATATTTTTGTTGGAAATTTCATACCGCAATTGTAGTTTGATTACAAGGAATAAGTGATAGATGGACGGACTAATATTTATATGAGGTCTAAGCCCATTAATTTGTTGTAGTTGCAGATCATAAAAATAGCCACATTCGATATACAGTATTGCTGTAAACAACAATTTTCGATATAAGCTATTATAAATTGTTATCTCTCACATGCATACATATGTTTTTTATTATGGAATCAATCTCTCTTTTATTATGATATTCATATTAAATAATATACATTCACCAAAAAAAAAGGACAACATCCACAACACACAAAAAATAAAACTTTAAGCCCTAAGCTCACCTGCAAAAACAACAACGTTAAAAAGCAACAGAAAAAAGGTAAATTTACAAATTCATACAAACAAATGTAAAAATGTATGGGTTAAATAAAATATATTTTAATACCTTAAAACACACATACACTTCCATTTTCATGAAACAGACATGCATTAGGTAAGCATTTATTGATATGGGTCATTTCACATAAAGCGGGAAATGTTAATTTTACCGAAAATTTAAATACGTAAAGGGCAATTTACACGTTGAGTATTGGAGAGAATTGTCTAATTTGAATTAATTTTCCTTTGAAAATTTCATATCCCCAGTTTTGGGAAGTATGGCATGGGAAAGTTGATACGGTCTTGCTTTTTTCATACTATTTGCCGGTTTTGAATTGATATTTGCTTTTTTCCTCTGTTGCCAATTTTGCAAATTTCTCGGAATTCAATATGATTTGCTATAAACGGGAATACTAGCGTGAATTTCAAGACAAAATTTTTAAGTAACTTTTAATTCGTATGCAAAACTTGAAATGTTCGAAAAAATTTTGCGATTTATTGCCAGATTTTTAAGGAATTTCGATAAGTTTTATATTTTCCCCTACAAAAGTTTAAATTTACGCACGCGCAGAAAAAAGAGGGGAACCATTACCTAAGTGCTATATAACTACATAAGTCCGAAGTTAGTTTTAAAATTTTCTAGTAAAATATATGTGTTTTTTAAACATTTTTTTCTAGACATGTATACATTTTACAAGCTTTATACACATTTAAAAAAATTGTAAAACTAACTTAGAAATTATGTATTACATAGCAGTTAGGTAATGCTCCAACTGGTTTTTCTATGTGTAGTAGAAGGTACCTCAAAAAAAAGTTCGCCGTACACTAGTGCTGGTAAAAATATGAGAAGTGGGTATTGAGTATCGAGTATTTGTCTTTTTTTTTGGGTACTCGATATTCAAAGCTACTACTCGATATTTTCAGAGTTCCATTTTAGACAGACAAAATATATAAAAATGTGACTCCGCTAAAATATTTACCATAAAAATGTGGCTTTGCTAAAATATTTGTCACAAAACTACAACTCTGCTAAAAGAAAAAATCAGAAGTAAAATATTTAAAATTATATGTTAAAAAACTATGAAAAACGCAATGATGAAAAAGTTTAAAAATATGTTTATAAATTTAAATATTGAATTACCATAAACATTTTCAAAGAATTTTACTAAAAAATTTTAAAAAACTTCAAATTTAAAAACCGTTAAAAGTATCGAGTAGTATCGAGTATCCTATTCAAAAATATCGAGTAGTATTGAGTATTGAAAAGTAACCGAATTTACCAGCACTACCGTACACCCTCCAATTTGAAGTATTTTTGCAAGGCAATTTCTAAAAAAATTTGTTTTTTTTTGCCGAACGTAGGGGTCGCCTTTTTCAATTTTTCGTTATAGCTTCGGCATTTAAAGTTGAATTTTAAAGTATGATATATCGATTTTTTTGCCTCGAGGAGACCAGTATTTTGCTATAAAGGAAAAATCCAATGAAAAAAAATTTAAATAGGCGATCCCTACGTTCGGCAACCAATATATAAAAAAAATTTCTACTGGGTTTATCGAAAAACTTCCTTAGCAAAAGTTTAATGATTTTTTGCGAGCTTTAATTTTCTGACATTAGGGTGGTACATTAGGGTGGTAGCAACTGAGCTCTGGTGCGTAACTACTAGAACGCGATACTTGAGATCAATGGCCCTTAGAGCACAAACACTGGTCTCCTCGAGCGAAAAACATCGATGTATCATACTTTAAGATCCGACTGTAAATGCCAAAGATATAACAAAAAATGTAAAATAGCGACCCCTACGTTCGGCAAAAAAAAAATTTTTTTTTTTGAAACCTCCTTGCAAAAATACTTCATATTGGAGGGTGTACGGTGCACTTTTTTTTTTGCCTGTAAGGTGGTACGCTCTAAAGTGCAGCTTAATTGTACTGAAAAAATAAGAACGAATTAATGAAAATACCCAGCCAGAAAAATACAAACGGGAAAGCGATGGCAAAGCACTTTAACAGGTGGTACAAGTACTGGCAAAAAGTGCTTTCCCATTCCCAAAATGATAACATCATTAGACAAAAGGACCGGCTGTTCAAAAAGCGCCGGAAAAGCACTGGAAAAACAAAATTTTTGAACGTTGGCAAAACGCTGGCAAAACCAATAAATTGGTGGTCTGGAAATATATTTTCCAAAATAAAATTTAAAAAAAGTGCATATGTATTTTTTTTGGTCCTGCCGTGATTTGAACCCAGGACGTCAGATGGGCAGACGATTGCTCTACCCACTGAGCTAACGAGACATATAATATTTGATAGCTAAACACATAAATGAGTGATAATCGCTGGACAACTACTGGCTGTGCGAAAAAGCTAGCACTGGCAAACAGTTTTTTGGAACTAATATGCCAGCATTGGGAGAGCAAAAAAAAAGTTGGTCTTAAAGGATCTTTTCCACAAACAAAAAAATTGATTTTATAGAACAAAAAAAATTTTAAATTAAAAAAAATCCAATAAAAATTTGTTGTTTGCAACCGGATTTGAACTCGGAACCTCCTGACTGCAAATCTTTTTTAACGAAGCATCAACATTTTTATAAAATCAATGCTCTACCAGTGAATTGGTTTTTGTACCACTGGTAGCATTGGTTAGGTAGCACTGGATAACCACTGGTTGCAAACCTTGGTATATCACTCTTAGACCATTTTTTGCCAGTGGTTTTTTTTATAAACCACCGAAATTTTTGTAAAACAAATACTGGAAAAACGCTTTTTGCAAACGCTGGCAAAGCGTCCCAATTGAGTGTTCTTCCAGTCATTTATTTTCAACACCGTGGTTACCCAGTGGTATGCCAGTGCTTGATTTTTTGTACCACTGGCGATTTCTGATTGGGTATTGATAGTTTTTTAAATACCTATAAATATGCAATTGCATAAAAGTCGCTGCTTTGTAATTTTTTGTTATTTATTAAAAAGAGCTAGACATTTTTACTCTGGGGTTCGAAAAAGTACTGTTCAAAAGTTTTTTTGATACCGAAATGAAAATTGCTGGGATGTATTAAAATATTGGTGAACATTGATTGCTAAGACACATCGAAAGGATTGAATCATATTAATATTTATTTCTGTTCAACATTTTAAACCTTTTATCACTTGTTTACTCCTGATTTTGCATATAACAAATTTTCATTTTATAAAATTTAATTTTACAGAGAAATTTTTTCCACCCTTATATACATGTTTGTACCGCATATAAATGGGTATGTGTTAATATAATTTATTTATTTGTATTTCAGTTGTTGGTGTTGCTGTTGTTGTTGCTGTTAGTGCTTCTGTCGTTGTATGCAAATTTAATATTTTTTATAATTACGTTTAACACGTGAGTACGCTTGAGTTGTTAATGTTTTAGAGTCAAATAACAACAGCAACAACAATAAAATTTAATAGACCAAAAGCAACATAGAGCGAGCTAAACCAAAAAAACACAGAGCCTTAAAGGTACATATTTATAGAAATTCAAACGAAACTAGTTCTTGTTTAGAATAGCCAGTCAATCTGATATTGTTTTAGAATCTTACACTTGATCTCTAAATCTCGAAATTTGTTAAAACTAAGATGCTTTGGGAATTTCATAATATATTTAATACATAGCTTAATTTTTTATTTGCTTTCAAAATATCTTAGAATATTAACAAGTTTCTAAAATTTCGTAAATTAAAATACTATCAATATATACCATACATGGGCAAATGCGGCCCGTCAGCCAATTTCGTGCGGCCCTTCATTAATTTTAAAACAATAAAAAAAAATTTTTTTTTAATTAAAAAAAATATTAATTAAATAAAAAAATAAAATTAGAATTTAAACCAACAAATATCGATATTTTTGCATAGACGTCCTATAAAACTTTCTAAAGTATTTTCGCCTCCAATATACGAATATTAAGTGGAAAATTCTTCTTCTTTATATAAACCTTAAGCCTGGCTCAATATGACGTAGAAATACTCTCTAATTTTTTATGAGTTATAATTAAAAAAAATTACCTTTCATTTAAGGAAATGTTTAAGGCTGTTCTACAGGCCTCGTAAGGATCTCTAAAATCTACTTGTGAGAATTGTCCTTCAAGCACTTAAATTTGGTAAAACATTTAGACACAATAAAATTTTATTTATACACTAACGGAAATAAACCTGGGAAAATAGCAAAACAATTAGTAGCTTTTTCTGCTATTTTTACAGGTTTATTATTTAAAAGTAACTTTGCAGCAAAATTTGTGCAGGTTTTTGCTAAATGTTAGTAAGATTATAAGAGCAAAAATAAACTCTTAAACATACTAATAGTCATCCTGTTAAAATCAATAGAAATATTGGTGAAAAATAGTAGACTGCTGATTTCGCAAATAGATTTTTATTCTCTTAAAACAATTAAAAATTTTTGGAGTTTTTTGATTCTACTAATATTTAGCAAAATAGATTGCTGATTCTAGCAGAGTAAATTTTTATTTCAATTAACTAAAATTTAGCTCAAATAAAACTAAAATTCCATATATTTAACAGCTTATTTTTGCTATTCTCATCTTAGCAAAGAAAATATGCTTATTTTAGCAGTTTTCTATTCAAGGTAATTTTTAACTAATTTTTAGCAGCTTTAGCAAAACTTTTTACAGGCTTTCTTCTATTAGTGTACTTAACCTGAACAACCACTCCGCTTTTGACGGGATTATACCGCTTTTTAAAGCGGTATAATCGAATTTTTATTTCGCTTTTAAAGCAAACATTTCCGCCTTATCCCAATTTTTTAATATGATATTAAACTTTTGAATAAAGTTTTTATAATTAATTTTTTCTAGAGCTCTCAGCCAACAAACGAGCCCAAAAATGAATCAGAAAAGTGCTCAAAATATATTATTAAACTTTCACTTGTATTAAAGTGGTGCATCCAAAACAGCCTTCTTTTTGATTCAAAAATGGCTCAAAGAAATATTTTAAAAAATTCCTTGGGCTAAAAAATTAATCTTTTTTGAGTCATTTTTGAATTGTTCACAAAATATTCAAATTTATTTACATTTCTGGGTCGTTTCTGAATCATCTTTGGATTTAAAAATTTGCCTCAAATTGTTGTGGCTTTCATGATTCATTTTACTAAGAGTAATATTTTCATCCAAAAAATGCGTAATTTTTGAGAAAGAAGTTTAAAATATAAAAAAAATATGTGCTTTGCTTGAATAATTTTCTTTTGACTTACCAAATAAGAACCCTCATAAAAGTATCAAAATTTTCTGCCGGGGTTATCAGTCAAGGGATTAAAAATATTTGAAAAATTGATAAAAACCTTAAACCAAATTTTTTGAAATAACGAAAACTATATTTTCGAAGATTAATTCGACAAAGTTTTTTGATTTCAGATTCGTATTATGGAGGGCAAAATATTTTAAAAACATTTATTGAGTCTGTGCCTTATATTTTTAAATATATTTGGATCAAAAATATAAAAAATTACAAAAATATAAAAGATTTTGATGTACTTCTCTGCAACATTGACTCATAAAGTATTTTCCTGGGTGAGGGGATAAAAAAGAAAGACCCACAACTCGAAGGCTATTCAGTGGACCGTTTTTGACTTTAGATCCGGGCTTAGGAAACCAAAATACTCAAAAAAAGATTTTAGCAGAAGGCTGTACAAAAAATTCATTTTTGTCGAGTAATGTATTAATTGGTGCGGCCCTCGGTAAGTTTGTGAAATCCTAAATTTGGCCCGTCAAGCCATTTGTGTGCCCATACCTGATATATATGTTCCCAAAGAAACGTGAAATCATGACATTGCAAAATCACAATATCTATACACTCATAGAAATAAATCTGTAAAAATAGCAGAAAAATGTACTAAAAATTAGTTTAAAAAAACTAAGGGGGTTATTTTGTAATACGCAACGCCTTGCGTTGCGTTGTTTTCCATACAAATTGTTTTTGTAACAATAACAATTTACACACAAATCAACGCAACGCCAGGCGTTGCGTTTTACAAAATAACCCACTAAAACTTCTAAAATTAGCAGATTATTTTTGCTGTATATTAATAATATAGGAACAGCAAAAATAAAACTGATAAATATACAGAAATTTAGTTATATTTGAGTTAAATTTGTGCTAATAGAAAATAGCAAATTAACCTGCTAACATCAGCAAAAAATTTTGCTAAATAATTAGTAGCCTAAAAAATCTCAAAAAATTTTAAATTTTCGAAGTTTTTTTTTAGATTTTTTTTTAAATGCAAATAAAAATCGAGCCTTTTGAAAACAGCAGTTTACAAAATCTTTAGCAAATATTTATGCTGATTTTAGCAGAATAGACTGCTATTTGCATTCAACTAAATTAAGCTTCAAAATAGCAAAAATGTTGTAAATATAACAGTTTATTTTTTGCTGAAAACAGATTTATTGTGACAACCGAATGTTTTGCCAACCGAATGCTTTAGTTGGATCCACTGATTTATTTGTTTGTGGTAACAGAAATTCGGTTAACACAACAAAATTTCGGTTGGATCCGTTTTCTCTGTGTACTAATATTTAGTAAGATATTCTGTAGATTTTATAGTAAAATTTGTTATTTTCAGTTAACTAAAAGTTAACTTAAATATAACTAAAATTCTGTAAATTTAACAGTTCTAATTTTGTTGTTCTTATTTTACTAGTATTTAGCAGCATCATTTTTAACTAATTTTTAGTAACTTTTTCTGCTATTTTTACAGATTTATTTCTATTAAATTTCTCACATTTTTTTTGCACTAACTCCACAAGAATGAATTCATTTTAAACATGTGCTACTCAAACAAAGAAATATGTTGTTTATTTATATTTAAATGCACGATTGCCGTTTGCCTACTATAGCTGTTACCTAGTTATTCCAAAAAATAAAAATAAAATAAAAGTGTATGTGCATTAGACCGTACCTCAAAAAAAAAAACTTCGCCGTATACCCTCCAATATGATGTATTTTTGGAAGGCGATTTAAAAAAAAAAATTTTTTTTTGCCGACCGTAGGGGTCGCCTTTTTTAATTTTTTGTTATAACTTTGGCATTTAAAATCGGATTTTAAAGTGTGATATATCGATTTTTTTGCCTCGAGGAGACCAGTGTTTTGATATATAGTAAAAATCCAACTAAAAAAAATTTAAAAAGGCGACCAACGACCTACGTTCGGCAACCAATATATAAAAAAAATTTCTACTGGGTTTAGCGAAAAATTTTCTTAGCAAAAGTTTAATGATTTTTTGCGAGCTTTAATTTTCTGACATTAGGGTAGTACATTAGGGTGGTAGCAACTGAGATCTGGTGGGTTACTACTAGAACGGGATACTTGAGGTCAAAATGTCATTAGAGCAAAACACTGGTCTCCTCGAGAGAAAAACATTGATGTATCATACTTTAAGATCCGACTGTAAATACCAAAGATATAACGAAAAATGTAAAATGGCGACCCCTACGTTCGGCATAAAAAAATGAAAATTTTTTTTTTGAAACCTTGCAAAAATACTTTATATTGGAGGGTGTACGGCGCACTTTTTTTTTTGCCTGTAAGGTGGTACGCTCTAATGTGCATGTTGTTGTATTTGCAAGTGTGTGTGAATATATTATAGTGTTTTTGTTTTAATTTTTCTTTGTGTTGACATGCTCCTGTTTTGGTTACTTTTCCCAGGTGACATTATTTTTCATTTCATTTTGTTGGTTTGTTTATTTTTTGTAGTTTCAACATTTACATGCCTTGGTTTAAGGTTTTTTCTAGTTATACATTTACACATACATACACATGCATTTGTGTACATAGCTAACATAAGTAAATAGGTTTTTGTATTGTATTTATGTTGTTTTAGTTTGTAGCATGTTACGAAATTAAAACTGCTTGTACGATGTTGTATATCGGAATCTATGTAAAACGTATAATGTACAAACAGATGTGGTCACACGCAACATGCTAATCTACCGCTAAAAACAGGAAAACGTTGATATACAACATTGGTTTAGTTATGTTTGTTACTGTCCCAATCACTGCCCTTTTTTTATAGTGGATTGAGAATGGAGTTTTTTTTTGTCTGAAAACTTAAATTGATTTACATATTTTAAGAAAAATTGTGCCAAGTATTTGATTATTTTTAGTTAAGAACGAAAATATATCCAGAGCTTTGAAATACTTAATTCAATTTAAGCTTAATTCACGAAAAATTTAATTAAGATTTTAAAAATGTTCACATACCATTCCGTTAAAAAATTCCTAAAGAATTCATTCATAAGCTTCATTCCCAAAGCTTTAATAAGAATTGAGTGAGTTCCCAACTTGAATTATTCAAATCGCAAGTTCATTCAACATTTTACTAATTGAATGAAACAACTTTATTATCATTTACTTATTGTGGAGTTTGAAACTAATGCCGTAGCAAAGCGTACAATACTACATAATTTGTTTGGGACCAATTTTCAGCACTTTGCAGTTGTATTATGCTAATGGAGTCCGCTTTTATATAAGGGCTTGGAATTCAAACTAAATACCAAAGATTTGGAAAGAAGAAGTGATTGTGACAGTTCCAAAAAAGGTGACCTAACCCAGTATAAAAACTGGAGGGTAATCAAACTCTCGAATGCGCTCTGTAAGATTATATCCCTATTAATCCTGAAAAGTATCAGCCCAGTGATTGAACCATTGTTACCCAGCAAAATCTTGCATTACCAAATAAGTGGTTATATAATAGAAATTCATAGCCCCGCACAACTTATTTTTTGGCGTATAAACTCATTATTTTTGTTTGGCGTGGTCGTTTTTATAAGTAGTCACGCTTACCCGCTCGCTTACGAAAAAATGAGAAATAAGTAGTTATGAGATTTTGAATAATAAGTGGTTACACACATGCTTACAAAAAGTTGAATTATAAGTGGTTATCCGATTGCTTACTTGATTCTTAAAAATAAGGATTTAAGCAAATACTATTAGCTTAAGGAAATACATTCAGAAAAATTTAAGTTTTCTGTAGTGTGTAATTTTAGGACTCGTCATAAAAATTTAAACATAAAACATATTTACATATAATAAAAAAATTTAACTGTGTAAAAAGTACTTATTTCAAGTAATACAAGTAAGTCATTATTTTATATTTGGAAACAATGAATACAATAGGCCATTATTAGGAATTCATTATTTTATATTATAAAATAATGCAAAAGGTAATGATATATCATTTTTGGTAATGCAGATAGTAATGAGGTGTCATTACCAATATTTTGCTGGGTACGCAATGAACAGGCTGGCTTTAGACTAAACCGTTCATGTGCAGACCATATAAATGCACTTCGCATAATAACACAATACTACACTCATAGAAATAAATCTGTAAAAATAGCAGAAAAATTTACTAAAAATTAGTTAAAAATGATGCTGCAGAAAAAACTGCTTAAATTGGAAGATTTTTTTACTAAATTCTAGTAAAATGAAAAAGCAAAATTAAAACTGTTAAATTTACAGAATTTTAGTAATATTTAGGCTAAGTTTTAGTTAATTGAAAATAGCAAATTGTACTGTAAAATCTGCAGAAAATTTTGCTAAATATTTGTAGACTAAAAATAGCAAATATAAACTGTTATATCTACAAAAATTTTGCTATTTTTAAGCTAAATTTAGTTGAATGCAAACAGCAGTCTATTCTGCTAAAATCAGGAGAAATATTTGCTAAAAATTGTAAACTGCTGTTTTTAAAAGGCTCGATTTTTATTTGCATTTAAAAAAAATCGAAAAAAACAACTTACAAAATTTTAAATTTTTGGGTGATTTTTTAGGCTACTGATTGCTGATTTTAGCAGGTTAATTTGCTATTCTCAATTTACACAAACTTACCCAGTGTAGAAACGGTAATGACATATCATTATTTTTTGGACTACCAGTAATGACACCCACTTACCTTCTGAATTATTTTAAACCATATAATAATGAGTTACTGATAATGTCTTATTTTTATAATTATTTCAAATAGAAAATAATTTTCTAGATTTTATTTAAATTTTTTGAAATCTATTTTTAGACTCAATATTTTTTAAACACTGGTAAGGATATATGTAACCACATATTTTTTGATTTTTTGTATGTTGGCGAGTAAGCTTACTTGTGTGCAGCAGGTCAATTATGTTTTTATCTATTAAATATTACATGTCGATATAGCTCAAATGGTAGAGCTATTGATTGGCAATCTGTAGACCCAGGTTCGATTCCCGCACCAGCAAATTTTATTAAAAAAAAAAAATACAATAAAAAATATTTTTTTTATATATAATTTATTTTTTTGAAAATCTATTTTTAGACTCATTATTTTTGTCAGTATTGGTAAGCACATAGGTAACGATATATTTTTTGATTTTTCGTATGCTGGTGTGTAAGCATAACTCATTATTTTTCGCGACATGCCCATATAAAGGTAATAAGAAATGTAATAACAAAAGTAACTAGTTACCATTACCAAGTATGTAGTTACATAACCACATATCTGGTAATGATTTTCTACACTGGGTAGCTCAAATATAACTAAAATTCTGTATATTTAACAGTTTTATTTTTGCTGTTCCTATATTACTAATATATAGCAAAAATAATCTGTTAATTTAGCAGCTTTTTTTTCTGCGGCATCATTTTTAACTAATTTTTAGTAGTTTTAAATAAATTTTTTAAGGACTTTTATCTATTAGTGTAAAAATGCATCGGACATGCGACATATCAATTTTGATATATTTTAGAATGAATATCACGAATGTGAACAACAAATTTTAAAATAAGCTCTAGTTTTTGAAATATTTGCAAATTTAATTTTTAGCAAAACGTCAGTTTTTTTCAGTGCAATTTTGCTCCGCAGTTAGTCTATAAAGAATTAAAGAATAAAAATGCCATGCTGGCAGACCGTCTCCGATATACACAAATTGCCTGCACTTGTACGTAAAAACCATACGTCAGTGTGGCAACATTTGCGAAAAAGGTGACAAAGAGGAGATCAGAAGATAAACAAAGAAAATCTAAAGTAGAATGTTTGTATATCTGTTTGATCACTTCTGAGAGTAAATATAAATATAAACAATAATACAGTGTAATGAAAAATCACTGATGAAGCCTGTCCATAAAAAAAGGCAGAAACTAGATCTAGTCTGATTTGCAAATTAATAATGTGTCTATAACTTTGAAAAAAATGTTTGTTCTTCTTCTTAACCTCAAACCTATGTATTTAATAAAGACAAATTTGTCCATTGATTTTTAAAAATGTTCAAGAAAATTAAAATTTGTTTCCATCCCAGTGTAGAAACGGTAATGATATATCATTATTTTTTGGACTACCAGTAATGACAACCACTAAAACAAATAATAATGAGCTACTTATAATGACTTATTTTTATCATTATTTTAAATAGAAAGTAATTTTCTAGATTTTTTTGAAAATTTTTTGAAATCTATTTTTAGACTCAATATTTTTTTAACACTGGTAAGGATATATGTAACCACATATGTTTTGATTTTTTGTATGTTGGCGAGAAAACTGACTTGTGTGCAGCAGGTCAATTGTGTTTTTATCTATTAAACATTACATGTAGATATAGCTCAGATGGTAGAGCTATACACTGGGAGCCTGGTGTCCCAGGTTCGATTCCCGCACTAGAAAATTTTATTAAAAAAATTTTACAATAAAAAAATATTTTTTTTATAAAACTTATTTTTTTGAAAATCTACCCAGTCAGAAATCGCCAGTGGTACAAAAAATCAAGCACTGGCATACCACTGGGTAACCACGGTGTTAAAAATAAATGACTGGCAGAACACTCATTTGGGACGCTTTGCCAGCGTTTGAAAAAAGCGTTTTCCCAGTATTTGTTTTACAAAAATTTCGGTGGTTTATAAAAAAAACCACTGGCAAAGAATTGGCTTAGAGTGATATGCCAAGGTTTGCAACCAGTGGTTATCCAGTGCTACCTAGCCAATGCTACCAGGCGTACAAAAATCAATTCACTGGTAGACCAATGATTTTATAAAAATGCTGACGCTTCGTTAAAAAAAGTTTGTAGTCAGAAGGTTCCGAGTTCGAATCCGGTTGCAAGCAAAAATTTTTTTTTGGATTTTTTTTAATTTAAAATTTTTTTTGTTTTATAAAATCAATTTTTTTGTTTGTGGGAAAGCTCCTTCAAGACCAACTTTTTTTTGCCCTTCCAACACTGGCATACTAGTTACAAAAAATTGTTTGCCAGTACTAGCATTTTGGCACAGCCAGTAGTTGTCCAGCTATTATCACTCATTTATGTGTTTATCTATCAAATATTATATGTCTCGTTAGCTCAGTGGGTAGAGCAATCGTCTGCCAATCTGATGGCCTGGGTTCAAATCACGGCAGGACCAAAAAAAATACATATGAACTTTTTTTAAATTTTATTTTGGAAAATATATTTCTAGACCACCTATTTATTGGTTTTGCCAGCGTTTTGCCAACGTTTAAAAATTTTGTTCCTCCAGTGCTTTTCCGGCGCATTTTGAACAGCCGGTCCTTTTGTCTAATGATGTTATCATTTTGGGAATGGAAAAGCACTTTTTGCCAGTACTTGTACCACCTGCTAAAGTGCTTTGCCACCACTTTCCCGTTTGTATTTTTCTGACTGGGTATTTTTAGACTCATTCTTTTTGTCAGTACTGGTAAGCATATAGGTAACGACATATTTTTATATTTTTCGTATGCTGGTGTGTAAGCATAACTCATTATTTTTCGCGACATCGCCATACAAAGGTAATAAGAAATGTAATAACAAAAGTAACTAGTTACCATTACCAAGTATGTAGTTACATAACCACATATCTGGTAATTATTTTCTACACTGGGATAATTTTAAAATTTTTTTCCAATTTACTAAAATTATTTTTTATATTAGTTTTTTTATTTAGATTTTTCAACGGACAAGTTTTTAAGTTCAACAATTGATTTTACTTTATTAATTTTTTTTAAATATAAAATTAGACTTACATATATAATTTCTAAGTAATATAAAATTAATTCTTTCTCACTATAAAAATTCCAAGAAATTCAAAGAAATTCCAAGAAAAATTGTTGTAAATTTGAAAATTTTTTATGGGTTAAACTTCAAAACTCATGCTATTTTACAACGATAGCTGGTTAGCACTTAAATCTGTCACTCTATCCAAAGTATTAGTTTTTCCAATCAATTTTAATTTGTCAACTTTTGTGCAGTCAACCATTATTTTGAAAATTATGATAAAAAATTTGAAATTTGAAATAAATTTTGTGGAACGTTTTATTCTATTTATAGAACTTATAATCCATAAACATAAAAGCAATCAATTAATACAAGAACAATTAAAAATTTTTAAATATATTTCAGTAATTACAACAATATTAAAAATTAATAAAAGTGATTGTACTTGGAACTAAAAAATTCATTTGGCGAAAAATTTGGTTGGAACTATGAAGCTGTTTTCTATGTGAGGAGATAAAATACCTACTATAAATGTAGTAAATTTATTTTAGAGTACTGTTTTATTCAATAGTATTTGTGAATACCCTTAATGATATAGATACTATAAGTGGCATTATTATAGCACTTATTTATTTTTTTTTCCATTTAATGATATTTGCTTTAAATATTTATATCTTAAGTTCATATTTTGTTTTTTTTTCTTGTGGTTTGTATTTTTCACTTGTCAGCCAACTTGATATTTCAAGCCGCTATTTGAACCATTATTATGACCTAAAAACTTAAACAAGAAAAAAAAAATAAGATGCAGAATGCTGAATACAACGAGTAAAAAGGTTAAAGTCGGGCATGCCGACTATACAATACCCTACACCACTCTGGTGTATTGTTTGGATCCGAAATTCGAATGGGTTAAAATGGGGCTTGTGTCAAAATTTTCTATAATGTGAGTCAGCGCACCAAATTTCATTAAAATATCTTTATATTTGCGACCTGCAGTTTGTAACCAAGCCAATTTTGGGGGGACCCTTATATGGGCACTAGTTCTAAGCATGGACCGATGTTCACCAAAATCAATAGGCTTCGTCCTTGGGCCAACATAGGTCTATGTACCAAATTTCATCAAAATATCTTAATATTTGCGACCTGCAGCGTATAAACAATATAATTTGGGGGGGACCCTTATATGGGCACTAGTTCTAAGCATGGACCGATGTTCACCAAAATCAATAGGCTTCGTCCTTGGGCCAACATAGGTCTATGTACCAAATTTCATCAAAATATCTTAATATTTGCGACCTGCAGCGTATAAACAGTATAATTTTGGTAGGACCCTTATATGGGCACTAGGTCTAAACATGGACCGATGTTCACCAAAATCAATAGGCTGCGTTACTGGGCCAATATAGGTCTGTGTACCAAATTTCATCAAAATATCTTAATATTTGCGACTTGCAGCGTATAAACATTATAATTTTGGTAGGACCCTTATATGGGCACTAGGTCTAAACATAGACCGATGTTCACCAAAATCAATAGGCTGCGTTATTGGGCCAATGTAGGGCTGTGTACCAAATTTCATCAAAATATCTTAATATTTACGACCTGCAGCGTATAAACAGTATAATTTTGGTAGGACCCTTATATGGGCACTAGGTCTAAACATGGACCGATGTTCACCAAAATCAATAGGCTGCGTTATTGGGCCAATATAGGTCTGTGTACCAAATTTCATCAAAATATCTTAATATTTACGACCTGCAGCGTATAAACAGTATAATTTTGGTAGGACCCTTATATGGGCACTAGGTCTAAACATGGACCGATGTTCACCAAAATCAATAGGCTTCGTCCTTGGGCCAACATAGGTCTATGTACCAAATTTCATCAAAATATCTTAATATTTGCGACCTGCAGCGTATAAACAATATACTTTTGGGGGGACCCTTATATGGGCACTAGTTCTAAGCATGGACCGATGTTCACCAAAATCAATAGGCTGCGTTATTGGGCTAACATAGGTCTGTGTACCAAATTTCGTCAAAATATCTTAATATTTACGACCTGCAGCGTATAAACAATATAATTTTGGTAGGACCCTTATATGGGCACTAAGTCTAAACATGAACCGATGTTCAAAAAAATCAAACTTGTTCGTCCTTGGGCCAACATAGGTCTGAGTACCAAATTTCATCAAAATATCTTAATAGCTGCGACCTGTAGAGTGCGCACAAGATTGCATGGACAGACAGACAGACGGACGGACGGACGGACGGACAGACGGACATCGTTAAATCGAAATAAAAAAAAATTCTGAACCGATCGGTATACTATAAGGTGGGTCTACGACCAATATTTTTTGGTGTTACAAACATCAGCACAAACTTATAATACCCTGACCACATAGTGGTGTAGGGTATAAAAATAATATTCTGACACTATATACAAATATAAATACATAAATAAACTTTTGAAAAAAAAAATAAATAACATATAATAAACAGTACAGTATCTCTGTAAGACAGGGATAACAATATAGGTATTCAGCGGGGCCAAGCCTTGTAAGGAAAAATAAGATGAAACAACATTCATATACATATTTAAATATTTGATTATAGACCTTTTCTGGAAAACTCATTTTTTAGTCTTAAAGGTTTATTATTAAATAACGAGTTTATGTTGACCCCTTTTTGATATTTATTTTATGGTTTTAATTTACGTCTTTTTTCATAATTCTGTGAAAATTCCGGTATGTAAACCTTAAGTGACACTATGAACCCCCGCATATTTTCTTTTTACTCTTAAGAAAAAACCAACAAAACAAAAAAGGGCATCAATTGTAAAAAATAAAATACTCGTGTAAAAGTATAATGATGATGATGATGTTGTTGATGATAAGGCCTGTCATAAAAAATGTTCTTATGTTACAAAGAATAAGATGTGTTTTTTTTATATATCTCTGTTGTCATTTTTTGTATTTATAAATATACTCGGTATGAGTACCATATACGAGTAATAGAATACCATGTTGTTAAAAATTATAGGGAATTTTCTATAAAATTTATTAAGTACGACTAAATATGAGTATGTAGTACACACATCGCCGGAATTTACTTTAACTTTCGAATGCTGTTTCTTCTGATTGCTATAATATTTAAAATAGATATTTGACATTGGAAACCAACTTTGGCATAAATATTAGAATTTTAATTTATCGCTTTGTTTGGAAATCCAATAACTAAATAATTTCGAATTGTGCTATAGGTAACACTATTAGTAAAATAAAATTATTTACATACCGAAAATCTAAAAATTGGGTCATTTTGACACCATGTTCTCAAATAGGTTAATTTTCATTTTTTTCTAGAAAATGCTTAATTAAAGGTTTTATATCGATTTTCATTTCAAATCACACTGTTTTCCATTTTAAAAATTTGGGATCATTTTAACACCATTTACCTATAAAGGTTAATTTCTGATTTTTTATTACTATATATAAAATTTGGTGTTAATATACCCAGTTAAAAAAACAAATATGAATACTATTATCTAAATTATTGGCCAAAATTACACTTTTATCTAAAATTTTCAAATTTAAAATCCCCAGCAAAAAAAGAGATGCCGAAGCAGTAGAAAAAGCAATACAATTGATGATCTAGATGTATTTTTTTTTAACATAAACACTAATGAGTTTAACATTGAGTTGTCATAGGAGAGGCGTACTCCCACTTCAACATTTTTTCAGTACTTTTTGAACGAGTGCAAAGGAAGCTCTTTTTCACCAATTAAAAGTTAAAAAAATATTCTTTAAAAAAAATTATATTTTTTTATTTTACAAAAGTTTTTTTATTGCCGCCAGCGGGTATCGAACTTGCGACCTCACGATTGCTAGTCTAGTGCTCTACCGCTAAGCTATTCTTTGATATGAAAGTTGACTGGCATAAAAACACCACTTTGTTATTGTTCCTTATTCTCTTCAATAAAAGTACCCAGTCAGAAATCGCCAGTGGTACAAAAAATCAAGCACTGGCATACCACTGGGTAACCACGGTATTAAAAATAAATGACTGGCAGAACACTCATTTGGGATGCTTTGCCAGCGTTTGCGAAAAGCGTTTTACCAGTATTTGTTTTACAAAAATTTCGGTGGTTTATAAAAAAAAACCACTGGCAAAGAATTGGCTTAGAGTGATATGCCAAGGTTTGTAACCAGTGGTTATCCAGTGCTACCTAGCCAATGCTACCGGGCGTACAAAAATCAATTCACTGGAAAACCAATGATTTTATAAAAATGCTGACGCTTCGTTAAAAAATGTTTGTAGTCGGAAGGTTCTGAGTTCAAATCCGGTTGCAAGCAAAAAAAATTTTTTTGATTTTTTTTAATTTAAAATATTTTTTGTTTTTTAAAAACAATTTTTTTGTTTGTGGGAAAGCTCCTTCAAGACCAACTTTTTTTTTGCCCTCCAAACACTGGCATACGAGTTATTAAAAATTGTTTGCCAGTACTAGCATTTTGGCACAGCCAGTAGTTGTCCAGCTATAATCACTCATTTATGTGTTTAGCCATTAAATATTATATGTCTCGTTAGCTCAGTGGGTAGAGCAATCGTCTGCCAATCTGACGGCCTGGGTTCAAATCACGGCAGGGTCAAAAAAATACATATGAACTTTTTTTTAATTTTATTTTGGAAAATATATTTCCAGACCACCTATTTATTGGTTTTGCCAGCGTTTTGCCAACGTTTAAAAATTTTGTTCCTCCAGTGCTTTTCCGGCGCTTTTTGAACAGCCGGTCCTTTTGTCTAATGATGTTATCATTTTGGGAATGGGAAAGCACTTTTTGCCAATACTTGTACCACCTGTTAAAGTGCTTTGCCACCGCTTTCCCGTTTGTATTTTTCTGACTGGGTACTTATTAAACAAGTGTAAAAGGTGCACTCCATTCAATATTTTTTTCAGTACTATTTTTACAAGTGCATAAAAAGCAATTTCTCACCATTTTTTTATATATACATATTAGACTGTCCCTTAAAATAGCGATTTGTCGATTTTCGTTCATTACACCCCCCAGTTTTATTGGAAATGGTCCCGAATGAAAGAAATAGATTTTTTTTTTGAAAACGTTAACCCGTACCGAAAGTTGGACGAAAGTGGCCCATTTTGGAAAAAAAATATATTACTATTTTAAATTCTCAAAATTCGAAATTTCGAAAAAATTAACTTTTTATTTTATTTATTCAATTAATATAGTCAAAATTATTAAGATATGTAATTGTGACTTCATCGGATGTCATTAACCCATTTTTGCCTGGAATCAAAAATCACCCATGAATTTGATAAAAATGCAAAAACGTGTTTTTTTAAAATTAATTTTAAAGATTTTTTAAAATGCTTAATTTGGAGATTTCGATTGATATTTGAACCATGCAATAGTTGATATTAAAGAAAAAAATAAATTGGAAAAATTATAATTCGAGTTTGTGTTTGGAGCGACTGCTTTCCAGGACATTTTACAAAAATTGCTCATTTTATCAAAAATTTAACAAAGTTTTAATGTTTTCATCAAATTTTACACAGTTTTCGGAAAAACATCACTTAAAGTTGGTCAGACTATAATTATCTTTATATTTGTTTAAAAAATCTTTAACCCTTAGTGACCTTGGATCAGAAAAGTCCCATGCAACTTAATATTAATTAGAACCACGAGATTGTAAAGCCATTAAATTGATAAAAAAAAAACAATCTCAACTGGATAAATACAATTATTTTTTGTAACGTGATCCATATGGGGTTAATTTTTATACTTTTGGCCAAAAACGCCCCACTAGGAAATTTACAGAATAACACCTTTCATAATATAATCTGACAAATGTTATTCTGTAAATTTCCTGGTGGGTCTTTTTTGTCAAAAGTGAGAACATTAACCCTATATGGATCAGGTTATACAAAATAATTTTTATAAATTTTTTTTATTCATTCAAAGTGATAATTTTCCGAAAATTATGAAAGGTGTTATTCTGTAAATTTCCTAGTGGGACATTTTTGGCCAGAAGTATAAAAATTAACCCCATGTGGATCGCGTTACATAAAATAATTATTTTTATCCAGTTGAGATTTTTTTTAACAATTTAATGGCTTTACAATCTCGTAGTCATAATTAATATTAAGTTTCATGGACCTTTTCTGACCCCAGGCCCCTAAGGGTTAAATATTTTTTAAGCAAATGTAAAGATAATTATAGTCTAACCAAATTTTAGTGATGTTTTTTCAAAAACTGTGTAAAATTTGATGAAAACATTAAAATTTTGTTTAATTTTTGACAAAATGAGCAATTTTTGTAAAATGCCCTCGAAAGCAGTCGCTCCAAACACAAACTCGAATTATGATTTTTCCAATTTATTTTTTTTCTTTAATATCAACTATTATGTGGTACAAATAGAAATCGATATTTCCAAATTAGGCATTTTCAAAAATCTTTAAAATTAATTTTAAAAAAACACGTTTTTGCATTTTTCTCAAATTCGTGGGTCATTTTGGATTCCAGACAAAAGTGGGTTAATGTATCCGATGAAGTCAAAATTCCATGCTTGAATCATTTTGACGATATTAAATGAATAAATGAAATAAAAAATAATTTTTTTTCCAAATTTCTAATTTTGGGAATTTTTAATAGTAATACAATTTTTTTACAAAATGGGCAATTTTCGTCCAACTTTCGGCACGGGTTAACGTTTTCCAAAAAAAAAACAAAAATCGATTTCTTATATTTGGGACCATTTCCAATAAAACTGGGGGGTGTAATGACAAATCTGTTTTTAAGGGACACTCTAATACATATTTTTAAAAATTAAAAAAATATTGAATTTAAACAAATTAATTATAAATATTAAAAAAAAAATTAATAGAATAAAAAAAAATTAAAAAAAAAAAAAATAAAAAAATACTGGTGCCGCCGGGAATCGAACCCGGGACCCTTTATTTGGAAACGCCAACTTATACCAAAATCACTTTTTACGACCACTTTTAGAGCAATTACTCTTAAGAAAGCAATACTTAAGTGGTTTTTTGGATGTTGTTCAGAAGTAATTCTAAAAAGCAGCAAAAATATACTAACGGATACGCTGGAAGCAATGACAAGAAGGATTTTTTGAAGTTGTTCAGAATAACTTCTAAATACTACTAACGGATACTTGTGAAGCATTGAAAGAAGTAGTTTGTAAAGCATTACTTGCAATTTTTTTGCTGGGTACTTTTTGACCATAGTGTATATGTTCTACGAATTGCTGTTATTTAATACATGTGCTGAGCCTGCCTTTCTATATTTTTATTATTATTATTTTTGCTTCACGTTTTAAAACAAAATAAATTGTTTGTGAAATAATAAAAAAAAACAAAGACAAAGAAATATGAAAATATCAACAAGATATTATAATACTAGTAGTTACATATTTATGCCATGAGGACGGCCAATGATATGGGTCATATAAGAAATATGTAAAAAAAAAGAAAAAGAAAATGCGACGATAAGATTCATTAATATGTATAAATTAAAAAAAAACTACAGGTGAGGATAGAAAAATAGGAGGGAGGATATTCAAAATTTGAATATTATACTCGTATACACACACACAGAAAAAGTAGATACAATAAAATTTTGTGCTTTTTATTTGCGAATATATTAACAATTTTCAAAAATTCAACAAAATTTTCTTTTTTCTAAATAACTACCAAATTTAACGGTTTACTGCAAAACTATTGTTTCGGAAGTTGTTTGTTAAAATATTAAAAATAAACTGTTTTAAAAGACTGTTGCGGAATACAGTACTGTCCCTTAGTTGCTGTTTAAATAACTGTGCTAATATCCATTGCAATTAATGTTTAGCCCGATCAAAATAAATTTGAAATTACGAATATGCAAGGAGTTGTGCAAATTTAAATGTAACTGACACTTATAGAAAACATATGATTTTCTATTGTCACTACAATGCTAGATATTTTAATACAATAGATTAGTGTTTTGGAAGATGAAAAAGCATTTGGTTTTTTTAAATTCAAATGTTGAATAACACTTTCAGATGAGAACAAGAAATTCTCATTGGGTTTGTAATTTAACTTAACAAATATTTCTGGAAATTCTAAAAACGTCATCTCCCAACTATTTCCTCGGTTAGGGACATACCTTCAACAGAATATTATTCACAATTTGTTTAATAAGTTTTGGGATTTTAGCACATTTAATTCCTTTAACGGTTATAACAGTTGTTTTGTATTTTTTCATTGAAAAACCACTGTCCTTACAATTAGAAACCGCAACTACTGATTACTACACAAACAACTCTCATAAAGTAACTGTCAAGCATCTTTTATTCCCCCTGATTATATAAGGCGTAGGCGTAGACGTTTTTAGGCGTTTTTACAGTAAAATCGTTATAACAAATGTTTTTGCAATATTTAACAGTCAAGTAAGACTTATAAATCACTAAAATTGCAATACAATTGTATTAGATTCGCCAAGAAAATTTCACTTTTTGTTAATTTCGATTTTGAAAAATTTGATTTATATGGAGGCGTTTTTACTAAATACGCCAACGCCTTACATAATCAGGGGGTATGTTATAATTTTGGCCCACTAATACTACTTTCATAAAAAATAATAGTTTTTGAAGTTTTAAATCCGAATGTGGATTTGAATTGTTTCGTAATATTTCCTGGAAACTTAAGTTTCAAGACATATTTGGTCAAGAAGTTAAAAACTTGCATTGTTAAAATGTAGTGGTAAGCTAAAAAAACTCCATGAACATTTTCAAACGACTTTTTCACAGCCACGTTCTTTTAAGACCTATTTAAAAAAAAAACCTCCACACTTTTTTTAGTCCAAATGCACTAATATGGGTAATTTTAATCATTGCTAAGGAACTAATGATACCTTTTTAATTTTCGACTTATTTTTTTTTTAGCTATTTGCTTCTTCGGGACATCTCACAGTGTGTTCATCCAAAAAAGATTTTTTTAGCTTTTTAAAATGAACGTAAAACAATAGAATAATTCGACATTATTCCAAAATAAAATCAAAAACAAAAAGATTTAAAAAGCACCAAATTCACCTTTAATTTATTGGCATTGTGAGTAAAATTTTGGAGTTTTGGATCATCTAAAAATTTATTCAAGGTATTGGCCATCGTTAGATATAACCTTTTCCCATCTTTTTAGCACCATATGGATTTCGCACCAAAAGAACTGCTTATTTTTTGACGCCAGGAACCGGTTGTAGAACAACTTGCTCTTGTATGCAACCTGTTCTAATTTATGTTCTATCGTCGGTGATTATACCATACACCACTATGTGGTCAGGGTATTATAAGTTTGTGCTGATGTTTGTAACACCAAAAAATATTGGTCCTAGACCCACCTTATAGTATACCGATCGGCTCAGAATTTTTTTTTATTTCGATTTAACGATGTCCGTCTGTCCGTCTGTCCGTCCGTCCGTCCGTCTGTCTGTCTGTCTGTCTGTCTGTCCATGCATTCTTGTGCGCACTCTACAGGTCGCAAATATTAAGATATTTTGATGAAACTTGGTACACCGACTTATATCGGCCCAAGGACGACGCCTATTGGTTAAAATTGGTCCATGTTTAGACCTACTGCCCATATAATGGTCCCCCCAAAATTGTATTGTTTATACGCTGTAGGTCGCAAATATTAAGATATTTTGATGAAATTTGGTACACAGAGCTAAGTTGGCCCAAGGACGAAGCCTATTGATTTTGGTGAACATCCGTCCATGTTTAGACCTAATGCCCATATAAGAGTCCTACCAAAATTATATTGTTTATACGCTGCAGGTCGCAAATATTAAGATACTTTGATGAAATTTGGTACACCGACCTATGTCAGCTCAAGGACGAAGTCTATTGATTTTGGTTAACACCGGTCCATGTTTAGACCTAGTGCCCATATAAGGGTCCCCCCAAAATTGGCTTGGTTACAAACTGCAGATCGCAAATATTAAGATATTTTAATGAAATTTGGTGCGCTGACTCACATTATAGAAAATTTTGACACAAGCCCCATTTTAACCCATTGGAATTTCGGATCGAAACATTAGTTGACTTATACCCAGACTGGTGTAGGGTATTGTATAGTCGGCATGCCCGACTTTAACCTTTTTACTCGTTTTTGTTTGAGTTTGTCCCAAAAGCAACAGGTTATGTTGCTCCAAACTGGAACAGGTTACTTTGGAACCCGTTCTAGAACCAGTTATAGAACCGGTTCTGCGACAATGAAGCCTTCCATTTTGGCTCCCAGGAATCAGTTCTAGAACCTATTCCACGGAACCCGTGGTAAAAACACCTATTCTAGAACAGATTCAAAGGCAACCAGTTCATAAAAATTTTGCTGGGGACCGTTGTCATGATGGAATATTACGGCTTCATGGCTGGTAGCATATTCCGGGCGTTTTTCGGACAATAGTCGCTTCAAACGAATCAATTGTATTCGGTACAGGCCTCTGTGATCGTCTGGCCGGATTTCAGCTGCTTATAATAGATGGGACCCTTGCTCTGTATTTGGTCCCACCAAATATAGAGCATTACCTTGACGCCATGGATATTCGGCTTTGGCGTTCATTTGGCTGTTTGGCCGGGCTTCACATACGATTTCTTGCATTTCGGGTTATCGTAGTGGATCCATTTTTCATCGCTTGTAATGATTCAATGCAAAAATTACTTCTTTTTATGTCGTTCAAACAGCATTTCGGACATGCAAAATCGTCTTTCAACGTCTCTCGGCTTCAACTCGTGTGGTGTCCAATTTTCTTGCTTTTGGATGAATCCTGCTGCTTGCAATACTTTGAAATTGCTGCTTGAGTGACTCCCAATCATTTTGCAAGTTCTTCTTGAGTTTGACAACAATCTTCATCTACTTATGCCTTCAATTCATCTTCTTCGAACTTTTTTGGTTGACCTGGGCGACCTTTGTCTTCCGTGTCAATATCACTACTTCTGAACCACATAAACCATCTCTCACACGATGAAAGCGATGGAACATATTCAGGATAAGCTTCGGTGAGCAATCGATGTGCTTCAGCTGCATTTTTTTCAAGTTAAAGAAGTAAAGCAAAACTTCCCGCAAATGATGCTTTGTTGGAACAAAATTCGAAATTTTCGAAACAAAAAAAATTTTGTTGCTTACACTATTTCGCTCAATCACTAAAAGAGAATAAATGACAGATCCCAGTGTAGAAACGGTAATGACATATCATTATTTTTTGGATTATCAGTAATGACACCCACTTACCTTCTGCATTATTTTAAAACATATAGTAATGAGTTACTGATAATGACTAATTTTTATCATTATTACAAATAGAAAATAATTTTCTAGATTTTTTTTTTAATTTTTTGAAATCTATTTTTAGACTCAATATTTTTTAAACACTGGTAAGGATATATGTGACCACATATTTTTTGATTTTTTGTATGTTGGCGAGTAAGCTTACTTGTGTGCAGCAGGTCAATTATGTTTTTATCTATCTAGTGTAGAAACGGTAATGACATATCATTATTTTTTGGACTACCAGTAATGACACCCACTTAACTTCTGCATTATTTTAAAACATATAATAATCAGTTACTGATAATGACTTATTTTTATGATTATTTCAAATAGAAAATAATTTTCTAGATTTTTTTTGAAATTTTTTGAAATCTATTTTTAGACTCAATATTTTTTAAACACTGGTAAGGATATATGTAACCACATATTTTTTGATTTTTTCTATGTTGGCGAGTAAGCTTACTTGTGTGCAGCAGGTCAATTATGTTTTTATCTATTAAATACTACATGTCGATATAGCTCAGATGGTAGAGCTATTGACTGGCAATCTATAGACCCAAGTTCGATTCCCGCACCAGCAAATTTTATTTAAAAAAAAAATACAATATAAAAAAATTTTTTTATATAATTTATTTTTTTAAAAATCTATTTTTAGACTCATTATTTTTGTCAGTGCTGGTAAGCACATAGGTAACGATATATTTTTTGATTTTTCGTATGCTGGTGTGTAACCATAACTCATTATTTTTCGCGACATCGCCATATAAATGTAATAAGAAATGTAATAACAAAAGTAACTAGTTACCATTACCAAGTATGTAGTTACATAACCACATATCTGGAAATGATTTTCTACACTGGGATGTTTACCAAGATGTCATGTGAGTCAGCGTACCATATTTCATTGAAATATCTTCGGATTTGCGACCTGCAACATGTAAACAAACTAATTTTGGGGGGATGGCCACTAGATCTAAATACGGACCGATTTTACTAGCATTTACCAAAAAAAAAATTTTTAAAAAAGATGTATTTCTATGAGTGTAGTCATAAAATTTTAACAAAAAATTGTGTCTGTTAAATTTTTCAATAAAAATGTTTTCTTCTTCTTCGTCCTATAAATCAACTCTAGAAAAAAATTCTTTAGTAATTAATTGTAATATTAATTACGATTGTCCTATGCGACGGTTACAAACACTTAACTAAAACTAAAAAATTCTTGTCATTTTATCATAATCCCCATCATTGTAACGCCAACATATATTATTAGTATTATTACAGTTGCATTTTTATAAAGCCCCTAAGCCAATGAATTTGTTATTAAACCAATAACTTTTAAAAGGATTTAACTTCTCCAATTTTGAAATTTATATGTAAAATATTATATTCACACCCACACTACACAGAATGCTATATTTAAAACCTTATCTGTTTCAAGTACTTAAGTAGAATAAATGTTATAGTTCATGATGTGATTTGTTTTACAGTTTACACCTCTTTTATTATTACGTACTCATTCATATCTATATGAAAATACACGTGTACTCACACTGATCTTCAAGCGGCGATATTTATAAAGAAAATTACGACAAAAGCGAACATATTTCAACCCATTAAAATTTCGGATCCAAAAGTTCGTTGCTTTCAACCAGACCGGTTGTTGATATAGTCATATAGTCGGCATGCCTGAATCTAATATTTTTACTCTTTTTCATCATACTAATGACCGCTTGAAGCTCAGTGTGTGTATGAATATTTGTATGTATTTTTATTTGTTTGTATGTGTGTTTGTTTGTTTGTAATTGTTTATTTCTGTGTCTGTGTTATAAAGATTTACACTTGATTTATTTACATACTTATTTTCTACTTCATTTAGTCTTTACTTTTTTCTGTTTACTGGCAAAAACTTTTCATTTTCTTTCGTTTTCCTAGATCTAGATCTTAGATGTTGTTTTTGTTTGGTTTGGTTTGGTTCTGTTATATTTTTGTTGTTCTCATTACAAATTTGTTACCAAGAAAACCACCTACATAATATTATTCTTTATACTTATTTCTTTACATTTCTTTTCTATTATGTTCAGTTTTATGTGTTTAATTTTTACCATGTACGTGTTTAGTATCTAAATGTTTACATATCTTTGCATGTGATAATGTATCTATAACGTCTTTGTATTTGTTTGTCATAAATGTTCATCAGAAAACAATTTTCAAAGGAAAATGGAAGGATATGATATGAATTTTAGGTATATGCAAGTATTTCCGTATTTAACAAAAACAAACAAATAAAAATAATATATTGTTCTTCTAAATGAAACTTTAACTAGTTATTGAATACAAATTTGTTATACACTCAAAAAGTATAATAAAACATTTGCTTATTATTTAACTTTCTTTAAAATGAAACAAAAAAATATTTGAATAGAATCGTTCTTAATACAATTGATTTAAAAGCAATTAGTTTCGACCACTGATTATATGACAGATTTATATCATTTTTTATGCATAACTATTTTCTCAGAATTCCTTTAAAGAAACTATTTATACAAAGAAAACAGAAATTTTAAATCAACAATTAAAAAAAATAAAAACCGGGCCACTATAAGGTCTAGGCAATTAAATTGTTAATCATAATCGTCTAAGTTTTTTATTTTCCGATTATTTGTTTAGGGTTCAAAGTGGCAGCCGATTTTTCCTTTTTTTTTAGCAAAGAGCCAATAATAGATTGGCAACCCTGACGATTGTAGTTGACGAAAAAAATACTATTTTCTGAAAACACTACAAAAACATGTTTTTTAAATAAATAGAATAAAATTTCAAAGATATTGTAATTTGAATTTTTGACAACCGTTCAAATAATACCTTTATAATTCAGTGCTTACACTTATAGAAATAAGCCTGCAAAAATAGCAGAAAATCAATTAAAATTAGTTAAATATGTATGACTCTACAGAAAAAATTGCTTAAATTTAGCAGACTTTTTTTTGCTAAATACTAGTAAAATAAAAACAGAAAAATTACACTGCTAAATTTACAAAATTTTAGTTATAGATTTGAGTTAACTTTTAGTTAATTGAAAATGACAAATTATACTGTTGCTTGAATATACAAAATTTTAATTATACATAAGCTAAATTTAGTTGAATGCAAATAGCAATTTATTCTGTTAAAATCAACAGAAATAATTGCTAAAAAATAGTAAACTATTGATTTTAAAAAGTTACGCCCATACTATCTAAATTTTTCAAATGTATATTTTAGTTAAAGTCGACTTTAGTTAAGATATTGGGTGGCAGTATTCCTTGAGTTGGTTTATTTTTGGAGCATTCTGATTGGTTAATTTATTTTCAACCAATGAAGTAGAGTTGTTTATTTGACTTTAACAACGATTTTCTATTGGGTTTTCTATCTGTTAGCACTCTCAAACATAGGACACTAAACAAACGTAAAAATGTTGTATGGTGCTATTCTAAAATGTTGTATTTTTTCAATTTAAATTTTAACAACTCTGTTTTTTGTTGGGACGATACAACGATAGAACAAATAGCACACCCCTCGTGAACGGCCTTAATGTCTATGCATTTGGGTATAAAAATATATGAGATGACACTGTGACGTATACTTATTAAAATAGTACTCATACGCACTGTGGGATAAATTGAAATTCAGTGGTAAATAATAAGCAAAGATGACAAATTAGCTTTTTTTACTAGTGCTTCCTATTATTCGACATAGGCGGTTAATCGGTTAATGCATTATTCGAAAAATCACTAAAATTAATTAACCGATTATTCGGGTCAGTTAATCTAGAAAATTAGCGATTAATCGATTAATCGTTTAATGCAAAACTAATGTATTTCGTTAATTTTTTATCAATGAAAA
This sequence comes from Leucophora obtusa, assembly GCA_949987735.1. Classification (NCBI taxonomy): domain Eukaryota; kingdom Metazoa; phylum Arthropoda; class Insecta; order Diptera; family Anthomyiidae; genus Leucophora; species Leucophora obtusa. The sequence goes on along the minus strand of OX465299.1, from coordinate 32,758,939 downwards.
CACGAAGAGCTGCCTGTTTTTTTTTAATATTAACGTGACATAAATAACTTTAAAAAAGGTTTCATATTCTAATCCAGTAAAATTTTCTGTTCCAAATAATCGGTTGTAGACTAACTACTTTTCCTTTGAAATCCCTTCCACTATCAACTCTAACATCGATGATTACAATGTGAGACAAATGGTAGGGGTCAGTGATCGGGAAGGGTTCAAACTACAGGGGAAAGTTATATCGGTAAAAAAGAAGTTATACGTGTCCCGGCGTTTCGCTGGGTCAAGTCTAGGAATCGAGATATATCGATTTGACCTTTGGTGGTCTTTTTTTTGACATAACTCGAGAACCACTAGTCCGATTTTGCTCAAACAATTTTAAAAAAATTAAAAATTACAATTCCTTTAATCTGTTCATATAACGTTTTTTAAAATATACTCAACAGTTTTGCCGGTAAAAATAAATGTATGAAGAAAAAAATATTTTTGCCTAAAATATTAAAAAAAAAGTAATAAACAAAAGGTTATTGATTTTTATGGTAGCGGTAACAAACATTTATTTTTACCGGCAAAGCTGTTGAGTATAAAGAAAAACGTTATATTAACAGATTAAAGGAATTGTAATTTTTAATTTTTTTTTAATTTTTTTAAGTAAAATCGGACTAGTGGTTCTCGAGTTATGTCAAAAAAAAAGATATATCTCGATTCCTAGGGTTGACCCAGCGAAACGCCGGGACACGTATAACTTGTTTTTGACCGATATAACATTTCCCGTTGGTTTCATCCCATCCCGATTTTGACTGTCGCATAGTGTTATTGTTTGAAATTGTCCCAAAAACAACCGCTTATATAACCCCCAAAGTGGAAGCGGGTGATCTGAAAGAACTAAAACTCTAACATCTGGGACTAGATCTAGAACTGATTCTCCGTCAGTTATACCTTATATATAAGATCCGTGGAACGGGTTTCGGTATCAGTTCCACGGAATCGTTTCTAGTAAAACCATTGGCAGAACTGGTGTGGTTGGCAACCGATTGTAAAAAATTTTCCTCTGAAGGTTGAAAGGTTTCGAAATCTGAGATTTTTTAAATTAAAACATTTCTTATATATACTAAAACAGGTCTGTACAAATTTTGGTAAAGCCACTAAATACAAAAAATAAAAACTTGCAGAAAAAGCTGCTGAACCTAGCAATTTTTTTTGCCACTTATTAGTAAGTTAAGAACAGCAAACCCGAAACTGTTACACATCGATTATTTAATCTAGATGTTTTACATCTTTAGAAAAAATTTAAAAAATCTGAATAACTTTAGATACAAAATTTCATTGAATGCAATTTTAATCAATACTGCCAACAATAAAATATAATATTGCATTTAAAAAATTTATACCCAAAATTTCTAAAATTTTATTAACACCCTTTTTACATTGAGACATCGACATAAAAAATGTTAGCTCTATTTGAAAATACCAAATTACTCTGCAAAAATCAGCAAAAAAAATTGTTGAATACACTATGCGACAGTCAAAATCGGGATGGGATGAAACGGACTAGTGGTTCTCGAGTTATGTCAAAAAAAAGACCACCAAAGGTCAAATCGATATATCTCGATTCCTAGGGGTGACCCAGCGAAACGCCGGGACACGTATAACTTCTTTTTTACCGATATAACTTTCCCCGGTAGTTTGAACCCTTCCCGATGACTTACCCCTACCATTTGTCTAACAGTGATATTAGTAATCTGAGGATATCATAAACAATTGTTAAATTATCAGTCTTTTTTCGGGGTTTTAAGGGCCATTACCAATAAACAAAATAACCTAAATTTTAAGCTAATTTACGCAGAGAGAATTTATTGGACTAGTATCAACGTTGAAAACTCAACGTTCATACATTTTCGCATCTAACATAACTTATTCGCTTTATTTCCTAAAAACTTTTTCTGACCTACGTTCGATTATAACGGAACAATTATAAACATAACCTGTTCTGTGTAATGAACGAAAATCGACAAATCGTTATTTTAAGGCACATCCTAATCTACACACACACAAAATAAAAGAAATAATATAGTTAAATATTAGAACTCTGTATATTACTTATCTCATTATTTTTAATTCATAAATAATACCATTTTTCAGAATTAGATATTGCTTTTGTTCGGTTAGCAGCGTCAAGAACTAAACCCATTTGAAAGCAATCAGTAAAAACTTTAACTAAATTTAGTAGATTTAATAGCATATTTTGGTGTTTTCATTTAGTTAATATTTAGCAAACGGATTCTATTGATTTTTGAATTTTTTTTCCTGCAAGGCAATTTTTAGATAATTCCCAGTAACTTTTTTTGACAGTGGCAGTATGCTTTGACTTGGTTTATTTACGGAGCATTGTGATTCGTAAAATTATTTTCAGCCAATCAAAATGCTTGAAAATATAAATATTTTTGTAGGGTTTTCATACACACAATGAACAAACCATATATTTAAAAAAAAAATAAAGTCGACTTTAAATTTAAAATACTCTTTTGTAGTAAGGGACTATGGCTCTAATGCATAAACTTTTCTTAATATATATTTTTAAGAGTACAGTATGTTAAACATACATTTCAATATCCTAAAATTAGGACATTTTCCCATGAAAATGTTTTAATAAAATACGAGTATATAATCGCGATTTGTGCGACTGAACGAATTAATCCAGAAAAACTAGAACACAGGGGTATTATGTTTTTGGCTATTATTTCAGAATATGCGACCATGTATCGCACGCCGTAAAAACATCTATCAGTTTTATAAGCAAATTTGTCAACTGGCGTTTTTTTTGCTTCCCCTATAAAAAAAAAAACTGAAAATGTTAGTTATGTCGTTTCACATTTCACCTAGCGATATATTGTTTATGCTATGAGAATGTGTAAAAGTTTGTTAGCAGGTAGGTAATGGTGCTTAAAATATGATTACAATTACCATTAAATTGCACTATAAATTGTACCACGTATACAGTGTATTTGATTATAATAAAAGGAAAACTGCTCTTCTCATCATAACTAAATTACGTATGTGTGTATTAGGGTGGCATTAAAATTTTAACTTTAGATTTTCCTAAAAGCCCAGGCGGAATATTGTATTACGTGTTCTGAAACTAATATTGTGAAAATTTCAGTAAAATCTATTGACTCTAAGCAGAACATATTTGAAATAAAATTTGTGGAATATGGGAACAAATAAGAAAACTTGATTAAAGTGTTTGTAACAGTCGCCAAAATATGAGACAAATTATTAAATCCAAAAGATGGTTCAGAAATGACTCAGAAATGTAAATAAATTTTAATATTTTGTGAACAATTACCCCTTCAATCCTTCGGTGTTCCCATAGCACTTAACCCCAATGAAGTGAAATAATATAACAGGGCTATGAACTAAAAAGCTTCAACAAAGTTCGCCAACTCACCATCAGATGGCGCGCAACAACTGTACTAAGATTCAACATGTCGCGCAATTACAGTGTTGCCATATTTGAAGCCCTTCATCTTTCACCATGTTTCATTTCTTTTCTATCCCCTTTCCAAAGGAAGCAACACGTTAATTAATAAGAAGAATATCCTAAGTGTTGCTTCTCTTTAAAAAAAAATTAAAAAAGGATAAAACAGATTAATTTTTAAGACTGTAGAATTTTTAATACTTTTTTTGAGTCATTTTTAATCAAAAATTTGAATCTTTAATAATATAATTTGAGCTCTTTATTTTTGGGCTCGTTGGCTGGCTGGGCATAAGAAATTCCATTGATATACACTCAATCAAAAGAGTCTGTAATGGCTACTAAAAATTTTGCTGTTATTACGGGAAATTTAACTGTTTTGAGGCCAGCGGTATTTTTTGCTAATTTTAGCAACACATGTCTGCTGATCTGTAGTACAATAAAATTAGTATAAACGAGTAAAAAGGTTAAAGTCGGGCATGCCGACTATACAATACCCTACACCAGTCTGGGTAAAAGCTAACTAATGTTTGGATCCGAAATTCGAATGGGTTAAAAGGGGCTTGTGTCAAAAGTTTCTATAATGTGAGTCAGCGCACCAAGTTTCATTAAAATATCTTAATATTTGCGATCTGCAGTTTGTAACTAAGCCAATTTTGGGGGAACCCTTATATGGGCACTAGGTCTAAACATGGACCGATGTTCACCAAAATCAATAGGCTTCGTCCTTGGACCAACTTAGCTCTGTGTACCAAATTTCATCAAAATATCTTAATATTTCCACCCTGCAGGGTATAAACAATATAATTTTGGGAGGACCCTTATATGGGCACTAGGTAAACATGGACCGATGTTCACCAAAAGCTTCGTCCTTGGGCCAACATAGGTCTGTGTATCAAATTTCATCAAAATATCTTAGTATTTGCGACCTGCAGCGTATAAACAATATAATTTTGGTAGGACCCTTATATGGGCACTAGGTCTAAATATGGACCGCTGTTAACCAAAATCAATAGACTTTGTCCTTGGGCTGATATAGGTCGGTGTACCAAATTTCATCAAAATATCTTAATATTTGCGACCAGCAGCGTATAAAAAATATACTTTTGGGGGGACCCTTATATGTGCGCTAGGTCTAAACATGGACCGGTGTTAACCAAAATCAATAGGCTTCGTCCTTGGGCTGACATAGGTCGGTGTACAAAATTTTATCAAAATATCTTAATATTTGCGACCTGCAGCGTATAAACAATATAATTTTGGTAGGACCCTTACATGGGCACTAGGTCTAAACATGGACCGATGTTCACCAAAATCAATAGGCTTCGTCCTTGGGCCAACATAGGTTTGTGTACCAAATTTCACCAAAATATCTTAATATTTCCACCCTGCAGCGTATAAACAATATAATTTTGGGGGGACCCTTATATGGGCACTAGGTCTAAACATGGACCGATGTTAACCAAAATCAATAGCCGTCGTTCTTGGGCCGGTGTAGCAAGTTTCATCAAAATATTTTAATATTTGCGACCTGTAGAGTGCGCACAAAAATGCATGAACAAACAGACAGACGGACGGACGGACAGACGAACATCGTTAAATCGAAATAAAAAAAAATTCTGAGCCGATCGGTATACTATAAGGTGGGTCTAGGACCAATATTTTTTGGTGTTACAAACATCAGCACAAACTTATAATATCCTGACCACATAGTGGTGTAGGGTATAAAAATTAGTAGCCGCTACTAAATTTTAGGAAAATTTATGTAAAATGCAGTTCAAAATCGATTTGCTAAAATCAGTTAAAAAACTTACTAAATATCATAATTTTATTACAATAAAATTAGTATAAATAATTAGTTGCAGTTACTAAATTTCAGTAAATTGCTGTAAACTCAAATTTAAAATCAATCTGCTGAAATTAGCAAAAAATTGTACTAAAAAATAAAAAAAACTGTAAAATCTAAAAAAAAAAATTTTTTCCTTTGGATTGTAACAAATTGCAAACGGTTCTCCAGTTATTGCCGTTTTATGCATTGGAGATGCAATAAAATTTTCTGGGTGTTATTTCTAAACTAAGAATATATCAATAGTAACAAATATAAACTAAACAAGAATTGTAAAAAATCAAAAAAAAAAAAATATTTTTAAATTAGTATATTTTTCTGCTAAATTTAGCACTCGCAACCGTGTGAATCTTCCATTTTAGTTATAGGATGTGTTCAGCAAACTTATATAGTACACTACAAGAAACATTTTTGTGGAACATTTTCATTCTCTAACTCTTCAATTAAAGGGACTTTTTTGAACTCACTTTAAAAACAAACAAAAAAAAAAACACGTAAGTTGAAGAGTTATAGTTATATTCCACAAAATTGTTCCTCGTAGTGTACCTACTACATACGTTTGCTGAACATAGCATATACCTAAAATGGAAGATTCACATGGTTTCCTCCTAAAATCCAGGTTTGTTAGAGATTTGAGTGCCAATTCTGAATGAGTACGGGGTTAACCCTTAAAAACATTTTAAGTTTTGACTTATTTCTGGCATTGAAGTTAAATTCTCAACTTTGATGTCATCAGAAACTTATAGTAGAATTTCATGATAAATATTCTTACTCCTCAATTAAGGCGACTTTGTCGACCCCTTTGAAGAGTTAGAGGGTTAAAAAATTCCGCAAAAATTATTGTCATGAAAGTTTACTGTAAGTCTCTGAAGACAAAAGGAAAAACTTTTTTAAGGGTGGTAAATACTGTAACAACAGCATTTTAAAAGGCACATTTGAACGTTTGTCAAAAATTCAATTACCAATATTTTTAATATTTTATATTTTATTTTTTTTGATTTAAAAACCTGTTATTCCCAGCCAAAATCGCCACTTCATTACTAGTCTTTTTTAAAAAAGGCAAAAATCGGCTGCCACTGTGCAGCCTTCATTAATTATCGGAAAATAAAAATGTAAAGTGATTCTTAATCCCAGATAAATTCCCTAGTTCTTATCGTGGACCGATTTTTATTTAAAAAATTTTTTTTAACAAAGTTGCCACACAAACTTGAAAATTCCAAAAAAGGCAAGAAGAAATACATTTGCTCGGGGATATAAAATTTATTTGATCAAAATTCCTAAAAAGGGCCATGATAGGGACTAAAGTTTTTTGTTGCCTACTAAAGAAAAAAAAAACTCTGATCGAAATCGGTTAACCCGCCTTGGCTGTACAGTGGCAGCCGATTTTGAACTCAGGGTTTTGGGAAAAAGCGTTTAATGCCAGTGTTGTCAGTTTAGGGGATTTATCCCCAAATTGGAGATTTTTTTTCGTCAATGGGGATAAAAATTTCCGTTTGGGGATCCGGGGATTTATTGGGGATGACACGAAATTTTAGGGGATTTTTTGGGGATAACATATTATTGCCTTTTTATATTTTTATGAATTTAACCCTGATAATTCTAAATATTTATATATTTCTTTTAAGTATGATGATAATATTGCATACACAAATTTGTGTCTGGAAAGTTAATGTGCATCCAAACCTTAATTCCCTTTGGTGAAAATTTGAATTCCTTTTGGTTCCAAAATATTTAAGGTTATTCGGATGTAATATGAGTTATAAGAAGCTCTTCTTAAATTAAATATATACTTTACATGTTATTCAATTGCCAAAAATTCAATCCATCTGCTGAAATATTAAAACTTTTTTTATACAGTACCATACGCAACAAAATGTGTGAAGCTGATGAATCGGAAAATTTTGATTCTGAAATATTTAAAACGAAAAAATTTGGCTCACATTTTTTCATGTTGTTATTTAAATTTATTTGTTCTTTTTTATAATTTGTTAGAATTACAAAATTTATTGAGTTTGAGTGTATAAGGTACCGAAAAGAATTAAAAAAATATGGTATTTTTACATTAATTTAAAAAAAAGTTAACGAATACGAATTTTTTCCAGAAAATAAAAATTGGGGATTTTTGGGGATAACAAATTGAAAATTGGGGATTTTTGGGGATAACAATTTGAAAATTGTGAAAATTGTGATACTTGTGAAGAATTGAAAGAAGTAGTTTGTAAAGCACTACTTGCAATTTTTTTTGCTGGGTGCCTGTTTTTATAAAAAGAATCGGAGAAATTCGCTAAAACGTTTGTGTGAAAAACACAAACTTAAAAAGATTTATCTTACAAATGTTTTAGCCTCATTTGTTCTACATGGAAGTCCTAACAAATTTGTGCAAAAATTTTGATTGAAAAACGTTTTTAAATTAGTGTTTTTCACACAAATTTTTTAACGAATTCGTTTGATTCTTTTTATAAAAACACCCAGTAAATCTACATTATAACCTAGAGAGAACCCCATAAAGACAGTCTGATGATAGTGCTTGGTAGTACTTGAAAATACATTAATTTTCAACCATTGGTTCTAAGAAAGTTATTTTGATAAGTTTTTTTTTCTCTATTTTTTGTAAAATGAATTGAGAATTCTATTTAGAATTTGTCATATCTGATCTTAAAGCCGAACAAAAATAACACTCACTCCCAGGAAAATTTTCTGTTCCAAAGAATCGGTTGTAGAATAGCTACTTTTCATTCACAACCCCTTCTACTGTCGATTCTAACACCGATGATTTTTGTTTGAAATTGTCCCAGAGGCAACCGCTTCTATGGCTCCAAAGTGAAACCGGTTGCCCTATAACCAGTTCTGGAACTATTTCTAGAACGGATTCTAGGTCAGTCATACCTTACATATAGGATCCGTGGAACTGGTTCCAGAACCAGTTCCATGGAATCGTTTACAGTAGAACCAGTTGCAGAATGGGCATGTTTGGCAAGCAATTGTAAAAAATTTTCATGGGTTGTTACTTATAAATTCTAAAATTGTTTATGCATGTAACCCTAACTGTTTGTAAACTAAATTACAAAATTGGCAAGAAAAAACAGCATTTTGCAAATAGTTTAAAATCATATAGAATATGTTATATATTTTATATATTTTACATATTTTGCTACACTCCTCTATAATAGTAGAAAATTATGTAAAATTTATTTAGTACAGAAATTTTAATGTCACACAACAAATTTGGAAACACACAGAATACTAATAAAAAAAAAGATATGGCAATTTATCAAAAATGTTTATATAATCCAAGTACATGTGTCCAGTTTGCTGTGATTTCAAATGGGTTTAAGGGGGAAGGTCAGCAGTTTAAAATTAAGCTTTTCAATATTTCACCCATTTTTTTTTTATGTTAAACTTTAAGTAACATTTGTATTCTTCTTTTTAGTTACTTTATCTTAAAAGTTTTAACTTTACATATAGTTTTTTGCATAATACTTAAAGGACAACTTTGTTTTTCAAATTTAATCTCTTACCTTTATCATCATTTGATGTTGGTGTTCTATCATTATTACTCATCTTGATGGATTTTACGTGTTAAATTTGATGATTTCGTTGTGGCTTTTGGATATATTCCAAATAAAATTTCTTGTCTATGGTTTCTTTTTTTTTCTTTTTTTTTGTAATATTTAAATTTAAATTGCAAATTTTAGAAACTAGTTTTTGGTTTCAGTTTTTGTTTTACTGCTTATCACTAAAAACTATTTAAATAACTATGTTTTTTTGTTTTCTGTTTAATGTTTTAAGTATAATTTCCATTTAAATAGTTTTTTAAGGGTTTTGAATTTTTTTATAATTTAAAACTAATTTTTTTCTTTTCATCCAACTATGGTGTTTACATGTTGTAGTTTTATTTTTATGTATTTGTATGGATTTTTCTTTAGCTGTTGTTGCTTTTGTAGTTTACCACCGTTTTATTTGGATTTGGTTTCAGTTTTTCTCCTCTGTTGTTGTAGTTCTTTATTAGTTTAGTAGAGTATTTTAAATGTAAATTTTCGTTGATGTTTTATTAGAGTCTGACCATACTGCTGCTTATGTCCTTGTTGCTGGTTTTGCTGTGGCTTTTTGTGTTGTTCATCGCCTTGTTGCTCTTGCTGTTGTCCTTGTTGCAATTGTTGTTCTTCGAGTTGTTGATAATGTTTGTTCAACATTTTGTTTGTTTGGTATTTTATTTAATTGTTTTTCTTTTTTTTGTTTGCAACAGCAAAAAATAAATATAAAGTTAGATTTTTATTTTGTTTTCCAAGTGCAATTATATGTTTACAACAACTTTTACGTATGTTTTTTTTTTATTTCAAGTTGTTGCATTATTCTGGTCAGTTTCACATTTTGTATCTGAAATTAGAAAAATTCACAAAAGAAAAAAGTTTTACTTGGAGAAAATTGAGCGAAAAATTTGTTTTATCGTTATTGTTACACAGAATTGGTTTAGATTTTATAATTTCAAAAACAATTTAAAGTTAAGTGTTTACCATTGAAATACAATAATTACTCGACTAAATGAGGTGTATGATTATTATTTTAGTACTTATATGCGTCAGTAACTCACTCGAAAAGTATTCTAACCAGTGTTGCCACTTTTTGAATAATTATTCAAAAACGGGACTATTTACACATTCGTTGGATAATTTTTGAATAATGACATTTTTGTATAGTTTTTCATAAAAATCAGTCGACATTTAAAGTAGACCAAATGAGTTTGTCTGTGAAACATTTACAAGATCATTTGCAAATGTAGCGAAAGATTGAAATTTGGGTTTGTTACGATTGTGACTTTCTAATGATTGAATAGAAACCCGTAATTTTCAAAGTCCTTTTCTAACAATTTCAAGTAAATTTAGTGAGATTTTTTTTTGCTGTAGCTAACATGATTGGGTTTTGGTCAGACAAAAATTTTGTAAATATAGAACAGTGTGGCAAAATGAAAATATATTGGAATAATTCAGCAATTCAGACATTTAAGCTATAATTCAATGCATTATAGTTAATTTTAATATGTCTTTTTTGTTTTATTATTATTAATTTATAAATTCAAAAACATTTTACATATGATTAAGAAACCTTTAATTCCTAATTATGAAAATTTTATGTTTTTAAAATCGGTCCATAAATAAAAAATGGCTAGCTTTTAATTTCATATGCCAGAGTTGCCCTAATTTGGAGTCGAACGTCACAGTTTCCAGCTAATCTGTGGACTCGACCGTTAGAAATTATGCTCGAAATTACTTTAGCTCCGACAAAGTGAAATGTCATAGTAATCCAACCAGACGGTAAGAAATGAAAATTCACTGAAGCACGCATATCTAGCTTAAGTCAACTTTAGAAAAGTTCCATCTCTCTTAATTTGGTTAATTTTAAATCGAAACTCATCATACCCAACATATTCGATTTAAAAACATTTTCATCGAACAAACAAAATAAATTTAAAAATAACAATAAACCAATTAAAAAACTATAAAATAATATCGCAAATCTGGCGAAAATTTCCAAATTTGAGTAAGACAAATATGAGAGCTCTTTAATTTGGTAAAAAATAAATCAAAATTTCGAACAAACTTAAAAAGCTGTAAAGGCCGAACTATATTTTGCGAATCTGAATTAAGTGAAAGAGCGATAACGAGAAAATACATTAAAGTACCCATATTTAACTTAAGTCAACTTCTGAAAGGTTTCATCCCTATTAATTTGGTTAATTTTCAATCGAAACTCATCGTATCTAACTCAGTCAAATTAAAAACATTTCAAACAAACAAAATTAATTATTGTAAAAAATTACAATGAAAAAATTAAACACACAAAAAAGCATAAAGTGACTTCGAAACTAGTGAAAACTTAAAAATGCCAAATATGGGCGCTCTTTCATTTGAGTTAAAATTCAGCCAAATTTCGAGCAAACTTAAAAATTGTAATTTCAGCTTAAGTCAATTGTGGTTACATCTTTATTTTGAAATAATATTAAAAAAATTATAATTTTTTTGTGTAATTTCATACGGTTTTGGATAATTTTTTACCTTCAGCTGTGTAATTTTTGGTTTTACTGGTGGCAACACTGATGCTAACAATATGTATATTAGGGTGGGTCGATTTAGCAATCGATATTGTGCCATTGATTTTTCGATAGCTTTTGGCATGAGGAAAAAAAAGTTCCACTACGACATATCAAAGAAATCATTTTCGAGGCTCCCAAATTTCAATTTTTTGCAATTTTCTAATAAATGCTAGATTAGCGCCATCTTGCGGTGGCTTTTTGAAACAACTAATAAAGTTGTAAACAATATAACATTACAAGCTTTCCAGAAAGGCATTACTTATGAAAATCGGATAAAAATTGTGGCAACTAGAGGGAAAAGTATATAAGTAAAATTATTTGCTGCTTGATGATGATAATGATGAAGAAATCATGATGATGATGTTGATGAAAACAAGCAGAAAATAATTATACTTATATACTTTTACCTCTAGTTGCCACATTTTTTATCCGATTTTCATAAGTAATATCTTTCTGGAAAGGTTGTAATGTTATATTGTTTACAACTTTATTAGTTGTTTCAAAAAGCCACCGCAAGATGGCGCTAATCTTGCATTTATTAGAAAATTGTAAAAAATTTAAATTTGGATGCCTCGAAAATGATTTTATTGATATGTCGTAGTGTAACTTTTTTTTCCTCATGACAAAAGCTATCGAAAAATCGATGGCACAATATCAAAAAGTTTTTGTCCATACAAATCGGCCCACTCTAATGTATATGGATTATATGAGTAGGTAGTTCTATTTTTTGAAAGGAAATATAATTAGGATGTTCACAAGGGGTGTGCTCTCTATTGTATCGTCCTAACAAAAAACGTTTTTTTTAAGAGCTAACCTAGAAAAACGGCTAGCACCACTGGATTTAGCGTAGCGGAATTAGCTTTACCCACTGGGTGTCCGGCTTGTCAAAAAAAAAAAAAATGTCTCCGATTCGAGCACAGTTTTATTTTTATTTAGACAAGCAAAAAACTATTTAAATAGAATATTAAAGTCGTGTGCAAACAATTATTAGTGCAATTATAATCAATTTGAAATCATGTTGTCTGTAACATGAACTGTTCAAAAAAATTTAATTAAACTAATGACCTTTAATTTGAAATGTCAACTTAAGTTAAGAAGATGTTGTAACCACACAATTTCGGCTTTTATAAAAACAAATATTATTTTAGTTCCCTCCCATACAAACAAAATTTAAACCATTTGGAAAATTTTGATATACATTTTCGAATAAACACAAGATGATGTCAAGCATATATTTAATTTTTCCAAAAATTATAAAAAAATAACAAAAGATTCATGCAGTTGTTGAGAATGAAACAACAATCAAATTGTAAGTACAATTATAATCCAAAGAAAATCCTCATTAATATTTGTCACATTCAGATTTTGTCTGTTTTTAATTAAAATAACTTGTACTGCCAGATTGCATTACATGACTGATAAATTCACTTAAATATTTGAACATACACAGATAGACTCCCACATAAAATACACACATAAGCCCAAACAAGGGTGGTGTTTATTTTTAAATGAAAAAATATTTTAAAATGTATTAAAAGTATTAAAAGGAAGAATATTCTAACTAAATATATGAAAAGTTTGTTGGATATTTAGAAATTCGACAACCTATTTCTTCCAAGGTTACATCTTTTTTCCAACAAATTCAACGAGTTTTCTTCCATGTTTTGATTAAAAAAACAATTTCTTGGAAATAAATAGCACTTTTATGTAAAATTACTTAACAAGAATTACAATCCAAAAAATAATAAAAATTAGATTTTTCTCATTTTATTTTCTTCGCTCATACCAACACAATTACGTATGTTTAAGAATTAACTTAATCCCTAATGTAATCCTTTAAAGGATTCACAATAACTTTACGCACCATATTTATAACAATAGCAGAAAATTGTAAAAAGAATTTAAAGAATGGCAAAGAAAACAACTATGAAATTGTATAAAAACAGAATTGGCTGACTTCAGCACAATTCTTCATTCAGTTATTTTCTATAGTAGTACTTTTTTGTTCTTAACCATGAAAAAACAAATTTTAAACGAAATTGTTTAATAAGAAATTTTACCAAGGACTAAAAGGATGTAAGCATGAATTTTATATACAAGACAGCAAAAGAATAAAATTACAATTCAATTTTAAGACCATTAACATTGATAGGGGATTTAATTTTGCTGTTTTTTGTTTTTGTTCGTTATGCCAAATGTCTACAATTTATAAATAATTTTAGATTTTTTTTCGATATTTTTGCATAAAATTTGTGTTGACATAATATGCCCTAGACACTTTTGATTACATTATGATGTTTGATTACAAAAAAATGCTGACTGTAGTTTTCTGTATACCGAGTGTATAAGAAGAGCGATCGGTAAAAACACAAGTTTAAAAAATACACTGTTGAACATGTTTACAGGCATATGTTCACAAACTATCATATACATATATGTTTAAAGTATGCTTTCAATTATTTTATATTTATCGTTGTTATACATATGTTTAAAGGTAATTTTTTTAATGTTTGTATGTGAGTCCTATTTTCTCACCTCAACGAAGATATATTTGCAATTTTAATTTTATGTTTATTACATTTATACGAGTTAATTATAATAATGATGATCATATAGCAGATAAAATATATGTGATAGCGAACATATTATATTTGTAAGCCAACATGTATTATTTGAAACACCGTGAATACATTTTTACAGTTTTTACAATCATTTATATATTACCAGCTGGCCGTTGAAGTAATTTTTTCATTATTTGTGTTTGATATTCCATTTTTTTTCACAGTGTAGAAAGAGTAATGACATATCATTATTTTGTAATGACACCGACTTAAAGTAGAATTAGCTATACGTGGAGGTAACGTGACGAGTCTCCTTATGGAAAATCTAATGAATCAGAAGAGCATAGCTGACAGTCTATTTTTTTTACTCAATATTTTAGATTGAATCAGCTGATTCGTCACGTTACGTTACGAATGGCTAAATGAACCTTTACTTTCAGCATAATTTAAAAATATAGAATAATTAGTTACTAATAACTACACCATTTTCAGTTTTATTTCAAAAAATTGTATCATCTTTCTTTGATTTGAAAATAATTTAAACAGAAAGTGATATTAATTTATGATCTTGAGTCAAACTAAAATAACATTCATTTACTTAAAATAACAGATCAACTAAAAACATTTCCCCTATTCCAAATATATTTAAAAATTGTCTAAAAATGTTTTAAAATTATCCAAAAGTGTTTTAAAATTGTCCAAAAATGTTTTAAAATTCTCCAAAAATTATTCAAAATTGTCCAAAAATGTTTTAGAATTGTCAAAAATCTTTCAAAATGGTCCAAATATTGTTTGAAATTGTCTAAAAACCTTTGGTATTTGTCCAATTGCATTTCAAAATTGTTCAAAATGTATTTTAAAATTTTCAAAATCTATTTTAAAATTATACAAATATATTTTAAAATATTTTATTTGTATTTAAGAAAATTGTATTTGTATTTTAAAATTGTTCAAATACATAATTATTCATTTGTATTTAAAAATTTTAAATCTGTATTTCAAAATTGTCCAAATGCATTTCAAATAATTCCATTTGTATTCCAAATATTCTAAATTATAAGTAAAATTATTTTCTGCTTGTTTTCACCAACATCATCATCATCATTTCATCATCATTATCATCATTTCATCATCAAGCTTTTAAAATAAAAATGTAAATTTCTGAAATACATTTGGAAAATTTGAAATGGAATTAGAATTTTATCAAATACAAATATAATCTAGCATTTATTAGAAAATTACAAAAAATTGAAATTTGGGCGCCTCGAAAATGATTTCTTTGATATGTCGTAGTGGAACTTTTTTTTCCTCATGCCAAAAGCTATCAAAATATCGATGGCACAATATCAAACAATTTTTGTGCATACAAATCGCCCCACTCTAGTGTATATATCAATAATTTATTTCATATGTATTATTATCCCAGCTAAGTGCTTAACAAGCCTCTTCTTTCATTGCTTCAAAAGTATTCCAAGTGTATTTTCACTTATTTTTTAGAACCCATTCTGATTAGCATATTTTTACAAATGTTTTGGAAGTAATTCTGAACAACGTCCAAAAACTCACTTAGGTATTACTTCTAAAGGATTATTGCTCTAAAAGTGGACCTAAAAGTGATTTTGATACAGTTTATTTCGATTCCTGGCGGGACCAATATTTAAACATTTTTTTTTGTTTATTTTTCTTTTTTATATTTATAATTAATTTGTTTAAATTTAATATTTTTTAATTTTTCAATTTTTAAAAACATATATAAAAAAATTATGAAAAATTGCTTTTTATGCACCTATGAAAATAGTGATGAAAAAAATACTGAATTGCAGTGCACCTTTTGCACTTCTTTAAAAAGTACGTTTATTGAAGAGAATAAGACACAATATCTCGCGATAACATATTGGTGTTTTTATGCTAGTCAATTTTCATATCAAAGAATAGCTGAGCGGTAGAGAGCTAGACTAGCAATCTTGAGGTCGCATATTCGATACCCGATGGAGGCAATATAAAAATTTTTAAAAATAAAAAAAATAAAATTTTTTGCGTTTTTTTTTTTTTTTTAATTTTCAATTGTTGAAAACGGGTTTCCTTTGTACTCCTTCAAAAAGTGCAGGAAAAATATTGGAATGGGAGCACTCCTCTCCTCTGACAACTTAATGTTAAAATGAATAGTGCACACAAATGATTTTGAAGGTAAAATTAACTAAAAATACAATTTAAAACGAATAAAATTCAGTTAAAAACCGGTCTACTCACATTTTCATTTAATTGAACAAATTTTGTTTTTGACTATCAATAATTGACTATAAGAAACCGTAAAATCAACTTAAAGTTAATTTATTTTTACTATAAAAATAACAAGAAAAATGGTGCGAAGAACTAAATTTATATTTGATTTTACTAAAAAATTTAAAATAAAAAAAACTCAAATAATTGTATTGTTGTTTTTTTATTTCAAACAACTTTTACTACAAAATACCTTTTTTGGTTCATTTTTTTAGTTTTACTTAAAACAATAAAAATTGACTACAGTCATAGAAAAAAGTTTGTAGAAAAGTTATTAAAACTGTTAGTACTTCAACTTAACAAATTTTGTACAAATTTTTAGTTAAAATTTAATTTTTAGTTAATTTTTTTGCTACCTCCACATTACTAACTTACAAATTTTTTTGCTATTTTTTTTTTGCTGTATTTAGTTACTAATTTTTAACAATAAATTTGCTAACTTTACAGTATTTTGCTGAATTTTAGTTACTAATTTTTAACAGAAGATTTTCTAATTTTACAAATTTTTTGTAAACTAAACCACCAATTTTGGAGCGCTTATAAACAGAATGTTAAATGACTCATAAAAATTACTGCACATTTTTAACTCGCCAAAAATAATGCAAAAAGTTTTTTAAATAAAACTTAATTGAAATGGTTGAAAATTTGTCCTATTCATAAAATATCTAAATTATTAAAATTTATGAGAAAAGTTTCTATTTATCCTAATACATTAATTTTTAAAGATCAAGGTTTATTTTGGACGAACCATTTTAATATGAAAATTGTGATTAAAAGTATCTCCGGGGAGCAAGTGGAGTTTAGGGGATGACCCTAATTTTTTTCCCCCAATATTGTACTTTTTAAGCTTATTTAAAGAATACGATATTTTTAATCGGCCACACCTTCTTTCCTGTGGGTGGAGCTTTAGAGGTGAAAATGGAAACTCAAATAAATTCGGAAGTACATATCCGATCAGCAAACAATGAAAATCAAAAGATGGGTCTCTGAAATACATTTTGTTATGGTTAACATATTATTGTCTATAAATATTACCACTTTTACAAAAAATCATTCTTGGGAAATTTTCATTGGCATTGAAATATAATTGGCATTACTTTATCTCAATTTCAATGCCAACAAATTTCACCACCATTCAATGTCAATGAAATTTTTTTCAATTTGCATTTATGAAAACAATGGTAATGAAATGTACACATAATTGAAGAAAAAGCATTGTAATATAAAAAATATAAGAAATACGAGAATTTTTAATTTTTTTCTTAATTTATTCTTTTATTAAAACATGAAAACATATACTTCTTTCATCAATTATAAATGAGCATTTAGGCATTGAACAATGCCAATTGAAAAAATTTCAATTAATTGACACATTCAATAAACTGGTCCCAAGTATGTTTTTAAATATACATTTATTTTTTATTTATTTATTAATTTTCATTTCATTTGCTCCTTTTGTACCTTTTTCCAGTCCACTAGTAATCTGCAAAAGTTTTGTTGATTTCAGAAAATATTAGCAAAAATTTTGTAGATTTAACAATTTTTTTTTTGCTATTTTCATTCTACTATTATTTAGCAATTTTTTGCTGATTTCAGCAAGTTAAATTGTTATTTGCAATTAACAAAAATTTAGCTCAAATATTACTAAAATTCTGTAAATTTAACAGTTTTTTTGCTATTTTTATTAAACTACTATTCAGCAATTTATTTTGCTAATTTTACCAGGCTAAATTGTTATTTGCAATTAAAAACAATTTAGCTCAAATATTACTAAAATTCTGTAAATTTAACAGTTTTTTTGCTGTTTTCATTTTATTAATATTTAGCAAACTGATTCTGCTAATATTAGCAGTTTTTTCTGCAGCATAATTTTTAACTAATTTTTAGTAACTTTTTCTGCTATTTTTACGGACTTATTTCCATGAGTGTAGAAAATTTGACTGTTCCGAAATATCCGTATTTTCATTTAGTTAAATTTTTAAATAACTTGTGAAAAAAGTTAAAATTATTTTTCTTCTACGAACAACTGTTGTTATCTAAAAAAAAAACTCAACGGAAAAATTTCAGAAACAACTAACAAAAAGTGACTGTATTTATTTTGTGAGTGTGTTTCTGTTAAAAAAGAATTACATCTAAATCATCATAAAGAGCAATAAATATTTTCTAAAAAGTACACAAATCTATTCAATACAGGCTATCCCGTATTTCCGTCGTTCGGTCGACACCATATATACCAGGGGTGGCAAGACTTTTTCCTCTACGTGCCAGAAACGGACAAATTTTGTTTTGCAAAAATTTCTCGCGTGCCACCTTAATTTTAGTTGTCTTTTAAAAGTCCTTATTTATCAGCGCTACGGATAACTCCCATGAAATAACCCCCAAAGCGAAAAATTAATAAACATCCAACAAATGATGTAAAAATTTAACGGTTATTTAATTTTTGGGGGTTTATTTAATCTTTAGTTATTGAGATTATTTCATTATGAAAAAATCCCCAATGAAATAAAATTAAAATATTTTGAACATTATTGCCTTTTCATTTTTTTGGGGGGCTGCTGCACTTTTGGTGGTTATTTCATTTTGTTAAAAAAAGTTCAATTATTGGGCGCCAACATTAAGTCCGTAAGAAATTAGTTAAAAAATGTGCTTCGGGAAAAATTTGATTTTGTTAAAATAAATCGCACGGTTTTTATCATCATAATAATGATGAATAAAAAGCGAATATTAGGGATTTGAACAGAGAAATTTCTATTTCAGATAAAATAGCCCTACATAACACGATCGAAACACAATTTCAAATTCCAATAAAGGGGGTTATTTCATTATGAAACTTATTTTCAGCCTTAATTTCATTGAGGGTTATTTCGTAGCACCTAGTTTTCCTTAAAAAAAACATAATTTTTTAGTTGTTTTCCATTTTTGTGCAATTTTCTGATACTTTTTATTTCTTCGATTATGAGGAATTTTCTAGAATTTTAGCAATTTTCCAAAAATTTTCTGATAAAAATAAAAATTCAAAGTTACAAAAAGAAAAGAAATTTTTTTTTTGATTTACAAATTTCTTTGTTGGTGCATTTTTAAAAAGTTTTTTTTGTATTTACAAATTTGGTATGAGAAAGGTGTTTAAAAATTTAATTAGAATTTTGTAAATTCTTTCTGTGTAAAATCCACTCGCGTGCCACTTTTGACACGCATGTCATAGATTTGCCAGCCCTGATATAGACTGCAAGTGTTTTCAAAAAATAAATATTTATCTCTATTAATACTATTTCAAATTGTATTTCCTTATGTCTTTTTCATTTCATGGAATTATTTGTTTAATTTTAATTAATTTGAAGTTAAAATCTTCTCTTATACATATTACTTATACTTTCCATTATGCCTTTTTAATTATTTTGATTTTATATTAATTCTAGAAATAAAGAAACTTTTCAAAATTAATATTCTGTTACTATTTAATATACTGCCCGCAGCGTATTTATCGTACTTGGTTAGATTTTAGCAAACTGTGTCATTCGCAAGTAAAACAAGTTGAGATGAATTGAAAGTTTGACGGTGATTTATCAGTGCTAAATGGTGTTTTCATCTTCATATTTCGCGCACGCTATTTGTCCAAAAACAAAATTCATGATGATGATTTTTTTCAAATGCAATGAACAATAGCGCCATTATAAGGCAATTTTTTTAATAACATTTTCTAAAGAGAAACAGTATTCATATTTTCTAATCACCATAATATTTTATCCCATTTTTTAAATTTGTTTGAAGCGTTTTTATGAGATGTAATATTTTTCTAGAAAATAATGTCATCAAATCAAGGTTGAAAAGAATTGGTGAAAAAAAAAAGAATTAAAGAGAGCACTACAGAAAACTTTTGCTTCAATTATAGTATTGTTTTTTTTATTAAATTTACTTAAGTTGTGAAAAATTTGTAAAACAAATTTAAGTATAACTATTCAAATTCAAATTCCGTTTCCGGGTTTTTTTATATTTTTTTGATGGATAAGTTACTAGCAACTACTTGAAAAGGCAATAAACTTTCAGCAAGGTAAATTGTTAAGCATTATATTTTCTTTTGTTTTCTCTTTTATTTATAAGTACATCTTTTTAAAAATAACTAACATTTACTCTAAAAATAACCAACATTTTACTTAAGTTGTGTATATTTTTATATATGAGGCTTGCCAAGCCAACTGTTCAGCTAAAAAAAGGTATGTCTTATCAATGTTAAACTAACACTCAAAATAATAAGTCTGTTGGTTGAATAGAAAAATTTGTTACTTTCCTGTTTTTTTATCATAAAATAAAATTTGTTGATTTTAAAACATTTTTGTTAAATTTAACGAATCTAAATTTAAGCAAAACTTACTATTGTTTTACATTAACATTTTTATCTATAATTACACTGAGTCAAAAATTGGTTAAAATTTATGGACTCGGGACCCTTTGCGGCATATAAGAGCACACCAAAGGAGCAAACATTTTGTCCGTTTGGCTCTGTCTCGCTTAATTTTCGAGATATGGGCAATTTTCTAAAATGGAGAATTTTTGTTACAAAGAATAAAAATTATTGAAAAAATTCTTCTTCTTTGTAATTTACTTGTAAAAATTGTATCATCTTTCTTTGATTTGAAAATAATTTAAACAGAAAGTGATATTAATTTATGATCTTGGGTCAAACTAAAATAACATTCATTTAATTAAATAACAGATCAACTAAAAACATTTCCCCCATTCATGGAGAATTTTTATTAAAAATTTCCGAGGATCCAAGGTTCCACCAAAGTCTGTTTTTCGATACAGATAACCTTTTCACGGGGATGTTGCACGGTTTAGTGCAGTCGAAATTTTCGTTAATTTCGCATCTCTCTTAGTTTTCGAGATACGGGCCAATTAAAAACTTCAGGACGGAAAGAAGTAGTGCAATCTTTAAAACTTCGGATAAATTGGTGGCGCCATCTACCAGGTAACAACTATAACATGAAAATATTATATTTTAACAATAAATTGTGTAAAATTTAAAGTATGTGTTCTTATAAATTAGTTATAAATAATTTTGAAAATTAACACATAAAATTAGTTAAAGTACTGAGGATTTTTAATATTTTGTATATTTTTTTTAAGTTTTGTTTTAACGTCATATAGACCAGCTGCAATTAATATTGTTATTAATTTTAATTTAGTAGGTTTGAGGTTAAGACGAATTATAAACCTTTTTCTCTAAAAATTATAAACACATTAATTTGCAAATCAGACTATATCTAGTTTCTGTCTTTTTCTATGGACAGGCTTCATCAGTGATTTTCCATTAAATTCTATTATTGTTTATATTTTATTGTCAGATTATCTCTATATGATAATTTTTCAACAACCCGTCGCACTATGCTTCGTCCCATGGACAAAAATCAAAAAAAATGTTGTCTCAAATTGCGATTAAAGGATTTTTTTTAAAGATAAGAAAGTAACTCAAACAAATGTGAAAAAAAATAGTTGGTGTGATAAATGAAAATACGTTGTCGTGGGTTTAGCTCTATTGAGCGACTGGTTTTTATTTTAATCTTTAAACTTAAACTAACTTAATATAATGAAATAAAGTATTGTGGAATATGCCCAGTTAGCAATATCCCACTGTACAAGTAAGTAAAGGTAGGTCGTGTAGACAACCAAAAAAGTAAGGATTTTAGCCAATCACAATTAAGGTATCAATTGTCATACAGAAGGTATGACAACGTTGGTTTGTCAAATACACTACAGGTGTTATTGCTTTTGCTGCCAGAGAATTTTATGCAAAAATTACTTAACAGAAAAATGGGTTTAATTGTTTCACGAAAATAATTCTCAAAAATACATTTAATTAAGAACTTCTTCGAAGATTTGTTTTTTAATTACTTCAACATATTTGTAGTTAAATTAAAATATGGATTTTAGTTTATGTTTACAAAACAATTATTTTTTATTGCTCCGAAAAACGCATTTTTTTTTGTTGAAAATCCAAAAATTGCTTAAGTTTGATGGAGTATAAAAAAAATTATGTAAAATTATATTTTTTTTTTCTTTCTTTGTAAGTTTATACTGTTATATAATAGATCACTAAAAAATTAGTTACTATTTTTTACCACAAATTAAAATAAAATGAATTTTTTGAAATGCCTAGATTAATGATTTTTACACAAATTTCACGCAGGGGTTGTTATATAAACCATGCGAACCTTCCATTTTAGGTATAGGATGTGTTGAGCGGACTTTTGTAAACACTACGAGGAACAGTTTTGTGGAACATTCTAACCCTCTAACTCTTCAATGAAAGGGAATTTTTTGGCCCCTTTTTAAAAAGGGACAAAAACGACCCGTAAGTTGAAGAGTTAGAGGATTAAAATGTTCCACAAAAATGTTTGTGGTAGTGTTTTACATAAGTTCGCTGAACAAACCTTATACCTAAAATGGAAGATTCTTATGGTTTCTCCCTAAAATCCAGGTTTGTGGGACATTTGAGTTCCAATTCTAAATAAGTACGAAATTAACCCTTAAACACATTTTAAGTTTTTACTAATTACTGGCACTGAAGTTAAATTTTCAATACTGATGTCTTAAAAGACTTATAGTAGAATTTCATGACAAATATTTTTGCGGAACATTTTAACCCTCTAGCTCCTCAACTTACGGGTCGTTTTTGTCCGTTTTTACAAAGGGGCCAAAAAGTCCCTTTAATTGAAGAGTTAGAAAGTTAAGATTTTCCACAAAAATATTCTTCGTAGTGTTTTACATAAGTTCACTGAAAATACCCTACACCTAAAATGGAGGCTTCACATGGTTTCCTATTTTAATCCTATTTAATTTTTTTTGTTTTAGAAAAATCATTTTAAGCGTTTAAAACGCATTTTTTATGAGATGCATTTTTTATGAATCGATTTTACCCAAATTTGGCACAAATATGGCTTGACCTTATATAAATTCACGTGCTAAATTTCATGGCAATCGGATAATTTTTTAAGATTTTATAAAGATTTTAAGATAAAGGATATATGGCAGGACTAAGAGTCCTTGCTTCGATTTTGATAAAAATTTACACAAACGTTTCCAGTTTTATGTGTATCTCAATGGATACTTTTTGTAATTTTACGTCCATTAATGTAGCTAATATAATATTTTTTAAATTTAAGGACCTATGGGAGGTGGGCGTGTCCTTGCCTGATATTTCCAAAAATTAAAAGTTTTCTTAACTAGGGGGTTCTATGTAAGTGCACCGAATTTTTAAACTCTGTCTCCATTTGTTCTATTTTTGTCCAATCGTTATATGGGATCAAATGGGCTGTATGAGTCGAACCTGTGGCTATTCCTACATTACAAACTTAATTATACTAAAGTGCCACAGCTTAGCCATCTCACCCAAGTAAGCCCTGGAATTCAATGTAGCTAGTTCATAATTTTCTTTCGTATTCAGCTTTCTGTTATTGGTTTTCACTTCAGAAGTGATCAAACAGACATATACAAACATTCTACTTTCAGATTTTTGTTTATCTTCCAATCTTCTCCGTGTCGCCTTTTTCGCAAATGTTGCCACACTGACGTATGGTTTTTAATTCAAGAGCCGGCAATTTATGTATATTCGAGACGGTATGCCAACAGGGCATTTCTCTTAATGTTCTGGTGTATGGTAAATAGAATACTGCTCAGTGTAAAAAATCTTTACCAGATATGTGGTTATGTAACTATATACCTAGTAATGGTAACTTATCTTCTTATTGCATTTCTTATTATTTTTGTATGGCGATGTCGCGCAAAATAATGTGTTATGCTTACACATCAGCATATGAAAAATCAAAAATCGTTGCTAATATGCTTACCAGTTTAAACAACAATATTGGGTCTAAAAATAGATTTTCCAAAAAGATAAATTTATATAGAAGAAATATTTTTGTTTTTTTTTTTTGTTAAATTTTTATTTAATAAAATCTCTCGTGCCGTGAATTGGAACTGTGATTCCAGATATTTGCTACCGAATTTTTGGTTGCAGCAAATCGAACGATTCGGTTAGAATAAAAATCGAAATTGTAGATGTATAATTTATGGCAATAAATACTGTAAGTTTAACATTGATACGTTATACTTTTTTCTATAGTGGTGCAGTTGGTATGAAAAGCCTGATATATTTATATCTTTAGTTTGTATATGTTAACAATTGCACTCGTACATACATTTACAGTTGCAAAATTATGCAAATTGTTTTTCTTATGCTAGTAACATATAAGCACGCTTCAAGTAATCTTTTAACAGCAAACCAGCATGATAAGTATTAATATAAGATTTTCTCTTCTGTCTGTTTGTACAAACGCCCCCTAGCCAACTATGATGCTATCAGTAGAAGACAATGGACCTGAAATTCTGTATTTGAAAATGTTTTTTGATGGTACATATATTATTAAAGTTTTTCGTTTGGAAAAAAAAATCAATTGTCACAATCGGATTGTTGTGAGAGTGTATATTTATTTTTAGAATTTATCGATGAACTTCTCGTAAATTGTAAACTGTTCGAACATTTTCTAGATTTGAAGATTTTTGAAACATCTGAATTCTTCATTCCATTGTCCCGTATTGAGATTAAAATACAAAAGAAAAAGATTCTTTAATACTTTGATACTTAAGGATGACAGTAGTTATTTTTAGTTGTAACAAATATTTTATAAACGTACGTGTAAAACTTATTATGTATGAGCATTTTCAGTAAGTTTTCTAATATTTAATTTTTTAGCTTTTGATTTACAGACATAAATAAAAAGAAGCATTGGAAACCTGTTTCTTATTGTTCCTCAATAATTAAAAAAAAATTCAATATCGTTTACATTTTCTGAGTTCTGAGCAGGATATCCAAAACCGTTTTTGTTTTATTTAAACTTTTTTACTTTTGTAGCACTCTTATTGAAAAACCCTTTAAAATAAGTTATAACTGAAAATATATGTTAATGTTTTTTCCATCTCACCTGTTAGTTTGATTATCAACTCAAATTTAAAAATTCGAAATGAAGAAACAAAACCATAAAAATAAAAGAATCTTACCAGAGTTGAAAAATTGTCGAGTCTAAAAATAGATTTAAAAAAAAAATAAAAAAAATTATAGTATATAATAAATAAATAAAAATAAGTCGTTATTAGCAACGCATTATTTTTTGTTATGAAATAATGGAAAAAGTAAATAGTTATCAGTTTATTATATGTTTTAAAAATGCAGAAAATAAGTAGGTATCATTACTGATAGTCAACAAAGTAATGACATACATATTATTATCGTTTTTACACTGGGTTATTAATAAATATTTGCTTGTCATTTTAATGACTGTTGGGTTTTATAAAAATTTTGTTTTTAAAAATATATTTTTTGCAATTTACTTATCTTAAGCCATAACAAATTTAACTTTATCCTTTTTTATACTTATTAAAAAACATAATAATAAACCTTAAAGAACGGAAGCCTTTAGAAAGAAGTTAAATAAAAAGAGAAGGTTAAATAAGTTTAATCGTATTAAAACAAATATGTTTTTAGTAGGTTTGAGGTTAAGAAGGAAAACATACCCTTTTCTCTAAAAATTATAAGCACATTAATTTTCAAATCAGATTAGATCTAGTTTCTGCCTTCTTCTACCCAGTGTAGAAACAGTAATGACATATAATTATTTTTTTGACTACCAGTAATGACACCCACTTACCTTCTGCATTATTTTAAAACATATAATAATTAGTTACTGATAATGATTTACTTTTATCATTATTTAAAATAGTACACTCATAGAAATAGATCTGTAATAATAGCAGAACAGGTTACCAAAAATTAGTTAAAAATGATGCTGCAGAAAAAACTGCTAAAATTAGCAGATTTTTTTTATTAAATACTAGTAAAATGAGAACAGCAAATTTAAAACTGCTAAATTTACAGAATTTTAGTTATATTCAAGCTAACTTTTAATTGAAAATAGCAAGTTGTACTGTTAAAGCTGCAGAAAATTTTGCTAAATATTTGTAGACTAAAAATAGCTGTTAAATAAACTGTTAAATCTACAAAATTTTTGCTATTTTTAAGCTAAATGTAGTTGAATGCATATAGCAGTTTATTCTGCTAAAATCAGCAAAAATATTTGCTAAAAAATTGTAAACCGCTGTTTTTAAAAGGCTCGATTTTTATTTGCATTTAAAAAAAATCGAAAAAAAACTTCGAAAATTTTAAATTTTTTGTTGATTTTTTTAGACTGCTAATTATTTATTAAAATTTTTTGCTGATTTTAGCAAGTTAATTTGCTGTTCTCCATTTACAAAAATTTAGCTCAAATTTAACTAGAATTCTGTATATTTAACAGTTTTATTTTTGCTGTTCCTTTATTACAAATATATAGCAAAAATAATCTGCTAATTTAGCAGTTTTTTTCTACAGCATCATTTTTAACTATTTTTTAGTAATTTTAACTAAATTTTTCACGGACTTTTTTCTATTAGTGTAAGTAATTTTCTAGATTTTTTTGAAATTTTTTTTAAATCTATTTTTAGACACAATATTTTTTCAACACTGGTAAGGAAATATGTAACCACATATTTTTTTGATTTTTTGTATGTTGACGAGTAAGCGGACTTACATATGTGCAGCAGGTCAATTATGTTTTTATCTATCAAACATTACATGTCGAGATCGCTCAGATGGTAGAGCTATTGACTGTCAATCGAGAGTCCCAGGTTCGATTCCCGCACTAGAAAATTTTATTTAAAAAAATTTTGTAAAAAAAAAAATATATTGTTTTATAAAACTTATTTTTTTGAATATCTATTTTTAGACTCATTCTTTTTATCAGTACTGGTAAGCATATAGGTAATGACTAGGGCAAGGAATTCCATGCAAATACATGTTTTTCTCGATAGTCCAAAACTAATATGGACTAAATATTTATCCGAATCATCAAATTTAGAACAAAATGGCATCGATTTGTAAAAAAATTTAAAAAATTAATACGTTTTCTTAGTCTTAAAAAAGGTTATTGATCTATGGAAAATCTTCGACTTCTGTGTCTGTTTGCAAAATAACTAAAATATAATTCTCAATTTTAAAGTGCATTATATTTGCAAAAATAATATTTTTTAGTGCATATTTCTTATATTTTTAATGCATATTTTTGTTTTTTAGCTGCATATTTTCCATTTTTAAGTGCATGAAATTCCTTGCCCTAGTAATGACATATGTATTTTTAGATTTTTCGTATGCTGATGTGTAAGCATAACTCATTATTTTTCGCGACATCGCCATACAAAGGTAATAAGAAATGTAACAAGAAAAGTAACTAGTTACCATTACCAGGTATATAGTTGCATAACCACATATCTGGTAATGATTTTCTACACTGGGTACATATCCGAATTTCACTAAAATCGAAGAGAACACATTGGGATGCCTTCCTTAGGTTGATTTAAAAATCTGTTTTCTATTTAATTAAAGGTTGTTTGTGCTTAATTTTAAAAGGTTTTTCCGCCTGTGAATATGAAAGGTAAGTATAATGTGAATCATAAAATTTAGAAGTGTAATTAGAAAAATGTATAAACAAATATGAGAAAAAAGATGATAAGAATGCAATATACAGCAAAATTTTCCAATAGGGGACAACAACATTTTACAGAAGTAGACCGTTGTTATAATTTTACAGCTTTAAAGGCAGGAATACACATTCAATATTATTGATCAATGTTTTTAAAATCAACCAATCAGGATAAATTATTTAAAAATAAAATGTTCTGATTGGTTGATTTTTGAAAACTTCATCAATAATTTTAAATGTATATTCCTGCCTTAACCATAAAATTTTGAATTGTTATATAATAAATTGTTGTTATATAGAATTATCTGCTAATGATGAAAGCTTTCACTGTAAATATATAAAATTAGTTCATATGGATATATCGTATGTATAGACATAAAGATAAGTTGGTTGTTATGGAAATTTTTTTCTACACCATTTGAATTTATTTTCCAGAAAATCCAGTTATATAGATACAATTTTCTGCCAGAGTTCCCATTAAGTATCTATTTCAATTATAATGAAAAACACAAAACATTATTAAGTACCAATGGAATAGTCTAAAACCTTAAGAAATGGTGTATTCTAGTACAATTCGCCTTTAAACCAACTTTAATCTTTTTTTTTATATAAAAAAAAGTCACACAACCGTTAATAAATATACAGTATAAAACATAAACTGAAATAAAGACAACAAAACTATATAGAATTTTGTTTTGTAAGGTAATTACAAATTAAGATCTTTAGTTTCAGTTCCGTAATTAGTTTGTAAGCAAACTATAAAAAGGAGAGAGAAAAAAAGCATAATTTTTTTTCCAGATGTTGAAAAACCATAAGGGAGGAGTTTGTTGCCATAGCACGTTTAAGCTAGAAAACACATTAGTGTGCAAATGACATTTGGGATTTCTGATCTCTGTTATTATTTACTTTTATTCAAACAACCTGTCAGTCAGCTTTGTAGCTTTTAATCAAATGTATGTATGTATCATTATCATCATCACAGTTGAGAAAACTATCATTACTTTCATATTTATGTGTGGCAAAAAAAGAATAAAATTTTATGAAAATGGGTTTATAGGAAAATCTAAAAGAAAAATGAATGAGAATGAATATAGTGTTATGTACATTTTAAGACATACTGACCCAGCAAAATCTTTCATTACCAAATAAGTGGTTATATAATAGAAATTCATAGCTCCGCACAACTTATTTTTTGGCGTCTAAACTCATTATTTTTGTTTGGCGTGGTCGTTTTTATAAGTAGTCACGCTTACCCGCTCACTTACGAAAAAATGAGAAATAAGTAGTTATGAGATTTTGAATAATAAGTGGTTACACACATGCTTACAAAAAGTTGAATTTTAAGTGGTTATCCGATTGCTTACTTGATTCTTAAAAATAAGTAGTTAGGCAAATACTATTAGCCTAAGGAAATACATTCAGAAAAATTTAAGTTTTCTGTAGTGTGTAATTTTAGGACTCGTCATAAAAATTTAAACATAAAACATATCTACATATAATAAAAAAATTTAACTTTGTAAAAAGTACTTATTTCAACTAATACGAGTAAGTCATTATTTTATATTTAGAAACAATGAATACAATAGGCCGTTATTAGGAATTCATTATTTTATATTATAAAATAATGCAAAAGGTAATGATATATCATTTTTGGTAATGCAGATAGTAATGAGGTGTCATTACCAATATTTTGCTGGGGATATTAAAAAAAAAAAAAACTGGTTTACAATATGATAATTTCCATAATAAATGAAGTAAATGAATGAAATAGAAAATTAAATTATAGTATTCAAAATATTGTCCACAAATCTTACACCAGTTAAAATTTGCTAAACTATAAAATAAATAATTATCCTAATTTTTGCATTAAAAAATACAAAAATTGTTTTTTCGGACTTTCTATATTTTCATATATTTAGTTAGAATATTCTTCCACCTCAAGTCCAAATTCTAATATGATTTGTCATATTAGATTTTTATTTGTTGTTTCAAAAAGGGTTGATCATTTTCATGATAGACAATACAATTGTTTCGTAGACATCACTCTAAAATAAATTTCATAAAGAAAACAAATTTTGAGTAATTTCAGCTGAGTTTATGTTTTTGAAAGACCTTCTTATGAAAATGCCCATGTACTTGTAAACTATAAAATACTGACTTCAATCTGAAAAGAAAGATTATTTTTCAAAAACCATTTTCTAGAAATCGCTATTGTAAAATTTTTGTTCAGTGCCGAACAAAATTTTTGTTCCAAAGCAGTAGTAACACACCTCGGTTATACATATAGAATAAGTCCACAAGACAAAAATTTTGAGAAAAAACTACCCAGCAAAAAAAGAGATGCCAAAGAAGTAGAAAAAGCACTACAATTAATGATCTAGATGTACTTCTTTTTTTAACAGAAACACTAATGATTTTACCATTGAGTTCTCATAAGAGAGGAGTACTCGTACTTCAACATTTTTTCAGTACTTTAAAAGTTTTAAAAAAATTGTTCGCAAAAAAAATTATATTTTTTTTTTACAAAATTTTTTTTATTGCCGCCACCCGGTATCGAACTAGCGACCTCAAGATTAGTCTAACTCTCTACCGTTTATGATTTTATAGAAAATTTTGACACAAGTCTGTTTTAACCCATTCAAATTTCGGATTCAAACATTAGTTGGCTTCAAATCAGACTGGTGTAGGGTTTATATAGTCGGCGCGTCCGACTTTAACTTTTTTACTCGTTTTTTTATAGAATTAATGCGAAAAAATATTTCCAATATTTGCAAAATTTTTAATAAATGCATAAAGTTTTTGAGTTTTAAAATTTTGAAACGCCTTTTTGACTCGGAAATACTATTTACTAAAAAACTGAGTGATAGAGTAGATAGTAAAAGCAAAAAAAAAAAAATTTAAGCGGACAGCCTAATTTAGTGCCTTCTAGAAATCGTTATGTTTTTGCCAATTTTATTCTGAAATTTTAGTATGAATTTTTTGTGGAAACTTACTAACGATTTATAAAAAAAAATGTTCAGAGAAACCATCAGATCATAAAAAAAACTCTCGAATTCTAAAACACACCACTTCTTCGAATTATAAAAAATTTTCCGTTTCAAAAAATTTTAACATTCTGTAATATTCTTCCCTTAGAAAAATTCTGTAAATTTAGGAATTTTGTGAATAAAAAATTTTTTAGTAAAATAATTTGAGTAAAGCATCTTCTTATTAGTTTAAAATGGAAAGACCCATATAGTATTTCGCAATGTTTGACGATTTTTTTTTTATTATTTCCTTTATTGTTATTATGGTTTTGTAAAATTTTAAAAAGATATTGGAATTTTGTGATAAGCCACTGGATGATGAAAAATCTTTTCAATCCTAGCAAAGATGACAAAATTATGCAAATTTAAGGTTATCAAGATAAACTGTGATAATTTGCTAACAAAAAAAAAAAAAAAAAATATGTTTTCAAATTGTAAAAAAAAAGGAAAAAGACTTTCTTGATTTACAAATTTAAAATCTGCTTATTATACAAATATTGAGCAAATCAGAAAATATGTAGGACAATTATTGACATATATGAAGTCAAGAAAATAAGTACAATAGGAAGGTGTCCTCAATAACAAGACTAATATTCAGATGAAAAAAAAAAATAAATAAATTGCTATGCATTAGGCGAAAATATTATTGGCAATTAATTGCTTGTTAAATCTTTCCCAATCAGTTTATCTAACCCGGTGTCTTCAAATGCAGTAAATTATATGTTATGAAATGTCAAAAACATTGCAGGGAAACGACAAAATGATATCAATTGCAAAGTGGTGGAGAACACTTGGCCATTTCGTGGCTAAAAAATATCATAGATTTTTCTTCGAAAAACACAAAATTTTAGCAAACATTAAATTTTATCTACAAATAATAAATAACACTGTGAGACAAATGGTAGAGGTCAGTGATCGGGAAGGGTTCAAACTACCGGGGAAAGTTATATCGGTAAAAAATAAATTATACGTGTCCCGGCGTTTCGCTGGGTCACCCCTAGGAATCGAGATATATCGATTTGACCTTTGGTGGTCTTTTTTTTGACATAACTCGAGAACCACTAGTCCGATTTTGCTCGAACAATTTTAAAAAAATTAAAAATTATAATTCCTTTAATCTGTTCATATAACGTTTTTCTATATACTCAACAGTTTTGTCGGTAAAAATAAATGTATGAAGAAAAAAATTATTTTTGCCTAAAATATTAAAAAAAAGTAATAAACAAAAGGTTATTGATTTTTATGGTAGCGGTAACAAACCTTTATTTTTACCGGCAAAACTGTTGAGTATATAGAAAAACGTTATATGAACAGATTAAAGGAATTGTAATTTTTAATTTTTTTAAAATTGTTTGAGCAAAATCCGACTAGTGGTTCTCGAGTTATGTCAAAAAAAAGATAAATCTCGATTCCTAGGGTTGACCCAGCGAAACGCCGGGACACGTATAACTTGTTTTTGACCGATATAACATTTCCCGTTGGTTTCATCCCATCCCGATTTTGACTTTCGCATAGTGTAATTATACTTTTTCCCATTTCTTTTTACCAAATTTTCTGTTATTTTTTTTATCACAAAATTAAAATTAAAACGAAAAGTGACATTTGATGGCAGGCATCATTGCAAGAGCCGCTTGCATGTCAGCGATATCATGATATTGCAATAAAATTTAAATTTAGTGTCTTCACTTGAGTTGAATCATTTTGACAATTGCTTCCAATCATTTTATTGCATATCAAGACACTAGGTAATACCAGTATGTAGAAGCGTATGAGTGATATTTATAGTCAAACATATAATATCACTCATACGTATAGAAAGTTTACTTCAAAACCTGTTATTAAAACTATTAAATAAAAATAAAACAAAAAAAAAGTCTCTACATTATTTATCTCACAATTAGTAATTAATTATTCATCTTTTCAAATCCTTAACATAAATTAGCTTGTTAAAACTTTTTAGCATAAATTAATTTGCAAAAGTGTTCTTCTTCAGAATTATTTATTCAGTAAATTTGAATGTTTGCCCTGTCATTTCCTTTTCAAATTTTCGCCAGCACAAACTAGATTAAAATTTGTCTAAAAAAAACTTTTAAACATTTCGACATTTCAAGTCAAATAGAAAAATAACCAATTCATAAGTTTTTCTCATTCCTCACACATACTTATAAAATTTACTCAACTTTAACCTTTAAGTTAAAATCTACTCATCTTCGCTTTTCTTTAATAATGTTTTATTATATGTAATTTTTCTTAATGCCGTTCTTGAGATAAATTCCAAAAGATAAATTAGATATAAATGTGTAATGCCATAGAATATGAATGAAGTATGAAGAATGGGAAAGCGTAAGGGGAAATGTTATGAAGAATGTAAGATTTTTTTATTTATGCTAGTAAATCTATATTTTCCTGCACTACATCAAAACAAAAATGGAGCAATTTTTCTTGGTTTTTTCTTTTTGTTGTAGGTTTTCTTAACCCTTTCACGCACGAATTTTAATGGCTGGGAATTTTCCGGCCTAATTTCATGGCAATGTAGATCTATGCCAAAAAAAATAATTTGTATTATTTTTATAGCTTTGCAGCACCCCCTAGCCGAGATATTTGGAATTGAAGGGTTAAAATTTTTTAAAATTTAAATTTTTCTACTACTAAAGTCTTTGGAGTTTTTTAATTTTATTCATCACACAATTTTTGAGACTAATTTAAAACGTTAGCCCTTATATATCCACAAAATGACCACAAAAAATCCATCGACTTAATCGAATGAAAAATTCTATACAAAGCACAAAACTTTTACTTATTTTAAAGAAGAAAGCAAAAGTAATATAAAGGTTTTTAAGATCTTTTTGTAATAATTGGTTTTGCCAAATTTAGCATTACAAATGAGAAATGTACTCTCAAAAAGTGTTGTTGCATACGCACAACAAATGCATGAAAGGGTTAATACCAATTCAACACATCATTTTTTAGCTTATTATACCCTACACCACTACGTGGTCAGGGTATTATAAGTTTGTGCTGATGTTTGTAACACCAAAAAATATTGGCCCTAGACCCACCTTATAGTATAGGGATCGGCTCAGAATTTTTTTTATTTCGATTTAACGGTGTCCGTCTGTCCGTCCGTCCGTCTGTCTGTCTGTCTATCCATGCATTCTTGTGCGCACTCTACAGGTCGCAAATATTAAGATATTTTGATTCAACTTGGTACACCGACCTATGTCGGCCCAAGAACGAAGCGTATTGATTTTGGTTAACACCGGTCCATCTTTAGACCTAGTGCCCATATAAGGGCACCCCTAAAAATTGGCTTGGTTACAAACTGCAGGTCGCAAATATTAAGATATTTTGATGAAATTTGGTACACCGACCTATGTCAGCACAAGGACGTAGCCTATTGATTTTGGTTAACACCGGTCCATCTTTAGACCTAGTGCCCATATAAGAGTCCCCCCAAAATTGCCTTGGTTACAAACTGCAGGTCGCAAATATTAAGATATTTTAATGAAATTTGGTTCGCTGACTCACATTATAGAAAATTTTGACACAAGTCCCATTTTAACCCATTCGAATTTCGGATGCAAACATTAGTTGGCTTTTAACCAGACTGGTGTAGGGTATTATATAGTCGGCATGGCCGACTTTAACCTTTTTACTCGTTTTTTGTTTATGTTAGTTTTGTTGGTTTCCTTAATTTTTACCCCAAATTTAATCTATATTTGTGTGTTGTGGTTTTTATGGTTTCACGTGAATTTGCCAAACATATTTGTGTTTATTTGTTATTTTTTCTGTAAACACATATCTACACTTAAATAAAAAAGTTAGTAGACAAAGAAGTGAAACGTTTTATATCCCACTTTATATTTTTTGTATTAATTTTTAGTATCCGATAGAGTATTTTGCTTCGGAGTGCGGCTAAAAAGTGATGTACAATATTTTTGGATTTTAAAAAGTTGCATGAATTTTTAAACCTTTTGCTTATAAGTATTTAGAATTAACCAATTATTTTTAACTTTTATATCCTAACTGAAAATAATCAAAATCTTGCTTATATTCAAATGTTAAAGTGTTCGGCATCGGTTTCGGCGGATTTTTGTAATTGTTTATTTGAAATTTAAGAAATTGCTTATGAATTTTTGTTGCCGATTTGAGGTAAATATTTAGCTATTTTTTTAAAAGTGAGTTTTCTGGAATTAGCAAGCATTTTTGGATTTTTTTTAGTTTAAATATAAAGAAAAAGTGAAAGGGTATTAAAAAAACACCAATTAAACAAATCAATTGATTTCAGCAAATAAATTTTTATTAAGGGTTTGCAAAAATTTTACAAAATTTTAAAAACTTTTATTAATTTGTTCTACTGCTTTCTCTTTACAAAAAAAGTGCAGACACCTTTTGCTAAAATTAGCTAAATGCCTAAAATTAGTTAACTATTCTGTAACAATTACACGCCCAGAAAACTGATTCGTGCTTACAACCAAATTTATTGCCAATCGAATGCTTCTGTTGTGACAACAAGATTTTTCAGTTAGAACTTCAGAATTATTATTGAGGCAATGAAAATTCTGTTGTCATTATCAAATGACTATAGACTCTGCTGATATTCAGTTGTTACAACTGAAAAATTCGGTTACCACAACCGATCTATTCGATTGGCAACAAATTCAGTTGTAAGCACGAATCTGTTTTCTCTGTGCATATTTTTGTGTAACTTTTACAAACTTTTTTATTTGAGTGTAGCATAATTTTAAAATATATTAGAAATTTTACTATATAGCAGGGGTGGCAAGACTTTTTTTGCTGCGTGCCAGAAACGGACAATTTTTTTTGTAAAAATTTCTCGCGTGCCACCTTAAATTAAGTTGACTTTTAAAAGTCCTTTTTTAAAAGTTTTTAAAATTTCTCTTAAAAATATCACCGCAGATGTACATATTTATCAGCGCTACGGATAACCCCCATGAAATAACCCTCAAAGGAAAAAATTAAATAACAACCAAGAAATGAGGAAAAAATTGTTGACGGTTATTTAATCTTTAAATATTGATATTATTTCATTATGAAAAAATCTCCAATGAAATAAAATTAAAACAGTTTGAACATTATTGCCTTTTCATTTTTTTGGGGGGTTATTCCATTTTTGGTGGATATTTCATTTTGTTTAAAAAAAGTTAAATTATTGGGCGCCATTAATTATTTAAGTACGTAGAAACTAGTTGAAAAATGTGCTTCGGGCAAAAATTTGATTTTGTTAAAATAAATCGCGCAATTATTTTATTTCATTATGAAACTTATTTTCAGCCTTTATTTCATTGAGGGTTACTTCGTAGCACATATTTTTGTACAATTTTCTGGTACTTTTTATTTATGAGGCATTTTCTCATCGAAACATTTAAACTTCTTTCAGTCTATAATTTTTAAAATTTTCCCGGAACTTTCTTATATATATTTCTTGATGTTCTGATGAGTATTAAGCAGGGTTGGCAGGCAATACCGCTAAAATACCGTTATAGATTCAAAACCCTTTCAACTGACTACCGTTACACCTAAAATACCGATACCGAAATACCCGGAATACCGTAATCCTTAAAAGACCGTTACCGAAATAACTAAAATACCGTTATCCTTAAAATACCGATACCGAAATAAATGAAATATCAATACCCTTAAAATACCGTTACCGAAACAAATGAATTATTGTTATCCCTAAAATAACGTTACCGTTATTTTTAATTTTCTGCTTTTAGTATTTTCACGTGGTTATTGAGTATTTTTTGTACATTAAGTTGATAAATTGGTTCTGTTTTTAATCTCGTTCGAAATAACTGACTACCATTACCCTTAAAATACCGTTACCGATATAACTGAAACACCGTTATCCTTAAAATAGCGATACCGAAATAAATGAAATAGCGTTACCCTTAAAATTCCGTTACCGAAATAACCTAAAATATCGTTACCCTAACGATAACCGCATTCGTTTCGGTTACCATCCATGGTATTTAGCATATTTCTTTAAACAAAAAATGGTTGCAAAACAGAGTTTTATTCATTTAAAAAAAAAGTTAAATCACACTTTTTTGTAGCGAAATTTAACATTTAATTGAATTTTTTAATGGTCTTCTAATAGTTTAAATTTTTTGAAAGTATCCAACAAAACGTCGCGTACCACCTAAAACCCACATGCGTGCCACTACTGACATGTGTGTCATAGCTTTGAGGCTTTCCAAGACAACTGTCCAGCTAAAAAAAGGTAAATATGTTTATCAACATCAAACTTACACAATTTATTTTCGTATATGATGAAAATAAAAATTAGAGCAATTTTTTTTAATTTTCCCAAAAGGCAGGTGGGGTAGGCAACTTCCAAATTCCATTAAATTTTAATATATATTACTTATATATTAAAATTTAATGGAATTTGGAAGATGCATTGGAGTTTTTAATAAGCAATTAAAAAATTAATTTCTTCTTTTTAAATTTTTTTAAAAACTCAATTTATCTAAAAATCGGCCAAAATTTTGTTTGATTTTTTTTTGTTTTAGAAAACAGCTCGGACGTTTTTCTTTCCACACAGAAAGTATCATATTTCATATAGGAGTGAGATCATAAAAATCTTAACACCCATAAAGTTAAATAAAAAACAAACCACTGAATTTTAAGACTTCAAACTAAATTTTTATTAAATGAAATTTAATACAAAATCTAAAAAAAAACCGCATGGAATTCTAACCACTACAAACAAAGTTATACACTTTTCCCGGAAACCCTCCCCTTAAAGCTTTTGTGGTAGTTTCTGTCACCTTTTTCGAGCAGGTGGTCCATCTACGTTTGAAATATTGCATGCCCTGGGAGACCTTTTTTGTGCCCTTTAATTCTCTTTTAACAAGAGCCCAATATCTCTCCACTGGCCTGAGCTGTGGGCAGTTTGGTGGATTTGCCTCTCTTTGTACAAGAACCATATTATTATCATTATACCACTCCAGCGCTTTCTTCCTGTAGTGACAAGATGCTAAATCGGGCCAAAAGTAAGTGGATACATTGTGCTGACTCAAAAATGGAAGAAGTCTCTTCTGCAAACACTCCTTGATATAAATTTCGCTGTTTATAGAGCCAGATGTCTCAAATGACTGGCTTCTTTGGCCGCAGCTACATATGGCTTGCCACACTAGGAATTTTTTAGGGAATTTCGTTTGCTTTTTCGACCTAAATATTTCCGCATTATTTCCTCGAACATCGGAAACATAAAATTCTTGACCAGGGAGCTGCAAAAAAACAGCCGGACATAAGTTTCGTCGTCCATTACACAACAGTTGTATTTTTGTATAAAATTTGATTTCAATTTTCGAGCTCTGGTTTTGGCCTCCAAATTTTTAAAAGCTTTTCTATCGGGATCCTTTTGAACTTTGTAGGACTTTAGTCCTGCCTTACGTTTCATTTACGTACAAAAAAGTCCGAACAGTGGGCTAACCGAGCTGTTTTTCTGCCAGATGTGTTAGGATCTCTCTTAAGGATGCTTTTAACTTTATATGCCTTACCAATGTTACGATAACCAGTCGTTGTTCCTGTTCTCGGCTTCCTTTCAATTGTTAGGTGTTCCAGATACCTTTTTACCACTTTTGAAACTGTTTGGCGGCATACATTAGTTTCTCTGGCAATTTTTTTGTATGTCCATTAGGGTGGGTCGATTTAGCAATCGATATTGCGTACTCGATTTTTCGAAAGCTTTTAGCATGGGGAAAAAAAGTTCCACTACGACATATAAAAAAAATCATTTTCGAGGCTCCCAAATTTAAATTTTTTTGCAATTTTCTAATAAATCTAGATTAGCGCCATCTTGCGGTGGCTTTTTGAAATAGTTGTAAACAATATAACATTACGACCTTTCCAGAAAGGCATTACTTATGAAAATCGAATAAAAATTGTGGCAACTAGAGGTGATGATGAAATGATGATAATGATGAGAAATGATGATAATGATGTTGATGACAACAAGGAGAAAATAATTTTACTTATATACTTTTACCTCTAGTTGCCACATTTTTTATCCGATTTTCATAAGTAATACCTTTCTGGAAAGGTTGTAATGTTATATTGTTCACAACTTTATTAGTTGTTTCAAAAACCCACCTCAAGATGGCGCTAATCTAGATTTATTAGAAAATTGCAAAAAATTTAAATTTGGGATCCTCGAAAATGAGTTTTTTGATATGTCGTAGTGGAACTTTTTTTCCCCATGCTAAAAGCTTTCG
Source organism: Leucophora obtusa (assembly GCA_949987735.1). Classification (NCBI taxonomy): domain Eukaryota; kingdom Metazoa; phylum Arthropoda; class Insecta; order Diptera; family Anthomyiidae; genus Leucophora; species Leucophora obtusa. Next base: position 32,719,859 of record OX465299.1, on the reverse strand, counting down.
AAAAATCTAGTACGCAATATCATATACAAAAATCAAATATCAAATACAAAAAAGAATTTAAAAAACTGGTTAAGGGGGTCGATAGATTATCAAAATAACTTTAATTTAAGGCGCCCCAGCAAAATTGTCGGATGCAAAGAACTTGCCTTAAATATGAAAAAAATTTTCTTTGCTTTTGGCGATTTTAAAATAAACACTGAAATTTTAAAGTGAATAGTTTTATGTTATACTTACTATGGTATAACAAATAAGTCAAGTTTTGTTCTACTTTAAGTATAAAGCATTTCGTATTACAATTTCAGTGTTGTTAACTGTATTTTAAAATCGCTAAAACCAAAGAAATTTTTTTATGTTTAAGGCACTGTCATTTCAATTTTGGGGACTATTTTGAGGTAAAGATAATGCAAAACTTAAGGAAATTTTGTAGGATTTCCAAAAATATACAGTTTGTATAGATCCGATCATTAGTCGCTAAATTTTTTTATGTAATTTGATTAAAGGTCGATATCGCTAATTTTTCATTGAAAGCCACAAGTAACAAAGTAAAGAAACCGACCTTACGCTAAAATTCCACACAATATTATAGACTAGCTATTCGCCTCTCGGGGTGAATTGAACTACTATTTTAATTTTTAAAAATAACACTAACGAGATAAAATTTAAAAAAAATTGTATCAATCCTATTAAATTTGCCACCACTGTATATATATAAAAAAATATGTGTAAGTATTTTATGATAAAAATAATTTACCTATCTTTGAAAAGAAATTAAAAAATAATATATAAAAAATATTTAAACTGTCTGACAATATGACGTTTACTAAGGAAGTAGTAGTTGTCACATGAAAAAAGATCAAATGGAATATGGTACAAAATAAGGAAGCTACACTAATAAAAAAAGTTAGTACAAAATTCTGTTAAAAGCGTTCTGATTAAATTGAACTAATTTTTCTGTTATTTTCTCTAAAAAAGTCCGTACAAATACCCAGTGTAGAAACGGTAATGACATATCATTATTTTTTGGACTACCAGTAATGACACCCACTTACCTTCTGCATTATTTTAAAACATATAATAATGATTTACTGATAATGACATAATTTTCTAGATTATTTTGAAAATTTTTTGAAATCTATTTTTAGACTCAATATTTTTTATACACTGGTAAGGATATATGTAACCACATATTTTTTGATTTTTTGTATGTTGGCGAGTAAGGTTACTTGTGTGCAGCAGGTCAATTACGTTTTTATCTATTAAATATTACATGTCAATATAGCTGGCAATCTGTAGACCCAGGTTCGATTCCCGCAGCAGCAAATTTTATAAAAAAAAAAAAAAATGTAATAAAAAATATTTTTTTTTATATATTTATTTTTTTGAAAATCTATTTTTAGACTCATTATTTTTATCAGTACTGGTAAGCACATAGATAACGATATATTTTTTGATTTTTCGTATGCAGGTGTGTAACCATAACTCATTATTTTTCGCGACATCGCCATATAAAGGTAATAAGAAATGTAATAACAAAAGTAACTAGTTACCATTACCACATAACCACATATCTGGTAATGATTTTCTACACTGGGTAGTTAAAAATTCTACTAAAATAATAGGAAATAGTACATGTATTTGCGCCAGCACAATTTTGACCTATTTGTACGGACTTTCTTTTATGAGTGTTAAAGGAAATTAAAATTCTAATTTTTGAAACTTAAATTGATCATAGGAGATACAAATAAATATCATTCTTTTGTTTGGGGTACCGATAGTGCATTAAAAAATCTTTAATTAAAGATACATATCATTTAAATCCCCCTAATTCTTATTGCTTTTCCTGAGAACAAATTAAAATAATCAGTTTTCTTGGACACTCCGAAAAAATAGAAATATTTATAAATTGCAATTTAAAAATCGGCCGCCCCACACCCCTGCGAAATTTTGTAGATTCAAATACAAAAAAAGAATTTTGAAAATCGGTTAAAAATTGTGGCCTGAAATGTTATTTTCTCAAAAAACAGCTTTTGGACACACTGTGGGCTACCTTAGGAATGTTATTTTGGGTATAAGAATACATTACGCAAAAATGCAGATGATCGCGTAACGGGAGCACGTGCCGCATCGGCCCTGAAATTTGAAATACAATAAAAAATTACTTTTATTTTTTTGAAAATACTGGCTCTTAAATAACTATATTTCTAGAAAATGTCAATAGAATCGTAATCTAAACTGATCTACCTTTCTAGCAATCCAAAATCGGTTAGAAAATAAGTAAGCAATTGCAATTTGCTCAGACCATTATAGGGTTAAAATGGGCTAAATTATGAAAATCCTAAAAAAATTAACCCCTAAATTCATAAATGCAGGTTTACAAAACGTCATTTTCATCCAAAATTTGTTCAATAAACCTCCTATAATTTTACAAAGCGTTTATGAATTTAAGGCTTAATATTTTTTTTCAAAAATTTACAATGGTATACTCTAAATTTATTTCTAAAATCTATAAATATTCAGATATAAATTTTTGTCCCTCTGGGATTATGTTGATCTAGTACCAGGTCTGACCAAAGGTGGGATATTTTTTGTGTAAATTTGCCAAATTCTAGTTTTGAATTTGGCAAATTTACTCAATACAATTTTGGAAATTTTGCTCAATACAATATAAATAAAAGAGGTCAACGCATGGAGTTTTTTTAACTACATCTTAGAGAATAATTCTGCTGAAAACTACACATATCCATATTTTAATTTAGTAGTGAGGCGTTTTCAAATTAAAAATCTTTGAGAAAAGTGTGATCTTCGCCAATAATTTTGATAACAGTATTAATTTTTAGTAAAGTGTTGTTTTTTCAAACGCGTCATATAGAACAAATGCAATTAGTATTGTAATTAATATGCATTTTTATTAATTTTAATTAAGTACGTCTGAGGTTAAGAAGAAGAAAACATTTTTTTCCAAGTTATAGTTATAGTTATTAATTTGCGAATCAGACTAGATCTAGTTTTTGCCTTTTTTTTATGGACAGGCTTCATCAGTGATTTTCCATTAAATTGTATTATTGTTTATATTTTATTGCCAGATTGTCTCTCTATGATAATTTACTCTCAGAAGTGATCAAACAGACATACAAACATTCTACTTTAGAATTTGTTGTTTATCTTCTTATCATTTGGCATTTGACATCAAAATCGACATAAAAACTTTTAATTAAGCATTTCAAGAAAATAAAAATTAAAATTAACCTGTTTGAGAGCATGGTGTCAAAATGACCCAATTTTTTTTAATGCTAAATTGAAATAACCCCTTCCTTTACATTAAAAGAAAATTACCAATAATTTATGATTTCTACATAAATTTTCGAGCCATAAATTTTCGCATGCGTATGAGCAATATGTATATGTATTTTGTTTTTTTGCCGAACGTAGGGGTCGCCATTTTACATTTTTCGTTATATCTTTGGCATTTAGAGTCAGATCTTAAAGTGTGATACCTCGATGTTTTTCCCTCGAGAAGACCAGTGTTTTGCTCTAAGGGCCATTGATCTTAAGTATCCCGTTCTAGTAGTTACCCACCAGATCTCAGTTGCTACAACCCTAATGTACCACCCTAATGTCAGAAAATTAAGGCTCACAAAAAATCATTTAACTTTTGCTAAGAAAGTTTTTCGATAAACCCAGTAGAATTTTTTTACATATTGTTTGCCGAACGTAGGGGTCGCCTTTTTAAATTTTTTTTCTTTGGATTTTTCCTTTATAGCAAAACACTGATCTCCTCGAGGCAAAAAATCGTTATATCACACTTTGAAATCCAACTTTAAATTCCGAAGCTATGTATAACGAAAAATTTAAAAAGGCGACCCCTACGTTCGGCAAAAAAATTTTTTTTTTGAAATTGCCTTGCAAAAATACTTAATATTGGAGGGTGTACGGCGAACTTTTTTTTTTTTTTTTAGGTACGGTCTAGTGGACACTAATGTAAGCGCAACACCATGCAACTTTTTGTATGAAAGCCTTTTTCTAGAGGAAAAAAATAAGAAAGGTCGATTTTTTGTTAAGAATTATTTAAAAATAAATGTTCTTAACATATTGATGAATTTACTATATAATAATATTATAATACCGAATGTCTAGTTAGCTACAAACTGGGTCTTTAACTGATATATTTTTTGCTGCTTCCTATATAAAATATTAATATAGCTGTCGGCTAAATTTTAACTGGACATTTAGTAATCGAACATTAATTACTTTAATCAAATTAATGTTTACACCGATATGAATAAATTTAATTTTTCGTTTTCATTTCCTAAACTCCACAGTGCAGTTTTGTATGTCTATATTATAGATTACATAGATCTCTTACTCTTTGACATTCGCTATCAGTGGACATATCTCATGAGAATGTGTGGGACCTACATTCTATACCTATACAAAAAATATTTCAATGTGTATAAAAAAAATGTGTTTGTTGACAAAAGATGAGGAAGAATTTGATATCTATGTAATCTATGGTCTGTATACTAAAGTATTTCTCTACAAAGATAGATGTGTGTATATTTGCACTAATTAAAAAAACATGTAAAACTAGATGTAGTTATTTTTTTCTTTTCATATTGAATGAAATAAGTTTGTATTTCTTTAAAAGACAAATATTGTAAGGATGTCAAGTTAAATTAAAATGTTGTGTTTTTTATGATTTACAAATGTAGTTTTCTAAAGGCCATACGATGCTTGCTGTTGAAAAGTTTTAAACTATTGAAATTGTTGAGAAAATAAAAGAATTACAAATGATGATAATATATACATACATAAATATTAATTTTCTAAAATCAATTTGAGTACAATTTTATTGTAGAATATTTACAGTCAGTTTTGTAGTCAGAATTAAGAATGATTTTTTTTATATAAAATTTTATTTAAGTCAGAAATATTCAAATATAATTTCTAACTTAAGACATATTTAAGAGAAAAATCTTTCTCAATTCTAATAATACTGGCCTTGAAACTTTTAATTTGCGGTTGAAATGTGATTGAAGAAAAAGAACATCATGACGTATACGTAATTTATGGATTAGAAAGAAAAATTATATCACTCATACGTATAGGGTCCTACTAAGCATCGTATTGTATGTATATAAAATATTTAATTTAAAAAGGTTCATTTAAAATATGCATTTATTATTCATTTATTTCAACGTTTGTAATATTAACAATGTGGTTTATTATTTTTTATTTTAAAAAGTTGTTTAAACATTGAAAATTTCAGAAATTTGGTAATTGTATTTTTCGCAATAAAAAAGATATATTTATAAATTTGATATGTTATATATTTTTACAAAAATATGCACTTTGTTTTGTTGTAAATTTGTTGATTCGTAAAGATATATTGTTAATGACCACTTACAGTACAATATTTCTATCAAATTCCTTGCCCTACTTTCTAAATATCTTCCTACTTCAGTCAGTCAATACATTTTAGGTAAATATATTTTTTGTTTTTTTTCAAATTTATCGGTATCTTTTATATGGTAAAAATGTTAACTGACCAACTTTGTGTCAATTCCTTGTAACAAAAAAAACAACATATTGACCGGAATACTATAGGGTTTTGGTTAACAAAAAAAAAACACACACACACACTAACACTACAAATTTTTCAATAAATAAATCAATCTTCATTGAGTTATTCCAATATATTCTTTTGTATTCATGTTTTATAAGAAAAGGATTTTTCATTGGAAAAAATAGTAAAACATACAGTATTTTGTAAACAAAGCCATGACTGGCATAAACATTGACATAAATTGGAGATTGACATAAAGATAGATTCTAGTTGTTGTTATATTCACCTGCAATCATGAGACAATTTTTGACACTTTATAAGGTACCTTAAAATTAAATTTACCTGGACATACACACAGAAAGCAAAAAGTAGAAAAAGTTAAAGTCAGACAAGTGGAATATATGTGACCCTACACAAAAATACGATTTGGTTCATATTGCGGGAAGCGGATAAAATTCTGGAAAGGGGATTTCAATTAATGGTGGAACAAATATAGTAAAATATATAACTAAATATAAAAAAAAAGTTGGCTTCGGTCGAGTATTTTTGGTGGTGACAAACATCACACCAAAGTTGTTATATCATATACCAATTCTTATACACTCAGAAAAATAAGTTAGTAGAAAAATTACAATAATAAAACGTCCTAGTCAGAAATCGCCAGTGGTACAAAAAATCAAGAACTGGCATACCACTGGGTAACCACGGTATTAAAAATAAATGACAGGCAGAACACTCATTTGGGACGCTTTGCCAGCGTTTGCGAAAAGCGTTTTACCAGTATTTGTTTTACAAAAATTTCGGTGGTTTATAAAAAAAACCACTGGCAAAGAATTGGCTTAGAGTGATATGCCAAGGTTTGCAACCAGTGGTTATCCAGTGCTACCTAGCCAATGCTACCAGGCGTACAAAAATCAATTCACTGGAAAACCAATGATTTTATAAAAATGCTGACGCTTCGTTAAAAAATGTTTGTAGTCGGAAGGTTCCAAGTTCAAATCCGGTTGCAAGCAAAAAATTTTTTTTGGATTTTTTTTAATTAAAAATTTTTTTTGTTTTATAAAATCAATTTTTTTGTTTGTGGGAAAGCTCCTTCAAGACCAACTTTTTTTTTCCCTCCCAACACTGGCATACTAGTTACAAAAAATTGTTTGCAAGTACTAACATTTTGGCACAGCCAGTAGTTGTCCAGCTATTATCACTCATTTATGTGTTTAGCCCTTAAATATTATATGTCTCGTTAGCTCAGTGGGTAGAGCAATCGTCTGCCAATTTGACGGCCTGGGTTCAAATCACGGCAGGACCAAAAAAAAAAATACATATGAACTTTTTTTAAATTTTATTTTGGAAAATATATTTCCAGACCACCTATTTATTGGTTTTGCCAGCGTTTTGCTAACGTTTAAAAATTTTGTTCCTCCAGTATTTTTCCGGCGCTTTTTGAACAGCCGGTCCTTTTGTCTAATGATGTTATCATTTTGGGAATGGGAAAGTACTTTTTGCCAGTACTTGTACCAACTTTTAAAATGCTTTGGCACCGCTTTCCCGTTTGTATTTTTCTGACTGGGGTCTTGTATATCAAGTATACTAGATTTCAGTAACTTTTTTGCTGTAATTATTAGGTGTTCAATCGAGTAAACATCGAGTAAGCATTTTAACTATTTTGAATATAGATAAGATAAAGAAACAATTAAAACTATTAACCATTAATAATTTAATTGCATAGCTATGGCCAAGTGATGTTTTTTAATAAACAAAACTCCTTTTTTTATTTTAGTAGGTTTGAGTTTAAGAAGAAGAATAAACGTTTTTCCCTAAAAATTATGAACATATTAATTTACAAATCAAACTTGGTCTAGTTTCTGCCTTTTTCTATGGATACCCAGGTAGAAATTGCCGACGTTGCAACAAAAATTGTACTGGGAGAGCACTATTTTTTACTAAATGCTGGTACTACTTAAAACGTACTTTGCCAGTACAGTTTTATGAAAATTAACAAGCTTTTTTTAGTTTATTAAAATTAACAATTTTAAAAATTTTATGTATTTTTACATCTATTACACAATTATTTATGTAAGAGAGACATAGCCATTCTTTTCTTGTGAAGTTTCAAAAGAATGCATTAAAAATCTGTGATGTAAACTAAAAGGACAATAAAGTACTAGCAAACTACTAAATTTGTTATTAAATATGCTGGGATAATACCAAAAAAATAAAATCTCAAGCCTTCGCCAACGTTGGGAAATAACTACGGCCAAGCGTTTATTGGTGTTATCATTTTGACAACATGCCAGTACAGTTAAAGTTGAATATCCGACGCATTGCCAGTACATGTACTACCGCCTCCAATACGGGGCCGACGTTGTGCCGTTTGTATTTTTCTACCTGGGCAGGCTTCTTCTTTCTATGGACTCCTTTTTGTTCGAGTAATTCTTGCTGGAAAATTTTTTCGAGTAAGGGTTCAAATCGAGTATAAGCAATACCCTAAGGGAAATTTTAACAAACTGTCACCGAACTGGCCCCTTTATATGAAATATAAATGGCGCTGTCATAGGAGGGGGAAATTGACCCCTTGTGACATGTCCCTAAAAATTATGAACACATTAATTTACAAATCAGACTTGATCTACTTTCTACCTTGTGACATGTCACAAGGGGTCAATTTCCCTCTCCTATGACAACGCCATGTAAAAGTGACAACTCTATTATAAAATATACCAGTTCGGTGACAGTTTGTTAAAATTTCCCGTATGGTATTGCTTATACTCGATTTGCACCCCTACTCGAAAAAATTTTAGAATTTTTTAAAAACGGTCCAACTAGTGAGATGTCATTGCTTGAACGGGAATATTTTTTTAATCATCATAAAAAAAACAAGGTATATTTTCAGGAGGGCACTTTTTTACTTTTTTTCGTGAGTCGGTCGAATATTCATATATTCATAAATGTTGGCTATGGGCCCTAGTACATTTATAAGGTATATGAATTAGTAAGTTTTATGCCTTTGAATCCCTATTTTTATAATTCTACAATTCCAAAAAGTGCTTGTAAATTAGCCTATCAGTGAATTAGCTCATGTTGCAAGAAACAAATATTTTAAACGAGATAAAGGTTAAAGTCGGGCATGCCGACTATACAATACCCTACACCAGTCTGGTTAAAAGCCAACTAATGTTTGGATCCGAAATTCGAATGGGTTAAAATGGGACTTGTGTCAATATTTCCTATAATGTGAGTCAGCGAACCAAATTTTATTAAAATATCTTAATATTTGCGACCTGCAGTTTGTAACCAAGCCAATTTTGGGGGGACCTTATATGGGCACTAGGTCTAAACATGGACCGGTGTTAACCAAAATCAATAGGCTTCGTCCCTGGCCCAACATAGGTCTGTGTACCAAATTTCATCAAAATATCTTAATATTTGCGGCCTGCTGCGTATAAACAATATAATTATGGGGGGACCCTTATATGGGCACTAGGTCTAAACATGGACCGCTGTTAACTAAAATCAATAGGCTTCGTCCTTGGGCCGACATAAGTCGGTGTACCAAGTGTCATCAAAATATCTTAATATTTGCGACCTGTAGAGTGCGTACAAGAATGCATGGACAGACAGACAGACGGACGGGCAGACGGACATCGTTAAATCGAAATAATAAAAAATTCTGAGCCGATCGGTATACTATAGGGTGGGTCTAGGACCAATATTTTTTGGTGTTACAAACATCAGCACAAACTTATAATACCCTGACCACATAGTGGTGTAGGGTATAATTAAAGATTTCTAGCTAAAATGGTTTGCCCGGTCCGTTAAAGGGGAGTATTTTACCATTTGAACTAGTACTTTTACCACGTGCCTGACGAAATTTCCCCTTTTTGCACCCCAATTTTTGCCATGTTCCTCGCAAGAATTGAAAAAAATGTGTCATAAATGAGTTAGTTCATACTTAACCTACCTACAGACAGGACTAATTTGACTGTGGCAACGGAATTTCAGTTATAGCAAGAATATTTCGATAGCCTCAACCGAAAAATTCATTTGATGCAACTAAACCATTCGATTGGCAACAAATGGGGTTGTCAGCACCGAATCTGTTTTCTGGGTGTAGTGTCTACAAATGTAATGAAAGGTGCAAAGAAATTTAAAAATAACACACACAGCAATAACAACGAAAATAATTTTGTTGTTGCTTTGTGTGTAATTCGTAAATTTTATGATATTTTTTATTGCTTTGAAGTCTAAGTAGACAAAAACATGAAATTTAATTTTTCTAAATTTTCTACGTATGTGAAATTTAATTTTTCTATACAAAACCGTTGAGGGCGAGGGTTTTCCATTTGAAACGTCCCTTTTTTATTGTGATTCTAGAAAATTTCCGAAAATTAACTTTTTAGTGAATCACCTATTTCAATGAATTAGACCAAGCTCTATGGAACATATATTTTAAATTTCATATTTCAGCCGTCAAGGAGGAAGCTTTCACTTTTTTGTCTTCTTCTGTAAGAATTTCCAAAAATCCCTTCTAAGAAACATGACAAATTCCAACTTCCTAGCTCCAAAGTCACAATATTATTTTATATACAGAAGGTAATTCATTGAACTAGAATTTTTTCCTGTGGTAAATCTATATCAAATAAAGTTAACATTTTAATGTTAGATTTTTTATAAAGCATTTGTTAATTAACAAAACTAAGCAACCATCAATTTGTTAAACAAAGCAGAAATTAAATTTAATTGCAATGTCGTTAGAATTAGTTCACTACAGTATATGCGATTTATTTTTGAATTTCTATAGACATTTTTTAAATTTATTTTAATTCCTTAATAAACATTCCGAAAAATATTTGAGCCCATAACAAATTTAAGAGTATTCTTTAAGACGAATTTTATGACCCAAAAAGAATATTCTTAAGCTAGAGAAACGAACAAATTTTACTTTGTTAATCTAAGTTTTTCTGTTGCGTAACTTTCTTCGTTAGTTATCATTGACACTTTTCATTAAATGTGGAATTAATATGACATTTTTTTAATTTGTTTGCTTTTATGCGTGTGATTTGTGTACATGCCATAGTATTTTATTAGTATATGTGGCTTTCCATGTCAGTTGCCCTGCTACAGGGAAAAGTATATCGCATAGATTACATAGATATTTGACTCATTTTCTTTTTTGTCAACAAACACATTTTTTCACACACATTCAAATATATTTTGTATAGGTATAGGACATACATATGTGCAACACATTCTCAGGAGATAAGTGCATTGACAGCGTATATCAAAGAGTAAGATATCTACACCCAGAAAACAGATTCAGTTCTGATAACCGCATTTGTAGCCAATCGCATGGTTCGGTTATACTAGCCGAATTCTTCAGTTGTGGCAACAGAAATCCAATTGAGACAGGACTAATTTGACTTTGGCAACGGAATTTCAGTTGTATCAAGAATAATTCGGTAGCCGTAACCGAAAAATTCATTTGATGCAACTGAACCATTCAATTGGCAACAAATGGGGTTGTCAGCACCGAATCTGTTTTCTGGGTGTATAAATAGTACCCAAAGGGTACTTTTATGTAATTTCTGCTTTCAAAAAGGAGTTGATTTATAATTGGTTTTACCAAATCACACAGTTCATATACGAAAGTACAAAATTCTCGTCCCGTTGATTTTGTGAACCTTATGTAATGTTTCGGTTTGTGTAATAAAGCTATCATTTTTTTATTGCAGACAACTGAAGAGTTGGGGTAATGCACACGAAACAATTGTATTGTCTATCAAGCAAACGATCAACCTTTTTGGAACAACAAATAAAATCTAACATGACAATATCATATTAGAATTTGTACTTGAGGTAGAACAATATTCTAATTATATATATGAAAGACCGAACAAGTTACTTTTAGATACCGTTTAAAAGTTCCAAATCGGTTAAAAAGTGAATGAGTTACAAATGATTAAATTCGCCAGTCACAGAAAATACTATTTTCCCCTTACCTCGAAAATTTGAGTATTTATTACAGCTTCTCAAACCGGTTTTGTAATATACTCTGCTAGACCTACAACCTACAGTAGAATACCTGACAAGTGAATTTTCAGTTTATCACAGTTATATCGCATACCAGCGTCCTTCGACCACTTTTAGGAAAATTTGGACAAGTTATGCGAATTCGTGTCAAGTGGAAAAATAAATATTGTAAGTTTAACACTGATATGATATACTCTTTTTTACCTGGAGAGTTGGTATGAAAAGCCTTATATGTATTTTTTGCTATTAATTTTAATTAAAATTTAAGTTTTTTTTCAGTTGTTTAGTAACCACGTACTAAACATTTTCTCTAATTGTGAATGTAATTGATTTGAATATTAAAAAAGCGCTAGTTTTCAATTTTCTAATGTGGTTTATAATAGGAAATAAACTATTATTTTAAATGAATTGCTTTAATGTAACTAATTTGAAAATGTTTTTATACATAAAGTGATAAAAAGGACGTTTAAATGGTCACATCACTAAAATGGTATGAAAAGCTTAAAGAAAAGGTTCCTAAATACTTGTTTAAACTCTTTGATAATAGAAAAATATACAGGAATTAAATTTGATTATATATGGGGAAAAGAAATTATTGCAAACCGAATTTTTCAATTGCTATAACCAAAAATTTTTATGCATCAACTGAAATGGAAATGTGGCAACCGAAATAGGATTAGAACAATCGATTGGGTGTTAAGACAACCGAATTTTCATATGCAATTACCGAACGATTCGGTTGGCATCTAATCCGGTTTGGTCAACCAATATTTGTTCTCTGAGTCCTCATACCAAAATATATAGAACAGTTTTTTCTATTCATTCCTGCTTATCGTGCATACCAAATCGATTGTTTTTTATAATACTTTTTTGAAAACAGATGATGGTGCATATATATATACATTTTCTATGTAAAATATAACTGGAAAAAAAAATAATTTATATAGATTTAATTTTTCTATCCCTAATTAACTTTCTTAGTTTTGTTTATATTAGTCATATTTTTTTAACAATTTTCATAAAAAAATTCGGTGAAGACCGACCAGCCAAAAGCAAATTTAAGCATCCATTATAATGTGTCAAAATAGAATATCCAAAAATGTTTAAGAAGTCTAATTAGCAGCAAAAAAAAATTTTATTTCTTTGCAAAATTTTTTTGTTTTTTGTTAAAGTAAATTTAGGTAAAAAATAAACTAAAAGCAATAGGATCTCCCTCTCCCTCTGCAGAGCTCTGGGACAATATGTGTCAGTATACCAAATTTCATAAAAATACACACCATAAGATGAAAAATAAAATCACCTTTTTGTGGACATTTGTAGGGGCACTAAGTCGAAACACAGGGCTATTAAAACCAAAGTCACTGGAGTTCGGCTTTGGGCAAATATGATTCAACGTACCAAGTTTAAAAAACTACCTTTGTATCTATATATTTTATTTAGTGATGTCCTTCAGTATATTGACTCAGAAAGATATGAGTCGATTGGTGTTGTACTAAATGGTCTATGTTACATATTTTTTATCTTATAAATATCTGCACAAACTTATTATATCCTGACCATGTAGTGGTGTAGAGTAAATAAATTTGGCATTTTTAAAGCTCAACCGTGCGTATGAGTGTTTTTTCGTGCATAATTCATATTACGTATACGACAGGTTGATTTTAGTTTATTTAACTATTCAAGCGAAATTACATGACATCAATACATATTTGAAATTTATAAACAAACAAATATAGAATTTAAATAATAAATGATATATTAGAAAATCATGGTGTTTACAAACACAACAGATCCATTAATTTATTCCTTTTCAACAGAAAATTCTCATATACATATACTAAGACTTTTTTACTTAAAAAAAATAGATAGATTTGATTTGTTCTTGATATAAGATATAATTTTAAATTCTAAATTATAATTTTTTTTTTGAAGAAATTGTTGTATATTCTTACAAGAAAACAACACAGTGGCATAATCCACAGATACTTATTAAACTTGAATATGTCGCAGAGGGCAAAAATCTAACACGCTTGTGTTGGTTTTAATCTAGTGTCTAGAAATAAAGTAAAATATGCCATAAAATTTGAAAATTTTATATACAGCAACAACAAATTTTTTTTCGTTGTTGCTGTTTGTGTGTTATTTTCATATTTTATTGGATATTTTATTGCTTTTATAGGCAGCAGGTATGTGTGCAATCTTAGGTTTATGGTTTAAAAAGAAGGGTGAAAGTTGGCAAAGTTTTTGAATTAAAACTTCCATGAAATTCACGAACTTTAGACTTATTTTTACACAAATTTAAAGTGTTCGAGTTTACCCAGGATTGCAGATTTTTTTAAATATTCAAGGAAAAGGATAAAAAACTCTTCCAGAAAATCCTAAAAATTCCTCTCAAATCCCTTCAATTCAACTGCTACAACTTTTTATACAAATGTATCGAATAATATTTCTTGTAACAACAAAACAGCTCGGCCATATTTGAACCTGTTTTAAATACCGATGAATATTTCAAAAATCCTTTCATTTGGTAGCAAACCTGGCAAAAAAATTTTTTGAGTTTAAGGAAAAATATTTAAATAAAAAAAAATTAAAATTGCCTCATTTGTGACTGCACTTTTTAACCCCTAAACGTAAGATTGCATACCAAAAAAAATAATTATCTGTTAATTGTTTTGTCCTCTACAACTTATCGAAGTTTCCTTAACATCTGCGGATTATAACTTGATAGATGTTTTTTAATAAAAAAAAAGTACCCAATTCTAAAATGTGCTCCCCATAGAGCATTCCCATACAATTGGATGCCGAAAAGACTCACAAAAACCCCTTAGGCCTTCTGAAATTTGAAGCTCTAAGTTCTATATGAAGATGTTTTTCTTTTATCGATAAAGCCTCTTTCTGAGCGCACTTTTATGACTCACTAAAGACTCCTAATTATGGGCATTATAAGAAAAATTTAGAATTTCGGGAGCCATTTAGAGATCATTTATGGTTAATTTTTGAGTCATTTATGAGTATTGACAAAATTTTGAAATAGGCTCATAATAAGGAGTATGCATTAAAGCGTACCACCTTACAGGCAAAAAAAAGTTCGCCGTACACCCTCCAATATGAAGTATTTTTGCAAGGAGGTTTCAAAAAAATTTTTTTTATTTTTTTTTTTTGCCGAATGTAGGGGTCGCCATTTTACATTTTTCGTTATATCTTTGGCATTTACAGTCGGATCTTAAAGTATGATACATCGATGTTTTTCTCTCGAAGAGACCAGTATTTTTGCTCCATGGGTCATTGACCTCAAGTATCCCGTTCTAGTAGTTACCTACCAGAACTCAGTTGCTACCATCCTAATGTACCACCCTAATTTCAGAAAATTAAAGCTTGCAAAAAATTATTAAACTTTTGCTAAGGAAGTTTTTCGATAAACCCAGTAGAATTTTTTTTTATATATTGGTTGCCGAACGTAGGGGTCGCCTTTTTAAATTTTTTTTAATTGGATTTTTCCTTTATAGCCGAAGACTGGTCTCCTCGAGGCAAAAAAATCGATATATCACACTTTAAAATCCGATTTAAAGTGCCGAAAAATTGAAAAAGGCGACCCCTACGTTCGGCAAAAAAATTTTTTTTTGTTTGAAATTGCCTTGCAAAAATACTTCATATTGGAGGGTGTACGGCGAACTTGTTTTTTGAGGTACGGTCTAGTATACATCCCCATACATAACCACCTAAAATTTTTATGTTTTGTGTTAGGCCATAAACAAATAAGCATACCTCAGCATGTTTTATACACCCGTAAATAGGCCTCTCAAATACCTTTTGTTTGATATCAAATTTTCGTCTAGTTACTTTGGAAGAAATCCCAGCAAAATTTTTTTGAACTCGTTGCCTTTGAATATGTTCGAGAACGGGTGTTTTTACCACCGGTTCCGTGGAACAGGTTCTAGAACTGATTCCTGGAAGTCAAACTGGAAGGCTTCACTGCCGCAGTACCGGTTCTATAAGTGGTTCTAGAACCGGTTCCAAAGCAACCTGTTCTAGTTTGGGGGAACAGAACCTGTTGCTTTTGGGACAAACTCAAACAAAAATCACCGATGATAGAACATAAATTAGAACAGGTTGCATGCAAGTACAAGTTGTTCTACAACCGGTTCTTTGCATCCGACAATTTTGCTGGGATCTGAAATAACCCAGGAAAATTTTATACAATCGGTAGTCAACCACACCCATTCTACAACTGGTTCCACTGCAACCGATTCCATGGAACTGGTTGCGGAACCAGTTCCTGGGATCCCATATGGAAGGTTTGGGTGACGTAGAATCAGTTCCAGAACTGAGCTAGAGCAACCGGTTCCAGAATCGGTGTTAGAATCGACAGTAGAAGGGGTTGTGAATGAAAAGTAGCTATTCTACAACCGATTCTTTGGAACAGAAAATTTTCCTGGGAAACTTAAAAACCGAAAAATTGGGCAGTTTTTATTCCATTTTTTAACACTCAAATATGAGATTGGGCAGCTAAAAAAAATGTATGTCCTTTAAATTTTTCTCCTCTACAACATATACGAAGCTCACTAAGATCTGCGACTTCCCATCGGGGGACTTCCCTTGTAAATAGACTTATTTATTCGACTACCATTGCATTCACATCAATAGCAAAGAAATAATTTTTATCATCATTTTTTAATTTTCAGAATATTGTTCTACCTCAATTCCAAATTCAAATATGATATTGTCATATTAGATTTTTATTGTAGTCTCTAAAAGGTTGATCATTTTCATGATAGACAATACAATTATTTCATGGTTTTTTAATAAAAATAATAATTAATGGATCTGTGATCAATGAAGAATATTTAAAATTTATTTTCGAAAAAAACTATGTCCAAATCGATAAATATCACTAAAATCTAGGCTCGGTCCATTCAATTTTATTTCCCATTTTTATTGTTTTATTGCCACTAATTCCATTCCGTTCAACTTATCCAGTGTTTTAATTCAACTCGTTGCCGTTCCATTGTATTTAGTTTCCCAAGTTTGAAGCTTCAATTCCACTCATACCCCTTTCCAGTACATTGCGTCCGCATTCCACTACATTTTGTATTATTGTACACTGTTTTAATTCCACTCGTTCCCCATTCTCTGCCTTTCAGTTCCACTTTTCTAGTGTTCCGAATCAATGTCAACCGTTTCCAGTTGCATTACATTTCTTTCAAACAATTTAGTGTTTCAACTCATTTTATTCCCCTCCATTTCTTTTCTTAATTTTAATATTGCAATTCCGCTCATTCTCCACTTCGTTTCATTTTGTTCCCCGTTCCATTCCATTTCGTTTCCCAATTTAAGTGTTGCAATTCCACTCGTTCCCCAATGCATTCCATTACGTTCCCCATTCTATTTAATTTATTGCGTGTTGTCCCGTGTTTCAATGCCAATCGTTCGCTGTCCGATTACATTTCTTTCCACTTGAACAAGGTTTCATTTCCACTCGTTCTCCGTTTCTTTCCACTTCATTTCCCAATGTTTATGTTCCAATTCCAAATATTCCCCGTTCTATTTCATTTCGTTTCCAGTTCTATTCTATTCTGTTCTGTTTGCCAATTTCATTCGTTCTCTTAGCAGCTTGCGCTGGGCGATGTTGATATAGTGAATCAGTCAGTCATATTGTTCTTTTATGTATAGAGGTGTAAAGTTTTTTACTGCGGAAGTTTATTTTATTTAAATTTAATCATACCTACTTACATTTGATTTCATAGTGACAAATTAGAGAATCATTTACCATTACTTTGATATTAATTTGCATTGTTTTGTATACAATAGTATCTGATTTGATATAATTTCATCCGATTTTAAATCGAATATATTTGTATGCTCAAAGGATAAGCGTTGCGTAACGATACGTAGCACAACGGCGTTTACGATTGTAAAAAAACAAAACTGTATGCAAAAATATTAATATTAACGACTTCACATTTTTATTCACAACTTTGATCCGCAGGACTGATTTTGCTGATTATTAATAGCAAACTTTCTTTTCGACAAGTTACAAACGGAATGACAAACTGCTATATACCTTGCTGTACGGATACAGTGTATGTAAAAACCCCAAAAAATTTCATCTCAACATTTTCAAAGAGTTCCCTTATAAAATCATGTACCAAAATACTGTGAACTGTTACAAATTCTACTGAACATTGTATAGTTTGGAAAATAAACTCTGCACAAAGTTTGACAGATTGTTTAAAAATAACAAAGATTTATGGGTTTTCTGAGATTTCAAAAAGCTATACTATTATTTACGCTAGTTTCCGATCTTACAGAAACAATAGAAAAACAAAAACAAAATCACATCGTTGGCATGGAACCTCATGAATTTTTCTGTTCAACAAAAAATGTAAATGCAATACAAATAAAAAAAAACTGCAGGTTGTGCCAATAGTATGTGAAATATATTCTTGTAAGGTACTTTAAAACAATTCATAGGCACGCACCATTGCAAATGAAAAACCCAGTAAAGATATTAAAAAATAAAAAAAAATCTTGAACCCTTTCATGCACTTTCACTTTTTGAGAGTATATTTCTCATTTCTAACGGTAAATTTTGTAGAACAGTTTATAACAAAAATAACTTAGAAACCTTTACCTTACTTTAGTTCGATCGATTTTTTTGTAGTAAATTTTGTGATTATATAAGGGCTAAAGTTTTAATTACTGCCTGTTTTTATAAAAAGAATCAGAAGAATTCGTTAAAACATTTGTGCAAAAAACACAAACTTAAAAAGATTTACCTTTAAATTTTTTTTAGCCGCATTTGTTCTAAATAGAAGCCCTAAAAAATTTTTGGCAAAAATTTTGGAAGAAAAACGTTTTTAAATTAGTGTTTTTCACACAAATTTGTTAACGAATTCGTCTGATTCTTTTTGTGATGAACAAAATTCAAAAACTCTAGAAATTTTATGTAGAGTTTAGTAATAGAAAACTATAAAATTAAAATAAAAAAAAAAATTAACCCGCTCCGAACCGGCAGCATGTTAATATTTTAAACCTAATTCCAAATATCTCCTCTAAGGGGTGCTACATAGATTTACATTTCCACGCAGTTTACTGGGCAAATTCCCAGCCATTAAAATTGGTGCAGGAAAGGGTTAACCAAAAATAAAAAAATAAAATTAAGAAATTAAAATTGCTATATAAAATTATTGTTGTTCTGATAAATAGCATACAAATAAAAATAAAGAATAAATCATAAATCTTGGTTTCAGACTAATTATTTTATTTATTGGTTATAATTCTTAATATTTTATAACATTGAAAATTGCAATTTTAATAATTTCCACACCCACTGAAAATGTTTACTGGGTTATTGCTATTATTAAAAACAATAAAATAATGAAGAAAAAATATTCAACATTTATATAAAACAATCTTTGTAACTTAAGAACATGCAATAATAGATTTGTTTCTATTTCATTTCATTTCTTTCATTCACTCATTTGTTTGTTTGATTTGAAAGTGTGCGAGTGTATATAAATGGGAATTCGTATGGGTGTGTGTGTGTGTGAATGTGTGTGTTTTGACAACACAACTGCGGCAGCACGACATGCACGAGCAATGATTGTTTTCAAAATTATTTTCTTTGCCAACACATTGTACGAATAGTTTATCAAAAACGTTTGTTAGTGAAACCACAAAGAATTATAAAACTAAAACAATAAATATAACAACAACAACATAACAACAGCTTCATGACAAAACAACGGAAGTGAACAAAAAAAAAGCAATAAAAAGTTGGAAATTTTTTCAAAAACTACTCATATGAATTGAATGAATTTGTAGGATTATTTTACAAAATCAATGAAAATTTCCTATTCTAAACAAATATGAAACTTTATACATTAAAATTCTTTTTAGTGAAACAAAAGAAAAACCCGTACAAATATGCGGCAAATTAAATTGTATTCATGAAAGCTATTTGTAGGTGTGAGAAGAAGAAGATGAAATCTTAACCACATTATAGTATTATACGAAAATAATTCAACATTAAAGAAACAAGATTTTAGTTCAGCTTAAAACTGGAGTCTTCATATAAATTTAATAAAAACGAGTAAAAAGGTTAAAGTCGGGCATGCCGACTATACAATACCCTACACCAGTTTGGTTAAGAGCCAACTAATGTTTGGATCCGAAATTCGAATGGGTTAAAATGGGACTTGTGTCAAAATTTTCTACAAAATTATAAAAGAAGAGAAAATCGTAAATATAGCCCATATGGGCGATAGGTCCAAATATGGACCGATTCTATCTAGAATCGATCGGCTTTTTTTCTCTGCATCATGTGAGTCAGCAAACCAAATTTCGTTAAAATATCTTAATATTTGTGACCTGCAGCGTGTAACCAAGCGAATTTTGGGGGGACCCTTATATGGGCACTAGGTCTAAACATGGACCGGTGTTAACCAAAATCAATAGGCTTCGTCCTTGGGCCGACATAAGTCGGTGTACCAAGTTTCATCACAATATCTTAATATTTGCGACCTGTAGAGTGCGCACAAGAATGCATGGACAGACGGACGGACGGACGGACAGACGGACATCGTTAAATCGAAATAAAAAAAAATTCTGAGCCGATCGGTATACTATAAGGTGGGTCTAGGACCAATATTTTTTGGTGTTACAAACATCAGCACAAACTTATAATACCCTGACCACATAGTGGTGTAGGGTATAAAAACCCCCTTCCATAGCGTTGTACACACAATCTGATTAAAATAGTATTTTCAAAATGACGGCATATTTAAATAGTAGAAATTGTATTCGAAAGCTCTTCTTCTAAAAGTTTTACTTTTAAAATTTCCTAGAGCCAGTTTTATAGTCAAAACTAACACACACATTTTTTTCTTAAATATTTTTTAATTAAGAAATTTAATTTGAAAAATTTTATGTTATTTGAAAATTTCTTACTTGATAAATTGCAAGTTGTTCAGAAGTAGTAATTCTAAAAACACTGTAAAAATATACTAACGGATACTTTGGAAGCAATGAAAAAAGTGATTTTTTGAAGTTGTTCAGAATTACTTCTAAAAAAGCAGTAAAATTACACTAACGGATACTTGTTAAGTAGTGATAGAAGTAGTTTTTAAAGCATTACTTCTAATTTTTTTTTTCTGGGACTGTTTTTAAACCTCTAGTTAATTTTTGTTTTTTTTTATTAAGGACATATTAGGGATTAAAAACTTTCCTAATTTAGAGTATTTGATCTTATGCTGTAATATTACGGACAAAAATATTTGGAATTAAAAAAAAAAGTTTTATCGACATCCGTTGTAATAAAATTTGTGCACTAGCCAAATAAAAAATGAAAATCCTGCAAGTTTTAGATTTTTTAATTCCTAATATATCCTTAATAAGATTTTATAGCAATGATTTTTTAAAATTTCTTTAAAACAATTTTTTAAATTCAAAATTGGAGATTTGCAAATAGTGTTTCGAAATTCCGACCTTTTTGGCATTATTTTAAACAGAATTAACAAAACACAAGGTGAAAAATACTTCTTATCTGGGTATCTTGGAATTAATAATTTACAAAAGTGCTTTTGTAGTGGATTATTGAAATGAGTTTCAAAATGTTGGCTCCAACTTCTTGATAAAGTAGTGTGCGACACATCAGGTGCCGGGGAAAATTGCAATAACTTGCCTATTTTTAACCGATTTCTATTTCCTGATTTCCTGAGCAGAAATAAAAAAAAGTCAGTAATGTCAGCAAAAACTGTTGCTGTGTGAGCAAAAAGTCGGTAATTTCAGCAAAAGATTTGCTGAAAATCAGCGAGCTGATTTTTACCAAAAAAATAGTAATCTTCAGCAAAAGTTTTGCTAACACTTAGTCGACTGCAAATGAAAAAATCCCTGCTAAAATCACTAAACTTTTTGCTGAATATTAGTATACTGAAAAAAACTCAAAAAACTTGTAGCGAAATTTTACTTTAGTTAATTTATTTGCTGAAAATTTAAATAAAGAAATTGTGTAGAGTTGTTTTTTTTTATCATTTCCGTTGTCTGTACTACATCCAGACAAGCTGCGACATCTACATTTGTCTATCTGGTTGTCGTCCACGCTATAAATGTGGTTATCAGCACAATTTTTGTAGCAAAATAAATTAGTAAAACATTAGTTCAAAATTAGTTTAGTGCTAAAAAAGTATAACTAAAACTTTTTCTGAAAACTGAATTTCAGCAAAAAAAATTGATGAAAACTAGTACACTTGATATACAAGACGTTTTACTAATTTTTCTACTAACTTCTTTTTTTGAGTGTCGCCTTTTTAAATTTTTGGTTATAGCTTCGGCATTTGCATATATATATATTGATTTTTTGCCTCGAGGAGACCAATGTTTTGCTATAAAGGAAAAATGCAACGAAAAAAATTTTAAAAGGCGACCCCTACGTTCGGCAACACAAAACCTAAAAAAAAAATTTCTTCTGGATTTATCTAAAAACTTCCTTAGCAAAAGTTTAATGATTTTTTGCGAGCTTTAATTTTCTGACATTAGTGTTGTACATTTGGGTGGAAGCAACTGAGATCTGGTGGGTGAATACTAGAACGGGATACTTAAGGGCAATGGCCCTTAGAGGAAAACATTGGTCCCCTCGAGAGAAAAACATCGATGTATCATACTTTAAGGTCCGACTGTAAATGCCAAAGATATAACGAAAAATGCCCTACGTCCGCCAAAAAAAAATAAAAATAAAAATGAAAATTTTTTTTTGAAACCTCATTGCAAAAATAATTTAGTTTGGACGGTGTACGGCGACCTTTTTATTTGAGGTACGGTCTAATGTTCAGTGTGCTAATTTAAATTGTTTCGTACCTTAATCTCTAGATGATTCTTGCTAGTTTGCATTTTATCATAAATTCAATTTGGTGGAAATATTTCATTCTAAGCAGGGCAATATGGGTATCAAATTTTTTCACGACAGTTAAGCGTTACATTTTGACTTTTAGGAATCAATTCTAAAACAAGTTGCTTTGAAGTCGTGGTAAAAGAAACTCTTCTGGAATAAATGCAGAGGTAACCAGTTATAAAAAATTTTGCTGGGATGAGTATGAGATTAATCAAAACTGCAGCAAAAGTCGTCGCGATTAATTTAAATTCAGCGACAATTGACCGTCGACATTTTTTGACGTTTAGAAAAACCGAAAGCAATAAAGACTATGGTTGTTAGAGTTTGCTGTTCGGTTTTAATCGAAACCGAAATCGCGGTTTTTCAAGCCTCAAAACCGAAACCGAAAACCAACAAAAATAAGTCGGATTTTCTTAAATACTTTAACCAATTAAAGTAATTTAATAAATTGCATCGGAGTGTATAATTAAAACCCAAAAAGATTCATAAAAGAGCCCTAAGACCTTCTGATGCAGCCTCTTTCCAAGCGCAATTTTGTGACTCATAAAAGACTCCGAATAATGAGAATTATTGGAAAATTTATAATTTTCTGAGTCATTTTGTGTCATTTATTATTAATTTTTCAATAATGAAAAAATTTTGAATGCTTTTATAAATACGAGTCTAACATGTTTTATTTATAAATCCAAAATTAATATGCTTCATTTATAACTCCAAAATTTGAGTCTTTTACAAGTCAAAGTTTCAGTGCGCTCAGAAAAATGTCGGCTGGGATATTATTGAATCTCGAATTTCAAAAAGGGCACAGCTTCTATTTATTTTTTATTTAATTGTAATTAACATTTTCTCCGTTAAATATTACTTTAAAGAAGTTTTTATTTTTGTTATTACGGATAACATAAACTGAGGCTTATAATTTTAGAAGAACAAAAAAATTGCACCAAAAAGTCAAGTGGTGTAAGAGACATTGAGTTTCACATATTCAGTTCAGATTTTAACCGTGTATTTTTCAAAAAGTCCGTTTACGTAGCCCGCGAAATTTATGAAATATTATCTTTATATTGTTTTAAATAAGTTGCTAAAACTTTAATTTATACTCTTGAAAATACAGCTTTAGTTGCGGACAAAAGCATAAAAAAAAATTAATTTATAATGGTTTTCCGCGTTTTTTCTCCCACAAAGCCCTCGAAACGGCGTTATTGCATATATTTGAGAGAGAAATTTAATTGAATTTTAAGTAATAAGTATATTGTGCATTTTAAACTATTTACTTTTTATATTTATTTAAATATTTTAAAACAATTCTATTATTAGCACAAGAAAACCGAAAATTCACCAAAACCTCGGTTTTCAGATTTATCGGTTTTTAGCAAACTCTAATGGTTGTATTTGTTTCGCCACAATTCTTAATCAATTCAATTGGTTTTGCATTAATTCTTGTTGTTTTACATTTTATTGTATTTAATTTTCCTCTTTTGCGCAAAATTATGTATTTTTATTTTCAATTATATTTCTGCTGTCAAAAATATAAATTTTTTGTAAACAAAGTACGAATTTTTGCAACTCTAATACGTATTTCTACAACTATGTTCTAATGGCAACCATTAATAAGTTAAAAATATGGCAACAATTTGACAAATATTTTGAGTGTGTGTTAGTGTGTCGTCATGGAAATAGAATAGATTCTATAACGACGACAAATCGCCGGACGACATGGCGACATTTTGTCTACCATACAAAATATATGAAAAAGCAATTCGCGTTGTCGTTTTCGACCCAGTTCTGATTAATCTCTATGGCTTGGTTTACACAAAAAATATTTATATTTATAAAAACTTAAAATACTTTAAAAAATATGAAGTTTGAAATGGCTATTTAATTTCTGTGTTTATTAAAAATACATTTTATTACTAAAAATATTTCAGGTAAGCTTCAAATATACAGTGACGAACTAAATTATTGGCACAGTAAGCATTTTCAATTTATTTATTTATTTATTTTGGAATTCTATGCACAAGACCAATGTCTCTTATTACAGTATAGAATTATAAATTTGTAATTTTGTGCATAGAATTCCAAAATAAATAAATAAATAAATAATTTCACGATTGATTAAATGGCTTTATTAAAGCGTTTTTTAATAAACAAATATTTTTACTAGATAGAATGATAAGTTTTTCACAAAATACACTTTGTTTCATTTCAAAATATTTATTACATTATTTATTTAAAAAAAAAAAACTAAAAAAAATTAACAATTTCCCTGAACAAAATTATAGGCACACTTAGCCACATTCTTAAAATTTTATAGATCTAACAACTTTTTTCTGAGAAATCACCATTATTTTTACTTCTTAAATTGAACAACTTTCACATGTCAAAGTTCAAATGTCAGTGTGCCTTAAATTTTCAAAAAATTAATTGATTTTATCAAAAATGTCTAACCACAGAATCTCAGCGCAAAGTTATTCTATATTTGCACAATCAAAGCAAATCGTATGCTGAGATTGGAGAAATGATGGATAGAATTCGCTATACCATTCGAAGCATCGTGCAGCGTTTCAAGGGAGCCTCAACATTTGAAAGTGCAAAGCATAAAGGCCGCCCTAGATGTCTAAGCAGCCGTGAATGCAGTCAGATAATCAGAAAAGTCAAAGTGAGTCCCAAAATATCCTCAACATAGATCGCTGCTGAGATTAAACAATAGTTTGGAAAAGATGTTCATGAAATTACGGTCCGGAGGGCATTGCATGAGGCGAACTACAATTGTCGTGTTGCTAGACGTAAACCTCTTATTTCATTAGTCAACCAAAAGAAGCGTTTAGCATATGCCAAGGAATATTTACGTAAGCCAAATGATTTTTGGGCCCAAGTCGTATTTTCAGACGAAAGCAAGTTCAATACTATTCGCTCTGATGGCCGCCAAACGGTGTAGAGAAAGCCCAAAGCTTTTATTTGGGGCCTGCGGCCGAACTTCCATCCTATTCGACCAGACTGGCTCGCATCAAGTTACCTACCTTGGAAAGCCGAAGAAAAATGATGATTGTCACGTTTCTATTCAAGCTGATTAATGGTGATGTATGCTCTGAATTTCTTGTCAGTAACCTGGTGTTTAATGTCCCTCAACGTCCAACGAGATATTACAATCCGCTTTATACTCCGTTTTCCCGTCAAAACTATGCTGACGCGGATCCTGTTATAAGAATGTGCAACGATTTTAATGAATTTTATAATTATATTGATTTTTCAAATAACGTTAATTGCATAAAACGTACTATCATTTTAATTCTGAACACTTAGTTCGCTTATAATATTTTCTAAAATTATGTAAGTCTTAATATTATTGTCTGTAAGGATTAATTCCATAGACTAAATTAAAATAAAATAAAAAAAATACAGAGCTAGAAAAACGAAACCTTGCTGCAACTGTAAAACATGGTGATGGAGGAGTGATTGTGTGGGGCTGTATGTCCGCTGCAGGGGTGGGCGAGCTGGTATTTATTGACGACATTATGGACAAAATGATGTATATGAATATACTAAAAGAAAACCTCAAAAAAAGTGCCGAAAAGTTGAATTTACCAGCCTCGTTCACTTTCCAACACGATAATGACCCGAAGCATTCGGCTCATGTTGTGCGTATGTGGCTTGCATACAATGTTTCGCATGTTCTACCACATCCGCCACAATCGCCGGATTTCAATCCGATAGAGCATTTATGGGAAGAGTTAGATAGGAGAGTGAAAAAGCGGGCAATAACGAAAAAGAATGAGCTGAAGCAGGCACTGTTCGAAAAATAGCAAAATATTGGGACAGAGGTCACGAAAAAATTGGTGAATTCTATCCCAAAACGGCTGGAGGCAGTTATAAAATAAAAAGGATTAGCAACTAAATATTAATTTTCGGAAATAATCAATATTTTATAGTTTTTAATTAAGTGTGCCAATAATTTTGTTCAATGAAATGGAGTATTTTGTTTTCGATTTTACTTCTAATAAATAATCTAATAAAAATGTTGAAATGAAAAAAATTGAGTTTTATGCAAAATTTTTCATTCTATATAGTAAAAATCTTTTTTTATTAAAAATCACTTTAGTAAGGCCAATAAATTAATCGTGAATTTGAAAGTACTTTCTGTGCCAATAATTTAGTTCGTCACTTATATAAATTTAATAAAACATTGTCTTTTTTAAGAAATTTCCAAAACTTTTTTAATAATATTAAAAGTATTATTTATACTTATTGCCTTTCCAATTACCTATAGTTGTCATATTAAGATCTTTAAAAACATCCCTAAGTAAATTTTGAAAAAAATCAGAATAAAAAAGTTTGTTTTTCTTGTTTTCGATTTTATTTTCTTTAATACTCAAATCAACAGTTTCTTTTTGTTGTAAAACTGCTCGCACATTTGTCAAACTGTTGAGACAAAGGTGACATTTATTTGTAAAGCAAATAAATATTAAGGTAAAAATATTTTTAATCTTTTCAGAAGCAATATCGGCTTGCTGAATTTCAAAAAGTTATATCTTAGGTATGTTTTGTTCGATATGGATTTAAAGGGCCTTGTAAGCTGCACGTATTTCAAAAAAAAAAAAACATTTCCTTAAATATTTTTGATTTGTTTTAAGGTCTCTAACTGGCACCCTACTGCAAATTTTTCTTTATTTGTTTCTTGTATTTTTTTTTTGTTGACATGTTAAAAATATCTTAGGTTTTATATATGTACACAAACATTTTGAGTTTTGTCGTGTTTTTAGTTTTTTTTTTCTTTTTTTGTATTTCTGAACTTGTTGTTACTTTTGCTGCTTTTGCTGTCTCTTTATATACAATTCAAGGACAAGTTTATTAAATGTTAAATGTCGTAATTTTTATTGATTGCTTTTATTCATACAATAGTGTTTTTTTTTTATTCTTATTCAAACAAATACATACATGCATATAAAATACATTTACACAGACATTTACCTGGTTTAGTATATTTTATGGTTATAATAGAATTTAATTTACTTTTAAAATTAAATGGTAACAATATGTATACAATTTAAAATTTTCATTGTTAAATTTGTATACTTTAGCAACAATAAATAAAACAAATTAATGAATATGTATATAGTATAGAGCATATTTTAAATGTTGCCTTGAGTATAATTTTATTTACGATAAAGAGAAATTCATACATTTTAAATGAACTTTATTGTTGATGTATTTTTTGGGATAATTATATTTACGTATTCATTGTTAAAAATTTATTGTTGGATTTTATATTCAAGAACACCTTTATCCCTGTATGCATGTTTAAAAACAATTTATGCAATTTGAGGTTTCTGAGGCGTATACGTAATATATATTTGCATATAAATTAATATTACTCATACGTAATAAACCATGTATACAATTTATTGAGTTTTTTTTTGTATTCTTGGTTTTGTAATATATCAATTTAATGTATTTTTCTAGATAAAATATATTACAAAATATGTGTTGTACACCAATCGAAATGTGAGAAAATTTTTTGGACTAACGGTGTAAAAAATGCTGATTCAATTATATCTCAAAATTGGGTGTCTTCAAAGATATTGTATTAGATCCTATTGTATACATTGGAATAAACTAAGATCAACTTATACCTCAAAACTTAAATCTAATTTGATCCGAAAAATGGCAGATCTGGCAATATATTTGGGATTTTAGCAAGATCTAAATTGATGAGAAAAATTGCCGATCGATTTGTATCAGATTGGATCCAACAATATATTATATGTAATATAATCCAAGTAAAAAGAATTGATCTGGCGATATCTAATTATATCCAATTTCATATTCTTTATTATCTGTTTAAAATCTAGCTGATCCAATTAGAGCTCAAAGGCGGGTGTATCTCATGATATAAAATTAGATCCTATTGTATATATGGCGATAAAGTAAGATCAACTTATATCTCAAAATTGGGAGGTCCTTCGAGATCTAATCTGATTCGAAAAATGGATGAATGGAGGATTTGGTAAGATACAAATTTATTTGAAAAATGACAAATCGAATTAGATCCAGCAATATATTTTTTGAAAAATTTATATATAAACGTGGTGTGCTTATTTTCAACAATTATTTTAATGTTTGCATTAAAAAATACAAAAATTGTTTTTATGTAATTGTTGCTTTCAAAAAGGAGTTGATTTATAGCTGGTTTTACCAAATCAGACAGTTCATATACAAAAGTACAAAATTCTCGTCCCGTTGATTTTTTGTACCTTATGTAATGTCTCGGTTTGAGTAAGAAAGTTATGATTTTCTTATTGCGGACAACTGAAGAGTAGAGTGATGTCTACGAAACAATTGTATTGTCTATCATGAAAATGATCAACCCCTTTTTGAAACAACAAATAAAAATCTAATATGACAATATCATATTAGAATTTGGACTTGAGGTAGAAGAATATTCTAACTAAATATATTTATATATAAATTTATCTGAAAAATGGCAGATCGAATCAGATACAGCAATATGTTTTTGGATTGAGATCTAAACTATACGAAAAATGGCAGATAGAAATTAGATCCCGGAATATATTTGTGAATTACGTAACATCTAGATTTATTTGGGATTAAATAAGATCCCGAACAGAATACACTGGAATAGCACTGATTTTATAAAAATTACAACACTTCGTGAAAATAAGGTATAAAGTCAGAAGGTCTCGAGTTCGATTGCGTTCACGTTTATGCAATTTATTTTTATAAAATTAATTTCTTTTTATAAAACGAATTTCTTTTTAAAAAATTACAATTCTTTTTATAATTTTTTTTTATATTAAATTATATGTAGATGGTTTATGTGAAGTTTGGACGAAATTAGCCCAGTAGTTTCGGAGATATCCCAGTGTAGAAACGGTAATGACATATCATTATTTTTTGGAGTACCAGTAATGACACCCACTTACCTTCTGCATTATTTTAAAACATATAATAATGAGTTACGGATAATGACTTGTTTTTAACATTATTTCAAATACAAAATAATTTTTTAGATTTTTTTGAAAATTTTTTGAAATCTATTTTTAGACTCAATATTTTTTAAACACTGGTAAGGATATATGTAACCACATATTTTTTGATTTTTTGTATGTTGGCGAGTAAGCTTACTTGTGTGCAGCAGCTCAATTATATTTTTATCTATTAAATATTACATGTCGATATAGCTCAGATGGTAGAGCTGTTGACTGCCAATCTGTAGACCCAGGTTCGATTCCCGCACCAGCAAATTTTATTTAAAAAAAAAATACAATAAAAAATATTTTTTTTATATAATTTATTTTTTTGAAAATCTATTTTTAGACTCATTATTTTTGTCACTACTGGTAAGCACATAGGTACCGATATATTTTTTGATTTTTCGTATGCTGGTGTGTAACGACAACTCATTATTTTTCGCGACATCCCCATATAAAGGTAATAAGAAATGTAATAACAAAAGTAAGTAGTTACCATTACCAAGTATGTAGTTACATAACCACATATCTGGTAATGATTTTCTACACTGGGATGTCATTTAGATTTTCCTATATATTCCCTACATATAAAATTTTCATGTTGCTATGACAACCAGGCAGCACTTATATCATTAACCTAATCTAATCTCAGCTCATCCTATCTGATCTCAATTTTTTTTTTGTGGAAACTTTTTTTTTTTTGTGGAAAAAGGTTTTTTTTTTGGAAACATTTTTTTCTTTTTTGTGGAATTTTTTTTTTTTTTGTGGAAACTTTTTTTTTTGTGTAAATTTTTTTTTTTTTTTGTGGAAACACTTTTTTTTGTGAAATATTTTTTTTTTTTGTGGAAAAAAAATTTTTTAAACACTTTTTTTTGTGGAAACTTTTTTTTTTTTTTGTGGAAACACTTTTTTTTGTGAAAAAAAATTTTTTTTTTGGAAACACTTTTTTGTGGAAACTTTTTTTTTTGGAATTTTTTTTTTGTGGAAACACTTTTTTTAAGAAACACTTTTTTTTGCGGAAACATTTTTTTTGTGGAAACTTTTTTTTTAAACACTTTTTTTGTTGTGGAATATTTTTTTGTTGTGGAAACTTTTTTTGTTGTGGAAACTTTTTTTTTGTGGAAACTTTTTTGTACACTCAAAAAAATAAGTTAGTAGAAAAATTAGTAAAACGTCTTGTATATCAAGTGTACTAGTTTTCAGCAATTTTTTTTTTTTTTGCTGAAATTCCGTTTTCAGCAAAAATTTTAGTTATATTTTTTTAGCACTAAACTATTTTGAACTAATGTTTTACTAATTTATTTTGCTACAAAAATTGTGCTGATAACCGCATGCATAGCGTGGACGACAACCAGATAGACAAGATGTAGATGTCGCAGCTTGTCTGGAAACGGAAATGACAAAAAAAGAAAAACAACTCTACACATATTTTATATTTAAATTTTCAGCAAATAAATTAACTAAAGTAAAATTTCACTACAAGTTTTTTGAGTTTTTTTTAGTCTAGTAATATTCAGCAAAAAGTTTATTGATTTTAGCAAGGATTTTTTTCATTTGCAGTCGACTAAATGTTAGCAAAACTTTTGCTGAAGATTACCAACTTTTTTGCAAGCACGGTCCTGACTAAAAATTTGCTGACACAGCAACATTTTTTGCTGACTTTACTGACTTTTTTTTTTGAGTGTACAAACATTTTTTTTGTTCCAGTAGGTGGTTTAGAAGTTGTTAAGTGTAACTGCAAAACTTTTCTGAGCTAAAGATTTGATACTTAAGATATAGGTTGTTTTCAATATGTACAGATGGGGGGTATAAAATGTCTCCTTATGTCTGTCCATTATTTTGTTCCTAGATGCATAACATTTTAAATACAAGTATTTTCGTGCTATAAACAAGCGCCCAGAGAAGGGTCTTTTAAAAACTTCGGAGTAAAAGAAGGTAGAAGGTTCCTTTAAACGGCTTGACTTATCACTTAGTCCTACGGACTTGAATTTGTTTTCTCCTGCAATTAGTAGGTAAAAAGTAAACAAAAATAGTTTAAATTCATAGAAGAATGAGGTGTCAAATATCACCCCTCAAAAAAATATAAAATTTTTGTTTCTAACAAATTTCCATCTCCTCCTTCCATATCTGTTTTTAAATGTTAATATTACACCCCGGAAACAAATTAGGTGCAGACAACCCCATTTGTTGCCAATCGAATAGTTCAGTTGCCACAAAGGAATTTTACGGTTGTGGCTACCGAATCATTCTTGATACAACTGAAATGCCGTTGTCATAGCCAAATAAGTTCTGTCTCAATTGGTTTTCTGTTTCCACAACTGAAAAATTCGGCTACCACGACCGAACCATGCGATTGGCTACAAATGCGGTTATAAGAACTGAATCTGTTTTCTGGGTGTACATAACATTTCATAATAATTCGTGATTGCAAATAGAGTTTTTACAAAGAATAAACCAAGAAAAAACGTGGAAAAATTTCAATGTAGACTTAGAATCGCAACATAAAAGTCTTTTAGAACCAAGTATTTTTTAAGCGTGCCAAATTTCCTGCTTTTATATACATAGTTACATTTGCTTAGAAGATACCAAAAGTACTAAGTCTTACATTATTTACTATACGAATTTTTAAAATCCCTTCATGACGGTAACACCTGCTGTGTTTACATGTTTACATCATGTTAAATAGCTAATAATAGTTTAATTTGCTAAGAAGATACAAAACTTATTATTGCACCCATTTTAATCCCCTTTAAATACTAATTATAAAGTCATAAAAAGTACCATAGTAGGTATATACATCAAAATTAATATGCCTTTTTGTATTCTTTATTTCCGATTATCCAAAATCCCTTATAATTTAATGTTAATATCACTCGATACCTAAATGTTCAATTTTGAGTTGCCAAGTTTCTACGAATTTCGAAAGGTCCTTCTGAAGGTGATTCTTTTTATAAAAAACCCTAAACTCAAATATACATTATATTCACTCTTTTCTCGAGAAACGCTTTTTGATTTTGAAGAGGATTTTATGCAGATATAGAAAAATATTAGATTCACAATTTTTACTTGGAAAACTATTTAGTTAGGTTTTTTGTCTACTATAGCGGAAACTTCTTACAATATATGAACTTTTTTTAATAATTAACCTTCAAAATTAATTATTTAATTTTTTACACATAGAAAAATTGTCCAGAAATATAGACGCGGTATCCTTTGTCAACTGGGTCACCCTTCTCTCCGAAATTGATTTAGATTTATATTATGGGTTTCAATCTTTAAAAAAAAACAGCAAACGGGCTTTCCCGATACAACAAAATTTGTTTTCGGTTTAACTGACATCCCAAAAACTAGGCCTAAGGTACGCAGCTAAATCTAGCGGGCTTGCTCGCTAGTAATTATATAAATTTATATATAAATATATCGAGTGTCCTAACAAAATCGCCGGATTTAATTTAAAAAAAAAACACATTTTTTGAAGCTACTAACGAAACTAAAAAAAAAAACAATGAATTAAGCCCATTAAATGTGGATTATATACTATTTTGCTTATTTCTACTAAATGTACTTATTATTTTATCCAAGGATTTTTTTTATTGATTTCTTACTATTTAAGCAAGACTGAATTTAATGTTTGTTTTTTGTATTCATTTTATTTCCCATGTTGTAAGAAAACTAATTTATTTATTTTTTAATTTTTTTTATTTAAATTAAATTAGCTGCGAGCCATTAAAAAAAATTTTAGGCTGTACTTATTATTTTGACCATATGTGTATATATTGAAGCCTGCTAGTCTCGAAGCCTTGAATTTTGAATATTTTATTTTTCTGATTTTTTTAAAGTAAAAATTTTTTCGATTATTTTTTTTCCATTCAGTGCAGTGTAGCAAAAATTACAAATTTAAAATTTTGAAATCTTAATCCATTTTTGCATGTACATATATAAAAACGTATTTTAAAAATTTTATTTCAAATTTAAAACTCCTTAATACTTAGCTCCTTTTGAAAGTAGTCAATACAATTCAATTTATAACAGAATACATAATTGAAATATTTTTTTTTTTTTTTTTTGTAATTTATTAAAACACAAACTTAATCTGAACAATAGACTCAACTTATTGTCTATTGAAAATACAATTTATTTAGAAAAAAATATATTAAATTAAGAATTCCAAAAACACATGAGAAAAATATAGAAAATTGAAGCAACAGCAACGAAAAAAAAGTAATAATAACCACCATCAGGGGAAATGGTATGCAAATTGAATAAATAAATAAATAACAGCAACTGGAAAAAATATATTCATAAAAAAAATCACATCAGCTGCCATATTTTTATATGCATGATAGACAACAACAAATATATTAAAAGATAGAGAGAGAAAAACACTAAAACTAAATCACAACCAGGCAATTTACTGATGCCTCAATCATCATTTAGACACGTTTCACAATCAACATACAATTTTATTTGTTTGTTTGTTCGTTTGTGTGTCTTTTAGTTACTTGCAGTTTGGCTGAAATTGGAATGTATGTGTTTGTATAAATGTATGGGTTTGTATTTCCGTGCATTTGTTGTTAATATGATATAGTACATCATGACAACAAATATACACATTTATCTGGGTGAAAAAACCATTTATTTTATATATTAATTACACAAAAACATGACTACTTCTATACTGGTGACCCAAACAATTGGAAACACAATACTATCAACAAAAAAAATAAAAATACACAAAAAGAAAAATACAAAAAATCAACTATGAATACCTATGAATAGCTCGTCCTCACTTAACTGTTCACAACAACTAGCCTGGTTTTTCTACTTCAAACAATACATAGTAATAAATATAAACTCCTTTCAAAATATCTTAATGATAGCAATTTGTAGCTTAAAATATCGTAGGTATATATGGTAGAATACAGTGAGCAACAAAACTTAAACTTTTTTAGAGGCCCAATTTCAAGTTTAATGATTGAAAATAAGGGGTAAAATATAAACACGTTTTTCTTTTTAAATAATTGTTTCAAAGAATTTATTTAACTTATTAGGGACACATCATAGAAAATTCGGTAAATATAAATAAAAATGCGTAGAATCCTTTTATACACACTTCCACACACAATAATGCACACTAGATCAGGGGTGCCAAGACTTTTTTGCTGCGTGCCAGAAACGCACAATTTTTTTGCAAAAGTTTTCCGCGTGCCACCTTAATTTTAGTTGTCTTTTAAAAGTCCTTTTTTGAAAATTATTAAAATTGGGAAAATTTCTTTTAAAAATATCGCAGATATGTAATGGGGTTATTCCATTTTTGGTGGTTATTTAATTTTGTTAAGAAAAGTTAAATTTTTGGGCGCCATAAATTATTTAGGTACGTTAGAAACTAGTTGAAAAATGTGCCTCAGGGAAAAACTTGATTTAGTTAAAATAAATCGCGTGATTTTTATTTATAGCGAACATTATGGATTTCAACAGAGAAATTCTATTTCAGATGAAATGGCTCTCCAAAATACGATCAAAACCCAATTTAAAATTCCAGCAAAGGGAATTATTTCATTATGAAACTCATTTTCAGCCTTAATTTCATGGAGGATTATTTCGTAACACCTATTTTCCCTCTAAAAGAAAGTTAATTTGTTAGTTCCAATTTTATTACAAGTTGTTTTCCATTTTTGTGCAATTTTCTGGTACTTTTTATCTCTCCGATTACACTATGCGACAGTCAAAATCGGGATGGGATGAAACCAACGGGAAATGTTATATCGGTCAAAAACAAGTTATACGTGTCCCGGCGTTTCGCTGGGAATCGAGATATATCTTTTTTTTGACATAACTCGAGAACCACTAGTCCGATTTTGCTCAAACAATTTTAAAAAAATTAAAAATTACAATTCCTTTAATCTGTTCATATAACGTTTTTCTATATACTCAACAGTTTTGCCGGGAAAAATAAATGTTTGTTACCGCTACCATAAAAATCAAATAACCTTTTGTTTATTACTTTTTTTTAATATTTTAGGCAAAAAATATTTTTTTCTTCATACATTTATTTTTACCGGCAAAACTGTTGAGTATATAGAAAAACGTTATATGAACAGATTAAAGGAATTGTAATTTTAAATTTTTTTAAAATTGTTTGAGCAAAATCGGACTAGTGGTTCTCGAGTTATGTCAAAAAAAACACCACCAAAGGTGACAATTTCCCCTATATGATAGTTACTTACTTCAAATCGATATATCTCGATTCCTAGACGTGACCCAGTGAAACGCCGGGACACGTATAACTTCTTTTTTACCGATATAACTTTCCCCGGTAGTTTGAACCCTTCCCGATCACTGACCCCTACCATTTGTCTCATAGTGTTATGAGGCATTTTCTCATCGAAACACTTAAACATCTCTCAATCTAAAATTTTATAAATTTTTCCCAGAATTTTCAATGCAGAGTTTTATTTGTTTTAAAAGACGATTTACAAGCTCTTTGACAAATTTCACCATTATGGAGTTAAATCACACATTTTTGTAGCGAAATTTAATATTTAACTAAATTTTTTGCTGGTCTTCTAATAGTTTAAATTTTTTGAAAATATTTAACAAAACGTTCGTTATATCTGTATTATTTACAGTCGGATCTTAAAGTGTGATACATTGATGTTTTCCGAGGGGACCAATGTTTTGCTCGAAGGACCATTGACCTCAAGTATGCCGTTCTAGTATTTACCCACCATATCTCAGTTGCTAGCACCCTAATCGCAAAAAATCATTAAGCTTTTGCTAAGGAAGTTTTCGATAAACCCAGCAGAAATTTATTTTATTTTTTTGGTTGCCGAACGTAGGGGTCGCCTTTTTAAATTTTTTTTCATTGGATTTTTTCTTTATAGCAAAACACTGGTCTCCTCGAGGCAAAAAAATCGATACTTCGCACTTTAAAATCCGACTTTAAATGCCGAAGCTATAACAAAAAATTGAAAAAGGCGACTCCTACGTTCGGGAAAAAAAAATTTCTTTTTTGGAATTGCCTTGAAAAAGTACTAATTTGAAGGTGTACCGCGCACTTTTTTTTGCCTGTAAGGTGGTACGGTCTAATGCACACACAAAGTATTTTTAGACATAATCTATCGAACCCATTGTAGAAATGCCCAGTGTAGAAAATCATTACCAGATATGTGGTTATGTAACTACATACTTGGTAATGGTAACTAGTTACTTTTGTTATTACATTTCTTATTACCTTTATATGGCGATGTCGCGAAAAATAATGAGTTATGGTTACACACCAGCATACGAAAAATCAAAAAATATATCGTTACCTATGTGCTTACCAGTACTGACAAAAATAATGAGTCTAAAAATATATTTTCAAAAAAATTAATTATATAAAAAAAATATTTTTTATTGTATTTTTTTTTTTAATAAAATTTGCTGGTGCGGGAATCGAACCTGGGTCTACAGATTGCCAGTCAACAGCTCTACCATCTGAGCTATATCGATGTATTATTTAATAGATAAAAACATAATTGACCTGCTGCACACAAGTAAGCTTACTCGCCAACATACAAAAAATATATATACATATATCCTTACCAGTGTTTAAAAAATATTGAGTCTAAAAATAGATTTCAAAAAAATCTAAAAATTTATCTTCTATTTGAAATAATGATAAAAATAAGTCATTATCAGTAACCCATTATTATATGTTTTAAAATAATGCAGAAGGTAAGTGGGTGTCATTACTGGTACTCCAAAAAATAATGATATGTCATTACCGTTTCTACACTGGGTGGTAATGACGTATCATTATTTTTTGGTCTACCAGTAAGAACTCCGACTTACTTTCTGCATTATTTTAAAACATATAATAATGACTTACTAATGACTGGTTACTTTTTCCATTATTTCAAAACAAAAAATAATGCGTTACCAATAATGACTTATTTTCATCATTATTCAAATATAAATCAATGTTCAGATTTGTTTCTAAATTTCTTGAAATCTACCCAGGTAGAAAAATACGATCGGCACAATGTTGGCATACCATCTGCGTTGGCAGAGCGTGGGACTAAAAATCTTGACAGTATTATCCTGTTACCCGATTGATAACAGCGGTCAACCGTTGGTTAGCGCTAACTTGCCAACGTTTTTACAACGTTGTCAAAATTGAAAATAGTTTTTCAAAAATTTTTTTTACAAAATTAAAATAAATCGGTTTTAGTATTTTTGAAAAAACATGGTTCTGATGGGAATTCAATCCAGGGCGCCAAGTTGTCAGCTGCGATCTCTACACACTAAACTAACAAGACTTGTAATAACTAATAGCTAAAAAAATAGATCAATGACAACAGCAGTTATAGTTAATTGACAAGCGTCGGCAAAAGCTTGGTTGACACTAAGCGGAAAAACCAAAAAATTGATAGTCTACAAATAACAAACAAAAAAGCAAATAAAAAAGGAATTCTCAAATTTATTATTTAAACATATTTTGCGCAGTTTTCAGCAATTTTTGAGTTTTTAAATATAGGATCAGCTGATACTAAAGTGATACTAAATAGTTGCTCAGGTGATACCAAATTTCAGCGCCCCCTACCGGTGAGTAGTGTAAGTTTTGATTTCCTAGCTCTATAATTAATAGTCTCTGAGACAATCGCTCTACACACTAAGCTAACGAGGAAAATATAAAAAAATAAATAAAAAAAGAAAACAAAAAACTCTATATTCGTGACCGTAATCGAAATCGAGACCTTCTGACTTTACTTTTTTAAAAAATTCGCAGTGATTTTTAAAAAATCAGTGCTCTGCCAGTGTTTTGGTTTTGGTACAGTTGGCAATTTCTGTCTGGGTATTTTAAGGCTCAATATTTTTTCAAAACTGGTAAGGGTATATGTAAATATTTTTTGTTTTTTTGTATGTTGGTAAATTATGATTTTATGTATCACAAATAACATGTTGAGATAGCTCAAGTGGTGAGCTATCGACTGGCAATCTGGAGTCCCCGGTTCGATTCCCAGCACGAGCAAATTTTATTAAAAAAATTTGACAATAAAAAAATATTTTTTTTATAAAACATATTATTTAGAAAATCTATTTTTAAACTAATTATTTTTGTCAATACTGGTAAGCATATACATGTAGGTAACGGCATATTTTTTTATTTTTCGTATACTTGTGTGTAAGTATAATTCATTACTTTCCGCAACATCGCCAAACAAAAGTAATAACAAATATAATAAAAAAAAAAGTAACTAGTTAGCACTACCAGGTATGTTGTTAAATAACCACATATCTGGAGGTGATTTTCTACGCTGGGAATATAATAGATCTAGAGTGCTCAGATGGCAGAGATATCGACTGGCAATCTGGGGTCTCAGGTTCAATTCCCGACAGGAGCAAATTTTATTTAAATAAAAATTTTACAATAAAAATTATTCTCTATAAAACTTATTTTTTCGGAAATCTATTTTCAAATCCATCTCATTATTTTTGTCCATACTGGTAAACATATACAGTGGTGGCCACGAATTTAACACAATTCAAGTTTTTTCTAATTTTATTGTTGTTGCCTTTATTTTTAAAGATTAAAATAGTGGCTAAATTCGCCATGAAAGGCAAGGAGATGGTTCAGAAAATTGTACAGAATTTTAAGGTAATGTTTTGTTTTCATTTTGTCACTTGTTTTAAGTGGGCGTGGCTTTTAACGAAAAATTAGCGATATCAACCTTTTATCAAATTACATAGTAAAATTTAGGCAGTACTGATCCGTTCTGTACAAATTGTATATTTTTGGATATCCTATAAAATTTCCTTAAGGGGGGACATGACATTGGCCGTTTTTTGAAAGTGACTTTTTTTTATAATTTTGTGTTTTAGTAAATATTCTTAAGATTCTAAGAAAAAAAATTTCATGTAAAAATTCCTATGGGTACAAAAGTTACAGTCGGATTAGTGAGAGCGCATTTTTAATTTTCGCGCTATCTATGTACCTTTTTTTTTTCTTTGTTCACAAACTTTGAACGCGTTTATCTCGAAACCATGTTTTTCGTACTGGTTGCGGCACTAGCGGGTTCATTTTTTGATGAAATTTTTTTTTGTTTGTATTTTTTTAAACTTGATTCGCTATCGTATGACACGAGTTTTTTTTTTAATTTTTTATGAATTTTTAAAGTCAATATTTTTTTAGAAAACACTTTTAAATTTGGAACATCATCAAAAATTAAAAAAAAAAAGCTCGTGTCATATGATAACCAATTTTGTTAAGATTTTTTTCCAGATCGGACAATTTTTGCGACTCCCAGCGCTGCAACCACGAGGCCCCGTTTTTTTCTCTGCCGCCAGTTTGGAGCTCTATAAAACCATGTTGGAGTGAAAAATATATTTTTTTGAATTTTTTTTATTGTAATTTGTTCAATTCTCTACAATAATAAAATGTTTGTTTTTGACTGCATTATGAATTTTTAAAAAAGGCCTGTTTTCTCTGCCGCGAATGTAATGTCCCTCCTTAAGTCACTTTAAACATGCCCAAATTTTTATTCGTTTTTAGCGATTTTAAAAGAAAGTTAACAACACTGAAATTTTAACAATTTTCTGAATCATCTCCTTGCCTTTCGTGGCGAATTTAGCCACTATTTTAATCTTTAAAAATAAAGGCAACAACAATAAAATTAGAAAAAACTTGAATTGTGTTAAATTCGTGCCCATCACTGTATGTAGCGGGATATTTTTTTTTTCTTGTGCTGATGTGTAAACATATCTCATTATTTGTCGCGATATTGCCATACAAAAGTTATAAACAATGTTAAAAGAAAGTAACTAGTTATCATTTCCGAATATGTAGTTACATAACGACATGTCTGGTAATAATTTTTTACGAATTATGAATTTTACAAATGTACAAAATCGAAAGTTTTCTAAAATATATATTAGTTTTTCAACCAGAGCATAAATAATGGCTAGATTTTATTAAAATACTGTTATATTTATAAAAATTATTATGTCAGGGTTGCCGTATGACAATTTTAAAAATTTGTGAAGAACCACCATAATTTTTCAAAAAAAATTTAAAAGTCGGTTAACTCAAAAAATAAAAAAAATTAATATATTTTGTCCATAAGAATATACAAAAATTAAAATTTTTAAATAGGGATTTTAAGATAAACTCCTATTCTACTCGTAAATGGTGTAAACGGTGTAAACCTGGAATATTTATGAGTTTAGTGTCAAATTCCATACATAAAAAATATGGTTTGTATTTATACTACACCCAGAAAACAGATTCTGTGCTGACAACACAATTTGTTGCCAATCGAATGGTTCAGTTAGATCAAATGAATTTTTTGGTTGCGACTACCGAATTATTCTTGATACAACTGAAATACCATTGTCACAGTCAAATTAGTCCTGTCTCAATTGGTTTTCTGTTGCCACAACTGAAAAATTCTGCTACCACAACTGAACCATGCGATTGGCTACAAATGCGGTTATCAGAACTGAATCTGTTATCTGGGTGTAGGTTTACGGGTTTATATGAAAACCCGTAATGTCTTTAACAGTCTAGTATTTATATCCCACCACCAACTAGGTTGGCAATATTTCCCCTAAAGGGCGCTTTAATTTAAAAACAACTGCAACATTTTCTTAATGAAGCTTTCGCCTATATACCTGCAAAGTTAGCTTGAAAATTTTCCAGCGGATCTATGGCGTATCCGGATTTGAAAATCTGTAAATTATTTTCTAAACAAATGTTAAAATTTTATACTTCAACACCCACTGTATCTTTAGTTTGTAAAAAAAAGTAAAAAAAAAATAAAATCTAGAATCGACGAACAGAATAAAAAACAAAGGAGTATAAATAAAATATATTTTAGAAATAAAAGTTAAAACAAAATACGTATATACATAGCTATGTATGTACCTTCAATACCTACATAATGGGCAACAAATCTAAAAATAACTATTTATTCATAGCACTGTTTTTATGTTGCAGTTGGAACAAGTGCCAGAGTACTGTTTCAAGTTGAAATGAGTTGCAGTTGAATATGTTCCCGTAGTACTTGTTTTATTTGTTCATAAATTAACACTGACTACCACGATATGAAGCATCTATTCTGTACAATTTGCCCCAGCATTTACTAGTATTGCAATATTGTATGAGGAGTATGTTAACAACGAAGTACCACTACTTTTATTTACTTTTTTTTTATTTTTTTGTGGGTCATTTACTGCTTGTCGTCGTTTGTGCAATGAAGATACAATTTACGACTGAATTAAGTTGAAAAACAAAAAAAGATGTGGAAAATGGGTTAAAAAGAAGGTCATCATCATCGCCAGCATCACTGACAACACTTCATCAACAACATTTCCTTGTGCAACTCAATCAACTTGTTTATAATTAAACCATACACTTACACATACACTTAAAAATGAACATTACATACACATAAGAATAATAGAATGGCACTTATATATGTAATTATTGTTAGTATGAGTGATTAAAATTCAATACGAAAACATTATTTCAAGGTTTTCAAAGAATTTTCATAAGATGCTAATCGAATTTAAAAAAAGTTTCCTAAGTTCTAAGACATTTTAGAAAAATCTCTGAGAAAAGTTAGGAGACAAAAATGCATCACAAAATTCTGAGAAATTCTAAAACAGTCAAAAGTTCTAAAATATTATTCGTATTCCTCTTTTGTGATTCCATTAAATAAGCGCCCACCATATATGCACGAAAATTTTACATGTGTTTGTGTGAATAAAAATTATTTCACATGCATGTATATGTATGTGTGAAGTATTTTATGAGTTTTAATTAAAGTCAAGTGATACGAGCGTTAAATTTAAAAAATAGGGTTGAGGATTTTCCGCAGTTTTTCCAAGTTGTTTTATGTATTTCTTTAACTGCATTTTAAATGCACTCATTGTCCATCAATCCTTTTATAATTTATATTAAATATCTATTGATCTAACAATCAACATTTAGGATTTATTACATTTACCCTGATTATGCGGGATATTTTTTTTAACTTTGTATTTTATTTATTGTCGATTGAATAGTTTTGCGGTTGAAATACATTTTGTATCACTGCTAAAGATAATAAAATAAATTTTGAGGTTACATTGCGGTTGATTTTCACTATTGATGTATAATTTATCACTTAAACATTAAGTGGAAATTATAAATTTAAATTAAATTTATTTTAACAAATTGGTTACAAAATAATTTAAATGGAATATAGAAACGTGCTAAATGGAAATTATAATTAAAATATTATAATTGATAATAACGAAGATAGTTTAGGCTCTCTACTTTTAAAATGAGTTACAATTTTTGCTCCAGGATTCACAGGATAACGCCAGTATACGTCTTACGATTATCTCTCTAAATCAAAAACTAGCTGACTTGAAACTAGACACAGATTATAAACTCGGAGCTAGTAGTAAGCTAAACTAATTTCGTCATTTTTAATGTTTAGTGCCAAATTCGCCCAATTTCGTAATTATCAAAGAGCGAAAATCACTATATCTTGTGAAATAACACAACTTTCGATATGTAATTTTATTTTACTCATAGTGTTATTTATAACAAAAACCGAAATTATCTGACTATTGGATTTCTTGATTCTTCTTAAATTGTTATTGTGCTGTATCGCCTAAATAAAGCGATAAATTAAAATTTTCATATTTGTTCCATAGTAGATTTTCAATGCCAAATATATAGTTGAAATATTATCGCAATCAGAAGAAAGAGCATTGGAGGGTTAAGAACCTCATGAGCCAAAACTTTAAATCTCTGCATCAATTATTTAACTTTAAACAGGATGATTCAGAATTTTTTTTTGTGAAATTGCAGATTTTATTATGTTGTTACGTTTTAACATTTTCAAAACGTTGGTTTATTTTCTTCCGGGTTCTTTTCTATTGCAAACAAAATAACCAATTTCACCGCTGAAAACAGTTATTATGCTTTACCTGCAAAAACGTACGTTTATCTCCTTTAGATGAATTGGGTTGGTGCTCTTTTAATTAAATAATTTACACTATTTTTAGTTTGATACTATACACTTATTTATTTAACACTGTGCGCGGTACACCTTCATATATAAAGTATTTTTGCAAGGCAATTCCAAGAAAAATTTTTTTTTGCTGAATGTAGGGGTTGCCTTTTTTAATTTTTCGTTATAGCTTCGGCATTTAAGGTTGGATTTTAGAGTGTGGTATATCGATTTTTTTACCTCGAGGAGACCAGTGTTTTGCTATAAAGGAAAAATCCAATAAAAAAAATCTAAAAAGGCGACCCTACCCAGCCAGAAAAATACAAACGGGAAAGCGATGGCAAAGCACTTTAACAGGTGGTATAAGTACTGGCAAAAAGTGCTTTCCCATTCCAAAAATGATAACATCATTAGACAAAAGGACCGGCTGTTCAAAAAGCGCCTGAAAAGCACTGGAGAAACAAAATTTTTGAACGTTGGCAAAACGCCGGCAAAACCAAAAAATTGGTGGTCTGGAAATATACATATTTTCCAAAATAAAATTTAAAAAAAGTTCATATGTATTTTTTTGGTCCTGCCATGATTTGAACCCAGGCCGTCAGATTGGAGGACTATTGCTCTACCCACTGAGCTAACGAGACATATAATATTTGATGGCTAAACACATAAATGAGTGATAATAGCTGAACAACTACTGGCTGTGCTAAAATGCTAGCACTGGCAACCAGTTTTTTGAAACTAATATACAATCGTTGGGAGAGCAAAAAAAAGTGCGTCTTAAATTTTTGTAAAAAAAATACTGGAAAAACGCTTTTTGCAAACGCTGGCAAAGTATCCCAAATAACTGTTCTCCCAGTCATTTATTTTCAACACCGTGATTACCCAGTGGTATGCCAGTGCTTGATTTTTTGTACCACTGGCGATTTCTGATTGGGTACGTTCGCAAAGAAAAAAATAAAAAATTTTCTGATGGATTTATCTAAAAACTTCCTTAGCAAAAGTTTAGTGATTTTTTGCGAGCTTTAATTTTCTGACATTAGCGTGGTACACTAGGTTGGTAGCAACTGAGATCTGTTGGGTAAATACTAGAACGGGATACTTGAGGTCAATGGCCTTCAGAGCAAAACAGTGGTCCCCTCGAGAGAAAAGCATCGATGTATCATACTTTAGGATCCGACTATAAATGCCAAAAATATAATGAACGAGTATAAAGGTTAAAGTCGGGCATGCCGACTATACAATACCCTACACCAGTCTGGTTAAAAGCCGACTAATGTTTGGATCCGAAATTGGAATAGGTTAAA
This sequence comes from Leucophora obtusa, assembly GCA_949987735.1. Classification (NCBI taxonomy): domain Eukaryota; kingdom Metazoa; phylum Arthropoda; class Insecta; order Diptera; family Anthomyiidae; genus Leucophora; species Leucophora obtusa. The sequence goes on along the minus strand of OX465299.1, from coordinate 32,675,103 downwards.
ATGGGGCTTGTGTCAAAATTTTCTATAATGTGAGTCAGCGCACCAAATTTCATTAAAATATGTTAATATTTGCGACCTGCAGCGTATAAACAATATAATTTTGGGGGGACCCTTATATGGGCACTAGGTCTAAACATGGACCGATGTTCACCAAAATCAATAGGCTGCGTTATTGGGCCGACATAGGTCTGTGTAGCAAATTTCATGAAAATATCTTAATATTTACGACCTGCAGCGTATAAACAATATAATTTTGGTAGGACCCTTATATGGGCACTAGGTCTAAACATGGACCGATTTGAACCAAAATCAATAAGCGTCGTCCTTGGGCCGATATAAGTCGATGTACCAAGTTTCATCAAAATATCTTAATATTTGCGACCTGTAGAGTGCGCACAAGAATGCATGGACAGACAGACAGACGGACGGACGGACGGACAGACGGACATCGTTAAATCGAAATAAAAAAAAATTCTGAGCCGATCGGTATACTATAAGGTGGGTCTAGGACCAATATTTTTTGGTGTTACAATCATCAGCACAAACTTATAATACCCTGACCACATAGTGGTGTAGGGTATAAAAATCTAAAATGGGGACCCCTAAGTTCGGCAAAAAAAAAAATATTTTTTTGAAACCTCCTTGCAAAAATAACTTAGGTTGGACGGTGTAAGTCGAAATTTTTTTTTTTTTTAGGTACGGTCTAATGGGCACTGTAGCCATAAATGGCCCCTAATATATTTTACAGAAACCCTATAAAACTTTCTGTGTGAAAATAAAAAATGTGGGCTTTTAGCTAAAATAAATATAAAAAGAAATATGGCCGATTTTTAGATAAATTTTTCTTTTCTATTGCAGTAAAACTTCAGAACTAATACTAAATTAAAAAAAAATACTTTTTATTAATTGCCTATTGAAAGCTTTATTGGCATATTTAAATTTTGTAGCATTTTCAAATTCCATTAAATTATTATAAATAATATATTAAAAATAAAAGCTAAGTTTGTCAATAGTTAACCATGCCTACTCCGCCCACTTTTTGGACGAATTTAAAAATTGCTCCAATAACAAGTAAGTTTGACATTGAGAATTTTTACATACATTTTTAGCTGAACATTTGGTTTGGAAAGCTGATATACTGATACGTATACGTGTTATTAATATGCAACAAAATATTACTCATACGTCTGTTATTTAAAATATTTAAAAAATCTTAAAATCATTTCCTCTATTTTAAATCAGTGTTATATATTTATATAAGGCACATAAATATTTAAAAAAGTACATCATATATTTCCTAAACTCCAGCATTTCAAATTTTCTACATTATCGGTTCACTTATTTTCGGCATTATTTGTAAGATTAATTAATTAAATTTTATAAATTGTTTTAAATTACCAAAAAAAAAAAAGAAGAAGAAACAAACATTTAATTGCAAAACATTAATAATTGCTCCTATGGCAGGAATACTTAAAACATTTGTGGCAACAATTTGTGCAAATTATTTGTTAAGTGGTCACTAAAATATTTTGAAGAACGAGCCAAGTTTTAATTAAAACAGTAGAAATATGAAAAGCATTCACAGAATAATAACAATAGTATATTTTACAAAAATAAGATATAATACAATATTGTTTTAGTATGGAAATGTTTTCAAATCATTATTGATTTGCAAATTTAATATCTGAGTTGAGTCATTCAATCAACAATGGAATATATTAAGCAATTTAGCAGGTTGAAATGATTTAATAATAAAATTTTAATAATTTTATTTTAATGTTTTTAGTAAAAATGTTTAAAAATTAAAAGTTACTATATAAATTGATTTTATTTATTCATTTGGATTTAATAAATCTATAATAGAGCATTAAATTTTGATTTAAAAATAAAATATTTCAGTGAGTGTGGGTATTTTTTTTTTAAATTTTGACCCAGGAAAAATAGATCTTGGCTCAATATTTCAAAAAAGTACCTACTTCACAATATTTCATATTTTCTAATGTTTTCAACTTTACAAAATATTTATTTTATATTTAGGCTGTTCACAAGTTGTGTGCTATTTGTTGTATTGTTATATCGTACTAACAAAAAATAGAGTTGCATCAAAGGAATTAAAAGTGCTAAAATCCCAAAAGGTATTTAACAAATTGTGAAATATATTCTGTTGAAGGCATGTACCTATCCGGATTTCATTCTTGCCGAAGGAATTAGGCAGGGGACGAAGCACAGTGCTTTGCCCCATAGATAAAAATAAAAAAAAATTTGTGTCTCCGATTTTGACGAAAATATTTTTTTTTGTATATGTACCAAAATTACTTAATATTGTAAATATTATCCTTTCTGGAATAGCTTTCTGTCTATACTAGAAGTCGCTAAAGACGCTAAATTTTTAACATAAAATATAAGGGAAAGATGCATTTTTTGGATCTTCTTTAAAAAAAAATTTTTTTTAAATATTTCAATATATTCGAATCAATAAAAAATAATAAAATTGTAAAACAATCTACAATTAACATATCAAATTAATCTTTGAATTTTTACAATATTTTTGCTGGGAGCCTAAAAATATCACAAGTTAAATGGAACTTTAAAAAATTATGTTAATTGATTTTAAAATTTTTTGTTATGCTCTTATAATTTTATATAAGAAAAAATAAAGAAAATAAGCAATTTCTTAATTTAACTATATAAAAAATTTTGTTCCAAGTGTCAAAAAATGTATTTTTGTATTAGCATCTTTTATGAGTTACGATAAAGTTTCCAACTTTCTTAGATTTTAACGAAATGGTATAATTTTTTCTCCAAAAATTGAGGTAATATTATTATTTTTTTTTTTAAGTATAAAATTTGGCAAAAACACATCATCTATGTCATTAATAAACCCTTAAATATACCTAATTTTTGGTTAAAATCCTAAAAATGACCAAAATTTGATAATATATTAAAAACAATTATGTTAATTGATTTTCATATTATTATTTTTTTTTTGTTAGAAGTAGACCTTTACTTATTATATTTAAAAGAAATATCTACCAATTTTTTTAAAGAAATCAAAAAAAAAATGTTTTTTTTAAAGATTCTTTTTTATATCTCACTCACGTAATAAAAGCTTCATATATTTCATTTTTTAATTAAATTACCAGCTGATAAAAAAAATCTATTTCTGAACTTTAGGAGCAAATTCACTAAAGTATTGCCGCTAAAAACACTACCAGGAACATTTTTGTGGAACATTCTAACCCTCGAACTCTTCAATGAAAAGAAATTTGTTGGGCCCTTTTCAAAAAGGGACAAAAACGACCCGTAAGTTGAAGAGTTAGAGGGTTAAAATTTTCCACAAAACTATTCCTCGTAGTGTTTTACCTTAGTTTACTGAACACATCCTATACCTAAAATGGAAGATTCCCGTAGTTTTCCCTAAATTCAATGTTTGTGGGACATTTGAATAAGTACGAAATTAACCCTTAAACACATTTTAAGTTTTTACTTCTTACTGGCACTGAAGTTAAATTTTCAATACTGATGTCTTCAGAGACTTATAGTAGAATTTCATGACAAATATTTTTGCGGAACATTTTAACCCTCTAACTCTTCAACTTACGGTTGGTTTTTGTCCGTTTTTAAAAGGGGGCCAAAAAAGTCCTTTTAACTGAAGAGTTAGAAGGTTAAAATGTGCCACAAAAATATTCTTCGTAGCATTCTACATAAGTTCGCTGAACATACCCTATACCTAAAATGAAGGATTCACATGGTTTCCTATTGTAATCCTATTTAATTTTTTTTTTGTATTAGAAAAATCATTGTAAGCGTTTAAAACGGATTTTTTATGAGAGGCATTTTTTATGAATCGATTTTACCTAAATTTGGCACAAATATGGCTTGACCTTATATCAATTCACGTGCTAAATTTCATGGCAATCGGATAATTTTTTCAGGTTTTTTTAAAGATTTTAAGATAAAAGATATATGGCTGGACTAAGAGTCCTTGCTTCGATTTTGACAAAAATTGACACAAACGTTTCCAGTTTTATGTGTATCTCAATGGATACTTTTTGTAATTTTACGTCCATTTATGTAGCTAATATAATATTTTTAAATTTCAGGACCTATGGGAGGTGGGCGTGTCCTTGTCCCGATATTTTCAAAAATTAAAATTTTTCTTAACTAGGGGGTTCTATGTTAGTGTACCAAATTTCAAAAATCTGTCTCCACTCGTTCTATATTTGTCCAATATAACGCATATACCGAGCGTTCAAATTACTGTGCATCAGTCGCCTGGGGAAATTGTAATAACTCGGCTGTTTTTTTAACCGATTTAAGTTTTTGTTGCTTTATTACAAAGACAATTCGATCCGACTCAACATTCCTTAATGTGTTTAATTCGAATTACCCTAGTAAAAATGATTTTTATATATTCATATATGATTTTTATACAATCATTTATGATTTTATACAATTATAACTTGTCGAATATTGTGAAATATATATTTTTTTATGATTATATCAAAAGATATTTAATTATATAAAATTATATTAACCAGATCCACCATTTTTCGGATCAAATAATATATTTTTTATATAATTATATTAACCTATACATGGTTTGATCCGAAAAATGGTGGATCTGGTTAATATAATTTTATATAATTAAAGATCTTTTGATATAATCATATAAAAATATATGTTTCACAATATTCGACAAGTTATAATTGTATAAAATCATAAATGATTGTATAAAAATCATATATGAATATATAAAAATCATTTTTACTAGGGTAGTTTTAAAATATCGATTTTTTGAGAAAATATACGAAAAGTAATTTTTCCGCCTGTTATAATCTGTTTTCCAAATTTCAGGGCCGATGAGGCACGTCTTCCCGATACCCGATTATCCTAGTTTTTTAGGGTACGTAGTTTTACACCCAAAAAAATATTTACATGGGATAGCCCAGTCCTTAACTCGAAATTTATTTTCCTACATAAAAGCTTGGGGCACCCTAATATACACTAATAGAAAAAAGTCTGTAAAAATGTTTGTTAAAACTGCTAAATTCAGCTAAATATTTTTCTAAAAAAAATTTTGACACCATTTTAACCCATTCAAATTTTGGCTGCAAACATTAGTTGCCTTCAAAGAGAATGGTGTGGGGTATCGCATAATGGTCATTAGACAGTACCTCAAAAAAAAGTTCGCCGTACACCAATCTAAATTATTTTTGCAAGGAGATTTCAAAAAAAAATTTTTTTTTTTGCCGAATGTAGGGGTGTCCATTTTACATTTTTCGTTATATCTTTGGTATTTACAGTCGGATTTTAAAGTATGATACATCGATGTTTTCCCTCGAAGGGACTAATATTTTGCTTTAAGGGCATATTTAGCCACCACATATTAGTTGCTACCACCATACTGTACTACCCTAATGTCAAAAATTTTAAAATCTCAAAAAATCATTAAACTTTTGCTAAGGAAGTTTTTCGATAAACCCAGCAGAATTTTTTTTTATTCTTTTATTTGCCGAACGTAGGGGTCGCCTTTTTAAATTATTTTTCATTGGATTTTTCCTTTATGGCAAAACAATGGTCTCCTCGAGGCAAAAAAATCGATATATCACACTTTAAAATCCGCCTTTAAATGTCGAAGTTATAACGAAAAATTAAAAAAAAAATTTTTTTTTGGTTTGCCTTGCAAAAGTTCTTTATATTTGAAGGTATACCGCGCACTTTTTATTTGCCTGTAAGGTGGTACGGTCTTATGGTCATGCCCGACTTTAATTTTTTTATTTAATAGTAATCTTAACTTTAAATTTTAATGTTCAGTAAGCTACTTTGGTTTCCAGCAAAAAAAGAGATGCCGAAGCAGTAGAAAAAGCACTACAATTGATGATCTAGATGTACTTCTTTTTTAACATAAACTCTAACGATTTTAACATTGAGTTGTCATAGGAGAGGAGCACTCCCACTTAAACATTTTCTCTGTACTTTTTGAACAAGTGCAAAGGAAGCTCTTTTTCACCAATTAAAAGTTAAAAAAAATTCTTCACAAAAAAAATTATATTTTTTTTATTTTACAAAAGTTTTTTTATTGCCGCCAGCGAGTATCGAACTTGCGACCTCACGATTGCTAGTGCAGTGCACTACCGAGGAGCTATTATTTTATATGAAAGTTGACTGGCATAAAAACACCACTTTGTTACTGCGAGCTATTGTTCCTTATTCTCTTCAATAAAAGTACTTATTAAACAAGTGTAAAAGGTGTACTCCAATTCAATATTGTTTTCAGTACTCTTTTTACAGGTGCATAAAAAGCAATTTCTCACCATTTTTTTATATACACATATTTTTAAAAATTTTTAAATTAAAAAAATATTGAATTTAAACAAATTAATTAAAAATATTAAAAAAAAATATAATAGAATAAAAAAATATTGGTCCCGCCGGGAATCGAACCCGAAATCCTCTGTTTGGGAATGCCAAAATGATACCAAAATCACTTTTTACGATCACTTTTAGAGCAATTACTCTTTAGAAGCAATACTTAAGTGGTTTTTTGGAAGTTGTTCAGAAGTAATTTTAAAAAAGCTGTAAAAATATACTAACGGATACTTTGGAAGCAATGAAAGAAGTGATTTTTTGTAAATGTTCAGAATAACTTCTAAAAAAGCAGTAAAAATACACTAACGGATACTTGTGAAATATTAAAAGAAGTAGTTTGTAAAGCATTACTTGCAATTTTTTTGCTGGGTTGTTGTTTCTTTTATAAAATTTTAATTTAAATCTTGGATAAATTTTAACTAGACATTCAGTAATCGGGCCTAAATGGCTATTTCTTGAAACAACAAACATATTGAAAATTGGGTGCTACTGTGCAGTAGACCGTACCACAACAAATAGTTCGCCGTAAACCGTCGAAGCTAAATTATTTTTTGCAAGGAGGTATCGAAAAAAAATATTTTTTTTTTTACCAAACGTAGGGGTCAAATTTTTATAAATATGAAATCCTTAAGGAAAAAAAATTTTTTTTTTTTGAATTTTTGTCAAATTATTTTTCCTGTTTTTTCAATTTATGCAAATAAAAAATTTAATAATCCATCTATGACAGGGACTTAAAGCCTTATTCGTTTATAAAAAAAATTCTTCTTATTTACTTTAAGATAACTACTTAGGCTGCACAATGGCACTCTATTATAGTGCCTATAAAAAAACTCTATGATAAAATGGCCGCCAGGGTTGCCATGGTTGTCCGAACTTTAAATATATATATTTTTAATAAAACATTTCTTTTTGTTCTTTTTTACAATTATTAAAATATTATTGTTTTTGTCGATTTCTAAAAATTGTAAATCCCTTAATATTATTTTAATTAATATTAATGTTTTTATTACCTTTTAACATTAACTTCCAGCAATTAACAGCTTTACATAGTTTATGCATTTAATCCACTTTCGACAAATTTTAAGAGAATTTAAATTTTATTTATAGTAATTTAAATATTTAATGGAAACATTTTATATAGTATATAACTATTAAATTCAAGCACTTTATTTATATTTTTTTTATTTAAATAGTTTTGTTTTTTTGATATTATTAAGTATTTTATAGGAAATTTTTGTTTATAAATAATTTTTTAATTATATTTTCTAAAGCAACTATTTTAAATAGTTTTTAGTTTATTATAAGTTTTTTTTTAATTCTGTTTATTTTGTTATAACACATGATTAAATTTTTAATTATTTATTTTATTACGAAAATTATTTAAACTTATTAAAATTCTAAGGTTGTTTTTTAAAAACTGATTAAATTTTTTTTGTTTTTGTTTTAATTTTCTGATTTTTTTTGTATTAATATTCTTTTTTATTAAGCATTATAATTGCTATATTACACATGATGATTATGATGATGAATTTTTTCTATAAGTTTTTAAAATTATTTTCAATTTTTCATTGTTATGAACTAGAATTTTTTTCTATACACACGCACACATTTTTATGCACATATTCAGTAACATTCTTACAAAAACACATATAATCACATATTTACACGCACACTGGATATTTTTAACAATATTGTTATGAATATGTGTATGTATATTACACATGCACACACACACACACATACATATGTTTTTTATTATTATAACTATGCAACAAAAAAAGTTCCGTTATTATTTTTTTAATACACATACACAAGTTGCAGTTGAGAAATTTTGTGCAAAATATAGAATTAAGAAATATGAAGACTTTGAGCACCCGAGAATCCCATCCAATACTAGGAAAATATAACACGTTTCTCATATATGCATTAAGAATAACTTGTACAGATACGCAAGGGTTGTTAAAGAAAGAAGGATGGGGCTAGGAAGGGTGGAGTATTAAAAGTTAGCAACAAAACGCACTAACAGCAACTGCTGCTACTGCTGTTGCTACTTTTTTTCTCTTCTCTTCGGCTTTTTCTTCTTCTTCTTGTTTTTCCTTAGCTTGCACTACAACTTTTGTGTTGTTATATTTGGCCTACGAGGTGCTACTGACTTAAAGACCCCCTGACATAGTGACTGACTAAAATCGTAATGTAACGAACTATACGAATGTGTGAGTATTAATACGAACTACAATAATACAGGTCTTTAGTTGCAGTAGTGTATGTGTATTACGACTAAGAGCACCACTAATGGTAGTTGTTGCTGTTTGCTGTATTTCAACAATTTCTATCCCGATTCGTGTTATGGTATGCAAAATTTTAAGAGTGTGTGTGTGTTAAATTGTTGTAGTTTTATTCTTCGAATAATCCTATATTGCGTGCGTTAGGGTGTGTAAAGGGAACTTTAAGCATGTATGAGTATTTTTTTTATAATTATTCTTTAATTTCAAAAGAGAGTAAATCACTTTTGTTTTAGTTGTTTTTGTTTTTTATTAAAATTGTAACGAGAGCGTACGAATTTGAATCTTTCTTGTTTTTTTTTCCTTTTTTTTTGGTACAAAAAATATAAGCCAAGTTATAGAGCTGCCGCGTAGGAAATGTAGGTTAGTTTTTGTTTTTTCAAAAAAAAAATATTTTTGAAATATTGTTTTTATTTAATTTAGCTAATAACTTTTGTTTTATTTATTTGTTTTAATTTTTTAGAATTACAAATTTACTTTTTATTTTATTTTTAAAACATTTTTTGTTTTCATTATTCTTCAATTAATCTATTATTCTATTTTTTCTAGTATATTTTTATTTTTAACACTTTTTTCTTTGAATTTTTTTCTTTAAAATTATATTTCTTAAGCACACAACATTTCCTTTTAATAGTTCGTCGGCGACTGAACGGTTTTTCCGATTGACGTAATCCTTATGCTTGCAATAAAATATGAAATTTCCCAATATTTTGTCCTTTTATTATGCCACAATAAAAAAAAATAAAAAAACTTCGCTATATAACACTCTTTGTTAATCAACTGAGAGCAAGAGCAACAGAGAAAATATTCCTTTGCAAATGTCAAACAGTGGCGTGTCACGACAAAATAACAGCTTTCAATAAAATGTAAGTAGAATAACGGGACAAACAATTTTAAATGTGAAGTTCTACATTTTTAAAATGTGGAAAAATTGTGATGTATTGCCTCATAAGGTAGCCATTCAAACTGCTCTATTTTAAAACATTCTGTCGTATCACAAATTATTCAGCCACAAAAAATACTATTTTTTTTGTTATTTGGAGATATTATGGACAAATTTTGACATTAAATAATACACGAAAAGCCGAATGAATACGGTGTTGAGTATCAAGTTTCAGAAAAAGTCAAAGATTACATATAAAGTTGAATATTCAACGGCCGAACTTTCTCCAATTTGGCCGACCGTTTGAGGGTCGAATAGTAGAATCTTTGCTTAACTACAGACTTGTCTTTAAACTTGGTACTCAAAACTGTATCGAATCAGTGCAGTACAAATTTTTCATTAAAAATAACCTACTAATTTAGCAGGTTTTTTCTACAGCATAATTTTTAACTAATTTTTAATAGTTTTAACTAAATTCCACTCCAGATACTCACAGCAGCAGTGAACTGCAGCAGTGCTGTCAAATTTGTTTCTTGAATTTCGCGAAAACTTTTCACTATTTTTAAAAAAGTTGATATTGAATTTTGTTTGAAGGCTGCTCTTTAGACCGCACCTTAAAAAAAAGTTCGCCGTACACCGTCCAATCAAAATTATTTTTGCTAGGAGGTTTAAAAAAAAAAAATTTCCCGAACGTAGGGGTCGCCATTTTACATTTTTCTTTATATCTTTGGCATTTACAGTCAGATCTTAAAGTATGATACATCGATGTTTTTCTCTCGTGGGAACCAATGTTTTGCTCTAAGGGCCATTGACCTCATGTATCCCGTTCTAGTATTTACCCACCAGATCTCAGTTGCTACAACCCAAATGTACCACCCTAATATCAGAAAATTAAAGCTCGCAAAAAATCATTAAACTTTTGCTAAGGAAGTTTTCCGAAAAATCCAGCAGAAATTATTTATATTTTTTTGGTTGCCGAAAGTAGGGTTCGCCTTTTTAATTTTTTTTTACGTTGGATGTTTCCTTTATCGATTATAAAAAAATCGATATATGACTCTTTAAACTTTTCCAAATTTCTCGGCTGAGAAAAAAACCTGTTTTATCGACAAAACGTCGCACTGCTGTAAATCAGTACACTCAAAAAAATAAGTTAGTAGAAAAATTAGTAAAACGTCTTGTATATCAAGTGTACTAGTTTTCAACAATTTTTTTGCTGAAATTCCGTTTTCAGCAAAAATTTTAGTTATTTTTTTTTAGCACTAAACTAATTTTGAACTAATGTTTTACTAATTTATTTTGCTACAAAAATTGTGCTGCTAACCGCATTCATAGCGTGGACGACAACCAGAGAGACAAGATGTAGATGTCGCAGCTTGTCTGGAAACGGAAATGACAAAAAAAGAAAAACAACTCTACACATATTCTATATTTAAATTTTCAGCAAATAAATTGACTTAAGTAAAATTTCGCTACAAGTTTTTTGAGTTTTTTTCAGTCTAGTAATATTCAGCAAAAAGTTTATTGATTTTAGCAAGGATTTTTTTCATTTGCAGTCGACTAAGTGTTAGCAAAACTTTTGCTGAAGATTACTATTTTTTTGGTAAAAATCAGCTCGCTGATTTTCAGCAAACCTTTTGCTGAAATTACCAACTTTTTTGCAAGCACGCTCCTGACTAAAAATTTGCTGACACAGCAACATTTTTTGCTGGCTTTACTGACTTTTTTTGTGAGTGTACAGACACTGTGTTTATCTGGTTTAGGCTTAATGCAGAAAATATGAAGTGAAATTAAGATTATTCAGAAATCTATAAATCATCAATTAAAATTTAGAAAATATCAGTTGAAATTTAAAAATAATTTTTTGAAATACATGGTATATTTTCTAAATTTTAGTTGATATTTTCTGAATGTCAACTGATATTTTCTAAATGATGTTTCCTCAATATCAACTGATATTTCTTGAATTACAGTTGATGTTTTCCCTTATTTCAATTGATATTTTCTAAATTTTAAGTGACATTTTCTGATCTTTAATTGATATTTTTTAATTTCATATGCAAATTCTGAATATTCATTCATATATTCTGAATTTATAATAAAAAATCTTACTACCTAATTTCGTAAACCACTTGGGTGAAGTGAAGGGAACTTTCAATGTAAATTGTTTTTGTAACAAAAACGATTTCTATAGAAATAACGTAACACTTCATCGAAGTGTTTTAGAAAATTACTCCCCTTAATTTCAATTGAATTTCTTGAATTTGTATTAGAATTAATATTTTCTGAATTACTGTTTCAAAAGGTGTAGTTTGCAAAAGAGTTCGATGATTTTAGAAAAAAGGGGAATTTTTTGTCCCGCACGGGATGCAGGAATCGATGACAAAAAGCGCGACAATCCCACCGAAGGAGCGACGCACAGTGCTTCGTCCCCATATAACGATTGGACGAAAATAGAAGGAGTGGAGACAGAGTTTTGAAATTTGGTATATAGAACCTCTTAGTTACGAAAAATTTTAATTTCTGGAAATATCGAGCCAAGGACAAGCCCACCTCCCATAGGTCCTGAAATTTAAAAATATTATATTAGCTACATAAATGGACGTAAAATTACAAAAAGTATCCATTGAGATGCACATAAAACTGGAAACGTTTGTGTAAATTTTTATCAAAATCGAGGCAAGGACTCTTAGTCCTGTCATATATCCTTTATTTAAAAATCTTTATAAAACCTGCAAAAAATATCCGATTGCGACGAAATTTAGAACGTAAATTGATATAAGGTCAAGCCATATTTGTGCCAAATTTGGGTAAAATCGATGCATTAATAAAAAAAATGCCTTTCACAAAAAATGTGTTTTAAACGCTTAAAATGATTTTTCTAAAACAAAAAAAAATTAAATAATTCAGCGAACTTATGTAAAACACTACGAGGAAAATTTTTGTGGAACATTTTAACCTTCCAACTCTTCAATTAAAGGGACTTTTTTGGCTCCTTTTTAAAACGGACAAAAACGACCCGTAAGTTGAAGAGTTAGAGGGTTAAAATGTTCCGCAAAATTATTTGTCATGAAATTCTACTATAAGTCTCTGAAGACATCAGCATTGAAAATTTAACTCAAGTGCCAGTAATAAGTAAAAACTTAAAATGTGTTTAAGGGTTAATTTCGTACTTATTCAGAATTGGCACTCAAATTTCCCACAAGCCTGGATTTTAGGGAGAAAACATGGGAATTTTCCATTTTAGGTATAGCATGTGTTCAGCGAACTTATCTAAAATACTACGGTGAACATTTTCGTGCAACATTTTAACCCTCTAACACTTCAATTTACGGGTCTTTTTTGTCCCTTTTTAAAAAGGGGCCAAAAAATTCCCTTTCGTTGAAGAGTTAGAGGGTTAAAATGTTCCACAAAAATGTTCCTCGTAGTGTTTTACAAAAGTCCGCTCAACACATCCTATACCTAAAATGGAAGGTTCACATGGTTTGAATACTAAACACTTTTAAATGCGTGAAATTTGTGTAAAAATCATGAATTTAGGCATTTCAAAAACTCAATTTTTTTTTAATTTGTGGTAAAAAATAGTTTTAATGATCTATTATATAACAGTATAAGCTTACAAAAAAAAGGAAAAACTATCTAATTTTATATAATTTTTTTTATACTCCATCAAACTTAAGTAATTTTTGGATTTTCAACAAAAAATATGTGTTTTTCGGAGCAATAAAAAATATTTGTTTTGTAAACATATACTAAAATCTATATTTTAATTTAACTACAAATATATTGAAGTAATTAAAAAACAAATCTTCGAACAAGTTTTTAAAAAAATATATTTTTGAGAATTATTTTCGTGAAACAATTAAAACCCATTTTTCTGTTAAGTCATTTTTGCATAAAATTCTCCGAGTTTAGCGCCCTCTCTTGGCGGCAAAGGCAATCACACCAAATATTTTTTTTTTTCACATTTGTTTGAGTTACTGTCTTATCTTTAAAAAAAATCCTTCTTTAATCACAATTTGAGACAAACATTTTTTTTTTATTTTTGTCCATGGGACGAAGTATAGTGCGACGTCTGGCAATGCTACATACAATTATAGCTGCGTGTAGTTACGAAATATATTGGCTTATTGGCCTTGACCATGCGGTCATACCCTGGGTATAGTAAATCAGCTTGTGTGTAGTATTTGAAAGTACACTCATGGAATTATGTAGGCCAAAATTACTAAAAATGGCAGTTAAAATAACTGCAAATGTAATTGAAAAGGCGATGACTGTATTTTTCATATAAATTACTAATATTGTAGTCTAGAAAAAATTTTTTTTTAATAAAAATGCAAACAAAATTATGAAATTTTTCATGTGAATATTCTTTTATTCGGCGCTGCAGACATTGTCTTTAAGTCACATTTTCCAGCTGGAATATTATAACAAAATATTTCTATAAAAAAGTCTTTCTAATTCGGCATTTTCCTCGGTGAATTTAACATGGGCATGCCATAGGATGGAATCATTCTTTTATGATTCTTCGTAAGTTGTTTTTACTAAATAATAGCTCTACTTGCGCTCTCGCCTATCGACATTAATTAAGTATTTAAAGCAAAAGTAAGCAAACCCAAACATTACATAATATTTAGAATTTCTATAATTTAGATTGATGCGTAATTGCAAAAAGTACCTACACTACTGACTGAAACACTGTAAGCTTCAACGTCATATATTTGCCTATGGGTCTGTGCGCGTAATGTAAAGTTGTTGTCTACATTTCTGTGTATTTTTAATAAACAATATTTTTTGTAGCGTTTGTTTAGCTTTAAGCTGTATTTTTTTTTAGTAAATTCTTAACGAAAAAACATTGTAGTATTTTGCTGTAGCTGTTAACGTTGCCGTTACTATTGTTACTGTAGTTTCCTAACCTAGCCAGAAAAAGGAAATTGTATGTATGGTTTGTAGCACGAACCATAGCAATTCACTTAACATTATTTAATGTATGCCTATATTGAAGAAAAATTGATATGCAAACATAAAACACAACAAAAATGTAATGGAATAAAATTTTTCAAAACAAAATACGTATTGAAAATATTTGATGAAAGATTTAAAGAAAATATGTATATATAGCATAACATAAGGAGTTTAAAACTGTGAAAAAATAATGCATACTTTTAGGTGTTTTTCAAATTAATTTTCAATACTAAGAAACGGTTGTTGAATAAAACATTAAAACAGTATTTTTCATGTTTTTTTTAGGAATAAAAATTCCCTCTATTTTTTATAATAACATTTTGCCGTACCGGCTTTATTATAATATATTCTATGTAATATTATATTACATATCACTTGGAGAGAAAAAGTCATTGTTTTTAATTGGAACAACAACAAAATATCCCCTTATAATGCTCCTGCAATGCAATCCTGGGAATAAGGGCAAACATGATAAAAACAACGAAAAGTTGGCAGAAAATATTAAAACAAAAAAACACATTAACTTACAATTTCACTTAAACATGTGATATTATGATGCTATCTGGAATATCTGTGACAGTGTGTGTGTTAGACCACACACAAACACGTACACAAGTGAGAATATGAAACCATAAAGAGCACAATTGGATAAGATATAAAAAGTATAATACAAAATTAAATGGGTTAAAGGTGTACGAAGTATGTGTAATATATGTTTGGGTGCGTGTGTGTGTGTGTGTTGAGTATGGGTTTATAAATAGTGTGAGTGCTAATCTTATGCTAATCACATTGCTAAATTAAATTATTAGTTTATACATATAAAAAAAATATATGTATGTATGCATTACACAAAAATATACATACATACACCCAGAAAAATCATTTGTTGTCCAAAACGGTTTTGATGTTTCTGTTGGCGCCAAATTCGATTATGACAAAAAATTGTTTTTCTCTGTGTAAATATTTACACAAATACTCTTAGAATTTATATGTAACAGTCTATTCTACTGAAACCCATACAATTTTTTGCTAAAAAAAAAAGACGACTGGATTTTATTCGCAAGAAAGAGCAAATAAAAAATAGACGATTATCAAAATATTAACCCACTCAAAGGCGAAAGGCACTGATGATGGCTTTGTAGCGAAAGCCAAAAATGCGCATTCTGCCTTGCTGGTCTTATTGAATTTTTTCAATAATTTTTATTCTTTGTAATTTACTTGTAAAAATTGTATCATCTTTCTTTGATTTGAAAATAATTTAAACAGAAAGTGATATTAATTTATGATCTTGAGTCAAACTAAAATAACATTCATTTACTTAAAAAATTCTAAATTAGAATTTTTTTGAGTTTTTTAATCTAATAAATATTCAGCAAAAGTTTTTGCTCATTTTAGCTGAATCAGTTATTGTTTTCTATTAACTGAAATTTAACTCAAATACACTCAAAAAAATGTAACAGTTACTACATGACAGTTCAATAGTTATTATTTTTAACTGGAATTACAGCTATTTTTGTATGAAAAAATACAAAACAACTATTATGAGAGCTATTTAAAGAAAATAACTAACGAAACTACTGTATTTCGTAACATTTGTTTCAAATAGTTATTTTTAATATTATAATATTTAAACAACTACCAAAACAGTATTTTGCAGTAAACAATTAATTTTGCTATGTTTTTTAAAATTATTTTTTATTATTTTATATTTGTTATTGATACATACATATAGTCTTAGTTTTGCAAACAAAAAAATTAGAAAATATTATTGAATCTCCAATATATACATAACGAGTAAAAAGGTTAAAGTCGGGCATGCCGACTATACAATACCCTACACCAGTCTGGTTAAAAGCCAACTAATGTTTGGATCCGAAATTCGAATGGATTAAAATGGGACTTGTGTCAAAATTTTCTATAATGTGAGTCAGCGAACCAAATTTCATTAAAATATCTTAATATTTGCGACCTGCAGTTTGTAACCAAGCCAATTTTGGGGGGACCCTTATATGGGCACTAGGTCTAAACATGGACCGGTGTTAACCAAAATCAATAGGCTTCGTTCTTAGGCTGCCTAGCTGGGTGTACCAAATTTCATCAAAATATCTTAACATTTGCGATTTTCAGCGTATAAACAATATAATTTTGGTAGGACCCTTATATAGGCACTAGGTCTAAACATGGACAGATGTTCACCAAAATCAATAGGCTTCGTCGTTGGGCTTACATAAGTCGGTGTACCATATTTTATCAAAATATCTTAATATTTGCGACCTGCAGCGTATAAACAATATAATTTTGGTAGGACCCTTATATGGGCACTAGGTCTAAACATGGACCGATGTTTACCAAAATCAATAGGCGTCGTCCTTGGGCCGACATAAGTCGGTGTACCAAGTTTCATCAAAATATCTTAATATTTGCGACCTGTAGAGTGATGTGAAATTTTTTAGAGGAATCAGGGGAAGGGAAATTGGGATATTTATTCCCCCACAATAAAAAATTTTAATACAAAAATATTAAAATTAAAAAAGAGTACCCATGTGAAAACCGAAATATATATGATCATTTATTGACTTGTATGTGTTCATTAGGGTTATGACTCATTTTTAACAAAAAATGTACCTATCACTACATGATAGGCAATACTAAATTAATAATAAAAATCGTATTTGCGGGTCATTTTGGCAAAAAAACCTTCCGCACCAAATGCAATTTTTAAAAAATTTTTTGCGCGGGGATTTTGCATAATTTACATAACGAATTTATACAAGAATTATTGTAAACGACAAAAAATCTATCCAAAAGTCCCTCCAAAAAGGTTTTGTAATTTTTACCGTAAACAGCTTTTAATACGCATCGTTTGTGTTTCATTTGTTTAAAAATTCGGAGAAATATTTTAATTAAACTAAAACAATTAGACCAAATTTCAACCCTTTTGGTGCGGGAACTTTTTTGACAGTAGCGAAAAAGTAAGATTGCGTTTCTTAATATTTTTTTATGGCCTTTTTGGCTAGGGCATGTAAAATTTGATATTTGCAAAAAAAATTAAAAAGTCATAACACTAGTGTTCATGCAAGGACATATGTGATCATATACCACCATATGTAGTTCAATGTATAACCATATATGATCTCATATATTTCCATATATCTTTGGATCCGAAATTTGAGGGTATATGGAATTATTTGTGACTAATATGTGGGCATGTATTGTCATATACCCTCAAATTTCGGATCCAAAGATATATGAAAATATATGAGATCATGTATGGTCATATATTAAACTATGCGTGACGTATATGACCATGCATGACCATATACCTAGCCAATGTATGATCACGTATCTTCATATATATTTCGATTTTCACATGGGTATAGAAAAGTTATTAAAAATTACTCTAATTTGCCTTCCAAAAACTTTTTCCTGTATACGCGCCTGTGTTTTCTAAGGAGTTTTTTTTTTAATTTTTCTTTTTTTTTAAAGAAAACCTTTTACACAAGTCATCGTATAACATACAAACTTTTTAGAGGGTTTCTATAGCCGACCTTGACCCACTTTAATTAACGTTTGTATTTTTCTTAGGCCCTCACAGCAGCGCATTAACTATTTACTATAATTTTTATTATTAGTGTAATGTAAAACAATAATTAAGCTTTAAATATGTTAAAGAACCACTGATATGTTCGCGGTATAGGTCTCAACAAAGGTTATCAGAGAAGCTATAGAATTTGAATACAATTCAAAGAAAAACTTTAAATCAACTTAAAATAAAAAAAAACACTCAATGTTAGTATAAATTTGATTGCTGCAGCAAAAACATCATTGGGGGAACAAAATGATAAGTAAACAAACTGTATTAAAGGTAGAAGGAAAAACAAATTAAAGTGATTTTTCATCTCTAACAAAATTTTCCTTTTCAGCTTCTGTCTTTAATGGTCTCGATAACCATAATCCAAGCAGAAAGTTTTTATGATCAAACAAAACCTGTATATTTAAATGAAACGTGTGCTCAACAATTGTTGGAGGAAATCAATGATATGTATTGGCAAAGTGCTACGGCTTATCGTAAATTTTCCGATGATACTTTAACTCCTGATATATTAATGCGTGAAAAATTAAGACCTTATTACCAGACTATGGAAAAATTTTATTGGCAAAATTTTAGTAATCCCCAACTAAAACGACAATTTAAGGTATTGTTAAGAGGGGCCAAATATCCACCTATGGATTATGCTTTTAAAAAAGCCACACATATTTTGAAAACCATGTCAAAGAAAAGATTTGTTTGTGACAAAAAGAATTCCCAGAAATGTAATATGGCTTTTATACATCACATTAAAACTGTATTCGTTAGTAGTGATGATTTAGAAGAAATTAAATGGTATTGGAAAGAATGGCGTAATAGAATGCCTCAAGATATTAAAGACGCGTTCCATTATTATATACAATATTATCAAAATATGTCAACACCCGAAATGTCGGCCTCTGCAGTGTGGTACGATCAATATGAAGATGCTAATTTCATTGAAGAATTAGAGGGTTTAATGGAGACAATACGCCCTTTTTATCGTGAACTGCATGCCCACTTAAGACATGTTCTACGCCTCAGATATGGTGAAAGTGTTGTAGGGTCGAGTGGTTTGATACCTCATCATCTTATGGAACAAGCCATGTATCAGGCTTGGAAAAAAGATTCTGTTTTCCGTAATCCTTTTCCACAAAGAAAATTGCCAAACTTACAATCCGAAATTGATGATAGAGGTTACTTCCCATATGATTTAGTTAATATGAGTGCACAATATTTTGGAAAATTGGGTTTTGAAAATTTAACAGAGTAAGTAGAGGAAACAATAAAATTCACTCTTCTTAAAAGAAGTTTAAAGTTTGGAAAAAGAAAAAAGAATATGATAAATTGTGAAAAATGATCTATTAAAGCCATGTCCCCATCCGGATTTCATTCTTGCCTAAGGAAATCGTCAGGGAACGACGTTTTTAGAATTTGTAGAAATATTTGTTAAGTTAAATTACAAACTCAATGAGAATTTCTTGTTCTTGTCTAGGAGCGTTAATTAACATTTAAAATATCAAAGAAAAAACAACAACAAAAAATGTACCACAATTTGCTTTGTCATCTTCCAATCTACTACTCTGTTGTTTTGACAGATCTAGCAATATTATATATATTTAATCCTTTAATACCCAGTGGAACATAGGGATCATGTATGTTCATATATATTTCGATTTTTACATGGGTTATTAGAACGATAATTCACTGTTTATTACGATTTTTAATCCTTTTAATTCAAGATTAATTTAAAATATTAAAAATTTTAACAAATTAAAAGACAAAGTCATATTTTTCCCATGTATACGGTATTTTAAACTTCAGGCCCTTTGAGGCACGTGTTGCTCTTATCCGATTGTCCTAATTTTTTGGGAGACGTGGTTTTACACCCAAATACATATTTTAAGAGGTGGCCCAGTCAATAACTCACATTTTTTTTTTTTTTTGAGCACCCTAATCAATATAGTGACATCCGTTCATATATAAAATGTCAAAACAACAGAGTAGTATATTGAGCATATACGAATCATATGTGATCATATATGGTCATATATGAACATGCACGGTCATATACCCTCAAATCCGAAGATATATGGAAATATATGAGATAATGTATGGTCATGCATTGAATCATATGTTCATATATGCCCATGCATGATCATATACTAGTCCATGTATGATCATGTACGTTCATATATATTTCGATTTTCACATGGGTAGGGAATTTTTTCAGAACCCGATAATACGTATGTAAACATTTCTCATGATAGCTTTTTTTTCCAAAAAGCTACTTTTTTTAAAAAGTGCTTTCTGAAAAGAGTACTTTTTTCATTTTTAATTAACACTGTTAAGAAAATGTTACTTTATCTTCCTGCTAGGGAATTCATACATGATCATTTTGTCGAAATGAAACCTGGAGAAGGTGGTGCAGATTGTAAGTCACGCATATTTACCTATGGTGAAACTGAATTGCACTATTGTCCCAAAGTATACTATAAAAAATTACTACAAACCTATGGCGATGTTACCCAAATACAATATGCACTAATGAAGCATAATATGCAAGTGGGGTTAAATCAAGAAGCTTGTCCTGGTTTTGGTGGTGCACTAGGCGAGGCCATGATCTTGTCAGTTTCAACACCAGAACATCTACAAGAATGTCTGGGATTATTGCCAAATTATGATTATGATGATATATTGAATTTAAATAGGCTATACCGATTGGTGAGTATTTAATTAATTTTGTTATTCTTTTTTTTTTAATATTTGTTTGTATTTTCTTATCGCTTGCCTTTACTCTTGATTTCGTACTCTCCAAGGCCGTTCATACAGTGCTGTCCATACCCACATATTTTGTTCATGAAAAATTGTGGCTTGATATTATTGATAAGAAGGTAACACCCCAGGAATACAATTGCCACTATTGGAATCTTATGGAGAAATATATGGGCGTTGAAAGTCCTGTAGAAACTAATGTGGATGCGTATGATATGCCCTATAAATTCTATGAGGGTATTGTTGATCAATTTAGAAGCACCAAGTAAGTACTAAACTGTTCAACTAATTTTAGGTCATCGCCGTCAGCGTTAAAGGTTTCAACTGGAAATGAAGTGAGACCATTGCAGATACAAATTCCTGAAAGGGTTTTGCAAAGTTACACTATGAGAATTATGTTGTTATAATTAACTGCAATTGCAGTTAAAAAAGTGTACACTGGAATTGCATTTAAAATTAATTGACTTTGTAGTTCTTTTAACTACAATTGCAGTTCAAAATTACAGCAATTTTAGTTCATTTAAATGTGATTGCAGTGTACACTTTTTTAACTGCATTTGCAGTTGATTTTACAAACATAATTCTTTATACGTAATTTTATTTTATGGCCTCTTGCGAAGCTCAAGGCTGGTTATTGAGTTTTATTTAGAGCGTTTATTATTCCCCCAATACATATAAATACGGACTTTCTCTTACAGTTAATATTTTCATTTAAAATGTTTTGTTAAAAAAGAAACCCTTTTAGATTTCTAGGTCAGTTAAAAAAAACGAAATAAACTAAATATCATTTATTTTTGCAGATTTTGTAGTTAATTTTTTGAAAGTTAAAAAAATGAAATATCATTATTTTTTAAAGGAAAAATAAATTAAAAGTTCTTTTGATTTAAATGAAAAGTTAGTAGACCGGGTTTTTTATTTATTTTAAATTATATTTTCAATTAATTTAAACTACAAACTATTTTCAGTGTAGACTCGGAAGTTCATGCATTTCTAATCGGATTTTATGTAGGTACATAAAAAATGTATCAAAAATCAAAATATATACATTTATAATTAATTTTTTCAACCTTTTCAGTATTATCAATTGAATATTTTGTATTATTTATCTTTAAAAGTGGTTTAATTACTGAAAATTTCCGTTATAATTTTCATAAAATTAGTAATGGCATTTATCTGATATTTTTGTCTTCGTGATAAAAAAAATTCAAAAAAATTTTAATAAATTTGAATTTTTAGTAAAATTTCAAAGGTATGCAAAAAAACACACAATTTTAGCGGAATTTATATGCATTTATAGCAAAATATGCATTGACAAGTCGATGACGCTTTGTTGCAAATTTGATGATTCTGAAAGCTATTTGAGTAGCTCTGTTCTCCTGGCAACGACCACAAACATGCGTTTATATGAACTTCCAAGCCCTAATGATCACAATCGGTCCAACGTATGAAAAGTTATGAGGGAAAATTTGGAGATATTTTCAATTTTATTAACCCAATGAAACAATTTCATTACAAACAGTATCATAGAATTTAAGAAATTTTTCATTAATTTTGTGCAGTAAACTTTATTAGTTTAATTAAAAATTTCAATAAATCCTTTTCAAGAAAATTCTCTCTATGTAGTAGCAAACATTAGTACAAACTTAATATATCCTGTACTCTGTAGTGTAGGGTATAAAAAATGTTAACTGACATTATAAAATTTTTATCCATTTCAGGAAACTTGTTGGTGAATTTTTGGGTTATCAAATCTTTAGAGCCATTTGTTTGAAAATTGGTGAATTCCAGAGAGGTAATGCTTACAAAATTTTACATAATTGTGATTTTGATCATAATCCACTTGCTGGTGTTATATTAAGGTAAGTAACTTATTTTGTAATATTTCCTCGAAATTTTCCTTCCATAAAACTTAATTAAAATGGCTTAAAATATATTTAAAATTATACTTTATCTTAAAAGAATTTTTCAGTCAGAGCTTTGAAGAATTCTGACTGAATTAATTCTTTAATTCAGTTTTCGAATTCTGAATTAAAAATTCAATGAATTAATTCACAAAATACTATATAATGAATGGAATTAATTCATATTTGTTTTCGAATTAATTCAATTGCTATAGTTCTTTTTATTAAATCTAACGAATTAATTCACTGGTGAACGCGTTCAATTTTATAAATAGAACGGATAATGAGTGAGTGAATTCATTCCATTTCATTTTTCATCCAGTGAATTAAAAAAAAAATTACGTTCACTGAATTGAAAAACAAAAAATTACGTTCACTGAATTTAAAAGCTATTTTCTGCCGTTCAGTACACAGTGGAGTATTTTCAAAATATTTTGGAAATAAAATCAGCCGTTATTGGTTGGTCGTTATGAGATGAAACTTCACACGCCCATAGCAAGACTCTTTTGCCTCTAGATTAAAAGTTTCTTTAAAAACACATATAGAGCAATTCCATATGAAAGCGATCAACTTTTGGACGACCCCTCTCCGATTCTAAAATAAATAGTCTCAATCAGCAAAAAATAATGTACCTACATATTTTTTTTTTTTTTTTATAGTGACTGGTTTAGTGGTGGTGTACACCACTGTCATGTGACAAAATTGAAGAATTCTTCATAAGGGACCTCATTGAAAGTTGTTTTAACCTCGTTGGAAAGGTATTGAATCAGGCTTTAATTGAAAAATAAAATTTTCCTAATTTTTCTCAGAAATTTACCTTTTTTCCCATGAAAATTAAATTTTCCCATGAAAATTAAATTTTCCGATTTTCCACAAAAGCTCCTAAATTTTCCGGCTATTTTTTTTTTTGGATTCCTCATAATTTTTGCTTTAAGAATCAGCAATAAAAAAATGGGCCCCGACTCCTTGTTTGGACAGGAGAGGAGCATTTAACAGACCACCTTGTTCTCATTGTTTTTATATTTTTTATAATTGAATTATTTGTAATTATTTAACATTGTTTTATTTTATTATTAAAAATACATTTTAAAAATGATTTTACAGTTAAAAATACATTTATGAAGAAAAAATCTTTCTTATTTTGCTGCTTATACTTAATTACAATATTTATTAAAATTTCAATTGTCTTGGCATCATTATAAAATTAAAGTAACTTTAAATTTAGCACGTCGGCAGACGAAGAGTACCGCTTTACATTAATTGACATATCAGAAATATTTGGTATGAAGCAATGAAACTTTTGCGTTCCAGTTATAGTTTTGACATTATTATATCTGTTTTCGTCGCTCCATGGCATCGTGATCTTTTTGAGTGCATAAAACTGTGTTAATGGCAATTTCCTTGCTTTGAATCCACGAAAACAAATGTTGTACATTTAAGATCTGGTCAGTATATGGCCTTTGCAAACTTGCCTTAGTCGCCATGCGTTTTAGGGTTCCCCCTAACGCATCGCATGGGCCCTTACCGTGGGACGTCGCAAAAAAGTGCCACTCGACCTTGCAGTTTTGTTCTTCTTCAATTATGCAAAGATTGTAAAAAATTTTTTTATTCTTGTACTGAGAAGCCGCGCCGTCTGAGAAAAACGTTACTTTGTCGATTGCATCGAATTTTGATCTTAAGAATTCAAACAGTTTCATTTGAAATAAATAAACGGACACATAATTATGAGCTAAACTCTCCGCGACAATAACAAGGCTTACGGTCTGTAGTTCGTTATCTTCGTTTTTGAAATAAATGCAAAAAGGATGCACCGTGCACTGGTCGTTTGCCCAGTGATAAGCCTGAATTTCACCCTGAACGAGAAAAGTGTAATTCTCGGCAAAGTCGCTTATCACAATGAATTCATTTTGGGCTAATTTCTCCTTACTTTCCTTTAGAAATTTCGATTGCATCTCGGATATGAAATGGTGCGCCTTCAGTTCATTCAACTTGAATCCGAATTCCTCGATGAATTCCGGAATCTGCTTTACCACGGTCTCAAGGGAACATCTGCCGCTGCTAATTATCCACTGTTTGAAATGCACCTCCTGAATTAACAGCTGTTCAAACTTTTCCGCCAAATATTGCTCTAGTTCGTCAATCTTCGGACAATTGTCGCATTTGGACAGATGACAATTTTCCGTGGGGTATGCGCACAAAGATTTTGACAGGAGGTCCCTATATGTTTCAATTTCACCGTGAAATACTTTCAATTTCTTGCATGGAAAGAACATTAATTTGATGTTTTGATGAAACATGCAAACGCAGACTGAATGCGTTCCGTGCCTGTCTAATGCCAGCACGCATTCTTTTGGTCGTAGGATGGCAAACTTAGAAAATCCCACTTTTTCTGCTGGGTATTTCTCTTTGAACTGATGGTATGCTTCGGATAGATTACATAATAATAATCTGCGCTGCTTGTGTACTTTTTCTCCATCTTCACGTGTGATAACATAGTCACGTGTACCTGGGCAGGCTCGGCTGTTGTCATCATTGCAGTAAAAATCTTGAATCAATTTCACCGTTGCTTCGCTGAGGGTCCTTGAGCCAAATTTCTTGGTGGGAGTCGCCAATATGCCCTTCTGTCGAACTAATTCTTTGCTTCTTCTCGCGATGTAAAAGATGTTTGAAACTGTTCAGAAATCTTGCGTATAGACCATGATTGAGGCAGCACAGATAAAATGAGATATTTCTCCGGAAAAGTGGTCGCAAAATTGAATTTTCTTTTCAACTGCTCAATCATTTGTTTGCCGTCATCAACGTCATCCGCTTGACTGCATTCGTTATCAGAGCCTTCATCAAATATTGTCGCGATTGCACTCATAACCTTGCCTTTTTTCTCTTTCCTGTATTTTTCACTTCGCAACTTTTTTTTTGTAATAAGCGATTCACCTAAAGTGGTAATAGCCTCATTCAAAGGACTCAAAGACATATTGACCATCGGAATGTCTGCCTCACTATCAGATGAAACATTTTGTTCAATTGTCATTTCACTCTCGGATTGTGGTTGCATTTGTTTCAATGCATTTGCTTGTTGAGACAAATCGATTTTACACTTGGGGCAAATGAATTCTGCTTCTTCACCGTATTGTATATTTGATTCATTCATGTATCGCTTCGAAACACCAGTTAATTTTAATACTTTTATCTTTTTCGAACGATGTCCACTCTTGTTAAACGGATTGCAGCAAAATTTATTCATTTTACTTTAAATTGTCTTTACAGCTTCACTCTTTACTTTACAAAAAAAACACTTTAACACTTTCACGTTTAGTATTCAACTAAAATTTGACTCAGAGTGTGTGAAGTATTTATATTTATTTTTTGGTAAAAAATAGGTAAAAAAAAATAAGCGATATTTGCTTTTCTTTAATAGGAAAATTTGCGTGAACTACTGGTCATAAAATGTTTTTTAAAGAGGGACTTAATTGGTTACTGCCAATAAGCCGACCACAGGTCATAAAATGTTTTGTAAATTTTTTAAATTACCAAGTAATAAATATTTCGCCATATTTATGGAAAATCCGTGTTTTATGACTTGTTTCTGCACGTGTCATTTTAGGCGAAATATTTATTACCTGGTAATTTAAAAAATTTACAAAACATTTTATGACCTGTAGCCTCAGTCGGGTTTGGTGTGCCATTACATGCCACTGCTGCTATTATCCATGGATTTATGGCCGATCTTGTGAAGGCAGGCAGACCATATTCACTACACACTCAACTTGGGGCTCTTAAAAAAAATTGATTTTTTCTTCATAAATGTATTTTTAACTGTAAAATAATTTTTAAAATGTATTTTTAATAATAAAATAAAATAATGTTAAATAATTACAAATAATTCAATTATAAAAAATATAAAAACAATGAGAACAAGGTGGTCTCTTAAATGCTCCTCTCCTGTCCAAACAAGGAGTCGGGCCCATTTTTTTATTGCTGATTCTTAAAGCAAAAATTATGAGGAATCCAAAAAAAAAAAAATTAGCCGGAAAATTTAGGAGCTTCTGTGGAAAATCGGAAAATTTAATTTTCATGGAAAAATTTAATTTTCATGGGAAAAAAGGTAAAGTTCTGAGAAAAATTAGGAAAATTTTATTTTTCAATTAAAGCCTGATTCAATACCTTTCCAACGAGCTATCACTCGTTGCGATCGCTTTAGTAGTTTTTTCTAAACAACTTTCAATGAGGTCCCTTATGAAGAATTCTTCAATTTTGTCACATGACAGTGGTGTACACCACCACTAAACCAGTCACTATAAAAAAAAAAAAATATGTAGGTACATTATTTTTTGCTGGGCAATCGATTGAGACTATTTATTTTAAAATCGGAGAGGGGTCGTCCAAAAATTTGCCAATTTTGATCGTTTTCATATGGAATTGCTCTATAGTATCTATATTTTTCTGAAAGCATACTTCTTTTAGACGGGCCTAATGGAAAAAATATTCTCCACTTGTAAATTTTTCTTCCCCCAGGCCATTCTGGGATTCTTTTTCATCTTATCTCAAATTTTTTTCTATTTTTATAGTAACAAATAAGAAATTGCCAAAATATTTTGAAAACACTCCAATATGTACTGAATAGCAGAAAACAGCTTTCGAATTCAGTGAACGTAATTTTTTGTTTTTTAATTCAGTGAAGGTAATTTTTTATTTTTCACTTCAGTGCACGTTTTTTTTAATTCACTGAACGTATTTTTTTTTTAATTCACTGAACGTATTTTTTTTTTAATTCACTAAATGAAAAATTAAATTAAACAAATTTAGTGGTTTAATTAAGT
The DNA here is from genome assembly GCA_949987735.1 of Leucophora obtusa. Taxonomy (NCBI): domain Eukaryota; kingdom Metazoa; phylum Arthropoda; class Insecta; order Diptera; family Anthomyiidae; genus Leucophora; species Leucophora obtusa. The sequence continues at coordinate 32,647,543 of OX465299.1, read as the reverse complement.
AAGGAATTAATTCACTTGATTTAATAAAAAGAACTATAGCAATTGAATTAATTCTTTGAATTTGTTTTTTGTTGAACGCGTGAATTACTTAAGAAAAGGAATTCATTCAATTCTAAAGAAAATTGAATTCGATTGGTAGTGAATTTATTCAAAAACGAATTAATTCTTCAAAGTTCTGATTTCGTCATACTTGTGAATTTTTAGATACCATTTGAATTTTTTTACAATTTATTACAAATGCAAAAAAAAGCTGTTAAATGAAAACGAAGTGAAGCAAAGTTATAATACATAATTTTTTTAGCGATGTACTGGTTTAAAACATTTTTTCAAGTTGGAACGATATGAAATGAAATTAGGAACGAGGGGGATTTAAAAATTTAATATGGGGAATGAAATAAAAGAAACGGCGAACGAATGAAATTAAAACACTAAACATGGGGTGAAAGTGTGAAGTAGAACGAAATAGAGTGTAAGGAGGAACGAGTAAAGCTGAAACACTAAACACAGGGAACGAAATGAAATAAAAGAAACGGCGAACGAATGAAATTAAAACACTAAACATGGGGTGAAAGTGTGAAGTAGAACGAAATAGAGTGTAAGGAGGAACGAGTAAAACTGAAACACTAAACACAGGGAACGAAATGGAATAGAACCGGGTACAAAATTTCTATTGTCGAAGCGTTTTAAATTATGTTATCACATAAATTGGTAAAAGAAAAACATAAGAAAGTACTAGGGCAAGGAATTTCACATTGCAGCAAAATACGAAAAATATTCACTAAAAACATAAAAAATGTGCACTAAAAACAATTTTTTTTTTAAGTCAAGCTCTTCAAAACAGAGAATATCAGAAAAGATATAAATAATACCCCATTCACAAGCAATTAGATTTGAAAACTAATCAAAACTGTTCACATGAGGTTGAATAAGTTTTCATTATCTCATTAGCAGCTGTTTCGTTATATTTTGTAAACAAAAAACACTTATAATCTAACCTAAAATTTAACAAAAAATTTCTAATAGCATATTCTTTATGGCCGGAACACAATATTTATTAACTTTTGCTAAGATACAACGGTATTATTGATGTGGAAAACCTTTTTAAATAGGTATGAACAGTTTAGAGATGAAATTTTTTTTTTAAGGCAAGACTGCAGCTTTTGAAGATCTGTTTCCATAAAATTTCTTCGTCGGAACTAATAATTACTTTACATTTAACACAATTGTACTGAAATACACATTTTAGTTTTTTTTTAATTTTTATTAGAAATTAAAATTAATTACTATTTAGATTTTTTTGTTTACATTTATGCCATTACGGAGTATGTTCACTGAAAAGCAAAAATGGAAAAATCAACTCTGAACATAGGTAATATAGTTGCGAACCCTGACGTTGAAGGGATAATTGAGGGGGTCTATAAATTATCTCATCAAATTGAAGTGATTATTAACGGAATATTTGTATGGACAATCTCGAGATAATACACGAGATAATGAAAAAATCTTCAAGATAACTGAAATCTCGTTCATGTGAATGGGGTATAACATAGTACAACACGAAAAAATATTACGTTATTTTGACAATGCATTCTGGTAGAGGAGACCAAAAAAATATACGTGTGTGGGTATTTTAAAAGATCACATCGGAATTTTATTTTACGGGGGGTTAAAATTTCCCCTCTTTTTCAAATGTTTATTGTGAATCGGCATAGGAAACCATGTGAATCTTCCATTTTAGGTGTAGGATGAGTTCAGCGAACTTATGTAGAACACTTCTAGGAACATTTTTGTGGAACATTTTAATCCACTAACTCCTCAACTAAAGGGACTTTTCGGCCCCTTTTTTAAAAGGCCTGTAAGTATTTATAAGAGTTAGAGGGTTAATTTGGTCCATAAAAATTTTATATTTTACATAATTTCACTAAAGAAATAAATCATTTAGTGTTTTAAAATGAAAGAATTAGCAATTAAATAATGACCTCCTCACTCCAAACTTTATTAAAGGTTTAATAAAGTCAATGAGTAGCAACTCTAAACCTTTAATATTTTTTCGTTATTAAGCAAATATGAATAATGTTTTTCACAAATTAGCTTAAAATCCTGCAATAAGACTATTTTAAAAGTTTATGAATTATGCTGTTAGTCCATATCAGTTTGGACTAAATATATATAAAAACATGCATTTGCATGGAATTCCTTGCCCTTCTAATAAGTAAGTCATCGTTATAATACAAAAAGGCTAGGTCCGGAAAAGATCTCCAGGGGTTATTTTTTTAAAAACAAGCACAGGGTGACTCATTTTTTGACAATGGAATTAATATCGATATTGTCAGAAAATTCGTGGTTGCCGACTTTTTAAAATGAACATGAGGCAGAGCGAACATTTCCCATTCCCGAAGAAGAAAGCAACACTCAGGAAATTCCTCCTATTAATTAATGTGTTTGTTTCTTTAGAAAGAGGATAGAAGAGAGATGAAAGGTGGTGAAAATGGAGAGCTTCGAAATGGCAACACTGTAAACTTTCGAACAGTTCTTGCGCGCCATCTGATGGAGAGTTGGCGAATTTGTTGAAGCTTTTTTCATAGCCCTGTTAAATTATTTTACTTCGATGGGTTTATGTGCTATGGGAACACCGAAGGAGGGCGTTGTGATATGTATGAGGGATAGACAACTCATAATATAAATTTTCTATAAATTGATGTTGTGGTCGCTGGGGCTCGAACCAACAACCAACTGTATAACAGTCAAATGCGCTAACCAACCAACGCCAACATTTCAACGATTTGATATCAAAAGCTTAATAAGAACATACTTGGGATTTTTTCATTGGCATTGAAATTTCATTATCATTAGTTGACTAATGATAATGGCAAAAAAATTTCATTACCATTTAATGGTACTGAAATTTTCTGGCATTAGAATTTGTAATACTAATGCTAATGAAATCGCACTAATGCCTTAAAAACTATGAACAATTAAGTAAAAAAAAGCATTTGTTTACAAAAAAAAAAAAGGGGGATGGTTAGATTGCTTTTTCTTCAACTAGCCACCGAACTTTGTTCTATGAAATGTGTGTTATAGTCCCTAGATTATAAATTTTAAAAAACCGCACTTAAAAAATTGCAAAATAATCGCGGAACGCGAAAAAAGTCATTATGGTACAAAATTTAATTGAAAAACTTAATCAGCGATTTTCATTCTGCAAACAAACATACTGATGTAAGAATTTTCCTTTTGTAAATTTTTTTTCCGCGACTTTTTTCGCGATTTCTTTTTTCAATTAATCACAGAACTTTGTTCTATGAATTGGGTATTATAGTCCCTAGATTATAAATTTTAAAAAACCATACTCAAAAAATTGCAAAATAATCGCAGGACGCGAAAAAAGACTTTATGGTACAAAATTTTAATTAAGAAATTCCCTTGTGTCTGTTAAATTTTTCAATAAAAATGTTTTCTTCTTCTTCTTCCTATAAATCAGCTCTAGAACAAATTCTTATAATTTAAAGCTTTTAGGAATTAAACTTTTGAATTAATTCCTTAAGAATGCTTTAAGGAATGAAAATAAAATCAAACTACATTAATTTTTAAAAGCTGAGTGAAGGAATTAATGCTTTCCAACCTTTGATCATAACTCTCCTTTTCTACTTTCCCCAACTACAGAGAAATGATGAATGCTGGTTCGACCAGACCGTGGCGTGAAATTATCAAACCTTTAACAATTCGCCAGATACCAAAAATATCCGCTGCAGCTTTTCTAGAATATTTTGAACCATTACATACGTGGATTGGCGAGGATAATGTAGATAAAAATTTACATGTTGGTTGGATGACAGTCGATAGTAAGTTTAACACATTTATCCAACCAAACCTTTCAATAAATTTACTTAATTTTATTTATCTTTGCAGAATGTAGACGTCAGAGTAATGACGAGAATGTAACAAATTCTTCTATAAATTTAAATGGGAGCTATTAAAATTGCAGGCTGATGGAAATGGAATGATGGCACGTAGGAATAATTCCTCAACGAAATCAAATTAAAATAAAATATTTATATGTATATATTTGACTAAATAGTAAAACACCGATAGGTTTTGCACCACCTCATATGAATTATATTTTACACCAAATACGTGCCAGTGTTTGGTGGAGCTTTAAAGCTAAAAGCTCAGAAATTTAAGGATATATCCGCAGCAAAGCTTTAGCCCTTATTAATTTTGATAGATTTATCAAAGACAAAAAAATTAATTTCATCTTAAATGCAAACATTTATTAAATATTGATACAAAAAAAAGAATTTTAATTATAAAAAGTTACCGTTATTTCCTGTAATTTCTTTTCACTAGGTACTACTCAATACTTTTTATATTCTTACAAACACAGAGTTGTATTATCATTTTCATAGTTACAGTTTCATGGCAAAATTATCCTTACCCTACGGGGAATGAGGAGTCAATTGCCCTCCAAGGACCTATCCCGTGACCGGTCAACCGAAGGCATATTACTAAATTAGTACAAATATGAACAAAAGAAAATAAATTAATTTTATAAGTATTTTCTGATCCGTTATTTTCACTGTTGCTTTTAAAAAAACTTGACCGATACCGAAATAAAAACAAAATTCGCGGCATATTTTTAAAAATATTTTTTATTTATTTTACTCTTTTATTTATTTTTAACTTTATTTTTTCACGATTATTTTAAATTTCTATAATGTTTTGCTAAGAGATTTTAAGTTTTGTATTTTCAACGATTTTTTAATGTTAAAGCTTTGGTGTTTCATATAACTTTTCTTTTTAACTTAAGGGGAATTTTTAAAATTTTTATTTATATTATCAGAGGTTTTGAGGTAATTTTCTAATTTTTAATTGATTTTTTAATTTAATTTTGGCCAACGAAAAAAACAAGTCAACTGCCATTAAGGGACCTATCCCATGACCGGTCAATCGGGGGCATATTCAAGGCACTTCCACCATATTTGTGTGTGTGTTAATGTTGTTTTCTTTTCTATTTTTTTCTTTGCCATCCCAGGTAGAAAAATACAAACGGCACAATGTCGGCCCGGTATTGGAAACGGTAGTACATGTACTGGCAATGCGTCGGATTTTCAACTTTCACTATACTCGCATGTTGTCGAAATGATAACACCAATAAACGCTTGGCCGTAGTTATTTCCCAACGTTGGCGCAGGCTTGGGATTTTATTTTTTTTGTAGTATCCTAGTACAATTAATAACAAATTTAGTAGTTTGGTAGTACTTCACTGGCCTTTTAGTGTACATCACAGATTTTTAATGTATTCTTTTGAAACTTCACAAGAAAAGAATGGCTATGTCTCTCTTACATAAATAATTGTGTAAAAGATGTAAAAATACATAAAATTTATAAATTGTTAATTTTAATAAATTTAAAAAAAGCTCGTTAATTTTCAGAAAACATTACTGGCAAAGCACGTTTAAAGTAGTACCGGCTTTTCGTAAAAAACAGTGTTCTCCCAGTACAATTTATGTTGCAACGTCGGCATATTCTACCTGGGATGTTTTTTTATTTGCTGTGTGTGTGTTTGTTTTTTCTTTCTCTTTTTAATCAGCCAGCCATCACGCATAAGCAACGTTAGCGCAGACGGTAGAGCGTTTGCCTTACAAGCAGAAGGTTGTGTTATCGAGCCCTACTTCGACGCCAAGTAGATTATTTTTAATTCTTAATTTTTTATTAGTTTATTTGAAAAGCTATTTTTAGACACACCACCTTACTGCCACAATGTGTCTAAACTGTGGCAATTGGTCATTTCCAATGACAACGCCATGTTAAAGTGATATGTCTCTTTCAAACAAAAAGACCGATCAGCGACCGGTCTCCGCCCCCTTGGGACCTATCCTGCGTGTCATCTGGGACTGGTCCCTTTCCCCGTAGGGTAATTATAGCCAACGCAAAAAACGAGTCAACTGCCATTAAAGGACCTATCCCGTGCCCGGTCAATCGGGGGCATACTGAAGGCACTTCCACTATATTTGTGTGTGTGTTCGTGTTGTTTTCTTTTCCATTTTATTTATTTGCTTGTAGTGTTTGTTTTTTCTTTTTTATTTGAACAGAAACGGAAAATATATAACTTTACCATCAGCCAGTAATCACGCATAAGCAACGTTAGCTCAGACGGTAGAGCGTTTGCCTTACAAGCAGGAGGTTGTGTTATCGAGCCCTACTTCGACGCTAAGTAGATTATTTTTAATTCTTAATTTTTTATTAGTTTATTTGAAAAGCTATTTTTAGACACACCACCTTACTGTCACAAGGTGTCTAAACTGTGGCAATTGGTCATTTCCAATGACAACGCCATGTTAAAGTGATATGTCTCTTTCAAACAAAAAGACCGATCAACGACCGGTCTCCGCCCCCTTGGGACCTATCCTGCGTGTCATCTGGGACCGGTCCCTTTCCCCGTAGGGTATATACAGATAAATACAACTCTGAAACTGTTGAGTATGTTAGGTACTTTTTTTACAATATAAAAAGAAAAGCAACGCTCAAGAAATTCTACCTACTAATTAACGTGTTGTTTCTTTAGAAAGGGGAGAGAGAAGAGATGAAAGGTGGCAACACTTATATACAGAAAAATACAACTCTAACACTATTAAGTGGGTTCTTTTAAATATTGAGTACTCGAAAAAACGGTCGGTATTAAGTTTCCAATAATAGGGTATTCAAATTCCTCGGTTTTGGATTTGTTCGAGTAACTGGATATTGAGGGATATAAATTTTCTGCAGTCAGAGAATTATGTAGGTAAAACCAACTGCAAACGGTAGTTAAAATAACTGCATTTGCTGTTAAAGGGGTGTACACTACATTTACATTTAAATCAACTGCAATATGAAGTTAGTTCTAACTGTTAAAAATCAACTGCCAAATGTATTGTAGTAAAAACAACTACAAATGCAATTAAAAAAACATACATGCAAATTATTGTAAAACTGGACAAACAACTGTAAATGTAGTTAAAATATGGATTTAAGCCTCATTCATACTGAACCCAGAACTAGAGACTTTCGCTTTTTTTAAGTTTCCGGTTTGAAATTTGTATGGGATTTGACAATCGAAAACAAAATAAATTTGAAAACTACTAATTTTGGGTTCAGTATGAATGAGGGATAACTTAATTTTTCTCTCGAATAAATTTAAAATTCGGAAATCAATATTTCCACTTAAAGAATATCACTTTTATTGTTCACTATTTCGATATTGTTCGTCTGTGAGGGATGAAACATTGTTTGGCTTCCTTTTTTTCTCCAGGTAGAATGGGAAGAAAATATAAAAGAACTGAAAGAAAATAAATACAATATTTTTTAATATTCCCGTAAATAAATTTTTTATTTACGGGAATATTAAAAAAAAAACTTAACTTATTATTTTAATTATTATTATTTTAATTATTTAATAAAATATATACTGTTTTTCTGTACTACGCGTCTTCACTCTTTAAGGTATAATTAGTTTGTACGTAACGTGCCGTGACGAATCAGCTGATTTGTTTTTCTTCTATGAAAAAGCATTGAGTCGTTAGTTTGTCTGTAATGTAACGTGCCGTGCCGGATGAACCTGTTGGAAACAGAATTTTTGTTATCCGTTCAGTGACAGTGAGTTGACAGCTGCTATTTTGAGATCTGCGACGAATGGCTTAAACCGGCTAATCCGAGCCGCCGTCTAATTTTTGTCACCGCCTCCGTCGAAAAATTTTTTTACACTATAAAAATCTAGAAATAGTATATATTTTTTTTAATTTTCTTTTTTTACCGTTAAGCCGATGTTTTGTATGTGCCAACTTAAAGTTGGCTAGCCGATCAGCTTTTGGCTCACAGCCACCTTTAAGCCGCCGCTGCAATTTTTTTATTTAGCCACCGCAACCGATTAATCTGTTTGGCGCAGATCTCTGCTAAGATAAACAACATTAAACAGCTGATATGTTGTTACGGAAAAAACTAACTACACAAAAGAGCCATCCGGCACGGCACATTACAGAATCGTCACGGAACGCAAAGACTAAAGGAGCCTTTAGCGTTGTTTTATGACTAAATCATGTTATTCTCACATTTTTTTCCCTAGAAAATTCTAAACAAGCGCATCGTAGATACGCACTTGTTTGCTTCGTAAACACACACACTTGAAAATTGAAGTATTTGTAACAAAATTCAAAACAACTGTATAAAATAAATATTACTTGAATGTAGTAGTTTGTTAAAAAAAATAACTGTCAGAAATATTGAAAAATTTTGATCTAAGTAAATTAACTGCAATTGTAGTTAAAATAACTACAACTGCATTACTACACAAATAACTGTCAAATTGTGGGCGCTGTGGTGTACTGGTTAGCGCGTTGGACTGTTACACGTAGGTTGCGGGTTCGAGCCCCAACCAAGGCAATATTAGTTTATGAAAAATAATAATATGTATGAGTTTTTTCTATCCCTCATACATATCGCAACGTCCTCCTTCGGTGTTGCCATAGCACTTAACCCCACCGAAATAAAATAATATAACAGGGCTATGAACTAAACAGCTTCAACAAAGTTCGCCAACTCTTCATCAGATGGCGCGCAACAACTGTTCTAAAATTCAACATCTCGCGAAATTACAGTGTTGCCATATTTGAAGCCCTTCATCTTTTACCACCTTTAACTTCTTCTCTATCCCCTTTCCAAAGGAAGCAACACGTTAATTAATAGGAAGAATTTCCTGAGTGTTGCTTCTCTTTTTAAAAAAAAATATGGTAACTACAGAACTTTTCTGAGTGTATGAAAAGAATTTCTTTTTGATTAAAAATGCACTCAAAAAAATTTCAGCTTTAAAGTTATTCAGATTTTATTAAGTTTTTGCGTTCTACTCTAGGGAAATAGGGAATTAAGTATAGATTTTCTACACTAAGGACCAGTTTTATAGTCAGAACTAAGAACGAATTTGTCCTTAAATTTTGCTTCAAACAGAAATTTCCAAATAAAATTTCTAACATTAGAAACATTTAAAAAAATTCCAAAACAACAAGCTTCTAACAACTGCTTATGGAAACCATTCAAATATTCCATTTTAGGTATAGGATGTGTTCCGGGAATTTATGTAAAATACTACGAGGAACATTTTTGTGGAACATTTTAAGTCTCTAGCTCTTCAATGAAAGGGACTTTTTTGGCTCCATTTTAAAACGGACAAAAAGATCCGTAAATTGTAGAGTTAGAGGGTTAAAATGTTCAATAAAAAATTTTTCATAAAATTCTGCGAACCTTTTAATAAACTGCAGATTGACTGTTAATATCCGTTACCTTACAACAAAAATCCATAAAAAGCAAAATCAACAAAAAAATCAAAATCAATATTTCCCTTCTTTATAGGGCTGTCAACTAGGGTTTGGGGTTCGGGAATTCCCGGGCGGGAATTCCCGGGAAATCCCGGGAAAAGTTTGCCGGGAATTCCCGGGTAAATAATATTTTTTCCCGGGAAAACGGGAAATTTTAAAAATATTAAATTTTTTAAATTGTTTTTGTTTCGAATAGGATTTTTTAATTTTAGTCATAAAAAACATTTCAAATACCAAAACAAAAATTTCATTGTTAAAATCTTTTAAAAGGGAATAAATTTATTTGACACACAAATAAAATCTTTACCAAGTAATTAGGAGCATTTCAACTAATACAGATTTTTCGCATAACTTATTCAAAATTTAAGTAGTAAAGCCTAAAAACTTGGTAAAATGTTTAAAAGAAATATGAAAAAAAAGCTTTGTTTTTTACAAATAATCGCCCTTACTATCTAAATTTTTCAAATGTATAATTTAGGTAAAGTCGACTTTAGTTAAAATATTGGGTGGCAGTATACCTTGACTTGGTTTATTTTTGGAGCATTCTGATTGGTTAATTTATTTTCAACCAATCAAAATATTTGAAATATAAATATTTTCATAAGGTTTTTATACACAAAATAAACAAAACCGTTTGATTAAAAACAAAGTCGACTTTAAATTTAAAATACTCCTTTATATTAAGGGTCAATAATTTTATAAGTAACGTTTTCATTAATAAATGTGAAAAGAAAAGACTAATGGTTACCGGTGGTATCTAAATTTGGTTATACGACATCTAAAATTGGTTCACAAAAAAAAAAAAAAAAATTGATGGTCATGCAACTTCTCTTGAAGAAAAAAACAACAACAAGCTAAAATTAGCAAAGTACCCGAAGAAAAAAGTGTAAGCTGAATAGGCATTAAAGGTTTTATGGTAGGGCAAACATTTCCTAAAATGGTATCCAAATTAGCCGCAGTCAATCCGCACCATAACTAGATCTTCGTTTATTCAAGAAAGTTTTTATAATAAAAACCTGGCCGATGTAAAGAATTATATTAAATTACTACAATCATGTAAAATATATAATGATAAAAGAAATATTGAGCAATATTTCTAACAATAGGAGATTTAATATAATCTTAGATGAATGGACAAGAATATCACAAAAGATATATTTGAACATAAGTATAAACGTAAATAATTCATTTTATAACCTGGGGTTGGTTTATATATCAGGAAGATCTAATGCTGATGAAATAAGAAGAATTGTAGAAATAAGACTAGAAGAGTTTTAATTGTCTTTGGAAAATAACATTGTGGCCACCATATCTAATGGGCCAAGTGTGATGAAACGGCTTGTTTCCGACAGTCCAGTAGTAGGTGCTTTCTGCTGGAATCATGCAATTCAATTGGCAGTGCTGCGATTAATTTATTTGAAATCAAATGTTCAACATTCTGATATTTTTTACTTTGAATTCTCACTACACAGACTGCATTTGTACTAAAATAGTGTTTTTTTTTTTTTAACAAAAATTATTTATATAGGTGGTTTTCATTAACAATTTTGTTAAAAATTTTCATTCCCGTTTCCCGGGAAATAAAAAAGTCCGGGAAATCCCAAACCCTACTGTCAACTAAAAAGCTTCCACAAAGATCGTCAACTCTCCATCTGATGACGATTTTTATGTCTGATTTAATTTTGAATGAATCGATACGCAAAACTCATTTAATAGATTGAATTATAAGCTGTATTTTGTCTCATGCCTATCAACGTTAAATCTTTAAAGCAAATCTACGTTAAACCGATTGTAGTATAAACATTTTTTAATAGGTTATGTTTATAATTTTTCCGTTATAATCGAACATACGTCAGCAAATGTATAAACGTTGAGTTTTCAACGTTGATAATTATCCGTGTTGAAAGTTAACGTGCATACGAAAAGTAATGTGTTAGTTTTTGTCTTAAAAGCGTTTTTATGCACTTTGAGGTTTTTTATTAGTTAACGGATATAGTTAAGTCGAAAACACAGCTATAATTATATTATGTTATTATTGAATTATAACTACAATGGTTCTTTTCATAGAATCAAACGAATTGACTCGATTTCAACAAATCAATTAAACCAATAATGATTGCCTTGAATCGCGAATCAAATCATAAAACAAATAAATCAGTGGAATTAAAATTGAATCAGTATAAATTGAAATAAATAATATCTCACTTTATTCAATTTCAAATCGTTGATTTAAGGTGATAAGAAATTATTCACTTGTTCATAAAATGAATCAAACTTTATGCGAATCAAACTAAAGAACTCTTTTTTCGATTTTAACGATTTACTCGATTAATCGACCAAAATTACTCATATTATTCGTTCATCTGAATTTGCCATTTTAAATTACTCGAACAATTATTTGAGACAAATTCTTCTATAAATCGAGTTAACGGTTTGAATACCCTATAGTTTTATAACTCTACCGAATAGTTTTACAACTCTCTACCGCTGCAAATGTTTTTTAAAAGAAATTAAATTTCACTTGAAAACAGGGCCACTTACATTTCATTAAATTCAACCTACATTATCTTTTGTCTTTGACTTTTAGTAAAATGAGCCACAAATTAATTAAAACAACTAACAAAAATTACTTTATAATTTTTATTTTTTTTTTTTTGTATTTTTTTAAAAAACAAAATGACTGAATAAAATGAATATTACGAATTCTCAGTATTTTAAGTTGTTTGATTTTTTAATGACTTACGAATGTAATTAAAATTTACATTTCTTCTACAAATGTTATTGTTATTTTCACTTAAGCAACCAACAAATTCTGAGTTCAAAAGTTCCCTGAGGGTAGATTTTATTTGAAAATTTTACAAATTTAAAATAAAGACTCTTGGAAAAAAATTAAAAAAAGGCAATATTACAATTTAAATCTTTCACTACAGACTTATTGTTTGCGGATATATCGTTATTTTGACTTCAGATTCTTGTTAAGAACCCTCAATTTATAAAAAAATATGTAATATGTTTACCACCCTCCCCCTCCTGTCCTCCAAAAATTATGTTCGAAAATCGATTTTTTTAAATTTCTCATACCCGTTTTACCCCTTAAACATTCGAATAGCCAAAAATACTTTGGCTAAAACTAAAATATATGCCAAATTACAATTATCTATCTTGATTAGTTTATAAGAAACACCAAACCCCTCTTCTCGGAGATTTTGATATATTCAAAAAATTAGACTTTATTAACAAATTTCGCTTATACATATATTTTATTTGAAGGCCTTGTAAACTAGGCTCTTGTAAACTTATTTACAAAAAGTATAAAGTTTTTTTTTGCACTATTGAATTTTATATATTCTTTTAAAGTTGTGTGCACTGTAGTGTACAAGGAAAACGAAAGAGTTAAATTTGTTACTTAAATAAAAAATTTAAATTTTGAAAAAAATATTTTAAAAAAATTTATTCCAATCCAGTAAAACATTGTTTTTTAGTGTAATGCTTTTTCTGTATACAAAACTCTTAAATAAGAGAAATAAATCTTTGCTTATTTTCGAACCAAGATAAGAAATATATTTCATTTTATATATAAAACGAATAAAGCTTTAAATCATATTTTAAAATAATAATTCAAATTCAGTCTAGCGTGAGAGGTTGATCATTAAACATTTGAATTTAGAGGGGAAAAAATATGAATAAAAAGGATAAAAAAGTGCTTTAAAGTGAAAAATCTAAACATCATAAACAGAATATAAAAGAAAAAGATAAAAAGATTTTTTTTCATATGGAAAAAATAGTAAAAGTTGGGTTATAAATCAAATAAATCATTTATTAAGCATACATAGACTATAAAATTAATTGGATTTTTTTTTAAGTGTCTTAAAAAAAAGAAATTTTATATATTTGCGTCATATATTTCTGGATCAAGGTCATTTAATATTTATACTATTATATAAAACATTCAAATATTTTATAAAACATTTACATATTTAGTACTACATATTTAACATTTTAGCAAAACATCGCTTTAGAAAATATTTTGTTTGAAATGTATTTGTATGTATGAATAGCACTTTGGTGTATAAGAAAGTTCTTATCTTGTGTTTTTTAGTTAGTGTGAATAAACTATAGGACAACAAACATAACGAAAAAAAATGTTTTGCAATATAATCAAGGAAATGTTTTTTTTTTTGTAATCTTTGAGAAATATTTATAAACAAATCATAAAAAATACAAAGAACTAAAATATACAATATTTTAACTTCAACTGAAAAGGGAGTATTTTTAAAGAGAACTAATAAAGCATGAAGTTGTTGTTGGTGTTTAAAATAACGGTAAGTAATAAATAATTTTGGAAAATTTTAAATTACCTAAGCAGTACTTAGGTAATTTATGATAACATTGTTGTCAAAAAATTTATATATATTACATTTATATTTGTGTTGTTAAAGAAATAAATTTTAATTTCAACTTTGAGTCATTTTCGGAAATAAATCACAATTTTTATCCCAGCAAAAAAAAAGAGATTCCAAAGCAGTAGAAAAAGCACTATAATTAATTGTTTAGAGATACATATTTTTTAACAGAAACACTAATGATTTTAACATTAAGTTGTAGGAGAGGAGTACTCCCACTTCCACATTTTTTTGAGTACTTTTTGAACTAGTGCAAAGGAAACTCTTTTTCATCAATTGAAAGTTAAAAAAAAATTGTTCAAAAAAGAAATTATATTTTTTTATAATTTTAAAATTTTTATACCCTACACCACTGTGTACCCAGGATATTATAAGTTTGTGCTGATGTTTGTAACACCAAAAAATATTGGTCCTAGACCCACCTTATAGTATACCGATCGGCTTAGAATTTTTTTTTTATTTCGTATTTCCGTCCGTCTGTCTGTCTGTCCATGCATTCTTGTGCGCACTCTACAGGTCGCAAATATTAAGATATTTTGATGAAACTTGGTACACCGACATACGTCAGCCCAAGGACGACGCCTATTGATTTTGGTAAACATCGGTCCATGTTTAGACCTAGTGCCCATATAAGGGTCCTACCAAAATTATATTGTTTATACGCTGCAGGTCGGAAATATTAAGATATTTTGATAAAATATGGTACATATGTCGGCCCAACGACGAAGCCTATTGATTTTGGTGAACATCGGTCCATGTTTAGACCTAGTGCCCATATAAGGGTTCTACTAAAATTATATGGTTTATACGCTGCAGGTCGCAAATATTAAGATATTTTGATGAAATTTGGTACACCTACTTATGTCGGCCCAAGGACGAAGCCTGTTGATTTTGGTGAATATCAGTCCATGTTTAGACCTAGTGCCCATATAAGGGTTCTACTAAAATTATATGGTTTATACGCTGCAGGTCGCAAATATTAAGATATTTTGATGAAATTTGGTATACAGACCCTACGGGAAATTTTAACAAACTGTCACCGAACTGGCCCCTTTATATGAAATAGACTGGTCACTTTTACATGGCGTTGTCATAGGAGGGGAAATTGACCCCTTGTGACATATGAGAGTTCAGTAACCTGTCCTAGGATTTGTCGTGTGACATGTCACAAGGGGTCAATTACCCCCTCCTATGACAACGCCATGTAAAAGTGACCAGTCTATTTCATATAAAGGGGCCAGTTCGGTGACAGTTTGTTAAACTTTCCCGTAGGGGACCTACGTTGGCCCACGGATGAAGCCTATTGATTTTGGTGAACATCGGTCCATGTTTAGAACTAGTGCCCATATAAGGGTCCTACCAAAATTATATTGTTTATACGCTGCAGATCGCAAATATTAAGATATTTTGATGAAATTTGGTACACCCACCTATGGCAGCCTAAGGACGAAGCCTATTGATTTTGGTTAACACCGGTCCATGTTTAGACCTAGTGCCCATATAAGGGTCCCCCCAAAATTGGCTTGGTTACAAACTGCAGGTCGCAAATATTAAGATATTTTGATGAAATTTGGTTCGCTGACTCACATTATACAAAATTTTGACACAAGTCCCATTTTAACCCATTCGAATTTCGGATCCAAACATTAGTTGGCTTTTAGCCAGACTGGTGTAGGGTATTGTATAGTCGGCATGCCCGACTTTAACCTTTTTACTCGTTTTTATTGTAGCCACCGGGTATCGAACTATCAACCTCAATATTGCTAGTCTAGCTCTCTACCGCTGTGCTATTCTTTGTTATGAAAGTTGACACTTTATCATTTTGTCTTATTCTCTTCAATAAAAGTACTTATTAAACACGTGCAAAAGATGCAATGCAATTCAAAAGCAATTTTGCATCATTTTTGTTTTATATATTTTTAAAAATTGAAAAATTAAAAAATATTGATCTCAAACAAATTAATTACAAATACTAAAAACAAAAAAAATTTTTAGAAACTAAGGAAATAATGGTCCTACTAGGTATCGAACCTGCGATCATCTGTTTGGAAATCAACTGCACCAAAATCACTTTTAGGACCATTTTTAGAGCAATTACTCTTTAGAAGCAATACTTAAGTGATTTTTTGGATATTGTTCAGAATTAATTCTAAAAAAACTGTAAAAATATACTAACAGATATATTGGAAGCAATGAAAGAAGCGACTTTTTTTGTAGTTATTCAGAATTCCTTATAAAAAAGCGGTAAAAATATACTTGTGGATACTTTTGAAGCAATAAAAAAGTGGTTAAACATTAAAACATGACTTGAAATTTTTTTGCTGGGAAATATTGAAATTATTTCACTTTTTTTATTTGAAGTTGTAAATTTTAAAAATAGTTCTTAAGAGACCAATAGTGCCTAAGAACAGCATTGGGTATCATATTAATATTTTCACTTAATAGTTTCCCTACAGTTACCCAAACAGAAAAAACTATCGGCAAAGCAGTATCACAGTGATTTAAACAGTGGTACCAGCATTAACATAACGTAATGATTTTAATTGGGTTGGCTAATTTTATTTTAGGGGGTTTAAGTTTCCGGTAGCAGTTTTCTCTCGCGTTTACGTGTGCCTTTAAAGCTATAATTCAAAATTAATTAGAATACTATTGCAGGAAGGAACGATTATCCTGGCAATTTTTCATAAAATATGACTTTTTTGCCTTTGGTACTGGAAGCAAAACTGAAAATTGGGAAAAAAATATTTCCATTGGAAAATGTTTATTCGGCGATTTAGCAAAAACCATTCCTCTATTTGAAATTTAGACTTCATATTCGTAATTATCGCCAAAATATTTAATAGATTTGGTGTATTTCGTTCTATGGTATTAAATTTGATTTTATTAAAAAAAAATTTTAGTTTTTGGAAATATCGGGCCAAGGACACGCCCACTTCCCATAGGTCCTGAAATTTGAAAATATTATAATAGCTACATAAATGGACGTAAAATTACAAAAAGTATCCATTGAGATGCACATAAAACTGGAAACATTTGTGTCAATATTCATCAAAATCGAAACAAGGACTCTCAGTCCTGCCATATATGCTTTATATTAAAATCTTTATAAAACTGCAAAAATTATTCTATTGCGATGAAATTCAGCACGTGAACTGATATAAGGTCAAGCCATATTTGTGCCAAATTTAGCTAAAATCGATTCATTAATAAAAAAAAATGCCTTTCACAAAAAATGGGTTTAAACGCTTAAAATGATTTTTCTTAAACAAAAAAAAAATTAAATAGGATTAAAATAGGAATCTATGTGAATCCTCCATTTTAGGCATAGGGTATGTTCAGCGAACTTATGTAAAACACTACGAGGAATATTTTTGTTGAACTTTTTAACCTTCTAACTCTTCAATTAAAGGGACTTTTTTGGCCCCTTTTTAAAACGGACAAAAACTACCCGTAAGTTGAAGAGTTAGAGGGTTAAAATGTTCCGCAAAAATATTTGCCATGAAATTTTACTATAAGTCTTTGAAGACATCGGCATTGAAAATTTAACTTAATTGCCAGTAATAAGTAAAAATTTGAAATGTGTTTAAGGGTTAATTTCGTACTTATTCAGAATTGGTGCTCAAATGTCCCACAAACCTGGATTTTAGGGAGAAACCATGGGAATCTTCCATTTTAGGAATAGCATGTGTTCAGCGAACTTATGTAAAACACTACGAGGAACATTTTTGTGGAACACTTTAACCCTCTAACTCTTCAACTTACGGGTCCTTTTTGCCCCAAAAAGGCCAAAAAATTGCCTTTCATTGAAGAGTTAGAGCGTTAGAATGTTCCACAAAAATGTTCCTCGTAGTATTCTACAAAAGTCCGCTCAACACATCCTATACCTAAAATGGAAGGTTCATATGGTTTGAATACTAAACACTCTTAAATGCGTGAAATTTGGGTATAAATCATGAATTTAGGCATTTCAAAAAATCCACTTTTTTTTTAATTAGTGGTAATAAATAGTAACTCATTTTTTAATGATCTATTATATAACAGTATAAACTTATAGAAAAAGGAAAAAAAAATATCTAATTTTATATAATTTTTTTTATACTCCATCAAAGTTAAGTAATTTTTAGATTTTCCACAAAAAAAAATGTGTTTTTCGGAGCAATAAAAAATAATCATTTTGTAAACATATACTTAAATCCCTATTTTAATTTAACTACAAATATATTGAAGTAATTTAAAAATTAATCCTCGAACAAGTTTTTAAAAAAATGTAGTTTTGAGAATTATTTTCGTGAAACAATTAAAACCCATTTTTCTGTTCAGTAATTTTTGTATCTCTGAGTTTAGCGCCCTCTCGTGGCGGCAAAAGCAGTCACATAAAATATTTTTTTTCCCATTTATTTGAGTAACATTATTATCTTTCAAAAAATGTGTCTTTAATCTTAATTTGAGACAAAAGTTTTTTTTTTTGATTTTTGTCCTTGGGACGAAGCATTGTGCGACGATTTTAGAATTTCTAGAAATATTTGTTAAGTTAAATTACAAACTCAATGAGAATTTCTTGTTCACGTCTAGGATAATTATTAAACATTAAAAATATGAAAGAAGAAACACAAATAACAACAAAATATTTGCCACAATTTGCTTTGTAATCTTCCAAAATACTACTCTGTTGTTTTGACAGATCTAGTAATGAAGTGACATCCATTCATGTATAAACAACAATAGAAAATAATATGTTTTCTGAAGTGCCAGTAACATTTAAATTTGCACAAGCACTTGCATATTAGTTTTTTTTAATTTTATTTTTATGGGGATATGCATTAATTGCAAATTGGAATTAAATGTGCTAAAATCCCAAAACGTATTTCTTTCTATTTGTTCTACAATTTAAAAATATTATCAAGTGTATCATTTATTGCTCCAACTGTTTGTAAACTATTGTTATTGTTCAGGAAATTTTGGCAAAACACTTAAAACAGCTAAACTTTAAAAGTTAAGCGAACAAAACTAAAACTGTTTATTAACAACTTTTAAATACACTTTCTTAATATCAATACTTTGAAATCGTTTTTGAAATGATATTTTAAACTTTTATATTTTTAACAGTTTGTTATTTTTAATTTGGCCTTTTGCCATGGCATACCCTCATCATCATCGCCATCGTCAACATCCTCAAAACAACCAACAGCATCCAGCAGCATTATCAACAATGCAACAACAGCAACAACAACAAATGCTGCTAGTACTGCTGATAAATATCGTCATTCCGATGTCTATGAGGCTCATGCTAACAAAGCTTTAGATATCGCAATTAAACGCATGCAATCCATTTACAATCGTAAACGTGAACTTTTCTATAGTCTAACGCAGGGCAGAGGATACAATGTTAATCAAGCACCCATCAAACAGGAAATCGACAGAGACTATCATAATATGGCCTATGAATTGGCAGGCAATCTAAGCATAATACCAGTGCAACAATTAAAAAATACTACGCTACGACGACAGGTGCAACGTCTATCTAAATTGCAATTATATGGTCTGAGCAAACGAGACTTTGAACAGGCCAAAGAGTTGTTGCACACCATGCAAACATTTATAACATCACGTTTAGTATGTCCCTTCCAAGGTGAATGTACACCATTGGCCATGATACCGGCCATAACGTCTCACATTCAGCGTACAAAAAAATATGCCGAATTGGAATATTATTGGTTGAAATGGAGACAAGCATTGGCAGAACGTGATATTGCCAAATCAACATTTATTGATTTTGTACGATTGATACGGGTGGCAGCCACTTATAATGGTGAGTGTATAGGGGGGGAGGAGGGAATGAAATGGAGAAGGACAAGTCAAAGTCAGTTAAATACACTCATAGAAATAAATATGTTAAAATAGTAGAAAATGTTACTAAAAATTAGTTAATAATGACCAACAAAAACTGCTGAAATCAGAAAATTGTTTTGCTAAATACTAGTAAAATAGAACAGCAAAAATAAAACTGTTAAATTTCCAAAAATTTAGTTATATTTGAGTTAACTTTTCGTTAATTGATTATGACAAATTATATTGCTAAATATTAGTAGACTAAAAATAGCAAAAACAAACTATTATATCTATAAAATTTTTGCTATTTTTAAGCTAAATTTAGTTCAATGCAAATAACAGTATATCCTGCTTAAATCAAGAGAAATATTTTCGAAAAAAATAGTAAACTGCTGATTTCAGAACATTAGATTATTATTTGCATAAAAAACTAAAAAAAAACTATTAAATCTTTAAACGTTTTTTTTCCTTAATTTACTAATTAATTGCCAAAATTTTTTGCTGATTTTCGCAAGTTAAGCTGTTATTTTCTGTTAACTCAAAAATAACTGAAATTCTGCACGTTTAACAGTTTTATTTTTGCTCTCCCTATCTTACTAATATTTGGCAAATATAATCTCCTAATTTCAGCAGTTTTTGTATATGTACAGACTTTTTCCTTTTAGTGTATATTTATTGAAAATTCAATCCTGAATCTTCTTTTTGGAATATGACCCAAATCGTACTTTGGTGCAGGGTATTATACAGGCGGCATGCTTAACTTTATTTTATTTCTATTTGCTTAATTTATATAGAATTGTTTAGGTTACCCATACCCAGTGTAAAAAATCATTACTAGATATGTGGTTATGTAACTACATACTTGGTAATGGTAACTAGCTACTTTTATTATTAAATTTCTTATTAGTTTTATACAAAACATCTAAAAATATGTCGTTACCAATATGCTTACCACTATTGACAATAATAATGAGTCTAAAAACAGATTTTCAAAAAAATAAGTTTTATAAAAAAATATTTTATTCTTTTTTAACTCTACAATTTCCTTGAGCTTTTTTCGATATTTCGCTACTCCAGTGTGTAGCATCTTCAGGAAATAACAAATTAACAAAAATATAAACAATTTGAAAGTTTGGAAAAGTTTGAAAACTTTCCTGAAGATGCTACACAATGGAGTAGCGAAATATCGAAAATAAAAAACTTTTTATATATAAAAAACAAACCTTAAGCTCAAGGAATTTGTGGAGTTAAACAAAATATTTTTTTATAAAACTTATTTTTTTGAAAATCTGTTTTTAGACTCATTATTATTGTCAATACTGATAAGCATATTAGTAACGACATATTTTTAGATTTTTCGTATAAAAGTAACAAGAATATTTTTTTCTTCTAAAATGTTTTTGTAATAAAATTTGCTCATGTGAGAACATTAACCCTAAATGGATCAAGTTACTCAAAATAAAAATTTTTATCAAGTGGAAAAAAAACATTTTTTAATCATTCAAAGTGATATTTTTCCGAAAATTATGAAAGGTGTTAATCTGTAAATTTTCTAGTAGGACGTTTTTGGCCAAAAGTATAAAAATTAACCCTATATGGATCACGTTACATAAAATAATTATTTTTATCCAGTTGAGATTTTTTTTTATCAATTTAATGGCTTTACAATCTCGTAGTCATAATTAATATTAAGTTTCATGGGTTTTTTTTTGAGCCCAGGCCACTAAGGGTTAAAGATTTTTTAAACAAATGTAAAGATAATTATAGTCTAACCAAATTTAAGTGATGTTTTTCCGAAAACTGTGTAAAATTTGATGAAAACATTCAAATTTTGTTAAATTTTTGACAAAATAAGCAATTTTTGTAAAATGTCCTAGAAAGCAGTCGCTCGAAACACATACTCGAATTATCATTTTTCCAATTTATTTTTTTTTTTTTTCTTTAATATCAACTATTATGTGGTACAAATAGCAATCGACATCTCCAAATTAGGCATTTTAAAAAATCTTTAAAATTAATTTAAAAAAAAACAAGTTTTTGCATTTTTATCAAATTCGTGGGTCATTATGGAATCCAGGCTAAAGTGGGTTAATAATATCGGATGAAGTCAAAATTTCATGTCTAAATGATTTTGACTATATTAAATGAATAAATGGAATAAAAAATAATTTTTTTCGAAATTTCGAATTTTGGGAATTTTTAATAGTAATACACTTGTTTCCAAAATGGGCCATTTTCATCCAACTTTCGGCATGGCTTAACGTTTTCTAAAAAAAAAAAAATCGATTTCTTTCATTTTGGACGATTTCCAATAAAACTGAGGGTTGTAGTGACAAATCTATTTTTAAGGGACACTCTAATGTATAAATTTACCATTTGAAAAAATATTGAGTCTAAAAATAGATTTCAAAAAAATTTACAAAAAATCTAGTATTGAAACTGAAATAATGATAAAAAAAATAAGTTATTATTGGTAATGCATTATTTTTTATTTTGAAATAATGGAACAAGTAACTAAATATTAGCAACTTATTATTATATGTACAAAAATAATAATATGTCATAACCGTTTCTACACTGGGAACTTAAATAGCAGCAGTTTTCTGATTTGATATTAATATTTTTCATTTAATTAAATGCGTTATTATATTTATGAAGGATTTCATAAACATTTTATAAATATAATTAAATGTTTCATTGTAAAAAACTTAAAAAAGTTGTTTTTATCGCTATAATAGAAAAAAATATTATATAACCTTTCAAAATTCTTTCAAACTCTTGTTTCCCAGGTCACGTTACACCGTCTCGTACTTGGTATTTATATTATGATACGGAAAACTTTCAACGTGAATTAGAGGATGTGGTAATGGAAATAATGCCATTATATCAAGAACTGCATACCTATCTGCGTTATTCTGCACGACAGGCCTATGGAGAACATTTAACAGACTCAGATGGTGCTATACCAGCTCCCGTTATGGAACAATTACTAATGCAAGCATGGCATGCACGTTCCATTTTTCGTACTCCCTATCCGAAAAGACAATTACCGACTGTAAAACAAAGACTTGAGGAAGTTTATATTACACCCGTAAAGATAAACAAGAAGGCAGCAGAATTTTTTGAGTCTTTGGGCTTAAATCATATGTCAGAGTAAGTTTTTAAGATATAAAGTATAAATTTAAACAAAATTTGGAATTAATTTAATTCTCGTATTTATACTATTTTAGTGCTTTTTATGACAAATTTGCACGTCGCATGAATGATGATGAGGTTGGACCTGACTGTAAATCCGAGGTTTATTATTTTCCTCCCGATGTCGCTTTACGTTATTGTCCGAAACTTGACTATAAGGTGTTGATGCAAATGCATGGTTATATGGCTGAATTACAATATAATATTTATAAAAGAGACTTAGCCTTTGGTTTGGATCGTGAACCTTGTCCTGGTTTCGCCAGTGCTTTGGGTGAAGCTTCTGTTATTGCCTCCGGTACACCGCGTCATTTAAATCGTTTAACAATTCTAGTAAATTCTAGTTTACCAACTGAAGAGTCAATGAATCGTTTATTCCGCATGGTATGTATGATATTAATCCTTAAATGCATGATCAAAAAAAAAAATTATTTTAAAAAAAGTTGTTTTTATTGAAAAACATGGCTTTCTTTTTGTCAAATAGCTACATTGTAATTATTTTAACGTGTATGAAACAAAAAAAAAAATATAAACTCTAAACTATACAGTTATTAGCCGTTTTTTCTAATCACTTGGATTTAATAAATCTAAAAATTATTTCTAAAAGTGCTCAACAGATGGGGTTAGATTCTTCCTATTTTAAAAAAATTTTCTGTCCGACACTTCTTTCATCCTAATTTTTAATACCGAATTCGATGATGAAGGATTCTACTTTAACTTTTAATTTATAATTATATTTTACATAAAACAGCGATAAACAGTCTGCCTTTTCAGTTTTATCACTTCAATTTATATTTTTACACAATTGAAAAATTCCATTGCAATATTTAATATTCACTAATTGGATTTAATTAAATTACTTACTGTAGAGTGCAAAATTGCCATTTCTATTTGAGCTATTTCTCCACGTCCAAGATGAGAAATATGTATTTGGTGAGGTGTAGTTTTTTTTTTCTAAACATATTTCATAAAAAAAAATTTAATAAAAACCCTTTATTTGTTAGTTTTTCAATTTTTTTGTTTCTCTTTTAATTTTCATTCGTATTTTTTTCTGACATTAAATTAATAGGCTGTTTCATATATATTTATAATAAATCCATTTTTTGTATGAAAAATTCTGAATCCAGGTGATTAAAAAACACGCTAATTGTTGCCAAACTGAATTTTATTGCGAGAATACCACTTTAAATATTTAAACAAACATTTTTAAATATTACACTTTTTGTAAAAAAAAACGCATGTTTTTGATTTTTCACAAATATACGAAGCAAAACCAAGATTTTTTCTATAACTGTTTAAAAAATCTGCGCTAAACTATAAGAACACGGTGTAACCCAAGGGCCTTAATGCCCAAAAATGCATCAAGTGGGTTCTTGTATTAAAAAACTGGTATTTTGCTAAATGGCTACACTATGGGTTAAGGAATAATTGAATTTAGCGAAAACAAGCAGACTCTGTGTATGGGTTCCCCCAGATTTTGATATAAATTGGATATGTGACTTTTCGATATTAAACATTTCAGTATCAAAATTGCTCGAAGGTTTCTTGTTTGAAAACAATTAATATTTTAATAAAGTGAGTATTCCATTCGGCTGATCTTAATAATACGTTTCATTTAATATTAAATTTTTATATATTTCTGTGGAACAAACATGAAAGATAACTAGAGAAACTAAAAAGGATGTAATTTGTGACCTACACAGAAAAAACTACAATCTAGTTTCAATTAAAATATTTGTAAATATAATTAAAAATTTTATTGAATTCGGACCAATTAAGAAAATCGTTAAATCAATTAAACTGAAAATTTTTCAATTAAAATTTTAATAATATCAATTAAAAACTCAATAAAAAATCAACAAAAACTTTTTGAAATTGGCATTCGTATTGTATTTACGCCGCATATAATTATATATGAAAATATATTATCAGATAAAGCCACATATGATTATATATAAACATTTTTACACGGGTACAGGCGAAAATTTTTTTACATTTTTTTCCCTCATAATCAGCTTTTTAACACGTATCGTTTGAGTGTTATTACGTAAGATTTTCCAATTTCGGAACACCCTAGTGCTCATGTTTATTTGTTTTATCTATTCTATCACATATCCAAATTTAACAATACGGCAGACTTTCCTTGTAAGTCGTAGGGTATTAGAAAGTGAATATACGTACGCTAGATCAAGCTAGAGCTCAAAATATTCTAACAGTCCAATCAAACGGCTTAAATCGAATATTCCTTTCAAATTTGAAGAATTTTAAATTTCGGTTTGGAAATTTTGGTAGATAAAATACCCTATCTGAATAGTGTTTCAGATTCGAAGAATTTTCAATGCTTGCAGTGGTATAGATAATTTATATCTACGAGTATATTTCCTTTTCAGGGTGTCCATACATTACTCGCTATTCCTCAATATTTTATTAATGAAAAATTCTTGGTCGATGTTATGGATGGTCGCATTGGTCCTTACGAGTACAATTGTGGCTATTGGCGTTTGCAATTAAACTATGCTGGTGTTGTATCGCCTCAAAGGCGTAGTGAAAAACAGTTTGATCCTGATTATAAATTCTACAGAGGTCTAAATCCGGAAAAACCAAATACATCGTAAGTTAAAGATAATTTTATTAAAAAATTTAGTTTAAAGCACTGAACTCATCATAGAGATTCGTATTCTCTCGCTTTCACCATCCACCTCAATTTTTTAACTTCATTTCTACCAAGTAATAAAAATGTTTATATTTTTCTTGTCGGAAAGTTTTTATACTCTACAAATATTGAAAAAGAAGAAATAAAAATGGGAAAAATTATTACCACATGCGAAACAATGAGATTGAAAAATTGAGGAGAATGATTAAAGTTGGAAATCTATTAACCGGGAATATTTACATTTTAAAAAAATGTTTGGAAAAAATTTTAAATTGCTATTATGTATTATTATCAGGGGCAGGCTGGCCAGACTTGGGGTTTTGTCCCCAAATTTGAGAATATTCTGTTAGGATTGGGGACAAAAATTTTCATTTGGGCATAGAGGATTTTTATTGGGGATTTAAAAAATGTTTTGGGGATTATTTTGGGGATATTTTAAAGCTTTCGTAAATTTTGGAAATTATATTAATTTTTAATAAATTTCAGAAAATATTAGTCAAGTTTTTTCACGTAATGTCAACAAAAAGTACAAATTTACCCTGCTATACATTTTCCGTAACAATTAAATGCTTTATAGCACGAATAAATATATTATGCCTGAGATTTTAATAGGATTAATGTCCAAATATCTAAAATATTGAAAAATATATTTTCTTTGAATAAGGTGGCCTTAAAATTTATTCATTTTATGAACTAGTTAATAATTGATTATCACTTTAAATCAATGATAAAGTTGAATTAAATCAATTTTGACCCGATTAAATTTTTCGTTTTGTGATATGATTAGCAAACTACAAATCAAGGCAAATATTTAGGTTAAATTGATTTGTTAAAATTGAATCAATTAGCTTGATTCTATGAAAAGAATCAACAAAAATCAAAATGATTCTTTGAATAAGATATTGACTAATTGAAGTAGGAAATAATTCAATCATTGAAATGAGTTTTGCGAATCGATTTTTTAAAAATTGATTCAGATTTAAAAGTCAAATTAAAGAATTATATTTTTAAGAGCCTGATTGTGAAGACAAACTTGAATATTTAAATTTACGAATTCTTTAAAACATTAGCTCGAAATCTTGAGAATTTGAGCAAATTGGGGATTTTTTGGGGATATTTTAAGATTTTTTGTGGATAAAGAAGCCTTATCAGGGGTGCGCATTTCAAAGCACAATTGTGAATTTACTACTTCACACCAGGGATGTTAAATGGGATTTTTAAAATAGTTCCAACCAGCTTAAAAAATAGTACCTTTTCGACCTCTATAGTACCAAAAATTTTTTTAATTTAATTTTAGTTAACAAATAAACACTCATAAAAAATAAGAAAGTGCAACTCATACAGCAATAGACAAACTTAAAAATTTTATTTAAAACTACTAAAAATTAAAAATGCTATCATATTACTTTTATAAAATATTAATAAGATAAGAACATCAAAAAACAAACTGTTAAATACATATAAAAAATTTTAGTTACATTTGAATAAATTTTAGTTAACCGGAAATAACAACTTAACCTGCTAAAATCAGCAATAAATAATAATTATTTAATAGACTAAAAAATTACAAAAAATTTAAAATCTTGAAAGCTTTTATCGATTTTTTTTAATAGGAATAAAAATCTAGTCTTCTGAAATCAGCAGTTTACTATTTTTAGCAACCATTTCCATTGATTTTAGCCGGATAGACTGCTATTTTTATTCAACTAAATTTAACTCAAAAATAACAAAAATTTTGTAGATATAACAGTTTATTTTTTCTATTTTTAGTCCATTAATGTTAAAATTTTCTGCAGATTTTACAGTATAATTTGTTATTTTCAATGAACTAAAAGTTAACTTAAATATAACTAAAATTTTTTAATTTTAACAGTTCTTATCTTACTAGTATTTGGCAAAAAAATCTGCTAATCTCAGCAGCCTTTCAAACAGTCTTTCAAGCAGTCTTTTGTAAGGCTATTTTTACCTAATTTTTGGTAGCTTTTTCTGCTATTTTTACAGGTTTATTTCTTTGAGTGTAGGGTTCAGAATTTAAAGTCCCTGAAAACCGTATTCACACTCCTTTTAAAGCAAATATTATTTGAAAGGAATTTACGGGTCTATTCCACCTTGTGAATGTCATAAGGATATTTAGGTAGATTAAGAATTCATTCGATTCTTCGAAATACGGTTTAGGTATTTAATCATTCGGAATTAAAAGTCGAATGAGTGAATTCTTTACTAGCTCTGATGGCGAAAAACATTTTGCTCGTTGCAAAAAACACAAAAATTTATAGATTTCTTAATTCTCCTAATTTTTAATATTTTTTTGTATACGTATTTTAATAAAAAATGCGAAACTACATTTTTTATTTGTTTAACTTGAGTTTTCAATAGTCACAACTAATATTTTAAACACAATAATATCTATGAAAATTAAAAAAGCACAAAAAAATTAAAAATAGGAAATTTTGTAAATAGTACTAAATGAGCCAGAGGAGTATCAAAGTACTTTTGAGGATCCAATAGTACCACAAAAAATACTATAGTACTAACTTTATCAACCCTGCTTCACACATATTCTTATACTCTTTAATTTAGTCGTCAATCAGACAGCGACGAGTGCACATGCTTAGTGGGTGTTTTGATATTTTTTTTCAAGTGCACTGAAAGCAAATATTTATGACATTCAGAAAATATATAATGAAAAATGTTTTTGATATCATGCAATGCAATAACATTTAAGGAATCTTGGGAATATGTTATTAAAAGAAATTATGATTAAGTATTTTCATAGTAATATCTTTCATAGCAGATCTTTAATAGAAATAATAAAAAAAAAATTGCCATAAAAGTATTAATATAGAAGATTTTGTTTAAAATCTATAAAAATATGTTGCAGAAAATTTCATTAAGGTTGTATAAAAATATGGAGATTGATAAATATGTAAAAAGACATATTTTTTAATTCGCTCAATTTTTTTCTCAGTGCAGTTCTCTCTCTTACTCACTAATACAATTGCAAATCAATTTTGCGCATGCCTGATTATTATTATTATTAATACAAATTGTTACACTTGTAGACGTTTCGTTTATAAAATAATTGTATTCCCGTGAAAATTTTCTGTTCCCAAAAATTGTTTATTCCCAGGAACTTTTCTTTTCCAAAGCATCGGTTGTAGAATAGCTACTTTTGCTTTGTAACCCCTTCTACTGTCAATTCTAATACCGATGATTATACCCTACACCACTACGTGGACAGTAGACCGTTCCTCAAAAAAAAAAGTTCGCCGTACACCCTCTAAAATGAAGTATTTTTGGAAGGCGATTTCAAAAAAAAAAATTTTTTTCCCGAACGCAGGGGTCGCCTTTTTTAATTTTTTGTTAGAGCTTTGGCATTTAAAATCGGATTTTAAAGTGTGATATATCGATTTTTTTGCCTCGCGGAGCCCAGTGTTTTGCAATATAGTAAAAATCCAATTAAAAAAAATTTAAAAAGGCGACCCCTACGTTCGGCAACCAATATATGAATAAAATGTCTACTGGGTTTAGCGAAAAACTTCCTTAGCAAAAGTTTAATGAATATTTACGGGCTTTAATTTTCTGACATTAGGGTTGTACATTTGGGTAGTAGCAACTGAGATCTGGTGGGTAACTACTAGAACGGGGTACTTGAGCTCAAAAGGCCCTTAGAGCAAAACACTGGTCTCTATGGGAGAAAAACATCGATGTATCATACTATAAGATCCAACTGTAAATGCCAAAGATATAACGAAAAATGTAAAATGGCGACCCTACGTTCGGCAAAAAAAATTATTTTTTTGAAACCTCCTTGCAAAAATACTTCATATTGGAGGGTGCACTTTTTTTTTTTGCCTGTAAGGTGGTACGCTCTAGTGGACAGGGTATAATAAGTTTGTGCTGATGTTTGTAACACCAAAAAATATTGGACCTAGACCCACCCTTTAGTATACAGATCGACTCAAAATCACGTTTTGTTTTGATTTATCGGTGTCCGTCTGTCTGTCCATGCATTCTTGTGCGCACTCTACAGGTCGCAAATAATAAGATATTTTCATGAAATTTGGTACGCAGACCAAGGACGAAGTCTATTAATTTTGGTTAAAGTCGGTCCATGTTTAGACCTAGTACCCATATAAGGGTCCCCCCTCCCCAAAATTGGCCTGTTTACACACTGCAGGTCGCAAATATGAAGATATTTCAATGCAATTTGGTTCGTAGACTCACATGGTCCCAAGGACAAAGCCTATTAATTCTAGATAGGATCGGTCCATACTTGGACTTATCGCCCATATGGGCTATATTTTCGATTTTCTCTTCTTTTATCATTTTATACAAAATTTTGACATAAGTCCATTTTAACCCATTCGAATTTCGGATCCAAACATTAGTTGACTGGTGTAGGGTATTATACAGTCGGCATGCCCGACTTTAACTTTTTTCCTCGTCTTTGTTTGAAATTGTCGCAAAAGCAACCGCTCCTACAGCACCCAAAGTGGAACCGGTTGCACTAGAATCAGTTCTGGAACCAGTTCTAGAACTGGTTCCTCGTCAGTTATACCTTACATATAAGATACGTGGAACGGGTTCCTGATATTATTAGAACATTAACTTTACACAATTATTTACTTTTATATAAACAAATATTTTTCTCTTCCTAGCAAATTTATCTCCGAGGTCCTTGGTTTCAATTTCTATCGTACACTGTGCTTGGCAAGTGGTGAATATAAACCTGGAAATCCCCAGTTTCCTTTATACAATTGTGATTTCTATGGCAGCAAAGCAGCAGGTGATATAATAAAGTAAGTTTAATCTTATAAAAAAAAATACAAAAATAAATTTTAATATGAATTTCTCTCATGATCACAGAAAAACCATGAAAATGGGTGCCACTAAACATTGGCGTGATATTTTGGAAATGGCCACTGGAGATAGACGTTTAAGTGGTAAAGGAATTATGGAATATTTTGGTCCATTGTTTGTATGGTTGAAAGATCGTAATAAAGAACTTGGTTTACAATCTGGCTGGGATGATAACATAAGTAAGTTTTTCTATTTCAATTTAAAGAATTTTCAATTAAAAAAAAAATAATTAAAATGTAATTTTTCTTTTGCAGAATGTGGTAATAATTAAATGGAAGATTTTAAATTTAAAAGTTTTTTGTACGCAAAGTTTAATATTTTATTTTGTATTTACATGATATATAAAATATTTTAAACAACTTTTAAAGCTAATTTAAAAAATGTATGTGTCCATAAACTATAATAAATTTCTTAATTAATAACTGTTATATAAATTTTTCTAATTTATTTGTTACAGACTTTTTTTTGAGAAGAATAAGTAATTATTGGATTGAAAAATAAAAAAAAAATTTGAATTTTTTTGAAAAATATCATACATTAAATGTATATTTTTATGCTCGATTTGAGATCAAATATTATATCATTTTCTTTTAAATTATTTTCAAATTAAAGAAAGATTATAAAATTTTTACAAGTAAATTATAGAGAATAAAAATTGAAAAACTTCGATAAGACCAGCAGGATAGAATACATATTTTCGGGACCCGGTACAGACCCATCTTCTGTATCCTATGCCTTTATGGTTTAATAATAGATGATGATCTATTTATATTGAATGTGAAACAAATAAGTAAATGACACAACTCAATTAGACTGACATCAACGAAATATCAACAATGCTATTTTTTTCCTGTGTTATTACTTTGGCCTCATTTTTTGCCCGATGTAAGTCGGTGTATCAAATTACGTCAAAATATCCTAATATATGCGATCTGTAGAGCGCGCACAAAAATAAATCGTAACAAAAAGTGATTCCGAGTCAATCAGTATCCAATATTATTTGTTTTTTGTATTACAAACATCAGCACAAACTTATTATACCATCTCCACCTATTGGTGTAGGGTATAAAAAGGAATTCAAAAATTTCTGTAACAAGAACTTCTATTTGACCAAAACTTTTTAAACTACCTTTGCAGAAACAAAAGGAATAAAAACAATTTAAAATTTAATCTACTTAAATGACCTCTTTCCTAATCATTGGTCAAAAGCAAAACCATAAAAGGAAACTGTTTAAAAGCAAATGAAAACCAATTGAGTTTTACTTCATAAATAGGTTGACATTTGTAAAATACATTTACCTAATTACGAAATGACACTACAAAATTAAGATCTTACATTTCATTCGCCCTTTGCAGTTGAAGAAGGGGATGATGCTTTTAAAATGTTTACTGCATCACTGGTCATCCTAATTATGTTTGGTATTGCAATTCACTTTCGAGGTGACATTGTAATATGTAACTCCCCCAATCTTTTCTCGTCATTTACCTCCTAACTATTTAACATTTTTAGTTTTCAAAACGACAGACAGGAGTCATGTGTGTGTTTGTAAAACTATTGACATTTTAAATAACATAAGTACGTTTCTTCGTGTGTAGTTCATTAAAAATGTAATTTTCAGGTCATATTACATGGTATTTATATTACTGAATTTTCAACGTGATATTAAAAATGTGGCTTGAGATTATAAAACCTTTATTATAAGGTAAATTAAAAGTTAATTTACTTACGCAATGAAATACAGTTAACCTGTGGATACACTGCATGATATTCGAGATCTTAATAAAAATTCAATATTTTGATAAGGAATTAAAACGATGGAGAATGGAGTGACTACCTTTTAGAAGTTTATGCAATCAAAAAAAAATTAATTAAGTTTTCATCTTAAGGTCCCTAAATGGCGATAAAGTTACGGCTATAGCTGAAAAAATGTAAAACAAATTTATTACCCTAGAACGCGATACATTAAATCTATCACGAATATGAAGTCCAAATTTCAAATAGATTTCACTGGGCCATTTTTATTCTCCCAAAACCATTGAATTAAAAACTTTGACCAACATTTTAAAAGTTATTAAACAAAAGGCAAAAAGGTCATATTTTATGAAGAAGTATAACGTTATCCTTCCTGCAGTGGTGTTCTAATTAATTTCGAATTATAAATTTAAGAAAGACAATTAAATTTTTTATTAAAATATTTTTTTTTATTATGAATACAAAATTATAACATTTTGTAATTTAGCAAGTTTGAGGTTTAGAACAGACATCGGCAACACCAATGCCCATGGGCGCTCTCTCACATCTACATGAGCTCACACATAGAACAAAAAAATAAATTCATTCAGCCGCGCACAAGTATTCAACGAAGCAGGTTGTTACATCGCTTGTTTGCTAGATTTTTTACACTCTGCATAACGTTGCTTTTTTTGGTAATTTATTTTGTTTGTATTTGTTTTTATTTCTTGTTGTTGTTTTTAATTCTTGTTGTTGTTTTTGATGTTTGTTTTTGTAGTTGTTGTTTGCTTTTAAATTTTTATTTTATTTTACCATTATAAACATTTAAAGTTTTCAAATTATTATACAAACGTTTTTTGTCAGTGCTTTGAGAGAGAGAAGCTGCAACTCACTCATACAATCACAAAATAAGGTTGTATATAGACTTGCGTAGTTCGTGAACGAAATAGTTCAATTGAGCTAGTCACTCAATTGATCGAAAGATCTAGTTGACATCTAAACGCTCTTCTAGTTCAATAGTTCATTTTATTACCTTTGGCCTGGGATAATTTTATTTCTTTTTATTAATTAAAAATATTTTGTGCACTAAACAGTTTTCTGTTTTTCTTAAAATTCTTAATTTGTCTGATATTTTATATCCTTGTTAACTAAAAGACGATCTATATGAATTAGTAACCTATTCAAAATTGCCAAACGAACGATCGAAAAAATTGTCTTCTGAACGATTGAACGAAATTGTCAGAGGTATTGAACTAGAAGAGCGAACTAGTTCTTTACAACAAATTTAACTAGAAAGAGCGGTCACCAAAAATAACTAGAATGCCCAAGCCTAGTTTTATATGTTTGCCGATGCCTGGTTTAGAAGAAGAATAAACCTTTTTCTCTAAAAATTATAAACACATTAATTTGTAAATCAGACTAGATCCAGATTCTGCCTTTTCTCTATGGACAGGTTTCATCAGTGATTTTCCATTAAATTGTATTATTGTTTATATTTTATTGTCAGATTGTCTCTATATGGTAATTTTTTAACAATCCGTCGGCTGTAAGAATCGAACCTGTGCCTATTCCTTCATTACAAACGTAAATATACTAAGGTGCGATAGCTTAGCGATCTCACCCAATCAATGCCTTGAATGCAATGTAACTAATTCATATTTTTCTTTACTACTCAGCTGTTTGTTATTGTTTTTTTGCTCGCGAAATCACAAAAATGCGATTATTTCGAAAGAGGTTAAAAATTTAATAGATTTTATTTCATATTCCTAAATTATATAAAATTGTGATTTAAAATTTATGAAGAAATCTTGAAGGACATAATCTTAAGTGATAACAAAATTGATTTGAACTTTTTTTTTTAATTTATATGTAAATCCCCATGCAAAAGGTTAGAAAAACCTGCGATTATTAGGGACCTCTAAACGTGATCCAATTTCGCTAAAATTCTATTCACCACGATCCCGCCTTGAGGTAAAAAAATTGGACGACAATCCACACCAAAAGCAAAACAGCAAAATCAAACACCAAAACACTAAACACTTAAGAGTTGGCTGTAAACCGTAAAATAGGCGCAAAACCCGCATCGTTACCATTTTGATAATAAAGTTTAAACTTTTAATTTTTTTTAATTTTTAAGATGTGTTCAATTTTAACGAAATTTTTAATTTTGTCGCTTTTTTTAATATTGGCAATTTTATTTTTACTTTGGACGATTTTTTAAATTTTATCGAATTTTTTAATTTTGGCAATTTTTTTATTCTGGCGACTTTTATTTAAATTTTCTTTTTTTTTTAATTATTGCCATTTTTTAATTTTAGCGGGTTTTTTAAATTTTAGCGATTTATAAGTTTTGTGCATTTTTTATTTTGCGTTTACCAAAATCGGCCTGGTGGTTCCAGAGTTGTAATAAAAAAAACATGAGGTCCATACAGCATTCTACAAAAAAAAGTATTGCCTTTACATCTCCATAACAAAACAAATATAATTTATGTTATTAAAATCAAATTTTATTTAACATTTAGCAAACGTGTAAAGATTTCTTGACCCTAATACAAACTGACATGGTCAATAATCTATTAAACTAACATACTACTTCCGAACTTATTAAAATAATCTTCAATTTTAAAATACCAATAAAAAAAAACAATTTGAACCTTTTAAATCTATTAAACAAATATAAAGTTTCTCTATTTCTCCAACCAATAAAAAAAAAAACAGAAATACCCTCTTCATGTTAATTTAACAACGTTGAATGGGCAAATTCTTCATCATCATTATTTTTACCGAAAAAACATAAAATAGTCAATCCTTCAAATACAGCCTGACTACCGGTTAAAGTCAAAGTGAAAAATCTTTTCGTTGCTTGCAGGCTTAATTTTTTGTTGTTCTTTTTTTTTGAAAATTTTTCAAACTAACAGTTTTTTGTGTTTTTTTTTCTCTCAGTCATTTACATTTTCTGCATCATTTCCTAAGTATTCGTAAAGTTTTCAGTTTCAATTTTTTTTTTGCTGTTGTCAAAGCTTTTGTTGTTGTTGCCTTTTATTTAATACCCGTATTTACAAATAACTTTAATCAACAACACACAAAAATTGTATCCTTTTTGCAAACAATTTAAGTTTGTCAAAACCTTTTAGTTTGGCATTTGCCCAAAATTACCAATATTGCAAACTCTGAAAGGAAACTGATAAAGTGAACTTTTAAAACACTCAAATTGAGTAGACTGTAGCAAACAATCAAAGTGTGAGGATGTTAGAAATTAACTAAATATTTATCAAAAGAGTTGCCAGAAATTTAGGTTTTTTGGATGCAGATTAAACTTAGTTTAATGGGCTCGGAATAAAAATTAAACCAAGTTTAACTGAGCATGATAATTTTCAGTTCTAGTTTAAGAAATATCAAATTGTTTGATGTTGCCATATTGATTGTGTCAAAATAATTTATGTATATCCAATTGGAATTGTCATAAAATTGTGGTAGCATTTCATATTTTATCTGTCAATACGTTACAATGTGGCATCGCTTAAACAAATTATAGTCCAACAGTTGTTTTATGTTGCCAAATTTGTTCTTTAGTTCAACTGGATAATGCTGCTGGGTTTAGCCTCAATTAAAAGTAAATTAAACGGCATCTGAAAAACAATATATTAAGTTTAAACCAGAGCTTTGAAGAATTAATTCCTTAATTCAATTTTTCAATTCTGAATTAAAAATTCGATGAATTAATTCACTAAGCACCATATATTGAATGGAATTAATTCATATTTGCTTTCGTTCGATTTATTTTGTTACGAATTAATTCAATTGCAATAGTTCTTTTTATTAAATCAAATGAATTAATTCACTGGTGAACGCGTTCAATTTTATAAATCGAACGGAAAAAAAAGTGAATTAATTCCTTACTGAATTCCTTACTGAATTAATTCAGCACTGAATTCATTCAATTTCATTTTCATTCAGTGAATTAAAAAAAAAATAAAATTATATTCAGTGAATTAAAAAAAAAATAATAAGTTCACTGAATTGAAAAAAATAAAATAAGTTCACTGAATTAAAAAAAAATAAAATAAGTTCACTGAATTCAAAGCCTGTTTTCTGCCGTTCAGTAGAAGAAAACAATAATGTACAAATAATAAAATTTTTAAATAAGCAATTTTACAGCGTTTCTAGTAACAAATTAGAAACCGGATGCTGTTTATCAACCTACATGATTCAAAAATAAAGCCTTTTACTATTAAAAATAAAAACTTTACAGATATAGATAAATTTGGAAAAAAAATATAACTATTAATTTTTCAAACTAGTTATATAGTTATATTTTTTTCCAAATTTATCTATATCTGTAAAGTTTTTATTTTTAATAGTAAAAGGCTTTATTTTTGAATCATGTAGGTTGATAAACAGCATCCGGTTTCTAATTTGTTACTAGCACACGCTGTAAAATTGCTTATTTAAAAATTTTATTATTTGTACATTATTGTTTTCTTCTACTGAACGGCAGAAAACAGGCTTTGAATTCAGTGAACTTATTTTATTTTTTTTTTAATTCAGTGAACTTATTTTATTTTTTTTTCAATTCAGTGAACTTATTATTTTTTTTTTTAATTCACTGAATGTAATTTTATTTTTTTTTAATTCACTGACTGAAAATGAAATTGAATGAATTCAGTGGTGAATTAATTCAGTAAGGAATTAATTCACTTTTTTTTCCGTTCGATTTATAAAATTGAACGCGTTCACCGGTGAATTAATTCATTTGATTTAATAAAAAGAACTATTGCAATTGAATTAATTCTTTGAATTTGTTATTTGATGAACGCATTCAGTTGAATGAATGCAGTGAATTACTTAAGAAAAGGAATTCATGCAATTCTAGAGAAAATTGAATTCGATTGGTAGGGAATTCATTCAAAAAGGAATTAATTCTTCAAAGCTCTGGTTTAAACAATGTGTAACTATTAAACAAAGTTGAACTACATCCAAAAAACTCGGTCTATTTCTTGCAAGGAAACATTGGCAGATTCCTAAAACATTGGTCGTAGAAAAGAATTTGCGATCATTATTAAAGACTTTTTTAACTAACTCATTTAGTTTTCTAGATAAAAGCTTGAAAACGGATTTTTGCTTTAAAGAATAGGTGAATCTATATGAAAGCCCTTTTTCCCTATCTGCTTTAGTTTACGAGGTAAACTATTAAAATTTAAAATGTTTTCTTCGTTCTTCTAAACTACGTAGCCACTTAGATCCATCACATCATTCCAAAGATATATCAGACCCAGCATACACGATTGTGAGGTGTGATGTTTTCTCTTAAAATTACAAATATTTTCAATACTAAAGTTTTATTTAGATAAAAAGATTTCAATTATAGAAGTATAATTATATTTCATAAAATATGAATTGGGATTGGAAAATTTTAATAGTTTTAATACCATTTTACCTTAAAGTTATAAAATCAATAAATTTTTGCAAGCTGCTTGGGTCTGAAAGGGTTATGGATAATTTTTTTATATTTAACCCTTTGACGACCAGACTTGAACAGCTGCCTCTCTAGTATCGATAAAAATCGTCACACAAGAAATCGTCTTATTTTGCGTTTACACATGCATACAAACCTCAAGATATCATTATTCAGCACTCTCAAAAATCAATGAAGAAAAGCTTATAGGCGTTAAATTTTTAGAGAATTTGTTTATTTGGACTAAGTATGTGTACTTTATTCAAAATTGAACATCTATAAGCTTTTCTTCATTAGATTTATAAGGGGTTCAGTGTTTTTCCAGTGTGGTGAATATCGAAATCTCGAAATTTCATTGTAAGTGTAAACTCCACCTTACTAAATTTCCTAAAATAGCTAAAAGTAAAAAATGGAACATATATCAACCATTGGTCGTCACAGGTCGTACATATATAAATATCTTATTCGTATATTCTGGCGTATAAGCCGCAATTCAAATAGTAATTTTTTCGACTTACTTTCATATTTGTGAAACTGGAATAACAAATTTTTAATCGATTTCCAAAAATATTAATTCTATTTAAAAATCTAAAGTTTTTCACTTTCGGTACTTCTTTTCACGAAGGTTAATAAAAATTGTATGATTATATTTAAGAAAAACATTAATTTTGAAGAATTAAAAATAATAAAAAACTTATATTTTTGTATAAAAATTTTTTTGGAAAAAAAAATTAAAACTTTAACAAAAAACATTAAAAATTGCCCCATCATCATTTTCCATCAGGGATGGAAAAGATGGTACAAGTGTACTTTTTTTTTGGTACATTTCGATATTCGTTGGTACCATGGTACTACCGCGAATCATTTGGTACAATTTAAATATTTTCCAAATTTAAAATTTTTGTATTAATGTCCATTCCTCTATTTTAAAGCTTTGAGCAAATGTTCTTATTGTAGAAGTTCTCTAAAATCATTCAGCCAAAAAATTTTAAGTATATTCTTATATGGCTTTAAAGGACAATTTTGAGCCCGGTGATAACACGAAACTTTTTTCAATATATTCTAAACTTAAAGCGTTCAAAAAATACACTGTAAAATGCATTATTTTCTCTTAGTGAGCTTATCAAAAAGTAGCTTTAGAGTACTATTAATAAATAAAATATGAGAATTTACAGATATGTAGTAATTATCATCCAAAAGGCTAAAATGTTACATTGTTTGCTTAGGGCAGGCAACTCATCAAAAAAATAACCAGAGTTAAGCGTTAACCACAAATATTTTCATATAAATTTGACATTCAAAACTGAGGTAAAGCACTAAACTTTGTTTATTTTGATATAAATTAGCAGGTGCTTGTATCATACGGAGCAATAATCCCTGCAAGCTTGACTTAAATCGAAGAAAAATTTTCATAAAAACTAAATTGGAGAGGGTCGGAAAAGTATACATTTTTGTAGATAAAATTGTCTGCAATTTTGACATTAATCGGACAAATGTTCTCTTTATGAAACATATTGGTACCGTGAGGGTCCAAAAAGTACAATTTTCTTCTATGGTTGGTACAAAACATAAAAACTCACTTTCCATCCCTGTTTACCATATATAAAATTTTGCAAAATCGTAAATCGTCATTTCATCAAATTTCGCTTCAAAAATCGTCAAAATTGAGACAAATTATCAAAGTTGGCAATATGGCAGCGCTTCTGATATATCTCGTTAAAGCTGTTATACAAATTTGCGCAAGTTTCCTGAATTTAATCAATTTTGTTATATGGTTGTTGACCTAGATAAAAGCTTTTGTGTATTTGAGATTCAAAATATTTCAACTGTAATACTGTTGAGCTTTCACAGTTGTGTCGTTCATGAACGAACTAGTTCATTTGAATGGTTCAGTTCATTGAACGATATGACATCGTTCACCATTATTCGTTCTTTTCGTTCATTCCGTTCTTTTTTGTAGTCATAAAAAGTTTGAATACCTTTCTTATTAATTTTATTACAGAATTAAATGTTTTTCTTAATCATTTCAAATTTTTAATAAAATTGTAATTTTCTGACACTATTAGTCTATGATGCACAATAAAATTAAAATAAACATGTAACATGTAGTGCGCCAATAAATTGTCGACACAGCTCACGACAAAAAAGAACGATAACAAAAAAGAACGATTGAACGATTTGAACGAACTAGTTCAATGAATTTTATTGAACGATATGACCGAGTCACCAAAAAGAACGATTAAGCCCAACTCTACTTTTCTGGATATATCAATACGAGTAAAACAATTAGTTTTCTTGTTGGAAGCAAAAATTTTCTTTATTTCACATAAATATTTAATTAATTGGCATTATTAGATATACAATAAGCCTAGAAATTAAAAATAATTTAAGATCATTAAAGAATATATATTTAAATATTTACAAAAGTACTTTGGTAAAAATTTTATATTAAAATTAACTGAAAATTTTGATTAACTTACAAAAAATAAATAGTTATGGTATATATGTATTTAAAGAAAATTATAAGTTTCCCAAAATAATATGAATTTTTTGGAACGCGCTATTTAATAATTTAATGGAGAAACATGGGGTAAGGTCGGAAATATTTCATAAATTTCTCTAAAAATTTAAGTTATTTGTATTCTCTTACGTATTTTCTTAACGTAATTAGATGGCGAACTAGTTCATAAAATGAATCTCTCTAAAGTCACATTTACACGCGAGGCAAAACTGCTAAAGATAGAACAATAAAAACCTCTAAATAGCTCTATTGTGAATGATTTAAGCTATTTAGAGTTGCTTTTTGCTCTATCTCGGTTTTCTCTCGCGTGTACATTTGCCTTAAAGAAGCTAAATAAATATTCTTTATATGTTTTCCGAACCACATCAGTTTCCCACTTTATTCCAAATTTATATTTTTTTCGCCGAATAGTTTCTGGTTAATTTGTTATATTATTTAAAAGAAAAACTTGCTTTTTACTTCAAATCCAAATCTAATTCCTTGTATAGGAAACTAATTACTTAAGCACCGTAAGTTGTTTGAGTTTCACGACAATCAGTTTCACGTGAAAATTATGTAGAGTTTGTTTTCACGCAAATTTAATGTACAATGTATTTTTCTTGGGAAAAGTGACATTTTGTGTTTATTTTGATTGTGTCTTTGTTATGAAATTAAAAAATTGTTCATTTGTTTAAATTAAATTGCAATTTGAGGCATTTAAAGTTTGAGTGAAATTTTTTCACGTCAGAAACAACTTACGGTGGTTTAGGAAGACAATGTAGTTTTAAGTTTTTAAACGAATCTAGAAATTTAATCTGAATATATCATTTCAATTAACGAATTTTAAGAAAATGCTTAAAATGCAGTATTGTAATGATTTTAATATAATTTCTTAAACACAAATATGAACTTATTCTGTCAAAAATTTTTATTTAAATTTAATAGTAAATAATTTTAAACTAAAATTAAATAGTGATAGTTTTAAACTATATTTAGAGGTTTATAATTTTATACTAAAATTAAATATTGATAGTTTTAAACTAAAATTTTAAATAGTTTTTGTTTACTTCAATTGTATTTAAATACAAACTTAAAGCTATTTGTTTTAAATATTTTATATAATATCCTGTTTAAATTACAAAAAAAAACCATTTGTAAAATCGCTAAGTCGTAATCGGGGTTTAAAAACAAAGCTTGGTTTCAACATTCACAATAGTATTTTTGCGGACAAGTACCTACAGGTGAATTAGGGAGGATTGATTTAGCATATAAGAGAAATTTCGAATGCGGAAGGGGATAGAATTTAGGATATATATAAAATACCTTTTTAAAAAGTTCTAGCCAAGTCGGAACTGATCTTAAGCTTTTGGTTTTTATCTAAAAATTAAAAAATTTCGAACAAAATGATTTTTTTGTTTTTTAAATCGAATTTTGGTCACGAAAAATATTCGTTTATTCTCCTTAATAAACTATAAGCAATTCTTTTCACATAAATTTAGTAAGTTGTTTCACGTGAAAAAACTGTTGTATTCCACACTTTCACTTGAAAAGTATGTAGACTTTGTTTTCATGCAAATTTACTGGTGAAAAAGTGGAATTTTGTGTTTATTGTAATTGTGTCTTTATTATAAAATTAAGGCCTTTAAATTTGAGTGAAATATTTAATTGTGAAAGGCCGCTTACGGTGCTTAAGTGCGAAAAATCTTAAAAGATTTAAGAAATTCTGAAATAAAGCTAACAAAATTCTTCTTTGATATTGCCACGTCAAAACTCATAAAAAAAGTTATGTTTTTTTGTAAATGACTGTTTTTATTTAAAATTTTATCACAAAAGATGTGATTTTTATTCGTACTTTGTTCAAAAATGATGAAATTTTAGATAAAAAACGGAACCAGTAGATCTATTTCGAATTGGTTGAAACTTTTCACAAAATTGTTTCTACACAGAGACACAATTCATAGTTAAATCAATTATATCATATTTGAATTAACATCTTCTTTTCTTACGATCATTTTTAAATTAAGTATGATTCATTAAAAGAACTAAATGTGCTATGATTCTTATTAAAGTAAATAGCATTTTTGTTACTTTTTTGTATGTATTTAAATTGCTATTTCAACATTTTAAGTTTAGTTTTCACATTTTAGAAATTAATATATATATATTTACGTTAAAAAGAAAAAAAAAACCTAGTTGAGCCCTCGAAATGGAACCAAAAGAACTTCGGTCACTCATTGAAAAAAATGCTTTAATTAGAGTAAAAAAAAATTTTTTCACTCTAACACTCTAACAAATTAAATTTGTTCGAAAATTTCAGATTTTCAGAAGAAAAACGCAACCTGAAGATTCATTCCGACTTTGCTGCAACTTTCTAAAAATATTTTTTATATTTATAAACTACTTTTCTACCCTTGCCGCAGCTGAAATTCTATCAAAGTTCTACATCGACCCACCCTAATGTGACAGTGTTAAATGTATTCACAATAGTATTGTGCTACACTGAAAGAATTACCTGCATATTAATGAATTAAAATTCAACCAGTAGAACTTTTCATGAAATTTTTTTTAATTGTTTTTTTTTTTTTTTATTTCATAAATTTAATTATCTTATTACTTTTAATTAAGAAGTTTTATGTATAAACTAGCTTAATAAATACCATGAAAAATCATTCAAAAAGGTAAGACCGGCAGAAATGTTGCGTTTACATCTGCATGCAAATTCCGAGATTTGGTATTCACCACTACAATCATTAAAACAAACCTGTAAAAATAGCAGAAAAAGCTACTAAACTTACACTCAGATAAAAAAGTTAGTAAAAAAATTTGTAAACAGTTTCCAATCGCACTTTACTATTTTTATACTGAGTTTTAGTACAATTTTTTTTTAGTAATCACTTTTGCTATTCTCTAATTACAAATTACGGATTTTTTTACTAATTATCTTTGCTGATTTCAACAAAACATTTTACTAATTTTTCAAAACCAAGTGCTAAATTTAGCAGAAAAATATACTAATTTAAAAAATTTTATTTACAAGAATTCGTTGATTTTTTACAATTCTTGTTTAGTTTATATTTCTTACTATTGATATATTCCTAGTTTGGAAATAACATTCAGAAAATTTTATTGTATCTCCGATGCATAAAAAGGTAATAACTGGAGAACCGTTTGCAATTTTTACTCTAAATATCAAGTATGTTGAAGTATTTAAAAATTTTTTACAATTGAAAAAAAAAAAATTTTTTATTAAATTTTATTTTTTTTAGATTTTACAGCTAATATTTTTTGCTAATTTCAGCGGATTGATTTTAAATTGTAGTTTACAACAATTTACAGAAATTTAGTAGCTGCAACTAATTATTTATACTAATTTCATTGTACTAAAATTATTGATATTTAGTAAGTTTTTTAACTAGTTTTAGCAAATCGGTTTTGAATTGTAGTTTACAACAGTTTTGCTATAATTTAGTAGCGACTACTAATTTTTTCTACTTATTTTGTTGTACTACAGATCAGCAGACATGTGTTGCTAAAATCAGCAAAAAATACCGCTGGGCTCAAAATAGTTAAATTTCCCGTAATAACAGCAAAATTTTCCGTATCCATTACAGACTCTTTTAGTTGAGTGTAGTTTAAGGTGACCATATGTCATCTTTTTTGGAGGACAATCCTCTATTTTCACTCCCTGTCATCTATAAAATTTGTGTCCTCTTTCTGTCATCTTTTTCATAATCGGTCATCTTTTGTCATCTTTATTTTTAAAAGCATGATTAATATTTTTCTATTATTGATCGTATAGTATGAACAGTAGACCGTACCTCAAAAAAAAGTTCGCCGTACGCCCTCCAATATGAAATATTTTTGCAAGGCAATTTCAACAAAAAACTTTTTTTTTTGCCGAACGTAGGGGTCGCCTTTTTCAATTTTTCGTTATAGATTCGGCATTCAAAATCGGATTTTAAAGTGTGATATATCAATTTTTTTGCCTCGAGGAGACCAGTGTTTTGCTATAAAGAAAAAATCCAATGAAAAAGAATTTAAAAAGACGACCCCAACGTTCGGCAACCAATATATAAAAAATAATTCTACTGGGTTTATCGAAAAACTTCATTAGCAAAAGTTTAATGATTTTTTGCGAGCTTCAATTTTCTGACATTAGGGTGGTACATTAGGGTGGTAACTACTGAGATCTGGTGGCTAACTACTAGAACGGGATACTTGAGGTCAATGGCCCTCGAGAGAAAAATACTGGTCTCCTCGAGAGAAAAACATCGATGTATCATACTTTAAGATCCGACTGTAAATAACAAAGATATAACGAAAAATGTACGTATCGCGACCTTCTTTTTTTTTTGCCTGTAAGGTGGTACGCTCTAATAAACAGAACAAGCACGGCACGAGAGACGGTTTCCTTTAAAAATTACCACAAACTTTATTTCAGGCCGGTGCGAGCACCTGTTTTTTTCTGTCAAATCGTATGACAAATGTCTGCTTAACATTTTCCGCTTTTGAAAATAAAATTTAGCACTTATTTTCTTTTCGTAAGGGGGAGCATACACGATAGTCTAGCTGTACAATTTGTTGGATGAAAATGCGATTTTGAT
This sequence comes from Leucophora obtusa, assembly GCA_949987735.1. Lineage (NCBI taxonomy): Eukaryota > Metazoa > Arthropoda > Insecta > Diptera > Anthomyiidae > Leucophora > Leucophora obtusa. The sequence goes on along the minus strand of OX465299.1, from coordinate 32,602,968 downwards.
CATGTATGGGCTTGTTGATTACCATTACAAAATATCGTCATTTCTTGAGAGAATAATCTTTTATAATTTTTATTTTTTTTTTATTATTAATTTTTTATTATTAATTTTGGACTACGAAATTTTTTATAAATCATTAATTTTTTCGAAATTATTTTTTATAAAACTTTTTAATTTAATGAATTCTTTCTTTAAATATATTTTGAAGTACTTTTTATTTATCCACTCCAGCTTAGCAGCGACAACAACCAACTATAATAAATAATAGTAAATGAAATTGATTCATAGATTTTATGAAGCTCTTCATTGGTTGAATTATTTATTCATTGGACGAGTGGCCTATTAATTTTATGAAGAGTTTTATTAATTTTATGAACTTTTCATAAACATTGACTTTATTGAAATCTGTTTCATAGATTCTATAAAAAGTTCCAGTGACAATTTTCATTGAAACTATGAAGAAATTCATTACTGAAGTGATGAAAATTCTCTCAGCCTTTAATCATTGTATTTTCATAGTTGTGTATATCAAAATCTCGGGATTTCGATGCTGATTTAAACGCAATGCATAAGTTAATATTTCACAAAAATGTTTTAAATGTTATTACTTTTTAGTAAAAAAATCTTTACTGTAAAGAGTTTATAAACTAAAAAAAGGAAAATTTTAGATTGTATAAAAAAATAAAAACTTAAGTATGAACTAACTTAAATTTAGTTCAAACGTTTTTACTTATTTAAAACAGCTTTTTTAGTTTATTTTGAACTAGAATCAAGAAAACATACTCGATATCAATATAAATTATAAACTTAAACTTTATTGTGAACCTAAACTTAAAACAGCTTAAAAATCTTTAAATTTATAAAAAGTATACATACTTCTTTTTATGGATTTTTTTTTACTAAATTTTAATAAAAATTAATTTAATTACTTTGTTCTAAAACTTAATTTTAGGAAAAGTGTATGCATACTTGATTTTAAATTAAAAATTCTTTATTGGCAAACAGAAATGGAAAAATAGGATTTAAAAATCGTGCTGAAACTACCAAAATAGTACAAATCTTAACGTTAAAAACTTTTTATAAAAATAAAAAATATTTCAACTTCAAAAGCTTAGGCCCTTTTAGAAAAATATAATACAAATTCCTGGAACTTTTTCGGATTCAAAATCTTAAGATTAAGAGTCTTCTTCTCAAATTAGTCACTTAAAAAATAGCTAATTTCAGAAGTTTCTTCTGAAAGATAATTTTTAATCAATTTTTAGTAACTTTTTCTGCTACTTTTACCGGTTTATTTCTATGAGTGTAAATCATTTGTGGGACCACTAAATTTTCCATTCCTGAAGCGAAATCCTTCTCAAATGTTTTTTAATTAAATGAAATTACCTAAAATTTGGTTAACTTTTTTGTATACTGGCTGAAAATTCTCCCCGTGTTAGTAACCGCAAAACTTCGTTTGAAATCCACAAGATTTTCCCCCTGTTTTTATAAAGATTACGCAATTCTTCCTCCAGAGGAGTTGTGTGTATTTTGTTTTTGTTACAATAACAAAATATACACATTCCTCAGGCAAAATTATTCCACTCGCTGTATTAAAACAGAGCGTTAGTTCAAGAATCACGATGTTTTTTTAAAGCGATTTCACATAAAATGTTTAATCTTAATTATAAACAGGATACTTAAAGGCATTCATAGGTATATGGACGGCATTCCAGTGATGCATAAATAAAGGTGGATTTTTTGTTCACATTGTAGTTTCCGAATCCGGTGGTGTATGGTAATTGAGATTATAGGCCGGTGGACCACTATTTAAAAAGGCCATTGAACGTATACTTTCACGGGAAGCTGTACGTTTATGAAATGGTATGGGCTGGGGCTGTGATGAGGTATATGGTGGATCCGGTAGCGGTGGTGGTGGTGGTAAAGAATGTTGACTTATTGAATGTTGATGCAAAGGATGTTGTTGGTATAGCGGTGGTGTTGAGGGCGATTCGTGGGGTAATTGTTGTTGTTGCTGGTTTGACTGCTGCTGATTTGACTGCTGCTGTTGATGATAATTGCCATCGCTGACGGAGGGAGACGCTTGTTGTGTAGTTTGTGCTTGAGTTGGTGCCACTAAACCAACAAATACATTTTCTGTTGTCGTAGAAGTTGCCATATAAGAAGACATGGGTCTGGCACCATGAAAATTAGAATAACTTGATCTTACTGAAGGCGGACGATTATTATAAAGTTCATCAACATGTTCGGCATCATTTAGATTTGTTGTAGAATGTTGATATGTGGGATTATAATGGCCACCCCCTAAAGAGGGTGTTAATGTTAGAGTCGGTGATTGTGGTTCATCTATTGTGGGTATGGGTGAGGGAGTTTGTTGCATTTGTTGCCACTGTTGTTGTTGCAAAAAAGCCGTTTGTGCATTGGTATTATAGTATATAGGATCGGGTGGTATATTTTTGCGAAATGATTGATAATGATTATTATTGGTCTTTGTAAGACTTCCAGTAATAACCGATGATACTGCATTTATATTATTATGCATTTCTTGATTTAACGACTGTAAATTGGTGGCTGTTAATGTGGCTGTATTATCCTTATGATGAAATGAACCAAATTGTTGTACGGGTTGTTTAGGATGTAGACTTCCCGGTTGTTGTTGTTGTTGATCTAAAAGTTTAGTCACCGGATTCTGATGGTACTTACGTCTAGAACTTCTTGTACTACTTCTCGGATGTGTACCAGTCGATCCTGCACCTGCACCGCTTTCATTACGTAAAGTATTTTTATTACTATTATGGCCACTACTACGTCTGCTAGCTGTCGATTGCCGATTATTTGAACCTCTATGCATAACAGAACGTCTTTTTACACGACGTGGTGTCATTGGCTTGGGACTTAATTCTCCATTGTCACCTTCTAAACCACCACAACGTTCGTGCAATTGATCATCACCATAACTGAGTATTGTATCAGCCCGACTTCGTATGGTATCCAAACTGGGTCCAAATTCTATCGAGTATAATGATTGACGATGTTTCGACTTCTTATTAACATGCTTCACTAGAGGGGGGTGAAGGATCAAAAATGGAAAAATTTTTTTCAGATTAGTTTAAAGTTTAAAAAAAGTATTTTATAAAAAAAACTATATGCAAGCCACAGTGGGAAGAATAGATTTATTTGATAACAAAAATTCTAAAACTTTTATCGGTGGGACGGTCTCATACTGCAGGGTTAACTTTAACTTAATTATTAAAAAAAGAAAATGTTAAAAAAAATATATACAAAACAATAACAAATTTTTGGGTTAACTAATAGTTAACTTATAAACCGTCAGTATAAAATCCAGTATAAGACGTTAAGATAAGATTAAATATTTTTTCGAATTTGAAAAAAATCTGGAATAATTACGGAATTTTGCTAAAACCAAACATCGCGAATAACAACTAGCGGAAAAATACGCTAACAAAAAAAATTAACAAACAAAAATAAAAATTTGGCGGAAATTGAAAATGTGTTAAAAAAAATCCATTAACAAAATGTTTTCCGGAAAATCGAAACATTTTACTGGTTGCAGCTAGGTACATATTCGCACACCCATAAATCAGATTCGGTGCTGAATTATTTGCAACTGAAATTCCGTTGTCAGAGTCAAATTACTCCTGCTTCAATTTGTTTTCCATTGTCACAACTGAAAAAGTCAGCTACAGCAACGGAACCATTCCATTGGCTACAAATGTGGTTGTCAGCACCATACCTGTTTTCTGGGTACAGCAAAACAAAAGACCCATCGCGGAATAAAAAAATTTGATGTTAACAAATATCCCGAATAAAAATCAAACTCTGGCAGAAATAATACGTCGCGAAAGAAAATTCATAAAAACACACCCAAAAAATTTCGCCAAAAAAATATTTCCATTAAAAAAAACTGTCCTTAAAAACTTCGATTGTTATAAGTGGACGCATCTACAAAATCTAAACAAAAGCACCCCGCGTAATAAAAATTTCGATGAAAACAAATAAAAAAAATTTTAATTTCACATCACAAGCAACACAAAAAGAGTGTTAAATTCACAATATTATAAGAAAATCAAAATAAAATTTGAGAAAAAAATGCAATAAAATGGATCCAACAAATTGTTTCCGTTAAAATAATTCTTGTGAACCTCTCAATTTTTCGGGGACGCTAATTCGAATTCATGCGAACCAAATCGCGGAAAACTAGTAAAATATGTATAAAAAAAATGTCGTTAACATTTTGTTCCCTGAAAATCGATTATTGGGCGTAACTACGAATAGCAACACCAAAAAAAGCACAACGCGGAATAAAAATGTCTCTAAAAGAAAATTTTACGAAAAATCCTATCAAAACAACATTTGGAAGAAAAATTATGAAAATTCGACCACAAAAATTTTCGCGTAAATATAATTAGTATCAAAAAAAATCTCGAAATCGTTTAGAAATTTCAATGGACGCTAACACGAATTCAGAAGCAACAGCGCGGACTAAAAACTCCGTGAGGCAAAATATTCCGCGAAAGTCTTAATTTTAAACTGGACGCTAATATGAATTAATGCTATTATAGAATTTTGAAAATTTAGATTAATTTTCTCATGTTGTTTATAACTAAACTCCTCCGAAAAATAGTATTCCGATCGACCCAGAATCACATTCTGTATTAGTAGTAGACGAATCCTGTTGAAAATTGTTAAAATCGGTGCAAGTTTTTACCTACACTCATAGGAATAAACCCCTAGAAATAGCAGAAAAAGTTAACTTAAATTTAATTAAAAATGGCCTTGCAGAAAAAACTACTGAAATTAGCAGATATTTCACTAAAAACTAGTGAAATAAAAACAGTAAAAATAAAACTGTTAAATTTACAGAATTTAAGTTATATTTGAGTGAACTTTTAGTTAATTGAAAATAACAAATTAATTATACTGTAAAATCTGCAGAATATTTTGCTAAATTAAAGATTGTTACAATGAGTGTTATTTTTGTTCCGTTTTAAGATCCAATATGGCAAATTCAAAATAGAATTCACAATTTATTTTACAACAAATAGAGAAAAAACTTTCCTAGAACCAACGGTTGACAATTAATGCATTCTCAAGTGCTACCAAGCACTATCATCAGATTGTCACTATCTGAGATTGTAGAAAGATCACAATTTAGTGTGTCATTCATAATTTGACTTTTGCCCCCAATCTACTCAAGGCTTGGCCTACGATTGAAGGAAAATTACCCTACGGGAAATTTTAACAAACTGTCACCGAACTGGCCCCTTTATATGAAATAGAGTGGTCACTTTTACATGACGTTGTCATAGGAGGGGGAAATTGACCCCTTGTGACATGTCACAAGACAAATCCCAGGACAGGTTACTGAACTCTCATAAAAAAACAAATTTCTTGTGACATGTCACAAGGGGTCAATTTCCTCCTCCTATGACAACGTTTTGCCATAACAACTGAATTCGGTTGCTGCAACCGAATCAATTCGGTTGGCAAAAAATTCCATTGCCACAACGGAATTGTTCTGAGAGTGCAGCAAGAATCCATTTGACTGTTCGAGCTCGAAAGAATAACTTAGGCATAGTACTCGATACTCTTTCAAGTTCGGGCAGTGGTTGATCGTTTTCCGGCAGGAAAGAATTACCTGCAAACATCTCAGCCAAAAGGTTAGCCTTATCAACCGGTTCAGTAAATATATGATCATCCTTTATAAGAGTTGGGATAGATTAACTAGCATTATCCTTTACTCTTTTAACGAATGACCAAAAGCTCTTACTACCCGGAGGAGCAGAAAAACTTTAGTACAAAGACGTTGTTCGTAAAGAAATTTTTCATGACTAAGTACTTTGGAACACCCGTATCTCGCCAGTTTGCAAAGCAGATCAGTATTGTCATTTTTGTTATCTCGACAATTATTGAACGCTAACTCTCTGGATATGACTGCGTTCTCCAAGTCTGGTTAAACCAACATTTTTCTTTTGATTTAGCCGTAATTTGCTTTGAAGTAATAAAAGATTTCATTCCAAGCAATATAACATATTCAACCATTTTCGCCGCGGCATCTAGGTTATCGTCGAAGAAACATATGATTGAAAGATCTACTCATGTGAAAATCGAAATATATATGAACATATGTACATGATCATACATTATGCATTGGCATACATAGTCATATACGTCCATGTCTAGTTCAATGTATGACCATATATGATCTCATATATTTCCATATATCTTCCGATCCGAAATTTGAGGGTATATGACCATGCATATTCATATATGACCATTTATGCTCATTTATGATCATATATGGCCATATACCTCCATATACCCTCAAATTGTGGGCGCTGTGGTGTAATGGTTAGCGCGTTGGACTGTTACACGTGAGGTTGCGGGTTCGAGCCCCAACCAAGGCAACATCAATTTCTGAAAAATAGTAATATGTATGAGTTTTTTCTATCCCTCATACATATCGCAGCGTCCTCCTTCGGTGTTCCCATAGCACTTAACCCCACCGAAGTAAAATAATATAACAGGGCTATGAACTAAAAAGCTCCAACAAAGTTCGCCAACTTACCATCAGATGGCGCGCAACAACTGTTCTAAAATTCAACATCTTGCGCAATTACAGTGTTGCCATATTTGAAGCCCTTCATCTTGCTTCTCTTTAAAAAAAAAAAAAAAATACGGATCCAAAGATATATCGAAATATATGAGATTATGTGTGGTTATACATTGAACTATGCATGGACGTTTATGACTATGTATGCCCATGCATGATCACATACAAGCCAATATATGATCATGTATGTTCATATATATTTCGATTTTCACATGGGTATTGAAATCCAAAATTTTATTACAATTTGTTCAGTAATAAAAATTGTATCTCATAATAAAAATTTAACATTTGTGAAAACAAATAATTTCACATAAATATTAGGATTTTTTAAAATTTTCTTCCACCGATAGCTTTATAATCAACTTAATTTTGGCTCATAATAAACTAAAATACCAAAAATACTCGTACATCTTGAGGCCAAAGATAAATCATTCTATAAAAAAAAAGTATCGAAATGTTAGAAAGGCGTTGGAGTTATTGTATTGCTCTTGAAGGAGACGGTGTTGATGAATAAAATCGAATTTTGCCAAAAAAAAAATTGTTGTTTTATTGGTTATCCTACGGACTTTTCAGCTTTTCATTGCTTTGAATCTATTGTTTTCAATATCGCAAAAGTAGCGTCACTAAAACAACTGAAACTTGTTCACTAATCATCATTAAATTTTGACAGATATCATCTGAAGGTTGGTAGTTCAAAAAAATCATATGGATTTTTCATTAGAGGCGCCACCTAGTGTCATCCTACGGACTTTTCAGCCGATGTGTTATATTACCTGCTATTTAGTTACAGCCCAACTATAAAATCCTCCAATGTGCGGAAGTACCCCGTTAACATGAACTGTCCCATTTACTGCGGTCATGCCTCAAAAAGTAGGCGGGTGTGTTGAGTTCTAAGGTTATTCATGTTATTTATGTTATTCAGTTAAGTTACTTACATTTATGTATTTTATTTATCCTTTGGAGGAGTTTCAATAATTTTCTATATACGTATTATTTCGGACTTTAGGCGACTTTACGCGAAGTGCTTTTCCCGTAAATGGGACCATTCAAACTTATTTACACGGTATTTATTAATCTTGAAAATTTTACTAATTTCTACTAATTTCCTTGTATGATCTCAAATCTAACAAAAAACATTCAATTTTAAAAACTTTCGATTTATAACCAAAAAGTTTTAGAATTTTTGTGTATTCATATAAGACTTTGATTTACCCCTACGTAGTGATTTGAAAAAGTTTTACCTTTTTTAGATTAATTATATAAAAAGAGTAGCATGGTTGATTATTTGTTTTATTTAAACTACACTTAGAAAAAAAAATTAGTAACAAAATTTTTAAATAAAAAGAAAAATTTTGAAAATAAACAAATAAAAGCAGCAAAAAAAACACAAAAAATAACTAATAATTTAAAATACTCAAATAAAATAAAAAATCTATATTGTTAAATAATACAAATAAAGATTTTTAAAATTAAAAAATCACTTTGAATAATATTAAGCTCCTTTTTCACAATGTTTCGTTAAAACAAAGCAGGTAAAATCCTATACACAAATAAATGCTAGCCAACAAATTTGTATAAAAAAATGTTTCTACAAGTTTTATTGTATAAATTACATAAGTTCTTTTTCTATTTTAAGCCAAAAACTTGGTAAATTTTCCCAAGTTTTTGTATAACTAAAACATTTTGTCAAGTTTTTTTTGCGCATAACGAGACATTGTGAAAATGGGAGTAAGTTAAATTGTAACGTAAATTACTTTGGTTTAAACAAATAAACTCAGAAATAGATAATAAACATTTTCAAAATAGTAATTTATAGCAAAGTGATTTGTAGAATTTTGAAATTTAAGATTTTTTAAATTCTTTGATTTTTTTTTCTTCCTAAAACCTTATACCAATTTTGCTTTTTAATTTAACTACGTATTTTTCCCTTAAACCCTTTTTTAAGTTAATAAAAACTAATTGAGAAAAATAATATTTTTTAAATTTTAAATCATCTTAAAATTATCGTTTATTCTTCGAATTAATTTTTATTTAATTGATTTTACAAAAAAAAAAATAATAATAATAATGTTTTTATGGCTTAAAGTTATATTTTTTTTTCTTTTCAAATGTATATGTACTAATCTTTTGTTAATATTAATATATTTTTTTGTAATTTATCTCTACTTTGGGTTTGCTGTCATATTTTAAAAACCCATGATCAATATTAGTTTCTTTTAATTGTAACTAAAATTAATTAACTTTAAATTAAATATACTTCAAGCATTTTAAATGTGTTAAACTATAATTATTTTTAATAAAAAATATTTTTAATACGTTGAATACCTATACTATATATTTTTTGTTTGTTTTTTATAACAATCAATATTTTTTAACATTTTTTTTTTTTGTAATTGCATTGTATTTTTGTAAATAATTATACATAAATCTTCTTTTTTTCTAATTAGTTTTATGTTTTTCAAACTTGAAGGCATTTCTTATTTATTTTCAAAAAAGCTTTTTATTTTTTTTAAGAATTCAATTCCCTACACATAAAACATTTAATTTTTAACATAGTTTTTTTTGTTTTTGATTTTTTTATATCACAGTTGAAAATAATAAAACAATTATATTAAATTTGTTGTTTATATATTTTAGACGGCTAATTATTAAAAAGGTTTTTATCATTGCAATGGTCCTCTCTTTTTGCAAATAGAGAGAATATTTAATTTGAAAAAAATTAACAAAAATATTTTAGCTGCTGATATTTTGTAGTTAAGCAGCAAAAACTGCTCAACTTTAGCCAGTGGTTAATAATAATTTTACTAATCTAAAGATCGTTTTGTGTATGTATAGCAAAAATAGCTCTTATCGATAACAAAGATTTATGTATCAGTGAAGTTTTCTAACGAAAACAAATTTTATATGAATAAATACCAAAGTTTTGTAATAAAAAAAGAGGTTATTGATAACTCGACAACATATTTTTCCAATGAGAATGAGTCACCGATAAATTCGTAACCAAGTTTTCGTATAAGAACGAATTTTCGTTGAATTAAGATCAAGTTTTCTTAAAATGTGTAATCGATAAAAAAATTTACCCCTCAATTCATAAATGCTTTGTAAAGCTATAGCAGGTTTACAAAACGTCATTTTCATACAAAATTTGTTCAATAAACCTCCTATAATTTTACAAAGCGTTTATGAATTTAGGGGTTAGAATGTAAAATTCTTATTAAAAATACGAAAATACAGTTTTTGAGAAAATGAGTGTTATGCAGATTAGAACGTAGTAATCGAACGCATTTCTAACAAGTTAATCATCCAAAATCTTTGGTTATCAATTTTTCCTCTATAAAGCGCTTTAAGTCAAAACAAATTACAAAAATTTCTTAATTATAAATTCGGCAATTTTTGGAATGCCCCCTGTCGTTCAATGCTATATCCTGACTTAAATTCTAGCTGAGTATTTTTACTTTCAAAAGTAGAGTATAGTGCTGGTAAAAATATGAGTAGTGGGTATCGAGTATTTGGCTTTTTTGGGTACTCGATACTCAAAATAACTACTCTATATTTTCAGAGTTGCATTTTAGACAGACAAAATATATAAAAATGTGATTCCGCTAAAATATTTATCACAAAACTACAACTCTGCTAAAAGAAAAAATCGGAAGTAAAATATTAAAAAGTATTTGTTAAAAAACTATGAAAAACGCAGTGAATAGTGGTGAAAAAGTTTAAAAATATGTTTATAAATTTAAATATTTAAGTAACGTAAACATTTTCAAAGAACTTTACTAAAAAATTTCAAATCTAAAAACCGTTAAAAGTATCGAGTAGTATCGAGTATCCAAATCAAAAATATCGAGTAGTATCAAGTATTGAAAAGTAACGTGAATCAAGTATTGAAAAGTAACGCGAGTTAAGACACTATTTTTAGAGACGCTTAAATCATCTCGAAGAGTGATGAAATCGGCTTAAAAATTGCATCACTTAGTTTTGGGATTGCTGCACTACTCGATTCTGGCATTAGATTTTTAAAATATCGGATCCAATACGGAAGTAGTGATGGTGGAGCCAAAATATTAAAGCGCGAGTTGAAATACTACTTTCAGACACGCTTAAAACACCTTAAGGAGTGACGGAAGTGGTTTGAAAATCGTTGCATCAGATATTTAAAATTCAAAATGGCGTACGATTTTAACTCGTTCTGCAATTTGCTTTAAAAACGATACTTCAAAGGCTGTAAACGAACCTCATATTAGATTTTCTGATCTCAGAATTTAAAAATTCGTATCCAATATGGCGGATGATTTTTTTTAAGTGATAGGCTTCGTATCAATTTTTGTTTGGGAAAGTTTTGCAAATTTTTTATAATGGTGAAATAAATGTTTTTTGTTTCTTTACCAGAAATTTCCGCAAAAAAATATATTTGAGATGATATTTATATTTTACAGTTTTTGGAATCGCTAAATACGAATCTCGCATTAGATTATCAGAATTCAGAATGACGGATCCAATATCGCGGATGATCGGATTTTTATTTAAAAAAAATTCGGAAAGTTTGGTGTCGCTGAATATAAATCTGATATCAGGTTTTCAAAATACAAAATGGCGCATACAATACAGCGGATAACTTTTAATCAAGTGATCGGATTTTCACAAATAATTGTGATATCGGAAAGTTTTGGGGATCGCTGAATACGAATCAGATATCAGATTTTAAAAATTAAAAATGCCGGATGCAATATAAAAGTTAATTTTTTTTAAGTGAACGGATTTGTATTAAATACTTTATCGGAAAGTTTTTAAAATTTGATATATGATTCGTATTCAACGACTACGGAAATTTTCATTAAAAAAAAATCATACGAATCCGATCACTTTTTAAAGCATATTTTGAATTTTGACAACTTAATATCAGATTCGTATTTAGCATTACCAAGAACTGTAAAATATCATTTTGCAAAGCAAATTGGCAAACATCCTCAAAATGGTCCGCCACATTAAATCCGCTATTTTGAATTGAAATGAAAATTCTTATGCCATATTACCGTTACCTCTTAATTTGTTTTAAGCGCCTCCACAGTGGCTCCACCATCATTACCTCCATATAGCGCCACATGACTACCGAAAGTAGAGATACTCGTACTCATCTACATTTTAGGTCATGACATAAACTTCATACACGAAGCAAAAAAAAAACATAATTCGGGAAACGAAATTATCATAGTATGATTCTAGTTATCATAATTGTGATTATTACTGATTATATTATCATCACTGGCGACTATTTCATTATCATATGTGATCATAATATGGTCAGTAGGAACATATTCTGATCACTACCAATTTCAATCATAACCCCAGCAAAAATTTTAAATAGAAATCGTGCTTTCCATTGCTTCCAAAGTATCCATTAGTGTATTTTCACCGCTTTTTTAGAATTAATTCTGAAGTACTTCAATAAAAGCACTTCTTTCATTGCTTCCAAAATATCTGGTAATATATTTTAGCAGTTTCCTTAGAAGTAATCATAAAAAAATAATAATAAAAAAATTGCTAATTATTGCTTCTAAAGCATTTTTGCTATATAAGTGACCCTAAGAAATGTTTTCGATACAGTTTATTTCCAGCCAGTTGATCGCGGATTCGAATCCTGACGGAACCAATATTTTTTTGAATAATTTTTTTTTTATTATTTAGAATTAATTTGTTTAAGTCTCAATAATTTTTTTAATTCTTCAGTTTTTAAAACTAAAGCAAAAATTATGAAGAATTGCTTTTATGCACTTGTGAAAAAAAGTATTGAAAAAAATATTTAATTGCAGTGCATCTTTTGCACTTACCTAATAAGTACTTTTATGGAGAAGACTAAGACATAATATCTCGCAATGACAAAGTGGTGTTTTTATTGCAAACAATATTTATAAAAAAAAATAGCAGTACAGGGCTAATCTAGAAATCTTGAGGTCAATAACCGGTGGCGAAAATAAAAGAAACGTTCTTATCGATAACTATAGGTTTTGATTTAAAAAGTCTTTTATCGATATATGGTATATATCGATATTTAGCTAAACATTTTTCATAGATATTAAATTTGTTATCGATTAATGAAAAATCAAAATTTTAATTTATAAATTGATATTTGATTTTTCTTCTGAAACCGCTGTCATCGATAGTTCCAGAAAAAATGCCGATAACAAGCTTTTATGAAGAGAAGTAGTACCTTGATAACACTTTGTATTACAATATGGTATAATTTTGAAGAAAAATTTCTTACAAAATAAGACAAATTTTCAACAGATAAATCGATAAGAAATTTTCTTTATAAAAAATTGCTATCGACAAAAATATTTGTTTAAGCAAATTAATGATCGACTTTTCTTTGGAAAATAAAGAAAAATAGATATTTTTGATAATAAATTTTTACCAAAAAAGACAAATTTTCAATAGAACAATTTTTTGATTTTAAAATAATTTTTTAATACAATTTTCTATAGAAAAATAATTTTTCTATATAAAAAAAGCTGAAAGAATTTTTTAAAAGAAAATCACTTTAGTTAAACAATGTTTTCTATAGAAAAATTCTCTGACACACAATAATTTATAGGTATATTAAAAGAATACATCCGTATTCTCTTCTTCTATTGAATTTCTATACATCCAAAAAAAAATAACCGTAATTGCTAGTGTATTTTCAAGTAAAAGTTTGTTATATTAACAATGACATTAATTGTTTTTACGAACTGTGTTGTCGAAACCCCAATTAACTTTTTGTTAATATTACAAAATTTTAATTGAAAATGCCCCAACAATTACAAATTAGTTTTCTGTAAGGTTGTTTAATATAAAAATGTTCAGATTTTTAAGGATTTCTCTAAATCTAAGAAACTTTCAATTGAGAAAGTAACTTTGATTTGACAATTTTCTTTTATAGAAAATTTAAACTAAAATTCTGTACAATTTTCATTTTAACCACGCGTAATTAAGTGATATATATCGGGTTTGAAATCACTGGTTTTTTCATGAAATCCAGTCTGTAACAGTTTTAGTCACTGGTTTATTAAAAAATTTATATAACTATATATTTTGTAAAAACTACTTAACTATATATTTTTGGAGCTTTTTTATCTAAACTTCCATAATTTCATTTAAAATTTTAACACTTTTTTACGTTATAATATTTTGTTTTTAAAAATGTAAGAAACTTTGTTAATTTATGCTTCAAAACTTGGATATATTTATATAAGTTTACGTTTACATATAAAACATATAAAAATTTTTTTTTTTTTTTTTTCATATTAAAACAAACAAACAACACATTTTCTGTTTAGTACACAACATTTTAAAAAAGAAAATTAAAAGTATTAACAAAAAACTAAATTTAATATGAATGAATAAGAGCATTTACATAGATACAGTTAGAAAAATCAATGGATGAAATGAAGATACATATTAAAATTTTGAGGATATTAAATAAAACAATAACAAGAAAAAACTAATAAGCATATGGCAGCTTAGGCAGGCAGATTTTAATGACTAAAGAGATAATTTTATCAAGAGAGATCTCTGTTGTCCTTTTTCAAAAGTTCAAAGTCAATGAAACCTTAACATTTTTTATTTCGATTTTTTTTACTAGTTTTATATCATCAGTTTTGTATCAATCGCAGTCTATCAAGCTAAAAAGTTTATGATAATTTAAACAAATTAAAAATTTAGGTAATTTAGCTTAGGAGAGAAAAAAATTTATATAGTGCTTTCTTTTTAAAAATAGCATGGTTTTTTGTAAGGTGTATAAATGTTAACGAGGTGATTTTATTATAAGATTTTTAGAGTAAATGTATTTACAAAAGGATTTCCTTCTAAAGGATTTCCTATATAAAAGGAGTTTTAGGGTCCTATTGAAATATTGCTTAGTATACGTAGTTAAATAAAAACATGCAAATTTCTTCCATATTTATCAAAAAATATTTCAATTCTTTTAAAATTTTAAAGATCTATTAGTTTTTTAAGTGATTTTCTTTTCAGCTGTAAATTTCTTGTAAAATACAGATACACAAAATGATAACTTTACCTAAGTTTTTGCAGAAAATGCACAACTTAGGTAAGTTGTGCATTTTCACAACTAGCATAAATTATATAAAGTTGGGTGAACATAATGAAAATTTTATTTATTTAATTTTCACAATACTGCCTTTATATTTTATTTGATTTTATTTTGAATGAAATATAATCCAAAATCTTTACTATATACACTTTCACTTTTTGACAGTGGCGATATTGAGATCTGACAAACCAATATAGAAAAATAACTTCAATTTAAAAGCATTTCCAAATGCCATTTTATTCTTCGGCGGAGTGAAATTTTTATTACTTTATATGACAATTTCACACAAAATATTTTAAGAATATTCCTTTTTTGTAGAAACGACAAGCTAAAGTTTGCTAGTAAATTGGGTAAAATAGCTTTATCCAAATTTTTTGTACAAATTATTTAGGCTTTTACATTATTCAGACAAAAACTTGGTAAATTTATACAAGTTTTTGCTTGAAAATACGAAAGCTTGCATAATTTATACAAAAAACCGCACATAGAGCTATTTTACCCAAATTATTGGTAAACATTTGTTTGTGTCTGGAAGCAAGAACTTTATATTGGTGAGAGGAAGACCAGGTAATTGTTTTCTTTATTGTTTTCCTTCACCAAAAGCAAATATTATTTTTTGGTTATGTTTTAGGTCAGCCGTCACTTTTTGTTGTAAACAGTCTGCAACTGAAGATAAACGCGATGTTGTATCCTGAGAATTTTTTATATCTCGGAGTTTTGACGCAAATGTAGTATAAGATTTTTCTTTACCTAGGTAACCAAAATTAAATTGCTTTAAACGAAAATTCCGATAAACAGAGCAAATTCGGATACCAAGGCGAAAAACGTCCATTAAACATCACATAGATCGTTTAAAAATCGATTTGCTTTTAAATTACCGATCGATGTCTTTAAAAAGTCGATCAGTCTTTAATTGAGATCTTATCCAAATCGAAATGTTGTACTTTAAAAAAAACTTGTCAGAGGGTCAATTCTGTAACCTTTTAACGACAAAATTCGGTAGTTAAATTGACAACTTTTCATAGTAAACTGACAACTTAACTACCGAATTTTGTCGTTAAAAAAATAGAGAATCCCACTACAGATACCAAATGAACACCTTGTACACTCAAAAGAGTTTGTCAGTTACTGCATAACAGTTGCTTATTTAGGAATTAATAGTTATTTTTAACTGTAATGTAAGATAATGTTTTTCTTTAGAAAAATATAAAACAACTATTATCACAGTTATTTAAGAAACAACTTACCAGAAGTAATGTTTTTGCGTTGTAATCAGTAGTTGTTTTTAACTATAATTACAGTTGTTTTCTATGAAAAAACACAAAACAACTATTTTCATAGTTATTTTAAAAAGCAACTAAGGAAAAGTACTGTGTATATAATTTAATTGTAATTAAATTTCAAAAACCTTTTTATTTTTGAAATGTATTTTAATATACTTCAGAAAATAACACTTAAATTTCGGAAAATATCAATTGTAATACAGAAAATATCAACTGATATTCAAAACCACAGCAATCTATAGAAATCCACAAAATATCAATTAAAATTCAGAAATAATCAATTGATATTCAGAAAATATAAACTGATGATTTCTGCATTTGAATTGATATTTTCGGAATTACAATTGATGTTTTGCGGAAGTCAATTCATATTTTTTTAATTACAATTGATGTATTTCTGAATTTCAATTGATATTTGGCGAATTTTCTATTGATATTTTCTGAGTTTTAAACGGAAATTCTTAATTTCAATTGATATTTTCTGAACTTCAATTTATATCTTCTGAATTAAGATTGCAAAAGTTGTAGTTTTAAAGCGAATCCATACGGTTTTATGAGAAATAATATTTACTTAACATCGGGTCAATTTTTATTGTTTAAAGTCGAAATACTTCAAAATTGCAATTTCTAAAATCAAGAGCCAAAAGTTTATAAGGAGATTTACATCATTTTTGTAGTGGAGGATTCTATTGCGGTCTGGTATTATCACCTAGAATTTTACTTTTCTGAATTTCAATTTGAAAATTTGAATTTCCTTTATAATTTATTTAAAATGGCTCCTATAGAAAAACGTGTAAGTCAATACAATGTAATCGAAAATTGGTGTACTTCACATTAAAAAGAATCAGATCTGGCCATATATCATTAGATCTGATCACATCTGGGAATCTAACAAAAACTTAAACCTAATATTTACGAATATATAATTAGGCCTTTTTTAATCACTGGATTTATTTTTGGATTTATTTTATTTTCTTAAAAAATCCACATTTCGTTTTTTAATTTTCAAAATTTTATCTTTTTATGCAAATCTAACATTTATTCCTCAATATAATGTAAAAGAAATTATTTAAATTTTGCGAAAATGCAATTTCTGGAATAAAATGAAGCTTAATCCAAAACGGATTTATTTATTTTTTAAATCCATTTTGGATTAAGCTTACTTCAATTCCTGTGTTCACATTTTTACAAAATTGATTGATTTTCTTGCACATTATATTGGCGAATAAGTATTAGATTTTGATAAAAATTAGTAGTATAAATTTTGAAAATTAAAAAACAAAATATGGATTTTTTAACTAAATAAAATAAATCCAAAAATAAATCTAGTGATTAAAAAAAAGGCCTAATATGTAATATAAAGTAATTCTTTACACCAAATTTGTTTACATATTTTTATATTGGTGCCTTTGGAAACAGATAAAATGGCTAAGAGCTGCAACCATACCTGGTACCAAATCTGGGACCGAATCTGGCCATACCATTTCATATCTGGCTAAAAAAATCATCCATGTTCCAGATCACTTTATGGTGCATTTAGATAGAGAAATAATCTACTTGATTAAACTTAATCCAACTTTTTAATCATTTACACATGCATTTTTTGATTAACTTGACAGTTAAACGTTTAACTCTGTCAGTTTAAAATACCAAGGTGGCGCTGATAACGATAAACACGGAAAATGTCGGCGTTAGCAACATATTTGTCGACAGCGCCAGAATATTTTTGCGGAAACGTCTTAACGTTAATTTTCATCTGACGTTAGTGTGTATTTTTTACAGTGCTGCCAACCCTAATTATGACGAAAAACAGAGTCGCATACAATTGATAGTATGAATACAGAGTCCTTTAGAAATAGTAAAAGTTGGATTAAGTGTTTATCAAAAAGATTGAAATAGGGTTTAATCAACTTGTTTAGTGCTTGTTTAAGCAGTTAATCCGACTTTTACGGGATTAACTTTTGTGTGTAAACGCATTATTAGATATCAAAAATCTGGTACTAGATCTGATCAGATCTGCCTTTGAAGTATTTCACATATACCATATTTGATCATATGTGATCTAAATAAATTCAATCACGTCTAAATATACCTGATCAGATATGATCTTTTTACATGGATACTTACGATATGGGATACTTGTGTATAACAATTGTATATAAAATTAAAAATATCAAATTTTCAAAAAATGTTTTCTGACATACCTACATGCCACTATACTTGTGTGTACATTCGAAGTATATTGACTTGTGGCCCCTACCCATCAGAACAGAAAATGAAATATTCATTTTTTAATTAATTCGTGAATCATTCATGCATTGAATTAGCAAAATTTTGAATTAATTCTTTTCACAAAAATCACGAATTGAATGAAATTTGAATCAATTCACATGGATTTGGCAAAATGAATTGCAATTCATTTTCAATTCGTTTGAATTGAATTGATTTTGAATTAATTCAAGTTAATTAGAAAAATGAAAAATGAATTGTAATGAAATTATTTGTTGCTTCTTGAATATTAAATGTGTTTTTGTCGTTCAGCGTATGTCAAAACCGAAATAAGTAATACCTGAAGAAATAAACTCCAAACACCATGTTGATTGTAATTCATTTTTAATTCATTTGAATTAACTCAAAATCAATTCAATACATTTGAATGGGAAATGAATTGTAATTTATTTTGCGAAATTCATTTAAATTGGAAATGAGTTGCAATTCATTTGTACTGGAAATGAATTGCAATTTTTTTTCGCCAAGTTCATTTAAATTGATTCAAATTTCATTCAATTCTTTTCCTTGGTGAAAAGAACTAATTCAAAATTTAGCTAATTCGTAATGAATGGAAATCAACAAAGAATGATTCAGTTACAGCTCTGCTACCCATAACCTGGGTAAAGTAAGCCAGCTTGTGTGTAGGGTTTGAAAGTACTCGGGGATACTTGCAAGCATATACAAGTATTTAAAAAATTCCGCAAATTATTTAAATATTTTTAAGCACACAATATTAAGGCGGCGTT
Organism: Leucophora obtusa; assembly: GCA_949987735.1. Taxonomy (NCBI): domain Eukaryota; kingdom Metazoa; phylum Arthropoda; class Insecta; order Diptera; family Anthomyiidae; genus Leucophora; species Leucophora obtusa. The sequence goes on along the minus strand of OX465299.1, from coordinate 32,583,951 downwards.
ACAAAGTGTTGATTTCATAGGAAAAACTATTTTATTTCATTAAAAACAATCGTGAGTTTTTCCACCAGAGATTTTTAAAAAAGTTATACAAACGTTCACGGTGGAAGTTTCCTTATATGAAATAGTCCTCTCACTACCTAAATTATATGTCATAAAGCTATCCAAAAACAAATTGTACTAGGAGAGTTCACTGACATTTATTAGGTTAGTTTTGTGCAGGGGTTTGGCATCACCAAAAAAATAAGTTACCCAGCAAACAAAGATGATCATTAATGACTCACAAATGAGCTCCTAAAACATAAACATTTTTCCACTTTTTCCTATGAAAGTGGTCCGTCCAAAAGAGCCCCGTGTGTACTCAGAAATGACTCAGAAAAAAGAACGTATAAAATCGAAATTTTCCTCATAAATTTAAATAATTTTGTAATGTTTTTTGAGTACGAAAAATGAACCCTCATTTTGAGACGGCTTTTTTGATTGTAGAGACAACTTTTTGGGTTGTTTTCTGAGGGTTCATATTTTTTACCAAAAAAAGAGTGTTTTCAAAAAAACAATAATCATTTCTGTGAGCCATTTAAGAATCTTATTTATGAGCGCTCCGAAATTGCTTGCTGGGTATATTAAAGTCGTTATCACTAGATGGCACTTTGGTAAAAAAATATGACAATTTGCTTTTTTTTATTTAAATTTAAATAATAACAAACAACAAAGCAAAAAACAAACGAATATCATAAATTTTATTATTTGAATATATTCCGCGTTTGTTTTTTCCTTATTTTCAGCAGTTTTTGACTTTTTAAATATAGGCTCAGCTGATACTAAACTGACACTAAATAGTTGCTCAGGTAATACTAAATTCCAGCGCCCTCTACCGGTGAGTAGTGTAAGTTTTGATTTCCTATCTCTATAATTAATAGTCTCTTATTTTGGGATACGTTACTCACGGGTCGCAGAATTTAAATCATTTGTACGAATATTTGTTGATAAATAGTCATCCATATTAATTAATTTAAACCAAGTTTCATTTTTTCAGTTTTAGAGAAAAAATATTTTTTGAAAGTAATACCGAAAAATTTGCATGTTATTTTATAACTATTCTATTTATCTCAAAATTAGGCCGCATAACCCAAATTCCTATCATTAGCTATATTTACTCTTATAACACCCTCTCCGCCCGACATGGAATTACAATAGGATCTAGGACGTATTTTACCACCATCTCTACGACCACTACGACGATTAACATGTGGAGCTAAATCTTTACCTTGTTGCTGTTGTGGCTCTTTATTGTTACCATTGCCCGAGGAGGATGAATTCGAATTAGAGCGATCTTTATCCTTAAAAGAATCACTGGCTGATTGGGCCGAAGATAAACGATCATGAGATCTAGCCTTAGATATGGTATAGGTATGGAGAGAATTATTATCACCTGCTACATAACCAGGAGGTGTATCTCTAATTTGATCACAAAAATGAGCCGAAGAGTTTATGGGTAAATGAGATCTGTCATTGTGATGCGAAGAATTTTGTTGACGTTGTCGCCTGGCTATGCGTGAAGCTACCGGTGAACGTGGTATATATTGTGTGGGCATGGCATAACGCTCAGTTACCTCGGGAGAGAGATCTGGATAGGGGGCTGTGCCCGTACGAGGCTGAAATATATGAGGTCTAGGATGTGGAGGTGGTGGTGGAGTTACCTCCGAAGGTGAAAGAAATTCTGCTGGTGTTTGTTGGGGTTCATATGTGGAGGGTATTTTGGGTAGTGGTATATTTGTGGGTCTAGTCGCTTGTTGTTTTTGTGCTGGACAGGCAGAATTTTGTCTATAGGGTGTCGGGGAGTAAGCTGTATGAAATGGTAAACCATTTTGTTGATATATTATTCTTTGAGCTGGATTTAATTCATAGGGCGTTAATGGTTGTTGTAATATAGCACCATGTTCTAGTAAAATACCCGAATTATCATGATATTGCATGGGAGTACTATGAGAATTATTATTTGGACTTATATGCGAATTGTTATTCAAAGAATTTTGTGAATTTATGGAATTGTAGGAATGAGAAGAATTATTATTTTCTCCAGTTATTAATCCCCCATGCAGAGATGTGGGCGTTAGGAAATAATTTCCTGGTGTGGGTTTAGTAAAGGGTACATAAGTAACACCCTCATCGGTTTTTAAGTTATGCATGGAAAAATTATCTTCTTCAAACGACTCGTCAAATTGATTGGACGTATTTGTAGGGTTACATTCATTAAAAATTTGTGAATATTTTATATCTGGACGTTGTTGTTGTTGTGGAGTTGCCACTGCCGCTGTATTGGCTAACGAATTGGCATGTTTAAAACTACTATAACTCGAAGATTTGGGCGGTTTTGGTTTGGAATGTATGCGAGCAAAATGACCACTAGTTGAATTTTGGTGTGCACTTATTCCCGGTTGGTTATTATTTAAAGAATTGGTTAAACTATAATTACTATTACTCAAAGAACTATTAAGAGGATTTATACCACAACCACCAGAACCTATACTAGGCGTGGTATTACCTCCATGACCAGCAGAAGTCTGCCTAAAGCTGTTATCTAAATTTTGAGTAGAATTTTGTAAAGAGGCATAGGACAGAGATGGAGTAGTATCTTGTGTGGGAGATTGAGCCTGCAGCATTTGTCTCCTAGAGCCATTAACATATAATTGATGATCGGCCTTAGCAGTACTATCATCATAATACCCGGGTATAGACGACTGTTTTTGAGCCAAATCTATATTTGCTGGAAATATAGAATTTGTTGAAGTAGGTTGTACCTTACGTCCCGACTTGGGACTATATAGCATGTGGGTTAGAGAGCTACTAGTGTTGCTAGGATTAGGAGTATAACTACGACTTGAGGGTGAAATATTTGTATGCTTACGACGTTGATAACTACTACCGGTGTTATAAGGTTGAAATTGGCTACTATTACTAACCAAACTATCATTAAAGCTGCCTTCTCTTGCACCTAGTCCACCCTGTCCTGCACCTCCGACCCCTACTCCTATGCCCCTATTTCGATTTTGATGATGTGTATGTATTAAAAATGTGTTGCTGTTGCTGTTATTACTAATATTGCTATTTCTATGGCTATTGATGTTGTTAGTTGTTGTGGTTGTTGTTAGTAATTGTTGTTGTTTATGAATAGATGTTTGCTGAGAGAGAAGAGATGTGGATTTTGCTTGCAGTTGCTTTTTCGTTGCTGTTGGAGTAGTAGTGGTTGAGATGTTACTGAGATGATTGTTACTATTATTGAGTGTATTATTGTGATGATTTCTGAGTGTATGATGCTGATGCTTTTGCGAGAGCATTGTGGCACTTGCTGATGTTGGTATGCTTGTATAGCTCACGTACATTGGATGGACCACCGTGTGTTGTGGACTCTTGGCGTCACCATTCATGAAATCAACTGCAATCGTTTCCAGTAGCAGATTTATTTTTGATCATTATTTTTTTGGTTGATTTTTACAATATTTTTTGATTTTGTTACATAAAATGAAATAGAAAAAAAAGTACATTAAATGATTAAAACAATGCATTTAATGTCTTTTTTTCTTTAAGAAAACTTAAACTAATATTTTAACATGTTTGTGGGTATCTTAGGATTAGGATGTTGGATGGATTTTGGTAAATTGATGGTAGGGTATGGGATTTTAGATGTGATATGCAGGTTTATGGTACAGTTAATAGTTTAAGGCATTTGTTTTTGTTAAGGCCTTAGATTAGTCCATACTGGTCAAATACACTGTCATAATAAGTCCCTTGTGACAACCGAACTGTATTGGGGAAACTGAATTACAAGGTTGCGGCAACCGAACAAATTCGACTGGAAAAAATTCAGTTGTCACAAGGGAATTGTTATGAGAATGTACGAATAAATAATGTTTAATTGATTTTTTCGGTTGTAGAAAATTTTAAACTAAATTAAAAAATGCTCTTAATAGCCTTAGTGTAAAAAAGAGAAGGGAATCGGCATGAGTACGCGAAAATTGAGATGCAGCGTCAAACTGAAAGTTTTAAGTTTTAAGACTTTCTGTGTACAGAATATAAAAATATTTGACAGGGCATACATACAAACTCTATTTCGATGTAAAAAAGGCAACTTTATTCCGTCAATTTTACAACTGTGGAAGTGATTCCAAAATCCGTTTTATGAAACTTAAAGGTAAGGCAGGGAACTTTTCCAGATTCTAGAAAAACGGATGCTACTTTGAGGTAAATAATCAATTTCTAGCAATTTCATACTAAACTCATCGGGATTAGAACCGATATCATCAAATTTCTCTGTGCTGTTGCATTTGCATTATTTCATATTTGCATTTTCTTATTTTGAATGTTGGGTAAAAAGTAATGCTCAGAAAGTTGACCATTTTTTTCTGCAGGGCTTGCCATTCTGTTTGTAACATATTGAAATATTGCCCAACAAACAATTCGTTCCGTTAACGCACAGTTTTCGGTCCGTCATAAACGGAATCCAACTCCGTTTACGTACCGTTTTCTGGATCCGTATACGGACCAGAAAACGGAACTTAAGGAACATCGAAACTGATTCGAATCCGTTGAAAATCCGTTGAAAATCCGTCAATGACGGACCGTTTACGGACCGCAATGTCGTGTTAAAAACTGACAAGTCCGTTTAAAGTCCGTCAATGACGGACCATTTACGGACCGCTATGTCATGTTAAACAACACCGTTTGTTACGGAATCAAAACTGATGAAAAACGGTGAAGTCAGTATTCAACGGCATGGAAACGGATACAGCAAAACGGAGTCAAATGTATAGTTTTCGAAAAAACGGTTATATGGTCCGTTAATGCTCCGTTTACGTACCAGCTTTGACGGATATGTGTATTACGGCCCGTAAACGCTCCGTAAAAAACGGATTCATGATTCCGTACGTGTCGGAGAGTCCGTAAAAATGTTTCTTGGGTGGTGTAAGGACCCCATGAAGCATATACACAGAGAAAACAGATTCAAACAGAAAACATTGGGATCCCAATTTTACCAAAAACCGTTCGCGTACTACACAATTTTGTAAATGAGAGCTGTCATGGTAAAGTAATATTCTTCTTCTTCTTGCATGAAGAAGCTCAAACTTTTTTCCGTGTAAATTCGGGTAATTGTTTTTATCAGCTGTTATATTATCAGCTGAGTTCAACTAGTTCAGTTCAATTTGAACCAAAAACTTAGTTCACAACTAATATCTTTTTTAGTTCAGTAGTTAATTTCATTCATTCAGAAAGATATGTGTATCAAAATATTACAAAAATTTGTGTAAAAGTTGCAAAAGTTTCATGGTAATATTACATCTACATAAAATTAGCGACAAATTTTTGAAGAGACTTATAGAAATGTGTAAAAAGATAAATATGTTAACAAATCGAAGCTTTTGTTTAATATTAAAATCTTTTACAGGTTTAATAAACTAAATAAAAATGCTTAAGGACATTTTTATTAAAATTTTTAATTTAAAGAGGGGTTGAACAAGAAAAGCTAAGTAGATATTTCCAACTAATTGAACTAGAACTATTGACGTTTCTTTTTTTGGGCTTGAAGTATGGTTTTTCGCGTTCGCGTACTTTTTGTTAACTCTCATTTTACCGAACTTTACCAAAAAGTACGCAAATACAGCTATTATGACCACCGAATTTCTTGCCAACTGAATGGTTTGATTGCAGTAACCGAATTATTTGGTTGTCACAATCAAATGTATTCCTTACACGACTGAAATAAATAGCTTCAACCTAAATTCTGTTGTATTAATCGAATTTCCGTCACCAAAAAAATAAATATCGGTTATACCAATGAAATTAATTGGTTGGCGTGAAATTCGGTTGTCACAATGAATTTGTTTTCTCTGTGTTTATATTCAAGATTCACTATTTTTATGCAATTGTAAGTTATAATAACACCATGTCTGTCTGTCGGTTCGTCTGCTGAAATAAAAATCACGATGCGAAGACACAAGGGGGAGTTCTCGTCTTCATGCAGATTAACATCCTCCCGAGCACTTTGGTATTGAAAACACTGTGAGACAAATGGTAGGGGTCAGTGATCGGGAAGGGTTCAAACTACCGGGGAAAGTTATATCGGTAAAAAAGAAGTTATACGTGTCCCGGCGTTTCGCTGGGTCACCCCTAGGAATCGAGATATATCGATTTGACCTTTGGTGGTCTTTTTTTTGACATAACTCGAGAACCACTAGTCCGATTTTGCTCAAACAATTTTAAAAATATTAAAAATTACAAATATTTATCTCGATTCCTAGGGGTGACCCAGCGAAACGCCGGGACACGTATAACTTGTTTTTGGCCGATATAACATTTCCCGTTGGTTTCATCCCATCCCGATTTTGACTGTCGCATAGTGAAATGAGCAAAAAAATTTACACCAGACACCTAGAGGTGAATAATATTTTATATGCACCTAAAAATTTTTTCTACCTGCAAATTTTTTTTAAAAGAAATTTTTTTAACCATAAAAATGGTTTTCGCATTTAAAAGAAAAATTTTGCATTTACAAATAGTTTTATTTTCACCTCTATGTTTTCTCAAACTTTGTTTTTTATATTTATACTCATAGAAAAAAATATATAAAAACAGCAATAAAGCAACTAAAGGTTAATTAAAAATGACTCTGCAGAAAAAACTGCTGAAATTAGCAGATTGTTTAGCTAAATACTAGTAAAATAAAAACAGCAAAAATAAAACTGTTAAATTTACAGAATTTTAGTTGTATTTAAGTTGAATTGTAGTTAGTTGAAAATGGTAAATTATACTGTAAAATCTGCATAAATATTTGCAAAATATTAGTAGACTAAAAATAGCAAAAACAAATTGTTATATCTACAAAATTTTTGTTATTTTTTTAAGCTAAATTTAGTTGAATGCAAATAGTAGTCTGTCCTGCTAAAATCAGCCGAAATATTTGCTAAAAAAAATTGTAAACCGCTGTTTTCAAAAGGCTCGATTTTTATTTGCATTAGCCCATTTACGCCCACTGAACTAATATGAATACACCTGAGTTTTTACGATTTTTTTCTGAGACTATTGATTCAGTAACTTAAGCGGAATACTTTTCTGACAGCCAACTAAATTTGAAATTCAAAAAACGACAGCTTTTTTCTTATCTAGAAATTTTTATGCCGTTTAAATTAACCTTATTTGACAGTAATTCAAAAATGGAAAATATGTGCAAAATTTTTCATAAAGCAAAAATTTTAAATGTTGAAATTTTTAATAAAATGTTCTGAAATTTTTTAGGAGTGTTTATTATTTATTCAGGCACTAACTAAATCTCTTGATTCTTCAAAATTTTGAAATTCTGTTCTGTTTTTCTCTTTTTGTTCTTTGCCTATTTCCAAGGATATCTTACAATTTTTTTTCAATTCTGATTTTACTCTTTCCTATTTGACGTCTTTGCCGCTTATATAAATATATTTTTATTGAATTCTCTCCGCCAGATTTAATTTTTGGCTTTAATGGGTTAAAAATAAACAATCGGAGAAAATTGGAAATTTTTAATTTTTCTTGTGCTTTTTTAGGCTACTAATTATTTAGCAAAATATTTTTCTGATTTTAGCAGATTAGGTATTAAAAAAAATTAGCTCAAATATAACTAAAATTCTGTATATTTAACAGTTTTATTTTTTCTGTTCCTATTTTACAGCAGTTTTTTCTGTAAGGTAATCTTTAACTAATTTTTATAAGTTTTAGCTAAATTTTTTAAAACTTTTTTCTGTTAGTGTATTAAATATTTATAATAAAGACACTGTAGAGGGTATAAAAAAATTCGGTAAAGCCGAATTTAATGCTTTTGTTTATTGTTTAAAGTTTTGATTCAGAAAACTTTGAAATAAACAATGGACTGATCGGAAAATCATCACTGCTCCACATATGATCGGCATCTGTGTTTAATTTTCGTTGATGATACAAATCACTTGACTCACAGCATCAGCCATTTTTGTGATGCGTATTTGATATTTACTTTTGCTTTAGTGATGCACTGTGACATTTGCAGTGTTGCAAGCTAATTAGAGTATTCAAAACCGAAAACCGGTTCTTTCATTTCATTTTTAAAAAACCGACTGGTTTCGGGTTTTATCTAAATTCGTGTAAACCGAAACCTAGTTTTTTAGTCTCGGTCAATCGATTTTTTAAGTAGTAATAACTAAAGCTTGGTGAAGTTGTTAAAATAGTCCTTTTCAACTTTCAAAAATTTACCAAGCTGACTGAAAATGCTTAAAAATTCAAAGTTAGCATATAGAATTAAGACATCAAATTGACGACATCTCGCAAAAAGTAGTATTTTGATAAAGTCTTCTACTAAATAATAAAAAGATTTACATTTTACTGCTAAATTATCAATCCTAATTTTCATTAATTTCACACTTAAGTTAACCAATGGAGAGCGTCATACGATTTCTTATCGAAACATCAATTTTTCAGAAAGCTTTTCGGCAATCTTTTCCACTGGCGTCAAATTAAAAACGCTTAAGGTATAATTAGTTTGTACGTAACGTGCCGTGACGAATCAGCTGATTTGTTTTTGTTCTATGAAAAAGCATTCGAGTCGTTAGTTTGTCTGTAATGTAACGTTCCGTGCCGGATGAACCTGTTGAAAACAGAATTTTGGTTATCTGTTAAGTGACAGCGAGTTGACAGCTGAGATTTTGAGATCTGCGACGAATGGCTTAAACCGGCTAAGCCGAGTCGCCATCTAATTTTAGTCACCGCCGTCGTCGAAAATTTTTATATACGATAAAAATCTAAAAATAATAATTTTTTTTTAATTTTCTTTTTTTACCGTTAAGCCGATGTTTTGTTTATGTCAACTTCGTTGGCTAGCTGATCAGCTTTAGGCTCACAGTCAGCTTTTAAGACGCCGCTGCAACCGATTAATCTAGTCCGCGCAGATCTCTGCTAAGAAAAACAACATTAAACAGCTGATACGTTGTTACGGAAAAGACTAACCAGAGAACGAAGTCGAGCGACTCAAAGAAGCGGCGAAGCCGCCGCCGATTTTTTTTTTGGTATTTCAGCCGCCGCCGAAGTAATCGGCTGATTTCGGCTATAAATGTTAAGTGGATAGAGTCGGCTAAGCCGATTATTTTAACACATTTATATTTTTTTAAGATTTTATTTACAAAAAATTAGAATTAGAAATTAAAGAATATTTTGCTACTCAAGTCAACGAAACTGAATCCATTGATTGGTCGCAAAAGCATAAAAAAGTATTAAAAAGAATACAAATGTAGCTCAACTGGCCAATGTTTGTTTTGGAGTAAGCTTTTTCTGCAGCAGGGAACTGTTTGAATGAGAAAAGAAGTAGACTGACTCCTAGAGCTTTACATAAACAATTATTTGTGCACGACAACAGGAACATAGTAAAACCGTTACTATCGACCTAAACTAATTCATCGTAGAATTCATTCAAACTAATTCAATATTCTAACTAATTCATCGACCTCATCATAATGATATATTGTTATATGTATGCACAGCGCGTGCTACGGGGTCAGTTTTTCGATCAAGTGTTTATTATGGAGACATTTGGTTAGTTTGGGGACTGTCCCCAAACTCTTCCTAGGTCTAGCGCATAGTATCAAGACATTTGTGACTCATATACAGCATAGTTTGGTCACATTTTTGGCCATGTCTCCGAACTATGCGCACCACATACATATATATACATATTTCTATTATAATCCCAGCAAGCATGGCAATACGAAGAAAATTCCGCGATCATATTGCCACGAAGAAAATATTGACGACAATATCAATTTCGTATTGCGAAAGTTTCCTCCGTCGAGAACAACTACTACCCGAAAGCAATACGATTTATTTTTTCATTGTTAAATTTAAGCCTGAAAAAAAATATCTGCATACATAATCCACTGACCAACACATTAATTATCTTGATTTCATCGCAACCGATTTTTTACACTCATTAAATCTTGATTTTTTCGAGGAATTTGTTTCCTATGTATCTGTTGGTTGTTTTTGTACAAATTTTGTTTTAATTTTTTCCAAAATGACATAAAAATTTCGAACAAATTTTCTTTATCTTCCGCAATACTATAATTATAAATTATGAAAAAAAATTAAATTTTTGAATAATTTTTTCAAAATATCACCGAATTATCTTCCAAATGATAAAAGGGAGACAATTTCAAAATACTACTTGATTACTTTCATTCAAATGAAAACTAGAAGATATCTTCCAAATGCTTGCAGGGAATGCTATAAGCAATACAAGCCTGAATTTTTCTTTGTTTTACTCTTTTTAATAAATTAAAAACCTTATTTAAAATTTTTCAAAAAATGTCGGCTGCAGTCGACTTTCAGCCGCCGCCGGCTATAATTTTGATCAGCCGCCGCCGCCGACAATTTCTTATCGGCTTCGTTCTCTGAGACTAACTACACAAAAGAGCCATCCGGCACGGCACGTTACAGAACGCAAAAACTAATGGAGCCTTTAATCTGACGAGAAAAGTGTCAAATTGACAACAGTGCATTTCAGATGTTTTTGCAGACAAATTTTTCAATGCAAGAAATGTAGAAACATTTTTTCAAATAAACGACAAAAACGATACAGTTTCATATGAATCTGTACTTTTTAAAAATATTACAAATCCTTCAAAACGTTTTTTGTTTCTAACCAGGAAAATTTTCTGTTCCAAAGAATCGGTTGTAGGATAGCTACTTTTCCTTTACAATCCCTTCTACTGTCAACTCTAACACCGATGGTTTTAGTTTGAAATTGTCCAAAGTGGAACTAGTTGCCTTAGAATCAGTTCTGGAACTAGTTCTAGAATTGATTCTCCGTAAATCATACCTTCCATATAAGATCCGTTTAACTGGTTCCGGGACCAGTTCCGTGGAATCGGTTGCAGTGGAACCAGTTGCAGAATTGGTTTGGTGGGCAACCGACTGTAAAAAGTTTTCCTAAAAATCGAATAAACCGCTTAACCGGTGTTTTGAATACTCTGAAGCTGATGCTTTTTTCGAATAGACTTAAAGTCAAAATATACTATCACCCAAAATGCTATATATCAAATAAATGTCGGGTTTAAATTTTTCTATAGTATGGCTCAATATTATTTTAAATTTTCCACTGCAACCAAAAAAATTTTAAACTTGTAATTTTTATAAAAGAGTCCACGGGGATATATCTAAGGCCTTAAGTGATATTAATTTAATAATTTACAATAAATTTTGAATAAAGTTTTTTTATGAGTAATAGTTTAACTCTTTATATACGAGTATTTAGTTATGATGAATTTCAGACAATAAGTACACACAATACAATAAAAATTAAAACAAATAAAAATCAAGCAACATAAATAATAATTGTAATAATATTAAGGGTAATCACAGCAAGTGTTGCGAAAGTCATAATTTATACCAAACATAAAAAAACATCAACTCAAATTTTCCATTTTATGTAGTGGAATATAAAATTCAATAATTTTAAATGCATATAATTAAATGATATTTAAAATTTTACTTAATTTTTTTATGACTTTTATAACAATTAATGTCGCACTACCCATAATTAATATATTTGTTTATAAATATTTGTTAAATGATACAGTATTATAAATATTATTATGTTCAATAGTTTGCTATTAAAACATAACTAAATTTGTTTTTGTTGCATGTATTTACAATCAAATTATTAAATATTTAAAATATATTTAGTTTAATAAACACACAATTTAAAGGATGATAACAATCGTTTTGAATAATGAATAAATAATAACTACTTAAACAATGATAAACAAATATAAATTGATACACATTAAAATGACACATAATTAAATATTGAAATATTTGAATTGACAATTTTGATGGACATTTTATTGGCAGTTATTGATAAAGCAAGAATTAGTATCTAAAAAAAGGATAAACTTTTTTAGGAGGCATGCACAAAGCAAAAATAAAAATCATGCTAATTTTACTTGGTATAATTAAGACATTCACAGTAATCACTTTGTTTGAATCACTTACTGACTGTGAATGCCCATTATGTTTCAATTAAATACTAAGTTTGAGGTTTCAAAGGCAGTAAAATACTACTCATGAGTACATTATTAGAAGTATTCCAAAACACAGTACGAGAAATTTCGGTAACTTGTTTTAGGACATATTACAGAACTAAGCTTGGATATGTCTCCGACATATTACCTAGTGTCTTGACATGCAATAAAATGATAGCAAGCAAAAATGATTTCATCTCAAGTGAAGACACTCAATTTCAATTTTATTACAATATCATGATATCGCTGACATGCAAGCGGCTCTTGCAATGATGCCTGCCATGAAATGACACTTTTTGTTTTAATTTTGTAATAACAAAACAACAGAAAATTTGCTAAAAAAAAGTATGGAAAAGTATTTAATTCTTTATTATTTGTAGATAATAATTAATGTTTGATAAAATTTTGTGTTTTTCGAAGAAAAATTTATGATATTTCTTAGCCATGAAATGGTCAAGTGTTCTCCACCACTTTGCAATTGATATCATTTTGACGTTTCTCCGCAATGGTTTTTACATTTCATATCATATAATTTATTGCATTTGAAGACCCGGGTTATATGGGGCCAATTGCAAATAGAATTTCATAAAAGCCGAACATTTTTGTAAACACCATTTCGATTTATAAATGATGGGTAATTTGCGTTAAAAGACTCTGAATCTAACGTGTTTCGAGGGAAAAATCTTCTCAGAATATGAAGCTCGATTTAATTTTAAATATTATTATAACATTTATTGTTAACAATATGTTAAAAAAATAATATTATTTTATTTTTTGGCGACATTAAGTAATTCATTTGGTAGTTTTGTGAAGACCCAAATTTGGTCACACACTTAATGCCGAAGCTTAGGTAATAACGGTGTTGGATTACATCTGACAGGCAGGACAATGAAACGAAAGGAGGACCGGCTGGAGAAGAAAACGAAGAGAGAACAGGCAGGAAAAAGAAACGAAGAGAGAACAGGCAGAGAGAGGACAGGCAGGTGGAGGAACAAAGCGAGAGAATAGATGTATGGGAACAAGGTGATAAAATAAACAAGAACTGAAATAGCAGCCTTTGGTATTAATCATTTTGTTTACGAACTAAACAAGGTGTTTACGAACTAATTGTGCGATGCCATTAGGTCGTCTAAAATTTGAGAATTTTTAGCTGCGACAAAATTACGTAGATGCTGCAACAGGAGCTATAAAAGAAGGGAGCATAGAGGCATTGAGGAAGACTTGCGAAGTCTACTGCGAGGTGAACAAGTTTTTGCTTTTGGTGCATTACCTACCGTCAAGTGGACAAGATCTTTGTGATTAATCAACAGTAAAGTGAACAGGATCGTTTGTGATTTATCAACAGTCAAGTGAACAGGATCTTTTGTGATTGATCAACAGTCAAGTGAACAGGATATTTTGTTACTTATTAACAGTCAGGTGAACAGGACCTTTTGTGATTTATCAACAGTCAAATGAACAGGATCTTTTGTGATTTACCAACAGTCAAGTGAAGATCCTGTTCAGTCAAATGAACAAGATCTTTTGTGATTTACCAAGAGTCAAGTGAACAGGATCTTTTGTGATTTATTAACGGTCAAGTGAACAGGACCTTTTGTGATTCATCAACAGTCAAGTGAACAGGATATTTTGTGACTTATTAACAGTCAGGTGAACAGGATCTTTTGTGATTTACCAACAGTCAAGTGAAGATCGCATTTAGTCAAATGAACAGGATATTTTGTGATTTACCAAGAGTCAAGTGAACAGGATCTTTTGTAATATATCAACAGTCAAATGAACAGGATTTTTTATGATGGATCAACATTCAAGTGAACAGGATCTTTTGCGACAGGGGCTGGATTACATCCAGGGAGATTAGTGTGGATAACATCTGCAACATAATAGCGACAGAAACTGTATTACATCCAGAGATATTAGTGCGGGTTAGATCTGTAGCATAGTAACGACAGGAGCTGGATTACATCCAGAGATATTAGTGCGCATCACATCTGCCGCAAGGCCAATTCACGAAAAAATAGATGGAAGTATTCGGTCACGCCAGAGCGAAACTCACCGAAGAGCATTAGAGGGAGAACAGCCAACATCGAAGGAAGAAGCCGAACGAAAGCTAAGAGGCGGTTGCGGCAGAACCGGCATAGTATAAAAATAAAGCATCCACGTTGTATAGAACATATCTAATATAGCAAAAAATAAAGAAAAATAGTGACTGTGGAAATAAATATACAAGAACGGTACAATTCCGTTGTGACAACAGATTTTTGTTCTAACCGAATTGACTCGTGTGTCACAACCTCAAAATAACCCCATCATTCGGTTGTCACAATAAATGCCAACCAAATTCGATTGGGACAACTGAATTCCGTAGTAAAGAAATTCGACTGTCAAACCAGAATTATTATGAGAGTGTACTTGATAAGCGAGTATCGCGAAGAGGAACTTGGGATGAATTCACTTATCTCAGCAAAACTCTTTCCATGGTAATATATATAGAAAATGTTCTCCCAAAACAACAATACATCTATAGTGGAAATCTAACATAAATCAAAGTATCATCCGTATTCTAAACTTTATAACAATGACAAAATTGTGACAACAATGGCCATTCACCTCAGTGTTGTCATATAAGGTGTGTTTGGGTACTTTTCCAGTAAAGTCCAGTAAAAATTACTCAGTAACAAATTTACAGAGAGTAAGGCAAAATTTACTTTCAAAAAGAAAAATATCTAAAAATGTACGCAAACAGAAAAATTGTAAGAATTAGTAAAATACTGCTGCCAACTTCTTCCGTAAAAATATCGCTAAATAAAACTAAAAAATCACTAGAAAATATCTAAATTATAAAAAAAATTAAATAGCGATAAATCCCTAAATTGCACAAACTTTTTAGGTTCTGTTGAAAAATTTCACAAAAATAGCTATATTTTTCAAACTTCTTAAAACTTTCTTAAAAAATTATTGATACATCGCCAAATTTTTCGAACATTTTTGTTTTCCATAAAAATTTACCGATAAATCGCTGAATAATAATGATTCAAAAATTCTGTCAAGGAAATAAATATAAAAAAATGCTAAGAAAACGTGAAGACTGTCTTAAAAAGAAAAATCGCTAGTTTTCCCGCTAATAGCTAAATTATATTTTATCCCCCTAAACGAGTTAAAGTATCGCTAGATTTGCCGAGAAAATAGCTAAATTGGCAACAGTTATTAAAATAGCTGATTGCGAAATAAACCTTTTCAAATTATTGTATTAATAAATAAAACCTAATAAAATGATCACTTATATACTTACTCCTTCCATCGTAAATAAGCTTATATTTAAATATTTTTTATTTTTACAAAAAATTATTTCAAAATTATTTAGACAAATGTTTTGTTTCTTCAATCATATGTTTTAAATCATATGTTTTTTTTCTTACAAATTCTTACTAGCAAAAATTCATCCAGTAAAAACTTGTAAGTTCTCTGGTATTGAACTGTCACTTTACCCTCTATTTTTCCTCTCTCCTTACTGAGTAATTGTGTAAACAAACACCTTCCAGTAAAAACTTGTACAAATTTGTACGAATTTGTATAAATTTTCGGGTACGCAAACACACTTATAGATTAGAATAAGGGTGTATAAATAATTTTATCTGGCAACACTGCTAAATAACCCATATTTTATTAATCAAAACATATTTTGCAACCGTTATTTCTAATATTTTATAGGGGTTATCTATATTTTTGCTTTAAAACTTACATCCATTTAAAGTATCAAATGAAAGGTAAATATTAAAGAAATATCTTATTGTACCGTATCTTATATGCATCATTATATGATCCATTTATCTTTCAATTTCAGTTTGGATGGTGATAATAAAGCAGTATTTTTGTTCATTTTCGATGTGACTGTTATAATATAATTACAACACAGCCCTTAGCTTAGCACAGTTGTCACAATTAAATATGATTTTTAAACCATCTGGTAACACTAATTAATGTATTTAACTTAACTAATTTTTTATAAATCAACCTAAAATTCTTAAACCTAACCTTAGTATTTAATTATAACCATTATTTTTAAAACAAATCTCTAGCGACCAAAGTGTTAGTATTTAATTTAAAAAAATTTAAACATCACAAAACACAATAAACAATTAAATAAATTATTATCATAACTACATACGCGTACATACAAATATTATTAAATATATTTATATTTGTTTTAAATGATGAAATCAAAAAATGAGTATAATTAATACTAATTAATAAATGAAATAGGGAGGTGATAATAGAGTAGTATGAATGTTTGAGAAAGTATTATGAAACCCACAAGCAGTTTTTTTAAAAATGAAAAACAAAAAAATATTTATAATAATAAATATTAACATGTAAAGTCTTTTGTTTATTTTGTTTCCTGAAAATAAAGGATGTAACTGTATATTTTTTGCAGTTTTAACAAAATTGTTCTTGTTTAAAATAATAAAATCACATAGATAAGAAATCATTAAATATGCATATAAATATATAAAAAAAAATAAATAAAAGGGTTTGTCTATACGACAAACAATCATGTCAAGGTAATATCGTGTTGTCAACGGAAATTACAATTTTATTTCCGTTATGTTTGCACTTGGGCGTCAAAAAGAAAATAACAATCTAACGTAGTAATAGTCGCAGTAGTAGTTGAGGGTGATTTATGTTGCAATATTTTATACATATGTGGTGCCTACTACAAACTATATTTTTTTTTTTTTTTGTTTTTACCACCGTAAAATGGAAACATTATTACAGTTTTATTTTTTGTGAATATTTATATACGTATTGTCAATATTTACCAAAAGATAAAAATAAAAACCCACTGAAGAACAGACAACAACATATGGTGGTATCAATTCCTTGTGTACTAAGAACAAAAAAAAACGATAAAACAGTGGTAGGTATTTAAAAAGATATTGTAAAACATTTTAGTTTTGTATTAAATTATTAAAATATTTATTAGTATTTTATTCAAAGGTTAAAAAACTCATGGTCTAATATTATGATTTAAAATTCTTATTTTCAATTTTAAGTTTGATTCCTTTAGACAATAAATAATTATAAGGCTGTTATAAAAATCGACGACATAAAAATTATAAAAATAAATATATGTACGACTTTTTTATCCCTTATACATTCAACTCTCTACCAGCTTTCCAGCAGATGCCGAAAACTGTTCTAAATCTAAATACACTACGCAAATATTATTGCCAGTATTATCGCCATTTTGCCCTACACCATACAATAAAATGTACAATACTCTTGCACAAGATATGGCACCACTGTTTTCTTCTATATAAAAATGGCACAATATGACCTACACACTACAAACTATTTTTCACTTTTCATGGTTGTGCAATAAGAATCAAATCCGTTTTGATTTTTCCAATGTATTGTACAACCTTCCAATGTGACATTAACACTGGAAATTTTTTCAACAATACCAAAAGTTGCACAAGAATATTGCGTAGTGTATGGTCAGCTTAACATCTCGCAATTACAGTGCTGCCATATTTGAAGCCCTCCATGTTGCCATATTTGAAGCCAGCCAAACCAACACATTAACCCATTTTTTATCAAACATTGAATCCGTGGTCCGATTTTGTTGAAATTTAAACTATGTATTAGAGGCCAGTATGAATGTTTTGCAAGACATTCACAAAACATTTTCTTACACAACACCAAAATATTTTTTTTGTTTCCTGTTTTATTTATTTTTTTTTTTTTGTAATGATCTGAATTTTAACATCTTGTAAATAACTACCAATAAGTAAAATGGTAAATTTTTGTTATATTTAGTATTAAAAATCGTCAAATCTCTCATCAGCACATGCAAGAGAATGTCTTGTAAGACATTCATTGAGCCCTCTACTATGTATATGCTGCTTAGACTTCAATATGAAAAATTCCCCAACAGAAAAAGAAAATATGTATGTCTAGTGTCGTTGGAATGAGACGTGTCTTTAAAAAAGACACGTTGGTAAAATGTGTTTACTATTTCTTACAATCTTAAGAAAAAGTAAAAAAAAACCGATTTTAATAAAACTTTTTGATTGAAAATAATCAAAGTGTACAAAAAAATGTAAACATTGATAAAATTTTTATAGTTGTTTGGAGGTCGGGCTAGTTCTAAATTTCTCCCCTGACACGGATTTCGTCGATTATCAATGCAAAAGTAGGTAGAGCATTGAATTAACATTGAATTTCAATTGAAAATCATTGAATTTCAATTGAAAATCCAATTCGAAATCTATATCGCTTAAATTAGAAAATTTGACAATTGAATAGTATTTGGATAGGCCAACAACAATTTTTTTTTGTAAACAAATTAACCTTACAAAATAACCAAAATTAAGAAATTTTCTAAAAACAGTTCATTTAATGCCGGAACACAAAATTCATTTACCATACATTATCAAAAATACACTGTTATATTTGCTAAGAAATATCTTTTAATATAGGGATGATTAGTTCAAAGCAACAAATATTTTCAATAAGCGTGTTCGTTTACTTACTACAAGTTACTTTTTTTACTACAGCTGGAAAAATTCAATACAAAAAGTAAACAAAACTTTTCAATGGTATTGTAGTAAAAATAGTAAGAATTTTGAGTAAACGAACACACTGAATGTTTTGTCAGTGATCTTGCCAAAGTCATCAAATGATTTTTCATAGTTTTTCTTCGCCGCATACAAAAAATTTTTTTTTTTAATTTTGAGCTTATAATATTGGTTACAGTTAAAAATTAACCCCTAAATTCATAAACGCTTTGTAAAATTATAGGAGGTTTATTGAACAAATATTGTATGAAAATGACGTTTTGTAAACCTGCTTTAACTTTACAAAGCATTTATGAATTGAGGGGTAAAGATTTTATTAGGTTATTTCCTACTATTTTTAAGTTACTAAAATGTATTATTTATTAATTTTTATAACATAAACAGTAGGGACATAACTTTTTGCAATTTTTTCAAATATCAGTTCTCCCAAAGCAAAATCAGGTAGAACATGAAAAAATATTAAGAACTATGAAGTTTTATATAAATGATTTTTTTTTTATTTAAAAAAAAGTAATATTTCACTCCAAATTAGTAATCTTTTACTAATTTTCTATAAATCACTTCCCACAATTTTGAAAAGAAAATTTTACCAAATCGAGCTACTAATGCAATATTTGAAAATTTTAGGCATTTTAAATCACTTTCGGTGCGGGAGGTTTTTCAACCAAATTGATTAAAAAAAAATGTTTTTATAATCAGGACAATATTATCTATTAGATTTTGCTTTGGAAGCTTACACCTCAAAAATAGTTATACCCCTAGTAAACAGCTGCTAAATGTTGCCACTTTTTTTGCAAACATGGGAGAAAATTGGATTTCGATGAGATTTCGACGAAATCTAAATTAAATTGGGATTTCATTCATTCGTATGGGAAATCTGATTGAAATATCAAATTTTTATTTGATTTCCATCAAAATGTATTGAAATCTATTTTTAACTCGATTTCGATCGTAATGTAAATTCGCTATTAGACACATATCCCTACCAAATTTCAGATATCTATCACCGCCAGGTTTGATGTTGTTGTTACTTTTATGGACTATCAAGGTGTAGGATCAAATGATAACGGATTCGATTAGAAAATTTTTGGATAATGGTAAAAATGTAGTTCTTCTTTCACTGGATTTATCTAAAGCTTTTGACCGAGTGATACATTCGAAACTTGTGGACAAACTGTTTAATTTGTTTGATTTTTCATCACAAGCTTGTAAACTTATATCCTCTTATCTGAGTTGTAGAAGTCAGTTTGTTTCGATTGGCGATTCTTTTTCATTAACGAAACCAATAACCAGTGGTGTACCTCAGGGGTCTGTTATTGGCCCACTACTGTTCATGATTTACTTGAATGATCTTCTTACATTTGCGAATGGTCTATCATGTCAGTCTTACGTTTATGCGGATGATGTTCAGTTTCTTTGCTATGCCGATTCGCAATTTGTAGATGTCTTGGAAGAGGGTGTAAATTTCATCATACATGAGGTTATATCTTGGTCTTCTGGCAATGGTTTTGTTGTCAATCCAAGAAAGACGAAGTTAATGGGTTTTGGTTTCGATACTGATAATATAATGGTTACTCTCGATGGCATGAGAGTTGAATTTGTGGATAAGATTAAATGCCTTGGAGTTTTAATTGACAATCATTTAAATTTCTCATCGCATATTAATAACGTTTCTTCGAAAATATCATTCTTGTTGAGAAGGTTGTATTCTCTTGACTTATATCTGCCTCTTTCAATTAGGATGCGTGTGGCACATGCCTTGTTGATGCCTCATATATTATATTGTGTCGAGGTATTTTCTGGTACCACAGGCGGTGAATTTAATAGGTTTACCAAGATTTTCAATAGAATTATTAGATATGTTTTTGGCCTAAGACTTCGCTCTCATGTGACTCCGTACGTAATCCAATTTCTTGGGTGCTCTTTTGTTAATTATGTAGGTATGAGGTTATTGATATTTTTTTACAAAGCAATGGTTAATGGGTTTCCGGACTATATAGTTGACAACTTTCTTTTGTCCAACTCGGAAAGAAACCCCCAACTGGTTTATCCAACACATCATACTACTATGTACGAGCGATCATTTCAGATTAGGCTTTCAAGAATATGGAACGATCTACCTCTATACCTGAGAGGTTTTGCTTTTTCACCCCAGGTCTTTAGGCGAAAGCTTAAGGATTATGTAGCTATTCATGAGTTATAGCTTTTTATTTGTGCTACTATTTTTATCTCTCTCGATCTTTTCTTTTTTTATTATCGCTGCACTTAGGAAAATCTGGTGATTGTATTATTTTTTTTTTTAAATATCTATTTATATTATTCAAGATAATGTTTTCGGTATTTTTTTTTATATGATAGTTTTACTGTATTTTTTACTTATTTTTTTTATTATTTATTTTTATTATTATTTATTTTTATTATTATTTATTTTTATTATTATTTTTTTATTATTATCTTTATTTAAATTATTTTTTTGTAGTAGCTTTTATTAATCATATATGGCCCCAGGGCTTTGGTTATGTAATTTGAAGTAAATAAATGCTGTATTTATTATTAAAAAAAAAAAAAAAAAAACTGGCTGGCAAAAACAGTATAAAAATTAAACATAATAGGCGTGTTCGTTTACTCACTACAAGTTACTACTACTACACTTAAAAAATAAGTTAGTAGAAAAACTATATGGGCACTAGGTCTAAACATGGACCGATTTTAACCAAAATCAATAGGCTTCGTCCTTAGGCCGACATAGGTCGGTGTAATAAATTTCATCAAAATGGACAGACAGACGGGCGGAGGGGCGGAGGGACGGACGTTAAGTCGAAATAAAACGTGATTCTGAGTATACTATAAGGTGGATCTAGGTCCGATATTTTTTGGTGTTACAAACATCAGTACAAACTTATTATACACTGACCACGTAGTGGTGTAGAGTATAATTAGTAAAAACGTCTTGTATATCAAGTGTACTAGTTTTCAGCACTTTTTTTCCCCGAAATTCCGTTTTCAGCTAAATTTTTAGTTAAATTTTTTAGCATTAAACTAATTGTGAACTAATGTAGCGTGGCCGACAACCAAATAAACAAGATATAGATGTCAGAGCTTGTCTGAATGTAGTACAGACAATGGAAATGATAATTAAAAAAAACAACTCTACACAATTTCTATATTTAAATTTTCACCAAATAAATTAACTAAAGTAAAATTTTTGTACAAAATTTTTCTTCAGTTTTTTCAGTCTACTAATATTCAGCAAAGAGTTTAGTGATTTTAGCAAGGATTTTTTTTCATTTGCAATCGACTAAGTTTTAGCAAAACTTTTGCTGAGATTACTAGTTTTGGTAAAAATCAGCTCGCTGATTTTCAACAAACATCTTTTGCTGAAATTACCTACCTTTTTGCAAGCACGCTCCCGACTAAAAATTTGCTGACACAGCAACATTTTTTGCTGACTTTACTGACTTTTTTCTGAGTGTACTATTTTGTAAACTAGTCTATTTAAATACTTTCCCACTTTTTCATTTTCAGCCTTCTGTTCTACTTTTTAAACCACTGTTTATTGTTTTCAAAATCCTTGACGGTTTTTTTTTGTCTTCTATGGCTGCCTTTCAGAAAGTATATAATAAAAGGCAGCTTTAAAATTAACGTATAGAAATCTATATAGTACTTAAACATATGTACTCGTATGTATAGTTCGACTTGTGGGTGATTAAATACATGGATGATAGTACCACATCATACATCATTATATGCAAAAAAAAAAAAAAAAAAAAAAAAAAAAAAAAAACTTGACATTTGACTTGTTTTCATTAAACTCATCAAAAACAAAATGAAACAAAAGACCTTTGCATGTTGTATTCTTTTAAAATAAATTAAGATAAAATAGTATTAATTAATACTTAAAAATATAATAAAAATAAAAAAATTTGAAACTTACATCTGTCATCTTCATCAAGGAATATATAACTTATTAAAATGGCTCCCAAAATACCAAAGAACTAGAAAGGAGAGAAAAATTTAAGAATTTTATTATTTAAGAAATTTTGCATAATGATTACCGCTAATATACATTGTACCCCTGAGTGCACAACCTCCACTATATCATAGGTTAGTAAACAATCATCCACACTTTCGGGACGTATAGGACGATAAGGATCCTCTGAGGTTATATTTGTATTATAAATGGGTTTGCAGCCATAACCATTAACTTCAAACCAGGAGACACTACCGGTACCTAAATTTAATAAATCACTATCCTAAGAAATTTATGGGAGAAAGAGAGAAAATAATTATTATGAAGTTATAATTTTAGTAAAAATATCAATAACACTGTGCAACACTAATTCGAGAGAGTGGATAATTCTAACGGCACACGAAAGAATTCAGTTTGTGTAGTAAAACTCCCACAGCGTTTAGCACTGGTAGGCAAAACTTTTATGTTATCGATAAATAAAAGTTACAATTTATTTGTTATAAAGTGTAATTTTAAGTATATTGTGTTAAGGCACCTACGCTAATACAAAAATGTTGTCAAAACTAATAGAAATTACTTAAAAATAACCTGGAGGAAAAAACTGCTGAAATTAGCAGATTATTTTTGATATATATGTATGTAAAGCGCATAGTTCGGGGACATAGCCAAAAATGTGCCCAAACTATGCTGCCCGTACTATGCGCTAGATCTAGGAAGAATTTTAGGATAGTCCCCAAACTAACCAAATGTCTACATACTAAACCATATATCGAAAAACTCTCTCCGTAGCATGCGCTGTGCATACAAATTACTAATAGGGAATTTACATTGTTAAATTTTTCACTAGATTTCGTTTTGAAATCCAATTCGAAATCTATATCGTTTACATTAGAATATTTGACAGATGAATGGGATTTCGATTGACCAACAACAATTTTATTGTAAACAAACTAACTTTAAAAAATAACCAAAATTAAAAGATTTTCTAAAAACCATTTTATGTAATGGCTGAACACAAAAATCATTTATATTATACAATGTTATATTTGCTAAGAAATGTGTTTAATTATAGGGATGATTAGTAGAAAGTTAAAATATTCAATGTTTTTTCGCCGGCGCCATTAAATGATTTTTCATAGTTTCTCTTCGTCGGATGCAATAAAATAGCCGTTTTCAACTTTAAATATTTATTTCAATTAAAAATAACAGACTTTATTATGTTAATCCTTAATTTTTTAAAGTTATTAAAATTTATTATTTATTAATTTTTTATGACATAAACAGCTGCTGAATGTTGCCACTTTTTCTGCAAACTTCCCTACTTTTCTGCAAATATGGGAGAAAAATTGGATTTCAATTTGGATTTCGATGAGATTTCGCTGAAATCCAAATTAATTGCTAAAATCAACAAAAAATTTGCTAAATAATTAGTTGACTAAAAAATTACAGCAAAAAATTTTAATTTTCAGTTTCTTTTCGATTTTTGTTTAATACAAATAAAAATTGGCCCTTCTGAAATCAGCAGTTTAATATTTTTTACCAAATATTTTTACTAAGTTTAGCAGGACAAACTCCTATAT
This sequence comes from Leucophora obtusa, assembly GCA_949987735.1. NCBI lineage: Eukaryota > Metazoa > Arthropoda > Insecta > Diptera > Anthomyiidae > Leucophora > Leucophora obtusa. The sequence goes on along the minus strand of OX465299.1, from coordinate 32,559,755 downwards.
CAACTAAATTTAAATTAAAAATAACAAAAATTTTGTTAATATGTATAACAGTTTGGTTTTTCTATTTTAGTCTACTAACATTTAGTAAAATTGCATACCGATTTTAAAGTATAATTTATCATTTTGAATTAACTAAAAGTTAACTCAAATATAAATAAAATTTTGTAAATTTAACAGTTTTGTTTTTGCTCTTCTTATCTTACTAATATTCAGCAAAAAAAATCTGCTAATTTCTGCAGTATTGTCTGTAAGGTAATTTTTAACTAATTTTTGGTAACTTTTTCTGCTATATATTAATACACATAGCGCGAGTAACTTATTTCCAACATAACTAAGGTTAAACGTTAAATTTGACATTCATAACTATGGTTAAGCATTAAACTTAGTTTCCCGTGTAAAAAAGATCAGATCTGGCCAGATCTCAGTAGATCTTATCAGATCTGAATTTATCTCAAAATTGGGGACAAATTTGAGATCTAATTAAAACTGATCAGATCTAGGCATATCTGGCCAGATCTTAGTAGATCTTACCAGATCTAATTAGGTCTCAAAATTGGGGACAAATTTGAGATCTAATTAGATCTGATCAGATCTAGGCATCTCTGGCGCAATTGTCCAGATCACTTTAGATTTGAACAGATTTGGCAATAGATCTGATCAGATCTTGCCATAAAGTATTATCACATATGCCATATCTGATCATATTTGATGAAATTTGGTACAGGATCTAATTAGATTCAATCATATCTATTTAGATCCAAAAAGATCTGATCAGATCTAAACTTTTTTAAACGGGTTATTAAGAGATAAGTTAGCGAGTCATAATCGCAGAAAAAATGCTACAAGTAAAGGTTGAAATAGCCAAAATCGAAACACTTCGTTTTTTAAATAAAATAATATCCAAGAAAGCTTTTGGATATCTACAGTAATTATAAAAATGCAAAAAAAATATCAGGACTTGATTGGTATCCAAAAAATCGCACTTTTTTCTAATTCGTCCTATTAGTGTTTGCACAAGATTTTCAACCACTTTTCTGGCTGGCACATTCCACTTAGATCTGAACTCTTCTATAGGTGATACTGCCGAACCTGTCTTCTTTAAAGTTCCTTTTATAATTGACCAATATTCTTCTATTGATCGCCATTCTGGACAATTATTGGATGGTTTTCTTTTGATACAAAATCGATTTCGTTGTTTTTGTACCAGTCAGTCGTGTCCCTTGCATAATGACAACTAGCTAGATCCGGCCAAAGTAATGGTTTTGTGGTTTGATATCTTACAGGGGAAGATTTCTCCAGACGGTCAGTGATCTCATGGAGTCGGCGCTTGGGAAGCTGTCCATGTGGGCAAAAAGAACGGTCTGGGAGTCAATCCGGCTAAAACTGAACTCGTTTTGTACACGGCGATTATTAGAACTATCTTGATCTATGGAGCACTGGTGTGGTGGAGGGCGGTGGACACGCGGTCATATCTCTCCACTCTCGCAAGGGTGCAACGACTGGCGTGCCTGGGAGTCACGGGAGCTGCCCGTTCGACACCTCAGACAAGTTTGGAAGTGATGCTTGACATCCCACCGCTGTATATTTATATCAGTGGCATGGCGGCCAAGGCAGCTCTCAGACTGACGGAGATGCAGGAGCTAAGGCAACGCAACTGGGGGCACAGTACCATTCTGCATAAATGGACTACATTTTACCGATCACGAATTTCCGGAGTACTTTTGAGGTGATTGTACGGACCAGGGAAGACTGGGTCGCTGACTCCGTTATCCGGAGTGGTGATGTCTCGATGTATACAGGCGGTTCAAAGACGGACATGGGGACAGGGTCGGGAGTTTATTCCTGCGAACTTGACATTCGGCTCTTAGCGCGACTCCCGGACGATTGTAGCGTTTTCCAGGCAGAGGTCTACGCATTTGACTTAGCAGTACGGATGTTAATGGAACAGGATATGTATCCATCATCCATTAGCATCTTTGTGGACAGTCTTGCAGCCTTGAAAGCCTTGAAATCCGTTACTATTAGATCAGGAGGTGTGGGCCACTACATTGAATCCCTCAACCGGATTCATGGGCACTCGATCAGGCTGGTATTGGTCCCGGGACACGCTGATGTCGCGGAGAACGAGGCGGCTGACGAGTGAGCGAGGAACGGAGGAATTGGTTCCTTTGGTGGAGCTGTTTGATGTGATAGGGGATATATCGGACAGGGAGACGAGGGCAAGGTGGACGACCTTGACCAATTGTAGGATATCTCGAACCCTATGGCCGCTGGCTGGTGCAGGGAGAACGAACTACTTGTAGGGACATTGCGCGATAGGACGGAAGGCTGCGCGCTGGGGTTATACACGTGAGGAGCACTGTAGGGGCTGTGGGGATGAGGAGGAAGAGAAAATAGTGCAGAATCTGCTTTGTGACTTCCCGGGACTGAAGGAAGTCCAGGTTCTAGACAGTCTGCGCAATGTGTCTCTGTCTGTCTCGACGACTTTTTGAGGGGATCTGGGTGGTTTTAGGTTTTTTCTATGGTAGTGGTTTTTCTTTCGCAAGGGAATCGTAATGAGCCTCCCAGTAAACTCGCCGGCTCCCATTCAACCTAACCTATGGGTAAACTTCAAAAGTTATGCTGTTTTTAAACGATAGCGCGTTGCCACTTTCTTCCTTCGTTATTATTTTTTTTTTTATTTAGTTTTCATAAATAAAGTGAGTTGAACTAATTTCAGTTTCTGGAATATATTTTTTGTTTTTTTCTTAATTCAACATAATTTTAAAGAAAATATTGAAAACATTGATAACAAACATTTTGTTAAAAAGTTTGGCATACGGTTTCGGCCGCATACAGGTTTTTTGAAACAAATAAAAACGATTTCGGTATTTAAAAAAAAACTCCGGTTTCAGTCGTAATTAACACTTATGCTTATATTCTCATTATTCACCCGATCTAGCAGTTCAGCCTGAAATTTTGGTTGATTTTAAACCACTTTTTAAAGAAAAAAATATAATTAATAATATTGAAAACTTTGACAAAATAAATAATACTCTCCAAGAAGAACATCTACTTTTTAACCCTAAATTTTTTCTTTATATTAACCCTTTCAATACCGACTTTTTGTTTGCGGATGTATCGTTATTTTGACTTCAGATTCTTGTTAAGAGTCCTCAAATTAGAAAAAAAAAATGTAACATATTTTGCCCCTCCCCCTCCTATCCACCACGTTCGAAATCGATTTTTCGAAATTTCTCAGCCCCGTTTTACCCCTTAAACATTCGAGTAGCCAAAAATCCTTTGGTTGGTTTTCTTCTCGTCATAAAATAAAGCTACATATATGTCAAATTAAAATTATCTATCTTCACTAGGTTAGCAGAAGTTTATGACATATTAAAAAAATTTGACTTCATTAGCAAATATCGCGACCGTATTGCCGTTTTGAACTGCTTGTACATATAATGATTTTGATTTGTAGTCCAAGATCCTAACAAACTGATTTACAAAACGTAAAAAGTTTTTTTTTTCATTATCAAATTTTGTATATTGATTTAAAGATGCGTACACTCGTACACTGTAGTGTAAAAGGGTAGTGAAAGAGTTAAAAATACGGAAATTCAAAAATAAAATAATACAAATCCAACAACACATAGAAACTTGACGCACAAGCATACCTAGTCATAAAAATACTACCTAGTGAGAAAAATACTAGAAGTGCTGGCCAAAAATTATTTCCTAATCCCAAAACCATAAATTGATACATTTTAGACAAAGAACTAACTGACAGTGAATAACAAATTTGTATAAATTTGGCATAAATCCGATTCACCAATAATATATTGCGAATATATTTTCAATCTGTGCATTTCACGGTTTCTTTTTTTTTTTTTGTTATACTATTCTAACAAATTTTTTTATGTTTGTTATAATACAGACTAAAATTCAATTATATATGAAGGTCTATAAAACAAGTTGAAAAGAATTTTAACGATTTTTTTAATATTATGGGTTTTTAGTGCAGAGTTGTTTTAACGTCATATAGACAGCTGCAATTAATATTGTAATTAATATGCATTTTATCAATATTAATTTCTAGTAGATTTGAGGTTAAGAAGAAGAATAAACCTTTTTCTCTAAAAATTATAAACAAATTAATTTTCAAATCAGACTAGATCTAGTTTCTGCCTTTTTCATGGACAGGCTTTATTAGTGATTTTCCATTAAATTGTATTATTGTTTATATTTTATTGTCAGATTGTCCCGTCGGCTGTAGGAAACGTACCTATTCCTATTTCGACATTACAAATGTTAACTATAGAAAGGTGCGACAGCTTAGCCATCTCAACCAAGTAAGGCATTGAATGCAATGTAACTAATTCATAGTTTTCTTTCCTATTCAGCTTTATGTTATTGTTTTTTACTCAGAAGTGATCAAACACAGACACATACAAACATTCAACTTTTAGAATTTTGTTTATCTTTTCATTTAGTTAGAAAATATTCAAATCACGTATTTTAAAAAAGGGTCCGCTAATTTTTTTTTTTTAATTTTTTTTTCTTTTCACAAAAATAAATTTGTGGTACGCTAAACAAATATTTTCTGAAGAGAAACTCCATATTTATGCACCTTGCATTTTACTTAGACTCAAAGATGCCTTGACCTTTAACAGTATGTCAACACCGTTTTTTCTCCAATTACTTTATACATTTTTTACAAAAATTATAAACTTTCATTTAGCGATAACATACAAGTTTTATCTACCAGCGCCAAAAGCTTTTTGGGATTTACTACACTAGCATAGTACTTTCGTTTAGCGTTGGAATTATCCATCCACAGACCATGACTTCAAATTTGTATCATAGTGTAATCAAACTTACTCTATCCAATGTCCCCACATTTAAATAGAAACATATTAAAAATGAATTCCAGCCAATCCATAGAAAATTCCATATTAAATACTGTAAATAGTAAAAAAACAAAACAAAAATAAATTTATTAGTAATTTCTCCTGCCTTTAATACACATATTTATTTGTAAAACAATTAATCAACAGCACATTTTTCCAATCAATATTTGATCATAAACTAATATCATCAATATTCATAAACACTTGAGATAATCTAGCAAGAGTTATGAAAATAATATTAAAAAAAACTATTTATAGTCAAATAAAATCGATTAGATAAGATAGAAAAAAATAAAGTATGATGTTGATATCAATAATAATGTTGGCCCTTTTTTCGCTTTCATATTAAGCAAACAAAACTTTATGAAGTTTTTAGGTCAATATTTAACTCCCATCCTTACGCCATACAAAATATACGAGCATTTAACAATAAGAAGAATTGATTTTAAATCAATATAGAAATTTATTTGTCGCATGTGGCCACAGAACGCGATATAAACTTATGGTGCACTATACAGAGAAAAATAATCATAGTTAAATCATAAAATAACTTTTAGTTTTGCTCAAAAGAAAATAAAAATAATTTTTATTTTTGTTTAAATAAATAAAAAAAAAGTCAAAAAATAACTTTTTGCATTTGACTTTTGTGATAACAGTCATAACGTTACGGTCCCTGGTGGCAGGTACCCAGCAGAAATTACTGCTTGCTTGGAAGCAGTTTTGTCAGGGAAAGTTGAGCAGTGAAGCGATTGAATTATTGATAATATCATGCCTGATTTTTGTTCGAGATAGCTCGCGTGAAAGCACTTGTTTCGAGATCCCAAAAGGCATGAATTCACTGCTTTTAATTAGTGCTCCTGTTTTTCTTTTAAAATGTCGATAATTCATGCCTTATCGAAAGTGCATATTATAAAGCTTTTCAACTATTTAAAATCATGCCTTCTCAAAAGCACAATATACCTGAATATTTTTCCGTGAAGAAAAAATACCTCTTTTTTTAGTTAAAACTCTTACTTTCATTAAAATAACTTTTTTCCGCATTTTAAAAAATTATGATAAAAGAACCGCAAATATATTTAAGCAATCAAAATGTATTGCTCATTTCATGCCTTTTTGAAAAGCACAGCAAAAAGCGATGTAAACAATTAATCAACTTAGGCCTTTCATTAGTGCTGTTTACGAAGCTATACATTTTTAGAAGCGGTAAAAGTAGCAGTAAGGAAGCAGTAATCGTTTTTACTGCTTCCACATTTTTGTTGGGTAGTTATGCACGAAAAGCTTAGTGTAAAGGCCTTCGGGAGTTGTATGGCTCGAATGGCAAAGCCAAGTAGAGCTATGGATATTGAAATCACCACCAATGACGATTTCATTATCCGAACAATGCTCCAGGATTACCGAAATGGAGCCGGAACTTTTTGTCATAAAATAACTTAATTAACTGAAGTAAGAAATAATTATATTGACACAATCCACAAATTTCAAAATGCATTTTAAACGTTTCAAATCCACTATGCTAACCACAAGCAATAATTTTTGTATACAATTTAATTATTTGAAAATCGAAATGTAATTCATTTGTATTTCTTGTGCTTTATCTCAATTAGCAAACTTAATAATCTCTCTAGTGCTTAATCAATTTATATATGTCACAAAAATTTTAAGATTTTTTTATGGTTTTTTAAGTACTTATAGGGCTTTTGAATTCTAATTTTGCTTTTTATACTTACTGTTATTATATATTTTATTCTAAAATGATATGCTCCATAAAATCCAAATATTATAAATAATATATGAAAAAAGTTAACAAATATTGGCGCCCACATGTATCCAAGAAAATCGAATACTTGGCGTTCGATTATAGTTATCTGAAAATTGAACGAAAATCGAAAATAAAAAATTAGTACAGAGAATAATATATAAACAAAGCAAAAATAACAATATAAAGTAAATATAAATAAATATTAGTTAGTTATTGATAGGCAAATAAATATATAACAAGGTCTTGTCTATTATTTCATAGTTTCTAGTTTATCAATTGGAATTTTTACAGTCAATTGCAGAAAAAACTATAAGAAAATTTTCATATATGTACATATAGCATCAAAGTAATTGGTAACAATGAATATAAAACAGATTCTCTTTTCTTTTGTAAGACTTTTAAAAAATTTTCCTCGATTTTTTAGTTATGAAATACATTATTCTCTGACTTTTCCATAATCTATTTGTGTTATAAAATAGCTACGTATAATTTATCTACTAATACAAATTGCTGCCAAATCTAAATATTATACAGTAAAATATTGCTTGCATTTATGTACACATATAAACAATAACTATAAAATATTTGATAATATCTGAAATAAAAAATAATATTATATACATCAAAATGTATGCACTAAGTGTATATAAGTGTGACACTTTTTTTATCTTCTAAACCTTATATGATCGTTGAGCCTTAAAATAAGTAATCTAGTACGCCTTTAAAAAATGACGCCCAACTTAGGGCTTCATGTTAAAAAATTTAATTTGCAGTTTTGTTAACGGAAATATTTAAATCAGTGTGTTTTAAGTTAAGTGTAGTTAAGTGTGTAGTTAAGTAATTTACTCTTTTATATACAAAAACAAATGTACGCTCATGTAAAATTGTTCTAATTTTGTTAGGTTTTCATGCAATTTACCTAATTTCATGTTTTAAACACAATTGCTTGATTATTTGCATATAATACAAAAGCGATAGTATGTATTTGAATAAATAAATATGTACTCATACTATATTATGTAAATTAGAGTGGATTGAAATACAAAACTTAACGAATTTTGCATTAATAAAATTTGTGGATAACAATTGTCCAATCTCATAATAACCCGACTAAAAAAGATGTTATATAATCATATATCACCATATATAAACCCATATATACGTCCATATCTAATTTGATCCGAATTTTGGAATATATAATTACATCAAGCGAGATAAGCATGTTATCTCACCTGATACAATTTGATCCGAAAAATGGGTCTATCTAACTGCATCAAATTATATATAAATACATATAATTTGATGAAGATTTTCAAAGAAAATTTTAGTAAATATTATTGAGATCACTTATTTCATTCATATTAAATACTAATGCTTAATGTTTAGAACAAGTTTTGCTAATAAACTTGGAAATAGCTGACAAAATAAAACATTACAAAAATTTGTCGGAACAACTTTTTCTAGGTTAGAGTTTTGGTATTTCTTATAAAATGTGTGTCTTATAAAATAAAAAAAATAACTTTCAGAATTATTTTTTTCATGGAAAAAATAACTGAACTTAAACCATATTTATTTCAACATATGTTTTTCTAATTTTTATTTTCAAATTTAAAAATTGCAATTAAACTTTATAAAATTTTGTATAATATCATGTCAGATGTAATTATATATAAAATTAATACAATTTTCTATTAACTTTGTTATATATTTTGATATAAGATTGTTTATAAAATCTTATATGCCATTATATATAATTATGTATGAACTATATTTGCAGATCTCTTAATATACGGCTGGAGACCAAATCGCATATGATTATATATAACGTTATATCAAACATATTTATGAAACCAAAGTGTTAATATAAATGTATATGGTTATATAAAGCCACGCATATAAACATTTAAATTTATATCAAATCATATAAGATTATATGAAAACCTTTTTAGTCGGGAAGTAAATATCATCCAATCTCACGTTTAAAAAGAGTTAAAAAGTGGAATCAAAAACCAACTTATTTTCTATTAAAAAATTTATGAAATTTACGAAATTTAGATTTGTTTGAACACAGCGTTAATGTACTCGAGAAAATAAAAATTTTCATACCCATATTTCCAGTGTTGAGGAGCCACTTAATAGAAATATAGGCAAAAAAGACACTATGGGAAAAGTCATCCTAAAGTCGAATCAAATTAAATAGACATTATTATGTTTAAATTTGAACTAAGACCTACAAGAATTTCCCATACGAATATAATCCCAATAAGCACATAGGTTTTAAAAATTCAAGTGCTTTAAATTTTGCTTGAAGTAAAGTATATTTCAAATTCTGGCATTTGTATATTTAAAAAAAAATAGTTCAAACTTGAATTATTGTTTCCCTTTTGCTGGAGTATGCTATTGAAATAAAATGTAATTAAAGTTTTATTCAAGCCTTGAAACTGGAAAACAGGGCTGGAATTGGACTTGTTTTCAACTTGAATTCCAGTGAAATTGTTTATATGGATATTGCTACGAAATTAGATTAGTCTAGTATAGAAAACTTTGGAATTTTGTGGAAGAAAATATCCCGAGAAAATGGATTTATTAAGCACATCAATCTGGTAACGTAACACTACATTTACGTATACTCCTCAATATATGCTATAAGGTTAAATGTCATAAATAATGTTAAGAGTTCGAATATAAAATATTTTTGCAAGACAATTTCGAAAAAAAAAATTTTTTGCCGAAGGTAGGGTTCCTGCTGATGTTTGTAACACCGAAGAATATTGGTCCGATCTGCTCAGAATCACTTTTTATTTCGATTTAACGATATCCGTCTGTTCGTCCGTCTGTCTGGCTGTCCATGCATTCTTGTGCGCACTCTACAGGTCGCAAATATTAAGATATTTGGATGAAATTTGGTACACCGACTATTGATTTTGGTTGAAATCGGTCCATGTTTAGACCTAGTGCCCATATAAGGGTCCCCAAAATTTGCTTGGTTACACGCTGCAGGTCGCAAATACGAAGATATTTCAATTAAATTTTGTACACAGACCTCTGTCGTCCCAAGAACGAAGTCTATTGATTTCGGTTGAAATCGGTCCATGTTTAGACCTAGTGCCCATATAAGGGTCCCCCAAAATTGTCTTGGTTACACGCTGCAGGTCGCAAATACGAAGATATTTCAATGAAATTTGGTTCGCTGACTCACATGGTCCCAAGAAAAAGCCTATTGATTCTAGATAGGATCGGTCCATATTTGGACCTATCGCCCATATGGGCTAAATTTTCGATTTTCTCTTCTTTTATGATTTTATAGAAAATTTTGATACAAGTCTGTTTTAACCCATTCAAATTTCGGATCCAAACATTAGATGGCTTTAAATCAGACTGGTGTAGGGTATTACATAGTCGGCATGTCCGACTTTAACTTTTTTACTCGTTTTTCGTTATATCTTCGGTATTTACAGTCGGAACTTAAAGTGTGATATATCGGGCAGACCAATGGTTTGAAACAAAAGAAAATTCCAATAAAAAAATTGAAAAAGCGGCCCTACGTTCAGTAACAAAAAAAAAAAATTTTCTGCTGGAATTATCGAAAAACTTCCTTAGCAAAAGTTTAATGAATTTTTGCGAGCTTTAATTTTCTGGCATTAGGGTCGTACATTAGGGTGGTAGGAACTGAGATCTGGCTGGTAAATACTAGAACGGGATACTTGAGGTCAATGGCCCTTAGGGCAAAACATTCCTCTCGTCGAGGCAAAAACATCGATATATCATACTTTAAGATTCGACTGTAAATGCCAAAGTTGTGATGAAAAATTTTAAAATTCGAATCCTACGTACGGCAGAAAAAAAAATTTCGAAACCTCCTTGCAAAAATAATTTAGATTCGACGGTGTACGGTAAGCTTTTTTTTGGTACGGTCTATAGTACATGCGTCTCGAAAAAAGCTTTTATTATAACAAATGAATTCTTGTCGTTTATTTAACCTTCTTTTTATATTTTTAATTTCACAATTTTCTTGAGCGTAAGGTTTGTTTTTTATATATAAAAAGTTTATTATTTTAGATATTTCGCTACTCCATGGTGTAGCATCTTCAGGAAATAACAAATTATAAACAATTTGAAAGTTTGAAAAATATTTTTTTTTTCACAAATATTTTTCAAACTTTTTCAAACTTCATCTTCAGGAAATAACAAATTATAAACAATTTGAAAGTTTGAAAAATATTTGTGAAAAAAAAAATATTTTTTAAACTTTCAAATTGTTTATAATTTGTTGTTTGAAATATTTGGAGTAGCGAAATATCGAAAATAAAAAACTTTTTATATATAAAAAACAAACCTTACGCTCAAGAAAATTGTGAAATTAAAAATAAGAAATAAATTTTAAAAAATTGGGTAATTTTGACCCCACTTTTAAAACCTAAACATAGGATTGGGTCTCTATAAAAAGTACCTGTATATTATTTTGTTCTCCCCTAACACATATATGAATCTCATTAAGATCGAAGAGAATCCTTTGGGATACTCTCCTTGCGAATCTTTTTATGTATGTTGGCAATCTAAAATTTTATTTTTTCACAATTTTTAGTGGTTTTGCGCAAGTTTTTTTACAACTGCTAAATTTGATTATTTGAAAAAATTTAACTTTCGTTCCACTCTAATTTTGATGTTTGAAAATGAAAATGAGTTTTAGTATTTGCGAATAGCAAATTTTAAACGCTCCACTGAATTTTGGCATAAATTACTAAAAGTTGGTTAAGTTTTGTTTGACAAATAGTTTTTAAATACAATAAAGTTTTCATATAATACATAATGTAGTTTAACAAAATTTATAAAACTTAATGAAAATAAAGCCAAAACAATTTTGCTGTTTTCACCGCTAAAATGGTTTTCCAAAATTGATTGTAAAACTATAAAGCTTCTAGTTTTGAATCGATTTAAATAACTAAAGAAAATGGGGAATTCTTGACATGTTGCAGTTTTTATAGGGAAAAAAAGTTGTAGCAGAAAACGTTTGCATTTCAAATGTCTGTAACTTTACCAAAAACTCAGACATAAGTGTTCTGAAAACGCTGTAACATTTGCTAATAAAAACCCTTTATCACTGTTTGTAACTGAACTGAAACCAAAAGATAAGAACTAGGAAATATTCTCCATAGCCTCCGTGCGAAAGAAACCATATCCTAATGTACAAATTGCCAGGCATATGGCCAATTCAAAAATGATTTTACGAAAAGCCCAATGTGCGTAAAATGCACCCAGAATTACAAGACTTCCATCTCTAAATCAAGACCCAACAAACTCCATCTCTTAGTCAAGGCGAACCCGTTACAACCCACAGTGAAATAATTCCTTCTGTATTCATGATTCATCAAGAACTTCATTAGAGCAAACAGAATTATCACGGAAAACATTTAAATCTCTTTAAGACCATTCATCTTCTATTACACTCAAAAAAATAAGTTAGTAGAAAAATAGTAAAACGTCTTGTATATCATGTGTACTAGTTTTCAGCAATTTTTTTGCTGAAATTCCGTTTTCAGCAAAAAATTTAGTTATATTTTTTTAGCACTAAACTAATTTTGAACTAATGTTTTACTAATTTATTTTGCTACAAAAATTGTGCTGATTACCGCATGCATAGCGTGGACGACAACCAGATAGACAGATGTAGATGTCGCAGCTTGCCTGGAAACGGAAATGATTTTCAGCAAATAAATTAACTAAAGTAAAATTTCGCTATAAGTTTTTTGAGTTTTTTTCAGTCTACTAATATTCAGCAAAAAGTTTAGTGATTTTAGCAAGGATTTTTTAATTTGCAGTCGACTAAATGTTAGCAAAACTTTTGATGAAGATTACTATTTCTTTGGTAAAAATCTGCTCGCTGATTTTCAGCAAACCTTTTGCTGAAATTACCAACTATTTTGCAAGCACGCTCCTAACTAAAAATTTGCTGACACAGCAACATTTTTTGCTGACTTTACTGACTTTTTTTTTTGAGTATACTACTAAACCAAATATACAATAAACTGATAATTATGCGTAAGATCTTAAAGATATTGTCCACGCGGTCAACAAAAAATTTGCAGAACAAAAGTGCCAACCCTCGCGGTACCTCTATTCAAACTTTTAAATCATCTGTGTTTTAATTGACAACTGGGAAGTTCCTTTAATATAAAGAGACTGGTCCTAAGGCAGTTTGTACATATTTACCTGAGGGATCTGTGACACACTATTTAAAAAATCTCCTTAAGCCCCGTTTAGATTATCACACAAGTGTGTTATACATGTCAGAAATGTGTTGTATAGCGAAAATGTATAATAGTGTGAACACTGTTCGTTACACACATGTCAAAATGGGTGCACACATTTTAAAAAGCGGTCAGACTTTTTTGATAAGATTTATTTTTTTAAATATTTCATAAAGCTACCACTTGTCTCAACACATTATACTTTTTTGACAACCAGACAATTTCAGCCTACTTTTTGTCATACTTGTGTGAAGAAAAGTATAAGCACTTGTGTGATAATGTGAATGGGGCTTAAGCAGTTAAAACAAAGGTACACACTGTAATACCCCCATTTAATTCATTTTCATTAAACAATGCATCCATTTACAAACAACCTAATGCATACATACACAAGCAGAAACAATATTGAATTAAATAGAAACTACTTTGAAATCAAAATATATTTGTGGTTCCCTATTTGAATATGTAGTGGAGGCAAGTGGAGGTGATAAAATAAAAAAAAAACTTATTGTATTAAACATATTTATTTACGGATTTAAAATGAGTTTCAAAGTTCTTCAAAATTTTATTGTATGAAAACATTTTTTTAAATTTTAAAATATAAAATGTTGAAATAATAATGTAAATGCGAAAATGTTTATTTTAACTTAAATCATATTTACTTTAACAAGATTCATACTTAATTTAAATATTTATGTTCGAAAAAAAAATAAGATGTTAATTTAAATATGTTACTAAATACAATTGATATAACTGTGATTTATTTCTGTGTAGTAGTGCATGTAAAACTATTCTATGTATTTTGTAATTTTTTTATTTTTTTTTTTCGCATTGGTTAATTCCCTTGAACTCTACTCGTATTACAAAATTAACACAAAACTCTGAATTCTATATGAAATCCATCATAGGACGCAGCCATAAGTATGAAATATTACACAAAACAAAATGCATAAAACTTTGCATACAACATGCAGTGTCGCCCCATTATTGACTCCAACTACATAGTTTGCACTTATTTACCTACATAGATGTGGGAAAGGAATGGTGTGAGGAAAAGGACGGACGACAAACATGTTGAAATTGTCATTTATTTAAAATGTTATAGAAAATTAGTGTTGTTTGTAAAAGAGCAAAAACCTCAAAGTTGTACTGCTGTGGTGGTGCATGGCTAATGTTAATGGGCACTATAATGTAATGAAATGTTTGTTTATTTTATTTCTAAATAACACCTCATATGAGTTGGAGTATACTCTACTCCATGGTATGACCACCAATAAATATGTTTAACCTAATGGTATACATATATACAAATTAGGTTGGAATTTATTTTAATGGGAATAATTTATAATAATGGATACATAATTTCCATCAATAATTTCCATTACAATATCTCTAAGTTTAAGACCAAAGCAAGAAATCTTTATTGTTGTAGATTGCACGTATTAAAAACTTGAATAGTTTTTATGCATTTTAAGAAATTATGATTTTTTAGAAAAGCGAAAAAGTGTTCCAAGGTACACGACAAAGTGAGAAAATTAAGGGGATTTCGTAAAAAATAATGCTTTATGAAATTTATTACATTATTTGCAGTAAAGTTGATATCTACTTAAACGAGACAATGCAGTTTACCATTTCCATAAAAGAAGTATTTCCCATGTGAAAATCGAAATATATATATGAACGTACATGATCATACATTGACTAGTATATGATCATGCATAGGCATATATGATCATATACGTCAGTGCATAGTTCACTGTATGACCATACATTATCTCATATATTTCCATATATCTTCGGATCCGAAATTTAAAGGTATATGACCGTACATGTTCATATATGGCCATATATGCTCACATATGATTCATGTATGCTCATATATGATCATATATGGCCATATACCTTCATATACCCTCAAATTTCGGATCCGAAGATATATGGAAATATATGAGATAATGTATGATCATACATTGAACTATGCACTGACGTATATGATAATGTATACCTATGCATGGTCATTTACTAGTCAATGTATGATCATGTATGTTCATATATATTTCGATTTTCACATGGGTTCTAAACATTTCGAATATCTGTCTTTAAGTTATCTTCCCAGGAAAATTTTTAACAATCGGTTGCCAATCAGACCAATTCTTCAACTGGTTCCACTGCAACCGATTCCATGGAAGTGGTTCCGGAACCAGTTCCAGGGATCCCATATGGAAGGTATGACGGTCGTAGAATGAATTCTAGAACTAGTTCCAGAACC
This sequence comes from Leucophora obtusa, assembly GCA_949987735.1. Classification (NCBI taxonomy): domain Eukaryota; kingdom Metazoa; phylum Arthropoda; class Insecta; order Diptera; family Anthomyiidae; genus Leucophora; species Leucophora obtusa. Next base: position 32,544,590 of record OX465299.1, on the reverse strand, counting down.
GATTCTAGGGCAACCGGTTCCACTTTGGAGCTATAGAAGTGGTTGCTTTTGGGACAATTTCAAACAAAAATAATCGGTGTTAGAATTGACAGTAGAAGGGGTTGTAGAGGAAAAGCAGCTATTGTGCAACCGATTCTTTGGAACAGAAAATTTTCATGGGTTGTATTGAAATTCGTTGGATACTTGTATAGAGAAGAGGAAATATTCAAAAAGTCCCAAGTTACACGCATTTTCATTTTCCCAAAAATCATAATTTTTGCCTAATTTATAAACACACTACGGGAAATTTTAACAAACTGTCACCGAACTGGCCCCTTTATACGAAATAAACTGGTCACTTTTACATGGCGTTGTCATAGGAGGGGGAAATTGACCCCCTTGTGACATGTCACAAGACATATCCCAGGACAGGTCCCTGAACTTTGTTTTTTTATGAGAGTTCAGTAACCTGTCCTAGGATTTGTCTTGTGACATGTCACAAGGGGTCAATTTGCCCCTCCTATGACAACGCCATGTAAAAGTGACCATTCTCTTTCATATAAAGGGGCCAGTTCGGTGACAGTTTGTTGAATTTTGTACGCATGCAGGTGGAGGTCTTTTGTCAAAATTCGCTGCGTAGTGCTTCATGAAATTTGAAGTTGTTGAGAACGATGCCGAATTGCTGTTTACGGGTTTTCGGCGACACTCTCGTTTACAGCAGCAATGTTTTCAGGAGACCGACCAGTACGTTGACGCACAGGACTCTTACTGTCCATAACCGATCCAGTTTCTTCAAATTTTTTTCACCACTCCTCGAATGGTTTAAACATTAGGTGCATTTTCTCGACTGAAAATTCTTCGAAGTTTGCGAGCGGCAAACTCCGAAGAGTTAAAAATAATTATTTTTATCCAGTTGAGAACAATTTAATGGCTTTACAATCTCGTAGTCATAATTAATATTAAGTTGCATGGATCTTTTCTGACCCCAGGCCACTAAGGGTTAACGATTTTTTTTTTTAAATGTAAAAATAATTAAAATCTAACCAAATTTAAGTGATATTTTTCCGAAAACTATGTAAAATTTGATGAAAACATTCAAATTTTGTTCAATTTTTGACAAAATAAGCAATTTTTGTAAAACGTCCTGGAAAGCAGTCCTCCAAACACAAACTCGAATTATCATTTTTACAATTTATTTTTTTCTTTAATATCAACTATTATGTGGTACAACAAACAATCGACATCTCCAAATTATGCATTTTAAAAAATCTTTAAAATTAATTTTAAAAAAACACGTGTTTGCATTTTTATCAAATTCGTAGGTCATTTTGGATTCCAGGCTAAAGTGGGTTAATGCTATCCGATGAAGTCAAAATTCAATGTCTGAATTATTTTGACTATATTAAATGAATAAATGGAACAAAATACTAAATTTTTAAAAATTTCGAATTTTGGGAATTTTTAATAATAATACACTTTTTTTCCAAATTGGGCCATTTTCGGCCGCAACTTGGCACGGGTTAAAGTTTTCCAAAAAAAAAAAAAAAAAAAAATTGAATTTGTTAATTTGGGATCATTTGTAAAAAAAAAATATGCGTGTCGAAAATCGACCAAACACTTTATACATAATGAAATTCTTCATTGATTCTACGAAAAAAATTATATGAAATTATATCATTTTTTTTTTTTAATTGGTTAGAAAGGAAATTGAGCAGAACACAGAGGAGTGTTTCTTTTAAAATTGGGATCTTCGCTGAATTATATGATGATCTATTTGAGCCTTCCTTGTGGCCTACTAATGTAAAAGTGCATCCGTTCTTGTTCTTTCAAAAGTCTATATCTTAAAACATGTATAATAATAATTACTATTTATAATTATTTTATAGTTTAATCATAGTCTGTAAGGAAATGATGTTCCATAGACTGAATAAAGAAAGAAAGAATAATATCATGGAGGATAATTCTTTCAGTGTGTTAATATATATTTTTGTAATATCAAAAAATTTTTATGTTAAAAGCAGTAATTTTTGCCTTTTGTCAGTTGTTTTTAAATGTTTGTAGTACAAATTTTTCAGGTATTTTTAGAAATAGTTATTTTTACTGCATTTATTAGTTGTTTTCCAATAGTTAAAAATAACTTCCTTACACCAAACATTTCTACGTGGACAGTGTACAATAAGTTTGTGCTAATTTTTGTAACACCAAAAAATATTGGACACAACCCAGCCTTTTTGTATACCGATCGCCTCAGAATCACTTTTTGATCAGATTAAGCTATGTTCGGCTGTTCGTCCATTCGTGTGTCGGTGTGGCTGCCAATGAATTCTTGTGCGCGCGCTACAAATCGCAAAAATTAAAATATGTTCATGAAATTCGATAGATTGACTTTTATCGACCCAAATACGATACACGACTTCCATAAAGATCGATTTATATTTAGACCTAGCGCCCATACAAAGGCGCCCCTTAAGCTAGTTCACACGCTACAGGTCGTAAATGTAAAAAATGTTAATGAAATTTGGTATATTAATTCATATGAGGCAAATAACAAGGCTTATAGATTTCGGATATAATCGGTCCATATTTGGACCTATCGCACATATGGGCTTTATTTCCGCTAATTTGGTAACATTAGGCAACATCAAAATTTCTTATTGATTTCCAATTTTTTTTTTTTACCAATTTATAGATAAATTTTGACAGGAGTCCATTTAAACACATTATTATTTCGGATCCAAACATGAATTGTCATTCAACCAGACAGGGGTAGGGTGTCATATAGTCGGCCCGACTTGAACTTTATTACACGTTTTTATTTATTTTAAAGGTTAGTTAATTTTTTTGTCTTTTTAACTGAATATACCTTTGTTTTAACTGTTATTTTCATTAGATTTTACCGTCAAACTTTTTTTTAAATTAAAAAGGAAAAAACTTACTTTGCTTTTAAAGCTGTTTTTATTTAATTTAATACTATTTCTGATTGTTTTAAGCATGTTTTCTATGTAATACTGTAGTTTATACAAATAAGTGCCATGTTAAAACACATACACTGAGTGTGTGCAAATTACACAAATAATGAATGGAAAAATATAGTTTTGTTTTTACAGTGCCTTTATAGAATCATGGTCGGTAATATACATAAGTACAATGAAACCTCTTAATATCTGTTAATACTGTAATTTGTGTTCGCTAAGGTAATTTGTGTGTCCTGGTGATAAATTTTAGTGTCCGGCCGAACAATTAGTCCAAAAGGCGACATTTTGTAGGTTTGTTAAACCTATTTAATGCGATTTTCAGTGTCATATTTAAGGAAACTCCCGTAGTTTAGCTGTAAAATAACTGTTCGGCCGCCGAACTTTTTCAAAATTGGCTGAACTTTCGGCGACCGAACAGTGAATTCATTGCTTAACTTCGAACTTTCCCTTAAATTTCACACTCAAAATGGACTCCATTAGGCCCAACAAATATTTTTCCATAAGCAAAATTTTTCAATAATGCTTCAACATACCTAATACCGACTAAATAAATTTACTGGCCGAAATGTTCGGTCCGACACTAGCAATTTTATTCTAATTATTTGATTTGATATCTCTAAAAATGTTTATTATGTTAAGATGTGAGCTATTAGGTGTCCCTTGTTGGCATAGTTTACTGTATATGAAAAAAAAACTAAGTGATGAAATATAGACTTGGTCATAAACGTATATGGGGGAGTTTTAATAACTTCCTTGACTAGTATAAAAGGTTAATTGAACTTTGCCATATTACATGGCTAATCTTTTATGTATGGAGGAAACCTTTAATAATCCAATTAGTGTTGAAACTACTAAATATTTTGTCCAATGACTAGAATTAAATTTAAATGTAAATATTTTGTACAGATTTCCTACAATATTCTGCTTTAAAATATTTAAAATTATGTTGTAATATACATATGAAAAGGGGAAATCATAAAATTTTATTACTTTTTTTTATTTTATGGACTTTTTCCACTTAAAAAATTTCAAATATTTCATTAATATTCCTAATAAAATCAAAGGTCAAAATGTAGATAAATTAAATTCAATAAAATACATTTCTTTGAAATGATCTTGTTTTGCTAACAGCTTAAAAGGTCAGAATGTAGATAAATTATTTAATGAAATTACAGAAAATTTTATTAAAAAAATTTTAATGTAAATTTTTTAAATACATTGTATATTTCTATATGATAAATATGTATGTATGTAGGTAGATTGTTTCTATTTGTGTTTAATATTTTTTTTCCAAATTATTGCAAAATTTTGAAATACTAAACGTTCTTCATATTAATCAGAAAAATAAATAAAATTTATATAAATTTCAGTTTTCTGTTTCTGTTTTTTTAATACTTAGATAAACGTTCATACATTTCATATGTATTTTAGAAAAATGGATACATCCATTCAAAATAAATATTAAAAAACAGCACCAGCACGTTCATTTCAGTGATCTGTTGTTGTTGTTTTTTTTTATAATTAATTTTCTTAATTTACTCAAAAGATTAACGCGTGCCAACCTGTATGAGTATTTTACACCATTTTCAATTTTATATTAAAAAATTTCAATAATATTTGAATGCTTCAGTTGCCAAATCGATTAGCTCCACTTTCTGAATTTTATAAAATTTCGAAACACTTTATTGACTCCTAACTGTATACGAGTAATATTCAAAACAAATTTCTCCGATAATCGTCTATGTTCCCAATAAAGAACAAAATTAAATAGAATAAAATTGAAAATAGAAAAAAAGAACAATTTTGCTTTGATTGTGAATAAATTCCTATTTTCATTCACAATGAGTTTCATTAGCTGGGAAAGGTGCCACCTTTTTAGTTCTTGGGTGCTACCACATTTTTTTTTTTTTTGAGGATTTCATTATTTGCTTTCGACAGTTGTGTTCGCAAATACTAAAAAAAATTAAAGGATTAGTTTTAAAATAATCAATTTTATAAAAAAAATTTAATATTGCGTTTACCTTATTATTTTAATTATTAAGCCAATAAAGTTGATACCGTTTTTTTGGTTCGCAGTGGTAGCACTGTCATCCTGGAGAAAAAATAAAGTAAGAGTTGCCTATTTTCTTTTTTAAAGAGAAGCACCACTCAGTAAATTCTTCCTATTAATTAACGTGTTGCTTCCTTTGGAAAGGGGCCAGAGAAGAAGTGAAAGGTGGTGAAAGATGAAGGGCTTCAAATATGGCAACACTGTAATTGCGCGAGATGTTGAATTTTAGAACAGTTGTTGCGCGCCATCTGATGGTAAGTTGGCGAACTTTGTTGAAGATTTTTAGTTCATAGCCCTGTTATATTATTTTACTTCGGTGGGGTTGAGTGCTATGGGAACACCGAAGGAGGACGCTGCGATATGTATGAGGGATAGAAAAAACTCATACATATTACTATTTTTCATAAATTGATGTTGGGGCAAAGTTCCGTTTTTGAGATTTTTTATTGGGTAATAAAAATAAATGAAGTTACTAATGTTTTGTTCATTAAAAACAAATAAAACCACTTAACAATATGTATTAACAAGTTTACATTTATGTTTATTAAAAACAAAAGAAAAAAGTATAATAATCTTCCGAAACTAAATTGGGTATTTTTTGAGAAAGATATTGATAGTATTGGGAATTGCGCTTAGTTAACAAAAACGTTAACTCTTAACAAATACAAGAAGTGCCATCTTGAATATAGGAAAAAAGTTGAAAATGTTATAGCTTTTTAGTGTTTTATTAGATTAAAAATTAATATAGTATTCTAAAAATTAAATTTTTTTTTTTCAATGTGAAATGTTTTTTTCTTAAAAAAAATTGCATACAAAGCAAATATGAGATTTTTTTATTTATGCTTGTTCTTACTGCCAAAAAAGAAGAATTTTCAGGAAAAATTAAGAATTCTGAAGTGTTTTTTTAAAATTGGATTTTTTTAGTATTAATTATTGTACAAATTTCAAAATTTTGATCGCATTAAATAAAGAACATTCCAAACCAAAAATCGAAAATGTGATGAAGCCTGTCCATAAAAAAGGCAGAAACTAGATCTAGTCTGATTTGCAAATTAGTAATGTGTCTATAACTTTGAAAAAATGTTTATTCTTCTTCTTAACCTCAAACCTTCTTAATTAAAATTAATAAAAATGTATATTAATTACAATATTAATTGCATTTGTTCTATATGACGCGTTTGAAAAAACAACACTTTACTGGAAAATGTGTTTTTTTATTGATAAATAAGTTTTTATTACTCTATTTACTATCGTCAAGTTTTTTGGACGAAATAAAACGAAAGTAAAGAGAATAAATTGTACTGTTTGAAAATCCCAGAACACCAAAAATATTCTAAATGTTTAACTTTAGAATTTTTTATTCTGAAGTTAAAATGGGAACAGGGGGGAATAAATATAAACACTACTAAGGTCGGCTAACTTATCTAAAAGTGTGCTCAATTTAAGAATATCCAGGGTCATTTTTATGCAAATTTTATTCGTGGTTGAGGTTAAAGACCAACTTTACTACCTTAACCAAGAGTAAAATTCTCCTCAAGATAACTCTAAATAGTGTTAAAATAAGCATTCTTTGAGATAAGTTAGCCGACCTTAATGACAAAAATTATAATTTAACAGGAATTTTAAAAAACAATAAGGTAGTTCACAATGGGTATGCTATTTGTTGTATCGTTGTATCGTGCTAACAAAAAACAGAGTTGTTAGAATTTAAATTGAAAAAAGACAAGATTTGAGAATAGCACGATACAACATTTTTACGTATGTTTAGTATCCTATGTTTGAGTGTGCTAACAGATAGAAAACCTAATAGAAAATCATTGTTAAAGTCAAATAAAAATTTTAAGAACTCTGTTGTTTGTTAGGACGATACAACATATAGCACACCCCTTGTGAATTACCTAAATATATATTTTTTTTTTTTCATTTTTCGCATTCAGACTCATTAATTTTTCTTTATGGAGTTAATCGCTTTGGCAACTGATGTATTCATTTCAGATTTATGTTTTAAGGTAAACTTTCGTTATATGGGCGAAAAAAATGGCGACCTGTGACCCGCCCTCCCCAGAAATGTGCCTTTTGGTACAAAAAGACATTATGCTAAAAATTAAGGTGATCGTATAACGGGAACACGTGCCGCAACGGCCCTGAAGTTTGAAATACGATTTACAAGGCGAAAAAATCACTTTTTGTTTTCTTTTTTCTAGAAAATGTAAATAGAATCGTAATTTAGACTGAATTACCTTTCTGGCAATGTATAAAAATCCAAAATCTATTGGAAAGTATTTAAGTAATTTTGTCTGCCTCGGATTATGATAACCTAGTCCCAGGTATGGACAAAAATGGGATTTTTTTATAAATTTGCAAACTCTAGTTTTGAGTTTTTCAAAATTTTGTTCAACAAAATATTAAGAAAAAGTGGTCAACGCATATAGGTTTATTAAATACACCTTAAAGAATAATTCTACTGAAAAATTACACCTATCCCTCTTTTAACTCAGCAGTGATGGCGTTTTAAATTTGAAAATTTTAGAGAAAAGTGTGATTTTGACCAATAATTTAGATAATAATATTTATTTTTGCGTTTTTAGCTAGCTATAACAAAATCACCTACGATTTATGTAATTCTGATACAAGAGATTGTCTTCCGAAAATTTTGTAAAACCAAGGTCAAATGTGAAATTTTTGAAAATTTTCGATTTTTCTTTAAAGTAGTATATCAAAACATTGTGTTTTCTTGCGGAATTTGTTGAAAGTTATCCAAATAACTCTGTCGACACCAAATTTTATATATGTATAGTAATAAAAAATTAGAAATTAACTCTTATAGGACCATGGGGTCAAAATGACCCCAAATTTTTAAAATGTAATAAAAGTGCCATTTGGTATGAAAATCAATATAAAAACCTTTAATAAAGCATTTTCTAGAAAAAAATCAAAATTAACCTGTTTGAGAGCATGCTGTCAAAATGACCCATTTTAAAAATTGATTATAAAGAAAAAATTCAATGAAAAAAAAAAATAAAAAGGCAACCCCTACGTTCGGCAACAAAAATGATTAAAAAAATTGTCTGCTGGAATTTTCGAAAAACTTCCTCAGGAAAAGTTTAATGATTTTTTGCGAGCTTTAATATTCTGACATTAGGGTGGTAGGAACTGAGATCTCGTGGGTAAATACTAGAACGGGATGCTTGATATCAATTGCCTTTAAAGCAAAACATTGGTCCGCTCAAGACAAAAACATCAATGTATCACACTTTAAGATTGGACTGTAAATACCAAAGATATAACGAAAAATTTAAAAAGGCGACCCCTACTTTTGGCAAATAAATAAAACACTTTTTTGAAACCTCCTTGCAAAAACAATTTTGGTTCGACGGTGTACGGCGAAATTTTTTTTGTAGTACGGTCTAGTGCACATGTTCCAGAACGACAAGGAAAACTACGGCAAAATTTACTCTGCGGTAAGCAGTAACAACAATTCCGCGTTCTTCAGGTGCATATCGCTCCATTGCTAATTGTCAACTTATTCTCTATCTGTCTACAACATAAGTGTCAAATCACAATTACATACGACGCCATTATGACATTACTTTTATCCCACCCTGTAGTATGGCAAGAACTTTTTTAAATTCGCTAAAATATTAAATAAATCCCTTCAACTATTCAGTAAATGTTTAATTGATTTAATTAAGCAAATAAAAAAAAATAACTAATTGAATCAATAAAAATTTTACTTCAAACAAATCATTAATAGAAAATTTTTTGAAAATAATTTGTTCTCTGTGTATTAGTTCACAGTTAAAAAAAGCGTGGACAAATGATATTTGAAAACAAGTCATTAATTTCAATTTTTTAATTAAATTTCAAATACAATTTCGTACTGTAAATTATTTTTGACATTTTACTTACTTTATGCACTATTACCAAGAACAAACTATTATAGAACCACATGTTAACAACCCATAAAAATTTCATGTGTTTAGGTTCATTTTCGTGTGGTTTTGTATGTTTTCAATATTATTGTGTATTCATGATTCATGACATTCATGTTACGTTAAACAATTTCATCTGCATAAATATTTGTTTATTTGTTTATTTCTATGTAAGTTCTTCTATAATTATTATTTTATTTTGTTTTAGTTTTTAAACTTGTCTGCTTGTAATCACCCATACAACACATTGTCGTCGTGTGAAATCATGTGAACATTTATTGTTTTACTTCAGTGATTGGGAAGGTTTTTGTTTTTTCTTTGTATAAAATTACGGTTACATCATTATTGTTTGAAAATAATACGATTGCTTTAAAGTAACCGGGTTTTTTAATGAAAAATCAAAAATATCTCTTTACAAAATTTTGGCGCACAATGTAGAGGTGGAAATAAAAGTTAAAAAATAAAATAAATAAATAAAATAAATGTAATTAGTTAATTTTTTTTGGTAAATAAGCACAAAAATCATTAAGCCCTTGCATAACAATTTGGCGCCCAACGTCATTGCATTTAAGTTTCTAGTACTCGTATACTAAAAAGTGGTTAGAAAACTAACTGAATTTTAAATTAAAAATTATTAAAAAATAAAAAACCTTATAATATTTCTCAGTGTTTTAAGCCTATATTATTTTGATATATGAATATTTTTATTCGCATTTCTTAAGAATCTTTCGTTTTTGGACATTATCGCATAATATATTTTAATATTTCTGCAGCAAATTTAAAGAAATAAGAATGAATATCCTCTAATAATGCAATGAAGATTTGAAAAATTCTATATTCGGTTTGAAATGAAATTACAAGTGCGTGTCAAAAATCATAAGTAAAATTGAAACTAATTAGAAGTTATTGAGCATTTCTTTGATGGGTTTGAATATAGTATGCAATTTTTGTGTTATTATTTAATAAAAGGTTTAGCCATAATTTGGCGCCAAGTATTGACACGCAATTTTTTTTTTAATTTTTTTATTTTTTAATAATGCTAACATTTTTAAATAAGTAAGTATTTCAAGAAATCGTTTCAACCAATTAAATTGCATGAAGACTTCAGTTCTTAACATGACCAGTTAATTTTCCATTTAATGTACAAAGTTCATTTTCTATAGATTTAATGACCAATCATTAATTCCTAATTTGTCATGATATAATTTTGCGGCATATTATGTTCTAGATAACAGAAATTCCTTAGTACATTTGAGTAGGTCGCCTAGCATACACTTGAGGATTCTGCAAAATCTGTCTGTTCCCGTCTAATTTTTAATAGACATTATTTATTTGAAGCTGACATCATATTTTCTTTTATTTTTACGTTATTTTTCTATATCTAAGTAAACGTGACAAGTAATTTTGTCGTATGGAGTATGTAATCATATTGTAGTTTAAAAAAAAATAAAAAAAAATAAAAAAAAATAATCAATTAAGCTCAGACATAGTCGTAAATATGCGAGAAAACTACACAAACAGTATTAAATCATCGTATTAACATAGTAGAAAAAGTAGTAAAAACTACAATTTAATGATTTATTTGCATTAAGTAGAATACAGCAATTCCTAGCGGAAAGACCCCACTGCGATTTCCAGTTACGAACTCTTGAATATTTTAGTAGCAAAATAAAATGTTACCTGCTTATTAATCAATATAGATATAAGATTTTCGAGGAAGTTTTTTATTTATAAAAGTAATTTTTCGCTTTTACAGCACTTTTTTATAAACCATAATGTCCGCTAATCGAGGGCTTAGTGTTCATGCTCGTAGCAGGGAAATTGTTTATTAAATCTCACACATACTTTATTTAAAACTCTAGTTAACTTTAGTAGAATTATTTTAAATTAAATTGTGTTATATTGCTGTACTATATTTGACAATAAGGAAGTTCAATATTTGAGGTGAAATTAGTATTAAAGCCACATTCACAATGATGGAGTACTCCACTCTGCAGATTGGAGTGTACTAAAATAGAGATGGCATGATACAAAAAATATGTAAGTGCGAAAAAGAAAGGAACAAAATCCACTCTGCAGAGTTGAGTACTCTATCATTGTGAATGTGGCTTAAAGGAACAATTTCACTCTGCAGAGTGGAGTACTCCATGATCGTGGATCGACCTTAAAACTAGCAACCAGTTTAGAATGATTTATCACAAAGTCAGAGGCATATAATATAGAGATGCAACATCGATAATTTTTTAAACAAACTGTAGAAGTCGCTAGCATGTGGGAAATTTTGTCAAAGGAGGATTTTGTTTTGGGAAATTTTGTCAAGGGAGGATATTATTTTATCAAATGAGGTTTTAACAGAGTTGTCAGGTAAGGGGATTTGGGCCGAAATTATGAATTTCGTCTCCGGTTTGGGGGGAGAGATTCAAAAATTGTAAATCCTGAAAGATTAATTTTAGGCCGAAAATAAGAAGAATTTTCAAATAAATTATGAGCGTATTATTTTAAATTAAAGTCGATCAAATTAGGTCTATTAAAGTATTTCAAAATTTATACAAATTATTTGAATTATTGAAGAAATGTTTTGTAAATATTTATAAATCTTGAAATAACGAAAAGCAACCAAGCTCAGTAATTAAACAAAATAAAATCTATTTTCAAAATACTGAAATTGTTACATGCAAAGGACTCACAAAAAAAATTTTGTGTAGGTTCAAAAAAGTACCAGGCGATTTCATACAACCTCTTATGTGCCTTCTGAATCGTGTAAACTCGACTTATGCAAACTTAATGTTGAAAAGAGTTTACAAACCCTACACCTACACCTACTAGATTTATACTTAACCAAAAACTATTAGTTTTTAAAAACTACTCGTACTTGTCAAATTCCATACAAATTTTGGAAAAAAAAAAGATTTTTCACCATAATGAGTTTCATGTGAAAATTGTGTAGAATTTTTTCTCTCTAAAATTTAATGTAAGACTTTTATTTTGAAACAGTGGAATTTTTAAACCGTAAATGCATGGTGTAGCCATTTGGCAACATGCCAGTTTTTTAATAAAAAAAAACACCACTTGATGCACAAAACTGCATTTTTGGGCATTGGGGCACCTTCTGTACAAAGTGTTCTTATAGTTTAGCTCAGATTTTTTAAACAGTTATAGGAAAAATCTTGGTTTTGCTTTGTTTATAAAAAATCTAAAACACTCGTTTTTTTACAAAGAGATATTAATATATATGATCTAAAATCGAACGAAAAACATTCATTATCAAATAGATCAACTCTGCATACCCCATTCAAAAAGTGTAATATTCAAAAATGTTTGTTTAAATATTTAAAGTCGTATTCTCGCAATACAATTAATTTTGGCGACAATAAATGTACAATTCATAGTTTATATATATATATATATATATTTTTTTTTCATACACTTTAAAATAATCCCAATTTAGCTACTTGGCAAAAACCATATTTTTAAATAAAAATCGCCTTTTTTAAATAAATTATTTTTTTTTGTATTTTTCTTGAAATGTACATGCCTTTAGAAATCATATATAAAAAATGGTTAAAATTGAAGAGATCATGCATTTAAGGATTAATTGTGATTTGTCTTTCGTAAAATACATTTTTTTGAATTTCACAATTTTAACAAAGATTTGAGGCCTTAAAAGTTCGAGTGAAAAAGTAAATATTTCTTCGTAAAATATTCAATTTTATTTACTTTGCTGAGTCATTTCTTAATAATTTTCTGGACTTAAGAGCGATGCTAACTTAGCTCCTATTTTATTCTTTTAAATTGAGTTTTTATTTAAATTTAAATGAATTGGGTATAACATTGGGGATTTAAACATTCAAAATGGGAATGAGCTAAAACTTTTTGGGCAACACTGCTCCCCAATAAAATGAAGTAGTATTGCTAGAAAAAAAACAGCATTCAGCGCTATCTGTTGTATTGAAACCCGTTATTGCCATTAAAAAGGAATGTACACTAGGGTCGCAACCTGAAATTATTTAAATATAAAAGCCAAATAATCACATAATTTTTTTTTTTATTTCGATCAATCGGTAGCGCGGTACTGTTTATATTCTGGTGATTCCGGCCAGTGGTGCCAGATATGACGATTTTTTTAGTCAAAAATTTACAAATGACGATTGACGATTTTTTAATAAAAACTCCATATGTTTTAATGACTTAGAAAAATTACTGACTTTTTAACAAATTTTAAACAAAACCCATTATGTCGTCTTTTATTTTAAAAAATCGCCAATTGTTCTTTTCGAATCGTGTTTTTGGAATTCGCAATACTCGTTGGGTCTGAGTGGAAAAATATATTTGTGGTTGAAAACAATTAAGAAACAAAAGTTGGAAGTAGATTAATTTTTAATTTACACACCCGGTGAAAAATGTTCATATACGCTCAAACATGTTCATATATGGTTTATGTATGGACACTTATGAACAAATATGGATTTTTTATGAACATATATGGATTTTATATGAACATATATGGAAGTATATGTGATTCCATATATGGGAAAAATTTCATATACAGACATATATGGAAGCATCTGTTGTTTCATATATGGAAATGGCACTCATATATGGACAAATATGAAATTATATGTTATTCAATTTATGCAAAAGGGAATTGTATATGAACATATTTCGAAGAATACATTTTTCCATATATGTAAAAGGAACTCATATTTGGATAAATATGGAATTATATTTAATGCCATGAATAAAAAAAAGGAACATATGTAGCGCCTAATTTGAATGTCATACATAAATTTATATCTATCGTACAACCTTATAATAAAGGACAGCAACGTTCGCATGTATTCGCATATATTTAATAAATGTATATGTTCGTATATGTCCATATATGAACATATACTTAGGTGTTACCTCATTTTTCGGATCCATACATATATGGTTGAACCATAAATGTTCATATATGGACATTTTTCACCGGGCAGCTTATACAAAATGAATCTTTTGCAGGGATTTAAACTTTATTACAACATTTTTATAGATTTAGACAATCCGATTCTAAATCTGTTTTTCACATGTCCCAATCACGTCACATTTTTTTAGAAAATCGCGGTTAAAAATGCTGAAATACGCTGTGTTTTTCTTATTTATAAATTATAGAACAATTATAACGTGGCTGAAAGTTTTAAAAACGGAGTTCGGAATCACTAACTTAAAGTCTATATAAATTATTTAAGAGAATTTAAACCGCATAAAGCATAATGAGGCGTTTTATCATAAAAAAAAATTCTATTAGTGTTATGAGGGAAGCGGATATAATTCCTGGAAGGAAATTTCAATTAACAGTGCAATAAATATAGTGAAATATATAATATTTAATACACTGAGAGAATTATCTGTATAATATTAATACCTTTTTGCATAAAACCAATGATAGCAGCAAATTTCCAGAATCTTTTAGTTTTAGTAAGAAAAATTATAATACTCTTAGATATTTTAAAAAGGAAAAGTGGTATCATTTTTATATGAGAAATATAGGCTAAGTTCCATGATCAATGAAATGATGTTCAGATTTGGAGAATTCTTTTCTAAAGAATAAATAATTGAAATTAGACCAAGACTTGTAAAAAAATAATACCGCCAATACTTATATGAACTATGCAAGAGCTTTTGTAACTAAAAAAAAGTTTTATGACATTCAAATCTCGTTAAATGTTCGACGTTAATGAGCACGATTACCTAAGGTTTTCATAATTCATGTAACCAATATTGTATCACCCTTTACCAAGTCTATGCGTTTCACTACGAACTTCCCTAATATGTGTGCATTGTACTAATGCAGTAATTGTTTTGTACCAAAAAAAAAAAATTTGCAAACTTTTTTTGTTGTAGTAGTATCTAGTACTGAAACTATGCTAAAAGTTCACTTTTATAAACATGTGACGACATACTTTTGCTGTCTGTTGGTTTTTAGTAGTGCTGTTTTTATTTTGTGACTCTTCTAACTAAATATTTTCAGTTCATTCAGTTCGTCGTAGCTTTAGGCAAATAGCCAAATGGTCAAATTTATACATACAAGTACAATACAAGAAAAAACTAAAATAAAAATTACCTTTTTTTTGCTTAAGAGAAGAGAAAAAAAAGGATATAGTATTTGTATAAAATGAAATTGTTGTTATTTTTGTTGTTGTAAGATTTATAATAAAGTGTATGGAATATATTGTTTAAAAATATTGTATACAATTTAAAATATTTATGGGTGTGTTCCACATTTGCACTGAAAAGTCATGTCAATTCATAACCGACGTTACTACTAGTAGGTTTTTCAAAATTTAATAAAAGTTTAAAGTTTAATATTTCCTCTTCACACTAGTGTAATGTCACGATGCATTATATAGAATGTCACATCACGATGCATCGTTTGGAAAGTATGTGTCAATATTATGTCATGATAATCAATCAAAATATTCGAATTTTTTTTTTCAAATTCAAAGGAATTGTGTAATTTGATGCAATTGCTTGAAATTGGGACAATATAATGTGTTGTGTGCATTATTGCTTAGACAAGAAAATCTTTATTGAAGCCCATGAAATGGGGTTAGATTTGTTCTTAGATTTTTATTCTTAGATATTTGTATCTTGTTGTATGTGTTTTCTATTTTATATAACAATATGATTACTTCACCCACTTGTCAGTCAATTAGTTTCAATTACAATTTAACATCATTCCAAACAACGCAAATAGTTATGAACTATTATAGTCTTCTCTTCTTTGTAATAAAATTCTATAATTAACGTTTGACTAAGAAAAAAATGCGATTGAAATTATATTTCTTAAAGTGTAGAGTTAGTAGATTTACATTAACCTTGGGGATATTTTAGTTTGAATTAATTGCAAACTATTGAGTTAGTTGTTTGTTGGTTTCGAAGTCAGTTTTAAGGTGCTTTCACAATGGCAGAGTGACTCTACTCTGCAGCACAGATTAAAATGTTAACTGTTCAAAATGCAGAGTAGAGTTACTTCAAAACCTATTTGACATCTTAGTACTAACTCCTTATTTTCGCGATTCTTTTGCCATGATTTCTATCGATTTTAATTAAAATAATTTTTTTATTTTAAATTATCCCAAAAACACCACAAATTTTATATTTATTTATTTATTATTTAATATATTCTGTTATTTTTTTTTAATTTGTTGACACTTGGAGATGTGAACAAATTAGTGATGTGTTTTTTTGGATATATTTGTCATGTTTAACAGTTAACAGACTTAATGTTAACTCTAGAGTGTAGCAAATCTGTACTCCAGAGTCAAACAAGTTTTTGGAATAACAAGAGATAGCACAATACAAAAATGTGTTAGTATGAAAGAGAAATAAACAAAATTTGCTACAGATTGGAGTACTCCATCATTGTAAACGCACCTTTAGGATCGAAAACTAAACTATCATAAAAAAATTTACTTGGTTTTAGTAAACTCGATGACATTTTAGCAAGATTTCATTTCACACAGGAAAATTCCAATTTTTTTTCACCATAGAACAAATGTTTTTCACCATGCCGCTTTGCTATTGTTTTACACACACCCTAAGTAAATGTTTTAATAATATCTAGTTTTTGGAATTCAATCAGCTGTTATAATTTTAATTAACGCCATATTGCAAAAATTTCCCCAGAAAAAATTTTAAGCCGCAACCGATGCGATTGCGGCTCAACATTAAAAATCAATCGCCGCCGCCAGACGACATAATGGGCCGGCTTCTATCTCTGGCCTACACCTTCTTATTGGAAATAGATAATTTTGTATGTAGCAACAACAAATCGTCAGCTTTTTATTGGTTTCACCTACTGGTCGTTTTTAAAAAATGGAATTAGGAATAGATTTCGGATTCCGAAAGCTGTTTCTGATATCTCGTATCATATCTGATATATCCAGTATCGACTTTGATGTACCTGCACCCAAAATAGTTCGTGTTGTAATCAGTAGTTGTTGTTTTTAACTGTAATTACAGTTGTTTATCTATGGAAAAATACAAAACAAGTTATTTATAAAATAACTAACAGAAAGTGCTGTAATTTTATAATAGTTGTTTAAAGCAGTTATTTTTAATATCATAATAACCTACTACACTGAGAGAATTATCATCACTTCAGTAATGAATTTTCTTCATAGTTTCAATGAAAATTGTCACTGGAACTCGTCCATTGAAACTTTTCATAGAATCTATGAAACAGGTTTCATTAAAGTCAATGTTTATGAAAAGTTCATAAAATTAATGAAACTCTTCAAAAAAAATAATAGCCCACTCCTCCAATGAATAAATCATTCAGCCAATTCATTCATAAAACTTATTCAGCAATTTCATTTATTATTATATATTATAGTTGGTTGTCGTCATTGCTAAGCTGGAGTGGATAAATAAAAAGTATTTAGCAAATACTTTTTATTTAATAAAATAAATAAATTGTACCATATTTTACGGATTTACAAAATATATCTAATAAAGGAATTCATAAAATTAAAAAGTTTCATAGAATTTTATAATAAGCTTAATTCAATTAATGAAATTCCTTATCAATGTTTCGAAAAAATTAATATGATTTATAAACAAATTTCATAGTCCAAAATTAATAATAATAAAAAATTAATAAAAAAAATAAAAAATAAATAAAAATTTTAAGATAATTCTCTCAGTACACTCACAATATTTTTTCCTTAAAATCAACCGAATATGTACATTAAAACAATTGAATATAAGTTAAAAAAAGGACTACCCACTTTTCGTTCAAAACAATTGTATTTTGTCGTTTATTTTTAATTGTTAATTTATTAACTGGCAAAGTCGGTAAAAATAATAGATTTCTCGCTTATTTTAAAATTAATCGTATTATAACAACTGATTGTTTTTAACAGAAAATTTTGATTGAATATTTTAATTTCTACCAAAAGTCCGTATTTTGTGTAATTTGTTTATTGAATGACTGATAGAAAAAGTTAAAAATATATTTCTTTGCAATTTAACTACTTATTCAATTGAAACAATTTTACTGATTTACTTTTTAAACAACTGTTGAACTTTTACGGTAAAGTTATTGTGAGTGTATGAGAATTAATGCACATCACTTAAACTCGGCCTTATGTACTATTATATTTGAGAATTAAATTTTTAATATAAAATTCTAATTGTATGTTAATTTTTAAAAATTAATGGAATGACGATATTTTATAAAAAAATTTTAAAAAAAGTAAATACTTTTGAACAATTTCATATACATACATATATAAAGAACATTTTCATTAAATTTATGAAGATCTAATTTGTGAAATTCTGTGATTTTTTTTAATGAAATTAAGAAATTTTATGAAAGAAAAGTTATGAAAAATTTCATAATATTAATTAAATATTATATACACATAATGAAATTCTTCATTGATTCTACGAAAAGAATTCTATGAAATTACCCAGCAAAAAAACTTGCAAGTAATGCTTTACAAACAACTTCTTTCAATGCTTCACAAGTATGCGTTAGTGTATTTTTACTGCTTTTTTAAAAGTTATTCTGAACAACTTCAAAAAATCACTTTTTTCATTGCTTCCAAAATATCCGTTATTACATTTTTACAGCTTTTTATACCCTACACCACTATGTGGTCAGGGTATTATAAGTTTGTGCTGATGTTTGTAACACCAAAAAATATTGGTCCTAGACCCACCTTATAGTATACCGATCGGCTCAGAATTTTTTTTTATTTCGATTTAACGATGTCCGTCTGTCCGTCTGTCTGTCTGTCCATGCATTCTTGTGCGCACTCTACAGGTCGCAAATATTATGAAACTTGGTACACCGACTTATGTCGGCCCAAGGACGAAGCCTATTGATTTTGGTGAACATCGGTCCATGTTTAGACCTAGTGCCCATATAAGGGTCCTACCAAAATTATATTGTTTATACGCTGCAGGTCGCAAATATTAAGATATTTTGATGAAATTTGGTACACCGACCTATGTCAGCCCAAGAAAGAAGCCTATTGATTTTGGTTAACCCGAGTCCATGTTTAGACCTAGTGCCCATATAATGGTCCCCTCAAAATTATATTGTTTATACGCTGCAGGTCGCAAATATTAAGATATTTTGATGAAATTTGGTACACCGACCTATATCAGCCCAAGGACGAAGCTATTGATTTTAGTTAACAGCGGTCCATGTTTAGACCTAGTGCCCATATAAGGGTCCCCCAAAATTATATTGTTTATACGCAGCAGGTCGCAAATATTAAGATATTTTGATGAAATTTGGTATACCGACCTATATCAGCCCAAGGACGAAGCCTATTGATTTTGGTTAACACCGGTCCATGTTTAGACCTAGTGCCCATATAAGGGTTCCCTCCAAAATTGGCTTGGTTACAAACTGCAGGTCGCAAATATTAAGATATTTTAATGAAATTTAGTTCGCTGACTCACATTATAGAAAATTTTGACACAAGTCCCATTTTAACCCATTGGAATTTCGGATCCAAACATTGGTTGGCTTTTAACCACTGGTGTAGGGTATTGTATAGTCGGCATGCCCGACTTTAACCTTTTTACTCGTTTAAAATTACTTCTGAACCACATGCAAAAAATCGCTTAAGTATTGCTTCTAAAGAGTAATTGCTCTGAAAGTGATCGTAAAAAGTGATTTTGGAATCACTTGGCATTTCCAAACAGAGGTTCCCGGGTTCGATTCCCGGCGGGACCAATATTTTTTTATTTTTTTAATTTTTTTTTAAAGCATCTATTAATTCTTTTTTAATATTTATAATTAATTTCTTTAAATTCAATATTTTTTTAATTTTTAAATTTTTAAAAATATGTATATATAAAAAAATGGTGAGAAATTGCTTTTTATGCACCTGTAAAAATAGTACTGAAAACAATATTGAAGTGGAGTGCACCTTTTACACTTGTACAATAAGTACTTTTATTGAAGAGAATAACGAACAATATCTCGCATTAACAAAGTGGTGATTTTATGCCTGTCAACTTTCATATCAAAGAATAGCTCAACAGTAGAGCGCTAGACTAGCAATCGTGAGTCGCAAGTTCGATACCCGATGGCGGCAATAAAAAAACGTTTGTAAAATAAAAAAAAATATAATTTTGTTTTTGTAAAGAATTTTTTTTTTTACTTTTAATTGGTGAAAAAGATCTTCCTTTGCACTCGTTCAAAAAGTACTGAAAAAATGTTGAAGTGGAAGTACTCCTCTCCTATGACAACTCAATGTGTTTCATTAGTGTTTATGTTAAAAAAGAAGTACATCTAGATCATCAATTGTAGTGCTTTTTCTATCATGAAGGATAATTCTTTCAGTGTACCAAAACAGTGTTTTTACAGTAAAAAGTTTTTTTTTTGTTATGACCAGAGAAGACAGAAAAAAGCAAAATCCGATGTGTTTAAATATTGTAAAAAAAGCAAAAGTAAAAAAACTGAAAAAAAAAGTTAAGAGAAAAAATATTTTTTTATGAGCAAAAAAAGTATTTTTGGGCAAAAAGTCTTCAAAATAGCAATTAAATGCTCAAAAATCTTAAGAAAAGGCTATTTTGAAGCTAAAAAACCGAAAATTCAAAAAAAGCAAATATGAGTAAAACAAGCAATAAAAAGCATAAAAAGCAAAAACAGCAATTTTGTCTTCTCTGGCTTATGTATATGTATACTTTATATGTATGGAGTTAAAACTATGTGCATAAAAATATTTGATCGATTCTAGCACAAGTATTTCAGAATCTATCAAATCTGCAATAGCGATAAAAAGTTATCAGCTTCGCCAAAGGGAATAACATTGGGCAAAATGTTCTCATTTTAAAATCTTGTAATCTAAACCGCAAGAACATTGCAACAAAATAATTATTTCATATAAATAATAATATGTGTAGTTTGGAATAAGCATATGGCTAAAATGTTTGACCTTATTATTGTATCCCACAAAATAAAACCGCAAAATAATGTTATATCAATAATCAAACAAGAACAAAACATGGTTTTCCTATCAGTTTTATGTATGAGTTAAACTTGATCCAAAAAAAAAAAAAATACTATTTTCCTACTTTTTTATATTTATTTATTTTCTTGTGTATAAAGTATTAAATTGGCAGAAGACCAATAAAAATATTTGGCGTTAAGCATCGAAATCGAGATTATTTTTATATTCTTTTCAAAACTATTTTAAAAGATTATTACAACAACAAAAATATAATACAAATGCTTGTACAATGTAAATGCATATAAATTACTTGAATAAATTAAAATAAAAGTAGCAATCAGCGATAAAATCTAAAAGATTAGGAATAACAATTTTGGAAATCTTTAATAACAAAGGTGTTAATGGAACAATTTTGATATGATTTAAGACATTCCATTTAGAAAATTTGGTAAAGTCTATACAATGTAACTGATTTTGTATGCATCGCATAGTGTGTACTTATAATATGGGAAACTTGTGTATAAAAATTGTATATGAAATTTTAAAAATTTTAAATTTTCAAAAAATATTCTCTAACTTACACGCCACTATACTTGTGTGTACTTACTTCTGGGCACTTACAGTACGGCTTGTGTTTGAAGGTACTCGCAGATTCTGATAAGTACACACAATTATCCCAGATTAGATTCTAGACCGACTAAACTACAATAAAATTTCAACTTCCAATAAAACTGTGGTTGTACTAATTTGTATGCTGAATTTAACTAATTTTTTTTGCCAAAATTTAACAGCAGTTTTACTAAATTTTAAGTGGTGTCCATTTCATTAAACGTTTGCTGCTGTAAAATAAATGATTTTTCAGTTATTTCTCCTGCGAAGAATTACTTACTTTTCAGCATTAGAGCGTTAAAACAAACCCTCGCTTAAAATGGGTTAAACAAGAATTCATTTATTAAAATACCTCTTATACGAGAATTAAGAATTTCATAGTTTTTCTTTTTTTTTTTTTTGCTTTTAAAAAGGAAAAACACTTCATGCTTGAGCGAAAATTTCTCACATAAACCAAAAACAAGTTGAATTAAAATATAATCATAAAAAAATGAATGTATTTACACAAGTAGATAGAAGAATATACACATGTCTATAGACAGTACACTGTAAACCACTCATATGAGAGTATACTATGTATATATGAATGTTATCTATAATTATGAAAATGATGTTGAAAATGCTGGAAATAATATTATGAAATGCGCCTACACTACAATTAAAAATTGTCTAGGAATTCGGTTAGAACAATAAAGATTTTGTTGAGTTTATAAAATTCTTACAATTAAAATTGAGATGAAAATTTATTATAAAAGAATTTATACGAGCGTAGTATTCTCTGAAATTTTGGGAGGTGTAAAAATATAATGTTTTTATATCGGAGCATATCTGAAATATGAGAAATTAATATTTTTTAAAGACAATGTGAAAGAGTAGAGATACAATCTTGCGGCTGCGTTTCTTTCTTTTTTATATGAAGATTTGTCACTTAAAAACGCACTACTGATCCGCAGTAAATAAAAACTTAATTTAATTTTTCTGCGTTTTCCCTCATACTTACATATTTTTACTTTCATACTCTATACAAGTGATCTGCAATAGAGATGAGCGATATTTTCATACCGGTGATTTAATCACAGTTATTGATAAATCACTAGTAACGGCAGTGATCAAATATTTCAAGTCGCAGTTACTTGGAATGTCGTTCTTTTAAGATTTTTGTACTATTCTTTCTTGCAAACTTCATTGTGCACAGTAATACATGTTGTTTTTAAAAATAACAATGACTTGCTTTCACACTCTTCTGAATAAAATATCTCCTTCTATCATGTCTTTGTTACCGGTCGCAACTATTCTTCCTTTAAGGCCCAGTTATTAGGAAGTGGATTATCTTTAAACTTAGTTTAACGCAGTTTGTAACTGGAATACTGCTTTAAAAATGTGATTTATTTTGTTTTATTTCAATAAAGAAATAAATTATGCTCGAGAAAAAGTTTTTTCGGCAAATTTTTGTTAATAAACTTTGAAATGGCTGACAAAATTCGTTTTCGGTTTAACTAAACCAAGTTTAACTGACATCTTAAAAACTCGCCATAAATATTATTTCGTTTATTGATCAGAAAATCGCAGTCTTTTCCATAGAAAAACCGTGATCACGATCACATTTTAAAAGACCAACGATTTGCAAATCACATTTACTGAGAACAATGTTACTGAAAAATCGCCGGATCGCCCATCTCTATTACAAAACCGTGATCACGGTCACTGTTTAAAAGAACGGTGATTTGAAAATCACGATCACTGGTAGCAGCGTTATTCAAAAATCACCGGATCGCTCATCTCTAATCTGCAAGCATTTCTTTATACCGAAAGGAAGCCCTCATTTCGGTATAATATATGATGTGTATATATGTATATTAGACCGTACCACCTTACAGGCAAAAAAATATAAGTGCGCGGTACACCTTCTAATATAAAGTATTTTTGCAAGGCAATTCCAAAAAAAAAAAAATTTTTCCGAACGTAGTGGTCGCAATTTTACATTTTTCGTTATAGCTTCGGCATTTAAAGTCGGATTTTAAAGTGTGATATATCGATTTTTTCGCCTCGAGCAGAACAGTGTTTCGCTATAAACAAAAAATCCAATGAAAACAAAATTTTAAATTTTACGTTCGGCAACATAAAAAATTTTTAAAATTTCTGCTGGTTAAGGTTAAGGTTAATGATTTTTTGCGAGCTTTAAGTAGGGTTGTACGTTAGGGTGGTAGCTACCGAGATCTGGTGGGTAAATATTAGTACGGTATACTCGAGGTCAATGGCCCTTAGAGCAGAACATTGGTCCCCTCGATCCAAGACTGTGAATGCCAAAGATATAACGAAAAATGTAAAATGGCGACCTCTACATTCGGCAAAAAATAATTTTTTTTTTGAAACCTCATTGCAAAATTAATTTTGAGGAACGGTCTACTGTTCTAGGGATGCCAAACGGGAATTCCCGAATCCCGAAATCCCGGGATTTTCGGGATTGGCAAAATCCCGAATCCCGGGATTATTTCTCAAAAATCCCGGGATTTTCTTATTTTTTAATATTAATATAAACGCAAATAAACAAAGTGAGCAATTTTAGATTACCTACGTTTTTTCTTGAATTTTCTCATATTGACAAGAAATTGATGCCAATATATTAGTAAAATTATAAATTAAGTAGATTATTCGAGTAAACTATGCAAAAACTTTGTCACTTTGTTTGTCATGTTTGTTTGTTATTTGACCGATTTATTCTTCCAAGCGAAATTCGATTGCTGAAACCTAATTTTGGCTGGCACTGTAAGTTTGAATTCTTCCATGAAAACATTTGACGATAACCAAATAACTTTGTTGCTGTAATTACACAATTTAGTGGGCAAGGTTATCACAACGAATCTGTTTTAAAATCTGCTTACAAAATACTGGGCGCAAGTGAACTTAATGACAGGCCTTCATATATTATCCCAGCCAGAAAAATACAAACGGGAAAGCGATGGCAAGGTATTTTAACAAGTGGTACAAGTACTGACAAAAATTGCTTTCCCATTTCCAATATGAAAACGTCAATAGACAAAAGGATCGGCACTTCAAAAAGCGAGGGAAAAGTACTGGAGAAACAAAATTTTTAACTTTGGCAAAACGCTGCCAAAACCAATAAATAGGTGGTTTGGAATTATATTTTCCAAAATAAAATTTAAAAAAAAGTTCATATGTATCTTTTTTTGGCCCTGCCGTGATGTTTTGTAAAACAAATACTGGCAAAACGATTTTTTCATACGCTGGCAAAGCGTCCCAAATAAGTGTTCTGCCAGTCATTTATTTTTAACATCGCGTGGTATGGTACTTGATTTTTTGTACCACTGTCAATTTCTGACTGAGATGTTTCAATATTCATAAAATGTACCACATTATTAATTAACAACTATTAAATAATTACAAAACGCTTTATTCTATAAAAAAAATTAGTTACATAACATAAAAATTTTTACAAATAAAAGAAAATTTAAATCCCGAAAAATCCAGAAATCACGTATAATCCCGAGATCCCAAAAAATCCCGTAGTCCCGAATCCCGGGATTTTCAAATATCAATCCCGATTGGCATCCCTATACTGTTCACACATTAAAATTAAATGCTTAAGCATATACGAGTATATACGCTTATAAGTACTCACAGCCCCAACAAAATTTTGTGCAGATTTCAAAGATTCGGCAACGATTTCCCCAATGACTGAATTTCCCGCTTTTTTGAGCAAATTTCCCAGATTTCAAAGCAAATTTGTCTGTAAACTAAGAGGATTTCTTCGATTTCGAAGCAAATTGCTTTGATTTAAAAAAATTCCCATATTTCAAAACAAATTTCGCATTCCGAACATTTGTAGTCTGCACATATAAAAACCAGGAGAATGGTTTTTTCAACGTGAGCGGGAATGGTGACCTGTGCCTAACAGCTGTGCCTTAGCAAGTGTAAACAAAAAATGAAAAATTTAACAAAGTTTTCCAAGAAGTTATTTTTTCTTCGACTGCAAAAATAATTAATTTTTGGAATTATCTAGCGTTAAAAATACGATTTTCAGTTTTTAGTTAAAGGATAACCTCAGGGCTGTTTTTACGTTTTTTTTTCACCGGAAGAAAAATGTAATTGGAAAAATACGTATCTGATTTTACGTCTGACAAATCCAACAAAAAATCCTACGAAACGACGCGATTGTCAAAAAAATCTTGTATAGTTGTTTACACCATCAAATGCAATCAGATGAAAACAGCTGTTACCATCGGATTCTCATAATTTTATGAAATATTTCAAAATCAATCTGACTGTCAAAACTTCAATCGGATTTTCTGTAAGTATCAGACAAAATATATTATAGGATTTTGGCTATCTGACTGATTTTTTTGACTGATCCTATGACTTATGGTATAATGTAAACCCCGCTTTAACAAGGTGTTTAGATTTTAAACATGATAACTTGAAGTGTTTAAGGGCAGAAAAATGTTCTGTAAAATAAGGCCTAAATATGTATGATGGAATTAAACATGTACATTAGGGTTATGACTTTTTGATTTTTTTGCAAATATTAAATTGTACATACCCCAAAAATTATGGCCAAAAAGGCCATAAAAAATATTAAGAAATGCAATTTTATTTCTTTCGCTGCTGTCAAAAAAGTTCCCGCACCAAAAGGGTTGAAATTTGGTCCATATTTTTTTAGTTTAATTAAAATATTTCTCCGAAGTTTCAAACAAATGAGACTTAAACGATGCGTATTAAAAGCTATTTACGGTAAAAATTACGAAACCTTTTTGGAGGTACTTTTGGATACATTTTTTGTCATTTACAATAATTCTTGTAATAATTCGTTATGTCAATTAAACAAAATCCCCAAACAAATAATTTTTTTTTAGAAATTGCATTTGGTGCGGAAGGTTTTTTTGCCAAAATGACCCGCAAATACGATTTTTATTATCAATGTAGTATTGCCTATCACGTGGTGATAGGTAAAATTTTTGTTAAAAATGAGTCATAACCCTAATGTAGATATGTGTGAACCCTGTATAAGAAGATTATTTTAAAGTTTTATTAAATACTTTTATAGAGGAAAAAAATTAAATCTTAGAAGTCAGTTTTCTGTAAAAAGAAACAAAAATAAAAACTCTTAGAATATGATCAATTTTTAGTGAAAAAAAATCTTCAAACTGTGATTTTTTTTTTTCTTAGTGTAAGATATGAAAGTTTTCAAAGAATCATTGTAATTTTAATTCAAAGAATTTATGTAATGGGCATTATGTTGTAATATATTTTTTGTTGGTTCACAAAGAAATTAAAATGAATAAAACTCTTACAAATTTTTATCAAATAAAAATATACATAAAGTGCAAATATTTCTTTTATTTTGACGTAAGACTTTTAAAAACAGATCGTTATATAAAAACTGGGAATTGTTAGTTTTTATAACCTTGGAGCAAGTAGTGATTGGATGTAGTGTAAGTCTTGTGGGATAGTGGAGTTTGTATCCATCGTATACTGTGTAAACTTTATTTTTTTCATCTATGAAGATGGAGATTAACATAAACAATCGAACGCGATGTATTTACGTAAGCTCTTTACACGATACACGAGGCCTTATATGAATCAGCTAAATATTAGTAAACAATTGCTTTGTTTTTCAATTTCTCTGCACTTGTTTAGGGATGTTTTAATATTTCTGTAGATACAGGTAAAAAAAAAACGTTTAATTATATATCTTACACATTAAATATTTTACCCCAGTTGACTTTGTGGTACCATGTCCTACAACTTGATAATGAGGTACTTAAGACCAACAGGTACACAAATGTTTATGTTTTATTTTCAATTGAAAAGAATAAAGATGTTTTCACTTTTTGACAAAGAAGATGTACTAAAATAGAATGGAAAATACGTTGTAATTGTGATATTTTGTTATGAATTTTTCACTTAATACGATGTTATTTAAGGAAATTAGTGTTTATGGAAATAGAGTTGGTCGCAAGTGTTTAACTTTAGTAAAATATTTATTTAGATATGATTATTACTATAGTAATTTAGGAGTAAATAGGATTTAGAATAAAACTTAAATATGTACATATTAAAGCTGGCGTCGCCTCACACTAAGAGTATTATGTGGGTAAAATTAACTGTAATTGTTATTAAAAAAAAGTGTGCACTGCAATTTCATTTAAAATTAACTGATATTGCAGTTATTTTTACTACAATTGCAGTCAAAAATAAATGAAATATATAGTTATTTTAAATGCAATTGTATTTCAATTGCAGTGCACACAGATAATAAAAATTTTAAAATCAATCAGAAACGTCATTAAATTAAATAAAAACAGCTTTGATATCAAACTAAGTTTATTTTCTTTTAAATTTAAATATGTTTCTACTTATTTTTAAAATGTGAAAACAAAATCTAAAATGTTTACATATAATTTTAAGTATGAAAAAGTTTATTTTAAATAGAACCATATTTACTTTTATAAGATTAGTACTTAATTTAAAAATTTTTATAAAAAATGCGATATTAATTCGTATATGATATAATAGTTGGTTTAACTATGATTTTTTATTTTTCCTTTATATTGTCTTTTCCAGCATAATTCTCTGAGTGCAAAATTATAATTTCATATTTAATTTGTGTATTGGCTAGTCTTTTGTCAGTCAGCTAGTCTTTACCTAAATACTTATTATGGTTTTATATTAAATTACCTAGGATTTCCTTTTAATATATTTCTAATTTGGTAGTTAATGTTTAAAAATCATACGGCAACCATATTGTAAAGAATGTTTAAAATCATAACCGTCATGTACGTGCTTGTCTATAAAAGGATGTTTTTTCGAACCTTTTGTTCGATTTATACGAGTATTTGATTTATTTGTATTGTTTATACTTTTTGAATTTCATTATTTATTGTTAAGATATTAGCTCCACTTATGGAAAATTTAAAGAGAGAAAGAGATAGATAGATAACTTCCGTATAGATAATATATTAAGAGCATTCACTTCAACAGGCAATACTATTGGAATTCTTTTTTTTTTTTTTTTTTTTTTGTAACTGCCCAAGTAAAAAAAATGATATGGAGACATATGAAATTATATTTAATTATATATAATCTTTTATGTAATTAGATATAATTATATCCGAAAAATGAGAACATCTTATTGTATCTTATTGTATCGAATTGTATACAATTGTATACAATTTGGTACAATTTGATACAATTTTATGCAATTCGATACAATTGTATCCGAATTTTGTCCTCATCCAATTACATCAAATTATATCTTTTTGTATAAAATTATATAAAATGTTATAAAAGTGCACATAGTTTGATACAATTATATCTAAAAATTGAGCTTATACTTTAGATCATGTTATATATGAACACATCTAACAATATACAAAAATTATTTTTTTAAATAAAAAAGATATGCAATATCTGGAGATCAGACCTGGGGGATTTCAATTACAATTGCAAATAAATGTAATTGAAATTAAAAAAACTCAATTACATTTCATGTAACTGTAATTGAAAATTTTCAATTACAATTGTAATTGAAAGTGATTTCAATTACATTTAGAATTAAAGTGTTTTTTGTTAAAATTTTGTAGAAAAAACTGACTGGGATAGGTTGGATAGGCGTGGATAAGTATACAACGAATACGTCATGTTTGGCTGACCTCTCACTTGTTCTTTTTGTCATTATTTATTTTCCGAAAAAATGTAATTGTAATTGACATTTTTTCAATTACAATTATATGTAATGTATAATTGAAAATTTTCAATTACAAATTACTTGTAATTGTTTTTTTTTTTAATTACAATTACATATAATTATAGATGATTTTAGAAAGAACGTTATATTGTTATATATTAAAGAAATCATGAAATATTGTAGATATGGAACCATATTAAGTTATATGTGGGTTCTTATTCGTCAATATATAAATCATATCTAACACAAATTATGAAATATTTCTTATATGGCTCCACATATAGTTTTATATTATTATGTATAGTGTCATACTAAATTATATATAAACGTATATGTAATTATATCTGTAATATGTTACTTTATGTACTTATATATAGCACATGCAATTATATGTAGGCCAGTATGTAAAAATATAAAATCACATATGTCTCCATATTAAAACCTTTGAGGAAAAAATATATAACATATGACTATATAAAAGTATATCTGCTTGAATTTAAAAGCATATGTGGCCATATGGAACTATAAGTTACTATATGCAATTACATAAAATAAGATATGGTTATATCAAAACTTTTTTACTCGGGTGACTTAATTCGTTATGCGGCGTTCACATATACGTATTTAACTCGATTTGACGTGTTTAAGCGTTAAACATGTTTAAGTGAGATGTTTTACAGTACATTTTTTCTACCCTTAAACACGCTAAATTATCGTGTTTAATTTTTAAACACGTTGTTAAACACGATAAAATTGATATCAATTGGTGTTGAATGACAAGTTTGAAGCAGAAGAAGACACAATAAGAAAAATAAAAAATAAAATTGAATAAAATACATTAAATTTAAATAAAAACCGGTTAAAATGTGTTTTTTCTTATTAAAGTGATAGATGAACAAAACAATTATTTAAACTTTGCTTCCGATGAACGAAAAATCCAAAAACAGCCATGAAGTTGTCCCTTAACTAAAAATTGACAAATATTGTTTCCGACTGGTAATTATAACGTCGGATAATGCCGAAAACTATTAATTATTGCCTCCGGCCGAAGAAAAAATAACTTTTTGGGAAATTTTGTCAATTTTTGTATTCTTTTTTTAAATTGTTAAGGAACAGCTGTTCAAGATGTTTAACTTAAACACTTAATTTTTAAATGTGAACTTATATATTTAACTTTTACATAAACGTGTTTAAAAATCGTACTGTGAACGTAGTAATATATTAGAGTGGGCCGAACCACTGTGGAAAAGTTATTCAAAAATAAAAAAATCGACATCGACATTTTTCAAGTTCGGCCAACTCAGCTGTAATATTTGGGGCAAAAATAACGTCATAATGTGGACGTGCCATGATTTTTCGAATGGCGTCAAATGTCATTGATCGCCATTGTGATTCGCTCCAATAAGCAGTGGAGTGATATACATCTGAGGAGAGCGAGGAATTATTTTTAAATCCCAATTTTTTTAATTTCCAATAAAATGAAAGCTAATTGACATTATGACATTACTTTTGCCCAACCTTGTATATGTCGGAATTATTAATTTATTAAACAAATTCTTTGTCTTCAGACTAATGTCATAATTTGATAAACTTGTAGCTTAAAATAAATTATCCGGTCGTACCAATAGCGATTACATTCGGACAAAGTGCTGCTAAATAGTTTAGGGTAATTTTTCTTCGATTCAGGGCAGCGGGCCCAACCAACTTTTAATTTCATACCCCTTCCGACATTTGTATGGCCCCCAATGTTTTATAAAAAAAAAACAAAAAATAATTGCAAGCCAATGATTTTAGAAAAAAAAGTTGTAAGAATATAAGGAAGTATGTTTTTATTCCAGAAAAATCAACACAATTTGAGAGATTTAGCAGAGAAAAATATTCGCGGAAATTTTATGGGTTTTCCAATCAAAAGACACCAAAAATTTAAAAAAGCTAATATTTTAACTCTTTTCCTACTTAAAAGCTTATGAAAGATTTTAATTTTTGAAAAGGAAAAGTTAATTATATACCTTTTGCAATTTTAATTCAGAAAACATCAATTGAAATTAAGAAGTCTTCAATTAAAATTAAGAAAATACCAATTGCAATTCAGAAATCATAAAGAGAAAAAGTATTATTATGAAACTCAGAATATAGCAACTGCAATTGAGAAAACATCAACATCAGAATATATTAATTTAAATAAAGAAAACAACAATTGAGATTAAGAAAACATTAAACGTTAAAAATCAGAAAATTCCATAGGAATTTCCACTGATACTTTCCGAATTTCAACTGATATTTTCTTATTTTTAATTAATATTTTCTTACAATAATAGATATCGCTGATTTTTCATTAAAAGTCACGCCTACTTAGGACGGGTAGCAAAAATTTCTACAATTTTCTGGACCATCTTTCTGTTCTTCGGGGACAATTTAATCATTATTTTGATCTTTAAAAATAAAAGCAACGGGTATAAAATTCGAAAAACTGTAATTGATTCTCTTGTATTGTCCGTCACTGTATATGATCTAAAATCGCACGAAAAACATTCATTTATTAATAAAGGTTTTCATAAAATTATATGGAAAATTTATTTAATAAAAATTTCAGGTATTCAATGAAAAGGTTTCATTAAAACTAATTTCATAAAAACTATGAATGAAGCTTTTTCGTTAAAATGAAGAAATTTTTCATTCACTTTGTAAAAAGAACTTCGTTAGTTTATTGAAAAAAAATAAATTAAGCTCGTCCAAGAAAATTCTCTCTGTGTACTATCTTGTGTTATCTTAGGTGACAAAATTTTATATTAATTATTTTTATGATTCACTAATTGAAGACCGTACCACAAAAAAAAAATTTTTTCTTCGTACAGTATTGTTGCAATTAGGTTTCAAAAAAACAAATTTTTTTTGCCGTACATACGGGTTGCCTTTTTAAATTTTTCGTTATACCTTCGGCATTTACAGTTGGATCTTAAGTATGATACATCGATGTTTTTGTCTCGAGGGGTCAATATTTTGTTTTAAGGAGCATTGGCCTCAAGTATCCCGTTCTAGTACCAGGTCTCCGTTCCTACACCCCTAATGTATCACCCTAACGTCAGAAAATTAAAGCTCGCAAAAAATCATTAAATGTTTGCTAAGGACTTTTTTCGATAAATCCAACAGAATTTTTTTTATTTTTTTTTTTTTTTTTTGGCAAAAGTAGGGGCCGCCTTTTTAAATTTTTTTCATTGGAATTTTCCTTTATAGCAAAACACTGGTCTCCTCGAGACAAAAGATCGATATATCACACTATAACGAAAAACTAAAAAAGCGACTCCTACGTTCAGAAAAAAAAAATTTTTTCGAACATGCCTTGCGAAAATACTTTATAGTCGAAGGTCTACGTCGAACTTTTTTTTTGCCTGTCAGGTGGTACGGCCTACTGTACATGTTCCCACAGATTCTATAGCTATCAGTTTTCTATTTTGAATGATATTTATTGTTGAACTAAAAACACCAGAAACTTATTTATGTTAGCGCAATAGTGAATACCCATATTATCTTGCATATAAATAAATACGAATTTCCAGGAATTTATCATTACTATATTCATTTATTTTACTAACTTACTAGTAGATTAATAAGAAATGTCAATTTTTAAACAAAAAATATTGTTGACAATAATAAAAATTAATTTAATTAATCATGAACTTTGCAGATAAAATGATTCAATGTAATGATTATCGGAAAACAAAGAGTAAATTTAAATCATGAACAAAGATAATTTTATACGTCATACTAACAACGTTTTTTTTTTTTTATAGAATGCAAGTGTTGAGATTGAGTGTTATTTAAATACTTTTTTTCAAAAAAAAAAAAACTTATAAAAGTCTTATCTTGAATAGTAACGTTTTTATTTAGAGATTGCTATCTTTTCTCGATTGGTCTTGTCCGTTCATGGTGTGATTAAATATCAACTAATTACACATAACATTGAAATTTTAAGTTAAATAAGCGGTTAAAAGTAATTTTTGAATCAGATGCAATTAGATACTAAAGT
The DNA here is from genome assembly GCA_949987735.1 of Leucophora obtusa. Classification (NCBI taxonomy): domain Eukaryota; kingdom Metazoa; phylum Arthropoda; class Insecta; order Diptera; family Anthomyiidae; genus Leucophora; species Leucophora obtusa. The sequence goes on along the minus strand of OX465299.1, from coordinate 32,511,356 downwards.
CGTTTCTGTATAATTGGATCAAACCTAATAAAATTATATACGACCAGATATAAAAATATATACTTTGATTCGATTTTATCGGGGTTTTGGTGTCAACTCACTATATATGTATATAATTAATCCAATTCTATAGACACAGATATAATTTGATATTGTCAAATATATTGAGATGTTGATCTACATTAGGCATATAAGCATTATTAAATAACACTATAAGCTACAATATAAAATTATATACAATATAGTAAATACATTATTATGTATGTACTATATTGTATCAGTCGATATAGTGCCATATAATTTCATTTTTAACAGAGCAAATAATAATTTATCGGGGGAATGAGTGACAACTTGTATTTAATTTTTGCATTGCATGAATATTTTTCAGTTCGACTGACGAAAAACGCCATTTGGAAACACCACCTTAATATTGTTTTAATATTAAAACTAAAACAATACAAAGCGATAAGAATTTTGAAGAAAAAAAATCAGATCTTTTGAATTATTTAAGCTTTTGAATTAAAATAAAAATAATTCATAAAATATTTTATAGACAATAATCTTATTTTTCTTATTTATTTGTCTGTTACATTTAGGCATAAATTTAGAAAAATCTTTAAATTTATAAGATTACACATATAAAAACTTTAAATTATTTTTAAAGATCATAAGGTTTTCAAAATAATATGACACCCAAGATTATGAAAATATAAGATGTGTTATAATATTGTACAAAAGAAGATGTTAAGTATAATAAATATTTTTATTAACTTGACATATTTTTTGGTTGTTTGTTATTTTATTTAAATTATATTTATGTCTGTTGTTAATTTTTGCACCTGACTCTTTAAACTCTCTTGTGGAAAAGAAAATACAGGCACAGAGCACAAAACATCACATCAATTCACTTCAAAAAAAAACTAACATAGACAAATGGGGCCACTATACAATATTATTTAGTATTTTAGTTTTTCTTTTATTTTCTATAAAAAATAAAACAAAATTTTTCATATGAAAATGACAAAAAAAAACAAAAACCTGTATGCAGCTGGTTGTGTTTTCTTTTTCATTTTTATTTTAGTTTTGTGAATGAATTTCTTTATATATATATTTTTTTTTCGAAAGGCAACTTTAGACATCTTTACTAGAGGCATATGTTTGGAACACAAGTAAATATTGTTGGAATGTAAAAACTTAAAAATTTGATTGAAATATTTTAGATTGAAATTGCTATAGGCAATTGAATGATGTTTACGTGCTGAATCCAATCATTTTCAATCGAATTTTTTCCTTTAAATGAATTGGGTCATACAGATTGGAGACATATTGAATAAAAGATAAAAACATGTTTATATGAATGAATTGAAATTTCTCGAGAGGCTTTGTATTTACAGAAAAAAATAACTGGCTTATAACTGAAATCATGGTTAATGCAATCATAAATCTAATAAAGTCTTTGACAAATTTTAGGTTTATGCGGTTATTTCTGATCTTTTTTTAAAGATTTTCGATTACATAAACAGCATGAATAGTTAAAAATGTGTTGCAGAATATCCTCAGAAATATTATTTCAAAATTCATTTAATCAGAGTTGGAACGCAAACCTAATTTAATGTAAACACTTTGCAATTCATTCTAACATAATTTTTTATCCCTGATTTGATGTTTGCTACTTTTCGCGCCCAACGTGGGGAGATTAGGCAAAATCGAAATATCTTACTGATTTTGTTATTTTTTACCAATTTTTGGATACATTTCGACACAAATCCACTTCAACAAGTCCATTTCACATTCAAAAGTCGGACTCAGACATAAGCTGACTTTCAAAAAAATTGCTGTAGGGTATCATATAGTCTGCATAAGCCATTGGAAAATGGCTTATAAATTAATTTCCCTACAAATTTTTTGAGTTTTTTCAGTCTACTAATATTCATCAAAAGATTTGTTTGCCTTGCAGTAGACTAAATGTTAGCACAACTTTTACTGAATTTACTATTTTTTTTTTGCTGACATAGCAATTTTTCTGCTAGCACCCTTCTGACTAAGATTTTGCTGAATCCTCAAACTTTTTTGCTGACTTCACTGAGTTTTTTTTATTTATTGTTAAATAAAAAATTGGAAGTAATGCTTTCAAACTACTTCTTTCACTGCTTAACTAACTACTTCTTTCACAGTATCCCTTAGTGTATTTTTACTGCTTTTTTAGAATTACTTTTGAACAACATCCAAAAAATCACTTAAGTATTGCTTCTAAAGCATAATTGCTCCAAAAGTGATCCTCGAAAGTGATTTTAGTATCATTTGGTATTTCTAAACAGATGATCGCGGGTTCGATTCCTGGAGGGACCTATATTTTTTTTATTTAATTTTTTTAAATTTTTTTATTTTATTATTTTTTTTAATGTTTATAATTAATTTTTTTTAAATTCAATATTATTTTAATTTTTCAATTTTTAAAAATATTTGAAATAAAAATAATGACAAATTGCTTTTTGTGCGCCTATGAAAACAGTACTGAAAACAATATTGAATTGTTGTGCACCTTTTGCACTTGTTTAAAATGTACTTTTATTGAAGAGAATAAAGCACAATATCTCGCAATGACAAAGTGGTGTTTTTATGCCAGTCAACTTTCATATCAAAGAATAGCTCAGCGGGAGAGAGCTAGCAATTATGAGGTCGCAAGTTCGATACCCGGTGGCAGCAATAAAAACAAAATGTTGAAGTGGGAGTACTCCTCTCCTATGAAAACTCAATGTTAAAATCATTAGTGTTTATGTTAAAAAAGAAGTACTTCTAGATCATCAATTGTAGAACCTTTTCTACTGCTTCGGCATCTCCTTTTTTTTGCTGGAATATTTTTAAATTTATGAGAGCCATTTTGAATTAAGAATTTCTGATAATTTCATTCAAATCAGAGAGCACAAACAATTTTATAAAAATTAATAAATCGCCATATTGGACTTGGCATTTTGGATTTTTGTTCCAGATTCGGAATCAGCGAACCCAAATCCTTTGAAAACAATTGATTAAAATTCAATATATTAAAATTTTAAAACTAATGACCGCCATATTGTATCTGCCATTTTGAATTTTTTGATTCTGATTTTAGATTCGTGACCCTTTTAGGATGCTTTTTATCCTCCGTATTCTAGTTTTGGCCGAAATTCAGGCTTGCTGGCCCACAGTATACTGCAGTACACTGCATTTATTCATTCATTCATTACCGATATCTTGGATCCGCCATTTTGAATTCAATTTTTTTTTTAATTTCTGATTTGTCATCAGCGACCTTAAGACCTGCGTAAGAAATAATTTATTTTCGAACATATAAAAATTTTAAATTTATGGCTGCCATATTGGAGCCGCCATTTGAATTTTTAACCCTTTGACACGGGAATTTTAATGGCTGGGAATTTTACAACCAAACTTCGTGGAAAAGTAGAAATATGCCCAAGAAATATTATTACTTTTATGGCGTTGCAGCACCCCCTAACGGATATTTTTGAAAATAAATTACCCGCCCCGAGCGGGTCAAAATTTTTTTTTTAATTTTAATTTTTTCTATTACTAATCTCTACATAAAATCTTTTGAGTTTTTGAATTTTATTCATCACACAATTTTTGAGACTAAACTTTGAGCAGCGTTGATGATCACGAGACAAAACGCACTCTACTGATCTAACGTTGTTTTTAAATTTCACAGCCTGCATAAAATTTTAATAAGAACAAAATAACGAATCGATAACAGTAAATGAATAGCGCTTTGGTTAAAATTCAAATCAGTGACGAGTTGATGAAGTCGACGTACATTATAATGTACGCCACTCGCTAAATTTAATGAAAAAATAGTTTGTCGCCATATTGGATCCGTCATTTTGAATTTCAAAATTTTAATTTCAGATTTGTAATCAGCGACCCCTAGATCTATATAATTGATTATTTTAAGTCCAATATATTAAGAACTAAAAATTCATGGCCACCATCTTGGAACCGGCACTTTGAATTTTAAATTTTTATTTTAGATTCGTGATCAGCACGAATACTTTTTAGTCTCATATACTCAATATTCCAGTTTTGGCCAAAACTCGAATATGTTGGCCCACAGTGCAGCTTCACAACTGTGACAATGCTTTATAGATTTACTTTCATCCAATGTAACTGTGTTTCATAAATATAATGAATCATTTTTCCCTGAGTGAATGCAACAAAGTTCTTTTATCGATGTATAATACCTTCGATAGTGGAGTGTTCTGAGTTAATTTTTTGAGTTTGACATTTAACTCATAAACATTCCAGGTTTACACCCCTATCCTAGTAGGATAGGGGTTTATATGAAAACCCTTATTATTTTCTATTGTTGGTTATATGTATATACATGAATGGATATCACTACATTGCTAGATCTGTCAAAACAACAGAGTGGTATATTGGAAGATGACAAAGCAAATTGTGGTAATTTTTTTATTTTTGTTTTATTCTTTGATACTTTAAATGTTTAGTAACGCTCCTAGACGAGAACAAGAGATTCTCATTGAGTCTGTAATTTAACTTAATAAATATTTCTAGAAATTCTAAAAACGTCGTCCCCTGACGATTTCCTTAGGCAAGAATTAAAACCGGATAGGGACATGCCTTCAACAGATTGTTTTTTACAATTTTTTAAATAAGTTTTAGGATTTTAGTACATTTAATTCCTTTAATGAGAATATTTAATCGATTCAATTAAAAATGTAATTGGAAATTGAATTTCAACAATTATTTTTGTCTCTTAAAATTTGCTGATATTTTTATATGTGTAGAAGGGTGAGTCATAATGTACAAATATCATTTTGTAGAGATGCATTTTTGTAACATTAACAAATTTAAAAGAAATTTAAAATACAATGTCCAAAAATTTGTATGCTATTAATCTTAAAATTTTAAATCCAATTATTTTAGTTTTTGGGCCTCTCTTCTACAGTGACATCCATAAGGAATATTTGTTTTAATAAGATTTAAATCTCACTTTCTTTATGGAGTATGGCAAACATCAGCAAACTTTTTATTTGAAACCCTTTACCATCGTCTGTATGGTGTAGGATATTATAAAAAGACACTGCATTACTGCTGCAGTGGACAGCAGCAAAATTAAAAGGAAAAATTAAAAGAAAGAAGAGAAAAAAACTTGTCTAAAACATATGTACTCCCAGTGTAAAAAATCATTATCCGATATGTGGTTATGCTGGTAATGGTAACTAGTTACTTTTCTTATTACTTTAGTATGGCGATGTCGTGCAAAATAATGAGTTATACTTACACACCAGCATCCGAAAAATCTAGAAATATGTCGTTACCTATATGGCTACCAGTACTGACAAAAAGAATGAGTCTAAAAATAGATTGTTTTTAATAAAATTTTCTAATGCGGGAATCGAACCTTGGACTCCAGGTTGTCAGTCAATAGCTCTACCATCTGAGCTATCTCAGTGTTGAAAAAATATTGAGTCTAAAAATAGATTTCAAAAAATTTACAAAAAATTTTTCGAAAATTACTTTCTTTTTGAAATAATGATAAAAATAAGTCATTATCAGTTACTTATTATTATATGTTTTAAAATAATGCAGAAAGTAAGTCGGTGTCATTACTGGTAGTCCAAAAAATAATGATATATCATTTCTGTTTCTACACTGGGCTATTGTATAATGTTAAAACATTGAAGTAGAAAATGAAAAAAAATTTTACACACACATTTGCAGATGTATGTAAAAGTGTATCTACACATGGAAATTAGGGTGGATCGAATTCGGCATTTGGAGGAATTTCGCTTAGGCCAACGATTGTTCTGAATAGAAGTTCTGAATAGAAGTAAAAAATATTTTTGGAAAGCTTCAGCTATATCGAAATTGATCTTCCTGCGCTTATCATTTAAATTCTGAAATTTTCGAATAGGGTACAAAATTTTATTTTCGAAATCGAAATTTGTTCACGAAAAATAGTTTGAGTATGAGAGAAAACGCATAGAAATTAAATTAAGGTTTTAATTTAAAGAGAATCCGCAGTGCGTTTTTAATAGAAATAAATCTGTAAAAGTAGCAGAAAAAGTTACTAAAAATTAGTTAAATATGATGGTGCAGAAAAAACTGCTGAAATTAGCAGATTTTTTTGCTAAATACTAATTAAATAAGAACAGCAAAATTAAAACTGTTAAATATAAAAAAAATTTAGTTTTATTTGAGTTAAATTTTGCTAATAGAAAATAGCAAAATAATCTGCTAAAATCAGTAAAAAAAAATTCTAAATAATTTGTAGCCTAAAAAATCACAAAAATCAAGTTTTTTTTCGATTTTTTTAATGCAAATAAAAATCGAGCCATTCTAAAACAGGTATTTACAATTTTTTTTAGCAAATATTTCTGCTAATTATAGCAGGATAGACTGCTATTTGCATTCAACTAAATTTATTTTAAAAATAGCAAAAATTTTGTAGATATAACAGTTTATTTTTGCTACTTTTAGTCTACTAACATTTAGCAAAATTTTCTGCAGATTCTACAGTACAGTTTGTTATTTTCTATTAAATAAAAGTTAACTTAAGTGTAACTAAAATTCTGTAAATTTAACAATTTTAATTTTTCTGTTCTTATTCTACTAGTATTTAGCAAATAAATCTGCTAATTTCAGCAGTTTTTTCTGCAGCATCATTTTTAACTAATTTTTAGTAACTTTTTCTGCTATTTTTACAGATTTATTTCTATAAGTGTACTCTTAATTGTCAAATCTCAATATAAAAAAAGTAGAAAGCAAGGGTCGTATCTCTACACTAAATTAAAATTTCTCTGCGTTTTCTCTCATACTCGCATATTTTCATTCTCACACTCTCCTCAATGTTGCCATATTTTCAAAAAATAATTCCATTATCTAGTGATGTTCAGAGATGGAAAAGTTGAAAGGATTGAACTTTTATTTTGAAAAATCCTTGTTTTTCATGTTTATTATTAGTTTCGAACTCATTGAGCCTATCATTTTATGTGCATGATCCGAAGTTAAAATGAGGAAAATTAGAAAAAATTAAAAATTGTGCTATAAAAAAAAATGTGAATGTGTGTATAAAAACAACCGTCACTGCAGCCGCAGTCATTTAATTTGTTTTTTCTCGCCTCTCCGCAAGATTGTATCTCTACTCATATTCGTCTAGATATATTTTTACCATATAACAAAGATTAAAAGTGAGCGTTTTTCACACAATGGTAAAGTTGCCTGATTTGTTTTGTAATAAACACTATTATAGAATAGTTTGTTAACTTTGTTTGGTATTTTTTAATAATATTAATACTTTTAAAGGAAAAAATTTCCAAAACAATTTGAAACCCATGTAAAGCGTTATTTTTAAAATAAATAAAATTCGAAAAATACAATAAATAAAATAAATAAATAAAAATATTTGAAGTAAAAAGCAAAACCCAAAATATATCAATTAAAAATATGAAAATAGTACTAATTTTTTTTAATTTTAATGCCAAGTTCTTTGGAGATATTTGAAACTGAAATACCGATACAGGGTAAGAGAATAAGCACAATACAAATGGAAAAGCAATCTTAAATCGTGACGGAAAAAAATTGAACATAATAGCAACGGAAACGGAATCTTACTTTTACAACACAGAACACATAGAAAGTCAAGTTGGTTATATTTTATATTTTTCTTTTTGCCACATTCCAACGAATTGTTGCTGTTTGACATTAGTTAGAATAAAAGGCTCTGAAGGTTTTATTGTGTTACTAGTGTTTTTTATATATTTTCTAAATGTATAACATTAAATCCTTTGATATTAAGCTGCCTACACACTAGGGAACATGGTTGAGGGAACAAAAAATATCAAAAAATTTTGTAAACACGAAATGCACGCTCTCAACACTCACACACACACAAACGCACTCACACATTCACAAAAAATGCTCTCTTTTTTTAAGTATGTTCCCTAGTGTGTAGGCAGCTTTACTAATGCGTGTGCATGACAAAATCAACCATGTTATCGTACTATACTTGCACTGTGATTGAAATTGTGTGAAAATCTGGCAACATTAGTAAAATAATCTGAGAGTAAAAACAGGAGAATAAGAAATTCCGTTGAGAAAATAAAATAAGTTTTATCTCTCACGGAAATCGTTGCACGATTTTAATTGTCAAATTGTATGGAAAAAATGGGACCTTTGCATTGTGCTTATACTCTAACGGGTAGTTTTAATCAATTTGCTAAGGCTGCCATGACAGATTTTAGAGAAATTTCAGTACTGCAATGTTTACGAATATTATAAAGAAAATAAGGCAGTTTTGTTCTAGATTTACGACTTAAGTTCACACTACATGTTTTTTTTTTTGCCAATTTAGTATAACTGGCAATTTTAAAGATTGAAATAGCGTTTGGAAAAATCGATTTGTTTATTAAAGATTTACCTTGTTGATAGCAACTGACAGCAAGATTGTTTATATTCACATCTATTTACTTCGCATTTATACAACCCTAGAAACCGTGCACTGATGTTTTAATGTTGTATATATTGCTTTATGTAAATAAAGAACAATATTTTAAATAAGAAACAAATTTCAGAGTAATTTTTGTTAATAAACTTGGTAATAGCTAATGAAATTGGTTCTCAGTTTAACATAGTTTACTAAATTGTAAATCGTATTTTTAATTTTAAATGTTTTTTATTTAAATTAATTTCAAATAAATCAATGTTTTAATTTCAAATAAAACATCCAAAATTGTTTTATACTAGCAAACAATTATGCAGATAGATAGAAAAATCGAGGAAAATCCCGTAGAAAATTCACGTGATTTCGGGATTAAAAAGAGAGTCAAAACAGAAATGACGATACATCGAATAAATTTTAATCAAAGCAGAAAGGATCAGAATAACAATATTAACGTTAATAAAAAATTATTTAAAAACTCTTCTCAACAAAGCATAATTTTAGGAAATGTCACCAGTCCTTAAGGATTTTGGCGCCCAACCTGGGGCCAGTCGATTCTATAGTTTTTTAAAAGGGTTTCAAAGCTCATTTGAGTGCGTCGATTTAAAATTCTAGATTTCAATTATATTCTTAATGAGACATGTTACTAAAATTGTCCAAAAATAATTGTCAAATTTGAGCAAATATCGTCGTTAGTTTTTAAAATGTTCTAGAAAAACTTATTATGTTGTATGTTTAGCAAATAACGTCAATTTAAAAACTAATTCCTAAAATTTTGAATCGATATATAAATGTAATCCTAATGTACATGATATGTAATGTCATATACATACATATATTTCTGCATTGAATTTCAGCAAATCAGTTGCAGCGATAGTTATAGCCCAAAAACAAAAAAAAGGAAACAACTGACAGCATGATGCTTTATTCATGATAATGAATTTCTATGCTGCTGACGATGATACCCATGTGCTGATGTTGATGATGATACCCATGAATGATACACAATGATGATGATTCATATGAATTTGCTGGTTCTTTTGTTTCGAAATTAAATATTTATACATGAAACACTAAAAATAAAAAATAACTGAAACTGATTCATATTTCAAAACAAGACAAATTCTATACAATGAAAGAACTAATACAGAATTCCAAAGCTTATTTCTGGAAATTCAAATGAAAGTTATACTCGATTTTTATAAAATCAGTTTTTAACTTATTGTTCGATATTTATCTTTGATGGAAAACTTTCAAATAATACATTTTTTTCATTATTTCTTTAAAAAAAACAATTTACTAGGATTATCTAAAATACCAGACATTTCTTCCAAGTCCCTATTAATTTCATTTCACAGAATTTAAAATTGGAATATTTTTAAAGTTATTTGTAATTAAATTTTTTTCTATTACTGTGTATTACGTTAATTGGGTCTTCTATTGAAATTTCTGGCCAATTTTTTATCATGTTGGCATCTATAACTATAACATGATGCAGTAAATTTCCTTTGTAAATTAAACGGCAATATGTAGACATCAATAAAAATTGCAAGTAAAAAAAATTTATTGCATTTTTTTAACGATACACTCATGATTTCATTTGAACAGTGATTTGAGCAAAAGTACATTAGAAAAAAATATCATAGTTAAAGCAATTATTAATTATATCATATTTTAATTAACATATTTTATTTTACGATGAACATTTTTTAATTAAGTACACTCAAAAAAGTTTTGACAGTTACCACATGACAGTTGTTTGTGTAGTAATCAGTAGTTGTTGTTTTTAACCGTAATAACAGTTGTTTTTCTATGAAAAAATACAAAACAACTTTTAATTTTAATTTTTAATTTAAGTTTTTTTAATTTAATTTGTTTATTTATGACAGTTATTTGAGAAAACAATTAACGAAAAGTACTGTAATTTCGTAACAGTTGTTTAAATCAGTTATTTTTAATATCATAATAAACAACTAAACAGCATTGTTACAGTAAGCAGTTGTTTTTTTTTTAGTTATTTAAAAAATAAAAATTTCGTTGAATTTCGATGAATTTTAAAAATTCTTCTGTAGTTTATATTTGTTATTATTGATATAGTTATTCCTAGTTTGCAAATAAAAATCAGAAACTTCTATTGTATCTCCAATGCATAAAAGCGTAATAACTGTAGATCTGTTTACTTCAAATTTTAAATAGACTGAAATAATTACACATATTTTGCCATCTCGATTTTAGTACACTCAAAATAATATGTCTGTTGGCTGAACAGAAAAATTCGTTACATTAACAAAATGTATTCCTGTTTTTTAGCTTAAAATTGTGTTAAATTTAACAAATCTAAATTTAAGTAAAAAATTAATAAAACTAAAGTTTTATTTGTAATTATACTGGGTCGTAAAATTTGTTCAAATTTAGGGTCTCGGTCCATAGTCCATATCATCTAAGAGCATGTAGGGACACTTCAAAGCAGCAAACATTTTGCTCTATCTCGCTTAGTTTTCGAGATAGGGGCCATTTTAAAAAGTGGACAATTTTTATTAAAATTTCCGAGGGTCCAAGGCCCCACCAAGGACAATTTAAGGATACACTGAGAGAATTATCTGCATGATATAAATGAATTTTTGCATAAAAATAACGAAGTTGCACTGGAACTCGTCCATTGAAACTTTTCATTGAATTAATGGAATTTTTCAGAAAATGTTGTAAACAATTATTTAAACTTTCATACATTCAATGAAAAAGTTTCATTAAAACTAGATTCATAAAATATATGAAGCTTTTTCATCATATTTATGAAATTTTTCATTTATTTTGTGAAGAAAAATTCACTAGTTTACTGAAAAATTTCGTTAAAACTCGTCCAGCTAAATTCTTAGGGGTAGTCGAAATTTCTGGCATATTTGCTCTATCTCTCTTGGTTTTCCAGGTTTGGGGCATTTTAAAAAATCGGAAGGGAAAGAAATAGAGCCATCTTTAGAATTTCGGATATATTAGTGGGGACATCTACCGGGTAATAATAGAAACATGAAAATATTGTATTTTAACAATAAATAATGTAAAATTTAAAAATGAGTTAGAAATAATTTTGAAAATTAATACTCAAATTTAATTAAAGTACTGAGGATTTTTAGTATTGTGTTAAATGAAGATAACTAAAATATTTGTTTAAGTCAGTTTTTCTACTAAAAATTTGTTAAAAACTATTCAAATCGATTTGAAACCCGTTTGACAGATTTTTTACTGACGTATTATTTTAAGTGTACAGAAATTATTATTTGCTTTCAGAAGTTATCGATTACGTTGCAGACCCAGAAAAAAAGAGATAGTAGAAAAAACACTACAATTGATGATCTAGATGTACTTATTTTTTAACATAAACACTAATGATTTAAAAATTAAAAAAATATTGAATTTAAACAAATTAATTATAAAAATTAAAAAAAAAAATTAATAGAATAAAAAAAATTTTAAAAAAATAAAAAAACAATGGTCCCGTCGAGAATCGAACCCTCTGTTTGGAAATGCCAAATGATACCAAAATCACTTTTTACGATCACTTTTAGAGCAATTACTCTTTAGAAGCAATACTTAAGTGTTTTTTTTTTGGATGTTGTTCAGAAGTAATTCTAAAAAAGCTCTAAAAATATACTAACGGATACTTTGGAAGCAATGAAAGAAGTGATTTTTTGAAGTTTTTCAGAATAACTTCTAAAAAGCAGTAAAATTACACTAACGGATACTTGTGAAGCATTGAAAGAAGTAGTTTGAAAAGCACTGCTTGCAATTTTTTTGCTGGGGATATTACCAATTGTGTTTCGGAATAACCACACCCAGGAAAAAAAATTGCCAACCGAATTGCTAAGCCTATTTTGGTTGCTACAACCAATAAATTCGGTTGGTGAAACCATATTGGAATGTGATTCCTAAATATTTTGGGTACTGTAACAAAAATTTAGTTGTATAAACCGAATTTTGTTGTGATAACTAATATTCAGTTGCACCAACCTATTTTAGTAGATTTAACCGAATTTCAGTTGGAAAATGGCATATTTTTTTCTCTGTGTGCAAATTATTTTCAAAAAATATCATTTGTTTTCAGAAATTATTAATTTGAATCACGTTATTTTCAGAATAGTTGCATTATTTTCAAAAACTATTAAGTGTATTTCAATATTGTGTTGAGTCTGAAATACAACAGACTTTTTCTCGAAAACAATTCATCATTTCTTAAATATTATTAATATCTAAAAAAAACTCACGATCAATATTGAAACACAATTAATAGCTTCTAAAAATAGTGTAACTATTCCGAAAATAAATTTCTTATCGTGGCCTTTTAGAAATCTGTAGCGAAATTGAATTGGAAACGGAATTACATGTTGCTAACGGGTTTATAAAAATGTAAATAAAAGCGTACACACAGAAAAAACAAACAGGGCGAATATTACCTAAGAGCTATGTAATTATACAACTACATAATTTTCAAGTTAGTTTTACAAAGTTCTAGTAAAATATCGACACTTTTTTTTGTAAAATATATACAATCCTTTCAAAAATATATACATGTGTAGTGGAAAATATCCGAAAAATTACATATAATTTTGCTAGAAATTTGTAAAACTTACTTCGAACTTATGTAGCTGTATAATTAGATAAAGTTCCACCTGTTTTTTTTTTCTGCGTGTATAGCAAATATATAATGTTAAAAAATTATGTTAAAATTAATTAATTTAATGAAAAAATATTATTTATTTAATTTTTTCCAAAAAAAAATGATGAAATTTTTACATTTTTATTACGGAAATTTGCTATTATTGGATTCCATAAATCTCCTCTACGGATTTGATGAGAAAATTCCCAATCACACTGAGGACGAATAACTTATTTCCAACATAACCCAGGTTAAACGTTAACCACAGATATTTCCATATAAATTTGACATTTCTAACTACGGTTAAGCACTAAACTCAGTTTACTTTAAGATAATTTAGCAAGATTAATTTTTTTTTTTCTTCAGCTCGATTACTTAATTTCCAGTTAAAATTTAATCGACAGTTAAATTCAAATTTTGTAACCAATAAACATGCATTTATTAAATTTTCATTAGTATAGAAGAAGTTTTATGTCGTCATTGTAATGTCATTTCCGTTAATTCCAACCTTCGAATTTTATAAAAACCACCCATAACCATATATTACATAGATCCCTTACTCTTTGACAGTCGCTGTCAGTGCATGTACATATTCCATGAGAATGTGTTGGACATACGTCCTACACCTAAACAAAAAATATTTGAAAGTGTGTGAAAAAATATGTTTGTTGACAAATGAAGAAGAAGAAGTAGAGAAAAGGCCCATTTAGCCATACGTAACATAACGTGACGAATCAGCTGATTCAATCTAAAATAATGAGTAAAAAACAAATAGACTGTCAGCTATGCCCTTTGAACTCATTAGATTTTCCATAAAGATATACATCACTTTACGTCCACGTATCACTGTTGGTAAAAGTGGCACAAAAGTGCCATTTGTGGCACTATTGAATGTTCAATGGCACCTTGGCACTCTCCATAGAATTTTGGCACTTTTTACGAAAATTTCTATATAATTTGATAAAAGGTCGATATCGCTGGTTTTTCATTAAAAGCCATGCCTATTAAGAAGGGGTAGCAAAATTAAAAAACAAATGCTACACTAAAAATATACAATTTTTTGGACCACCTTCCAGTTCTTCGGGGGCAATTTAATCATTATTTGATATTTAAAAATAAAAGCAACGGGGATAAAATTAGAAAAACTTTAATTGATTCTATTGTATTGTCAAATTTAATTGTAAAATTTTTTGAAAGTCTTGGACCTGCTAACTTATCTTAAAATAACGTAAGTTTAGTACTTTACTATAGTTAAGAATGGCATTTTATATGAAAATATTTGTGGTAGGTAATGTTAAACTCGGGTTACTTTTTAGATAAGTTGCCCGCCTTTTTTTTTTTTGTCTTTTTACTTAACCCTTAAATGCACGATCTCTACAATTTTAACCATTTTTTTATATATGATTTCTAAAGGCGTTTTCAAGAATTTCAAGCATTTCAAGAAAAATACCAAAAAATTGCCAAATAGCTAAATTGTGATTATTTTAACATGTATGAAAAAAAAGAAACAAAAAAAATATATGAAATATTAATTATACATTTATTGTTGCCAAAATTAATTTTATTGCGAGAATACCACTTTAAATATTTAAACAAACATATTTGAATATTGCACTTTTTGTAAAAAAAAACGCATGTTTTAGATTTTTCACAAACATACGAAACAAAACCAAGATTTTTCCTATAACTGTTTAAAAAATCTGAGTTATAGTTTATAAGAGCACTTTGTGCAGAAAGGGCCCCAATGCCCAAAAATTGAGTTTTATACATCAAGTGGGGTTTTTTATTAAGAAACTGGTATGTTGCCAAATGGCTACACCATGCATTTAAGGGTTAAAGTAACTAAATGTATAAATATTTGAAATAAAAGCTGAACATATTTTTTTTGAAACATTAAATGTTGCTTAATTTTTTTTTTGGCACTTCTAAGCTTTTTTGGCACTCTTTTGCCATCATTGAGGCACCAAACGAAAATTCTCAAATACCATCACTGCCACGTATGGGTAAATGAGCCTTGAGATATCTATGAAATCAATATGATTAATTCTGAAAAGTTCTGCAAATAATTTAATTATTCAGAAATACAACTAGCGATGTTACATTTGAGATGTAGAGATGGTACGTTTGCGATGTAGAGCTGGTACATTTGCGATGTAGAGTTGTTACATTTGCGATAGTGCCAACGATATTAGCGATGATAATCTCTAATCTCTAGAAACTTCTTTGAAACTTTGTTTTTTTTTTTAATTTTAAATTATTCCTAGTTGTTGGAAAATCTTAAGAGAAATTTAACTTCCTTTAAGGCATGTTTAAAATCGAGAGAAAAATCGCAAAACTTTATGAAAATGCAGCTCTGTATAAGTTTAAGTAAGAAATGTAATCTCTGGATCATTGACAATTTCTGTCATACTCAATTTCTTTTATCACAAATTTTTAAAATATTTTGTTTTTAGTAACTGGAAAAAAGTTTTTTGAAATAAAAAATAATAAATAAAAACAAATGCTTGGCATTTAGAGATGATATTTTTGCGTTAAAAATTAATGCCAACATTATCAGAGATGACAAATTTAGCTCAAACTTTACGAGATTTATATCCCCTGTAGATGTGCATTTAAAACACTGTGCATTCGATTTAATAAAAAATAATAATGTAAACTACTAGTTTAGTCAACCAGTTCGTACATCCGTCTGTCCGTTGGACATAATATATCATAAACAAGTAATAAAAATAATAATTGAAAAACGAGGTTAAAATAAGAAATATGAAAGAGAAAAACTTTAACTTACCATTTGAAGAAAGCATGTTGATAGTAAAAAGTGTCGTCGCGTACACGATCCCATGACATAATTATTAAACCATACAAATTTTGTTAAAGAAAGTTAAAGTTTAGCAAAGTCGGTATGACAAACTCCTTAAAACAGAAACACCTGAAACAGCTTTTACTTGCTGCTATAGAATTTAAAATACGTTGCCATAAGATGTTGAGAAGAAGAAAAACGAATTCAAGGGTATTTCCGGTTATTATTATTTTTCTATTTTTTTTATTAAGACTCGGACTCCTTGTTAAGACGAACGAATGATTCTTTTTTATTTGTTGTAAAACAAGTTGAAGAAAAGTTGTATTGAAAAAAGTGTACAACTGCTTAAAACTTGTAGACGGCTTTTTCTTTTGTTGTATTAAACTGAAAAATAATCGTGCAGAAACACATTGAAAAATACACAAATTTAATATTAGCTGTATTTTCGTTCATACCTATCAACGTTAAGTAGTTATAGAAAATCTACGTTAAACTGATTGGAGTATCAAATTTTTTTAAATAGGGAGTGTTTATGATAGTTCCGGTATAATCGAACGTACGTCAGTAAAACTTTTTAGGTAATAATGCGAAGAAGTTATGCTAGGTATGAAAATGTATAAACGTTGAGTTTTCAACGTTGATAATTATCCACGTTGTAAGTTAACGTACATACGAAAAGTAATATGTCAGTTTTCGTCTAAAAAACGTTTTTATGCATTTTGTCCTTTTTTAAAAGTTAACGGATATAGTTAAGTCGAAAATACAGCTATTAATACAAATTTTTTAAAAAAATTTTTATTGCAAATTTTTTAACACACAATTATTTGTTTTTCTTTGTAAAATTACGAAAAAAAAACGTGTATTCTATTTTATTATGAGTCAAATTATTTTATTTGTTATATTTTTAATTCCAATTGAAAAACAGCCATTCTCCACAACAACACACTATTCCACACTACATACTTGATAATACTCATTGCATCAACCACACCAAATACTCGCGAAGTAGCCAGCCATTATTCATATTTTAACGGATCGTGTACATGAGAGAATAAACAATCAATGGTTAAAAACAATGTTGCCATGTTGACATAACTTGTGACCAAAATAGGGATGTGAAAATTTACAATTATGGCACAGATTAAACAGACGACACGAGATTTTAATGTATGTATATCATTGGCAATTAGAGTTGACAAAATCGGTTGCCGAATTAGACGAAAAACGTTATTTTCTATATTCCCGGTTTTTTAAACCGATTTTTAAATTAGGTCAGTTTTGGAATTTTCGAAAACCAGTTTTTTCGTGTAGAATAATTCTTTCAAATGAACATTTGAAAGAAATTTTCTTCGTTTGGGCGGCGACTTTCATCCACTTAAAAATCGATAATATTTGCCTAAGATATGCAGTAAAAACAGCAAAACATGTGCTAATATATGCAATTAAATGGAAATATTAAAACAAAAATGCACTAAAAATCTAAAAGAACACTTAAAACCAAAAAATTCACTTTGTTTGCAAATTCTTCCTTTTATTAACTTTTTATTAAATACTTTAATTTTTAAAATATATGCAATAAAAAACATAAAATATGCTAAAAAAAAATCAAAATATGCAGAGTATGCACTTAAAAGTAAAATATGCACATTTGAACAAAATATGCAAAAATAAACAACAACAAATCGATGCCATTCTGTTGCAAATTCTTTAATTCGGAAAAGTATTTGGTCAAAATCATTTTTGGGCTACTGACTAAATAAATAGGCATTTGCAAGAAAGTCGCTATCCTGAAAATTATACAAAATATTTTGTGCTTGGTTGCTCCTTTATTTTTGGTATAATCATTTGTCGTTGCCATGATGCACATTAGTGAAAGATTTGCAAAATAACTTAAATTTTCAAAACAGAAAATGTTCAAATATTTTCAAGAGACTATTTTTATTTTTTAAATTTAATCTTTTTATATGCATTTCAGCAGCAGCATTTAGCTAATATAAACTTAGCTAGTATAAAATCAACATTTTTTTTGATAATATATTTAGTAAGAAAGATCTAAGGTCTCGTTTTACAGTATAGAACTAAGAACTTTTTTTCTAGCTTTTCTCCCCCTGTAATAAAATATTTATTTTTATTTAAGCCCGGTATTTTGTTCACAATAGCGAAAGTGAAAATAAAATTTTTTGTATGGAGGTTGATACTTTTTTCACAAATGTACGAACATAATACTGGGCTTTTAGATCTTTCCAAAACTGTTTTTATTTAAAAAAAAAATAAAAATCGCCTTTAAAGCCCCGTTCACATTATCACACAAGTGTTTATACTTTTCTTCATAGAAGTTGGACAAAAAGTATGCTGAAATTGTCTGGTTGTCAAAAAAGTATAAAAGAAAATCTTTTCAGTGTTCACATATCAGTGTTTACGCTACATATTGCTTTCAAGAAAGAACAAAATATACTCTGTAGAGTGGAGTACTTACTCCAGCATTAAACCTTTAATGTAAAAATCGTTTTAAGGTTGCTCAAAAAGAATCTAGTTTTAGTGAAACTTTTTCGTTAAGCGTTTGAAACTTTTAATAAAAAAAATTAAATTTTTCACAAATTTTTATGAAAAATCCCATTATGAGATCGTAAACGTAAATGTGACGTAACTGTACCGTGCCGTAGCTAAAAAGTACACTTATAGATTACCGCAAACGACATTACTATTTAGCATCTATTTCATGTGGTTTTATATTTTATTCTAAATTTTTCCATTTATTTTTTAATTTTTATTCCTTATTTCTTGTTTGAATCAAATTTCTTTATTCATTTCATATTTTTTCCGACTAAAATCATTCAGCTGTTTCGATGCCGGATAGAAAATTCTGATTTCAACAGAATGATCCGGCAAGTACGTTTAGATTTACGTGTTAGTAACCATTTGTATACATTTCTTCTTGCGGTTTCGAAACAGCTGATTCCTTACAGATACGTTTACGGTTGGGTAACTCAGCCTTAATGGAGCTTTTAGAGTAGCCTCCCCAAATTTCTGACACTCGCCTCTGTAGTGGTAACACTGACTTTTTTAAACATAATTGTTTAAAAAGAAACAAAAAGCAAAAACTAAACAAAACAAAAGAAATGTGAAAAGAGCAAACTAAAAGACGATCACTTTTTATCGTTGTTTTCGTTTGTTGTTGCTTTTGAATACACTACTTCGGAATAGAAAGACGTTATCAAAAAATGTTGTTGTTTTTTTAACTGAGCAGTCATCTGCACAAAATAAGACACCAACACACATACACATTTCATTAAACAAACTCTAACTAACACACACACACATACTAACATTTTAAACAAATTTCGAAATAAGTTAACATCCGATGATGGACGACGGTTATTTTTTATGGGAAAGGAAAAACATGACTGATGAAATTTTTATGAATTTGTTTCTTGTTTTAAGGCTCAATTAGACGTGCCATAACCATAACCATATAAAACAGCTGTTCAAACCAATCTTATGGGCTACAATGTATACGATTATTGGTGACATGCCATAACGCCATAACCGTAACCATAGAAATCAATTGAATTTTGGTTGTCTGCTATGGCGTTATGGTTACGGCTATGGCGTTATGGCACGTCTAATTTAACCTTTAATAACCGTTGAATATTTTTTTATTTTTTAAATTATTTGATCTTTAGCAGGTTTATTGACCTACACCAATGAAAACCACCTTATTTTTGTTGCATTATTATTGTTGCTGTTGACAAATTTTCTTGTATATTTCTTTTTTGATTACTTTGAACTTTTTTTTTCTTTGTTAATGGTGTATTGTGATTCACTTTTTGTTTTTTTGTTAATATGTATTGCTTTATACGCTTTACGTCATATTTGCTTTTGTAATTGTTTGGGGTTTTTCATAAATAACTAAATTTTATTATCCGTTAATTAGCAAACCACTTTTAACTCTTTCACTTTGTTATGATATACAACAAAACAAATTGTTTTTCTTCCCGTATCTATTTTTCCAATTTACCTTTTTTATCTTTCGTTTTTATTAAATTTTATTTCGGTTTATTGTATGGCTAAACGATTTCGACAACAGATGTTAATTAATTTTACAATTTGTTGTTGTAAATAAGAAAATTAGAAATTATTTTGAAACAACTTTTTTCTTTGTTAAACTTGGCTTTACTAAAATTATTAC
The DNA here is from genome assembly GCA_949987735.1 of Leucophora obtusa. Lineage (NCBI taxonomy): Eukaryota > Metazoa > Arthropoda > Insecta > Diptera > Anthomyiidae > Leucophora > Leucophora obtusa. The sequence goes on along the minus strand of OX465299.1, from coordinate 32,491,258 downwards.
GGCGACCGACACTATTGAAGAACGCGCACAACACCTTTCTCCGGCTTTTACTCGTCAAATGCTAAATGGTAATGTAGTGTATCTCTCGGATACCGTTTAGTTAGTTGGTTGCTATTTTCTCACTATTTGTCGTCATATGTTTACCCACTACTAAGATGACAGTCAGTGCTGCCAGATTGCAGTGATGTTATTCAACTGTCTAAGTGACTAAACACATCAAATGAACCTGCTGACCGCAGCAAAAACATTTTTCCCATATATTTTATATGCTGTCAAGCTGCAGGCAGCTTAAATTATTGCTGCTAGCACTGAAAAATGAAATAGATATTGCCCTATTTCAGTTTTTAGTGCTGGCAGCAATAATTTTAGCTGTCTGCATCTTGGCAGTAGTTTGGTCTTCATATGAGAGATTAATGACAACTGGGTCGCCAACAACAACGAGAATTGCTTTTTTTTTATATTTTGTATGGGAAGCAAAATGTCGCCATGTCGTCCAGGGATTTGTCGTCGTAATAGAATATATTCTATTTTCAAGCCGACACACTAACACACACTCAAAATATTTGTCAAATTGTAGCCATATTTTTAACTTATTAATGGTTCCCATTAGAACAGAGTTGTAGAAATTCGTATTAGAGTTGCAAAAATCCGTACTTTGTTTGCAAAAAATTTATATTTTTGACAGCAGAAATATAATTGAAAATAAAAATACATACCATAATTAAGCGCAAAAATGCAAAACTAAATACAATAAAATGTAAAACAACAAGAATTAATGCAAAACCAATTGAATTGATAAGGAATTATGGCGATACAAATACAACCATATTCTTGTTTTGGTTTCCTTTTTTTTAAACGTCAAAAAAGGTCGATGGTCGTTTGCCGCTGAATTAAAATTAATCGCAACGACTTTTGCTGTTGTCGGTCGACAATCGACTCCATTGTGATTAATCTCTGAAATATATGGGGAAAAGATTTTGCTGCTAGCAGCAGATTCATTGGATGTGTTCAGTCACTAAAGACGCACCAACAATATATTTAAAAGATTCAGTCAATCTGGCAACGTACACAATTCAAAAATTGTAACCAGTGCTGGCACCTTTTGAATAATTATCCAAAAACGCGAATATTATACATTCGTTGGATAATTTTTAAATAATGACATTTTTGTGTAGTTTTTGTCTAATTTCACTATTCACAGAAATTTCCGTAAATTCATTCCTAAACCCATAAAATTCCGTAGTAAAGTATTTAACAAAACCGTAGTCGAATTGGAAAATATTTTAAATGACTATTAGCTGAGCACCGATCAATATAATTGGTTTCTATTTTATTATTTTATTGATCTATTCACATAGACTTTCAATGTCATTAGAAAAATATAAATAAAATTGAAATTGATAAATATTTTTCTTTCTAAAAATAATTTGCAAAATTTAGCAGATTTTAAAAAAAACCACGTTTACAGCGATTATTTTTTTTTCTTTCAATAATTGCTATGCTTTTTTAATTTTAATTATTTATTTTTCAACAACAAAAAACAAATTAAAAAAACTAACCTGCTATAACTTTACAAAGCATTTAAGAATTGAGGTGTAAAATTTCAATCACTTTGAATTTTTCAATTGAAATAGTTTCAATTCTAGGTACAGACTTTCAATAAATTTGTAAACAACCAACAATTGACCAAAAATATTAGTAATCTATGGGGCACTTTATTGTCAATAACAACTATGGATTGCGTTACAAATAAATTCAATAACATGTCAATTTATCTGAAACTGACAAACACTTTATTGAGCAAACAATGGAAACAAATGTCAACATTGATTCTTATTTATTTTAATTTAAATCTAAAACATTATTTTTTAAAGATATTTAAATAAACATTAGTTCCTTTTTAATGTTGAGTTTCGTGTGTGTAACACACACACGCGTTTTGTTTAACCCTGGAACACTAATCTTATTTTTTATACGTTGACGCTAAATATAAATATAGTTCTTCTCTTCACACACATTATTTCTCACATAAGGAAATTCGTGCTCTCTTCTATTTTGGATTATTAATACTGAAACTAGCAAGTGTCATATAGGCTTAAGCCCGTATGACACTTGCTAGTTTCAGTATTATTAATTCAAAATAGAAGAGATCACGAATTTCCTTATGTGAGAAATAATGTGTGTGAAGAGAGCAACTATATCGAAAAACTATCAAACTGTCAAATTGATGTTGGTAATGAAGTACCCTTCATATGATTTGCATTGATGGTGCAAAAAACTAGAATCTAGAAACTAACAAGTGTCATATAGGCTTTAATATAGGCTTTATGTGGTTTAGGCTAAACCGCACATAAAGCAGTTTTTTGTAGTTTCTGTACAAATAAGAGCTGTTTTTAAACAAAACGCAATAAGATTTTTTTAAATATATTAATTCGTTTTCGCGAAATTCAAGAACAAAGTTTGACAGCACTGCCATTATCCACTGGCACTTTCACTATGTGGTTTGGGCTTAAGTTTATCATAGAGCGGGAATCTAGCTTCCAGTTGTTTTTTTACAGAATTTTATTTACGCAGCGCTTTAATTGGCTGTTTTCATGGTGAAACTACGGACATATTTGAATATTTGAAAAAATATAAAGCTAGAATCAGTTATATATAACGTTACATGACGAATCAGCTGATTCAATCGAAAATAATGAGTTTAAAAAAAATAAACTATCAGCTATTGGGTGCGTTCGGCAGATACAATTTAATAGTCAACAGTTGTACAACTATCTGCTGAACGACCTGATCACTAACTGCTCAGTCTGAGCGCTCAGGTAGCGCTGTCATATTTTGGTAGCATAAAAAATGTTTGCTACTTTTGATCAATAAGTGATACATTTGTTGTTGTTCATTTACAATAAAAATTGTTTTGTATGAATGACAAATAAAAACATACAAATATAATTCGAAAATAAAAATAAAAAAAAATAAAAGCAAACTATAGAAAAAGTGTATTTAAAAACAAAACAAAGAAATCATCGTTCAGAAGAATAAATAATCACAAAGCGCTACAAGTCACCGATATCAGTTTAAGGTTTCTCTGCCGAATGCTACCATTCTCTTTTAACTCATTAGATTTCCATTAGGAGATACGTCAATTTTCGTCCACATATTCCTATTTTTACCTTAAAGCACCGTAAGTTGTTTCGAATTCACGTGAAAAAATTGTTATACTCCATATAAAAAAATGATTTTTCACGATAATGAGTTTCACATTAAAATAGTGTTGAGTTTGTTTTCATGCAAATTTAATGTACAATGCTATTATTTTTCTAGGGAAAAAGTGACATTTTGTGTTTACTGTGATTGTGTCTTTGTTATAAAATTGTTTATTTTTATAAATAAATTTGAATTTGAGGCCTTTAAAGTTCGAATGAAATTTTTTCACGTGAAAAACAACTTACGGTGCTTAAGTCTGAAAGTAATGAATAGTTGAGTTGAGTACTCGATTAGAGTTGTGAAATTTCGATACCTTTTGAGTACTCAATACTACTCGATACTTTTCAATTCAGTACTCGATACTACTCAATACTTTTAACGGTTTTTTTCAATTTAAAAATAAAAATGTTGTGAATTCGTATTTATTGGGAAAAATAATAACAATTCACATACACGTGTTAAATAACCATTGTTACTTTTTGATTAATTTAAAACATTTTAAATAAATAAATTAAATAATTTTTCCCAAAAATTCGTTACAAATTTCTTTGCTTCACAAAAAGAGTTGTATTTTCAGAGCTGTATTTTTAGAGTACTATTTTTAGAGTTGTATTTTCATACGAAAAATAGACATTTCTACGGAAAATTGCATCTTTAAAAGTATCGAGTAGTACTGTTTTAGTATTGAGTACTCAAAAAAACAGTCAGTATTGACTACTCAGTACCGAAATACTCAATACTTTTACAACTCTATACTCGATAAAAACCAGTGGTCGGTATTGAGTCACTCGTATCTGAATTGAGTATTTGGTATTTATTTTTACAACTCTATTGTTTATTAAATTCGAGTTATTTTTTAATTTTATCTTATATTAATATAAATTCATCACATAATTTAAAATATCCGATGTCGTCGTCTAACAAAGAAAATCTCAATAAACTAGATTATCGTATAAAACTGCTGGCCGGTAATAATGTGGTTATAGTGGAAGCCAACAATTATGAATCTGAAATATTTGTGCCACAAATTGCTAATGGCCGTATAACATTTCAAAATATAATACCAAATCGAAGATGTTGTGTTGGTCTACCGGCAGCAAAACAAATTATGCAAAATGATGGAACCCCTCAGACATTAATGGCACAAAATCAGGTGTTCAGATCGTTTCCTGGGCAGGAAAGAGCAATGCCAAAACCATTGGCTAATAGTACACCAAGAGGTATTAAAGTAGGATCAAATGGATCAAAACAAAGACCTAGAAGTTGTGGTTCATTGATTTCAAATTTTAGCGGAGAAAGTTTAACAAATACAAATTCACATATAAGAGGTAATAGTTCTCTACCTACTCCGGAACCAATGAGACGAGCTGTACCAGATTCTCAACAGGTAACAAATAATACTTTAATGAACATACCACGAGGAATCAAAATTTTACCGCTCTATCATAATTCTGTGGAAGGAACACCCAAACATTTGGGACGCTTAGTAGCCACCTCAATAAATGCTTCACAGAACTTGGCAAATTTATCGCGATTGAATGGAAGTTTTCGAGTACCCTCTACACCTATTTCGAAAAGTTGTAGAAGAACTAATGCATCTTACACGCCCCCCTTAAATCGTATACTGTCGTCAAATGTAGCCAGTGGTTCTGTTACCAAATGGCGAAAGGTTATAACACCCATACGCACTTACACTCGTCGGTGCGCACAACCACTTATAGTTAATCGTCCCACATTAGTGTCTAGTTCTAAGAAATCCTATAAAACCAACAAAGTTATACCTACATTTTTGATAAATCCCACTTTGGCACCTAAAGTGACACATAAAGTCGAAATCAAAAAACGCAAAGTGATTATCGATGGTAAAGTGAGAATTTCACCAAGAACATTCAAAAAACAACAGCTAGCACCCTTATCCCCGGCTCCGGCATTACCACATCGTAAATCTTTGGCACAAAAAACAATACTAAAACCATCGGCCTCCTATTCTAGTTCATTACCCAAGTCACGCCATCAAATGGAGTCGTTACGAATGAGTGCTTTTGATTTGTTGACCAACTCAAATCGTTGTCGTTGTATGAATGATAAATTAAATAAACAATTTCGTAATGGTTGCATCAATAAAGCTTCTTCTACTTGTAGTAAATACAAACAACTTTTAGCATCCATACCAGCTTTGCAAAAAGATGAACAGATTTTGGAATTGAGTTGTATTTCTCTGCCAAATAATACTTCTGGAGAAGGACATGAACAAAATCACCAAATTGTTAATATCAATTCTTGTTCTAATCGAATTTCAATGCCTTTAAGTAATCTAAGAACTAATCCGGGTACTACAAATCAACCTACTATTATACCTTTTAGAATTTTTCCTTAAACCCACAACTTAAGTTTCCTATCTTATAAATTTTTAAAATTATAAGAAAGTGTAAGCAATTTCCCCAAGTTTATTTTTATCATTGCTTCTCAGAATATATTCTTTCATTTCATATTAAAGCTAAAATTTAATTCTAAAAACCTATTTTCAAATCATTTAACTGTATAGAATAAATTGCCATTTTATTTACACAATAATGTTTCTTTTTGAAACCCAAATTCAAGCCAAATTATATAGATTGAAAAATAAAGATATTGAAAACTTATTAAAAATGTTTTACAAAATTAAATTTTTAATTTCCCCTGCTTTAACCTAAATAGTTTGTAGTTTTGTAAGATTTTGTTTTTAAAATTATTCTGTATTTGTACGGATTTACTTGTCGAGTTAAGATAAAACTAAAAGTTATTCAATAAAATCTACATACTTATATCAAAATTTCAAATAATCCATTGAGTGTAAATATTCAGGTGCCATGTGTTTGCTAAAACTAGGAGTTGTTAATTAAATTTTATACAAAGCTCAATAATTTTGGACGAAATTATTGATGATTTGAAATTAACTCATTAAGGATACGTTATATATCTGCTAGGCAATATTCAACGAAACTGCAGATACATATCTTCACCAAAAATGCAAAAGGGCGTAACAACAAAAAAATTTAAGCCGATTTTCTGATTGATTATAATGCACTAGACTAAATTACATTTCCCCACAAAATTTTAAACTTATATGTAGAAATAAGTCTATAGTCGTGTTTTAAACAAGAGAAGAAAATATAGAATATCTTTGATTCTGCGTTTTTTTTTTTTTGGTTTTCGTGTAAAAAAATAAAAAGTGTTGTTACGCCCTTTTGCATTTACGCCCTTTTACGCCTTTATTTGCATGACGATATATAGACCAAAGCTTCGTTAAGAAATTTCTGCAATTGCTTTTGGGTTTTACCGGGCTCTGGTGGAAATATTGGCAACCAAAACTAAAATTTTGATAGGATATAAATCCTAGAGGGTTAAAGGTATGTATTTTAAAAATTTAATTTTGTATATTTTAATGGAAAAATCTTTATTTAAAAACAAAAGAACATTTAACTTTTTCCAGTTTAACCGATTTTATTTTTTTTTTTAATGTGGTTTTCGACTATTTTTTTAAATTGTACTATATTTTTTTAAATTGTACACCCTGACATTATAGTTGTTGTAAACGTAGTAGTATTTTACTAAAAACCACATTATTTATGTTTTGGTTGAAAACGGAATAATTTAGCATGCATACTTTCGATTTTGTAGATTTCGAAAATACAATTTCCGAGCAGTCACATTTTCATAAATTATATACAATTGACGAACTTGTTGGCCTTATCGAATTTTTAAAATTTTTATTATCATATATTTAGTTAGAATATTGTTCTACCTCACGTCTAAATTCTAATATGATATTGGCATATTAGATTTTATTTGTTGTTTCAAAAAAGGTTGATAATTTTCCTGATAGACAATACAATTGTTTGAATTTGGACTTGAGATAGAAAAATATTCTAACTAAATATATGAAAATATAGAAAGTCCGAAAAAACAATTTTTGTATTTTTAATGCAAAAATTAAAATAATTGTTGTAATTTTTATTATCTGTAATTTACTTGTATGATCTCAAATCTAACAAAAAAACATTCATTTACCAATTAAAAGATCAACTAAACATACCTTCAAGTATATTTTATTAAAAAAAAAAAAATTTTTTTTTCTTTACATTACAAAAATATACACCGAAAGAATTTACAAAAGTCTAATTAAATTATTAAACGCCATTCTCATACCAAATATGTAAATACAAAAAAAAACTTTAAAAAGGCACCAACAAAGAAATTGTAAATCCAAAAAAATTTTTCTCTGTTTTTGTAACTTTGAATTTGTATTTTTAAACAATTTTTATATGGAAGATAACAATTTAAAAAAGAGTTACAAATATTTCAAACAAAAAAATGTTTGGGAATAAAATTTCAATTTAGAAGAAAATGTGATTGTTTTTACAAAATCCATTGTTGGTGCCAACTGTTTTTTCTGTGTATGTAATTACTTCAGCCTATTGAAGTAAAAATTCCAAACTGTTGGATATACAATACAAGTTTTTGATTTTTATTTGCAAACTAGGAATATATCAATTATAACAAATAGATACTAAAAAAGAATTTTTAAAATTACACGAAATTTTTTATTTTTTAAATAACTAACAAAAACAACAGTTTACTGTAAAAATAATGTTTTGGTAATTGTTTATTATGATATTAAAAATAACTGTTTTAAGCAAGTGTTACGAACTTACCGTACTTTTCGTTCGTTGTTTTCTTATATAACTGTCATAAAAACAACTACTGATTGCTGCACAAATAACTGTCATGTTAAAACTGTCAAACTTTTTTGAGTGTGAAGTTACATAAGACTGAGATCAAAAAAACTATAACACGAAAAATTATCAATAGCTGTTAAAGGCATTTAGAAATTTTAATAAAAATGGTGTTATAAATTAAAATTTAATTGAAATCTGTAGAATTTGGGAGTTTTGGGTACATTTTGTGGATATTTTTTTAAACATCGAATTTAAGGATTTTACTGTATCTTTCATAGAGGTTTGGTTTTATATAAGCTACTTTTCACCAAAACTTAAGGCATTTTTGACAAATCTTAACAAAAATTTGAGTGTCAACATTTAAATACTGAAAAATATGTAAAAACTTAAATTCAGAAGAAAAACCTGACAAAATATACTTATATATAAATCAATTAAATTACCCCTTCTTGTTTTTCATTAAAAATGAAACGAATTTTGAAATTTCTTATAAAATATATCAATTGGAAACAAATCCCAAATTCGTTAAAATTTTATTTTAAAAAATGAAATTTTTTTTGTTTGAAATTGTTTCAATTTCAATTAAAAAACTCAACTTCTGTTGGAAACATTCTTAAAGTTATTCTTATTCCAAAACTTAACTCTTAACTAAATAATTTGTCACTTAATTTACTCTTCTAAAAAGATTTACATTTATAAATTTTTTTTAATTACACGTTTAAGCCGCTAATGCTCAATTACCCTCTTCTCCCCCTTAAAATATATTATTTTTAAACCAATATTTTATTTCAATTTAAGTCGTAACAAAAGAACACATAGGGTGGAAGGAGTAGCAGTTCTTTTTTTTTTTTAAATATTCGAATATTCCACTCATTTGTAAATTTCATCTCTTTTTACAGCGGAAGCAAGCTTTAAAGGCACGTTTAAAAGAACGTATATTATGAATAACTTGTTCCTGTAATATGAATTAATAAAATTTGAATAGTCAATACGATAATGTTGGTTTATTTTAAAAAAATTTTTAAAATATTGTACTAACCTGCATTAAATTGAAGCACATAGCAATCAGCGCCATGCCCAGTAATAGATAAACGGCGCATAATATAAAACTTACTTCAACTTTGTCTTTGTCAGCAGTTATCTGAAAATATATAAAAATTATTGTATTTCGATCTGTGTAATGCATGAGAATATATAATATGTATGTTCCCATTAGAGTTGTCAAATGCTGTTTTCGAATTATTCGACAAAACGGGGTTTTCTATATTTCCGGGGTTTTTTAAACCGGTTTTTTCGTGTCGAATAACTCGACATTTTCGAATATTTTTAAAGTGAAAATTTCAAATAAATTTTCTTCATTTGCTTAATAACTACACAAAATTCATTTATTCATTTTGTCATTCCTATGACGTGCACTTAAAATAATACGTCAGTAGAAAAATTTGTCAAACCGGTTTCAAATCGATTTCACTAATTTTTAACAAATTTTTAGTTGAAACACTGATTTAAGCAAAGATTTTAGTTATCTTCATTTAACACAATACTAAAAATCCTCAGTAACTAATTTTGAGTGTTAATTTTTAAAATTATTTAAAACTAATTTTAAGTTTTACAAAATTTCTTGTTAAAATATAATATTTTTAATGAAAATTTCGACTACCCCTAATCGTACAATACCCCAGCGAAAGGGGTTATCTCTATCCAAAACACGACCTTGGAAATAAAAATTTTTCACTTCATAAAATGGCCCATATCTCGAAAACTAAGCAAGATAGAGCAAAACGGACAAAACGCTGGAGTGCTATTATAATATGCCCTTACAATATAATGGACTAGGCCCGGGGAGGGTCCCGAGACCCTAAATTTGGATAAATTCTACGAGTCAATATAATTACAGATAAAACTGTAGTTTTACAAATTTGTTACTTAAATTTAGATTTGTTGAACTTAACAAACGAATTTGTTAAAATCAACAAATTTTATTTTAATCCAAAAAACAGGAATAAATTTTGTTAAAGTAACAAACTTTGCTGTCCAGCCGACAGACGTATTATTTTGAGTGTACTTTAGTGGACTATTGACAAAATAATTTATTTTTTCGAAACAAAAATGTTAAAATTCTTTCAAAAGACTGTATTTTGCAGAATTCTACATTTTCGCTCTATCTTAAAACAGTCATTTTTTCCTAAAATGCATATTAGTTGCATATTTCCATTTTTTTCAATAAATAAAAGGAGGGTTCTCCCACTGTGATAAAATATTTTGCGATTTGGAACCCTAAAATTGTAACAAAAATTTGAAAAGTCACAAAGTTTTCACATTCATGCCCAGTGTAGAAACGGTAATGACATATCATTATTTTTTGGAGTACCAGTAATGACACCCACTTACCTTCTGCATTATTTTAAAACATATAATAATGAGTTACTGATAATAACTTATTTTTATCATTATTTCAAATAGAAAATAATTTTTTAGATTTTTGTGAATATTTTTTGAAATCTATTTTTAGACTCAATATTTTTTAAACACTGGTAAGGATATATGTAACCACATATTTTTTGATTTTGTGTATGTTGGCGAGTAAGCTTACTTGTGTGCAGTAGGTCAGGCGATTCCCGCACCAGCAAATTTTATTTAAAAAAAAAATACAATAAAAATATTTTTTTTATATAATTTATTTTTTTGAAAATCTATTTTTAGACTCATTATTTTTTTTAGTACTGGTAAGCACATAGGTAACGATATATTTTTTGATTTTTCGTATGCTGGTGTGTAACGACAACTCATTATTTTTCGCGACACCGCCATATAAAGGTAATAAGAAATGTAATAACAAAAGTAACTAGTTACCATTACCAAGTATGTAGTTACATAACCACATATCTGGTAATGATTTTCTACACTGGGTGGGAAAGCTACAATCTTCATAAATCCAAACTTTTTTTGCGACATTATGAAATGGAAGAAACTTCTACAGCAATTCTGCCACAATTCCAGACCAAGTGAAAAATCATTTTTGTTTTTATGGAGGTTATTGGGTTTTTTTTCGAACAAAATACTGGGCTTTTAGATATTTCCGAAACAATTTTTATTTAGAAAAAAACAAACAGGGCCTTTAGAAAGAATAACTTTAAGTTTTAAAGGTGGATTCGCACTAATGGAATAATTTACGTTGCTGATTTCTTTCGAGAAAGGAACAGAATAGTAAGTTTCAAGATTTTTAGCAATTTTTTTAATTCAATTCAATTTATTTCTTATAATATTTATATTATTTACATTTGACTTAGAAGCAGAGCTTAGGAACTTCATTCCTTTTCTACTTAGATATATAAATATATTTTTTTAATTTATGACATTTATGTACATTATTATTAAACAGAAGGAAAACGAGTAAAAAGGCTAAAGTCGGCCATGCCGACTATAGAATACCCTACACCAGTCTGGTTAAAAGCCAACTAATGTTTGGATCCGAAATTCGAATGGTTAAAATGGGACTTGTGTCAAAATTTTCTATAATGTGAGTCAGCGAACCAAATTTCAGTTTGTAACCAAGCCAATTTTTGGGGGGACCCTTATATGGGCACTAGGTCTAAACATGGACCGGTGTTAACCAAAATCAATAGGCTTCGTCCTTGGGCTGATATAGGTCGGTGTACCAAATTTTATCAAAATAACTTAATATTTGCGACCTGCAGCGTATAAACAATATAATTTTGGGGGGACCTTTATATGGGTACTAGGTCTAAACATGGACCGGTGTTAACCAAAATCAATAGGCTTCGTCCTTGGGCCAACATAGGTCTGTGTACCAAACTTCATCAAAATATCTTAATATTTGCGACCTGCAGCGTATAAACAATATAATTTTGGGGGACCCTTATATGGGCACTAGGTCTAAACATGGACCAGTGTTAACCAAAATCAATAGGCTTCGTCCTTGGGCTGATATAGGTCGGTGTACCAAATTTCATCAAAATATCTTAATATTTGCGACCTGCAGCGTATAATCAATATAATTTTGGGCGGACCTTTATATGGGCACTAGGTCTAAACATGGACCGGTGTTAACCAAAATCATCCTTGGGCCAACATAGGTCTGTACCAAATTTCATCAAAATATCTTAATATTTGCGACCTGTAGAGTGAGCACAAGAATGCATGGACAGACAGACGGACAGACGGACGGACGGACATCGTTAAATCGAAATAAAAAAAATTCTGAGGCGATCGGTATACTATAAGGTGGGTCTAGGACCAATATTTTTTGGTGTTACAAACATCAACACAAACTTATAATACCCTGACCACATAGTGGTGTAGGGTATAAAAATTTACAAAAACCTTTATTAAGCAGAGGCAATTTTTTGTAAGTTTTATAAAGAAAATTTAATATATAGCAACACAAAATGACTATTTACAAAGACCGGTTTTGAATTTAAAAAAGTGAAAACCGCTTTTTCAAAAAGGCGGTTTTAGAAGTATTTGAAAACCGGTTTTTCAAATAAGTCAAATACTTGACAACTCTAGTTCCCATACTTTACCGTGGTAACCCAAACCAGCACAAAAGCGTTATTAAAACTTTTAATAAAAATTGAATTAAAAAAAAAACAAAATAAAATTCCCTAAATAAAAATTATTTGTAAATTATTGTTGTTTCGGCTGTTTTTTGTTATCCTGTTGCCATACCGAATAAATCTTACTTACCACACGATCGCCGGGTACTAAATCACCAAAACCAATACTACTCAAGGATATAAAACAGAAATAGCTACCATCCAAATAGTCCCAAGCCTCCCATTGTCCAAATAGTAAAGCACCCCATAAAATGTAGCTAAAATATGGAAAAAAATATTTATAACGTGTTGTAATGTATGCGTAATGTAGAGCAAAGACCAAACGTAAACAAACTAGAACCCACACTGAGAGAATTGTCATCACTTCAGTAATGAATTTCTTCATAGTTTCAATGAAAATTGTCACTGGAACTCGTCCATTGAAACTTTTCATAGAATCTATGAAACAGGTTTCATTAAAGTCAATGTTTATAAAAAGTTCATAAAATTAATGAAACTCTTCATAAAATTAATAGGCCACTCGTCCAATGAATAAATCATTCAGCCAATGAAGAGCTTCATAAAATCTATGAAGCAATTTCATTTACTATTATTTATTATATTTGGTTGTTGTCGTTGCTAAGCTGGAGTGGATAAATAAAAAGTATTTAGCAAATGCAAAAGGCGTAATAAAATCGTAGCATATTTTACGGATGTACAAAATATATCTAAAGAAAGAATTCATTAAATTAAAAAGTTTCATAAAAAAAAGTTTCGAAAAAATTAATCAGTGTGTTGGTTTACTCGAATTTCTTACTACTTTTACTACATTTGGAAAGTTTTGTTTACTTTTTGTATTGAATTTTTCCAGCTGTAGTAAAAGTAGTAACTTGTAGTAAGTAAACGAACAAGCTTATTGTAAATTATAAAAAAAATTTCATAGCCCAAAATTAATAATAAAAAATGAATTAAAAAAATATAAAATAATAAAAGATTCTCTCAGGAAATGACGATATTTTATAAAAAAATTTAAAAAAAAGTAAATACTATTAAACAATTTCATATATATAAAGAACATTTTTATTAAATTTATGGAGATCTAATTTATGAAATTCAATGAATTTTTTTAATGAAATTATGAAATTTTATGAAAGAAAAGTTATGAAAAATTTCATAATATTAATTAAATGTTATATACATAATGAAATTATTCATTAGTTCTACGAAAAAAATTCTATGAAATTATATCATGAAGGATAATTCTCTCAGTGCACCTAGCATTTTATGGAATTATTAATCATATTCGAATCATTTTTAACCCCTCTGGACGATTAAAATAATCATAATATTGCGCTAATTTTCTGATCATAATTTATTGTTTTGTCGGGAGAAAATGGTCAGTTTCGACTCATTTCTAACTCGTATTTCTAATCATTTACGAGTATTTTCGAGTCATTTTTTAGTCGTATTTCTAATCATTTGCCAGTCTTTTTCGAGTCATTTTTAGTCGTATTTCTGATTGCGAGTCTTTTTCGAGTCATTTTTCAGTCGTATTTCCAATCGTTTACGTTTCTTAGAATATTAATTTTTTGGCTTCTTTGTTTGCTAATAGGTTTGTTCCACGTACGTTACCGCGGGTATCCGCGCGAACCCAATCTTACCAAAAAGCGTTTCTATTGTTAAAAATTGGGTAAATGAGAGCGTTGATGAGAGAATAATTTGTTTCTCTTTTTACCAGAAGTTACCCGTACTTTTTTTCGGGTAAAATGGTAAAATTGTCAAATCACTACACCATTTTCAGTTTTATTTCAGAAAATTCCAAATATATTTCAAAATTGTCTAAAAATGTTATAAAATATCCAAAAATGTTTTAAAATTGTCCAAAAATATTTTAAAATTGTCCAAATATATTTTAAAATCGTCTAAATAATTAGTTGCAGCTACTAAATTTCAGTAAATTGTTGTAAACTGTAATTTAAGATCAATCTGCTGAAATTAGCAAAAAAGTGGACAAAAAAATAAAGAAACTGTAAAATCTAAAAAAAAAATTAATGAAAAAAAACTTTTTTCGATTGTAACAAGCGTATAATTACTTCATCGTACTTGAAATTTGGAGTCAAAATTGCGAACGGTTCTCCAGTTATTACCTTTTTATGCATTGGAGATACAATAAAATTTTCTGAGTGTTATTTCCAAATTAAAAATATATCAATAGTTACAAATATAAACTAATACTGAATTTAGACTAAGCAAAAACTAGCTGGTTTTTGTAAAAAACTAAATTGCAAAAGCCAAGTCATTTACACTGGTTATTTAGTTTTTCTTTGTCATAACACTTTTTTATTAAACACTTTTCTTACTTTTTTTATTTGTAAGTTAATGTAAAAAAATTATTGATATATTTAAAAAAGAATAACAACACACAATTTCAAACTAAACTAGAAAAAATTAAAAAATATTTTTTTGACACTTGCTTTATTCCTATATTCGTTGTAACAGGGTGTACCGAAAATTAACTATAAATGATACCCAGTGTAACAAAAATGCACATTTCAGATATTTTTACATGGTTTTTGGCAAAAACCAGGTAGAATCTGGTTTTCAGTTTGAATGAAAATTGTATGGAAAAACTAAATTAATTTTGCAATTTTCGGCTCAAAAACTTAAAATCGCCAAAAACTACTAGTTTTTGCCTAGTCTAAATACACTATAAACAAGAATTCTAAAAAATCAAAAAAAAAATTTTTTTAATTATTATATTTTTCTGCTAAATTTAATACTCGGTTTTGAAAAATTAGTAAAATGTTTTGCTGAAATCAGCAGCGAGAATTAGTAAAAAAATCCGTAATTTGTAATAAGAGAATAGCAAAAATGATTACTATAAAAAAAAAATTGTACTAAAAATTGTTTACAAATTTTTTACTAACTTTTTTATCTGAGTGTACCGTTAACGAAATAACGGAAACACCGTTATCCTTTCTTAAAATACTGTTATCGAAATAACAGAAATACCGCTATTCTTAAAATACCGATACTGAAATAAATGAAATATTGATACTCTTAAAATACCGTTACTGAAATAAATACGGGTTTCCCCAAAATAACATTAACGTTATTTTAAATTTTCTGCTTTTGATAATTGCGTGTGGCTATTGAGTATTTTTCGTACATTAATTTGATAAATTGGTTTTGTTTTATTCTCGTTTGTTTTTTTTTTTTTAACATAATAAATAACTGACTACCGTTAACCCTAAAAAACGATACCGAAATAAATGAAAAAGCGTTACGCTTAAATACCGTTACCGAAATAATCTAAAATAGCGTTTCCCTTACCGATAACCTCAACGTTTCGGTTACCATCCGAGCTATAAATTGGTAAAAAAAAAATAATGAAATCGGTAAGAAATTATGATTTTGACTAATATTGGCGGACCTTTATATGGGCTTTGTGCACCAAATTTCATTAAAATATGTTAATATTTGCGACTGTAGCGTACAAACAAAAATATATAGACAGATTGAATAATGAACGGACGGACAGACGGACATCGCCAATTCGACACAAACAGTGATTCTGAGCACTGTTGTCAACTTTTTCCTAAAAATATCGCTAAATGAAACTAAAAAATTACTATAAAATAGCTAAATTATTAAAACTTAAAAAATTTAGCGATAAATCACAAAATTTCATGAAGTTTTCAGGTTCTGTTTAAAAATTTCCCGAAAATAGCTATTTTTTCTAACTTTTTAAAATTTTCTTAAAAAATTATCGATACATCGCTAAATTTTTCGAACTTTTTAAGTTTTCCATAAAAATTTAGCGATAAATCGCTGAATAATAATGACTCAAAAATTCCGTCAAAGAAATAAATGTAAAAAAATGCCAAGAAAACGTGAAGACTGACTTTAAAAAAATCGCTAGTTTTCCCGCTAATAGCTAATTCATATTTTATCCCCCTAAACGAGTTGAAATATCGCTAGATTTGACGGGAACATAGCGAAATTGGCAACAGGACTCTGAGTCGATCGTTATACTAAAAGGTGTGTCTAGGTCCAATATTTTTTGAGATACAAACATCAGCACAAACTTATTATACCCTGTCCATGTAGTGGAGTAGGGTATAATAAATTTTCCTCTTGACCCTACTTCCTAAAGCAAAGAAAATCCTACGTCAACGAACAAAATTGTTGTTGTATCACATGTTATTTTTATCTAATTTGATACAAGCCTAACATCGCCGTACAGCGATTTATTTATTTTTTTTTATCGCAAACTTTAGTACGAGTATTTAGTTTTTGTTTCAGATTGTTAAAGTTATAAAAAAGTTGTTTTACTAACCTTATCATAATAAATACACAAACAGTTAAAGGTACTGTAATCTCATCCGTACTGCCCTTTATCTCGCGTTCAATATCACTGTCATCGTCATCATCGAATAATTCTAAAGCTGCCATCCCACTGCTGGTACGACTATACCCACTTCGATTTCGTGAGGATGTAGAAGAACTTTCAGTCTCATCGGTATAATAACTGGTAGCACTATCGGAGGTATTACTACTACTACTACTTGTATTAGAACTATATTTACTGCGTCTAGCATTTTCCAAATCTGCCAACTGAAAAAATAAGAAAATTTGATATTAGGGATGCTGAACGGGACTGGATTTTACAATTCCCGGGATTTTGAAAATTGAGATCCTGGGATCCCGTGATTTTTGTTTCATAATTTTAAAAATAAATAGTAGAAATAAACTTTTCATGGTCATGGTATTTAAAATAATAAATTAGCATTTATTGTAAATTTGACAACTTTCTATAGTTTAAACTTCAAAAATCATGTTATTTTACAACGATAGCACATTATAAATCTTATTGAAGGAATTCACATTTTAAGTGTTAAGTGAAGTTTAACCAATAAAGAGTTGCCAAATTTATGATAAATGCTAATTTACTACTTAAAATATTGTAGAACGAAGTGTGAATTCCATCATTATCTATATCTTGTGATATGAAAAAATAAACAAAAAAAACCAAAACTACATTCATATACATAAATATGTTATGTAAAAATAGCAGAAAAACTTACTTAAAATTAGCTTTTGTTATACCCTACACCACTGTGTGGTCAGGGTATTATAAGTTTGTGCTGATGTTTGTAACACCAAAAAATATTGCTCGTAGACCCACCTTATAGTATACCGATCGGTTCAGAATTTTTTTTTTATTTCGATTTAACGATGTCCGTCTGTCTGTCTGTCCATGCAATCTTGTGCGTACTCTACAGGTCACAAATATTAAGATATTTGATGAAATTTGGTACGCAGACCTATGTTGGCCCAAGGACGAACAAGTTTTATTTTGGTGAACATCGGTCCATGTTTAGACCTAGTGCCCATATAAGGGTCCTACCAAAATTATATTGTTTATACGCTGCAGGTCGTAAATATTAAGATATTTTGACGACATTTGGTACACAGACCTATGTTAGCCCAAGAAAGCAGCCTATTGATTTTGGTGAACATCGGTCCATGTTTAGACCTAGTGCCCATATAAGGGTCCTACCAAAATTATACTGTTTATACGCTGCAGGTCGTAAATATTAAGATAGTTTGATGAAATTTGGTACACAGACCTATATTGGCCCAATAACGCAGCCTGTTGATTTTGGTGAACATCGGTCCATGTTTAGACCTAGTGCCCATATAAGGGTCCTACCAAAATTATACTGTTTATACGCTGCAGGTCGCAAATATTAATATATTTTGATGAAATTTGGTACATAGACCTATGTTGGCCCAAGGACGAAGCCTGTTGATTTTGGTGAACATCGGTCCATGTTTAGACCTAGTGCCAGAGCTTTGAAGAATTAATTCTTTTTTGAATGAATTCACTACCAATCGAATTCAATTTTCTCTAGAATTGAATGAATTCCTTTTCTTAAGTAATTCACTGAATTCGTTCAACTGAACGCGTTCATCAAATAATAAATTCAAAGAATTAATTCCTTTGCAATAGTTCTCTTTATTAAATCAAATGAATTAATTCAATGGTGAACGCGTTCAATTTTATAAATCGAACGGAAAAAAAAACTGAATTAATTCCTTACTGAATTAATTCACCACAGAATTCGTTCAATTTCATTTTCGTTCAGTGAATTAAAAAAAAATAAAATTACGTTCAGTGAATTAAAAAAAAATAAATTACGTTCAGTGAATTAAAAAAGAAAAAAAATACGTTCACTGAATTGAAAAAAAAAATTACGTTCATTTAATCGAAAAACAAAAATGACGTTCGCTGAATTCAAAGCCTGTTTTCTGCCATTCAGTAGAAGAAAACATTGTATTGTAAAAACGTATAAATGAAATACGTCATAGTCAAGCATCTACATTTTACTGGGAAGCATAAGTTTTCAAAATTAATAGTTATATTTTTTCTGAATTCATCTATATCTGTAAAGTTTTTATTTTTAATAGTAAAAGGCTTTATTTTTTAATCATGTAGTTTGATAAAGTGCATCGGCTTTCTCTAGCACTTAATATATATATGTAATTTGTTTATTTTGACTAGCAAACGCTGTAAAATTGCTAAGTTGCAAATTTTATTTGTAAATAAATGTTTTCTTCTACTGAACGGCAGAAAACAGGCTTTAATTCACTGAACGTAATTTTATTTTTTTTAATTCACTGAACGTAATTTTATTTTTTTTTATTTCACTGAACGTAATTTTATTTTTTTCAATTCACTGAACGAAAATGAAATTGAACGAATTCAGTGGTGAATTAATTCAGTAGTGAATTAATTCACTTTTTTTCCGTTCGATTTATAAAATTGAACGCGTTCACCAGTGAATTAATTCATTTGATTTAATAAAAAGAACTATAGAAATTGAATTAATTCGTAACAAAATAAATCGAACGAAAACAAATATGAATTAATTCCATTCAATATATGATGCTATGTGAATTAATTCATCGAATTTTTAATTCAGAATTGAAAAATTGAATTAAGGAATTCTTCAAAGCTCTGCCTAGTGCCCATATAAGGGTCCCACCAAAATTATATTGTTTATACGCTGCAGGTCGCAAATATTAAGATATTTTGATGAAATTTGGTACATAGACCTATGGTGGCCCAAGGATGAAGCCTATTGATTTTGGTGAACATCGGTCCATGTTTAGAACTAGTGCCCATATAAGGGTTCCCCCAAAATTGGCTTGGTTACAAACTGCAGGTCGCAAATATTAAGATATTTTAATGAAATTTGGTGCGCTGACTCACATTATAGAAAATTTTGACACGAGCCCCATTTTAACCCATTCGAATTTCGGATCCAAACAATACACCAGACTGGTGTAGGGTATTGTATAGTCGGCATGCCCGACTTTAACCTTTTTAATCGTTTTTAGTCTACTAATATCCTAAAATTTTTTGCATGAGATTATGATTTTAGCAAATAACCAATAAAATTATTGTATAATAACATGTCTCTTATAAAACTTAATGGAGCTGAATTACGATTTTTAAAATTTTCCAAGCTGCATAAAATTGTCTAAGATATTAAGATTTATATTCAAATCTATTCAATTAGTTATCTAATTTAATCTATGTATTTATGTTAAATTTATAAATGGGCTATATTTGATTTATTAATTAAAACATTTAATAAAAGATTTGGTTTAAGCGATTTAGCTATGAAAACAAGTACAAAAATTTATAAAATTATTCCAATTAATAAAAAAATTTCAAGAAAAACTAATTAAGTTAAAGAAATTGTGTATGGCAGCAACACCTAACGCGGTGTCTTCAAATTCAATAAATTATATTATATGAAATGTCAAAACCATTGCAGTGAAACGTCAAAATGATGTCAATTGCAATGTGGTGGAGAACACTTGACCATTTCATAGATAAGAAATATCATAGATTTTTCTTCGAAAAACACATACACTTGTGCTCACGAAATTAAGTCAATTCAATTTTTTATTTAATTTTATTGTTGTTGCCTTTATTTTTAAAGATCAAAATAGTGGCTAAATTCGCCACGAAAGGCAAGGAGATGGTTCAGAAAATTGTACAGAATTTTAACGTAATGTTTGTTTTTTCATTTTGTCACTGATTTTAAGTGGGCGTGGCTTTTAACGAAAAATTAGCGATATCAACCTTTTATCAAATTACATAGTAAAATTTAGGCAGTACTGATCGATTCTGTACAAACTGTATATTTTTGAAATTCCTATAAAATATCCTTAAGTCTTGCATTATTTTTATCTACAAATAGTCACCAGACTTAAAATTACAGCACTTTAAACATGATCAAATTTTTCCTTGTTTTTAGCGATTTTTAATAAAGTTATAATAGCAATAAAGTTTTAAAGTGAATATTTTTATGCTTTTCTTACCACAATATAACAAATCAGTCAAGATTTTTTTACGTTATAGTAAAATCATTTCATGTTAAAATTTCAGTGTTGTTAACTTTCTTTAAAAATCGCTAAAAAAAAAAAATTTGGTCATGTTTAAAGTGCTGCAATTTTAAGTCTGCTGACTATTTGTAGATAAAGATAATGCAAGACTTAAGGAAGTTTTATAGGATTTCCAAAAATATACAGTTTGTATAGAACCAAGCAGTACTGCCTAAATTTTACTATGTAATTTGATAAAAGGTTGATATCGCTAATTTTTCGTTAAAACCCACGCCCACCTAAAACAAGTGACAAAATGAAAAAACCAACATTACGTTAAAATTCTGTACAATTTTCTGAACCATCTCCTTGCCTTTCGTGGCGAATTTAGTCACTATTTTGATCTTTAAAAATAAAGGCAACAACAATAAAATTTAAAAAAAAATTGAATTGACTTAATTTAGTGAGCACAAGTGTACATAATTTTATCAAACATTAATTTTTATCTACAAATAATAAAAAATTAAACACTTTTCCATCCTTTTTTACCAAATTTTCTGTTGTTTTTTCATTACAAAATTAAAATTAAAACGAAAAGTGACATTGCTTGACAGGCATCATTGCAAGAGCCGATTGCATGTCAGCTATATCATGATATTGCAATAAAATTGAAATTGAGTGTCTTTACTTGAGATGAAATCATTTTGACAACTGCTTGCTGTCATTTTATTGCATGTCAAGGCACTAGGTAATGGTCTAGAGATTACATTTTTTAAACTTATACAGAGCTGCATTTTCGACGCGAGACGTTACGAGCTCTATATAGGCTTTTTTCCAAAAACCCTGAAAGTCCATAAATTTTGGTTACACAAATTTGCAAAATTTAAAACATTTGAATTTTAAAAAACATCGATGCTTATTGGTTACTTACCGCCTTGCTCACAACCATTTGTTTTAATTTTCGTCGTTCTCTTATTAATCTTCTTTTAGCTACACCAGGACAAATGCGACAAAGGCAAACTTTTGAATAAATCCATTTAAAAGATTTCGCTAAAACATCACCTATATTGGAGAGGTATAATAGAAACAATGGCATACCAATAATGGCATAAACAATTGTCGCTAATTTGCCCCAATCGGAACGTGGTGAAATGTTGCCATAACCTATGAAAGTAAAAGGAAGTAAAATATTACTAAATTATTCGGCCTGAACAAGTAAAAGGTAGTAAATTTAAAGTCTTACAGAACTTTCGAAAATTATGTTAAGTGGACTGGAGACAATAATATTACTAACAATATTCTTAAAACCAATAAGAACACTGTGCAATACTCTCTTAGAGTGGAATATACTAATGCTTTTGAAAAGTCAATATTTTTTTGCTTTGGTTTACTTCACAAAAATCAGCTCTTACTTTGTCCATTGTTGAAGTTCTCATTTTTTATTTTAATCCATACATACCCAGTGTGTTTCTTTACTCGAATTTCTTACTACATTTACTACAATTGGAAAGTTTTGTTTACTTTTTGTATTGAATTTTTCCAGCTATAATAAAAGTAGCAACTTGTAGTAAGTAAACGAACAAGCTTACCTATTGTTGTTATAACGGTTAATGAATATAAAAATGCTCCCGAAAAACTCCATTCTTTGTTGATATCTTGTCCGATTTTATGATTTCTGACAACTGCTCTTTGGAAATCTACTAATATTTGGTTGACTCTAGAAAGGAAGTAAAAGATACAAATTTTTAGAAACTTTGCGATTTGACAGAAAATTGTTTTTATTTTTTGATAAATTTGAAGCAAAACGCGATTAAAAAAAATTAAATCAAAGACAAACTACATTAAATTAAATAGAAAAAGTTTTAAAGTCAAAATCTAAGTTGATTTTTCTTCATAATTTAAACAAGTTTCTGCGTATTTTTAAAAGTGAAAAAATCTAAAATTCTGTAACTTAAATTCAAATATAAAAAATTTTTATTTTAACTTTAATTATATTTACTTTTACAAGATTCATACTTAATTTAAAAATTTTCGTAAAAAATATGTTAAAGCAAATATTCGTGCCTATTACATCGAAAAGACTCTTAGTTGTGACTGTATTCCCCATGTATTTGTTGTTGCAAAGTCACAATAAATTATATTTATTAAATTTTTTGTTTGAAAACTTCAAAAAATTAAGACCTGGTATCGATAAAATCATAACATTGAAAAATAAAATTTGATTTTTTTTAATTTTATTGTATGAAATGTTATGACTCTAAGTCTTAAAAATAGTCTTATGATGGTCACAATGAGTCACAAGTAGGAATAGGCACTATTATTTAAGTACTTGTATGACATTTTTTTTTCTCTGCGTAGGATCAGATATTTTCGATTTTAGGATCTTTTCGTATGCCGAAATTTTATTGTATTTTAAGATTTTTGAGTACTCTGTCATTTGTTTGGTTTAAAGAGACTTTTTTTTATCAAAAAAACTGTTCACTGATTCATGCAGCTACACTGATCTTTAAAAAGAAAATATATATTATTGGAGTACCGCACACACCAAGAACTCTTTTTTGAGAAAAACTATAAAGAAAGTTTACAATAATTCTTCTCAAAAACTACGCAATAAATAATTCTGTTTGTATTCACCACTAGTTGCTGCATATGTTTTAAATAATAAAAAGAAATGTCATACCGTAATATACAATATATCAAAAAGTTATTAAGCTTAAACTACAATATGATTTTGTTCTATATCCAGTTTTGCTCATATTTTCTACAGAATCATGCATTTTCTTCCACGTGAAATATTTAGTTTCGAAAACTACTTGTGGTTTTCTGTCTAATTCCATACAAATTTTGAATCAAAAACTGAAAGTTTTTAAAAACTAGTAGTTTTTCGTTGTAGTGTAAATTGGGTTTTAGAGTGAATTTCAAAACTAGATTAACTCTAAACCGCATTTGTATTCAATATAATTAATTTTCGTCCAGAAAATAAGAAATTTTTGACAACAAATTTTTTAATTTCAAAAATATGTATTTTATTTGAGTAATTTTTGACTAACAAAATAAGAGTTCTCAAAAAAGTATCCAAAGTTTGCTAGCCGGGAGTTCAAAGAAATTTTACTTTGCTTGAAGAACATTGTGCTCTTACCGATTTAGGACGAAATTGGCAGGAAAAAAGGTCCCTAGGAATTGGTAGGTTGCTTAAATATCGGCTCTACAGTTTACGAGATAAACGCAAAATGGCGATCGTGAATTTTTCAAATTTTTTTCTTTTGGTTTTCGAAATTTTACACGTCAAATTTTTGGTTTCCCAGCCCAAAGTTAGAGTAACTAACTTCATGGACATCATTATATGTTAACCAACCAAATCCATAACCAACTAGAACCCGATCTGTATACCAACTTCTTGCTGGGTCTGGCGGAGATTTGAAGAAAATTTGCAGTAGAGTCTTATTATTTTGGTTAAATATTAATAAATATCAAAAAAAATTTACAATAATTATATAAAATTAATTATTTGGATTTTGCAACTATAGCACAGGAAATTGTTCCGATTTCACGATTTCACGTGAAAATTTTGCAGACTTTGTTTTCGCTCAAATTTAATATACAAGACTTATATTTCTTGTGGAAAAGTGACATTTTGTGTTTATTGTGAATGTGTCCTTCTAATAAAACAAAAAATTGTACATTTTAAACCCTCTATTCATAAATGCGTTGTAAAGTTATAGCAGGTTTACAAAACGTCATTTTCATACAAAATTTGTTCAATAAACCTCCTATAATTTTACAAAGCGTTTATGAATTTAGGGGTAAGAATTTAAATTAACTTTTGAGGCCTTTTAGGTTCGAGTGAATTTTTTCACATGAAAAACAACTTACTGTGCTTGTCACGTAAGAGATATTACCATTGGCGGACTTAGGCCGGTCTGGGGTGGGCAAAGCCCACCCTAGACTGCTTTTTGCCCACCCCAGAATTTTAAAAAAATCTGTGTAATTCTTGTTCTATGATTATTTTTTTTTTAAATATCAGTTAATACTGTGTTTTTGATTGGGAAAATGTCTTCTAGTTTCCTAGGAAGATAATTTGTTGGAATCTAAGGGTCAGTTTTACAGCCAGAACTAATATCGATTTTTATCTTGAATATTTCTTAAATAAGAAAGTTGTTTAAAAATTCGATCTTAGGTCTGGCTATAAGAGAAAAATTTCTTGGATTTAATAGTTTTTTAAAGGAATAATTAGTTAGTATTGCACTCATAGAAATAAATCTTTAAAAATAGCAGAAAAAGCAACTAAAAATTAGTTACAAATAATTCTCCAGAAAGAACTGTTTTTTTTTTGCTAAATACTAGTAAAATAAGAACAGAAAAAATAAAGCTGTTAATTTTGCATTATTTTAGTTATATATAACTTAAATTTTAGTTAATTGAAAATGACAAATTGTATTGTGAAATCTAGAGAAGATTTTTCTAAATATTAGTAGACTAAAAATAGCAAAAATAAACTGTTATATCTATAATTTTTGGTTATTTTTAAGCTAAATTTAGTTGAATGCAAATAGCAGTCTATAATGTTAAATTAGCAGAAATATTTACTAAAAGAATTGTAAAACTGTAAGTTTAACAGGTTTATTTTTGCTGTTCTTATTTTACTTGTATTTAGCAAAAAAAAATCTGCTAATTTAACAGTTTCTTGTGCAGCATCATTTTTAACTAATTTTTAGTTACTTTTTCTGCTATTTTTACAGATTTATTTCTATGAATGTACTATTTTGAGGAAATTTTAATATGTTGTAGAAGCAAAAATTCTACGAAGAAAATGTCAGTTTTTGATCACCTCGGTAATTTAAGTGGTCAAAATATGGGGTAAGAATAGGTTCGTCAGAGATGGAAGAAAATAGGAGACAGGTTGATCTTAGATTTCTTTTCTCCTTTAAATCAAAGTCGTCAAAATTTGGGGTAAGAATAGGTTCGTCAGAGTTGGAAGAAAATATGAGGCAGGTGGATCTTAGATTTCTTTTCTCCATCAAATATCAAAATTTTATACTATTCTGAGCATATAGCATTCCCTGCACGAGGTTTTCTTCAGAAAAAAGGATGCATTTTTCAGAGTTTTTTATAAAAAACATTTAAAAATTTTGAAAATTTTATCAAAAGGGAGGGAGTTATTTTTAAAAGTCTTTTTTTGTATGAAAAAATCGAAAGTGTTTTTTAAGATTAAGGGTCTGAGAATGGGCAAATAAATAGCCAAACATTAATGGGGCCCTTGCCCACCCCAGAAAAATGGTCTAGGTACGCCTATGGATATTACAATTTAAATATTTAACTGATTTAATTAAATATTGCTAAAAGTTATTAACACATTTCTTTACTGCGCGGACAGACCCAGTAAAAGCACTCGAGGTACTTGCATAGAGGCTCTATCTGACATTTCAAGAAGTTAAATTGCAGTTAATGGGTTCAGTTTTTATATTATGTTTTTTTTTTTATATTTTGTGTATTTATTGGAACAATTTTGAATATTTATTAAAACACCATAAAACTTAACCCATCCACCTCCTCTAAAACTTCTTCAAATGTCGGCCAGAGCCAGTTAGCAGAGGATGAGATGCATGCATACTTTAAAGATTCTATTAAGTTAAGTTTTATC
This sequence comes from Leucophora obtusa, assembly GCA_949987735.1. Taxonomy (NCBI): domain Eukaryota; kingdom Metazoa; phylum Arthropoda; class Insecta; order Diptera; family Anthomyiidae; genus Leucophora; species Leucophora obtusa. Next base: position 32,464,736 of record OX465299.1, on the reverse strand, counting down.
GTTGTCAACATACACATTACCACTTGGTTTACCTTTGTTTATAAGCCCATGCATCATAAAATGCAATATTTTCCGACGTTTCACGCCATATACGTTCCAAACAATCAGTTGTATAATTTCCAGTTAGCGAACCATATCTTTGGGGATTTGTATCTTTATTTTGTTCGTATTCAAAAAGTTCAATTGCTTGAAATATGAAAGCGCCACCAATTGTATAAAATATTACCAACAATATAATGCCAACATTACTGAACATAAACGCCGTAAACTTTCGACAATGATCTTTAAATCGTTGAAAAGGTGGTTTTTCTCTTTTACGAAAGGAACTACGACGTGTGGACATATTTTGCTAAGCGAGGCTCTTTAAAACCGATGAGTGCTGAAGGGGTTCTTTTTTATTCGTGTCCTTCGGCAAGGGTCCCCCAGAACCGTTACTTTTTCTTTTTGGAACTTTTGTTATTTAAATCTTCTTCGATATTTTGTAAATGGTTTCAAAGGTGTTTTATTTTGACCTTTTGATGAGTTATATTTTATTTTCTTGTTGTATGACATTCTCTGTATTGATCATTAGTTGGAATGAAGGAGAGGACGATTAATCATGAATTGGCAAAAACTTTTTAACTGAAAAGAAAAAAAAAATATTTAAAAAATCTTGAAGCTTTAAATTTAAAATTGATATCTATATTATATAATTTTTATACAAAAATTTTAAAACCTGTTTCTTAAAAGTATTTGTTTAAAATTATAAAACATGTGTAATGTATTACCTATTTTTAAATTTAAATGATTGATTAGCAAAATGATTATTGCATTGTTTTCTAACATGTCTAAAAAGTATTTTTATGCCAAACACACAGAAATACCACTAAAAATTTTTAAATGCATATAATTTTTAATTAAAATTTTTATTTTCAAACAATTTATATACAAATAGCTACTGTATGTGGTGTGTATAGTAGACCGTTCCACCTTACAGGCAAAAAAAAAAGTGCGCCGTACACTATTTTTGCAAGGCAATTTAAAAAAAAATAATTTTTTTTTGCCGAACGTTGAGGTCGCCATTTTACAATTTTCGTTATATCTCTGGCATTTACAGTCGGATCTTAAAGTATGATACATCGATGTTTTACTCTCGAGGGGACCAATATTTTGCCTCATTGACCTCAAGTATCGCGTTCTAGTATTTACCCACCAGATCTCAGTTGCTACACCCTAATGTACAACCATAATGTCAGAAAATTAAAGCTCTCAAAAAATCATTAAACTTTTGCTAAGGAAGTTTTTCGATAAACCCAGCAGAATTTTTTTTTATATTTTGGTTGCCGAACTTAGGGGTCGCCTTTTTAAATTTTTTTTCATTGGATTTTTCTTTTATAGTAAAATACTGGTCTCCTCGAGGCAAAACAATCGATATATCACACTTTAAAATCCGACTTTAAATGCCGAAGCTATAACGAAAAATTAAAAAAGGCGACCCCTACGTTTGGCAAAAAAAAAATTATTTATCAAATTGCCTTGCAAAAATACTTCATATTGGAGGGTGTACGGCGAACTTTCGTTTTTGCGGTACGGTCTAGTGTATAGTATATTCAAGTGATGATTGTATAAATGTCTACCGTATCTTTTTTCGACAATCAGCCAGATGTGTAGAGTATATAATAATTGTTTTTGAAAATTAATTACAATTGGCATATAATTACGCTTAATTGGTTTTCATAACAAATCAAAACACAACATTTATCAAATCAAAAAAAAACTGATCGATTTATTGCTAAAGAAAAATAGTCGGGTAAATTATAGTATTATGTATTCGAATGAATGTAAAAAATTTAATAGTAAACGTGGAATTTACTTGGGCGTTGAGTGAAATACAATAAATTCTATCTAAATGGCCATAATTAAATTCAATATTTCAATTTATTTGTGGTTCGAAATTAAACTGATCACAAATTGGATTTAAAAATAGTTGTGGATAGATTAAAAAAAATGTTTTTTTTTTTTTTTAATATGTAGTCAGTCAACTCGAAAAGTTCTGCTTTTTATTTGAAAATATAAAAGTTTATACGAATTTAAATTTTTTTATTAAGGGTGTGTGTGAAATGGTAGAAAAGTATTCTTTATGGTAAATTTTTGACAGTTTTGAAGTGAATAAAATTTCATCGATAGGGCTAGTAGAATTTTTGACAGAAGCATAGAAATATTTGACATTTTAAAATGTGAAAGTTCTAAAAGAAAAATTAAGAAACAATATATACAAATGAAAAATTCTGAACAAAAAAGATTTAAAACTAACGTACCTGTAAAGAGGCAGAAAAAAAATTACATGCCATGCAGGGGTCATATTACGGCATCCGTGATCGAAATTTTTCGTTCGAAATTAATTTTTTATTTCGTAAAGTTAAGCATTTGGATAAAGGTTTTTGAGCCAGGGATTCTACAATCCGGCCCTAGATTGTATATAAAATAAAAATATGGTATTATCATTGTTAGTTTTTACGTATTTACACATTGAAAAAACGGATTTTGGACAATTTCGCTCGTTCACGAATGCAGTAATTCGGCCCCAGGTAACTATTTTTACTTCTCGGCTTCGTTTAATTTGTTATGCAAAACTAAAACTTCCATTAAATCCAATCATTTGGAGGCAAATTACTGCCCCCAGATCATAAAATATTAAAAAGATTTAAAACCGGTTAGGGGTATAGCATTCTGGTCCCAAATTGCCAATATGAGCAAAATTTATAATACTAATAATTCGTGTTCTTTTATTTGCACTTGAAGAACATGAATTTTTAACAATTTCGAACGCTCACCACTGCGGGAATTTGGCCCCTGGTTTGTAGGAGAATTACAATTAGGAAATGCATATATTTGCTAAAAATATTTGTTTCTTTTTATTTCTTTTTCCACTATTATTTACAACTGTCAAAAATTTTATATTGTCGAAAAAGATTTCATTTCACACATGAAAATTTAAATTTTGTTCAACATTGAACAAATGTTTTTCACCATGATACTTTGCTGTCGTTTCACACACACACTAAGAAATTATTTTATACTATATTTATACATGAGCAAAACCTACCTGGTTTTTGACTCTTGTAGTTTTTAACTTGTCAAAACGCATACAAAAAAAACAAGCAAAAACTAGTTTTGTACAAAAACTAAGTGGTTTTTGCTCAAGTATAAATGTAATATTAGATTTTTTGGTAATAGTCTTAAGATTTAGACTAATTACCTGTTTTTGGCTCTTATTAGTTTTTACTTGTCAAAACTCATATATAACGCAAAAACTAGCAAAAGCCGAAAACTAGGTAGTTTTCCTCAGTCTAAATGCAGAATATTTAAATTTTACGTTCCCGTACCTTTGCGTAATTTTGTCATCTTGTGAGAGGACTTTTTTCCTTTCTCTCATTTTAACCCTTAAATGCACGATCTCTTGATTTTCAACAAAATATCTGATTTTTAACGGCGTGTACATTTCAAGAAAAATACGAAAAAAATTTATTTATTTTTATTTTTAAACCTATGACCTCAAGCAGAATATAGAAAAACCCCATTACACAAAAAATGTTTTTAAAAAAAATGTGTTTTTTATTGAAAAATATGTTTTTTTTGCCAAATAGATACATTGATTATTTTAACGTGTATGAAACAAGATGCGTTCCAGAAAAAACCGCATAAAAAAGAACTCTACTTCCATACAAAAATGGGAGATGCCGTATAATTTTAAAATAAGGTGAGAAAATTGAACTAAAATCGAAAAAAAAAATTCTATAGACCCAGCTAAAAATCGACATATATGAATACATACAGGTTAAATGTATGTTCATGCATGCTCATAAACATGCATTCATGTCCATACATTTTTTTTTTTTTTTGCATAATTTTATTTATTGAATCTTCACAACAGTGAACTAACAATAAGTTTATCAAATCTTATGTACTAAAGCTAAAATATTAAGCCCAGCCAGTGCCAGACAAAATTTTAATTTTAAACATTAAATATTTTTTTAATTTGATGCAAAGTAAATGTATAGAAAAAGTTAAAAACGATAAATTAGAAGTTTAATTTTAAAAAGGTCGAAAAAACTAATTTTTAATTTTTTAAATAGAAATTAAAAACCAACATTTTGTTATAAAGAATATACATTTATTCTATAGAGCCAAATCAGCGGTGGTCCTTCTTAGGAGGCGTCGGTGTCCTTGATCCTCAAGCAGTTTACGAGCCAATGAATTTGGGTGCAGTTGCAGCCTCTTTAAGTAGTTTAAGGTGTATCTCGCGATTTCATCATTAACGGTGGGAACATTCAAATCTGAGTGTATGTTCGCATTTCTTATATACCATGGTGCGCAGACAATGGTTCGCAAAATATTGTTATGCTTCCTTTGAATTTTTTGAACATTTGATGCAGACGCAGTGCCCCAGATTTGGATGCCGTAGCACCATATAGGTTTCAAAATCGAATTATACAACAACAACTTGCAATCAAGGCCAAGTCTAGAATTTCTTCCAATTTGCCAATTAAGTTCTATTGCTTTAAGTTTTATTTGTGTTATTTTGGCGTCACCTATATCTTCCACTTTTTCAGCCACGATTCCAGTTCAATTACGTGTTCCTGCAATATTCGAGAGGCTTCATAGGTTTTTGTGACAACTCAAGATAGCCGTATCATCAGCAAATGTAGACGTATGAGTATTACTAGCATGTCAGAAGCATACAAAAGATACAAGAGTGGGCCTAAAATGCTACCTTGAGGGACACCGGCCCGAATATCTTGAGGAGAGCTGAAGAAATCACTTTCCTTGACAACAAATTTACGATTGCTTATATAGCTTTCGAGTATATTATGTGTGTTACGTGGCAGTATATTTTTAATTCTAAATAACAAACCTTCGTGCCAAACTTTATCAAAGGCTTGCTATACGTCAATAAAGAGTGCGAAGTTAATCTACTTGATTAAAGTTAATCCAACTTTTTAATCTTCATCATTTACAATTTTTGACAGTTTTTTGACAGATAAACTTGTCAGTTAAAAGTTTAGCTCTGTCAGTTTAAAATCCAAGGTGGCTCCGGTATAATGCCAACCGTCATTATAACAAAAAACAGAGATGCGTATGAAAACAGAGTCGTTTAGAAATAGTAACCAGAATAAAAGTTGGAATGAATGTGCTCGATTTAGCAGTTAATCTGACTTTTACTAGATTAACTTTTCTGTGTGAATTGGGTATAAATGTCCAATCAAAATAAAATTTATTAACAAAAAAAAAAACATGTCGCCATATTAGATCTCCCATCTTGAATTTTCAAATTTTGATTTCATATTCGAAATCATACACCTTAAAACCTTTCATGTTGGTCTTTTTAATAAAGTAAAAAATTAACAATTTAATGAAAAAATATCCGCCATCATTTGTGTTTTAAATATTTGATTTCAGAGTTGTGATACGCGACCATATTACATTTTAAATGATTCCCAGCGAAAACTTGGTCTCAACTACTTACCAGCCTATTTAATCACTTAATTACTTTGGTCCGGGACAAAAAAGCAACCGTTATCGGTTTATTCGAATTTAAAATAAAAAACTAAAAATGAAAAAACCGGTTTTGGATTTTAAATACTTTACATATGTAAGTGTTTTCAGAAATAAATAAATATTATCCCATTGCCCAGGATAGGATCATAATTGAGTTAAGCAAAAACAAGTTTTTTTTTCATTTTAACTTTAACCTCATAATTTGCTGTTCTGTTTAATAAAATAAATAAATGATGTTTTTTTCCTTGAAAACATCAGTCATGTATATACTCGCAGATTATCATTTATTAATTCCCTAAAAAATATATATTTTAAAATTCTTTAAAATTCCACGCTTGCCTCTCGATACACGTTAATGTATGTACGATAGCATAAGTTGAAAGAACAAGTACTTCAATTTGTTTATTTTGAGTTTATTCGATTTTTAAGTAAACAATTTCAGCTGCAAAACTCACAAAGGTGTAAAATAAATAACCAAAAATTTGTGTTCATTATATTGTATTTTGTTTCTTTTTTATTTTATTTAATAAATTAATGGGAATGCGAAAGATAGTGGTTAAAAAGTTAAACAACCAAAAAATACAAAATGTACTGAAATAATTGATTCGACAATGAAAGAATGCAAAATAAAATATTGAAATTAGTCAGGGCCGTACCCAGGAATATAAATACTTTGGGGGGACCAACATCGATGGATCGATTTTATTTTTTTAAAAAAACTTTTAGATTGTACGATATACATATGTATACTTGCAGATATTCATATGAAATAAAAAAGCCGTAAGTTACAAAAAAATGAAAATCTACTTTTTGATTGATCATTATGTACCGTATCAAAATATAGACTCCTGCAAAATTTTACATTCCTAAGGCTACATATTACATTTGATTCCCTAAAAAGTAAAGGCATTGTTGTGTATCGTATTTTCTTTCGCGATGAGGAAAAATATACACTTTACCTCCATGCTTACAAAAAAACACAAAGTAAGGTGTGTAAAAACAGGTTTTCAAAAATGTTTTAATTATTACTTGGCGTTTATAAATCATGCAATACGTAATCAGCGGTCGGTAAGTCATTACTTTTTGTTTCGAAATAATGCAGAAGTTAATGATTTATCATTACAAGGTAATGCGTGAGAATATCGCACCAATTGCCAAAGTTTTGCTGGGGCCGTTATCGATTCAAAACCCTTTCAATTCACTACCCGTTATACCTAAAATACCGTTACCAAAATATCTTTGTCCTTAAAATACCGTTACCCAAATAACTTTAATACCCTTACCTTTACCCTTAAAATACCGTTACCGAAAAAATACCGTTAAATGAAATACCCGTTTGAAACAGATCAGATCTGGCCAGATCTCAGTAGATCTTACCAGATCTAGGCATATCTGGCCTCAATTTTGAGATCTAATTAGATCTGATCAGATCTAGGCATATCTGGCGCAATTGTCCAGATCACTTTAGATTTGAACAGATTTGGCACTGGATCTGATCAGATCTTGCCATAAGGCATTATCACTATGCCATATCTGATCATATATGATGAGATCTGGTATAGGATCTAATTAGATTCAATCATACCTATTTAGATCCAAAAAGATCTGATCAGCTCTAAACTTTTTTACACGGGTATCGATACCCTTAAAATATCGTAACCGAAATAAATTAAATACCGTTACAAATATTTTTAATGGTCTTCTTTTGGTAATTGCACGGGGTCAGCTTACTCGCCAACATACAAAAAATCAAAAATATATGGTTACATATATCCTTACCAGTGTTGCAAAAATATTGAGTCTAAAAATAGATTTAAAAAAAAATGTACAAAAAAATCTAGAACAATACTTTATGTTTGAAATAATGATAAAAATAAGTCGGTATTGGTAACACATTATTTTTTATTTCGAAATAATGGAACAATTACTAGTTATTAATAACTCATTATTGTATGTTTTAAAATAAAGTAGAAAGTAAGTCGGTATCATTACTTTTAGTCCAATAAATAATGATATGTCATCACCGTTTCTATCACAATGAGAACACGATTATCACAACGGGAACACGATTTGGCAGGACCCACGTGAGCTGGCCTATATGGCGGCTGCCTCTGGAACCTACCGTTTCTACACTGGGTTGTCAAATCATTTTGGTTTACGGTTACATTGAAAGGCATTATATTGGGCGTGTTCGTTTACTTACTACAAGTTACTACTTTTACTACAGCTGGAAAAATTCAATACAAAAAGTAAACAAAACTTTCCAATTGTAGTAAAAGTAGTAAGAATTTCGAGTAAACGAACACACTGATTGTTTTTCAAAATTAAAACACGTGCACATTTAGTATCGCAACGGGTTAATATTGTCAAACAAAATTTCAATATTTTATTCTCCCACTTTAATAAACAAAATTCAGTAATTCATTTTAATTTTACAATATTCCAAATATCAAATGTTAGTCAGTCAAGCATAAATATTTGTTTAAAATTTTAATTGTGTTTTGTTTAAAACTTATCAAAACAAATCAAATTTTTGTGTTGAATTGTCTATTTAACAATTACATAAATTCTGATGGATGCTACCTGTAGAATAATGTGTGAATAAATTTAGAAAAAATAAACATAAAAACATAATTTGAATATACATTTTTATTATAGGGAATTTATTTAACATTACAGATCAGATTTGACAAGTAGAATGTCAGTTCAGATTCGACAAATAGAATGTATGAATAATTTTTAAATAAAAAAAAATGTGCGAATATAAAATTAAAAAAAAAAATGTTATTATAGTTTTCTACTGAAAATTTGTTAAATTTACAACGGTATCAGTTATGTCCTATGACACGCACATGGTAAATTCATTGATGGAAATGTACTCAAAAAATAAGTTAGTAAAAAAATTAGTAAAACATCTTGTTTATCAAGTCCGCCAGTTTAAAAAAAAAGTTATATTTTTTACGCACTAAACTAATTTTGAACTAATGTTTTACTAACCGGTTAATCGGTTTTCATTTGCGTTTGAACCAATTTAAACACTTTATTATATTCAAAACAACAAAAACTATTTGATTAACTAATAGTTAACTCCAGTGCTGGTAAATTCGGTTACTTTTCAATACTCGATACTACTCGATATTTTTAATTTGGATACTCGATACTACTCGATACTTTTAACGGTTTTTAAATTTTTTAAATTTCAACAATTATTTTTAATTTTTGCATTAAAAAATACAAAAATTGTAAAGAAAATTTTAAAATTTTTTAATAAAATTCTTCGAAAATGTTTACGCTTATTCAATATTTAAATTTATAAACATATATTAAACTTTTTTACCAACTATACATTACGTTTTTCATAGTTTTTTAACATGTAGTTTTAGTATTTTACTTTTGATTTTTCTCTTTTAGTAGAGTTGTAGTTTTGTGATATTTTAGCGGAGTCACATTTTTGTGGTAAATATTTTAGCGGAGTCTAATTTGTATATATTATCTGGGATCGTAAGCTATAAATTTTAAATTAGCCAACGTTTAGTGTTAGCTCTCAAAGTTTCTAATGCACTAATAGAAAAAAGTCCGTAGAAATTTACTTCAAACTACTAAAAATTTGTTAAAAATGATGCTGCAGTAAAAAACTGCTAAATTAGCAGTTTCCTATATATTAGTAATATAGGAACAGCAAAAATAAAACTGTTAAATATACAGAATTTTAGTTATATTTGAGCTAAATTTTTGTAAATAGAGAATTGCAAATTAACCTGCTAAAAACGGCAAAAAATTTTGGTCAATAATTAGTTTTTTTCCAATTTTTTTTAAATGCAAATAAAAATCGAGCCTTTTGAAAACAGCAGTTTACAATTTTTTAGCAAATATTTCTGCTGATTTTATCAGAATAGACTGCTATTTGCATTTAACTACTTTACCGTCTCCTTTTTTTAAATTATGAATTTGTTATATGACAATGGATGTTCGCTATGGAAATTTGTATTTCCAACGGATTTCACTCAGATTTGAAGCACATAATCCTTATAGCCTATCCGAGGTTACCATACTCTTTTCATTGCCTATTTTGACGCCCACTTTAAAAAAATATGAATTTATGTAACAATGGATATTCGCTATGGAATTTAATTTTCTTTCTTACTTTTCGTTGACAATGCCCATTTTTTACGTCCACTTTTTTTTTAATTGTGAATTTGTCATAAAACAATGAATGTTCGCTATGGAAATTTTTATTTTCCAACGGATTTTACTCAAATTTAGTTAGTACGCATGACCCTTATATCCCAGGCCAGGTCGTCGCATACTTTTCATTGACCACGTCCACTTTTTTTTAATATATGAGTTCTTTGTGATCCATTTAGGATTTTTAGTATAAAAATTATTATTTTTTAATGAATTTTGCTGAAATTTTGTACTAATTATCCTCAATCTTCATGCAAGATTGTTATTAACGTTCAACGTCCGATTTTTCTCAAAATTTTTAAAATTTGTATGTTTATCATAATCCTTTTTTTGTTTGTCTACGCCTTTTCAAATTTTGCTGAAATTTGTCATATTAAGTAATGTGTACAATTCTCATAATTTGTAAAATCATTTCAATAGTTGAGTTCAAATAATTTTGTTTTTAAATTTTTGACCACACACCGGCAAGTGCGGTGGTGGCGGATTCGGAGGCATCGGGTGTGGTGGCGTCGGACGCGGTGGCTCTAGAGCGTGCATAACAAATAACATCTGTAATCAGAGTGATATATTCAGCACTGTTCTCAGTTCCGAATCCACATAAAGATATTCTAAAGTGGAACATTCCGAACATTTTTGCTGTTTTGTGATTCACATCCACAAAAATTTTTGTGAAATATTCCGTATATAAAAAGCTGGGTGGAAGTAAAAACGAATGTACTTTTTTTCTATGAAATATTTATTAAATTATTAAAAAAACATTTGTGAATGAAATTTTGAAATGCTTTCTTTGTATTTTCACTAAAATATTGAAATTAGTAGAACATTTAGTACATAAAAAGATTATTTTAAAAACTGTCTATAAATTTGAACATTTTCTTTCGGAATCAAAAAAAGAGAGGAAGAAGAAGAAAAAAAAATGATTTAATCAAAATTTCAAATTTATTTTCACAATTGTTTTTTGTTTATATTTACATCAGCTGTGTTACCAAAGTTTACCCGAAGAAAAAGTCTTGGTAAATTTTGGTAAAAAGAGAAACACTAATACACTCTCATTAGCGCTCTCATTTATCCAATTTTCAAGTACGGGAACGTGGGTAAATTTCGGTTACTTTGAGTAAATATCGTTAATTTTGGGTACGTACGGGAACGCACTTAATATGTGAATACCAAAACAGCAAATTTTCGAATATTTTAATTCCATATGCTTTTAGAAATCCATTCTAAATCAAAACCCTCTAAACTCAGAACAGCAGTGTTTATTCTTTTTCAATTCTTAAGATACTCGTACTCAACAACTACATTATTATTTTTTTAGTTTTGTAAAGTCGAATACTTTGAATCCCGGGCAAGGCCGGGTACAAATAGCTAGTTAAGTTATATTTTACCAAAATTTTGATTTTTAGCGCATTTTAAATGTTCCGTCGCATAAATTAGTTGAAAAACTACATATTTTTATCACATTTCATAAATGTTTATCACATTTTTGGTGCCTGACTGCGAGTTTTGTTCTAAAAGAGTTAACATTAATTCCTCTGATGATGTAAAAACAAATAGATTTGCGAAAAGATTTCTCTGACAATCACAACATCTCATAGGATTTTTTCAGATTATGAGTTGAGTAGCGGATTAGTAACAGCTGAGCGTCTGGTAAACGCGCTGTGATTGTCAAAACAGATTTAGTTGATTTCAGTAGTTGTTTTTGTAGGACCCCTTTTAACTAATTTTTGTTAGCTTATTTCTGCTATTTGTACAGACTAATTTTTATGGATGTAAAATCTTAATATTATTAATAATAACAAATAAAGTAAACATAATCACTATTTAAATTTTTAAATAGCTTAAAAACCAAATTTTTAATACAAAATTCATTTTATAAACTTGTTATATGGTTTTCAAATTATTATGCATAAGTATTGGTGGCCATTTGTTTCTGATTTGAAATCAGTACCAAATTCAAAATTTCCTAAATTAGAGATGAATCAAAAACGTATTTTAGTTTTAAATGAATACTTTTCTACCGAAAATTCTCAGATTCTGAGACCTTATCCATACAAATACATATCGGATTTTAGAAAATTAGAAAAATTCATGACAGTTGTGGTTATTTTAACTGTTATTGCAGTATTTGACAGCTGTTTTATTTTAAACAACCTACAAAAACTACTGCAATTTACGAGTAGTTGCATTTATTTTATGTAGTTATTTATATTTTTTAATAAACAATTGGGAAAAAAAATAATTTTCAAGTGTGATTTTCTCGTCAGATTTGGTAATCTTAATTTGCATCTAGCGGGAAACTGGTCAAGCATCTTTTAGCCTAAAATTTTGCTATTATTTATTAGCCGTAATATAATTTTTAAAAGCCAGTTGTAAGTTAAAAAATATAACATCCACACATTGATATTTTTTTATTATTAAAACCTCCAAACCTCCAAAAAGATCCTTTTTACAAAAACTTTATAAAAAATCCATACGTGGGTAAGAAATGGACATTAAATTTTTCCACCATATGTATGTACGCCCTCTACTGCATATTCTAAAATAATGGTTATTCAATGAAAATCGAGATTAATTATTTGATAGTAAATCGAACTTTTCTTTATTACGAGTATTTAAAATTTTAAAACTTTTTATAACCATATTCAATAATATTTTTGAGAAATAACATAAGTACAAATTTTCGAGAATCTGGCGATAAAACCACTAAATTTTTGCATACCTTAATTCTACCTGCAGACGATAAAAGAAGAAACTAAACAAAAATATGACATTCTTCGCATATTTAGTGTAAATAATGTTTCCAAATTATAATAATTATTCGCGAATAAAACAAGGTTAAGAGTATTTGCATACATTTTGTTTTAACATATGTCTGTTATTTTAATAGCATTTGCAGTTGTTTTTACAATTTTACAATAATTTTTACTATATTGATCAATTGATTTTTAATAGTTACAGTGACGCACAATACAATAGAGGAGATAAGAAGATAAACAAAAAATCTAAAGTAGAATGTTTGTATGTCTGTTTGATCACTTCTGAGAGTAAATTATCATATAGACAGAATCTGACAATAAAATATAAACAATAATACAATTTAATGGAAAATCACTGATGAAGCCTGACCATAAAAAAGGCAGAAACTAGATCTAGTCTGATTTGCAAATTAATAATGTGTCTATAACTTTGAAAAAATTTTTATTCTTCTTAACCTCAAACCTACTTAATTAAAATTAATAAAAATACATATTAATTACAATATTAATTGCATTTGGTCTATATGACGCGTTTGAAAAAACAACACTTTACTATTAAAATAAAAATGCCCTGCTGGCAGTCCGTCTCCGATATACACAAATTGCCTGCACTTGTACGTAAAAACCATACGTCAGTGTGGCAACATTTGTGAAAAAGGTGACAAAGAGAAGATAAGAAGATAAACAAAAAATCTAAAGTAGAATGTTAGTATGTCTGTTTGATCACTTCTGAGAGTGTTTGTTTTTTAATTTTGCTACCCGTTCTAAGTAGGCGTGGCTTTTAATGAAAAATAAGTGATATCTACCTTTTATCAAATTAAAAAAAAAATTAATTTAGCGAGTACTGACCGTATCTATACAAACTGAATATTGTTGAAAATGCTATGTAATTTCCTTAAATCTTGCATTATTTTTATTCACAAATGGTGGCCAGATTTAACAGATTTCTTTTTAGCGATTTTTAAATAAAGTTAGTATAATTAGTATAATATTTTTTATTTGTAATAATATAATAGAATATACTTTTGTTAGATTTTGCCATCCATATAATTGTTTACTGCTTTGCTTAATGTTATTTCCTGCTACTCTTCTTCCATGGGGAGAACATCTTGTTTCAAGTTTTCCGTCCTCTATTCTTTATGTTTTCACTGGCACATTATTTTTAATTTTCGACATATTATTTATTTAACATTTAATTAATTTATTTATATTATTTTTTTAATATTGATACTAATATACTTCTATTTTACTTAATTGTATGTCCTTAGCCATTTTATTTATTATTAATGAGTAAAATTACTAAAAAATCGTTCACCTTCAAAAATTTTATTTTACTTTCAACATCTTTTGTATTCAAATTTTTATTTTAATGAATTTCGAAAGCTAATACGAAAAACTTGCAAAATAACAATTAATTTTTATTCTAATTTTTCTTCATAAAATCTAAAAGCAAAAAATGAAAATTGTCAACAACAAAAAATATCAAATGTCTAACATAGTTTTTCAATATCATATATGTATTTATGTACATTAGGGTGTCCCTTAAAAATAGATTCGTCATTACACCCCCCCGCCCCCCCCCCCCCAGTTTTATTGGAAATTGTACCATATGGAAGAAATCAATATTTTTTTTTTTTTGGAAACGTTAATCGACCGAAAATCGACAAATCGTTATTTTAAGGGACATCCTAATGTACATGCATGCATACAACAACCATTTACTTGAACGATGAAAAATTATAAAACATAAAACAAAAAAACAAACATCAAAAATTTTAAATTAACACAGTTTTAAAACAAAATCCAAATAAATTGTTTAATATTAACAAAAAAAAAAACATGATATTGAAATTAAAAATTTCAAAGTTTTCTTAAGAGTTGGTTTTTTAATTAGTTATAAACTTTTTTAGTAGTACTTTATTGTTAAGTTATAGACTATTCCAATTTTATAATCCGTTTATTATAATGCTACTTCAAAATATTACCACCAATCACAAATGTAAATAAAAAAACTATATGACGTGATTATTTTTTGTATACATACATACTATATTTTGAATATTGTTTAAAATAATTTTGAAAATTGTTTTGTTGAATTAACCATACACACATCTGCACTACACAAACCATATGTTCTTTTCTGACCGATCATCTCCTGTATAGACGTCATAAAAATAAATTAAAATTTATTTTTACGGAACATATTTAAATCGTTTGATATTTTTTTTCATACATCATATTTAAAATACAATTTTCATATTTTTAATTAGTAAATTGTTTTGCTGTTGTTGATTTCATAATTAAATTATTTTTTTTTGTTTTACTTCATTCTCATTTTTTTTTTTTGTTTGTAGAACATTAAATAAACTGATATTTCAAAGGAAAAGAAAACTATATTTTCTTTTTATTTTCAAAATGATTGAAGAAAATTTATTTTTAAATTCATCATCAAGTGTTTTTTTTATTTTGTATTTTAGCTCTTTTTAGGCGCGCTCACTCATTCGCGGCGTTAAATCTTTTTTTTTAACATTTCATTCGTAGTATTCGTTTCATATTCACTCTTTCGGCCGCTATTTTGGAAATCTCTAAATTTTTCGTATTGCACCGTTTGCTAGAGTATAAGCTACTAAATGTTTGTGGTAATTTTCCTATTTGTCAGACCGAAAAAATTTTAAATTTCTCAAAAAGAAAATTTAAAAATCTTTGATTCTAAACACATTTTGCTCGACTGACGTTCTTTTTGTGACGTAAATGTTTATTCGGACGATCATCTCAAATATTTTGTGCGCAAGTTTTGGATACACACATTTAAAATGTTTATCATTAATTTAGTTTGGAAAATTCATTACGTTTTCAATTATTCTTTTGATGGAAAATTAGAGTAGACACTTGTTGGATATTTACCGGAATATTGTTTGTATTTTACACTTAAAACTCGATTAAAATTTGTCTATAAAGCCTCATTCATACTGAACTCAAAACTAGAAGTTTTCGTTTTTTTTAAGTTCTCGATTTGAAATTTGTATGGGATTTGACAATCGAAAACAAAATAAATTTGAAAACGACTAGTTTTGAGTTCAGTATGAATGTATAATAAACTATTTTAAAATAAAAATATTTCCTTTACTGAAATCTTCATTAAGGCATATGATGTCAATAAAATATCTTAAAAGGATAATATAAATCAGTTTTTTTCGCTCTCCTGCCGGCAAGCTGACGATATAGTCGAAACCCTATTAAGCTCCTTTTGGGATAGACGTAAATCGGGGTCATGTTTCTTGAATTTGCGATGATGATTTTTAACAGATCATACCAAGAAAAAGGTTATAAATTTTAAGTCGACTTTAGTTTGATATATAACGTTTTTTTTTTTTTATTTACGAGTTAAGCCCAAACCACATAGTGAAAGTGCCAGTGGACAGTGGTAGTGCTGTCAAACTTTGTTCTTGAATTTCGCGAAAACGATTTAATATAAACGCAGTGTCGACCGCAGTGCGACGTTTTGTACATAAAGCAGTTTTTGTATCTTCTCTGTTTGTCCCTGCCGAGAAATTAGAAAAGTTTCTAAATACACAAGAGCCGTTTTCGCAATATTCAAGAACAAAGTTTGACAGCATTGCCACTGTACACTGGCACTTTCACTATGTGGTTTGGGCTTAAATGACGGAAACATAAAATTTTTTTTTTTAATATTTTTCAAAAAATTATTGTTAGTGAGTTTTTTTCTTTGTACGAGTTACGGTGGGTCTCATACTCACGGTGGGTCTCATACTGTAGGTTTAACTTAACTAAAAACAAAATAAAATGTCAAAAAAATGTACACAAAACAACAACAAATTTTTGGGTTAACTATTAACCTAAGTTTAAACCTGCAGTATAAGACCCACCGTATATGTTTAAGAGTTAACTATAAGTTAACCCAAAAAGTTACCGAAATAACTCAAACACCGTTATCATTAAAATACCGATACCGAAATAAATGAAATAGCGTTACACTTAAAATATCGTTACCGAAATAACCTAAAATATCGTTACCCTAACGAAAACCGCATTCGTTTCGGGTACCATCCATGACTTTAACATAAAAGTACGAACACCAGAATTTTTTTTTTTCTGTGATGTGAAAATCAAAATGTTCGATCGAGCAGTTTTTACAACATATTTTTTTCCAATCTGACCGGACCTTAAAAAATGTAATTCGTTTTTCATTTTATGAATCAGTGATTTGATAATAAATCAGTGAATTGATATTTAAAATCAATGGTTTGATATTAAATAAAGTGAGATATGTTTTTTTCAGTTTGTATTGATTCAATTTTGATTCGATTGAACAGCTCGACATGACATCGAAAATATGTATAACACATTTCGGTAATATGTCGGTATTACTATGCATATTACCTGATAATATATCAAACCGGTTACCGTTGCATTACTTTGGACCCTTACACTTTACCTTTGCATTACTTTTAAAACCAAATTCATACGTTTGGATGTTTTATTAGTATAAATAATTCGTTTTTCTATAAAATTTTAGAAATTAAATTTTTTATTAAAAATCTGTGAATTTAAAATTAATATTGGGTTAAAAAAATTAAGGGCCTGTTTATCTATTACGAAAATAGTCTAAACGCAAGAAATTGATAACAACTATCGTTAAAAACACATGGGAAACAAAAAAATTTTTTCGTTACTTTGCTTTCGTTTAGAGGATTTTCGTAATACATAAACCAGGCCTAAAATTCTCTCCATGCTCGTCAGACTCAGCTGGTGATTGTTCAGCAAACTTGTTAGCATGACAATGCAAAAAATTCACTTTAAGAGACATTTTTACATTAATACGGTGAAAAGCGGAAATCATTTTTTCTATATAAATGCGCCAATCTTCAGCTCGATTAATTCCTAAAACATTGTCAATAACCCTCCATGCCTCAAACTCTTCAATACTAAGTGCATTTTGAAATAACTTGTCCTTCATCAAGCGACGGTTGTCCGGTCCATTAAGTATTCCAGTAAAAAACGCAATATGAATTCAAATTTCAAACATATTAGTATGGAATAATCAAGCACAAACCTCCTTTAATTTTCATATAACTTAATCTTGGAAAAATGCGACTTAGCTCGTTAAACTTTTTTCATCCGAATTAAGCACTTTAAGAAATTTTTTGACAATCCCAAGATTGATATGTAGCGGCGGTAACAAGACTTTATCAATTGATACAAGTGGATTTTCAACAATGTTATTAACTCGTAATTTAACTGTTTCACGATGAGGCCATTCCTGATTTTTGTACTGATCACCAATATATCGGATATCCCATAAACACATGAAACACATATTTTTAGTGTAACCCATTTGCATATCTCTGAAAAGAGCTATCACTTTTAAATCAGCACAAATTCTCCAATTATGATCGCAAAAAGAAATCCGGAAAAAATTACAGCTTCCTTAAATTATAGTTAAAAATGATCCCAGAAGTATAAAAATATAATTTTTTTGAATGTTTTTTAGTTTGATTTTAGATCTAAAACTAATATCACTTTCTGTTTAAATTATTTTTCAAATTAAAGAAAGATGATACAATTTTCAAAAGTAAATTAAAAAGAATAAAAAATTTTAAAGAATTCGAATTAAGGTTCAAAGCAAAAAAAGATAATAGCAAAGGATAAAAATAGCATTGTTAGATTTCGTTGATGTTAGTATAAGTTGAGTTGTTAACATATTAGATTTGCTTTCAATTTTCACATAAGTAGACAATTATCAATGTTTAACCCATCAAGGTAAATGACACTGATGATGGCTTTGTAGCGAAAGCCGAGCAAGACAAAATACGTATTGTCTTGCTGGCCTTATCGAATTCTTTCAAAGTTTTTTTCTTTATAATTTACTTGTGAAAATTGTATTATCTTTCTTTAATTTGAAAAATAATTTAAATAGAAAGTGATATTAATTTATGATCTAAAATCGAACCAAAAATCATTTATTTGCCAAATAAAAGATCAACTATACATACCCCTCATTCAATATAAATTTTTTGTGTCTTAGCATCAACTTTGAAAAAGTTGAATTCAGCGTACTTGAATTAGCTTTACCAGTAGTGTGCCCAGCTTGTTAAAATTTGCGACTAGCACAGTGTTGTTGTTAAAGAAATGGAAACAATTATTAATCGGTTTAGTACAAAATTTTATTAATTTAAATTTATTTTAATTAAATTGTTTTAAACGTTTATTTAGGCTTTTCTTAAAATGATAATTTTAAAGAATTTCAAAAATTTTAAATATTTTGCTTTCGTTATAAAAATGTGCAAATTTGTAAAATTTCTAACTATATAACAAGAGTTTGTATTGTTTTAAATAATTAACGCTTAGATTAAAATTCTGTGTACTAATGTATGCGATTTAATTTAATAATTTTTTTTTTTTTTTAATTTCTGAAGGCAGATGTTAAATTGACTTTATTAAACTTAAAAAATATATATATTTCAAGGGAATAAAAAAAAAACAAATCTATAAAAATTTCATACTGGCATTGGTTATATTCACCTAAATCATATCTGTGTCATTTTTGCATAATCGCATAAGTCAAAATTTGTAATTTTGAGATATTACGATTTTTATAAAAAAAAAATTTTTTGATTTTTGTAAAAAAAAACTAAATATATATGTATATAAATATATAAAATGTTATTATGAGGGCTAATAAAAAATTTGAGAGCCAAACGGGAAATATAAAATGAAGCTAAACTGAAATAAATTTTGATTTTTTGCACTTAATAAAATTCAAAACATTATTGTGAATACACAAGCCTTAAGCTATAATTATGGAATAAGAAAACGATTTTTTGACTTAAGCACCGTAAGTTGTTTTTCACGTGGAAAATTTTCACTCGAACTTTAAATGCCACAAATTAACATTTAAATTATAAAAATGAACAATTTTTTAATTTTATAACAAAGACACAATCACAATAAACACAAAATGTCACTTTTTCCCAAGAAAAATAATAGGCATGTACATTTCATTTGCGTGAAAACAAATTCTACACAATTTTCACGTGAAACTCATTATCGTGAAAAATCTTTTTTTGTTATATGGAGTATAACAGTTTTTTCACGTGAAAATCAAACAAATTACGGTGCTTTAGGTGAAAATAAGCTCATTTGAACACGTGTTTAGCTAAAACACGTATTTTAGCTCTTTATTCTACTACAACAGTTATTTATTCTTTTACACTCGTTTTAGCTAAACACATGTTTAGGATTTAGGTTTGAATGCCGTTTAAGATTTAGGTGTAAATGCTGTTTTAAGCACCAAAATTTGAGAAAACTATTTTTGGTTAAACTGTTACCACAATTGACTTAACGTTTGTTTGAAATTTGACATTATTTTTACCCAAACGCGCATATTTTACTTCTCTAAATTTCAAAATGTTTTTTTTATTTTTATTATTGGTTGGAAGCATACGTACATATGTATATGCGTCCTAATGAGGACATTAATGGGCCGAATTGCTGTTGGCGTTGTCGATATCGAAAAAAATAAATAAATAAATATAACGGCAAATACAATGCAATTTAGAGGACAGCTTGTAAAATTATACAAAAAATATTATTATAACGACTTTTTAGTAAAAAAACTTCTAACTGTCGATATCGACAACGCCAACCGCAATCAGCCTGAATAATAAACAATAAACTCGATTCACGCTTAAGTGGAATTAAGCGATTATGCAAAATTCACACATATACTATAATTGTACTATAAATTGTTAAGTAAATAACCTATCGTTAAAAATTACCTAAACTACATACTAAATTAATTAAAAACACAATTAAAAAGAGGGCTACTGACTTTTCATTATATTCAAACCATTTTTCTATTTATGTTATTGTTTAAATAATTTATAAAACAAATAAAAACAATCAAAAAGTCTGTTAAAATAATCTTCAATATTTAACTGACAAAACGTTAGGAAAAAACGATTTTGTGGTTTGTTTCTCATATTTGAAAGTTTTTTTATTTGTATTTTCAAAACACTACTATACACACAACACATAGGTTCATATTTTTATTGGCTATGCTTGTGGATATGAGTGAAGAATTTCTTGTAATTTAAATTTAAATAATTTTGTGTATAAACAAACTATTTTGACCAAAAAATAAACCGAAATTATTTGAATTTTTTGTTTTAAAACAGAAACGAAATTATTTAAATAGTTTTGTGTTTTAATATAAATCTATAAATAGAACATTTGAATGAAAATATCAACCCTTACTCATGATACATATTTTTTGTAGTTTGTTTTCATGGATTTTTACTGATACAAAAAGTTAAACAATATGTTTCCATGTATTTTAATTGATTCTTCAATTTAAAACAAATTGGTTCTTCAATTTACCTATTACTTTTTAAATAAACTTCAATCGGTTATGAAAAATATAACCGTTCTTTTTGGTGACTCGATCATATCGTTCAATACAATTCATTGAACTAGTTCGTTCAAATCGTTCAATCTTTCAAACAATGATTCGTGAACTGATTCGTTCGTTTGACAATTTATTGGCGCACTACATGTTACATGTTCACATTAATTTTATTGTAGATAGACTGAAACTATCAGAAAATTACATCTTTAATAAAAATTTGAAATTAATAATAAATACAATTAATTCTTAAAAATTATTTTAAAAAAGTTACAAATTTTCTATGAATAAAAAAAGAACGAAATGAACGATTGAACGAAAAGAACTAATAATGGTGAACGATGTCATATCGTTCAATTAACTGAGCCGTTCAAATGAACTAGTTCGTTGACGAACGACACAACTCTAAAGCTATCCATACATTAGCAATATTATTGCGCAATTTTTCCATTTAGGTCTTTAATCTACTACCACACATGATAATAGAATAAAGAACTAAAGTTGGAAGTTGTACAATAATATTGTAAGTGTATGGCCAGCTTAACTTAAACTTTACAACTTGTATTTTTTTTTTTTTATATATTAAAATATTGTCTATTAAACTTTTGAATGAAAACCTTTGGCAACTAAGGGAGCCACTTCTGATGGATCTTTTCCTCTTGTTTCGGGTAAATAGAATTTAGTTAGAAGAAATAGCAGAGTACAGGTCACTGAAAATGGCAAGAATACGAAGGCACCCCAGGCATTTGATAAGGTAGGAAACGCCATACCAATGATGAAATTGCACGACCATGAAGCTAAACTTCCCATAGACATGGCAACTGGACGAGGAGCGACTTCAAAGAGTTCTGCAAAGAATTCAAAATATAGAAAAGTTAATAAGATTTCAAATAAATTTAACACCTATGTATGTAAAAACTACTATGAGGTAGTTTACTACCCCAGACCTGATTCTCAAGCTGGGTTAATAAACTACACCAAGGTAAGTTTTATATCAGTTTTTTTTTTGCATATTGGTTATAATTATTTAATAGGACAAATGTCTGAAGCAAAGAGTACAGATCACACTATACTGGATAGTAGGATAATGCACTGATCACGCCCATATATTAATGACAGCAAAAGGTTTAACTTTTGACGTTTCTAAAATACATAGCAAAACAGCAACAACACGATAACATTTTTTGTAAATTCAAATACAAAAAAATAATTTTGGAAATCGGTTAAGTATTGTGGCGTGAAATGTTATTTGCTCAAAAAAGTGCTTTTGATTCTGATTCGATCGGTATACTAAAAGGTTGGTCTAGGTCCAATTTTTCGGTGTTGCAAACATCAGCATAAACTTATACTACCCTGTCCACATTGTGTTGTAGGGTATACATAATTAGAAATGATTTACAAATATTAAATTATCGTCACGTTTTGTTTTTGTTTTCTTCCTACAATATGTAAATCGACGGCTTACAGTCATACATACTTCACTATGTATCCTCTTACATTCAAGACATTTCAATTAAAAACAATTAAATATGACACATTCAAATGAGTCGGAAAATAGCACGAGTTTAATAAAAATAGATTTTTTAGCAGACACACAAAATCACGTGCAATTATAAAATGTAATTGAATTGAAACTTTGGTTTCATTTCTTTGCTTTTCTATAAACATGACACAAATTGTAAATACATACAAAATAATGTTAAAATAAGTAATTGAATTTAAAAATATTTTCCATGCTTTTACAATGCAGTTTTTGTGTTAATAATACGAGTAAAACTTTTTAAATGCCTTTAGCGTAAACGTGTAAACCAAGAATTGAAAGTACATTAATTTAAAGTTTAAACGAGTTCAACAAACGTGATTGTCGATTTAAATGCACTATGGGCAAGGATTTGAACTTTCCATGCATTAAAATTTAGACTCAATATTAAAAATTAGACTCAATAACAGTATTCAAAATTAGACTCAATATTAAGCAACTCAGTCCTGAACAATCAACTTGAATCGTTAGCCGCGTTTACCAGACACTCAACTGCTACTTATTTGTTACTCAACAATCACGTGAACGATTTGATTTCATACCGCTAGGTAAACATAATGAGGTAGTAAATTTTTTTTTTAATTTGTTTAAAGTTTTGGACATTTTCAAGCAGTTTTTTGCATTAACAATTTTCTATGTAAAGCACCGTAAGTTGTTTTTCACGTGGAAAATTTTCACTTAAAGCACCGTAAGTTGTTTGAGTTTCACGTGAAAAAACTTTATACTCCATATAAAAAAAATGATTATTCACGACAATCAGTTTCACGTGAAAATTGTGTAGAGTTTGTTTTTTACACAAATTTAATGTACAAGACTATTACTTTTCTTGGGAAAAAGTGACATTTTGTCTTTATTTTGATTGTGTTTTTGTTATAAAATTAAAAAATTGTTCATTTGTTTAAATTAAATTACAATTTGAGGCATTTAAAGTTCGAGTAAAATTTTTCCACGTGAAAAACAACTTACGGTGCTTAAACTTGAAAGGCCTTAAATAATAGATGTGTTTGTGCGGCAATCTATCAACGTTGGCTTATGTCATACCCATATAAATTTGACACTAGCCAACATTTAGTGTTAACTCTTAAAGTTACTAATGTCAAATTTGTATGGGAATGACATAAGCCAACGTTGATAGCTTGCCGCACAAACACAGCTAATAATTTAAATTCTGGAAATGAAAAATTTTTTATGCAAAATAATAGTCTTGTATATTAAATTTGCGTGAAAACAAAGTCTACACAATTTTCACGTGAAACTCATTGTCGTGAAAAATTAGTTTTTTTATATAGAGTATAACAGTTTTTTCACGTGAAACGCAAACAATTTAGGGTGCTTAAAGCCTAAACCAGATAAATGTAGTGTCGGCAGTATTTTACCGCAGTTCGACGTTTTGTCGATAAAGCAGGTTTGTGTATTTTCTTTATTTGTCGCTGCGGAGAAAATTTCCTAATTAAACAAGGTTGTTCACAAGTAATTGTAATGAAATTTAGTTATATTTCCCACCCTAAAAAAGTCAAGAAAAATTGAAGAAAAAAACTAGTGTCATACGGGCTTAAAAGGGGCCCTGCGGAAATACGCAACTACTGAAATCAGCAGAATATGTTTGCTTAATATTACACTCAAAAAGTTTGACAGTCACTACATGACAGTTGTTTGTGTAGTAATCAGTAGTTGTTGTTTTTAACAGTAATTACAGTTGTTTTTCTACATAAAATTCCAAACAAGAAAACAACTAACGAAAAGTACCGTAAGTTGTTTAAAACAGTTATTTTTAATGTCATAATAAACAACTACCAAAACAGTAATTTTGCAATAAACAGTTATTTTTGGTAAATATTTATAAAATAAAAAATTTCGTTGAATTTTAAAAATTCTTCTTTAGTTTATATTTGTTATTATTGATATATGTATGTATTTCTAGAGTGCAAATAAAAATCAGAAACTTGTATTGTATCTCCAATGCATAAAAGCATAATAACTGGAGAACGGTTTGGAATTTTTACTTCGAATTTCATATAGGCTGAAGTAATAACACACATAATCCAAAGAAAAAAAAAAACATTTTTTTTATTAAAATATATTTCTATAAACAAAAAGAATTGACTGTGAAAAAAGTAGTTTTTACCGATTTTGTCAGTTGTTTTGAAATTTTTGTAGTAAAAATTTATCATTGGTCCGACATTGGTAGTTATTTTAGTGCATTTGTTAGTTAGGTTTTTCAACAGTTAAAAATGACAAAAGTTTTAGTTATTTTAAAAGTAAATACCTTTGTCGCCTTTTTAACTGCTTATATCTTTGTTTTAACTGTCATTTTCAGTAGATTCTACCGACAAACTTTTGTGAGTGTAGTATTATAAAACATCAGGAGAAATTTAATTTACAAATCTTTAGCTTTATTTTAATTTATTGCATGTAACAATTTACCCTGTTAAAATCCATGGATGGTAACCGAAACGAATGCAGTTATCGTTAGTGTAACGATATTTTAGGTTATTTCGGTAACGGTATTTTAAGGGTAAAACTATTTCATTTATTTCGGTATCGATATTTTAAGGATAACGGTATTTGAGTTATTTCGGTAACGGTATTTTAAAGATAATGATATTTGGTTATTTCGGTAACGGTATTTTAAGGTTAACGATAGTCGGCTATTTCGGTGCGTACCGCATTTTTTTTTTGCACAAACCAAACTAGGGTAAAAACAAAATTAATTAATTTACTTAATTTATGTGAAATACTCAATAACCATGTGGAATGACCAAGAGCAGAAAATTAAAAATAACGGTAATAATTATGTCTAAAATGAATTGTATTTGCGGTTAAAAAAGTGTACACTGCAATTGCATTTCAATTAACTACAATTTCAGTTATTTTTAATTGAAACTGTAACTGCAATATTAGTTAATTTTAAATGCATTTGCAGTGTACACTTTTTTAACTGCAATTGCAGTTAATTTTACCTACATAATTCTCTTAGCGTACAGTGAAAATCTGCACAGCCATGTGTTATCGAAATATGGATTTTTGAGAAATTAAAAAAAAATCGTTTAAGGGCTTTTATACTATCACATTTTGTGTTAGTATCAATGTTGCATTTTGTTTTAAACAAAACAAACAAAATATAAATACAATTACACTGAATTAAAGTGTTAATTTTACTCACCTGATCCAATAAAGTATGGTATGGGACCCAAACCGAATTGATAGAAGAATATGTAACCCATAATGCAGACAATACAAGCAATAGGAAACCAACTAGCAGCTTCCTACAAAGATAAACAAAAAAATACATTATGCTTGTTCACTTTTATTAAGTTGATTATGTAAGTGCAAATTGTTGTTTAAGTAAGTTTGGGTACACGCGGGCCGCGGTAACGTACGGGAACGCACTTAATGTACGAGTAAATTTACTTACAATATAATATAAAACAAAAGCAATGGTAAATAAGAAGATAGCACATATTAAACTAGAAAACATCATTAAAGGACGACGATTAACTTTGGCCATAAGTAACGGACCCAAGAAAGAGGTCGCCAAATTTAAGCAACCAGCACCTAAATTAGCCCACTCAGCATCGGTAGTAGAAAGACCAGCTTTTTCGAATATCGAAACAGAATAATAAAAAATCTGAAATAATTAAAAAATATAAAATTATTTTAAAAACTGTTTCACTTTAAACAACTTAAACAACATACTGCATTAATGCCTGACAACTGTTGACCACCGTGAAAACAACAAACAATAACCAAAGGCAACAATAAAGCAGGATCTCTTAAAACAGAGCCAAAACTACTGGTTTGTACTTTAGTACTTAATTCCAAATCCATTTCTTCTATCTCTTGATTGATAATATCTTCAGCATTTTCTCCTCTCAGGCTCCTAAGGACCCGGCGTGCTTGGTCTTTATTACCACGAGTTATATATAGATATTTTGGACTTTCGGGATAGTAAAATGAAGGCAAGTAACAAATGATTATTAAAACTATATAAAAACTAAGAGCGTAATGCCAGATATCTTCAGTGCCAAATATATCACGTAAACTAAATACTTGACCCACAACAACACCACCCGTAACACCAACAGCACAGAATACACCCAGAGTACCACGTAATGTAAGAGGAGCAATTTCAGTTAAATACATAGGTAGAGTAGCTGTTGTCAGGCCAGATGCTAAACCAACTAAAATACGTCCTAAGATAATCATTTCTACGGAATTAGCCATGCGACAAAATAAGAACATAACAGCACCAAGCGCAAAGAGAAGGCCACTGATAAGAAAACATCCTTTTCTGGAATGAAGAAAAAGAAATGTAAATATTTTTAAAAATTTTAATTTTGAATGAGGGGTATGTATAGTTGATCTTTTATTTGGTAAATGAATGTTTTCTAGTTTGACTCTAGATCATAAATTAATATCACTTTCTGTTTAAATTATTTTTCAAATTAAAAAACGATGATACAATTTTCACAAGTAAATTACAAAGAATAAAAAAATTTATAGAATTCGATAAGGTCAGCAAGACAGAATATTTTCGGCTTTCACTACATTTGAATATGTATGTTAACAACTCACTATGTTAACAACTCACTATGTTAACAACTCACTATGTTAACAACTCAACTTAGACTAACATTAACGAAATTTAACAATGCTATTTTTATCCTTTGTTGTTATTACTCTTTTTTGCTTTGAACCTTAATTCATAAGGTATCTCAGCTGGTTCTATTCAACTCTGTGTATGATAACCAGAGAAGACAAAATTGCTGTTTTTGCTTTTTATGCTTTTTATTGATTGTTTTACTCATATTTGCTTATTTTGCTTTTTTGGATTTTCAGTTTTTTAGCTTTAAAATAGCTTTTTCTTAAGATTTTTGAGCTTTTAATTGCTTTTTTTAAGACTTTTTTACCAAAAATACTTTTTTTGCTCACAATGTTTTTCTCTTAACCTTGAATTAAAAAATTAAAAAAATGTTTTTCCAAGTTTTTTTACTTTTGCTTTTTTTGCAATATTTTTTTGCTTTAAACACATCGGATTTTGCTTTTTTCTGTCTTCTCTGATGATAACCACAGATTTTTGAATTACAACGAACCGTTAAATTTAAATGTACGTTATTGAAATTATATTTTGCACCGTGTCATGTGCTTTTAAGATGAATGAGGGGTATGTATAGTTGATCTTTGTGTAAAATTTAAAAATGTTTATCGTTACCGCGGGTACCCAAACTTACCGAAATTTCTCAAAGCGTTTCCATACTCAATGTTTTCACAAAATTTTTTGTAAAAAAAATCGCTAACTTGGGGTTTCTAGAAGACGTTTGTTGGTACAAGAATGAGTGAATACATGTTTTTGTATTTCATGTATTTTGTTATTGTATTTCGTTCGTGTGTAGCAAAACGCTTTCTAGAAATACCACCTAAGAATTTAAAAATGCATTGTAGCGTTGTAAAAGTGTTTAAATATAACTATGTACTGAGTTTTAACTAAAAATAGTATAATATATAATAATAATTTTTTATGCAGTTCATATTTTTTTTTTAATTTTTAGAGAAAATTCAACTTGTATTGTAGTTAAGCTTAAACCAGATAAACCAGTGTTGACAGATTTCGATAAAAAAGGGTTTCGTATTTTCTTTATTTGTGAGTATCTGGATTGGATTTTAGTTTTGACTAAAGCCTAAAACACCAATTCACATGAACGAGGTTTCAGTTATCTTGATGATTATTGCATTATCTCATGTATTATCTTATGATTCTCCATACAAAATTTCTATCAATAATCACTTCAATTTGACAAGATAATTTATAAACCCCGTCAATTATCTCCTAAAAGTCAGGCTTTGAGAATTGCTTTTTGAGTACTCAATACTTGTTTAGTTGAGTACTCGATACTACTCTAACTCCGTTTTTCATATTTCTTTTCTAAACGAGTTGTATTTACATATAGATGTATTTTCATGGCAAAATTATGCATATATTTGGAAAGATACAACTTTGAATGTACTAAGGAGTTTCGTTTGGGCATTGAGTACTCGGACAAAAGAACACAGTACTGAATACTCAGTAACCAAATACTAAATACTTTTATAGCTCTATAAGATAAGAAATGAACACAACACAAATAGAAAAAATAAATTTTAATTTTAATAAAAATCAACAAAAACAAAACACTGACAGTTGAGTTAAATATAGCTGCATTATCCTTCCGGGCAACAAATTCTATACAAACAGATCTTCAATAGCTGCGGTAATCCTCCGACCAAAAACTCAAAAGTTTCATCTTTAAACTACTCATCCCTGTTCGAAAAGTTTAATATATAAATATTAAAGTTGTATTTCATCCAAAGTTAATAAATATTTTATTCCGGCAGCGAAAAATATGTTTTTTGAAATATTTTTAAAATTTTTGGTTAGGTTTCAAATATTTTTTGTTTACAAAAATAAACAAATAGCTGTTAACGAGATAATGAAAAACCCTTCAACCGTATGTGAACAGTTTTGATTAGTATCCAAATCTAATTGCTAAATCGCCTACAAAATTTGCTTGTGAATGGGGTATAAGCCTAAAGCCCAAACCACATAGTGAAAGTGCCAGTGAACAGTGGCAGTGCTGTCAAACTTTGTTCTTGAATTTCGCGAAAACGATTTAATATTTTTAAAAATTTTATATCGCGTTTTATTTTAAAACTGCTCTTGTTTATTTAGAAACTTTTCTAATTTCTCGGCAGTGACAAACAGACAAGATACAAAAACTGCTTTATCGCCGAGAGATTAGAAAAGTTTCTAAATAAAAAAGAGCTATTTCTAAATAAAACGCAATAAAAATTTTTTTAAAATTTTAAATCGTTTTCGGGAAATTCAATAAGAAACTTTGACAGCACTGCCACTGTCACTTTCACTATGTGGTTTGGGCATAAACCAGATAAAGGGAAACCACTGTCGACCGCAGTGTTGTATTTTCTTTGTCACTGTCGAGAAATTAGAAAATTTTCTAAATAAACAAGAGCTGTTTTTAAACATTCAATAAAAAATTCTTAAAAATTTTTAATAATTTTCGCGAAATTCAAGAATAAAGTTTGACAGCACTGCCACTGTTCACTGGCACTTCAACAATCTGGTTTGGGCTTAATACTGTCGCTCATAATTTTGTTCCCAAAAGTCGATTTAAAAATATTTTCTTTTTTTAAATAAATTAAATCAATGATTATGATCGCGAGTTTTCAGTGCTTTTATACTCACCTTCCAAATTTATTTGCAGCCCCAGCACCCCCCAATGAACCAATAGCACCGCCTATCAAAAACACCGAAACTATAGAAGCGTATAATATATCCAAACTAGAATCATCAAGATATGAACCATAACGATCTAGTATACTTTCACGACACCACGTTTTAATAAGCTAAAATAGTAAAAATATAATAAAATTAGTTCAAATACCATTTAAATTAACTTAAACTCACTGTGGCTGGACTATTAATGACACCTATACAATAACCCACCGGTACTGCTGAGCCAAATGTTGTCGCATAGCCCACGAGTATTAACAGTTTACCCCATTGTGGTTTCTAAAGGAAATTATAATGATGATATAAATTGAATTTGTTTGTTGATTAATTGTAGACATTTGTTGTTTATTAAATTTCAGATGATGTTATCAACTATTTTGAAGATTCTCCTTAAATGTGTTTTTTAGAAAATAAATCACAAATAATTTTATATTTAGAGATTAATCTTTAACTTTTAATAATAAGGTATACATAATAGACTTTATCTCTATTTACTGTGTAAAATTATTTACTAGTTTTAATTAACAAAAAATTAATTGAAAAATATAAAAAACGCTGACCTCAGGACATTTTTATTGCCTACAATATTTACGTGATCAAAAACTCATAATAAGCATACAGTTTAAAAGATTACAGATCTTCAAAACCTTAGTTTTAGCCGATCATTGCTAAAGCACTAGGTATTTCTACAATCAAAAAAAGTTTGTCAGTAGAATCTACGGAAAATTACAGATAAAACAAAGGTATACATAGTAGTTACAGAAATTGCCAACGGTACAAAATCAATGCACTGGTAGAACAATAATTTTGTAAAAATGATGATGCTTTGTTAAAACAGGTTTTTAGTCAGAAGGTTTCGAGTTCAAATCTGGGGTTGGTTTTGTTATTTTTAATTTTGAAAATTTGTTTTGTTTGTGTTGATAAGAAAAACCGAAATTTTATTCCTGTACTAAAAATTGGTTCGTCAATTGTATATAATTTATGAAAATCTGACCGATCGAAACATGAATTTTCCAAATGTACAAAATCGAAAGTGTGCTGAAAATTATTCCGTTTTCACTCAAAACATAAATAATGGCTGGTTTTTATTAAAATACTACTAAATTTATAAAACGTTACAACGTCAGGGTTGCCAGTTGACAATTTGAAAGATTTTCAAAATCCACCACATTTTTCAAAACAAAAAATTTGAAAATCGGTTAACTCAAAAAATAAAAATTCATATATTTGGGATAAAAGATTTACCCAGAAAAATACACAAAATTAAACTTTTAAAAATATCTTCCCTATGTAGAGACGGTAATGAGGTATTATTATAAAGGGTTTTTCAATAAGAGCGCTACAAAAGTTTTTTTTAAATAAAACAAAAACGGTTTTGGATATCAATGAAATTTTTTATTCCTGTGAAAGTACGTTCGAGGCCATTATGTATGGAAATCGATCTCTTTTGCATGGCCACCACGGGCACGCTTGCAGAAGTCCAGACGCTGAACCCAATTTTCGACGGTTTTCAAGCATAAATCGGCCGATATTCGTACGAAGTTCATCAATCGTCGATGGCTTTATGGCATAGTCCATAGATTTGACGTAGCCCCACAGGAAATAGTCCAACGGCGTCAAATCGCACGACCGAGGAGGCCAATCGACTGGACCATTTCGTGAGATAACACGTTCTCCAAACTTGGTTTGCAATAAATTGATTGTGACATTCGCTGTGTGGCTTGTGGCGCCGTCCTGTTGGAACCACATGTCCTCCAAGTCCATAGCATCCAATTGGGGCCAAAAATATTCGGTTATCATTGAACGGTAGCGATTCCCATTCACAGTAACGTGCCGGTCTTGATCATCACGGAAGAAGTACGGCCCAATGACGCCGCCGGCCCATAAACCGCACCAAACCGTAATTTTTTTCGGGATGCAATGATGACTCATGGAGTACGTGGGGATTGCTGTCTGACCAATGACGCATATTTTGTTTATTAACGAAGCCACACATTATGACGACCATAAATTGGACGAAGCGCTCTTAACGTTGAGGCCACTGACTCCGAATTTCGGTAGTAAATTTTAATAATTTCGACTCGTTGTTGGCTCGTATATCTTTCCATCATGAAATGGCAAACCTTACTGAAGAGAAATGTCAAAAGAGCGGCAAGAAATATGGCGTCGTTTGCTGTCCCTGTTTTTCTACTTTTGTAGCGTCCCTGTTGAAGAACCCTTTATTTTAGACTACCACCCTGAGAAAAAAAGTTAGAAGAAAATGATTGTAGACTGTTTTCAATCGCACTTTACTATTTTTAGTACAATTTTTTTAGTATTAATTTTTGCTATTCTTGATTTTTTTTATTGATTTTAGCAAATTTTTCAAAACCGAGTACTAAACTTAGCAAAAAAATACACTAATTTAACAAAACGTGAATACTTAAGGAAATTTTATTTATACTGGGGTTACACGTTCAATTTTTGGTTTTCAAGTTTCAATACTCTCACACTTTTTTACTAACCCACTCACACTTTTCCAAATATGTATTTGGAAAAGTGTGAGTGTGTTAGTAAAAAAATTGAAACTTGAAAGGCAAAACTTGATCGTGTAACCCCCATGTTACAAGAATTAAACTTAAACTTACAAAATTAAACTGCATTAATGTATGTGCAAGTAGAATATATTTGCATAGAAAGAAAGGTTATCTACTAGAATAGAGTAAAATATTTAAATATAAAATAGAATTTTGTAGAGATTTATGATTATTTTTTTAAGAAAAAATAAAATTTCTTACTTTTAATCTGCGAAATACCTAATATAAATTTCTTATTCATTGAAAGAACTCGGGTCTTATATAAAATATCGATTTATTAAATTCTATGAAAAAAAAATAAAGTATTCATGTCAGAAATTTAGATCTTGGAAAATTGCGAAAGTGTAGAATTTTAATCAAACTGACAATTTTTCAAGTGTAAAATTTTGGTCTTTTAAAAGTAAAAAATTGCAACTTTTAATAGTGTTGCCATTATTTACCAAAATTCAAAAGGCATAAAAGTTATATGTAAAAAGTACTAAAAGTATGTAAAAAGTACTGAAATTGGCAGCACTGTATAAATATTAAATTTGGCAGCACTTTTTTGCATGTGTTGTAGAAGTACTTCTTCGAAAATGAGGTCGGCCAAGCAGTTACCGTGAATGGTGCTCGCTATCGCGGGATGATAACAGAATTTTTGTGGCCAGAAATTGAGGATACGAACCTGGACGATATGTGCTCCCAACAGGATGGTGCCACTTGCCACACAGCCAACGAAACAATGGCTCTTTTGAGCGAGAAATTCAATGGCCGTGTTATCTCACGTCGTGGCGATGTTAATTGGCCGCCACGATCATGTGTTTTGACACCGTTGGACTTCATTCTTTGGGGATATTTAAAAGAAAAAGTGTACATCAATAAGCCAAGAACAATTCAAGAGCTAAAGGATGAGATAATTTGGCAAATTAACGACATTGAACCTCAATTATGTCTCAGAGTCATTGAAAATATAGACCATCGGATGGTGGTATTCCACCGAAGCCGTGGCGAGCATTTGGCCGATATTTTGTTTCACACATAATTGTCATAGATCCTTCTATCATAATAAAAAATATTAAGATAATTCTCTGAAAATTTCTTAATATTTTCACAAATTACGATTTTTTGATAATTTAATTTTTTGATAATTTAATTTTATTTTTTTTTTGGCAGAAAAAGTTTTCACAATTGTATGGTGAAATTGTTAAAACTTTTTCTTGTCATAAAAACACTAGAATAACATACCAAGTTTTTTAAAAATTCCTATAACAAGAAACATGACAATTTTAATAACATAACAAATTGTCACATTTTCTTAGAATTAAGCCCAAACCACATAGTGAAAGTGCCAGTGGACAATGGCAGTGCTGTCAAACTTTGTTCTTAAATTACGCGAAAACTATATAATATTTTTAAGAATTTCTTATTGAATGTTGTTTAAAAACATCTCTTGTTTATTTAGAAAATTTTCTAATTTCTCGGCAGTGACAAATAAAGAAAATACAAAAACTGCTTTATCGACAAAACGTCGCACTGCGACCGACACTGCGTTTATCTGGTTTAGGCTTTAGGGTATAAATGAAAAGTTTTCAAAAAATTTTAAAAGAAATTTTAAACCTTTTTGTCAATTTAGTTTAGAATTTATTTAGCCACCTCGTACAGGGCCTAAATAATAAAATGTTCACAAGGAGTACACTCAAAAAAGTTTGGCAGTTACTACATCACAGTCGTTTATGTAGTAATCAGTCGTTGTTGATTTTTAAAATACAAAACAACTATTATAACATTTAAGAAAACAACTAAAGAAAAGTACTGTAATTTCGTAACAGTTTTTTAAAGCAGTTATTTGTAATATCATAATAGTATTTTTACAGTAAACCGTTATTTTTGTTAGTTATTTAAAAAATTTTAAAATTCGTTGATTTTTTAATATTCTTGTTTAGTTTAATATATTTGCTATTATTGATATATTTTTAGTTTGCAAATAAAACTCAGAAAATCTTATTAAATCTCCAATGCATAAACCGTAAAACCATAAACTGAAGAACCGTTTGCAATTTTGACTCCAACTTTCAAGTAACGATGAACTAATTAATGTACTAATTTCACTGTTCTAAAATTATGTATTGATATTAAGTAAAACTTTTTACTGATTTTAGGAACTCGATTTTTAATTGCAGTTTACAACAATTTTGTTAAAATTTGGTAAGTTAGGTTGAACTGGTTGGTCAAAGACCTCGCATAGACCATTGGGTCCCTAGCATTTAAAAAAATTTGGTAGCGGCTACTAAAGGCCTGCATAAATATATTAGTTTTTTGTCTTCACGTATGACATGCTTCAACTGTATTGTAAAAACTATAACAAATACTCTGTTCAACCAGTAGGTATATATCCACCTCATCTCGCTCAACCCTCGCTCTATTTATTTTGTCGCATTTTTTATAAATAGGTTTTCTTATGCATTTTTCTCTTTGCCAGAGTTAAGCCCGAGTTCGCTAATTATCGAGAGAACCGTGAGTAGCATAGTCAATATATATAATATATGGTTCAACTTAACAACAGGCAAAAACAAAAGTGAACATTAAGTATTGTATATGAAAAACAACAAAAAAAGAATGATGTTAGTTTTCTATACGATCGTTCGCTATCATAACCAGTTTTTTACTCATTCAGTGAACTAGTGTATGACCTGTTGCACCGAGTTTTAGGTGAAACATGGTGTATTTTGTTATAATATGTAAATTCTTATTATCTTAGTGTTTTAATTTATATTATCCAATAAATGGAAAAAATGGGTGGGTCACTCTGTGGCTGTTTCATAAAAATTGATTCCTGGGAATCGCTCTCGCACCTACCTCATGTGAATAATAGGAGCGTGTACATTAATCCAAAACTAGTTTTGGAGATACGGGCCATTTTATAAAAATTGCCATTTTACAAAATGGCCTGTATCTCGAAAAATAAGCGAGATAGAGCAAAACAGACAAAATTTTTGCAAGTTTTCGATCAATGTACACGCTCCTATTATTCACATGAGGTATGTCCGAGAGCGATTCCCAGGAATCAATTTTTATGAAACAGTCACTGTGACCTACGTGACCGTTTTGTAGAAATGGATCAATCGGAAGCTTTACAAGAACTCTCGGGAGAGGTATCCATTTTTACAAAACAGCTAAATGTAACCTAATGTAATGCAACCTAGCCATCCCCTTTTTAGTAAACAAATGCTTTTTTTATTCAAAAGTATAAGGTAGTATGGACGTACTACGCATAGATAGTTACATTCATAGGGTAAATTACTTCATTGTTATATGCATAGAGTAGATTCGTTCAGTTCTCAGTAACTTGGAATGAAAACTTTTTGTTGTCGTCATTGCTTGAAGATCACTTAAAAAAAAACCTTAAAAAATTTTGAAATTTTAACTTTCAGCGACTATATTTAGAAAAGTTATTGAGATATTGATACACACTTAAGTTTGAAAAATAGGGCACGGAATTAAGCTTTAACTGTGTAAAGCGTTTTCTTTCCGAACCTATATTTACTAAATTATAAATTTTTTATTGACAAAATCGACTGAAAAATTTAAAAAATTTAAATCGCGAATTGCGCGAAACCTAGAGCCAATTTGAACAAACTGGATACATATTCGAAATCAGCACCCCTTAATTATACTAAAACCACTGCAATAACATTCACCTTTTTTTTTTTGCAGTGTAATCATTCATTTACAAAGTATTCCATTCGACCTCATGTAACTGTTAGGCTATCAGGTGTGTTTAAACGCCATTCAAAATATACTGTACAGCGGCTTTAGCGGCTACTAAGTTTTCTACTAATTTTACTGTACTACAAATCAGTAGTTTTGCTATAATTATAATTTTCCGGATTTTTTTGTAGATTCTTTTGAAGATCTATTACTATCAAATATAACATACCGAGATAGCTCAGATGATAGCGCTGTCGACTGGAGATCTTTAGTCCCAGGTTCGATTCGATAACAAATTTAATAAGAACTGTGTTTAACCGCCTAAGTCTGTGGTATTATTATGGTACTAAAGTTGATCTAGTACTAAATTCAATTGTATTTATTCATATCACAAAGTATGCAAATAGCGATAAGCATATTGTAAATATTCCTAACATGCGATCAACGTTACAGATAAAAATGGAAAGTTTTTATGTTTGTTAATAATAAAGTTTAAGTTCAATAACGCGGCATGACACAGAAAAAATGATTAGAGTTCTTAAGCTGCCTACACACTAGGGAACATACTTAAAAAAAGAGAGCATTTTTTGTGAATGTGTGAGTGCGTTTGTGTGTGTGTGCGTGTTGAGAGCGTGCATTTCGTGTTTACAAAATTTTTTGATATTTTTTGTTCCCTCAACCATGTTCCCTAGTGTGTAGGCAGCTTTACAATCAATTATATGTATATATTTCGGACATGTTGATTACAATGGTTTACCTTTTTTCATTTCATTTATTCAGTCTATGGATACAAAATTCCTTACAGACTATGATGTTACAATTTTAGAATAATCTAAATATTAATTTATACATTATGTTTTGGTCTAAGGTACAAATTTTTCGCAAAATATCTTTATGTTTGAGGGTTTTCCATTTAGTTTTTTATAAACAAAAGTTTTCCAATATGTACAATCAATATGCATTTCTTATGGTGAAATGTAAGCACAGGACCTGTGGTCATATTTTGAGTTCAACTTGATATGAAAACTATTGTTTCCGCTTTATATACACTCATAAAAAAGCCCGTACAAATAGTTCAAAATTCTGCTAAAATAACAGGAAAATAGCACCTATATTTGCGCCAGCAGAATTTTCAATGAAGTTGAGAATTATGGTCTGCTAAATTTAGGTAAGCTAAATTTTACACACTGGTAAATACACAGACAATTCTAGTTAACTTAGCTAAGAAATTTGAGCTTAATTCAACAGAAACATTACCTGATTTAACTGAAAATTTCTGCTAAAATGTCGCTTACAGTCTTAGTTTGATAAGTTCATAGTATCGAATTTTTGTCCATTTTTTTCGATATTTTAATTTAATCGATTAATCGTTCAAAAAATTATTCGGGTTTTTTTCTTAACCGATTAATCGAATAAAATTTTCAAATTAATCGAAAAAATGTTATGTAATGTATGTATATTATACATTTTTTGTATTTTTAATAATTCTATTTAAAAAAAAGAACAAAAAGAATTTCGGAAACTCTTCTAAAAATCATAAAAATAAAAAATGCTATAATTAAGATCCCAATAAGCACATAGGTTTTAAAGATTCAAGTGCTTTAAATTTTGCTTGAAGTAAAGTATATTTCAAATTCTAGCACTTGTTTATTTAACAAAAATATTTCAAACTTGAATTTTTGTTACCCTTTTGCTGGAGTATGCTATTGAAATAAAATATGACGAAAGTTTTATTCAAG
Source organism: Leucophora obtusa (assembly GCA_949987735.1). Taxonomy (NCBI): domain Eukaryota; kingdom Metazoa; phylum Arthropoda; class Insecta; order Diptera; family Anthomyiidae; genus Leucophora; species Leucophora obtusa. Next base: position 32,427,002 of record OX465299.1, on the reverse strand, counting down.
CCTTGAAACTGGAAAACAAGTCTGGAATTGAACTTTATTTCAACTTAAATTCCAGTGAAATTGTTTATAGGGGATCATATTTTATCATAATTTTTATTACACACCGCAGACCTTTCTTTAAATTTAGAATTTTATAAAAATTAGCCAGACGTTCATATATTATACAAAGCGCTCTATAATATCTTCAATGAGAAGAAGATTAGAACAACTCATAGATTAATTTGTATCTATTTCGTATGCATTGAACTCATAAAACACATAAATGTAGAGAGGCATTCTGTTGATAATTGATTTTCCCTCCACGTTTACGTCCCTCCATCCCTTTATTTGATTTTAGCAACTATTTCGCAGGGAATTTAAAAAAACCTTGTGATTAATTTTGAAAAAAGTTGTTTCTAGCAGTTAGCTGAATTGGTCTCTGAAAAGCTCATATGTGAAAAAGGTTATTTAGTTCTCATTAAATATTATTTAGAACTCATAAATACAAATTTTGACTATAAACTTGTTAACAACTTATTTGTAAATTTCTTTGTTTTACTTTTCAAATAAAAAACACCTGGATTTGTTTATTTGTCTTTTAATTTGCCATTTATTAATTCGAATCCTTTGCTAAAGGATATTATGATTGCAGAGTACTAATTGGCGTACCTAGACCATTTTTCTGGGGTAGGCAAGCGACCCATTAATTTTCTGCTGTTTATTTGCCCAAAAGTGAATCTATTTTTCTGAAGTAAACCTCGTACAATGAATGTGCTGCAAGCTATATTTTCAGATTAATATGATAGAGAAAAGAAATCTAAGAACAACCTGTCTAATTCGTCTACTTCGGACGAATCCTTTCTAACCCCATATTCTCCATAATATTGAAATTTCATTAAAATAACATAGTAATGTTTAGTTTTAAGAAACTTCCTAGTTAGATATTAACTAATTATTCATTTAGAAAACTATGAAATCTCTGATATTTAACTCACCAAAAAAGATTATGCGTTATATTTCTATTATTAAACAACTTTGCGATTCTAATAATTTTTCTTAAAGAAAAACTCTTATGGTCAATTTTATAATCAGAACTATGATCGATTTGTTTCTTAAATATTTCTTAGGTAAGAATTTTTCAAACAACTTTCTTATTTAAGAAATATTTACACAAAACTCGATCTTAGTTCTGACTATAGAACTGACCCTTAGATTGCAACAACTTAGCTGCCTAGGAATCTAGTAGAAATTTTCCCAAACCAAAAACACAGGATTAATTGATATAAAAAAAAGTAATATTGTGATACTTTTTGCCATCAAAATTATAGATAAAAGAATTGTAGGTAGATTTTTTAATTGGGGTTTAAATTAGCTAAAAAATTTGTAAAATTAAGAAACATAAATTACTAAAAATTAGGATGCAAAGTTAGTTCAAATACGGATGAAAGTAATTGTTATGCTAAATGGGATTTACAAAAATATTAGTTCAATCCTAAATTTTAAGACAAAATAACAGAAAAAATCAGTTCATTTGCGGCAGAACGCGTTTAACAGTCTTTTGTACTAACTTTTTTTATAAGTGTACTTATGTAGGTTTTTACGGTTTTTCCAATCGCTAAATGTAAAACCGACCTTAATAACAATTATGCCTTATTAAAGAGCGAATTTAAAGGCAACTATTTTAACCTAAAATGTATTTGTTTATTGCTGCTTATAAAAAAATAGCTTTTCAAGTTACCCTCAGAGCTTAATTAAAAAAAAAAAATAAACAAAAAAGTTCCATTTGCAAAACCCGGGTAAAAATCGACATATATGGTGATCGTGCTTGCTCATAAACCTGCATGTTTTCCATACATGGATACATAAATCTCCATACATACATCCATATATCTTCACATATGTGCATTAACGAAATTTGAGGTAATATCTACATATATGTTCATGTATGAACATTCATGAACATGCATGAAAATGTATGATCATACATACAGACATTACCTCAAATTTCGTTAATGCACATGTATGAACATATATGGATGCACGTATAGTGATTTATATATCCATGAATGGACATACAAGCATGTTTATGAGCATGCACGAACATACATTAAACATGTATGGATCCATATATGAAAATTTTTACCTGGGAAGTTATAATAATAAATGGATTCATTTACTAATTTAGTATCATACTAATGAAATTTAAATATTAATATTAGTAAAAACTAAACAAAATATGTAGTACATATATTTTAGGGATTACATAATATTTATGAAAAACCTTAACAAATATTCTTATTTCGTTAGTATCCCAGGAAAATTTTCTGTTCCAAAGAATCGGTTGTACAATAGCTACCCAGGAAAATTTTCAGTTCCAAAGAATCCGTTGTACAATAGCTACCCAGGAAAATTTTCTGTTCCAAAGAATCGGTTGTGCAATAGCTACTTTTCATTCACAACCCCTTCTACTGTCGATTCTAACACCGATTCTTTTTGTTTGAAATTGTCCCAAAAGCAACCCCTTCTATGGCTCCAAAGTGTAACCGGTTGCTCTAGAATCGGTGCTGGAACTAGTTCTGGAACTGATTCCACGTCACCCACACCTTCCATATAGGATCCCAGGAACTGGTTTCGGAACCAGTTCCATGGAATCGGTTGCAGTGGAACCAGTTGTAGAATGGGTGTGATTGGCTACCGATTGTAAAAAATTTTCCTGGGTACTTTTCATTCACAACCCCTTCTTCTGTCGATTCTAACACCGATTCTTTTTGTTTGAAATTGTCCCATAAGCAACCCCTTCTTTGGCTCCAAAGTGGAACCGGTTGCTCTCGAATCAGTTCTGGAACTAGTTCTAGAACTGATTCTACGTCACCCACACCTTCCATATAGGATCCCAGGAACTGGTTCCGGAACCAGTTCCATGGAATCAGTTACAGTGGAACCAGTTGTAGAATGGGTGTGGTTGGCTACCGATTATAAAAAATTTTCCTGGGTACTTTTCATTCACAACCCCTTCTACTGTCGATTCTAACAACGATTCTTTTTGTTTGAAATTGTCCCAAAAGCAACCCCTTCTATGGCTCCAAAGTGGAACCGGTTGCTCTAGAATCAGTTCTGGAACTGGTTCTGGAACTGATTCTACGTCACCCACACCTTCCATATAGGATCCCAGGAACTGGTTCCGGAACCAGTTCCATGGAATCGGTTGCAGTGGAACCAGTTGTAGAATGGGTGTGGTTGGCTACCGATTGTAAAAAATTTTCCTGGGTATGATACACTCAGATAAAAAAGTTAGTAAAAAAAATTTGTAAATAGTTTCCAATCGCACTTTACTATTTTTATACTGACTTTTATTACAATTTTTTTTAGTAAACATTTTTGCTATTCTCTTATTACAGATTACGGATTTTTTACTAATTCACGCTGCTGATTTCAGCAAAATATTTTACTAATTTTTCAAAACCGAGTGCTAAATTTAACAGAAAAATATATTAATTAATAAAATTTTTTTTTTTTGATTTTTTACAATTCTTGTTTAGTTTATATTTGTTACTATTGATACACTCAGATAAAAAAGTTAGTAAAAAAAATTGTAAACAGTTTCCAATCGCACTTTACTATTTTTAAACTGATTTTTAGTACAATTTTCTTTTTTAGTAATCATTTTTGCTATTCTCTATTACAAATTACGGATTTTTTACTAATTCTCGCTGCTGATTTCAGCAAAACATTTTACTAATTTTTCAAAACCGAGTGCTAATTTTAACAGTTTATATTTGTTACTATTGATATATTCTTAATTTGAAAATAACACTCAGAAAATTCTATTGTATCTTATGCATAAAAAGGTAGTAACTGGAGAACCGTTTGCAATTTTTACTCCAAATTTCAAGTACGATGAAGTAATTATACGCACGCTTGTTACAATCAAAAGAAAAAAGTTATTTTTTATATTTTTTTTTTAGATTATACAGTTTTTTTATTTTTTTAGTACACTTTTTTGCTAATTTCAGCAGATTGATTTTAAATTACAGTTTACAATAATTGACTGAAATTTAGTAGCTGCAACTAACTACTTATACTAATTTCATTGTACTAAAATTATGATATTTAGTAAGTTTTTTAACTGATTTTAGCAAATCGATTTTGAATTGCAGTTTACATAAATTTTACTAAAATTTAGTAGCGGCTACTAATTTTTTCTACTAATTTTATTGTACTACAGATCAGCAGAATGTGTTGCTAAAATTAGCAAAAAATACCGCTGGGCTCATAACAGTTAAATTTCCCGTAATAAGAGCAAAATTTTCAGTAGCCATTACAGACTTTTTTGGTTGAGTGTACTAATACGGTATTTTTCATTTGAAATTTTGCAAGAATTACGACATTCGTGATCGAAATTTTTCGTTCGAAATCAGTTTTTTTGTTTACTATTGGATAAAAGTTTATGTATTTACACATTAAAAAACGGTTTTGGACTTTGGGGACAATTTGAAAAGTTATGCTGACATATAAAATTTTTGAAAAATCAGGAATTTAAAGTATATTTTGCCTTATACAATTACATTTTTTTTGTTTAAATATTTTCCTTCTAATTGCCTCTTTACTAAGGCATAACATTTATCAAGGTCGATTTAAATTCAGAGACTGAATTGGCTAAATCCGTAAAACTGAATTGGCTAAAAACATAAAATAGACCTTCAAAACTCTATTAATTTTTAAAAGTTAAGATTTTACATCCTGTGTTATTTTTAAAATATTCGGGTTTTTTATCAAGTAAACTCATAGGAATAAATCTGTAAAAATAGCAGAAAAAGTTACTAAAAATTAGTTAAAAATGATGCTGTAGAAAAAACTGCTAAAATTAGAAGATTTATTTGATAAATACTAGTACAAAATTAAAACTGTTAAATTTAGAGAATTTTAGTTATATTTAAGTTAACTTTCAGTTAACTAAAAATAACAAATTGTACTGTAGAATCTGCAGAAAATTTTGCTAAATATTAGTAGACGAAAAATAGTAAAAATAGATTGTTATACATATCTACAAAATTTTTATTATTTTTAAGCTAAATTTAGTTGAATGCATTTAAGCTAAATTTTTTTTGTGATTTTGTAGGCCACAAATTATTTAGCAAAATTTTTTGCTGATTTTACCAGGTTAATTTGCTAATTTCCATTAACAAAAATTTAACTCAAATATAACTAAAATTCTGAATATTTAACAGTTTTAATTTTGCTGTTCTTATTTTACTATTATTTAGCAAAAAAATTGCTAATTTCAGCAGTTTTTGTGCAGCATCATTTTTAACAAATTTTTGGTAACTTTTTCGGCTATTTTTACAAATGTATTTCTATTAGTGTACTCTCAAAAAAGTTTAACACTTACTACATGACAGTATTTGTGTAGTAAACAGTAGTTATTGTTTTTAACTGTAATTTCAGTTGTCTTTTCTATTAGAAAATACAAAACAAGTATTATGACAGTTATTTAATAAAACAACTTGCGAAAAGAACTGTATTTCGTAACAGTTGTCTAGAGCAGTTATTTTTATTTCGATAATAAACAACCTAAAAAACAGTATTTTTACAGTAAGCAGTTGTTTTGTTATTAAAAAAATTAATTTTTTTTGGAATTTTTCCAATTCTTTTTTAGTTCATATTTCTTATTATTAAAATGTATATTCTCAATTTGCAAATAGAAAATTGTATTGTATATCCAATGGATAAAAACGTAATAACTGGGGAACCGTTTGCAATTTTGACTTCAAATTTCGTTTTTTTCTCTTCTATCACAAATTCAAATTTCATAAAAATCGGAGAGGACCTACGTGACTACCTTCCTTATAAGCATTAGTATTAAGTATTATACTTGTACTAGTATTAAGTATAATACGTGTACTAGTATTAAGTATAATACTTGTACTAGTATTAAGTATTACAAGAACAAGTTTTCCCTAAAAAATATAGTGGATGAAATGAAAGTAGTACCTATAGAGAAAATACGTGCAATTAACACACAAACTCTTACACCAACAAAAACGAATAGGGACCAGACCTTTAAAAAAAATAATTTAATAATCAGTTATAATTAAATTTCAGAAGGTTTATTGATTCCTTGTTTTTAATTCGCTGATTAAATCTGGATTGGTTTAATTCGCCAGAATCATCTTTTATTGAATAACTACAAATTAAATTGACACCTAATAAATCCACGTTTTAAACGGAATTTGAGAGCTTTCAACCAATTAAAAAATTTGCAAAAGTTAAAAGTTGTTAAAAAATATATATTTTAAGCGAATTATATTATTTTTTGATTTGCGAATTTAAAAATATTTTTTTAGAACCATAATTATTTTTGAATTAGTTCTTTATAGCTCTGGTAAGTACAAGTTAAAATCCAACACACACCTCAATGTAACTCTTATTGTTGGTTGTTGCTAGTACTTTGTCGGCGGCACTTAATTGAGTACTATTGACCTTTGTGAGTTGTGGATATAAACGGCTAGACACATCTTCCTCTATCTGCCTTAAATCCATTGTTTTGCTGGTATAACAAGCAATGCAGCTAACAATTCACGTGTATCTAAGAATATTTTATCAATTTTTTAATTTCACACAGCTGTTGTTGAGCAGCAACAATGGTATAGTACACCGTTTCTTCTTTGTCGTTGCTATTGTTTAACTATATAAATTTTAGAAGCACGAGTACATTATACTTATTTATATTTTATCATAAAATATTATTCATTCAATGATTTTTATTATTCTTAAATATTCTTGGATTACGCACATTGTTTTCTGTTTTTCCAAAACAAATTCACTACACTTAAAACCGACAACTAAATAAATATATATGTAGCGGTTTAATATACGTAGAAAAGAAAGTATAAAATTAGAATAAAAAAAACTGCACTCCAATTTAAAAAGTAATATAATAAACAAGTTCCCCTATACGAACTTAAATGTAAACTAGTCCTCTATCTCTCACAACGTATTATTTTTATATAAATAAATAAAAATTATTGAACACAGTGCAGGGATGAAAAATTGGAAATTTTAAATGGTACTGAAACTAAAATTGTACTTTTTCGAAACCAATGGCACAGAACAACCAAAATAAATATAAAACTGTGGCGTATGATAAATTTTTTATTTCTCTCTTTTTAGGTGTTGCGCCAAGAAATTTAATCATATTGAACTCGGACCCTTTTTATCCTAAATATTTTTTTCTAAACAAAACACTTCTTCATGCGATATTATTCTAGAAAATACTAAGCCCTGGTTTATCTATTACGAATATGGCTTATATAAGAACTAAGTAACGAATATTTGTTTTTATTTCCCATGCATATTTAAGGAAGTAATTGTAAATTTCTATAGTATAGACTAGCCCATTGATTCATAAACGCTTTATAAATTTATAGAAGGCGTATGAAACAAATTTTATATGAAAAATTTGTTTTTCTAACCTCCATTTACTTTATAATTAGCACTAATACTGCATTTAGACTTAGCAAAAACTACCTAGTTTTTGGCCGTTAATAGTTTTTACTTGTAAAAATGCATACATAAAAAACAAACAAAAACTAGTTTTGTACAAAAACTAGTCGAAATTCAGTATAACATATAAGCCATTCACATAAACGAGATTATTGAACTCCTCGTTTTTGGTTGTTTATTCTGTTACCATATAATGTCAAAAAATTACCCTATGTAACAGAATAAATAACAAAAATGAGGAGATTTAGTTACCTCATTCATCTGATTGGCCTATTAGATGTAATAGATAAACAGGGCCTAGCCTTGACGAAGTATTGAAAACTCAGTACACCTAAATTCTAAAGGTATTTGTTGCATTGAAAAATAGATTACAGTGAATTTTTCCTCTGAACAATTATACGATTTTTCCATTAAAGAAAACTTATTTTTCCAATTTTCTGAAATTGGATTTTCAAACCTTTTTCTGTTAAATCTGACAAATTCGACCACTACACTCAAAAAAGTTTGTTGGTAGAATCTACTTAAAATGACAGTTTAAACAAAGGTATATGCAATTAAAAAGGAGACAAAGGTTTTTACCTTTAAAATAACTAAAAATCTAATTATTTTTAACTGTTGAAAAATAACTACAATAACAAATGCATTAAAAATAACTAATAAAATCAACTGACAAATTTTTACTACAATAATTTTAAAACAACTAATAAAATTAGTAAAAAGTTATGTTTTTATCATTAATTTTTTGATATTAAAAAAGAATATTTTTATAAAAAAAAAATTTTTTTCTTTACCCTACTTGAAATTTTAAGTAAAAATCCCAAACGGTTCTCAAGTTATTACGTTTTTATTTATCGGAGATGCAATAACTTTTCTAAATTTTATTTGCAAACTAAAAAGATATCAATGATAACAAATACTAACGGTGGGTCTCATACTGTAGGTTTACCTTTAACTTAACTAAAAACAAAATAAAATGTCAAAAAAATGTACACAAAACAACAACAAATTTTTGGGTTAACTATTAACCTAAGTTTAAACATGCAGTATGAGACCCACCGTAAGAAATCAACGAAATTTTTTATTTTTAAACAACTAACAAAATAACTGTTTACTGTAAAAATTTTATTTGATATTTCATTATAATTTTATTATATAAATTCAATATGCGTTTTTTGTTTTAATATTTTAATTATTGTCATTTTTATATTTAATTGAATTTTTATTTATTATTTAATATTATGTTTATCTATTTATTTAATCACTATGTAAACTATCTTCTACTGATTCCCATGCTATAATTAAAAAGACGTATCTAATACTACGTTCACAGTACGATTGTTAAACACGTTTATGTAAAAGTTAAACATATCAGTTCACACTTAAAAATGAAGTGTTTAAATTAAATATCTCGAACAGCTGTTCCTTAACAATTAAAAAAAATACAAAAATTTGACAAAATTTCCCAAAAAGTTATTTTTTCTTCGGCCGGAGGCAATAATTAATAATTTTCGGCATTATCCAACGTTATAATTGCTACAAAAAGTGAAATAACATTATCCGTCCCAGTCGGAAACAAGATTTTTCAATTTTTAGTTAAGGGACAACTTCATGGCTGTTTTTGGATTTTTCGTTCACCGGAAGCAAAGTTTAATTATTTGTTTTGTTCATCTATCACTTTAATAAGAAAAAAACACATTTTAACTGGTTTTTATTTAAATTTAGTTTATTTTATTCAATTTTAATTTTTTTGTTGTGTCTTTTTCTGCTTCAAACTTGTCATTCAACACCAATTGATATCAATTTTATCGTGTTTAACAACGTGTTTAAAAATTAAACACGATAATTTAGCGTGTTTAAGGTTAGGAAAAATGTACTGTAAAACATCTCACTTAAACATGTTTAAAGGTGCGTTTACAATGACGGAGTACTCCAATCTGTAGCAAATTTATTTTATTTCTCTTTTATACTAATACATTTTTATATTTTGCTATCTCTTTTTGTTCCATTCCAGAGTCAAACTTGTTTGACTCTAGAGTACAGATTTTTTCTACTCTAGAGTTAACATTGGTCTGTTAACTGTTTTACATGACAAATATACCTTAAAAAAACACATCACTAATTTACTCACATCCCTAATTGTCAATAAATTAGTAAACAAAAAATTTAGAAAAGCAAAAATAAATACAAATTCTTTTTCATTTTGAAAATAAATAAAATAAAAAAATATTTAAAATTGCAAACAGTGGAAACTGAGTGAGAAAATTCCCAAAAACTGGGTAAGTACGGAAATGTCAAATATTTTTTTGAAGTAACTCTACTCTGCATTGTGAACAGTTAACATTTTAATCTGTGCTGCAGAGTAGAGGCACTCTACCATTGTGAAAGCGCCTTAACGCTTAAACACGCCGTATAAGTCTTTTTGCATGGGAAGATCGAATTAAGAAACTAAACTAAACAACTGTTTCCTTTAAAAAAAAGAGAGAAGCAACACTCAAGAAATTTTTCCTATTAAATTATGTGTTGCTTTCTTTGGAAATGGAATAAAGAAAAGTGGTGCAAGATGAAGGGCTTCAAATATGGCAACACTGCAATTGCGCGAGATTTTGAATTTTAGAACAGCTGTTGCACGCCATCTGATGGTGAGTGGGCAAACTTTGTTGAAGCTGTTTGGTTCATAGCACTGTTATATTATTTTACTTCGGTGGGGTTAAGGGCTATGGGAACTCAAAAATTACAAAAATGTAGTACTTTTCTTTAGTTGTTTTCTTAAATAACTGCACGCAGACATAAACAGGTGTATCTTTTAAAGTGTTGTAAAATTAAACAAATGCTTCGATTTATTTACATTTACCGTGTCTTGGCAAATGTCGTTAATTTTATGTTGTTGTATATCTACCAGGAAACTTTGCAATTTTATTCTAATTTTTGTAAATGTTACACCTCTTTTTTTCTGCGTTTGTATAGAAGTTTTTTTTGTATTTTTCCATAGACAAAACAACTGTTATTACGGTTAAAAACAACAACTACTGATTACTACACAAACAACTGTCGTGAGCTTTTTTGAGTGTATGAATAAAAATTAAAGAAATTTTCTAAAAGTTAAGCTTTTTTAAATTGCTGAAAAATACTATACTATATCGGTGTCGGATGTACTGCGGTACTTTTGCAAGTGAAAAAGTACTGAAAAAAGTACTAAATTTTTCAACCCTGACACAGTGTGCGGTAGGCTGTATATAGGATGATGGCAGAAAGTGATAAATACTATAGTGGTATTCATCTAACTGGATTTATGCCCTCGTAAACCGTGTATTTTTGTAATCGCTTATATTTATAACTTTACCTGTTTATTTGAATGAACGCACCTTTTAAACCTATTCACATTTCAATTTTGCATTTAGCCACTTTTTCGATTTTTTCATAAATTAAACACAGAATTTTTTTAAATTTTTAGCCCTCAATTCATAAATGCTTTGTAAAGTTATAGCTGGTTTACAAAACGTCATTTTCATACAAAATTTGTTCAATAAACCTCCTATAATTTTACAAAGCGTTTATGAATTTAGGGGTTATTATTTAAAAACAAATAAAACAGAAAATAAAAACAAGACACAATATTCATATGTATGTATAAATACGAAAAAGTTTACACACAAAAATGTAAGCGTATATTTACCAGTAGTGGGATTCTCTAACTTTTTACCGACAAAATTCGGTTGTTAAATTGTCAGTTTACTATGAAAACTTGTCAAGTTAACAACCGAATTTTATCGTTAAAAAGTTACAGAATTGCCCCTCAGGGCTCGTAAACTATATTTGACATTAATCGAGTAAACTTACAACATATACACAGTATACGTGGCGTAAATACTTTAAATTAATACCTTTTATATACAAATTCTCTTTTAGTTTGGGTTTCTTTCTCTTTATTTGTACTGTGGGTATGAACACAAAATATTTCAAAAAGTAGTGTTTTCAAAAACTAATAGTGAATTTAGACTGAGCAAAAACTACCTAGTTTTGTTCAAAACTAGGTTAGTTTTTGTCTGCCTGTCCATAAAAAGGCAGAAACTAGATCTAGTCTGATTTGCAAATTTAATGTGTTTATAACTTTTGAGGAAGGTTTATTCTTCTTCTTAACCTCAAACCTACTAAACTAGGTTTTGTTTGTTTTTTATGTATGACAAGTAAAAGTTTTGACAAGTAAAAACTAGCAACGACCAAAAACTAGGTAGTTTTAGACTAAGCAAAAACTACCTCGTTTTTACTTGTCAAAACCCATACATAAAAAATAAACAAAAACCAGTTTTGTACATAAACAAGGTACACACAGAAAAAAAAACAGGTGTATCTTTTGAAAAGCCTGCTATGTAAAATTTGCATAGTATTGAATTAATACAAAAATACAAGCCCCAAATTAATTGTAATTAATTGATATGAATTTTTGCTAAATTACGAATGCTTTTTTTTTGTTAAGTTGGCTAAGTACGTGCTTTGTTAAATTTACATTGGTGAAATTTATGTAAATTTGCATTGATCAAATTTTGAAAATAAAATAAGCAATAAGTATATTTTTCTAATAAGACAGGTAAATGTCAAAAAGTGCTTAGAATTTCCTTTGACATATGCAAATCAATATGGTGGATGTACATCTCTAATATAAAAGAATAACGATGCTGGATTTTCTCAAGTTTTTATCTTATAATATTATTAATGAAAATAAAAATAAAAAATATTAATGCAAATAAAAAGAAAAATAATATATTTTTAGTGTAATTTTCATGTCAAAATTGCTTACTTGTTGAAAAAATACAAGCCTAAAAGTATTGAGTAATTACTTTTCAGCATTGGGTACCCTAAAAAGTGTCGGAAATGAGTACTCGGTACTCAACAGTTTTACAGACAGTTTTTATTTAGTCAATTTTTTTTTGCAAAATGTGTCTTATAATTTCCATTTGTTTTTTTTTTAACAGTTATAGGAAAAATCTGGGTTTTGCTTCGTATATTTGTGCAAAATCTAAAACACGCGTGTTTTTTAAGTGTAATATTCAAAAATGTTTGTTTAAATATTTAAAGTGGTATTCTTGCAATAAAATTCATTTTGGCGACAATAACTGTATAGTTTACATATTTTTTTATTTTATTTTTTCATACACATTAAAATAATCACAATGTAGCAATTTAGTAAAAAAAACATATTTTTCAATAAGAAACATCTTTTTTAAATAAAATTTTTTTGGTATTTTTCTTGAAATGCCTTTAGAAATTATATAAAAAATGGTTAAAAATTAAGAGATCATGCAGTTAAGGGTTATTAAGTTTAGTATCATCCCAGTAAGCATTGGGAAGATATAAAACCCTGAAGATATTACGGCAATATCATTAATTTATCATTTTGAAAAGTAGTATAGAAGTATTATTTTGAACATATCTTATTTTTATCTGTTGGAAGATATATCGGCAATATTTAAAAAAATGTCAAAAAATTAATTTTTCTTTTATGTAAAAAAATACATTTAAAGCATTCAAATAAAAAATACACTCACAAAAATTTGACGGTAGAATCTACTGAAAATGACAGTTAAAACAAAGGTATATGCAGTTAAAAAGGCGACAAAGGTACACTAATAAAAAAAAGTTTGTAGAAAAGTTAGTAAAACTGTTAGTACTTCAACTTAACAATTTTTTAACTAATTTTTAGTTAAAATTTAATTTTTAGTTCATTTTTTTGCTACCTCCACATTAATAACTTACAAATTTTTTTGCTATTTTTTTTTGCTGAATTTAGTTACTAATTTTTAACAATACATTTGCTAACTTTACAGTATTTTGCTGAATTTTAGTTACTAATTTTTAACAGAAGATTTGCTAATTTTACAAATTGTTTGTAAACTAAATCACCTATTTTGGAGCGCTTATAAACAGAATCTGAAATGACTCATAAAAATTACTGCATATTTTTAACTCGCCAAAAATAATGCAAAAAGTTTTTATATAAAGCTAAATTGAAATGGTTGAAATTTTTCCTACTCATAAAATATCTAAATTATTAAAATTTATGAGAAAAGTTTATATTTATCGTAATACATTAATTTTCAAAGATCAAGGTTTATTTTGGACGAACCATTTTAATATGAAAATTGTGATTAAAATTATCTCTGGGGAGCCAGAGCTTTGAAGAATTAATTCCTTTTTGAATGAATTCACTACCAATCGAATTCAATTTTATCTACAATTGAATGAATTCCTTTTCTTAAGTAATTCACTGAATTCGTTCAACTGAATGCGTTCATCAAACAACAAATCCAAAGAATTAATTCAATTGCAATAGTTCTTTTTATTAAATCAAATGAATTAATTCACCGGTGAACGCGTTCAATTTTATAAATCGAACGGAAAAAAAGTGAATTAATTCCTTACTGAATTAATTCACTACTGAATTCGTTCAATTTCATTTTCGTTCAGTGAATTAAAAAAAATAAAATTACGTTCAGTGAATTAAAAAAAAAATAAAATTACGTTCAGTGAATTAAAAAAAAAATAAAATTACGTTCAGTGAATTAAAAAAAAAAATAATAAGTTCACTGAATTGAAAAAAAAATAAAATAAGTTCACTGAATTGAAAAAAAATAAAATAAGTTCACTGAATTTAAAGCCTGTTTTCTGCCGTTCAGTAGAAGAAAACAATAATGTACAAATAAAATTTTTAAATAAGCAATTTTACAGCGTGTGCTAGTAAAAATTAACAAATTAGAAACCGGATGCTGTTTATCACAGAGAAACAAGCCAGCCGCCGTGAGCCGTTTAAGCCGCCGCCGCCGGTCATTTTTGCTTCAGCCGCCGCCGCCGATTTTTTTCGGCTCATTTCGGCTGGAAGTATCAATTTTCAAATATAAAAAATTTAAAAATAACTATATTTTTTAAAAAGAATTTACTAATTCATTAAACTTGAACAACCAGAGCTAAAAACAATTTTTTTACATGAAAAGAAAAAAGTTAAAATCTTCTAAATATTAAATTTTTATAAATATAATTTTTTTAAGCTATAAAAGCTTATGTAAATTTATACTGTGAAAAAAATTAAAAAAAAAAGTTCTTAATGGGTTAATATAATACTTCAGAATGCAACTCTTTGCAGATGTGTAAAAAATCAATTAATAAAAAAACATAGCTGCTTAACTTTGCATTTAAAACTCAATATATGTATTTGGTGTATGCATTTTTATCAAAAATTATGACGAAAAATCGTTACAGAGTTGAAGTCGTGTTAGCATATGTAGATATACGAAAAAGTTTGTAAAATGTATTAATTTTTGTTAAAAGCGTTACTTCTCCTCTTCATATAAATTCTTACAGTTAGTGTTTAGCTTTATTGGTTATTAAAATATAAGCTATTAAAGTTAAAAAACCTTATGAGTTACTGGTAGAGTTTGCTGTTCGGTTTTATTCGAAACCGAAACCGCGGTTTTTTTAGCCTCAAAACCGAAACCGAAAACCGACAAAAATAAGTCAGTTTTCGGTTTCGGGTTTTAAATTTTTCTTAAATACTTTAACGAATTAAAATAATTTAATAAATTGCAAAGATTCATAAAAGAGCTCTAACACCTTCTAATGCAGCCTCCGAATAATGGGAATTATTGGAAAGTTTATAATTTTCTGAGCCATTATGAGTTATTTATTATTAATTTTTATGCACTCATAAATACGAGTCCAATGTGATTAATTTATAAATCTAAAATTTGATCACTCTGAAAAAACATGCTTATTTGTAACTCCAAAATTTGAGTCTTCTCCGAGTAAAAATTTCAGAGCGCTCAGTAAAATGTCGGCTGGGATATTATTGAATCTTGAATTTCAAAAAGGGCTCAGCTCCTATTTGACAAAATTTTGTATTTAATTGTAATTAAAATTTTCTACATTAAACATTACTTTAAAGAATTTTTTATTTTTGTTATTACGGATAACATAAGCTGAGGCTTATAATTTTAGAAAAAAAATTGCACCAAAAAATGAAGTGGTTTAAGAGATATTTAGTTTCACATATTCAGTTCAGATTTTAACCCTGTATTTTTCAAAAAATCCTTTTTCGTAGTCTGCGAAATTTATAAATTTTATATTTATATTGTTTTAAATAAATTGCTAAAATTTAAATTTATCCTCTTGAAAATACAGATTTAGTTGCGGACAAAAGAATAAAAAAAATTTAATTCATAATAGTTTTCCGCGTTTCTTTTTTTTCTCCCGTAAAGCCCTCGAAACGGCGTTATTGCATATATTTGAGTGAGAAATTCAATTAAATTTTAAGTAATAAGTATATTGTGCGTTTTAAACTATTTACTTTTTATACTTATTTAATTATTTAAAAAAATTCTAGTATTAGAATAAGAAAACCGAAAATTAACCGAAACCGCGGTTTTTATAATTTTGAAAAACCGAAACCGCGGTTTTCAGATTTTTCGGTTTTTAGCAAACTCTAGTTACTGGTTACGGAGTTTACATTTGGCCTATAAAATTGGTTACAAATTTTATGTATTAATCAAAAATTGGTCAGATTGTTATAAATTTTGTAAAACAGGTGACAATGCGCTGATATATACCGAAATATATAACTCAAATGTAATCCATGCATTAGAAATTAGCTGGTTACATGGTTTTTATCACATTTTTTGATATCACCCATATATATTTTTTCAATTCTAAAATACATTTTTAAAAATGGGTGATTGGGCATCTAATTAAAATGGGTCCCTACAAGATATGTGCATCCTGGCCAAACTTTCTAACAAAGCCTCCATTCAAAAGTCTTCAAACAAGTTTAATTTCTTAAATCAATTTTTTAAAATTAAAAAGAATAAATAAAAAAAAAAATTGATTCCCAGTATGCTTTAATTGTCTGAAAATTCTATAAGAGGCAAAAATTGTTTTGAGTTCCAAGGGGGTTACATTTTCCCAATGTTGGGATTACTGTGGAGCCCTTTACATTGGCAAAAATATGTGCTGGCAAAATTAATATTTTGCAAGTTATGTTTCAAAGAAAAGGACTTGGTACTAAAAGGGTATGTTTATAATTTATTAAATAAAACTTGTATGCTATATTAAATATTTAGGACCATTTGTTAGATATAGTCTTGACTAGCCATGGATCTGTGCGAACATGAAACAAATCACACGTGAACCAACAACAAATCTTATATAAATTGATTTTATATATATTTTTTTGCGAGTGATTTTCTGACCGTGATAAAGTGCAGACGTTAATTGTGATCTCTTTTTATACCCTACACCACTATGTGGTCAGGGTATTATAAGTTTGTGCTGATGTTTGTAACACCAAAAAATATTGGTCGTAGACCCACCTTATAGTATACCGATCGGCTCAGAATTTTTTTTTTATTTCGATTTAACGATGTCCGTTTGTCCGTCCGTCCGTCTGTCTGTCCATGCAATCTTGTGCGCACTCTACAGGTCGCAAATATTAAGATATTTTGATGAAACTTGGTACGCAGACCTATGTTGGCCCAAGGACGAACAAGTTTGATTTTAGTGAACATCGGTCCATGTTTAGACCTAGTGCCCATATAAGGGTCCTACCAAAATTATACTGTTTATACGCTGCAGGTCGTAAATATTAAGATATTTTGATGAAATTTGGTACACAGACCTATATTGGCCCAATAACGCAGCCTATTGATTTTGGTGAACATCCGTCCATGTTTAGACCTAGTGCCCATATAAGGGTCCTACCAAAATTATACTGTTTATACGCTGCAGGTCGCAAATATTAAGATATTTTGATGAAATTTGGTACACAGTCCTATATTGGCCCAATAACGCTGCCTATTGATTTTGGTGAACATCCGTCCATGTATAGACCTGGTGCCCATATAAGGGTCCTACCAAAATTATACTCTTTATACGCTGCAGGTCGCAAATATTAAGATATTTTGATGAAATTTGGTACACAGACCTATGTTGGCCCAATAACGCAGCCTGTTGATTTTGGTGAACATCGGTCCATGTTTAGACCTAGTGCCCATATAAGGGTCCCACCAAAATTATATTGTTTATACGCTGCAGGTCGCAAATATTAAGATATTTTGATGAAATTTGGTACATAGACCTATGTTGGCCCAAGGACGAAGCCTATTGATTTTGGTGAACATCGGTCCATGTTTAGAACTAGTGCCGATATAAGGGTCCCCCCAAAATTGGCTTGGTTACAAACTGCAGGTCGCAAATATTAAGATATTTTAATGAAATTTGGTGCGCTGACTCACATTATAGAAATTTTTGACACAAGCCCCATTTTAACCCATTCGAATTTCGGATCCAAACAATACACCAGACTGGTGTAGGGTATTGTATAGTCGGCATGCCCGACTTTAACCTTTTTACTCGTCTATAATTCTATTTAAAATTAAAAGCAATAACATTTGTTATTGTTTTAAGAAAAAACTTTTTTTTAATACATTGTATCAGTGTTGCCATAACGGCGATTTTCTCGTCAGATCTAGCGATTTTATTTCGCCCCTAGCGGGAAAAATTGTCCTGTAGCTATTAGCCAAAAATCTAGCGATTTTTTTATCAGCCGTAATATAATTTTTAAAACTCGGTTTTATGTTGAAAAATATTATAAAACTGGCACATTGATATTCCTTTATTATAAAACACAACATCTTAAACGATTTTAGTAAAAAAAAACTCTAAAAATACACATTTCGATAAAATATCGGTATGCACTTTTTCATCGTACAACGCCCTCTATTGTGTATTCTCAATACTAAGATTAATTCAATGAAAATCAGGACTCATTATTAGAAGCTTAATCGTAAAATTTCTCATTATTTAAAAGTTTATAACACTTCTTATTAACATATTAAAGCAATTTTTGAGTAAAAACTGATTTAAGAACCATTTTTCAACAATCTAGCGATCGCTAAATATTTACCCCTAAATTCATAAACGCTTTGTAAAATTATAGGAGGTTTATTGAACAAATTTTATATGAAAATGACGTTTTGTAAACCTGCTATAACTTTACAAAGCATTTATGAATTGAGGGGTTACAATGGTAGCATTCGGCAGAGAAACCTTAAACTGATACCGGTGACATGTAGCGCTTTGTGATTACTTACTCTGCTGAACGATGATTTCTTTGTTTTGTTTTTGAAAACACTTTTTCTATAGTTTGCTTTCATTTTTTTTAAATTTTTATTTTCGAAATATATTTGTATGTTTTTATTTGTCATTCATACAAAACAATTTTTATTGTAAATGAACAACAACAAATGTATCACTTATTGATCAAAAGTAGCAAACATTTTTTACGCTACCAAAATATGACAGCGTTAGTGATCAGGTCGTTCAGCAGATAGTTGGACAACTGTTGTAGAACAGTTGACTATTAAATTGTATCTGCCGAACGCACCCAATGTTTATAATCTAGAGATTTTCTAGCGATTTTTGGGTCTGATCTAGCCATTTATTTTGAAAATTTGTTGGCAACACTGCGTTGTATATTGAAATCAACAACAAATTATTACAAAGGGATTAATATAATAATAATATTCTGCTATACTAATCCTCTGCTGTTACAGCAGAATGGATAGTAGCAGCGAGTCTACTGAAGAACTTTCTGTAGAAAAACCGCCTCCAATAATTATTCCAAATGTTTCAGATATAAGAGCGATAATAAATAACTTTTCAAAAATAGTAAACCTTGAAGATTATTCGTACAAATCTTTGAGAGATGGTCAGGTAAGAGTAATGGCAAAAAACGTAAAGGCATATAGAGTGATAGTAAAGGGCGGATTATGGGACCGTAAACGTAAATGTGATGTAACTGTACCGTGCCGTAGCTAAAAAGTACACTTATAGATTATCGTAAACGACATTAATATTTAGCATGTATTTCATGTGGTTTTATATTTTATTCTAAATTTTTCCATTTATTTGTTAATTTTTATTCCTTATTTGTTGTTTGAATCAATTTTCTTTATTCATTTCATATTTTTTCCGACTAAAATCATTCAGCTGTTTCGATGCCGGATAGAAAATCCTGATTTCAACAGAATGATCCGGCAAGTTCGTTTACATTTACGTGTTAGTAACCATTCGTATACATTTCTTCTTGTGATATCGGAACAGCTAATACGTTACAGATACGTTTACGGTTGGGTAACTCAGCCTTAAAATATCTATCTTTCGTAAAAAAAATTAAACGTTCTCAAATCACATTACAACTTGTTGTTTTCAGCCGATCAAGCCGCCGCCGCCGCCGATTATTTGGTTGCGCCGCCGCCGCCGATTTTTATCCGGCTCAACCTCAATCGCCGCCGCCGCCGCCGATTTTTTGCTTGCGCCGCCGCCGCCGATTATTTTGGTCGGCTTGTTTCTCTGGTTTATCAACCTACATGATTCAAAAATAAAGCCTTTTACTATTAAAAATAAAAACTTTACAGATATAGATAAATTTGGAAAAAAATATAACTATATAACTAGTTTGAAAAATTAATAGTTATATTTTTTTCCAAATTTATTTATATCTGTAAAGTTTTTATTTTTAATAGTAAAAGGATTTATTTTTGAATCGTGTAGGTTGATAAACAGCATCCGGTTTCTATTTTGTTTATTTTTACTAGCACACGCTGTAAAATTGCTTATTTAAAAAATTTATTTGTAGATTATTGTTTTCTTCTACTGAACGGCAGAAAACAGGCTTTGAATTCAGTGAACTTATTTTATTTTTTTTCAATTCAGTGAACTTATTTTATTTTTTTTTCAATTCAGTGAACTTATTATTTTTTTTTTTAATTCACTGAACGTAATTTTATTTTTTTTTAATTCACTGAACGTAATTTTATTTTTTTTAATTCACTGAACGAAAATGAAATTGAACGAATTCAGTAGTGAATTAATTCAATAAGGAATTAATTCAACAGTGAATTAATTCATTTGATTTAATAAAAAGAACTATTGCAATTTAATTAATTCGTAACAAAATAAATCGAACGAAAGCAAATATGAATTAATTCCATTCAATATATATTGCTTAGTGAATTAATTCGTCGAATTTTTAATTCAGAATTGAAAAATTGAATTAAGGAATTAATTCTTCAAAGCTCTGTGGGGAGCAAGTGGAGTTTACGGGGATGACCCTAATTTGTTTCCCCCAATATTGTAGTTTTTAAGCTTATTTAAAGAATACGATATTTTTAATCGGCCACACCTTTCCTGTGGGTGGAGCTTTAGAGGTGAAAATGGAAACTCAAATAAATTCGGAAGTACATATCCGACCAGCAAACAATGAAAATCAAAAGAAGGGTCTCTGAAATACATTTTGTTATGGTTAACATATTATTGTCTATAAATATTACCACTTTTACAAAAAATCATTCTTGGGAAATTTTCATTGGCAGTGAAATATAATTGACATTACTTTATCTCAATGTCAATGCCAACAAATTTCATCACCATTCAATGCCAATGAAATTTTTTTCAATTTGCATTGATGAAAACAATGGTAATGAAATGTTCACATAATTGAAGAAAAAGCATTGTAATATAAAAAAATATAAGAAATACGCGAATTTTTAATTTTTTTTTCTTAATATATTCTTTTATTAAAACATGAAAACAAATACTTCTTTCATCAATTATAAATGGGCATTTAGGCATTGAACAATGCCAATTGAAAAAATTTCAATTAATTGACACATTCAATAAACTGGTCCCAAGTATGTTTTTAAATACACACTTATTTTTTATTTATTAATTTTAATTTCATTTGCTCCTTTTTTACCTTTTTCCAGTCCACTAATAATCTGTTGATTTCAGAAAATTTTAGCAAAAATTTTGTAGATTTAACAGTTTTTTTTGCTATTTTCATTCTGATATTATTTAGCAAATTTTTTTTGCTGATTTCAGCAATATTTTAGCTCAAATATTACTAAAATTCTGTATTTGCAATTAACAATAATTTAGCTCAAATATTACTAAAATTCTGTAAATTTAACAGTTTTTTGCTGTTTTCATTTTATTAATATTTAGCAAACTGATTCTGCTAATATTAGCAGTTTTTTCTGCAGCATCATTTTTAACTAATTTTTAGTAACTTTTTCTGCTATTTTTACGGACTTATTTGTATGAGTGTATTTACCTTTAAAATAACTAAAACTTTTGTTATTTTTAACTGTTGAAAAATAACTAACAAATGCGTTAAAAACAACTACCGATGTCGTAAAATTAACTGATACATTTTTACTACAAATTTACTACAAAAAATTTTTACTACAAAGATATTAAAAATAACTGATTTAAACAACTGTTACGAAATCACAGTACTTTTCGTTAGTTGTTTTCTTAAATAACCGTCATAAAAGTTGTTTTGCTGTTTTCTATAGAAAAACGACTATAATTACTGTTAAAAACAACAACTACTGATTACTACACAAACAACTGTCATGTAGTAACTGTCAAACTTTTTTGAGTGTATGAAATATCAAAAACATCAAATTTTTGGGAAACTTTCAAGAATAAATTTCAAAAATTAAGGTAAGCTAAATTGTATTTCATTTATTCAATTATGTATTGCAAATAAATACTAAATGTCTGTTTTTTCAGAAAATAATATGTGACAAAATAAATGCTCATCCACGGAAGGGTGGCCGATGCTATAATTTATTTACAATTATAATTAATAAACTGTAAGATAAATAATTGCGAATTTTTTGTGTGTTATTGTGGTTTATAATAAAAAGTAAAAAAACAATTTTAAATTACACATTTTCTTATTATCTGGGTGGTTTTCTAGTGATATCTTCTATTTATCTTCCAGAAGATATATCGGCAATATTTGATACCCTTTTTCATATCATCTAACTGAATATAGCAAGGGTGGGCACGGATTTTTCACCGAGGGCCATATTGTGGTTTTTCATTAATTATAAAGGGCCGCACCATTGTACAACTACCCAGGTAGAATTATTAGAAAAAGTTGTCATTTGTGTCATAATTTTATTCCCTGCAACTTCAAACGAAAAAAAAGAGAAAAATAAAACGAAAAGAAAGGCATACAAAATTTGCTTATTTAAAAAAAAGAAAATTATAAAATATTATTAAAAAAAAACATGCATTTCCTAATACAAATGAAACAAGATAGTTTCCGTTTTACTTATGGATGAAAATTTCCCACAAATGCAAGGTTAGTTTCTACACTCAGAAAAGTTCTGCAGTTACTACATGACAGTTATTTATGTAGTAATGCGGTAGTAGTTATTTTAACTACAATTGTAGTTAATTTACTTAGAACAAAATTTTTCAATGTTTTTGACAGTTATTTTTTTAAACAAACTACAAAAATTACTGCATTGTAGTAACATTTATTTTATGCAGTTATTTTGAATTTTATTTACAAATACTTAAATTTTCAAGTGTGTATGCACACACACGAAGCAAACAGAAGTATGTGTATGTATCACTTGTTTAGAAATTTCTAGTGAAAGAGCATGAGTATAACATGTTTTCTCTTGTCTTAGTCATAAAACAACGCCAAAGAGTGAGCACGCGTAATACGGAAAAGGTTATATATTTTTTATTAAATTACTAAAATAATAAGGTAAGTTTTATAATATAAATTTATTTACGGGGAATGTTAAAAAAATATTGTATTTATTTTCTTTCAGTTCTTTTATATTCTCATCCCTTTCTACCTGGAGAAGAAAAAGGAAGCCAAACAACAGCATATTTCATCCCTCACAGACGGACATGTACAACAATATCTTAATAGTGAAAAAAAGTGACATTAAGTGTAAATTTTGATTTCTCAATTTTAAATTTATTATAGAATAAAATTAAGTTAATAGTGTTTACATAAATTTGTTTTTTTTTATTAAATTAATAATTTAAAAAAAAAATTTTATTTATGTTTTTTTAACTACATTTGCAAGTTGTTTGTACAGTTTTACAATAATTTGCATGTATGTTGTTTCAATTGCATTTGTAGTTGTTTTTACTACATTTGTCAGTTGATTTTTAACAGTTAAAAATTACTTCATATTGTAGTTAATTTAACTGCAAATGTAGTCTACACCTTTTTAAGTGGAAATGCAGTTATTTTAACTGTCATTTGCAGTTGATTTTACCTACATAATTCCCTGAGTGTAGTATTTTGATATAAGTACGTTTTCTAACATCATTCAAAAATTCCCTTATCATGCAGCTAGCAGCATTCGTCCTCTATTACCTAACCAATCACCAACGGTTGGTTGGTTTGTTTTTAGTTCCAAGCGATATGAACTGTGGTACTGGTATAAATAAATTTGAAATAAATTTCGTTAAAGTTTAAGCTTTTAAAAATAAAATTTAAAAATAATTAAATACGTATTCTTTTGTTTGTTTTTCTTCCTTTGTTTTTATTTTTTTTTTTTTTTGACATTGCAGGGTTATGTCAATTCAAAATATATATTCTAATAATTCCACCTTTATATTGTTACGCCATGGGCCGCACCACACAATAAAAGAAAACTACAAATCTTTAAGTAAAATAAAAGCGGAAGGAACTAATGTTTTTTTGTTGTTGTAAAACAAAAACGGTTTTCAACTCCATTTATTCCTTCCTAAACTGGTTCCACAAGAGCTCATTGCAAACCCAAGTTTTTTAAAATTCTGTTTGGGTATTTCTGAATTAAAATTTTGAAACATTATTGGAACACTTCTATATTTTTTGCATTGATCCGCGGTGTCGCAACGAAAATTTGAAAACTTAACTAGTTATAAGAGAGTGAATATTATTCCGCCAAGAAAAACATGTATAAAAATTCATAGCCAATTTTAATTTAACAATTTCATTGCGCAGAGCAAAAAAAGTTTCGCCCTTTAAAGGGACACTAGGAACTAAACGGTTAATTTAGACGATAATTACAAACTTAAAGATTTATGGTCAAATGCATAGACATTTTTTTGGTATAAGAAAAATTTTGTTGTTGTTTTACATGTTAATTTGATTTATAAGACTGTTGTAAAAATCGTCAAAATGTCTATGCATTTGGGTATTACTCCTCAATTCATAAACACTTCGTAAAGATATAGGAGGTACACAAAACAAATTTTCAATACAAAATTTGTTCAATAAACCTCCTATAACTTTGTAACGCGTTTATGAATTTGTATTTTAGTCAGTAATTTATGTGCTTTTGATAAATCAAAACGCCGACTTTATCAAACAGAACAATGAGGCGCAGTATTATAGTCAGCACTAAGCACGAATTTAATAAATCTTGAGTAATAAATTTTAAACAAAATTACTCACTAAAGTAAAATTAAGGTTTAAAATCGTGCTTTGTTCTGACTATAAAACTCGCACACTCAACAAAAAAGTCTATAATGGCTACTGAAATTTTTGATGTTATTACTGGAAATTTAACTATTTTGAGCCCTTCTGAATATTTTGCTAATTTTAGCAAATCAAGCCTACTGATTTGCAATGTAATGAAATTAGTAGGAAAAATTATTAACCGCTCCTAAATTTTAATAAAATTGTTGTAAAATGTAATTTAAAAATTATTTGGTAACATTAGCTACAAGTTTTACTGAATATTACGAGTAGTATCACTGGAAGAAAAACCTCCAGCATATTTATAAAAAGCTTCATAAATGTGATGAAAAACAAAAATAAAACTTGACGAAAGTGATAAAAAAAATTTTTTTTTAAATGCAAAATATCATGGTTTTTATATTTATGAAATGGCAGTTTGTCATGTATTTCTGAATGTCGACATGTTTCTCAAAAGAAGTTGAATTTATTTTTTAAAGAATTAAGGGCCAGTTTTATAGTCTGAACTAAGATCGACTTTTGTCTTAAATACTTCTGAATGGTAGTAACAAAATTGTTACTTAAGTTACAATTTTCTAAAATAGCTATAAAGGTAAAGCCTTTATGACACTTGCTAGTTTCTAGTTTCTAGATTCTAGTTTTTTGCACCATCAATGCAAATCATATGAAGGGTACTGCATTACCAACATCAATTTGACAGTTTGATAGTTTTTCGATATAGTTCTTCTCTTCACACACATTATTTCTCACATAAGGAAATTCGTGCTCTCCTCTATTTTGGATTATTAATACTGAAACTAGCAAGTGTCATATAGGCTTTAGGCTAATCTCTTCAATCAGTTTAACATTTAACATAGCATCATTATTTCTTTTGAAGACACCGGGTTAAATACAGGAAATAAAACTCGCGATCTTTTGGCGATTTTTTCAAATTTATTTGACGATTTTTGATAATTTATCTGGCGACACTGACGTTGACGTCGAAATTATTATTTTGAAATTAGTGATAAAAAGAAATTCTTGAAGAAACAACTTAAATTAATTTAAAAAAATATGACACAAGCTTAGCCAACACACCAACAACCATTGAATAAATTTGTGGAAAGGAAAATTATTATAAAAAGAAAGAGAAACTGAGGTACGATGCCGAATATTGAAGGTTTTATAAGAATATTGGAAACTACATCAGTTGTGACCACGGTATTACAATATTTATCAGGAGCGTAAGTATAAACAAAAAAAGAGCTTAATTAAAATGATTAAATTAATTTTTTTTCGTTAGCATAATATGTCGGAAATATATTAAAAAGAAGTCAACCGGAGAATCTTCTGGTTTTCCATTCATATGTGGTTTCTTGTCGTAAGTTGGTTGTGTGTATTTTGTGCACAAATTTAATTGTTTGTTTTTTAATAGATGCAGTTATTGGATTCACTATGGATTGTTAAGCGATGAACGTAGTGTGGTTTTGGTGAATAGCATCGGTGTTTCCTTGTTCTTGATTTATACTTTAATTTACTATATATTTACTGTCAATAAGAATGCATATGTTAAACAGTTCCTTTTCGTATTGATGGCACTATTTGGGATTGTATTTTATATTAATGGTATAACAGATAGAGCAGATGCACAAAGCTTTATGGGTAAGTTGCAGACTGTAAATATTTTTAAATCTAAAACAACTCTTTATTTTACTTCCACATGGATATAATTCGTGTTTTAGATTTCGCAGGGACTTAAAATCGAAAATCTTTCAGCTTTTCAAGTAAAAGAATTTATGTCAACAAATCCCTCGAAAAAGGTTTTTTGAAACAGTTTTATACTGCATTTAGACAGCAAAAAATACCTAGTTTTTGTACAAAACTAGTTTTTGTATGTTTTTTTTTGTTTTGTTTGCGTTTTGACAACGTTAAAACTACTAGAGCTCAAAAAACCAGGTAGTTTTTGTTCAAGTATAAATGTAGTATTAGAATCTGGGGCATTGTCACTGGCGTTGCTAGACCATTTTTAATTTTGTCGAAATTATTTAAAGTCTCAGGCCATTTAAATTTTTTGCTACTATAAAATCTGGACTTAAATTTTTATAACGATTAACAAAAAATTAAATTGCCATCGATTTGTTAGGGCATATTTTGTTACAAATGCATTCTGCCAATAAATGCATATTTTGCTAACTTATTTTTGACTCTCACTAAAACTGAGTTCTACAATTTAAAAAAAAAATAAAAGAGAAAATGTGAAATAGATTGCTTTTTTCACATCTTCCACATAAAAAACTTACGAAAGAAAAGCAAATAAAATTCATAGAACTTGATGAACTTGGTCATTAATAAAATCTTAAAAAAAAAATATTTTCTTTAAATTTTTATCATGAGGATGAAAGTTATAGAAAACTACAAATACTAATTTTTCGATGATGATAAGCGATAGATTTCAATGATTAAACAAACTACATTACCCTTTAAGATGACGCAGTCTTAATAAAAAAATATTAATTACACTGCATGACACTCAAAACATCTGACCATCACTTCTATATATTTCGGACATGCTGATTACAATGGCGCACTTCATTTTTCGATCAATGGTACAGATTTTTCGCTAAATGTCTTTAAAGTTTGGCGGTTGTCCATTTAGTTTTTTATATAAAACTTTTTTCAAATTCAATTAATATGAATTTTTTGTGTTAAAATGTAAGCACAGGACCTGTGGCCATGTTTACGATATAAATGCGATGTGATAATCTTGATATTTCAACCACTAGCGTTTTATATAGGTTTTTATGGTTTTTTGATATTTCTGCGACTTTAGTCGCCGAATGTAAAATCGACCTCAATAAATGTAATGCCTTAGTAAGGAAGCAATTAAAAGGAAAATATTTCAATAAAAAATGTATTCATATATAGCGGTCCATACGTTAAAATCGCGATTTTTCAAAAAATTTGTATGGCAGCATAGCTTTGTTTCACCCAATGTTTCATTTCTGTTTTAATTCTTTTAAAAATTAAAACTGATGTAAATATACTCATGTTCCATGTTCTTCAAGACAAGGTTTTATTTGTTTTAAAACTGTGTCACACAATTGACATATTAATTCTGTGAGAACTCTAACTTTTCGTCTCCCAAGAAAGTTTGTATAATCGGTTCAAAACCACATCAATTCTACAACATGTTCCACTAGAATTAACGGAATTAACGTTAAAAAATTTATATTTATATAGAATTTGACATCTTTAACAGTACACTGACAGAATTCTCTACATGCTATTTATGAATTTTTGCATGGATTCAATGAATTTTCGCTGGAATTCGTCCATTGAAACTTTTCATTGAATTGATGCATTCTTTGATAAAATTCTATGTAAAATTTCATACTATTTATTAAAAATTTCATACTATTTATTAAATATTTCATATACCCGAAAAAACTTTTATTAAAAGGAGCTTACACTTACACTTAATGCTTTTTCATAAAATTTAATAAATTTTTTACTGAAAATTTTCAGTAAAACTCGTCTGATAAAATTCTCTCTACACAAATTCGCTCAAACTTTAGGTTATTTTTAATGGCCCTTAGAAAACAAAAAAGAGACTGAGAACATCAGCGAAATTTTATCGTGATTTTTGCATCGTAAATTGGTGTTTTTTCATTAATTGAGATTTAACCCTCAAATAGAACTAAATTTTTTTAGATTGATGGCTTAATGTAAAAAGGATCTAACTCGTTTTTTATTTCCTCAGAGGAGAAGGAAGAATCTAAATAAAATCTTCAAAACTTTAGATGTACTGTAACATTTTTTTAAATTCAATATTAAATTTTATTGTGGCAATATTGATTAAAAATTACTTTCAAAGAAATTTTGTATCTAAAGTTTTGCAGATTTTCAAAATTTGTTCCTAACGAAATAAAAAATCTACATTGAGTTATTGATACGTAATAGTTTTAGGTTTGCTGTTCTTAACTCACTAATATTTTGCAAAACAAAAATCTGCTAGTTTCAGCAGTTCTTTCTGCCATTTTTAATTAAATATTTAGTAGCTTTAGCAAAATTTTTACAGATCTTTTTCTATTACACCTGCGGTCACGCATATCTTACCACTTCATTTTTCGCAGTATTTTTTAAATTCCTCACCTTGTGTTTGGGTCACATGCAAAATTTTTTAAAGATGGATTTTATAAATAAAAATACGGTTTTTAACAAAATTTCGAAAGTGTATTTTGCTTTTTTTCCATATGAAATGCATAAAAGGATAATTTTGATTTTCATATATTTAATATTTTCAATATTAAACAATATAAAAAATTGCTGGTTGTTTACTTGAATATTGGATAAAATATTATTATAATCTTAAGTCTAATAAGATATCGACCCCCTCTGGAGGCTCTAACAGCTTCGATTCGGGATGGCAATGCAATTCACTGTTTGAAATCTCATTTTCCCAGACATTTCCCAAAATTCTTTTTAGCTCCAGTTCACTCTGTGGCTTATGCTGAGCCACTTTACATTTCATCACGAGCCATAAATTTTCAATAGGATTTAAATCCGGAGAGTTTCCAGGCCAACCCATGTACTGAATACCGAGGTCCTAGAATGTTTTTTGTACCTGTAAAAAAGATTTAAAAGATTATTTAATAATTTTTAGCTACAAACATGCGAATATAATGATACCACATATTTATAATCAAAACTTATCAATTTTGCACGGCAACATGGTGCGGAGTCATCCTGAAAGATATGCTCACTACACTGAGAGAATTATCATCACTTCAGTAAAGAATTTCTTCATAGTTTCAATGAAAATTGTCACTGAAACTCGTCCATTGAAACTTTTCATAGAATCTATGAAACAGGTTTCATTAAAGTCAATGTTTATGAAAAGTTCATAAAATTAATGAAACTCAACAATTATTTTAATTTTTGCATTAAAAATACAAAAATTAAGGGTTTTCACAAGGGGTGTACTATTTGTTGTATCGTTGTATCGTCCTAACAAAAAACAGAGTTGTTAAAAATTAAATTGAAAAAATACAACATTTGAGAATAGCACGATACAACATTTTTACGTATGTTTAGTGTCCTATGTTTAAGTGTGCCAACAGATAGAAAATTGAATAGAAAATCGTTGTTAAACACAAATAAAAATTTTAACAACTCTGTTTTTTGTTAGAACGATACAACGATACAACAGATAGCACACCCCTTATGAACAACCTAATTGTTTTTTCGGACTTTCTATCTATATATATAAAATTCTCGTGTCACGGTGTTTGTGGTCGAACTCCTCGGAAACGGCTTGACCGATTTTTATGAAATTTTTTATGTGTATTTGGTAGGTATGAGAATAGGTCATAATATATTTTTCATACCGCTAGGGGATTAGGGCGTCCCTACATATAAAATTTTCGTGTTGTTATGACAACCTTCGTGTTGCTATGACAATCTTCGTGTTGCTATGACAACCTTCGTGTTGCTATGACAACCAGGCCTTGGCGTTACTATGACAAACACCTAATATAATCCAAACTTATCTAATCTAATCTTAATCATTAATCCTTATCTTATTTTATCGTATCTTATAAAATTGTCGTGTTGCTATGACAACCAAGCCTTGGCGTTACTATGGCAGCACTTATAGCATTAACCTAATCTAATCCAACCTTATTTAGCGTGTTGCTTTATTTGGAAAGAGGATAAAGAAGAAATAGGAGGTGGTGGTGGTGGTGGCCTCGAATATTGCAACACTGTAATTTCGCGAGATGTTGAATTTTAGAACTGTTGTTGCGCGCCATTTGATGGTGAGTTGGCGAACTTTTGTTGAGGCAGTTTATTTCAAAGCCCTTTTATATTATTTTACTTCGGTGGGGTTAAGTGCTATGGGATTAGTGAAGGAGGACACTGTATTAGGGATAGAAAAATCATACACATGATTTTTCCAAATTGATGTTGCGGTAGCTGGTGATCGAACCCGCAACCACATGTGTAACAGTTCATCGCGCTAACCATTACACCACAGCCCTCACATCGTCATCGTTATTTATTGTTAATTATTGTGTCTATTTGATTTTATTTTTACTTAAAAGTAGAAAATTTGTTTTAACCTAGGCTTCCTCTGAATAATAATTTTCACCTAATTTGCTAAGCTGGAGTGGATAAATAAAAAGTACCTACTTAGCAAATGCAAAAGGCGTAATAAAATCGTAGCATATTGTACGGATGTACAAAATATATCTAAAGAAAGAATTCATTAAATTAAAAAGTTTCATAAAAAAAAGTTTCGTAAAAATTAATATGATTTATAAAAAAATTTCATAGTCCAAAATTAATAATAAAAAAAAAATAAAAATTAAAAAAGATAATTCTCTCAGGAAATGATGATATTTTATAAAAAAAGTAAATACTATTGAACAATTTCATATACATTTAACAAAAACAGGCAGCTCTTTGTGTTTTTATTGATAGAAAATTAAGGAAATACATTAATTTTTCATTAAACGATTAATCGATTAATCGCCAATTTTCTCGATTAACCGACCCGAATAATCGGTTAATCAATTTTAGCAATTTTTCGAATAATGCATTAACCGGTTAACCGCCTATGTCGGTCGAATAATTGGAAACACTAGTATAAATACATTCATTTATAAATATTAATATCTTACTAAACACATTAAAATACTAATATTAACAAAAACTAAAGAAAATATATAGTATATTTTAGGGCTTTAATTTATTTATTTTATAATAAAGTAAAGGTGGCAATAATAAAGTAAAAGTGAAATAATTAAGTTTAAGTGGTAATTTAAATATGTTAAAATAAAATAAGATTTGGTAAAGCCTCCCTGGAGTCCACATAGGATATCAATAATCTTGAAGTTCGAAATTATTTTCCACGTTATTATTGCCACCTTTACTTTTATTATAAAATAAATAAATTAAAGCCCTAAAATATAATATATATTTTGTTTAGTTTCTGTTACTATTACTATTGTAATTTGTTTAGTTAGATACTAATATTTATAAATGAATGTATTTATACCGATAAATTTTTCAATTGGAAAGTATTTGGTTTGAATTTTTGCAAGAACATTTTTTAGAAGGGCCCACATAGTATACTAAATGTTGGAATCTGGGATCAACTTGGAAAGCTATGCTGCCATACAAATTTTTTGAAAAATCACGATTTTAACGTATAGGCCGCTATAGATGAATACATTTTTTTATTGAAATATTTTCCTTTTAATAGCTTCCTTACTAAGGCATTACATTTATTAAGGTCGATTGTACATTCGGCGACTAAAGTCGCTGATATAGCAAAAAACCATAAAAGCCTATATAAAACGCGCTAAGTAGTGGTTTAAATAACAGGATTAGCACATCGCATTTATACTGTAAATGTTGCCACATGACCTGTGCTTACATTTTAACACAAAAAAAAAATCGTATTAATTGAATTTGAAAATTTTTTATATAAAAAACTGAATGGACAACCGCCAAACTTTAAAGACATTTAGCGAAAAATCTGTACCATTTATCGAAAAATAAAGTACGCCATTGTAATCAGCAGAGAAACCAAAAATATGCAGTATCATGTTTTTTCCTGCACATTGTATTGACAAATGGATAAGGTATTTATACGTTTCAGAAGATTTTAAGAAATATAGCATCGATTCGTTAGAGCATATTTTTGCATATTTTAGCCTTAAGAGCATATTTTTACATATTTTTGCTTTAAGATCATATTTTAGCATAAGAGCATATTTTTATATTTTTTTATAATAAGACTTTTTTAAGTGTTCTTTCTTTTTTATGGGTATTTTTTTTTTTATTTTTAATTTTTTTAAGTGTAGTTTTTTGGGATATTTGTTTTGGTTTTGTTTTCTTGTGAATTTGAAATGTCTGGTAACTCTGCTTAAAACAACAAATTATTAAATAGGGGAAGTACATATTAAAAATCTCTTTACTTTCTGGAGAATGTTTTTATTTTTTTAAAGCCAAATCAAATAAAGGTGTAATATTTCAAGTGATAATATTTATTTTCTTGACCTCTTAATAAAAAATAATTTGTAAGTATTCTAAAATCCAAGCAATTTTATTATTTTGTTAACAAGTTTTATTTTTTTTAGAAAATGCTAAAACCTAAGACATCTCAGACATCAAAATTAAGAAACTTCGTTAAAGATTTTCCGGACTTTAAAACTGATGGGACAGTTCTTTTCTGTACTGTTTGCAACAAATCTATAACAGCAGATAGGGTGTTTTTAGTAAAACAGCACATAGAAAGTACAAAACATTGTTTATTAAAAGAAAGAAAATTACAAAAAGAAAATTCTCAATTATTTCTTGCTGAATCTACAAAAGTTTCAAAGGATTCCCAATTTCAGGAGAAATTGTGCGCTGCATTTGTTGCAGCAGACATTCCTTTGTTTAAAATTCGAAATGAAAATTTACGAACATTTCTTGAAGAATTTACGGAATTTAAAGTTCCATCAGAATCAACACTTCGGACTAAATATGTTGAAAATCTTTACAACAACTGCATTGAAAAAATAATTAAATTCGTTAAAAATCAGTATCTATGGATTTCAATTGATGAAACGACTGATGTAACAGGAAGAAACGTCGCAAACGTAATCATCGGGATTCTAAGCAATGACAAAGAAATTGCAAGCAAAAAATTTTTATTAAATGCCGCAGTACTAGAAAAAACAAATCATTCCACAATTGCTAGACTTTTTGACGACTCTATTAAAATATTGGGAGATAGTATAAATAAAAATTCGATTTTACTCTTTGTGACGGATGCTGCTCCCTACATGATAAAAGCAGCGAAGGCTATTGAAGTATTTTATCCTAAGTTAACCCATATAACATGTGTGGTGCATGGCCTTCATCGAGTGTGTGAACGCATACGAGATTCATATGAAAGTGTAAATTCTGTAATTCCAAACGTAAAAAAAGTATTTTTAAAAGCTCTATGTAGAATTGATGTTTTTAGAGAAATTCATCCGGATTTAGCACTGCCTCCTGAGCCAATTATAACTCGATGGGGAACTTGGCTTGAGGCAGTTAACTATTATGCAAATAATTATGAAAAAATTTTACAAGTAATTGAAGCTTTAAGTAGTGAAAACGCTTTATCTATTGAAATTGCTAAAAATACTTTACGAAGTTCTAAAACAAAGGCTGATTTAGTTTTTATTTCATCTAATTATGGATTAATTGTGAAGTCTATTAAGAAACTACAGACATCTGGACCTACCCTTCATGAGCAAATACAGGTAGTTTTAGATGCGGTTAAAGAAATAAATAATGTTCCGAATTGCGATACTTCTAAAAGTATTCAGCTTAAGCTTAAGCAAGTTATAGATAAAAATAATGGCTTTGAAGTTATTAAAAATATTTGTGGAGTATTAAGTGGTTCTACAAAAACTACGTCTTTGAAATATAGTGTAGAAGAAATATTAGCGTTTAAATTTGCTCCTATCACATCTGTAGATGTGGAAAGAAGTTTTTCGATGTACAAAAATATGCTTAGAAATAATAGACAAAGATTTTTATTTGACAACTTAAGCCATTACTTTGTAATTTACTGTAACAACAACTTTGATTAAATGACTTAAATTAATATAAATGTTTAAATTTCCATTTTAAATTCTGAATTTCAACTGATAGAATTTTAAATTAAAAAAAAAAAACCTTAAAAAACAAAATTTATTAAATTTTTTTTAAGATTTTTTAATTAATTCAATTAATTCCAACCTATTTCATAAAGTTTTCTTTTAATTCCAAGTGCTTTTGTTAAACTACATTTCAAATTGTATTTAAAATATTTTTCATAAGCGCTGTTCAGAGTCTTACTGCCAGCCCTGGTAAAAGAGTAATTTTTCAAATAATTAGGTTGTACAAAAGGGGTGTGGTATCTATTGATCGTTGTATCGTCCTAATAAACAACAGAGTTGTTACAATTTTTATTTTATTTTAACAATGATTTTCTGTTGGATTTTCTGCCCGTTAGCACGCTTAAACATAGGACACTAAACATACGTAAAAATGTTGTAACGCGCTGTTCTTAAATGTTGTATTTTTTCGATTTAAATTTTAACAACTCTGTTTTTTGTTAGGAAGATAGAACGATACAACAAATAGCACACCCATTGTGAATAACCTTAATATATGTATTTTGAATTTTTTTAAGTGCTCCTTTGCCAGCAGTACCAGGGTTGGCAATTAGGACTCTATGTATGTCAGACTTTATCAATTGTATTTGAAAATGTATTTCAGAAATTATCAATTCCAATTTTTTTTTAAGTTTTAATTTGTGTTTCAGAAAATACCAATTTTATATGAAATTGATTATTTCCGAAATTAAATCGTTATTTTCGAAAAACAATTGGAAATTTCTGAGCCACAATTTACATCTTTTAATTTGAATACAATTCTGTAATTGGAAATATGAAGTAAACACTCTTAATGTAAACAAATTAATATGAAGTAAAAAACAAAACATTTTAAAATTATTTTATAATAGAAAATAATAAAATTTAAAATTATCCTTAATACAAAATAACGTTTAAAGAAGATTGAATTGTTTGAATTCTAATTTTATACCATATACCTGTTTTTACTTTATATTTTGTTATTTAGTTTAAATTTTTGTTATTTTATTTGTGTTTTTTTTAATAAAAAATTGAATTTTATGAATTAAAAAGAGTGTGTATGATTTTTTTAAGAGCATATTTTTTAGGTTTTTAGAGCATATTTTCCGTTTTTAAGGGCATTTTTTAAGCGCATAAAACTTGTTTTTTAGAGCATATTTTTGGTTTCCCTGGTAATCAGCATGTTCGAAAAATATAGAATTGATGGTCAGAGCTCTATTAATTTTTAAAAGTCAAGATTTTGTAATGTTGTGTTATTAATGGGCGTTGTGCCGATTTTGATTATTTTTTTCCTGGATTTAGGTGATTTTGTAGGAGGAAGAATTTTGTAAGGGTAGTATTTAGGGGTTTAGGGATTTTTTGCAAAATTATTTAGAAAATAAATATTACAAAATTCGTATTTTTGACAAATTGTGGAAAATAATCTGTTGAGGCATGTCCCTATCCAGACTTTATTCTTGCCTAAGAAAATCGTCAAGGGATGACGTTTTTAGAATTTCTAGAAATATTTGTTAAGTTAAATTACAAACTCAATGAGAATTTATTGTTCTCGTCTAGGAGCGTTATTTAACACTAAAAATATCAAAGAAAAAAAAAACAACGACAAAAAATTTACCACAATTTGCTTTGTCATCTTCCAATATACTACTGTTGTTTTGACAGTTCTAGCAATGTAGTGACATCAATTCATGTATAAACAACAATAGAAAATAATAGGTCCGTTCCTTTTTTTTCGTTACCGCGGGAACCCGCGGGATCCCAATCTTACCCAAAAAGCGTTCCCGTACCCGAAAATTGGGTAAATGAGAGCGTTGAAGAGAGGGAATTTGTGTTTCTCTTTTTACCAAAGTTACCCAGACTTTTTATTCGGGTAACTTTGGTGAATTGTAAAACCAACAGCTGATGCAATGATAACCAAAAACAACAATTGTGAAATAAATTGAAAAATTAAATTAAACAAACCAATACGCAAAAGAAATGTGGTATTTATAATAATTAATTGAACAAAATCAATAAGAACTTTTAAATGCAAATAAATATGTGTGTTTATCAAGGTTGGTTACCGTTTCAGTTTTATTATAACGGTAATTGTCATCCATGCCGAAACCAAACCCCATATGAACGTTTTAAAATGCTGATACCATTAAGAGTAATTGTCTTTATATTTACCCGTTTTTATTTCGATATTTTATTGGTTCAATTGCGTAATATATGCATATTACCGTTATAATACCGCTAAAATACCAAAACAGCAAATTATAACGGTAATTTGGGAATAATAAGAAATTGAACCGGCAAACCAAGAAAATAAAAACGCTAAAATATGAAGACAATTGCCCTAACTGATATCGAGGATATAAAATATTCAAATCAATTTTAGCATCGGCGTGGTAGATAATTACCGTTATTTTAAAAATGAAACGTAACCAACCCTGGTGTTTATTCAATATTTCAAACTAAAATTGTACGCATTTTCACATTTTTCTTTGAAATGCATTTTTGGGATCAAAAATGGTTTTGTACGTTCCTTTACTTTTGTGTAATTTTGTCATTATGTAAGAGGATTTTTTACTTACTCTCATTTTACCAAACTTTACCCAAAAAGTAAAGCAACGAACTTAATATGTTTTCTAAACTGTCAGTTAAATTTAAATTTGCACAAGCACTTGCATATTAGTTTTTTAACCCTTTGACACAGGAATTTTAATGGCTGGGAATCTCTCTATCAAACTTCTTGGAAATGTTGATCTATGCCCAAGGGGGGGTAACCGCGTAACTCGATTCGAAAAAAATTTCGAATTCGTAAATCTTGCAAATATTGTTAAAAATATAATTCTGTATAAAAATTCTACTTTTTAATTTGTTTTATCATAAAACTTTTACATTACACATAAAAATACAAAAAGTAAGATTTTTGCTAAAACTTTTCTTTTTACGAAAGGTACAAAATTTACGAATTCGAAAATATTTTTTCGAATCGAGTTACGCGGTAACCCCCCAGTAATGAATAGCGCTTTAGTTAAAATTCAAATCAGTGACGAGTTGATGAAGTTGACGTACATTATAATGTACGCCACTCGCCAAAGCGTTAAATTTATTTCTATCGGGATATACATACATATATTAATTGCATTAAAGGAATTAAATGTGCTAAAATTCCAAAACTTATTTGACAAATTGTGAAAAATAATCTGTTGAAGCATAAAAAGCACACTAAAAATATAGTTAAAAGGTTAAATACGACTCCTTTATAAGGGTTCTGGAACTAGTTGCAGCATCACTAGTTCCAAGGATGCTATTAAAGACTAGGTACCCTACGGGAAATTTTAACAAACTGTCACCGAACTGGCCCCTTTATATGAAATAGACTGGTCACTTTTACATGGCGTTGTCATAGGAGGGGGAAATTGACCCCTTGTGACATGTCACAAGACAAATCCTAGGACAGGTTACTGAACTCATAAAAAAACAAACTTCAGGGACCTGTCCTGGGATTTGTCTTGTGACATGTCACAAGGGGTCAATTTCCCCCTCCTATGACAACGCCATGTAAAAGTGACCAGTCTATTTCATATAAAGGGGCCAGTTCGGTGACAGTTTGTTAAAATTTCCCGTAGGGTAGTTAGTCATAGAGAAGTAGTTCTGAAAATAGTAATTTTTGAAAGGGGTTCCAAAAATGTTCCTGGAGATTTAATAAATAAATAACTTCAATATATTATTTACACTGTTTTCAATTATTTCAATCACAGGTATTGTTTGTTGTATTGTTACCGTTTGTTTCTTTGCTGCGCCTTTAACAAATCTCTTACATGTGATACGAGTTAAAAACTCTGAAAGTTTACCTTTCCCCTTAATCGTTATGTCATTTTTAGTATCCATACAATGGCTAATATATGGTATTATAATATCCGATACATTTATCCAGGTAAAAACTATAACTTTGTTTTAATTAAATTTAATTAATTGTTTTCTTTCTTGCAGCTGCCCAACTTTTTAGGGTGTCTTTTATCGCTTATGCAACTTTGTTTATTTGTTTGTTATCCGCCAAAAAGTTTTGCTGGCCAAGGCTATAAACTAGTAGACCAAACTGTAGTATTTTAAAATGATAAAAACTTGTATGCAAAAAAACAAAAGATTTAAAACTGAATTTTTTGTTCTATCGACATAATTGTAAATTATAATTTTTCTTATAAATAGCCATTATAAAATTTTATTAATTATTTAACAAGTTGGAGGCTTTTTTTTAAATAAACAAAAAAATGTAAAATCTTACCTCTTTTGTTGTGCTATAGCTAACAGTCATTTTGGGAATGTTCAAGGAATTGGTTTCTTCTTTAATTCCACTAATCAATTATTGTTTTTAAAATATTTATATTTAAGGTATTCTTGTCTTAAAAACAGATATATTCTCTAAATATTTGTTATCACAAATCAATTATTTAAATTGTTCCATAAATAAAATACCTTATATATATCGTAAAAATAAACACAACTTGTTTGTATATTTGGATTTTGATAAAAAAATTTAGGCTGAGATTTATTTTAAAACTGGTTTGATTTCAAAGTTAATAAAAATTGTTTAAAAGTCACGTAGTAATTAAAATGTAATTTTAAAATTTTTGATGTTAATTCATTTGCAGTGTTTAATTAAATTAATAAGCGTGTTGAAAAACAAATGCAGTACACTAAGTGGTCTGTCTTCCTTAGTTAATTGTTATTTATTTTGTTTTTAAAAGTTTTCCGAATCTATGTATATATCAGGGTTGGCAATTGATTCATAAGGTTGGTGATAGTGGATATCATTTCAAAAATATTTCGTTAAGGTTTTTTAGGTTATCGGTACTTAAATTATGTCATTAAGCTATTTAGAATTAACAGTATTTACGGCTATTTCGTTTGGTTATTTTAAGGTTAACGGTGTTTTAAATTATTTAGTTGTATTTAGGGGTTAACGATAGTGCTTTTTTAATTTTTGACAACTTCAAGGACCGTTACTTTGTGTATAAACCACAGCAATAGTAGTCCAATTAAAGCTGTATGATATTTTTTGACAGAAAACAAAAACAAATTTCAAGTTATTTCGGTAGGATATATTAAGATTAATAGCATTTTAAATAATTTCGTTAGGGTATTTTGGGATTAACGATAGTCTTTTAAAATTTTAAATCCTTATTATCCACTAACCCTAGTGTTTGCCAGCCATGATAACTGTCCAATACAAATTGAGGTAGCACTTGACACTGTAGTTATCAAGAATTCAATAACCTAGAGTTTTAAAGCAGTGAATAAATATTTTTAGTTCTTAATATGACAAACATTTAACTGAATATTCGGTTATTTATTAACGTTTTCTTATCATGTCTTTATTATCCTAATAAATGCCAATAGTGATAAAAATAACACTGCATGACAAAATCTTGACTTTTAAAAATTAATAGAGCTCTGACCATCAATTCTATATATTTCGGACATGCTGATTACAATGGCGTACTTTATTTTTCGATTTAAAGTACAGATTTTCCGCGAAATGTCTTTAAAGTTTTACGGTTTTCTATTTAGTTTTTATATACAAAAAATTTCAAATGATGTCAATATACATTTTTTTGTGAAATGTAGGCACACGACCTGTATTCATATTTAGGCTTAAAATTTGATGCATAAAACTTGATATTAAAACCAATGTTCGCGTTTCATATGGATTTTTACGGTTTTTTTAAGGTTTTAGCCAATTAAATCGCTGAAAGCAAAATCGGCCTTAATAAATGATATGGCTTAGTAAAGAAGCAATTAAAAGGAAAATATTTCAACAAAAAAAGTATTCTTATCTAGCAGCCTATACGTTTAAATCGCGACTTTTCAAAAATTTTTATATGGCAGCATATCTTTCCAAGTTGTCCTAGTGTTTCCAATTCGGTTAATCGATTAACCGATTCCTCGATTAATCGCCTCTATTTCGGTTAATGTCGAAACAAATAATTTAAAACTCAAATAATTATTCGACCCGAATAATCGGTTAAAATAGGTCGATTAACCGGTTAAATTTTTATTTTTAGTATGTAATTTTTTGCTTTATTTTTTCCCAAAACTTCATAATTTTCTTAACTTTGGCTAAAAAATTGCAAGAAACGCTTAAAAAACAAATACTAACTAAAATACGATCAAATTGTTTTAAAATCGATTGAAAGAAAAACCTTTAGATACCATTTTTTGAGCAACTCCAAGCAAGTCGTCATTGAAGCAGCGAGACACGTTATGAGTTTTAAGAGACTCTTAAAACGGATTTGTTTTACATTGTCGCAATTAATTTTTAATAAATTTCTTTTTGATTTTTTTTTAACAAAATAAAGTTTCTATGTGTTGGCTGGAGCAGGCTTTAGGAAATACAATAGACAATTTTTTATTTAATTTTGAAAAGTGAGAGCAGTTTTTCATGATTTTATTTATATTTATTTTAACAAAAACAGTGCGTATTAATTTTTAAAATTTTATTATTGCAAACATGAAAAACTGCTCTCACTTTCGAAAATCTGTTATAAAGTTCGAACAAACAAATCTGTTTAAAATATTGACATCTGTTACTGCACAATGAGGGAATTATCTACATGCTTTTTTGAATTTTTATATTGATTCAATGAAATTTCGCTGGAATTCGTCCATTGAAACACGGAGGTGATTGGAGAATAAACAAAAAACGGAATGTTTGTATGTGTTTGTATTGATCACTTCTGAGTAAAAACAATAACAGAAAGCTGAATAGGAAAGAAAACAACGAATTAGTTACATTGCATTCAAGGCCTTACTTGGGTGACGGGTTGTTGAAAAAATTATCATATAGAGACAATCTGACAATAAAAACATATAAATAATTAACATAATTTAATGGAAAATTACTGACGACGCCTGCCCATACAAAAAAAAAATAATGCAGAAACTGGATCTAGTCTGATCTGAAAATTATAATGTGTTTATAATTTTTAGAGATAAATGTTTTTTTACTTCTTAACCTCAAATCTATTAATTAAAATTGCATATTAATTACAATATTAATTGCAGCTGTCTATAGGACGTTAAAACAACACTGTACTAAATTTTTCACTGAATTGATACAGTTTTATGAAAATTTTCGTATTATTTATTGAAAATTACATACACCCAATGAAAAAGCTTTTTCGTAAAATTTGTTTTGCATTAACTTCGTGAAGAAAACTTCATTAGTTTAGTGAAAACTTTCATTAAAACTCGTCCAATTAAATTCTGTCTGCGTTAATTAGCTTAAAATTTGTTTATTGTTAATGATCCTTAAAAACCTAAAAGACAGACATGATTATTCACAAAAAACTTTTTGTCTTATTAGAGGCTAATGAACGATTTTTGTTGTTGTTTTGCATGTTAATTTGTTTTATTAAACTGCAATAAAATTCAAAACATTTTTTTGAATACAAGGCTGAGAGTTTAACAATTATTTATGATATTCTCGGACTACTAATATTCAGTAAAATTAGTACTTTCAAATAAAGCTTAACATTCAATGTAAAAGGCTCTTCTAGTTATTAATGTTAAAAAAGTCAGCTATTTGTATTTTTATTGATAAAAAGTTAAGAAAATACATTAATTTAGCATTAAACGATTAATCGCCAATTTTCTCGATTAACCGAACCGAATAACCGGTTAATTAATTTTAGTGATTTTTCGAATAATACATTAACCGGTTAACCGCCTATGTCGAATAATTGGAAACACTAAGTTGTCCCCAAAGTCCAACTTTTAGTCAATTTTTAAGCAAAAAAGTATCCATTTGCAAAAGTTATCGCAATAAATACATTTTTTATTAAGGTTAGTATCGCACTAAAGACAATTTTGTATATTAAAATGCGGATGTACACGAGAGAAAACTGCTAGAGATAGGATAAAAAGCACCCTAAATAGAGCTATTTTGAGGCGTTTTTTGCTCTATCTTTTGCAGTTTTTGTTTTGCTTGTAAACTTGGAAATGGCTGACAAAATTCATTTTCGGTTTAACTAAACCAAGTTTAACTCACATCTGAAAAACTTGGCCTAAGAAAAAAGTATTTTTATTTTAAAAATTTTACATACTTTTAACTATTATCAAATGAACGTTTATTGCGAATATCAACGTGAATTATTTTAACAAATACAAATACTATTAAGGGGGGGACATGGCATTGGCCGTTTTTTGAAATCGACATTTTTTTATAATTTTATATTTTAGTAAATATTCTTAAGATTCTAAGAAAACAAATTTCATGGAAAAATTCCTACGGGTTCAAAAGTTACAGCCGGATTAGTGAGAGAGCATTTTTAATTTTCGCGCTACCTACGTACGGCAGCTGGTATATACTTGTTTTACTTGCTACCTGACTTTTTTGCAAAGGAAATGATGTAAATCGATTGAAATGCGCCAGAGTGAAGGCATATGAAGCTTCAAAAGAAGGCCGAATTGCTAAACGATTGCAAAAAACTATAAGAAACAGCACAACACAAGATAACGAAGGCATACAGTAAGAAGCAGGCATGGCAGACTGAAGGTAACCTTTTTTTCTTTGTTCACAAACTTTGAATGCGTTTATCTCGAAACCATATTTTTCGTACTGGTTGCGGCACTAGCGGGTTCATTTTTTGACGAATTTTTTTTTTTTTGTATTTTTTTAAACTTGATTCGCTATTGTATGACACGAGCTTTTTTTTAAATTTTTTTTCGATTTTTTATGAATTTTTAAAGTCAATATTTTTTTCGAAAAACACACTTTCAAATTTGGAACATCACCAAAAATTGAAAAAAAAATTAAAAAAAGCTCGTGTCATACGATAACCAATTTTGTTAAGATTTAAAAAAGTCATTTTTTTCCAGATCGGACAATAACAATGTTTTCCCTGCCGCGAATGTAATGTCCCCCATTAAATAAATGATCTAGCCAAGGTCTGTTTTATCAATAAATTTTATTTCTTTTCAATATTTCGCCTCCAACTAAAAAAAAGGCATAGCTGGCACAAGGTCATCTGGAATTTATTCTAATTTCGTATGGTGAAACAAACAACAATTTACACGCAATTTTGAGTACGGGAACATAATAATTCAGAACATTTAATAACAAAAGTTCTAAATTAAGATCAACCATTGCCAAAAAAAGCCGAATTTGTTTTAAGGATGCAGATTATCTTATCTACTAAAATTCGGTTTATTTGATTTTATTTCAATAACGACCAAAATTCTAATCGAGAAAAAGTTGTTACGTTAGTTTTGTTTTGTTAGTTAGTTTTGTTTTGTTAGTAAACTTGGAAATGACTGACATAATTCGTTTTCGGTTTAACTAAACCAAGTTTAACTGACATCCCAAAAACTCGGCCTTAAATTATGGGATTATTTTCTAACGGTGGGTCTCATACTTCAGGTTTAAACTTCAGTTAATAGTTAACCCAAAAATTTGTTGTTGTTTTGTGTACATTTTTTTGACATTTTCTTTTGTTTATAGTTAAGTTAAACCTACAGTATGAGACCCACCGTTAGACACAAGAGTTAATATCGTAGAAGTATCCCACACTAACCAAGTCGAATAAACCCCATTTTAATCTTTTTGATTAACAGATGATCCAACTGTCGTTTTATTTCTAAACGACTCTGTATTCATACTGCTAATAGTGCATTTAGACCTTGCAGAAAATTTCATTAAGATTGTATAAAAATATGGAGATTGATAAATATGTAAAAAGATATATTTTTTAATTCGTCCAATTTTTTTCCAGTGCAGTTCTCTCTCTTTCTCAATAATACAATTGCAAATCAATTTTGCGCATCACTGATTTAGACCGAGAAATTAATCTACTTGATTAAAGTTAAACCAACTTTCTAATCGTCATAGTTTACATATGTATGCATTTTTTTGGCAGTTAACGGTGGGTCTCATACTGTAGGTTTAACTTTAACTCAGTGTTACCATATATTTTTTTTTAGAAAAACTGTAAATAAAAACTGTTTCTTTATAGAAAAACTGTTCTTCGAAAATTTTTTAAAAATCAGAAGAAATTCTGGGATCCCGAAGCATCCTGGGACTAAAATATTATCCCAGGGTATCAATTTTCAAAATATCGAGATTTTAATAGTTTAATTGCCTTTGGAATTTATAGTAATCGACTTTTTGCATAGCCTCCTAATAAAACTTTTTTTAAGAATTTTGGTCTCCTAGGCCCGAATCTAAAGTTAGAAAAAGTTCATCGAATCACCCTTCCGAGATTAACCCCTA
The DNA here is from genome assembly GCA_949987735.1 of Leucophora obtusa. NCBI lineage: Eukaryota > Metazoa > Arthropoda > Insecta > Diptera > Anthomyiidae > Leucophora > Leucophora obtusa. The sequence goes on along the minus strand of OX465299.1, from coordinate 32,382,277 downwards.
ACTTAGGATAGAATACTTTACTGGTCAATGTTATACTTCAAAATATTCTTTATTGATTTGCATTCCACATAAAATTGATATTCATTTGATTGAGTATTGTTATGTCGGGAATTGTTTGTTTGAAAAAATTACGTTTTTGGAATTGTCCTTGATCATAATTGAAAATATAGTAGGAAATTGTTAGTCAGAATTGGCAAATATTTAATTTAAAAAAATAAAAAATCAATTTTGGCCTTTCCCGATGAGACATTGTTTTATTTTTTTCAAAAAATATAAATTTCTAAATGATTTTAAAAGTTCGGCCAAAAAATGTCCGTCGGGTCTATGACTTGTCAGATATGGCTTAGCCAATTTTATTCCGTGCTAATTTTTGATGAAATTTGTTATAAAAATTATTCGTTTTTTCAGTAAGCATATTTTGTAGCATTATATTGGTATTTTTAAATTTATTTATGTTTCGATTTGTACCTAATTTCTGCCAATTTGAAAGTTTTATTGTAATTTTTGGGTCATATGCATAACCACTTTCTAAGTTTGTAAATGGATTATAAAACAAATATTTTATACAAAATTCATTTTATAATCGTGTTGTAAAGTTTTTAAATTATTATGCATAAGCACTTTTATATTTTAATTCTTAAATTTTAATTAAAAAAAAAAAAAAATTGTAAATGAAACAAATGTGCCGATTTAATATAAAAAACTGTAAAGAAAATCCATGAATTTAAAAAAACTGTTTTTTACATGAAAAAACTGGAAAACTGTTAGGCATCCCAAAAAACTGCAAAAAACAGTTAAAACTGGCTATATGGCAACACTGCTTTAACTATAAACAGAAGAAAATGCAAAAAAATTTACACAAAACAACAACAAATTTTTCTCCCATTTTTTCTTTCTCATACTCTCACCAATGTTGCCAACACTATTGTTATTTTTGCTGGTATTCACTACATTTTGTAATATCCAAGAGTACAGCTAACAAAGGTAATCAATGGCTCTTCTGACTCTTTCTATTTTTTTGCAAAAAAAAAAATAAAATTTTTATATTATTAAAATTTTGTTTTCTTTATTCAACTGAGATATTGAACATTATTAGTAGCTCGTTAGTTCATCGTTTAGCATTGTATATTAGGGGTTTTCATATAAACTCGTAAATTCCTTGTAAACCTTGTATAAATACAAATCATATTTTTTATGTATGGAGTTTGACATTAAACTCATAAATATACCAGGTTTACACCTTTTACGAGTAGAATACTAGTTTATATGAAAACCTCTATTATGTTTGCAGTAAACTAAGAGACATATGAGTGGCATAAACTCTCCTTGTTATATTTAACACTTGCTCAATTATGTCGCTACCGCTGTAGGTCGTTATTTCGGGCGCTTTTTTTCTCAGAGCGATAACGCTAGCCTCTGCGCTGTATTCTGGGCCGACACTTAAGCGGCCCATACATTAAGGAACATTGTGTAGGGAACAAAAAATATCAAATTTTGTAAACACGAATGCATGATGTCAACACGCACACAAACGCACACACACATTCACAAAATTGGGCATTTTTTCACGAATGTTCCTTAATGTATGGGGCGCGTAATACATACAAAGCACCACAAATTATACCAGATATGAATCAGCTGATTTGGGCAATATGGCCGATAGAAAATGAGAAAAACAAATCGCAAAAATTTAAGAAAAACACAAAAGAAAAGCACAATAATCTAAAAAGAGACAGATATATACAAAAAATGCACGATACAAAATGTATGGAGATTTTATATTGTTATCTCCCTCTTGACTTGACTTCCATGTAAACAAAACCATACGGTTCGAGAATACTTTTTTGACACCTGTCATTGGTTTCACATCTGGTATTAATCTGTGCAAAGCACCATCAAAATTATTTTCGTTGTTGTTGCTTTGTGTGTTATTTTCAAATTTCTTTTCACATTTCATTGCATTTGTAGACACTAGGTTAAGGGATTTGTTACAAATTACTTGGCAACACTGACAAAAATATTTTTTTTTAATGAAAGAAAAACCGCAGACAAATATTCGTCACCCTATTTTTGTTTATTCCTCATTTTATTCATAAATAAAAAAATTTGCTTAATTGAAAAATGCAAGATATTTCATCGGAACTTTATGAAGAAGTGAAATTATTTCGTAATGCTCGTGAACGTGAAAAGTATGATAATATGGCAGATTTATATGCCATTATTAATACACTTCAACAACTGGAAAAGGCGTACATAAGGGACTGTATCACACCACAGGAATATACGGCAGCGTGTTCCAAATATTTAGTTCAGTATAAAGTAGCATTTAAACAAGTACAATGTGAAGAATATCCAAGTGTTGATACATTCGCAAAAAAATTTCGCTTAGATTGCCCCGCAGCTCTGGAGCGCATTAAGGAAGATCGCCCTATAACCATCAAAGATGATAAGGGTAATACTTCCAAGTGCATAGCGGATATTGTATCATTGTTTATAACAATAATGGATAAATTGCGTCTTAAAATGAACACCATGGATGCTTTACATTTTGATGTAAAAGATTTGGCCGATAATATGAATCGTTTATCGTTGATACCCAAAGATTTCGAAGCAAAACAAAAGGTAGAAACATGGCTATCTACGTTAAATGATATGCAAGCATCCGATGAATTGAATGATAATCAAGTCCGTCAATTTCTATTTGATTTAGAATCATCATATGCAGATTTTACGAAACTGCTTCATAGTCAATAGAACAGTAGTGCGACAAATGGTTCGTTAATATTGTCATTATTAAAAATAATACGTAGAAATTAAGTATTTAATGTAATCTTTTGCAAATTATAAATTGTAAACATATATAGAAAATAAATAAGGTTCTCATATAAATATCACAAAATTAAGGGTTTTTTTTCGAACCAAATACAGAACCGAATTACGTCATTCGTGTACTATTAAAATTGATGAAAAACCGTGAGTTAATATGAACAATCTTCGGCCTAACTTGAACCTCCCTGGTCCAAAAATATCATCCAAAAGCTTTATTTTACGAAACACGAACGACATAGTTCGAGCTCAGGATTCGAAAAAAATTTTCGAGTTACGCCTTAACCCCCCAGGTTTATAACTTTCTGTTAACCGCCGATGCCTAAATTTTTGTTTTAAATCGTAAAATGTATTTTTATAGGAAATATGGGTTTTTACGATTTTTTTTGATTTTTCTCTCAATGGTAAAAAAGGTACAGAAATTTTAAACTTTTCTGATGGATTTTTTATAAAACTGATTTTTAAATGCGTGATTATCAGGTCAAGTTTTTGGCTTTTGCCATTTTTATAGATCTTTGCAGAATAATATTTTGTCGATTATTTAAAAGTTTTCATTAAAAAGTGATATAAAATACATAAAAAACCATGGACGGTAAACGAAACGATGCAGTTATCGGTAAGGGTAACGCTATTTTAGACTTTTTCGGTAACGGTATTTTGAGGGTAACGCTATTTCCTTTATTTCAGTATCGGTATTTTATGGTTAACGGTATTTCGGTAACGGCATTTTAAGGATAACGATACTTTGGTTATTTCGGTAACGGTATTTTAAGGTTAGTGGTATTTCGGTACAGAGCTTCGAAGAATTAATTCCCTAATTCCATTTTTTTGAACTGAATTTATATTTTGGGAATGAATTCCCTGACCAAACTTATGGAATTGAATGAGTTCCTCTTTTTTCATTCGATTTATATTAAAGGAATTCATTCATTTTTTTCTAATGCCTTCATAAAATTTTATGAATTCATTCAATTCTAGTTAATTCAACTTTTGGTAAAGGAATTCATTCAATTCTAGTTAATTCAACTTTTGGTCAAGGAATTCATTCAATTCGAGTTAATTCAACTTTTGGTCAAGGAGTTCATTCAATTCTAGTTAATTCAACTTTTGGTCAAGGAATTCATTCAATTCTAGTTAATTCAACTTTTGGTCAAGGAATTCATTCAATTCTAGTTAATTCAACTTTTGGTCAAGGAATTCATTCAATTCTAGTTAATTCAACTTTAAGTCAAGGAATTCATTCAATTCTAGTTAATTCAGCTTTTAGTCAAGGAATTAAATTTATTTCGTTTAATTCCCTAAGGAATTTTTTTGTTTAATTCCCTAGGAAATTCCTTAGGGAATTAAACGAAATAAATTTAATTCCTTGACTAAAAGCTGAATTAACTAGAATTGAATGAATTCCTTGACTTAAAGTTGAATTAACTAGAATTGAATGAATTCCTTGACTAAAAGTTGAATTAACTAGAATTGAATGAATTCCTTGACCAAAAGTTGAACTTGAATGAATTCCTTGACCAAAAGTTGAATTAACTACAATTGAATGAATTCCTTGACCAAAAGTTGAATTAACTAGAATTGAATGAATTCCTTAATCATTTGTTGAATTAAGTGCACAGTTGAATGAATTCCTTACCCAAAAGTCGAATTAACTAGAATTGAATGAATTCCTTGACTTCAAATTGAATTAAATAGTGTTGAATAAATTCTTTAGTGAATGAATTATTTAATTTTAATTCTTTACGCTTTGGTCAGGCAATTCATTCTATAAATTTGAATTCTTTGAATTCATTCACAGGAATTAATTCCTGCTTATGTCTTATTGATGAATTCATTCCTTGAATTAAAGAATTGAATTAAATTTTTGGGAATTCATTCCAAAAAGGAATTAATTCATTAAAGCTCTGTTTCGGTAACGGTGTATTTAGGGTAACGGCAGTCATGAAAATAAAAACAAAACAAATTTATCAACTTAAGGCTCTAAGACAGCGCTACCTGAGTGCTCAGAATGAGCGATTAGTGACTAGGGGCCAGATTCCCGCAGTCGTAAGCGTTCGAAATTGTTAAAAAAAATCACGTTTTTAAAGTGAAACTAAAAGAACACGAACAACTATTGTTACAACTTTAACTCATATTTGTAATAAAGGAACTAAATGCTTCACCTCTAACCTGGTTTTAATCTTTGTAATGTTTTAAGTAACAATAATTGCTATCGAATAACACTCGATCACGACTGCGGTAATTTGCCTCCAGGTCGTTCAGCAGATAGTTGTACAACTGTTGACTATTAAAATGTATCTGCCGAACGTACCCTTTGTAAGTTTTTGAAAAAAAAATTTATTTTTTTATAATTTTCATAAATTATCCCATTTTAATGGCATAATTAAGTAAGTAATAATAAGTAATTGCAATTCGCACAGAATTGCAATTACTCAATATTTTCAAACTGAGTTTTAATGCTTTTTTAGAAAAGTAATTTAGCCTACATTACGATTCTATTAACTTTTTCCAGAAATAGAGTTATTTAAGAGTCAGCAGTTTCAAAAGAAGCCAAAAAAGTTATTTTTCCCCTTGTAAATCGTATTAAAAACTTTAAAGGGCCAGAGATAGCTCAAAAATAACCAGTAACCTCACAAAATAAGCCCCGGGGTTTCGAATCAACTTTAAAATCGCCCATAAAACGAAGGGCCGACCTAGTATACACTAATAGAAAAGTTTGTAAAATTAGTTAAAAATTACCTTGCGCAAAAAAACTGCTGATATTAGCAGATTCTGAATTTATTAAATAATTGAGCTCGAGGTTAATTATTTAATAAATTCATAACTTTTAAAGGTCGAATATTACTCCAAAACTTAGATTAGCAGATCCATTTTGATAAATATTAGTAAGATAAGAACAGCAAAAATTAAACTATTAATTAAACAAAAAATTAGTTGTATTTGAGTTAAATTTAAGTTAATAGAAAATAACAACTTACCCAGTTAAAATCAAGAAAAAATTTTATGTGTAAATTCATAAATGATTTATAAAGTTATAGCAGGCTTATGAAACAAATTTTGTATGAAAAATTTGTTTTGTAAGCCTCCTATAACTTTATAAAGCATTTATGAATTTGCACATTAGTAGTTTGAAAAATCGTAAAAAAATTTAAAATGTTTAAGTTCTTTCTACACTCATCAGTGCCTGTGCATAATAATTTGAAACCCTTATAATAAACACGTATAAAATGAATTTTGTATGAAAAAATTGTTTTATATAAGCCCAGGGGTACGGCATCACCAAAAAAATAAGTTATAACAACATCGTTATCACTAGATGGCACTTTGTTCAAAAAATTGACAATTTTCTTTTTTTATTTAAATTTAAATAATAACAAACAACAAAGCAAAAAAACAAACGGATATCTCAAATTTTATTATATATTATATTATATATTCCGCGCTTGTTTTTTCCTTATTTTGTGCAGTTTTTGAGTTTTTAAATATATGCTCAACTGATTCTAAACTAACACTAAATAGTTGCTCAGGTAATACTAAATTTCAGCGCCCTCTATCGGTGAGTAGTCTAAGTTTTGTTTTCCTATCTCTATAATTAATAGACTCTGTATAAGCCATTTACAAATTTAAAAAGTGTTTTTGCATATGACCCATAGAGTGTAACTTTTCAATCTCTTATTTTTGGAATAAAAAAACATTTTTTTGGATTCAATCATATTTTTGTTTGTTGTATTTAATTTAAATATTAAGATTATTATAATTATACATATAAGTTTAAACCGATTACAATATTTATTTTGTGTTTGTTTTAATTTTATTTTGTTTTTATATATTTTCTTTTGTTTTTCTTACTCCTTATTTTTGCTTTCAAACTTACTCCTTTTTTTCTTTTTTATATAATTATTAAATATTATTTTTAAGAATGTGTTCATTTTTTTATATTTGTTGCTTTGCAATACGACGATTTGCTACGCATATATAAATGGGGGTTAGGGCGTTTGAGGGTTAGGGAGAGAAAGGATTAAGATTCAAAATGTTATAATCCTTCTTAATAAAAATGTGTGAAAATGTGTGTGTGTGTGTATGTGTAGTAGTAGTACGTACAATATATAATAATTAATGTTTTGTTTTTTTAATAATTATTTCTTTGTTTATAATATAATAATTATTTTAATTAAATTATTTGATAATTGTTATCATTTTCCTTTTAGTTTTATTTTTTAATAAAAAATGTGTATGAATGCTTGTATGCATGTATGTTGTGTAAGTATGCATGTTATTGTGATTGAAGATGGTGAAGTTGGGGTGTGGCAAACAGAGGGAGGGGGGGGGGGGGGGGCGAATGAAGTGTTAGTGGTGGTTTATGGATAAAGGATAAAAACTTTTTTAATTATGAGTTATTTTGGTGGTTGGCTATTAATTTCTAAGAAAAAAACATACAATTAAAATTTAGTGGCTAGTAAAAAACGATTGGAAAACAAAAATTCACATTCGATAAATTTCGCTTTTGTTTTTTTTTCATTCCAAATCGTTTTACACATTGAAGTCCACTTAATTAGAAAAATAGAAAAGGAAAAATTAATGGACAGCTTTAAAACGACGATGAAGGTTTAAAATCTATATATTAAAAAATCTAAAGTTGTTGAAAGGCCTTCCAAAGGTTTACGCAACTTCATATTTCTTTTTACAATCATAGTTAATAGCGCGAGCAGCAGAGAAATTGTTAATATTTCTCTTTAATAATGGTACGGAGTCTATTATATGGTATTTAAATAAGAAAATTAAATTTAAAATTATAAAATTAAAGGGCGATGTACTTCTATTATGGTTGTTGTAATTTATAAAGCATTATTAATATTATTATTTTAATTATTTAACAGGCCATATAGCGAGCGATTCATGTCCATGTTATTTCTTCCAAAAAATGTATTTTTTTCTTCTCTTCATCAAAGGAGTTTAATCTCGCCTGCTGTTTTTTGTTTATTTTCTAAAATGGTCATCTTAGCAAAGTGAAGAATCTCAATTTTGACCAGTCCAATAAGAGGGAGAATATCCTTGCTTAGTGGCCGATTTTGATTGGCTGCTTGTAGGTTGACGCTGACCAGTGCTATTTGAATCCTAAAAATATGATAAAAAATTGATTAAAAATTATTATTAATTAATTTAAAACAAATATTTACTAAACATTTTCTAGAAAAAAAAAAAATAACAGCAAAACTACGAATAAAAGATTCAGCTAATTCAAAAATTATGAAATGAATGTGTGGAGAAGTCAATTACACGGTGCAACAAAAAAGACACTTTTAAAGGGGCCTAGTAGTGTAATAGGTCTACACTAATAGAAAAAAGTCTGTAAAATATCTAGTTAAAACTACTAAAAATTAGTTAAAATTGATGCTGCAGAAAAAACTGCTAAAATTTGCTTGAAGATTATTTTTGCTATATATTAGTAATATAGGAACAACAAAACTAAAACTGTTAAATGTAGAGAATTTTAGTTATATTTGAGTTAAGTTTTTGTTAATGGAAAATAGCACATTAACCTGTTAAAATCAGCAAAAGATTTTACTAAATAATTTGTAGCCTAAAAAGTTTTTTTTTCGATTTTTTTTAGATGCAATTAAAAATCGAACCTTTTGAAAGCAGTTTACAATTTTTTTAGCAAGTATTTCTGTTGATTTTAGCATGATAGACTGCTATTTGCATTCAACTAAGTTTAGCTTAAAAATAGCAAAAATTTTGTATATATAACAGTTTATTTGTTCTATTTTAAGTCTACTAATATTTAGCAACATTTTCTGCAGATTTTGCAGTACAATTTGCTATTTTCAATTAACTAAAAGTTAACTTATATACAGTGATGTGCCATAAAATAGAGCCATTCAAGTTTTTTTCTAATTTATTCTCGTTGTCTTTATTTTTAAAGATCAAAATAGTGGATAAATTCGCCCAAAAATGCGAGGAGATAGTTTAGAAAATTATGTAGAATTTTAACGTGACGTCTGTTTTTTTATTTTGTTACTTGTTTTAAGTAGGCGTGGCTTTTATTGAAAAATAAGCGATATCGACCTTCTATCAAATTACATAGTAAAATTTAGCGAGCACTGATCGGATCTATACAAACTGTATACTTTTGGAAATTCTATAAAATTTCCTTAAATCCTGCATTATCTTTATCCACAAATCGTCTCCAGACTTAAAATGACACTGCCTTAAACATGACTAGATTTTTCTATGTTTTTAGCGATTTTAAAATAAAGTTAACAACACTAAAACTTTAAAGTGAATGGGCTTATTCTTTACTTACCGAGATATTACAAATCAGTCAGGCCTTTTTTTACGTTATAGTATAAAGCATTCCGTGTTTAAATTTCAGTCTTGTTAACTTTATTTCAAAATCGCTAAAAACAAATAAAAATTTGGTCATGTTTAAGGCACTGTCATTTTAAGTCTGGCGGCCATTTGTATAAAATAAATAATGCAAGACTTAAGGAAATTTTATAGGAATTCCAAAAATATACAGTTTTTTCAGAATTGATCAGTACTCGCAAAATTGTACTATGTAATTTGATAGAAGATCGATATCATTTATTTTTCATTAAAAGCCACGCCTACTTAAAACAAGAAACAAAATAAAAAAACAGACGTCATGTTAAAATTCTACATAATTTTCTGAACTATCTCCTTGCATTTTTGGGCGAATTTATCCACTATTTTGATCTTTAAAAATAAAGACAACGAGAATAAAATTAGAAAAAAACTTGAATGGCTCTATTTTATGGCACATCACTGTATAACTAAAATTCTGTAAATTTAACAGTTTTAATTTTGCTGTTCTTATTTTACTAGTATTTAGCAAAAAAAGCTGCTAATTTTAGCATTTTTTGCTGCAGTATGATTTTTAACTAATTTTTAGTAACTTTTTCTGCTATTTTTACAGATTTATTTCTATGAGTATAGCTAAGTATATTACAAAACCGGTTTGAGAAGTTGCAATATACTCTCTAATTTTCGAGATAAGGGGGAAAAAGTATTTTTTGTGACCGACGCATTTAAATATTTGTACTCAGATTCGAAAAAAAAACTCTCGTAGAAGTTCAAAAAGTTAGAAAAACTGAGAATTTTAATTATGGTTAAAAAAAATCTACATATTTATATTAATAATATAAAGAAAGTAACAGCTATGGACATGGAAAAAATACAAATTTATCTTCATGCATTTCTCTTAATAATTATAAAGCAATAATTATATTTCTTTTCTATTATAGGAAACTGTAATCAAGTAGTCTCAGATTATATATAAAACTCTGATATATTTAAAACATGCAAATATTTACAACAAAATTACTTTACTTTGTTCATATTTGACTTGAGACATAAATATAAGAAACTTGCAATAATTGTCAAAATTTTACTCGATGCACTTAGTAATAATTTTCTTTTCATAATTTGCGTTTGAAATAAGTAAATTCTTTTCTAATTTTACCAATATGGGACGTGAAAAACATTGTAATCCAGAAAAACGAAGACTTATATCTCAATTCCACAACGAAATATTTGGACGAATAAGTAGAAAAAAGCCTCTTCTTTCAAGAAAAAATATTAAGAAACGTATTGATTTTGCTAAAACCCACAAAGAAAATGAGTTGTTCTTTTGGAAAAATGTGCTTTGCAAGCTTTAAACATTAAGTGCACTCAGAAGACCTTGAAACAAGGTGGGGGTAATAGGGGAGTCTACTATTACTATCGTAATAGTAGACTCTTAAGAATGTTATGGAGCCATTTGCCTATGAAAATATGCCAGTTAAGTGGACATTTATGCAAGACAATGATCCGAAGCATTCGTCAAACATAGTCAAGGATTGCTTTTTACAAGAACAAATTAAGTTTTGGACTGGCCAGCCCAAAGTCCGGACCTTAATCCAATAGAAAATCTATGGAATGATGTAAAAACAAAAGTTTCGCAAAACAATTACAAAAATTTCACCGAACTTTGCACTCGTATCCAAGAAGCCTGGTATTCTATACCAAAAGAAATATGCCAAAGATTAGTTGAGAGTATGCAAAGAAGATGCGAAGCAGTTATTGATAATAATGGATACAGTACAAAATATTAGTGTACTATTAACGTTAAAAAATTAATAATTGTTTTAAAAACCCCAAAAATTTACGGTTTTTTGTAAAAATATAAAATGTGTCCTACTTAGAAGTCCAGGTATTTTTATTAGTTTATACATATTTACCAATATATATAAAGTAGTTGAAATATTTTTATTTAAATAAAGAATGAATTAAATGGTTCTTCAATGAGAGCGCTACAAGAGTTTTTTTAAATAAAACAAAATGAAATTCTTTATTCCTGTGAAAGTACGTTCGATGCCATTATGTATGGAAATCGATCTCTTTTGCATGGCCACCACGGGCACGCTTGCAGAAGTCCAGACGCTGAACCCAATTTTCGACGGTTTTCAAGCATAAATCGGCCGATGTTCGTACGAAGTTCATCAATCGTCGCTGGCTTGTTGGCATAGACCATCTAATCGCACGACCGAGGCGGCCAATCGACTGGACCATTTCGTGAGATAACACGTTCTCCAAACTTGGTTTGCAATAAATTGATTGTGACATTCGCTGTGTGGCTTGTGGCGCCGTCCTGTTGGAACCAGATGTCCTCCAAGTCCATATCATCCAATTGGGGCCAAAAATATTAGGTTATCATTGATCGGTAGCGATTCCCATTCACAGTAACATGCCGGTCTTGATCATCACGGAAGAAGTACGGCCCAATGACGCCGCCGGCCCATAAACCGCACCAAACCGTAATTTTTTCGGGATGCAATGATGACTCATGGAGTACGTGTGGATTGCTGTCTGACCAATAACGCTTATTTTGTTTATTGACGAAGCCATTCATTATGACGACCATAACTTGGACGTAGCGCTCTTAACGTTGAGGCCACTGACTCCGAATGTCGGTAGTAAATTTTAATAATTTCGACTCGTTGGCTCGTATATCTTTCCATCATGAAATGGCAAACCTTACTGAAGAGAAATGTCAAAAAAGCGGCAAGAAATATGGCGTCGTTTGCTGTCCCTATCTTTCTACTTTTGTAGCGTCCCTGTTGAAGAACCCTTTACAATCATCACTAATAACACTTACCGTATATGAAATAAAAAATTTTATTTTTCAAAATTAATAATGATGTTTCTTAACACATAAAAGTGTCATATTTCCATGTCCATAGCTGTATATATTTGGAAAGACAAACCAATTTGCTTTCAAATACTGAGTTACAAATGTTTAAATGCGCCAGTCACAAAAAATAATCTTTTCCTCTTATCAACTTCTCAAACCGGTTTTGTAATATACTTAGACCTACAACCTACACTAGGTCACTTGACGAGTGAATTTTCAGTGTATCACAGTGTTATCAACAATAAAAATATTTAACTTGATAAAGGAAAAAATGCAATTTTTTTGTTAATTTTTAGACAACTTTGCCACTTTTAACGCTTTTATTAAATTACAAACAGGTTAAAAAAAGTGGACGACCAAAACTTAATGAAAATTCAAGAGTTTGTTTTAGAGAAAAAAATAATTTCAAAAGTATATCCTGACGAAACTCGTTGCAAAGATATTTGGACTTTAAGAATAGTAGTTATTACATTTTCATACCATATAAAAAAAACTAAATTTTCACGATAATGAGTTTCACGTGAAATTCTTTGAATTTATTTTGACGCAAATTTAATGCACAAGACTATTATTTTTCTGGTGAAAAATTGGCATATTATATGTCTGTTCCCGTACTTTACCGCGGTTACCCAAACTAGCCCAAAGGCGTTCCCGTACTCAAAATTGTGTGTAAATTGTTGTTGTTTGGGCTGTTTTGGGATCCCGCGGGTACCCGCGGTAACGTACGGGAACGCACATTATGCTTCTTGTGATTATGTGCTTCGTATTAAATAAAAAAATGTTCATTTGCACAATTAAAAAAAAATAATACAATTTGAGGCCTTTAAAGTGGAATTTTTCTATTAAACAACTGATGCTGAATGAAAAATAAAATAATATTTTTTTTTGTTCAAAAGAATTTTTTTTTTTTGTTCAAAAGAACTTTTTTTTTTGATATATAGCCTCAATAGAACAGTGAAATAGATTTTATAGATAGATGACGTTTATCGCTTCTAAAGGAACTTAGAACAAACAATGGGTTTTCTCAGATCTTAATGAGGTTCGGGTACGTGATAGAGGAGAAAAAATAATGTACACGTATTTTTTTAAACGGCCCGATCTCATGTTAAGGGGTTAAAAATTGGTTTCAACAATGAACCAATTTTTTTTATAATTTATTTCCTATAATTTGAAAGAAAAACAGACAATACATGTCCAACTTTTTTTTTTTGTTATTTAACTATTATTTTTTTTGAATAGCACATTTATAGGTAAAACTGTTGTTGGTTTTAGCTTAAAGAGTGCGTTTGAAAAATCTGCTGAACCAGTCATTGAAATTTAAAAATAAAAACTATTTTATGTGTTTTTATTAAGATTATTATAAAACTACAATATATACAAATTTTTATTATTTTTATTTTACAAAATTTTTTAATTTTTTTGTACGCCTTTCATCAACGTTTTATGGTATTATTAGATAACCTTGCTTCTCGAGGCACGAAAAGCACATTATTATTTAATTACCACTCCAAGGCCGCTTTGCTGTAATGGCAAGAGCCTAGGTCTGGCCAAAAGAAAGTAGGAACTTCATGCTGTCTAAGAAAAGGCTTTAGGCGCTTCTCAAAGCGCTCTGATACAAATTGCCGAGTTTATTGCACCTGTGGTCACGAAAGACTTGGTCCTCTCACCTCAAGTACAGATAGCTTGCCATACCAGTAATTTTCGAGGAAATTTCGATTGCCTTTTTGTCTTAAATTTCGTGAGCCTTCAATGTAGAATTCCTGACCTGGAAGCTGTAAGAAGTCGACTAAAACATAAGTCTCGTAGTCCATGATGCAGCAATTGAATTTTTTTTGACTTTTGAGTTCTTCACAGCATTCCTGTCAGGAACTTTTTGTACTTAAAAGTTTTCAGTCCATCGTTCTTTTTTACCTTGCGTACAAAAAACTCGGAACAATCCACTTTTTGAGCGACTTTTCGCCTTAATATGTTGGGATTCTTCTTCAACATTGCACTGATTTTGTTCGCTTTATTCTGGTCATAATTCTCTTTTTTCTGCCAGAACCTGCTGATCGAGTGATCTTCAAGTCGTCCTTAAACTGATTTAGAACTCTAGAAACCGTTATTTTTTATATGCCGCTTGCCATTTTGAATCGAATAAAAGCTTCTAGTGAAAAAATTTAAAATATGAAAGTTTCTTACATTCATTTCAAAGCCTACACTCAGAAAAGTACCGCAGTTACCACATAACCGTTATAATTCGGTTGTAGTTATTTTAACTGCAATTGCAATTATTTTACTTGGGGAAGAAATGTTCAATGTTTGTAACAGTTATTTTTCAAACAACCCACAAAAACTACTGCATTTTCTTTACAGATATTTTATGCAGTTTTTTTTTTTTGGATTTTTTAGAAACACATTTATTTTTAAGTGTGTGCCTGTTTGCATCTCGTTTAAATATTCCACACAACACCATAGAATATATGGTGCACACCAACACAAAAATATGGTGTTTAGAAATTTCTAGTGGAAGAATATGAGAAGAATATTTTTTCTCTTGCGTCTTTCGTCAAAGAAAAGACACTGAAGAAAGCAAATTGAAATTTTATTAAATATAGAAAATAAAAAATTATATTTATTTACGTAAATATTATAAAAATTAAATAAATATTATTGTATTTTTTCAGCTCTTTAATAATTTTATATTCTACCTACAGAAAAAAGGAACCCAAACAAATATTTGATTAACCTCGCGGACAGACATCTCCAACACGTAAGTATGTGTTAAAAGTGAAAAATTAAATAATTATTTCTAAATTGTACCATTTATTTGAGTAGCTGAGATGCAAAACTCGTTCGTTACAAAAATTAAAAAAAAAGAGATGACAATTGATTCTGACAGTTCTTAGGCGACTTGTGAGAATATTTTCGATTTTTCAACTGTTGAGTTTTTAATCAAGAATGGCATAACATTTAAAAATTAAAAGCAATCAACTAATTTTGTTAATTTAATTAGCCGCAACAAGTTTTTTGCTTCTTCCCAAAATTTAGTTAATATGTAACGAACGAGTTTTGCATCTCAGCTACTCATTTAATAAAATGAAGTGAAAAGTATTTAGAAAAGTTTGTTTTTATTAAATAAATAATTGGTGTTAGTAAGTTTAAATAACAAAAACAGTAGTTTTTACAGTTTCACAATAATTTGTATGTCTGTCGTTTTAACTTTCATTTGTAGTTGTCTGTACAGTTTTACAATAATTTCCATGTTTTCAATTACACTGCATGACACTCAAAAAATTAATGGAGATCTGACCATCAGTTCTATATATTTCGGACATATAATTGTAATTAATTAAAAATAATGGAAAAAATGAGAAAAATTAAATACAATTATTAAGATCGCGACATATCAAATCTAATATATTTTTAGGTGTGCATTACAAATATGAAATCAAAATTGAAATCGGAGTGGCGGATTTCGCGAAATTTTAAAATTTCATACAAAAAATGTTCAACTTTGATCAGGATGTTTTCTTATATTTACCAATATGAAAATTTCGTTTTTGCATTAATATATGTATATATGTGGAATGTCCTATTATGTGAGATAGGGCTTTTGGTAGCAATAAAATTATAGCAAGCTAAATAATAGCGAAATATTAAAAAAAGTAAAATTTTAAGTTAATTTGCAAGGATATCTGTCATCCTTTTTAAAATTGAAATCAGTATTATATATAATGAAGGCCCTTGGTAAGTAAATTGCAAAAGTATAACAAATTGGATTTTTCGATAACACCGTTTACAGGTAATTAGGAAAATGTCTCAAAAAACTTGAGTTTTTTTGAATTATCAAAAACCGCGAATAATTCATAAACTACAAATTTTTTTTTTAAATTTCGATTGCTGATTCATAATCTTCGTTAAAATAAAGATCAGATTTGAGAAATTTGCGCATACAAGGCAAAAACAAGTTGAATTTTTAATTACATCTTTTCGGAAAAGTTGGAAAATTTTACTAAAATATGTATTTTTTGTATAAATTTTAAAAAAACCGCGAATTACTTAAAAGTTACTTAATTTTTTTAAGTTTTGATTTCAAATTCCTTTTGTTCACATTAATTAAGACCAGATTTAAAAAACTTTTTTAAATAATAGCGTACAGGTTAAGAAATAAATCAATTTAAAGTCAACCCTACTTTTTGTATAAATTACTCTAGAGATAAGTTACTAATTCCTAAAAGATAACTTTTTCTGCTACCTCTAAATAAAAGCGGATTTAGCTGAAACTTGACACAGAGAGTTTTTAGACATTAAGCAATAGGGGCAATATTGTGGAGATCGCGAATTCCAACTTTCATGTTTTTTTGTACCACTCTAATGTATATGCAAGTATGTAGATGTATATGCTGTCCCTTAAAATACGATTTCTCGATTTTCATTTATTGAAGATTTTTTTTTTTTTGAGAAAAGTTTAACCCGTGCTGAATTGCGGCCGAAAATGGTCCATTTTTGAAAAAGAAAATAGCATATCAATTAAAACTTCTCAAAATTCGAATTTTTTGCAACACTAGTTTTTTATTTAACTTGTTCATTAAATATACTTAAAATTATTCAGATACGGAATTTAACCTAGAACCGAAATGCCCATAAATTTAATAGAAATGCAAAAACGGATTTTTTTTATTTATTTGTCAAATTTTTTTTAAAATACACAATTTTGAAATGTCAAAAGTTATTTTTTTTAATATAATATGTAGTTATTATTAAAGAAAAATAATAAATTGAAAAAATGATAATTCGGGTTTTGTGTGGGGAGCGAATCCTTTGCAGGACATTTTATGAAAATTGATTATTCTGTCAAAAATTGTTTTCACTAAATTTTAGCAAGTTACTAATATTTTTGACCATGTGTGTGTCATATTGAAGGTTTTGCTAAAATAAAATAACATCCCAGCTGAAAATCGACATACATGGATCCATACAGGTTAAATATATGTTCATGCATGGCCATAAACATGCATTCATGACCACACATGGTTACATAAATATCTCCATACATGTTTCATATATGACCATATATGACCATATTGCTCAATTTTTACAAGTTTCTTATGGTGCAATCCCAGCCATGTGCGGTCATGAATGCATGGCCATAAATATGCATTCATGACCGCACATGGTTACATAAATCTCCATACATGTTTCATATATGACCATACGTGTGCATTAACGAAATTTGAGGTAATATCTACATGTGTGTACATGCATGAATATACATGAGCACGCATGAACATGCGTGATCATACATGTAGATATTACCTCAAATTTCGTTAATGCACACGTATGGTCATATATGAAACATGTATGGAGATTTATGTAACCATGTGCGGTCATGAATGCATATTTATGGCCATGCATTCATGACCGCACATGGCTGGGATTGCACCATAAGAAACTTGTAAAAATTGAGCAATAATACTGGTCGCCTGTGGCGCCCTTAAAATTGATAATGAATGAGAAAAAGGATATATGGGAGATAGTCATATCCTTGCACCGAATGAAACAAAATTTGCCACAGAGATAAAAAGTATAATTTTATAAACTATTGTAAGTTTCTAGTGCATTCTGATCTTAAATCTGACCAAAATACAGTTTTTGAGAAAAAGGATATGTATATGCGAGGTGGTCATGTCCTTACACCGAATGAAACAAAATTTGCCAAAGAGCTGGCAAGTATTATTTTAGGAACTATTTTAAGTTTTGGTGTATTCTGATCTTAAATCTGGCCAAAATATAGTTTTTGAGAAAAAGGATATATGGGAGGTATGTCATGTCCTTACACCGAATGAAACATAATTTGCCAAAGAGCTAAAAAGTATTATTTTACACACTATTTTAAGCTTTTAGTGCATTCTGATCATAAATGTAGCCAAAATATTGTTTTTTAGAAAAAGGATATATGGGAGGTAGTCATGTCCTTGCCCCGAATGAAACAAAATTAACCACTGAGTTAAGGGACAGAATTTGACCGGCAGTAACCAATTTTCGCCTTATTCTGTTTATAATTGTAGCTAAAATTAAAAATTTTGGATTAAGGATGTATGGGAGGTAGTCATGTCCTTGCACCGATTTTGCTGAAACTTTGAATTTTTCTTAATTTACATGTTCTGAACCAGCACACCGAATTTCATTCTTCTACGATAACTCCTCTAATTTTGCCGATTTGCTATATGGGGACGAAGCACTGTGCGGCGTAGTATGGTTTAAAACGAAAAAAAAATTAAAAACAGTTTTGGTACACTAATAGAAAAAAGTCCGTAAAAAATTTAGTTAAAACTACTAAAAATTAGTTAAAAATTATGCTGCAGAAAAAAACTGTTAAACAGCAAAAATAAAATCGTTAAATATACAGAATTTTAGTTATATTTGAGCTAAATTTTTGTAAATGGAGAATAGCACATTAACCTGCTAAAATCAGCAAAAAATTTTGCTAAATAATTAGTAGCCTAAAAAATCGCAAAATAATTAAAAATTTTCTAAGTTTCTTTTTCGATTTTTTTTTTGTAAATGCAAATAAAAATCGAGTCTTTTGAAAACAGCAGTTTACAATTTTTTAGCAAATATTTCTGCTGATTTTAGCATAATAGACTGCTATTTGCATTCAACTAAATTTTGCTTAAAATAGCAAAAGTTTTGTAGATATAACAGTTTATTTTTGCTATTTTTAGTCTACAAATATTAAGCAAAATTTTCTGCAGATTTTACAGTACAATTTGCTATTTTCTGCTATTTTTACAGATTTATTTTTATGAGTGTATATCTATCTTTCAAAACAATTAAAATTAAAAAAAAAAACCGTTTTGGTGGTGAAATATGTGAGATTAATATTTATATTATAAGGAGACGACAAGTGTGAGTTTTTTTTGTAGTTTTGTCTATTAAAATTTGACTTTAAGACGCCATTTTATATTAAAACTTACCCGGCGGGATGAATTGTGAATCCTGCCGTCCATCTATTTGATGTCCAATAAAAACCAAAAGAAATAATAATAGTAATAAATAAAACAGGATAAATATTTCATGCATAATATTTTTTTTTTTTTTGTTTATGGATGTTTTTTATCTTGAATATGTATTTCTTATATATTTTTTCGTAATTTTTTATTTGATTTTTGTTAAAAATACTGTTACTGATTTAAAAATAATTAAATGGAAAGAAATTTGTATTGAATTTATTTTAACAATTCTTCAAAAGAAAAGATTACTATAAGATGATTTATTTTTATGATGAGTAGAAGGAGAATTATATTTTAAATACAAATATAGGATGAGTATTAGAAATGAACCATGTAATAATAGTCTAAACAACACCATTTCAAAATGTAGGAATGAAAATTATGCACATATGCAATATATCTTATTGTACTGTACTATATATGAAATGGTTAATGATTATTAGAGATGAGCGATCCGGTGATTTTTGAATAACGCTGCTACCAGTGATCGTGATTTTCAAATCACCGTTCTTTTCAACAGTGACCGTGATCACGGGTTTGTGATTTGCAAATCGTTGTTCTTTTAAACTGTGATCGTGATCACGGTTTTTCTATGGAAAAGATTTCGATTTTCTGATAAATAAACGAAATAATATTTATGGCGAGTTTTTAAGATGTTGGTTTAGTTAAGCCGAAAACGAATTTTGTCAGCCATTTCAAAGTTTATTAACAAAAATTTGCCGGAAAAACTTTTTCTCGAGTATAATTTATTTCTTTATTGAAATAAAACAAAATAAATCACATTTTAAAAGCAGTATTCCAGTTACAAACTGCGTTAAACTAAGTTTAAAGATAATCCACTTCCTAAAAACTCGGCCTTAAAAGAAAAATAGTTGCGAACGGTAACAAAGACATGATAGAAGGAGACATTTTATAAAGAAGAGTGTGAAAGCAAGTCACTGTTATTGAAAAAAAACATGTATTACTGTGCACAATGAAGTTTGCAAGAAAGAATAGTACAAAAATTTTAAAAGAACGACATTCTAAATAACTGCGACTTGAAATATTTGATCACTGCCGTTACCAGTGATTTATCAATAACTGTGATTAAATCACCGGTATGAAAATATCGCTCATCTCTAATGATTATACATTTGGCTTCTTAGTAACAGCTATACATTTTAGCAACGCTAATTGTAATTATTATTGCATTGGTTAATTTTATATTTGCGTAAAGACAAAGTTTTATAAAAAAATGTAATTTTGTGTTAAAAAGAAGACTTTTTCGAGTATCAAAATTAACTGAAAAATGTATTATGAATCAAAGTTTTTCATATAACAAAACAATAATTGCACAGTTATAACGCCACTAAAAGCAGATCAAAATTTGTAATTAATTAGAATTCTGTAGTATGTAATTTGACTTATTTTAAATACCTGCTAACTTATTTAAAAATAACCAGCGGTTATTGCCTAATAATATTTGGAAATGTCAAACTCGTATATAATTAATTATGATGTGTTTAACAATGGTTATTTTTTAGATAAGTTACCCGTCCTTAAGAAATTAAAATACATTTCTGTGGACTTTTGACAAAAGCGCCTAACCCCCCGTTTCCACATGCAAGTAAATGGTTGCAAGTTGAGAATACGTATTATCAGCGAAAATTTCGAAAATTACCGAAAAAACATGAAAATTTTACATGTGTCCACACTACTTGCTGCAAGTTCATTTTTAAAATGTCGTCGAAGGCATAGGTTGTCACTAAATAGGACTCCAGTATTGCCAAGTATTCAATATTCTAACAAAGCTGGGAAAAAATTTGTTCTTAACAATTTTTTTTTCAAAAACTTTTAAAATTTATATATTAAATTACCATTAATATATGCCGTTGTGTTCTTTTTCACTTTTTTTTTTTACAAATAAATACAAAATTAATTGCATTACAACTTTTACTTTACCAAATACTAGTAAATTAATAGAAAACATTACTAGGCAACACTGTTTTCTTCATTCTGTCATTTCACTTGCCGCAAGTATCAAAAATCCACTGTCTTCAAAATTTAGTTGCAAGTTGAGCCGCAAGTCGTATAAGTGTGATAGTATTAGTGAAAAAGTGTGAGTGTATTGAGTTTTTCGAACTTGCACTTGCATGTGGAAACGGGGGGTAAAGTTAATATTTACTATGTCTTTTCTTATTTGCGGCCTTTATCCCTTCTATTGGCTATGATGAGCATTATCGTATTTTTGAAATCTAATTGCATAAAAACGTAGTATAATATTGTTGCAATTCATGAACTGTTTGGTTATACATACAGTTGTGGCCAAGCATTTAAGTCAATTCAAGTTTTGTTCTATTTTTATTGTTGTTGCCTTTATTTTTAATGATCAAAATAGTGTCTAAATTCGCCACGAGAGGCAAGGAGATGGTTCAGAAAATTGTACAGAATTTTAGCGTAATGTTTATTTTTTCATTTTGTCACTTGTTTTAAGTGGGCGTGGCTTTTAACGAAAAATTAGCGATATAAACCTCTTATCACATTACATAGTAAAATTTAGGCAGTACTGATCGGTTCTGTACATACTGTATATTTTTGGAAATCCTATAAAATTTTCTTAAGTCTTGCATTATCTTTATCTACAAATAGTCGCCAGACTTAAAATTGCAGCACTTTAAACATGACCAAATTTTTCTTTGTTTTTAGCGATTTTAAAATAAAGTTAACAACACTGAAATTTTAACAGGAAATGCTTTTTACTATAACGTAAAAAAAATCTTGACTGATTTACTATATTGTGGTAAGAAAAGCATAAAACTATTCACTTTAAAATTTTAGTGATGTTAACGATATTAAAAATCGTTAAAAACAAATAAAAATTTGGGCATGTTTAAAGTGCTGCACTTTTAAGTCTGGCGACTATTTGTAGATAAAAATAATGCAAGACTTAAGGAAATTTTATAGGAAGTCCAAAAATATACAGTTTGTACAGAACCGATCAGTACTGCCTAAATTTTACTATGTAATTTGATTAAAGGTTGATATCACTAATTTTTCGTTAAAAGCCACGCCCACTTAAAACAAGTGACAAAATGAAAAAAACAAACATTACGTTAAAATTCTGTACAATTTTCTAAACCATCTCCGTGCCTTTCGTGGCGAATTTAGATACTATTTTGATCTTTAAAAATAAAGGCAACAACAATAAAAATAGAAGAAAACTTGAAATGACTTAAATGCTTGGCCACAACTGTATGTTTTTGAAAGTAAAATTGGTCTAAGGTTGAAAACATTACATATGAAAAAACCTCAGTTTTGTAAATTTTCTGTTTTTGGGTTTCTTCAGATTTCGATGAAATTTGAATATGTGATACAACTTACAAAAAAATAACCGAATTATCGGTTCAAGCAACCGAACGATTCGGTTGGAACGAAATTCGTTTGGGACAACAGAATTTTTTTGTAGGTGCAGGGACAAAATTAAATAATTTTGGGTTCTAAACATACCGGCTCAAATTGATATTTATGGGGTAAAAGTTAGTTTCAAAGTTGTTCGAATTTCTTTGTTTCAAAACTTGCTTAAAAATAATGCAGGCAGCTAATCCATGTTAAAAATTACTTACAATATGTATACAGTTTATTTGTCCAATAATATTCGTTTCTTTAATTAAAAGCCTTTTTCCCAACAAATACACACTTGATCCCTGAAATTAAGTGTATTAAAAAGTCAAGGACAATTCTTTTAAAGGATCAAGTGTGCCGCTCTTCCCCTATATATAACACATATTTATTTAGACTGTTTATTGTCACTTTCTTCAAACTTTTTTTCTTGCTTTAAAATGCATTATGGCTGAGGAGCCAATTAGATTTATCTATTCAGTATGTAAATATATTTTTTTAATGTAAATAACCCAGGTTTATTATTACTATGTAATATATTTGTTGGCCTTATAGGCTTTATATTACGGAAATGAATTAATAAAATAAACATAAATATTTTTTTAATATTCAAATATATGATAATATTAAATAATGTATGCGCCCTTATATACATATTATTTTATATGATGATATGTACAATTGTGGCCACGAATTTAAGACAATTCAAGTTTTTTCTAATTTATTGTTGTTGCCTTTACTTTTAAAAACCAGATGGTTCAGAAAATTGTACAGAATTTTAACGTAATGTTTGTTTTTTTCATTTTGTCACTTGTTTTACGTGGGCGTGGCATTATTTTTATCTACAAATAGTCACCAGACTTAAAATTGCAGCACTTTAAACATGACCAAATTTTTCTTTGTTTTTAGCGATTTTTAATAAAGTTACCAGCACTGAAATTTTAAAGTGAAACAAAGAAAAAGTTGGTCATGTTTAAAGTGCTGCAATTTTAAGTCTGGTGACTATTTGTAGATAAAAATAATGCAAGACTTAAGGAAATTTTATAGGATTTCCAAAAATATACAGTGTGTACAGAACCGATCAGTACTGCCTAAATTTTACAATGTAATTTGATAAAAGGTTGATATCGCTAATTTTTCGTTAAAAGCCACGCCCACTTAAAACAAGTGACAAAATGAAAAAACAAACATTACGTTAAAATTCTGTACAATTTTATGAACAACCTCGTTGCCTTTCGTGGCGAATTTAGCCACTATTTTGATCATTAAAAATAAAGGCAACAATAAAATTAGAAAAAACTTGAATTGTCTTAAATTCGTGGCCACAACTGTATATTAGAAAAATGTTTACAAATTTTCTCATATGTAATCATATTAAATCATATATCAATTTGTTCTTTATCGTAAATTGTTTATATAGGAATACATAATCGATAAAATTGTTAAAAATTTTATATATAAATAGATACAAAAAATATTTTCCATTTAATTTTATATAGCTCAAAAAATAATTTAAATTTCTTTAGGCGTGGACAAAAGAAAAAAAAGTGGGCTTAGTAAAAAAAAAGTGGGCGTATTTAAAAAAAAAAAAAAAAAAAAGTGGGAGTAGAAGTAGGCGTGGACAAATGTTCTTTCCCGAAAAAACTGATTCGGCCTATTACGTACATTTAAAAAAAATTTGCCAAATCGATCCAACCGTTCTCCAGTGATGCGCTTACCAAACGAACATCATTTCATTTTTATATGGTAAGTTTTTGGGCCAAATTTGTGAGAAGCAAAAAGTGTTAATATTTCGGTTTTTTCTTAATGGAATCAGTAAGTTTAGTCATTATAAACCTAATTCCAAAAATCTCTTCTAAAAGTTGTCGCAATAACTTTTTTGCACAATTTTAATTTTTTTTTGTGGTAACGGAGTTTATATTTCCGAAGCAAAAGATATAACAAAAAAATTGCGTACGAATTTTCTTCAATTTATTAGTTTTTCGTATTTGGGTTTTAAACATGCTTTTCAATAATATACAATTTATGTTTATCAAATTGGCAGTTTCGCGAATAAAAATAGAATTCATTCCGCGAAAAAAAATTGTTTTTTTTAATTTTGTATTTTTGGTTCTTTTAAATGCTTTTCAAAAATATAAATTTTTTTAAAATCCAATCAGCGGCTTCGAAATTACAAAGTAATATATTAAAAACATAACATTTCGCGATCAAAAAATTCATAAATTGTGTGAAACAAATTTAATTTATCAAATTAATGTCAGTAATGGCTCGAAATATCTATTCCAAACCAATGAAATGAATAATCAATCGTTTTTCGCTCCAGCAGTTTAGGGTAAAAAACTGATAACTTTTTTTGAATCATCTTTTGAAGCATAAATATTAGTTGAATCACATCTGTTTATGGTTATTTTAAAATATTTTAAACATTTACCTACATATTTTTGAATGCAATCTGATGCAAACAATTTTGGTTACGGAGTTTACAGTAACGGATTTTACATTTGGTTACTTTTTTCGTTTTCTTTCAGAAACGCTTTGTCAGAATTTTCTTTCCGAAACAAAATCGTATGATACCTAAAAGGGTGAACATACCAAAACTGCGACACTTAGAAACTAATACCAGAAAAAAACTAGAATGCTTTCAAATAAATTATTTATTCGAATACTTTGAGAGGTAGTAAAAATATTAAAATATTAGTTATTATTTGTTCCATATGCAACTGATCGGACTTTTCGTCGCACACGCGCCATCGTCTTTTGCACGAAAGCATCATCGACTTTTCGCGACGCTGACAACCACTTGCGTTTTTTAATTCTGCAATATATTTTACCAGTTTACCTGTCTTCTTCAATATTCCCTTCACTATTGACCAATATTCCTCAATAGGGCGTAGCTCTGGGCTATTGGGTGGATTTGCAGTCGCGAGGTACAAAATCGAATGTATTTGCATTGTACCACTGCAATGTGTCATTGGCATAGTAGCAGCTTGCCAGGTCCGGCTAGAACAGTGGTTTGGTGACGTGACTCTTAATAAATGGCAGAAGACGCTTTTTGAGGCACTCATCCCCATAAATTTGAGCGTTCATTGTTCCAGATGTGATGAAAGGGCTGCTTTTACGACCACAGGAGCATTTGGCTTGCCAAACCATGTATTTTTTTGGAAACTTGGACTTCATTTTCAATTTACAGCTTTCCGGAGCATGTTTATGACTTGCAGCAGTATAAAAATCTTGGCCAGCAATATATTTGAAATTTTGAAAGCAGTAGGTTTCGTCGTCCATGACAATGCATTCATATTTCGTGATTTGGGATTCGTACAACTTGCGGCTGCGGGATTTCGCCGTAATATTCTGCTTTGCGTCTCGATCTGGTGCTGTTTGATCTTTAAAACTTCTCAGTGAAGCTTGCCGCTTTATCTTTTGTAAGAAAGACTGCCATTTACGTACAGATTTTGCAACAGAAAGTGACGAAGTCTTCGGATCTTGCGAAAATGCCCTTAGGACTTTCTGAGCACTGTTTGTATCACTTTGGTCATGCTCACCTCCGCTACCAGGCTTTCTAGCAATTGTCAGACCTTCTCTGTAGCTATTTAAAACCCTGGAAACTGTTGAGTGCTGCATTTTTACATTTTTCGCAATTTTACGCGCAATGACAAGTGGATTTTTAATATATTCGTGCAAAAAAATTTGCATCGTTTCTAACTCGGTGGTCATTTTTGACGAAACTAAAAGTCAAATTCAAATATATTTGAATTTCAATATATACATTTTTTTGAGTAAGTTATAAGTTTTCCAAAGTGTCGCAATTTTGATGTGTTCACCCTTTACAAGGTGAATCCAAATATGCCATTATTTTTCTCACTAGTAAAAATTAGGAACGGAGTTTACAACATTTTTTCAACTCTTATTAAAGACATACTTTTTCATCTCGAGAATGTTACATGCTGCAGAAAAACTTCAAGTCTGTTATAATTGATGATTATTTACAGTCCAACGATCATTTGAGAATAAATAACTTTTCGCAATATAATTAATAGATAACTCCAATATTCGGGTGTATGCATTTTTATCAAAAATTATGACGAAAAATCGTTACAGAGTTGAAGTCGTGTTAGCATAGATATACGAAAGTGTTTATAAAATGTATTAATTTTTGTTAAAAGGGTTACTTATCCTCTTCATATAAATACTTATAGTTAAATGTTTAGCTTTATTGGTTATTTAAATATAAGCTATTAAAGTTAAAAAACCTTACGAGTTACTGGTTACGGAGTTTACATTTGGCCTATAAAATTGGTCACAAATTTCATGTATTATCCAAAAATTGGTCAGATTGTTATAAATTTTGTAAAACAAGTGACAATGCGTTCATATATATCGAAATATATAACTCAAATGTAATCCATACATTAGAAATTAGCTGGTTACATGGTATTTATAACATTTTTGATATCACCCATATACAGTTGTGGCCAAGCATTTAAGTCAATTCAAGTTTTGTTCTATTTTTATTGTTGTTGCCTTTATTTTTAATGATCAAAATAGTGTCTAAATTCGCCACGAGAGGCAAGGAGATGGTTCAAAAAATTGTACAGAATTTTAGCGTAATGTTTATTTTTTCATTTTGTCACTTGTTTTAATTGGGCGTGGCTTTTAACGAAAAATTAGCGATATAAACCTCTTATCAAATTACATAGTAAAATTTAGGCAGTACTGATCGGTTCTGTACATACTGTATATTTTTGGAAATCCTATAAAATTTTCTTTAAACATTTTTTAAATCTATTAGGAACACAAGTTGATTCGCTACAAATATTTTATATTTGTATTGAGATCATATAATAAAATAATAAGTTTATAAAATTAATAAAAGGATTCTCTAAAAGAAACTGTAAATTCAATTAAAGGTTTAAGAAACCAGTTTATATATTAAATTTTATTTACAAATTTCTAAAATTGTGGCCCTTTGTTCATAATGGAACCATAGGACATGATATACATATATATATAAATATGTCACAAGTTAGAGAATATTTATGAAGTTAAATAAATTAAAAACAATGTTGCCAATACAAATTAAAGGCTGATAACCGCACTTTGAATTTGTAACACGATTTTCTATTAACAATGAATAAAAAAGTATAATTGTTTAACAATTTTGGAAATTTTATATTAAAAAAATTAGTATTTTTGCTAAAAATGTGAAAAAAAATAATTTTTTTAAAACCGTTTCCATACCGGTACGACACCGGTATTAAGGGAAAAGGTTTTTGAATACCGGTATTTTTTGAAATCAAGAATTTCGGTATTGGTATCGGTTGTCAATTTGAAAGGGTTTTGAAACGGATAACGGTATTATAACGGTATCGGTTTCCAACCTTGTTTTTTACCCATTTTTTTTTTGTTATTTTTTTAACCTTTTTTACACGATTTTACAAAGCTAAAATGTGTTTTTAAATTCTTTATTAAAATTTTTAAAAAAAATTAATATGGTGCTTTTTTACCCCATTTTTGGTACATTTTTACCCTTTTTACCCATTTTCATAATGCTCACGGTGCTTTCCTGCCTTCAAGAGTTGGCAACACTGATAAGATAAACATTCTATTATAAGAAATCATTACACCAGATCAAATACCTTAAGATTTATTGATCAACAAAGTTTAATACAATATGTGCGTACTTTATTTTGCCATGTACTGTAGAAAGATTATTAAAGGTTTTGCATATAGCATAGTAATAAACGATATTCGTGGTATTTATGAAAACTTTACCGGAATTGGATTTTGTAAACCGGCTTATAAAAATGATCGGAAATGACATTACAGTGACGTCATAAAAAATTTAATACATTTAAATTTTTAA
Organism: Leucophora obtusa; assembly: GCA_949987735.1. Lineage (NCBI taxonomy): Eukaryota > Metazoa > Arthropoda > Insecta > Diptera > Anthomyiidae > Leucophora > Leucophora obtusa. Next base: position 32,354,022 of record OX465299.1, on the reverse strand, counting down.
AAATTAAATAAACAACATATAAATAGACAACACTTAAAATTAAAAAAAAATTATTAAAATTAAATTAATATGAAAATAATTTTAATCGGATTTGAAATTTCCTTATCTAATCCGTAGAGGGTTTATAGTATCCAATATCGGAAATTCCGGTTTAAAAGTTTCCGTACAAAAAAAAAAATAAATAAATAAAAAAAAGAGAAAAAAAAAAAAAAAAGAATGAGAAATTATTGTACATTTTTTCTTACAGAAATTTCCGATTATTGGATTATATAAAGCCACTCTACTGATTTGATGATGAAATTTCAAATCAGACTAAAATTTATTTTCTAAAAATAACAAATTTTGACTTCCAACTTTTAGAGTTCTTTATTTGTTAAACATATTTAAACTTAGTTTAACGTAGTTTGTAACTGGAATATTGCTTTTTAAACGTGATTTATTTTATTGTAAATCACCGTAAGTTGTTTTTCACGTGGAAAATTTTCGCTCCAACTTTAAAGGCTTCAAATTGTAATTTAAATCATAAAAATTAACAATTTTTTAAATTTATAACAAAGACACAATCACAATAAACCCAAAATGTCGCTTTTTCCCAGGAAAAATAATAGTTTTGTATATTAAATTTGCGTGAAAACAAACTCTACACATTTTTCACGTGAAACTCATTGTCGTGAAAAATTATTTTTTTTTTTTTGGAGTATAACAGTTTTTTTCACGTGAAACTCAAACAACTTACGGTGCTTAATGGCAAAATTTGTTTCCGGTTTAATTAAACCAAGTTTATCGGACATCCCAAAATTTCGGACTGAGTGAACAATGGGTTATAACTTTTTTTTTTGGGTGCAAGCTCCCAAGGCAAAACCTAATAGATAATATTGTCCTGATAATAGTTTTTTATATCAATTTGGTAAAAAAAAAAAACCTCCCGCACCGTTAACGATTTCTAAAATGCTTCTAATTTTTTATTTTTGTTTAAATTTTTTTTTATTTTATTAATTGGGAAATGATTTTTACTGATGTTTGTGTTAGAAAAAGCTCACTAATTTCGAGTGAAATATTACGCTTTTTAAATTAAAAATCATTTATATAAAACATCAATGCGTTTGGTGTGGAAAATTTTTTCACGATCGCGAAAAAGTAAATATTTTTTAATTCTCTACTTGATTTTGCCTTGTGAGAAATGATATTTGCAAAAGTTATACCCCTAATGCATTTTTTTTTTTTTGACAAAACAACTTAATATTTATTATTTTATAATACAAACTTTTAAAATTTGGTTAGAAAATTGATAGAAACAGTTTTACTCGTATGCAACGGTAAAGGTGCTTTTTACCTCTCCTGTAAAATGTGTTTTCGAAATAAGTGCTTTTGTCATAAATCCACAGATTTTTAAAATAAAATATGGAAAGTTTCTTAAAAAATCTGCCAGTAAATTTTTAATCGTTAACAAGTGGCACGCCTCATAAATCTCTCTAAAATTGCGTACAGTTCAGATTTCAGCAATTTTGTTTTTATCAAGTTAAATAAGAAATAAATAGCATGCAATGAAAACAAACACAAAAGCAAAGCAAAAACGTTAATGAATATTAATGAATTAATAATTACTATGACACTTTAGGAGTTCGAATGAATGCTGAATAGGTTTATCGTTTAAAAATCTTTTTGAAATTTAATCATTTGTTTTAAAAAGATTGAATTGAATTCAAAATGCTTAATCAATGTACAGTAGGGTGGGCCTTATTTTTATTCACGCCAGATTTTTATTCTATTTACATTTTCCGTATTGGAGCTTCATCACGCTTAGCAACCATTGTAAAGGCAATGGTTCTATATGTGTTGCTGTGGTTCCTGCGCATCTGATTTGTAAATCACGTGGGCGTAACTCTCTCGAAAGTCCGCCACATTGTTTTTTTTTTTTATATATTGCGTATTAAAATGCATTGTGGAATACCCTGGCAATATCCGTTTTTATAACGCGGCCATATAACTGTACAGTTAACTGTACTTAAAGCCCGAAAAAAAGGAAATAGTAATAACATTCATAAAAAACAATACAGAACCGACTTAGCATCGGCGCATTATGTCAGATTCATTTTAAAACTATTCGATGACCACAATATTGAATATGTTAAAAATAAAGACTTAAATTCACCAAATGTCCCCCAGTGTCGCCCCATTGAAAGATATTTGGCCTTAATAAAAAGTAAACTAGTTCGTTTAATCGTTCTTTTTTGTTATCGTTCATTTTTGCCATGAGCTGTTTCGTAAACGGTTTCGTTCGTTCGACAATTTATTGGCGCACTAACTGTTTATATTAATTTTATTGTGCATAGACTAATAGTGTCAGAAAATTACAATGCTATTAAAAATTTGAAATTATTAAGAAAAACATTTAATCCTGTAATAAAATTAATAAGAAAGGGATACAAATTTTCTATGACTAAAAAAAAGAACGAAATGAACGAAAAGAACGAATAATCAGTGTTGCCAACTCTTGAAGACAGGAAAGCACCGTGAGCATTGTGGAAACGGGTAAAAAGGGTAAAAATTTACCAAAAATGGGATAAAAGAGCACAATGTTAATTTTTTGAAAAATTTAAGTCAAGAATTTAAAAACAAATTTTGGCTTTGTAAAATCGTGTAAAAAAGGTCCAAAAAATAACCAAAAAAAGGGGTAAAAAAGCACCAAACTAATATTTAAAAATTTTTAAAGTTTAAATATAACGAAGTTGCTATATAAAATTGTACTATAAACATTGTGAAAAAATGTATTTTTTGTATAGTTCGTATTATGTTTTCAACCTTGATAGAAAATTCAAGAAAAATTTAAAAAAGTGGATCAAATACCAAAAATATAAATTGTACAAAAAGCACTGTCAGAAATCTAAAAAAGCACTGTAAATAACCGCCGCGCCATTTGCACGCGCCGTGCCATTTCACGTCCAGAAATGTTTGGAATCGCCCACAATAGCATCTCCATCCTTTTGTCTTTGGTTCAATGATCCTTTTACTTTACACGTTCAAGGCTTTCTTGCTAGGTCTTTGTTGAACTTTCTGACCACTCTGGAAAAACATTACCTGGTCACGCGTAGGTACTTCTATTGCAATTTTTTATAAGTCCACAATGAATTATTTTTAATAGTTTCAATAATTTTTGTTTCGTGTACTTCTCTTTGATTCTCCATTGTTAAACGAGTAAAAAGGTTAAAGTCGGGCATGCCGACTATACAATACCCTACACCAGTCTGGGTAAAAGCCAACTAATGTTTGGATTCAAAATTCGAATGGGTTAAAATGGGGCTCGTGTCAAAATTTTCTATAATGTGAGCCAGCGCACCAAATTTCATTAAAATATCTTAATATTTGCGACCTGCAGTTTGTAACCAAGCCAATTTTGGGGGGACCCTTATATGGGCACTAGTTCTAAACATGGACCGATGTCCACCAAAATCAATAGGCTTCGTCCTTGGGCCAATGTAGGTCTGTGTACCAAATTTCATCAAAATATCTTAATATTTACGACCTGCAGCGTATAAACAGTATAATTTTGGTAGGACCCTTATATGGGCACTAGGTCTAAACATGGACCGATGTTCACCAAAATCAATAGGCTGCGTTATTGGGCTAACATAGGTCTGTGTACCAAATTTCGTCAAAATATCTTAATATTTACGACCTGCAGCGTATAAACAATATAATTTTGGTAGGACCCTTATATGGGCACTAGGTCTAAACATGGACCGATGTTCATCAAAATCAAACTTGTTCGTCCTTGGGCCAACATAGGTCTGCGTACCAAATTTCATCAAAATATCTTAATATATGCATGGACAGACAGACAGACAGACGGACGGACGGACAGACGGACATCGTTAAATCGAAATAAAAAAAAATTCTGAACCGATCGGTATACTATAAGGTGGGTCTACGACCAATATTTTTTGGTGTTACAAACATCAGCACAACATGGTGTAGGGTATAATAATAAACCGCTCGAATTTGACAAACCAAAGAAAAATTATTTTAATAAAAGTGGAAGAGTTACTAAGAAAAATTACTATTACATTTTTTAATGGTGGACTTCTTACATATATACACAAATACCCAGGTAGAAAAATACAAACGTCACAATGTCGGCCCGGTATTGAAGATGGTAGTACATAGAGATGAGCGATCCGGTGATTTTTGAATAACGCTGTTAGCAGTGATCGTGATTTTCAAATCACCGTTCTTTTAAACAGTGACGGTGATCACGGGTTTGTACTAGAGATGGGCGATCCGGCGATTTTTCAGTAACATTGTTCCCAGTGAATGTGATTTGCAAATCGTTGTTCTTTTAAACTGTGATCGTCATCACGGTTTTTCTATGGAAAAGACTGAGATTATCTGATAAATAAACGAAATAATATTTATGGCGAGTTTTTAAGATGTCAGTTAAACTTGGTTTAGTTAAACCGAAAACGAATTTTGTCAGCCATTTCAAAGTTTATTAACAAAAATTTGCCGGAAAAACTTTTTCTCGAATATAATTTATTTCTTTATTGAAGTAAAACAAAATAAACCACATTTTAAAGGCAGTATTCCAGTTACAAACTGCGTTAAACTAAGTTTTATTCAGAAGAGTGTGAAAGCAAGTCACTGTTTTGAAAAAAAAAAAAACATGTATTACTGTGCACAATGTAGTTTGCAAGAAAGAATAGTACAAAAATATTAAAAGAACGACATTCCGAGTAACTGCGACTTGAAATATTTGATCACTGCCGTTACCAGTGATTTATTAATAACTGTGATTAAATCACCGGTATGAAAATATCGCTCATCTATAGTAGTACACTTTCACTGTACTGGCATATTGTCAAAATGATAACACCAATAAACTCTTGGCCGTAGTTATTTCCCAACGTTGGCGCAGGCTTGCGATTTTATTTTTTTGGTATTATCCCAGTACATTTAATAACAAATTTAGTAGTTTGCTAGTACTTTACTGTCCTTTTAGTGTACATCGGACTTTTAATGTATTCTTTCGAAACTTCACATGAAAATAATGGCTATAAGCGTGTTCGTTTACCTACTACAAGGTTACTACTTTTACTACAGCTGGAAAAATTCAATACAAAAAGTAAACAAAATTTTCCAATTGTAGTAAAACTAGTAAGAATAAACGAACACACTGTATGTTTCTCTTACATAAATAATTGTGTAATAGATGCAAAAAAACATAAAATTCATAAAATTGTTAATTTTAATAAATTAAAAAAGAGGTCGTTCATTTTCAGAAAACAGTACTGGCAAAGCACGTTTTAAGTAGTACCGGCATTTCGTAAAAAACAGTGCTCTCCCAGTACAATTTATGTTGCAACGTCGGCAATTTCTACCTGAGTGAAAAAAAGTTGGTAATTTAAGCAAAAGTGTTAGCTGAAAATCAGCGAGCTGATTTACCACAAAAACCAGTAATCTCAGTAAAAGTTTTGCTAACACTTAGTCGATTGCAAATTAAAAAAATCCTTTCTAGAATCACTAAACTTTTTGCTGAATATTAATAGACTGAAAAAAACTCAAAAAATTTGTAGAGAAATTTTACTTTAGTTCATTTATTTGCTGAAAATTAAAATATAGAAATTGTGTAGAGTTGTTTTTCTTTTTTATCATTTCCGTTATATGTACTACATCCAGACAAGCTGCGACATCTACATTTGTCTATCTGGTTGTCGTCCACGCTATAAATGCGGTTATCAGCACAATTTTTGTAACAAAATAAATTAGTAACACATTAGTTCAAAATTAGTTTAGTGCTAAAAATATATAACTAAAACTTTTGCTGAAAACGGAATTTCAGCAAAAAAATTGCTGAAAACTAGTACACTGATATACAAGAAAAGTCAAAAAAAGTCAGTAGTCAGCAAAAAATGTTGCTGTGTCAGCGAATTTTTAGTCAGGAGCGTGCTTGCAAAAGTTGGTAATTTCAGCAAAAGGTTTGCTGAAAATCAGCGACCTGTGTTTACCACAAAAATAGTAAAAAATAGAATAGAAAAAAATCCTTGCTAAAATCACTAACTTTTTGCTGAATATTAGTAGACTGAAAAAAACTCAAAAAAAACTTGTAGCGAAATTTTACTTTAGTTAATTTATTTGCTGAAAATGTAAATATAGAAATTGTGTAGAGTTGTTTTTATTTTTTATCATTTCCGTTGTCTGTACTACATCCAAACAAGCTGCGACATCTACATCTTCCCAGCAAAATATTGGTAATGACACCTCATTGCTGTCTGCATTACCAATAATGATATATCATTACCTTTTGCATTACTTTGTAATATAAAATAATGACTTCCTAATAACGGACTATTGTAGTCATTGCTTTTAAATATAAAATAATGACTTACTCGCAATAGTTTAAATAAGTACTTTTTACATAGTTAAATTTTATACATTTATATTTATTACATGTAAATATGTTTTGTGTTAAAATTTTTATGACTAGTACTAAAATTACATACTAGCAAAAACTTTAATATCTCTGTATGTATTTCCTGAAGCTAATAGTATTTGTGAAACTCCTTATTTTTAAGAATCAAGTAAGCAGTCGGATAACCACTTATAATTCAACTTTTTCTAGGCATGTTTGTAACCACATATTATTCAGAATCTCATAACTACTTACTTCTCATTTTTTCGTAAGCGAGCGGGTAAGCGTGACTACCCAGGTAGAAAAATACAAACGGCACAATGTCGGCCCAGTACTGGAGACGGTAGTACATGTACTGGTAATGCGTCGGATTTTCAACTTTCACTGTACTGGCATGTTGTCGAAATGATAACACCAATAAAGGCTTGGCCGTAGTTATTTCCCAACGTTGGCGCAGGCGTGGTATTTTATTTTTTTGGTATTATCCCAGTACATTTAATAACCATATAGTAGTTTGCTAGTAACTTACTGTCCTTTCAATGTACATCACAAATTTTTAATGTATTCTTTCGAAACTTCACAAGAAAAGAATGGCGATGTCTCTCTTTCATAAATAATTGTGTAATAGATACAAAACTACATAAAATTTATAAAATTGTTAATTTTAATAAATTAAAACGAGTAAAAAGGTTAAGTCGGGCATGCCGACTATACAATACCCTACATCAGTCTGGTTAAGAGCCAACTAATGTTTGGATCCGAAATTCGAATGGGTTAAAATGGGACTTGTGTCAAAATTTTCTATAAAATTATAAAAGAAGAGAAAATCGTAAATATAGCCCATATGGGCGATAGGTCCAAATATGGACCGATTCTATCTAGAATCTATTGGTTTTGATCTCGGGACCATGTGAGTCAGCAAACCAAATTTCATTAAAATATCTTAATATTTGCGACCTGCAGCGTGTAACCAAGCCAATTTTGAGGGGACCCTTATATGGGCACTAGGTTTAAACATGGACCGGTGTTAACCAAAATCAATAGGCGTCGTCCTTGGGCCAACATAGGTCTGTGTAGCAAATTTCATCAAAACATCTTAATATTTGCGACCTGCAGCGTATAAACAATATAATTTTGGGGGGACCTTAATATGGGCACTAGGTCTAAACATGGACCGGTGTTAACCAAAATCAATAGACTTCGTCCATGGGCCGACATAAGTCGGTGTACCAAATTTCATCAAAATATGTTAATATTTGCGATCTGTAGAGTGCGCACAAAAATGCATAGACAGACAGACGGACGGAGGGACGGTCGGACAGACGGACATCGTTAAATCGAAATAAAAAAAATTCTCAGCCGATCGGTATTCTACGTCCAATATTTTTTGGTGTTACAAACATCAGCACAAACTTATAATACCCTCTCCACGTAGTGGTGTAGGGTATAAAAAGCTAGTTAATTTTAAGAAAACAGTACCTACTGGCAAAGCACGTTTTAAGTAGTACCGGCATTTCGTAAAAAACAGTGCTCTCCCAGTACAATTTTTTTTGTAACGTCGGCAATTTCTACCTGGGTACTTATAAAAACGAACACGTCAAACAAAAATAATGAGTTTAGACGCCAAAAAATAAGTTGTGCGGAGCTATGAATTTCTATTATATAACCACTTATTTGGTAATGAAAGATTTTGCTGGGTTGTTTATCTGGTTGTCGTCCACGCTATAAATGCGGTGATCAGCACAATTTTTGTTGTGCTACAATCTAAAAAGCTGTCTCAAAATGAGGCTTCATTTTTCGGACTCAAAGAAGATTCAAAAATTATTTAAATTTGAGAAAAATTTCGATTTTATACGTTCTTTTTTCTGAGTCATTTCTGAGTACACAGGGGGCTTTAGACGGACCACTTTCATAGGAAAAAGTGGAAAAACGTTTATGTTTTTGGAGCTCATTTCTGAATCATTAATGATCATCTTTGTTTGCTGGGATATTTTAAATTGAAATCTAACTCATATTTGTCTTGCACAACATAGGGGGAAGGATATTTAAATTTTAACTAAAAACAATTGTATATTAAAGCGAACTTTTTAATAAAATGGGAAGGAAAGAACATTGTAGAACTAAAAACGAAAAAAATAGCTCAAACGGTGAGAAATCAAGGAAAAAGTTTGCGGGAAATATCCCAGGCGAAAATGGCAGGCATTACAAAAAAGATTGTACTGGGAGAGCACTGTTTTTGTCAAAATGCCTGTACTACTGAAAACGTGCTTTGTCAGAACGGCTTTCCATAAATTAACGACCGTTTTTTTTTAATTTATAAAAATTAACAATTTTATTAATTTTACATATATTACGCAATTATTAAAACCAAAACGGAGTTTTAAATTATGACCCAGGTAGAAAACTACAAACGGCACAATGTCGGCCCTATATTAGAGACGGTAGTAAATGTACTGGCAATGCGTCGGATTTTCAGCTTTTACTTTACTGCCATGTTGTCGAAATGATAACACCAATAAACGCTTGGCCGTAGTTATCTGCCAACGTTGGCACAGCCTTGGGATTTTTTTTATATCCCAGTACATTTAATAAATAGTTTAGTAGTTTGCTATTACTTTACTGTGCTTTCAGTGCACATGACAAATTTTTAATGCATTCTTTTGAAATTTCATAAAAAACAATGGATATGTATCTCTTACACAAATAATTGCGTAATATATCGCATTTGATCAACAAGAGGGTATTAACTAGGGTTTGGGGTTCGGGAATTCCCGGGCGGGAATTCCCGGGAAAAGTTTGCCGGGAATTCCCGGGAAAATAATATATTTTTCCCGGGAAAACGGGAAATTTTAAAAATATTAAGTTTTTTAAATTGTTTTTGTTTGGAATAGGATTTTTTAAATTTTTCAAATGTATATTTTAGTTAAAGTCGACTTTAGTTAAAATATTAGGTGGCAGTATACCTTGACTTGGCTTATTTTTGGAGGATTCTGATTGGTTAATTTATTTTCAACCAATCAAAACGTTTGAAAATATAAATATTTTTTTAAGGTTTTCATACACAAAATAAACAAAACCGTATGATTAAAAATAAAGTCGACTTTAAATTTAAAATACTCCTTTATATTAAGGGCCAATAATTTTTTAAGTAACGTTTTCATTAATAAATGTGATATTTTCAAGTAAGTTTACTTTATTTTAATACACCTGCTTTCAAACTAATATATTCTTTTATATTAAAGAATAAAATATCAGGAGTTTGGAAAGACTTCACAAAAAAGGACAATGCAGCGCAGTGCAATATTTGCCCTAAAAGACTAATGGTTAACGGAGGTATCTAAATTTGGTTATCCGACATCTAAATTTGGTTCACAAAATAAAACTGGTGGTCATGCAACTTTTCTTGAAGAAAACAACAACAAGAATAAAGTTCCAGCTAAAATTAGCAAAGTACCCGAAAAAAAGTGTAAGCTGAATAGGCATTGAGCGTTTTATGGTAGGGCAAACATTTCCTGAAGTGGTATCCAAATTAGCCGCAGTCGACGGAATGTCAATCCGCATCATAACTAGATCTTCGTTTATTCGAGAAAGTTTTTATAATAAAAACCTGGCATTGCCAAAAAATTTTACAATCATCTAAAAGATATCATGATAAAAGAAATATCGAGCAATATTTCTAATAATAGGAGATTTACTATAATCTTAGATGAATGGACAAGAATACCACAAAAGAGATATTTGAACATACATATCTATAAACGGAAATAATTCATTTTATAATCTGGGGTTGGTTTATATATCAGGAAGATGTAATGCTGATGAAATAAGAAGAATTGTAGAAATAAGCCTAGAAGAGTTTTATTTGTCTTTGGAAAATAACAATGTGGCCACCATATCTAATGGGCCAAATGTGATGAAACGGTTTGTTTCCGACAGTCCAGTAGTGGGTGCTTTCTGCTGGAATCATGCAATTCATTTGGCAGTGCTTAGAGTAATTTATGTGAAATCAAATGTTCAACATTCTGATATTTTTCTTTGAATTCTCACTACACAGACTGAATTTGTACTGAAATAGTGTTTTTTTTAACAATTTTCATTAACAATTTTGTTCAAAAATATTTCCCGGGATTCCCGGGAATCGAATTTTTTTATTCCCGTTTCCCGGGAAATAAAAAAGTCCGGGAAATCCCAAACCCTAGTACTAACACATCAATTGCTGCTTAAAGTCCACTAAAGTCCGATTTTTGACCTTGGTATTTATTTTGATTTGTTTTCATATTAGAATTAGATTCATCACTTATATTTTCTTGAAAATTTCCAGATGATGTACGACCTTTTACAATAGATGCAAAGGTCTGATTTTGGTTCGTAAAATGCTGCGCGTTCGGCAATTGGGGCTGCGGGTTAAAAATTTCTAGATTGCAGTGTGGTTCTCCCCGATTTGGATAAAATTTGAATATGTGAAAGAGGGGACAGAAAAAATAAAAATATTGATAAAATCTGATCGCAATTATTACCATTTTTTCAATTTTTATGAATTTCAGAAGAGTTACTGAATTTATATTTGTTCCTTTGTTAAAATTGTTAATTTTTATAAATTAAAAAAACGGTCGTTCATTTATAGAAAACCGTACTGGAAAAGCACGTTTCGAGTCGTACCGACATTTTGACAGAAATATAGCTCTCTCAGTACAATTTTTTTTTGTAACGTCGGCAATGTCCACCTGGGTATGTATATTAGGAGTAGAACTTTTTTAGGGTGCAATTTCACAAGGCAAAACCCAGTAGATAATATGGTCCTGATAATAAAAAAAAGTTTTTTTAAATCGATTTGGTAAAAAAATTGTCGCACCGAAAGCGATTTCTAAAATGCTTAAAAGTTTGCTGCGGCAATTTTTTAACGATCGCGAAAAAGTAAAATCGCAGTTCTTAATATTTTTATATGCTCTTATTGATTTTGCCTTGGGAGAAATGATATTTGCAAAAAATTGCAAAAAGTTTTATCCCTAATGTAATGGTTATTATATTGACTTCCTATTTGAAGTTATCAGCTATGGTGACTAAAAATGGATTAAGGACTAAGGGTCAATTTATTAATATTAGTTCTGACTATAAAACTGGTCCTAACAACTATATAATTACTATTAACATTCATTCAAAACCTCAAAAACATTAATAAAAAATGAGCAATGTTTATATTCTAAAAATGATAAAAAAAAAAATGAAGAGAAGTTGTAAGAGATAACTACATGCTTGTTAATATAATTAAATGATGTATGGGTTAACATAGTTTTGAACATGTATCATAAATTTGTTTGTAATTCTCTTTAAATAGCAGTTTTTTTTTCTTTTGTAACAACAGTAAACAGTAGTTTTAAATTACCTGGTGAATTGGTGGATGAATCATATGATGTCCAGCAGCTGGCATCGTAGGTAAATACATGCCATAAGGTTGAGCTGAAGTACCACCAGCAGTCTGTGTATTTGCCATATTAAATGGCGGAGGGGTACCAGAATGGAAATTTTGTTTTTCGTACGACTAAAAATTAAAAAAATAGAAACAAATTAATATTTTTAAAAACATTTATTTTTAATGGTGGTCAAATATTCGCCGTATTTGGCAACCGGTTCAAATAAGCGGTTCGAATAATTGGGTTTCCGTTTTTTTTAATCGTTTTGCACCGCTGATATCTGAAATTTTTCTTTGTAATTTGTTTGTATTTTGTCTTAAATATTAATTTCAAACAATATTTCTTACAAGGAGAGTTTTGTTTCTAAGATCCTGCATATTTCGATGAAATTGGATATTTTGATAGGACAAAATTAAATAATTTTTGGTTCTAAATACATATATGAGCCCAAACTGATATTTAGGATTTAAAAATCAGTTGCAAAGTTGTACGAAACTTTTTTGTTTGAAAACTTTTTAATATTTTTAGATCTGCAAAATATTCAATAGAAAATAACTTTCATTTAGTTTCCAATTTGTATACATTTCCTTGGAATAAACATAAAACATATTCCAAAAACGTAGATCGGGGTCATCTTTGACTCCACTTTTTAACCATTAAATATAAGGTTGGGACGCTAAAAAGGTGCACATACTTATTTTTTCTATCTTCTCTATTACATATGGGCATTTCCACCGAAAGGTCCACCGAGACTAAAATATTAAAAGTTCTTGAAAACACTTTGTTTTATCATATTTTCATAGGGAAACAATCAAATTTAAATAACGTAAAAAGATTTCGCATTTATTCATAACCCATTTCGAGGTATTCGAATGCAAAGTCGCACAAGCGCATCTTTTCTTATTTGGATATTTCTATTGCACATTTTGTTTTGATAAAAGTTTTTAAACAGAGACGTTATGCATTGACTTTTGCTTTCTAAAATATTTCTAAAGGTACAAAGAGTCATAAAAGAATGTATAAAAAACAATGCGATTGAAAATAACTGTAAAGTTTTTGATTTGCATTGTCGCATATTTCGATGTCCCGTGCGACATTGAAAAACAACATTTGTTATCAGTGCGTCGAAAGTACACACAGAAAGCTCATCAAATATTGATTACAAACAAATACAAATACAATTAAAATAAAAAAAACCTACCTGAAAAATAAGAAGAATTGTGATCTTGGTACTTATACACAGTTGGTCACGTGCGACATCGTAAGTGTGAAATTTAAAAATTTGAAATTTTTTTTTCTTATGTAAATGATTTATTTATGTAAATACATACATACTTTTAAATTTTTTTTAAAATTGACATGCACCATGGTCAAGAAGTAAAAGTAGCTAGGACTGCCTATTCTAAAAATAAAAACTGTGTTTTATATTTTCATATAAATAAATACTTCCCAGCAAAAGTTTTTTGAACTGGTTGCCTCTGAATCTGTTCTAGAACAGGTGTTTTTTACCACCGGTTACGTGGAACAGGTTCTAGAACTGATTCCTGGGAGTCAAAATGGAAGGTTTCACTGTCGCGGAGCCAGTTCCAAAGTAACCTGTTCTAGTTTGGAGGAAAAGAACCTGTAGCTTTTGGGAAAAACTGAAACAAAAATCACCGATGATAGAACATAAATTAGAACAGGTTGCATGCACGTACAAGTTGTTCTACAGTGGGTTCTTTCCATCCGACAATTTTGCTGGGTTAGTTCATACTACATATTTCTTTTAAGTTTGTTTTTGGTTATTATATTAAAATAAATACCTTGAATACTTCTGTCGATTTAAAAACATTTTTACTAAGCTTGTTTATATATAATTTCGTAAAAAGAGCAACAGAAACAACATAAACCTCATGGTGGAAAAAAATGTCCCGTGCGACATGTCACGTGCGACAGTGAATAAAATTAAATTAAAAAAATAATATGAATCGTTTTTGGGTAAAATTACAACCATTTTTAAAAGATATCAACAGAGTAAAATTAGTCACATTGAAATATTGCTTCAGGTTTCGCTGAAATCGGCATTTTAATTGTTAGCCGCGAAAACTACTTCTGTTTTTGTTCCGTGCGAATGCCTTGTTTTTTTACAATTATCTTGAAAATGAAAAATTGCTAAAAAATCAAACTCAGCACCAATTGTAGGTCTAATAAAAAGATATTAGTAAAGCCTATTGTCAAAATAAAAATCTGTTTAATTTTTTTTTCACTTTAAAGGTGTTTGAAGGTCCCATTCGACATGATGGAAATGCCCATATCTAAATTTACCCAAACATGAGGGAACCATACAAACGGATCTTCCTTGTAAGGTAATATTTTAGGGAAAATGGTTGTTAGTTCCGACTATAAAACTGTCCCTAAAAGTTTTAAAAACTTAAATGTTCGCATTTTTGAAAGGGTAATTGATGTAATTGAAGGTACACTCAAAAAATAAGTTACCCGGTTAAAAATAAAAATATATGCTCAAATGTTTTCATATATTGCTTCATGTGTGTTTACATATGAACATGTATGAATTTTACATGAACAAATGTGACACATATGGAAGTATATATGTATTCATGTATGCTAAAAAGAAACACATACATGGTAAAATATGTTATCATACATTTAATTGTATGTCATATATGTTCCTATTAATGATCGTATATTATCCCGTTCTCTTTTTTTTTTATTCATATATGGCAATATATTTTAGAAAGTTTAAACCTAAGATGTTGACATATACCAAACTTTTATTATTGAACCAATTCTAAATGGACCAACATTTTTTAAAATAATCTTCTTAAGACAACATAATTAGCAAAGTATAGGTCTGTTCCACATCGTTACCGCGGGTATCCGTGGGAACCCAATTTACCCGAACAACAATCTACACACAGTTTTGACAATAGTATTGATACTAGGGATGCCGAACGGGACTGGTTTTTACAAATCCCGGGATTCGGGATTTTGAAAATTGAAATCCCGGGATCCCGGGATTTTTCGGGATCCCGGGATTTATCGGGATCCCGGGATTTTTCGGGATTTTTCGGGGTTTCGGGATTTTCTTGTTTCATCATATTTTTAATTTTAAAACCAAATAGCTCAAATAAATCCTACAAATTAAAATAATTCATTATAAATCTACTCATTATTTTTTGTAGTATGAAGAAATAAACAAATTAAGCCGGATTCACAATGCTGGAGTACTCCTCGCTGCATAGTGGAGTATATAAAATAGAGATAGCATGATACAAAAAATATGGAGTACTACAGCATTGTGAATCTGGCTTTAAACAGAAACTCCATTCATAGAAATAAGTATGTAAACATAGCAGAGAAAGCTACTTAAAATTAGTAAAAAAGGTTCCGCGATTAAATCTACTGAAATCAGCAGAACTTGTTTGCTAAACAATTGTTAAATTTCCGACATATACGTAATATACTTATGAGTTAAATTTAAGTAAATTTCAAATTACAATTTACTTCTGAAGAAACTTTTTAACTAGCCGAAACACTGCTTATCTACAAATTTTTAGTTATATTTGTAAAAAATTTATTGAATGCAAATACAAACTACTCTGCCGAAATCATCAGAAATATTTAGTGACTATTAGTTTTTTTAAATCAACTAACATTACATACTATATTAAACACATACCTCTGCTGATTTCAGAAAGGCAGTTTGTGAGATTTTTATAATTTAACAAAAACTTGCTGTTTTTAGTCGGCAAAATTATTTTGAATGAAGTTATGATTTTAGCAAATCAGCAATAAAATAAATAAAAACATATCCGTTTAAAGAATAAATAAAGCTGAATTATGATTTTTAAAAGTTTCACAGCTGAATAAAAGTTTTCAATTATTAAGGTTTTTATTCAGATTTATTCAATCTGTAATCTATTTGAATCTATTACTTACACTCGTAAAAAAATTACGTACAAATGCATAGGTCAAAATTGTGCTGGCGCAAATACATGTACTATTTCCTGTTATTTTAGCAGAATTTTGACCTATTTCTACAGACTTTTTTAGAGAAAATAACAGAAAAATTAGTTCAATTTAATCAGAACGCGTTTAGCGTTTGACTTTTGTACTAATTTTTTTTATAAGTGTATGAATAGGAAAAATTAGTTTTTTAATAACATTTAATAAGATATTAGATTTATGTGATTTTGGTCGAATATAACAATAAAAACAAATACAAAAAGAGGTAAAATATGCCAAATAATGAAATCGGAAATCCCGGGATTTTTTCAAGTCCAATCCCGGGATTTCGGAATTTCTAAATCCCGAAAATCCCGGGATTTTCGGGATCGGGATTTCGGGATCGGCATCCCTAATTGATACTATACCTGCGGGAACGTACATGGAACAGAGCTTATATTGAAAATAGCTTGTTACTGTGTTTTGTAGGATCAAAACCCAACTAAAAAGTTTTAGCGGATTTGTCGCGATAATAAATTAAACATTTTCAGAAATAGAAAAAAAATTGAATTCGAAGTTCATTTATTTGTTAACGATTTTTCTAAACGCGTTAATCTAACATTTAATTTGAATGCATTTTTATCAGTTCCTATTAACCATATAAAATGACTAATAAATTGTCATGAAATCTCACAAAATTAGTTTTGTATGTTTGTTTGAAATTTATTTTATGTATTTGTCATTTTGTTTTTTTATTTTTTTGCTATTAAATTCACTGATTCAGACTTCAAAATCATAATGTCAAATATATTGTATTTTTTTATTGCATATTGTTTTTATTTATTTCGAAATGTTTTATTTAATATTTTGACGAAAATTTGTTATGGTTTTAAAACATAGTGAAGTGTGGCATAATAGAGGATGAAATTTGATAGGTATGGGTAAGATTTCCGTTAAAAATATTTCCACTATATCCATTATTGACTCTTATTACAATTTCAGTTTATGCAATAGATACAATAAAGTTATATATGGGACTGACCACAATGTGATAAATCAGTTAAACTACACCAAATGATGTTAACAAAAACAATGTCCACCATATTTTTACTACAATGGGCGATGCCTTAAATACTCTCTGCGGCCTTCTGGTTTCTTTGACAAATTTTTTTCTATCATTGACAAATTTTGACTTTGGTTTGGCCGCTTTTATAGAAAAGTTAGCTTGCAAACCAGAATGATTCAAAAGTTGAAATGAGTTTAAGGAATAAAATAAAACTTGTTTCGCAAATTGTTCTTTGTAAGTTATGCAAATGTGTATCTTCTTATTTCAGTTAATTTGTTTTAAAGAACTATGAGTCTTTTTTAATTTAGCATTTTCAACATTTTCAATCAAGGTTTTTTAGATAAGTTAAGCAAAATTGCAATTTTATTACTAAAATTTTATTTATTTCTCTACATTTATTGCTAATGAAAAGTCGAGTAGTGATTTTATAAACCATAATAATTTATATGTAAATAACTTTGTATATATCTATAATTGTTATTTAAAAGAAAATGTAATAAAAATACAATTTTTTTATAAAAATACAAAGGTTTTTTGTCTCAAAAATATATGAAAGCCAAGAACGTATAAACATGCATGAGTACAAATATGTCACCACATATGTGCATACACGATCATTGATTTACATATTACCTCAATTTTCGTTAATGTTCATGAAACCATACATGATCATTCACACATATAGATATATGAACAAATGTGATTATTTTTAACCGGGTAGTAGAAAAATTACAAAACGTCTTGTATATCAAGTATACTAGTTTTCAGCAATTTTCTAGTAATTCAGGCTGTTGTTGGCGTTGTCGATATCGACATTTAGGCGTTTTTACTAAAGTCAATATAAAAAAATTATTGCTAAATTTTAGAAGATAGTTCCCCTTAAATATTCTCTAAATTGCAATGGATTTGCGGTGGGAATTATATTTACTTGTAAATTTGAAAATAAAAATACATCATTTTATATGCAGCCTTATTTTTCGACATTAACAACCGCAATACGGCCCATTATTTTTTCAGTATTAAACTAATTTTGAACTAACATTTTACTAATTTATTTTGTTACCAAGATTGTGCTGATAAACACATTTATAGCGTGGACAACAACCAGATAGCAAGATGTAGATGTTGCAGCTTGTCTAGATTTAGTACACAGAAAAAAAGTAGGCATCAACAACGAAACTTGTTTATACAAATACACTTTTAAATTCGAGATCGATTTCCAACAATTGATCGCTGCGCCTAAGAATATAGCTATGTATTAGACCAAAATTTTTTTTGTGAGACCTACAAATCTGCTTCACTTCAGCCTTTTGCGGAACTTTTTAGAAATTATTTTTTACACACATATACACCAAACTACAAGCTTTTCATTTATAATTTACTCCCAAAAAACATGGCCAAGACACAAAATAAAGACCTAATTTAGGTGTTACACAAATAATTTTTGAAAACAAATCGCTACACTCAAAAAAAAAAAAATTCAGTAAAGTCAGCAAAAAATGTTGCTGTGTCAGCAAATTTTTAGTCAGGAGCGTGCTTGCAAAAAAGTTGGTAACTTCAGCAAAAGGTTTGCTGAAAATCAGCGAGCTGATTTTTACCAAAAAAATAGTAATCTTCAGCAAAAGTTTTGCTAACACTTAGTTGATTGCAAATGAAAAAAATCCTTGCTAAAATCACTAAACTTTTTGCTGAATATTAGTAGACTGAAAAAAACTCAAAAAACTTGTAGCGAAATTTTACTTTAGTTAATTTATTTGCTAAAAATTTTAATATAGAAATTGTGTAGAGTTGTTTTTCTTTTTTCTCATTTCCGTTGCTGTACTACACATCCAGACAAGCTGCGACATCTACATTTGTCTATCTGGTTGTCGTCCACGCTATAATTGCGGTTATCAGCACAATTTTTGTAGCAAAATAAATTAGTAAAACATTAGTTCAAAATTAGTTTAGTGCTAAAAAAATATAACTAAAACTTTTGCTGAAAACGGAATTTCAGCGAAAAAATTGCTGAAAACTAGTAAACTTGATATACAAGACGTTTTACTAATTTTTCTACTAACTTATTTTTGAGTGTATTTTCTTAGGCGTAGCAACGAATTGTTTAGTTTGAAATTTTTGTAAATTGTTATTCTTCATATAAAAGTCTTTAAAAATAAAAATTTAAAGTTACATAAAAAAAACACTTTTTTTTTTGAATTTACAAATTCCACTGTTGGTGCATATTTAAAAATTTTTTTGTTTGTATTTACAAAAACGATATAAGATATTTTTAATAATACAAACAGAATTTTGTTAAAAAAAAACAGCATTTCGGAGACTTATAAATACAACCTAGGAAGATTTTTCTATCTGGCTTCCATATACAGTGATGTGAAATATAATAGGGACATTCAATTTCTTTCCTAATTTTATTCCGTTGCCTTTATTTTTAAACATGAAAATAGTGGATAAATTCCCCCCAAAAATGCGAGGAGATTGTTCAGAAAATTTTGCAGAATTTTAACGTAATGTGTTTTTTTATTTTGTCATTTGTTTTAAGTAGACGTGGCTCTTAATGAAAAAAAAGCGATATCGACCTTATATCAAATTACATAGTAAAATTTAGCGAGCACTGATCGGATATATGTATACAAACTGTATATGTTTGGAAATTCTATAAAATTTCCTTAAATCTAGCATTATCTTTATTCTTAAGTGGTATCCAGACTTAAAATGACAGTGATATAAACATGACCAGATTTTTCTTTGTTTTTAGCGATTTAAAAAAAAAAAAGTTAATAAAGTTAAAAAAA
Organism: Leucophora obtusa; assembly: GCA_949987735.1. Classification (NCBI taxonomy): domain Eukaryota; kingdom Metazoa; phylum Arthropoda; class Insecta; order Diptera; family Anthomyiidae; genus Leucophora; species Leucophora obtusa. The sequence goes on along the minus strand of OX465299.1, from coordinate 32,334,402 downwards.
GAAATAGGGTACGTTCGTAAATACAGTAGTTACGCATCACTGCGGCATAATAAAAGTAAACGTTCAAAAAGGCATCACTTGACAGCACTGATTTACGTCAAACGTTTTTTTATGCAAACAATTGACAGTGCTGCCGCAAATTTCTGTAAATATCGCATCATTTTAATTTCTGATGCAAAAGTGCGCGTTCTAAATTTTTATGTTAAAATCATTTAATACAAAAAGAAAACTAAACGTTGGTGTATAATGGAAGAGTAATTATATAAAAATTCTTAATACAAATTTAAATAATTTTTATTTTGTAGCATTTTTTGGATTTTTAATAATCAAAAGTAGTTTCATCTTTCTTTTAATTCTCTTTTTATTATAACTTAACAAAAAATTGTAATTTTTACCATCAAGATTTTTAATAATATTTGTTAATGTTATTTCGAACATGTTTTTTTATTTTTTGCAAAACGTTCTAAAAAGCAAACTCTGTGCAGTTGTTGAGCTGTAGCAAAGCATCTGCAACAGCTGATCACTCATCAGCAACAAAACTTGGCATAACTGCCGCAGTGTTGCACAAATTTACTGCATTTACGAACGTACCCATATTTTGTAGCACAGCTATAATTTTATACGTTGTGACAATACAAACCAGAGTTGCCAATCTTTCTAAAAAAAAACAGATATTACGTTAAAATTCTGCAGAGTTTTTTTAACTTTCTCCTCGCATTTTGGGATCTTTAAAAATAAAGGCAACGAGAATTAAATTAGAAAAAAATTTAATGTCCATATTATATTCCACATCACTGTATAAAACAAAAGAACGCCAAAAAAATATATATACCCAGGTAGAAATTGCGTACGTTACAAAAAAAATTGTACTGGGAGAGCACTGTTTTTTACGAAATGCCATTACTACTTAAAACGAGCTTTGCCAGTACTGTTTTCTGAAAATTAACGAGCTTTTTTAATTTATTAAAATTAACATTTTAATTTCACAATTTTCTTGAGCGTAAGGTTTGTTTTTTATTATAAAAAAGTTTTTTATTTTCGATATTTCGCTACTCCATTGTTCTATATGCTTTAAGTTTCTTATGAAATGAACTCTTAATATCTTAGTAAATTCAAATTGAAATTCATTTTCATTTAAAATGTTATAAATTTACATCGAAACAACAGATTATTTTATTTTCAAATTGAATATTGGGTCATATTATTAAAAGTTAGCCAATTCTTCGAAGTAATTATTTTGGTTTAGGAATAACGTACCACCAAATTTATCCATAGGCTACCATAAAATATAAATGAAAATTAAAACAAAAAAATTGTCTACCCGCAAGCAGACTATAAATGCAAATAGAAAGACTAATATTGTGTAATAAATAACTTAAAACCCTAATAAATAATTCCCCCATTAGTGAAATCTAGTTTTTTATTCACTATTTACAAATTTAAAACACTTTTAAACGATTATTTCATGACATTTAATTTTATTAAAAACGTTTCATGTCAAATTTATTATCACAATTTTAATGCATTTTTCCCTTTTTTTTTGTAAGTGAAAGCCCAACAATAAAAGATTCATTTGAACATATCTCACTTTCAAAATGAAAATCTCTCCAGTAATGATTTATGGAAAATTATTTGAAATTTAATTTTATTTTGAATTTTTTTATCGATTATTCCTAAACTATACTATAGCTCGTATAAGTACTGATTAATGTGTAGACACTTTTTTTTGATAAAATTACTAGATTTGCTTAGTTCACATGAAACCGTACGTGAATCCCCCATTATTTTTCAGTACAACATTTAATAAAAACAGAAATACGAAAATTTTTATCCAACTGGACCTAATTGCATCAACTTTTAAATATTAAGATATTATTTGATACAATAATGTCTGGTCAAAATTCGGATTAATTTGTATATAATTTAAAGCAGGGATCGGCAAACATTTACAATCTTATTTTGTGCTTGTATGAGTGAGTTGCAGCCTCTCACTCTCAATACACTGACAAAGAACGTTTGTATAATAATTCGAAAATTTTAAATGTTTATAATGGGAATATAAAATAAAAATTTAAAAGCAAACAAAACTACGAAAACAAATATCAAAAAATAACAACACAAAAAAAATAAAAACAAAAAAACTTAAAAATAAATTACCAAAAAAATGTAACAATAAACATTATGCAGAGTGTAAAAAATTTGGCAAACAAGCGATGTGACAACCTACTTCATTGAAATCTTGTATGCGACTGATTATTTTTTTGTTCTATGTGTGAGCTTATGTAGGTGTGAGAGAGCGCCCATGGGCATAGGCGATGCCGACCTCTGATTTAAAGTAATTAAATCCAATTTTATCCACGTAGATACAATTGTATTCACCATTTTTTGGATTAAATTGTATCTGATTAGTTATTCTATTCTATCAAATTAGATATATCACCATATCATCTTTTTTAATCTGGAGCCTACATTTTTTTTAATGACTCGCAGCCAAATATTTATTTAAATTTAAAGAAAAAACAAATGCTATTTAGTTTTCTTACAACATATGAAATAAATAAATACAAAAATAATAAGAAAATTCAGTCTTGGTTAGAAAGTAAAAAATCAATAAAAAAAACACCTGGAACAAAATAATAAATACATTTAGTAAAAATAAGCAAAATAGTATATAATCCAAATTTTATCCGCTAAATTTATTGCTTTTTGTAGAGTTTCGTTAGTAGCCGGTATATCCACCATTAGTTTTAGCAATAGAACGAAGACTTTTGCCATTTTCTTTTAGAATCGAAGCAATTTTTTCTCCTTCGAAGAACAATGACTTTTTCGACCCATCAATGATTTTTATTTATTTTTTTTTTTATTTCATTATGAATAAATAGAAACCACAATAAAGTAACTAGCATTACTAAAAAACAGAGCAGACTGCTAAAATATTAAAGAATTAAACAATGTATTTATTATATTGACCAAGTTCAGAAAGCGCACCTATACAAACCTGGCACGCAGTAAAAACGGGGAAGCCCCAGGCATTGCCATATTAAAATTATTTTAATAAAAATAATTGTCATGTTTACTTTTAACTAAATTAATTAAAATTAAACATAAAGAAATAATAAGCAAGTGTACTTATTTTTTTTTTACCATACGAGTAAGTACGAAAAAGAAAGGAACAAAATACACTCTGTATAGTGGTGTCCTCCAACATTGTGAATCTGGTTTAACTCAAAAAAAGTCTTGGGAAGATCAAAAATGTTGGCCATCGTAAACTTAAAAAATTGTGAATTATTATGGGCTATAAAATATAACTTATTATAGTTACAGACAATTCCGCCTAAACTTGTTCTAAACAAATTTAAAGTTGAATATGTATTTGACTAAAACGAAAGGTTTTTTACCTGTGCAGTTCTTAGGACTTTTTTACCTAAGATTTTAGATTGGGCAGCTAAAAATGTGGAAATGTTCGATTAAATGAATTTAAATCGAAATTCAGTCGAAAACGGAGGGTGCACCGCTAGGAATGCTCCCTTGTAAGCAAAGTATTTTTTACTCTTTTTGGCATTCAAAATATAGAAGAACTTCTTAGGAAACTTACAAATTATGTATGTACATATTCCAAAAATTTGTATACCTCTGATTTTTTTAGATAACAAAATATTTTAAAATGCCGAATTATTCCTTTTTCAAAGCCGGAAAAATGGAAAAAACGGTTTATCGAATTGTTCGTAAACCGGCTTTGATGACACCAATTTTTAAGTAAAAAAAAAAACTTACATTGACTTTATTAAGCGCCACATGTCCCTTGCCATACATTGAGGATGATATATCTGATGCAGTTCCAGCTTGTGGAGGATTCGTTACATTTTGCGATTTTGTTTGCTGATTAACACTCGTAGGATAATTTCCTTTTGTATAGTCTTGCGAAGCTTGAGAGAGAGCATCATAATTTGTTGAACCATAACCAGTATTATATGAAGGTTTTGGGAATTGTCCACCCGAAGCTGTATTAGCAGCTGGAATTTGCTGTAAATATTAAATTTTGTATGTGATTCTTTTAGATACAACATTATTTAAACGATTTTTAAGGATATATTGGGACTGATTGTTGTTGGCGTTGTTAATGGCGAAAAATAAATATAATCCTTCCTGCAAAGCTATTGAAATTTAGAGCTAATATAACAAGGGTGGGCAAATGCGGTACTTGATTATTTTAGTGCGGCCCTTGTTAAAATTCGAATTTGGGGTTTCTTATTTTTAAAATTTTTCTTATATTTTCGATTCGCAATTTAAAAAAAAATTAATACTCACGGTTTTTATTTAAATACAATAAAAAATAAAAACATCGAACTAGAGGCTGAATAAAAAAATTAATTTAAAATTTCTTTAAAAATAATAGTTACTAAGTTAGGGCCAGTTTTATAGTCAAAAACAAGATCGATTTGAAAATTTCTTACTTAAGAAATACCTGAGAAACAAATAGATCTTAGTTTGGACTACCCAGCTAAAAATCGACATATATGAATACATACAGGTTAAATGTATGTTCATGCATGCTCATAAACATGCATTCATGTGCATACATGGATACATAAATCTCCATACCAGTGTTGCCACTTCTTGAATAATTATTCAAAAACGGGACTGTTTACACATTCGTTGGATAATTTTTGAATAATGATATTTTTGTGTAGTTTTCGTGTAATTTAATTTTTTATAGAAATTTCCGTAAATTCATTTCCAGAGCTTTTTAATAATGAAATGAAAATTAGTCGATATTTCGATTAAATGAGTTTGTGAAACATTTACCAAAAATTTCTACTTTCCGACGAATTAATTCGTAAATTTGTTCAAAACTAACCCCATTGAAGAAGAAACCAAAAACATTCCCGGTGTAGAAACGGTAATGACATATCATTATTTTTTGGACTACCAGTAATGACACCCACTTACCTTCTGCAGTATTTGAATACATAATAATGAGTTACTGATAATGAATTATTTTTATCATTATCAGCAAATTTTATAAAAACAAAATACAATAAAAAATTTTTTTTATATAATTTATTTTTTTGAAAATCTATTTTTAGACTCATTATTTTTGTCAGTACTGGTAAGGACATAGGTAACGATATATTTTTTAATTTTTCGTATGCTGATGTGTAACCATAACTCATTATTTTTCACGACATCGCCATATAAAGGTAATAAGAAATGTAATAACAAAAGTAACTAGTTACCATTACCACATATCTGGTAATGATTTTCTACACTGGGTTGTTCTATACTTAATTTCTATTTTTAACCCCGTATATTGTTCATGTTTTGCGAATATAGTGTTCAAAGTTCATGTTAAAAAAGTACTTTTCTCTTGGGTGGTAAGATCATTTGAAAATGCTCCGACATAGTGAAATTTCCATGATCAGAGAAAAATGTTTTTAACTCAACACAGTGGTTCAGATTCAAAATATTTTGAAAATAATCCAGCACTTTAGAAATAATTAACCTAGAAAGATTTCTTTTAACTGTGAACGACACCATATAATTCACTATTTTTTTTTTTTTTTTTTTTTAATTTATTCACCATTTTGTAATTTGAAAGCCTAGTGGCCAATTAATAAATTACAATATTCCACTCACTTAAGATAATCTTAATTTAGAATTTATAAAACCCTGATAAGAAAATATATTTATTTGCTACTCTAAAAAATATTATAATTATTATTTTTGATATCCCAATTTAAACGAGAAAGAAATAACTATTGGCATTATGAACTATGTTGTAATAAAAATTATCAGAAAGATAAGAAAATTGTAGTTATTGAAAATTATTCAAAAGCCTCCCTTTATAAGTATGATCAGTACAATTGAAACGCCTTAAGGACGCTGGCAGTGCATTAAACAACAAGACCACACGCCTTTGAAAAGATCGACTTACCCAAGGAGTATTGAATGGTACAATTAGACGATTAGACCTAGTGGATCTGGTAAATCTAAAGAAATTAAATATAAACAACGGGCAATTTGTACTAATAACACGATAAAAATATAGCAGGAGACGTATTTTAATAAAGTCATTAAATGACGTTCCAAGAAAACGATTAACGTGTTGTGTAATATGTTCACGAATTCGCACTGAATATATATATCTTATCACTCTGTTAAAGAGCAACTGAATATCCCTAATGTTATAACCCCAAGTACCAGAAAATACCTCCACACAATATAAAAATAGTGGCATTATCGTACAATGGACAATTCTTTCCTTGACATAAACTGGAATAATTAGATTCGTGTTATATAATCTCCTCAATATAAAAAATACTCTTGACGTAAGAAATCTAATATGATATTCAAATGTCAAATTACAGTCAATAACTACGCCCAAAATTGATAAATGGTGTACAAACTCAATATTAGTATCATTAATAGATAAATAAATATCCTGAATAAAATTGTTCGAGGTCGAAAATAACATTGCCTTTGTCTTCATTGTATTAATGGATATATAATTATCAACCATCCAATTTGAAATACAGTTTGTTGAATAATTTATCACCGCTTGAAATACATCCAAACTATCCTTCCTACCACAAAATAAAATTTGTATATCATCCGCATACCCGAAGAGATAACACCTCCCAACATCCAGTTTAGTAAAAAAATCATTTACGAACATAGTAAACAAAAGAGGACCAATAACCGATCCCTGAGGGACACCACTTATGACTGGTAAAATATCAGAACAACCAACTCCCGAGGAAACAAATTGACCACGATCTTTGAGATACGAACAGATTAATGAAGCTGCTGTTCTCGAAAAATTATAAACTTTAATAAGTTTCTTTAAAAGTAACTTATGACATATTCTATCAAATGCCTTAGCAAGATCTAATGACAGCAGCACACACAAATATTTTGTATTCACATGACTTCTTATAGTATCTGTAAGTCCCACCAAAAGTGAAGTAGTGCTATGCCCCTTACGAAAACCAAACTGACAACTGCTCAAAAGATTATTTTGATCTAAATATTGAGTTATCTGATTCTTCATCAGTCTTTCCACAACCTTTGACAATACCGGTAGAACAGATATTGGTCTCAAATTATCCATATCATTGGAAGAGCCACGTTTTTTAATTGGTCTTAAACGTGCTATTTTCCAAACATTTGGAAATGTAGAGGTAGTTATAATTGTATTAATTAAGTGAAGAATATGCGAATCATAGTATGGTAAAATTAATTTTAAAAATTTTAACGTGTATCCATCACACCCTGTTGCATTAGATTCAATTCCATAAAATTGTTCGAATATTTCACTCAACATCACACATCTGAATGAAAAGCCTTCATTCGAGCATAAAATTTCGTTAAAATCAAAAGGCACTTCCTCATTACTCTGATTAGCAGCAAATATCTTATTTAAAGCAGCAGCATCAGTATTATCCCCATAAGACTCACTTTCCATAACACCATTATCTCTTAAGACTTTCCACATATTTTTAGTATCAAGATTCTCAAAAAGTTTGCTATGGGCTTTACGTTTCTCCCTCCTTATTAACGATTTTGCCTTATTTCGTAATCTACAATACTTTCTCCAATTATCATCAGTCCTACTACCCTTAAACGTTGCATACGCTAAATCTCTTACAGAAATGGCATAAGTTATATTCCTTGAATGAAACCAAGTATCTCTTTTGGGTTCAACTCTACGTCTAATAAAAGGTACCACTGAATGTGCTGTATCTAAATTATTATACAAAACACTGAGTTGATCGTTTACATTTGATGTAGTATAAAGGGTTGAAAAATCAGCAGACAACGCAATACGCTCCAATGCAGAAACATCAACGGCATTATAATCATAGTATTCAATTATTCTATCCACTCTAAGCCTGAAAATATATTGCATTTAATTTTTCTTTAGTTAATAGAATATTTTTTTCCAAACATAACCAATATTTTTTATAAAAATTGGCTTTGATTTGGCTCTGCAGAAAACTGGACCAGGTTATTGAAAAAATGCAAAATTTCAGGCAGACTTTCACAATGCTCAAGGGGGTCTGGTTTGGTGGCAATGTGGCTCGACCGGAAAAACTTAAGATCGAAATTTCTTTGACTTTGAAGCTAAAAATTTCATAGTAATCCAACTAGCCGGTAAGAAATCACTATATTATTTCCAAAATATTTTGACACTGCCCTACCAGAGCTTTGAAGAATTAATTCTTTTTTGAATGAATTTACTACCAATCGAATTCATTTTCTCTAGAACTGAATGAATTCCTTTTCTTAAGTAATTCACTGAATTCGTTCAACTGAACGCGTTCATCAAACAATAAATCCAAAGAATTAAATCCATTGCAATAGTTCTCTTTATTAAATCAAATGAATTAATTCATTGGTGAACGCGTTCAATTTTATAAATCGAACTGAAAAAAAGTGAACTAATTTCCTTACTGAATTAATTCACCACAGAATTTGTTCAATTTCATTTTCGTTCAGTGAATTAAAAAAAATAAAATTACGTTCAGTGAATTAAAAAGGAAAAAAATACGTTCACTGAATTGAAAAAAAAAATTACGTTCATTTAATCGAAAAACAAAAATTACGTTCGCTGAATTCAAAGCCTGTTTTCTGCCGTTCAGTAGAAGAAAACCTTGTATTGTAAAAACGTATAAATGAAATATTTCATAGTCAAGCATCTACATTTTACTGGGAAGCATAAGTTTTCAAAATTAATAGTTATATTTTTTCCAAATTCATCTATATCTGTAAAGTTCTTATTTTTAATAGGCAAAGGCTTTATTTTTAATCATGTAGGTTGATAAAGTGCATCGGATTTCTGTAACACTTAATATACATATATATGTAATTTGTTTATTTTTACTAGTGAACGCTGTAAAATTGCTTAGTTGCAAATCTTATTTGTAAATAAATGTTTTCTTCTACTGAACGGCAGAAATTAGGCTTTAATTCACTGAACGTAATTTTATTTTTTTTTTAATTCACTGAACGAAAATGAAATTGAACGAATTCAGTGGTGAATTAATTCAGTAAGGAATTAATTCACTTTTTTCCGTTCGATTTATAAAATTGAACGCGTTCACCAGTGAATTAATTCATTTGATTTGATAAAAAGAACTATAGCAATTGAATTAATTCGTAACAAAATAAATCGAACGAAAACAAATATGAATTAATTCCATTCAATATATGGTGCTTTGTGAATTAATTCATCGAATTTTTAATTCAGAATTGAATTAATTAAGGAATTAATTCTTCAAAGCTCTGTGCCCTACAACGTGCAGAAGAGTTGGTCTAAATAGCCCCGTATATTATTTGGAAAAATATAAAAAAAATTTGATTAACTTTTTTGTGTAATTTCATACAGTTTTGGATAATTTCGGACCTACAGCTGTGTAATTTTTTTATTGACTGGTGGCAACACTGCTCCATACATGCATCATATATCACACATGTACACTAGAGCGTACCACCTTACAGGCAAAAAATAAAGTGCGCCGTACACCCTCCAATATGAAGTATTTTTGCAAGGAGGTTTAAAAAATTTATTTTTTTTTGCCGAACGTAGGGGTCGCCATTTTACATTTTTCGTTATATCTTTGGCATTTACAGTCGGATCTTAAAGTATGATTCATCGATGTTTTTCTCTCGAGGAGACCAGTGTTCTAAGGGCATTTTGAGCTCAAGTATCCCGTTCTAGTAATTACCTACCAGATCTCAGTTGCTACCACCCTAATGTACAACCCTAATGTCAGAAAATTAAAGCTCGCAAAAAATCATTAAACTTTTGCTAAGGAAGTTTTTCGCTAAACCCAGTAGAAATTTTTTTCATATATTGGTTGCCGAACGTAGGGGTCGCCTTTTTAATTTTTTTTTTAATTGGAATTTTACCACCCAGCTAAAAATCGACATATATGAATACATACAGGTTAAATGTATGTTCATTCATGCTCGTAAACATGCATTCATGTTCATGGGATCCCGCATGATCCCAATGTTGAGTACCCGAACACAGCTAAAAAGTATTTGAGAACAAGAAACAAATAAATGCTTCACTCAATACAAAACAAGAAATAACTGGTATTGTGGTTATGAATAAAGTGAGTGCGTTGAAACAAAACATAACAATATGAGTTACACTTCTTCTCTTATTTATACCAATAGTAACAGTTATGTATATGGTATATTTGTTTTGGAAATACTTTAAGATATACAAGTGCACGTCTTTAGTACACATGTCTTCTTGACTTGTTGAAAACTTATAATAACGAAGACTTTTTTTATAAATGAATCGAAAATTGCCAATCTTATGTAATCTTTGTTGTTTTCATGTAAAATACCTTGCTTTTTTATTGTGAACACAACCTTTCACTTGTTACAGACGTATTCTGTGGAAGTAGGCGTTTTTAAACGCCCATCTTTCGGATATTGGTATCCTGTTTTCACTTCATACACCACTCATTTTTGGCAATTTGCGTGTTGATACACCGCCATCGACATAATAACTCAAAAAAAAAATCTGGTTCAGCAAGTGAGGTTCAGCTAATTGAAAACCATTGGAATAAAATTAATCGTAAATAGAGAAAATTATTTTAAGATAAGTTTACTATTTTATTGGATCTTTTGAGAAAAATTAAAATTTTTATAGAAGATGAGTAATTAAAATTTATTCAAGAGTTGAACCAAATTCAGCTTAGCAGTTATGAGAAAAACCATGGAAAATGAAATGTCTGTATGTTTATGTAAAAGTGTTCTTATATTATTTATTTAAAAACAAAAATAATTAAAAAAAAAACAATTTGCGTCAAAATTGGATTTATTGCTAAAAAAAAATGCAGTAAAATAAAAATGGGTATATTTCCTATTGTGTTTTGTATTCCTATATGGTTATTAGGAACTATTTTTAATTCTTAAATTTTAACTCATATATCGTTCTTAGCAACTATTTTGTTAGTTAAATTTTTACAATATTTTCAACTAAAGAAGTTAGTCATATACAATTAATTTTATTAACTGAAGCTCAGTAAGGGGTATTTCACCTGACACTCAGTTAAAAGTTTAGTACATAGCTATAGTAACTGAGAAATTTTTTCGGTGCAGTATAGCTTCCTGCTTTTCTTCCTAAAACAATAATCTTCAACAATTTGTGTGTTTCATTGAAACTATGCTGAGACTGTTTCAAAAAATTTAATTTAAATACGAGTTTTGAAATACTACACTTAAAATAATACGTCAGTAGAAAAATCTGTCAAACCGGTTTCATTTCGATTTGACATATTTTTAACAAATTTTTAGTTGAAACACTGATTTTAGTTATCTATATTTAACTAGTTTTGAGTGTTAATTTTCAAAATTATTTATAACAAATTTTTAAGAACCCATTTGTTAAATTTTACAAATTTTATTGTTAAACTATAATATTTTCATGTTTCTGTTATTACCCAGTAGTTGGCGCCACCAATGTATCCGAAATTTTAAAAATGACGCTATTTCTTTTCCTCCCGATTTTTTAAAATGGCAATACATATATCGAAAACTAAGAGAGATAGAGCAAAATTGATGAAAATTTCGACTACCCCTAAACATGCAATACCCCAACGAAAGGGGTTATCTCTATCCAAAAATTGGCCTTGGCGGGGCCTTGGGACCCTCGCAAATTTTTAATAAAAATTTTCCACTTCATAAAATGATCCATATCTCGAAAACTAACAGAGATAGATCAAAACGGACAAAATGATTGCTCCATTGGAGTACCCGCATATGCCCTCACATGATATCTGCCTCAGTATAATTACAGATAAAACTGTAGTTTAACAAATTTTTTACTTAAATTTAGATTTGTTAAAATTACCAAAAAAAAAAAGTGTTAAAATCAACAAATTTTATTTTAAGCCAAAAAACAGAAATAAATTTTTCTGTTCAGCCGACAGAATTATTATTTTTGTTACATTTGCTTTTAATAATATTCTGAGTTTGCAAATAAACACTTACGGTGGGTCTCATACTGTAGGTTTAACTTTAACTTAACTATAAACAAAAGAAAATGTCAAAAAAATGTACACGAAACAACTACACATTTTTGGGTTAACTATTAACCTAAGTTTAAACCTGCAGTATGAGACCCACCGTTAAATGTTTTATTGTCATTAGAAATCATAAACACAAAATATCGCAGTAAAAAAATTGGAAAAAATGTTTTACAAACTACTTCTTTCACTGCTTCACAAGTATCCGTTAGTGTATTTTTACTGATTTTTTAGAAGTTATTCTGAGCAACTTCAAAAAATCACTTCTTTCATTGCTTCTAAAGTATCCGTTAGTATATTTTTACAGCTTTTTTAGAATTATTTCTGAACAAAATCAAAAAAATTACTTAATTATTGCTTCTAAAGAGTAATTGCACTAAAAGTGATCGTAAAAAGTGATTTTGGTATCATTTGGCATTTCCAAACGGAGGGTCCCAGGTTCGATTCCCGGCGGGACCAATATTTTTTTATTTTTTTTTTAATGTTTTTTTATTCTATTAATTTTTTTTATAATTAATTTGTTTAAATTCAATATTTTTTTAATTTTGAAATTGTTAAAAATATGTACATATATATAAAAAAAATTATGAGACCTGTGAAGATAGTACTGAAAAAAATATTGAATTGGAGTGCACCTTTCACACTTGTTTAATAAGTACTTTTATTGAAAAGAATAAGGAACAATATCTCGCAGTACCAAAGTTGTGTTTTTATGCCAGTCAACTTTCATATCAAAGAATAGCTCAGCGATAGAGCCGTAGACTAGCAATCGTGAGGTCGCAAGTTCGATACCCGGTGGCGCCAATAAAAAAACTTTTGTGAAATAAAAAATATAATTTTTTTTGCGAAAAATTGTACTGAAAAATGTTGAAGTTGGAGTACTCCTCTCCTATGACAACTCAATGTTAAAATCATTAGTGTTTATGTTAAAAAAGATGTACATCTAGATCATCAATTGTAGTGCTTTGTCTACTGCTTCGGCATCTCTTTTTTTGCTGGGTTAGAGTTAAAATACTACGAACTAAATCCCATGATGAGATTAGTAGGTCCCATGTAGAAATTTTAAAATAAATCAATGAGTGATTTTAAAAAAATCTAGATATTTTTGTTTTAATACTGAGTAATCAAAGGATTTAAGTGAATGGGAAGTCCATTCCAAAGTCTAGATACTCTAACTAAAAAAAAATGTTCAATGCTCGTGTTATAAACTAACTCAGGATTACGTTCGCACTGTGATAAATGAAAGTGTTCCGCAACACATGATGGTATCCCCGTTGTCATAATTCTGTGCAATGATAATAGAAGCCTAATTTTAACAAAGTCATAAAAAGTACAATCAATAAAGTTTAGGGAATAATTAGATACAGGGTCTGATAACTTTAGCCCAAAAATATACCTTAGTATCCGGTTATATATTAAGCGCAACCGCTTCAAATTAGTCCTTGTTGTACCACTATAAACATCTAAACAATATAACACGTGATATCAAATATATTTATAAAACGAAATTGTTAATATAAATGTATATGGTTATATAAAGCTACACATATAAACGTTTATAATTATATCAAGTCATATATGATTATATAAAAACTTTTTTAATCTGGATCAAACAAAAATTTTCCCATTAAAAAAGACATGATTGGAAAACTAAGGCAAGAAATTAAGAGGTAAAAATTGGATGCATTCAATTTAAAACGAGTAAAAAGGTTAAAGTCGGGCATGCCGACTATACAATACCCTACACCAGTGTGGGTAAAAGCCAACTAATGTTTGGATCCGAAATTCGAATGGGTTAAAATGGGGCTTGTGTCAAAATTTTCTATAATGTGAGTCAGCGAACCAAATTTCATTAAAATATCTTAATATTTGCGACCTGGAGTTTGTAACCAAGCCAATTTTGGGGGCACTAGGTCTAAACATGGACCGATGTTCACCAAAATTAATAGGCTTCGTCCTTGGGCCAACATAGGTCTGTGTACCAAATTTCATCAAAATATCTTAATATTTGCGACCTGCAGCGTATAAACAATATCATTTTGGGGGGACCCTTATATGGGCACTAGGTCTAAACATGGACCACTGTTAACCAAAAGCAATAGGCTTCGTCCTTGGGCTGATATAGGTCGGTGTACCAAATTTCATCAAAATATCTTAATATTTGCGACCAGCAGCGTATAAACAATATAATTTTGGGGGACCCTTATATGGGCACTAGGTCTAAACATGGACCGGTGTTAACCAAAATCAATAGGCTTCGTCATTGGGCTGATATAGGTCGGTATACCAAATTTCATCAAAATATCTTAATATTTGCGACCTGCAGTTTGTAACCAAGCCAATTTTTGGGGGACCCTTATATGGGCACTAGGTCTAAATTTGGACCGATGTTCACCAAAATCAATAGGCTTCGTCCTTGAGCCGACATAAGTCGGTGTACAAAATTTCATCAAAATATCTTAATATTTGCGACCTGCAGCGTATAAACAATATAATTTTGGTAGGACCCTTATATGGGCACTAGGTCTAAACATGGACCGATGTTCACCAAAATCAATAGGCTTCGTCCTTGGGATGATATAGGTCCAGGTCTATTTGCGTCCAGTAGCGTATAAACAATATAATTTTGGGGGGACCCTTATATGGGCACAAGGTCTAAACATGGACCGATGTTCACCAAAATCAATAGGCTTCGCCCTTGGGCCAACTTAGCTCTGTGTACCAAATTTCATCAAAATATCTTAATATTTGCGATCTGCAGCGTATAAACAATATAATTTTGGGGGGACCATTATATGGGCACTAGGTCTAAATATGGACCGATGTTTACGAAAATCAATAGGCGTCGTCCTTGGGCCGACATGAGTCGGTGTACCAAGTTTCATCAAAATATCTTAATATTTGCGACCTGTAGAGTGCGCACAAGAATGCATGGACAGACAGACAGACAGACAGACAGACAGACAGACGGACGGACGGACGGACAGACAGACGGACATCGTTTAATCGAAATAAAAAAAAATTCTGAGCCGATCGGTATACTATAAGTTGGGTCTAGGACCAATATTTTTTGGTGTTACAAACATCAGCACAAACTTATAATACCCTGACCACATAGTGGTGTAGGGTATAATTACAAACATCAGCACATACTTATAATACCCTGACCACATAGTGGTGTAGGGTATAAAAACAGTTTTGAATTTTGAAAAAATAAAGTGTTAAGAGATGTTTAGAAATTAAACCTGAAAAAGAAATGATATTTAAAAATATGAAATTTTATTAGTTTAGTGTCCAACCGAGTATTTGTTTCGAAGTTCGGCGAAAAAATGATGTTCGACCAAAATTACGTTTGGTGTGGGTGAGAGAAATTTCATCTCAATACGACCAGCCGATAAGAAATGGCTGAATTATTTCCAAACACCCCGCCGTGTAGTGAACAGCAAAAAGAAACAGCTTTTGAACTTTTGTTTTTCAATGCAGTGAACGTAATTTTTTTAATTCAATGAACATAATTTTTAGTAGGTTTGAGGTAAATTTTGTTTTTAGCATACTGAAAAAAAATAATTAAATTTATCGAATTCAGTGGTGAATTAATTCAGAAAGGAATTAATTAACTTTTTTCCGTTCGATTTATAAAAGGTTTTTGCCTTTACATTACTAATAGTAACGGTAACCTCAGTGTTGCCACTTTTTGAATAATTATTCAAAAATCGGACTGTACTCATTCCTTGGATAATTTTTGAATAATGATATTTTTGTGTAATTTCGCTTTTTACTAAAAAAATTACTAAATCCCATGCTTTCAAGTCCAACAATAGATAAAATGAGTTTGTTTGTGTAACATCTACCAGAAATTTCCAGTTTCTGCTGAATATTTGTAAATTTTGTCAACACGAAACCCTATTTAGTTAGAGGAGGTCAAACATGTTGTTTTATATTTTATTTGTATATAAACCCCATATTTTGTTAGTTTTTTGAGAAAATTATTGCGAAACTGAATGCAAAATATTTATTTTTGTCTTAGGTGGCAATACCATTTGAAATTTGGAAATTTTTTATTATGATTAAGACTTTTTCATGACTGAAAAAAACTTGTAATTTCCAAAGTTTTTGTAACAGTTACTGGGCTTTGATCAGATAAAAATTTTCTTACAGTAGCACACTTGAGCAGATTTAAATATCTTTAAGTAATTCATTAATTCGTCTTCGTTAACATGCAAAGGCTATTTTTATTACAAATGGCACTCTACAATTGACTTTTAATATGACCTTTGTACGTAAACTGTATCTAAATATTAACCCATTTTCTCCAAATTTAGCACATAATATAAGATTGTAATTCAAACACCATTTGCCAACTTTCTGCCGAATATAATTTTGTGTTAGGTTTTTAAAATCTGTAGATATATCGAAAAATGGCAAGCTTTCGAAATTTTCACATTTTAGAGGTGACTTTCTTTGGAGCTGAATGGTAGTGCTCCTGTTGCGTCCATGGGTTCGAGCCTCAAAACTTAAGCTCTATGACATTGTGAAATTACATAAAAATCTAACCAGCCGGTAAGAAGTGGCTGAATTATTTCCAAATTATTTCGACTCTGCCCCACTGTGCGCAGGATATTAAGTTTTTGTGTAAGCACTAAACTAATTTTGAACTAATATTTTACTTATTCATTGTGCTACCAATATTTTGCCGGTAACACCTTGCGAAATTTCTTGTGTCTTCCATTTCGACTTTTAAACAAAACGAGTTTTAGTGATATAAAAGCAATATTTTGTTATTTCCTTTTTTTTAAACTATCTACAGCATTTATATTCAATCCCAACAATAGACATTTAAGTAATTGAGATACAATTTTTTTTTTATTTTATTTATAATTATTTTTACATATTTTTTGATTTTTAGTTAAATCATGTCGACAACGTGGAAGCAAGGAGATTATAAAATAAAAAATAGTATACCAGTCTCTCAGTTAGTGAGACAAAATATATAAAATTTCTGGACATTTTTATATTTTACAAAGTTTCCTAAATAATTTCAAAAGAATCACAAAAACACAATTTTTAGACTTAAATTTTCAGCAAAAAAAAATAACTACTTTCTCCACAAATTTTTTTGAGTTTTTTTAGTCTACTAATAATCAGGAAAATTTTTTATTAATTTTAGAGGGGATTTTTTTCATTTGCAATCTACTAAATAAGCGTTTGCACAAACTTTGCTGAATTTTCTGATTTTATTGCTCGCTGATTTTCAGCAAAACAATTTCGCTGACATCAGCATTTTTTCTGCTAGCACCCGCCTGTCTAAATGTTTGCTGAGTCAGCAAACTTTTTGCTGAAATTTTTTTAGAAAATTTAGTAAAACATCTTGTATATCAAGTTTACTAGTTTTCAGCATTTTATTTTTGCTGAAATTGTGTTTTCAGCAAAGGTTTTATCAATATATTAGGTCCATTCGATTACTTTTCTCAGTCAAGTCCAGTAAGAATTACTCAGTACAAACTTTCAGAGAGTAAGACAAGATTTACTCTCAAAATAAAATATTCCCAAACATGTACGCGAACAGAAAATTTGCAACAATTTGTACACACAGCTGATTACAACACCAAATATACAAATAAATTTTAACTGGTCGCTATGAAAGAAGACAATTTTTGATGTTAAACCTTAAGCAGAACATTTTTAGAAGGTTTTCTTATCTTTTCCATAATTTATTTTGAAAGTTTTACTGCTTTGCATTTCCATAAAATAATATAATTGGAAAATATTTTTTTTTTATTTACCATAAACAATCATATGTTTTCGAAACATGTTTTTTTCTGCTTGCAAATTCTTACTGGCAAAAATTTATCCAGTAAAAATTTGCAAGAAAAAGAAGAAGACTTAGAAACTCTCAAAAATTTGTACAAATTTGTACAAATTATCCAGTAATCGAATGGACCTATTTTCAGCATATAGTAATATATTTTTATTTAATATTTTAAAACTTATATATCGGGAAATAAGCTTAAGTGACAAAAATAACATTTTACAGGAGAAAGCGTTTTATATTTTTTTTGTTTTTAGTCTTACAAGAGATCAATTTTGATAGAACTTGGATATGTTGAAATAAAAAATAAAAACTAAGAAATAGTTTTTGCTTTTTAGCTGCCTAATCTCACTTTTAGGAGTTAACCAATTTTAATTTTTCCCGTTCTTTCATGATCGGTCCAAAATTTAATAAACATATTAAGTGTCAAATCAAAGAAATTTGAATGACACATCCAACGGTGTATAATACATTCCCGAGCGTTTCCAAGTTTTTATGTGGTTAAATAAAGAAAAATTATCTTAAGTGACACTTTGTGGTTACGAAAAATGTAAACAAACTATAGTTTGTAAATATGAGTTGGCACTTAAGAAATTTTTGCCTTTTGCTTAAATTTAGGGAGATGATGCAATTGATTAAGAACTAGAAATTTAATTAAAAAACGAAAATCGAAAAACATGTCACTTAGCTTTTTTGGCGGTTATGGCTCTATATATTAAAAGCTTTACGATGTCACTGTAATGACATTTCCGATCATAATTTTAAGCCCTTTTACAAAATCTAATTCGCGTTACATTAATTCCACAATTATAAAAATAAATAAATTATAGATAATAAAGTTTGCAAGAAATAAAACTTTTTGTAATACATTTATATTAGAATTTTTTAATAAGTTCAACTCAATTGTTTAACTTACTGGATAAATAGCTGGTGTACCATATTGAAAACTACCAGGCATAACATTACCACCATAGAAGTATGCATAAGGAACATTAAGCATAGGTCCACTAGAACCAGCTTGTTGCGACATCGTACTGGAAACCTACAAAAAAAAAATTTTTTTTTTAATTTTAATACGATTTCTACTCTTTAAGATTTGGTTATTAACTTACATTACTAACAGGGCTGGAATTATTGTCAGTTCTTGTAAAACGACCATCGGTCATTGTTGAATACGCCACAGAAGCTAAATTATCACGACCGGCTCCCAGACTTGTTGGGGTGTAATTAAGATCATAATAACCTTGCTGTAAGTTGAAAATATTTAATTACCAATTAATTTCTGTATGTCGTATAATTAGAAAAAATTTTTTTCAAAAAATTCGATGCAATAGGGGGATGTTGGATAAGAGGATAAGCTTATTATGAGACGAAGTTATATGAGAATAGGTTCAATGCAATACAATAAAACATGAAAAGATTTGTGGCCCAGTTCTTACAGATATCGTTAGTATTTCACTTTATATGTTTCAATATTTAACCTATAAAATGCGATTACGAATTGAAAAGTTTTCTGTTTTGCCTAAAAATTATTCAACAATTATTTAGTAGAAAATAATAAACAAAAATTGGAAAAAAAAATTTTAGGGTAAAACATTTTTGAATTAAAAGTGAATAAATGTCGGTGTGTAAAATGTTTTTGAGAAAAGAAAAATATATTAAAATTAAAAAACACGTTAAAGGTGAAAACCCACTTCTGTGTTGGAAAATTTTTTTATTTTGAGGAGAATAAGTTTCTTTTTTTATTACAAATTTTGAAAATAAAAATATGAATGTGAAGAAAATATTTAGGTACATCTATAAAGAAATGTTTGAAAATTAAAAATTTTTATTTGAAATCAAATATACAATATGGTGAAAACAAATATGTAAATGTTTTTTAGGATAATTTCTGAAGAACGACAAAAAAAATATTTGAAAGTTGAAAATCAATAAGGGTATTCATGTCAAAAATTTATTTCTTGTAAAATTGCGAAAGTGTAAATTTTTCCTTAAACATAAAAACAAACACAAACCTGACAATTTCGCAATACTCACTATCAAGTCTAAAATTTTGGTCTGGCAAAAATGGAAAATTGCAACTTTTAATAGTATTGCCATTATTTATCAAAATTCAAAAGGAATAAAAATTGTATACAAAAAGTACTAAAATTATGTAAAAAGTCCTAAAAGTAGCAGTACTGTATAAATATTAAATTTGGCAGCACTTTTTTCCATGTGTTGTTCTTGGAAGTAAAAAAAATAATTTATAAAAAGCGAATTTTATTTTATACACCAAAAAAAATATAATAAAAAATATAAATAAATAAAAACTGAACTTGAATCACATAATACAGTGTTGTTTTAAACGGATAATATAGTGTTTGTGGAAATTTTGCTCCTTTCAAATTTTAAAAGGGGCGCTTCGTCGCATTTTTGCAGGAGTAAAACTTTTGACGTGAATACCCATAACATAAACAAATTAACTGAAAAGTCGTCAGGTGAAATGAAAAACAACAAAATACTCAAAAACAGTTTTATTGAAAATTATAATTTATTTTGTTAAAAAATGCATTTTTTTTTTACTTCTATAATAAAAAAAGTAGTTTCATAAATAAAAATGTTTTTTTATTTTTTTATAACCGCTTGCATTTCCAAACAAAATTTAATCGTTCTACAATCAATATTATCCTCTATAAACGAATTTGTTAAAATGCCTATTGACGTTTTTTCTTCTCATGTTCGTTGCTTTCAACTGACGCTGTGAAAAGTTCTTTTCAGTTGAAAATAAATTTTAGTTTGAAAAATTTTAAAAGTTGAAAATAATATAAAAAGTCTCCGCTAACTTCAAAATTTTTCAATAAAGTGATACGAAACTAAATAAGGTTTTCCGAATAAATATAATAAATTATAATAAGCATAATTAAATATGCTAACATCCCAAAACTTAACTAATAAATTGTGAAAAATAATTTGTTGTAGACTTGTCCCTATCCGGATTTTATTCTTGCCTAACAACATCATCAAGGAAGGACGATTTAAAAGTTTCTAGAATTTTAGTTTTCTTTATCAACAGTATAATACAAAAAACTTTTCAATATAGTCTCAAGAAAAATTAAAATTTAGACTAACTTAATCTTAAGAAATTTAAATGGGAAATAGTTGGCATGTATGAGAAATTTGATTAGGTGGATAATGTGAATCTAGCAAATAAAGTGTAATTTTTTATATATTTTTTGCTTGTATTGTGCTGCATTTCTCCATGAACTCACCACATGTGGCACTCTCTGTTGCATCATTTGTAAATCCTCATAAGAATAAACTGGTTGCTGATAGTAGGGCAATGAAGTCTGAATATATTGACTAACCATTTGGATATTGGGTACCATTCCACCAGCACCACTACCAGCGCCGCCTGCCCCACTAGCACCTGTTGGTACACCACTAGCCGAGACACCACCACCAGTCTTATTCGACGTCGATGAAACACTCGCTGAAGCAGCCACCACAGAAGATGAATTAACACCACCACTTACAACACCAGCTGAGACTACACTACTGCTATTAGCATTTGTATTACCACTATTGCTATTGCCACTGGCATTGACTCCACCGGCCGACTGAGAAACCACATTTGATGTGGAATTACTTGCGACACCACTGCTGCTATTGTTATTCAAACTACTGCTACCACTGTTGTTAGCTAAAGAAGAAGATGGAGTGACATTTGAATTGCTTGTTAATGCACCTAAATGTGTGGATGAGATCATACTATTTGTTACAGCATTACTGGAATTAACACCGCTTGAAACGGAATTTACGGCAGTTCCACTATTACTAATAGCGCTATTTGATGAAGCGCTATAAAATAGAAAGAGATCATGACAATTATAAATTAATTTTAAAGTTCTATTTTTTAAAAACTTGTTAATACTGTTAGAAATCAAACAACTAAAAAAACGTTAAAAATGTTTTTTTGCTTACCTTTCGTAATGAGATGTATTTGAAGAGGCCGAGGTATCCTTCAATTTTCCACTTGTACTAAAGTTACTGTATTGAGATGATGCCGCACTAGAGCTACCAGTGTATCTATATAGGAAGGAAATAATATAAGTTATTTGAAGTCCTCTCTAATTCCCACATTTTTTTTATGTTAACCCTTAAATGCATGGTGTAGCCATTTGGCAACATACCGGTTTTTTAATAAAAAAAAAACCCCACTTGATGCACAAAACTGCATCCCTTCTGTGCATAGTGTTCCAATAGTTGCCTTTTAACAAGGCAACATTTTTTTCCAGAAAAGAAAACGCCATTACATAGGGGTTACACGATCAATTTTTGCCTTTCAAGTTTCAATACACTCACATTTTTTTACTAACACACTCACATTTTAAAAATTGAACAGCAACTTGATATCAATTTTTGCTTTCAAGTTTTGAGAAAACTTGTTTTGAGAAAACTTGACGGTCAAGTTTTAAACAGCTGATCAATTTCTTGTAAATTTGTTTTTCTTTTTACAAATATTGTGCCGCAATAAAACACGATTGATAAAATACGGAATGTGAATATTTCGGTATATCGACGAAATGATTTTAAAATAAAAATAAATAAAAAATCAATTTCTGCTGACATGAAAATGTCTGTGGAATATGTGAAGAACAAAAATAGTAATTTCGAACAGCCTGCAGTGGGGAAACAGCCCACAGAGGCGAGCATTTTTAGTTCTTATTTACTTGACAACGGCATCTTGAAAGCAAAATTTACTATCAAGTTGCATGCAGCCTACGTCACAGCTTCAAGTTCAACTGAATGTGACAAGCAGTATGTGTTATCAACTTGAAAGCAAAATCTTGATCGTGTAACCTCACTGTTATTCCATTTTTTATGAATATTTTAGATTATACCCTTATTTTAAACTTTATAACAATAACAAAATTGTGACAAAACTGAGGTGAATGGAAATTGTAATAATTTTGGTATTCTAAAAACAGGGGTATGGCATCACAAAAAAAATAAGTTATAAAAATTTGTTATCACTAGATGACACTTTGTTTAAAAAATTTACAATTTTCTTTTTTTATTTAAATAATAACAAACAATGAAGCAAAAAAAAAACAAACGGATATCTCAAATTTTATTATTTAAATATATTCCGCACTTGTTTTTTCCTTATTTTGAGCAGTTTTCAGCAGTTTTTAAATATAGGCTCACTCAGCTGATACTAAATAGCTGCTTAGGTAATACTAAATTACAGCGCCCTCTATCGGTGAGTAGTGTAAGTTTTGATTTCCTCTCTCTATAATTAATAGTCTCTGTCTAAAAAAATTGTCACAGAAAAACCTTGGCAAAATAGTCATGTAATACGTAGAGATAGGAAAACAAAACTTAGACTACTCACCGATAGAGGGCGCTGAAATTTAGTATTACCTGAGCAACTATTTAGTGTTAGTTTAGAATCAGTTGAGCATATATTTAAAAACTCAAAAACTGCTGAAAACTGCACAAAATAAGGAAAAAACAAGCGCGGAATATATTCAAATAATAAAATTTGAGATATCCGTTTGTTTTTTGTTTGTTGTTCGTTATTATTTAAATTTAAATAAAAAAAAAAATTTTTAATTTTTTGAACAAAGTGCCATCTAGTGATAACGATGTTGTTATAACTTATTTTTTTGGTGATGCCATACCCCTGGTAATACGAAGCACATAACATCAAACAATTTTATTTGTAAACAAATCAAAATAAAAAAATTTAATATTTTTAAAAAATTTTATAATTTATTATAACAAAATTGAAATGAAAGATGAACTAATGTTAAATAAAAAAATATGAATTTTTATCCCGTATTGTACGCGGTAGCCATATTTAGCCCAAAAATTTCACGTCCCGAGTAAAACGGGTTATATATTATTTTATTTTTATTATTTATTTTATTTTATTATTTTATTAAATAATAATACAATTATGTCTCGTTATATATTGCTTTGTATGGCACTATATATAATAAGACATATCTTTTTACATATGTTGTCATATTTAATAAGATCTCACCCATGGAATTGAAATTGTAAGACCAAAAATAGCCCAGTTTCATGTTTAATTTAAGATTTTATCGAAATCAATGGATTTTTAATTGGAAAATATTCTTTTACAAAAACAAATTTTGATATAAAATTCAAGTGATTTAAAAAAAAACATGAACACGAAAACTGGCAAAATACTTTTGTATAAAATTTGAGTGAAATTATCTGACGGTTACCCATACATTATCGACGTTGAAAATAGTATGTTAAAAGAGTTAACACTTTATATGGGATTTCGTACCATATATATATAGCAACAAAACAAGTCTATTGATTTAAAAAAGAAACATTTATTTCCCCTATATAATTTATGTTATAGTCTTGCTTCAAATAAACTCTTAATATCTTACGGTGGGTCTCATACTGCAGGTTTAACTTTAACTTAACTATAAACAAAAGAAAATGTCAAAAAATGTACACAAAACAACAACAATTTTTTTGGGTTAACTATTAACTAAAGTTTAAACCTGAAGTATGAGACCCACCGTTAGTAAATTCAAATTGAAATTCATTTTCATTTAAAACGTTATAAATTGACATCGAAACAACAAATTCTTTTATTTTTAAATTGAATATTGGGTCATATTAATAAAAGTTAGCCAATTCTTCGAAGTAATTATTTTGGTTTAGGAATGACGTACCACCAAATTTATCCATAGGCTTGAAGGATATCAAAATATCCTATGAAATTAAAACAAAAAAATTGTCTACCCGCAAGCAGACTAAAATTGTGTAATAAATAACTTAAACACCTAATAAAAAATTCTCCCTATTAGTGAAATGTAGTTTGTTATTCATACATACACTATTTACAAATTTAAAACATTTTTAAACGATTATTTCATGACATTTTTCTCATTTTTTTAAGTGAAAGCCCAAAAATAAAAGCTTCATTTGAACTTTTCTCACTTTCAAAATGAAAATCTCACCTTTAGTGAAAAATCCAGTAATGATTTATGGAAATTATTTGAAATTTCATTTTATTTAGAATTTTTTTATTTTATGGATTATTCTTAAACTATACTATAGCTCTTATAAGTACTGATTAATGTGTAGATACTTTTTATGTATGCAGTTTCACATCAAGACTCACAAACTTATTAGATTTGCTTAGTTCACACGATACACGAAACCTTACGTGAATTCCCCATTGTTTTTCAGTACAATATTTAATAAAAACAGAAATACGAAAATTTTTATCCAACTGGACCTAATTGCATCAAATTTTAAATATTAAGATATTATTTCATACAATAATGTCTGGTCAAAATTCGGAAAAAATTGTATATAATTTAAAGTAATTAAATCCAATTTTATCCACGTAGATACAATTGTATTCACCATTTTTCGGATTAAATTGTATGTGATTAGTTATTGTATTTCATCAAATTAGATATGTCACCATATCATCTTTTTTAATCTGGTATAATTTAAAGTAATTAAATCAAATTTGATGATGATTAATAATCGGGGTACCCCGATTAAAAAAGATGATATGGTAACATATCTAATTTGATGAAATACAATAACTAATCAGATACAATTTAATCCGAAAAATGGTGAATACAATTGTATCTACGTGGATCAAATTGGATTCAATTACTTTAAATTATATACAATTTAATCCGAATTTTGACCAGAC
Source organism: Leucophora obtusa (assembly GCA_949987735.1). Classification (NCBI taxonomy): domain Eukaryota; kingdom Metazoa; phylum Arthropoda; class Insecta; order Diptera; family Anthomyiidae; genus Leucophora; species Leucophora obtusa. The sequence continues at coordinate 32,308,841 of OX465299.1, read as the reverse complement.
ATTATTGTATTAAATAATATCTTAATAGTCCAATTCCAATTTGATCAAAATTTTGGAATTTTTGTTTTTATTAAATATTGCACTGAAAAACAATGGGGGATTCACGTAAGGTTTCGTGTATCGTGTAAACTAAGCAAATCTAGTAACTTTTAGAGTCTTTATGTGAAACGGCATACATAATAAGTATCTACTTATTAATGAGTACTTATAGGAGCTATAAGCTGAATTTTGTCTCATGCCTATCAACGTTAAATCTTTAAAGCAAATCTACGTTAAACCGATTGTAGTATAAAAATTTTTTAAACAGGTTATGTTTATAAATTTTCCGTTATACGGGAGTGTTCTGATTCACACGATGAACAACAACATATCATTTTATGTGAAACCGAATAATTTTATGTGGTTTCGTTTTTCAGAACACCCCGAATAATCGAACCTACGTCAGCAAAAGTTCCTAGGAAGTAACGCGAATAAGTTACGTTAGATGTGAAAATGTATAAACGTTGAGTTTTCAACGTTGATAATTATCGTGTTGAAAGTTAACGTGCATACGAAAAGTAATGTGTTAGTTTTTGTCTTAAAAGCGTTTTTATGCACTTTGAGGGTTTTTATGAGTTAACGGATATAGTTAAGTCTAAAACACAGCTATAGTATAGTTCAAGAATAATCCATAAAATAAAAATATTCTAAATAAAATGAAATTTCAAATAATTTTCCATAAAACATTACTGGATTTTTCACTGAACGTGAGATTCTTATTTTGAAAGTGAGAAAAGTTCAAATGAAGCTTTAATTTTTGGGCTACTCATTTTAAAATGAGAAAAATACATTAAAATTGTGATAACTATATGACTTGAGTTTTTAATAAAATTAAATGTCTTGAAATAATTGTTTAAAAATTTTTTGTTTTAATTTTCATTTGTATTTCATGATATCCTTCAAGCCTATTAATAAATTTGGTGCTACGTTATTCCTAAACCAAAATAATTACTCCGAAGAATTGGCTAACTTTTATTAAAATGGCCAAATATTCAATTTCAAAATAAAATAATCTGTTGTTTCGATGTAAATTTATGACATTTTAAATGAAAATGAATTTCAATTTGAATTTACTAAGATATTAAGAGTTCATTTAAAACAAGAATATACCATAGATTATATAGGGAAAATAAATGTTTCTTTTTTAAATCAATAGGCTTGTTTTGTTGCTATACATATCTGGTACGAAATCCTATACATAGTCTGACTGCGTATGTTAAGTATTAACTCTTTTAACATATTTTCGACGTCGATAATGTATGTGTCATCTGTCAGATAATATCACTCAGATTCTATTCAATACCGGTTTTTCGTTTTCATGTTATTTTTTTAAATCCCTTGAACTTTATATCAAAATTTGTTTTTGTAAAATAATATTTTTGAATTACAAATGGATTGTAATTGATTTCGATAAAATCTTAAATGAAATTTAAATTGAACATGAAACTGGGCTATATTTGGTCTTACAATTTAAATTCCATGGTCGAGATCTGATTAAATATGACAACTTATGTAAAAAGATATATTTAGATATTGGGTGATATAAAATTTTTTCTAAAGACGAAAATTACGTCTTATTATATATACTGCCATACTAAGCAATATATAACGAGACATAATTGTATTAAATAATATAAAATAATGTATAACCCGTTTTACTCGGCTAATTGTCATAAAAAAAATAGAATACCATAACAAACAATTTTTTTCGTTAATTTATAGAAAACACCCAGGTAGAAATTGCCGACGTTACAACAAAAGTTATACTGGGAGAGCACTGTTTTTTACGAAATGCCGGTACTACTTAAAACGTCCCAGGTAGAAAAATACAAACGGCACAATGTTGGCCCGGTATTGGAGGCGGTAGTACATGTACTGGCAATGCGTCGGATTTTTAACTTTGACTGTACTGGCATGTTGTCGAAATGATAACACCAATAAACGCTTGGCCGTTGTTAGTTCCAACGTTGGCGCAGGCTTGGGATTTTATTTTTTTGGTATTATCCCAGTACATTTAATAACAAATTTAGTAGTTTGGTAGAACTTTACTGACCTCTTAGTGTACATCACAAATTTTTAATGTATTCTTTCGAAACTTCACAAGAAAAGAATGGCGATGTCTCTCTTACATAAATAATTGTGTAATAGATGTAAAAATACGTAAAATTTATAAAATTTTTAATTTTAACAAATTAAAAAAAGCTCGTTAAATTTCAGTAAACAGTACTGGCAAAGCACGTTTTAAGTAGTACTGGCATTTCGTCAAAAACAGTGCTCTCCCAGTACAACTTTTGTTGTAACGTTGGCAATTTCTACCTGGGACGTGCTTTGCCGTACTGTTTTCTGAAAATTAACGAGCTTTTTATAATTTATTAAAATTAACAATTTTATAAATTTCACATCTATTACACAATTATTTATGTAAGAGAGACATCGCCATTCTTTTCTTGTGAAAATTCCATTAAGTCTCAAGACATTGCCAAAAAAAATAAAAATAAAAAAAATCTGTGATGTACACTAAGAGGACAGTAAAGTTCTAGCAAACTACTAAATTTGTTATTAAATGTACTGGGATAATACCAAAAAAATAAAATCCCAAGCCTGCGCCAACGTTGGGAAATAACTACGGCCAAGCGTTTATTGGTGTTATCATTTCGACAACATGGCAGTACAGTGAAAGTTAAAAATCCAGTACCAGCATTTTGACAAAAACAGTGCTCCCACAATGTTTTTTGTAACGTCGGCAATTTCCATCTGGGAATCTTCAGAAAATCTAGAAAATCTACGATAAAAAATTGTATTTTATTAAATTTTTGTTGCTCCTGAGAGCAAATTATTACTAGTCAACTATGCTGCGCCTGTGTGATAACCTAGAGCCAGCGATACCCACTGGAGAAAATTCCAAATCTGCAAAAATCTGCCCTTTAGGACTATTACAGGATGCGTACAGATGTCTTCAGTACAACATCTCCATGAGGAAACGAAGGTCCTTACAGTAAGGGAACACTGTCAAATGATCACGAAGCAGTTCCTGCTGGGATGCCATCAGAGGGGCCATCCGGGGGTTCTAGCATTGCACGGAGATATAACCCCTTCAAGGCATTTAAGAAAGGACCTTCGCATCTTTGAGTAAACAACCCAGCATTACAAAAGATATCCTCTGGACGAGACATCCTATAGGGCAAGTCTCAACGATATCCATCGGGACACGGTAAATGACGCCACCAATTCTTACCGGATGAATATCGTTCTTGGAGGTCGGTCATCGCCCACCGATTTCAGAAGACGAAGAGAAAACTCTGCGGAGTACAGCAGTAATGCTCGCACAACTGCGATCGGGATGGTGTTCACGCCTCAACTCATACGATCCCACAATCCCAAACGCGTGTTCCGCATGCCAAAGGGGTCCGCACAATGTAAAACACCTTGTTGGCTGCGGAGCAAACCCCACTCATCTAGATCCCACGTTATTATGGAATCACCCGGTTGAGGGGTCCCGGTTCCTGGGTCTGGATCTAGGCGAGTTAGCAGAACAGGAAGAAAAAGACTAAACGGACACATACATATATACTTTAGATGCCATTACTGCAACAACATCATCGCAAGATCGACTACCCGTGCTATAATGGTCAATAGAGCGTACCACCTTAGAGGCAAAAAAAATGCCGCGTTCACTCTCGAATATGAAGTATTTTTGCAACGAGGTTTCAAAAAAAAAAAATTTTTTTGCCGAACGTAGGGGTCGCATTTTACATTTTTCGTTATATCTTTGGCATTTACAGTCGGATCTTAAAGTATGATACATCGAAGTTTTTCTCTCGAGGAGACAGGTGTTTTGTTCTAAGGGCCATTGACCCTCAAGTATCCCGTTCTAGTAGTTACCCATCAGATCTCAATTACTACCACCCGAATGTCAGAAAATTAAAGCTCGCAAAAAATCATTAAGCTAAGGAAGTTTTTCCTTAAACCCAGTAGATTTTGTTTTATATATTGGTTGCCGAACGTCGGGGTCCCCTTTTAATTTTTTGTTTTCATTGGATTTTACCTTTATAGCAAAACACTGGTCTCCTCGAGGCAAAAAATCGATATATCACACTTTAAAATCCGACTTTAAATGCCGAAGCTATAACGAAAAATTGAAAATTGCCTTGCAAAAATGATCCATATTGGAGGGTGTACGGCGAACTTTTTTTGCGGTACGGTCTAATGGTCAACAATCCGTTCCCATATTCTAATACTCGTACAACGATGTAAACATACCAGGTTTATGAGTTTAATGTCAAACTCCATACATAAAAAATATGGTTTGTATTTATACAAAGTTTACAAGGAACTTACGATTTTATATGAAAACCCCTAATATATTTACAAAAAAATAAAAATTTACATACCCTGTGTTATTAGATAAACCAGTGTTTCCATAAACACTTTGGCTAGACTGGTAAGCATTTTGTTGCGATCCATAAGCTGACGACAAATAACTTGAATTTGTATTTGCCCTGTGTTGTTGCAACACAATCGTTTTTGGGTGGAATGATTAAAAAGTAAAACATCAGGCAATTTAAAAATGCATTCAATTAATTTAGGAAGTGGTAGATGGTAGGTGTTAAAAGGCATAAGGAAATAAACAGAAACAGAAAATGCATCAAAAGGTTAGTATACAAATTTTAAAATTCAATAAAAGCATTAATTAAAAATTCAAACATTTCATTGAAACAATCTTTGGCGGAAAAAATGTACTTACGTTGCAGGATTACTGCTGCTACCACCTACAGAAGGAATGTTTTGTGTAGAACTTGACCCACCACCCACACTACTTGAGCCTGTAACATTAGAGCCACTTTGTGTACCGGTAACAGATGGTTGTTGTTGCTGCTGTTGATACGATGCCATCGAATTTTGTTGGTATGAACCATAGGCTTGAGGTTGATATGAATTTGCAACAGAGGACTGTATTAAATAGAAATTAAATAAAATATGATATTTAGAGAATCTCATAGGGAAACTGATTGTCATAAGATATTATTTACCTGTACATTTCCATAAGTCGAACTATTGTAGCCTTGTGAGGCCACTGATGGTTGATAGGCATTTGAAACTCCTTTATTGGATACAACATTGCTATTTTGGTAGGAGCTTTGGTAAGCTGCATTGACGTTGTTACTTTGATTATAGGGATCATTTTTAGTTAATTGATCCAATGCATTGGACCCCGTCGAACCCACAGCTGATGTTGTACTAACACTACTAATTTGTTGCTGTGGTTGCTGCTGTTGCTGGGAAGCAGCGCGTTGTGTATAGCTAGCTGTTAAAGATTCAGTCTAAAGCAAAAGAAGAAAAAAAGTAAGGCAGGAGGTTTTGGTTACAATTTAGAAAAAATATATGAGTAGAGATTTTACCAAATGCGAGTTGGGTAAAACATTTGTTAAAGCAGATTGCTGTTGTTGTTGCTGAGCTACCGTTTTACTTTGTTGCTCATATGGTGAACTAACATCTGGCGGCGATTGCACCAACGATTTTTGTTGTTGCTGCTGTTGTTGGCTTTGTTGCTGCTGTACCTCTAAATTTACAGAATTATTGAATTTTTCAGATAAATTTTCAAACGAATCATCTGTACCAAAATCTAAACCACCAAATTGTACATCCAAATAACCAATGTTATTTAATGAATCACCTGGCATTTCAACCGCACTTGCAGGAATCTAGGAAAGTAATAAACAAAACAAGTGTCGCATGTTTTTGTGACAAAGAAAAAGAAAAATATATTTTTTGCGGTGAAATGAAAACTGATTTACGAAAAAACTGAAGTGGAATATTTTAGAGCAAAAAAGAAATGGATAAAACAAAAAATTTAGTTAAAGAAAATAAACCAAAAAAAAAACAATACATTGATTCAATTTCTTTAAGTAAATTTTATGAAAAAAACAGGAGTGTTATATATTTAAAATCCTCAAAAAAAAAATATATATATCCATACAGTATAGACATTTCTACAGGGATTGCTTTAAAAATCGAAACATGAATATAGAAATTGCATTTTAAATTGAGTTTAAATCCCAATGTTTGTAGTGTTTTTAAATCTAGGTAACACATCATACTACTATGTACGAGCGATCATTTCAGATTAGGCTTTCAAGAATATGGAACGATCTACCTCTATACCTGAGAGGTTTTGCTTTTTCACCCCAGGTCTTTAGGCGAAAGCTTAAGGATTATGTAGCTATTCATGAGTTATAGCTTTTTATTTGTGCTACTATTTTTATCTCTCTCGATCTTTTCTTTTTTTATTATCGCTGCACTTAGGAAAATCTGGTGATTGTATTATTTTTTTTTAAATATCTATTTATATTATTCAAGATAATGTTTTCAGTATTTTTTTTATATGATAGTTTTACTGTATTTTTTACTTATTTTTTTATTATTTATTTTTATTATTATTTATTTTTATTATTATTTATTTTTATTATTATTTATTTATTTTTATTATTATTTATTTTTATTATCTTTATTTAAATTATTTTTTTGTAGTAGCTTTTATTAATCATATATGGCACCAGGGCTTTGGTTATGTAATTTGAAGTAAATAAATGCTGTATTTATTATTAAAAAAAAAAAAAAAAAAAAAAAAAAATTAAGAGTTATGTAGGTATAACCGCCCAGGTAGAAATTGCCGACGTTACAAAAAAAATTGTACTGGGAGAGCACTGTTTTTTACGAAATGCCGGTACTACTTAAAACGTGCTTTGCCAGTAGGTACTGTTTTCTGAAAATTAACGAGCTTTTTATACCCTACACCACTACGTGGAGAGGGTATTATAAGTTTGTGCTGATGTTTGTAACACCAAAAAATATTGGTCGTAGACTCACCTTATAGTATACCGATCGGCTCAGAATTTTTTTTATTTCATTTAACGATGTCCGTATGTCCATCCGTCCCTCCGTCCGTCTGTCTGTCCATGCATTTTTGTGCGCACTCTACAGGTCGCAAATAGTAACATATTTTGATGAAATTTGGTACACCGACTTATGTCGGCCCAAGGACGAAGCCTATTGATTTCGGTTAACACCGGTCCATGTTTAGACCTAGTGCCAATATAAGGGTGCCCCCAAAATTATATTGTTTATACGCTGCAGGTCGCAAAAATTAAGATATTTTGATGAAATTTGGTACACCCACCTATGTCGGTTCGGCCCAAGGACGAAGCCTTTTGATTTTGGTTAACACCGGTCCATGTTTAGACCTAGTGCCCATATAAGGGTCCCCCCAAAATTGGCTTGGTTACACGCTGCAGGTCGCAAATATTAAGATATTTTAGTATTTGACCATGCTGACCCACATGGTACCGAGAACAAAACCAATAGATTCTAGATAGAATCGGTCCATATTTGGACCTATCGCCCATATGGGCTATATTTACGATTTTCTCTTCTTTTATAATTTTATAGAAAATTTTGACACAAGTCCCATTTTAATCCATTCGAATTTCGGATCCAAACATTAGTTGGCTCTTAACCAGACTGGTGTAGGGTATTGTATAGTCGGCATGCCCGACTTTAACCTTTTTACTCGTTTTAATTTATTAAAATTAACAATTTTATGTATTTTTGGATCTATTACACAATTATTTATGAAAGAGAGACATCGCCATTCTTTTCTTGTAAAGTTTCGAAAGAATACATTAAAAATTTGAAAGGACAGTAAGTTACTAGCAAATTACTATATTGGTTATTAAATGTACTGGGATAATACCAAAAAAATAAAATACCACGCCTGCGCCAACGTTGGGAAATAACTACGGCCAAGCCTTTATTGGTGTTATCATTTCGACAACATGCCAGTACAGTGAAAGTTGAAAATCCGACGCATTACCAGTACATGTACTACCGTCTCCAGTACTGGGCCGACATTGTGCCGTTTGTATTTTTCTACCTGGGCGTGTTTGTATGGAATGTTTTAGGAATATCATAAAATAGTTTAAAAAATTTTATATTTTGAAAATTATTCTTGGAAATTCCCCCTGATTATGTAAGGCGTTAGCGTATTTAGTAAAAATTTTTCTGGCGAATCTAATACAATTTTGATATAATATAAGTCTTACCCGACTGTTAAATATTGCAAAACTATTTGTTCCAACGACTTTGATGTAAAAAGGTCTACGCCCACGCCTTACATAATCAGGGGGATTATGTTTATAAATTATACATTGGCCACTTCGTGGTGATAGTGCCAAAGAGTATACATTACTAGAGAGATGATCCTTCCTATGACTCTCTTATGTTTGTAGCGAACTCGGCGAGCAAATGAAACCCGTTTGAAAACAAAAAGATGTTAGCACTGTGAGGGGAAAAATGTGATGACGTAAAATTTCCTTTTTCATTTTTCTTCTATGAAATGAGTGTTGTCAACCTTTAAGACAACATTATTAACAAAATGGAGTACACAATTTATACAAAACTTGATAAAATCCACGAATTTTAATGAACGAATTTTTATCAAGTATGCTTTCATCGTTTTCCCTACAGGAATTTTTTGTGTATAAATTTTATACTCTCCACGTAATACCTATAATTCTTTCAGCGATTGATTTTGAATTATTTTAAAATTTTATTGCATATTTTATTTCATTTGTAGACACTACATTATGTTTTTTTTCCATTTCTAGCGATTTTCATATTAAATTTTGCATTTTTCGGCAAAAATGCCAACATAAATACGGGAAATTTAATTATGAAGCATTAGAAAATTAACTCGTTCCCCTTAAAAGCATCTAATTTCCCCTAAATGTTCCCTGCATTATAGTAGGAATTTCTTCTTATTTTACGGTCTTTGATTTTACACAAGCAATCATTTGCTCGTGCCCGAGTTCGCAAACAAATAAAAAGAGAGACGATTGAGTGTGACAAACGCTGATAGATACCCTCTGAAAGAGCACAATTTTGATTTTATGAGGTCTAAACCTTATTCCGATAACTAACAAACGAATTGAAAAATCCATATAAAACTTTCACAAACAGCGAGATATATTATTGATGTAATGAAATATTTGATTATGGCTATTTCGATATTTTAAATTACCTTAGAAGGTGGAGGAAGTTTAGCACGTGTCCGGCGTACTTGTGGTTGCTGTCCACTATTTATCTGTGACGTTGGATCCGATGTTATCGCCGTCGAAGATCCCGTACCGGCTGCACTACCAAATACATTAGCATACGATGTTTGATATTGCACAGTAGCCGGATTTTGGGCGTACGTAGGCATTTGCTGTTGTTGCACATTATTGACAGCAGCAGCAGCCGCTGCTGCAGCCGCGGCGGCTTGTGCGGCTGCATTTTGCGTTGCCAACGAATTGAAATACTGTGATTGCTCGGCGGATAATGTCGTCGAAGGCTTGAGTTGTGGCGCAAGATGTTGTTGCTGCTGCTGTTGGACTTGTTGTACCAAATTTGCTGCTGCCGTAGCGGCATTTGAAAATGTATCGACTACGGCACTGCCGTACGGTGAACTACCCAAGGTTGAAGACCCACTTATATTCGAGCCAGAGTTTAAGGTACTGCCACTACCTAAAACCGTGGATTGTTGTTGCTGTTGCATTTGAGGCGTGCTACTTACAGCAGCACTATACTGCATCATAGGTGTAGTTTTGGCCGACATCAAATTACTACTTCCACTGCTATTATCGTCTACCAAGGAATTTAAATGTGAACCCTGTGACTGTGATGTAGACGTGTTGCCAATCACTGAAGTGCCTAGATGATGTTCCAGACCCGGTGGCGCCGAAAGTTCATTGGTTCCACCCGCTGAAAGTGAGTTATCACCACTGCCCGCTAAACCACTACTGAGAACACTGGCAGCCGTCTGATTGGGCAGATTACTCGTTGTGAACACTTTGCTATCCTTGAGGGAACCGACATATTCTTCATTATCCCAATCTCCCCAAGCATCGTCTTGTGTCTGTTGTTGTGGTTTTTCGGTACTTTGAGCAATGCTATTGTCCCAAAGTTCGACTTCCTGGTGATCGTCATTGGAATTATTGTAACGGGATCTATATCCGCCATCGCCTCCACTGCGATCCCCACGACCACCAGCGCCCCGGCCACTACCCATACGACCACCACCGCGACCTCCTCTGCCTACGTAACCACCACCACGACCGCCACCACCACCGCTTACGCCCCGTCGGCCGTCGCCACCACCACGTGGACCACTGCGATAGTTATCGTTGGCACGATCATCACGATCCCCGCCACCTCCTCGAGAATTACGTTCATTTTCTCGGGCCTCTCTTCCGCGCCCTAGAGAAATTATTAAAAAAAAATTGAGATAAAAAAATGTAGTAGCTTAAATAAAAACATTGAAGGAAACAACAATTAGTTTGTAAGAATTTTAGTAATAGATATGTTTATTTACTTTTTGGGTAAAGTTCGGGAAAATGAGAGTTAACAAGAAATACTCTCACGAAATGACAAAAATGCACAAAAGTAAACGAACGCGAAAAACCATATTTGAAGCCCGAAAAACAAACGTCAATAGATTTATGCATTATAGTTCGTTTTGGTGAGCGCTCTTTCTAGTTCTTGTTCAATTTGTTGTAAAAATCTAGATAGCTTTTCTAGTTAAAACCCTTTTTAAATCAAAAATTTAATAAAAATTTCCTTTTTAGGCATTTCTATTTACAAAAAGGAATACATAGTTTATTAAATTTGGAAAAGATTTTAATATTAAGCAAAAGTTTCGATTTATTTACATATTTATCTCTTTAACACATTTAAACAACCGTCTTCAAAAAATTGTCGGTAATTTTATGGAGTTGTAAAATCACCCATAGGCTTTTGCAACTATTATACTAATTTTTGTAAATGATAAACATATTTTCTGAATGAATGAAATGATCGATTGAACTAAAAGAGTTATTAATTGTGAACTAGGTCTTTGGTTCAAATCAGTGAAGAGTTCAATTGAACTAGTTGCACCCAACTGATGATATAACAGCTGATTAAAATAATTTACCCAAATTTACACGAAAAAAAAGTCTGGGCTTTTTCGTGCGCAGGATCCCGCGGGATCCCAATGTTGAGTACCCGAACACAGCTAATGCTAGAAGTTGGTAAAATTTTTAAGAGATTTGAAAAGATTTTCCTAATTTTCTAAATGTTTGGTGAAATTGTTTTGAAAAAGTTAAATAAACTTTATTTCAGTTTAGTAATTCGAAATTTATAAACTTTTTTTTTTTATGAAATTGAATACTAAATTTAATTTCAAAAGATGTAACGAAATTTTCATGCGATATACACTTTAATTGGTATTTCCAAACTGTAAGTTAATATTTCTTTATATTTTTCAAATATGAATATATTTTATTCTAAATATAAAATTTGCACTTAATTTCAGCTTTGTATGTATATTCATGTTTAGTATTTTAATGTGTTTAATAAAAAAATGTACTTACAACCACGACTGTCGGAACCTCCACGTCCACCACGGTTACTACTGTTACGATTGCGTGATTTTTCACGCTTGTCCGTATTTGCATTGCCATCGGCCCAATCACCGTCGCCGCCGCCACCATTTATATCTTGTGCAGCATTTGCAGCTTTATTCTTTTTCTTCTTTGAAGATGTCTCAAATGCGCCCTAAGTAAAAGAGTTAAAAAAGTATTTAATATCTATCCAATAACATATATCCTAATCTAGTTTTCTTTAAAAACTTACCACTGGTAGAGTCTCTAGAAGAAATACTACAGCACGTTCTAAATTGTTGTCACACTCATTTAATGCACAGCAAACTTCTTCCTCAGAACGCTGAGTCATCTCTATAAGTGTGGCGACTTTTTCACGCATCTGTGGATCTTCCAATGTATTGCTATTAGTGATTTGAGCAATACGTAACTGTTCAGCAGTTGGCTAAAAGAAGAGGATTACATACTTAATGTATTTAAAAATATTTCGGTATTCCCTCCTCTCTTACCTTTGGATGAGACTTTTCCTTTTCTGTTTTTGTTACTTCCGTCTTTTTAAGAGAAGCCTGTGTGATTGCTGAAGAGTCACCGCCTCCACCACCGACACTGCCAGTATTTGATTTCTTTTGACTGCGACTGCCGCCTCCGGAGCCGCTATTACGATTTTGTGTGCTCATATTCTATGTACACTGTATTTACAAAATAATCTACAAAAATATAAGACAAAAAGTTTTCCAATTTACAAATCAAATCGAAATAAATTTAAAATAATTGAATTAAACGTAAGAATACAATTGAGTGAACATTACAATTTTTCAAAGTTTAATTACAAAAATTGCATTTAAAAAATTTAAAAGTATTTCAAATATTTTTTCTTTTTTTGTACCACCACCCAGATTGGAACCATTTTTTGTACAAGTAAAACCCTTGCTGCTAGTTTTTGAGTTAATGGTATTCAGTTATAAAACTTTGATGTTTTATTTTTATTTTATTTTTATTAATTCATTTCCGTAATATAAAGCCTATAAAGCCAAAAAATATATTACATAGTAACAATAAACCTGAGTTATTTACATTAATAAAAAATATACATATTTACATACTGAATAGATAAATCTAATTGGTATAAATCTAATTGGCTCCTTAGCCACAATGCATTTTAAAGCAAGTGACAACAAAACGGTCTAAATTAGTGGTAACATAAACAATGCCAAGGAAAAGAAAGTCAAGTCTCAATGACTGTCATTCTAGGCCAAGATAATATTCCATTAGTTTTAAGCGAAATATATTATTAGATTGTGAGAAAATACGTAAGTGATTTGGCAATGCATTCCAACTGTCATAATAACCCTATAGAAAAGAATCAGACTTCGATATTAAAAAAAAACGTAAAAACACTGAACGTAATTTTATTTTTTATTTTTTTTTAATTCACTGAACGTAATTTTATTTTTTTTAATTCACTGAACGAAAATGAAATTGAACGAATTCAGTAGTGAATTCAGTAAGAAATTAATTCACTTTTTTCCGTTCGATTTATAATCTTAAAATGAAAATAAGCGATCATGAATCCTTAGAAATCAATATTACTGTACAAAAATAAATTGCAATTTCAAACGTAAAAAAGATAAAAACATTAGTTTTTGATAATATAAGCTTTCGTAACAACCTGCTTTGCAGTGAAATTATTCGTGGCTCCACAACTTCTGATTATAATAAAATGTCTGATATCTTGATTAAAAGTGTAAATGCTGCTATGATTACAACTAAAAGAATAAAAACTTTTTCAACAAATCATTGGTTTACTAATCGTTTAAAAGTATGAAGGACATAAAAATACAACTATACCAAACTGCAGTGTGGTTTAATGGAGATTTTCATTGGAACAATTACAGAAAATACAGAAATAAGTACAAATCTGAAATTTTAATTGCTAAAAACACTTATGTCAACAACAAAATTAATAACTGTGTAGATCAAAAAAGTATGTGGAAAACAATAAAATCACTTGTACTTAGAAAAGATAATTCTAAAATACAGGAAATACACGTAAATGGTAAAAATATATCTAATGAACAAGAAATCGCTAATGAATTGAACTCATTTTTTATTACAAGTGTGCAACAGATTATAGATAGTATACCATTTATAAAATATGAGAACATTATCGAAGAAAATCCACATTTAAATTTTAAATTTGATGCTATTGATATAGAGATGTTAAAAAATACTATGAAATCTATGAATAATAAAAAAGATCAAAATTTCCTTACAGTAAAAATGCTACTAAATAATTATGATATTGTTGGTACTCACTTACAGTCTTATTGAATCGTCTTTACAGACGGGGACATTTCCTGATTGCCTAAAGGAATCGTGTATTGTGCCGATTCAAAAAATAAAAAATACTAAAGATCCTCATGAAATTCGTCCAGTTAATATGTTGATGACCGTAAGCAAAATATTGGAAAAAAAAGTTCACTATCAATTGAGTAAATTCTTTGAAAAAAAACAACTTGTTGAATGAAACACAATCACCAACACAGTTGTGAATCACTTCTAAATCTGGTAATAACTCAATGGAAAACTGAAATACACAATAAAAATTGTGTTATTGAGATTTTCTTGGACTTGAAACGTGCATTTGAAACAATAAATAGAGAAATTTTATTGGACAAATTAAATAAGTATGGCGTAAAAGGAGTTGAACTGAAATGGTTTAAAAGTTATTTGAAAAACAGAACCCAAAGAACAAAATGTGGTGAATTTATGTCTACTGTAAAAACGGTCAATATTGGAGTGCCTCAGGGGGCAGTTTTGGGAACTCTACTGTTTTTAATTTACATTAATGACTTAGAAAAAGTATTAAAGAAGGCAAAAGTATGTATGTTTGCGGATGATGCGCTCATTTATACAAGCAGTAAAAACGTAGAGGATTGTGTTCGTATTCTAAATAGTGAGTTGGAAGAAGTAGAAAAATGTCTGAAAATGAACAAATTAAAACTAAATACACAGAAAACAAAAGCTATGGTGATAAATGGCACTACGGATGAAAATATAATTATCGAAGGTGTACCTATAGAAAAGGTGGAAGAAATTAAATACCTTGGGGTCGTTATAGATAAGAAACTGAAATTTGATTTGCAATTTAACTACATTTGTAAAAAAATTTCAAAAAAAATCGCTTTCATTAGAAGAATTCGTAGAAAAATTTCTACAATTACATCTATAAGAATATATAATACCACGATAAAACCTCATTTAGAATACTGCTCAACGTTACTATTTCTTGGTAGTCAATTAATGAAGGAGAGACTTCAAAAACTGCAGAATAAAGGCATGAGAAGCATATTGCGTTGTCACAGATTATCTCACATACGGGACATGTTGAATAAGTTGCAGTGGCTGTCGGTTAATCAAAGGCTGGTGATGAACGTTTTAATATTCGTATTTAAAATGAAAAATGGAATGCTGCCGAATTATATGCAGAAGCAGTTGGTTTATGTAGCGGACGTACAAGCGTATAATTTACGCAACATTTCTCATTTTAGATTAAATTTAAGTACAACAAATTTTTATCAGAACCTTTTATTTTATAACGGTCTTAAATTATTTAATGCAATTCCATTAGATTTAAAAAACGAAACTAATTTTTTTGTGTTCAAACGTACTATATGTAAAACAATTTTTTTAATGCAAAAAAAATCTATAAATTTATAGTTTAAAATTTATTAAATTGTATAATTAATAGCACTTATGCTAAATAAATATATATTAAAAAAAAAAAAAAAAAAAAAAAATTGAACGCGTTCACCGGTGAATTAATTCATTTGATTTAATAAAAAGAACTATTGCTATTGAATTAATTCTTTGAATTTGTTGTTTGATGAACGCCTTCAGTTGAACGAATTCAGTGAAATACTTAAGAAAAGGAATTCATTCAAATCTAGAGAAAATTGAATCCGATTGGTAGTGAATTCATTCAAAAAGGAATTAATTCTTCAAAGCTCTGGTTTCAATCGAGTAATATTTATTCCAATGGTACCAGAAAATATCTCAAAGCCGTACAACACAAGTGACATTAACAGTGCATTCGCTAATCTAAGTTTTATACGATGAGGTAGAAAAATATTAGTATGATAAATTCTACGAAGGGGTCCCCATACTCTGCCTGATAATTGATTAATGTGGTGTGGAAACGAAAGTTTACTGTCAAGCACAATACCCAAACACCTGTGATGACTAGCAAATTGTATTTCATCATCACCCAAAAAAAGGTTCATATCAAAGTAAAAACGATTAGTAGGTCCAAATTGGATTGCCCTAGATTTTGATGAATTTGTAGTTAAGGAGTTACCAGAAGAACATTGCAAAACGCGATCGAGGCAGGAATTTGTATTACTCTCAAGAAGTTCAGAATACCTACGGTTACCTTGAAACAATAAGAACACATCATCAGCGAATAAAAATGTTTTACAGACTCTAGTGTTAGTTACCTCAGGAAGATCATTCATATATAGAACAAGAGAGACCCCAAAACAGAACCCTGAGGAACTCCAGAAAAAAGTGAACGAATGCTGCACCCCGTTTCTGTATTTCTCGCATATATGAAACCAAATCAGCTAGTAATACGTTGCATAGTAAGTTATTTCTAATTAAATTATGTGTTTTACAAAACAACATGTTTCAACAGTTCTTAAAGTTACATTATCTGTACGAATTACAACAAAAACTGCAGTCCATTTTATCACGTCTTTAATCAGCATGTATAATGCAGGGTGACCATGCATTTCTCGATGCGAAAACTTCTCGCATTAGATACAGAAACGGGGTACAGGATTCAATGCCATTGACCACTACAAATTGAGATCTACCATTTAAATAAGACAATATAAGAGATTAGAGATTAATCAGAACTGAGTCGACAACGACAACGACATGTCGAGACCCTACCCAGGTAGAAAAATACAAACGGCACATGTCGGCCCAGTACTGGAGACGGTAGTACAAGTACTGGTAATGCGTCGGATTTTCAACTTTCACTGTACTGGCATGTTGTCGAAATGATAACACCAATAAAGGCTTGGCCGTAGTTATTTCCCAACGTTGGCGCAGGCGTGGTATTTTATTTTTTTGGTATTATCCCAGTACATTTAATAACCAATATAGTAATTTGCTAGTAACTTACTGTCCTTTCAATGTACATCACAAATTTTTAATGTATTCTTTCGAAACTTCACAAGAAAAGAATGGCGATGTCTCTCTTTCATAAATAATTGTGTAATAGATCCAAAAATACATAAAATTTTTAAAATTGTTAATTTTAATAAATTAAAACGAGTAAAAAGGTTAAAGTCGGGCATGCCGACTATACAATACCCTACACCAGTCTGGTTAAGAGCCAACTAATGTTTGGATCCGAAATTCGAATGGATTAAAATGGGACTTGTGTCAAAATTTTCTATAAAATTATAAAAGAAGAGAAAATCGTAAATATAGCCCATATGGGCGATAGGTCCAAATATGGACCGATTCTATCTAGAATCTATTGGTTTTGTTCTCAGTACCATGTGAGTCAGCATGGTCAAATATTAAAATATCTTAATATTTGCGACCTGCAGCGTGTAACCAAGCCAATTTTGGGGGGACCCTTATATGGGCACTAGGTTTAAACATGGACCGGTGTTAACCAAAATCAATAGGCTTCGTCCTTGGGCCGAACCGACATAGGTGGGTGTACCAAATTTCATCAAAATATCTTAATATTTGCGACCTGCAGCGTATAAACAATATAATTTTGGGGGACCCTTATATGGGCACTAGGTCTAAACATGGACCGGTGTTAACCAAAATCAATAGGATTCGTCCTTGGGCCGACATAAGTAGGTGTACCAAATTTCATCAAAATATGTTACTATTTGCGACCTGTAGAGTGCGCACAAAAATGCATGGACAGACAGACGTACGGAGGGACGGACGGACGGACATACGGACATCGTTAAATCGAAATAAAAAAAAATTCTGAGCCGATCGGTATACTATAAGGTAAGTCTACGACCAATATTTTTTGGTGTTACAAACATCAGCACAAACTTATAATACCCTCTCCATGTAGTGGTGTAGGGTATAAAAAGCTCGTTAATTTTCAGAAAACAGTACCTACTGGCAAAGCACGTTTTAAGTAGTACCGGCATTTCGTAAAAAACAGTGCGTTCCCAGTACAATTTTTTTTTGTAACGTCGGCAATTTCTACCTGGGTATATTCAATACTCTATATCTGCAATTTTGGCCAAAATGAATTTTTCATGGAAAAATCATTGTTGCTATTATATCCATCTATGATATCAATTTGGAAGCAAAATATCCATTCTTTGCCACTTTTTTGAACATTTTACATTTTCCCATATCTACAAACAAATTTATTTTCAAATACAGAAGTCTATATCTGCATATAAATTTAAATTATTTGAATTCTATAAGGTATACATAAAAGTTTTTTGAGAATATCTTTTTTCGCAAAGCAACTAACCACCAAACTTTATTTTAGGAGATGTGCATTATAGTCCCTAGATTATAAATTAAAAAAAACCGCACTTAAAAAATTGCAAAATAATAGCGGAACGCTAAAAAAGCATTTATGGTAAAAAAAATAATTTAAAAACTCAATCGGCGATTAACATTCTGCAAACGAATATAATGATGCAAAAATTTTCCTTTTTGCAAAATATTTTCGCGATTTTTTTTTGCAAACTAAGAACCAAACTTTGGTGTGGAAATTGGTATTATATTCCCAAGATTATAAATTTGGAAAAAAAATATTTTTTGGAAAAATATTTTTTTCCAAATTAATCATTAATTTTTGGAATAAGATATGGACATAATAGTTTATGGATTATCAATTTCAATAAACCGAACGAGGGAGCCTTTTCCATCCCTGATTAACAATTCTGTGTTCGTTGATGTTTGAAGGCACATAATATTGTTTTCCACAAAAAGTATAGAGAGATTTACACAGTCATTTGTTCCTAATAATACATATTTTTTATATTTATCAAAACTACATATCTGCTAGTATATCACAAAATTATATAAAAATTTTATTTCAGAACTCTATATCTGCATTAGCGACGTAAATAACGTAAATAATTTCAAAATAAGTATATATAGGAATAAGTTGCGATTTTTAAATAATATTCTAGAAGACAGATTGATTCAAAAAAATTCTATAAGCCAGTGAATTAGTTTTATTGCTCTCCTGAACAATTGTATTTTTGTCGTCGTAATAGAATCTATTCTATTTTCGTGACGACACACTCAAAATATTTGTCAAAATGTTGCCATATTTTTAACTAATTAAGGGAACAGAGTTGCAGAAATTCGTATTAAAATTGCAAAAATTCGTACTTTGTTTACAAAAAATTTATTTTTTTGACAGAAGAAATATAATTGAAAATAAAAATACATAATTTACCGCAAAAAAGCAAAATTAAATACAAAAAAATGTAAAACAACAAGAATTAATGCAAAAGCAATTGAATTGGTGAAGAATTGTAGCGAAACAAAACAATTATTATTTTTTAGCGTTAATATTACACTATTTTGTGCTGTATCCATTATTATCAATAACCGCTTCGCATCTTTGCATACTCTCAACTAATCTCTGGCATCTTTCTTTTGGTATAGAATACCAGGCTTCTTGAATACCAGCCCAAATTCCTGTGGAATTTTTGTAATTTTTTTGCGAAACTTTTGTTTTTACATCATTCCATAGATTTTCAATTGGATTAAGTTCCGGACTTTGGGCTGGCCAGTCCAAAACCTTAATTTGTTCTTGTAAAAACCAATCCTTCACTATGTTTGACGAATGCTTCGGATCATTGTCTTGCATAAATGTCCACTTAACAGGCATATTTTCATAGGCAAATGGCTCAATAACATTCTTAAGAATGCTCAAAATCCCATACCATAATATTACCCCCACCGTGTTTTAAGGTCTTCTGAGTGCACTTAATGTTTAAAGCCTGCTTTTTTGGGCGATCTTCAAATGTTCTACAATCTGGTCCGAAACGATTTACCTTCGTTTCATCGCTCCAAAGCACATTTTTTTCAAAAGGACAACTCATTTAATTTGTGAGTTTTACGTTTCTTAATATTTTTTCTTGCAAGAAGAGGCTTCTTTCTACTTATTCGTCCAAATAAGTTTGCTTCATTCAGTCTTCTTCTTACTAACCTGTCTGACACTTGAACGTTGAATTTTTTCTTGATTTCATTATATATTTGACGGGAGGACATAAAAGGCTTGAGTTTGCTTTTGCGTACTATAGTCCTGTCCATATAAGTTGTATTTTTACGACGGATTGGCTTACGTTCTTCATTTTGCGTATGATATTTCTTGTCGGCAGCACATAGACGAATAGCATTGTATACCATATTTCGCGAACACTTTAGTATTTTAGCAATTTCTGTTGGGGATTTCATATCGTTGTGGAATTGAAATATAAGTCTTCGTTTTTCTGGATTACAATGTTTTCCACGTCGCATATTGGTACAATTAGAAAAGAATTTACTTATTTCAAACGCAAATTATGGAAAGAAAATTATTACTAACAAGTAGAGATGAGCGATCCGGTGATTTTTGAATAACGCTGCTACCAGTGATCGTGATTTTCAAATCACCGTTCTTTTAAACAGTGACCGTGATCACGGGTTTGTAATAGAGATGGGCGATCCGGCGATTTTTCAGTAATATTGTTCTCAATGAATGTGATTTGCAAATCGTTCTTTTAAACTGTGATCGTGATCACGGTTTTTCTATGGAAAATACTGCGATTTTCTGATAAATAAACGAAATAATATTTATGGCGAGTTTTTAAGATGTCAGTTAAACTTGATTTAGTTAAACCGAAAACAAATTTTGTCAGCCATTTCAAAGTTTATTAACAAAAATTTGCCGCAAAAACTTTTTCTCGAGTATAATTTATTTCTTTATTGAAATAAAACAAAATAAACCACATTTTAAAAGCAGTATTCCAGTAACAAACTGCGTTAAACTAAGTTTAAAGATAATCCACTTCCTAAAAATTGGGCCTTAAAAGAAGAATAGTTGCGACCGGTAACAAAGACATGATAGGAGACATTTTATTCTGAAGAGTGTGAATGCAAGGCACTGTTATTGAAAAAAAAAAAACATGTATTACTGTGCACAATGAAGTTTGCAAGAAAGAATAGTACAAAAATATTAAAAGAACGACATTCCGAGTAACTGCGACTTGAAATATTTGATCACTGCCGTTCCCAGTGATTTATCAATAACTGTGATTAAACACCGGTATGAAAATATCGCTCATCTCTACTAACAAGGGAATTCTTCAACCTAAACACTCCGATTTTGATGAAATTTGGTGAAAAAAAATCTAAGATCGACCTGTCTCATCTTATCGGCCACCTCGGAATTTTAAGGGTCCAAAAAGGCGTTGAAAAATGGGTCCTTTTTAGGTTTTTTTGCTTAAGGTATTTCGACCAGTGCGATTATCGAAAAACGCAAAAACACGTGTTCGCTTAAATTTAATAAGGAATAATATATATGAATTCAGCAGCCATAGCAGTATACTTCTCCATATAAAGTACCCAAAATTGAGACAGGTCGATCTTAGATTTTTTTTTTCTATCACATATCCAAATTTCATCAAAATCGGAGTGTTTAGGTTGAAGTACTTCCCTTGTAAGTGCATCGAGTAAAATTTTGACAATTATTGCAAGTGTCCTATTTTTATGTCCAATTCAAATATGAACAAAGTAAAGTAATTTTGTTGTAAATATTTGCATGTTTTAAATATTGCAAAGTTTTATATACATATAATCTGAGACTACTTGCTTAAAGTTTACTATAATGGAAAAGAAATATAATTATTGCTTTATAATTATTAAGAGAAATGCATGAAGATAATTTTGTATGAAGTGTCCTATTTCTATGTCCATAGCTGTATGTTCCCTCGGTTCCTATAAGGAGCATATTATTATTTTTAATAAATTGATGTTGCTTTGGTTGGGGATCGAACCAGCAACCTTATGTGCATTACAGTCCAACGCGCTAATTATTACACCACAGCGCCCACAAGAGAAAGAAAACAAGCATACGGTACCTGCATTTAAGTACCGGTAGAATTAAATATTACATACATTTTTTTTAAAATGTACTACAAAAAGACATTTTTAAGATTATAAAAATTGTTCTTCAATATTTTGTGTGGAACCCCTTATGTCGTTTTCCTAATAGTATCACTCCTACTTAACTCTGGCAATCAACAGTCAGTTTTTAGAAACCCAATAGTATAAAAAATAGAAAGCAGATTACTTTATTTTTTATATTGGGTTTCTAAAAATCTGATTTTTGATTCCTAGCTTTGCAATTGGGGTGAAGTCCGCAGTATTTCAAGGCGGGTCAGTTCACACCTCTCCAACTTTTTGCAAACAGTAATGCCTTTGCTCTTGTTCTGGAAGTTTTTTTTGCAGCATTTTGCATAAACTGACAAAAAAAATTTTCCAATAACTTCAAACTTACAAGAATGAACAACCAGGTAGGTGCACAATAACTTTCAGACCACCCGGGATAAAAACTACTAATCGTACCAGGACAACAGCATACTATTCCCAGTATTTATATGCAACATCTCACACATTATTGTCCTGTAATCTGGACCGAGCAAGAGGTGAACTTAGTGGTATCAAGGTCAACGCCATTCTTAGCCTTAAATTTATTATTTGAATTTTGATAAAAAGAATATGGGGTTTCTAAAAGACGTTTGTTATCAGATGAATGATTTCGTTTTCGTATTGGATGCATTATATTTTTGTTTGTCTGGGACAAATCGTGATCTAGAAACACCATCTAAATCTCAGATTTCAAAACATATTTTAAGCATCTGAGTAACCCAAAATATCTAAATGCTTCAAGAAATTTAAAAAATCCATTATTAAATAAAAAATTAACTAAACATCACCACCCCCGTGCAAGACCAACAACAATAACGACCACAGTCATCACCAGCAGCAAATACAACGAGAAACGTTTATGACGGCAAAATAAGACTTAAGTTAAAAATGTAATTGTAGATATTTAGAAATAAAAAATAAAACACACACACATTGGGATCACAACGAAGAAGAAGAGTTCAATGAGCCGTCTTATAATGCCCATAAATGTATTACATACCTTGATCGTAGAAGATGAAGAGACATCATTAAATACTCACACGATGAGAAAGATAACATACCAAATCGTAAGTATTAAAGATTTGATGAATAATAATCAATGGAAACAAAAGCCGGAAAATAGCATATATTAGAAACGAACTGACCGGACGACCTCATTTTTAATTAGAAAAAGAAAAAATATTTCTAAAACAACTAGGGTAACTAAAATTATCACAAATATCAAATTATTAAAAAGCCTAAATATTTTTTAACAAAGAACCACACAAAAACAAAAAATATCGCATTTACAGAAATCCGAAGGGATAAAGTTCTACATATACTAATAAAAACACATTTTTCATTTTTGCGACACCAACAAGAAAATTTTCTCATCGTTAACTTTTGACACATTTCCACATTATTTTCAATTGAATTTTCACAAAACTTTGTAGACAGTCAATTAATTAATGGTTTAGAGGTAATTTAAATACACTTTCAGGAAAATTGATTGTCAAATTAATACCTTATTTTAGCGTTAATACACTAATTGCATACACAAAAAATTGATTTACAACAATTTAGAAAAATGTCAGTCAGACAACTTCGCTTCGGTTTTTCAGGTTGCTTTTGTATTCGGCTTTCGTTATTACCCATATACAAAAAGCTACATATAGCGGATATTTTCTAACCTTAAAATGTCAAAATTGTAGAACATAACAAATAGCAAAAAAAGAGACAACTAATAAAACTAATAAAAGATAGCTAGCTCACTATGTCACTTAAAAAAAAGTTTACAAACCACTGTTGTTAAAAATGGGACTCTGGCACTTTCAATACAATTTTGGTACTTTTTTATAATCCTACCTAGTGTCTTCACCTAGTGTCTTCAAATGCAATGAAATGTGCAAAGAAATTTGAAAATAACACACAAAGCAACAACAAAATTATTTTCGTTGTTGTTGTTTTGTGTGTTATTTCAAAATTATTTTCGTTGTTGTTTTGTGTGTTATTTTCAAATTTCTTTGCACATTTCATTGCATTTGAAGACACTAGGTCAAATGCAATGAAATGTGCAAAGAAATTTGAAAATAACACACAAAACAAATCAAACAAATCAGTAAAAGGTCGATTGAGTTTTAACAGGCACTATCCACGGCTCTCATCTGAAAAACTGAACTGGTTTTAAGAGAGTTTCAATGTAAAATAACAAAAAACGTGAAAAAGTGGTATTTTAAATTATTTTTATTGTTTTTAAGCAATTTTAATTACATTGTAAAGTGCACTTGTGTTGTTTGATATGTTCTCTGCATTAATTTTGCATAATTAGCACAAAATTTTGCTTATTAATATTAAAAAAATACGCGTTAAAAAAAAACACTAAAAACTGTTTCTCTTAAAACCAGTTTGCATATAAAATTAAAGAGACTTTTTAACAGCAGTTGAGGCTGGTGGTTTGTCTTTAGTCTATATAGTCGTTGGTTTTAAGCAACAACGAAAATATTTTGTTGTTGCTTTGTGTGTTATTTTCAAATTTCTTTGCACATTTCATTGCATTTGAAGACATTATGTGCGTTCCTGTACGTTACCGCGGGTACCCGCGCGAACCCAAAATAGCCCAAACAACAACAATTTACACGCAATTTTGAGTACGGGAACGCCTTTGGGATAGTTTGTGTGTGTAACTTCGGTAAAGTACGGGAACAGACATACTATGTTATAGCTTGTACAGACCATAGTACGACAGCGAAGACAAATCCCAGGACTGGTCCCTGAACTTTGTTTTTTTCTGAGTTCAGTAACCTGTCCTAGGATTTGTCTTGTGACATGTCACAAGGGGTCAATTTCCCCCTCCTATGACAACGCCATGTAAAAGTTACCACTCTATTTCATATAAAGGGGTCAGTTCGGTGACAATTTGTTAAAATTTCCATATATTTAAAAATATATGTCATGAATCTAAATCTGAATCCAATTTATTTCGGTCACGCCTCCTTAACAGTGGGCGGGTCTTTAAATTTGCACAAGTTTTGTACAATTATATTAAAAAGTACTCATCAGATTGGGACAAATGTTATATTACTGGATAGCTTATACAATTTTCCTCAATCTAATATATATTATATAATATCCAATTTAATCAAATTTCGCACTCACATTACAACCTAAGTCTTAACGTTTCCAACGATTTATTTTTTGTCAACCTTCTACCTTGAAATATTTGCCATATTTGAAGCCCTTCATCTTTCACATTTCACTTCTTTTCTATCCGTTTTCCAGAGAAAGCAACATGTTAATTAATAGGAAGAATTTAAGTGTCGCTTGTATTTTATAAAAAAAAGACCGGGTTTAGTGTTCTTCTCTGGGGTATGTCCAAAGCCGGCTGAGCAACCGCCTTCTGTGTAGCGGCCTTCGGCCGGGTTTAGGGGTTTTCTCCTCTGGGGTATATTCAAAGCCGGCATCGCTGAACAACCCCTTTCTGTGTAGAGGCCTTCGTCCGGGCTTATTGTTCTATCCTCCAAGATATATCTAAAACTAGCTCCAATGAGCAAGTCCCAGTTTTACACGGCCATATTTTTTATTTTCCAGGAAGATTGACAAAAATGATACATCGTTGGAAAGGTCGAGTTAAGAGTATAATCTGAGGTCATAATGTATATTTTGACCTTGTAATCGGTGGAAATTTAGTTAAATCGCGTTTTTGTAAAAAAAAATAAAAATTTTAAATTAATAATTACTCATTCCCATCTCTGGATATTATATAATGGGTGTAAAGTAAATCACAGTTTAAGCGCACTATAAATGCTATTTTACTACTTAAAATAGCATGAACTGTGAATACCCTTTAAGCGGGGTTTACATTATACCATGTCATAGGATCTGTCAAAAAAAATCAGTCAGATAGACAAAATCCTATTGTGTAAACACATCTTGTCTGATAGATTGATTTTGAAATATTTTATAAAATTATGAGAATCCGATGGTAACAGCTGTTTTCATCTGATTGCATTTGATGGTGTAAACAAATATGCAAGATTATTCTGACAATCGCGTCGTTTCGTAGGATTTTTACTTTACAATGATATGCCCTTTATCCAAATCCGATGAGTACTTTCAGGCACTATCCACGGCTCTCATCTGAAAACCTGAACTGGTTTTAAGAGAGTTTCAATGTAAAATAACAAAAAAAAACGTGAAAAAGTGGTATTTTTAATTAATTATTTTTATTGTTTTTAAGCAATTTTAATTAAATTGTAAAGTGCACTTGTGTTGTTTGATATGTTCTCTGCATTAGTTTTGTATAATTAGCACAAAATTTTGCTTATTAATATTAAAAAATACGCGTTAAAAAAATCACTAAAAACTGTTTCTCTTAAAACCAGTTTGCATATAAAATTAAAGAGACTTTTTAACAGCAGTTGAGGCTGGTGGTTTGTCTTTAGTCTATATCAGTGGTGTTCATTCCATAGGACAATTGTCCCTGCTCAATTCACACGTATTCTTACGCTCTTGCTTTTAGAGATTAATCACAACTGTGTCGATTGTTGACCGACTACAGCAAAAGTCGTCGCGAATAATTTAAATTCAGCGACAATCGATTGTCGACATTTTTTGACATTTAGAAAAAAATTAAAGCAAAACAAGAATATGATTGTATTTTTTTCGCACAATTCACCAATTCAAATGTTTTACATTTTTTTGTATTTAATTTTCTTTTTTGCGGTAAATTATGCATTTTTATTTTCAATTATATTTCTTCTGTCAAAAAAATAATTTCTTTTTAAACAAAGTACGAATTTTTGCAACTCTAATACGAATTTCTGCAACTCTGTTCCCTTAATTAGTTAAAAATATGGCAACTATTTGACAAATATTTTGAGTGTGGATTAGTGTGTCGTCACGAAAATAGAATAGATTCTATTACGACGACAAATCGCCGGACGACATGGCGACATTTTGCTTCCCATACAAAATATATGAAAAAGCACATGTCGTTGTCGACCCAGTTCTGATTAAACTCTAATGCATTAAACACATAGACGACTGCAGCTACACGACTACACGACTACAAATGCTGCTGGCTGCAATTGTAGTCGTGTAGTCAGCTACTTAATTTTTTTGAAAACGACAGCAACATGTAAACAGATAATCCTAAATATTTGACATTTTGATAAATATTAATCTTTTTTGGTTTGTACTTCTAAAATAATGGCTGAGGAATATTTTGTTAATTTTGTAAGATCCATTTTTTTTTACAAAACATCACAATAAAGTTATTTCCAAATATAAATTAATGAAACCTTCAAACAATTGTAAAATATAAACAGCTGTTTCTTCAGTGTTCCCAAAACGGTGATTTTCTAGTCAGAACTAGCGATTTTATTTCGCCTCTAGCGGGAAAAATTGTCCTGTTTTACATATTTTGTTATATTGTCAACACTATTTTTGTTTTGTAGCCAACAAAAATAGAAATTATCCTAAGTTGACTACAGCGGCAAAAGTAGTCGTGTAGCCGTGTAGCTGTGTTGGTGTCAAAATAATCGTTTTCATATAAACGTGTGTATTTTATTTTTGACAGGCTGTAGTCGTGTAGCTGCAGTCGTCTATGTGTTTAATGCTTTAGTTGTCACTGAAACATCGACGAATGAACATGAGTACGGATATATGCTGATTTTTTTTTAATGTACTGAAAAAAAAAAATTAATAACATTGTACGACAAATATTTTATGATTATAAATGCAGATTAAAGATATTTTATAAATATGTAAATACATTGAAATCATTGATATTGATTTAAAAAAAATCGGAAACCTGCGGTCAGAGTACCAAGCCGACCGGCGAAAAATCGGCGGCGCGCCGCCGCCGACCACTTTTATGCTTTATTAGCCGCCGCCGTTTCAAACGACTCGCTTCGGCTCAAAAGGGCAGCCGACCAAGACAAAAACCGCCGAATTTTTTTCACGCCGCCATTTTTTTTAATTTATTTTTCTTATTTTAGAGATTAATCAGAACTGGGTCGACAACAATTGCTTTTTCAAATATTTTGTATGGCTAAAGCCTATATGACACTTGCTAGTTTCAAGATTCTAGTTTTTTGCACCATCAATGCAAATCATATGAAGGGTACTGCATTACCAACATCAATTTGACAGTTTGATAGTTTTTCGATATAGTTGTTCTCTTCACACACATTATTTCTCACATAAGGAAATTCGTGCTCTCTTCTATTTTGGATTAATACTGAAACTAGCAAGTGTCATATAGGCTTAACTGGTAACTATGGTTAAGCACTAAACTCAGTTTATTTTGAGATGAGTTAACAGGTCTTAAGCGGATTCAATCAGAAAAGAATTAATTTTTCAAAGCTCTGTTATTAACAGTGCATAGAAAAGAATTCGAGCCGTAAATCAAACAGCCGCCGGTTTATATACATTAATGCCGCCGCCGCCGTAGTTCTTTTGGTTGCGCCGCCGCCTCCGAAAATTTTTGGTCGGCTTGGAACCCTGCCTGCGGTCTAGTAAAAAAGAAAATTGGAGAATATCTCTGCGAAAAGTAGCGTTGCAAAAGTATTCAGTACAAGAGTACTGAATACTCGTTTATAATGCGAACACAATGCGAAAATTTTATTCCACCAAGTTATGGTACATTTTTCCAATTTTCAGCACTTCTTAATTTCACTTTTTTGTTGAATTTTTATTTACACTTTTAACGATTTGTTTAGTTAACTTTTTTTAATATAAACGTTAAATTTCCCGATTTACTTTACAAACAAATTGGAGTTAATTCACAAACCTGCAAAATGCGCAGGAAAACGCACTTCAATAAGATTATTTAGTGTTGTAAAAATACAGGTTACTTTTAAAGCGAATTACTAAACAATAGAGTGGCCAGGCCGTTTGTAGGTTTTCCTAACTGTAGTCTACACGAGACATAAATTAGTTAACATGGCCACTAACATCATGTTATACTACGTTCACAGTACGATTGTTAAGCTGCCTACACACTAGGGAACATGGTTGAGGGAACAAAAAATATCAAAAAATTTTGTAAACACGAAATGCACGCTCTCAACAGTCACACACACACAAACGCACTCACACATTCACAAAAAATGCTCTCTTTTTTTAAGTATGTTCCCTAGTGTGTAGGCAGCTTTAAACACGTTTATGTAAAAGTTAAACATATCAGTTCACACTTAAAAATGAAGTGTTTAAGTTAAACATCTCGAACAGCTGTTCCTTAACAATTGAAAAAAAATACAATCATTTGACAAAATTTCCCAAAAAGTTATTTTTTCTTCGGTCGGAGGCAATAATTAATAATTTTCGGCATTATCCAACGTTATAATTGCTATAAAAAGTGAAATAACATTATCCGCCCCAGTCGGAAAAAGGATTTTTCAATTTTTAGTTAAGGGACAACTTCGTGGCTGATTTTATATTTTTCGTTCACCGGAAGCAAAGTTTAATTAATTGTTTTGTTCATCTATCAATTTAATAAGAAAAAAACACATTTTAACTGGTTTTTATTTAAATTTAGTTTATTTTATTCAATGTCTTCTTCTGCCTCAAACTTTTAATTCAACACCAATCGATATCAATTTTATCGTGTTTAACAACGTGTTTAAAAATTAAACACGATAATTTAGCGTGTTTAAGGGTAGAAAAAATGTACGGTAAAACACCTCTCTTAAACATGTTTAACGCTTAAACACGTCAAATCGAGTTAAACACGTATATGTGAACGCCGCATTAATGTCAAGTGTGGACCACTCATTTTAATGTTATGATTTACGTTTTTTCTGTGTTAACATAGTTGTTAAAGCAGATGATAAGAAAACTATTTTATAACATCTCAGTCGATGCCATATTTTTTTAATGCTTAATGGCATCACCAACAAACAAAGCTAATAAAAAAAACAAAGAAAATATATAAAAACAGTATAATTGTGAAGTAATTTGCATTATTAGAACTTAAAATGTAATATTATTTTTATTTATGAAAGAAAAAATATACAACCAATTAATTACTGTGAAATAAAAGACATTCATTTGCGACTGACTCCGGCAAGAAAAAATTAATAATGAAATTTCTTAACATTAATGTTCTCCACCACAAAAGTATTAGATTTTATAGATAATGGAGACTCAGAGTAAACTACTTGGGAACTACGCTGAATTCAACAGTCTTAAGCCTAAAGCCCAAACCACATCGTGAAAGTGCCAGTGGACAGTGGCAGTGCTGTCAAACTTTGTTCTTGAATTTCGCGAAGACGATTCAAAATTTTTTAAAATTTCTTAGTGTTTTGTTTAGAAATAGCTCTTGTTTATTTAGAAAATAAGAATTTTTTAAAAATATTAAATCGTTTTCACGAAATTCAAGAACAAAGTTTGACAGCACAATATTTTATTCACAATAAAGTTAT
Organism: Leucophora obtusa; assembly: GCA_949987735.1. Lineage (NCBI taxonomy): Eukaryota > Metazoa > Arthropoda > Insecta > Diptera > Anthomyiidae > Leucophora > Leucophora obtusa. Next base: position 32,278,729 of record OX465299.1, on the reverse strand, counting down.
TTAGAGGTGTATTTTGCTCTACCTCTCTCGCGTGTAAACATGTCTTAAAAATTGTGTGAACTTTAAAGTTTCTATTACAGTTTATGGGCCATGCAGCGAACTTTTTTCGCTTTTGTCAACGAAAAATTTAAGAAAAATTCTCCATTTCTTTGTTACTGTGTCTTGAGATGTCAAATTGGTTTCATCTCGACTAAAGGGTTCGTTACCTAGTGTCTTCAAATGTAATGAAATGTGCAAAGAAATTTGAAAATAACACACAAAGCAACAACAACGAAAATAATTTTGTTGTTGCATTGTGTGTTATTTTCAAATTTCTTTGCACATTTCATTGCATTTGAAGACACTAGGTTACCTAGTGTCTTGACATGCAATAAAATGATAGCCAGCAATTGTCAAATTTATCTCATCTCAAGTGAAGACACTCAATTTAAATTTTATTGCAATATCATGATATCGCTGACATGCAAGCGGCTCTTACAATGATGCCTGCCATGAAATGTCACTTTTGGTTTTAATTTTAACTTTGTAATAAAAAACAACAGAAAATTTGGTAAAAAAGAAAGGGAAAGTGTTTAAATTTTTATTATTTGTAGATAAAAATTAATGTTTGATAAAATTTTGTGTTTTTCGAAGAAAAATCTATGATATTTCGTATCTATGAAATGGTCAAGTGTTCTCCACCACTTTGCAATTGATATCATTTTGATGTTTCACTGAAATGGTTTTGACATTTCATATCATATAAATTTATTGCATTTGAAGACACCGGGTTACCTAGTGTCTTCAAATGCAATGAAATGTGCGAAGAAATTTGAAAATAACACACAAAACAACAACGAAAATAATTTTGTTGTTGCTGTTGCAGTTATTTTAACTGTCATTTGCAGTTGATTTTACCTACATAATTCCCTGAGTGTATGTTTTTAACAAAAACTTTTAATGAATGAGGGCAACGACTATATAGACTAAAGACAAACCACCAGCCTCAACTGCTGTTAAAAAGTCTCTTTAATTTTATATGCAAACTGGTTTTAAGAGAAACAGTTTTTAGTGTTTTTTTAACGCGTATTTTTTAATATTAATAAGCAAAATTTTGTGCTAATTATACAAAACTAATGCAGAGAACATATCAAACAACACAAGTGAACTTTACAAAATAATTAATAAAAATACCACTTTTTCACGTTTTTTGTTATTTTACATTGAAACTCTCAGTTCAGTTTTTCAGATGCGAGCCGTGCATAGTGCCTGATGAGGGGAATGTTTAGTTGATCTCTTATATTGGTAAATGAATGTTCTTTAGTTTGACTCTAGATCATAAATTAATATCACTTTCTGTTTAAATTATTTTCAAATTAAAGAAAGATGGTACAATTTTTACAAGTAAATTACAAAGAATAAAAATTGTTGAAAGAATTCGATAAGACCAGCAAGACAGAATACGTATTTTTGGCTTTCGCTACAAGGCCATCATCAGTGCCTTTCGCCTTGAATGGGTTAATAATTAATAATTGTCTACTTATGTGACAGTTGAAAGCAAATCGAATTTGTTATCAACAACTCAACTTAGGCTGCATTCACACCTAAATTGAGTTGTTGAGTAAAACACGTATTTTAGCTCTTTATTCTACTACAACTTTTGTAATAGAATAAAGAGCTAAAATACGTGTTTTAGCTAAATACGTGTTTTAGCTACACACGTATTTAAGAATTAGGTGTGAATGCAGCCTTAGACTAATATCAACGAAATCTAACAATGCTATTTTTATCCTTTGTTATTATAAGTCTTTTTTGCTTTGAACCTTAATTCTTAAGATAACTCAGAAGATTCTATTCAACTCTGTGTATGATAACCACAGATTATTTGAATTACAACGAACCGTTAAATTTAAATGTATGTTATTTAAATTATATTTTGCACCGTGTCAATGTGTTTTTAAGATGAATAAGGGGAATGTTTAGTTGATCGCTTATTTTGGTAAATGAATGTTCTTTAGTTTGACTCTAGATCATAAATTAATATCACTTTCTGTTTAAATTATTTTCAAATTAAAAAAAGATGATACAATTTTTACAAGTAAATTACAAAGAATAAAAATTTTTGAAAGAATTCGATAAGACCAGCAACACAGAATACGTATCTTGTTGGCTTGTAGTTTCGTCCGCCGGATTATTTCAGGCATGTGTTGTATATCCGGATTTATAGAAATGTAGTGGAAAATGACTGTTGAAAATTTCAGAGCTCTACATCTCTCCCGCTATTTTTGACGTATTTTTGAAAAACATGATTTTTTTTCTTTTATTTTGGTGCATAATAACCCAGCGGACCAAATCTTGTTGGCTTGTAGTTCCGTCCGCCGGATTATTTCAGGCATGTGTTATATATCCGGATTTATAGAAATGTAGTGGAAAATGACTGTTGAAAATTTCAGAGCTCTACATCTCTCCCGCTATTTTTGACGAATTTTTGAAAAACATGTTATGGTGTTATGGTGCGGATTGACTGCGGCTAATTTGGATACTATTTTAGGAAATGTTTGCCCTACCATAAAACCTTTAAGCCTATTCAGCTTACACTTTTTTCTTCGGGTACTTTGCTAATTTTAGCTTGTTGTTGTTTTCTTCAAGAGAAGTTGCATGACCATAAATTTTTTTTTTTGTGAACCAAATTTAGATGTCGGTTAACCAAATTTAGATACCACCGTTAACCATTAGTCTTTTCTTTTCACATTTATTAAGAAAAACGTTACTTATAACATTATTGACCCTTAATATAAAGGAGTATTTTAAATTTAAAGTCAACTTTATTTTTAATCAAACTTTATTTTGTTCATTTTGTGTATGAAAACCTTAAGGCACATCTACACGGGATAGAAATCTCGTAGAGTTTACGCTAAGTTTGTCATCTATAATATAGTTGGCACTAATTTTTATCGTAAAGGTATCATCTCTAGTTGTCAAGTAATTGTTTTTATTAAAATTATTGTATTTTAAAGAATATTTTCTTTTCCAAGTACCAAAAGGTGCATTTAATAAATTGAAATATTCAGTAATGTTACAAGACATCTTAAAAATTGTTGCTAATTAAAGAAATTATGTATGACAGCAACTGTCAATGGCCTAGAGATTGCATATCGTACAGAGCTGCATTTTTATAAAGTCTAGCGAGTTTTCTATCCCGTGTAGAAGTGCCTTTACAAAAATATTTATATTTTCAAATATTTTGATTGGTTGAAAATAAATTAACCAATCAGAATGCTCCAAAAATAAACCAAGTCAAGGTATACTGCCACCCAATATTTTAACTAAAGTCGACTTTACCTAAATTATAAATTTGAAAAATTTAGATAGTAAGGGCGATTATTTGTAAAAAACAAAGCTTTTTTTCATATTTCTTTTAAACATTTTACCAAGTTTTTAGGCTTTACTACTTAAATTTTGAATAAGTTATGCGAAAAATCTTTATTAGTTGAAATGCTCCTAATTACTTGGCAAAGATTTTATTTGTGTGTCAAATAAATGTATTCCCTTTTAAAAGATTTTAACAATGAAATTTTTGTTTTGGTATTTAAAATGTTTTTTATGACTAAAATTAAAAAATCCTATTCGAAAAAAAAACAATTTCAAAAATTTAATATTTTTAAAATTTCCCGTTTTCCCGGCAAACTTTTCCCGGGATTTCCCGGGAATTCCCGCCCGGGATTTCCCGAACCCCAAACCCTAATAATAACCCAGCGGACCAAATCTTGTTGGTTTGTAGTTTCGTCCGCCGGATTATTTCAGGCATGTGTTATATATCAGGATTTATAGAAATGTAGTGGAAAATGACTGTTGAAAATTTCAGAGCTCTACATCTCTCCCGCTATTTTTGACGTATTTTTGAAAAACATGATTTTTTTCTTTTATTTTGGTGCATAATAACCCAGCGGATCAAATCTTGTTGGCTTGTAGTTTCGTCCGCCGGATTATTTCAGGCATGTGTTATATATCCGGATTCATAGAAATGTAGTGGAAAATGACTGTTGAAAATTTCATAGCTCTACATCTCTTCCGCTATTTTTGACGAATTTTTGAAAAAGATGATTTTATTTCTTTTATTTTGGTGCATAATAACCCAGCGGACCAAATCTTGTTGGCTTGTAGTTTCGTCCGCCGGATTATTTCAGGCATGTGTTATATATCAGGATTTATAGAAATGTAGTGGAAAATGAATGTTTAAAATTTCAGAGCTCTACATCTCTCCCGCTATTTTTGACAAATTTTTGAAAAACATGATTTTTTTTCTTTTATTTTGGTGCATAATAGCCCAGCAGACCAAATCTTGTTGGCTTGTACTTTCGTCCGCCGGATTATTTCAGGCATGTGTTATATATCAGGATTTATAGAAATGTAGTGGAAAATGAATGTCGGAAATTTGAGAGCTCTACATCTCTCCCGCTATTTTTGACAAATTTTTGAAAAACATGATTTTTTTTCTTTTATTTTGGTGGCTTGTTGGCTTGTAGTTTCGTCCGCCGGATTATTTAAGGCATGTCTTATATATCCGGATTTATAGAAATGTAGTGGAAAATGACTGTTGAAAATTTCAGAGCTCTACATCTCTCCCGCTATTTTTGACGAATTTTTGAAAAAGATGATTTTTTTTCTTTTATTTTGGTGCATAATAACCCAGCGGACCAAATCTTGTTGGCTTGTAGTTTCGTCCGCCGGATTATTTCAGGCATGTGTTATATATCCGGATTTATAGAAATGTAGTGGAAAATGACTGTTGAAAATTTCAGAGCTCTACATCTCTCCCGCTATTTTTGACAAATTTTTGAAAAAGATGATTTTTTTTCTTTTATTTTGGTGCATAATAACCCAGCGGACCAAATCTTGTTGGCTTGTAGTTTCGTCCGCCGGATTATTTCAGGCATGTGTTATATATCAGAATTTTGGAAAAAGATGATGTTTTTTCTTTTATTTTGGTGCATAATAACCCAGCGGACCAAATCTTGTTGGCTTGTAGTTCCATCCGCCGGATTATTTCAGGCATGTGTTATATATCCGGATTTATAGAAATGTAGTGGAAAATGACTGTTGAAAATTTCAGAGCTCTACATCTCTCCCGATATTTTTGACGAATTTTTGAAAAATATGGATGAATTAAAATTTTATATTACCCTGTATAACATTATATGCAAAAATATATTTTTATATATTTTTTACAAAATGAAACATATTTTTGCGATTTTATTAACATTTTATGTGTATATATACATATTTTTAAGTTATTTGGTAAAATTTTCAAATACCACGTGCTTTTGTTTACATTTATAGCTCCACGTGCTTTTGTTTACATTTATACCACCACGTGCGTTTTGTTTACATTTATAACCACCACGTGCTTGTTTGCTGTTTATTATTTACATAAAAATCAGCTGTTATATACGAGTACTAACGATTACTTGTTAGATCTTGTTAACACGAGTACTTGGATCTTGTTATCTCAAGTACTTGGATCTTGTTAAATTCACTGTCGTTGTGAAATTTCGTTTATTTTTGAGTACTCAATACTTTTCAATTCAGAACTCGATACTACTCAATACTTTTAACGGTTTTTTTTGAATTTAAAAATAAAAATGTTATGAATTCGTATTGATCAGGAAAAATAATAACAATTCAAATACACGTGTTAAATAACTATTGTTACCAGGCACTATCCACGGCTCTCATCTGAAAAACTGAATTGGTTTTAAGAGAGTTTCAATGTAAAATAACAAAAAACGTGAAAAAGTGGTATTTTTAATTAATTATTTTTATTGTTTTTAAGCAATTTTAATTAAATTGTAAAGTGCACTTGTGTTGTTTGATATGTTCTCTGCATTAGTTTTGCATAATTAGCACAAAATTTTGCTTATTAATATTAAAAAATACGCGTTAAAAAAACCACTAAAAACTGTTTCTCTTAAAACCAGTTTGCATATAAAATTAAAGAGACTTTTTAACAGCAGTTGAGGCTGGTGGTTTGTCTTTAATTTTTTATTTACAATTTAGTCTATATAGTCGTTGTTGTTACTTACATTTTAATTAATTTAAAACATTTTAAACAAATAAATTAAATAGTTTTTCCCAAAAATTCTTTACAAATTTCTTTGCTTCACAAATAGATTTGTATTTTCAAAGTTGTATTTTTTAGTTTTATTTTCATACGAAAAATAGATATTTCTACGGAAAATTGCATCTTTGAAAGTATTGAGTAGTACCGTTTTAGTTAGAGTTGGGCTTAATCGTTCTTTTTGGTGACTCGGTCTTATCGTTCAATGAAATTCATTGAACCAGTTTGTTCAAATCGTTCTTTTTTGATATCGTTCTTTTTTGTCATGAGCTGTGTCTGAACAGTGATTCGTGAACGGTGTCGTTCGTTCGACAATTTATTGGAGCACTACATGCAGAGCTTTGAAGAATTAATTCCTTTTTGAATGAATTCACTACCAATCGAATTCAATTTTCTCTAGAATTGAATGAATTCCTTTTCTTAAGTAATTCACTGAATTCATTCAACTGAACGCGATCATCAAACAACAAATTGAAAGAATTAATTCAATTGCAATAGTTCTTTTTATTAAATCAAATGAATTAATTCCTTACTGAATTAATTCACTACTGAATTCGTTCAATTTAATTTCCGTTCAGTGAATTAAAAAAAATAAAATTACGTTCAGTGAATTAAAAAAAATAAAATTACGTTCAGTGAATTAAAGCAAATAAAATTACGTTCAGTGAATTAAAAAAAAAATAAAATAAGTTCACTGAATTGAAAAAAAAATAAAATAAGTTCACTGAATTCAAAGTCTGTTTTCTGCCGTTCAGTAGAAGAAAACAATAATGTAGAAATAAAATTTTTAAATAAGCAATTTTACAGCGTGTGCTAGTAAAAATAAACAAATTATACACCGCATGCTGTTTATCAACCTACATCATTGAAAAATAAAGCCTTTTACTATTAAAAATAAAAACTTTACAGATATAGATATAACTATATAACTAGTTTGAAAAATTAATAGTTATATTTTTTCCAAATTTATCTATATCTGTAAAGTTTTTATTTTTAATAGTAAAAGGCTTTATTTTTGAATCATGTAGGTTGATAAACAGCATCCGGTTTCTAATTTGTTTATTTCTACTAGCACACGCTGTAAAATTGCTTATTTAAAAATTTTATTTGTACATTATTGTTTTCTTCTACTGAACGGCAGAAAACAGGTTTTGAATTCAGTGAACTTATTTTCTTTTTTTTTCAATTCAGTGAACTTATTTTTTTTTTTTCAATTCAGTGAACTTATTATGTTTTTTAATGCACTGAACGTAATTTTATTTTTTTTAATTCACTGAACGAAAATGAAATTGAACGAATTCAGTAGTGAATTAATTCAGTAAGGAATTAATTCACTTTTTTCCGTTCGATTTATAAAATTGAACGTGTTCACCAGTGAATTAATTCATTTGATTTAATAAAAAGAACTATTGCAATTGAATTAATTCGTAACAAAATAAATCGAACGAAAGCAAATATGAATTAATTCCATTCAATAAATGGTGCTTAGTGAATTAATTCATCGAATTTTTAATTCAGAATTGAAAAATTGAACTAAGGAATTAATTCTTCAAAGCTCTGACTACATGTTACATGTTTATATTAATTTTATTGTGCATAGACTAATAGCGTCAGAAAATTACAATTTCATTAAAAATTTTAAATTATTAAGAAAAACATTTAATTCTGTAATAAAATTAATAAGGGATATAAATTTTCTATGACTAAAAAAAAAAAACGAAATGAACGATCGAACGAAAAAAACGAATAATGGTGAACGATGTCATATCGTTCAATTAAATGAACCGTTAAAATGAACTAGTTCGTTCATGAACGACACAACTCTAGTTTTAGTATTGAGTACTAAAAAAAAAACAGTCAGTATTGAGTACCCAGTACCGGAATACTCAATACATTTACAACTCTAGAAAAATGTTCAATAATTTCCCAATTTTTATACATTTGTAGTTTACAAATTTCAGTGAAAAGTTTATAATTTTTAATTTTTTTATTCAATAAAAATTCAAAATGAATGTAGCGCCATTATCTCCTGCTAGTGGAATCGGACGTTTTTATAAAAGGTCTGCCAAAATCATACGTTTCGTCCGGGAAGGATGTACCAATCGACCGTTCTATCACATTGTGGTTATGGAGGTAAGTTTTTGTTTTTTTTTTATTTTTTCTAAAATAAAATATTTTATTTTAGCGCCGTAAAAATCAACATCAACCTGTTATTGAACAAGTAGGCACCTATGACCCTATGCCTAACCTATATAATGAACGTTTGGTATCATTCAATTTTGAACGTATACGCTTTTGGTTGGGCAGGGGTGCTCATATGTCCACTCCTGCTGCGGAACTTTTAGGCATAGCTGGTTTTTTGCCCATACATCCACGCACTTATATGACAGCATGGCGTAATCGTCAACGGGCTGCTTCGGGAGAAGGTAACAGTGAGGATTGTGAAGATTCGATTAAAAAAGATAATTGAAATTCGCTTATTTTAGATTTGATTATTGTTATATAAAATAAAGGGCAAAAGTTAAAAAAAATTTAAGGAAATATTTCTAATGTCATGTTTTCCAGATAATCAGGCCAGAGACATATAATATAAATCAGGCTATAATTGTACAGTAGAGTTCGGTTAAGTTCAATGCGGCTGATGCACAAAACGGATTTAATGTTTTAACGGCTTTAAGAAGAAATGGTTTAATAATTCTCGTCAAAGCCGGAGTGGCAATCCTTGCTCGGAAAAACATTGTCCGATTGCCGTGAGGTCGTCAGAGCCCCGGCCGCGTTAACAGAGGACACCATGTCAAAGGTGGACTGTGTGTCAATTGCCATTTGAAAATGATTTCCTTTGACCCCCAAAACGGACAAGTGTCCACGCAAATTCTGCACCAATATTTTTTTTCAAAGATTTTCTTACAATCACTATAGTATGGGCATATCTATAAAGAATAGAATAGGTATTGGCAGTGTAGACAGTGAAGTGTACATGTTTTCGAGCACAAAATTCTAAAATTCCCAGCCAAAATTTTTCTGAGTGCTCAGAAATTGACTCAAATATGAGCGCTCAAATTTTGGAGTCACTAATGAAAAATAATAGCAGTGGCCTTCTATCGTGTTACTTTACCGTATCCTGAATTAATCCGATTCACCTGCCAAATATCGTGAGTTACTAATTGTATTGAGAACCTGTTTTCCCGAATTAACCCCGCTCACCTCCTGAGTATTCTAGTGAGTTAGTAATTGCATTTAGAACCTGTTTCCCTGAATTAACCCGACTCACCTGCCGATTATTGTCGTAAGTTACTCATCGTATTTAGAAGCTGTTTTTTCGAATTAACCCAACTCATCTGCCGATTATTATCGTGCTGTACCTACCAATCGTATAATATTATCGTGAGTTAACAATCGTATTAAGAACCTGTTTTCCCGAATCAACCCGACTCACCTGCCGATTATTCTCGTGACTTAGAAGTCGTAGTTCAAAACCTAATGATATCGAACCAGTGACAGAGCTATCCACGTTTGGAGGGACCGCAACCACTGCCATAGTTACCAAAGACCGACGTTACCATTCTGTGGACCGAATTGTCGAAGCTGTTTAGAGGAATAAAAGGGTCATTAGATTAGGTAATTTAAGTAGTTTACGATCTTTGACGGACCTGGACAAACTGAGTCGTATCCCAGCCGAAGACAAAACTGCATCATAAGTGATGTGTAATATGTATATCCAGCGTGGCTACGTAGGTGAGGTTGGTCCCAAAAGTGCCAACTTAAGCAAAAGCAGCAGTTATCATAAGGTGACCATATGTCATCTTTTTTGGAGGACAATCATCTATTTCCACTCGCTGTCATCTATAAAATTTGTGTCCTCTTTCTGTCATCTTTTTCAAAATCGGTCATCTTTATTTTTAAAAGCATGATCGATATTTTTTATTATTGATCGTATAGTATGAACAAAACAAGCACGGCACGAAGGACGGGTTCCTTTAAAAATTACAACAAATTTTATTTCACACTGGTCGTCTGTCAAATCGTATGAAAAATGTCGTGCCGTGCTTGTTCTGTTCATTCTCTTATAGGTCATTCACATGAACGAGATAACTAAATCTCCTCATTTTACATATGTGAATGTAAATTTTTCTGTAAAAAATGTTGAATTCAAATAAATTTTTTCTTTTGGAAAATCTGGTCGCCTTAGGCTGCGTTCACACCTAATTCTTAAGCTGCCTACACACTAGGGAACATGGTTGAGGGAACAAAAAATATCAAAAAATTTTGTAAACACGAAATGCACGCTCTCAACACGCACACACACACAAACGCACTCACACATTCACAAAAAATGCTCTCTTTTTTTAAGTATGTTCCCTAGTGTGTAGGCAGCTTTAAACACGTGTTTAGCCAAAAGGAGTGTAAAAGAACAAAGAACTGTTGTAATAATGAGCTAAAATATGCGTTTTAGCAAAAAACGTGTTTAAGAATTAGGTGTGAACGCAGCCTTAAACGGCATTCACACCTAAATCTTAAACACATGTTTAGCTAAAACGAGTATAAAAGAATAAAGAACTGTTGTAATAGAATAAAGAGCTAAAATACGTGTTTTAGCTAAACACGTGTTTAAGAATTAGGTTTGAATGCAGCCTTAGTTATCTCGTTCATGTGAATGACCTATAAGGCTGCGTTCACACCTATTACAACAGTTCTTTATTCTTTTACACTCGTTTTAGCTAAACACGTGTTTAAGATTTAGGTGTGAATGCCGTATAAGAGTCAAAGTGTTGATAGAATTAAAAACAAAATTAATAAAATTTTATTGAATTATTTTATAGAACAAAGAGCTAAAATACGTGTTTTAGCTAAACACGTGTTTAAGAATTAGGTGTGAATGCAGCCTAAATCTCCTCATTTGAGGAGATTTAGGCTGCACCTCCACAAATGAGGAGATTTAGTTATATCAAACTATATAACTAGTTTGAAAAATTAATAGTTATATTTTTTTCCAAATTTATCTATATCTGTAAAGTTTTTATTTTTAATAGTAAAAGGCTTTATTTTTGAATCATGTAGGTTGATAAACAGCATCCGGTTTCTAATTTGTTACTAGCACACGCTGTAAAATTGCTTATTTAAAACTTTTATTTGTACATTATGGTTTTATTCTACTGAACGGCAGAAAACAGGCTTTGAATTCAGTGAACTTATTTTATTTTAATTCAGTGAACTTATTTTATTTTTTTTTCAATTCAGTGAACTTATTATTTTTTTTTTTAATCCACTGAATGTAATTTTATTTTTTTTAATTCACTGAATAAAATGAAATGGAATGAATTCAGTGGTGAATTAATTCAGTAAGGAATTAATTCACTTTTTTTCCGTTCGATTTATAAAATTGAACGCGTTCACCGGTGAATTAATTCATTTGATTTAATAAAAAGAACTATTGCAATTGAATTAATTCGTAACAAAATAAATCGAACGAAATCAAATATGAATTAATTCCATTCAATATATGGTGCTTAGTGAATTAATTCATCGAATTTTTAATTCAGAATTGAAAAATTGAATTAAGGAATTAATTCTTCAAAGCTCTGATTATAATCAATCAGAAAATCGGCTTAACTGTTTTTGTTGTTACGCCCTTTTGCATTTTAGGTGACGATATACACCCTTTAATTAGGTCCATTCGTTTACTTTTCTCAGTCAAGTCCAGTACGAATTACTCAGTACAAACTTACAGAAAGACAAGATTTACTTACTCTCAAAATAAAATTTTCCCCAACATGTACGCATACAGAAAATTTGCAAGTTTGTAGATACAGCTGATTGCAACACCAAATATACAAATGCATTTTATCTGGTCGCTATGGAGTCATCGAATGAACGGACCTATTGTTAGTGATACATGAATTTAGTGAGCGATTGACTCGGTAATTGTAGGTGAATAATATTGTTTTATAAATTTTGTAAATTAAAATGCTTTATGAGAAAACATGTTGGAAAACGATTTTTAAACATTACTAAGTAATAACGGGAACAAATTGTATTCATTTCTTTTATATTACGAATACTGAAAGTATTCGAATATCGAGTATGATTTTTAGTATCCGACCGAACAGTTCTGTCAAAAAGTGACATTTGGTCGATTTCGTCATTTGAAAGCATTGTGGAAAAACTTTGGAAAAAAATACGCAAAATTTGTCCATAATGCTTCAACATACCAAATACCGACAAAATACATTTTGCGACCGAACTGTTCGGTCGGACACTAATGATTTTATTATAAATATATCACTATTTTATTGAATTTATTTTTATTTTATTTTCATACAAATTGTTTGGAAAAGAGTTGTCTTGGAATATTTGCAGTTTTTGTTCGATACAAAATGTTATATTCCATCCATTCTTGGGTGCATGACTCTTAAACAAGTCATTTAATCATTGTAAATTTACGTTTTATAGTTTTTTGCAGTGATTTTCTTTTTTCAAACTTTATCAGAGGCATAATTTAGGCTATACCTAGCTTTAAGCATTTAATAAATTTTTCTTTATTTTTTTTTTTTTTTTTTTTTTTTTTTTTACATTAGACCAACACTCAGGGGATGCCCCCTACTGATGCAACGCATTGTGTTGATATTAGGAAAATAGGTTATGGGAAGGAGGAAATAGGGAGTAGTGTTTATGAACGTTTGACTTGAATTTCTCTAAATTGTAAGTATCAGGGAAGACACCTGCGGGGAGTTTATTCCACATACGGGCGGTTCGACTAATGAACGAATTCTCTCTATAATGCGTTGTGCGACTAACTGGACAATCGACCACAAACGGATGTGATCTACTAGACAAGCGCGTGTTGCGGCCAAAAACACGTGACCCCGGGATAAGTACACTTATCTCAGCAGAACACTTCCCATGGTAGTAACGATAGAACAGTGTTACACAACCCACATTCCGACGATGCTCCAATGAGTCAATAGAGCTGGATACCCTACTGTCATTAATGAGCGCCGACGCCCTCCTTTGTACACGGTCCAAAAGCTCCAAAATAGACTTTGAAGCCCCTGCCCATATATGGGAGTTGTATTCCATCTTCGGCCGGATATAGGTGGTATAAATATTGAGAAGATCAGAAGAAGTGAAGTAGTTCTTACACCGGTTAAGAAAGCCAAGACACTTGAATGCCTCTTTCGACACTTGAATGACGTGATCCTTCCAACGGACATCACACTGTATCCTCATGCCCAGAACATCAAGAGCTTCAGATTCCTCAATACTGATACCACCCATGTATACAGATGACATTGATGGCTCAGCGGTCCTATGAGTCAGCAAACAGCATTGGGTCTTGCGTGGATTAAAATCGACCCTATTCACGCGACCCCACTCGGAGATTGTAATTAGGTCCTGATTGAGTGTGTCATTCATATTCTGCCTCTTGCCTTTAACCTCCACAAGGCTTGGCCTATGATCAAAGGAATATGAATGGCAAATGTTGCTGTCATCTGCAAAAGAGTAGATAGGATTGGAAGTCTGACAGAGAAAGTCATTCAGAAAGATAAGAAAGAGAGAAGGAGAAAGAACAGAGCCTTGCGGTACCCCTGCATTCAACTGAAACTCATTAGATGAGACCCCATCTATAACAACTCTTATAGTGCGATCCCTGAGAAAACTCGATATGAATCGAGAGAAGTCATCACCGACACCAAAAGCAATAAGCTTTGATACGAGTGCTTTATGCCACACACGATCAAACGCCTTGGAAATATCCAGCGCAACCACCTTGCTTTCACCAAATCTGTGAATGGACCGACTCCAACGCTCCGAAAGGAGTGCCATCAGGTCTCCCGTAGAACGACTTCTACGAAAGCCATACTGTCGATCATTAAGAAGCAAATTGGATTCAAGGTAATTAACAAGATGGTAGTTAACCATGCTCTCCATGACCTTCGAGAGCGCAGAGCAGATTGCGATTGGACGGTAATTATCAGGGTTAGTAGCCGCACCCTTTTTGGGGATTGGCTGGACATTGGCAATCTTCCAACACGATGGAAAGATACCCATGCGGTACGACGTGGTAAATAGAGTTGCCAATGGACGCGATAGCGTCGAAGAGCACTGTTTCAGTACCAGCGCTGGTATACCATCCGGGCCCGTTGACTTATTTACGTCGAGATTCGCAAGAACCCTTTTAACTGCTCGAGGACGAAAGAATATCTTGGGCATAGTATGTGATACTCTTTCGAGCACGGGCAGTGGTTGATCGCCTTCCGGAAGAAACGAATTTTCCGCGAACAGTTCAGCCAGCAGGTTGGCTTTATCAACCGGGTCAGTGAATATTTGGTCATCCTTTATAAGATTTAGGATAGAGGAACTAGCATTATCCTTTACTCTTTTAACGAATGACCAAAAGGTCTTACTGCCCCGTGGAGCAGCAAGAACCTTAGCACGCAGACGCTGTTCGTACAAAAACTTTTCGCGTCTCAGTACTTTGGCACACTCAGTTCTCGCCTGTTTACGCAGCATGTCAGTATTGGTGTTCTTATTCGTACGCCAATTACTGAAAGCTTCCTCTCTGGACCTGACTGCATTTCTGCACGTCTGGTTAAACCAACACTTATGTTTGGACTTAACCGGAATGTACTTTGAAGGAATAAAAAATTTCATTCCAAGCAAAATCACGCGTTCTACCATTTTCGCAGCGGCATTAACATCGTCATCCAAGAAACATAGTTTCCAGTTGAATTGCCGATAAAAATCGTTAAGTTCGACCCAACGAGCCTTTTCATAAATAAGAACAGAGCGTTTCGTGGCTGCCTGTGAAGCGCTATGAAGCCCGGAATATGAAAAGGATGCGGAAACGGTACAGTGATCCGAGTTACCGAGAGGTGCAAACGATCTTACTTCATACTTTTCAGGGTGCGAAGTGAGAAAAAGGTCGAGGGTATTCTGATATTGCCCTTCAACACACGGAATGTGTGTTGGCTCATTCACCAACTGCACCAGGTGATTGTGTGCGGCGAAAAGTTCGACGTAAGTGCCAACGGAAGTCGTCCCGCTCGAATGGCGAAGCCATGAAGAGTTGTGAATATTGAAATCACCAGCAACCACGATTTCACTATTCGGACAGCTCTCCAGGATTTCCGAAATGGAGGCGGAAAGAGAATCAAAACAATTAAATGTCTTGCCTGTTTCCATGTTTGGGCTTCTATAAAGAAAACCGAAATACAAGATGTGCGCCCTGATCTTGAATTTAATCCAAAGACAGTTAAATTCGTTATCATGCGTGGTTAATTGTTGCTGCCACTGGTACACAACATCATTGCGAACGTACACCGCAAGGCCCCTATGAAAGACAAAAAGCGATAGTAGGTGATATCCAGGTATATGAAAATCCTGTGGATCAGCATCCTCATTCACCTGGGTCTCACATAAGGCTAAAACATCCGGTCGATGAAAACGAATGTGAGCATATACAGAGAAATAATTCGCTCTAAGTCCCCGTATGTTGCAGAAATCAATTCTGAACTTACCTGACATTACAAAATAAATAAAATTTCAAGTCAATATCTATGGTCAATATCCGTAGAGTAGTACAAAAAACTAAGTACTCGTTTTATTGCTGAATCGGTTAACAAATGATCAGTGTTATACCTTCATCACTAATTAACCCAACAGTAAAGCTGCCTACACACTAGGGAACATACTTGAAAAAAGAGAGCATTTTTTGTGAATGTGTGAGTGCGTTTGTGTGTGTGTGCGTGTTGAGAGCGTGCATTTCGTGTTTACAAAATTTTTTGATATTTTTTGTTCCCTCAACCATGTTCCCTAGTGTGTAGGCAGCTTAAAACTAATACAAAGCACTTGTACCACACAAAAAAAAACTAAAAAAAAGGATGAGGATAAAATATAACAACAATGATCACAGCAGAGGAGTGCATAAAAGCCCTTTGCTGGGTCATTGTAAACATAAAAAAGTTTAAAAAACTGGTTCTATTGCAGCAAAGAGTATCGATGATATTGATTTAGTGGTTGTTGATATTGTTTTTGTAGTTGGTAGTGTGACATGCTGTTATTCTGGTGTTATTGTTTTCTATAGGAATTTAATGTATGTATGTTGTTATTGTCTTTTATTTCACTTAATGTTAAGAATGTGTGTTTGTTGTTATTGTTGTTATTAATCATTTGTGTATATTATTTTTGCTAAATCAGGGGGGTTACCGCGTTACTCGATTCGAAAAAAATTTTCGAATTCGTAAATTTTGTATCTTTCATAAAAAGAAAATTTTTTTTATCAAAAATCTTACTTTTTGAATTTTTATGTGTAGTGTACAAGGTTTGGGATAAAAATAAATTAAAAAGTAGATTTTTTATACAGAATTATATTTTTAACAATATTTGCAAGATTTACGAATTCGAAATTTTTTTTTCCCCAGCTTAAAAATCTGAAAGTCGGTTCTATTAAAAGTTTTTGAATAACACAGTAATACTTTAGCAATTTTATTCCTTAACGCAAAATTAAGAAAAGTTTATGCATTAGAGCCTAGCTGTTTACTTTTTAAGCTTAAATCGGTTTAGCATAGATTTGTTTTATATACTTAACGTTGATAGGTAAGAACGAAAATACAGCTAACATATGATCATTTGTTTAAATATTTATTTGATTATATCTCAAATATAAATATCATGTAAATATGGCTTGCAATAAATAAATAAGATGTGTAAATTCATAAATGCTTTATAAAGTTATAGGAGGCTTATGAAACAAATTTTGTGTGAAAACTTTGTTTTGTAAGCCTCCTATAACTGTAAAAAGCAATTTAATAACACATAGATATGGGAAAATCTACGGAACAGGTCGATTTCAGATTTTAAAAATGAAAAATTTCAAATTAGTGGCACACATTTTTTTTCTAGATAAACTTATTTAAAATACATTAAAAAGAAGTAAGAAGTAATCTGTTCGCGTGAATAAATTTTTTTGAGTGCTGAAAAAGTTATAAACAAAAAACCGCACACATTTTCGCTAATAAATAGTTTTAAATTTTTGGATTTTTCGGGCATGCGACCACACATTTTCAAGTAACTTTTCCGTGCTGAGTCCGAATTTGGTTTCCAAATTTTTCCAGCACATCTGGTTTTTGAGCAAATAGAGGTCAAAGTTACCAAAAACCTTTTTTTTTTTTTTTTTTTGGCTATTTTTGAGTTGTTTTTACACACTTTTACCTCGATTTAATGAAAAAAGATGACACAAATTTTTCAAGCATCACTGTAATTTTATTCGAAAATTCATAGTCGCGCTATATTTCCATTATTGATTATAAGTAATGCTGTTGTATTCTTGTGTGCACGCTACAGGTGCAAATATTAAGATTTTTTGATAAAATTTGCTAGACCGATTTATATCGGAGAGAAAGTGCTAAACATTATGAGAAAGTGCTAAACAGATCGGATTTTATTTTTAGGCTTTACATCAATTTTCGCTGTACAATAAGCTAAAAATCCAACTTTAAATTGGTGCTAGTCAATTTAAAGATAAAAGAATTAATGGCTGAAATCTGGCTTATATGATATATATCGCAAATAATATTGTTGTGTGTAAGTGCTAAAACGATCGGATTAGCCGTTTGGTTTCTACATCACTTTAAGCTCCAAAAATCTATGAAAAGCTACAAAATTTAACCTAAAATGGGTCTGGACACCAAACTAATAGTACGATCTATTTAGCACTTACACACAATAATAGTATCACCGATATATACCGATCACACGGGACTGAAACTAATTATTTCTCAAACTGTGCATGTGCCCTTCAAAAAATATCAAATTTCAAGTTGTTCACGCGTAGAGGTGAGGAGATTATTATTGTCATATTTTCTTTATTTTTGAAGGCACACATATTAATTTGATCTCAATTTTTTTGTTTACTTGTCAGTTATATGTCAGTATCAAAAAATTTTGAAAGCGCAAAAATTAAAGATGTCTGAAATTACTCTTTATTAAAAAAACAGAGTTACAGAGTCTTGAAATTTACAAGCAAAATTAGGGTAAATTAGGGTAGTTTTTAATTGAGTAGAGCACATTAGCAGTATAAATATTAAAATTTAAGATGTTGGCCTGTTTAAATTCGTTGCCTCGAAAATGCTGATACCATCAAAAATATTATATATTGTTATTAAAATGGTTTAAATACTGAGTTACATGGAATCGCCCGGTTCCGTAGATTTGCCCATATATAAATGTAAAAAAATATTCTCTTTTTTTACATAATTTGATACTCGAAACAGTATTTTGGTGTCATTTTTAAACAAGATTTATCATTTTATTAGCAATATTTGCTTTTTTCATTCTAAAAATAATGTTTATTTTGAACATAAAGAATTATAATAATGTTGACAAATTAAAAATCTATTTAAAAATAAAAGTAAGAGTCCTTATTTCAAAAATTCAAATTATTACATGATCGTTAAACCAAAAATAACAAGAATATATATGTTTTTTGTTTAAATAATTGAGGTTAAAAGATGCATACTACTAAATAAATAACACTATAGATGTTTTTTGTTCCGAACAAACTGTGTGCTCCATCACTACTACCACCAAGAAATTTCGTAATCAGCTACATCAAATAGCTTTCAATTAAACATGTTGTTTTTTTGTTGCTTATGATGTGTTACAAAGGAAATGCTTCTTAACTATGCTTTGAGTTAAAATATAGATGGATTATGAAATTAATCATTTTTTAAAACTGAGCTAATGTTTTTCTTGGCTTGGCCAATAACATTATCTAACGCATTATCAACAGCTAGAAAAGTAAGAAAAAATTCAAAGTTAAATTAGAACATTCAGTAGTACTACATTTTTAACTGAGCAAAAACTGCCTTGTTTGTGGTACTTGGTAGCTTTTACTTGGCAAAACAAATATGCAAAAAGAAGCAAAAAATGATTTTTGTGCAAAAACTAGGAAGTTTTTTCTCAGTTCTAAATGTAGTATAAAATTATAAGGTATATTAGAAATTAATAGATATAGCTTTTCCACAATAAATTTTGATTGGCCAATTGTTTTTTAATACTTTTAAATATTTCTTGTAATTTAAAATGTTATATGACAGTGCAATAAACTTTGTAAAACGATTAATTCAGAAACTTCAGGTACAGAAATTCCCGCTTTAGTGCCCCAAACATAAAATGCTGGAAAAAACATCTTTAACATACAAATCTGACCATTAACATGAGTTAGTTCCTCGTTTAAATGCGCAAGAATGCATGAATTTTTTAAAGCGCATTTAAGCGAAGACTATTGTATTACAAAAAAAAAAAATGTCAGTGGTACAAACGAGCATCTCAAAGAGTTTGCATGTTAACTGGCTCTGTATGACATGTAAAGAAGTTTTAAGGTTTAATGTAAAATTTTAATGAATATTGAAAAATGGATCAATAAATATACAAAATATTAAAAAAATATAATAAAAAAAAAAAATAAACCCATTAACTTCAATTTAACTTCTTGAAATGTCAGACAGAGCTTGTGAGAGAGAGTTGTCAACAGAAGTTGAGCAACTTGCATAGAGCCCGGTGGTACTTTGTGGAAAACGCTTAAGACGTTTAAAGAACACATAAAATACTTGCTTATATCTTAAATTTTGAATGTTTGCTTCTTTTTCTCAGATCTTTGCAATTTTTAGTTTCGAATAAGATTTAACAACCATTAAATTGATTTAAAAAATGTTCATTTAATCGATTTTGAATTTCTTGATTTATGCTTAAATTATTTAATAAAATGAGTTGAACTTGCAAACTTAATTTAAATTTTCAACTTACATTTATGATGTTTAAGGAAATAGGGACGTATAACGCGATTGTAAATGACATAAGAACCATTTTGTTCACAGGGCAACATACACCAGATCAAGAAAGCACACTGAAAAATAAATGAAAGAAAAATATTTAAATTTATGTTTATTTCAATAAAGAAAATTATTATTATACCTTCAACAACCAGTAGAATGGTATGATGGATGTCAAGACTCCTGAGAAAAATTCTATAATAGACATAATACCATAAGTTACCCAATATGTAAGCCATTTGGTATCATCCAATTTGGTGCTGGATTCAATGGCATGTATGGAAATGTAGGCTGGATATACCACGCCAATAATGTTACATAAAAGTTGAGCTCCATAACCAAAGACCAAATATAAAGCGCAGAAAACGGCGGCACCTGAAATTAAAGAAATAAGAAGTTATGAATTATAATTTAAAATTGTTTTAAAATTAAAGATTAATGTTCATGTGGATTTTAACATTGTCGATAACAGGGCGATAGCGTTCAGTTTTTCAATTTTGGTGTTCTATATATACCCAGGAAAATTTTTTACAATCGGTAGCCAAACACACCTATTCTACAACTGGTTCCCCTGCAACCGATTCCGATTTCGGAACCAGTTCCTGGGAATCAGTTCTAGAACTAGTTCCAGAACTGATTCTATGGCAACCAGTTCAACTTTGGAGCTATAGAAGTGGTTGCTTTTGGGACAATTTCAAGCAAAAATAATCGGTGTTAGAATCGACAGTAGAAAGGGTTGTAAATGAAGTCCCAGGAAATTTGTTTACAATCGGTAGCCAACCACACCCTTTCTACAACTGGTTCCACTGCAATCGATTCCATGGAACTGGTTCCGGAACCAGTTCCTGGGTTCCTATATGGAAGGTGTGGTTGACGTAGAATCAGTTCCAGAACTAGTTCCAGAACTGATTCTAGAGCAACCGGTTCCACTTTGGAGCTATAGAAGGAGTTGCTTTTGGGACAGTAGAAGGGGTTGTGAATGAAAAGTAGCTATTCTACAACTGATTCTTTGGAACAGAAAATTTTCATGGGGTAGCTATTCTACAGCCGATTCTTTGGAACAGAAAATTTTCCTGGGTAGTAAAAGTTAACATTGTGCTAGTTAACGAGTAAAGTAAAGTATTACAATATGTCTGTTCCCGTACTTTACCGAAGTTACCCAAACTAGCCCAAAGGCGATCCCGTACTCAAAATTGCGTATAAATTGTTGTTGTTTGGCCTGTTTTGGGTTCCCGCGGGTACCCGCGGTAACGTACGGGAACACACATAATAACACCCGTATTCATAATGAAAAGTTAGTAGATTCCCAGCAAAATTACCAAATAAGTGGTTACCCAGTAAAATCTTTCATTACCAAATAAGTGGTTATATAATAGAAATTCATAGCTCCGCACAACTTATTTTTTGGCGTCTAAACTCATTATTTTTGTTTGGCCTGGTCGTTTTTATAAGTAGGCACGCTTAACCGCTCGCTTACGAAAAAATGAGAAGTAAGTAGCTATGATATTCTGAATAATAAGTGGTTACAAACATGCTTACAAAAAGTTGAATTATAAGTGGTTATCCGACTGCTTACTTGATTCTTAAAAATAAGAAGTTACACAAATACTATTAGCTCCAGGAATTACATTCAGAGAAATTAAAGTTTTTGCTAGTGTAATTTTAGAACTCGTTATAAAAATTTTAACACAAAAAATATTTACATCTAATAATATAAATGTATACAATTTAACTTTGTAAAAAGTACTTATTTAAACTATTGCGAGTAAGTCATTATTTTATATTTAAAAGCAATGACTACAATAGGCCGTTATTAGGAAGTCATTATTTTATATTACAAAATAATGCAAAAGGTAATGATATATCATTATTGGTAATGCAGACAGCAATGAGCTGTCATTACCAATATTTTGCTGGGATATTCTTATACATCGCACACAACGAGCTGTTAACCAAGGGTATGGCATCACCAAAAAAATAAGTTATAACCAGTAGAGATGAGCGATCCGGTGATTTTTGAATAACGCTGCTACCAGTAATCGTGATTTTCAAATCACCGTTCTTTTAAACAGTGACCGTGATCACGGGTTTGTAATAGAGAAGGGCGATCTGGCGCTTTTTCAATAACATTGTTCTCAGTGAATGTGATTTGCAAATCGTTGTTCTTTTAAACTGTGATCGTGATCACGGTTTTTCTATGGAAAAGACTGCGATTTTCTGATAAATAAACGAAATAATATTTATGGCGAGTTTTTAAGATGTCAGTTAAACTTAGTTTAGTTAAAACGAAAACGAATTTTGTCAGCCATTTCAAAGTTTATTAACAAAAATTTGTCGGGAAATCTTTTTCTCGAGTATAATTTATTTCTTTATTGAAATAAAACAGAATAAACCACATTTTAAAAGCAGTATTCCAGTTACAAACTGCGTTAAACTAAGTTTAAAGATAATCCACTTCCTAAAAACTGGACCTTAAAAGAAGAATAGTTGCGACCGGTAACAAAGACATGATAGAATGAGACATTTTATTCAGAAGAGTGTGAAAGCAAGTCACTGTTATTGAAAAAAAAACATGTATTACTGTGCACAATGAAGTTTGCAAGAAAGAATATTACAAAAATATTAAAAGAACGACATTCCGAGTAACTGCGACTTGAAATATTTGATCACTGCCGTTACCACTGATATCAATAACTGTGATTAAATCACCGGTATAAAAATATCGCTCATCTCTAATAACCAGAGAAGACAAAATTGTTGTTTTTGCTTTTTATTGCTTGTTTTACTCATATTTGCTTCTTTTTGCTTTTTTATATTTTCCATTTTTTAGCTTTAAAATAGCTTTTCCTAAGATCTTTGGCTTTTAATTGCTTTTTTTAAGACTTTTTGCTCAAAAATACCTTTTTTGCTCACAAACAAATAGTTTTTCTCTTAACTTCGAAATTAAAAAAAAAAAACTGTTTTTTTACTTTTGCTTTTTTCTTGCATTTTTTACAATATTTTTTTGCTTTAAACACATCGGATTTTGCTTTTTTCTGACTTCTCGGGTTATAACAACATCGTTATCACTAGATGGCCTTTTGTTAAAAAAATTGACAATTTTCTTTTTTATTTAAATTTAAATCCGGCGATAGATATTTTGGTAGTGACAAGACACATTTTACAAAAGTGTGAAAAATCATAATTTCTCACTTGTTAAATTTTATACAAAAAAAAAAAAACGCTTAAAACAATATTACTATTTTTAAAAGGTTTCTAGTTAAAACACTGATTTAAACAAATATTTTAGTTCATCATCATTTAACACAATACTTAAAATCCTTAGTACTTTAACTAATTTTGAATGTAGATTTTCCAAATTATTTATAACTGATTTTTAAGAACCCGTTTGGTAAATTTTACACAATTTTTGGCTAAAATATATTTTCATATTTCTGCTATTACTCGATAGATGGCGCCAACAGTATATCCAAAGTTTTAAAGATGGCACTATTTTTCCCCTCCCAATTTTTTTAAATGACCCATCTCTCCAAAACTAAGAGAGATAGAGCAAAATGGACAAACATTTTGACTACCCCAACTATATAAGAACCCCGTGAAAAGGTTATCTCTATTCAAAAATGGACCTTAACCAATATCCGTTAACCCTCGGAAATTTTTAATGAAAAAATATATAAATCAGCTCTAGAAAAAATTCTTTAGTAATTAATTCTAATATTAATTACGATTGTCCTATGCGACGGTTACAAACACTTAACTAAAAAAAATTTTCATTTCATAAAAATTACACATATCTCGAAAACTAAGAGTGACAGCGCGAAACTGAGAAAACGTTTGCTCCTTAGGAGTAACAATGTCCTTTTTAAATATGGACCAGATCCGGGGAAAGCAAGGAAACTCTTAAATCCTAATAATCAGAATAAATTTAATAAGTTTATAAAAGTATAAATAAAAAAGTAAAAGTACAATTTAACTAATTTTGTTCCTAAATTTAGATTTTGTAAATTTAACGAAAATGTTGTTAAAATTAACAAATCGGTTCTAGAATACATTTCGTTAAATTTATTTTTCTGTAGAGCTTTTGAGTGTATGGTTTATCCTTTGATGTTTGGTAAAAATTTTATAAATTATTTTTAATGTTCTCAAGGTAAGTTCATTAAATAAATCTCTTCAATTATAATTTATTTGATTGTAATCATTTTGACAAATTATGAATAGACTTTAAATATGTCTTTATAAAAAATTACCATATTGCACTGCGGGATATTTCTCAATAATTTCAGCAATTTTATTAATTAATTGTTCAAACATAATACTGGTTTTTTCAACACGGTATTTTTTTTTTTATTTAAATTATTGAATGTTTGCACTTGTTCTAAAATAAAAAACAAAATAATCTCCACCTAATGATTCAGTTGTGGATACTCGCTAATGCTATCGAACCCTTAATAATTGTGGTTTTGCAAAGAAAGAATAATACAAATTCTAAATATAAAATTTAGCTCTTGGTCTAATAAATACATATATATCGTCAGCTAAAATGCAAAATAACGTTTCAAAAAATCAAAATCGAGTCTCCATGTTTTTTTATAACCAAAATTCAAAATAACATATCAAAATTTACTAAATTTTTTTTGGTGAAGAAATTTTTCTAAAAAAAATATTTATCCCTGTCACAGAAATTACTTTCAAATAAAACATTCGTAGTGAAAATTTACGAGTTTTCAGCTGTTTCAAGATTCACATACATTTAATCCTTTAATTCCCACTGGAACATAGGGCCGCCAAGATTCACATACGAACATTTTATTCGGTTTGATTTACATAGAAAAACTAGTGGAAAGTAAATCGAATGCACTTTTTTCTAACAGTAAACAGGAATTAAATGTATCCTTTCAAACCTTTTTGTGAATTTGCGTAAAACTTTTTAAAAATTCTTGCTTGAAATGTACCTATATTTGAATATTAAAAATATATATGTATTTATGATACAAAAATTATAGCACAAAACTATTATCGAAAGTTTTAAAATATATTTTTAGCTCGTATTGGTAAAAATTAAATATGTGAATTGGGGGAAACCAAATTCTCATTTCGTGTGATTTCAGAATTTCATTCTGGTTATTATAAAACAAACACAATTTCAAAAATCTTAAAAACACATTTACGTGCACAAAAACCCGCTTATAGTGACCACAAAGTAAGATTTAAGCGTTAGCTTTTCAAAAAAGTAATTACTCTGGACACATTAGATTCCATTAAGATATCCTGAAAGGACATCGTCTTAACTTGAAAACTAACAGAAGAATTTTTATGAAATTTGGCAGAAAGAATTTACAAATTTCGAATTAAATTATTAAACATCTTTCTCATACCGTTTTTGTAAATACAAAAAAAAAAAAAAACTTTTTGAAAAGGCACCAACAATGAAACTTGTAAATCCAAAAAAAATGTTATTATTTTTTGTATCTTTGAACGTTTATTTTTAAACAATTTTATATCAATTTACGAACATTTGAAACAAAAAAATTGTTGGAAATAAAATTTCAATTAAAAAAAAAAATATGTTTTTACAAATTCCATTGTTGGTGCCTACTTTTTTTCTGTGAAGTATTAGTATCAAAGCTTTTAAGTTTGAGCTATATACATGTATGTATATTCGTTAAAAGCCACGCCCACTTAAAACAAGTGACAAAATGAAAAAACAAACATTACGTTAAAATTCTGTACAATTTTCTGAACCATCTCCTTGCCTTTCGTGGCTAATTTAGCCACTATTTTGATCTTTAAAAATAAAAGCAACAACAATAAAATTAGAAAAAACTTGAATTGACTTAAATTTGTGTCCACAACTGTATGTTGAAGTTGAGGTGCCTTTTCCCTCAATTTTTCATTTTCCGAAAAACAAAAATCGATATATCCAATTAATAAATTTCACTGCAAAAAAAATTAATAATAAATTAAATTTAACTTACATTTTATTTGTAAAAATATTAAAAAAAAGTTAACCACAAATTAGTTAAAACAACTAACAAAAATTACTAACATACATTTTTTTAAACAAAATTTCTGAACAAAATGAATGTTACGAATTCTCAGTATTTTATGTTGTTTGTTTTTTTTTTGGTAACGGAAACGGTATTTTAGCGATAACGGTAATTTAACGATATCAATCACAACCTTGCATATTATTATTATATTTATGACAAATTAACAATTTTTGAAAAATTAAATAAGAAAAATCTTATATATTTTGAAAAATGGTTGTTGTTGTAATGTTTGTTTCACTTTATACTAAAACATTTTCATTAACGAAACGTCATTTTGTTTCAGAAAAGAACAATTGCGAAATAATGCAACATAACTTGAAAAATTCTTCCAACGAAATGTACCCGCTCTGTTGTTATATTTTAAGCCAAAAGAGAAAAAATGTTTCTATATCTGCACTAATTTTTATTTTACAACGTTTTTTGCTTCTCCTATAAACCTGTGAGAAGTGACTTTAGGTTGTTATACATTTTAGCTGACGATATGCAGGTAATATGACGTGGACAGTTGAGGGAACATAATTAAGCATATGTATGTAAGTCACAATCATTAATGATGACAACAAATTCAATGCAAAATTAGAGTATAAAAAATCAAAAATAAATATGTAATATTATTTCAATTAAATTAAAAAAAAGGGGTGCCTATGCAAATTTCTTCAACATGTAGTCAATTTTATAGGTTGATTTTGGGACCTAACGTCTCATACTGCAGGTTTAAGAGTTAACTAATAGTAAACCCAAAAATTTGTTGTTGTTTTGTATACAATTGTTTGACATTTTCTTTTGTTTAATAGTTAAGTTAAACCTACAGTATGTGACCCACCGTTACAATAAATTCCCAAAAATTTAATTCAATTCTTTAATTCAAGGAATGAATTCATCAATAAGACATATTCAGGAATTAATTCCTGTGAATGAATTCAAAGAATTCAAATTTATAGAATGAATTCCCTGACCAAAGCGTAAATAATTAAAATTAAATAATTCATTCACTAAAGAATTCATTCAACACTATTTAATTAAATTTGAAGTCAAGGAATTCATTCAATTCTAGTTAATTCAACTGTTGGCTAAGGAATTCATTCAACTGTGCACTTAATTCAACTTTTGATCAAGGAATTCATTCAATTCTAGTTAATTCAACTTTTGGTCAAGGAATTCATTCAATTCTAGTTAAATCAACTTTTGGTCAAGGAATTCATTCAAGTTCAACTTTTGGTCAAGGAATTCATTCAATTCTAGTGAATTCAACTTTTAGTCAAGGAATTCATTCAATTCTAGTTAATTCAACTTTTAGTCAAGGAATTAAATTTATTTCGTTTAATTCCCTAAGGAATTAAATTTTTTTCGTTTAATTCCCTAGGAATTAAATTTTTTTCGTTTAATTCCCTGAATTAAGTTTCAATTCCTAGGGAATTAAACGAAATAAATTTAATTCCTTGACTAAAAGTAAACACATACATCAGGGATGATAAAGTTTACGTTACTTTTTGTGGTACTATTGGAACCTCAAAAGTACTTATGGTACTCCTCTGACTCATTTAGTACTATTTTAAAAATCCTATTTATCATCCCTGACATGCATATTATTTTAATGTTCGTATTCGAGTCATACTGATTTTGCATCGTGCATACACTTTGAGTGAATCAGAGTCTAAATCAGCAACGTCATAAATGTTGTTAGTTGTGAGTACGTAAAGTAAACTTAACAGTAAGTATGAGTTTCGACAACATTTCAATACGTATAAATGCGTATAAGTACAATAAATCATGAATCATGATTCAACTCTACTCACTTTTTTACTACTCATTGCTGATCTCTGGTTTACATGCGAGTTTTTACTATTTTTACTATTTTTTTCTCTAAAAATCGTTTTTAATCCAAAATTTGCAAATTTTTAATTCAGTTGTTTCCATTACAACTTTTTCTTGCATTCCAAATAAAAAGCAATACATTTATGACAATTCTTTTGTAATTTCCAAGTTTACTATTTTTTACTACACTCATAGAAATAAATATGTAAAAATAGCAGAAAAAATTACTAACAATTAGTTAAAAACGAGTAAAAAGGTTAAAGTCGGGCATGCCGACTATACAATACCCTACACCAGTCTGGTTAAAAGCCAACTTATGTTTGGATCCGAAATTCGAATGGGTTAAAATGGGACTTGTGTCAAAATTTTCTATAATGTAAGTCAGCGAACCAAATTTCATTCAAATATCTTAATATTTGCGACCTGCAGTTTGTAACCAAGCCAATTTTGGGGAACCTTTTATGGGCACTAGGTCTAAACATGGACCGGTGTTAACCAAAATCAATTGGCTACGTCCTTGCGCCGACATAGGTCCGTGTACCAAATTTCATCAAAATACCTTAATATTTGCGACCTGCAGCGTATAAAAAATATAAATTTTGGGGGGCCCTTATATGGGCACTAGGTCTAAACATGGACCGATGTTCACCAAAATCAATAGGCGTCGTCCTTGGGCCAACATAGGTGCCGACATAGGTCGGTGTACCAAATTTCATCAAAATATCTTAATATTTGCGACCTGCAGCGTATAAAAAATATAATTTTGGGGGGACCCTTATATGGGCACTAGGTCTAAACATGGACCGGTGTTAACCAAAATCAATAGGCTTCGTCCTTGGGCTGACATAGGTCGGTGTACCAAATTTCATCAAAATATCTTAATATTTGCGACATGCAGCGTATAAACCATATAATTTTAGTAGAACCCTTATATGGGCACTAGGTCTAAACATGGACCGATGTTCACCAAAATCAATAGGCTTCGTCCTTGGGCTAACGTAGGTCTGTGTGTAATGGTTAGCGCGTTGGACTATTACACGTGAGGTTGCGGGTTCGAGCCCCAACCAAGGCAACATCAATTTATGAAAAATAATAATATGTATGAGTTTTTTCTATCCCTCATGCATATCGCAGCGCCCTCCTTCGGTGTTCCCATAGCACTTAACCCCACCGAAGAAAATAATATAATAGGGCTATGAACTACAAGCTTCAACAAAGTTCGCCAACTCAACATCAGATGGCGCGCAACAACTGTTCTAAAAATTCAACATCTCGCGCAATTACAGTGTTGCCATATTTGAAGCCCTTCATCTTTCACCACCTTTCACTTCTTCTCTATCCCCTTTCCAAAGGAAGCAACACGTTAATTAATAGGAAGAATTTCCTGAGTGTTGCTTCTCTTAAAAAAAAAAACTTAATATTTGCGATCTGCAGCGTATAAACAATATAGTTTTGGGGGGACCCTTAAATAGGCACTAGGTCTAAACATGCACCGATGTTCACCAAAATCAATAGGCTTCGTCCTTGGGCTAACGTAAGTCTGTGTACTAAATTTCATCAAAATATCTTAATATTTGCGACCTGTAGAGTGCGCACAAGAATCCACGGACAGACAGACGGACGGACAGACGGACATCGTTAAATCGAAATAAAAAAAAATTCTGAGCCGATCGGTATACTATAAGGTGGGTCTAGGACCAATATTTTTTGGTGTTACAAACATCAGCACAAACTTATAATACCCTGACCACGTAGTGGTGTAATGATGCTGCAATTGCTGAAGTTATAAGATTTTTTTGCTAAATACTAGTAAAATAAGAACAGCAAAATTAAAACTGTTAATTCCAAATTTATTTTTATCCGGAAATACAATAATTGCATTAAAGGAATTAAATATGCTAATATGCTAAAATCCCAAAAGTATTTAACAAATTGTGAAAAATAATCTGTTGAGGCATGTCTAAGGAAATCGTCAGGGGCCCAGCAAAATCTTTTATTACCAAATAAGTGGTTATATAATAGAAATTCATAGCTCCGCACAACTTATTTTTTGGCGTCTAAACTCATTATTTTTGTTTGGCGTGGTCGTTTTTATAAGTAGACACGCTTACCCGCTTGCGTACGAAAAAATGAGAAGTAAGTAGTTATGAGAATCTGAATAATAAGTGGTTACAAACATGCTTAAAAAAGGTTGAGTTATAAGTGGTTATCCGACTGCTTACTTGATTCTTAAAAATAAGGAGTTACACAAATAATATTAGCTTCAGGAAATACATTCAGAGAAATTAAAGTTTTTGCTAGTGTGTAATTTTAGAACTCGTGATAAAAATTTTAACACAAAACATATTTACAAGTAATAAATGGCTTATATTAGCAGGTTAATTTGCTATTTTCCATTAACAAAAATTTAACTCAAATATTACTAAATTTCTGGATATTTAACAGTTTTATATTTGCTGTTCCTATATTACTAATATATAGCAAACATAATCTGCTAATTTCAGCATTTTTTTCTACAGCATCATTTTTAACTAATTTTTAGTAACTTTTTATGCTATTTTTACAGATTTATTTCTATGAGTGTAGAAATGTAAACAAATAGATCCGTTATAAGACTGCACTGAGAGAGTTATCTGCATGATATTAATGAATTTTGGCATAAAACCAATGAAGTTTCACTGGAACTCGTCTATTGAAACTTTTCATTGAATTAAATAATTTTATTTTATTTATTCAAAGTTTGATATACTCAATGAAAAAGTTTCATTAAAACTAGATTCATAAAGCTTTTTCATCCAATTTAAGACATTTTTAATTTACTTTGTGGAGCAAACTTCATTAGTTTACTAAACATTTTCATTAAAACTCGTCCAGAAAAATTCTCTTCTGTGTAAATACAATGTTTTAAGATCTTAAAAGCTTGAAAAAACTAAATTTCATATTTTTTTTTACTTTTTTCATTAAATTTATTTCATCTGAAATAAAAAAAATCAGCTTGCCGATTTCAGCAAAATGATTTTGCTGACATTAGCAATTTTTCTGCTATCACCTTTCTGACTAAAATTTGGCTGAGTCAGCAAACTTTTTTGTTCACTTTACTAAATTTTTTTGCGTACAGCGTTGACATTCAATGACAACGACACTAAGGAACCAAGTAATTGAGATACAATTTGGTTTATCTTTTATACTACATTTACACTTAACCAAAAACTATTACGGTGGGGGTCATACTGCAGGTTTAATTGATTTTGTTTTTATTTTATTTTCATGCAAATTTGGGAAAATTTTCGAAAAAAAAGAGTTTAGTCTTGGAATTTTTGAAGTTTTTTTGTTTTGGTTGGATACAAAATGTTGTATTCCATCTATTCTTGGGTGGATGACCTTAAACAATTCATTTAATCATTGTAAATTCACGTTTTTTAGTTTTTTACAGTGCCCAGCCAGAAATTGATGATGGTACAAAAAACTAAGTACTCTCAAAGCATTATCTTTACCAAAAGTAAAACATTTTGAGAACGTTTGGAAAATATCATTTTTAAAATGCTTTGATAATTTTTTTAAACTAATTTTACAACTGGTTGATTAAAAGAAAGAAAATAATTTTTATTACTTTTGAAATACCAGCCAGCAAAATTTGGATATTTTTTGAGGGTTCTTATTCTATGAGTCAAAAATTAGTCAAATAAAACACATTTTTTTGAAATTTGTATCAAAAATTGCTCATATTTTGGACGAAAATATGAGCCTTCTAAAATAGAGCCAAATTTTTAAATCCAAAAGATGGTTCCGAAATTACTCAGAAATGTAAATAAATTTTAATATTTTGTTAACAATTCAAATTGAACCTTCGAATTTTTTTAAATAATTTTGTTCAGTCATTTTTAAATCAAAAAAGAAGGCTCTTTTGGATAAACCACTGTCATACAAAAATTTGAACATTTTTAATAATATTTTTTGAGCTTTTTTATTAATTTTTGGGCTTGTTTGCTGACTGGGATGTTTTTTTACATTTATTTATGTAAAAGAGGAATAGCAATGGAAATTATAAAATGTTGTAAGAATGAATTTAGCTTCCACCATATGTATACCTATTTCAGTGTTGTTTTCATCTATTTTTCTTACATTAGGCCCATTCCTTTACATTACCGCGGGAACCCGCGTTCTCCCAATCTTACCTATTTTTTCAAAAACTAGTCACTGGTTGACTGCAGCAAAAGGTCGTCAGAACCCTACACCACCAAAAAATTTAACACATCTACATTTTTCTTAATATCCTATAATTTTTGAACTTACCCAGCCAGCAAACAAGCCAAAAAATGAATCAAAAAAAGCTCAAAAAATATTATTTAAATTTAAAATTTTTGTATGAAAGTGGTTCATCCAAGAGGCTTCTTTTTTGATTCAGAAATGACTCAAAAAAAAAGATTTAGAAAAATTCGAAAGGCTCAAAAATTAATCAATTTTTTGAGCCATTTTCGAATTGTTCACAAAATATTCAAATTTGTTTACATTTCTGAGTCATTTCTGAACCATCTTTTGGATTTAATAATTTGGCTCAAATTTTTGTGTTTTATGATTCATTTTAGAAGGCTTATATTTTCGTCCAAAATATGAGCAATTTTCGACAAAAAATTTGAAAATTTAAAAAAATATGTTTTATTTGAGTAAGTTTTGAATCGTAGAATAAGAACCCTCAAAAAAGTATCCAAACTTTGCTGGCTGGGTAATCATTTAAAACTAATTTAAGTTCTAATTAAATATACATATAAAAAAGAATAACAAATGTTTTTTAAGTACTAAGGAAATTACTTTGTTTTTTTTATTTAGAGTACTGGAAAATTGCTCTACTTTTCGTTTTAAAAATTCTCGGAAGACACTCCACTTTTGTATTAATGCACTTTAAAATCACTTTATTTTTAGTTTTTCTAATGTTTTGAAAACATTCTATAAACAAAAATTCTAACGCTTTAAAAACACTTTATTTTTTGCTTTTGCAACGTTTCTAAAATACTTTAAATACAAACATGAGACCGTAAATCATGGTTATCATTTTAGTGTTCTGAGACCACTATAAAACCAAAAAATATGTTGCTTTCAGAACGCTTTTATGTTCGTCAATATCTGGCTGGGTGGTTTTCTTTTTCCAAACTTTATCAAACAGATATTTTAGGCTATACCCTGCTTTAAGCGTTTAATAAATTTTTTCTTTATTAATCATTTGTGAATATTCTTTTTGCCAAATTAGCCTAATCTTTAATTAGGCTATTTTAAAAAAATTTTGAATAACACAGTTAAACTTTAAAATATTAAATAAAAACCTATAATAAAAACATAACATCACTTTTTGGTCGAACTCCGGTTGGAAACTACAAATTTCCTTGTGCTGAAAAGTTGTGTTTTTGTAGATAGCTCAAATTGAATATGAGTAACGATATGTAATACAATGATATAAAATAATCAAATAATCGTAAACGAATATGCATTTACAATGACCCGGCAAATGCTGAAATAGATTTACACATGTATTTTATATATAGGACCGTCAAAAATACAAAAAAAAATTGTATTTTTATTATTATTAAAATGTGTTCTTTATCTGTGTTCAGGTTAATTCTTTTTTAAAACATTCTAATTAATTGATTTTTCTTGTCATATAAAATGTGATTTTAACAAGATTGTTAAATACAATTAAAATTGATAAAAGTGCAAATGGCAAAAAAAAAATATTGTAAAAATGTAATTTTGTCAAACATGCATATATCTCATTTAAAGAGAAAGTTTACCTAATGAAGCATAAAAAGTTTTAAATTAATAATAAATGGAAGCTTTAAAAAAAATGGTCTTAACAATTCACGAAAAGAGAATGAATTAATTGATATTCAGGTACGTAAAAAGTAATACAGTTTTATTTACCAATTTTCATCGCTTTGCGAAAATATGAAAATAAGTTGTTATGCGAAAACGATACATATTGTACACTCAAAAAATGTTCTCGGTAGAATCTACTGAAAATGTCAGTTAAAAGAAAGGTATATGCAGTGAAGAGCCGACCATGGTATTTACCTTTGAAATAACTAAAATTGTTATTTTTAACTGTTTCTCAGTCATTTCTACGGTTAGCTATTTTTACTGTATTTGTTAAATTATCAACATGTCGTAAAAATGACTGGCAAATTTTTACTACCCACATTTAAAACAATTAAAACAATTGGTAAAACTACTTTACTCCAGTTAATTTGTTTCGATATTAAAATAATATAGCTGGATAAAAAAATATTTACAAAAAAAATATATATTAAAAATATGTAAATATTCAATAAGGTTTCAGATTTTGATTTGCAATAGAATATAAGAAATTTAAAAAATTACGTTTTTTTATTCTTTAAATGACTAACAAAATTAACCGTTTACTGCAAAAATACTGTTTGGTAGTCGTTTATTACAATATTAACAATAACTGCCTTCACTGCTTTTTTCAAATTACTGTGCTCATAGTTTTTTTGTATTTTTCTATATGAAAACAACTGTAATTACAGTTGAAAACAACAACTACTAATTACTACACAAACAACTGTCATGTAGTAACTGACACACTTTTCTGAGTGTTGAAGCTAGAAAACAAGGCTGTAACATAAGTCTTAAAACGCAAATAAAGCATAAAACAACGTTTTTGATTTCTTCGAAAGTAGGTTTAGTGATAAAAATGGCCGTTTATTATCGTCAGAATGTAAGATTTTTTCTAATATTTTCATCTTTGTAATAAAAATTTTCTTTTAAAAATATTTATAAATTTTTAATAAAAAATTTTTCAAAATGCAAAATGTGCAAACTCAGTTTTAATAAAATATCAAATGCTTCTTTTGGCTATTACAAAAAACTGAATGCCGCTGTCGTTTTTCGGACGAATTATCGTCTTGATTGCTAACTTGCCTAAAATGTATTTTTCTTCGCAGCTAAGTTAGTTTTAATTGTTGAATCAAAATAGTGTAACAAAAATGTATTAGCAACCTGTAACCTTAACAACAAATTCAATTATTTTCAAACTCATTTATTTGTCTTCAATTGACAGACATACAATCATTTTTATACGATTGTAAGCGAATGTTAAAGAAAATTATCAGTGTAAAGCTTATTGCAAAAATCAATAAAAGTAACAAAATACATAAAAATTTAATTTTTTAAGTTGCTAATAAAAAAAAAAAAAAAATTAAACAAAAACAATTCGCCGACATGGAACAGCCAAGTGAGTACAAAAGAAGATGTGCTAATGGAAATTTATTTTTAATGACACTACTACTTGCTTAGTGCAAACTTCTAATGAATTGGAAAAACGTATATCAGATGCATTTTGTATATTTGATCATCATGGTGATAAAACTATAGATGTTCGAGAAGTGGGTACCGTATTACGTTTTCTGGGATGTGTACCTACAGAACAGGAAATTAATGAGATTATAACGGCTACAGAAATGGAAGACTCTAGTGGTGAAGTACATTTAAGCAGATTTTTACCTCATGTAACACAACTATTAGCAGAGCATAAGTATTTTTAAAATTAAATTTGGATTAACTGTCCCATATTTTTTTTAATATTTAAACATTTCAGGATGGAACCTGCTGAACCTGAAAAGCTCTTAGAAGCTTTTCATGTATTGGATCCTGAAAATCGTGGAACTCTTACTAAAGAATATTTTGGTAAGCTAATGATGGAGGAAGGCGAACCTTTTACACAGGAAGAACTTGATGAAATGATGGCTGTTGCCATAGATCCTTTGACTGGTCTTATACCTTATGAATTTTATCTAAATCAATTAATGGTAATTTTAATAATTTTAAAACTATCCATGTATCTTTATTATTGCACTTTAACTATTTTGGTATTTTGCACTGTAAAAAGCACCGTCCCAGTAATTCAATTTATGATATTGCGGATAAACTTAAAATTGAAACACCCGTAAAAAGCACTAAAACTTCTAAGGCAACTATCAAAATGTGAAATTAAAATAAATTGTTAAATACAAAAAGCGTCTAAAGCACTTAAAATTCTAGAGCTTCGCAGCAAAAAATGCATGACTACTATGTCCACATCGAGCAAAAGAAAATGCACGAATAAAATAAAAACTACAACAATATACCGGCATTTAACGCACACGCATAGTTTTTTGTTGAAAATTGTTTAAATGTATAACGGCATTGCATCTTTTCAATGGCACGCTAATACTGAATTTAGACTGAGCAAAAACTACCTAGTATTTGTACAAAACTAGTTTTTGTTTGTTTTTTATGTATGCGTTTTGACAAGTAAAAACTAGCAACTGCCAAAAACTAGTTGATTTTTGCTCAGTCTAAATGCGGTATAAGTTAAGTTCGTTGATATATGTACATACATGCCAAATATTCACTACTTTTTAGTTTTTTTTTTGTGCTGGTAGCTAAAAATTTCCATAGATGAAAATATATAAGATACTGTTGTAAATTTTACAATTTTTCATCAGAAAACTATGCGTTATAGACATTTAACGCGTTATGCGTTAAATGTCTATATGTTGTCGTAGTTTTTTTGTTTTAATATTACATTTTAATATTTTGAATGTAGAGAAAAAAATTCATGCTTATAAAGTGGATGTAATTTTTTTCAGAGCTATTTTTGTTATTTAAAATTTATTTTAAATATCGTTACAGGTTTATCTATAAATGATTGATTATATATACTGGATTATATGGAACTTTTTTATTAAATAAAGTTTTGGATTTTAATTAATTTTAAAAAAACTTTGTTTCAATTGAAGAGATATTAAGGGTTTGACAGTCTAACTCTAAGTGAAACCCCTTTTAATAAATTAAATAAAATACTACCAGAAACTAAAGCAGAGCACAATATTATAGCACACTTTTATATGTAAAATTTTTGATTTGAATATTTTTTTAACTAAACATCTTTAGCGGAAATCTCATTTTTATTGAAGTAGAAATCTGTAAATATTTCCACTCTATCCCCTACATTAATTAACTGAAATTATAAAAGTTAAAATAAAAAATCGAAAAATCTTTGTGCCAAAATTATAACCCATGGTGTATTAAACTAGTTTTTAACTACCCAGCTAAAAATCGACATATATGGATCCATACAGGTTAAATGTATGTACGTGCATGCTCATAAATATGCATTCATGACCATACATGGATACATACATAAATCTCCAAACATGTTTCATATATGACCATACCTGTGCATCAACGAAATTTGAGGTAATATCTACATGTGTGTACATGCATGAACATACATGAGCACGCATGAACATGCGTGATCACACATGTAAATATTACCTCAAATTTCGTTAATGCACACTAGACCGTTCCTCGCACACTAGACCGTTCCTCGCTGTACACCCTCTAAAATGAAGTATTTTTGGAAGGCGATTTCATTTTTTTTCCCCGAACGTAGGGGTCGCCTTTTTAATTTTTTGTTATAGCTTTGGCATTTAAAATCGGATTTTAAAGTGTGATATATCGATTTTTTTCCCTTGAGGAGACCAGTGTTTTGCTATATAGTAAAAATCCAATTAAAAAGAATTTAAAAAGGCGACCCCTACGTTCGGCAACCAATATATGAAAAAAATTTCTACTGTGTTTAGCGAAAAACTTCCTTAGCAAAAGTTTAATGATTTTTTGCGAGCTTTAATTTTCTAACATTAGGGTTGTACATTTGGGTGGTAGCAACTGAGATCTGGTGGGTAAAAATAAAAACTTTTTTTTGAAACCTCCTTGCAAAAATACTTCATATTAGAGGGTGTACGGCGCACTTTTTTTTTGCCTGTAAGGTGGTACGCTCTAATGCACACGTATGGCCATATATGATTTATGTATGGAGATTTATGTAACCATGCGTGGTCATGAATGAATGTTTATGGCCATGCATGAACATACATTCAGAGATGGGCTAAAATCATTACCATTACATTTTCATTACCATTACTCGATGTAATGGTAATGGAGCTTTTTTTATCATTACCATTTTTTGAAGAAATGGTAATGTTTTTTTTTTCATTACCATTGCGTTAAAAAATGGTAATGAATATTTTTTTTAATTTTCATTTGTTTTGAAAATTAAAATAAACCTTTTTTAATTTTCATTACTTTTACCTAATATATACATAGTAATGAAACACCCATTTGTTTTTCATTACATGCCGTTTTTGTCGAAGTTTTTTATTTTTAAAATATTAGTTTTACAAATTACTAAAAGCATTTTTTAGTTCATAATCGAGGCCTATGGTATCCATATTTGATATCAAGTTTTGGTGGCTAGTTGCAAAAAAAAATCACGAAAAGAAATTGCATAAAGGAAAATTCTTGCATCAATATATTTGTTTGCAGAACATAAATAGCTGATTAAGTTTTTTAATTCATTTCTAGTACCATAGTCTTTTTTCGCGATCCGCCATTATTTTGCAATTTTGTAAGTGCGGTTTTTTTTAATTTATAATCTAAGGACTATAATACTCATTTCGTACAACAAAGTTTTGTGGCTAGTTGAAAAAAAAAATTGCAAAAAAAAAAATCACAAACAAAAAAAATCCAAAAAGGAAAATTTTTGCATTAATATATTTGCTTGCAGAATGTAAATCGTGATTGTTTTAATTCAATTCTTTAACCATAAAGTCTTTTTCGCGTCCCGCCATTATTTTTGAGTTTTTTAAGTGCGGTTTCTTAAAATTTATATTCTAGTTAAATTTATACCCGTTTCATACAACAAAGTTTGGGGGCTAGTTAAAAAAAATCGCGAAAATATCGCGAAAAAAATTTCCAAAAAGGAAAATTCTTACATCAATAGATTTGTTTGCAGAATGTAAATCGCTGAATAAGTGTTTTAATTAATTTTTTTTTACCATACAGTCTTTTTTCGCGTCCCGCCATTATTTTGGAGTTTTTTAAGTGCGGTTTATTAAAATTTGTAATCTAGGGACTGTAATGCCCGTTTCACACAACAAAGTTTGGGAGCTAGTTAAAAAAAAAACCGCGAAAAAAAAATTTCCAAAAAGGAAAATTCTTACATCAATAGATTTGTTTGCAGAATGTAAGTCGCTGATTAAGTGTTTTAATTAAATTTTTTTACCATAAAGTCTTTTTTCGCGTCCCGCCGTTATTTTGGAGTTTTTTAAGTGCGGTTTCTTAAAATTTATATTCTAGTGACTTAATACCCTTTTCATACAAGAAAGTTTGGGAGCTAGTTAAAAAAAACCGCGAAAAAATCGCGAAAAAAAAATTTTCAAAAAGGAAAATTCTTACATCAATAGATTTGTTTGCAGAAGTAAATCGCTGAATGAAGTGTTTTAATTAAATTTTTTTACCATAAAGTCTTTTTTCACATCCCACCATTATTTTTGAATTTTTTAAGTGCGGTTTCTTAAAATTTGTAATCTAGGGACTATAATGCCCATTTCATACAACAAAGTTTGGTGG
The DNA here is from genome assembly GCA_949987735.1 of Leucophora obtusa. Classification (NCBI taxonomy): domain Eukaryota; kingdom Metazoa; phylum Arthropoda; class Insecta; order Diptera; family Anthomyiidae; genus Leucophora; species Leucophora obtusa. Next base: position 32,239,472 of record OX465299.1, on the reverse strand, counting down.
CTAGTTAAAAAAAAATCGCGAAAAAATATCGCGAAGAAAAATTTGCAAAAAGGAAATTTCTTACATCAATATATTTGTTATATTTTGCAATTTCTTAAGTGCGGTTTTTTCAAATTTATAATCTAGGGACTATAATGCCTATTTCATATAACAAATTTGGGTGTTTAGTTGCAAAAAAAAAAATCGCGAAAAAAATTTGCCAAAACGAAACTTTTTGAATCAGTATATTTGTTTGAAGAATGTTAATCGCTGATTAAGTTTTTTAATTGAATTTTTCTGCCATAAAGTCTTTTTTCGCGTTCCGCCATAATTTAGCTATTCTTTAAGTGCGGTTTTTTTAAATTTATAATCTAGAGACATACATCAAAGTTTGGTGGCTAGTTGCCAAAAAAAAATTGCGAAAAAAAATTTCCATAAAGGGAAATTTTTTAGTGTAGAACAAAGAACAAAACATTCTTTATATCATTATGTTAAGTAATGGTAATGAAATTTCATTTCTCTACCTAGTGTAGAAAAAATGAAAGTGATTTTTTGTTTTTACTACCATTGCGCATTGTAATGAAAATTATAAAAACGTTTCATTACATCCCGAGTAAAAATAGTTTATATATTGTCATATATAATGTGATTGGGCTATATCTGACAATGAATGGAGTAACATTAAGAAACATATCATTATATACAACTACATCTGATATTATTTTTTCAACGAATTTTTTGTATGGTAATTGATTATTACATATCCCCAAATCTGACTCCATATATAACTACATAAGCCTTATAAAACTAATGAAATTATATGTAGTGATCGATATGATTACATATGATTTGATACTAAGTTTTATAACACTGTATGTGTCGTTGTACTAACAATATATTTTAATTTTATATAACTTTCTATATAATCCCATACAAATTAATATATAGTTCAACATCAAATTTAGTTATCTGCAAATTCAGAGTTAATTACTCCATAGCCAAATAATTTTCACGTGATGTTTTTGCATGTAAAATCATATTAAAAAATGATGCGTACGATTTAGAAGACAAAAGTATTCAAATAAATTTTTATTTTATGTTTTAAAATTTGGGTCTTCAAAATTGTTAAAACCATAGACATTTCAATTTCAATTTAATAGCTGGTATGCATGAAAAGTATGCCTACTATCAGACAAAATTTTATAAAATAATATATTTTTATATCGAATTAGATATAATTTGATGTCCTGGATATGGACAAATCTCGGATCAAACTGTATCAAATTATATCTAATTTGATATAATTAGACACATCTAGATGACCCATTTTTCGGATCAAGTTGTATGTCGTTGTATATGGGGATTTATCAAAAAAGATATAATTATGTATGACACCATATTAAGTTTTTTACCCGGGATGTAAAGAAAACAAATAAAATTAACATTTTTTTCATTGCAATTACATTTTGTAATGGTAATGAATTTTTTTTTAATTTTCATTTTATAGATTTAATGGTAATGAAAACCCGCAATGGTCATTACAAAGTAATTAATTACTCCCACCTCTGCATACATTTAACCTGCATGGATGCATATATGTCGATTTTTAGCTGGGTATTTATATTACATATTACAATTTTTGATTTTGCTGTCAGTTTTCTAAAAACTGTAACTTTACATACGAAAACGGTTATTAAAACGCTGCTTTCGGAAAATTTGTTGTCTCCAGGAATACATAGCTCATGACCTTAGTGTGTCCAGAAAGTAAGTATTAGGTCGCGCAAAATCATATGGCAAAATACCAAGTACAGCGTACAGCCCAATGTACCAGAAATTATGAGAGGGGGCATAGTTCCAAATGTCTTGTCCAAATTTCGACACCCAACGATGAGGGGAAGGCGATACACAGAAAAAAACTAGGCACCAACAATGGAATTTGTAAAAACAAGCACATTTTTTTAAATTAAAATTTTATTGTTTGTAACATTTTTGTAAATTATTATTTTTTATATAAAAATTTGGCCTTACTATCTTAATTTTTCAAATGTATATTTTAGTTAAAGTCGACTTTAGCTAAAATATTGGGTGGCAGCATGCCATGACTTGGTTTATTTTTGGCAGGGGTGTGGCATCACCAAAAAATTAATAATAAATAATTTCTTTTTTTTATTTAAATTTAAATAATAACAAACAACAAAGCAAAAAACAAAAGGATATCTCAAATTTTTTTATTTGAATATATTCCGCTCTTCTTTTTTCCTTATTTTGAGCAGTTTTCAGCAGTTTTTGAGTTTTTGAATATAGGCTCAGCTGATACTAAACTGACACTAAATAGTTGCTCAGGTAATACTGAATTACAGCGCCCTCTACCGGTGAGTGGTGTAAGTTGTGATTTCCTATCTCTATAATTAATAGTCTCTGATTTTTTAGGCATTCCCATTGGTTAATTTATTTTCAACCAATCAAAATTTTTGAAAATATAAATATTTTTGTAGGGTTTTCATACACAAAATGAACAAAACCGTATGATTAAAAATAAAGCCGACTTTAAATTTAAAATACTCTTTTATAGTAAGGGCCATTGTTTAAAAATAAAAAGTTCCAAAAAAAAAATCAAATTTTTTTTGGATTTACAAATTCTATTGTTGGTGCCTTTTTAAAAAGATTTTTTTCTTGTATTTACAAAAAAGGTATGAGAAAGATGTTTAAAAATTTAATTAGAATTTTGTAAATTCTTTATGTGTATGTTTATGAGTTTAATGTCAAACTCCATACATAAAAATATGATTTATATTTATAGAAGGTTTACAAGCAGAGCTTTAAAGAATTAATTCCTTAATTCATTTTTTCAATTCTGAATTAAAAATTCGACGAATTAATTCACTAAGCACCATATATTGAATGGAATTAATTCATATTTGCTTTCGTTCGATTTATTTTGTTATGAATTAATTCAATTGCAATAGTTCCTTTTATTAAATCAAATGATTTAATTCACCGGTGAACGCGTTCAATTTTATAAATCGAACGGAAAAAAAGTGAATTAATTTCTTACTGAATTATTTCACTACTGAATTCGTTCAATTTCATTTTCGTTCAGTGAATTAAAAAAAATAAAATTACGTTCAGTGAATTAAAAAAAAAATAATAAGTTCACTGAATTGAAAAAAAAAAAATAAAATAAGTTCATTGAATTGAAAAAAAATCAAGGTTGGTTACCGAAACGAATAACGGTAAGGGTAACGGTAACGGTATCGAATTTCATCTGTTTCGGTAACGGTAAAGGTAACGGTATTTAAGACTGGTTCAGTAACGGTATACCGTTATCGAAACGGCAATACCGGTACGTACCGGTATTATAAATTATGTTAAAAACATATAAAAACAAGTAAAAACTGAACATATATTTCATTTTACGTGTTAAAAATAGAGATTATAAGCTTTAAATTCAATGCTGGTCATTTTAGTAACTAAAATTATTATCCATACATTTTTTTGTAGAAAAAAAAACTGAAGATTGTTACGGTATTTGTAAATTTTTTTAGAGGTATTGGTAACGGTAACGGTATTCTAATTGAAACGGTATTTTAGCGATAACGGTATTATAACGATAACGGTAACCAACCTTGAAAAAAATAAAATAAGTTCACTGAATTAAGAGCCTGTTTTCTGCCGTTCAGTAGAAGAAAACAATAATGTGCAAATAAAATTTTTAAATAAGCAATTTTACAGCGTGTGGTAGTAAAAATGAACAAATTAGAAACCGGACGCTGTTTATCAACCTACATGATTCAAAAATAAAGCCTTTTACTATAAAAAATAAAAACTTTAAAGATATAGATAAATTTGGAAAAAAAAAAATATAACTAAATATATAACTAGTTTGAAAAATTAATAGTTATATTTTTTCCAAATTTATCTATATCTGTAAAGTTTTTATTTTTTATAGTAAAAAGCTTTATTTTTGAATCATGTAGGTTGATAAACAGCATCCGGTTTCTAATTTGTTCATTTTTACTAGCACACGCTGTAAAATTGCTTACTTAAAAAAATATAACTAAATATATAACTAGTTTGAAAAATTAATAGTTATATTTTTTTGAAATTTATCTATATCTGTAAAGTTTTTATTTTTTATAGTAAAAGGCTTTAATTTTGAATCATGTAGGTTGATAAACAGCATCCGGTTTCTAATTTGTTAATTTTTACTAGCACACGCTGTAAAATTGCTTACTTAAAAATTTTATTTGTACATTATTGTTTTCTTATACTTAACGGCAGAAAACAGGCTTTGCATTTAGTTAACTTATTTTATTTTTTTTCAATTCAGTGAACTTATTTTATTTTTTTTTCAATTCAGTGAACTTATTATTTTTTTTTTAATTCACTGAACGTAATTTTATTTTTTTTTTAATTCACTTAACGTAATTTTATTTTTTTTTTAATTCACTGAACGTAATTTTATTTTTTTTAATTCACTGAACGAAAATGAAATTGAACGAATTCAGTAGTGAATTTATTCAGTAAGGAATTAATTCACTTTTTTTCCGTTCGATTTATAAAATTGAACCCGTTGACCGGTGAATTAAATCATTTGATTTAATAAAAGGAACTATTGCAATTGAATTAATTCTTTGAATTTGTTGTTTGATGAACGCGTTCAGTTGAACGAATTCAGTGAATTACTTAAGAAAAGGAATTCATTCAATTTTAGAGAAAATTGAATTCGATTGGTAGTGAATTCATTCAAAAAGGAATTAATTCTTCAAAGCTCTGTTTACAAGGAATTTTCGAGTTTATATGAAAACCCCTATTATTTTTTTAGATAATAAATAAATAATATAATAAATAGAATGCATTTTTATTCTAAAAAAAAAACACATTTCAATAGCTTTGTTTAAAAGATATTCAAGTAAAAAGTTCTACATAGAAGTGTGCTATAATATTGGCCAGTACTTCATTGACTCTATATAATTTATTTATACATTTTCGTTTCACCTGTGCAAAGTATTTAAACTTTGAATTGTTGGAAAATACTACACAATAATTATATACAGAATACATATTACTTATACATATGATTGAGAATTAAATTATTTAGACTGATCGACAAACAAAAAAATTTATGAAATTTGTATAAACATGAATAAAACACCAAAAGTATTTCACCGTTTTAATTTTTTTTTTTTTTTTTTTTTTTTTAATAATAAATACAGCATTTATTTACTTCAAATTAGATAACCAAAGCCCTGGGGCCATATATGATTAATAAAAGCTACTACAAAAAAATAATTTAAATAAAGATAATAAAAAAAAAAATAATAATAAAAATAAATAATAATCAAAATAAATAATAATAAAAATAAATAATAATAAAACTAAATAATAAAAAAAATTAGTAAAAAATACAGTAAAATTATCACATAAAAAAAATACTGAAAACATTATCTTGAATAATATAAATAGATATTTAAAAAAAAAAAAAAATAATAATAATACAATCACCAGATTTTCCTAAGTGCAGCGATAATAAAAAAAGAAAATATCGAGAGAGATAAATATAGTAGCACAAATAAAAAGCTATAACTCATGAATAGCTACATAATCCTTAAGCTTTCGCCTAAAGACCTGGGGTGAAAAAGCAAAACCTCTCAGGTATAGAGGTAGATCGTTCCATATTCTTGAAAGCCTAATCTGAAATGATCGCTCGTACATAGTAGTATGATGTGTTGGATAAACCAGTTGGGGGTTTCTTTCCGAGTTGGACAAAAGAAAGTTGTCAACTATATAGTCCGGAAACCCATTAACCATTGCTTTGTAAAAAAATATCAATAACCTCATACCTACATAATTAACAAAAGAGCACCCAAGAAATTGGATTACGTACGGAGTCACATGAGAGCGAAGTCTTAGGCCAAAAACATATCTAATAATTCTATTGAAAATCTTGGTAAACCTATTAAATTCACCGCCTGTGGTACCAGAAAATACCTCGACACAATATAATATATGAGGCATCAACAAGGCATGTGCCACACGCATCCTAATTGAGAGAGGCAGATATAAGTCAAGAGAATACAACCTTCTCAACAAGAATGATATTTTCGAAGAAACGTTATTAATATGCGATGAGAAATTTAAATGATTGTCAATTAAAACTCCAAGGCATTTAATCTTATCCACAAATTCAACTCTCATGCCATCGAGAGTAACCATTATATTATCAGTATCGAAAACAAAACCCATTAACTTTGTCTTTCTTGGCTTGATAACAAAACCATTGCCAGAAGACCAAGATATAACCTCATGTATGATGAAATTTACACCCTCTTCCAAGACATCTACAAATTGCGAATCGGCATAGCAAAGAAACTGAACATCATCCGCATAAACGTAAGACTGACATGATAGACCATTCCCAAATGTAAGAAGATCATTCAAGTAAATCATGAACAGTAGTGGGCCAATAACAGACCCCTGAGGTACACCACTGGTTATTGGTTTCGTTAATGAAAAAGAATCGCCAATTGAAACAAACTGACTTCTACAACTCAGATAAGAGGATATAAGTTTACAAGCTTGTGATGAAAAATCAAACAAATTAAACAGTTTGTCCACAAGTTTCGAATGTATCACTCGGTCAAAAGCTTTAGATAAATCCAGTGAAAGAAGAACTACATTTTTACCATTATCCAAAAATTTTCTAATCGAATCCGTTAGACCAAGAAGAAGGGCACCAGTACTATACCCACGACGAAAGCCTGACTGAGATGAGTGTATTAAAGAGTTACTATCAAGGTGTAGGATCATTTGATCCTTTACAATATGCTCAACCACCTTCGAGAGAATCGGAAGGACAGATATCGGACGCAAATTATCCAAAGAGTTGGAAAGACCTTCCTTTTTTATGGGTATCACCCTAGCTTTCTTCCAATCGTTAGGAAAGACGGAAGTAGTAAAAATAGAATTAACCAACCGAAGAATATGGGAAGACACAAACGGAAAAACTAAATTAATAAATTTCAATGGTAAATAATCATTACCTGCAGCATTAGATTTAATCTTCCCCAATGCTGCGCGCAATTCTCCCAGATTCACACAACGAAACGAAAAACCACCACCTAAAGTACCCCCTGAAAAATCCATTGAATTGGGATTATCATCTATCTGACACGAAACAAAATAGTCATTTACCTCATCAGAATTAGCAGAGATAAACTGATTATCAGTCTCCAAACAACCATTTCCCCTTAAATAGTTCCAAATTTGTCTAGGACTAAGATCCCTAAACATGCTTGAATAGGCACGCCTCTTAGCTACCCTAATAACTCTCTTTGCACGATTTCTGTGCTCACAATAAACAGCCCAATTCAGTGAACTTCTGTTCAGAAGGTAATATTTGTAGGCTAAGTCTCGTAAAGATATATGATAGACAATATTAGGGGAGTTAAACCAGTCAACAGACTTAAAAACTATCTTACGCCGTACGACAGGCACTAAGGAGTGTAAAACATAGAGGTTAGCCATAAAAACCTCCAATTGAAGATTTACATTATCCGTTGCATACATTCCACTAAAATCAAGAGAATGAACAGTTCGTTCTAAAACTTCCATATTCACAGAATTATAGTCCAAGTAGGACACATATTGTTGGGAAGTAGGTTTCGGAATATCGACAGCAATAAAAATTAGTGAATGGTGCGATACTCCTGGACACTGCATTTGACCAGAAGTACTCACAACAAGAGAGGGACTCATTAGAAAATAATCAATAAGGGACGTAGAATCCTTATTAATATCATAATGAGTGGGGGCTGAGTTGTGATGGCACACTAAGTCCAGCCTACTACACATTAGCCGAACCAAATTAGATTTCCTACTACAAAACATATTCATATTAAAATCACCCATAATGCAAACATTTGCATATTCAACAAGAATATCTCCCATAGATTCCTCAAAAACATTTAAATTACCATTAGGCAAGTAACTCACACCAATTAAAATTTTCATGCCCCGAAGGATCACTTCAGCGAATATAGATTCTGATTCCCCATACCTATCAGACCTAAAAACGACCCTATATTCAATCCTCTTCGAAATAAGTAAAGCCACTCCACCACCCCTTTTAGGCTTTGGGCGATCACTTCTACAAATATCATATCCCGGAATATTAACACTCTCGGACAATATATCAGGTTTAAGCCAATATTTTATTCCATTTTTCACATACATATAAAAAAAATTTAGATCCCTATATTATGATTTTTTTCGCTTTGCGTTTGAAATTTGTATGAAAAACAACGTACAATTTTTAAAATTGGATATACAAATTTTAAAATAAACGCAAAACTGAGAATTAAAGTATTAGGATGTAAATTAGGCTTGTGTTCACAAAAATCTTTTGAATTTTATTACAGTTTAATTCAACAAAATAACATGTAAAATAACAACAAAAATCCATCAATTACACTTCAATAAGACAAAAAATTTTTGTAAATAAGTTTTCTATCTTTTCTTTTTATTGAATATGAACACGCGTTTCGTTATTTGGGTTTTAATATTAATTCATCTTTATTTAACACGAAATTACTTAGAACTAAAAATATAGAATTAACAACAAAAAGGGAATGCAAGGTTTTGACATATGACAATAAATACAGTGTTGCCACTTATTAAATTGTTTTTATTTTATAATTTTTTTGCTTCTACTGTAAAAAACAACAGTGTAGTTACGGCCTTTTAGATTTAAGGTTACGATATGAAATAGGTCCCAGTCAATACCAAGGTTTTGCTGGGAAGCATTTTTTTTACAAGATCGTAAATACCGTTAAGTTTTGTTAAAACTTTGCGATTTATTAATATTTGACATAAATTTGTAAAAAAGATTTTTATTTATTAAAAAAATAAAAAAATAATGTGTAAATGCATAAATGCTTTATAAAGTTATAGGAGGCTTATAAAACAAATTTTTCATACAATACTTGTTTCATAAGCCTCCTATAAATTTATGGTGCTTTTATAAATATACACATAAATCTATTTCAATATTTTAAAAAATTAAAGTGGTGCGGAATCGATTTTTCAAATTACAGCAAAATTATGACAATGCAATAATGTTGCACTACAAATTTAAGTACCAAATATAATTCAAGTCGATAACAAATAATAATTAAAACATTTTTAAAATTTCTAAAAATCTTTGTAGTCTAGTGTTATTTATACAGGTTTTTACGTGTTCTACTGTATTTGTATGAAAAAATTAAATAACTTTCCTTCGTTGTATAGTTTTCAACAAATAAACAAAGAGACAACGTGTACAAAGGTATTTCATATGTGTATTTATGTATAGTATAAATGATAAGGCGGGTATAGAGTAGAAGAATAGTTTTGCGTTGATTAATATCTTCAGCTGGTAAGGCGTATTTATTGAGTTTAAACTAACTTACCGAGACCAAATTTAACTAAAACCTCATAACGGTGATGTTCTCGTTCTTGGAGCTCTTTTCTATGCCATAAATAATCCCAGATCCACATTTGGTTTGAGCGATTTTACAGATTTTTTTGTTTTGTAAATACAACTTAAAAAATTCCTATAAACTAGTCATAAAACAAATGTAGAAACGTCGTTTTTTTCAAAAATAAACAATTAGATGCTATGACATCGACGGCAACAACATCATCAAACAAAAAAGATACAAAAAATGTAAATGAACACGCGGACAAACGACTGAGTTAGCAAAATGACAACGTATTGGAAAAGGCCACGAATACACGATCGGAATTTACAATTAAAATTATATCATTGAGTTATTTTGTTTCTGTGTACATATTTTGGAGAAGAAAACAACTTGTGTGTTGTATTAATGATAGGAAAATATTTTTAAATGATCGGTAACCAACAAATTTTGAAATATTTAATATGCCAAATTATGTAGTTATCAATTTATTAAATTCACAACAAACGTATCGTTTAGGAGCCCAGTATAATACTGAGAATTTGTCTCTTTTTTTCCATTAAAATCAGGGTTGGCAGGCAATACCGCTAAAATACCGTTATCGATCCAAAACCCCTTTCAACTAAAGTGTCCAAAAAACCGGCCATTTCAGAAAACCGGTTTTCGGTTTGTTCGAAAAATACTATTTTTAAAAACCCGGTATCGGTTACGGTTTCCTCCAAAAAACGGTTTCGGTTTTTTTTGTTATACATAAAAATAAACCTGTACAAATAGCAAAAAAGCTAACAAAAATTAGTTAAAAACGCCCTCCAGAAACAGCTACTGAAACTAATTTATAATAGGTACTTTTCAACTAATTTATGCGACCAAACATTTAAAAAGCGCTAAAAATCATTATTATGGTAAAATATAATTTAATATCACATTATTATAAAAATAATAACAACATTTAAATTTTATAAAATTGTATCAAATTAAAGGTTTTACCATATAGGCGCTAAGTAAAAAATAGAAAAACGTCAAACTAGCGGCTTTTTATAAAAAGCACTAACCGAAAATAATGCGAGTTTTGGGTGATACAAAAGCGCTAAAAATAGCACGATCAGATGCAATTAGACAAAAATTTAAATTTTAGTTAATTGCAAAGGACATTTTACACTGCTGAAATCAGAAAAACATCACAGAAAAACAATTACATTTCCAAAATTTAATTTATATAATTTTTTTAAATGGGAAAACAGCAGAAATACTATTTATTTTCGCTATTTTAAGTCTACTTATAATCAATAAAAACGTCTACTGATTTTAGCAGGATAGAATGTTATTTTCATTCAACTATAATTTATTTAAATATAACTAAAATTTTTGTACATTTAGCAGTTCTTGTTTCAACATCCCAATCGTATATTTTTCTTAAATGGAACAGATTAATTACACAGAAAAAAGTAATTAGGTTTTTGTAGCAACATTCATCAGTCAACCTGTATTGAAAGAATATTCCAAAGGATTACAAAGGATTTTCGTATCTTATTTATTTGAATACATGTGAAAAAAAATATTATTTTTATATAACGGAGAACAAAACTGCAGTTTCGTTTGTTAAAATAATACTTTAAAAACAAAATGCAGTCGAAATATAGAATTTTCGAACGATTAGTTTAAAAATAGTTTTGATAAAAACATATTTAAAAAACCGGTTAACCGACTAATAATAACCGGTTTATTCGAATTTAGAAATTACTCGAAACTGGACGGTTTTTGGAAATTAAAAAACCGGTTAACGGGTTTTCGGTTACGGTTTTGGACACTCTACTTTCAACTGACTACCGTTAAAATACCGTTACGCTTAAAATATTGTTACCGAAATAATTCAAATACCGTTATCCCTAAAATACCGATATCGAAATAAATAAAATATCGATATCCTTAAAATACCGTTGCCGAAATAAATGAAATATCGTTATCCCAAAAATACCATTACCGTTATTTTTAATTTTCTGCTTTTGGTAATTGCCAGTGGTTACGCAAATTAAGTTCATAAATTTGTTTTGTTTTTATTTGTGTTTTTTTGTAAAAAAAAACTGATGTATGCATCAAAATAAGTGACTATCGCTACACTTAAAATACCGTTACACTTAAAATACCGTCATCTTTAAAATACCATTATCTATAAAATACCGTTACCGAAATAATTTAAAACAGCGTTACCATCCATGATTAAAATACAATAAATAAAGCAACACACTGGAGAGGAAACGTACAGTCACATAAACAAAAGAATTGAGTACTGAACTGGGAAAGAGTTTATAAACAAAAGGTGGCAAAAGAAAAATATTCGTTTAAATAAACAATGAAATTGAATATGAGGTTAAAAACCTGCTAGTGCAATGGCTAAATATTAAACTTTAAAATTGAATTCCCAATGAATCGATTTTTTGCTATTCATAGGTAGCATTCGGCAGAGAAACCTTAACCTGATACCGGTGACTTGTAGCGCTTTGTGATTACTTACTCTGCTGAACGATGTTTTCTTTGTTTTGTTTTTAAATATATTTTTTCTATATTTTCCTTTGATTTTTAAATTTTTTTTGTTTTTGAATTATATTTGTATGTTTTTATTTGTCAATCATACAAAACAAAAATTTTTTAAAATCAACAACAACAAATGTATCACTATTTGATCAAAAGTAGCAAACATTTTTTACGCTACCAAAATATGACAGCGCTCAGACTGAGCGGTTAGTGATCAGGTCGTTCAGCAGATAGTTGCACAACTGTTGTAGAACTGTTGAGTGTCAAATTGTATCTGCCGAACGCACCCATAGTCACTCATGAAATTTAAAATATAAGTGATTAGAAATCATAAAATCAACCACTCTGACGTACTCATACTCACAATGAAGTTGATTTATAGGGCAAGAAATTTTATGCACTTAAAAATGGAAAATATGCGGCCAAAAAAGAAAAATATGCATTAAAAATATAAGAAATATGCACTAAAAACTATTATTTTTCAAAAATAAAGCAATTTAAAACTTAAAAATATATTTAAGTTAGTTATTTTGCAAACAGACACAGAACTCGAAGATTTTCCGTAGGGCTATAAGGTTTTTAAGAATATTTATTTTGATTGAATCAAAATATAAAAATTTGAATTTTTTATATTTTTTTACAAAATAAAATATGCTCCTAAAAATGCTTCTAAAAATTAAAAATATGCACAAACATGCATTGAAAAGCACAAAATATGCTTTAAAAAGGCACCAAATATGCATTTAAAGTCAAAATATGCAAAAACATGCATTTATGACAAAATATGCAACTACAAATTGATGCCATTTTGTTCTAAATTTGATGATTCGGATAAATATTAAGTACATATTAGTTTTGGACTATGCATTTGCATGGAATTCCTTGCCCTATTGATTTATAATTTTAAGTTGCAATAAATATGAATCCCACGTCGACATCATACTCATACCATCACAAATATGTTTGACTCATCAATCTACTCATATAGATTTATAATTTTAGAAAAATACTTATAATACTCACTATTGACTTAACTCATTCAGCTCATTCAACTCATCCATGTATAAACACATGTATAGTATAGTAAACACATGTATATAGTAAACACATGTATAGTATTTTAATGTTCGTATTCGAGTCCAGTGTTGCCATTTCAGTGCTTTTCGGGTATTTTTTGGTGCTTTTTTCCTTCCCGTACCCGGTGATTTTTTACAAATACCCGTTTAAAAAAAGCGGGTATTTACGGTGCTTTTTCATATTTTAAGCAGTGCTTTTAGTGCTTTTTGTACAGTTTATATTTTTGGTATTTGTTCTCGTTTTTTAAAATTTTTCTTGAATTTTCTGTCAAAATTAAAAAAATAAAACGAACTATACAAGAAATACATTATTGCACAATGTTTGTAGTACAATTTTAAATAGTAACTTCGTTACATTTAAACTTCAAAATTTTGAAATATTAGTTTGGTGCTTTTTTACCCCTTTTTTGGTTATTTTTTGAACCTTTTTTACACGATTTTTCAAAGTTAAAATTTGTTTTTAAATTCTCGATTTACATTTTTCAAAAAATTGATATCGTGCTTTTTTACCCCATTTTCGGTAAATTTTTACCCTTTTTACCCGTTTTCATAATGCTCACGGTGCTTTCCTGCCTTCAAGAGTTGGCAACACTGTTCGAGTCATACTCATTTTGCATCGTGCTTACACATTAAGTGAAGCGGAGTCGAAATCATATATATATTTGTTCCTTTTACTCCTGCAAGGAGCATAGGGCCGCGGAGTCGAAATCAGCAACGTCATAAATGTTGTTAGGTATGAGTATGATGAGTACATTAAACTTAAGAGGAAGTATGAGGTTCGACAACATTTCAATACGTATAAACGTTATAAAATTTTTTTAAAAATATTAAATCGTTTTCGCGAATTTCAAGAACGAAGTTTGACGGCACTGCTACTGTCCACTGGCACTTTCACTACGTGGTAGATGTCGTTAGCATGTGGGAAATTTTGTCAAAGGAGGATTTTTTTTTTTGGGAAATTTTTTCAAGGGAGGATTTTTTTATGTCAAATGAGGTTTTACAGAGTTGTCAGGTAAGGGGATTTGGGCCCAAGTTAGGGATTTCGACTTTGTTTTGGGGACAGATTAAAAAAATTCTAAATTTTAAAATATTTAGTTTTAGGCCCAAAATAAGAAGAATTTTGGTATAAATTATATGCGTACTATTTCAAATTAAAGTCGATCAAATAACCCCCCGTTTCCACATGCAAGTAAATGGTTGCAAGTTAAGAATACTTATTATCAGCGAAAATTTCGAAAATTACCGAAAAAACATGAAAATTTTACATGTGTCCACACTACTTGCTGCAAGTTCATTTTTAAAATGTCGTCGAAGGCATAGGTTGTCACTAAATAGCACTCCAGTATTGCCAAGTATTCAATATTCTAACAACGCTGGGAAAAAATTTGTTCTTAACAATTTTTTTTTCAAAAACTTATAAAATTGATATTTTTAATTACCATTAAGATATTTCAATGTGTTCTTTTTTACTTTTTTTTACAAATAAATACAAAATCAGTTGCATTACAACTCTTAAGGGCGGATTATGGGACCGTAAACGTAAATGTGATGTAACTGTAGCGTGCCGTAGCTAAAAAGTACACATAGATTATCGTAAACGACATTACTTACTATTTAGCATCTACATATTTCATGTGGTTTTATATTTTATTCTAAATTTTTCCATTTATTTGTTAATTTTTATTCCTTATTTGATGTTTGAATCAATTTTCTTTATTCATTTCATATTTTTTCCGACTAAAAGCATTCAGCTGTTTCGATGCCGGATAGAAAATTCTGATTTCAACAGAATGATCCGGCAAGTACGTTTACATTTACGTGTTAGTAACCATTCGTATACATTTCTTCTTGTGGTATCGAAAAAGCTGATTCGTTACAGATACGTTTACGGTTGGGTAACTCAGCCTTTACTTTACCAAATACTAGTAAATTAATAGAAAACATTACTAGGCAACACTTTTTTTCTTTATTCTGTCATTTTACTTGCAGCAAGTGTCAAAAATCCACTGTCTTCAAAATTTACTTGCAAGTTGAGCCGCAAGTCGTATAAGTGTGATTGTATTAGTGAAAAAGTGTGAGTGTATTGAGTTTTTCGAACTTGCACTTGCATGTGGAAACGGGGGGTAAGGTCTGTAAAAAAATTTAAAAATTTCTACAAAATATTTGAATTATGTTTTCCAAATATTTATAAATCTTGAAATAACGAAAAGCAACCAAGCTCAATAATTAATCAAAAAATTTTCTATTTTCCAAATACTGAAATTGTTACATGCAAAGGATTTAGAAAAAATATCTTGTGAGAGTTCAGCTGTTTCTGGAATTTATTCTTGCAGCATTCATTTATTATTTATTTTTTTTTTAGATCTAATTAATTTTTAAATATATTATTGTATTAATTGATCTCGTGTAAATGTTAATTTTTTGAATTTTGCGTTTATATATTATTATTGTATACATTAGCCTTAACAGATATTTATATAGAAGTCTGTTATATATTTTTTAGTAGCTTTAATTAGCCATATAAGGCCCTAAGGGCTCGGTTATGTAAATGAAGATTTAATAAAAAAAAAAAAAAATAAATAAATTTTGTGTAGGCTCAAAAAGTACCAGGGGTTTTCATATAACCTCTTATGTACCTTCTGAATCGTGTAAACTCGACTTATGCAAACTTAATGTTCAAAAGAATTTACGAGCCCTAGAACTTACACCTTACTAGATTTACAAATTTTAGAAAAAAATACTTCACCATTATGTGACTTTTCACCATCGTATGAAAATTGTTTAGAAGTTTTTCTATTGAAAATTTAATATACGACTTTTATTTTGAAACGGTGACATTTCAGCTTAATTGGGATTTGTCTTTCGTATAATAAAATTTTTTTAGTTTCACAATTTTAACAAAGATTTGAGGCCTTTAAAGTTCGAGTGAAAATGTAAATATTTCTTCGTAAAATATTCAATTTTATTTAATTTGCTCACTCATTTCCTAATAATTTTCTGAAGTTAAGAGCTATGCTACTTAGCTCCTTTTGAGTTTTTGTTTAAATTAAAATGAATTGGGTATAACATTGGGGATTTAAACATTTAAAATGGGAATAAGCTAAAACTTTTGGACAACACTGCTCCCCAATAAAATGAAACAGTATTGTCAGAAAAACAAAACAGCAGTCAGCGCCATCTGTTGCATTAAAAATCGGTGTTGCCATTCATCAGGACCTTGGGAGACCCCTGCTAAAAATGTTTTAAAATTATCCAAAAATGTTTTAAAATTATCCAAAAATGTTTTAAAATTATCCAAAAATGTTTTAAAATTATCCAAAAATGTTTTAAAATTATCCAAAAATGTTTTAAAATTGTCCAATTATATTTTAAAATTGTATAAAAATGTTTCAAAATTGTCTAAAATGTTTCAAATTATCCAAAAATGTTTTAAAATTTTCCAAAAAGAAAGAAAGAAAGAAAGAGAAAACATGTATGTTTGTAAAAAATGCTTTTAAAATAAAAATAGAAATTTCTGAAATACATTTGGATAAATTTGAAATGCAATTTTTAAATACTTTTGGAAATTTCTTAAATACATTTAGAGAATTTTGAAATACAAATGGTATTATTTGAAATGCATTTGGACAATTTTGAAATGCAATTGGACAAATATCAAAGGTTTTTAGACAATTTTAAATAATATTTGGACAATTTTGAAAGATTTTTGGACAATTCTAAAACATTTTTGGACAATTTTAAAACATTTTTGGAAATTTTTAAAACATTTTTGGATAATTATCATTTCTGAAATTGCATTTTTCATCAATTAAAAGTTGATTCCTTTTGTCATTTCCACTTCGAACTGCCTTTTTTGGTCTGTTCCAAATTTTCAAAATAAACAACAAAAAATGGACATTTACAGGGTTTTACCAAAACTAAAATAACGTCACTTTAGTCTTTTTTAATTTTTCGACGGTCTAAAATTTAAGAAAATGCCTCTAATTCGATTCACGTCCAACGGATTAGTAAAAAAACCTTATTTTTGAAATCGTGAGAAAATATCTTTTCATTTGAGTACCATTTTCGTTCATATTAATTTTTACTTTTTTCAACTTTTTTTGGTCGAGAAATTGCTCTAGTTAGGGCTACATTTTATGGATATAAAAAAATAAATTTTTTGGAATCGTGAGACAACTTCCTTTAATTTGAGAACCCACACTTACATGTTATGTTCCTCCTTTTTTTGCCCACGGGCCTCCCGGGTCCGAGCCCCTTCAAAAATTAATTTTCCCATAACCTGCAGTTTTGCCAAAAAGTTTCTTTCACAAGAAAGTAATTTTTCATGAATTCTGTCATTTATTCTCACTTAGTCATTGAACGAAATAGTGTAAACAACGGAATAGTGTAAACAAAAAAGTTATTTTTCGTTTCGAAAATGTCAGATTTTATGCTAACAAAGCATCATTTGCGGGAAGTTTTGCTTTACTTCTTCAATTTGAAAAAAAGTGCAGCTATTGCTCACCGAAACTTATCCTGAATATGGTCAACCGATTCCAACGTGCGAGAGATGGTTTGTGCGGTTCTCAAGTGGTAATTTTGACACGGAAGACAAAGTCCGAGCAGGTCAGAACTTGGTGGGACCATAAGGGTCCCACCTATTATGAGCTGCTGAAATCGGGCCAGACGATGACAGGGTACCTGTACCGAGCAGAATTGATTAGTTGAAGCTAGCATTTGCTGTAAAATGCCCGGAATATGAGACCAGACATGAAGCCGCAATATTCCATCATGACAACCCTCGGCCAAATGTTGCAAGACCGATTAAAAACTATTTAGAAAATAGTGGTTGGGAAGTTTTGCTTCATCCGCCTTATAGTCCAGACCTTGCCCCGTTAGACTACCATTTGTTTCGATCGATCGATGCAGAACGCACTCACTGGAATACGCTTCATTTCATAACAGAGTATTCGAAATTGGCTGGATTCGTTCTTGGCCTCAAAAAATGAGCAGTTCATTTGGCGCGGAATCCATATATTGCCAGAAAGTTGTGAAATGGTCATAAATAAAAGAGAAGCAACACTCAGGAAATTCTACCTATTAATTAATGTGTTGCTTCCTTTGGAAAGGGTAGAAGAAGTGAAAGATGAAGAGCTTCAAATATGACAATATGTCTTATGTGATTTGGGTCGAAAATTAAAAATTATGTTGATTAATCGAATCCGGGTCTTTAGTGGTTCGAGTTTCTTAAACAAAAAATGTTTTTTTTTAAATACGGAGTTCAACAAAGAGCTTTTCAACAGCCATTAAATTGAAAAAAGCCACATTTTGTGATTCACCTTTTAACAATGCGTTAAAATCAACAAGTTCTTTTAACAACAAAATAAACGATCTAAATTTTTCTACTGATAAGCCGGCAAAAAGTATCGTTAATTATAAAACAACAAAGTGCTAAAATTATAAAAACACAGAAAGAATTTAGAAATTTCTGATTAAATTATTAAACACCTTCCTCATACCGTTTTCGTAAATACAAAAAAAAAAACTAAAAAGGCACCAATAATGAAATTTTTAATTCTACATTTATACCTGAGCAAAAACTACCTGGTTTTTGGCTCTTGTAGTTTTTAGCTTGTCAAAACTCCCCAGCAAAAAAAACCGAATGCATTCTACAAGAATGCCTTATTCACTGAGTATAAAGTAGCTATATATGCTGAGTTCTTACTTCCAATAAACGTATTTTAAATGACTTCCAAAATTCCATTAATTAAAACTTTTCTTTACTTCCCAGCAAAAAAATACCTGACCAAGATCAGTAAAAGCACCTATACTGTTCGGCACAAATGAGTTCAAATTGAGGTGAAAAAGGCATTTTTTTATTTTTTCATTCAAGTCATAAATATCACTTCTTAAAAATATATATTTTTTATTTATTTATTTTTTTTTTTTTTTTTTTTTTTATTTTATTTATGACTTTTGAATGCATTCACAAGAAGTCACTTTTCATCTCTCCTTAAACAGTAAAAAAAATGAATTGCTTTCCTATATGAAAAAGAACATCCAAGCACTCATTTTTATGACGTGCAAAGCAGACTTAAAGTAGCAAACACATTCTCTCCTATGACAAGCCAATATTAAAAAAATGCGTTTTTCACCTCAATTTGAACGCATACGTGCATAGGTGCTTTTACGGATCTTGGTCAAGTATTTTTTTGCTGGGTCATACAAAAAAACAATAAAAAACTAGGTTGTTTTTACTCAAGTATAAATGTGGTATAAATCCAAAAAAAAAATTCGTTATTTTTCTGTAACTTTGACGGTGGGTCTCATACTGTAGGTTTAACTTTAGCTTAACTACCCAGCAAAAAAAAACCGAATGCATTCGACAAGAATGCCTTTTTCACTGCATATAAAGTAGCTATATATGCTGATTTCTTACTTCCAATAAACATATTTTAAATTACTTCCAAAATGCCATTAATTAAAAACTTTTCTTTACTTCCCAGCAAAAAAATAGCTGACCAAGATCCGTAAAAGCACCTATACTGTTCGGCACAAATGCGTTCAAATTGAGGTGAAAAACGCATTTTTTTAACATTGGCTTGTCATAGGAGAGAAGGTGTTTATTCTACTTTAAGTCTGCTTTGCACGTCATAAAAATTAGTGCTTGGATGTTCTTTTTTATAAAGGAAAGCAATTCATTATTTTTACTATCTAAGGAGAGATGAAAAGTAACTTCTTGTGAATGCATTCAAATATATATTTAAGAAGTGATATTTATGAAACTAATTTTATGCTGTCAGACGCTTGTTTTCGCGATCTGAATAAAATTTGATGATAAAGTATTATAAAAACATTTTTTACAATTCTAATAATTTATTGATTTTAAACAAATAAAACTCTACTGAATATGCATAGCATTAACCTTCCTATACCCGCGCTAATTTTTGTAATACCTATACCCGCGCGCGGTCTCACAGACCAAAGGTTTGAAAACCTCTTTCTTCATAGTTTTTCCTAACACAGCTTACATAGATACAAACATTTTTTAAACTTATAATGAGAAAAATTTTACCATGCGATAACTTTATTTTCAGTAATTTTATCGACTTTCAGTCTTTTACAAAACAGCCTTAGGGCGAGTAACTTATTTCCAACATAACCATGGTTAAAGTTAACCACAGATATTTCCATATAAATTTGACATTTATAACTATGGTTAAGCACTAAACTCAGTTTTTTTTTTTATTTTAGACCAAAATGAAAAAATATTTTTGCACGCAACCAATAACGTCTTGCCATCCCTGTTACAGATGATAAATTTCTACTTTCTACTGCTTTCTACTACGAACAGGGTCAACTTTCAAGGTTTTATTATAATCAATGTACATTAAAAATAAAACTGCCAGACATTGAAGCCGCCACGTAGTACTTCAATGCGTGGCAATATTTAAAGATTGGGGGTATGTCAATTGGAAAGCAGCATACATGCTTGCTTGTCTTTGTCTGACTCAATATTTTTTGTGTCTAGTGTAATTTTTTCCTGCTGAACTCGATATGTAGAAATACCAGGTATGTTCAGACGACACTCGTACTGTCGCAGCGATTTTTTTTATTAAACATGACGTAAACAATACGTAGTAGATAACATTTTGAAATAGTTTTTTCCCTTTTTGATGATGCGTCTTACCTATAAATAGATACAATCGGGGTATATTGGTTTTTTGCTCAATTGCCTCAAATCCTTTGTACCAGGGCTTAGATTTGTCACTCAACGACTTTTCTAAAGAAACCTTATATTCGTCCCACTTTGCCTGTACATTTGCCAATTGTGCTGCCATGATTTTTATTGAATTTTTTTCTGTGGAAGATTTTGTAAATCCAATTACTTAAAATTTTCTAGTAATTTTAATTAAGCAGCTGACTTTTTGTTAGCTTACCTGTTGTTGAGAATAGAGTTGTTAATAATTTTTTTATGAGTTTAAAATGGTTTTTTTGCGAAATATGTAAAATAAAGCAATATTACACTAACAATTTGTCGTAGTTTTCCTGAGAGTAGAAAGAGTTATATGTCGTTCTAGACTTGTGTTGTTTGTGAACGAACTAGTTCAATTGAACTAGTCTCTCAATTCAATGAGATACCAGTTCATTACTAATCGCTGTTTTATGTTGCATTTACATCTACACCCAAATCACGAGATTTCGACTAAAATTGAGATTTCAGAAAAATCTCATGTGAAATCCCGAGATTCCCCATACAAAAAAGATTTCGTAAATTTGCGAGATTTCTAAGAAATCTCATGAAAATCTCACAAATGTGGAGACTTTAACAGCGTTTAATTAGCGTTTCGCTTAATTTGTAGAGTTTTTGCATGAAAAAGTGGCAACGATGGTCAACAGCTGACTAAAAAATAACCTAAAAATAACACAAAATAATTAAATTAAAAAATTAATAGGGGTTTTTATATAAACTTGTAAATTCCTCGTAAACCTTGTATAAATACAAACCATATTTTTTATGTATGGATTTTGACATTAAACTTATAAACATACCAGGTTTACATCGTTTACGATTAGAATACGAGTTTATATGAAAACCCCTAATATAAATATAATAAATATAACTTTTTAGACCCAATGGAAATGTACTAATGATTACAAGCCTAAACCACATAAACGCAGTGTTGACCGCAGTGCGACGTTTTGTCGATAAAGCAGTTTTTATATATTCTCTATTTGTCACTGCCGAGAAATTAGAAAAGTTTCTAAATAAACAAGAGCTATTTTTAAACAAAACACAAAAAGAAATTTTAAAAAATATTAAATCGTTTTCGCGAAATTCAAGAACAAAGTTTGACAGCACTGCCACTGTCCACTGGCACTTTCACTATGTGGTTTGGGCTTAAACCACACAAACGCAGTGTCGACCGCAGTGCGACGTTTTGTCAATAAAGCAGTTTTTTGTATCTTCTCTGTTTGTCACTGCCGAGAAATTAGAAAAGTTTCTAAATAAACAAGAGCTGATTTTTAACAAAACGCGATAAGAAATATTTAAAAATATTAAATCGTTTTCGCGAAATTCAAGAACAAAGTTTGACAGCACTCCCACTGTCCACTGGCACTTTCACTATGTGGTTTGGGTTTTAGTTATTTTAAAGATAAATACTTTTGTCGCCTTTTTAACTGCATTTCCTTTGTTTTAACTGTCATTTGTTAGTTACTTTTCAACAGTTAAAAATAACAAAAGTTTTAGTTATTTTAAAGGTAAATACCTTCGTCGCTTTTTTAAATGCATATACCTTTGTTTTTACTATCATTATTAGTAGATTCTACCGACAAACTTTTTTGAGTGCATAAACAACAATTTTTTGGTTAAATACTGCATTTAGCTGAGGAAAAACTACTTAGTTTTTGGCTCTTCCTACACGCAAAAAATAAAAAGGGGGAAATTACATAAAATAAGGGTATAAGTTACCTTGTTTTAGTATGTATTATAGCTCTACCCAAGTTTTGGGTATCATTTATATAATATGCTTGGTATAAAATAAGAAAACAAAAACTAACAATAACTATACAAAAAAAACTTGGTAAATATTTCTTATTCTGTTTTTGGAATTGTTAGCACTAATTTATTAAACTTAAGCTGTATTTTATTATCAAAACAATTTGATTAATTTAATTGGTTATTTCTTTATTTTATTTTACAATTATGACTATTATATTACATTGCACGCTTATTATTATATATTATAAATTTAGTTAGAATATTCTTCTACCTTAAGTCCAAATTCTAATATGATATTGTCATATTAGATTTTATTTGTTGTTGAAACAATTGTATTGTCTATCATGAAAATGATCAACCCCCTTTTTGAAACAACAAATAAAATCTAATATGTCAATATCATATTAGAATTTGGAGTTAAGGTAGAAGACTATTCTAACTAAATATATGAAAATATAGAAAGTCCAAAAAAACAATTTTTGTATTTTTAATGCAAAAATTAGGATGATTATATATTATAAATATATATTGTACTAAAAATACTTCTAAAAAGAAAACTATATTTATTACTTAACGTGTTGGCCGCAATAAACTTCTTGTACGACAGTTCCTTCCTTCACATCTTCCTTGGAATGCGTGTTATTTTTTATTAACAGTTTTCAACTTTGGTTATTTTAATGAAATTTTAGGAATTCTACACATTTTACAACCATATGGCAACAAATAAATGAATTGTAAAAATTCCTAAGTTTATTTTGTGTTTCGTTTATACTAAAGGTATTCATTTAAAGTATTTACGCCTCGTATACTGTGTATATGTTGTAAGTTTACACAATTAATGTCAAAACTAGTTTACGAGCCCTCGTAAATATACGCTTACATTTTTATGTGTAAACTTTTTCGTATATATACACACATTTGAATATTGTCAAAAATAAAATTATTTTGTATTGTTTTGTTTGTTGTTTTTTTATTTTCTGTTTTATTTGTTTTTAAATGCTACAAATTTAAAAAATTCTGTGTTTAATTTATGAAAAAATCAAAAAAGTGCCTAATGCAAAATTGAAATGTGAATAGTTTTAAAAGGTGCGTTCATTAAAATAAACAGGTAAAGTTACAAATATACTCGATTACAAAAATACACGGTTTACGAGGGCATATATGCAGTTAGATGAATACCATTTTATCATTTTCCCCATAATATAACTAAATATTAACAATTTTTTAAACAGCTAAGAAAAGCAAGTGATTTAACGTAATGTACAAAAGAATTTTTAATGTACCAATAAAAAGTTATATTTTTAGGTAATTTATACAAAAAATGAAGGGTCTGATTTAAACTAAGCTAATGAAAACTATTTTTTTTCTGTAGGAAATCGTTTTTACCAAGCATGATTATAGTTATATAGATTATGAGTTTTCTGCGTGTAGTATTTAATTGTCAAAACGCATATATATAAAAAAAACAAAACTACACCGATAAAATTACGTCGTTACATAGTTAAAGAAATCCGTAGTTGAATTGAAAAAAAAGTAAATCAACTATTGTAATCGTAAACAACTATAGGTTTGGAAAACAAAAACAATATTATAATTACCCTGTTAAAATTAATTCAACTAATTTTAAATTCACCAACATCTTTAAAAAAATCATAAAAAACGTCAAAAAATAAAATACAAATATAAAATCAAACAAATTTTGAATGCTGAATCTTGAAATTAGTAAGTCTTAATTTACGTTCTTTACGTCTTTTACAAAATTTCAGACACAATTAGGACATGTATGTATTAATGTATATATCTTTATTTTATTTAGGTGTTACGAAAATAGTTTTAAAATCAGAGACAAATTGGGCTGAACATCTCCAACATGTGACCCCATGCAACCATCTAAATGAAAGGAGCTTATAAAAACCCAACAAAAACTTTTTAAACTTATAAAAAATTTAATTGATATTAATAATAAAACATGAAAATATTAAAAAATTTTGTCATAAATTCATTTAAAATTTGAATACTTATGGTGAGTAACAACTAATTGAATTTAGAAATCGTTATATTCAACTATTTATAAAATTTCTTAAATTTCAACTTCAAACCCGTTGCTTGTAACTATCAGTGTAGATAGTTGAATTATTAGAATTTTAAAAACTTAGTTAATATCAACTAAATCAATTCAACTATATATTAGTAAGAGGTATTTCACCTATAAGATAGTTGAAATATTCGTTGTGATCAACTAAGGACTTTTATGGGTGTAGGTAGTTTTTGTTCAGTCTAAATTCAGTGTAACTCATAATTAATTTTGAGAATTCATAGTTCGTACTATTTTAAGTTAAACTTCAAAAATCATGCAATTTTACAACGATAACACGTTAGTACTTAAACTGTGAATTTCTTCATTGTGTCTATTGAAGCGCAAATATTTAACATGACATTTTGTTTCAGATCGAACAAAAACGTTTTTAATCTAATATAAAATATATATTCCCCCATTCATAAAATCGAATATTTATCACTTTAATAATCACTTTAACGTGCAAAGTAACGCAATATTTCACGGTTAAAATGCATTTTTTAACTATAATCTGTTTTATAATTTTTACAACATTTCTCAGTGCAAATTCTCAAATAAATAGTGGGTTCATGATATAGATTTCAATGATTTTTTAATAACAATTTTTTTAATAGTGACAAAATATCGAAAATTACCACCTCTACATGAATTTGATAACTACGATCATTGTTTATCCGAATCGTCTTCGACCTATTGCATGGTTTTTGCTGAAATCGAATCAAATAATCATTCCGATATTTGGCTTTATATTGAAGAACTTTCCAAAGATACCTATCATTACTTTCGACATGACAATCTATTTTTTGGGGTTTGTCTAGATCAGTGCAATAAATTGTTGGATCAGTTAAAACCTTTGGAGCTGGAACGGTTTATCAAAAATAAAAGTATTGAAAATGAGGTAACCTGCGCCCAAAAAATCGTTGCCAAGTAATTAGGAGCATTTCAACTAATAAAGTTTTTCGAAAACGTTATGCGAAAACTTGCAATACTACCAAGTTTTAAATTGTTTCTACTTCATTTTTGATTAATTTATGGAAAAAAGATTATTAGTTTAAATGCTCCTTATAACTTGGGAAAGCTTTTTTTGTGTGATAAAGAAAGAAAAATATTTTATCTAATTCCAATAACTATTTAGATAACAAATTATTATAAAAAGATACACAAACGTAATAACGATACTGATATTCGTTTACGTTATGAAAATATTGTAGCCTCATGCTTAAATTATCAATTTCAACGTAAATATAATTTATCTTTACTAACTAGTATTGAATATTGTGAAAAATCAGGAAATACTTTAAAAACAGGTAATTAGTTTAAAATATGAATTTAAAAATATTTTTATTTTCAGTTCTGGTTTAAAATTTAAAAACTCACTTGCTTTTTAAAAAATGTTTTTATGTGAACAAAATGAAAATAAATTATACACTCACAAAAGTTTGTCGGAAGAATGTGCAGTAAATTACAGTTAAAACAATGGTATAGTAGTTAAAAAGGCGTAAAAAATGAAAATGTTGTTACGTGTTAAAAAACAACTGTAAAATAACTGCAATATTTTTATTACCCAAATTTTTAAGCAACTGACAAAATTCGTAAAAACGACTATTTTTAACATTTAATTTTTTCGGTATTGTAAAATTGTAATTTATATTTGCACTTAACCAAAAACTAGTAGTACACTTACAAAAGTTTGTCGGTAGAATCTATTGAAAATTACAGTTAAAACAAAGGTATATGCAGTTAAAAAGGCGACAAAGGTATTTACCTTTAAAATAACTAAACTTTTGTTGTTTTAAATTGTTGAAAAATAACTAACAAATGCATTAAAAATAACTACCAATGTCGTAAAATTAACTGATAAATTTTTACTACAAACATTTCAAAACAACTGACGAAATCAGTAAAAACTACTGTTTTTACAGTCAATTCTTTTTGTTTATAAAATTATATTTTAATAAAACACATATCTTTTTTCTTTCGATTACAAAAATATGTGTTAATAACACTTCAGCGTATTCAAAATTCGATACAATACAAGTTTCTGATTTTTATTTGAAAACTAGAAATATATCAATAATAACAAATACAAAATAGAATTTTTAAAATTAAAAAAGATTCAACGAAATTTTTTATTTTTTAAATAACTACCAAAAATAAATGTTTACTGTAAAATTACTGTTTTGGTAGTTATTTATTATAATATTAAAAATAACTGTTTTAAACAACTGTTACGAAATTAAGATACTTTTCGTTAGTTGTTTTCTTAAATATATATATATATTTATTCCCGTCGTTCCAAGTTGGAGCATAGGGCATAAATAACCGTCATAAAAGTTATTTTGCAAACAACAACTACTGGTTACTATACAAACAACTGTCATGTAGTAACTATCAAACTTTTTAGAGTGTATAAGTTTTGAATAAAAAACTAACCCCTCAATTCATAAATGCTTTGTAAAGTTATAGCAGGTTTACAAAACGTCATTATACCCTACACCACTATGTGGTCAGGGTATTATAAGTTTGTGCTGATGTTTGTAACACCAAAAAATATTGGTCGTAGACCCACCTTATAGTATACCAATCGGTTCAGAATTTTTTTTTTATTTCGATTTAACGATGTCCGTCTGTCTGTCCGTCCGTCTGTCTGTCTGTCTGTCCATGAAATCTTGTGCGCACTCTACAGGTCGCAACTATTAAGATATTTTGATGAAATTTGGTACGCAGACCTATGTTGGCCCAAGGACGAACAAGTTTGATTTTGGTGAACATTGGTCCATGTTTAGACCTAGTGCCCATATAAGGGTCCTACCAAAATTATAATGTTTATACGCTGCAGGTCGCAAATATTAAGATATTTTGATGAAATTTGGTACACAGACTTATATTGGCCCAATAACGCAGCCTATTGATTTTGGTGAACATCGGTCTATGTTTAGACCTAGTGCCCATATAAGGGTCCTACCAAAATTATATTGTTTATACGCTGCAGGTCGCAAATATTAAGATATTTTGATGAAATTTGGTACATAGACTTATGTTGGCCCAAGGACGAAGCCTATGGATTTTGGTGAACATCGGTCCATGTTTAGAACTAGTGCCCATATAAGGGTCCCCCCAAAATTGGCTTGGTTACAAACTGCAGGTCGCAAATATTAAGATATTTTAATGAAATTTGGTGCGCTGACTCGCATTATAGAAAATTTTGACATAAGCCCCATTTTAACCCATTCGAATTTCGGATCCAAACAATACACCAGACTGGTGTAGGGTATTGTATAGTCGGCATGCCCGACTTTAACCTTTTTACTCGTTTTCATACAAAATTTGTTCTATAATCCTCCTATAATTTTACAAATCGTTTATGAATTTAGGGGTAAGTTTTTAAAAACTACTACACTCAGAAAGTTATCTGGTAAGTTATGCATTTTCAGTTGAAAAGGTGTAAATTTAAATAAACTGCAACATGTAGTCATTTTGAACTGTTTAAATCAGTTAAGAAATTTAAAAATAACATCAAATGCAGTTAAAACAATATACCTGAAAATTATTCTAAAACTGTAGAAACTACTGTTTTTTAGTTAAATTCGCTGCTAGAATTACTTACACCAATTAATAATTGAATAAGAACGAATTTATATATCGTCACCTAAAATGCAAAAGGGTGGAACAACAATAAAATTTAAGCCGATTTTCTGATTGATTATGATGCACTAGACTAAATTACATTTCCCTACAAAATTTTAAAATTATATGTCGAAATAAGTCTATAGTTGTGTCTCAAACAAGAGAAGAAAATATAGAATATTTTTAATTCTCCAACATTTTTTTTGGTTCTAGTGTAAAAAAATAAAAAGTGTTGTTACGCCCTTTTGCATTTTAGGTGACGATACGTAAATGCCCTAATTTAATTTTATACTCAAATAAATTTCACAGTTGGGAAACAAAATTTATACTTAATGTCAAAATTTTTTATTCACTTTAAAGATAATGCTGCGGGAGATGAACTATTATTTGGCTACCTTTTTTCTATAGGTACACTCAGAGAAAAAAGTTTGTAAAAAAATTTGTAAACAGTTTTCAATCGCAATATACTACCTTTATACTGATTATTAGTACAATTTTTATTTTTAGTAATCATTTTTGCTATTCTCTTATTACAAATTACGGATTTTTTTTACTAATTTTCGCTGCTGATTTGAGAAAAACATTTTACTAATTTTACAAAACCAAGTGCTAAATTTAACAGAAAAATATACTAATTTAAAAATATTTTTTTTTTTATTTTTTACAATTCTTGTTTAGTTTATATTTGTTACTATTGATATATTCTTAGTTTAGAAATAACACCCAGAAAATTTTATTGCATCTCCAATGCATAAAACGGCAATAACTGGAGAACCGTTTGCAATTTTGACTCCAAATTTCAAGTACGATAAAGTAATTATACGCTTGTTACAATCGAAAGAAAAAAAATTTTTTTTAGATTTTAGAGTTTTTTTATTTTTAGTACAATTTTTTTCTAATTTCAGCAGATTGATTTTAAATTACAGTTTACAGAAATTTACTGAAATTTAGTAGCTGCAACTAATTATTTATACTAATTTCATTGTACTAAAATTATGATATTTAGTAAGTTTTTTAACTGATTTTAGCAATTCGATTTTGAATTGCATTTTACATAAATTTTACTAAAATTTAGTAGCGGCTACTAATCTTTTCTACTAATTTCATTGTACTACAGATCAGCAGACGAACACATGTCTTAGGCCAGACCCGCCTAGACTGCTTTTTGCCCACCCCAGAATTTTAAAAAATCTACCTATAATTCTTGTATATACGATTTTGATGGAAAAAAGTATAACAATATTGTTTTTTTTTATTATCAACTAATCCTGTGTTTTGGTTGGAAAAATGTCTACTGGTTTCCTATAGGAAGATAATTTGTTGGAATCTAAGGGTTAGTTTTATAGCCAGAACTAAGATCGATTTTTTTAGATTTAGATGAGCAAAAACCAGATGGTTTTTGTACAAAACTAAATTACAAAAGCCAAGTCATTTACACTGGTAATTTAGTTTTTCTTTGTCATATCACTTCTTTATTAAATACTTTTCTTTATGATTTTATTGTTAAATTAAATTAAAAAAAATATTAACACATTTTAAAATGGATAACAACACACAATTTTAAACTAATAGTATATTTAGACTGGGCAAAAACTAGTAGTTTTTGGTAATTTTTAGGTTTTGAGCCGAAAACTATAAAATTAATTTAGTTTTTCCATACAATTTTCATACAAACTGAAAACCAGATTCTACCTGATTTTTGCCAAAAACCAAGTAAAAATATCTGAAATTTGTATTTTTGATACACCCGATTTCTTTTATAACTAATATTCGATACACCCTGTTAGAGCGAATATAGAATTAAAGCAAGTGTCAAAAATATATTTAAAATTTTTTTTAAATATTTCAGTTTTCAACAATTATTTTAATTTTTGCATTAAAAAATACAAAAATTGTTTTTTCGGAGTTTCTATATTTTCATATATTTAGTTAGAATATTCTTCCACCTCAAGTCCAAATTCTAATATGATATTGTCATATTAGATTTTTATTTGTTGTTTCAAAAAGGGGGTGATAATTTTCATGATAGACAATACAAAATACAGTTTTAGTTGTTATATGTATAATAATTTTTTTAAATTAATTTAACCTTAAAAACATAAAGAAAAGTGGTTTTCAGTTTGTATGAAATTTGTATGGAAAAACTAAAGTAATTTTGTAGTTTTCGGCTCAAAAACGGCCAAAAACTACTAGTTTTTGCCCAGTCTAAATATACTATTAAATATTTCTTAAATAAGAAATGTTTGAATATTTCTTACTTAAGAAATATTTAATAAGCAAATCGATCTTAGTTCTGATTATAAAACTGTCCTAAGAGTATTTTTTTAGAAAAATTAAAAAAAAAATTAAAATCACAGAGTTATTCAAAAAGCTTCTGAAGGTATTTGATACGAAAATGGAAAAGGATTTTTAATACAAAAATATAGCAGCATTGTTTGTTTGTTTGGAATAATAAGTTAATATCTAACAAGGAAGTTACTTCCAACTAAACACTACTATTTTGATGAAATTTCTTGGTGGTTTAAATATGATGTTAGAATGGGTTCGTCAGAACTATCTATCAAATATCCAAAATTTTATCTGAGATTATAGCTTGGAATACATTCCTTGTTGTTTTGTGTACATTTTTCTGACATTTTGTTTTGTTATACCCTACACCACTACGTGGTCAGGGCATTATAAGTTTTTGCTGATGTTTGTAACACCAAAAAATATTGGTCCTAGACCCACCTTATAGTATGCCGATCGGCTCAGAATTTTTATACCCTACACCACTACGTGGTCAGGGTATTATAAGTTTGTGCTGATGTTTGTAACACCAAAAAATATTGGTCCTAGACCCACCTTATAGTATACCGATCGGCTCAGAATTTTTTTTTATTTCGATTTAACGATGTCCGTCCGTCCGTCCCTCCGTCCGTCCGTCTGTCCCTCCGTCCGTCCGTCCGTCTGTCTGTCTGTCTGTCCATGCATTCTTGTGCGCACTCTATAGGTCGCAAATGTTAAGGTATTTTGATGAAACTTGGTACACCGACTAATGACGAAGCCTATTGATTTTGGTTAAAATCCATGTTTAGACCTAGTGCCCATTTAAGGGTCCCCCTAAAATTATATTGTTTATACGCTGCAGGTCGCAAATATTAAGATATATTGATGAAATTTGGTACACAGACCTACGTTAGCCCAGGGATGAAGCCTATTGATTTTTTGATTTTGGTGAACATCGGTCCATGTTTAGCCCTAGTGCCCATATAAGGGTCCTACCAAAATTATATTGTTTATACGCTGCAGGTCGCAAATATTAAAATATTTTGATGAAATTTAGTACACCGACCTATGTCAGCTCAAGGACGAAGCCATTTGATTTTGGTTAACACCGGTCCATGTTTAGATCTAGTGCCCATATAAGGGTCCCCCCAAAATTATATTGTTTATACGCTGCAGGTCGCAAATATTAAGCTATTTTGATGAAATTTGGTACACCGACCTATATCAGCCCAAGGACGAAGCGTATCGGTTAACACCGGTCTATGTTTAGACCTAGTGCCCATATAAGGGTCCCCCCAAAATTGGCTTGGTTACAATCTGCAGTAGAGATGAGCGATATTTTCATACCGGTGATTTAATCACAGTTATTGATAAATCACTGGTAACGGCAGTGATCAAATATATCAAGTCGCAGTGACTTTCTTTCACACTCTTCTGAATAAAATGTCTCCTTCAATAAAGAAATAAATTATACACGAGAAAAAGTTTTTCCGGCAAATTTTTGTTAATAAACTTTGAAATGGCTGACAAAATTCGTTTTCGATTTAACTAAACCAAGTTTAACTGACATCTGAAAAACTCGCCATAAATATTATTTCGTTTATTTATCAGAAAACCGTGATCACGATCACAGTTTAAAAGAACAACGATTTGAACATTTCACGATTTCAATGAAAACAATGAAATGAAATCGCAGTCTTTTGCATAGAAAAACCGTGATCACGATCACAGATTAAAAGAACAACGATTTGCAAATCACATTCACTGAGAACAATGTTACTGAAAAATCGCCGGATCGCCCATCTCTATTACAAACCCGTGATCACGGTCACTGTTTAAAAGAACGGTGATTTGAAAATCACGATCACTGGTAGCAGCGTTATTCAAAAATCACCGGATCGCTCATCTCTAATCTGCAGGTCGCAAATATTAAAATATTTTAATGAAATTTGGTTCGCTGACTCACATTATAGAAAATTTTGACACAAGTCCATTTTTAACCCATTCGAATTTTGGATCCAAACATTAGTTGGCTTTTAACCAGACTGGTGTAGGGTATTGTATAGTCGGCATGCCCGACTTTAACCTTTTTACTCGTTTATAGTTAAGTTAAACCTACAGTATGAGACCCACCGTAAGAGCCTGAGAATGGGGAAATAAACATCCGAACATAAATGGGTCCCTTGCCCACCCCAGAAAAATGGTCTAGGTACGCCTATGCATGTGTTGGTAAAATTAGCAAAAAATACCGCTGGCCTCAAAACAGTTAAATTTCCCGTAATAATAGCAAAATTATCAGTTGCCATTACAGACTTTTTTGGTTGATTGTAGAATTGCCATAAAAATATTAAAGAGTTGAGTGAAAAAAATATAATTTTATGAAAATAAATATATTTTCGATTATAAAACTAACTTAATAAAAATCTTAACTAAGAAACTTTGAGTCCTATCTATTTGCTTTCTTTAGCATTTTTTTTTTTTTGTCAAAGACACAAGAGAAAAAATGTTCTTCTCTTTCGCAAATTTCTAAACAAACGACATATTTTTGTGTTTGAGGAATATTTGGACAAAGGACAAATAAATTTCACGTAGTTACTGCAAAATTTTTCTGAGTGCAGTTGGACCTTTCCTTTCTGTTTAAGCTTAAGGTAGGCCAAGAGTTGGCATTCTGTAAAGCATTTAAAATGCAAACACAATTTTGTTACACTACATTTACACTTTACTGCATTTAGACTGAGGAAATCTACTTAGTTTTTGGCTCTTGCTAGTTTTGAATTGTCAAAAAGAATATATAAAAAAAAAGAAAAAACTAGTTTTTTTGCGAAAACTATTTATTTTTTGCTCAGTCTAAATTCAATATTAACCAAAAACTAGTAGTTTTTGAAAACTACTTGTATCTACTTGTCAAAGATCATAAAAATTTTGAACCAAAAACTAAAGTTTTTAAAAACTACTAGTTTTTGGTTGTAGTGTAAATTGGGCTTTAGTGTCATGAGTAAAATTAAATTATAAATTAACAAAACAAAATTTAGAATTTAGATTTAAAATTATATTGAGCAATATAATTTTATTTAATATATAATATAATTTTAAATTTTGATATATTTTTCAATA
This sequence comes from Leucophora obtusa, assembly GCA_949987735.1. Taxonomy (NCBI): domain Eukaryota; kingdom Metazoa; phylum Arthropoda; class Insecta; order Diptera; family Anthomyiidae; genus Leucophora; species Leucophora obtusa. The sequence continues at coordinate 32,205,857 of OX465299.1, read as the reverse complement.
GCTTTGGAATATACTCAGCAGAATTGAAAATTCGAACCCAATTTATGTTTATGGAGGTGTCTACACGGAGAAAAAAACAGGTGGAACTTTATCTCAGTGCTATGTAATTATACAACTACATAAGTTCGAAGTAAGTTTTACAATTTTCTAGCAAAATATATGTAATTTTTCGAATATTTTCCGAAACACATTTGCAATATATATTTTGCAAGGATTGTATATATTTTACAAAGAAATTTGCATATTTTACTAGAACTTTGTAAAACTATCTTGAAAATTATGTAGTTGTATAATTACATAGCTCTTAAGGCACATCTACACGAGAGAGAAATCTACTAGAGATAGAGCAAGAAACACCTCTAATTGGCTCTATTGTGAATGATTTAAGCTATTTAAAGGTGTTTTTTGCTCTATCCCTAGCAATTTTCTCTCTCGTGTAGATATGCCTTTAGGTAATATTCCCTCTGTTTTTTTCTGCGTGTAGGTAATGCACATTTAGAAAGATTTAAAAAAGATTAGCAACTGTTATATTTATAAGAATAAACCTAATACTGCATTTATACTTGAGCAAAAACCACCTAGTTTTTGTACAAAACTAGTTTTTGCTTGTTTTTTTGTATGTGTTTTGACAAGTTAAAAACTACAGGAGCCAAAAACCATGTAGTTTTTGCTCAGGTATAAATGTAGTATAAGAAAATAAAAGTTTTAACATCCTTACAGTGGCAGTCAACACAGACCGACATGATTATAATCAAATGAAATTATGTAGACTAATAATTTTCAAAAATCTGTTTGATTTTATGGTTCAGATTTAAAAGCTGTAAAAAAACGGAGTATCTAATACAAATTTTAAAACAGTGAATTATCGAAAATGATAGATATTTTTGTCATATTCGGGATCAGAGTTCCATAGTATGTAAAAAATAAAAAATAAAATAACTCTGAACAACTGTTACGATATACAGCACTTTTTATTAGTTGTTTTTAATAGCTTTAATATTTTGAGTAGAAAAACAACTGCAATTACACAGTTAAAAATAAGAAATGTAGATTAATATGCAAACAACAGTAATGTAGTAACTGAAAATTTGTTTGAGTGTATAAAATGTTTCAGCTGAAAAATATTTAAATAGAAATATAATATCTCTAAAATTTTATATATATATATTCTATAGAATATATTATTTTGAAAGTAGAAAACAGTTTTTAAAAATCATCAAATGTGGATTTCATCAAAAAATTTCATTCTCACTAGATTAAATTAGAATATAATTAATTAAAGCCCGTATGACACTACACCCTAAAAACTTCTCAGTTGTTTATAACGAATATTTCAACTATCTCTTAGGTGAAATACCCCTAACTAATATATAGTTGAAGTGATTTAGTTGATGATAACTAAGCTTATTTTATTTCTGAAATTCAACTAGGGATAAAGTTACTGTCAACGATTAGCTGGGTAATTTTTTAGATATTTAAACCAACAGCATCCATATCCCCATTAATCCACATTCTCTTCATCTATTTAAAATATTTCTACACTTTTTGTTTATTTATTTTTATTATTAGAACTTTACGAGTATTTGTACAAACATTTATTTTTTTAATAATAAATATATCCAAAATTTGCATTTCCAAAAATTCCTCACCATAGACTCCTGCATGCAGATGATGTTTATTCTAAAAAAAACTCTCCATTAATCCTTTTCATTCGTTAATTTTTTTTTTTTTTACAAAATTACCAACTTTTAATATGTATTTGACTTTCCTAATTGGAAAGTCAAATACATATTAAAAGACTTCAGCTATATAAAATAAATCAGTATCTGTCAAATAAATGTTTGATTTACATCGATGTCAAAATCATTATAATGTAACATAAAGCCAGTGTCATTTAGGCTTAAATAAAATTCGTTAATATTTGCCATCATGTTTTAATTCTAACATGAAAATAAACTCATTCTTACAAGTTTTCATTATTATTTATTCTTATTATCCTTTCTTTTTAGACTTAATAGATATCATATTTTATATTACAACAATGACTCTTATTTTTCTTAATGTAATCTCATCTTTATATGATTATCGTTTAAAAAGTCGGCAACCTATGAATCTTCAAAACAATGACTTTTATAAGAAAAAATTAAAAGATTCGGGTAAATAATATATTCATAGTTAAAACCTATGGTTAAAACTATTAATATGTTTTAAAATTGATTTGTCTTACAGGATCCGCACTTTTTACATCATTTTCCATATGCCGTAATTATTATCGCATAACAAGTGTACCCCCAAATCAAAATTTAAGCGACGTTGATTTGAAATTCACTTATTCGTTTCGTGTTTTCACATTATTCATCGTTATTTTAGGGCACAGTATAATGTTATTAATGTCTTTACAAATTCAAAATCCCGAATTTTTTGAAAAATATTATTATCATCCGGAAATATTGATATTCCAAAATGGCTCAGCTATGATACAAATATTTTTTTTATTAGCGGGCTTTTTCCTAAAACTTAAATTTGATCAACATAAAATAATAACACCAGAAACGAGTTATAGAATGGGTGTATTGGTTTACATTCAATGTTTTATACATCGTTATTTAAGGTTTGTAATAAATTTGAGTTAAACATTTTTAAATAAACGTAATATTAATATAGTATTATTATTGGTATTGCATTTTAGATTATTGCCCTCGCTATTAATGGTTTTACTTTTTAATGCTACACTTTTCATACGTTTAGAGAGTGGACCCTTTTGGAGGCATGCTTCAGAAGCAGAATATATATTTTGTCGTGAATATTGGTGGAAAAATGTGTTTATGATAAATAATTTTATGCTAAAAGATAGTGTAAGTTGATTGAATTTTATAGGTAATATTTTAAATATTTTGAAATATATATATAACAGGGAACCAAAGTAACTGTTATTTTATAAAGAAAAAAGTTGCAACACAAATTTGATCAAATATCATATTTCAATAATTCACTAATATATTAAGGTTGAGAAGGCATATTTCACATAAAAAGCACACAGTATCGCAAACATTTAAATTTTTACATGCTTATTCAGAAAAAACTTTTTGTCTTATTAGAGGCTAATTGAAGGATTTTTGTTGTTGTTTTGCATGTTAATTTGCTTTATTAAACTGTAATAAAATTCAAAACATTTTTCTGAATACAAGCCTTACCCCTCAATTCATAAATGCTTTGTAAAGTTATAGCAGGTTTAAAAAACGTCATTTTCATACAAAATTTGTTCAATAAACCTACTATAATTTTACAAAGCGTTTATGAATTTTGGGGTTAATCTTTAAATTTAGTTATTGTTTTGACTTTTTATAAAAGATGCTCATCGATTTTTTCAAACCAAGTACACTCAAAAAAGTTTTTCGATAGAATCTATTGAAAATGACAGTTAAAAGAAATTTATATTTAAAATAACTAAAAATGTTGTTATTTGTAACTGTTGAAAAATAACTAACAAATGCATTAAAAATAACTAACAATGTCGTCTAGCATGATTTTTGAAATTTAATCCTTAGAAAACTGTCAAGTTTACGATAAACGGTAAATTACTAATTTAAGTAGTACGAACTGTGAATCGCATCAATATGTTTTCTGTAATGACTATAAAAATTTTGTAAATACAAAATTGTAGAATGTTTAAATTTAATAAATTTTTATTTTATGTACATTTAATTTCAGTGCGCCCAACATACTTGGTATTTAGCGGCAGATATGCAGTTATTTGAAATATTTCTGTTCACAATTATAATTACAACAAAGTTAGTATAGTACATACGATACAAGTTTATGATGTTCTTTTAAATTTTCGATTCAATTATTTCGAATTTTAAAAACATATTTAGATTTAATTGTTTAAAGAAACCTCTTTATATTTTTATTGGATTATGCTCATTTATGGTACCGGGTGTTTTAACATATTTTTATAAACTGGATGCTATACACAATCTTAAGCCAGAGTAAGTTTTTCTGAAATACAAAATATTATTTATTTTATAAAAAATTGAGCCCCATTTTCACAATGGCCCGTTCACTAACTGGGACTTTGACCAAGGAATTGTTTTTTGTTTCTTATTGTTAAATTTGAATTTAACTGTTTATTAAATTACAGGGGGATATTGTGAAAAGAAGGTTAAAACTTGACAATTTGAAATGTTTTTATTAAATAATTATGTATTTGAATTTTTTAGAGGTTATCGTTATTTATATTTCAAAGATGTTGAAACGTTTTATCTAACATATCCTCAATTTTATTGCAATACTGGTGGTTATTTAGTTGGTTTTATATGTGCTGAAATCTATATGAAATATATTCAAAACCCCAACTATAATAAAAATAAATATTTGAAATATCGTGGTGTTATTAAATATGAAATGATGCTGTTATTTTTAATTGTTGGAATAACTTTGGTTCTGCTTTTGTCGGGTAATTTGGTGGTTAATACAGGTATTGAAAAACCTTCGATAAGGTTGGCTTTATATGCTAGTTTGTATCGTAATATATGGGCGATTTTTGGTGGATTCATTTTTTTATGTATGTTGCTGAAATTGGGATGTGAGTGTTGAATTCAAATACAGAGAAGGAATTCAGGATGGTGGTTTGCACACAATGCAAATTCGCACTCCTTATTGTGTGCATTTTATCAGCTTTCAGTAGTTTTGATTATGTTAAATCGAAAAATTTGCATTGAGTGCAGAACAGCATCATGTGTACCTTTACTCGTACAATTAAAAAAAAGAAGACATTTACAAATTTTTATTTTTTTAGGGATTGCATATGAAATTGCTTGTTTGCCTATATTTCGCCTATTGGGAAAAATATCATTTCAGAGTTATTTATGGCATGTACCGATTTTAAGAATTTTAGGTGGTTTTTATCGACAACCAGTTTATATGAATGAATTTTATATGGTACGTTAAGATCTTCTGATTTTGTTAGGCGGAAATGTACACTCAAAAAAGTTTTTCGGTAGAATCTAATGAAAACGACAGTTAAAACAAAGTATTTGCAGTTAAAAAGACAAAAAAAATATTTTTTTCTCCTAAACATAACCAAAAAATACATTAAAAATAACTAACAATGTCGTAAAAATAAAAAGAATATATTTGGTATAAGTAGCAAAGCTTATAAGTTTGAAGAATATATATATATTGAAGTTAAGGTGCGTTTTCGCTCAATTTCGCATTTTTCGAAAAACGAAAATCGCTACATCCTCTTAAGTATTGTAACAGCACAAAAAACGTAATTTTTTATTGTAATTACATCTTGGTAAGAAAAAAATGTTTTAGAAGAACTTATTAGGTTTGTTTTTTTCGAATTTTATATAAATATTCCATACAAATTGAAGCATTTACAAAAATTTTAAGTAGGTATAAATTTAGCTTTAGTTATAAAAATGCTGCCAAGTTTTCAAAATTCTTGGCTTTGCTATTTTAAATGTTAACAAAAATATTTCCGCGAGGGCCATATTGTGGTTTTTCATAGATTATAAAAGGCCGCACCAAACATTAAAATAAAGAAAACTACAAATATTTACGTAAAGTGAAGGCGGAAGAAACTAGTATTTTTTTTTGTAAAGCAAAAACGGTTTTCAGTTCCATATATTGCAAAACTTATTCCACAAGAACTTATTACAAACTCAACTTTTTTCAAATTCTGTTTTGGTATTTTTGAATTACATAGCATAAGTAGAGTTAAACATTATTGTAACACTTTTCTATAGTTTTTGCATTGATACGCCGTATTGCTGAATCGGTCAACGAAAATTTGAAAACTCAAACTCGTCCAACATGCTTGACAAACCGTCAAATTAGACATTACATGGTCAAATTCATACAGCCGTCCAGCATGCTGTACAGCATGCTTGGTCGTATATAGGCCGCTTAAGAGACCGAATATTATTCCGCCAACAAAAACATGTATACAAATTCATAGCCTCCTTGATTAGCATTTTTATTCAACAATTTCAATGTGCAGAGCAAAAAAACGCCCTTTAAAGGGACGCTATGCACTAAAGGGTTAATTTATACGATTACTGATTTAGTCAGTAATTTAAGTGCTTTTGATAAATTAAAACGCCGACTTCATTACACAGACCAATGCGGCGCAGTATTATAGTCAGGGGTATGGCATCACTAAAAAAATAAGTTATAAAAATATTATTGTCACTAGATGGCACTTTGTTCAAAAAATTGACAATTTTCTTTTTTTATTTAAATTTGAATAATAACAAACCACAAAGCAAAAAAACAAACGGATATAACAAATTTTATTATTTGAATATATTCCGCGCTTGTTTTTCATTATTTTGAGCAGTTTTCAGCAGTTTTTGAGTTTTTGAATATAGGATCAGCCGATACTAAACTGATATAAAATAGTTGCTCAGGTAATACTAAATTTCAGCGCCCTCTATCGGTGAGTAGTGTAATTTTTGATTTCCTATCTCTATATTATAGTTAGCACTAAGCACGAATTTTAATAAACCTTTTCTTGAGTAATAAATTTCCAAACAAAATTTCTCACTAAAGTAAAATTTAACCCCTTGTTTTTATAAAGCAAAAGGAAATATTCCTCCAGAGGAATGTGTGTATTTTGTTTTTGTTACAATAACAAAATACACACATTCTCAGGCGGAATTATTCCGCTCGCTTTACGTTTAAACTCGTGCTCTGTTCTGACTATAAATCTCGCCCACTCAACAAAAAAAAGTCTGTTATAGCTACTGAAAATGTTGATGTTATTAAAGGAAATTTAACTATTTTTAATTTTAATTTAACTAACTATTTTGCGCCCTCCGGTACATTTTGCTAATTTTAGCAACTCAAGCCTACTGATTTGCAGTAAATTGCATAAAATTAGTAAAACAAAAAAAATTCCTCTCACTTACTGGTCTCTAATGTTAACCCAGCCAGCAGAATTTGGATACTTTTTTGAGGGTTCTTGTTCTATGAGTCAAAACTTACTCAAAAGGCACATCTGCACGAGAGAGAAAAATTCTAGAGATAGAGCAAAAAACACCTCTAAATAGCTTAAATCATTCACAATAGAGCTAATAAGAGGTTTTTTTTGCTCTATCTCTAGCAATTTTCTCTCTCGTGTAGATGTGACTAAATAACACATTTTTTTTTTAATTTTAAAATTTTTTTGTCAAAAATTGCTCATATAAAACGAATCATAAAAGACACGAAAATTTGAGCCAAATTATTAAATCCAAAAGATGGTTCAGAAATGACCAAAAAACAAAGACAAATTTTTGAACCTTTCGAATTTTTTTAAATATATTTTTTTTAGTCATTTTTTAATCAAAAAAGAAGGATCTTTTGGATGCACCACTTTCATACAAAAATTTTAACTCTTAATAATATTTTTTGAACTTTTTTTTATTCATTTTTGGGCTTGTTTGCTGGCTAGGAAATATTAAATTCTTCAGCTTTCTAAATTATGTGTTTTCATGAACTGTCAGATTTTTCACACAAAATTTCAAGTCTTGCAGGTGAAAAATTGCTCTAGCTCCCAAGGGTGGGCGTTGGCTCACCCACAATAAGGTACAGGCTATGTAACCAGTTAATTTTTTTTAAGACATTCGAAGCTAAGGAATTACACTCCAAAAAGTTGAACATATTTCCAATATTTGGAACTTAAAAAAATATTTCAAAAAATTTAGTGATATAAGAAGTCGGAGTTTAATTGCATTAATAGCTACCCATGTGCAAATTGCTGACGTTACAAGAAAAATTGTACTAGGAGAGCACGGTTTTTGTCGAAATACCGGTACTACTCAAAACGTGCTTGTCAGTATTGGTTTCTATAAATTAACGATTTTATTAATTTTACATTATTACACAACTATTTATGAAATTCAGAAAAAATGCATTAAAAATCTGTCATGTGCACTAAAAGTACAGTAAAGTACTAACAAACTACAAAATTGTTTGATTAAATGTGCTGGGATATACAAACAACAAATGAAACAAATTTGACTCTGGAGTGGAATAAAAAAAGAGCAAAATACAAAAATGTATTAGTAAGAAAGAGAAAAGAACAAAATTTGCTACAGATTGGAGTACGTCATCATTGTAAACGCACCTTTAAGGTGCTTTATTTCCACTGCCTAAATTTAAAAATAATTTTTTATTTAATTATTAAAATCCAAACATAAATATTTTGTGTTGGCTTTACTGTTTATAATATTTTTTTTTAATTTATTGACAATTAGAGATGTGAGCAAATTAGTGATGTGTTTTGTAAGGTATATTTGTCATGTTAAATAGTTAACAGATCAATGTTAACTCTAGAGTGTAAAGGTGCTTTCACAATGGTAGAGTGACTCTACTCTGCAGCACAGATTAAAATGTTAACTGTTCGAAATGCAGAGTAGAGTTACTTCAAAACTTATTTGACATTTTAGTACTTACTTCATATTTTCGCCACTTTTTTGCCAGAATTTTTACCGTTTTTAATTTAAATATTATTTTTATTTTAAATCATACCGAAAACACCACAAATTTTATATTTAATATATTTTGTTATTATTTTTTTTAATTTGTTGACACTTAGATATGTGAACAAATTAGAGATGTATTTTTTTGGGTATATTTGTCATGTTAAACAGTCAACAGACCAATGTTAACTCCAGAGTGTAGCAAATCTGTATATAACAAGAGATAGCACAATACAAAAATGTGTTAGTATGAAAGAGAAAAAAACAAAATTTGCTACAGATTGGAGTACTCCCTTATTGTAAACGCACCTTAACAAATACGCACTCCAGAGTCAAACAAGTTTTACTCTGGCGTAGAGTAAAAAAGATAGCAAAATACAAAAATGTATTAGTAAAAAACAGAAAAGACGTAAATTTGCTACAGATTGGAATACTCCATCATTGTAAACGCACATTTAAACTTTCAAAATTTGTAATAAAATCTGTAGTTTTACCAAAAACAAAAAAAAAATTATTTTGAATCACCCTGTTTGCTGTGAAATAATAGGTGCAGATATTTGTATTTCCTAGGCTGGCTCCTGAGGTGCTTAAGTATCCTCTTTCAAATAAGCTACATAGGTGCTAAATCTGAACTACTGAAGAAATGGACTTTTGACCGCCTTCTCAAAAAAAATATGTGCCACAGTGCATTATGCATCTTTTGGAAGCCCTAAAAATAAGGCACTTAATATACATATGTACCTAAATTCTCCGCCTAACAAATTTACGCCGAATGTGTTTCAACCACTATAATAATCTAATGCATTTATTATTCAATTACCTTTTTAGATTTCTCAAATTATTTTAGGATTTGTTTTAACTAATTTTGTTGCATTTCTAATGGCACTATTTGTGGAATATCCAATTGGTGATTTTATACGTTATATATTAAGGACAAGTATGTTTGTTTTACATAAAGGCACATCTACACGGGATAGAAATTTCGTAGAGTTTGCGCTAAATTTGTCATCTCTAATATAGTTGACACTAATTTTTATCTAGTTGTCACGTATTTGTTTTTATTTAAATTGTTGTATTTTAAAGAATAATTTTTTCTCCAAATACCAAAAGGTGTATTTAATAACCTGAAATGTTCAATAAAGTTACAATAGGTTTGTTTTTTTCGAATTTTATATAAATATTACATACAAATTTAAGCTTTTATAAAAATTTTAAGTAGGTATAAATTTAGCTTCTTAAAAATTAAGTAGTTATAAAAATGCTGCCAAGTCTTGAAAATTCTTGGCTTTTCTTTTCCAAATGAAAACAAAAATATTTGTCCCAGAATTTTTTGGAATTTAAGTATTTTAAAATTGATAAAATATTAAAAACAACAAATGCTAACAAAGGAATTATGTGGTTGTTAGTAAAGAGAGAGCATGCCATTTAAGGTAATTGCTCTATTTCGCGTTCCGGGCAAGCCTATGTACGAAAACAGATTTCGTCCAAAGGCAGCCCAAATGTTTAAATTTTATTTGTTTACAAAAAATAAAAACAATTCACGTAAGTACGGATAGTCGTTTTTTTACAAGAATTTATAGATACAGATATAAAATTCGAAAAAAACAAACCTAATATATCTTAAAGATTGTTACTAATTAATGAAATTATGTGTGACAGCAACTGTCAATGGCCTAGAGATAACATTTCGTAGAATTATACAGATCTGCATTTTCATAAAGTCTAGCGAGTTTTCTATCCCGTGTAGATGCGCCTTAAGACCGGTAACTGGGGTACGGTGGGTTTCATACTGAAGGGTTTGAACCACAGTCCACCAAAAGACTTGAAACAGAGTTGTCTTTGCCATTTCTATGTATTAGTGACATTCCACTGTGGGATGTCAAATACATGACATTCAGCAATTACAATACATGAGATTCAGCCATTGAGTTAATTTTATGCCATATTCTAAAATACCAGAAACTAGTGTGGATTGTGGCTTTGGGTTAACAATTAACAGTTATCGGTAATATATTTATTTCGTTATTTTTGGGTTAGCGATATTTAAAGTTATTTCGTTTGATTGTTTTAAGATTAACGATATTTTAAGTTATTTCGTTAGTTAAATTTTTGGGTTGAAGTGTTAATTCATAAACGCATTATAAAGTTAAAGGAGGTTTACAAAACTAATTTTTCATATAAGGTAACTTTATAAAGCGTTTGTAAATTAAGAAGTAAAAATATAGAACGGACCGTAACTTTTCGAAATCTTGTGTGTGTATGTAAAAACGGTGGTGTTAACGGTATTTTAAATAATTTCATTTAGGTTATTATACGGTTAACAGTATTTTAGGTTATTTCATTAGTAGTATTTTAAGGTTAACGTCAGTAATTTGAAAGGGATTTAAATCTATTGATATTTAAGGGTCACTGCACTGTGGGCCAGGATCGCCGTTTTTTGGCCAAAAGTACAATTCAGGTAAAGGGAAAATATGTTTATATGCTCAAAATTTAGGATTGTTGAATATTTTGTGGGTGAAATATTGTATCATTGTGGTTACTCGTTATTAGTTGGCGAGAGTCCAAAGTCAAAGTTTTTTAATTTTATGACATTTTTTATTTTCTAATGATACAATAAAAAATCATAAATAAACAATAATTTGTTCCAAAAACAATCTCAAATTATAAAACTGAAACTAGTTCTCAAAAAAAAAATAGAAACCTGTTAAGTATTTACGAAAAAAGTAACAAAATTATTAATTTTATCTCTAAAATGTGAGTTTTTTTGAAAATCCTAAATTTTCAAAAAAAAGCTCCAAAATATTCCAAGAGATATTTGAAAAACTTGAATGCCAATGTGTTCCATAAGATATATTCTACCTAGGATTTTGCGACCGTTCATAAACTTTCGAGATTTTGGCCTTTAAGTGAAAAAGTACCTTCAGATCTCGCTGATTTCCAGCATTCCAGAGTTTTAGTAAAAAGTAAAAAATAGCACTAAAAATTATCTTAAATGAAGGTTCTGGTTTTCTCACACAGACAAGCCCCCTAAAGTCCAGGTTTGTGGGACATTTGAGTGCAAATTCTGAATATGTACAAAATTAACCGTTAAACACATTTTAAGTTTTGACTTATTTCTAGCATTGAAGTTTAATTTTCAACTTTGATGTCTTCACAGAGTTATAGTAGAATTTATGACAAATATTTTTGCTGAACATTTTAACCCTCTAACTCTTCAAGTTATGGGTCTTTTTCGACAATTCAAAAAAGGCCAAAAGAGAGCCTTTAATTGCAGAGTTAGAGGGTTAAAATGTCCTACAAAAATGTCCCTCGTATTGTTTTACATAAGTTCGCTGAACATATCCTATATCTAAAATGGAAGATTCACATGGTTTCCTATGCCAATATTCACAATAAACATTTTCAACAGAGGGGAAATTTTAACCCCCCAAAAACATAGGGCCAGACGAAAACTTTTAAAACACCGATACACTTATATTTTTCTTTGGTCCCTCTGCCAGAATTAGTTATCATCAGAACTTTTTTTTTTTTTTTGTACAGTGTAATTTATTTTCCAATACATAACAATTTTAAATTTATGGCCGCCATATTGGATCCGCCATGTTGAATTTTTAAAATTTGATTTCAGATTCGTACTCTGCTACCCAAAAACTTCCCCTGTTAGAAATTTGAAGTAATTCAGGCGACATAAGAAATTTAATGAAAAAAATTTTGTCGCCATATTGGATCCGGCATTTTGAATTTCAAAATTTTAATTTCAGATTTTTAATCAGCGGATACTAGACCTATATAATTGATTATTTTAAGTCCAATATAATAAAAACTAAAAATTAATCGCCGCCATCTTCGATCCGCCATTTTGAATTTTATATTTTTTATTTCAGATTCGTGATATCTTTTAGTCTCATATACACAATATTCTAGTTTTGCCCAAAATTCGATGATGCTGGCCCACAGTGCAGTGTTTGCGAATTTTGTTTTCTTAAATTTTCTTTTGTTTATTAATAAAATTTAACCCTTCAGTATAAGACCCGCCGTTAAACACTATCCTCTATGTTTCCGGTGAAATTTAATATTCATAACTGTAGTTAAGTAATCAATTCTGGGGGGTTATTACGTAATTCGATTCGAAACGGAAATGCTTTCGAACAGAATTTTTACATTGAAAATAAAGTACCAAAAAACAGTTTTTAATGGGGTAAACTATTGAAAACGTGTATGAGATTGTCCAGTATACACTTTTTCAATGTTTTCCCCCATTAAAAACTGGGTTTCGGTACTTGATTTTTAATGTGAAAATTCTGTTCGAAAGCATTTTCGTTTCGAATCGAACTACATAATAACCCCCCTGAATCTATTCACAATTTCAGATTGTGCAGTACTCCAGAGTGGATTAAACTAAAAACAGAAAGAATGTACAAAATAAGTGAAAAGAAACAAAAACACTCTGTAGCACAGCACATTCAAATATACATACACTCAAAAAAGTTTGTCGGTAGAATCTACTGAAAATGATAGTTAAAAGAAAGGTATATGCAGTTAAAAAGGCGACAAAGTTATTTACATTGAAAATAACTAAAAGTGTTGTTATTTTTATCCATTGAAAAATAACTAACAAATGCATTAAAAGTAACTAACAATATCGTAAAATTACTTCAAAAATTTTAAAACAACTGACAAAATGCGTAAAAACTACTGCTTTTTTAATTAACTCTTTTTGGTATTATAAAAGTATATTTTAATAAAAAAAAAACAATTTGTTTTCTTTCGAATACAATATGTGTCTATGCCTAAGTTGAAGTAAAAATTCCAAGCCGCTCTTCAGAACATCTCCAATGCTTTTATGCTTTGGAGATGCAATAACAAGTTTCTGATTTTTATTTGCAAACTAGGAATATGTCAACAATAATAACATATATAAACTAAATAAGAATTTTTAAAGTTCAATGAAATTCAACTAAAATTTTAATTTTTCAAATAACTAACAAAAACAACTGTTTACTTTAAAAATACTGTTTTGTTAGTTGTTTATTATGAAATTTAATAACTGCTTTAAACAACTGTTACGAAATTGCAGTACTTTCCGTTAGATTTTTTATTAAATAACTGTCATAAAAGTTGTTTTGTATTTTTCCATAGAAAAACAACTGTAATTACGGTTAAAAACAATAACTACTAATTACTACACAAACAACTGTCATGTAGTAAAAAAACAAAACTTTTTTGAGTGTACAAATATATTGCGAATTTAGATTACAAAATTGTTCAAATATTGACTTTAATATTTTTTATTTAAAAATTCCAGATATTCGCAATACTAAGGATAACAATGATGACAAACACTATGAAATGAGGCCACATTTAAAGGACATTGGTTTATAAAAAGTGGATGTTATTTAATTTTTTAATTTAGAAAAAATTTAGGTCTATTTAATAAAAGTTTTAATTAGAAATCGAATGGAACTTTAAAGTTATTTTTTATGGTACTTTGTTTACAAAAAAAATGCAGTTATCAAATCGAAATCTGGCTACTGTTATAAAGCTGCGTTTATATCTGCATCGAAATCTCGAGATTTCGACATTCACCACTCTGAAAAAGCAGTGAAGGAAAGCTAATAGATGTTCAATTTTGAATAAAGTACACATATTAAGTTCTAAAGGCACATTTACACGCGAGATAAAACTGCTAGATATAGGGCAAGAAAAAGTACTTCGGTAAAATACAACTTCAAAAGTTTTCTGCTAAGTTACACAATCCTTTAATTAAAATATAATATTTTTTAAGACAATTTATAAAAGAAAAAACTTAGGTAATTTAACATATTTTAGAGTGCGTGAATATAGAATGGGTCAAAAACTAAGGCAAGTTGACAAAAATAAAAAATTGATAAATATACATGTATTTTTTTACTAACTCACAAAATATTCTTTTGAAGTTATATTTTACCTAAGTACTTCGATAATTATACTCTTTTTATTTTTTAAATTTTGTTGTAAATGTTAAAAACATTTGGCAGTGCCGTCAAACTTTGTTCTTGAATTTCGCGAAAACGATTTAATATTATAATTATTTTTATTCGACCTTTTTAGTTTTTATTTTGCAATCAAATATTCGAGCTCGAGGTCCAAATTTTGTTTAAATGTTTATTTAAATATTTTCAATATTTCGCCATTTACAAACATAAATAAGTGCAATATATTTTTTTTTACGTTCCAAACAGTGCAATATTAGACAGAAGTAGTGACACTAGATTAACTATAAGAATTTTGTGTTCAATTTACTTGTAAGTTTTTGTTTTTATTATTACGATTGTTATTATTGTTTTTATGTTTGGTGTTTTAAGTTTGTTGATATCTGTTTGCGGTGTTTACATTTTTTGATTTTATTATTATATTTATATATAATGGCCGTTTTTTTTAATCACTGGATTTATTTTGGGATTTATTTTATTTTGTTAAAAAATCCAGTTAGAGTAAAAATCTTGGTTTTGCTCTGTATATTTGTGAAAAATTTAAAACACGTGTTTTTTACAAAAAGTGTAATATTCAAAAATATTTAAAGTGGTATTCTCGCAATAAAATTCATTTTTTCGACAATAAATGTATAAATTATAGTTTATAGATTTTTGTTTTGTTTTTTTTCATACACGTTAAAATAATCACAATTTAACAATTTGGCAAAAAACCATATTTTTCAATAAAATTCACCTTTTTTTAAAAATAATTTTTTTTGTTGGTATTTTTCTTGAACTCCTCACGCCTTTAGAAATCATATATAAAAAATGGTTAAAATCGAAAAGATCATGCATTTAAGGGTTAAAGCAAAAAACGTTAAAATGTAAGTATTTTTATTGTTAAATTATACAAAGTTTTTGTTCGTTAATTGTACGACTTTTTTTAAAACCACCGACAACATAGATTGTCGTTGCCATGAGATTTTTGGAAACTTCAGCAAAAAGTTTGATCTGTAAAAATAATATTAGAACAAGTGCAGTTTACGGGAATAACCCCAATTTTTTTATTTTTTCAAATGTGCTTTTTGAGCTGATTTCAAAAATATAAATATTTTTTGTCGGACACGCCTACTTTCGAGTGGGCGGGGCTTTAAAGTTGAAATTGGAATAAGTCCGGAGATACTTATTCGATCAGGACAAAATGCCCACCAACTGGAAGGTCTGTAAAATGACTTTTTGATAAGGTCCAATATGACCCCAAATATTAACCCATTGTGGATTAAATAAACATTTTTGATTTTTTTCATTGACTTTTTGCATGACTTTTTCTTATGGATTTTCTCCTATGTGATGGACAGTTTAGTGGCTTCGCCGGACAGTTTTTCCGTATACCGGGCTTAGGTGTTTTCTCCTATGTAAGAAATTAGGCATTTTTTTAATCACTGGATTTATTTTTGGATTTATTTTATTTTGTTAAAAATTGTTTATTAATTTTCAAAATTTATAAATTTTTATCAAGATCTAATACTTATTCTCCATGATAATGTGCAAGAAAATCATAAAATTTTGTAAAAATGTGAACACAGGAATTGAAATAAGCTAAATCCAAAATGGATTTAAAAAATAAATAAATCCGTTTTGGATTTAGCTTAATTTCATTCCATTCATTCATTGCATTTTCGCAAAATTTAAATTTTTTCTTTCACATTATATTAGGGAATAAGTGTTAGATTTGGACAAAAATATAAAATTTTGAAAATTAAAAAAGAAAATATGGATTTTTTAACAAAATAAAATAAATCCAGAAATAAATCCAGTGATTAAAAAAAACGGCCAATGTATTTATTTACTCTTTAACCCTTAACAGTCCTGATGATGCCATTCAATGTAAATGGCGAAATATTGAAAATATTTAAATAAACATTTAAACAAAATTTAGACCTCGAGCTCGAATATTTGATTGCAAAATATGATATATATATATATATATATATATATATATATATATTTACAGAATTTTAAGCTAATTTGGCAAAAAGAATATTCACAAATGATTAATAAAGGAAAATTTATTAAACGCTTAAAGCAGGTTATATCCTAAAATATCTGTTTGATAAAGTTTAGAAAAAGAAAACCACTGTAAAACCATCATTGAATTTACAATGATTAAATGAATTGTTTAACACTGATGTTACATGATCAAGATTTTGCTTTCAAGTTGATAACACATACTGCTTGTCAAATTCAGTTGAACTTGAAGCTGTGACGTAGGCTGCATGCAACTTGATAGTCAGTCAAGATGCAGTCGTCAAGGAAAGAACTAAAAATACTCACCTCTGTGGGCTGTTTCCGCACTGTAGGCTGTTCGAAAAGACTTTATTTTTTCTTCACATCTTCCACAGACATTTTCATGTCAGCAGAAATTGATTTTTTATTTATTTTTATTTTTAAATCATTTCGTTGATATACCTAAATATTCACATTCCGTATTTTATCAATCGTGTTTTATTGCGGCACAATATTTGTAAAAAGAAAAACAAATTTACAAGAAATCTGATCAGCTGTTTAAAACTTGACCGTCAAGTTTTCTCAAAACTTGAAAGCAAAAATTGATATCAAGTTGCTGTTCAATTTTTAAAATATGAGTGTGTTAGTAAAAAAATGTGAGTGTATTGAAACTTGAAAGGCAAAAATTGAACGTGTAACCCCTATGTAAAAGTCATCCACCCAAGAATAGATGGAATACAAAATTTTGTATCCAAACGAAACAAAAAAACTGCAAAAATTCCAAGACTAAACTCTTTTTTCGAAAATTTTCCCAAATTTGTATGAAAATAAAATAAAAACAAATTCAATAAAATAGTGATGCATTTATAATAAAACCATACTCGATATTCGAATACTTTCAGTATTCGTACACTCAGGGAATTATGTAGGTAAAATCAACTGCAAATGACAGTTAAAATAACTGCATTTGCACTTAAAAAGGTGTAGACTACATTTGCAGTTAAATTAACTGCAATATGAGGTTATTTTTAACTGTTAAAAATCAACTGACAAATGTAGTAAAAACAACTACAAATGCAATTGAAACAACATACATGGAAATTATTGTAAAACTGTACGAACAACTGCAAATGTAGTTAAAAAACATAAATAAAAATTATTTTAAAAATTATTAATTTAATAAAAAAGAAATTTATTTATTCTATAATAAATTTAAAATTGTGAAATCAAAATTGACACTTAATGTCACTTTTATTTTTCATTATTAAGATATTGTGAGGGATGAAATATGGTCTTGTTTGGCTTCCTTTTTTTTCTCCAGGTAGAAAGGGATGAGAATATAAAAGAACTGAAAGAAAATAAATACAATATTTTTTTAACATTTCCGTAAATAAATTTATATTTTATATTATAAAACTTACCTTATTATTTTAATAATTTAATAAAAAATGTGTAACCTTTTCCGTATTACGCGTCCTCACTCTTTGGCGTTGTTTTATGACTAAGACAAGAGAAAACATGTTCTTCTCATATTCTTTCACTAGAAATTTCTAAACAAGAGCTTCATACACATGCTCCTGTTTGCTTCGTGTGTGTGTACACACACTTAAAAATTTAAGTATTTGTAAAAAAAAATTCAAAATAACTGCATAAAATAAATGTAACTACAATGTACTAGTCTTTACAGTTTGTTTAAAAAAAATAACTGTCAAAAACATTGAAAAATGTTGCTCTTAGTAAATTAACTACAATTGTAGTTAAAATAACTACAACCGCATTATATATACATATTCCCATCGTTCCTATAAGGAGCATAGGGCCTCAACCGCATTACTACACAAATAACTGTCATGTAGTAACTGCAGAACTTTTCTGAGTGTAATAAAAAAAATTCTTTAACACAATTTGTTCCCATTATTACTTCTCAATAATGTTTAAAAATCGTTTTTTAATATGTTTTGAATTGTAATAAAATATTTTAATTTCCCAAATTTACAAAACAATATATTTACCTACAATTACCGAGTCAATCGTTCACTAAATTCATGTATCACTAACAATAAAAAGAGAGAATATACAAAGAGTTGCCAGAACTAAAAATAAAATTAATAAACTTTTATTGTATGTTTTTGAATACAATTTTTTAAAGGCACATCTACACGAGATAGAAAACTTCTAGAGATAGAGCAAAAAACACCTCTAATTAGCTCTATTGTGAATGATTTAAGCTATTTATAGGTGTTTTTTGCTCTACCTCTAGTAATTTTCTCTCTCGTGTAGATGTGCCTTAATAAAGGTTTAATAGAGATAATGAATGCTTTAGCAAATTCATGTTTTAAAGCTAAATTAAGAAGTTGTTTTTGAATAACAGCGTTAGAAACTTTTCTAATTTCTCGGCAGTGACAAATAGAGAAGATACAAAAAACTGCTTTATCGACAAAACGTCGCATTGCGGTTGACACTAGAGTTGTGAAATTTCGATACTTTTTGAGTACTCAATACTACTCAATACTTTTCAATTGAGTACTCGATACTACCCAATACTTTTAACGGTTTTTTTGAATTTAAAAATAAAAATGTTATGAATTCGTATTTATTAGGAAAAATAATAACAATTCAAATACACGTGTTAAATAACTATTGTTACTTACATTTTAATTAATTTAAAACATTTTATTTAAATTAATTAAAAAATTATTCCCAAAAATTCGTTACAAATTTCTTTGGTTCACAAATAGAGTTGTATTTTCAGAGTTGTATTTTTAGAGTACTATTTTTAGAGTTGTATTTTCATACGAAAAATACACATTTCTACGGAAAATTGCATCTTTAAAAGTATTGAGTAGTACCGTTTTAGTATTGAGTACTCAAAAAAACAGCCAGTATTGAGTACTCAGTACCGGAATACTCAATACTTTTACAACTCTAGTTGACACTGCGTTTATGTGGTTTAAGGGCGGATTATGGGACCGTAAACGTAAATGTGATGTAACTGTACCGTGCCGTAGCTAAAAAGTACATTTCTTCTTGTGGTATCGGAACAGCTGATTCGTTACAGTTACGTTTACGGTTGGGTAACTCAAGGGCGGATTATGGGACCGTAAACGTAAATGTGATGTAATTGTACCGTGCCGTAGCTAAAAAGTACACTTATAGATTACCGTAAACGACATTACTATTTAGCATCTATTTCATGTGGTTTTATATTTTATTCTAAATTTTTCTATTTATTTGTTAATTCTTATTCCTTATTTGTTGTTTGAATCAATTTTCTTTATACATTTCATATTTTTTCCGACTAAAATCATTCAGCTGTTTCGATGCCGGATAGAAAATTCTGATTTCAACAGAATGATCCGGCAAGTACGTTTACATTTACGTGTTATAGCGAATTTACATTGTTAAAATGTTCACTAGATTTCGTTTTGAAATCCAATTCGAAATCTATATCGTTTACATTAGAATATTTGACAGATGAATGGGATTTCGATCGGCCAACAACAATTTTTTTGTAAACAAACTAACCTTAAAAAATAACCAAAATTGAAAGATTTTCTAAAAACCATTTTATTTAATGGCGGAACTCAAAAATCATTTATATTATGAAAGATACAATGTTATATTTGCTAAGAAATGTGTTTAATTATAGGGATGATTAGTAGAAAGCTAAAATATTCAATGTTTTGTCAGTGGTCTAGGCGGCACCATCAAATGATTTTTCATAGTTTCTCTTCGTCGGAAACAATAAAATAGCCGTTTTCAACTTTAAATATTTCTTTCAATTAAAAATAACAGACTTTAATATGTTATTCCTTAATTTTTTAAAGTTATTAAAATTTATTATTTATTAGTTTTTTATAAAATAAACAGCTGCTAAATGTTGCCACTTTTTCTGTAAATTTCCCTACTTTTCTGCAAATATGGGAGAAAAATTGGATTTCAATTTTGATTTCGATGAGATTTCGCTGAAATCCAAATTAGATTGGGATTTCATTTCGTATGGGAAATCTGTTTGAAATCCCAAATTTTTATTAGATTTCAGCCGAAATCTCTCGAAATCACCTTTTAACTCGATTTCGGGCATAATGTAAATTCGCTATTAGTAACCATTCGTATACATTTCTTCTTGTGGTATCGAAACAGCTGATTCGTTACAGATACGTTTACGGATTTTGTATATTAAAGGCTGAGTTACCCAACCGTAAACGTATCTGCAACGAATCAGCTGTTTCGATACCACAAGAAGAAATGTATACGAATGGTTGCTAACACGTAAATGTAAACGAACTTGCCGGATCATTCTGTTGAAATCAGAATTTTCTATCCGGCATCGAAACAGCTGAATGATTTTAGTCGGAAAAAATATAAAATGAATAAAGAAAATTGATTCAAACAACAAATAAAGAATAAAAATTAACAAATAAACGGAAAAATTTAGAATAACATAAAAAAACATACGAAATAGATGCTAAATAGTAATGTCGTTTACGGTTTTCTATAAGTGTACTTTTTAGCTACGGCACGGTACAGTTACATAACATTTACGTTTACGGTCCCATAATCCGCCCTTAAAATTCCCTTTTTTATTTTTAAATTATTGAAAAATATTTTTCACCGGTTTACAGACCATTCGAAATCGGTACTCAGTTCAGAACAATTGTCTAAAGCTGCGTTTACATCTGCACCGAAATCCCGAGATTTCGATATTCACCACTCTGAGAAAAGAGTGAAGAAATGCGTATAAACTTTAGAACTAAATATGTGTACTTTATTCAAAATTAAACATCTATAAGCTTTCCTTCAATGCTTTTTCAGAGTGGTGAATATCGAAATCTCGAGATTTCGGTGCAGATGTAAACTCAGCCTAAGGTTGCGTTTACACTTGCATCGAAATCCCGAGATTTCGCTATTCACCCCTCTGAAAAAACAATGAAGAAAAGCATATATATGTGCAATTTTTAATAAAGCACATGTAGTTGGGTCTAATAAATTCATTTTCTAAAAATTTAACGTTTATATGCTTTTGTTCATTGTTTTTTGAGAGTGGTGAATATCGAAATATCGGGATTTCGATGCAAGTGTAAACGCAACCTAAAATACCATAAAAATGATAGAGCTTTCATAAAACTAAAATCTAAAATCATATAGATTTAAAATTTTAGATTTCATTTGTTTGAGTGTATTAACATTAAAAATTGCATTAGATTGGCAACTCTATGTGACTGGCAAAATGGCCACGTTTTCAATTATACAACAAACGTCAAACTTTGTTGACGTTGACATTTAAGAGCATTTAATACTTGGACGTCGGTAATATCGGTTGTGTGCGGCATTTGTTATTGCAATTTTAAAAAAATAAAGATTTTTCCCAATCAAATTAAAAAAAATATATATCAAATTATTAATCAAAAGTGTAAATTTTAAGATAAATTTAAGTTTTTGTTATAAAACGAATGAAAAAGTAAAGGAATAGTAAAAAATTAACAAGTGTAAAAAAGATTAAAGAAAAATTCAGGTCGTACTACAACGTAGCAGAGCAGACAGAATAACCAAATACGGGCAGCAAAAGGCAAAATGAAAATAATTTTTCGTTAAAGAACAAGATAAATTAATTAAGAAATTCGGAGGGTTTAGAAACAAATTATATAATTTTTTTTTAATGATTTTCTTAAGAAAATGGAGAATTAAATTGTTTGTAAAAATAATACCTGCTGACTGGCTGGCTGACTTGTTTCTCTTTTCTGCCAACGTCGCAGTCGTACTCAACGTTGACTGTTGGTTGTGTGTATTTTTTTTGATTAAATGAAAGTCCAATTATGTTGAACAAGAAAACACGTTTTTTGTAGTTCCATTTTTTTCACTTTGGTTCAATATGAACCTTAAAATTTTTTAAATTAAGAAAATTGTACACATATTTATTTTTTGCACTTCATAATGATTGCTTTATATGTTATATTTGTTAATTACTTACAAATACATTGACAATGTTTTTGTAAAAAAAATGTTTCAACGAAAATGCAGTCTCCAATATGTAAAAAACTATTTTGTTTTTGCTCTGGGACACTATAATCTATGGACACTATTCTAATATTGTTTTTAACAGTATCCTTCAAATGTAGTGCTAAACCTTTAAATTTTTGTTTTGTATTTTACACTTTCATCAATGGCCGCATTTTAATTAGGATTTCTTGTATTTTCCATGATTTGTGGATTTTCCTATTTTACTATTTTTGTTCGTTATCACTATACA
Source organism: Leucophora obtusa (assembly GCA_949987735.1). NCBI lineage: Eukaryota > Metazoa > Arthropoda > Insecta > Diptera > Anthomyiidae > Leucophora > Leucophora obtusa. Next base: position 32,183,175 of record OX465299.1, on the reverse strand, counting down.
CATTTTCTCCTCTTCAATCACTTTTAGTCAATCAGTGTTTTACTTTTTTCTTTCTTGTTGAGTTGTCTGTGGCTGTGTTAAACGATCAAACGATACACATCCAGATACAATTTGCTAGATATTTTTGCAGAGATGGGAATTGAGATATTTATTCCGATGGATATGAAACAAATTGAAGAGCACACACAGAAAAAAACAGGGGGAATATTACCTAAGATCTATGTAATTATACAACTACATAAATTTCAAGTTAGTTTTACAAATTTCTAGTAAAATATGAACATTTTTTGGTAAAAGATAAACAATCCTTGCAAAATATATACATGTGTAGTGGAAAATATCCGAAAAAATACATATATTTTGCTAGAAAATTGTAAAACTTCGAACTTATGTAGTTGTATAATTACATAGCACTTAGATAAAGTTCCCACTGTTTTTTTTCCGTGCAGTGTTGCCAGAAACTCGGTCAAAATTTTCTGATTTCTGATAAATCGTGAAAAAAGAAAAATATGCGGCAAAATGGTGAATAAATTAAATTAAATTAAATTAAAATTAAATTAAATAAAGTTTAACAAAATGGCTCAGAAATTGATAAAGCTCTGAGTTGAATGGTGCAATTATTTTTTTTCGGTCACGCCTCCTTAACAGTGGGCGTTTGAATTTGGGAATTTGAAGTTGCAAAGTTTTTTACAATTATCTTAAAAAGTACTCCCCGGATTTAGATTTAAGTTAAATCATTGGTGAACTTGTACAATTTCCTTGAATGTGATATATACAGATATGGAAATGAGAAATTAATAATTTCGTTTAAAATTTTTATTTTTTTTTATACAAAAACCCGTTTTAACTAATTTCGACCGATTGAAAGTTATGTATATTTTGCCCTCAGATTGACCTTTCCAGCGATGTATTATTTTTGTCATTCTTCCAACTTGAAAAATATAGGTATGTAAAACTAGGAATTGCTCAGCGAAGGCTGCTACACAGAAAGGTTGTTCGGCGCTGCCGGCTTTGAATACCCCAGAGGAGAAAAGGGGTGCCTCAGCGAAGCCGAGTTTGAATATTCCCCATTGTACAAAACCGGTAAGCCCGGCCGAAGGATGCTGTATAGAAAGAGGTAGCTCAGCGAAGCCGGCTTTGATACCGCAGAGGAGAAAAATGCGGGCCAAGGCCGTAACACGGGCGATCCTCAGTGAAGCCGGCTTTGTATATACCTCTAAGTCCGCTACACAGAAAGCGGTTCCTCAGCGAAGCCGGCTTTGGCCCCAAAGAAGAAAACCCATAATGCCGTCCGAAGGCCTCCACGCAGATAGGGTTTGTTCAGCTCATTAAAAAAATAATCTCAGATTTATCTGCCTATATTTTTATTTTCAAGGTAGAAGCTTGATAAAAAGTATACATCGTTGGATAGCTCAAGACTTAGGGTGAAATATACATACATACCTTGTTATTTGTCAAAATTTGGTTAAATATCGTTTTTGTAAAAAAATTAAAAATTTTAAACAAAAATTGTGTTTAGATGTGATAATTGATGAATACTTAAATTTTTGTCCTCAGTGCTGTTAACTTTCTTTTAAATTCGCTAAAAACGAAGAAAAATTGGTGATGTTTAAAGTGGTGCAATTTTAAGTCTGGTGACTATTTGTAGATAAAAATAACGCAGGACTTTAGGAAATTTTTTAGAATTTCCAAAAATATACAGTTTGTACAAAACCGATCAGTACTGCCTAAATTTTACTATGTAATTTGATAAAAGGTTATTATCGCCAATTTTTCGTTAAAAGCCACGCCCACTTAAAACAAGTGACAAAATGAAAAAACAAATATTACGTTAAAATTCTGTACAATTTTCTGAACCAACTCCTTGCCTTTCGTGGCGAATTTAGCCACTATTTTATTCTTTAAAAATACAGGCAACAACACTAAAATTAGAAAAAACTTGAATTGTGTTAAATTCGTGGCCACCACTGTATATCCGCTACGTTACATTGGTTCTTAGATCGCTGTACCACTGTGGATTTTACTTGCTACTTAGGGCCAAGCGCACGATCGCATATGCTTTATATATATATATGTGACGCGCAAAATAGAAAGGGACCTAAGGATAGAAAGGGACCTAAGGTCAGGAGAGCATGGGATCGGTCTCATTCAATGCTCATATGTTGTCCACAAAAAAAAAACTGATTTTTTTACCCTTAGGTCCCTTTCTCTATGCGCTGTCAGATATATATATTCCCATCGTTCCTATAAGGAGCATAGGGCCTTACTTATACCGCTTTACTTATACCGCACTTTAATTATAGTATTGAGGTTGTATGTGGTACACTATCTTATAATATAGATAGGCTAGAACGTGTTTTTTTTTTAAATTGCCTTGCAAAAATACTTCATATTGGAGGGTGTACGGCGAACTTTTTTTGAGGTACGGTCTAATGTACATCCCAATAAGCACATAGGTTTTAAAAAATTCAAGTGCTTTAAATTTTGCTTGAAGTAAAGTATATTTCAAATTCTAGCACTTGTTTATTTAACAAAAATATTTTAAAACTTGAATTTTTGTTTCCCTTTTGCTGGAGTATGCTATTGAAATAAAATACAATGAAAGTTGTATTCAAGCCTTGAAACTGGAAAACAGGGCTGGAATTGAACTTTATTTCAACTTGAATTCCAGTGAAATTGTTTATAGGGATTTAATTAAAATACGATAAGAACTTTTTAAGAAAATTGTAAAAAAACATTTCCAGCCTTAAAAGCCCGCCTACTGTTAAAGAGGCATGGCCGAAAATGTTGACTTCAGATTTAGACTCTGTAGGGTGAAAGGGTACCTGAACTTTGTTTTTTTATGAGAGTTCGGTAACATGTCCTAGGATTTGTCTTGTGACATATGTTTCGAAAACATATGTTTGCTTATTGTAAATAAAAAAAATATTTTCTAACTATATGTCTGTTACCGTACTTTACCGAAGTTACACAAACTAGCCCAAAGGCGTTCCCGTACTCAAAATTTCGTGTAAATTGTTGTTGTTTGGGCTGTTTTGGGTTCCCGCGGGTACCCTCGGTAACGTACGGGAACGCACATTATGTTATTTTATGGAAACCCAGCAAACAAAGACGATCATTAGTGATTTAGTGAATTAGTGAAAAATGAGCTCCAAAAACATTAACATTTTTCCACTTTTTCCTATGAAAGTGTACTCAGAAATGACTCAGTCCGAAAAATTAACCCTCATTTTGAGACAGGTTTTTAGATTGTAGAGACAACTTTTTGGATTGTTTTCTGAGGGTTAATATTTTCTACCAAAAAAGAGTGCTTTTAAAAAAACAAATTATTGAAAAGATAAGAAAACCTTCTCAAAATTGTCTGCTTAAGATTTAACATGAAAAATTCTCTTCTTCCATAGCGACCAGTTAAAATTTATTTGTATATTTTGTCTTGTAATCAGCTGTGTCTACAAATTTGCAAATTTTCTGTTCGCGTTCATATTTGGGAAAATTTTATTTTGAAAGTCTTACTCTCTGTAAGTCTTACTCTCTGTAAGTTTGTAGTGAGTAATTCTTACTGGACTTGACTGAGAAAAGTAATCGAATGGGCATATTGTTGAAGAGTATTATCTTACATTCTGAGTGCAATTTTTAAAAATCAAAAGACTTTCAGCACGTTTTTTATTTTATTAAATTCAGTTATTGCATACAGAGGTTTGAAGAATTAATTCCATAACTCAGTTTTTGAATTCTGAATTAAAAATTCAATGTATTAATTCAGAAAATGCAATATATTAAACGGATAAAAAGTGGCATGACCGTGGTAGGGCTTGATCGTCTGTATTTTTTTACTTGTTTGTATATATATAAAATAGGCTGTCCCAATAAATGGAATTCTTGTGAATTACAATAGTTAAAGTAAAAGTACGCAAACGATGCTCACCAATGATGAGCTGAATATGGGTAAAATACGCAATCACATTTTGAAGAGTATTATTAGTTTTTTACCAGCGATTTAAGATTCCGATATTAGTTCATTTTTACAAAAAGGGTTTGAATTTTTTCTCAAAATTGGTATCAAAACTTAGATATCAACGAACGTTTTGTAAGAAAAGTGTTTAGAAATATTTATAAAGTGATTTCAGTCCACCATTGTGTTTTAAATGTACAAACTCCACTTTTTTCATAGAGTGACCAGTCCACCGTTGTGTTTTTAAAATGCAAATTTTCAAATTTTTGGCAAAATGTGTCTTAAAAATTATTCAAACAAAAATTTAAAATATATGTTTTGTCACAACTTTCGCATTATGCCAACATTTTAAAAATTTTTTATATAAGCTTTTCAAACGATAGTTCGGTTAACTCCCCTTTTAAAAGTCGATTATAAATGAACATATATGATTCATATATGTGCATAAATGATTCATATATTCTCATATGAATGTCCATATATGTTTATATATATGTGTGCATCAGAGAACTGCAACTGCTGATTGCAAAACCATCATACGCATTCAACGCCTGAATAAACATTCATTTTTGTTCAAGCGCCTAATATACTCAAATACACATATTCATTGCTGATTTTAAATCAATCAAACCAAGTGATTTTTTTTTCTTGCATAGTTGATTTAATAATTTGTCGCTTTTATACCATTCATTTCATTCATATTCGTTCGGATCAACGATGATTATTTTTATGTAGAATCAGAATCAGAAAAAAAAGGAACCCGTGTGAGTTTATTCATGATTGCAACCAAATAAAAGAAGAATAATTTCATAACAACCCTACGGGAAATTTTAACAAACTGTCACCGAACTGGCCCCTTTATATGAAATAGACTGGTCACTTTTACATGGCGTTGTCATAGGAGGGGGAAATTGACCCCTTGTGACATGTCACAGGGCAAATCCTAGGACAGGTTACTGAACTCTCATAAAAAACAAAGTTCAGGGATTTGTCCTGGGATTTGTCTTGTGACATGTCACAAGGGGTCAATTTGCCCCTCCTATGACAACGCCATGTAAAAGTGACCAGTCTCTTTCATATAAAGGGGCCAGTTCGGTGACAGTTTGTTAAAATTTCCCGAAGGGAATAAACAGGGGGTTTAAAGTATCAGCAACGACTATATTTTGTAGAAACACATTTAATACAAATATGTGACAGCGCATAGAGAAAGGGACCTAAGGGTAAAAAAATCAATTTTTTTTTTTTTTTTTTTTTGTGGACAACATCTGAGCATCGAATGAGACCGATCCCATGCTCTCCTGACCTTAGGTCCCTTTCTATCCTTAGGTCCCTTTCTATTTTGCGCGTCACATATAGGGTTCTTCAACAGGGACGCTAGAAAAGTAGAAAGACAGGGACAGCAAATGACGCCATATTTCTTGCCGCTCTTTTAACATTTCTCTTCAGTAAGGTTTGCCATTTCATGATGGAAAGATATACGAGCCAACAACGAGTCGAAATTATTAAAATTTACTACCGACATCCGGAGTCAGTGGCCTCAACGTTAAGAGCGCTACGTCCAATTTATGGTCGACATAATGAATGACTTCGTCAATAAACAAAATATGCGTTATTGGTCAGACAGCAATCCACACGTACTCCATGAGTCATCATTGCATCCCGAAAAAATTACGGTTTGGTGCGGTTTATGGGCCGGCGGCGTAATTGGCCGTATTTCTTCCGTGATGATCAAGACCGTCACGTTACTGTGAATGGGAATTGCTACCGTTCAATGATAACCGAATATTTTTGGCCCCAATTGGATGATATGGACTTTGAGGACATGTGGGTCCAACAGGACGGCGCCACAAGCCACACAGCGAATGTCACAATCAATTTATTGCAAACCAAATTTGGAGAACGTGTTATCTCACGAAATGGTCCAGTCGATTGGCCGCCTCGGTCGTGCGATTTGACGCCGTTGGACTATTTCCTGTGGGGCTACGTCAAATCTATGGTCTATGCCAACAAGCCAGCGACGATTGATGAACTTCGTACGAATATCGGCTGATTTATGCTTGAAAACCGTCGAAAATTGGGTTCAGCGTCTGGACTTCTGCAAGCGTGCCCGTGGTGGCCATGCAAAAGAGATCGATTTCCATACATAATGGCATCGAACGTACTTTCACAGGAATAAAGAATTTCATTGATATCCAAAACCGTTTTTGTTTTATTTAAAAAAAACTTTTGTAGCGCTCTTATTGAAGAACTTTTTATATTCCCATTTATTTTTTTCTTATTTTATAAAACAACTAATACTTCGATTTATTCATGCGAGTTCAAATGTTCGATCAGTTTGATTTTATTTTATAAAACAACTAATACTTCGATTTATTCATGTGAGTTCAAATGTTCGATCAGTTTGATTTTATTCAACAGTATTTTATTCAACAAAGGGTTTTTTTGAGCGATTAATTGTGAATAAAACATGTTCGACAAACGACTCAAACTGATCCGAAATACGCGTTCAGCTGCATGATGGTGATTTTATTCAACATTGAATATTGTTGAGCGATTAATTGTGAATAAGAATTTTAGTGTATGATTAAATCATTGACTATATTATTAAAAGACTACCCAACTCTCCCTACCTCTGTTAAATCACTCTCTTCTTAATTTGTATCAAAAAATTTAACCATAAGAATTACACACGTCTGCAAAGGCTAACATTTTTCGATACAAACTGTTAATATTCGAAAGAGCCGATGAAAATCGCCTGATTAAATCAAGAAAAAAATTGATTTTGCAGTTCTCTGGTGTGCATTAACGAAATTTGAGCTAATATTTATTTACATACATGTTCGTTAAGGTAATCGAAAAAAAGCGTTCATTCCACAATCCACAAATATGTCATTATGAAAACAAATATGTCATTATGAAAAGAATCATAGAACTATTTCACTGGGGAATTTTTATTCTCCCAAAAAACGTTATGTATATGAAGTCTAATTTTTAATAAAATTTATAACTTTAAAATTTGACCAATATTTTAAAAGTTTTTAAACAAAAGGCAAAAAAGCCAAAGTAAAAAAAAAAATTAAACATCATGCATCAGATCGAACTTATTGGAATAATCTTGTTGCGGCACTATGCTCCTTGCAGGAGTAAAAGGAACAAATATATATGTATATAAAAAAGTCATATTTTATGAAAAATATCCAGGATAACGTTATCCTTCCTGCAATGGTGTTATAATTAATTTGTAATTATAGCTTTAAGAAAGACAAATAAATTTATGTATTAAAATATTTTTTTTTCGTGCAGAAAGCTCCAAAAATTAAAAAAAAATTTTTTTTTGTGTTTTTCGTGAAATAATAAAAACGCGAATATTTCGAAAACAGTTAACAATTTAATCGATAGCACCAACCTCTAAACCCTTACCAAACAACATAAAAATTATGATACAATTAAGGAACGTATTTAAAAGAAACTGGAAGCGTTACAGAGATAATGATCGTCGAGCTATGACACGTTTAAATAAAAATATTACGAATGAAATGAACCACTTCAGAAAACAAACTTGGAATAACATGTTGTCCAATTTGGACAAAGCACTTCCCCTTTTTGGAAAGTTTCAAAAATGTTAAAGAAGAAATCTAGCAATATTCCAATTTTAAAACACAACAATGTAGTATGTTTCACCCAGCAAGAAAAGGCTGAAATTTTGGTTTAGAACTTTAATTTGAACCACTGTATTTCATCAAATTTAAGTGATACTACTACGATTACTGAGGTTAATGGTGTTGCAAACCTTATTCGTAATATTAACCCAATCCCACAAAACTGTTACTTCACTACTACTGAAAAAGTTGGTGTAATTATAAAAAAATTGAAAAACAAAAAATCCAGGTTTAGACGGTATTAATAATAAATGTCTAAAAAATTTACCTAATAAATGCATCAACTATCTAACGAACATTTTCAATGCTTGCCTTAAATTATGCTACTTCCCTAGTGATTGGAAAATCTCAAAAACCATTCCAATACTCAAGCCAAATAAACCTCCTGATACTCCACTTTCTTATAGACCAAAAAGTCTGCTCTCTTCTATAAGTAAAATCTTGGAAAAAATGATTAAGGAAAAGCTTATTAATTTTATCGATGCAAATAATATACTTCCATCGCAACAATTCGGGTTCAGAAGTGAACATAATACGTCTCAACCCCTACTAAAAATCAGAAAATTAGTTAAAAATAATTTTCAAAACGGCAAATAAACTGGAGTGATTTTGCTAGACATAAAAGCTGCGTTTGACTTCGTTTGGCATAATGGACTTATTTTTAAACTGAAAAAATTCAACTTTCCAATTGAACTACTAAAAATTATTCAAAACTTTCTTCAAAATAGATCGTTTAGCGTTTACTTGGGTAAAACCTGTTCACAACAAGTAAATATCATTGCAGGATGTTCACAAGGTTCTTGCCTGTCGACAGTTCTTTACAACATCTTTACTGCTGACATTCCAACATTTTCCAATTGCATTACGTCTGTATTTGCAGATGATACATCAATTCTTAGTTCTGATGTATATTCATCTGATATTATTACAAACTTGCAGTCTGCTCTTACTGGGTTGAGTAATTATTTTGATAAATGGAAGATTTTGGTTAACCCTGAAAAAACGCAGGCAATTTATTTTACAAGAAAACGTAAGTCTTGTTTTATACCCCATAGTTTACACCGTTTCATGAACCATGATAATCCATGGGAAAACAACGTCAAATACATGGGCGTAATGCTTGATGCAAACAGAGCTTTGAAGAATTAATTCCTTTTTTAATGAATTCACTACCAATCGAATTCAATTTTCTCTAGAATTATCTGATTATATTATCTGAATGATATTAATAAATTTTTGTATAAAACCGATGAATTTTCACTGGGCCTCGGCCACTGAAACTTTTTATTGAATTAATGGAATTTTTCATAAAATGTTGTGAAAATGTTCATTTTATTTATTAAAAGTTTCATTCACTTAATGAAAAAGTTTCATTAAAACTAGATTCATAAATTATATGAAGCTTTTACATCTAGTTTAAGAAAATTTTTCATTTATCTTGTGAAGAAATCTTTATTATTTATTATTTTACGCAAAAGTATATGGCTCTAATGCATAAACTTTTCTTAATTTTGCGTTAAGGTATATAATTGCCAATGCATTAATTTTACTTATTAAACGATTATTAAAAAATGCTATTAATCGTAAAATAACAGTTTGTTAATTTCCCGTTTTATTCTGGCAACACCCTAATTTAACGGGTCTCCACTTTCAAATAAATTTTTAGTGATTCATAAAGTTAGCAAACGATTGGTTCGTTAATCATGGGTGAATAATATTGTTTTGAAGATTTTAAAAATAATTTATAATAAATCAAAACATGATGAAAAAAATGTTTATACATAACAAAGAAGTAATAATGGAAAACTAATAATATTTTAAAGAAAGTTTAATAGTACGAAAACTGAATGAATTTAAAGAAAGTTTAATAGTACGAAAACTGAATGTATTTGAATGACGATTATGTTTCGATTAAATCAACAATTTATTTTATATTTTATTTGTACACCAATTTGAGAAAATTTTATGAAAAAAGTCTTAAATGGTGCAATTGTTCCAAATTTTTTTCATTTGTTGGATATAAAATATTGGAGTTTACATATTCTTGGGTGGATGACCCTTAAAAAAGTCTTTAAATAGATAAAAACTCACTATTTATGATTTCAACTGAGACATTTGTTTTCCAAATTTTATGAAATGCTTATTTTAGGCTTTACCCTACTTAAACAGATTATTAATTTTGTCCTTATTAAACGAATGAATTATGCATACTGTTTTTGCCAAATAAGCTTAGAAACGTGTAATTAAACTGTTAAGAAAATTTATGCATAACACCGTATAATTGTATTTAAATCAACATACATGTTCGATTCGAGATAGTAAATAATTTTATCTAAAATATTTTTGGTCTTGGGTCACATTTAGTTTTATAAAATGTTGTTCGAAGCAATATACAAATTTATCTTCAACGAGATATAATTTGATCAAGTATATGTATTTGTATATGGCATATAAAATGATATAAAAGAAAAGATATTTTCGGATATGAATATATAAGGCAACGAATAAGAAAATTTTTAAAATCAGAATCGCAGATAAACTCATATTTAATTTTATACGTTGTTATTCACTCTCTAATATGAATAGGTACAATTGGATCAAACCTTACTTGATCAAATCTAATCGTTTTTTCACGGGGCCTTAATTAAACTATTAGTATAAATATAACTGGATCTGTACTACTTTTTACTACTGGGTAGTTTATTTATAATAATGCTAATTTATTGAAATTCCTTTACTTTTATTTTGCAATAACAAAATGCCTCGCTAGCAAATATGTACTTAAACTTATACACAATTATAACTTATATCAAAATTGAATTTTTATACTGAAATTTTCTTTCTTTTATTTTAGAAAATACGCCAAGTTATCAAACTGGATTTTACTACGGTAGAAAAAAAATAGGCCGGATTTCTTGGATTTTACAGTACAGTAAGTTTAATCTCCGTTTCTCCAAAATTTAAATTAGTATTTCAAAGAATTATTTTGTGTGAAGAATCTAGAATATATTTAACAAACTCCCTACATATTTTTTAAACAATTAAAAAATTTCACATAGATTAGTACCGTTTATCCCAAATGGAGAAACTTATTGATTTCCCTCTCTCCGTAGTACTTTGGTTTTATATTTTAAACATATACAAAAACTGAGATTGTAGCCAGTATTTTATTTTAATCTTATCCGGTTTTGTTATTTTCCGTTTTCTTTAGGGGGTGTTTCTAGATGGTGGTTTTCGTCAAACGAACGAAACTGCAATAACAAAATACATACAATGCAAAAACAAACCACATGAACTCATTCGTCTCACGACGAAAGTCTTTTAGAAACCCCACGTTAATTTCTGCATGATGTTCGACTCTCATCTCTCATTTTTCAAAGTTTCACAAAAATACAAATTATATTTGAATGTAAATACAGTTACACTCTAGAGTGTACGTCTATTGCCAAGTTTTTTTTTTCTATAGAAGTATTTTAGAATATTAGAGGTAGCGTTATTCATTGTGTTTGCAATTAAAAACAATATTAATCGTTATAAATACCATAGTCGTTATAGCCGACTGTCAAATTCATATTGATTATATTTACCTAAAATGTAAATTCATTGTAAAAGAGCGTGGTTTAATTATAAAAGGTTAAGCTACATCGATGTTTTTTCGGTTGCCCTAACTTAAGTGAATCAAGTAGTGTGTGTACTGAATATTAAAAACGACCATGACCAAATTTCTGGATTTTTAAAATTTTATTGTTCTTGTCTAATAAGAATAAGATTAAAAACGCGAACCCTACGTTCGGCAACATAAAACATAAAATTTTCTGCTGGAATTATCGAAAAATTTCCTTGCAAAAGATTCATGATTTTTTGCACTTTAATTTTCTGACATTAGGGTTTTATATTAGGGTAGTAGGAACTGAGATCTGGTGGGTAAATACTTTAACAGGATACTTGAGGTCAATGGCCCTTAGAGCAAAATATTGGTCCCCTCGAGACAAAAACATCGATGCATTATACTTTACGATCCGACTGTAAATGCCAAAGATATAACGAACAAATTAAAAAGGCGACCTCTACGTTCGGCAAAAAATTTTAAATTCAAAATGCAACTGCAATTTAAAAGGTCTTTTCAAATTTATTATTCCCTTAAATTTTTGTAAAACTATTTTTATTGGAAAGCCTAACATTTCTACTCTAATCCCTCAATTCATAAATGATTTGAAAAGTTATAGCAGGTTTACAAAACGTCATTTTCATACAAAATTTGTTTATGAATTTAGCGGTAAATTTATAATATTAATTTTGTATGTAGCGGTTGTGAATAAATTTTAATACTTTTTTAAACCCGGTTAAAAATAGTTTTAATATAATAGTATATAATTTGATATAATTGAATGCTTCACTTGCCAAATCGATTAACTCCATAAAGAAAAATTAAGAAAATAGTGAATAATGTTTTTTTTAATTATTGTTAAATTATAAATTTTGTTATTTATGCTCGATTACTGAATGTCCAGTTAGCTACTAACTGGAATTTTAACTGACACATTTGTGGTTGTTTAGCATATAAAATTTGAATTTAACTGGCGGCTAAAGTTTAACTGGACATTGAGTAATCGGACCTTAGTAGTATTAATATTTATTATCAGAGAAATTTGTTTTGAATATTTTACAGTTAGGGGACAATAAAGTGTTTTGAAATTAAAGTTTTATAAAATTCTGAAAGCGGAGTTAATCGATTTGACAAGTGAAACATTCAATTATATCTAACCAGGCTAAATGAAAAATGCATAGGTACTAAGCTTTTTGAATAAATTAAAATTATTGCTTTACCCTGCAAAAAATGGAAGATGTATTTTGTAAATTTATGTAAAAAATGTTAAACTCTCCAACAAAAATACTTTAAAAAAATTTAAGGGGATAATAAAATTTAAAAAATAAGGACTAATGTATCATTCATTTGCCGTTTAAATTACTGAGATGCAATGAGCAGTCTTAAATATATGGCGGTACAAAGTTTTACAAATTATGCAGAATTTCTAAAAATTATGCATTTTATAATAATTTTATAATAAATTGCTGCCCTATGTTCCACTGAGAATTAAAGGATTAAATATATGCATTTTATAATGGAAAATAAGATGACTGTTAAAAAAAAAAATAATTAAATACATATTACAAAGGCGCGGCCAAAAAAGGGATGAATTTAGTTTGTAGGAAAAAATATTAAGGTTTTCAAATAAATTAATTAATAAATAAATAAATTAATAGGGGAAAACAAATTCAAAAATGCATTCAAAAAGTGCATTTGTGAACAAAAATTGTTATTGAAACTAATTAAATATAAATGTAGACGTTCAAAGTCAGACAAATATATTTTTTAAAAATGAAAATCGTGAATAAAATCGCGATTTTTTTGGAATTTTAAGGAAATAAAAAAGGATCAAGAATGAAATAAATAATCTTTTATTTATATTTTTTTAAAATGACCTTAATAGCCCGTTAGAAGAAATTTCTGAAAACAAACATGGATTATATTGAAAAAAGGTCGATTAGGATTTTAATATCAAAAATGGATTTGCTTTAATGGTTCCATAGAGCATATTAAAAGATTAAGTTAAAAATTTCTCAAATTTTTGTGTCACAAATTAGTTTAAGAAAAAATAATAAAAATATCATGTAAGCAAAGAGGCTTTTTTGTTTGACAGTTAACATTAACGATTCAGACCGGCCCACAGTGCTTTGATCCCATATAACGATTGGACACAAATAGAAGGATTGGAAATATAGTTTTGAGATTTGGTACACTGACATAGAACCCCTTAGTTAAATATCGCGCCAAGGACACGTCCACCTATCATAGGTCCTGAAATTTAAAAATATATTAGCTACATAAATGGACGTAAAATTACAAAAAGTATCCATTGAGATGCACATAAAACTGGAAACGTTTGTGTCAATTTTTATCAAAATCGAAACAAAGACTCTTAGTCCTGCCATATATCCTTTATTATAAAACCTGCAAAAATTTCCGATAGCCATGAAATTTAGCACGTGAATTGATATAAGGTCAAGCTTTATTTGTGCCAAATTTGGGTAAAATCGATTCATTAATAAAAAAAAATGACTCACAAAAATGGGTTTTAAACGATTAAATTAATTTTTCTAAAACAAAACACAATTAAATAGGATTAAAATAGAAAACCATGTGAATCCTCCATTTTAGGCATAGGGTATGTTCAGCGAATTTATGTAAAACAGTACGAGGAATATTTTTGTGGAACATTTTAACATACTAACTCTTCAATTAAAGGGACTTTTTTGGCCCCTTTTTAAAACGGACAAAAACGATCCGTAAATTGAAAAGTTAGAGGGTTAAAATGCAGTCAGTCCAAAAGCAGTCACACCAAATATTTTTTTCACATTTATTTGAGTAACTTTATTATCTTTCAAAAAATATGTCTAATCCCAGCAAAAAAATACCTGACCAAGATCCGTAAAATCACCTATATTGTTCGGCACAAATGCGTTCAAATTGAGGTGAAAAAGGCATTTTTTTAACATTGGCTTGTCATAGGAGAGAAGGTGTTTATGCTACTTTAAGTCTGCTTTGCACGTCATAAAAATGAGTGCTTGGATGTTCTTTTTTATACAGGAAAGCAATTCATTTTTTTTTACTTTCTAAGGAGAGATGAAAAGTAACTTCTTGTGAATGCATTCAAATGTATATTTAAGAAGTGATTTTTATGACATACTTTAAAACCTATTAAAAAATAATTTTTTATACAGGAAATAATTCATTTTTCCTGTGTTTAAGGAGAGATGAAAAGTAACTTATTGTGAATGCATTCAAATATATATTTAAGAAGTGATGTTTATGACATGCTTTGAAACCAATTATCATAAAAACATATGTTTGTTTGGTTCCGAAACAAAAAAATCACAGAAAATAGTCAAAAGATGTAAAATTGGTTTTATTAGCAAAAGAAGCATATAAACTAATTGTAAGTAAAAAATATATTTTAAAAATATATCCTGGTTCATATTCAATTATAATTATAGGAACGAAGTTGTGTTATCAATTATCAAATGTTGCGTTATCTAAAAGTGCTGTAATTTCAAACAAATTAATGGATATATCAATCACGCAATCCTACATCTTTGGCCAAATGGCAGATACTATGAAGTTTTAAAGAATGCATCCCCTCCAAATATAAAAAGGTATCTACATATTCTGAATATAAAAAGATGGGATCTAATATTTATTCTTCGTATAGGGAAGACGTATTGAATTTAAAAATCAACAAGTAAGCTGTAAATATATGATTTATTCAACAATCGAACACATAATTCCAACCCACTGATCAATAAGCTTCGTTTCACTGAAAGTACTTTTTAAAAGAAAAAAGAAAACAATGTTTTCTTTACTAAATAATAATAATAAAAAATTATAACTAGCTTGAAACTTTTCTAAAATAAATTTTAGCAAACAAGTAATACAAAAAAGTATGTTTAATTTTATAAAATTAAATATTTTTAATCGTATGAAAAGAAATATCGAATCCATTTTAAAGCTATAGTTTTTAATTAATGGCATTTTGGAAGTCATTTAAAATAGGTTTATTCGAAGTAATAAATCAGCATTTATAGCTACTTTATATGCAATGAAAAATGCATTCTTGTAGAATGCATTCGTTTTTTTTTTTGCTGGGATGTTAATTTGAGACAAAATTTTTTTTGATTTTTGTCCATGGGACGAAGCATTTTGCGACCTTGTTTTTCATAAACAATTTAAGAAGTTTATCGACAGATTTGTATTTCCAGATAATAACAATGTTCAAAGTTCAGATTTAAAATAAAATTTCCGCTTTTCATTAGTTTTTACGATATAACCCCAACCGTGTGAAGTAACTGTATGTTAAAGTCGTATATAAATTTGTACGTTCATTCCCAGCAAAAAAAAAACGAATGCATTCTACAAGAATGCATTTTTCAGTGCATATAAAGTAGCTATATATGCTGATTTATGACTTCAAATAAACCTATTTTAAATGACTTCCAAAATGCCATTAATTAAAAACTATAGCTTTAAAATGGATTCGATATTTCTTTTCATACGATTAAAAATATTTAATTTTATAAAATTAAAAATACTTTTTTGTATTACTTGTTTGCTAAAATTTATTTTAGAAAAGTTTAAAGCTAGTTATAATTTTTTATTATTATTATTTAGTAAAGAAAACATTTTTTGATTTTAAAATTTTTTTAAAAATTTCTTTTAAAAAGGCGGGTCGGGTATCCCGACAAAGTACTTTCAGTGAAACGAAGCTTATTTATCAGTGGGTTGGAATTATGTGTTGGATTGGTGATTAAATCATATATTTACAGCTTACTTGTTGATTTTTTAATTCAATACGTCTTCCCTATACGAAGAATAAATATTAGATCCCATCTTTTTAGATTCAGACTATGTAGATACCTTTTTATATTTGGAGGGGATGCATTCTTTAAAACTTCATAGTATCTGCCATTTGGCCAAAGATGTAGGATTGCGTGATTGATATATCCATTAATTTGTTTGAAATTACAGCACTTTTAGATAACGCAACATTTCCCAGCAAAAAAAAACCGAATGCATTCTACAAGAATGCATTTTTCACTGCATATAAAGTAGCTATATATGCTGATTTCTTACTTCCAATAAACGTATTTTAAATGACTTCCAAAATGCCATTAATTAAAAACTTTTTTTACTTCCCAGAAAAAAATACCTGACCAAGACCCGTAAAATCACCTATTTTGTTCGGCACGAATGCGTTCAAATTGAGGTGAAAAACGCATTCTTTTAACATTGGCTTGTCATAGGAGAGAAGGTGTTTATGCTACTTTAAGTCTGCTTTGCACGTCATAAAAATGAGTGCTTGGATGTTCTTTTTTATATAGGAAAGCAATTCATTTTTGTTACTATCTAAGGAGAGATGAAAAGTAACTTCTTGGGAATGCATTCAAATATATATTTAAGAAGTGATATTTATGACTTTTGAATGCATTCCCAAGAAGGTACTTTTCATCTCTCCTTAGATAGTAAAAAAAATGAATTGCTTTCCTATATAAAAAAGAACATCCAAGCACTCATTTTTATGACGTGCAAAGCAGACTTAAAGTAGCATAAACACCTTCTCTCCTATGACAAGCCAATGTTAAAAAAATGCCTTTTTCACCTCAATTTGAACGCATTCGTGCCGAACAAAATAGGTGATTTTACGGATCTTGGTCAGGTATTTTTTTGCTGGGTTGTAATCTGAAAACATGTTTTTCTGTTTGTGTTTTACGATCAGTTTATTCAACCAGTAGTGGTTGTAGTGCCAGCAGTTTTTAAAATCACACTTGCATTGTGATCCACAACAACAACAACTGGAAAAGTAAAAATTGTTGAATTTATCTAACCAGTTCCTTGTTAAAGAACTTGCTTGTTTAACTCAGCTCGTTCGTTGTTGGCTTTTGGTTGGTATGTCTCATACATTTTTAAAGGCACGAATTTTGAAAGCACATAAATGTGTGTCACAAAAACACACGATGATTATACGAATACAAATACAGTTGAAACGATTTTTTTTTGTGGTACACATACGTTTAAAAGATACATACGAGTATATACAAATATATGAAACCACTTGATCATTTTAAATGATTATCAATGAATAAAAATAAATATGAAATAATACTGTGATAAGATCCCGTAAGATCCCAGCAAACAATTTGCATTTCCAAAAAGTTTGCGAAATGCTTTCAAAAAAATTTAGAGTTTACATTTGCATATACAAAACGACATTTCGTAGTTGTCCTGAAAGCAAATCTGTAACACATATGCAAACTTCGAAATTCATAAAAAAAATCGTTTTGTAAGTCCGTTTATTATTGTGCAATCGATGCATTATGTAAGCTTCATAAAATATGTCTAATGCATATAAGCGCTTTATAAACGTTTAATATGGTTATAAAATAATTAAAAATTAGCTTAATTTTAAGCACATAAAATATATTAAAAGCAAATACTTTGCGACGCTAAGGCCAAGTTTTGAGGATGTAGATTTTTTAATTACCTTGTTCCATACAGCGTACACATATTTAAAAGAATATATAAAATTTGATAATTCAAAAAAATGTTATACTTTTTGTAAATAAGTTTATTAGGCTCTTGCCTTCAAATAAAAATCATTATACATATAAGCAGTTCAACATGGCGATATAGTCGTGATATTTGTTAATGAAGTCTAATTTTTTGTATATATCGTAATCTACGAGAAAAGGTGGTTTTGGTCTTTCTCATAAACTGATGATGAAAGATGATTGAAATTTGGCATATACATAGCTTCGTTTTATGACGAGAAGAAAACCAACCAAAGAAATTTAAGGGGTAAAACGCGTTTGAGAAGTTTAAAAAAATCGATTTTCGAACGACATTATTGGTCGTTAGTAGGGGAAAAATTTAACAAGAATCAATTCAAAATAATGATACATCCGCAAACAAAAAGTCGGTAGTGAAAGGGTTAAACTTAATTTAAGGTAGATATTAATTTAAATATTGCTTTCGATACGTAGTTCATTTTGTTTTATTTAAATAAAGATCAAAATTCTACAGGCGTAAAAGCTGAACTAGGCCCTTAGGCTGAGTTTTTGAGATATCAGTTAAATATGGATAGTTAAGCCGAAAACGAATTTTGTCATCCATTTCCAAGTTTATGGACAAAAATTCGCCGGAAAAACTCTTTCTCGGCCTTAGGCTCTGGTTTTAGGATGTAGATTATATAAAAACTGCCTCAGGCTGAGTTTTTGGGATAACATTTTAACTTGTCAGCCATTTCCAAATTTATTAACACTTAAAAGCTACCATTGAATAAAATCACCAAAGGGCTACCGTGGAGTAGTTTACTACTCCAGTATATATTTATTGATCAGAAATATATATATGCCCTGCAAAAAAATACCTGACCAAGATCCGTAAAATCACCTATATTGTTCGGCACGAATGCGTTCAAATTGAGGTGAAAAAGGCATTTTTTTTACATTGGCTTGTCATAGGAGAGAAGGTGTTTATGCTACTTCGCACGTCATAAAAATGAGTGCTTGGATGTTCTTTTTTATATAGGAAAGTAATTCATTTTTTTTACTATCTAAGGAGAGATGAAAAGTAACTTCTTGGGAATGCATTCAAATATATATTTAAGAAGTGATATTTATGACTTTTGAATGCATTCCCAAGAAGTTACTTTTCATCTCTCCTTAGATAGTAACAAAAATGAATTGCTCTATATAAAAAAGAACATCCAAGCACTCATTTTTATGACGTGTAAAGCAGATTTAAAGTAGCATAAACACCTTCTCTCCTATGACAATCCAATGTTAAAAGAATGCGTTTTTCACCTCAATTTGAACGCATTTGTACCGAACAGTATAGGTGCTTTTACGGATCTTGGTCAGGTATTTTTTTTCTGGGAAGTAAAAAAAGTTTTTAATTAATGGCATTTTGGAAGTCATTTAAAATACGTTTATTGGAAGTAAGAAATCAGCATATATAGCTACTTTATATGCAGTGAAAAATACATTCTTGTAGAATGCATTCGGTTTTTTTTGCTGGGTGTATATGTAATTCCAGACGAAATAATATTTGCATAGATGTCATATTATTAATATCGATTTTGTAACTGTATTCTTCCATCATGTAATGTATTCTTCTAAGCTGACACCAAATCTATCTCCATATTTTTCAGTTTATGTTAAACATAATTTTCATTCTAAAAACTTGGCCCAAGAAACTTCCTGTTTTATACATAATTTGAGCTTACAAAAAGCTTTCGAAAAAGGAAATTTTTAATTATAATAAAAATTTTTATAAAATGTTTATGAAATAAATACATTTACAAATTTTAAATTTTGTTCCTCATCCCCAGCAAGCATGGCAATACGAAGAAGATTGTCCGATCATATCTCCTGGAAGAAAACATTTATTGCCGGCAATATCAATTTCGTATTGCGGAAGTTTCTCCCGTCGGGAACAACTGTTACCCGAAAGCAATAATTCCAGGCAATACGAAAGCAGTTCACCAGGAAGACACATCGGTGATATCGCTAATTTATCAACTGCAAAATAAAAAAGTGATATCGCTTAAGCCCCGTTCACATTATCACACAAGTGCTTATACTTTTCTTCACACAAGTATGACAAAAAGTATGCTGAAATTGTCTGGTTGTCAAAAAAGTATAAAAGAAAATCTTTTCAGTGTTCAGACTGTTATCGACACACACAACAAATAAATTAAAACAGTAATTTTTTCTTCTATTATTACTTTTTTTCCTATGTTCCACTGGGAATTAAAGGATTAAATATATATTACTTTTTTTCACCACTAGTTGTTTTTAATCTTTGTTTAACATTTATTTGTGAATAATACAACACTTGTGTTGAGACAAGTGGTAACTTTATGAAATATTTCAAAAATCAAATCTTGTCAACAAAGTGTGACCGTATTTTAAAATGTGTGCACCCATTTTGACATGTGTGTAACGAACAGTGTTCATACTATTATACATATTCATTATACAACACATTTCTGACGTGTACAACATACTTGTGTGATAATCTAAACGGGGCTTTAACAAACTCCCCGCTACAAGATAAACGATTTTTCATTATCAAATTTAACTCTTAAAAATAATATCTGCATACATAATCCATAGATCAACACATTTATTATCTTGCTTTCACCATTCCCGATTTTTTGCGCGCCAAAAATCTTGGTTTTTCCTTTTCCACGAATTTTTTTCATTATATCTTTTGTTTTTGGTACAAATTTTGTTTTAATTTTTCCAAAATGACAAAAATTTCAAACAAATTGTCTATATCTTCCAGATAATAAAAAGGTGATTTTACCGCAATTTTGATTTACTTTTTCCACGTATCGCCGAATTATCGTCCAGTTGATAAAAAGAACATAATTTTAAAATACGACTTGATTATTTTCATTCAAATGAAAAAAAGAAGATATCGCTTTAATATCTTCTTGGAAGATATCATCCAAATGCTTTTTTGCTTTAAAGATACTTTTAAATTCCTCACATTTACAGAAATTTACAAACTACTTCGTATGCGTACTCTCACTTAGATTTCGCTTTACATTTATGTTTGTTGGGATAGGTGACAGTCAGCATCATTTAATGCACATTGTCTGTGTAAACTTTCTTCCTAAAAAATTAGGGGAAAATGTTGCTACACGTTAACATTTTCTTATCATTTTTTATTTTAAATTTTGTACACAATTTCTATGTATTTTCGTGGCTAACCAAGACTAGGGTGACCATATTTTTGTAACATCAAATCAGTTCAAATTTTAAAAAATATCACTAAAAAAATAATTATTATGCAGCCAACCTAATTTGTTGTCAACCGAATGGTTTTCGCATGAAAAAACTTCAGTTTTTTAAGTATAGGAAACGGACCCGTTATTTAGAAATTTCAATGATCTGTTACTATTCCTTTTCTAATTTTTTTTAACAAAGTGATGAAATATAGCCATGCTACGAATGGACCCCAGGATAGTTAATTGTTCCGAATTTTTATTGAGGCCAAAGAATTTCTGTTGTCACGAGCAAACTGCATTGTCTAAATTAATTTGCTGTAGTTACAAACTAACCAATCGATTGACTACAAATTTAGCTGTCAGAAAAAATCATTTTCTCTTTGATAATTTCTGCATGATTTCTGAAATAAAAACTTCACCTTTTGGCTACGTTTTTCTACAAAAACACGTAACGTTTTTAAAAATGAAAATTTTTAGGTTTTGTGTACTTTTTCCTATTGAATATCCCAAAGATTCGAAAATCTTTCCATAGAAATACCGACATGTATTTCTTCAGATTTTAAGAATTTTTGTTCGTTTCCTATACTCAGAAAGCAGAATCATTCTGACAACCACTCTGATAATTAAAATATTTTTATCACAGTCAAATAACTGTTGTATCAACTGATGTTCTATTATCGCAATGGAATTATTTGATAAATTCGGTAGTCATCACGAATCTTCTCTGTGTATGAAACTACATTTTAGAATAAGAAATTTACATGTAGAAAAATCATTTTGGATGCTTTCTGGTAGAGGAAACCTCTCACATTCACAAAAATTTATCCTGCATTTTGGCTTTTTTTTACTAAAAAATTTAATATTTTTGTAAATGCCAAAAATCAGTACAATCAGTACAAATTTTAAAAAATCAGTACAAATCAGTACACGACTTTTTCTTCAGTACACGTGACCAAAAATCAGTACATGTACTAATCAAATCAGTACGAATGGTCACCCTAACCAAGACCCCTCTTCTTAAAAATGCCCTCATTATTTGTAGAATGATAGTGGGCAGCTAAAAGTCAATTGTTATACAGATTTTCTGGTTATTTTCTATATGTGTACAAACAGATATCAAAATGCGTTATCAATTAAAAATAAAATACCAACCAAGAACGAGTATAAAACTAATAGCTAAAGTCTAGTTTATATTAAAAGATATTCGGAAACACTGCAACTTAACCCATATGTTTTGCATGTGTACTAAAACAATATCATACACTCTAAAAAGTTCGTCGGTAGAATTTACTGAAACTGTCAGTTAAAAAGGCGTGTTTATATATAAAATAAATTCAAATGTTATTTTTAACTGTCGAAAAATAACTAACAAATGCATTCAAAATCTAACAATGTCGTAAAATTAACTGACAAATTTTTACCACAAAAATAACTGACAAAATAGTTATAAAACTACTGCTTTTTACAGTTATTTGGTATTATCAGGCCTGTTCTGGATATCACTTAACGCCGAAGTGATTTGAAATCACTTAAAAGGTGTTCTGAACAGAAATATTTTGAAAATCACGTGATTTTAAACCGGTCAGATAAGTTAAGGTTATTTGAAATCACTTGCTGTTTTTCTGTACGTACTTTGTTATGAACTTAATAATAACTATCTTGAAAATGTAATTTTATGTGTTTTTTATGGATTCTAGTAGTAAGATTAAAAATGAACAAGTTTTCAAAGTAACTGCTTGTTTGCAAAAAATTGTATTTTTTTTGTATGACATTCTTCGTGATTTTGCAATCATATTTAGTTGTCAGCTGATTTGGCTTTTCGAAAATACATGTGTAGATGCCAGAGTCACACAATGTTACAGTACCGAACAAAGTAACTAAAATATTTTATAAAAATAATCTTTTAATACCAAACTTTATTATTTTTCTTAAGTAAAAATGAAAATAGCCAATAATTATGAAGTTTTTTATTAAGAAAATATAAAATATATTCTAATAAGCGTTCCATCAACACATCCAACTACGCCGGGTATACCAAACTGTTTATAAAAATGAGATTTTGATGCACTTTGTGTATGCTGATCTAATGAGATTTGTATCCAAGTTGGACACAAGGTTTCTTCTAATAAATTTATTACGTTCCATAAGATCTTGCAGAAGGTGGAGCGTCCCATACTTATGTTCACATCGTTCGCTATGACCCCTTGATACGATCCGACTGCTAAAAATCTAAGCACAGCTGCTAGATGAATACTTGCCGGAATAGAGGAGTTTGGTAGCTGTGGTGCTATTTCTTCCAATACCATTTGAAAAGCCCTCTTGTTTAGCCCGTAAAATGAAATGAAACTGAAAACCAATATGCCTTAAATCATTACATTAATTTAATCGTTGTTTACTTACAATGTTTCGTTTGTATCCATAGGATTTGATACATCACGCAAATAACGCTTTTTAACACGATCATCCCTTAACTGCTTTCTTTTTAAATCAATTACTGCCAATATAGTAGTTCCCGGCATTTTAATTTTCCACTTAATATTTTTATTAAAAATATAAATCAAAACAAAGTAAAGAAATCAGCTGTTTCCTCGTGATATCGAAAAACTGAAATCACGCCGAAAAAAATAAAATCTGGTGATTTGTAGAACAGCAACAAATCACCCGTGTGATTTTAAAACGGTCCGTGTTTTAAAATCACACCGTTTTCAGAACAGGCCTGTATAAAATTATGTTTTAATAGAAATATTTATTTTTTTCTTTCGATTATAAAAAATTCAAATTTGAAGTAAAAATTCCAACGGTTCTCCAGTTATTGCATTGGAAAACAAGTTTATGATTTTTATTTATTTTTATATCAAAAATAAAAAACATAAACCAAACAAGAATTTTTAAAATTCAACGAAATTTTTAATATTTTATATAACTAACAGAAACACCTGTTTACTGTATAAATACTGTTTTGGAAGTTGTTTATTATAATATAAAAAATAACTGCTGATATTAAAATAAACAACTGTTACGAAATTGCAGTACTTTTCGTTAGTGGTTTTTTTAAATAACTGTCAAACTTTTTTGAGTGTATCGAAAATCCCATAATTTAAAGGCTGGTTTACACTATGAGTTTTTTGGTACGATTTTGCTTTGGTACACATGCAAAACATATAGGCAAGGTTACCAAATCTTTCCGAAAATCTTATAGTGTAAACCAGCCTTTTTGAGTAAAGGCTCCATTAGTCTTTGCGTTCCGTGACGTTTATGTAACGTGCCGTGCCGGATGGCTCTTTTGTGTGGTTAGTCTTTTCCGTAACAACGTATCAGCTGTTTAATGTTGTTTTTCTTAGCAGAGATCTGCGCCAACCATATTAATCGGTTGCGGTGGCTAAATAAAAAAATTGCAGCGGCGGCTTAAAGCTGGCTGTGACCCAAAAGCTGAACGGCTAGCCAACTTTAAGTTGACACATACAAAACATCGGCTTAACGGTAAAAAACGAAAATTAAAAAAAAATATATACTATTTTTAGATTTTTATAGTGTAAAAAAAATTTTCGACGGCGGCGGTGAAAAAAATTAGACGACGGCTCGGCTTAGCCGCCCAGGTGGAAATTGCCCACGGTAGAAAAAAATAGTACTGGGAGAGCACTGCTTTTTTTATTATGCCAGTACCACTTAAAATATGTTTTGCCACTAAATTTTATTTAACATATTAAATTATTTGTGTAAAAGATAGCTATTATTTCGTTACAAAATTAAAAATATGTTAACTAAGGTGACCATATGTTATCTTTTTTGGAGGACAATCATCTATTTTCACTCGCTGTCATCTATAAAATTTGTGTCCTCTTTCTGTCATCTGTTTCATAATCGGCCATCGTTTGTCATCTTTATTTTTAAAACCTTGATTAATATTTTTATTATTGATCTTATAGTATGAACAGTACAAGCACGGAACGAGGGATGGTTTCCTTTTAAAATTAAAACAAATTTTTCACCGGATTTTTCTGTAAATCATATGAAAAATGTCGTGCCGTGCTTGTTCTCTTCATACTCTTATTTAACTTTCGCTTTTGAAAATAAATTTTAGCACTTATTTTCTTTTCGTAATTGTACAGCATACACGATACTACATGCTGTACAATTTGTTGGATGGAAATGCGGTTTTGTTCGTGTATGGGCTTGGTTTGACTACCATTACAAAAATAAAATGCACACGTCCATCCAGCAAGTTGGACGACGTGCAGTATCGTGTATTTGATCCTGTAAGCTTTACGAGTACATGGTTGATACATTGCATACATTTAGTTCTATTATCATATTTTTTAAGTTTCGTTATTTTTCTAACTTATAAGTAAATGTAAATTATTTGTTTTTTTTAACTAATTTTACATATTTACATATGTGAATGTAAATTTTTCTGTAAAAAATGTTGAATTCAATTTTTTTTTCTTAATGTCATCTTTTGTCTTTTTCAAAATCTGGTCGCCTTATATTAACACATATTTTAAGGGTTATGTGATAGAATTAAGGTATAATTAGTTTGTACGTTACGTGCCGTGACGAATAACTGATTTGTTTTTGTTCTATGAAAAAGCATTTGAGTCATTAGTTTGTCTGTAATGTAACGTACCGTGCCGGATGAACCTGTTGAAAACAGAATTTTTGTTATCCGTTAAGTGACAGTGAGTTGACAGCTGCTATTTTGAGATCTGAGACGAATGGCTTAAACCGGCTAAGCCGAGCCGCCGTCTAATTTTTGTAACCGCCGCCGTCAAAAAATTTTTTTACACGATAAAAATCTAAAAATAGTATATATTTTTTTAAATTTTCTTTTTTTAACGGTAAGCCGATGTTTTGTATGTGTCAACTTAAAGTTGGCTAGCCGATCAGCTTTTGGCTCACAGCCAGTTTTAAGCCGCCGCTGCAATTTTTTTTATTTAGCTACCGCAACCGATTAATCTGGTTGGCGCAGATCTCTGCTAAGAAAAACAACATTAAACAGCTGATACGTTGTTACGGAAAAGACTAACCACACAAAAGAGCCATCCGGCACGGCACATTAAGCTGCCTACACACTAGGGAACATGGTTGAGGGAACAAAAAATATCAAAAAATTTTGTAAACACGAAATGCACGCTCTCAACACTCACACACACACAAACGCACTCACACATTCACAAAAAATGCTCTCTTTTTTTTTAAGTATGTTCCCTAGTGTGTAGGCAGCTTTACAGAACCGTCACGGAACGCAAAGACTAAAGGCTGAGTTACCCAACCGTAAACGTATCTGTAACGAATCAGCTGTTTCGATACCACAAGAAGAAATGTATTCGAATGGTTACTAACACGTAAATGTAAACGAACTTGCCGGATCATTCTGTTGAAATCAGAATTTTCTATCCGGCATCGAAACAGCTGACTGATTTTAGTCGGAAAAAATATGAAATGAATAAAGAAAAATGATTCAAACAACAAATAAGGAATAAAAATTAACAAATAAATGGAAAAATTTAGAATAAAATATAAAACCACATGAAATAGATGCTAAATAGTAATGTCGTTTACGATAATCTATAAGTGTACTTTTTAGCTACGGCACGGTACAGTTAAGGGCGGATTATGGGACCGTAAACGTATATGTGATGTAACTGTACCGTGCCGTAGCTAAAAAGTACACTTATAGATTATCGTAAACGACATTACTATTTAGCATCTATTTCATCTGGTTTTATATTTTATTCTAAATTTTTCCATTTATTTGTTAATTTTTATTCCTTATTTGTTGTTTGAATCATTTTTCTTTATTCATTTCATATTTTTTCCGACTAAAATCAGTCAGCTGTTTCGATGCCGGATAGAAAATTCTGATTTCAACAGAATGATCCGGCAAGTTCGTTTACATTTACGTGTTAGTAACCATTCGAATACATTTCTTCTTGTGGTATCGAAACAGCTGATTCGTTACAGATACGTTTACGGTTCGGTAACTCAGCCTTTACATCACATTTACGTTTACGGTCCCATAATCCGCCCTTAATGGAGCCTTTAGGGCCATATATACACTCATAAAAAAAGTCCGTAGAAATAGGTCAAAATTTTGCTGTCGCAAATACATGTACTATTTCCAGTTATTTTAGCAAAATTTTTACCTATTTGTACGGACTTTTTAGAGAAAATAACAGAAAAATTAGTTCAATTTAATCAGAACACGTTTAACACGTTTTAACGTTTGTACTAACTTTTTTTATGATTGTAAGTACATTTTAGGGAACAATTTAGAGTTTGTGTTATTAAATTTAAATAAAAACAGCTCTTATAAGTACCGGCAGATAGGAAAGGATTAACCGCATTTTAAGTCAATCCAAAAAGTATTTCTAAAAGTATTCAGTAGATGGGGACTTATTTTAACAAGACTTTTCTATATTTTAACCTAATTTTTAATACCGAATTCAATCATGAATATAACTTTTTTCATTATATTTTATATAAAACATCGAGAAACCAGAAAATTTAAGAAAAACTTTTTATTTTCTAGTTTTGCAAATATTTAATATTTTATTACACAATAAAAAACAACAAAATTAATTTGAAACAAAAATATATATTTTTTATTATTTTTTTTTTTTAAGAGAAGCAACATTCAGAAAATTCTTCCTATTAATTAACGTGTTGCTTCCTTTGGAAAGGGGATAGAGAAGTGAAAGGTGGTGAAAGATGAACGGCTTCAAATATGGTAACACTGTAATTGCGCGAGATTTTGAATTTTTAGGACAGTTGTTGCGCGCCATCTGATAGTGAGTTGGCGAACTTTGTTGAAGCTTTTTAGTTCATAGCCCTGTTATATTATTTTACTTCGGTGGGGTTAAGTGCTATGGGAACACCGAAGGAGGACGCTGCGATATGTATGAGGGATAGAAAAAACTCAATACATATTATTTTTCATAAATTGATGTTGCCTTGGTTGGGGATCGAATCCGCAACCTCACGTGTAACAGTCCAACGCGCTAACCATTACACCACAGCGGGTGATTCACCACCAGGTTTTTAATATTTTTTATAGTACTGGCTATATTTGTATTTAAAGTACTGGCAAGTTACTGAATATTTTTAATTTATAGTACTGGGAAAACACCAGGAAGTAACAAAATCCAACACTGTGCATACGGCCAAGTGTATATTGGTGTTATCATTTAGACACCGTACCAGTACTGGAAACGTAAAAAATCCGACACATCTCCAGTACATGCACTACCATCTCCAATGCTGAGCCAGTACTGTGCCGTTCGTATTTTTCCATCTGAGCGGTTTAAGCCATTCAACGCAGATCTCAAAATATCAGCTGTCAACTCCCTGTCACTTAACGGATAACAAAAATTCTGTTTCCAACAGGTTCATCCGGCACGGCACGTTACATTACAGACAAACTAAAGACTCAAATGCTTTTTCATAGAACAAAAACAAATCAGCTGATTCGTCACGGCACGTTACGTACAAACTAATTATACCTTAAGAATACTCGACACCATTCCTGTTAAAGTCAACTAGTGTTTGGGTTCGAAAATGTAGTGCGTTTAAATGGACTTCCCAGCAAAAAAAGAGACGCCGAAGCAGTAGAAAAAGCACTACAATTGATGGTATAGATGTACTTATTTTTTAGCATAAATACTAATGATTTTAACATTGAGTCGTCATAGGAGAGGAGTACTTCCATTTCAACATTTTTTCAGTACTTTTTGAACGAGTGCAAAGGAAGCTCTTTTTCACCAATTAAAAGTTAAAAAAAATTTCTTCGCAAAAAAATTATATTTTATTTATTTTACAAAAGTTTTTTTATTTTTTTTAGAATTTGGCACCTCACGGTTGCTAGTCTAGCGCTCTACCGCTAAACTATTCTTTGATATGAAAGTTGAGTGGCATTAAAAACACCACTTTGTTACTGCTATTCTCTTCAATAAAAGTACTTATTAAACAATTGTAAAAGGTGCACTCCAATTTAATATTGTTTTCAGTACTATTTTTACAGGTGCATAAAAAGCAATTTCTCACAATTTTTTTACATACATCCCAGGTGAAAATGTTCATATATGATCATATATGGGCTCGGATCCGCAATTTGAGCGTATATGGCCATATATTGTAATATATAGTCATATATGGAGATATATGAATGTTCATATAAATTTTTTTTTTATTTTTTAATAAAAATATTGCTTTTTTTATTTAAATTAAATGTAAATATTATAATTCTATGCATACGTTACTGATGAATTTATACATTTGAATGAAATTGAGAAATTATGAAATTTTTAATGGATATAAACATTTTATCAAGTTTAGAAATTATTTTATGTCTGTTTTTTGATTATTTAATGATTGTTTATATACTAATAGAAAAAAGTTTGTAAAAATTTTAGTTAAAGCTACTAAAAATTAGGTTAAAATGAAAAACTGCTGAATTAGCGGAGTATTTTTGCTAAATATAAATAAGATAGGAACAGCAAAAATAAAACTGTTAAATGTACAAAATTTGAGTTATAATTCAGCTAAATTTCAATAACTAGAGAATAAAATGAAATGTAGTATACAAAATAGATCACATAAGATTTAAAAATTTCAAAGTTCCTTTTTCGTTGTTTGATTTTAATGGAAACCCAGCAAACAAAGATGATTATTAATGACTCAGAATTGAACTCCAAAAACATAAACATTTATCCACTTTTTCCTATGAAAGTGGTCCGTCCAAAAGAGCCCCCAGTGTACTCAGAAATGACTCCGAAAAAAGAACGTATAAAATCGAAATTTTCTTCATAAATTTAAATAATTTTGGAATCTTCTTTGAGTCCGAAAAATTAACCCTCGTTTTGAGAGCTTTTTAGATTGTAGAGACAACTTTTTGGATTGTTTTCTGAGGGTTCATATTTTCTACCAAAAAAAAGAGTGTTTTCAAAAAAACAATAATCATTTTTATGAGCCATTTAAAAATCTTATTTATGAGCGCTCCGAAATTACTGGCTGGGAATACAAATCTAGCCTTCTGAAATCAACAGTTTAATATTTTTAGCAAATATTTCTGTTGATTTTATAAACTGCTATTTGCATTGAACAAAATTTAACAAACATTTTTTAAGATAAAGGGTTCTTCAATAAGAGCGCTACAAAAGTTTTTTTAAATAAAACAAAAACGGTTTTGGATATCATTGAAATTCTTTATTCCTGAGAAAGTACGTTCGATGCCATTATGTATGGAAATCGATCTCTTTTGCATGGCCACCACGGGCACGCTTGCAGAAGTCCAGACGCTGAACCCAAGCATAAATCGGCCGATATTCGTACGAATTTCATCAATCGTGTCGCTGGCTTGTTGGCATAGACCATAGATTTGACGTAGCCCCACAGAAAATAGCCCAACGGCGTCAAATCGCACGACCGAGGCGGCCAATCGACGACCATTTCGTGAGATAACACGTTCTCCAAACTTGGTTTGCAATAAATTGATTGTGACATTCGCTGTGTGGCTTGTGGCGCCGTCCTGTTGGAACCACATGTCCTCCAAGTCCATATCATCCAACTGGGGCCAAAAATATTCGGTTATCATTGAACGGTAGCGATTCCCATTCACAGTAACGTGCCGGTCTTGATCATCACGGAAAAAGTACGGCCCAATGACGCCGTCGGCCCATAAACCGCACCAAACCGTAATTTTTTCGGGATGCAATGATGACTCATGGAGTACGTGTGGATTGCTGTCTGACCAATAACGCATATTTTGTTTATTGACGAAGCCATTCATTATGACGACCATAAATTGGACGTAGCGCTCTTAACGTTGAGGCCACTGACTCCGAATTTCGGTAGTAAATTTTAATAATTTCGACTCGTTGTTGGCTCGTATATCTTTCCATCATGAAATGGCAAACCTTACTGAAGAGAAATGTCAAAAGAGCGGCAAGAAATATGGCGTCGTTTGCTGTCCCTGTCTTTCTACTTTTGTAGCGTCCCTGTTGAAGAACCCTTTATAACAGTTGGTTTTTGCCATTTTTAGTTTACTAATATTTTGCAAAATTTTCTGCAGATTTTGCTAACTCAAACTAAAAGCTAACTCAAATATAACTAACATTTTCTTAATTTAGCAGTTTTATTTTCGTTGTTTTTATCTTACTGCAACATTTCCAATTGTATTTAAAAATTTATCATTTTAAGATGAATGGGGGAATATTTAGTTGATCTCTTATTTTTAAGTAAATGAATGTTCTTTTAGTCTGACTCTAGATCATAAATTAATAATTTACTTGTAAAAATTGTATCATCTTTCTTTGATTTGAAAAATAATTTAAACAGAAAGTGATATTAATTTATGATCTAGAGTCAGACTAAAAGAACATTCATTTATCATTTTATTTCAGAAGTTCTCAATTGTTTTTCAGATTTATCAATTGTATTTAAGAAATAATGAAATGAATTTCAGTTTTATCAATTGTATTTTAGAAGTTATGAATTGTTTTTCAGATTTACCAATTGTATTTCAGAAATAATCAATTTATTTCTAGTTTTATAATTGCTTTCAGAAATTATCAATTGATTTTCATATTTGAATAATTATCAATTATATTTCAGAAACTACCAATTGTATTTCAGAAATTATGAATTGTATTTCAGAAACTGACAATTGCATTTCAGAAATTATCAAATGTATTTTACAAATTATCAATTGTATTTCAGGAACTGGCAATTGTATTTTAGAAATTGACAATAGTATTTGAGAAATTATCAAATGTATTGTATTTCAATATTATTTGAATTCGCTCACGTAATTGCCCTCATGATAAAACATGAAACCATATATGCTCATATATGAAACCATATATGACAATATATGAACATATATGAACATTTTCACCTGGGATATCAATATTTTTAAAAAATTAAAAAATATTGAATTTAAACAAATCGATTATAAATATTTTAAAAAAATTAATAGAATAAAAAAAATTAATAGAATAAAATAAGTTAAACAAAAAAAAAAAAAAAAAAAAAACATTGGTCCCGCCGGGAATCGAACCCGCGACCCTCTGCTTGGAAAGTCATGTGATACCAAAATCACTTTTTACGATCACTTTTAGAGCAATTACTCTTTAGAAGCTATACTTAAGTGATTTTTCAGAAGTAATTCTAAAAAAGCTGTAAAAATAAACTAGCGGATACTTTGGAAGCAATGAAAGAAGTAATTTTTTGAAGTTGGTCAGAATAACTTCTAGAAAAGCATTCAAAATACACTAACGGATACTTGTGAAGCAGTGAAAGAAGTAGTTTGTAAAGCATTACTTCCAATTTTTTTTGCTGGGTTGTGTCAATATTCCTATATATGCACTCAAAAAAGTTTCTCGGTAGAATCTACTGAAAATGATAGTTAAACAAAGGTATATGCAATTTTAGGCATATTTTATAAATTTAGTTTATTTTATTATTGTAAAATGTTATATAGTAGTATACAAACCGTATTTGGCCCACAGGGCTTGGTTTATAAAAATATTTTTTGAAATAAAATAAATAAATAAAAGGCGACAACGGTATATACTTTTAAAATAACTAAAAATCTAGTTATTTTTAACTGTTGAATAATAACTAATAAATGCATTAAAAATAACTAACAATGTCATATAATTAATTGATAAATCGTTTCTATAAAAATTTGAAAACAACTGACAAAATAAGTAAAAATTACTGTTTTATTACAATCAATTTTTTCAGATGAAGGAGGGGTATGTATAGTTCACCTTTTATTTGGTAAATTAATGTTTTTTAGTTTGATTCTAGATCATAAATTAATATCACTTTCTGTTTAAATTATTTTTCAAATTAAAGAAAGATGATACAATTTTCACAAGTAAATTTTTTCATAATATACAGGCATGTCATAGACGGTACCAAGAAGGGTATACAACTAGGAATCCCAATCGCTATCGTATCGCACATCGGACCGGACATCGGACAAAATAATTGCGTCAATGACGGTATGATGGCATGGTGGCACACACGAATATAAGGGAATCTTTTTTCTTAATTCTAAATATTTTTTTAAATTTTTATTGCAATTTTTAGTTTTTGCCAATTTACTTTCACTTTTCCTGATTTCTGACAACGCCATAATGTTCATTCCGATGTGATAGCCGATAGCGATTGCATCTCCTCTCCTGCAAATAAATGACTTTTTTTTCCCTACATTCAAAAATTAAATACTACAAATACAACAATCCAGTCAGAGATTGCCAGTGGTACAAAAAGTCAAGTACATACCACTGGGTAACTTCGGTGTTACAAATAATTGACTGGCACAACACACATTCGAGACGCTTTGCCTGCGTTTGCGAAAAGCGTTTTACCAATATTTTTTTACGAAATCCCGTTAAAAAGGAAAAAATGTCTGAAAATTTCCGTGGTTTATAAAAAAAACCACTGGTAAAGAATGGGCTTATCCAGTGTACAGAGTGTTGTCAAAAAGTTGGTTTTTAATTTTTATTTAAAATAAAAATTGTTTTTTTTTCGATCTTTTTAATTGATTAATTAGAAATTTATTAATTTAGTTCGAGGCCAATTTTTAACAACACTCATAGTACGGAGAAAAAAATTTTCGCCTCTTCTTGTTTTAACAAAGAAGTAAGGTAAAAATAAAATTTGTATTTATTTATACCGATGGTATGAAATACAAAAACAAAAAACTTTCATAATATTTCTATTGTTGGTTCTGCTTTGCAGAAGACTTCGAAAACATATTTTATTGTTTGCTTCATTCGCATGTTGTAGACTACATTTAATATAAGATTTTGATGCTTTAATTTGCATTACATTATTGCCACCACTTTCTTAAGAAAACTGATGAAGGGGACCTGGAAAATCTCCGAAACGATCGTCTTTGCATTCCTGAAAGTGTAGAAGTTTTTGAAAGCAAAAGCTCTGTGAAGTATTTGTATCCTGATGAAGAAAAATAGCAGTTTTTGGAAAAAAGTTCTTATTATGTTAATTCATAATAAGGAAATTGGTCTCGAACTAAATTAACAAATTTCTAATTAATATACTTACCCCTCAATTCATAAACACTTTGTAAAGATATAGGAGGTTTACAAAACAAATTTTTCATACAAAATTTGTTCAATATACCTCCTATAACTTTGTTGTAAAGCGTTTATGAATTTGGGGGTTAAATTTTTTAAAAAATTAAAATGTGAATTGAAAATTCTCTATCGTATTTGCTTAAAAAAGGTTTATATTAAGGATGTCTTTCTTTCACTCAGTTTTAAAGAATTTGATAATATTTTTGTTAAAGTTTTTTTTCTAAGCCTTTCTTTTTTCTAAAATCTAACGGTGGATCTCACACTGAAGGTTTTAGAGTTAACTAATAGTTAACCCAAAAATTTGTTGTTGGTTTATATACAACTTTTTTGACATTTTATTTTGTTCAATAGTTAAGTTAAAGTTAAACCTACAGTATGAAACTCACCCGAAGAAAACAGAAATTAAAAAAATGGAGAAGTTTTGGGGGAAAATTCGTATTTAAAATTTAACCGCGGTTAATCGACATATTGTAACCGATTATTCGGGTCGAATAATTATTTGAGTTTTAACTTTTATATGAAAAAGAAATAAAAAATATTTCTGTATTTTAAATTATTCGTTTCGAGATTAAGGGAAATAGAGGCAATTAATCGAGGAATCGTTTAATTGATTAACACTACACTAGTTTTTACTTACTGAGTTATACTTCGAATAACTCATTCTCAGTTTTTTTTTTTTTTTTGTTTTACATTGTTCTATATTACAAATATTTAATTTAATTCTTTTTTTTTAGTGGTACTGTAACGACTTGGAACGAAAAAGGACACTTCTCTATCTTTTTTTTAAGTGATGCAAGCAGCAGTGATGGAAGAATCAAACGGTGTGTATATATTGAATCTCTTTCAGTTTATGTTGCTTCATTGATTTTAATTTGATACTTTTTTAGTTAACGTTGAAGAACAACAACCAACTAGCACCACCAACACCACCAACTATCAAGAGCTAATGGATCAACAACAATTAGCTTCTCCAACTTCGGTTGCTACACCCACTAGTACTACTAGTGGTGGCACCGCAAGCAATGCTACCCCAGCCTTTAGCTATGATGATCTTTTCCCAGCATTACCAGCTGGCTCTGCTCCAATGACTACAAACTCTGGACCACCAGTTGTACGTGTTACAAGCACTCAAAAGACTCAGGTACATTAAAGCATATATAGTTGCTGTTTAAAATTTTAAATAGTTCTTGTTTTTGTATACCTTACAAATTTATAATCCACTCATCCATATATTATGTAATACTTTTTCCTTTCCAGGTTTTACATCTTGCTGGGGAAGAACGCAAATCGACCGATTCCGAAAAATTCGGTGAAGGCGAATCGAAACGTATTTGTCAACAAATCTCTAAGGAAACTGGTGCTCAAATTGAAATCGCTAGTGGCAAAAATCAATCGCTAACCTTCCTTATCAAGGGGAAACAATCTGAATTACTCGATGCTCGTCGTAAAATTCTTATGTACTTCTCCGCCCAAGCCACCAGGTCTATCACCATTCCCAAGGAACATCATCGTGTTATTTTGGGTAAGGCTGGAAAACGTCTACGTGAAACGGAACAATTGACCGCCACCAAAATCACCATTCCCAATCAAAACGATGATAGTGATATTATCAACATTGCCGGTACCAAGGAAGATATCGAAAAGGCTGAGACCGAAATACGTCGACTGTCTGCCGAGCAGTACAAGAAGTCCTCGGATCGTATCTCTGTACCCAAGATCTATCATCCCTTCATTGTTGGTCCATACGGTGATAATTTGAATAAGATTCAGGAAGAGACCGGTGCAAAGGTTAATGTACCTCCTCAATCCGTGCAAAAGGATGAAATTGTCATAATGGGCGAGAAAGATGCTGTAGCCGCTGCAAAGTCAAAGGTTGAAGCTATCTATAAGGAAATGGAGAAGAAATGCTCCACCGTTAGTGTTGAAGTAGCCAAAGCCCAACATCGTTACGTTATTGGACCCAAAGGCTTGACTATTGCTGAAATTCTTCAGCTCACTGGAGTCTCCGTGGAAATGCCCCCTCTTGACTCTCCCTTGGAAACTATAACTCTTCGTGGTCCCCAAGTTGCATTGGGCAATGCCTTGACTGTTGTCTACCAAAAGGCTAACTCTGTCAAGTCGGTTGAAATCGATGCTCCCCATTGGATCCATAAGTACGTGATTGGTCGCAAGGGTGTCAACATGAAACAACTGGAGGAGGACTGCCCCAATGTTAACGTCAATTGTCTTGAGGACAAGATCAAATTGGAAGGTGACCCCGAAAATGTAGACAAGGCCACCAACTACTTGAACGATATTGTCCGTAACTATGAGGACAACTTCACCTTTGTTGTGATGACGGTCAATCCAGCATACTACAAGCATATCATTGGCAAGGCTGGCACCAATGTGAATCGCCTCAAGGATGAGTTGAACGTTAACATTAACATCGAAGAACGC
Organism: Leucophora obtusa; assembly: GCA_949987735.1. Classification (NCBI taxonomy): domain Eukaryota; kingdom Metazoa; phylum Arthropoda; class Insecta; order Diptera; family Anthomyiidae; genus Leucophora; species Leucophora obtusa. The sequence goes on along the minus strand of OX465299.1, from coordinate 32,146,670 downwards.
GAAGGACAAAACAACATCCGTATCGAAGGACCCAAGGATGGCGTTAAAAAGGCTCAGCTTGAATTACAAGAGAAAATCGACAAACTGGAAAATGAAAAATCAAAGGATGTCATCATCGATCGTCGCTTGCATCGTCAAATCATCGGTGCCAAGGGTGAAACGATTCGTGAAATCAAGGATCGTTACCGCCAGGTCATGATAGTCATACCCACACCCCAAGAAAACACCGACATTGTGAAATTACGTGGCCCCAAGGAAGATGTCGACAAGTGTCACAAGGATCTTATGAAACTGGTCAAGGAAATTCAAGAGTCTTCGCACATTGTTGATGTGCCCATCTTCAAGCAATTTCACAAGTTTGTCATTGGCAAGGGCGGTGCTAACATCAAGAAAATTCGGGATGAGACCCAAACCAAGATCGATCTTCCGGCCGAGGGTGATACGAACGAGGTCATCGTTATTACGGGCAAGAAAGAGAACGTTCTTGAAGCCAAGGAACGTATACAAAAGATTCAAAACGAATTAGCTGATATTGTATCCGAGGAAGTACAAATTGCCCCCAAATTCTATAACTCTATCATTGGTACGGGTGGTAAATTGATTTCTTCCATTATAGAAGAATGTGGTGGCGTCTCCATTAAATTCCCAACCAGCGAATCGAAGAGCGACAAAGTTGCTATTTGTGGTCCTAAGGATGATGTGCTCAAGGCCAAAACACAATTGTTGGAATTGGCTAATGAGCGTCAAGCCGCATCATTCACTGCCGAAGTGCGTGCTAAACAGCAACATCACAAGTTCCTTATTGGTAAGAATGGCGCTTCTATAAGAAAGATACGTGATGCCACCGGTGCACGTATAATTTTCCCTGGCAACGATGATGCCGACAAAGAGGTGATCACCATTATTGGCAAAGAGGAAAATGTCAAACAGGCCAAGGAACAATTGGAAGCCATTATCAAGGATATCGATTTGGTGACTGAAGGTGAAATTTCCGTCGAACATAAATACCACAAACACTTTGTGGCAAAACGTGGTGAAATCTTACATCGCATCTCGGAGGAAAATGGTGGTGTGATGATTTCCTTCCCTCGTCCTGGTGTCGACTCCGATAAGGTTACTTTGAAGGGTCCCAAGGATTGCATAGAAGCGGCTAAGTTGCGTATTGCTGAAATCGTTGCTGATTTAGATGCTCAAGTCACCATTGAGGTGGTCATTCCACAGCGTTTACATCGCACCATTATGGGAGCTCGTGGTTTTAAGGTGCAACAAGTGACTACAGAACATGATGTTAATATTAAATTTCCCGATCGTGATGCCACCGAACCCGTTGAGGGTCTAGAAAATGGTACCAACGGTACCATCGATGGTGTAGCTACAGATGAGCCCATCCGTCAGTGTGACATTATTCGTATTACCGGCCACATTGATAAATGTAATGCCGCCAAACAGGCTCTCATTGATCTTGTACCCATCACCGAAGAAATCAATGTGCCCTACGAACTTCATCGTACCATTATTGGTCCCAAAGGTGCCAACGTACGGGAATTTATGTCTACCTACGATGTTCACATCGAATTACCACCCAGCGAAACTAAGTCCGATACCGTTAGGGTAACCGGCACTCCCGCTCATGTTGCCGATGCCAAAAAGGCTTTGGATAAAATGATCGAAGATCATGAAGCCGATCGTGCTGATCGTGAATTACGTTCATACAACTTGTTAATCGAAGTTGATCCTGAATATCATTCAAAATTAATTGGTAAACGCGGTGCTGTCATCAATAAGTTGCGTGCCGATTATGATGTCAATATTTCATTGCCCAAACGTGGTGATCCCAATCAAAGTACTATTACCATTACTGGTTATCAATCTAAGGCTGAAGCTGCACGTGATGCCATAATGGATATTGTTGGTGAAATGCAAAACTTACATCGTGAAGTTATTGAAATTGATACCCGTGTCCATTCGCATATAATTGGTCAACGTGGCAGAACTATTCGTAAGCTCATTGAAGATTATAAGGTAGGTTGATTATAATTCGTCTTAGTTCAATGTTCGAATGTGGATTGAGGCGATTGGTAACCGTATGTTTGAAATTGCAGTTTCGAATAGTTTCGATAAAGGTCCTTATCTGTGATATACCATTCTGCATTGACAATAATTCTTAGAATTTAAGATTGAATACGTTGTATAACTTATACAACGTATAAGTTATACAGTATAAGTTTTATATTTGAATTATTTGCCCATATTGGCAACTCTGTTGTAATAAACAAGCAAAATATAAAAGCTCAGTATAATTTATAAAATTAATTTAAATAAAGTGTTAAAATAGATAGAGACTATTTAAAAACATAAAATAAACTGGTATTGGATGGTGTATGCGATAAAGTTTATTATCACCTTACAAAAAAGTGTGCCGGTATAGATGATTACTCGATAAAAGTTATTGATGAGGATAATTACGTTAATTTTATTTGTGATGATTGTATTCGGAATGTCGACTTTTTTTTTTGGAGAAATTCAAGATGGGAGTTATTAAAAACAAACAAACATTAGTGGACTACAAACACGAATTTGAAAGCTCCCTGAAACAAAATGAACGTGAAATAAAACATGGATGGTAACCGAAACGATGCGGTTATCGGTAAGGGTAACGCTATTTTAGATTATTTCGGTAACGGTATTTTAAGGGTAACGCTATTTCATTAATTTCGGTATCGGTATTTTAAGGATAACGGTTTTTCAGTTATTTCGGTAACGGTATTTTAAGGATAACGGTTTTTTGATTATTTCGGTAACGGTATTTTAAACGAAAAACGTTATAATGAAAAATTTAGAAAAATGGACAATATACAAAAACCAGGCGATTTTCAACTTGCTCTTTCGAAGATTGACATTTTGTGTCGAAAAATGTTAGCCTTTGTGTAATTCTTAAGGTAACATTTTTCGATACAAATTAAGAAGACAGTTATTTAACAGAGGTTGGGAGAGTTGGTACCTCTTTTAATTGTATGCTCGTTGAAAAAACAATGTGAAAAAAATGTACAAGAAGTAAAGAATCTTTATGGAAATCTAAATGAAGTTGAAAATAAAAACAAAGATATGTGTAATATCAGGCGGTTTTCAACTTGCACTTTTGAAGATTGACATTTTGTATCGAAAAATGTTAGACTTTGCAGACATGTGTAATTCTTATGGCAACATTTTTCGATACAAATTAAGAAGAGAGTCATTTAACAGAGGTTGGGAGAATTGGTATACCATATATCACTGGAGAGCTTATAAAAAAATACATGATCCAATGTAGAAAAAAGCATAACATTTCCTATGTTTAGCACGTCCTAAATTCTTTGAAAATGTACCGAAAAGAGTGTTTCGGGGAAAAATTTTGCCAAACCTTATGTGGTGCGAATATCGAAAAACGCTAAAATACGTGTCCGCTTAAATTTAACAAGGACAGCCATAGCAATATACTTCTCCATATAAAGTACCCAAAATTTTGGAAAATTTTAAAGCAGCAAATTCGAAAGAGCCAAAAAGTACCAAAAAAAGCCCTCAAAAATCCCTTTCCAGCAATACCACATTTGCATATGGTTCCTTTGGTCAAAATATCTTAAAAAGCAAAAAAAAATCCAAAAAAGGACCCTTTTTTGAACCCCTTTTTAGACCCTTAAAATTCCGATGTGGCCGATAAGATGAGACAGGTCGATCTTACATTTTTTTCTCTACCACATATCCAAATTTCATCAAAATCGGAGTGTTTAGGATGAAGTACTTCCCTTGTTAGTGCTTATATGGCAAAATATGAAAAAACATCATTTACAATATGATAGAAATTTTATACAGATCACCGAGTAGTGGAAAGGCGGAATTCTGTGAAGAATTTGAAAACTTTATAGAGGAAATATGCGAGAAAAATATCGATATTATAATAGTGGGAGATTTCAAAATAGACTGGAAAAAGACTTTTATAGAAACAAAATAGAAAGAGTACTAATTGATAATGGTCTATTTTTTGGTGTTACAAAAATTAGCAAAAACTTATAATAATAATGCACAAAAATATTTTTTAGTTTGAAATATGGTTTTTTTTATTTTTTTTTTTTTTATTTTAGTTAATGTACTTATAAATAATATAATTACATCACTCCCATTGGAGCTCCTAGCAAATATGGTTAGTTAAATCCAAAACAAATTTTTTTAACCATTTCCAATTTTAACAAAAAAATTTCGGCACAACAGTACTCCAATCGCAAAGTGCATTTAACTAAGTTTAAAGATAATCTACATACTAAAAATTGGGCGTAGACTGAGCAAAAACTACCTAGTTTTTGTACAAAACTAGTTTTTGCTTGTTTTTTTATATGTGTAGTATATGGGTTTTGACAGTTAAAAACTAGCAACAGCCAAAAACTAGGCAGTTTTTACTCAGTATAAATGCATAAGATGGCAAGGTATATTACAAGAAAACCCATACATACTTTCGAAAGTTATATTTCGAAAAAATATATGAATATTTAAAAAAAATGTTATTTCTCATACGTTGGGTCATATGAATAAAACTTAGCAATTACTTCGAAGTAATTACTTTGGGATGGGATTGGGATTAACTCCATATTTACCAATTGGCTGGTAGAATAGCATGAAATGTAAACTAAAATTAAAAAATTAAATTTCTAGTCTACTCCCAAGCAGACTAGATTTGTGAAGTAATTGCTTAAAAAATCCTGTATTTCCCCCTATTATAGTAATATCTATTTTTTATTCATATGAGCCGTTGTGTAAATGAATTTGATGCACATAATTGGTGGTAACGTAGAAATTTATTCATGCATTTTCTTTAAAAATCGCTAAAAACATGAAATTACTTTTCGACAAGATATTTAAGGTATTTATAATTTTTTGTAATTTATGTTTGTTTCTTCGTAGGTTGACATTAAATTCCCCTCTCCTGAGGAGGCCAAGAATAATCCTGATGCAGTTACTATCATTGGCAAAGAAGATGATGTTGAAAATGCAAAGGATGCCATTCTTAACATGGCTGAAGATTATATACGTGACTACTTAGAAAACTTGACACCTTCACCAACACCTCAAACAGTTGGAGCTTTCTTCTCTGCTGGTGGTAGCAACACAGGTGAAAATGGATTCGTTATGAAAGATGCCCCTTGGGAAAAAGAAAAGAAGCAAGGGGGCAAGGCAGCGCCCAATACTCAATCACAGGAAGATTTTCCAGCTGTGGGCAATGCACCCGTAGCTGCTGCACCCATAACCTCCGTATGGGGACCTAAGAACTAAAAATACTGCAAATAAATTTCAGCATATATGAGTGAAACATATTATCATTGATAAACGCGAAGTAGGTGTCAAAAATCTTGAAGGTTGTCAAATATATAAAAAAAAAATTAATTATTTTTAAAAATAACAGTAAAAAGAATACAAATGCAAAGGTGTATACAAAATTTATAATGAAACGTACTAACTCCACGAAAAAGACATTCATTATTATCTTCTTAAAATTCTATTATTTAAAAAAAGGAATTGGTTTATTTTTCACAAATTTCAACGAACCCACAAAATTTTCAATAAAGATCAAGGGATAATTAAAAAATGCATACAAATTTGAATTTAATTCGAATACTTAAGTCTATACTGACACTTGTTTCGTGCGCTTCCTTTAAATAAAAATACAATAGTTTTATTAAGAAAAAATATACGAAAAACCAACTCAAAATAATAAAAGAAAAACCCCAAAACAATATAAAAATACAAAATTTTTTTTTATTTTATTATTAAAAATAAAACAAGACTTCAAGAAATTTAAAACTAAATGTAATTTCTTGTGTATTAAATATTAAATTCAATATTTTTTTGAAATTTTTATTTAAAAAACAAAATGAGTTGAGTTTTAAATAATTTTATAAATAACGATGATGCCAAGTTTACACTTAAAAAAAATTAAAACACACACACATAAAAACATATATCATAAAACAAAACTAAAAAAGAAAATTATTAACAAAAATTAAAAAAGTAAACTTAATTTTTTATATATAAAAAATAGTAAAACAAAAAATTTCAAAATATAAAATATAAAGAAATTATTTTTTAAAATAAAAATTTTCCCCCATAAAAATAATCTATATAAGTTTATTTTGTCATCATTTATATTATGAGTAATTATTTTTTATTAAAAACCCGCAAAAATATTATGATTTATTTAATTATTAAAAAAAAAAAAAAATGCCTTTTAAAAAGTCATCTTTCTTAAACGAATTTCTTTTGAAAATTCTAAATACTATATATTTTTCTTCTTTCTTTGTTTCAAAATAGAAAATTTATTATTAGAATAACGAAAAAAAAATTAAAAAGAAAAAATCCATGCTTTTATTAGTTTAATATGTGCAATTTTTTTATTAATTCAAATAACGTTCATATTTTGTTCTGTCTATTTTAAAAAAAATTGTACTTTATTTTGTTTAATTTCTAAAAAATTATATTTAAAAAATCAAGCAATTTTTATAAATACAGAATTATATAAAAAAATTATTTAAACATTTATTATTTTTTTGTGTTTATTCTTAATTACATTTATTATTAAAGACATAAAGAAACTGAAAAATATAATTGCATAATTTTTTAAAGAAAATTTTTACTATTTTTTCAAAAACTAAAATAAAAAAAAAATTTTAAAAATATATATAAACATAGTTTTTTTTTTTTAACTAACTATGTGGGCTCTTGATGAAATTTCATAGTTTAAAGGTACTTTTGTATAATTACACTATGATACACTGAAATTTCACTCGTCAAATGACCTAGTGTATGTTGTAGGACTAGTTGAGTGTATTACAAAACTGGTGTAAGAAGTTGCAAAATATCCTTAAAGTTTCGAGTAAAGGGAAAGAGTTTTTCTGTGACTGGGGCATTTAAATATCTGTAACTCAGTCATTATTAACCGTATTTGAATTTTAAACGGCATTTAAAAGAAACTTGCGAGGTATATGGGCTTTTCTTCATTGTTGTTACGTTTACACTTGCATCGACATCCCGAGATTTCGATATTCAACACTCTGAAAAAAGAATGAAGGAAATCATATAAATGTTTAATTTTGAAAAAAGCACACATAGTTAGCTCTAATAAATATGTACATTCTCTAAAAATTTAACGTCTATATATGTAATCCTTCAATTCCCAGTGGAACATAGGGCCGCAACAAATGTCTATAAACGTCTATATGCTTTCCTTCATTGTTTTTTCGGAGTGGTGAATATCGAAATCTCGGGATTTCGATGCACTGTAAACCCAATTTAAAAAGTGTAAAAATCAGAAAATTGTATTATATCTCCAATGCATAAAAACGTAATAAGTGGGGAACGGTTTGGAATTTTTATTTAAATTTTAAGTACGATGAAATAATTACGCATTTTTTTGTACTCGAAAGAAAAAAAAATATTTTTTCCATTAAGTTGCGTTTACACTTCCATCGAAATTCCAAGATTTCGATATTCACCACTTTGAAAAAACAATGAGGGAACGCATATAAATGTTAAATTTTCAAGCATATTGTCAAAAAAAAATTAAAAAAGCCGTAAGTTACAAAAATTTCAAAATCGACTTTTTAATCGATTATGATGCACAGTATCAAAATACATATTCCTGCAAAATTTTACACTCCTAAGACTAAACACGACGAATTAACAAAATTCTAAACAGCCCCAAGTGTAAGCGTAAACAATTTTAAAAAGTTTTTTGCTTCTCCTGTAAATTTTTTTTAAATGTAACTTACGACTTTTTTGATTTCATATGACGATATATAAGTTGTAAAAATTTAACGTCTATAATCTCGAGATTTCAATGCAAGTGTAAAATTTATTTTTATAATATGAAAAAAATTAACTGTAATAAAACAGTAGAATTTACATATTTTGTCAATTGTTTTAAAATTTTTGTAGTAAATTTTACGGCATTGTTACTTATTCAAAAATATACCTAACATGTATTAGAACTAGGGTTTGGGGTTCGGGAATTCCCGCCCGGGATATCCCGGGAAAAGTTTGCCGGGAATTCCCGGGAAAATAATATATTTTTCCCGGGAAAACGGGAAATTTTAAAAGTATTAAATTGTTTTTGTTTAGAATAGGATTTTTTAATTTTAGTCATTTTTGTTAAAATCTTTTAAAAGGGAATCAATTTCTTTGACACATAAAAAAATATCGTTTCCAAGTAATTAGGAGCATTTCAACTAATAAAGATTTTTCGCATAACTTATTCAAAATTTAAGTAGTAAAACCTAAAAACTTGATAAAATGTTTAAAAGAAATATTAACAAAAAGTTTTGTTACTTACAAATAATCGCCCTTACTATCTAAATTTTTCAAATGTATATTTTAGTTAAATTCGACTTTGTTAAAATATTGGGTGGCAGTATATCTTGACTTGGTTTATATTTGCAGCATTCTGATTGGTTAATTTATTTTCAACCAATCAAAATGATTGAAAATATAAATATTTTTGTAAGGTTTTCATACACAAAATGAACAAAACCGTATGATTAAAAATAAAGTCCACTTTAAATTTAAAGTAATCCTTTATATTAAGGGACAATATTTTATAAGTTACGTTTTCATTAATAATTGTGATATTTTAAAGTAAGTTTACTAATATATTATTTTATATTAAGGAGTAATATGTCAGGAGTATGGAAATACTTTAAAAAAAGGACAATACAGCGCAGTGAAATGTTTGCCCTAAAAGACTAATGGTTAATGGAGGTAGCTTATCCGACATATAAATTTGGTTCACAAAAAAAAAAAAAAAATTGATAGTCATGCAACTTGAAGAAAATAACAACAAGAATAACGTTCCAGCTAACATTAGCAAAGTACCCGAAGAAAATAGTGTAAGCTGTATAGGCATTGAATGTTTTATGGTAGTGCAAACATTTCCTGAAATGGTATCCAAATTAGCCACTGTCGGCGGAATGTCAATCCGCACCATAACTAGATTTTCGTTATTCGAGAAAGTTTTTATAATAAAAACATGGCTTTGCCAAAAATGAAACCGATGTAAAGAATATTATATTAAATTACTACAATCATGTAAAAGATATCATGATAAAAGAAATATCGAGCCATATTTCTAACAATAGGAGATTTACTATAATCTTAGATGAATGGACAAGAATATCACAAAAGAGATATTTGAACATATGAATAAACGGAAATAATTCATTTTATAACCTGGGGTTGGTTTATATATCAGGAAGATGTAATGCTGATGAAATAAGAATTGTAAAAATAAGACTGTCTTTGGAAAATAACATTGTGGCCACCATATCTAATGGGCCAAGTGTGATGAAACGGTTTGTTTCCGACTGTCCAGTAGTAGGTGCTTTCTGCTGGAATCATGCAGTTCATTTGGCAGTACTGCGAGTAATTTATGTGAAATCAAATGTTCAACATTCTGATATTTTTACTTTGAATTCTCACTACACAGACTCCATTTGTACTGAAATTGTGTTTTTTTTAACAAAAATTACTTATATATGTGGTTTTCATTAACAATTTTGTTCAAAAATATTTCCCGGGAATCCCGGGAATCAAATTTTTTCATTCCCGTTTCCCGGGAAATAAAAAAGTCCGGGAAATCCCAAACCCTAATTAGAACATTTGTTAGGTATTTTTCAATAGTTAAAAATAACTACAAGTTTTGTCTTTTTTTGCGGCCCTATGTTCCACTGGGAATTAAAGGATTAAATATATACATACACTCATATGTATATACAAGTTTTGTCTTTTAAGGTTTGTTGTTTTACAGTTCATACTTTTTTTCTAAGGAAACGACTAGTTCTCGTTAGTTGTTTTCTAATATAACTGTCATAACAATTCTTTTGTGTTTTTCCATAGAAAACAACTGCAATTAAAGTTAAAACAACAACTACTGATTATTACACAAATAATTGTCACGTAGTAACTGTCAAACTTCTTTGAGTTTAATTTCTGAAATAAAATTGAAAAACAATTGTTTATTTCTGAAATACAATTGATAAATCTGATAAAAAGTTCATAATTTCTGAGACACGATAGAACTCAAAATCAACTGAATTTTAGAGTTGGGTCGTTCATGAACGAACTAGTTCATTTGAACGGTTCAGTTCATTGAACGATATGACATCGTTCACCATTATTCGTTCTTTTCGTTCATCGTTCATTTCGTTCTTCTTTGTAGTCATAAAAAGTTTGTATACCTTTCTTATTAATTTTATTACAGAATTAAATGTTTTTCTTAATAATTTCATATTTTTAATAAAATTGTAATTTTCTGACACTATTAGTCTATGCACAATAAAATTAATATAAACATGTAACATGTAGTGCGCCAATAAATTGTCGAATGAACGACGCCGTTCACGAATCACTGTTCAGACACAGCGATAACAAAAAAGAACGATTGAACGATTTGAACGAACTAGTTCAATAAATTTTATTGAACGATATGACCGAGTCACCAAAAAGAACGATTAAGCCCAACTCTACTGAATTTCAATTGATAACTTCTGAAAAACAGGTGAAAGTGGTGCAGTGGTTTTAAAGCGATTTTTAAATCTCATCTAGAATTTTTTTTTAATAATAGTTGACATCAGTGATTGAGTACTTACAAAAAAGTCAGTGTTGAGTACTCAGTACAGGAATAATCAACACTAAATGTAGAGATACAACCTTGCGGTTTGTTCTGCGTTTTTTTTTATATGGAGTTTTGACAATTAAAAATTCTCTCTAAATTAAAACTTAATTTAATTTCTCTGCGTTTTCTCTCTACTCGCATATTTTCATTCTCAATCACTACAATGTACCCATATTTTCAAAAAATAATCCCGATATTTGATGATGTTCAGAGATGGAAAAGTTGAAATGATTGAACTTTTATTTTGAAAAATTATTGTTTTTCATGTTTATTACTAGTTTCGAACTCATTTAGCCTGTCATTTTAATTTAATGATTTTTGCCGAAGATAAAATGAAAAAATAAAAAATTTTTAATTTTTCTATACTGAAACAAAAATCTCATTTCCCATCGCTGGTGCTCTCCACACATACACTAAAGGTTCAATTAGACGTGCCATAACCATATAAAACAGCTGTTCAAACCAATCTTATGGGCTACAATGTATACGATTATTGGTGACATGCCATAACGCCATAACCGTAACCGTAGAAACCAATTGAATTTTGGTTTTCTGCTATGGCGTTATGGTTACGGCTATGGCGATATGGCACGTCTAATTGCACCTTAAATGTACACACGCATACATGTAAAGAAAGTGTGAATGTATGAATAAAAACACAATCACCGCAGCCGCAGTCAATTAATTTTTTTCCGTTCAGCGGTATCCGCAGCCGCAAGGTTGTATCTCTACTCTAACTTGTTTTTACAAACATTAGTATCGCAGAGTTTCATGCCGACCGGCTCAAAATAGGCGACAATTTGCCGCCGGCTTTATTTGGAACAGTTAAGCCACCGCACATGAAAATATTAGTAACCACTTTAAGCGGGGAATACACTATGGGGGTAATTTTCTAAAACACTTCGGTGAAGTGTTGCGTTATTTCTATAGAAATTGTTTTTGTAACAAAAACAATTTACATTGAAAGTTTTCATCACTTCACCCAAGTGTTTTACGAAATTAGGTACTAAGGAACATTCGTGAAAAAATTACCATTTTTTTACGAATGTTGATTTGTATATGTTAATCAGAGCTTTGAAGAATTAATTCCTTAATTCAATTTTTCAATTCTGAATTAAAAATTCGATTAATTAATTCACAAAGTACCATATATTGAATGGAATTAATTCATATTGGTTTTCGTTCGATTTATTTTGTTCCGAATTAATTCAATTGTTATAGTTTTTTTTTTTTAAATCAAATTAATTAATTCACTGGTGAACGCGTTCAATATTATAAATCGAACGGCAAAAAAGTGAATTAATTCCTTACTGAATTAATTTACACACTGAATTCATTCAATTTCATTCAGTGAATTAAAAAAAAATTAAATTACATTCAGTGAATTAAAAAAAATAAAATTACGTTCAGTGATTTAAAAAAAATAAAATTACGTTACGGATTTATAAAATTGAACGCGTTCACCAGTGAATTAATTCATTTGATTTAATAAAGAGAACTATTGCAATGGAATTAATTCTTTGAATTTATTGTTTGATGAACGCGTTCAGTTGAACAAATTCAGTGAATTACTTAAGAAAAGGAATTCATTCAATTCTAAGGAAAATTGAATTCGATTGGTAGTGAATTCATTCAAAAAAGAATTAATTCTTCAAAGCTCTGATGTTAATGTTCGTGTTGACATTAGTGCAATTCGTGTTTAAAAATTTGTTTGATATTTTTTGTTCCCTACTCAATGTATTCTCTGCTTTATGTAAAAAAATGTAAGCCCAATCCAGATACTCACAGTGACAGCGGACAGTGGCAGTATTGTCAAATTTTGTTCTTGAATTTCGCGATAACTATGCAATATTTTTTAGAATTTCGTTTGAATTCAGTTCTTGTTTATTTAGGAAATTTTCTAATTTCTCGGCAGTGACAAATAAAAAACCTGCTTTATCGACAAAACGGCGCACTGCGGTCGACACTGCCTTGATCTATATACAGTTTCAAAAGAATAGCATTTAACCGCCGCCGCTGAAAAAAATTGGTCTTACCGCCGCCGCTTGATATATGGCGTCGACTTGGAACTCTGTAGTTGGTTCATCGCATGTTCATTTTGTGAGAATAAGAAGGAAAGAAAAAATATATAATTTACAAAATAAAAATCCTAATACATTTTGCTAAATATTGACTATATGTTTAGCATTAATATTTTATAAAAACTTTACAAGAAATACGCAAATAAAATAGAAATTCTACAAAATGGAGGACCGTAAGTATTTCGCCTTTTTCTCCGATTCTTTTAATTGTAAATTTTTTTCGTGCAATATTTTGTTTGAAATATTTATCATTATATATATGTATAAGTTTAATATAACAATTTAGAAACCAAATATATGCAAATCATTTTCTGTATAAGACGAAAAGAAAAAATGTGACTCATTGTATTTTGTATTGGATGCATAGCTGGACGGATACGTCGGCAACAAAAGGGTCTGTCCATCAACTTGCATGTTTGTGTAATTAATTATATATCATGATATCTAAGTTTTTGTTTATCATAATTTGGGAGTGTAATACATTTTTAACACTGGAATTAAATAAATAGACGTGGCATTTTTATCTGCTTATGTTGATAGCCAAATCGGTGTCAACATATTAGGGAACCACACATCAACATTAGAAAACATTATTGTCAAGAGATTTAAATGCAGTTTTAATATAATCAATTTTGCTGTATTCGCATAAAAACCGCATGGTTCTTATCACACTCTTCAACTTCCCTTCAAAACTATTGAAGAAATTGGTTTCGATTGTTTTACAGTCTGTTTGTGGTTCTGCAAAACAAATCTAAATTTTAATTGAAACGTATTATTTATTTAATGGGCCGCAATTGTAGCAATAGATTTTTATGTTGTACAAAGGCAGATATTTATGAATAGGCCAACCAAAAAGATGTCAGAGCTTGTTTTTTATTTGAAAAGATGGAACAATATAGATTGAATATAAGTTCTGATGTTAAATGCATATTTTATAAATGTTGGCCTATTTTTGCTATTTTCTTTAAAAATTAAGTTTATTTTAATAGTGTAATAGTATTTTAGTATTAGTATTTTTTTTAGTATTTTAGTAGTAGTGTCACTTAAACAGGTCGTTACTGGTTCACTAATGAACGAATTGTTAACAGGGATCATCTGAAGGTTGGTAGTTCCAAAAAATCATGAATTTTTTATTATTTTTTTACACAGCCGTTGGTCAAAAATTATCCAAAACCGTCTGAAATTACACAAAAAATTAATATTTTTTTCATTAGTTTAAAATAATCATTACAGAATCGAAATAATTTGAAAATAATGAAGATACTTCCGAAACCACAGACAGGACAGTAGCTGTGTCATTCAGTTCCAAAGAAAGGCATCTCTAAAATGTGAACATTTTGAAAGCTTGCAATTTTTCGATTTATCAACAGATTTTAAAAACGTAACAAAAAACTACATTTAGTAGAAAATTGGCAAATGGTGCTTGAATTACATTCTACTAATATGTGCTTAATTTGGGCAAAATCGGTTAATATTTAGAAACAGTTTACCTACAAAGGTCATATAAATCAATTATAGAGTGAATTTATAGTAAAACTATCCTTTGCTTGTTAATTAAGGCTGAATTAATGAATTATTTAAGAGATATTTTGATCTGCCCCACCGTACTGTTATAAGAAAATTTTTGTCTGATCAAAGCCCAGTAACTTATAAAAACTTTAAAAATTATTAATTTTTTTGTCATGAGAAAGTCACAATAATAACATACCCAAATTTCTTTTGCTTAATTTCAACTGATCTTACCACCCAAGACAAAATTATTTATTTTGCATGCAGTTTGACAAATATTTTCTTAAAATAATGGTTAAAATACCGAGTTTTTAGGCAAATAATATAAAAAACAACACTTGACTTTCCCTAACTAAAGTGGATTTCGTGTTGAACTAAATAATTCACCACAAACCGGAAAGTGTTAGATGTGGCACAAATAAACTCATTTTATCAACTATGGGAGCATTGAATTTAGTAAATTTTTCAGTAAACAGCGAAATTACACAAAAATGTCAGTATTCAAAAATTATCCAAGGAATGTGTAAACAGTCCCGTTTTTGAATAATTATTCAAAAAGTGGCAACGCTGAATCCTACAGATTTTTCAGCCGATGTGTTACCTAGTGTCTTCAAATGCAATGAAATGTGCAAAGAAATTTGAAAATAACACACAAAGCAACAACAAAATTATTTTCGTCGTTGTTTTGTGTGTTATTTTCAAATTTCTTTGCACATTTCATTGCATTTGAAGACACTAGGTTATCTAGTTGATTATCTAGTGTCTTGACATGGAATAAATGATAGCAAGCAATTGCCAAAATGATTTCATCGCAAGTGAAGATATTCAAATTCATTTTTATTGCAATATCATGATATCGCTGACATGCAAGCGGCCCTTGCAATGATGCCTGCCATTAAATGTCAATTTTCGTTTTAATTTTTATTTTGTAATAAAAAAAATAACAAAAAATTTAATAAAAAAAGAATGCGAATGAGTTTAATTATTTATTATTTGTAGATAAAAATTAATTTTTGATAAAATTTTGTGTTTTTTGAAGAAAAAACGTTATTTTTTAGACATGAAATGGTCAAGTGCTCTCCACCACTTTGCAATTTATATCATTTTGACGTTTCTCTGCAATGGTTTTGGCATATACTTAATTTATTGCCTTTGAAGCCACCGGGTTAGCAGATTATAGGTCCGTTCCTTTACATTACCGCGGGAACGCGCGGGATCCCAATCTTAAGCAGGGAGACACGATACAACTAGTTGTACAACTTGTTGGTCGTAAGCACAATTTTCATCGTGTCTTGGGCTGTCGTATGGTCGTACGGACATGTCGAACAAAAATCAAAAATTTTTGATTTTTCTGTTGGTCCGCAGACATGTCCGCTGGTGTATTGATAAGTCCGTCAGACACAATAGTGTTGCCAGTACAGCGATTTTTGTCTATCTGAAAAAGTGCACTATTTGTATTAGCGGGTTTTTAAGAAATATACACCATTTTTATAAATTGATAGCTAAAAAAAAAATAAGACTGTTTAATAAATTTTTAAATTGCTACGTGATGAATGTTTACAAAAATTTAATTATTTAAAATTTGTACACAAATTTTTTTTAATTTTTTTTTTAAATTTGGTAACTAAAATACAAAGGAAAGTTCGATTTTAAACATTTTGGTTGCCCGATGGCACAAATGGGTTAAAAAATATATTTAATTGCACAATTTCTATTTATTCCTTTTTAGCGATTTTATGTGGTCTGATTATTCATAAAGTTTTTTAAAAGTTGACATCACGTTTTTTATTTTATGCCGGTCCAAAACACATGGGTCTCCTTAAAATACTTTTTCAAATGGCATGTTGTAGAACTTGTCTGACCGTGTATTTCAAAATTATTTTTCGCTCCGACAACAAGTTGTACAACTAGTTGTATCGTGTCTTCCCTGCTTTAGAGGTTAATCACAACTGTGTCGATTGTCGACCGACGACAGCAAAAGTCGTTGCGATTAATTTAAATTCAGCGACAATCGACCGTCGACATTTGTTGACGTTTAGAAAAAACTGAAAGCAAAACAAGAATATGTTTGTATTTGTTTCGCTACAATTCTTCACCAATTCAATTGCTTTTGCATTAATTCTTGTTGTTTTACATTTTTTTGTATTTAATTTTGCTTTTTTGCGGTAAATTATGTATTTTTATTTTCAATTATATTTCTTCTGTCAAAAATATAAATTTTTTGTAAACAAAGTACGAATTTTTGCAACTTTAATACGAATTTCTGCAACTCTGTTCCCTTAATTAGTTAAAAATATGGCAACAATTTGACAAATATTTTGAGTGTGTGTTAGTGTGTCGTCACGAAAATAGAATAGATTCTATTACGACGACAAATCGCCGGACGACATGGCGACATTTTGCTTCCCATATAAAATATATGAAAAAGCACATGTCGTTGTCGACTCAGTTCTGATTAATCTCGTACTCAAAAAGCGTTCTCGAACTCGAAAATTGGGTAAATGAGAGCGTTCAAGTTAGAGTATAAGCACAATGCAAAGGTCCATGTTTTTTTCATACACGCAAAGAAAAACTATAGTATTTTCATCTAAAATAAGCGTATAAATTGCCTTAGTTGATTGTATACTCTACAACTACAAAGTTAAGAATACAATTTATAAAATCACTTAGGCAAATGTCCAAAAACAAATATTCGTTGAAATGTCTATGTTCGTTGTAAAAAATTACATCTTTTTTCAGGTTCAATAAACTATTAGTTTTTATAAATAAAATTACTCTGTTTTATTGGAAATTATATTTTTATTTATATTTTAATATCTATTTTATTTCAATATTACATTTTTTTGAACACACTTATAAAACACAATTAGATACCAACACAATGATATTATTTCTCTTGCTTATCCTGTTGTTTGCAAAAAGGGACAAGGAATACACATTTATGTTAACCATAACAAAATGTATTTCAGAGACCCTTCTTTTGATTTTTCATTGTTTGCTGATCGGATATGTACTTCCGAATTTATTTGAGTTTCCATTTTCACCTCTAAAGCTCCACCCACAGGAAAGAAGGTGTGGCCGATTAAAAAATCGTATTCTTTAAATAAGTTTAAAAAGTACAATATTGGGGGAAAAAATTATGGTCATCCCCGTAAACTCCACTTGCTCCCCAGAGATACTTTTCTCATAAATTTTAATAATTTAGATATTTTATGAGTAGGACAAATTTTCAACCATTTCAATTTAGCTTTATTTAAAATTTTGCATTATTTTTGTCGAGTTAAAAATATGCAGTAATTTTTATGAGTCATTTAACATTCTGTTTATAAGCGCTCCAAAATTGGTGGTTCAGTTTACAAAAAATTTGTAAAATTAGCAAATCTTCTGTTAAAAATTGGTAACTAAATTCAGCAAAAAAAAAAATAGCAAAAAGTTTGTAAGTTAGTAATGTGGAGGTAGCAAAAAAATTAACTAAAAATTAGTTAAAAATTTGTTAAGTTGAAGTACTAACAGTTTCACTAACTTTTCTACAAACTTTTTTCTATGAGTGTACATACTTAAATAATTTAACTTTTTTTAACAATATGAAATAACCACCAAAAATGGAATAACCGCCCAAAAAAATTAAAAGGCAATAATGTACAAACTGTTTTAAATTTATTTCATTGTGGATTTTTTCCTAATGAAATGATCTCAATATTTAAAGATTAAATAAACCCCAAAAAATTAAATAACCGTCAAACATGTTTGCTTCATTTCTTGGATGTTATTTAATTTTTCCCTTTGGAGTTATTTCATGGGGGCTATCCGTAGCGCTGATAAATATGTATACATATTTATCAGCGCATCTATACATCTGCGATAATATTTTTAAGAAAAATTTTCCAAAATTTAAAAAAGGACTTTTAAAAGACAACTAAAATTAAGGTTGAACGCAAGAAATTTTTACAAAAAAAAATTTGTCCGTTTCTGGCACGCAGCGAAAAGTCTTGCCACCCCTGCCCTAGGGGCAACCGTGAATTATGATTTATCTATTTTAGATGATTGGATGGTAACAAATTGCCTTCATATAAATCCCTCTAAAACAAAAGCTTTGATTTTTAAATCCAATAGGTTTGTTATATTTAATTTGAATTTGAACATATGTAATGCTAATATTGAGATTGTTAATTTACGTTGTCTTGGTGTGCAAATTGATTATAGGTTGACTTTCGAGTCTCACATAAATAATCTGTGCTCTAAAGTTAGTTTTACGTTGTTCTTGCTTGTGTCCGTAAAGCGGTCTATTGCACATGCTTTGCTTATGTCTCAAGTAAATTATTACTTTGAAGTATTTTCTGGTTGTTCTGAGACAAATTAGAGGAGCATTTAATATATTATTCATAAAATAGTCCGATTTGTCTATGGCTTAAGATTGAGGGCTCATGTGTCCTTACATTTGAAAAATTTTCTGAATCTTACCTTTGATGATTATCTTAAATTTCGTGTATTATTATACCTTTATAAGATTGTTTTTTATCGTGAACCTGAGTGTGTTTTCCGTCTATTTTCATTTTTACATTCTGATAGGAATCCTCAAATAGAGTATTCGCTTATTTCGAATACTGTATATGAAAATTCGTTTGCAATAAGGGCTGGTCGTTTGTGGAATAGCTTGCCGAGGAATTAGCTTTCATTCCATTTTTCTTTAGACTCATTTAAACGTAGGATTCATGAGTATTTAACTTCTTCCTATTCTTAATCATCGAAAATTGGGATTTATACTTATGTTGTGTATAACTGTGGAGTTTCTTTGGAAGAGTCGTAGGGATTTTTATTAGACATTAAAAACTTTATTCTCATAGTATTAATAGTACATGTAATATGATTATATTGGCCATTTAGGCGACTTATATTACAAATGAATAAATAAATGAAATGAAATACGATTTACTTTCCAAGGAAAAAAAAAACCAAGGGGAAGTGGTTTATTGCATTTCGTTGTGATCGCACAAGCACTAGTGACGCTGAACGATCTGGACGGCCAATTGAGGTCAATACACCCGAAGATGTCGAAAAAAATTAATGATATTGTGTTTGTAAAAGTGCCCAAGATTGTAGATGCCATAGGCTCAAAATCTCTCCGTCATTTCTTTTGGTTTGGAATTAGAAAATAGTACCTCGGGATTAAATCCGTAAATCCGGGGGCTAAAATCGCTCATCCGTATTGCGGATGAACAACGCCAAGTACAACAGAGCCCATGTTATTTCGATCTTAAATAATCAGTTGGGTTTTATAAACCTGTCCGCAAGTTGGGTGCCGGGTTTGCTCAGAATTGACCATAAACGCAATCGTGTGACAACTTCAAAGAAGTATTTGTCGTTGTTCATCCGCAATACGGATGAGCGATTTTAGCCCCCGGATTTACGGATTTAACCCTGAGGTACTATTTTCTACTTCCAAACCAAAAGAAATAACAGAAAAAGATTTTGAGGACCTGGAGAAATCCTATTTTTTTGGAAGGAATTGGAGAAATATTGGACTAAGTATATTGAGCTAGAGGGAGACTATGTTGAAAAATTAAAACTTTTTTTCATGGATGGTAACCGAAACGATGCGGTTATCGGTAAGGGTAACGCTATTTTAGATTATTTCGGTAACGGTATTTTAAGGGTAACGCTATTTCATTTATTTCGGTATCGGTATTTTAAGGTAACGGTTTTTTAGTTATTTCGGTAACGGTATTTTAAGGATAACGGTATTTTGATTATTTCGGTAACGGTATTTTAAAGATAACGGTAGTTTGTTATTTCGATGCATCCCACATTTTTTTTTACAAAACTTAAACGGGATTACAAACAAAATCAATTTATCAAATTTAAGTACGAAAAATACTCAGTACCCACCCATGTAGGAATTGCCAACGTTACAACAAAAGTTGTACTGGGAGAGCACGTTACAACAAAAGTTTAACTGGGAGAGCACTGTTTTTTACGAAATGCCGGTACTACTTAAAACGTGCTTTGCCAGTACTGTTTACTGAAAATTAACGAGTTTTTTTTAATTTATTAAAATTAAAAATTTTATAAATTTTACGTATTTTTACATCTATTACACAATTATTTATGTAAGGGAGACATCGCCATTCTTTTCTTGTGAAGTTTCGAAAGAATACATTAAAAATCTGTGATGTACACTAAGAGGTCAGTAAAGTTCTAGCAAACTACTAAATTTGTTATTAAATGTACTGGGATAATACCAAAAAAATAAAATCCCAAGCCTGCGCCAACGTTGGGAACTAACTACGGCCAAGCGTTTATTGGTGTTATTATTTCGACAACATGCCAGTGCAGTGAAAGTTAAAATTCCGACGCATCGCCAGTACATGTACTACCGCCTCCAATACCGGGCCAACATTGTGCCGTTTGTATTTTTCTACCTGGGCACGTGCAATTACCAAAAGCAGAAAATTAAAAATAACGGTAACGGTATTTTAGGGGTAACGGCGTTTCATTTATTTCGGCAACGGTATTTTAAGGGTATCGATATTTCGTTTGTTTCGGTATCGGTATTTTAAGGATAACGGTATTTCAGTTATTTCGGTAACGGTATTTTAAGGATAACGGTATTTCGGTAACGGCATTTTAGGGGTAACGGTAGTCAGTTGAAATGGTTTTGAATCGATAACGGTATTTTAGCGGTATTGCCTGCCAACCCTGCTTTTTTTGCAAAAAAAAAACTGTGTTTCATTAAAAAGTCGCGGAATTATTGATTCGCCCATTAGTTTCATTTAATTCTAGAAATTTCATTTTTGCAAAATTTAAACGTTTTTCTTTCATATTATATTAGCGAATAAGTATTAGATTTTGATAAAAATATTAATTTTTTCAAATCAAATATTAAAAGAGGAATTTTTAACGAAATAAAATAAATGAAAAATTTATTTATTCTTCTTCAATTATTTCCTTATTATAAAAAAACATAAGTACTCTGCCAATTTTCTCCATCAGGATATTCTCCTAATAAATACTTCACAGAGTTTTTGCTTTCAAAATACACCTTCAGTAATGAAAATAGGATCGTTTCGGAGATTTCCCAGTTCCCCATCATCAGTTCTCTTTAGAAAGTGGAGGCATTACTGTAATTATAAAATATCAAAATTACATATTAAACATAATTTGCTACACCAACTACACCATTTCCAATTGTTTTTCAGAAGTTATCAATTGTATTTCAGATTTATCAATTGTATTTCAGAAATTATCAATTGATTTTCAGTTTTATCAATTGTTTTTCAGAAACTATCAATTGTTTTTCAGATTTATCAATTGTATTTCAGAAGTTATCAATTGTATTTCAGAAATTACCAATTACATTTCAAAAATTATAAAATCCCAATAAGCACATAGGTTTTAAAAATTCAAGTGCTTTAAATTTTGCTTGAAGTAAAGTAGATTTCAAATTCTAGCATTTCTATATTTAACAAAAATATTTCAAACTTGAATTTTTGTTTCCCTTTTGCTGGAGTATGCTATTGAAATAAAATGTAATTAAAGTTGTATTCAAGCCTTGAAACTGGAAAACAGGGCTGGAATTAAACTTGTTTTCAACTTGAATTCCAGTGAAATTGTTTATAGGGATGTATTTGAGAAATTTTCAATTGTATTTCAGAAATTATCAATTGTATTTAAGAAATTATCAGTTGTATTTCAGAAATAATCAAATGACAATTAGACAATTTTATGCCATACAATAGAGAATTGTATTACAACATTTGAGAAACCCTGCATTGGAGTAATTTAATGCATATAGTGGTAGTAGAGTATTAGCCAACTTAAAGTTTGCTGTTGTTGTTTCTTCTACCACTATTGTGTTAGTATGTATTTTGTTTTAAACACAATTTCTTACCTTACTACCAAACGCGTTGTTTAGTGTAATGTTGGCTACGAAGAAAACAAGAACGTGGAATAAAACTAACAACGAAAAAAATAGATCAAGTTTAATATTTCACAATTCTTAAACAAAAGAAAAGTGGTTTTTAGTTATAAATCCAAAAGTTATAAAAACAAAATAGGAAAGTTATTAAAAAAAAATCTTTAAAAATGTGATATACTTTTTAAAAGCAAAATAATTGTTAATCTAAAAAAATATATATTAAACCATGTACCAATATGATCATAGCATGATCAAATTAGAAAGTTTAACTGGTAAATTTTACGCTTCACAGAGGATAAAGATTGGAAACAGCCAAACAGAAATACCCGAAACAACAAAGAAAATCTAAAAGTAATATTAAAACTAATTATAGAAAAATAATAATAACCAAGCATAAAACATACACACATGTGTAAAACGTAGCAACATCACAATTACTCATACATTCATGTATCCACCACCATGTCCGACTCAGAGCCTGTAAGTTTAGAATTTATCGAGGATCCTTATTTACCTAAATTGGATGATGTTAATACTCCCTCATTGGACGCCTATAGTCTCGATTGGAATGATGAAACGGATTTATATTTACGAAACTTAACACTTGATCAAATTTTCTACGATACCGATTCCGACTATAGTAATCAATTAGAATTACAGGCGGTAGAAACCGAATTTACGATATTAAAATTAGCTAATCAATCACCCTCCATGTCTATAGCCAAACGTTTTCGTTTGAAATTTTTTGCTAAACGTACAATGCGTGATGTTAAGGTGACATTTGTTGATTTTTCAAAACCTTATATTGCAAAAATATCGAGTAGTGAAAATTATAAGAAATTTTTGAATATTGGATCTCCCACTGGAACAAAAACAGTAACCAAAGGTAATAACAGTGTAATACAATACATTTTTGTTTAAATTTACCATATTTGTAGTATAGGTTTGTTTTTTCGAATTTTGTATAAATATTCCTTACAAATTTAAGCATTTATAAAATTTTTAAGTAGGTATAACATGGGGTTTCTAGAAGACGTTCGTTGTCACACGAATGAGTGACTACCCAGTCAGAAATTGCCAGTGGTACAAAAAATCAAGCACTGGCATACCACTGGGTAACCACGGTGTTAAAAATAAATGACTGGCAGAACACTCATTTGGGACGCTTTGCCAGCGTTTGCAAAAAGTATTTGTTTTACAAAAATTTCGGTGGTTTATAAAAAAAACCACTGCCAAAGAATTGGCTTAGAGTGATATGCCAAGGTTTGCAACCAGTGGTTATTCAGTGCTACCTAGCCAATGCTACCAGGCGTACAAAAATCAATTCACTGGGAGACCAATGATTTTATAAAAATGCTGACGCTTCGTTAAAAAATGTTTGTAGTCAGGAGGTTCCGAGTTCAAATCCGGTTGCAAGCAAAAATTTTTTTTGGATTTTTTTTTATTTAAATTTTTTTTTGTTTTATAAAATCAATTTTTTTGTTTGTGGGAAAGCTCCTTTAAGACCAACTTTTTTTTTGCCATCCCCACACCGGCATACTACCCAGTCAGAAATCGCCAGTGGTACAAAAAATCAAGCACTGGCATACCACTGGGTAACCATGGTATTAAAAATAAATGACTGGCAGAACACTCATTTGGGACGCTTTGCCAGCGTTTGCGAAAAGCGTTTTACCAGTATTTTTTTTACAAAAATTTCGGTGGTTTATAAAAAAACCACTGGAAAAGAATTGGCTTAGAGTGATATGCCAAGGTTTTCAACCAGTGGTTATCCAGTGCTACCTAGCCAATGCTACCAGGCGTACAAAAATCAATTCGCTGGAAAACCAATGATTTTATAAAAATGCTGACGCTTCGTTAAAAAATGTTTGTAGTCGGAAGGTTCCGAGTTCAAATCCGGTTGCAAGCAAAAACATTTTTTTGGATTTTTTTTAATTTAAAATTTTTTTTTGTTTCATTAAATTAATTTTTTTGTTTGTGGGAAAGCTCCTTCAAGACCAACTTTCTTTTTGCCCTCCAAACACTGGCATACTCGTTACTAAAAATTGTTTGCCAGTACTAGCATTTTGGCACAGCCAGTAGTTGTCCAGCTATTATCACTTATTTATGTGTTTAGCCATTAAATATTATATGTCTCGTTAGCTCAGTGGGTAGAGCAATCGTCTGCCAATCGTCTGCCAATCTGACGGCCTGGGTTCAAATCACAGCAGGGCCAAAAAAATACATATGAACTTTTTTTTAATTTTATTTTGGAAAATATATTTCCAGACCACCTATTTATTGGTTTTGCCAGCGTTTTGCCAACGTTTAAAAATTTTGTTCCTCCGGTGCTTTTCCGGCGCTTTTTGAACAGCCTGTCCTTTTGTCTAATGATGTTATCATTTTGGGAATCGGAAAGCACTTTTTGCCAATACTTGTACCACCTGTTAAAGTGCTTTGCCACCGCTTTCCCGTTTGTATTTTTCTGACTGGGTAGTTACAAAAAATTGTTTGCCAGGACTAGGATTTTGGCACAGCCAGTAGTTGTCCAGCTATTGTCACTCATTTATGTGTTTAGCTATTAAATATTATATGTCTCGTTAGCTCAGTGGGTAGAGCAATTGTCTGCCAATCTGATGGCCTGGGTTCAAATCACGGCAGGACCAAAAAAAATACATATGAACTTTTTTTAAATTTTATTTTAGAAAATATATTTCCAGACCACCTATTTATTGGTTTTGCCAGCGTTTTGCCAACGTTTACAAATTTTGTTCATCCAGTGCTTTTCCAGCGCTTTTTGAACAGCCGGTCCTTTTGTCTAACGATGTTATCATTTTGGGAATGGGAAAGCACTTTTTGCCAGTACTTGTACCACCTGTTAAAGTGCTTTGCCACCGCTTTCCCGTTTGTATTTTTCTGACTGGGTACATGTATTTTGTTTTTGTGTGTGAAGCAAAACGTCATCTAGAAACACCACCTAAATTTAGCTTCCTAAAAATTAAGTAGTTATAAAAATGCTGCCAAGTCTTAAAAATTCTTGGCTTTTCCCTTTCAAATTTAAACAAAAATATTTGTCATAGAAATATTTGAAATTTGGTATTTTTTTATTTCACAAAATATTAAAAACAACAAAAGCTAACAAATGAATTATGCGTTTGTTAGTAAAGGTAGAGCAGGGCACACAGGATAATTGCTCCATTTCGCGTTCCGGCGAAGTCTTTCTACGAAAACAGCTTTTGTACAAAGGCGACCCCAAATGTTTAAATTTTAGTTGTTTACAAAAAAATAAAAGAAAAGTCAGGTAAGTACGGATAGTCGTTTTTTTACAAGTAGTTATAGATATAGATATAAAATTCGAAAAAAACAAACCTTATGTAACTTTTTATCGACTATAGTGTCTGAAAATACTTTGTAATGTAAATTTAAAATGGTAGGCAGATTGCACGGTGGAGCATATCCAGTGTTTAGCTGGCATAAAGTCCAATTTTAAAAATTTGAATTTTGCAAAAACAAAAATTGCATTTAATAGCGGAAAACCATGCTGAGCTTACCTCTGTTTCCATTTTTTAAATTGTAAGATATTGGCTTGTAGGTGTGTTGTCAAAGTTCAAATATACCCAGTAGCAAATGGTCGAACTAGTTCTAAAAAGTAATAGTTTTTTACAACTATTACGAAACTAGTTCTCAAATTAATCATTTTCTAGACCATTTTCAGTTTTATTTCAGAAAATTCCAAATATATTTCAAAATTGTCTAAAAATGTTTTAAAATTATCCAAAAATGTTTTAAAATTGTCCAAAAATGTTTTAAAATTGTCCAAATATATTTTAAAATTGTCTAAAATGTTTCAAAATTATCCAAAATGTTTTAAAATATTCCAAAAATGTTTTAGAATTGTCCAAAAATCTTTAAAAATTGTCCAAATATTGTTTAAAATTGTCTAAAAACCTGTTATATTTGTCCAGTTGCATTTCAAAATTGTCCAAAATGTATTTTAAAATTTTCAAAATGTATTTCAAAATTATACAAATATATTTTAAAACATTACAAATATATTTTAAAATATTTTATTTGTATTTAAGAAAATTCTATTTGTATTTTAAAATTGTCCAAATACATTTCAAAATTATTTATTTGTATTTAAAAATTTTAAATTTGTTATTCAAAATTGTCCAAATGCATTTCAAATAATTCCATTTGTATTTCAAAATTCTCTAAATGTATTTAAGAAATTTCAAAATGTATTTAAAAAGAATATTTGTATTCCAAAATTTTCCAAATGTATTTAATAAAATTCTAATTGCATTTCTAATTTTTCCAAATGTATTTCAGAAATTTCTATTTTTATTTTAAAATCTATTGTATATTTATTTAGTTTTTATTAAATTCTTAAATGTTTGTTACATTTTTGGAGATGCATCAATTGTTTTTTATATAGAAACATTAATTAATTTATTCATTTTTTTTAAACAATTTTAATCTAATTTATTGTAGTATTTTTTAACCATATATGGCCCAATGGGCTGGTTATATCAATAAAGAATTGAATTGAAGAAAATAAGAGTTTCGAAATTCTGGCTTTGTTTACATTTGTTTTTAATAATATAAGAAGTGAGATCATAAAAATGTTTACACACATTTTTGCCCATAACTTTGGTTTAAAGCTTCTCTTATTTTTTTTCGGCAATTTACATTTTAAAAATATGTCAGTTAATAAATTAATTTACATCATGAGTTTTAATTTGCAATTTTTTACACAATTGACGATGAAAGAAAAGTGCGTTCAAAAATAATTAAATATTTTCAACAAAACCAAACATGGACATACAAAAAAATTGCAAAAGAGACTAATGTATGCCGCCAAACAGTTTCAAAAGTGGTAAAAAGATATCTGGAACACCTAACAATTGAAAAGAAGCCGGAAACAGGAACAACGACTGGTTATCGTAACATTGGTAAGGCATATAAAGTTAAAATCATCTGGCAGAAAAACAGCTCGGTTAGCCCAATGCTCGGACTTTTTTGTACGTAAAGTGAAACGTAAGGCAGGACTAAAGTCCTATAAAGTTCAAAAAGTTCCCGATAGAAACGCTTTTAAAAATTTGGAGGCCAAAACCAGAGCTCGAAAATTGAAATCAAATTTTATGCAAAAATACAACTGTTGTGTAATGGACGATGAAACTTATGTCCTGGCTGATTTTTCGCAGCTCCCTGGTCAAGAATTTTATGTTACCGATGTTCGAGGAAATGTTGCGGAAAAATTTAGGTCGAAGAAGCAAACGAAATTCCCTAAAAAATTCCTAGTATGGCAAGCCATATGTAGAAGCCAGTCATTTGTGACATCTGGCTCTATAAACAGCGAAATTTATATCAAGGAGTGTTTGCAGAAGAGACTTCTTCCATTTTTGAGTCAGCACAATGTATCCACTTACTTTTGGCCCGATTTAGCATCTTGTCACTACAGCAAGAAAACGTGGGAGTGGTATAATGATAATAATGTGGTTTTTGTACCAAGAGAGGCAAATCCACCAAACTGCCCGGAGCTCAGGCCAGTGGAGAGATATTGGGCTCTTGTTAAAAGAGAATTAAAGGGCACAAAAAAGGTCTACCAGGACATGCAAGATTTCAAATGTAGATGGACCACCTGCTCTAAAAAGGTGACAGAAACTACCATAAAAGCCTTAATGGGAGGGTTTCCGGAAAAAGTGGATAACTTTGTTCGTAGTGGTTAGAATTCCATGCGGTTTTTTTTTGTTTGATTTTATATTAAATTTCATTTAATAAAAATTTGGTTTGAAGTTTCAAAATTCAGTGGTTTGTTTTTTATTTAACATTATGTGTGTTAATATTTTTATGATCTCACTCCTTAGTCTGAGTTTTCAAATAACCACCAACATTTTTTATTGTGATTAGAAATCGTAAACATAAAATATTTTTTATTCAAGTGTTTGTAACCGTCGCATAGAACAATATTTTACAAAAAAAAAACTTTTGAGTTAAAACACGTGTGGTTTTCAATTCATTATAACAATTTTATTACATAACTTATTTAAGTTAAAGACAAGAATGATAAACAACAGTAATATTTTAAGCTTCTCGATTTGTCAATTCAAAAAGATAGAAATATTACACAGTTGTATGCGTTTGGAATGAATGCTGAATTGTTCATATCCCTTTAGAAAAACGTGTAAGTCCACACAATGTAATCGATTTCGTGTACTTCACATTGTGCGTACTTACGATATGGGATACTTGTGTATATTGTATATGAAACTAAAAATATTTGAAATTTTTCAAAAATTTTGTCTGACTTACATGCCGCTATACTTGTGTGTTCTAACAAGTATATTGGCTTGTGGGCCATTACAATGCGGTCATACCCTTGGTAAAGTAAGCCAGCTTGTGTGTAGAGTTTGAAAAAACATCATAACACAGGAAGAATAAGCATTTTAAAAGGTGGTACAAACGTTTTCAGAATATATCGATTTACAAGTTTAAAGCGTTTTGACAACACCCCAAATGATAACCATGATTTACGGTGTGAGGGTGGTATTTTATAACGTTTTCAAAGCGTTGCAGAAAAAAAAACTTTAAAATGCTTTTTCAACCGTCAAACTAGCGTATGTAGAACATTCTGGTTTTCAATTTCAGAGCATTATGAAAACGATCCAAATGATAACCATGATTTACGGTCTCAGGGTGGTATTTTATATCGTTGTCAAAAGGTTCCAAAAACAAATTTCAAAGTAATATCTCGACGGTCTATAAACGTTATTGCAACATACCAATTTTAACGCTGTCATATCGTTAAAAAATAAACAAATGAAGTACTTTGCCATCGTTTTAAATAGAAAAATGGGAATCATTTTTTAAAACATTTTTATATATCGTCACCTAAATTCAAAATGGCGTAACAACAAAATAATTTAAGCCGATTTTCTGATTGATTATGAAGCACTAGACTAAATTACATTTCCCTACAAAATTTTAAACTTATATGTAGAAATAAGTCTATAGTCGTGTTTTAAACAAGAGAAGGAAATATAGAATATCTTTAATTCTACAACGTTTTTTTTGGTTCTCGTATAAAAAAATAAAGTGTTGTTACGCTCTTTTGCATTTTAGGTGACGATATTAACATTTTTTAATAAATTGTATTTTATTAAATTTGAATTAAAATTTATTGTAAAGTTATGAAAAATACACTTAAATTGATAAACTTAAACATAAAAAGTATTTTATTCAGGATTTTGAATTATTTAAAATATTACACAGAAAAAAATGCTTGTACTGTTGGGTTATTATCGACTAAAATTTTATCATATTAACAAACAAATCGGTTGTATGTAGAAACATTTAACTTTTGAAATCTCAATTTATAAAACAATGAAATTGTATTTATAAATTGTATTATATTGTAAAACAATATTCCCTTTAGAAAAACGTGTAAGTCCACACAATGTAATCGATTTCGTGTACTTCACATTGTGTGTACTTATGATATGGGATACTTGTGTATAACAATTTTATATGAAACTAAAAACATTTGGAATTTTTAAAAATTTTTGTCTAACTTACATGCTGCTATACTTGTGTGGACTTACGAAGTATATTGGCTTGTGGGCCATTACAATGCGGCCATACCCTGGGTAAAGTAAGCCAGCTTGTGTGTAGAATTTGAAAGCACTCGGGGATTCTTGTAAGTACATACAAGTATATCCGAGTACTTTCAAACCCTACACACAAGCTGGCTTACTTTATTTAAAAAAATTTAAACACTTGATATACAAGACGTTTTCCTAATTTTTCTACTAATAAAAAGAATTTAAAAAACAATATTTACTATTTTCTCATTTTTCTCATTAATACTACGTTCACAGTACGATTGTTAAACACGTTTATGTAAAAGTTAAACATATCAGTTCACACTTAAAAATGAAGTGGTTAAGTTGAACATCTCGAACAGCTGTTCCTTAACAATTGTAAAAAAAACCAAACATTTAACAAAATTTCCCAAAAAGTTATTTTTTCTTCGGCCGCAGGCAATAATTAATAATTAATTGACATTATCCAACGTTATAATTGTTATAAAAAGTGAAATAACATTATCCGCCCCAGTCGGAAACAAAATTTTTAAATTTTTAGTTAAGGGACAACTTCATGGCTGTTTTTGGATTTTTCGTTCACCGGAAGCAAACTTTAATTAATTGTTTTGTTCATCTATCACTTTAATTGGAAAAAATCGCATTTTGGCTGGTTTTTATTTAAATTTAGTTTATTTTATTCAATTTTAATTTTTTTATTTTTCTTGTTGTGTCATCTTCTGCCTCATACATGTCATTCAACACCAGTTGATATCAAACTTATCGTGTTTAACAACGTGTTTAAAAATTAAAGTTAAACACGTATGTATGAATGCCGCATAATACTCATTTATTTTTTTGATGGAGTTAATCGATTTGGCAAGCGAAGCATTCAAATAATATTTCTAAAATACAATTATTAATTTCGGAAATACATTTGATAATTTCTGAAATACAAATGATAAATATGAATATCACGCATGGTAACCGAAACGAATGCGGCTATCGTTAGGGTAACGCTATTTTAGATTATTTCGGTAAGGGTATTTTAAAGGTAACGCTATTTCATTTATATCGGTATGATGACGGTATTTGAGTTATTTCGGTAATGGTATTTTAGGGATAACGATATTTCGGTAACGATATTTTAAGGGTTACGGTATTTTAGTTACATCGGTAACGGTATTTTAAGGGTAACGGTGGTCAGTTATTTCGGCGCATACCGCATTTTTTATTGCAAAAAATAAACTAAAATAAAAACAAAATAAATTAATCAACTTAATTTATGTGAAATACTCAATAACCACGTATAATTACCAAGAGCAGAGAATTTAAAATAACAGTATTTTAAGAATAACGGAATTTCATTTATTTCGGTAACGGTATTTTATGGGTATCGATATTTCATATATTTCAGTATCGGTATTTTAAGGATAACGGTATTTCAGTTATTTTAGTAATGGTATTTTAAGGGTAAAGGTAGTCGGTTGAAAGTTATCAAAATATTTACAATTGATAAATCTAACATACAATTGATAACTTCTGATAAACAAGGGAATATGGTGTAGAATTTTGTAAATTTTTCTGTGTTCTTAGTAAAAAAATATTTTTGTTAAATAGTACTGGGTTGAAAATGGAATAGGGTGTCCATAATGAATTAACACTCATACATTTGACATGCATTTATTTATACTATATTCTAATATGTTTTCTCCAACTAATCACTTTTTTAATCTAATTTATGCACTCATATGATGTAATTTTAGTGTGTAAGTATATAACTGAAATCAACTTATTAATTTATTTTCTTTCATTATGTTATTTTACATTTTACTATTAAGAAATAAAAAAAAATTAACAAATTTGTAAGCTCTTAAACCTTTTTGAAGAAACAAAACCCATATTATGGCTCTCAAAAGCCTCTAATTTACTGTCTACAAATATAAAATATGCGATATTCGAAAATAATTTTGTTGTCGCTTTATGTGCAAGACCGGTATTTCTTCACACTTTTGTGATCAAAGCTATCAAACTCCACATAAAAACATACTTTTCACTTGCGTGGAATTGTTGTGAAACTGTGGTGGAATTTTTTCGGATTTATTTAATAGACATGACCATTTCAAAATGTAGCGAAAAAGTAACATTTTAATATGTTATGATTGTAGATTTCTATAGACTGTAAAAAAATTTTTGCATTTTAAAGTTTTTATTATAGTTTTTGGACTACAAACATAGAGCGAAATTTCTTCGCTCTTGTGAACAAAATACTGGGCTTAATTTTCAAATTTTATGTAATTTTTTATTGCATATATGAAATGAAATTAAAATTTAAGACACTAGAGAATCTAGTGTCTTTACACGTAATAAAATAATAGGAAGCAATTGTGAAAATGATGTTAATTGCGCGTGAAGATAATCAATTACAGTATTGACTAACTATCCATGAGTGATACCCGTGTAGTGGGTATCGAGTATTTGTCTTTTTTTTTTTGGATACTCGATACTCAAAACTACTACTCGATATTTTCAGCGTTGCATTTTGAACAGACGAAATATATAAAAATGTGACTGCGCTAAAATATTCACCACAAAAATGTGACTCCGCTAAAAGATTTACCACAAAAATGTGACTCCGCTAAAATATTTATCACAAAACTACAACTCTGCTAAATCAAAAGTAAAATATTTAAAAGTATATGTTAAAAAATTATGACAATCGCAATGAATAGTTGCTGAAAAAGTTTAAAAATATGTTTATAAATTTAAATATTAAATTAACATAAACATTTTCAAAGAATTTTACTATAGAATTTTAAACAATTTCAAATTTAAAAACCGTTAAAAGTATCGAGTAGTATCGAGTATCCAAATCAAAAATATCGAGTATTGAAAAGTAACCGAATTTACCAGCACTATGTAGTACATCTATACTAACTACGACATCTCCTCTTGTTTGTCTTGTTGTCTTCCACGCTATAAGTGCGTTTATCAGCAGAGTTTTTGTAACAAAATAAATAACTGAAAAATTAGTTCAAAATCATTTTAGTACTCAAAAATATAACTAAAACTTTTGCTGAAAACGGAATTTCAGAACAAATTACTGAGAAGATGTTTTACTAGTTTTTCTACTAACATATTTTTTTGGGTGGCCCTAAAGTACGTTTAATAGTAAATTAAGGGACCGTAACGGTTATGACTTTCATCATAAAAGTCTGATAAAAAATTATTTTTTGACTTATTTTTTTGAGCTAAAATAAAAGTTTATGACTTTTATAATGAGTTTTCAACGTTGATAATTACCCACGTTGCAAGTTAACGTGCATACGAAACGTAATATGTAAGTTTTCGTCTCAAACACTTTTTCAATAGAATTGCTAGAAAAACATTGGACTAAGTGCATTGAAGTTTCAGGAGATTATATTGAAAAATAAAATAATTTTAAAAATGTAGCTCTTGTTTTTGATTGTTAGGCTAAGAACATTTCGAACTACCCTCGTATATTTAGGGGTATCTGTTATTATCATATGTGTATATTAATTTCCTTGAGTGTAAATATATGATACAACTTCAAATCGGACTTTGTAAATTGTAATAATCTCTATATATTTTC
Source organism: Leucophora obtusa (assembly GCA_949987735.1). Taxonomy (NCBI): domain Eukaryota; kingdom Metazoa; phylum Arthropoda; class Insecta; order Diptera; family Anthomyiidae; genus Leucophora; species Leucophora obtusa. The sequence continues at coordinate 32,113,300 of OX465299.1, read as the reverse complement.
TAGACAATACTGGAAATTCTTCACCAGCTGCATCTGTAGCCTCAGCTGATATTGCTGCAGAATTTGCTGCATTAACTGTTGAGGAACAGGAAAGACAGAGAGCTGAATGGAGTCAAGTGAGTTTAGCATTTTTTGATAGTATTTCCTAAAAATTTTAATTGATTTTATTATTTTTAGGAACTTGCCCGTGTTGAAGAAGAAATCAATACTTTACGCACCGTATTGGCTTCAAAAACACGTCATGCATCTGATTTAAAACGTAAATTGGGTATTACAGTATGGAAAGAAATTACTGATGATATGAATCAGGGTATTAAAAATGTAAAAGAAAGTTCAGTGTAAGTTTGGGAACAAGATACATTGAAGAAATTTGCAGCTATGTGAATTCCATAATTAATTTTCTTTAAATTATAATTTTTTATGATTTGTAAATATATTATATTTTTGTTTTTTAAATTTTTTTTAAGTTTTCAAAGTGTTGAACAGTCTGTTGGTAATTTTTCAAAAGCTGTACATGAAGCTCCCATGTAAGTAATTGTGTTAAAATCAATTTGCATTAAAATAAAAAAAAAATAAATCAAAATTAACTAACAAATTACATATTTCACAAATTTTAACACAATAACTTAAATATACATTGATACTCGTTGCAGAAATCGATTGATCTCTCACAAGGCTTTAATCTTAAAGAAAGTATTTATTTAATATAGAATTGACATTTATAGCCATGCAAATCATGGTATGACGTTAGCTTTATTTTCTATTCATAGTTGATACATGGCAACCAACTATGTATTATTAAGTGAAAGTGAAAAAAATCATAAATAAAACCAAATTTAATTGCAAAAGTCGCATACGAGTATCAACTAAAACGTCAACGCTTTAAACCACATTTATTGAAAATAACCCTAAAGTACAAAAACTAACCAAACTAATTTAAGTTTTATATATTATTTATTAAAATATCTGCAGAATTATTTAGTAAAACTATTTACGGTGGGTCTCATACTGTAGGGTTAACTTTAACTTAACCATTAAACAAAAAAAAAAAAACAATGCCAAAAAATCGTATACAAACCAGACCTGGGGATTGATCATTACATTTTGTAATTACACATGCAATGACACAATTACCTAGTGTATTCAAATGCAATAAAAAATGACATAAAATGTACGAATTGTGGGCGCTGTGGTGTAATGGTTAGCGCGGTGGTCTGTTACACGTGAGGTTGCGGGTTCGAGCCCCAACCAAGGCAACATCAATTTATGAAAAATAGTAATACATATGTATGAGTTTTTTCTATCCCTCATACATATCGCAGCATCCTCCTTCGGTGTTCCCATAGCACTTAACCCCACCGAAGTAAAATAATATAACAGGGCTATGAACTAAAAAGCTTCAACAAAGTTCGCCAACTCACCATCAGATGGCGCGCAACAACCATTCTCAAATTCAACATCTCGCGCAATTAGAGTGTTGCCATATTTGAAGCCCTTCATCTTTCTCTTCTTCTCTTTCCCCTTTCCAAAGGAAGCAACACGTTAATTAATAGGAAGAATTTCCTGAGTGTTGCTTCTCTTTATAAAAAAAAAAAAAATTACACACAAAGCAAGAACAAAATTATTTTCGTTGTTGTTGCTTTGTGTGTTATTGTATGTATGTAATTGTAATTGAAAAATGTCAATGACAATTACATTTTTTTGGGGAAAATAAATAATGACAAAAAGCGCGAGTTAGGGATCAACCCAACATGACGTATTCTTGTTATGCCTGGTCACGCCTACCCGCCTATCCTGGCCAATTTCGTTTTGCAAAATTTTAACAAAAAACATTTTCTAATTCTAAATATAATTAAAAATTGTAATTGAAATCATTTTCACTTTCAATTACAATTACATGTAATTCGTAATTTCAATTAAAAATGTAATTGACATTTTTTATTTCAATTACATTTATTTGTAATTGAAAATTTTCATTTAAAAATAATTGTAATTGAAATCTCCCCGGTCTGATACAAAAAAAATTAAAAACACAAATTGTTGGGTTAGTTAACTCTAAAACCTTCAGTAGAGGCCCACTGTTAAAGTTTATTTTTTCTTATTTACTAATTTCTTTTTATTCTCCTTCCAGTTTTCAACGTACTGAATCTGTTTTGAAAACGACCGGTGAGAAAACAGCTTCCGTTTTTGGTAGCATCACTGGTAGCATTTCATCGAAATTTTCGCAAATGAAAAATTCCGAATCAATGAGATCTATAGAAGAGAAAGTTGGCTCAGCCTATGAGAATGTTAAAGTAAGCTATGAACACAACAATTTTATGTGCCAATCTCATGCGGTAACTACTACTTTATGTTTAAAAATCTTTCTTCTTTCTAACTTTCAAAAAAAAAAAAAAAAAAAATCTCGTCAGAAACGTAACGCAGTTCAAAAGAACAATAGCAATTATGCGCGTAATTTCAAGCAATAAATACCTATCAGTGCGTAGATACCTACCGTGTAATCTAACAAAACCAATAGGTATCTAAGCACTGATAGATTGTTATCTAGTGCTTGAAATTTCTCACACTTTTTAAGCAATAGATTATTTTACTTTTTATATAAGCTGTGTTTTCGACTTAACTATATCCGTTAACTCAGAAAAAAACTCGAAAGTACACGAAAACATGTTTGAGACGAAAACTAGCACATTACTTTTCGTATGCACGTTAACTTGTAACATGGATAATTATCAACGTTGAGATCTCAACGTTTGTAAATTTTCGCATCTAATTAACTTGCTGGCATAAGTTCGATTATACCGAATCTATTATAAACATTAACTGTATTATTTATATGTATATATTATTTTATACATTAATCGGTTAAATGTAGATTTGCTTTAAATATTTAACGTTGATAGGTGTGAGCGAAAATACAGCTATAATTTAAAATACACATTTTTGGAATACCTACACTAAAAATTATATAAGTGTTGACACTTTAATAGCGTATTTACATTGATTTTATAATCTCACAGATTATGATTTTATACTGAATTTAGACTGAGCCAAAACCAACAAGCTTTTGTACAAAACTAGTTTTTGCTTGTTTTTTATATATGCGTTTATACGACTCTATTTGCCGACGTTGGCAAAGCGTTGATAGTACAAAAAATACAATACTTTAAAAATGGAAAAGTAGTATTTTGCCCATACTATAATAAAAAAAAAATTAATTTCTTTTACTACTCAAAGTCATAAAGGAATTATATTTCCAGTATTTTAAATTTTAAGATATCAGTATGAATGAATGAAAGTTTGGGATGAAACAATTGCAATAACTCTTTAACACAAATAACAAACACTATTTTGCATTTTATTTGCGCACTTAAAACTTACGAAGAATGTATTCCAAGGTTAATAGTTCGATTGTAATAATATGTTGCAGAAAATAAAAATCTAAGAACTAGAAAACCATTTAAGTTGCGTTTACACTTGCATCGAAATCCCGAGATTTCAATATTCACCACTCTGAAAAACAATGAAGGAAATCATATGAGTGTTGAATTCTGAAAAAAGCATACACTTGCATCGGAATCTCGAGATTTTGATATACACCATTGTGAAAAACAGTGAAGAAAAGCATATAAACCTTAAATTTTTTGAGAACTTATTAATTAGAACCAACTATGTCCGCTTTATTCAAAATTAAGCATCTATATGCTTTCCTTAATTGTTTTTTTGGGAGTGGTGAATATCAAAATCCCGGAAGAGGGTGATTTAATAGAGGTTGGAAGAGTTGGCACGCCTTCTAATTACATGCTCGTTGCTGTATGTGTATATTCTGGTATGTGAATTTACTTTCAATCGTAATTGAAACGGTTATAATTTGTTAAAGAGTAAGCATAATCAATTGGAACTAATATTAATAAAGATTTTTGAATTTATGAATTACCATATTGTATAAAATAAAAAAATTTGCGGAACGTTTAAATAGAAAATTTTAATTTTGATCAAGAGCGAAATCCAAATTACAAAAATTATGAAAAATATAAAAACAAAATATTAGGCAAAAAAAAAAACAGCTAAATTGAAAACGGAATTGATTTTTTTTTTAACTGGTTTATAAAAAAGAATGGAAATGTCATTTCAGTGGTGTCATAGAACTTTTAATATATTATCAATAAATTTTAAAAAATTTAATAAAAACACAATAAGGGTTTTCACAAGGGGTGTACTATTTGTTGTATCGTCCTAACAAAAAACAGAGTTGTTAAAAATTAAATTGAAAAAACTAGAACGGGTTATAGCCAACCATTCACCCAAAATAACGATAATAATAATTTGTTCTCTTTGGAAGAATTAAAAAATCTTACCTTTGAATTAATTTCAAATTTAAAAAAATGCAGGTCTCGTGAAGAGCAATTCGAGGTTGTTACAAACCTTGCATGCAAATTTTTGTACCAATGAACAGCAACATAACGTTATTACAATGGAATGCTCGTAGCATTCGCACTAAAAAAGACGAATTATTCCATTTCTTGGAAAAAACCAATATTGACATTTATTTACTTTGTGAAACCTGGCTAAATAAAAAAATTACAATAAAACATCAGAACTTCTACTGCTACAGATACGATCGACAACGTGGTGGAGGAGGTGGAGTAGCTATTTTAATTAAAAAACACATTCAGCACCAACTTATACCTCCTATTAACACAGAACTGATTGAAAACATAGGTATTAAGGTAAAATCTGGTAATGACTTTATAAATATTTATTCTTGCTATTATCCTGGTGGGTCAACAAACAGGGACCCTAGAAGAAAACAAACATTTGCGTCAGATATTCGTAAACTAACGAGCTCAAATAAATACATATTAGGAGGAGATTTTAACTGCAGACATAGTTATTGGGGATGTCAAAGAAGTAATGGCTGGGGTAACATATTATATGAGAAACTCCAACTAAACCAAACTCAAATAGTATTTCCCCACGAATATACTTATATTCCGGCTGATCCAAGTAAACAACCGTCAACTCTAGATTTTTTTCTAACTAATATATCTCAAAATATGTCCGCAGTAAAAGTTATAAATGACTTGAGTTCTGATCACCTACCAATCATTAGTACAGTTAATTTAAATTATGAAATGGTAGACAATTTATGCTACGCTTTCAGCAAGGCAAACTGGCCGCATTTTATGAAATTCATAAACAGGAATCTTCCTGTGGCGGATAGCGTTAATGAAATAAACAACAGCTCTCAAATTGACAACATGATAAATGTTTTCAATAATGTAGTAAAAATGGGAATAGATGAAAGTGTGCCCAAACGTAGAATTGCACCAACCTCTAAACCCTTACCAAACAACATAAAAATTATGATACAATTAAGGAACGTATTTAAAAGGAACTGGAAGCGTTACAGAGATGTTAATGATCGTCGAGCTATGACACGTTTAAATAAAAATATTACGAATGAAATAAACCACTTCAGAAACCAAACTTGGAATAACATGTTGTCCAATTTGGACAAAGCATCTTCCCCTTTTTGGAAAGTTTCAAAAATGTTAAAGAAGAAATCTAGCAATATTCCAATTTTAAAACACAACAATGTAGTATGTTTCACCCGGCAAGAAAAGGCTGAAATTTTGGCTCACAACTTTAATTTGAACCACTGTATTTCATCAAATTTAAGTGATACTACTACGATTACTGAGGTTAATGGTGTTGCAAACCTTATTCGTAATATTAACCCAATCCCACAAAACTGTTACTTCACTACTACTGAAAAAGTTGGTGCAATTATAAAAAAATTGAAAAACAAAAAAACTCCAGGTTTAGACGGTATTAATAATAAATGTCTAAAAAATTTGCCTAATAAAGGTATCAACTATCTAACGAACATCTTTAATGCTTGCCTTAAATTATGCTACTTTCCTAGTGATTGGAAAATCTCAAAAACCATACCAATACTCAAGCCAAATAAACCTCCTGATTCTCCACTTTCTTATAGGCCAATAAGTCTGCTCTCTTCTATAAGTAAAATCTTGGAAAAAATTATTAAGGAAAAGCTTATTAATTTTATCGATGCAAACAATATACTTCCATCGCAACAATTCGGGTTCAGAAGTGAACATAATACGTCTCAACCCCTACTAAAAATCAGAAAATTAGTTAAAAATAATTTTCAAAACGGCAAATCAACTGGAATGATATTGCTAGACATAAAAGCTGCGTTTGACTCCGTTTGGCATAATGGACTTATTTTTAAATTGAAAAAATTCAACTTTCCAATTGAACTCATAAAAATTATTCAAAACTTTCTTCAAAATAGATCGTTCAGCGTTTACTTGGGTAAAACCTGTTCACAACAAGTTAATATCATTGCAGGATGTCCACAAGGTTCTTGCCTGTCGCCAGTTCTTTACAACATCTTTACTGCTGACATTCCAACATTTTCCAATTGCATTACGTCTATATTTGCAGATGATACATCAATTCTTAGTTCTGATGTTTATTCAGCTGATATTATTACAAACTTGCAGTCTGCTCTTACTGGGTTGAGTAATTATTTTGATAAATGGAAGATTTTGGTTAACCCTGAAAAAACGCAGGCTATTTATTTTACAAGAAAACGTAAGTCTTGTTTTATACCCCAGACTTTACCTCGTTTCATGAACCATGATATTCCATGGGAAAACAACGTCAAATACTTGGGCGTTATGCTTGATACCAAGCTTAATTTTAATAATCATATTCCCTATGTAGTGGACAAAATTAACAAAATTATTAGAATAATGTACCCAATTATAAACAGAAAGTCGGAAATGAACATAGACAATAAAAAACTGATCATCAAATCTATATTCCACCCCATAATGTTTTACTGTGCTCCAGTTTGGTACACGTCTGCAAAATGTCATATAAAAAAACTCCAAGTAGCACAAAATAAGCTACTTAAAATGATATTTAAACTACCATGGCACTATTCCACCCGACGCCTACATAGTCTCGCTGGCTTCGAACTCGTTCTGGATAAAATCGAAAGATTGACTCTAAATTTTAATGGAAGATGCCAACTCTCACAACATGTACATATCAATGAACTCATCTCATCATAATTTTATCTACTTTATTTTTTTTCTCATTTTTATCTTATACCTCTGCTTCATAAAGGTTTTTGTAAATTTTTTTCCTTCCGTTTAATAATAATGTACATAAATTTCATAAATTAAAAAAATATATTTATATATCTAAGTAGAAAAGGAACGAAGTTCCTAAACTCTTTGCTTCTAAGTCAAATGTAAATAATATAAATATTATAAGAAATAAATTGAAATTGAAATTGAATTAAATTGAAAAAATACAACATTTGAGAATAGCACGATACAACATTTTTACGTATGTTTAGTGTCCTATGTTTGAGTGTACTAACCGATAGAAAACTGAATAGAAAATCGTTGTTAAACACAAATAAAAATTTTAACAACTCTGTTTTTTGTTAGGACGATACAACGATACAACAGATAGCACACCCCTTATGAACAACCTAAATATGTACATAAATATATAACACTTAAAAATGTTTGTTAAAATTTATAGAAGCAAATATCGGAAACTTCCGTTTAAATATTTCCGAACAAAAAAAAGAAAAAAATTTCTAAATTTTCTTTACGGAAATTTCCGATTATTGAATTCTGTAAATCCAATCTACGGATTTAATGAGGAAATTTCCGATCAGACTATAATTTTATTCTTAAAATAACAAATTTTGACGGCCAATTTTTACAGTTATGAATTTGTTATACGTATTTATTAAATTTTCTGACATATAAAGTGTTATGACGTCATTGTAATGCAATTTCCATTTTTTATGATATTTATCGTCATAATCAGCCATTATCTTGTTTAAACAAGAATATATCTGCAATTTAAATACCTTACCTGTAAATACCGACCCAGGTAGAAAAATAGAAATGGAAAATACAAACGGCACAATGTCGGCCTGGTATTGGAGACGGTAGTACATGTACTGGCAATGCGTCGGATTTTTAACTTTCACTGCACTGGCATGTTGTCGAAATGATAACACCAATAAACGCTTGGCCGTAGTTATTTCGCAACGTTGGCGCAGGCTTGGGATTTTATTTTTTTGGTATTATCCTGTCCTTTTAGTGTATGTACATCACAGATTTGTAATGCATTCATAATTGTGTAATATATGTAAAAATACGTAAAATTTTTAAAATTGTTAATTTTAATAAATTAAAAAAGCTCTTTAATTTTTAGAAAACAGTACTGGCAAAGCACGTTTTAAGTAGTACCGGCATTTCGTAAAAAACAGTGCTCTCCCAGTACAATTTTTGTTGTAACGTCGGAAATTTCTACCTGGGGAGTTCTTGAGATAATCATAATCGTATAGATTATAAACGCAATGTGATTGGGGTGTTAGAATTATTTTAAATACACTAAGAATCCTTTTCATAACGAAAACTTTTATACTCTCTACATAAAGAGCGCATAACATTTCCTAAAGACTATCTATCCCCTAAATTCATAAACGCTTTGTAAAATTGTAGGAGGTTTATTGAACAAATTTTTTATGAAATTGTTTTGTAAACCTCCTATAAATTTCCTAAGCGTTTATGAATTGAGGGGTAAGACTCTAGCTTTATTTTGTATTGACGAACAATTTATGAATTTTGTTATGGAGAAGTAAAGTGTATGAAGAGTTCTGTCAATTACATTGATGTCAATAATAGTTCAATACAGAATAATGTCATACGGTCTTAACGGAATTTGATGTGTAACCTACTCCGTAGGTTATTTATTGATGGAGGGTTAGGTAGAAAGCATGGTTTTTATTATTTCTTCCCACCATTTATAACTTCACAATTGAAATTTTTCTTCTTCTTTAGGGAAAAGTATCCACTTCACGTTCTGGTTCCGTAAGCAGTTTTCCAGATGAACTTAATGAACATAATTCCTCTGGCTTAAATTCTCCTTAAAACTCTAAAGGCTTATAAACAAATGAAAAGTTCTGTAAAAACTATATAGGTTTAATAAATTTCAAAAATTCTATTCTACAAAAAAAAGAGCATAATTTCGTAAAAAAAACAACAAAACATTGAACGCACGCAGGCGCGCATTATGCCTTTTGCAAAAAAGCAAAAGAAATGTTGCAGGAAATCTGAAGTATGATTTAAATGATGGATGAAACTACAAGCTGCACTAACAATTTGCAAATATATTCGACAACTATTACTACATCTAACTACATACTACATTTATATTAAAAATTAAAGAAAAATATAAGAAAACAAACTATTTGGCATATTATATCACTAATTTAATACTTATATTTATACTGATTAAAACTTATAGGCTGGATTGTGAACTAGCTAAAGTTACCATAAGCTAACAAATTAAAATAAGAGTTATTACTAAACATAATATTTTAATTGAACTTATTTTGGCTATTTCGCAATTCAACCATATTTTTTGTCTTTTTTAAGAAAATTTTGAAAATAAATACACAAAATTGTTTAATAATCTTTAATTGAAATTTTCAATACATTACTTATTGTAGTTTAAACTTTGAAAATAATTTGGTCCTACAAGTTTATTCAAAGGGAAAAGTTCCTTTCGAATTTGGCAATTTCTTAAATCTAAGTTGTTTTATAGAATTCGAAATTTGTAAAGAATACAAATTAATGTTTTTTTTCAAGATTTCGGAACATAAATCATTTTGTTTTGATGAATTTATGTACCTACATTTTAAGGACCAGTTTTCATCTCCACATATTTTTCTACTCTCTTTTAGTTTATAAAATCAGTTAGTTCATTCCATTTATTTATGATTGTGATACAAAAAACACCATCAAATTTTTTAAATGTTATACAATTTTGTAGTCAACATTTTTGATTCGCCCCTTTAAATTGCCTTTAAAAGTAAAAATATAAATAAATCATACAATAAAATTATGAGCATGCTAATAATTAATATTATTACAATAAATGTCTATTTCTTTAAACAATAAAATTTAAATCTATTTATATGGAAAAAATGTATTTTATTTTAAACGCAATTTTTTTAATAAGATATTTCTTGAAAAATTAAGCCTTAAAAATTACTGCAATTAATTTTTTCTTTTGACTATTATTTTATTAAAAGAAAACAGAATCAATTTTAAAATTTATCGAATAATATGTCAACTGTTTAAAAGTTACTTGTCAACAACTTATGTTTCAGTTTGGCTGCGCGTTTACATTGCATCGAAATCTTTGATATTCAGCACTCTGAACAAAGAATGAAGAAAAGCTTACGAATGTTCAATTTTGATTAAAGCACACATACACTTATCTGATCATTTATAAATTCATTACCATAATGAATAAAAGAGGCAATAACGTTTATTACTAGGCTGTATACTAAGCTTTAGTAATAAATAACGATAATTGTATATTTATGCAAACACAAGTAAAGCCGAGCACAGACGGTAAATAAATTGATTTCCATTTTATTGATATTTTCACATACCCTTTCAGTGTTATTATAAAAATCTAAATCAAATTAAAATTGAACAATATTTTCCTTCCTATAAATAAATTGCAAAATTTAGAAGATTTTAAAATAACACACATTTACAGTGATTGTTTTTTAATTTTGCAAAAATTTATCAAAAATATTGAAAATGTGTGGCGCACTTAACAATAATTGTAAAAATGGGTCGTTCGAAAAATTGTAGTGAAGAGGAAAAAAGGCTGATTAAACTACCCACATCCAAGGTAATAGCCAACGGAAAATTGCTCATATTCTTGGAAGATCACAATATATGCTTAAAAATGCTCTCCAATCTCCACAATAGAAATTAAAAAAGGTCTGAGTGCAGTTAAGAGGTCCAAATGCTGAACAACATACAGAGAACAAAAAAATTATTGGCGGAAGTGTTAAGAAATGGTGAGTCTAAGATAAATTTAATCGGACCTGATGGGAGAAGATTGGTAAGTCGTCAAAAACAAAAAAAGTACACTACAAAGACCATAAGGCATGGTGGTATGGCTTTGTTCCAATATTTTGGGTCAAGGAAAATATGGATAGACATCTCTATATCCTTAATGATGTTATGCCACCATATGTCGCGTGGAAAATGTCTGAAGTGGTTACTGTGACCCAAGTATATGTCTACACTCATAGAAAGAAATCTGTAAAAATTGCAGAAAAAACAACTAAAAATTAGTTAAATTATCAAATTTTTTTTTGTTAAATACTAGTTAAATAAGAACAGCAAAAATAAAACTGTTAAATTTACGGAATTTTAGTTATATTTATATAAAATTGCAGAAATTGTAACTCGATTCTTGCAAATATTGTTAAAACTATAATTCTGTATAAAAATTCTACTTTTTAATTTATTTTTATCCTAAACCTTGTACACTACACATAAAAATTCAAAAAGTAAGATTTTTGCTAAAACTCGAATCGAGTTACGCGGTAACCCCAGAATTATATTTTTAACAATATTTTCAAGATTTGCGAATTCAAAAATTTACTTTTCGAATCGAGTTACACGGTTACCCCCAGTTATATCTACAACATTTTTGTTATTATTAAGCTAAATTTAGTTGAAAGCAAATAGCAGTCTATCCTGTTAAATCGACAGAAATATTTGTTAAAAAAATTGTAAACTGCTGTATATTAGACTCGATTTGTATTTGCATTTTAAAAAAATCGAAAAAAAACTTCAAAATTTTAAACTTCTTCGTGATTTTTTACGCTACTAATTATGTAGCAAAATTTTTTGCTGATTTTAGCAGGTTAATTTGTTATTCTCTATTAACAAAAATTTATCTCATACCTAAAATTCTGTATATTTAACAGTTGCATTTTTGGTGTTCCTATCTTACTAATATATAGCAAAAATAATCTGCTAATTCAGCAGTTTTTTTCTGCAGCATCATTTTTAACTAATTTTTAGTAGTTTTAACTAAATTTTTTACATACTTTTTTTCTATTATGTAAGATTGTAAAAGAGTTGTTTAGATAGGAAAATATTTGCTTGATGGAGTGGCCTTCTCAATCACCGGATCTAAATCCAGTTAAGAACCTCTCAAAGCTAAAAATAAAGATTTGTGGACAATAGTACAAGAAGCTTGGCACTCGATTCCATCACAAACATGTAAAGAACTTGTTGAGTCTGTGCCTATGCTTGACACTTATAAAAAACAAGTGGGTTTCAACAAAATATTAATAAATCCGCTCTCTTTATAAGATTTTTTTAAGTAAAACTTATTTTTTTTCAATTGAACCCATAAATATGCTCGACAAATATTACTGAAATTTTATGTTTTTCAATACAATATTCCCTTCCTTTTCTTGTTATATGTTAATATCAGACCTGTATAAAAGTTTATTTAAAATATATTTTTGAAATAACCACTTATTAATATTTGTAAATTTGAAATAGCAGTATTGTTTTATTTACTAAAATACGCACATAAGTAAGAAAATGTTAATATTTCAGCTTTGAAATATTAATAATATTTTATTTACTTCAAATGATTTTTATTTATTTCAAATAATTTGAAGTAAATAAATATTAATATTTCAAAGCTCAAATATAAATATTTTGTTAATATTAATATTTCAAAGCTGAAATATAAATATTTTGAAATAAATGAAATATGTAGTTAAGTAAACTACTTAGCTACATTTTTGAAATATTTTGAAATATTTCAAATATTTGAAATATTTGGAATATTTGAAATATTTGTAATATTTGAAATATTTGTAATATTTGAAATACACTGAACATTCTATAAATGCCACCTACCCAGTAAACATGGCAATACGAATACGATTCCCCAATCGTATTGCCTGGAAGAAAAATTTTATTGCGGAAAGTATCATCTTCGTATTGCGGAAGATACCCCATTTGGTAGAAAACGTGTCCCGAAAGCAATACTTCCACGCAATACAATAGCAATTCTTCTGGAAGATAAATAGGCGATATTGCTTTATTTGCGTATAGAAGATATAAAAAAGTATTTAAATATCGCCGATATATCTTCTGGAAGATAAGAAAAAGATATCGTAAGAATACCACCCAAATGATACAAATACGGTTTCATATATGTATATTTTTTAATTTTTTATTAAAAACAAATATACTTCAAATTTACATATAATTATTTATCTTACATTACACGTATTTTGGACTTTCATTAGACTTCCGTGGATTTAAATTCATGTTAACATCAGTTATTTTCTGTAAAAATATCGTTTCAAATATACATATATATATAAATAGATAAATAAAATTCAATTTATCTTACCTTAATTTTGCAATCTTATTTATGTACTTATCCCAAAATTATCTGTTTGTAATTTTTTTTTTCAAATTTTGTCTGAATTATTGCCCTCTTTTAATAAAAGGCAAATGTATTTTTGACATTTTTTTCGATATCGCCGATATATGTTCCAACTGATAAAAGGAAGATATATTCAAAATACTACTTTGATTGTCTTCAAAGTGATAAATTAATGATATTTCCGTAATATCGTTTGGAAGATATATCTTCCAAATGCTTATTGGGTACAGGAATCATATTTTTTTTAAAGAAAACACATATAAAATATATGGGCACTTTTAAAACTTCGGAATAGCTATATTTTGCCTTAGATTTGGGTAGAAATTCACAAAAAAATAATTAAAATTTTGGGTTTAATTTTCTAATTCTGGCTCTGAGCCATGATTTTGGCTAGCTTTTTTAAAATACAAATAACATAAATTAGAAAAAAAAAATTTTCGCGATTTTTTATTTTACAAACTAAGCACCAACTTTGGGGAATATGAATTTAAAAAACCTGACTTAAAAATTGCAAAATAATGGCGGAAAATTGCAAAAAAAAGCTTGATGATACAAAAAATTAATTAGAAGACTTAATCAGCGATTTATATTCTGCAAACAAATATACTGATGCAAAAACTGTCCTTTTTGGAAATTTTATTTGTCGCGATGCTAAGCACTAATCGTTGGTGTGTGAAATTGGTACTATTGTCCCTAGATTATGAATTTAAAAAAGCCACCCTTAAGGGGGGTAAATACTGTAACAACAGATTTTTTAGGGCATATTTAAACGGTTGTCAAAAATTCAAATAACAATTTTTACTATACTATTTTTTTAATTTAAAATACATATATGTTATTGTAGTATTTTCAAAAAATATTAGTTTTAAATTTCTCCAACCAAAATCGCCAGGGTTGTCACTTCATTAGCCTTTTTTAAAAAAGGAAAAATCGGCTGACACTGCTTAGCCTTCATTAATTATTGGAAAATAATACTGTAAAGTGATTCTTAACACCAGATAAACTCCCTAGTCCTTGTCGTGGCCTGATTTTTATTTAAAATTTTTTTAGCAAAGTCGCCACACAAACTTGAAAATTCCAAAAAAGGTAAGAAAAAACAATTTTACTTGGGAATATAAAATTTATTTGACTGAAATTCAAAAAAAGGGCAACGATAAGGACTACTGTTTTTTGTTGACTACGAAAGAAAAAAACCGGATCAAAATCGGTTGACCCACCTTGGCTGTACAGTGGCAGCCGATTTTGAACTCATGGTTGTGAAAACAACGCGTTTGAAGTCTAAAGTTAATTTTAAGCTAAGAAAACAGCAAAATTTCAAAAAATTGTGAATGAAGAAAAGTTATATCTCCTAGCTTACTACATGTCCACCAAATTTGGGACGTATCGGTTAATGGTTATTTGATATATTATACCTAATAGTCTTAAAAACGATGATAGGTATATTATTATACATAATGCTACTCATATTATTTTGTAAAAATGCTATAATTTTGTAAATTTTTTAATTTATTTCGTATTTTTTCCCCATTTTTATATATATTAAGGGTTTTCACAAGGGGTGTGCTATTTGTTGTATCGTTCTATCAAAAAACAGAGTTGTTAAAAATTAAATTGAAAAAATACAACATTTTAACGTATGTTTAGTGTCCTATGTTTGAGTGTGCTAACAGATAGAAAACTGAATAGAAAATCGTTGTTAAACACAAATAAAAATTTTAACAACTCTGTTTTTTGTTAGGACGATACAACAGATAGCACACCCCTTATGAACAACCTAATTGATTACTTTTATAACTTATATTAAGCCATCTGCGCCTGCCCCATATGACGTGTCTTCAACATCCATCAAGGAATCGTCATTGGCTTTTCTCTTAAAACGGCGTGCAATTCTTACATCTTTTGATGTAGTTTTTATCTTTTTATTCTGCCCTCTTATAATATTACGATTTCTAATAAAAACAAGTTAATAAAAATGCAAACAAAAAGTGTTACACAAAAATTTACCACATAGAGTATTTTGGGACTAAAACATATTTTACAAAAAAAAACATTTAAAAAATTAATTTCTTCGAATTTTTTATTGAAATTTTCGAAGCATATAATAATTTTCCAACCAAATAAAATATAAAAAAAAAAAATTCGAAAACAAAATTTTTCCTAGAGTCGATACCCCCCTTAAAAAACTTCAAAATAATCGCGGAACGCGAAAAAAGCCTTTATGGTACAAAAAATGAATTAAAAAACTTAATCAGCGTTTTACATTCTGCAAACAAATATATTGATTCAAAAATTTTCGCTTTTGCAAATTTTGTTTTTCGCAATTTTTCGCATTTCGCGATTATTTTGCAGGTTTTTAAGTGTGGTTTTTTAAATTCGTAATCTGGAGGTTGTAATACCATAAACAAAGTTCAAACAACAAAGTTTGGTGCTTAGTTGGCAAAAAAATCGCGATAAAGAATTTTTGATCATTATATTCGTTTGCAGAATGTCAATCGCTGATTGTATGTTTTAATTAATTTTATCTACCATAAAGTGTTTTTTTCGCGTTCCGCAATTATTTTGCAATTTTTTAAGTGTGGTTTTTTTTAAATTCATAATCAATGGACTATAATACAAATTTCATACAACAAAGTTTGGTGCTTAGTTAAAAAAAAAATCCCGACATAAAATTTGCAAAAAGGAAAGTTTTTGCATCAGTATATTTGTTTGCAGAATAAAAATCGCTGATTAAGGCTTCTAATTAATTTTTTGTATCATAAAGCCTTTTTTCGCGTTCCGCCATCATTTTGCAATTTTTAAGTCTGGATTTTTAAATTCATATTCCCAAAAGTTTGGTGCTTAGTTTGTAAAACAAAAAATCGCGATTTTTTTTTTTTCTAACTTACGTTATTTGTATTTTAATAAAGCTAGTCAAAATTATGGCGCAGAGCCAGAATTAGAATATTAAACCCAAAATTTTAATTATTTTTTTGTGAATCTCTACCAAAATCTAAAGGCACATCTACACGAGAGAAAAAACTTCTAGAGATAGAGAAAAAAATACCTCTAATTAGCTCTACTGTGAAAGATTTAAGCTATTTATAGGTGTTTTTTGCTCTATCTCTAGCAATTTTCTCTCTCGTGTAGATGTGCCTTAAGGCCAAATATAGCTATTCCGAGGTTTTAGAAGTGCCCACATATTTTAAATGTGTTTTCTTAAAAAAAAATTATTCCTGTAGGTGGCATTTATAGAATGTTCAGTGTATTTCAAATATTTCAAATATTTCAAATATTTCAAATATTCCAAATATTTCCAATATTTCAAATATTCCAAATATTTCAAACATTTCAAAATATTTCAAAAATGTAGCTAAGTATTTTACTTAACTACATATTTCATTTATTTTAAAATATTTATATTTCAGATTTAAAATATTAATATTAACAAAATATTTATATTTCAGCTTTGAAATATTAATATTTATTTACTTACTCCAAATTATTTGAAATAAATAAAAAAATATTAATATTTCAAATCTCAAATATAAATATTTGTTTACTTAAAAACCTTTTTAAGTAAGTAATAAAATACTTATACTTGAACTTTCAAAAATAATTACGAAAAATATTTCAAATTGTTAATTTAAGTAAATATTTTTAAGTAACTATACAGCTTTGGTTAATATTTATTATGTATTATTAAAGCTTAGTAATAAACATAATTACCTTTTTTCTAGGCTTTGTTTTATTTTTTGTTAAATGAATTTATATAATAAATAGGTGCTTACTAATTGCACCTATTTATTTGATCGTAACTAGTTATAATATATACATTAAGTGTGTTTGTGCGGCAAGCTGTCAACGTTGGTTTATGTCATTCCCATACAAATTTGACATTAGAAACTTTGAGAATTAACACTAAACGTTGACTAATGTCAAATTTATATGGGAATGACATAAACCAACATTGATAGCTTGCCGCACAAACACAGCTATTCTCTAAAAATTTTACGGTTATACGCTTATCTTCAGTATTTTTCAAAGTGGTGATTCGGGATTTTGGTGCAAATGTTAATTCAACTTAAAAACAATACAATTTATTCAGTTGATTTCGAAACAACACACAAAAAAATCGTTGCCAAGTCATTAAGGCGCATGTGCACGCGAGAGAAAACTGCTAGAGATAGAGCAAAAAGCAACCCCATATAGCTTAAATCATTCACAATAGACCTATTTAGAGGTGCTTTTTGCTCTATCTCCAGCAGTTTTCTCTCGCGTGTAAATGTGCCTTTAGCTTATTAGATTTTCCATAAGGATATACAGGACGTTACATCTACGTTTAAGTAATTTGGGCTTAATTCTTACCTAGTGTAACACACAAAACAACAACAACGAAAATAATTTTGTTCTTGCCTTGTGTGTTACCTAGTGTCTTCAAATGCAATGAAATGTGCAAAGAAATTTGAAAATAACACACAAAACAACAACAACGAAAATAATTTTGTTGTTGCTTTCTGTGTTATTTTCAAATTTCTTTGCACATTTCATTGCATTTGAAGACACTAGGTTACTCTCAAATTTCTTTGTACATTTCATTGGATTTGAAGACACTAGGTTACTTAAGCAGGGTTTACATTATACCATAAGTCATAGGATCTGTCAAAAAAATCAGACTGATAGCCAAAATCCTATAGTGCAAACATATTTTGTCTGATACTTACAGAAAATCCGATTGAAGTTTTGACAGTCAGATTGATTTTGAAATATTTCATAAAATTATGAGAATCCTATGGTAACAGCTGTTTTCATCTGATTGCATTTGATGGTGTAAACAAATACACGAGATTTTTTTGACAATCGCGTCGTTTCATAGGATTTTTTATTTGATTTGTCAGACGTAAAATCAGATACAAAATCAGATAATGTAAACCCCGCTTTAAATATAGTCTACAAATAAAATAATACTTCATTTAGAGTGAGCAAAAACTATCTAGTTTTTGGCCTTTGCTAGTTTTTACTTGTCAAAACGCATACATAAAAAACAAACAAAAACTAGTTTTGTACAAAAACTAGGTAGTTTTTGCTCAGTCTAAATTTAGTATAAAATGTGCAATGAAATTTGAAAATAACACAAAAAGCGACAACGAAAATTATTTTGTTGTTGCTTTGTGTGTAATTTGCAAATTTTAAGCTGCCCACACACTAGGGAACATGCGTGACGGAACTTATGTTTCTACTTTACGATAACAAAATCTCAAACGGAATATCAATTTTGTTTGTTTGTAGAACTGATCAAATGAAATATGGACGGAAGAAGATCAAATTATATTGTTAATTGTTAGTTTTCCTTCTGTTTTTTAGCTTTATTTTTTTAGTTATCACATTTTATGTCCCATAATTCTCGCAAATATATTCATTTATAAAATTAATTCAGTTTTCATTATTTATAATTGTCGTCATTTTCTCAAATGCGTAATTACAAAAGCTCCTGATAGCGTGACTGCTATCAATGAACTAAATACAGAAACATCAATACACACGATTAAAAATTGAGTTTGGAAACACAAAATATTGTAAACACGAAGGTCAACATGACAATGCTATACACATTTCAACATTCGTAAAAAAATGTCCATGTGGAATGGAATGTTCCCTAGTGTGTAGGCAGCTTTATAGCATTTTTTATTGCATTTAAAACACGGTCACTTGACGTCTACACGAGACATAAAATTAATATTATACCATGAAAAATAAATGCAAAACAATAACAACAGACAAAAATTTATGTTGCTTTGCGTGTAATTTTCGTGTTTTAACATGGATTTTATGTCTCTTGGAGACTATGAATTACTGAGAAAAGTACGCGAACACAGCTATAGTTGACAATTTTTCTCGCAAGAGGCAAATTAAAATCGGTAGATCTGACGAGAAAATCGCCAAACTGGCAACAGTGCAATATCAGCTGATTTAAACATTCTTTGTTTTGGTAGTTGGTTCGAATAGGGAATATAAAAAAATCATTGTCGATAAATACTGACAAATTATTAAAAAAATAGCTTCTGTAATTGTCTGTAATAATTAGTGCTTAATTGAATCAAAACAGACACCTTAATAAACAAAAAACGACGCATTAAAATAAAGGTCACGCTATCTGAATTCCACGTCTGTCTTGATTAGCAACCTAAAAACACCCACCCTACCGTCTCCTACTACCTCTGTTTAACAAACAAAAGAAAAATTAATTGTGCTAGACAATGTCGTCTCAAGTAGACTACAAATACATATGGTCCATAGAACCGGCACCAACAACTGCATTACGCCCCACTTCTTCCCCACTGACTCAGACTACAACAAATGTGTTAAGTTCATTAAAAAATACCAAAGAAGCATATCTGGAAGCAGTGCGCATATTACTTTTACTGTTAGATAATGTTCTTAAATATCCCACAGAATTAAAGTATCGTACTATTCGACTTGAAAATAAGTCAATTAAAGAAAAACTACTATCTCTGGAAGGTTGTGAAGAATTACTAACTGCAATTGGTTTTAAACTTACGGATGGTGAATACAGATTGCCTCTGACTGCGTCTATGGATGTAATTCGTGATTACCGTAATGCTTTAGTTAAGCGTCGAGATTATTGGTCGAATTGTAAACAGGAAATTGTTTCAGAAGGTATATATTAATATTCATATGTATTTAGTTGATTCCAATTCAGTTGATATTAAATTGTTTTTTTTAGATAATCCGAAGGCAATGGCTGTGAATAATCAAGAGTCGAACATTTTAAAGCCTTTTGAGGCTTCAAACCCATATAAACAACGTATTACATTTGCAAGAGTATTGGTAAGTTCAATAATGTATTGCTTTAAAATATTCCCTTTAAGCTGTTTCACGGGATTGAAATTAAAATCAAGCATAATTTCACAATTGTTTTCCAAGTTCAGGACCTTTTACTTTTAAAGGGATAAAAAATCAAGTCTGGAATTAGTTTCTTTTGAAATATTTAGTTTTTTTTAAATAGGTTTTTTTTTTTAAACAGGTGCTAGAATTTTCTTTTAAAGAACAGGTGCTAGAATTTGAAATTTATTTCAAGATGAATTTAAAGCACATGAATTTTTAAAACTAACACAGCCAGTTACTGAATTAATTCAATGAGGAATTAATTCAATTTTTAGCAGAGTTTAATATCTATCATATATCAGTTTTTTGATTTCTAGCGGCTATGGAAAAAATATCCAAAGCTTGGATACAGAGTTTAATATCTATCATATATCAGTTTTTTGATTTCTAGCGGCTATGGAAAAAATATCCAAAGCTTGGATATTAAACAACACGCTAGATAAAAATAGCTGTCTGTATACGATATATACGAAAGAGATATTTCTGTTGTGTTGTATATTTTTAGCCATTGATAAATATCTAGCAAATATCACTTCATTAATTTCTAGCGGCTATCGAAAAATATCCAACGCTTGGATATTAAACAATATGCTAGATAAAAATAGCTGTCTGTGTACGATATATACGAAAATGATATTTCTGTTGTGTTGTATATTTTTAGCAGCTTTCTTAAAATATATATTTTTCTAAAAATATCTTGCATTGCTAGATATATCTGTTTAAAAATATCTTGCATTGCTAGATATATCTGTTTAAAAATATCTTGCATTGCCAGATATATCTGTTTAAAAATATCTTGCATTGCTAGATATATCTGTTTAAAAATATCTTGCATTGCCAGATATATCTGTTTAAAAATATCTTGCATTGCCAGATATATCTGTTTAAAAATATCTTGCATTGCTAGATATATCTGTTTAAAAATATCTTGCATTGCCAGATATATCTGTTTAAAAATATCTTGCATTGCCAGATATATCTGTTTAAAAATATCTTGCATTGCCAGATATATCTATCTAAAAATATCTTGTTGATTTTGATGCTATTAGCAGTGAAAATATTCTTGCATTGCTAGATATATCTATCTTGTGAGTATTGGTTTTTGGTGGTTGGATATTTATTTTATACAAATATCTAAAAATATCTTGTTGATTTTGCTGCTATTAGCTACGAAAATATTCTTGCATATCTAGCTGGTGCGTATTGTTTTTCGGTGGTTGGATTTTTTTTAGGCATTTATATAAAAGTATTAATTTTTAGTCTAAATAATGCTGCTATTGAAATGAATTTTAAGTGTGCGTAAATATATCAATAAAAAAACAAGAGGACTTTAATAATTATTATTAGAAATTAGATTTCCATTTAAAAATTTATAATTTATAGAAATAATAAAAAAATAATAAAAATTCCTTAATAATTATTATAAATTATACTTAATAAAAAAATAATTTTTTGGTAAATTTTATTTAAAATTAGTACGACTAAAGCCTAGGAGAGTTGTTAAAAATCACTTTTTTAAACTTTGAAGCGCAATTTTTGAACGTAAGAGCAAATTAAGTTTTTGCTAAGTTCAGGTTCAGTATATTTCTACACTAAGAGAATTATGTCGGTAAAATTAACTGCAATTTCATTTAATTTACAGTTCCCAGTAAAATAGCCCATGAATATCATCGCTGCGCATAAGAAATTAGATATTGTTAACAAAAACTATTTCTGGTGCACCTAAAGTAGGGCTATATTTTGTCTCTTGGTTAAGTTTTATGGAAGTAATTCTTTTATAAATAGAAAGTTTGGAGTTTTGTTTTCATATGTGTAAAAAAATAATTTATAAAAAGTTTCGCGAAAAGCTCAATAAAGGTGTTTTGTTGCTCTCCTCCTTAAAAATTTTACCTGTTTTCTTAGGTTTAGCGACGATATAGTCATTTGTTGTTATCTTATAATGTCGCCGAATAGCCATATATAATTATATATGTATGCACAGCGCATAGTTCTGGGACATAGCCAAAAAAGTGCCCAAACTATGCGGTATATTAGTCAAAAATGTCTTCAAACTATTCGCAAGACCTAGGAAGAATTTGAGGACAGTCCCCAAACTAACCAAATGTCTCCGGACCGGAGAAAACTGTTCCCGTAGCATGCGCTGTGAATACACTCAACCAAAAAAGTCTGTAATGGCTACTGCTAATTTTAGCGACACATGTCTGCTGATCTGTAGTACAACAAAATTAGTAGAAAAAATTAGTAGTCGCTACTAAATTTTAGCAAAATTGTTGTAAACTGCAATTCAAAATCGATTTCCTAGAATCAGTTAAAAAACTTACTAATTATCAATAATTTTAGTACAATGAAATTGGTATAAATAATTAGTTGCAGCTACTAAATTTCAGTAAATTGTTGTAAACTGTAATTTAAAATCAATCTCTTGAAATTACCAAAAAAGTGTACTAAAAAATAAACAAACTCTAAAATCTAAAAAAAAAATTAATAAAAAAAAAATACTTTTTTTCTTTCGATTGTAACAAGCGTATAATTACTTCATCGTACTTGAAATTTGGAGTCAAAATTGCAAACGGTTCTCCAGTTATTACGTTTTTATGCGTTATTTCCAGACTAAGAATATATCAATACCTAAGTAAAAAAAAAATGTTATGGAGCCATATGAAGTTATATTTAATTATATACAATCTTTTATGTAATTAGATATAATTATATCCGAAAAATGAGAAATAAATAAAAAAAAATTTTCAATAACTTGTAATTGTTCTCTTTTGAATTGCAATTACAAAGAATATGTAATTGTAGATAAGTTTTTTTCAATTACAATTACATGTAATTGTGTAATTGCATGTGTAATTAATTACAAAATGTAATGATTAACCCCAGGTCTGCTGGAGATCTTATAATTTCGATAAATCTTCCATTACTTTTATCCAGATTTATCATGATAGTTCAATAAACATGAACAAATTTTTCTTTTAATTTAGTAATTATAAAACAAAGTTAACAACACTGAAATTTTAAAGTTAATAGGATTATGATATACCACCAAGATATAAGAAATCAGTCAAGTGTACGTTATAGTATAGAGAATTTCGTATTAAAGCTTCAGTGTTGTTAATGTTATGGGTGCGTAAGCCATTTTTGACTCATGCTCCTAAACAAAAACAAATTACTCACGCACGAGCATTTCGTTTCTTACTCAGCACTCGGTTTTGAAAAATTAGTAAAATGTTTTGCTGAAATCAGCAGCGAAAATTAGTAAAAAAAAATACGTAATTTGTAATAAGAGAATAGCAAAAATGATTACTAAAAAAAGTTGTACTAAAAATCAGTATAAAAATAGTAAAGTGTGATTGGAAACTATTTACAAATTTTTTTACTAACTTTTTTATCTGAGTATACATTATAATCATATATTTTTATATATACTTTAATTAGGGTATAGGGTATATTAGGGTGACCTACCTTATATGGACGAGAAAAAATGGCGACCTGTGACCCGCCCCCCCCCCCCCTAAAAATGTGCTTTTGTGTTTAAAAATACACCATGCAGAAAATTAAGGTGATCGGATAACGGGAACACGTGCCGCATCGGCCCTGAAATTTGAAATACGATTTATAATGATTTCTTTCAAAATACTCGCTCTGTATTTTGTAACCGTATTTTTGGAAAAGGTAAATAGAATCATAATCTAGACTGAATTATCTTTCTTGTAATGTATAAAAATCCAAAATCGATTGGAAAATGTTTTAGTAATTGCAATTTCCTCAGACCATTGTAGGGTTAAAATTAGATAAATTATGATAATCGTAAAAATAAAATATTTCTTTAAAAAATTTACAATGTTATACTCCAGTTTCATTTCTAATATTCAGATATAAATTTTTGTCCCTCTTGGCTCATGATAACCTAGTCCCAGGTATGGCCAAAAATGGGATTTGTTTTTTTTATAAATTTGCAAAACTTTAGTTTAGAGTTCTTTAGAATTTTGTTCAACAAAATATATCACATATAATTCCATATATGTTCATAAAAAATCCATATTTGTTCATATGTCTCCATACATAAACCCTATATGAATATGTTTGAGCGTATATGAGCATTTTTCACCGGGTTTATACAATTTTATCCGAGAAATTGGCCCATATAGATACATAAGTTTGCGTCAATGATATCAAATATAAAATATAAAAAAATATGAGAAGCTTTAAACCAAAGTTATAGGCAAAAATGTGTGTTAAGATTTTTATGATCTCACTCCTTACTATTGAAAGCTCAAGTTAAACACATAAAAAATATTCTTTCGCTTTTTTTTTTATTAAAATACGTATGTATACAAAACAAATTATTAAAAATTAGGAGAATTAAGAGATCTAGAAATTTTTGTATTTTTTTAAACGAGCAAAATGTTTTCCCCCATAAGAGCTCCTAAAGAATTACAGTTTACAACAATTTACTGAAATTTAGTAGCTGCAACTAATTATTTATACCAATTTCATTGTACTAAAATTATTGAAAATTAGTAAGTTTTTTAACTGATTTTAAGAAATCGATTTTAAATTGCAGTTTACAACAATTTTCCTAAAATTTAGTAGCGACTACTAATTTTGATACTAATTTTGTTGTACTACAGATCAGCAGACATGTGTTGCTAAAATTAGCAAAAAAATACTGCTGGGCTCAAAACAGTTAAATTTCCCATAATAACAGCAAAATTTTCAGTAGCCATTATAGAATTTTTTGGTTGAATGTATGCACAGCGCATTCTACGGGAACAGTTTTCTCCGGTCCGGAGACATTTGGTTAGTTTAGGTCTTGCGAATAGTTTGAAGACATTTTTGACTAATATACCGCATAGTTTGGGCACTTTTTTGGCTATGTCCGCGAACTATGCGCTGTGCATACATATATAATTATATATGGCTATTCGGCGACATTATAAGATAACAACAAATAGACTATATCGTCGCTAAACCTAAGAAAACAGGTAACATTTTTAAGGAGGAGAGCAACAAAACACCTTTATTTAGCTTTTCGCGAAACTTTTTATAAATTATTTTTTTACACATATGAAAACAAAACTCCAAACTTTTTATTTATAAAAGAATTACTTCCATAAAAAACTTAGCCAAGAGACAAAATATAGCCCTACTTTAGGTGCACCAGAAATAGTTTTTGTTAACAATATCTAATTTCTTAGGCGCAGTGATGATATTCATGGGCTATTTTACTGGGAACTGTAAAGGCATTTAACATTAAATGAAATTGCAGTTAATTTTACCGACATAATTCTCTTAGTGTAGAAATATACTGAATCTGAACTTAGCAAAAACTTAATTTGCTCTTACGTTCAAAAATTGCGCTTCAAAGTTAAAAAAAAGTGATTTTTAACAACTCTCCTAGTCGTACTAATTTTAAATAAAATTTACCAAAAAATTATTTTTTTATTAAGTATAATTTATAATAATTATTAAGGAATTTTTATTATTTTTTTTATTATTTCTATAAATTATAAATTTTTAAATGGAAATCTAATTTCTAATAATAATTATTAAAGTCCTCTTGTTTTTTTATTGATATATTCACGCACACTTAAAATTCATTTCAATAGCAGCATTATTTAGACTAAAAATTAATACTTTTATATAAATGCCTAAAAAAAATCCAACCACCGAAAAACAATACGCACCAGCTAGATATGCAAGAATATTTTCGTAGCTAATAGCAGCAAAATCAACAAGATATTTTTAGATATTTGTATAAAATAAATATCCAACCACCAAAAACCAATACTCACAAGATAGATATATCTAGCAATGCAAGAATATTTTCACTGCTAATAGCATCAAAATCAACAAGATATTTTTAGATAGATATATCTGGCAATGCAAGATATTTTTAAACAGATATATCTGGCAATGCAAGATATTTTTAAACAGATATATCTGGCAATGCAAGATATTTTTAAACAGATATATCTAGCAATGCAAGATATTTTTAAACAGATATATCTGGCAATGCAAGATATTTTTAAACAGATATACATATCTAGCAATGCAAGATATTTTTAAACAGATATATCTAGCAATGCAAGATATTTTTAGAAAAATATATATTTTGAGAAAGCTGCTAAAAATATACAACACAACAGAAATATCATTTTCGTATATATCGTACACAGACAGCTATTTTTATCTAGCATATTGTTTAATATCCAAGCGTTGGATATTTTTCGATAGCCGCTAGAAATTAATGAAGTGATATTTGCTAGATATTTATTTCTGTTGATATTAGCTAGCATGTTGTTAAATATCACAACGTGTTTACTATTTTTAGATATCTTTCATGAAAATTATCAAATATTGGATATTTTTGGATGCTGTCAGCAGTTTTTTTAAACATTAAAACATGAAATTTTACCATTCAAAATGAGCGAAAATAAATTTTAATTTCGTATTTGCAGCCAAATTTTATATATTTTTTCTCACTAACTGAGAGAATTTCCTTTATTTATATCTTTTATTTTATACACTCTTTAGCTCTGTTTCTTTACTTTTTGGGTAAAGTTCGGTAAAATGAGAGTTAACAAGAAATACTCTCCCGAAATAACAAAAATGCACAAAAGTAAACGAACGCGAAAAACCACATTTGAAGCCCGAAAAACAAATGTCAATAGATTTGTGCATTATAGTTCGTTTCGGTGAGCGCTCTTTCTAGTTCTTGTTCAATTTGTTGTAAAAATCTATATAGCTTTTCTAGTTAAACCCCTTTTTAAATCAAAAATTTAATAAAAATTTCTTTTTTAGGCATTTCTATTTACAAAAAGGAATACATAGTTTATTAAATTTGGAAAAGATTTAAATATTAAACAAAAGCTTCGATTTATTTACATATTTAACTCTTTAACACATTTAAAAAAGCGTCTTCACAAAATTGTCGGTAATTTTATGGAGTTGTAAAATCACCGATAGGCTTTTGCAACTATTATACTAATTTTTGTAAATGATAAACATATTTTCTGAATGAATGAAATGATCGATTGAACTAAAAGAGCTATTAGTTGTGAACTAGGTCTTTGGTTCAAATCAGTGAAGAGTTCAATTGAACTAGTTGCACCCAACTGATGATATAACAGCTGATTAAAACAATTTACCCAAATTTACACGAAAAAAAGTCTGGGCTTTCTCGTGCAAGAAGAACAAGAATATTACTCTCTCATGACATCCCAGGTAGAAAAATGCAAACGGCACAATGTTGGCCCGGTATTGGAGGCGGTAGTGCATGTACTGGCAATGCGTCGGATTTTTAACTTTCACTGTACTGTTATGTTGTCGAAATGATAACACCAATAAACGCTTGGCCGTAGTTATTTCCCAACGTTGGCGCAAGCTTGGGATTTTATTTTTTTGGTATTATTCCAGTACATTTAATAACAAATTTAGTAGTTTGCTAGAACTTTACTGTCCTCTTAGTGTACATCACAGATTTTTTTTTATTTTTATTTTTTTTGTCAATGCCTTGAGACTTGATGGAATTTCTTCAAATGTATTCTTTCGAAACTTCACTAGAAAAGAATGGCGATGTCTCTCTTACATAAATAATTTTGTAATAGATGTAAAAATACGTAAAATTTATAAAATTGTTAATTTTAATAAATTAAAAAAAGCTCGTTAATTTTCAGAAAACAGTACTGGCAAAGCACGTTTTAAGTAGTACCGGCATTTCGTAAAAAACAGTGTTCTCCCAGTACAACTTTTGTTGTAACGTCGGCAATTTCTACCTGGGATCTCTCATTTACCCAATTGTGTAGTAAGAAAACGCTTTTTGGTAAAATTGGGATCCCGCGGGATCCCAATGTTGAGTACCCGAACACAGCTTTTGATCGAACACGATCAACAGTGAATTTATTTGATTTAATAAATAGAACTATAGGAACTGAATTAATTCCCCAACAAAAATATGTGTAAGTCATTCTAAACGAAAACGATCTAGTTTTCAAAATATATTGTTTTCGTTATCGATTTTCATCACAGTGAGAGGGAGTTTAACAGTAGGTGGGCGACTTGCATAGAGCCTGGTTAAATCATAGAGGAAGAATACTATAGAGATATGCTTACGCTCACGGCACCAACAAAATTTGGTACAGATTACAAAGGTTTGGCAACGGGCTCCCCACTGAGAGAATTTCCTCTTTTTTGAGCAAATTTCCCTGATTTCAAACCAAGTTTGTCTGAAAACTGAGAGGATTTCTTTGATTTCAAAGTAAATTGCTTTGATTTCAAAACAAATGTCCCCTATTTCAAAACAAGTTTCCCATTCCGAACCTTTGTAATCTGCACATATAAAAACCAAGAGAATAGTTTTTGCAGCATGAGCGGGAATTATATGATGTGGTTAAACCTCATACTCGTATATGTGTGTGTGTAAACAATAGCGTTAGCTGTCCAATGAAAGCTGAAAGTCAATAGTTCCTGTAACGTATGCGGAATAAAATTGCAACAAAATATAATATCCTAGTCAGAAAAATACAAACGGGAAAGCGGTGCAAAGCTCTTTAACAGGTGGTACAAATACTAGTAAAACGTCCAAGGTAGAAATTGCCGACGGTACAAAAAACAAAGGACTGGCAAAGCTTTGGTTTTCAATGGTACAAAAAAGGCATTGCAAAAGCACTTATTTAGAACGCTTTGCCAACCTTTGGAAAGAGTGCTTTCTCAATACTTGTTTTATAAAGTTTACCACTGTTTATAAAAACAAAAACCACCGGCAAAATATCGGTTCAAAACGATTTTCCAACGTTAGGTAAAAAGACTTTGCCAGTGCCTGTTTTACAAAATTTACAACCGTATATAAAAAATATCACTGGTAAAACATCGGCTTAAAACGAATTGCCAACGTTTGATAAGAGGACTTTGCAAGTACTTGTTTCACAAAATTTACGACTGTACTTTTATTTTTTAAGATTAGCTTTTTTTCGAAAAACTTTTTTGTAAAAATATCGTTTTCACTCTTAATATTCTTAATTTAAAGTAGAAAACAATAATTTCAGTTAAATTTTTCTTTATTTCAAATAAAAACTGTTAATTAACGTTGATTCTTTTCAAATTATCCTAATTTCCAATATTTCAATGAATTTTCTAAAAAAAATCTTTAAATTTTATCAATTTCAATTGAAAATCGTTTAATATTACAAAAAATACTCAGAATGTAAGTTTAGTTTTTATGTTTTGTTTTTCCATTTTATGTTATTTCATAATTTAATCTATAATCAAATAAAAAAAATCTAAAAACCTACTAATGTGTAATATACCCAGGTAGAAATTGCCAACGTGACAACAAAAGTTGTACTGGGAGAGCACTGTTTTTGACGAAATGCCAGTACTACTTAAAACGTGCTTTGCCAGTACTGTTTACTGAAATTTAACGAGCTTTTTTAATTTGTTAAAATTAAAAATTTTATAAATTTTAGGTATTTTTACATCTATTACACAATTATTTATGTAAGAGAGACATCGCCATTCTTTTTTTGTGAAGTTTCGAAAGAATACATTAAAAATCTGTGATGTACACTAAGAGGTCAGTAAAGTTCTAGCAAACTACTAAATTTGTTATTAAATGTACTGGGATAATACCAAAAAAATAAAATCCCAAGCCTGCGCCAACGTTGGGAACTAACTACGGCCAAGCGTTTATTGGTGTTATCATTTCGACAACAAGCCAGTACAGTGAAAGTTAAAAATCCGACGCGTTGCCAGTACATGTACTACCGCCTCCAATACCGGGCCAACATTGTGCCGTTTGTACCTGGGTAGGCATCTCTTTCGGCATTTCAAATGCCTGAAACCCACTTTTAAGTCCATTGTAATAGTACTTTTCAGAACGTTGGCAGAGCACTTATTTTACCATTGTTACCAATGCTTTGCCTACGTTCGGAAAGATAAACGGCCAACCGAAGATCGACGTTATCATTTCAAGGTTGACCCAGTACTTTAATTTTCGAAAAACGGACCCTCTGCCAGCGCTTGTACCACCATATAAAGTGATTTGCCAACATTTTGGCGTTTGTATTTTTCTACCTGGGGTGCTTTCCCATTCCCAAAATGATAACATCATTAGACAAAAGGGCCTGAAAAGCACTGGAGGAACAAAATTTTTGAACGTTGGTAAAACGCTGGCAAACCCAATAAATAGGTGGTCTGGAAATATATTTTCCAAAATAAAATTTAAAAAAAGTTTTGGTCCTGCCGTGAATTGAACCCAGGCCGTCAGATTGGCAGACGATTGCTCTACCTACTGAGCTAAATAGACATATAATATCCCAGTCAGAAAAATACAAACGGGAAAGCGGTGGCAAAGCACTTTAACCGGTGGTACAAGTACTAGTAAAACGTGCTTTCCCATTCCCAAAATGATAACATCATTAGACAAAAGGACCGGCTGTTCAAAAAGCGCCGGAAAAGCACTGGAGGAACAAAATTTTTGAACGATGGCAAAACGCTGGCAAAACCAATAAATAGGTGGTCTGGAAATATATTTTCCAAAATAAAATTTAAGAAAAGTTCATATGTATTTTTTTGGTCCTGCCGTGATTTGAACCCAGGCTGTTAGATTGGCAGACGATTGCTCTAGCCACTGAGCTAAAGAGACATATAATATTTGATGGCTAAACACATAGATACTAAATGAATGATAATAGCTGGACAACTACTGGCTGTGCCAAAATGCTAGTACTGGCAAACAATTTTTGTAACAAGTATGCCAGCGTTGGGAAGGCAAACAAAAATTTGATCTTAAAGGAGCTTTCCCACAAACAAAAAAATTGATTTTATTAAACAAAAAAAATTTTAAAATAAAAAAAAATTGTTTTGCTTGCAACCGGATTTGAACTTGGAACCAGAGCTTTGAAGAATTAATTCGTTTTTGAATGAACTCACTACCAATCGAATTCAATTTTCTCTGGAATTGAATGAATTCCTTTTCTTAAGTAATTCACGGAATTCGTTCAACTGAACGCGTTCATCAAACAACAAATTCAAAGAATTAATTCAATTGCAATAGTTCTTTTTATTAAATCAAATGAATTAATTCACCGGTGAACGCGTTCAATTTTATAAATCGAACGGTAAAAAGTGAATTAATTCCTTACTGAATTAATTCACTACTGAATTCGTTCAATTTCATTTTCGTTCAGTGAATTAAAAAAAATAAAATTACGTTCAGTGAATTAAAAAAAAAAAATAATGAGTTCACTGAATTGAAAAAAATAATAAGTTCACTGAATTGAAACAAAAATAAAATAAGTTCACTGAATTCAAAGCCTGTTTTCTGCCGTTCAGTAGAAGAAAACAATAATGTACAAATAAAATTTTTAAATAAGCAATTTTACAGCGTGTAAAAATTTTTTGTGTAAAAATAAACAAATTAGAAACCGGATGCTGTTTATCAACCTACATGATTCAAAAATAAAGCCATTTACTATTAAAAATAAAAACTTTACAGACCAAGATCCGTAAAAGCACCTATACTGTTCGGCACAAATGCGTTCAAATTGAGGTGAAAAACGCATTTTTTTAACATTGGCTTGTCATAGGAGAGAAGGTGTTTATGCTACTTTAAGTCTGCTTTGCACGTCATAAAAATGAGTGCTTGGATGTTCTTTTTTATATATAGGAAAGAAATTCATTTTTTTACTATCTAAGGAGAGATGAAAAGTAACTTCTTGTGGAAGTAAAGTATGTGGAACAGAGCTATTGTATACTTTTATTTATTCTTCCAGCAACTGCAAAAACAAAATTCACGTATGTATACATATTTTTTCTTCTCCAAATATTACTGGTCCATGCCGGGACCGAGACCAACCCCATTTCAGGAGAGCGAAAAAACTGTTACAAAATCTACTTTTAAGATATTTTATTTGCATCATATGCCTTAATGATGATTTGACTAAATCAGGTCGTGAATCATTAAGGCATATGATGCCAATAAAATATCTTAAAAGTAGGTTTTGTAACAGTTTTTTCGCTTTTCTGAAAATCTATTAAAAAACACATGTGACATTTTGCAGGCCGGTCGACGTTTTGCAACTTTTATACTAATTTTTGTAAATGATAAACATATTTTTCTGAATGAATGAAATGAGCGATTGAACTAAAAAGCTATTAGTTGTCAACTAGGTCTTTAGTTCAAATTAGTGAATAGTTCAATTGAACTTGTTGAATACAACTGATGATATAACAGCTGATAAAAACAATTTACCCAAATTTACACGAAAAAAAGTCTGGGCTTTTTCGTGCAAGAAGAACAAGAATATTACTCTCTCATGACAGCACACCTATTCTCTTATTACAAACTAGCGGGCGAAGCCCGCTACGTTGTTAGCGTTCCTTAAAGTTTAGAATTAAATTTCTTTTAAGTAAAATAAAACACAATATTTGTTGTTAAGGTAAAATAATTGTTTAGGTAAATTTATTGTAATGTTTAAGTACAAACACTATTTTTTGCCTCTTCATTTTTATATAAATAAATCATTTAGTATACCAACATGTGAGCATGTAACAACTAATTGTCTGTTGTTCAAGCCATCGGCGTAGATAGGTCGTATTCGTGGTTGGGTGGGGGGGCTGTGCCCTCCCACAATTTTTTTAAATTCGCTTTTTTATTTAAAGTACAGTTTTTATAACAAAAGCCTTCACTCAGCCACCAAAAATTAAATAATTCTGACACAATAATGGGTTTAAAATAAATAAATATTTGATCACTTTTTCTCATGAAAGTGGATTGTTAGTAATGAATACATTATAAATTGCAATATACTTGTGTATGTCAAGATAATTTGGTAAAGTGCGAACTTAGGTAGATAGACCCGTAAGTAGTTTTGTTCATTTGTGTTTTAAATGAAAATAAATAACGTAAAGCAGGGTTGGAAAGCATTTTATTATATTAAAGATAGCGGCCAAAGCCCGCTACGTTGTTAGCATGCCTTAAAGTTTTTTTAATTCCAGTTTATGTAAAGGTAGACCTGGCAATTCAAGTAAATTCATAAATTCAGTTGGAAAATTTATTGCGTCGGTTTCTTCCACCGGTGCTTCGTTACCTGCAGTTTAAATATCAGAATATATAAGTTCCATTCCTTTTCTAAGGTTTTTTCTCTTTTAGAAAATTTGTTTAACTTTTTGGAGAGTATGATTCAATGCTACATAAGTTTCATATTCCGTAGATAGTGTTTGAACAGGTAATTAAAAGGGGTTCTTCACCCCTTTTTGTTCCTCCTAGTAAAAATCCCAAATATATATAATCTTGCCTCAATCGCATGCGAAATTTTAAGTACCAAACTCCGGCAGTTTGAGTCATTCAAATTCCATTCCATTTTGTTTAACAATTTTAGTGTTCCAATGCAACTCCTTCCAAGATACCATTATCTGCTATTCCAATTCCACTCGTTCCCCGTTTCATTCCATTTCGTTCCTACTGTCTTGTGTATCGATATTGATATCAGTCGTTTCTATTTCCATTCCATTTCTTTGCACTTGCTCCGTTCCATTCCTCTTTTAACTGCAGTGTTTCAATTCTACTCGTTCCCCATTCTATGCCATCTCGCTCTTCATTCCATTTCGATCCCTCTTCCAATTCATTTCCATTGTCTATAATTTCAATTCCACTCGTTCAACGTTTATATCCATTTCGTTCCACTTATGTAGTGTTTCAATTCCATTCGTTTCCTATTTAGTTTCTTAATTTTAGTGTTCCATATACACTTGTTCTTTAAGTTTCAGGTTTCTAGTTAAAGACACAGACGTTAAGGGGGGAGGCAATTTTCCCCTTTTGAACCACCATTTTTACCACGTTCCTGTCCAAAGTCCTAAAAATGCCTTGTGGATAAGTTAGCCCATACTCCTAGAAAAACATATTATAGATTACAGGTTTCTAGCCGAAGGGTTCGGTTAGGCCATCAAGGGGGAGAATTATTCCGTTTTTACCCCTCCCGGTAGAAATTTCCAAAAATTCCGTCTTAGAGGATGTCAGCGTTGGAGGAGGAACCTACTACATACATAATTTTAGGTCTCTATATCCAGCAGTTTGGCAAGTCCGTCAAGGGGGAAGTTTTTTCCCTTTTTACCCCTCCCGGTATGAATTTCCAAAAATACTGTCTTAGGGGACGTCTACGTTGGAGAAGGAACCCAAATACCGAATTTAAGCTCCCTAGTTCCAGCAGTTTGGCCAGGCCGTTAAGGGGGAGACTTTTCCTGTTTTTGATCCTACCTGTGGAAATTTCCAAAAATCTCATCTTAGCGGATGTCTACAATAGAGGAGGAACTTTAATACCAAATTTCAACTTCCTACCTCCAGCGGTTTGGGCAGGCCTTTAAGCGGCACTTTTCGCTTCATTAATCCCCATTTTTGCAATGCCCCTGTCCAAAATTCCAAAAAGCACCTTCCCGATAAGTGAGCCCATACTCCAAGGAACATATGTTTTACATTTCAGGTTTCTAGCAAACTTTAACTATTTGTGCCCCTCTCGGTAGGAATTTCCGAAAATCCATCAACAGGGAATTTCAGTTTCCTAGTTCCAGCAGTTTGAGCAGGCTGTCTAGGGGGACACTTTTTCTTTTTTTGTCCCTCCCGGTTGGAATTAGGCTGGGAGAGGAACCTAAGTACCGAATTTTAGCTTCCACCAAAGGGTGGCTTTTCTTCTTTTTGCCCCTTCCTTCAGGAATTTACAAAAATTCCATCTTCGCGGCTATCTGCGATGGATGAGGAACATTTATACCAAATTTAAACTTCATTGCCTCAGCGGTTTGGGCAGGCCGTTATTGGGGACATTTTTCCCTTTCAACCACCATTTTTACTATGTTCCTGTTGAAAAATATAAAAATTACGTTGCCGGTGAGTTAGTCCTACTCCAAGGAATACATATTTAAAATTTTAGGTTGGCCAAAAGGGATTGGGCAGGCCGTCAAGGAGGAGACTTTTCCCCTTATTTCCCCTCCCGATAGGAATTTCAAAAATTCCGTCTAAGCGGACGCCTACACAAAAGGAGGAACTCACATACCGAATTTCCTTTTGGGATATCCTGTAGGGAATTCCAAAAATACAAACTTAGTCGATGTCTACTACAGTGGAGGAACCTTTATACCAAATTTCAACTTCTTACCTCCAGTGGTTTGGGCAGGCAGTTAATGGGGGCACTTTTCAAATTTGTGAGACTGTTGATGGGGAGACTTTTCCCATTTTTGCCAGTTCTGGTAGGATTTTCCAAAAATCCCGTCTTAGCGCACGTCTATGCCGAATATCAAGAAACCTTGTTTTAGTGGAAATATCCGTGGGGGGAGTAAAAAAGTACTTTTTTTGAAATTATATTTTTTTAAATGGTATTTTTTTAAATGGTACTTTTTGGAAAATGCGAAATTTTTTGGAAAAAGATACTTTGTTATAACAAAGTACTTTATTTGTACTTTTTTTGAAAAAGGTATTTTTTGGAAAAATGTATTTTTTTTTGGAAAAATGTATTTTTTTTTTGGAAAAATGTATTTTTTTTTTTTGGAAAAATGTACTTTTATTGGAAAAGGTACTTTTTTTGAAAAAGCTATTTTTTTTGGAAAAATATATGTTTTTTGGAAAAAGGTACTTTTTTGAAAAAAGGTACTTTTTTTGTCCCCTTTTTGCCCCTCCCGATAAGAATTTCCAAAAATGCCGTCTTAACGGACGTCTACAGCGGTCGTGGAATCCACATACCAAATTTAAACTTTATAGCTCCAGCAGTTGGAGCAGGCCGTCAAGGGGGAGACTTTTTCCCTTTTTGCCCCTCCCTGTAAAAATTTCCAAAAATCCCGTCTTGGTGGATGTCTACGATAGAGGAGGAACCTTTATACCAAATTTCAACTTCCTACCTCCAGCGGTTGGGACAGGCCGTCAAGGGGGGCCTTTTTCCCCTTTTTAACCCCCATTTTTACAACGTCCCTGTCCAAAATTCTAGAAAGTACTTTCCAGAAAAGTTAGCCCCTACTCCAAGGAACACATATCTTAAATTTCAGCTTTCTAGCCAAAGGGGTTTTGGCAGGCCGTTAAGGGGGAGACTTTCTCCCTTTTTGCCCGTTCCGGTAGGAATTTTCAAAAATTCCATCTTAGCGGTACCAAATTTCAACTTCCTAGCTTCAGCGATTTGGGCTGGGCGATGTTGAGTCAGTCAGTCAGTCACTCACGTTATTCTTTTATACATGGGTGAAATCAAAAAATGTGATAAATTTTTGGGCCAAATTTGTGAGAAGCAAAAAATGTTAATATTTCGGTTTTTTTTTAATAGAATCAGTAAGTTTACTAGTTGTCGCAATAACTTTTTTTGCACAATTTTAATTTTTTTGTTGTAACGGAGTTTACATTTCTGCAAGCAAAAGATATAACAAAAAAATTGCCTACGAATTTTCTTCAATTTATTAGTTTTTCGTATTTGGGTTTTCAACTTGCTTTCCAATGATATATAATTTGTATTTATCAAATTGGCGGTTTAGCGAATAAAAATACAATTCATTTCGCGAAAAAAAATTTTTTTTTTTTTTTTAATTTTGTATTTTTGATCCTTTTAAATGCTTTTCAAAAAAACAGCGATTGCGCAGTTACAAAATAATATATTAAAAACATAACATTTCACGATCAAAAAATTCTTAAATTGTGTGAAACAAATTTAATTTGTCAAACTAATGTCAGTAATGACTCGAAATGTCGATTCAAAACCAATGAAATGCAAAATCAATCGATTTTCGCTCCAGCAGCTTAGCGTAAAAAACTGATAACTTTGTTTGATTTGACGCAAAATTATTAGTTAAATAGTCTTTTGACGAATAAATATTAGTTGAATCACCTCTGTTTATGGTTATTTTAAAATATTTCAAACATTTATCTACATTTATTTGAATGAAACCTGATGCAAACAATTGTGGTTACGGATTTTACAGTTAAGGAGTTTACATTTGGTTACTTTTTTCGTTTTCTTTCACAAACGCTTTGTCAGAATTTTTTTTCCGAAACAAAATCGCATGATGCCTACAAGGTGAATCCAATTATGACATTGTTTTTCTTACTCGTTAAATAGTTTGGTGTAAAAATTATGAACGGAGTTTACAACATTTTTTCAAATCTTATTAAAGACATCCTTTTTCATCTCGAGAATGTTACATGCTTCAAGTCTGTTATACTGGATGATTACTTACAGTCCAACGATCATTTGAGTATAAATAACATTATACTTTTAGCAATATAAATAATAGATAACTCCAAAATTCTGGTATATGCATTTTTATCAAAAATTATGACGAAAAATCGTTACAGAGTTGAAGTCGTGATAGCTAAGATATACGAAAAAGTTTGTAAAATGTATTAATTTTTATTAAAAACGGCATTTTTCCTGTTCATAAAAATTCTTACAGTTAGTGTATAGCTTTATTGGTTATTAAAATATAAGCTATTATTACGGAGTTTACATTTGGCCTATAAAACTGGTCACAAATTTTATGTATTAACCAAAAATTGGTCAGATTGTTATAAATTTTGTAAAACAGGTGACAATGCGCTGATATACATATATCGAAATATGTAACTTAAATGTAATCCATGCATTAGAAATACGGTGGTTACACGGTTTTTATCACATTTTTTGATATCACCCACATATATACGATAGAGATATGGTTTTTTTTTACTAATTTTCGCTGCTGATTTCAGCAAAACATTTTACTAATTTTTCAAAACCGAGTGCTAAACTTAGCAGAAAAATATACTAATTTAACAAAATTTTATTTACAAGAAATCGTTGATTTTTTACAATTCTTGTTTGGTTTATATTTGCATAGATTACATAGAAATCTTACTCTTCTTCTTCTTTTGTCAACAAATTTTTACATACACATTGAAATATTTTTTGTATATGTATAGCACGTATGTCGAACACATTCTCATGAGATACGTGCACTGACAGCGAATGTCAAGGAGTAAGAGATCTATGTAATCTATGTATATTGGGTGCGTTCGGCAGATACAATTTGACATTCCACAGTTCTACAACAGTTGTGCAACTATCTGCTGAACGACCTGATCACTAACCGCTCAGTCTGAGCGCTGTCATATTTTGGTAGCGTAAAAAATGTTTGCTACTTTTGATCAAATAGTGATACATTTGTTGTTGTTGATTTTAAAAAAATTTTGTTTTGTATGATTGACAAATAAAAACATACAAATATAATTCAAAAACAAAAATTTTAAAAAATCAAAGGAAAATATAGAAAAAATGTATTTAAAAACAAAACAAAGAAAACATCGTTCAGCAGAGTAAGTAATCACAAAGCGCTACAAGTCACCGGTATCAGTTTAAGGTTTCTCTGCCAAATGCTACCATTGATATATTCTTAGTTTGGAAATAACACTCACAAAATTTTATTGTATCTTCAATGCATAAAAAGGTAATAACTGGAGGACCGTTTGCAATTCGACTCCAAATTTCAAGTACGATGAAGTAATTGTACATTTGCTACAATCCAAAGAAAAAAATGTTTTTTTTTAGATTTTACAGTTTGTTTATTTTTTAGTACACTTTTTTGCTAATTTTAGCAAATTGCAGTTAACAACAATTTTGCTAAGCGAAAGAGACAAAGCGAAAAGAAATATCATGAGAAAAGCTTACAATCTTCTAGCCAATGACGTACCACCAGCTTTCACTTTGAATAAGGTTGCAGAAACTGTCAAAAACGCAAAACCATCAAGAGAATAAGCACAATACAAATGGAAAAGGAATCCTAAATCGTGACGAAAAAAAGTGAACAAAATAGCAATGGAAACGGAATCTGATTTTTACAATATAGAACACATAAAGAGTCAAGTTGGTTACATTTAAAATTTTTCTTCTTGCCACATTCCAACGTATTGTTGTTAGAATAAAGGGCTTTTAGAATAAAAGGCTGTGAAAGTGTTATTGTTGCTGTTTTTTATATATTTTTATAAATGTATAAAGTTAAATCCTTCGACATTACTAATGCATGTGCATGACGAAATCAACCATGTAATCGTACTATATTTGTACTGTGATTGAAATTGTGTGAAAATCTGGCAACATTAGTAAAATAATCTGAGAGTAAAAACAGGAGAATAAGAAATTCCGTTGAGAAAATAAAATAAGTTTTATCTCTCACGGAAATCGTTGCGCGATTTTAATAGTCAAATTGTATGGAAAAAAACGGGGATATTTGCTTTGTTCTTATACTCCAACGGTTCCCAAATGGGGGTCCGTAGCAGAATTCCAGGGGGTCCGCGAAGAGATCCGACAAAAAACATAAAACAAGTTATTTAAAAAAAAAACAATTTTTTTCTATATTTTTTAAATTATTTAACAAAATATTGATTTGAAAAATGTTTTTTCTCCTTATTCCTGAGGGTCAATTCTGTAACTTTTTAACGACAAATTTCGGTAGTTAAGTTGACAAGTTTTCATAGTAAACTGACAACTTAACAACCGAATTTTGTCGTTAAAAAGTTAAAGAATCCCACTACTGCTTAAAATTGGCCATCATTTAAAATAAGCAGGTGCTTTTATTAATTTTGCCCCATAATTTATAAAGTACCTCTCGCTCAACACTGGTTTGGTGACGGAATATCGATGCTGATGTTAAAACACCTAGATATGCCGGGAGTAGAGTCCCTGACCAAAGTCCTCAACATGTCACTAACTACTCTGATTAGTCCCGATTTTAAAACCAGGGAAAAGCGCGAATCAAGGAGAATCGTACAGACCTATCTCCTTATTGTATCCAGTCCCGAAGAAACTTGAGGCACTTCTCCTCCCCAACCTGGTACAGCACTTACCAATGGCATCACAACACGGATTCCGTAAACAACACAGCACGACAACAGCGTTAACTGACATCACCACACATACACTCAGAAAAGTTCTGCAGTTACTACATGACAGTTATTTGTGCAGTAATGCGGTTGTAGTTATTTTAACTACAATTGCAGTTAATTTACTTAGAGGAAAATTTTTCATTGTTTTTGACAGTTATTTTTTTAAAAAAACTTCAAAAACTACGACATTGTAGTAACATTTATTTTATGCAGTTATTTTGAATTTTGTTACAAATACTTCAATTTTCAAGTGTGTATGTGTACGAAGCAAAGAAGAATGTATGTAAGAAGCATTTGTTTAGAAATTTCTAGTAAAAGAATATGAGAAGAACATGTTTTATCTTGTCTTAGTCATAAAACAACGCTAAAGAGTTAAGACGCGTAATACGGAAAATGTTATATATTTTATTGAATTATTAAAATAATAAGGTAAGTCTTATAATATAAATTTATTTAGGGGAATATTAAAATGTATTTATTTTCTTTCAGTTCTTTTATATTTTCATCATTTCTACCTGGAGAAAAAAAGGAAGCCGAACAATATTTCATCCCTCACAGACGGACATCTAGAACAATATCTTAATAGTGAACAATAAAAGTGATATTAGTGATAAGTGTAAAATTTGATTTGTCAATTTTAAATTTATTATGGAATAAAATTAAGTTAAGAGTATTTACATAAATTTGTTTTTATTAAATTAATAATTTTTAAAATAATTTTTATTTATGTTATTTTAACTACGTTTGCAGTTCTTTGTACAGTTTTACAATAATTATCATGTATGTTGTTTTAATTGCATTTGTAGTTGTTTTTACGACATTTGTCAGTTGATTTTTAACAGTTAAAAATAACTTCACATTGCAGTTGATTTAAATGCAAATGTAGTCTACACCTTTTTAACTGCAAATGCAGTTATTTTAACTGTCATTTGCAATTGATTTTACCTACATAATTCCCTGAGTGTACATATATGTCATGGTCTAAACCAGAACAAACCATGCTAGCGAACGATCCTGGTTGCCCTAGATCTGTCTAGGGCAACCGACACGGTCAGCCATGCAACCCTCTTTGAAGACATCACCATCTCAAGCTTTCCTAACACCATAACGAGATGGGTCGTCAACCTATATGTGTTCGTCAGTCATTCGTGGAGTTTAGAAACAGAAGATCAAAAGTCCGCAAAGTTAAACAAAGAGTCCCTCAGAGTGGAGTTATGTCCCCGATATTGTTTAACTTCTATCTCTCTAAACTCCCGGCACCACCGAATAGATTGGACATAATATCATATGCCGACGACTGCACTATCATGGCAAGAGGCCAAAATATTGAAGAGCTAAGCAATAGAATAAATGCCTATCTGCATGATCTTACAAATTTCTTCACTGCAAGGAACATACAGTTGTCCCCCGAAGGAAGTACCACTGGTTCTGAATGTTATATTCGATGCCGTCAGAATTCCGATCGTGAACGGCCCCAAAATTCTGGGGGTAACATTCGACAGTATGTACTCATCCTCAGCACATGCCACTGCAATTTGCAACAAGCTGCGAAGTAGAAACAAGGTCCTCAAGTCGCTAGCCGGCAGCACATGGGGAAAGGACAAAGAAATTTGTTGGCTATGTACAAAACAATTGGCCGGTCGGTGGCAAACTATGCTACGCCTGTGTGGTCTCCGAGTGTAAGCGACACGCGGTGGAGAAAACTCCAGAGCTGCCAAAATGCAGCCTTGAGAATCATAACGGGCTGCCTGCAGATGTCCTCGGAACAACACCTGCACGAGGAGACAAAGATCCTTCCAGTCAAGAAACATAGTCAGATATTGACGAAACAGTTCCTTCTGGAATATAATGGGAGGGGGCATCCTAACCACCATCTCTCGGAATTAGACCCACCCCCGAGACATGTCAAAAAGATATACGATGTTATGAAAGGGATAGCTCTGGGCGATATCCACAGAAACACGGTAAGCGCAACTCTGGCAAGCTACCGTAATAATATCATAATGGGAGACCGTCCCCCACCCATCGCAGAAGAAGAGAGAAGTTTGCCAAGGGGAACAAGGGTAGTGCTTGCACAATTAAGATTGCAGTCGCCTTAACTGTTATTGGTCGAGAATTAACGCGACTATCCCCAATACCTGCCCTGCATGCGGTCAAAGCCCGCACGACGTACCCCACCTCTTCGACTGCGCAGCGAACCCGGCACCTCTAACTACCACATCCTTGTGACCCACCCTGTTGGGGTGGCGCGCTTGCACAATTAAGATCAGGATATTGCAATCGCCTTAACTCTTATTGGTCGATAATTAACGCGACTATCCCCAATACATTCCGTGCACTAAGCATACATACCTACCCTACGGGGAATGAGGAGTCAATTACCCTCCAAGGACCTATCCCGTGACCGGTCAACCGAAGGCATATTACTAAATTACCCAGCAAAATATTGGTAATGACACCTCATTGCTGTCTGCATTACCAATAATGATATATCATTACCTTTTGCATTATTTTGTAATATAAAATAATGACTTACTCGCAATAGTTTAAATAAGTACTTTTTACGAAGTTAAATTTTATACATTTATATTTATTACATGTAAATATGTTTTGTGTTAAAATTTTTATGACGAGTACTAAAATTACACACTAGCAAAAACTTTCATTTCTCTGAATGTATTTCCTGAAGCTGATAGTATTTGTGTAACTCCTTATTTGTAAGAATCAAGTAAGCAGTCGGATAACCACTTATAATTTAACTTTTTGTAAGAATGTTTGTAACCACTTATTATTCAGAATCTCATAACTACTTACTTCTCATTTTTTCGTAAGCGAGCGGGTAAGCGTGACTACTTATAAAAACGACCACGCCAAACAAAAATAATGAGTTTAGACGCCAAAAAATAAGTTGTGTGGAGCTATGAATTTCTATTATATAACCACTTATTTGGTAATGAAAGATTTTGCTGGGTAGTACAAATATGAACAAAAGAAAATGAATTAATTTTCTAAGTA
Organism: Leucophora obtusa; assembly: GCA_949987735.1. Taxonomy (NCBI): domain Eukaryota; kingdom Metazoa; phylum Arthropoda; class Insecta; order Diptera; family Anthomyiidae; genus Leucophora; species Leucophora obtusa. The sequence continues at coordinate 32,070,162 of OX465299.1, read as the reverse complement.
TTTTCTGATCCGTTATTTTCACTGTTGCTTTTAAAAAAACTTGACCGATACCGAAATAAAAACAAAATTCGCGGCATATTTTTAAAAATATTTTTTATTTATTTTACTCTTTTATTTATTTTTTCACGATTTGCTTATTTTAGCTCTTATTTTAAATTTCTATAATGTTTTGCTAAGAAATTTTAAGTTTTGTATTTTCAACGTTTTTTTAATGTTAAAGCTGTTTTAGTTTTAACAATTGGTATTTCATTTAACTTTTCTTTGTAACTTAGGGGGAATTTTTAAAATTTTTTTTTTATATTATCAGAGGTTTTGAGGTAATTTTCTAATTTTTAATTGATTTTTTAATTTAATTTTGGCCAACGAAAAAAACAAGTCAACTGCCATTAAAGGACCTATCCCATGACCGGTCAATCGGGGGCATATTCAAGGCACTTCCACCATATTTGTGTGTGTGTTAATGTTGTTTTCTTTTCTATTTTTTTCTTTGCCATGTTTTTTTTATTTGCTGTGTGTGTGTTTGTTTTTCATTCTCTTTTTTATTTGAACAGAAACGAAAAACATAACTTAACCATCAGCCAGCCATCACGCATAAGCAACGTTAGCTCAAACGGTAGAGCGTTTGCCTTACAAGCAGAAGGTTGTGTTATCGAGCCCTACTTCGACGCCAAGTAGATTATTTTTAATTCTTAATTTTTTATTAGTTTATTTGAAAAGCTATTTTTAGACACACCACCTTACTGCCACAATGTGTCTAAACTGTGGCAATTGGTCATTTCCAATGACAACGCCATGTTAAAGTGATATGTCTCTTTCAAACAAAAAGACCGATCAGCGACCGGTCTCCGCCCCCTTGGGACCTATCCTGCGTGTCATCTGGGACCGCTCCCTTTCCCCGTAGGGTAATTACAGGTGCCGCTGCTACAACAACAAAATTACGTTATTTTTGTTTTTTTAACTATTGTTTGTACAAAAATTTAAGCGCTTATATATTATAAACACGACCATTCACTAAGGGAATTAGTATAACAATTAGGTTTAAGATTTAAAAAGATTTATTATATTTTTAGAATACTGAGATTTATTTTTCCACGAACCGCTTTTTATTTTAGCGTACTTCGAATACCTTCTTACAATCTTTGGAGCTCTACTCAGACTCTGTAATGCAATATGAAGATGAAAAACTATTAGCAGCTGGCCGTGATCTTATACCCATCGATGATTTAACCCAAAAGGCTAGTGAAAAGCTAATGGCGATGCAGGAAGATCAAGCCACAAACTCAACATCAACTGCTAATAATAAACGATCACCGCCAACCAAAGAATATTGCATACGTGATTTAATATTGGTAGAATTAGTCAACTGGTTTAATACAGAATTTTTTGAATGGATTAATAATCTATCATGCAAAGTATGTGGCAGTGAAGAAAGTAAGCTAAAACGTACACAAACTGAAGGAGATATTCGTGTTGAGGTGGGAATCTGTTGTGGTCAAGAAGCGAAATTTTATCGTTACAATGATATTGCTCAGCTATTGGTATCGCGTAAAGGACGTTGTGGTGAATATGCCAACTGTTTTACATTTTTATGTCGTTGTTTGGATTATGATGCCAGAATCGTACATTCATTATTTGATCATGTTTGGACTGAGGTGCATATAAATATTTTAAAAACAACGATAGGAAGCTTAAAACTGATTTGAGTCTTTTTTCTTCTAGGTATATTCTGAATCCCAATTACGTTGGTTACACATTGACCCTTCAGATAACGTTGTCGATTCTCCCTTAATGTATCAGCATGGCTGGAAGCGTAATATTGATTATATTTTTGCTTATTCCTGTGATGATATACAAGATGTTACATGGCGTTACTGTAATAATCATAAGGATACTTTGTTAAAGAGACGTTTTTGCTCAGAAAATGAATTAATCGATTCTATATTGATTATACGTAAGAAAAGACAATGGAATTTGAGTGTTGAGCGAAGAAAGATATTGAGTCAACGTTGTATGTTGGAACTTATTGAATTAACTGTTGAACGGTGAGAAATAAATATATACAAATATATAAACTACATAAGCTGATTATATTTTTCGTTATCTTTAAGTGCCCCAACAGAAAATGAATTAAAAGGTCGTAGTTCTGGTAGTCTTACATGGAGACAATCTCGTGGTGAACATACTTTTAAAGATGTATATATTTTGACATAAAATACTATAGTTGACTTTAACCACATTCTGCGTTTAATTTATTATAGATTTTTGTATTTACTTTAACGGCTGAAGATATTGATAAGAAACAGTTTAATGTACGATATTCTTGTGCCACTGATACCTATGAACGTTATATCAAAGGTTGGTATCAATTGAACATTTTTAAGAACTCAAATTTTTCATATTCGATTTTATAGATGATTCTGGACAAAGCCATGTAATTTCTTCTTATAAAACTTGGCAAAGTTGTCAATTTTCTTCGGAAAATATTTTACGTAAAGTTGAACGTGATTGGAAAATGGTATATTTAGCTAGACAAGAAGATAGTGACTATGCAGAAATTGTTTGGAAATTTAATTTGGCCAATTTAAAAGTCAAATGTGCTAAATTAAATTTGGAAAAGAAAACTTTTGGTGAAGGTAATATCGAGGTGTTTTTGAGAGATAGTAAGAAAAACAGTGAAATTGTTGACACATTGGAAAATTGTCAAGAATTTGAAATATGTGCCAAATTATCTGGAGGCAAGGGTGATGTTGCTTGGCAACATACTCAACTGTTTCGACAATCTTTAAATTCCAATGAATATCCATTTGAGTTGCAAATTGATTTGATATAGAGTGTATATTTTATAAAATATCTCATTGAGTATAGCCATATGTGGCACAAAGTATACTTTTATATGATTATAGTTATAAAAACCTGATATGTAATATATAATTTCGGATCAAATTATATGTATATGCTCTTATTATATATAAAAAGATTTAAGTTGGACAGAAAAATGCTGGATTTGCTTCATATAATTTTATATAATTTTCATAAAATCATATAAAAATATATATGGTACCACATATTACAATACACAACGGGATGTAATGGTATAAAATCGTAAATAATCATATTAAATTGTTTAACGACGGAAACATTCGATTAATCGCATATAATTTTTCAATACTTATATCTACTAGTAATATTATTTGGTTTCTTTCATAAAAAATGAAGCTCAATTAATATGCTCTACATCAGCCCAGTGTAGAAACGGTAATGACATATCATTATTTTTTGGACTACCAGTAATGATACCCACTTACCTTTTGCATTATTTTAAAACCTATAATAATGAGTTACTGATAATGACTTATTTTTATCATTATTTAAAATAGAAAATAATTTTCTAGATTTTTTTGAAAATTTTTTGAAATCTATTTTTAGACTCAATATTTTTTAAACACTGGTAAGGATATATGTAACCACATATTTTTTAATTTTTTGTATGTTGGCGAGTAAGCTTACTTGTGTGCAGCAGGTCAATTATGTTTTTATCTATTAAATATTACATGTCGATATAGCTCAGATGGTAGAGCTATTGACTGGCAATCTGTAGACCCAGGTTCGATTCCCGCAGCAGCAAATTTTATTTAAAAAAAAAATATTTTTTTTTATATAATTTATTTTTTTGAAAATCTATTTTTAGACTCATTATTTTTGTCAGTACTGGTAAGCACATGGTAACGATATATTTTTTGATTTTTCGTATGCTGGTGTGTAACCATAACTCATTATTTTTTGCGACATCGCCATATAAAGGTAATAAGAAATGTAATAACAAAAGTAACTAGTTACCATTACCAAGTATGTAATTACATAACCACATATCTGGTAATGATTTTCTACACTGGGAGTACAAGAAACAAAAAATCTGCTCCCATCCTAAATTAGTTCAAATTAATTGGATATTAGAGTCGCATTCGATTCGATTAAAAAAAGTGCATTGCATTTATTTGTATGAAATCCCGATGTTCAATTAATTTAAGCTAACTTAGGAGCAATTTTTTATATTGTTTATTGTATTGCTATATAGCACATTAATGGAGCTTCATTTCATTTGAAGAAATCGGATAAACTAAAAAAGCAACATATGCGATTAATCGAATGCATATTACTGTATTTAGCTTTAGTGCGTCCTAATATTTGTGAACCTAAAATGCGAAAAATATATATTATTTTTATATGTATTTTTCTTAAAATGAATCTTACTTTAAGTAAATTATGTCTATGTCTTAATACCTGTGCAATATTTAATATTACTGAACGCAGTTGCTCCGTTCGTTTACCAATTATATTTTAATAATTTATTAAATTTTTATTACAAAATTTAATAAAATATTAGAAAATTTTAAAATCCATATATTCCATTTTAAGAGCGAAAATTATTCCTTATATTTAAACTTATTCTTTATTTATTTTTAAAATGAATAAAATGTGTAAAAATGTATTTGTATTATAAAATTAGAATAAAATTTTGTTTTTAAAATCAATACTCATGCAAACTACTAAAGGCTAGTGCCCAGATTCTATAAGAATCTTCGTCAAAGACGATTATCTTTGCATAAACATTTTTTAATATTTTAACAAGTTTGGTAAAAGACGGCAATTTTGCATCATATATTTTAACATTTTTGTAACTAACATCCTTAAAATGTTAGAAATTTAACTTCGAAAAGTGAACGATAATCGTCAAGTTTTTATAGAATCCCTAACAAGTCGTTTTTTAGACTTAGATAAAAACCATTCTTTCAAAATTTTTTATTCTTTGTAATTTACTTGTGAAAATTGTATCATCTTTCTTTAATTTGAAAAATAATTTAAACAGAAAGTGATATTAATTTATGATATATAGTCAAACTAAAGAACATTCATTTACCAAAATAAGAGATCAAATAAACATTCCCCTCATTCATCTTAAAAACACACATTGACACGGTGCAAAAATATAATTGAAATAACACACATTTAAATTTAACGGTTCGTTGTAATTCAAAAATCTGTGGTTATCATACACAGAGTTGAATAGAATCAGCTGAGATACCTTAAGAATTAAGGTTCAAAACAAAAAAGAGTAATAATAACAAAGAGGATCTGATGGAAAGAGTTTTCTTCCCAAGAAATTATGTTAACTCGTACTCAATTATTTGTATGTATGCTCTAGCCTCCCAGCGGTAAAAATACCCATTATTTAATCGCTGATGTCAGTAACATTTAGTAGCAATCAGTGATGATATTATCGCTTATATTTCTACTTAGATTTACACGGTAGTGTCATAGGCTGCTTAATCGGTGCGCTCTCGCTTAAAATGTAAGCAACGATGGCAGTAAGTGCCGTTTTAATTGCAGTTACGTTATAAGTGGAGTTCTAAGCGAGCTTGATGGCACGTTAATAAATTCAGGCAAATGAGAATGTAATGCACGTCGATTACCTTACGATTTGCACTTGTAAGGCAAGGTTATGAGGTGCTGCCACTTATCCTTATGATCTTGTAATTGAAAGTCTAATGCACGTTTATTTAACATAGGGGTTACACGATGAATTTTTTCCTTTCAAGTTTTAATACACTCACACTTTTTTACTAACACACTCACATTTTAAAAATTGAACAGCAACTTGATATCAATTTTTGCTTTCAAGTTTTGAGAAAACTTGACGGTCAAGTTTTAAACAGCTGATCAAATTTCTTGTAAATTTATTGTTCTTTTTACAAATATTGTGCCGCAATAAAACACGATTGATAAAATACGGAATGTGAATATTTCGGTATATCGACGAAATGATTTAAAAATAAAAATAAATAAAAAACCAATTTCTGCTGACATGAAAATGTCTGTGGAAGATGTGAAGAAAAAAATAAAGTCTTTTCGAACAGCCTACAGTGCGGAAACAGCCCACAGAGGCGAGCAATTTTAGTTCTTTCCTTGACGACGGCATCTTGAAAGCAAAATTGACTATCAAGTTGCATGCAGCCTACGTCACAGTTTCAATTTCAACTGAATTTGACAAGCAGTATGTGTTATCAACTTGAAAGCAAAATCTTGATCATGTAACCTCACTGTAAATGTATCATTTATTTATTTTTTAAAAAATACGATTTATATTAATACATTGAAAAAAAAAATACTTAAATAAAAATAAATATAAACAAATTAAATAAAAATAAATTAAACTTATGTTGAAAAATTTCACTCGAACTTTAAAGGCAATTTATTGCAAAAATAGATTATAAAAATGAACATTTTTTAATTGTATAACAAAGACACAATCACAATAAACACAAAATTTTACTTTTCCCAAGAAATATAATAGTCTTGTACATTAAATTCGCGTGAAAACAAACTCTACACAGTTTTCACGTGAAACTCATTGTCGTGAAAAATCTTTTTTTTTATGGAGTATAAGAATTTATTCACGTGAAATAGAAACAATTTACTGTGCTTAACTTATAACACTTATTATTAACTTATAATAATTATTTTTGCAAAATTTCAACAACCATTTTGTTGCACGATCAACTTTGAACTAACATCAATAATAGTGCTACATATTTCTTGTTTTTTATGTTATTTCAAAAGCCACTATAACGGAATTTTTTATTTCTTTGCATTTTTTGTGCATATACACACTAACTAACTCTCCGCTTATACTGTAATCGGAGTTTTAATTAGTGGACGATATTTTTTAGATTACACACGTATAACATTCTAAGTACTTAAATCGTTCGCTTAGAATGTCATACTGATGTCATTGATTATAATCTAGGTACTTCGTTTCATTTACCGCTGGGCTGTTAATTTCAGTGAAGAATGAGAAAAACAAAAGAAAAGTGAAAAAGTTAATATTTTGTTTTTTGCGATTACTGATAAAAACACTAACAAAAACAACTTTAGTAAGATAATAAATAATAATTAATTTAAATAAATTTTTTTGCTTTTAACTTCTGTTTTTTTGTTGTAAAAACGATTTTATTATTTTTTTTTTGTTTTCTCGAATTCCTTCATTTTATCTCATTCGCTGTTAAATTTCTTCATATTCCTTCTGTTATTCCTCTGTTTCTTGCGTGAAATTTTTTGGCTCATAAAGCATTTTTAAAAGCAGCTGATGAAAATAGCATTGTTAGATTCGTTGAAATTAGTCTAATTTGAGTTGGTAACATATTCGAATTGCTTTCAACTGTAACATAAGTAGGCAATTATCAATTATTAACCCATTCAAGGCGAATGACACTGATGATGGCTTTGTAACAAAAGCCGAAAATACGTATTCTGTCTTGCTGGCCTTATCGAATTCTTTGAAAATTTTTTATTCTTTGTATCATCTTTCTTTAATTTGGAAAATAATTTAAACAGAAAGTGATATTAATTTATGATCTATAGTCAAACTAAAGAACATTCAAAAACCAAAACAATTTTGATTTTTTGCGCAATATTTTAGAACTTGGGCAAGTCGTTTATGCAGTGTATGGAGAAATTATCACAGTTCAGCAATAATGTTTGAAGAGTGAACATCATAAACACGTATAAAAAAATTAAAAATATAAATAAACGTCAAGTAAAAATTGTTTATATATATATTAATTAACATCACCAAAGAATTTCATGTATTTTGGCCTGCTCTAAGTGTAAAATAAAGCATTAAAAGAACAGTATTGCCTCATGGCAATAACAATCCGCTACATGTTCCTGCTGCTACATGCAAATTAAAATGACCGTGAGTGTAGTGCTTTAAAAGTATGTGGTGCTCAAATTGACTTGTACAAACTCGTTATTGTGCAAGTCAATCGTCTAGTCTATTGGCCGCATAAGCGAGATACCTTTAAAAAAATAATTCAATCATCAGTAATAATTAAACGAATTAAGAAATTGCCATCAAATCGCGAATCAAAACAAAAAAATTTGAATCACGAATCAAAAAAATATAAAGATAATTTGTAATTCACTTTTCTTGAATCAACTTTGCAAATAATCATTTTTCAATCAATGGGTGGGTTTACCAGACGCTCAATTGTTTCTAATCCGCTACTCAACAATCTGGTGAACGATATGATTAACTACCGCTAAGTCAACATGTAAGATAAGCGTTACCTTATTTTGGTAGCGTAAATATTTTACGCTACTTGTGAGCGGTTAGTAAAGGCTTCATTAGTCTAATCGTAAAGTAAAAAAACGTATCTGTAATCAATTCAATGTGTTAAAATAATATAGAAATATATTTTTATCTTTTTTCTAGTGTTTCCAATTATTCGACATAGGCGGTTAACCGGTTAATGCATTATTCGAAAAATCACTAAAATGGATTAACCGGTTATTCGGGTCGGTTATTCGAGAAAATTGGCGGTTAATCGATTAATCGTTTAATGCTAAATTAATGTATTTCATTAACTTTTTATTAATTAAAACACAAAAAGCTGACTGTTTTCATTAAATATTAACGTCATATATGAATACGATGTATTTAATAAAAAAGTTTTCATATTCGAAGGTTGAAAAGTTTCGGGATCTGAGATTTTTTTAAAAAAAGGTCTGTAAAAATGTTGCTAAATCTACTAAAATTTCGTTGAAGATGGCAGAAAGAACTGCTGAAACTAACAAAATATTAGTAAGTTAAGAACAGCAAACCTAAAACTGTTACATATCGATTACTTAACGTAGATTTTTTATTTATAAAAAAATTTAAAAATCTGAAAAGCTTAGCTCAGTATTGACTATAATATTTAATATTGCATTTAACTTTTTCAGACCCAACTAACTAGCTTGCAAAAATGTATTCATTTTATAACTTAAAGGTAAAATGGTACTAAAACTATTAAAATTTCCTGGTGTCAATTCATATTTTATGAAATATAATTTAGCTAAAAGTATAACTGAAATTTTTTATCTAAATAAACCTATTAGTATTGAAAATATTTGTAATTTTAAGAGAAAACATCACATCTCACAATCGTGTATGCTGGGTCTGAAAGGGTTAAAAAAATACTATACCTAAAGTTTTTTAAATTTTAATAAGATTCTTCCTACAGCTACGAAATTTTCATTAAAGGCATCGATCAAAAAATTTGAGTTCTCTTTGAGATTAATTTCAGTTAATTGAGAATAGCAATTTACTTTATTTCTCAGTATCTTTTTCGTTACTAAAGGCCATTAACAGTAAAAAAATAACCTAAAGTTTGAGCGTACTTACTCTGACAGAATTTTATCGGACGAGCTGTAAACAAAATTTTCAATAAGCTAATGAAGTGTTTTTCAAAAAATAAAAGCCAAATTATTAAATTTTATGAAAAAGCTTCACAATCATTATGAATCTCTTTCTAAAAAAACTTTTTTGGGTATATGATATTTTTAATAAATAATATGAAATTTTTCATAAAATTTTATGAAAAATTGCATCAATTCAATTAAAACTTTCAATAGACGAATTCCAGCGAAACTTAATTGAATCAGTGTATAAATTCATCAATAGCATATAGACAATTCACTGAGTGTGCAGTTACAGAAGTCAAATTCTATATAAATTAAAATTTTTTAACATTAGGTTATTTGTTTTAATTCGAATTTAAATTCATTGAAACGGGTTCGGGTTCAATGTTGCTCTAGTGGAACATGTTTTAGAATTGATGTGGTTTTGAACCGATGTGTGTGTGTGTGTGTACACTTTCTTAGGCAAAATAAGAAAAGTTAAAGTTCTTACAGAATTAACATGTTAATTGTGTAACAGTTTTAAAACAAATGCAGACTTGTCTTAAAGGACATGGAGATATAATTTATATTAGTTTAAATTTTTAAAAGAATTGAAACAGTAATGCAAAATTGTCTATTTTATTTCATAAAGCATCCTCCAGCCAGTCGTGTATTTCGTGTGTTTTGTGAAGTTTTAAAAAATTAAGGAAAAATTCCATATTAGAAATGTAACCGGTTAATCGACCAATTTTAACCGATTATTCGGGTCGAATAATTATTTGAGTTTTCAATTATTTGTTTCGACATTAACCGAAATAAAGGCGATTAATCGAGGAATCGGTTAATCGATTAACCGAATTGGAAACACTACTTTTTTCTATGCATTGAAACTGTTGTCAAGTAAAATCGTAAAAAAGTTCTGTTACAAATAGAAATTTTCTATTTTATTACTTGACATTTAATTCTATGCACAAGAAAAAGTAGTGTTTCCAATTCGGTTAATCGATTAACCGATTCCTCGATTAATCGCCTCTATTTCGGTTAATGTCGAAACAAATAATTTAAAACTCAAATAATTATTCGACCCGAATAATCGGTTAAAATTGGTCGATTAACCGGTTACATTTTTAATAATGAATTTTTCCTTAATTTTTTCCCAAAACTTCACAATTTTCTTAATCTGGGCTACAAAATTACCAGAAAAGCTTAGAAAAAACAAATACTAACTAAAATAGCATCAAATTCTTTAAAAATCGTGTGAAATAGGTCCTTAAATACCTTTTTCGAGCAACCGCAAACAAGTCGACATTGTACCATCAGACTCCCAATTTTTAATGAAATTTTGCGCAAATGTTTTAAAAAAAATATGTATCAAAGTTTCTATTTGTAAAAAAGCCTTAAGAACATAGCAAAAGGCCAAAATGAAGGTGTTTTTTAAAACTTCACAAAACACACGAAATACACGACTGGCTGGAGGATGCTTTATGAAATAAAATAGACAATTTTGCATTACAGTTTCAATTCTTTTAAAAATTTAAACTAATATAAATTATATCTCCATGTCCGTTTGTTTTAAAACTGTTACACAATTAACATGTTAATTCTGAAAGAACTTTAACTTTTCTTATTTTACCTAAGAAAGTGTACACTGTACATACACATCGGTTCAAAACCACATCAATTCTAAAACATGTTCCACTAGAGCAACATCGAACCCGAACCCGTTTCAAGGAATATAAATTCGAATTAAAACAAATAACCTAAAGGTAAAAAAATTTAATTTATATAGAATTTGACTTCTGTAACTGCACACTCAGTGAATTGTCTATATGCTATTGATGAATTTATACACTGATTCAATTAAGTTTCGCTGGAATTCGTCTATTGAAACTTTTAATTGAATTGATGCAATTTTTCAAAAAATTTTATGAAGAATTTCATATTATCTATTAAAAATGTCATACACTCAAAAAAGTTTTTTTTAGAAAGAGATTCATAAAAATTGTGAAGCTTTTTCATAAAATTTAATAAATTTGGCTTTTACTTTTTGAAGAAAACTTCAATAGCTTATTGAAAATTTTGTTTACAGCTCGTTCGATAAAATTCTGTCAGAGTAAGTACGCTCAAACTTTAGGTTATTTTTTTTACTGTTAATGGCCTTTAGTAACGAAAAAGATACTGAGAAACAAAGTAAATTGGTATTCTCAATTAACTGAAATTAATCTCAAAGAGAACTCAAATGTTTTTATCGATGACTTTAATGAAAATTTCGTAGCTGTAGGAAGAATCTTATTAAAATTTAAAAAAACTTTCAGACCCAGTATACAAGATTGTGAGATGTGATGTTTTCTCTTAAAATTACAAATATTTTAAATACTAAGAGGTTTATTTAGGTAAAAAATTTCAGTTATACTTTTGGCTAAATTATATTTCATAAAATATGAATTGACACCAGGAAATTTTAATAGTTTTAGTACCATTTTGCCTTAAAGTTATAAAATGAAAACATTTTTGCAAGCTAGTTGGGTCTGAAAAAATTAAATGCAATATTAAATTTTATAGTGTCAGTATTGATTAAAAATCACATTCAAAGAAATTTTGTATCTAAGCTTTTCAGATTTTAAAATTTTTTTTTTAATAAAAAATCTACGTTAAGTTTTCGATATGTAACAGTTTTAGGTTTGCTGTTCTTAACTTATTAATATTTTGTTAGTTTCAGCATTTCTTTCTGCCATCTTAAACGAAATTTTAGTAGATTTAGCAACATTTTTACAGACCTTTTTTTAAAAAAATCTCAGATCCCGAAACTTTTCAATCTTCGAATATGAAAACTTTTTTATTAAATACATCGTATTCATATATGACGTTAATATTTAATGAAAAGAGTCAGCTTTTTGCGTTTTAATTAATAAAAAGTTAATGAAATACCTTAATTTAGCATTAAACGATTAATCGATTAACCGCCAATTTTCTCGACTAACCGACCCGAATAACCGGTTAATCCATTTTAGTGATTTTTCGAATAATGCATTAACCGGTTAACCGCATATGTCGAATAATTGGAAACACTAAGAAAAAGATAAAAAATACAATATTTTTATTTTTTATACTCTTTTTATACATTATGAGAATGATACGTTACTTTTTTTACGATACTTCCAAACTAATTTGGGCTTAATACATCAGCAGTCGTTTGTTTTTTTTATTTTTTTTAAAGAATAATGAACATGTGCAAATATAATTATAAGGAATTAAAAATTTTAAAAAATCAAAAAAGTCTCTACAAATATTTTTATTTTAAAACAAAAACAAAAGTAGCATCTTTCAACAGATTAAGGTAATCATAAAGTGCTACATATCAATTGTAGCGGGGTTCTCTGGTAAGCGAGATAGAGCAAAATACTTATTAATCCTTAACCATCTATACTCTTAATAATAAATATGGGCCTGTTTCGGGATAGATTCGGACAGTTCAGGAACCCAGATTGTCAGCGACATTTTAGCAGGATTACGTACGGAGTCACATGAGACCGAATAAATTTACTAACATATCTAGCGTTAGATCGTTACATAAAATAATGTAAATTGTACTACGCCAATGAATAAAATGGTTTTCAGAAATATTTTTAATTGAGGTTATTTTTTTGTGGCACTTTGTTTACAAAAAATACAGTTGTCAAATCGAAATCTCGCTACTGTCATAAAGTTCAAATGTAAACGGTCAAGATTTCGGGTCGAGATTTCCGTTGAAATCTCGGGATTTGAAAACAGATGTAAACGCAACTTTATGACGTTACAAATTTTCCTTTTTGTATCGTGTGAATCTGTATCGTGAATATCCCCATTTAATCCCTTCTTAAGCGCCCCATACATTAAGGAACTTTGAGTAGGGAACAAACACGAATTGCGAATACACAAATCAACATTTGTAAAAATGGCAATTTTTTCACGAATGTTCCTTAATGTACTTTTTATAATCTGGCAGCACAAAATCCTGTTTGTTTTGTTTACATTTTTTAGCAATAATTTTTTGTGAAAATTTGAAAGAATTATTTTTAAATTGACTATAATTATGGATTCACCTGTGGAACATCATAAAAGATATGAATATTGCACCACACGATTAAAATATCGACAGGGAAGGCAATTAAAGGCGGTAAAGGTAAATGTATATAAAATATATAATACCAGCATTGGATTGTGTTAAAATATTTTTTCGCGATATGAAAACAAGTGGCTGATTTTCAAGAAAATTCGGTCCACGTGTTTTACAAATCAAACGCACAGGAACAGATTCACAACCCAGTGCAACAGAAGCGTAAACGATAGTTTCCAAAGGAATTTGAACGGTTTGCTTATGTTTATACATCACAGTCTAACGTTATGACGCATTAGAGTATCGCAAAATAACCATTATTCCTTGGAAGAAGTTGAGTTTAGGGGCACAGCTCCAATTTTTTTATATTTTTTTGTACAGATAGTACTTTTAAGGCTGGATAAATCTCTGTACCCTTTGTTGGTGATTTCTATTTCGGCAGAATTTCGGTTCGAAGATGAAACAACCCAGTCAGAAATCGCCAGTGGTACAAAAAATCAAGCACTGGCATACCACTGGGTAACCATGGTATTAAAAATAAATGACTGGCAGAACACTCATTTGGGACGCTTTGCCAGCGTTTGCGAAAAGCGTTTTACCAGTATTTTTTTTACAAAAATTTCGGTGGTTTATAAAAAAAACCACTGGCAAAGAATTGGCTTAGAGTGATATGCCAAGGTTTGCAACCAGTGGTTATCCAGTGCTAATTAGCCAATGCTACCAGGCGTACAAAAATCAATTCACTGGAAAACCAATGATTTTATAAAAATGCTGACGCTTCGTTAAAAAATGTTTGTAGTCGGAAGGTTCCGAGTTCAAATCCGGTTGCAAGCAAAAAAATTTTTTGGGATTTTTTTTAATTTAAAATTTTTTTTGTTTTATAAAATCAATTTTTTTGTTTGTGGGAAAGCTCCTTCAAGACCAACTTTTTTTTGCCCTCCAAACACTGGCATACTAGTTACTAAAAATTGTTTGCCAGTACTAGCATTTTGGCACAGCCAGTAGTTGTCCAGCTATTATCACTCATTTATGTGTTTAGCCATTAAATATTATATGTCTCGTTAGCTCAGTGGGTAGAGCAATCGTCTGCCAATCTGACGGCCTGTGTTCAAATCACGGCAGGGTCAAAAAAATACATATGAACTTTTTTTTAATTTTATTTTGGAAAATATATTTCCAGACCACCTATTTATTGGTTTTGCCAGCGTTTTGCCAACGTTTAAAAATTTTGTTCCTCCAGTGCTTTTCCGGCGCTTTTTGAACAGCCGGTCCTTTTGTCTAATGATGTTATCATTTTGGGAATGGGAAAGCACTTTTTGCCAATACTTGTACCACCTGTTAAAGTGCTTTGCCACCGCTTTCCCGTTTGTATTTTTCTGACTGGAAAGTCTATGGACTTGTCTATATCCGCCATGTATAGTCGGATTTGAAAGGATATGCAGCACATTTCTTAAAAATTAACTTCAAAACTTGCATACAAAATAAAAGACGAAGTATTTTGTGAACTAACGCCTTTTCTACGTACCCGGCCTTATGTGATAGGCAGTTTAGTGGCTTCGCTACGTAGTTTTCTGCATGTCCATTTTTTTGGTGAAATTTCTGTACCCTACCCGAGTAAAAATATTTATATATTGTTATATATAATGTGATCGGGTTATATCTGACGAATGGAGTCACATTAAGACACATATCATTATATACAACTACATCTGATACATATTATTTTTTCAATGAATTTTTTGTACGGTAACTGATGTTATTACATATCCCCAAATCTGACTCCATATATAACTACAAATTCAAATCTATTTATTCAACACAATCTGAGCCTTAAAAGACCATACATTGCAAGAAAAGTAATACAATGGGTAATAATACAAAGTAATACAATGGGAATTATATAAATATACATAAAATAGTACAAAATTATACTGTAGTAATATAATATATAGTTCACTGAAAATAATTTTATAGATTAATAGATTAATAAGGACTATATTTTAAAACAATTTTAATAATGACTATATTTTAAAACAATCTTAATAATGACTATAAACAATCTAAATATGACTACAATTTTAATAATGGCTATATTTTTAAAAATGACTATATTTTAAAACCATTTTAATAATGGCTATATTTTAAAACAATTTTAATAATGACTATATTTTAAAACAATTTTAATACAATTTTAATAATTACATAAGCCATATAAAACTAATCAAATATGATGTGATTATATATGGTTCGATACTAAGTTATATAACACTGTATGTATCGTCATACTAAAAATATATTCTTGTAATTATATATAACTTTCTATATGATCTCATACAAATTATTATAAATTAAGAGTTAATTTCTCCACAACCAAATAATTTTCACGTGATTTTTTTGCATATAAAATTATATTAAAAAATGATGCGTATCCCGGGTAAAAATCTTAATATGGTGTCATATATAATTATATCTTATTTGATAAGTCCCCATATACAACCATATACAGCTTGATCCGAAAAATGGGTCATCTACATGTATCTAATTATATAAAATTAGATATAATTTGATACAGTTTGATCCGAGATTTGTCCATATCCAGGACATCATATTATATCTAATTCGATATAAAATTATCTGATTTTATATAATTTTGTCTGATAGTAGGTATACTTTTTATGCATAACAGCTATTAAATTGACATTGAAATTTGTATAGTTTGAACAATTTTAAAGGCCCAAATTTTATAACATAAAATAAAAATTTAGTTGAATGCTTTTGTCTTCTAAATCGTACGCATCATTTTTTAACATGATTTTACATGAAAATAATCACGTGAAAATTATTTGGCTATGGAGCAATTAGCTCTTAATTTGCAGACTACTAAATTTGATGTTGAACTATATATTAATTTCTACGGGATTATATAGAAAGTTATATAAAATTACAAGAATATATTTTTAGTATGACGACACATACAGTGCTATATAACTTAGTATCGAACCATATATAATCACATCGGTCACTACATATATTTTGATTAGTTTTATATGGCTTATGTAATTATATATGGAGTCAGATTTGGGGATATGTAATAACATCATTTACCATACAAAAAATTAGTTGAGAAAATAATATCAGATGTAGTTGTATATAATGATATGTGTCTTAAAGTGACTCCATTCATTGTCAGAATTAACCCAATCACATTATATATGATAATATATAACTATTTTTGCTCGGGATATACATATATAAAAAAGTTGCAATTACTTTATAACAAAATGTTTGTCACTATTTCAAATCTATATTTCTTGTTAGGTCTATACAGTGGCCAATGAATCTAAATATTTGCTTATATTTGGTGTACCGAAAATAAATCTACTCCAGGAATTAAAACAACGACTTTCCAGATTTGGTAAATTAGAACATGTGCGCTGTGTTACCAAAGAAATTTTGGAAAAACAATTGGATTTGGAACCATTTACCGAAGTATATTTGGTTAAATTTTTTAAGATATTTGAATCTAGAAAATGTAAGCGTTTTATGGATGCTAGAGAATTTTATGGTGGTATTTTACATATTTCCTATGCTCCAGAATATGAAACGCAAGAAGAATTGAAAGAAAAATTACTAAAACGATCACAAGAAGTAGACAATCAGTTGAAACACAATTATCAATACATAAAAAGAAAAAAGGATAATATTGATAAAATTCATGCAGATGTAAAAGATAAATAATTTGTAATTTTGTGTAAAACAATTTAAAATATATTTTTTACTAATTTTAAACACTATAACAATATACAATTGGCCTGTTTTGTAAATAGAATTGTCCACATTTTTTTCCATAATTGAGTTATATTTTAAAATTATTTAGTCTTACGCCAATCATGATACATTGTTAGGAATGGAACACGTTTTTGCCATAATTCCATGCCATAAAAAGCCCAAAAACTGAAATACAGAAATTGAATTACAAAAACAATTTTTCATTTGTATAAAAATATAATCTTACAGCCCGAAAATAGCTCCTCCTAAATGAGCCGCATGATCAAAGAATTTCCAACCCATTATGCAGCCAGCTAAATCAATACCCATTATAACTTTAATAGCAGACCCAGCAGAGAATGTTAGCATTGGTAAAAATAATATACTCAATTGTGTATCAGGATATTGAGCGCAGACATAAGCCAATACTGCCATTATGGCACCAGACTAAAATTAGAAAATAAATTAGTATACAGTATTTTTTCTTTTCATTTGTGTTTTTACCGCTCCTATAGAAAGACCCGCCTGCAAGGTTAAGGCCTTATATAATACGCTAGTAAGACTAGCTATCACTCCAGCGCTTAAATAAACAGCTAAAAATTGTTCTTTTCCCAAAGAGAGTACAGCAGCATTGGAAAAACTATGCAAAACATACATGTTGGCAAACAAATGGAAAGCTGAGTAATGGCTAAATGTCGATAAAAACATTGGCCAACAGACAGCTCCTGTAAATAGAAAAATAAATTAAAATTTTTGTTTTACTAATATTCTTCCAAGCCAGCAAAATTCAGAAATCAATGCTAAACTAGGGAAGCTCTTCAAAAAATTCTTAGTTTTGAAAAGTTAGCTTTCTTAGGATTAAAATGCGGTCCTTTCTTCTTTTGTTTGTCTTAGAATTGAGAATCAATACCAATAAAGTAATTTGACACATATAAATATTGAAAATTCCTGTTAGTAGGCAATTCGTCTATCTGTTAAAACAGTCACCGTTGTGATATTTCCAATAAAAATATAAGGATTATTGAATACAATATCGTACGATTTGCATACTGACCCTATTTTTATGTCTTATAAATATAAGGTTTGTTTTTTTCGAATTTTCATCTATATCTACAACTACATACTTGTAGAAAACGAATTTCCCTACTTACTTGACTTTTGCTTTATCTTTGGTAAAAAAAGGAAATTTAAACATTTGGGCCGACTTTGTACGAAAGCTGTTTTCGTATATGGACTTCTCCGGAACACGAAATAGAGCAATTATATTGTGTTCCCTCCTTTACTAATTAACACATAATTCATTTGCTATAATTTTATTTTGTAGTCTTTCAAAATTACAACAATAGAGTTAGGATTTTTCTTTAAATTAAGAGTTGTTGTTGATTAAAAAAGATTATAATCTTATAATAATACTCTTAATTTTTCGCAAGATTTTTGTGCTTTTCTCAACTTTAAAATTGTTTCCTGCATGTAATCATATTGTTTTGTTCCTAACTGTATACAATCAAACTGTGTTAATCTTGGTTTAACATATTTAGTTGTGAAGTAATAAAAACTGTCATTTGTTATTATGAAATGAGTGAAAAATATTTTTCACCGCTTCCCAAACCATTCAGAATCGGTAATCTGATCATATGAAAAATGTGCATGTAGCAAACATTTTATAATTATAGCATGAATTTAACTAAACCGACAATTTTAAAAGGCGATTTCCGCTAACAGTTTTGTTTTAAATGTTAAGTATATGAGAATAAAATTAAAAAATTATCTACTTACGTGCAGCTGGATTTGAACAAAAATATTTCATCATAGATCCTCTTAATGAAGGAATTCTCCATAGACCAAATACTAGAACATTGAAAGCACATATAGGTACAAAGACCTTTTCACCCGGCGACAACTGATCCCATAAACGACGTATGTCACGTCTAATGTTCTCCCATGAATCTTCTCCACTTGGTTTCTTTCTCAGCCAACCCAATTTAGCCTGACGTGCCTTTTCTAACATCATATTACGGGTATTTTCATATTCCATTATAGTCGCTCCCATAAAGGAGCCCAAACTAAACTAAAACAAAATTAGTAATTAGTAATAATTTATAAAATCATATCCTGGAAATGTCACTTAAAACTTACCGTTGCTGTAAATACTAAAGCTTTGAAAACATTTCCTGAAGGTACCGAACCACTTGGGGGTTCAAACGGTTGTAGTTGTGGACGTGATGAATTCTTGGAACGTGCTGAACTACGTATAGACCGCAACATTAAACGATGAGTCAGTGCTGTCTGTGTATTAGGCGTTAAACCAACATGATGCAATAACGAATGATTTGTGCTTTGGCCCAATTGAAGGGAATAATCTCTGTGTAACAATCGCCGATTATTTTTTTACCAAACATTTGTGGTTAGTCACTTACCTAATCTGTTTTTGCCATGTGCTTCTAAGCCCTAGGCGTAACAACATTATTTTTATTTAAATACCCAGAAAATTGTCCCTATAGTTTTCCAAAATTGTTGATTTTACAAATCCACTTTTTTTTTACTTTGACATTAGGCAAAAATTTTACAGCTGTTCATTTTGACATGCGTGGCGCACAGGGTGATACAACCAGTGGTGCCAGATATGACGATTTTACGTTATTTTGACGATTTTTTTGTAAAAATTTTATACTACGTTCACAGTACGGAGTTCACATATACGTGTTTAACACGATTTGACGTGTTTAAGCGTTAAACATGTTCAAGTGAGATGTTTTACAGTACATTTTTTCTACCCTTAAACACGCTAAATTATCGTGTTTAATTTTTAAACACGTTGTTAAACACGATAAAATTGATATCAATTGGTATTGAATGACAAGTTTGAAGCAGAAGAAGACACAACAAGAAAAATAAAAAAATTAAAATTGAATAAAATACCCTTAAACACGCTAAATTATCGTGTTTAATTTTTAAACACGATAAAATTGATATCAATTGGTATTGAATGACAAGTTTGAAGCAGAAGAAGACACAACAAGAAAAATAAAAAAATTAAAATTGAATAAAATAAACTCAATTTAAATAAAAACCAAATAAATGTGCTTTTTTCTTATTAAACTGATAGATGAAACAAACAATTAATTAAACTTTGCTTCCGGTGAACGAAAAATCCAAAAACAGCCATGAAGTTGTCCCTTAACTAAAAATTGAAAAACCTTATTTCCGACTGTGGCGCATAGTGTTATTTCACTTTTTATAGCAATTATAACATTGGATAATGCCGAAAATTATTAATTATTGCCTCCGGCCGAAGAAAAAATAACTTTTTGGGAAATTTTATCAAATTTTTGTATTTTTTTTTTTTAATTGTTAAGGAACAGCTGTTCGAGATGTTTAACTTAAACACTTCATTTTTAAGTGTGAACTGACAAGTTTAACTTTTACATAAACGTGTTTAACTATCGTACTGTGAACGTAGTATTAAACACATTTATGTAAAAGTTAAACATATCAGTTCACACTTAAAAATGAACGGCGGGTCTCATACTGTAGGTTTAACTTTAACTTCACTATAAACAAAAGGAACTGTAAAAAAATGTACACAAAACAACAAATTTTTGGGTTAACTATTAACTAAAGTTTAAACCTGCAGTATGAGACCCACGGGAAGTGTTTAAGTTAAACATCTCGAACAGCTGTTCCTTAACAATTGTAAAAAAACAAAAATTTGACAAAATTTCCCAAAATGTTATTTTTTATTCCGCCGGAGGCAATAATAATTTTTGGCATTATCCAACGTTATAATTGCTATAAAAAGTAACATTATCCGCCCCAGTTGGAAACAAGATTTTTCAATTTTTAGTTAAGGGACAACTTCATAGCTGTTTTTTGGATTTTTCGTTCACCGGAAGCAGTTTAATTGTTTTGTTCCTTTTAACTGGTAATGCATTCACCTATGAGTGATAACACACTAATAAATGACAGCTGTCATAAATTTGGCATATCCAACGTTGCCACCTAGTTTTTTTTGCAATCCATGGATATCTTGCCAGGCTAATGGCACGCACGTGGTTTTTTATTTAAATTTAGTTTATTTTATTCAATTTTAATTTTTTATTTTTCTTGTGTTTTCTTCTGCTTCAAACTTGTCATTCAACACCAATTGATATCAAATTTATCGTGTTTAATACTACGTTCACAGTACGATTGTTAAACACGTTTATGTAAAAGTTAAACATATCAGTTCACACTTAAAAATGAAGTGTTTAAGTTAAACATCTCGAACAGCTGTTCCTTAACAATTAAAAAAAAAATACAAAAATTTTACAAAATTTCTCAAAAAGTTATTTTTTCTTCGGCCGGAGGCAATAATTAATAATTTTCGGCATTATCCAACGTTATAATTACTATAAACAGTGAAATAACATTATCCGCCCCAGTCGGAAACAAGATTTTTCAAATTTTAGTTAAGGGACAACTTCATGGCTGTTTTTGGATTTTTAGTTCACTTTAATAAGAAAAAACACATTTCAACTGGTTTTTATTTAAATTTAGTTTATTTATTCAGTTTTAATTTTTTTATTTTTCTTGTTGTGTCTTCTTCTGCTTCAAACTTGTCATTCAACACCAATTGATATCAATTTTATCGTGTTTAACAACGTGTTTAAAAATTAAACACTATAATTTGCAATACCTTCTAATTCGAATTTATAAAAGCTGTGAATTATCTTAAGAGCGGTAATATAGGCAAGCAGTTAAAAAGAATTAAGTTTCGAGTAAAATAAATAGATGAAACTAGTGTTTTTAAGCGGAGAATGCACGAAGGAACATTCGTGAAAAAATTCCCATTTTTTTACGAATGTTCATGTGTCGTGTTGACATTCGTGTTATCAAAATGTCAACTGTTACGAAATTACAGTACTTTTAGTTTGTTTCCTAAAATAACCGTCATAAAAGTTGTTTTACATTTTTCTATAGAAAAACAAATGTAATTTCTGTTAAAAACAACAACTACTGATTACTACACAAACAACTGTCATGTAGTAACTGTCAAACTTTTTTGAGTGTACAATCATAACGTAGCCAAATGTCACTTTTTCGCTACATTTCAGATGTTCTTGTTTATTAAATTAATGCGAAAAAAATTTCACCGTAATTTCGCAACAAATCCACGCAAGGGAAAAATCATTTTTTATATGGAGTTTGACAGCTTTTTTCGCAAAAGCTGCCTTTAAAAAGAAAAATATACTGTGTTTCTTATGTTTTTTAACGTAATTTATAATATCGGTAAGTACCGAAATTGCTGTTTCTTAAATACCGTTACCGAAACAATCAAAATTCGATACCGTTAGCCTTACCGCTATTCGGTTCGGTATCCAACCTTGTATTTTACTGATGACGATTTTCATAAAATTGCTGACGATTTTGAAGATTAATTTTACATTTTTGACCTGGGACTACTGATCACAACTTATTTAAGTCTCGTTTACATGAGGTCCATTTGATTACTGGATAATTTGTACAAATTTTTACTACACCTTTTGCAATTGTAATTCAGAAAATATCAATTGAAATTCAGAAAATATCAATTGAAATTCTGAATTTCTATTTGAAATTCAGAAAACATCAATTGAAATTTAGAATTTCCATTTGAAATTCAGAAAACATCAATTGAAATTCAGATTTTCCATTTGAAATTCAGAAAATATCAATTGAAATTCAGAAAAAAATCATTTGAAATTCAGAAAATATCATTTGAAATTCAGAAAATATCAATTATTATTCAGAAAACATCAATTGAAATTCATAAAATATCAATTGAAATTCAGAAATCGTCATTTGAAATTCAGAAAATATCAATTGAAATTCAGAAACCGTCATTTGAAATTCAGAAGATATCAATTGAAATTCAGAAAATATCATTTGAAATTCAGAAAATGTCAATTGAAATTCAGAAAATATCATTTGAAATTCAGAAAATATCAATTAATGTTTAGAAAACATCAATTGAAATTCAGAAAATATCAATTGAAATTCAGAAATCGTCATTTGAAATTCAGAAAATATTAATAGAAATTCAGAAACCGTCATTTGAAATTCAGAAAATATCAATTGAAATTCAGAAAATATCATTTGAAATTTAGAAAATATCAATTGAAATTTAGAAAATATCAATTGAGATTCGGAAAATATTATTTGAAATTCAGAAAATATCATTTGAAATTCAGAAAATATCATTTGAAATTCAGAAAATATCAATTGAAATTCAGAAAACATCAATTGAAGTTCAGAAAAATGTAAACGAAATTTTTTAAAGAATCCGGCCAGGTAGAAAATGTTATACCCTATAAAAAATTTATACATGGATTTTATCAAAATACGTTCGATTAATAAGTGGGAGTAAAATTAATTATATTTACGCCGTTGAGGATTATTTAAAATTTGTGTACCTGAATGATTTTATGTATAGTAATTTATTTCTTGTTACGAATTATGGCTCCAAAATGTAAGGATGTTACGTTTTAATGTCTAATGGAGCCATAATTCGTTACAAGAAAGAAATTAGTACATAAAATCATTGAGGCACACAAATTTTAAATATTTTTCACTCACGTGAGTACAATGAATTTTACTTATTTTGATAAAACTCATATATAAATTTTTTATAGGGGATAACATTATCTACCTGGACAGATTCTTTTAAAAAATGTGTTTACATTTTTCTGAATTTCAATTGATGTTTTCTGAATTCCAAATGACGATTTATGAATTTCAATTGATATTTTCTGAATATCAATTGATATTTTATGAATTTCAATTGATGTTTTCTGAATATCAATTGATATTTTCTGAATTTCAAATGATATTTTCTGAATTTCAAATGATATTTTCTGAATTTCAATTGACATTTTCTGAATTTCAAATGATCTTTTCTGAATATCAATTAATATTTTCTGAATTTCAAATGATATTTTCTGAATTTCAAATGATATTTTCTGAATTTCAATTGACATTTTCTAAATTTCAAATGATCTTTTCTGAATTTCAACTGATATTTTCTGAATTTCAAATGACATTTTCTGAATTTCAATTTATATTTTCTGAATTTCAAATGATATTTTCTGAATTTAAATTGATATTTTCTAAATTTCAAATGATACTTTCTGAATTTCAATTGATATTTTCTGAATTTCAAATGATGATTTCTGAATTTCAATTGACATTTTCTGAATTTCAAATGACGATTTCTGAATTTCAATTGATATGTTCTGAATTTCAATTGATATTTTCTTAATTTCAATTGATATTTTCTGAATTTCAAATGATATTTTCTGAATTTTAATTGATATTTTCTGGATTTCAAATGATATTTTCTGAATTTCAAATGGAAATTGTGAATTTCAATTGATCTTTTCTGAATTTCAAATGGAAATTCTGAATTTCAATTGATATTTTCTGAATTTCAATTGATATTTTCTGAATTTCAAATGGAAATTTTCTGAGTTACAGTTGCAAAAGGTGTAGATGGCGTTCGTTAACACATATACTCAGTAAACAGAAAGAAAAACGAGTAAAAATGTTAAAGTCGGGCATTCCGACTATATAATACCCTACACCAGTCAGATTTAAAGCCAACTAATGTTTGGATCCGAAATTTGAATGGGTTAAAACGGACTTGTATCAAAATTTTCTATAAAATCATAAAAGAGAAAATCGAAAATATAGCCCATATGGGCGATAGGTCCAAATATGGACCGATCCTATTTAGAATCAATAGGCTTCTTCCTTGGGACCATGTGAGTCAACGAACCAAATTTCATTGAAATATCTTCGTATTTGCGACATGCAGCATGTGGGGACCCTTATATGGGCACTAGGTCTAAACATGGACCGATTTTAACCAAAATCAATAGGCTTCGTTCTGTGTACCAACATAGGTCTGTGTACCAAATTTCATTGAAATATCTTCGTATTTGCGACTTGCAGCGTGTAAAAAATAAAATTTTGGGGGGTACTCTTATATGGGCACTAGGTCTAAACATGGACCGATTTTAACCAAAATCAATAGGCTTCGTTCTGTGTACCAACATAGGTCTGTGTACCAAATTTCATTGAAATATCTTCGTATTTGCGACCTGTAGCGTGTAAAGACGATTTTTGGGGGTACCCTTATATGGGCACTAGGGCTAAACATGGACCGATTTCAACCAAAATGAATAGATGTCGTCCTTGGGCCGACATAAGTCGGTGTACCAAATTTCATCAAAATATCTTTATATTTGCGACCTGTAGTGTTCACAAGAATGTATGGACAGACCGACGGACGGACTACGTGTTAACAAAAATTTTGCTGAGATTACTATTTGTTGGTAAGTCAGCTCGCAGATTTTCAGCAAACACCTTTTGCTGAAATTACCAACTTTTTTTGCAAGCACGCTCCTGACCAAAAATTTTCTGACACAGCAAGCAACATTTTTTGATGACTTTATCGACTTTTTTTAATGGTGTATGCAACGAGCATATAATTAAGAGGTACCAACTAGGGATGCCAATCGGGATTGATATTTGAAAATCCCGGGATTCGGGATTTCGGATGAAATCCCGGGATCCCGATCTCGGGATCCCGGGATTTTCGGGACTACGGGATCCCGGGATTTTACGGGATTTCGGGATTTAAATTTTCCTTTATTTGTAAAAGTTTTTATGTTATGTAACTAATTTTTTTATAGAATAAAGCGTTTTATAATTATTTAATAGTTGTTAATATGTAATGTGGTACATTTGATGAATATTGAAACATCTCAGTCAGAAATTGACAGTGGTACAAAAAATCAAGTACTTGCATACCACTGGGTAACCGCGATGTTAAAAATAAATAACTGGCAGAACACTCATTTGGGACGCTTTGCCAGCGTTTGCAAAAATCGTTTTGCCAGTATTTGTTTTACAAAACATCACGGCAGGGCAAAAAATGATACATATGAACTTTTTTTAAATTTTATTTTGGAAAATATAATTCCAAACCACCTATTTATTGGTTTTGGCAGCGTTTTGCCAAAGTTAAAAATTTTGTTTCTCCAGTACTTTTCCGGCGCTTTTTGAACTGCCGGTCCTTTTGTCTATTGGCGTTATCATATTCGAAATGGGAAAGCAATTTTTGTCAGTACTTGTACAACCTGTTAAAATACCTTGCCATCGCTTTCCCGTTTGTATTTTTCTGGCTGGGATAATATATGAAGGACTGTCATTAAGTACACTTGCGCCCAGTATTTTGTAAGCAGATTTTAAAACAGATTCGTTGCGATAACCTTGCCCACTAAATCGTGTAATTACAGCAACAAAGTTATTTGGTTATCGTTATCATATGTTTTCATGGAAGAATTCAAACTTACAGTCCCAGCCAAAACTTACAGTCCCAGTTTCAGAAAACGAATTTCGCTTGGAAGAATAAATCGGTAAAATAACAAACAAACTTGATTTTTCGCATGTAGTACTCAAAAACTTAATATTGTTTACCAAAATTTCAAATTTTTCTGCAAAGTCTTTGCATAGTTTACTCGAATAATCTACTTAATTTATAATTTTACCAATATCTTGGCATCAATTTCTTATCAATATGAGGAAATTCAAGAAAAAACGTAGGTAATCTAAAATTGCTCACTTTGTTTATTTGCGTTTATATTAATATTAAAAAATAAGAAAATCCCGGGATTTTTGAGAAATAATCCCGGGATTCGGGATTTTGCCAATCCCGAAAATCCCGGGATTTCGGGATTCGGGATTTCCCGTTTGGCATCCCTAGTACCAACTCACCCAATCTCTGTTAAAAATCACTCTCTTCTTAATTTGTATCGAAAAATTTTACCATATGAATTACACATGTCTGCACAAGGCAACATTTTTCCATACAAATTCCCTAGTAAAAATGATTTTTATATAATCAGATATGATTTTTATATAATCATTTATGATTTTATACAATTATAACTTGTCGAGTATTGTGAAACATATATTTTTATATGATTATATCAATAGATGTTTAATTATATAAAATTATATTAACCAGATCCACCATTTTCCGGATCAAATCATGTATGGGTTAATATAATTATATAAAAAATATATTATTTGATCCGAAAAATGGTGGATCTGGTTAATATAATTTTATATAATTAAATATCTGTTGATATAATCATATAAAAATATATGTTTCACAACACTCGACAAGTTATAATTGTATAAAACCATAAATGATTGTATAAAAATCATATATGAATATATAAAAATCATTTTTACTAGGGTTGTTAATCTTCTAAAGAGAGCGACGAATACCGCCTGATATGGCGATGCTAGGATAATACGGGTTAAAATCGCATTAAATCGGCTAAAAATTTCTCTACAATAGCTCCAAATATCAAAAAAAAAAAAAAAAAAAAAAAAAAAAACGACACTTTCTGACTGGACTGTTCGGTCGAACAATTTTTTTTTTTGCTTACCTGTTACTAAACCAAAAGAAATCTGTATTGTTTGTTTTTTTAGTCTTTTTTATTTTTTTGATAATTAAGAAACTGTAATTTCAATAAACTTAAATAATTTATCAATCTTCTCCTCCAATTATTTTTTGTTTTAATTCATGAAAAAATTATGTTAAATTCACCATGATGTGAATTTCATTAGCTTTTTTTATACATTTATCATTTTTTATGTATTATAATAAAATATGATTTAATTTTTTTTATTATTAATTTATCATGCGGTTTTTCTTTTTTTATGGACAATTATAATTTGTTTATAAATTATATGCATAATTTTTTTAAACTCTTCTATTTTAGATGAAGAATTTTTTGCGTGTAAAGAAAGAATGTTGTATTTGGTTTTTGTCTCACATAAAAATTTACATTCGACTTACAAGCAATTAATGTTTATTTAATGTTTGTCATACTTTTTTTGATTTTGTTTTTTTTTTTTCTTTTTTGGTATGCAAAATGTGTACAAATTTATTTAATTTATGATCTACTAGAATTTGAATAACTTTATATGGCTTTAATCTAGAAATTGATCATTTGTGTTGTTGACATCTGTTAATATTATACTATGAAAAAATAAAAATCGAATATACTTTCAAGGGCTTGTAAAAAATCGTCAGAAAAATTCTCAACAATTGTAAGCCCTAAATCATATTAAGGACTATTTTCGAAACACTTTGGTGAAGTATTCCTTTTTTTCAATAGAGTTTTTGTTGCAAAAACAATTTTCTTACAAACTTCACTTCACCCAAGTGATTTAAAAGGGAATTCATAGTATAATGTAAACAGACGTTAAGAGAACAAATAAAAATATTTATGAATAAGGGCCAGTTTTAAAGTCAGTACTAAGTAGGATTTTTGCTTAAATTTTTCTTTAGAAATTTTCAAACAAAATGTTTTGCTTAACTAAAATATCCCACTTTCTTCTGAGTATAATACTGGACCTAAATATTATTTGTATGATAATGGGATATTTAATTTCTTTTCTAGCATTTTTAAATGAAAATTCCTAAATAAACTAAAACCCTATGCTAAAACCCACCTATAAATTGGCATATAAAAATGTTAGAAAAGAATTTTAAACGAACAAGTACCACCACTATGAGAATGTCTGCAAAATTAACTGTAATTGCAGTTAAAAAAGTACACTGCAATTGCATTTCAATTAAATACTGCAATATCAGATAATTTTAAATCCAATTGCAGTCTAAACTTAACCGCAATTGCAGTCAATTTTACCGACATAATTCTCGTAGTGCACATCTTGTCGTTTAAGGAAGCAATGTTTCTTTTTTTTAATAAAAATTATAAAATTAAATACATATTTAAACAAGAACATCCAATAAGTCAATGGGTTGTATTAAAAAATATTTACGCAACATTTAGAACAAATTTGAAATTTTACAATAATTCATAAAAAACATTAGAAATAAAATAACGTGTACTTACCATTTATTAAAAAATGACAAATTAAAATAAAATAACCAGCTCGTTAAGGTCAAAATCAGACAGTTCCATGATGGATGTAAATCTTAAATTCATTGCATTTCTGCAACATTTTTAAACCCAATATAGTTCTGCCTTTTAGTTATTTTAAATTTAATTTCTTAAATATTATATATCATTGGAAACCTGTACTTTAGCTTATCAGTTTTTTTTTTTTTTGCAGATTTGTTTTCACTAAATATATAAACATTTACATTTATACACTCAACATTGATTGATTAAAATAAGGATTGTGACAAAACATTCAATAAATTACACCGATAATTCAAAAAATTCCTTTTGTGAAATAAGGTTTTATTATTCGTTTTTCTTTTTACATGATACACTTCAAATGACATACAATATATACACCATTTAAAACGTACGGGAATATTTTTATTATGTATATTCGGTTCGGTTTTATTTTGAAAATATGTGACAAAGCCATTTGCCATTTTATGTCTTTATGTAGTAAGAGGAAACTTTCCAAAATTTCATTGACATATAACTCCAACCAATTGACTGTCTTTCTGAAATGTTCAAATTTACCTAGAGGTTTTTAAATTATTAACACATAACATGCGGGGGAGGATAACTCAAAATAAATTCTGTCAAACAAAACAAACCACATTAATGAAATTGGAAAATATACACACATGCCCTACAACACGATAGCTGTTTGAAATTTTGAGCGTTTAACCTAAACTAGATAAACGCAGTGTCGAAAGAGTTATACCGCAGTGCGACGTTTTTTCGATAAAGCAGGTTTTTGTATTTTCTTTATTTGTCACTGCCGAGAAATTAGAAAATTTTCTAAATAAACAAGAGCTGCCTTCAAACTAAATGCAACAACATATTTGTAAAAACAGTGAATAGTTTTCTCGAAATTTAAGCAACAAATTTGACAGCACTGCTAAAGTTCACTGGCACTGTGAGTCATCTGTGAGTATCTGGATTGGGCTTATCCCTAAAAATTTTTTTAAAAACTTTGTTATTTTTGTGCATCAGTTTTTAACGCTTAATTCCATAATAAATGGCCACATTTTAGTAAGGAATTTTAAAGATAAATTAAATTGTTGGCAATATCGAAATAAAAAAATTGGCAAAAAGATACGTTGCATTCAAGTAGTTACAACACGAAATTGTGCAAAAAAGTATGCAAATTTTTTAGCAGATTATTATAAGGGATAACCAACCGATTCGCTGAAATTTGGATATGTAATAGACTAAAGAAAATAAATGACATATGTATTTATTTAGCTGCCCAATCATCAATTAGGGATAAAAAGAGTGACGTAAAATTTGAGCTTTTGAAGAACCTTTAAGTTTCCTTTAAAGAAATTGGCCGCAAATAAAAGGTATTTAAAGGCTTATCTAGTGGTTTACAAGACATACACAATCATGCCCAATTGTTTATGTTGATTAAAACATCTAAGGCTGCTTTGTATGACAATGGTATGGGGAAGTTATGATTTTAACCACCAAAAGGGGATACTATTTTGTAGGCCATTTATTTATTCTATTCCTGCTACTTTAGGTTTTAGCTGAATTTTCCCAAGCGCCCTTTTTCACCTATATTTTTCATATTTCAAATGGGTAACAGCTCTGGATCCAAACCATATGTAATAAAGGTATAGGAAATTGTCCTTTTTGGAGTACTTTAATGTGGTATTCACAACTACTTCCAAACACCTTAACATAAATCGTGTTTAAGCGTTAAACAGTGTTTAAGTGAAATGTTTTACAGCACATTTTTCTGCTCTTATGTGGTATTCACACATATCTCTTAAACACCTTAAATCATGTTTAGGTATTAAACAGTGTTTAAGTGACGTGTTTAATACGTCATTGCCACAACTTATTTTTATTTACGTGTTTAAGACCTGTTAACTTATCTCAACATAAACTGAGTTTAGTGCTTAACCATAGTTATGAATGTCAAATTTATATGAAAATATCTGTGGTTAAAGTTTAACCATGGTTATGTTGGGAATAAATTACTCGCCCTAAGTGTTAAACATGTTTAAGTGAGATGTTTTACAGTAACTAAATTTAAACAAAAACCAGTTGAAATGTGTTTTGTATAACAATAATAACATTGAATAATACCAAATATTAATTAATCTTGTAGCCGGTCGAAGAAAAAATATCTTTCCTAAAACTTTTTTCATAAGTTTTTTTGTTAAACTTTTGGTTTTTTGTTTGCTAAAAAAAAACAGCTGTTTGAAATGTCTAACTTAAAAACTTAAATTTTATGTCTGAACGGAAATGTTTAATTTTTACATCACCGTGTTTAAGAATCGTACATCTTATAAGTCTATGTGTAAATTGAATTTTAAAAATTATTCCATACAGACGAATCTACGTTTCGCATCCTTATTTATACGTGTTCATTAATTTGCTATATATCACATATCCAAACTTCAGCAAAATTTTTAATTTAACATGAACTAACATTGATGTAAGTTTCAACTGTTCGTGCTAGTTAGTGCTACAAAAATTGTAATGCCACTGTCTCCACTTTTTAATAACAATCATATTTGTTACCGAAAAATGTTTTGAGTGTGTTTGCACAAAAAACCCTATAAATCTTATTTATGATGGTCTCAAAATATACGAAGTTCATAACCATAGCTATGAATGTCAAATTTATATGAAAATATCTGTGGTTAACGTTTAACCCTGGATATTTTTAAGATCAGTTATCTGCCCTGAAACAATTTAAAAGTCTGCGTTTTATGTTATTTCAAATCCTGAGACATTAAATTTAAAATTTTCTTCAATAAAATATCTCCTGTTTGCGAGAAACGCAGTGTTTCACATCAAAAATAAATCTTTGTAATTCTCGAGACTTCTACGAAATATAAATGCAAATTATTAAGATTTAATTTTTACGTAAAAATGAAATCTTATGAAAAATCAATTTTATTCAAAATTGTAAACACAGTATGTATATGGATTTTTGTTCAATTTCTTACACCGATTTTATGTCAATTAAATACTGCACAGCATCTTAATTTAAAAAAAATCAGATCCGATTGTAATATGAAAAAGAATTCTAATTAAAAAGTTTACTATAGTAAAATATTTAAGATAACGAGATCGAGAACCTTTAAGTTTTATTATATAGAAAAATATCGTCGAATCGAAACATATAACAAGAATTTCAGCAAATGCGTTAATATTTTCTTTGTAAACAATGCCGTTTACATTCCCCATTTTGGAATGTTTTATGTGAATTCGGATTGCAGAACCGACAGGAAGATTTGCTGGTATAAACAAAATTATAAAAATTATCATACATTTATATGAATTACACGCATTAACAAAAAACAAACATACAGGAAAGATTTAAACAATTCATAAATTAAAATCGGTACTTATACACAAATTATTTGCAAACTTGACAATTGTCATATTAAAACAAAAATAATTGGGTTCTTAAAAAATATAACAAATGTCAATCTCATGCAATTTAGGCTACACTCAAAGAAAACTTTCCAATGAAACAGTTTTGTAAATATTTGCGTAGCATTTCATAAATACCATGTAATGTTTCATAAATATGAAAAAATGGTTCATTGGCAGAAAATTTAAGCCTTTTTTTTTGAGTAGTAAGCCAACGAGCATAGAATCTCAAGAGTTTGCATGCATCTCATCCTCTGTTGACTAGTGGCTCTGACCGACATTTTAAGAAAGTTTAATAATAGGGGGTGTTAAGTTTTGTTGTAAAATTTTAATAAATGTTAATTAACAAATTTTTTCAATAAATATACAAAATATGAAAAAAAGTAAACCATAACTGCAATTTAACTTCTTGAAATGTCAGGCAGAGCCAGCGAGATAACAGTTAACAGTAATTGAGTGACTTGCATAAAACCTGGCTAAGCCATATAATTTGACATTTGTCATTTGTGAAAGTTTTGTTTCAAAATAACGTTTTAATTTATAATTTGTTTAGAACAAGAGAAGTACTAACATTTCAAACAATAACAAAAAGGAAATTTAAAGATTCTTCTTTTGAGTTTTTTTTTATGTATTAACATAGTTTATTTAAGGATTTAGCGGATTTTTTTCATTATTATTGAATAATCATAATAAACGTTAATAGAATAGGATGTGTTTGATGATGATAGAATGAGGAAAATGTATCATAATTTATGATTTTTTAATAAGTTTTTCTTTTCTGTTGTTATTACAAATATAACAAAGTCAACAACAAAAATTTGAAAAATAAAAAAAGGATTCACGCAGAAATAAAGAATACACTTAACGAAAACATAATAATATTTTAAGTATAAAAAATGTAACACTTAAAGTTTTTTTTT
Source organism: Leucophora obtusa (assembly GCA_949987735.1). Lineage (NCBI taxonomy): Eukaryota > Metazoa > Arthropoda > Insecta > Diptera > Anthomyiidae > Leucophora > Leucophora obtusa. The sequence continues at coordinate 32,036,758 of OX465299.1, read as the reverse complement.
TTTTAATTTTTATAAAGAAAAATTTCAATAATTTATTATTTTAAATAAATTATTGAAAGGAAATAATATGTAAAATAATGACTTTTTGGAGGATATTCTAAACAATGTAAAAAAGAAAACAAATTTTGGTTTTTGGGTTTTTTGGTTATTATAAAAAAAAACAAAATTGAAATTATTTATTAAAAAAAATAATAAATAATATAATGCTCTGCCTAACAAAAAATAAATTATTTAATTTTTACTTTTCTCACAAATTTTCTGGCTTTTTTTAAATATATAAAGATTTTTTCGCAAACAAAGAAAAAAAAATATGTTTATGGTAAAAATATACAATAAAGATATATATTTTAATATATAGATCATAAAAACTGTGGATTTTTGTTTGTTTCAAATATTTTTCATTTCTTTTGCACTTGTTTTTATTGCTAAAATTGGTTGTTATTGTTGTAGCTGTTGTATAAATATTTTTGGGATTCTAAAATTCAAAACAATTTAACAGAAAAGGCTAAGATAGAAGGGGAAGCTATAAAAGTAAAGAAGTTAAAAATAAGCAAATTTTTATATATGACTGTAAGAAAAAATTTGTTAAAAATCTTTAGTTTAAAAGAATATTTTTAAAAAAATATGTAACTTAAAAGAAAATTCCACTTTCCTTTTTTTCCTCAAGCATTTCCAACTTCTTCTTTACCTCTCCCCCTTCTACTTTTTTCCTTTTAAAACTATGTTTCTTTAAGGATTATTTAACCTTTGACTTTAACTTTGATTTGTTTTTCAAAATTTCCAAAAAAAAATTGTTTCGAAACTTTATTTTTATTTGACCATTGTGTTGTTGTGGTTGTAATAATATTGCTGTTGTTGTAGAAGATCCAAGACTATTTTAGTTTTCATTTTCTTTCTTTTAGCTGTTGGGATTTTATTAAAATTTTTGTTTATGCTTTTAATTTAGTTTTTAATTAAAATATTTTTTCTGCTGAATTTTTTGGATTTTCTTGGTTTTTTCTTGTTTTGTTTAAAAATATTTTTGTTTGTTTTAAATTTTGTTGTTTTTGTTTGTTTTTTTAATTATTTCATAGTCATTAAAAAGGAAACAATTTAGTTTGGTTGTTAGTTGTCACCACCTTCTTGTGGTTCATCACCATCACCTTGGGTGTCTGAAGTCCAGAGGGTAAGGTTATCTCTCAACAATTGCATAATAAGTGTTGAGTCCTTGTATGAGTCCTCATTAAGGGTATCCAGTTCAGCTATCGCATCATCGAAAGCCTATTTATAGTATGGTTTAAGAATAGAAATAAAAATTTATTAGAATTATGGTTTATGTAGATTTTCAAAATTGATAAAAACTTAAATATTTCAAAACAAGCTTTTTTGTATTAAAGTTTAAAAACACCTAATATTAATTAGTATTTCTCTTAAAAAAGAAAAACAATTTAATAAAAAAAAATATGGGTTCAAAAATATTTTATGTCGACAGCTTTTATAGAATTCAATTATCGAAATTTAAATTTTTTTAAAATTGGCGGTTGGTTGTCATATATGTTCTATTTGCAACTGTCTTTGTTTTAGCTGCATATTAGTCATAAATAGAACAATTTTAATAGTTTTAACGCATTCTATGCAGTTTTTTCTGTCAAAATTGTTCGTTTATGTTTTACAAATCCTGGCCAACTTATTTTGTAATTTGTTTAAATTTTTCTTTTGTATGTTTCAGAAATTTTGAGATGAAAATTATTTGATTAATCACAAAATATTCTATGGTCATTACCAGGGCAGTGACTTTCATGCACTTAAAAATCGAAAATATGCGCTTAAAATATGCACTAAAAAATATGCACTTAAAATCTAAAAATAAATGCTTAAAACCAAAAAAATTCACTTTAAATTGATCGATTTTTAAAAATCATATTTATTATTCGAGCATTTGGTTAAAAATTAAATCCAATATAAATGTCTAAGTAGATGACAACTTGATGTTTTCCTTCTAGTTAAGTGCTGCGTTAAGGTTTGCAAATTCTTCTTTTTCTTTATTTTTCATTAATTCTTACTCTTAGTTAAAAAAAAAAATATGAAGAAAATATGCAATTTAATGAATAATATGCAATAAAAATCATAAAATATGCAAAAAAGAAATATGCACTTAAAAGCAAAAATATGCATTTATAAGAAAATATGCAAAAATATGCAACAACAAATCGATACCATTTTGTTGCAAATTCTTTGATTCGGAAAAGTATTTGGTTTAAATCAGCGACTTTCATGCAAACATGCATTTGCATGAAAGTCGCTGCCCTGGTCATTACTAGGGAGATCAATTGCATGTTTTTTCTCTTTAGTCCAAAATTAATGTGGTTTTGATTAATTTTGATTATCATAAAATATTCTATGGTCATTACTAGGGCAAGAAATTCCATGCAAATGCTTGTTTTTCTCTTTAGTTCAAAACTAATGTGGACTAAATATTTGCCTTCAAATGCATATTTGGATGTGCATATTTTTAACTTTTCAGTAGCATTTTTTTAATATGTTAAAAACACTATCATCTATGTCTATCATTTTCATATTTTGATTCAAACAAATAATTTTTTTATTTTGTTGTTTTGAAAACAGACTTTTTAAAAATCTTATGGACCGAAGAAAAAGCGATAAGTTTGCAGCTATTGGAAAAACAAAAAACTTTTTATATTCTTGAGATTTTTTTTGAGCTTTAAGTGCATAGTTTTCATGTTTTTGTAAGTGCATGAAATTCCTTGTCATAGTCATGACTTATTAATATTAAAGAATTAAAACAAAACGATTATTATTTAATCTGTTATCACAAATTATGATATATTTAAATATATTATAAATAAAAATTAACAAAAAACTATTGATCTAGCACTTGAACTTTTTATTTTAAAAGCGCGATCATACAAATTCGCAATGTGTATTTATTCCAGGGTTGGCAGGCAATACCTCTAAAATACCGCTATCGATTCAAAACCCTTTCAACTGACTACCGTTATCCCTGAAATATCGCTACCGAAATAACCGAAATACTGTTATCCTTAAAATACAGTTACCGAAATAACTGAAATACCGTTATCCATAAAATACCGATACCGAAACAAATGAAATATCGATACCCTTAAAATACCGTTACCGAAATACATGAAATACCGTTACCCCTAAAATGCCGTTAACAGTATTTTTAATTTTCTGCTTTTGGTAATTGTATGTAGTTATTGAGTATTTTTCATACCTTGAGTTGGTAAATTGGTTTTGTTTTTAATCTCGTTTATTTTTTGGAAAAAAAATTTCGGGATGCATCGAAATATCCTTAAAATACCGTTACCGAAATAACTGAAATATCGCTAACCTTAAAATACCGTTACCGAAATAATCAAAAAACCGTTAACCTTAAAATACCGTTACCGAAATAACTAAAAAACAGTTATCCTTAAAATACCGATACCGAAATAAATGAAATAGCGTTACCCTTAAAATACCGTTACAGAAATAATCTCAAACGCTACCGATAACCGCATCGTTTCGGTTACCATCCATGATTTATTCACAATATACGAGAGGCGTTACATAAATCGCCCTAGTAATTGATTCAGATATATTTTTTTCATATGGTTATTCTGCACCCACTTAAGTCGACTTGAGAAAAATTTCCAAGATTTTTGTAGTCAATAAAACTTAATAATTTTACAAAGTTTTTTTATTTTAACTGCTTTAGACTTTCAAATAAGAACCACTAGAAACTCATCACATTTCCGAGTTTTTTACAAATCATAATTGCGCTGGGTTGCCTATTTTTTTTTTTTCCTTAAATATGTTTTTTTGTTTAAATAGGACAAACAAGAGGATTTAAATTTTTTGGGAGATTTCAACTTGCAAAATAGTAAAACTTTTCTGGCAACACTTTTTAAAACCTTTGAGGCTGAAATTTTTTTGTTTCAATGTGTTATTATTACGTGTGATATATTGGATTCATGTAAACTTAACCTAGTGTCTTGACATGCAAGCAATTGTCAAAATGCTCTCATCTCAAGTGAAGACACTCAATTTCAATTTTATTGCAATATCATGATATCGCTGACATGCCATCGGATCTTGCAATGATGCCAGAGATCAAATGTCACTTAGTTTTCATTTTAATTTTGTAATAGAAAAACAACAAAAAATTTGGTAAAAAGGAATGGAAAAGTGTTTAGTTTTTTATTATTTGTCTGTAAACATTAATGTTTCATAAAATTTGGTGTTTTTCGAAGAAAAATCTATGATATTTCTTATCCATGAAATGGTCAAGTGTTCTCCACCACTCTGCAATTGATATCATTTTGACGTTTCGCTGCCATGGTTTTGACATTTCATATCATATAATTTATTGCATTTGAAGACACCGGATAATATATCTGACATACTATGCAAACCTAGTAAGGTTACGAATTCTATGTCATACATTATGCATTAAAATACACTTTACACAGTATACTAGCCTTAAAATATCGGGAATGTTCTAAAAAACGAATCTTTATAAAATCATGCGATTTTTTTTTATAACAACAACACATCATTTTGTATGAAAACGAACAATTTTATTTAAATTCGTTTTCTAGAACACCTCCATATACTTAAACTAGTTATATTTTGAACCCATACTTTCATTAGTTTGTTTTCTTTTATTAAAATTTAAACACGTTACATCATCACTTTATTTCCGAAAAATTTTGGAACAAACATTCCTTTTTTGAAAAAATGGGCATGGTCATAAACAAGGCATCAAAAAAAATTAAGTAAAAAGCATACTAACAAGTTTTTAAATTCTCTGGAAAAAATAAAAACACCAGCTTTTGTTAAAAAAAAAACAATTATGATATAATGGAATACTTTGTTAGTAGGCATAAAAACAAAACATGCTTATGTTAGAGGTCATATGGGTTAGAAAAATAAAAGGCTAAGGACGTATACAACGATAATGCAGCAAGTGCAAGGTATTGATTCTTTTAAAAGGACTTTTGGAAGTTATATAAAAGAACATTTAGTATAAAAACGGTTAAAACAGAAAGCAATAACATTAACAATTCATTTCATATTGTAATCTCTTATTCAGGGGAAATGATGAACTTTAATATTTTAATTATGTATGTACACTCAAAAAAGTTTGTCAATTATATTAACCATATTACATACTATGACTGAAATAAATAAACAATACAAAATAAGAATTATCCCAGTTATAAAAAACAACTACTAAACCAGTATCTTTAAACAGTTAATTTTTGTTTGTTATTAAAAATATAAAAAAAAAAAACTCGTGTAGTTTTTGTCTGGCTAAAATCGCACGTTCGTGCATGCTTATAAAAACGCATTTATGTGCATTAATGGATTCATTATTGCTTTTCACAGACTTTTTTATTGTATTTTGCAACCTTTAAAGCGGCTTATGAATTTTTAACTTTCAAGGTTATGGTCAGCAAAGTGGCCCTTAATTTGTATCATATCACGAATAATTTTTTTTATCAGGCTGGATTTCTAAAGTGGTGATTTATCCGGCTTTGTAAAACAAAGCACAAGAGGAAACAAATTAAAAAAATTTATGTTTCATAATCTAATTTAATAAAGCCCTTTCCGTCGCCCCTTTAAAAAATCTGAAAATATTCTCAAAAATCTTTTGGGCCATAAGCATTTATATTCAAAAAGAATTTTTGATGAAACGCACTAATGTCCATACATGTGCATTAACGAAATTTGAGGTAGGGGTATTTTATTCATATCACCGACCGATACGTAAAAAACAATTTTGTTAAAAACCAATTCAATGCCGGTAGTATACGGGTATTAAGTGAACATTTTTTGGAATACCGGCACCGGCTGAAATCAAATTTCGGTATTGGTGTGGGTAACGGTTATCAATTTGAAAGGGGGTTTTGAACGGATAACGTTATTATGAGGGTATTATTTTCAAAACTTGAAATTTAGATTTTAAATTTTAAGTAGTATGAAGAAATTACAGCAATACCGACAAAAATTAACTGTAAAAAACAGTAGTTTTGACCAATATTTTCAGTTGTTTCAAATATTTAGTAGTAACAATTTGTCAGATGTTAGTAATTTTTACTGCATTTGTTAGTTGTTTTTAATAGTTAAAAATAACTATATTTTTTGTTGCCTTTTTAACTGCATAAAGCTTTGTGATTTTCAGTCTGTAAGTTAACAAATTACAATAGATATAAAACAAATAAATTTTTTTAGTAAAATTTTAACAGTAGTCAAAAGAACGAACGAAAAAACATTACAGAACTAATGAATATATTAAGTAACATTTATTTTAGTACAGGCCTAGCGGAGTAAAAACTTTTCAAAAATTAATTCTTCATTCGTGTTTTAAACATTCAAATAAACATTTCAGTTGAATAATAGTTGCGGTAGAAGAAATAGTGTTTTGAAACCTGTTTAGCTAAATGACAAGCCCGCGCTGGTGAATTGATAATTTCATAATAGAAGACGGAAAAGTTGAGTGCAAGACCTAATCTGATGGGATGTGTAGGCTGCATTTTTGCCTTGGCTATATCGAAAGCCTCCTGATAAGCCTTTTTAGAATCCTCAACCACAGCTACAAATATTAAAAAATAAAAAGAAAATGAAGAAAAAACAAAAATTCAGACATTTATAATAGTTCTAAAAACGGTAAACATTTTTTAATGTTTTCTATATAAAGACGGACACCTAATAACATGGCCCTATGCATTTCCTAATTTCATTAAAGACGCACTCTCCCATTTTTCTTTTATTACAACGAAGATGATGTTTTGCGTGTTTTTTTTATTTTTAGAATTTTGAAATATTCATTTTTTTATCAGAATTTGTTCTAAATATTTTTTTTTTAATATTAACCTGTTTGGCCAATTGGCAAGCTTTGTCTGGAGAGTTCAGAATCTCGTAGTAGAAGACTGAGAAATTAAGTGCAAGACCCAATCTGATGGGATGTGTTGGTTGCATTTTACCCTTGCTAATTTCAAATGCATCCTGGTAAGCGGTTTGGGAGTCGTCAACAACGGCTATGATTTTATCATTAGAAAAAATTTCACAATTAAAACTTTAAAATAAATGGTATGATGTTTAAAAAAATTATTTTTTCATCAACGACTTTTTTTTAACAAAAATGACTTAAATTTTAAGGATAAAACAATAAAACAAATTTGCTAAACAAATACTTACTGTTGCGTGCATCTCCTGTGGCTACCTCAGCTAAATACCTGTAATAATCTCCCTTCATTTTCAGATAGAAAACCTTACTTTCTGGATTACTGGCTTTAGGAATAAGGTATTTGTCAAGAAGGCCCTGAAAGTAGAAAAAATATAAATATCAAATTAATTAACATTGTTAAATTAATCATGTGTATATTAAAGTTTATTAAAGCGTTAACTATTGATTTCCCTTTTGGTACAAAAAAAAAGAAAGAACGACATGTACATGAACATCATAAAAATACAATGTGTTTTTATATTCAAAGCATAATCATGATTGTATAGTGAGATGTTTGTTGTGGGTGTTTTTCGGGTGAATATTATTAAGGTTATAAAGTTGCTGGAGTATACGAACAAGCACAAGTCTATTAACAATCCATAATTATAAACATAAATGACACTGAAAGGGATGTAATTATTTTCATTTGTTTATAACTGGGTGTTAATTATGAGCATCAGTTTTTTTATGTTTTTGAAGTGTGAAAAATAATTCTAAAATTACTCTGCAAATGAAAGTTAAAATATTAGAAAGGTTTACTTTCATTTAAATTAACTTAAAATTGTAGTTATTTTTCACTATTAAAAAAAAAAATGACAATTGCAATAAAATCCAGTGTTTCCACGATAGAAATTTAAAATTATAAGGCCGAGTTTTTGGGATTTCAGTTAAATTTGGTTTAGTTAAACCGAAAACGAATAAAAAGAAAAAAAAAAGTTTTTCTTTGATGGGACTTTATGTCCTTGATTGATATGTTGATGAGAAAAAACGAAACTTTATTTCTGATCTAAAAGTTGGTCAATTGGAGGAATTTCTCTCACTTTTGCTAAAATATCGAACTTTGAGCCACGTGGCACATATGATATCATAGGATGATGTTTAAGAAACATATGTAAGAATTTTATGATGAATTTTAAGAAACATATGTAAGTGGAGAATTGCTCAAATTCAAACCCAAAAACTTGCGGATGTCAAAAATTAATTTTAAAAATTTTTGTTTAATATCCAAAATATTTATTTAAATCAGGGATGGAAAAGCTCGCTCGCTCGGGCTCTTTTCAAAACAAGAGCAGAACCCAAAAAAAATCTCGCTCTTTTTTTTTTAAAACGAGCCAAAAAAATTTAGCTCGCTCTTACATAAAAATGAAAGTAGCTAAAAAAATATAGCTCCCACAATTTTTTAAAACAAGCGAGGTCAATGATTACGCTCAAAAAATGAAAAAGAGCTTCACAAAAAAAAGGATCTTTTCCAAAAAATAAATCGAGTATTATGAAAACGTAAGCTCTTTTCAAGTAAATTTGAAAACTCTTTTGGCTTGTTTAAAAAAAAAAAAAATTAAATATTTAGATATTAAATACAGCATTTCCAATAGAATTTCAAAATAAATGTTAAAAATTGTTAACTAAATAGATATGTAAGGGACTAAAATACCCAAATTTTATACAAAGTATGGTGGTTGTTTGCAAAAAGGAAAATATTTGCATTTACATATTCGTTTGCAGAATGTTAATCGCCATTAAGTTTTTTAATTTATTTTCTGTACCACAAAGCCTTTTTTTCGCATTACGCCATTATTTTGCAATTTTTTAAGTGCGGTTTTTTTGAAATTCATAACCCAAGCACAATAACACCCATATCTTATGCCAAAAAAAAAAATTGCGAAGAAAAATTTTTTCCAAAAATGCAAACATTTTTGCATCAGTATATTCGTTTGCAGAATGTTAATCGCTATTTTAAGTTTTTTACTTAATTTCTGCGCCACAAAGCCTTTTTTCGCATTCCGCGATTATTTTAAAATTTTTTAAGTTCCGTTTTTTTAATTTATAATCTAGGGAGTAATACTACCCATTTCATACAACAAAATTTGGGGGCTAGTTGCTAAAAAAAGATACCGCGAAAAAAAATTTCCAAAAAGGAAAATTTTTTTTATCAATATAGTTGTTTGCAGAATGTAAGTTGCTGATTAAGTTTTTAATTCAATTTTTGCACCATAAGGTACTTTTTCGCGTTCCGCCATTATTTTGCAATTTTTTATGTTCGGTTTTTTAAAATTTATAATCTAGGGACTAAAATACCCATTTCATGAAACAAAGTTTGGTGGCTAGGCCCGAAAATAATCGCGAAAAAAAAATTTGCAAAAAAGAAAATTTTTCCATCAACATATTTGTTTGCAGAATGTAAATAGCTGATTAAATTTTTTAATAAAATTTTTGCACCATGAAGTCTTTTTTCGCGTTCCGCCATTATTTTGCAATTTTTTAAGTTTGCTTCTTTTAAATTTATAATTTAGGGACTATAACACCTATTTCGTAAAACAAAGTTTGACGGCTACTTGCAAAAAAAAAAAATCGTTAAAATAATCGGGGAAAAAAAATTGGCAAAAAGAAAAATTTTTACATCAACATATTTGTTTGCAGAATGTAATTTGCTGATTAATTTTTTTAATAAACTTTTTGCACCATAAAGTCTTTTTCGCGTTCCGCCATTATTTTGCAATTTTTTAAGTGTGTTTTATTTGAATTCATTATCCAGGGAATACAATACCAATTTCATACACCAAAGTTTATTGCTCAATTTGAAAAAAAAATGGCGAAAAAATTTGTCCAAAAAAGAAAATTTTTCCATCATTGTATTCATTTCCAGAATGTTAATCGCTGATTCAGTGTTTTAATTAACTTTTTCTACCATAAAGTCTTTTTTCGCGTTCCAACATAATTTTGCAATTTTTTAAAATTTGTAATCTGGGGACGTTAACACCCATTTCATACAACAAAGTTTGGTGGTTTGTTGCAAAAAGAAAAATTGCATTTTTTGAACCACAAAGCATATTTGCACATTCCGCCATTATTTTGTAATTTATTACGTGTGGGTTTCTAAAATTCAAAATCTAGGGACTATAATACTGCTGGATATAGTGACCTAAGTTACCGTTTTTGTTTTTTATAATAAGTAACTTATTTTAATGGGAGCGAGCTTTTTTAGCGACTCGATTTCAAAAAACTCAATTAAATTTCTTTAAAGAGCTGCTCGATAAGAAAAGCTCTATAAATTTTTTTATACTAGCTGCTCGATTTAAAAAACTATTCAGTTTTGTAAACGAGCCTTTTAATTTTTATAAGCTCTTTATTTTTTTAGTTGCGAGCTTTTTTTATTTGAGCAGCTCTTTTAATTTTGGCTTCCGAGCTTTTTAAAAAAATTCATATATTTTCTTTCCATCCCTGATTTAAATATTCTTGATCAAAATTCAGAAAAAGATAATTCTCAGTTTTCATGGCCTTTTCTTACAAGGACGGTCTTATGTTTAATTCACTCCATTTAAATGAAATTTTGATTCGAAAATAAGAAAACGTAAAAAAACTATATCTAGTCTGATTTGCAAATTAATGTGTTTATAACTTTTAGAAAAAAAGCTTTATTCTTCTTCTTAACATCAAACCTACTAAAGTATGCGTATGTCTTTATCAGCCTGGTCTCATGTTATATGGTTAAAAACAGTGGTAAAAATTATATCTTTTTTTGGTTTTTTGGATTTTTTTATGTTTCTTCCAAAGAAATATATGCATATTGGGTATTAAATAAAAGGTACAATGAAGTACTACACTCAAAAAAGTTTGACAGTTACTACATGACAGTTGTTTGTGTAGTAATCAGTAGTTGTTGTTTTTAACAGAAATTGCAGTTGTTTTTCTATAGAAAAATGCAAAACAACTTTTATGACGGTTATTTAAGAAAACAACTAACAAAAAGTACTGTAATTTCGTAACAGTTGTTTAAAGCAGTTATTTTTAATATCATAATAAACAACTACCAAAACAGTAATTTTACAGTAAACAGTTATTTTTGGTAGTTATTAAAAAAATTAAAAATTTCGTTGAATTTTTTTGAACTTTAAAAATTCTTCTTTAGTTTATATTTGTTATTATTGATATATTTCTAGTTTGAAAATAAAAATCAGAAACTTGTATTGTATCTCCAATGCATAAAAGCATAATAACTGGAGAACGGTTTGGAATTTTTACTTCGAATTTTAAATATGCTGAATTAATAGCACATGTTTTTGTAATCGAAAGAAAAAAAAAATATTTTTTTGCCTGCACTACTTGCAGGCAATAGTGCCAAAACTATGGTTAAAAAATACATACAATTTTTTATTGCTTTAATCTTCTTTATGAGCAGCTATATAGCGCTTTTAAATTATGAATAAACTCTATTCTAACAAGCTGCTAGACCTAAAATACATTCAAGTTAACAGCTCGTTATATGTAATGTAGAGGGTTAGACCACCCTAATGCACGATGTTAATTGTGAGTCACACCTTAACGTCAAGTTTTTTGCCCAACTTAATTTGACATTTCTTTGTTTCAGTGTTTGACAAATTCAACCATGGAGAGGTAGCCTTTAAGAAAATGGGCGTTCAAATCAAAATGCATTTCGTGCACTTCGTGATTTCTTTGGTCAGCATAATCGACCAAATGTGTCCACAATCGGGAGAATTGTGTGCAAATTTCAGCAAACCGGGTCTGTAGAAAATGCGGAAACACCTGTGCATGTTCGCCCGTTTGTTCTGGCTGGCGGCGTCATCGGGCTGTACTTCTTCGAAAATGAAGTCGGTCAAGCAGTTACCGTGAATGGTGTTCGCTATCGCGAGATGATAACGGATTTCTTGTGGCCAGAAATTGAGGATATGGACATGGACGATATGTGCTTCCAACAGGATGGTTCCACTTGTCACACAGCCAACGAAACAATGGCTCTTTTGCGCGAGAAATTCAATGGCCGTGTTATCTCACGTCGTGGCGATGTTAATTGGCCGCCACGATCTTGTGATTTGACAACGTTGTACTTCTTTCTTTGGGGATATTTAAAAGAAAAAGTGTACGTCAATAAGCCAAGAACAATTTAAGATGAAGGATGAGATAATTCGGCACATTAACGACATTGAACCTCAATTATGTCTCAGTCATTGAAAATATGGACCATCGGATAGAGGTATGCCACCGAAGCCGTGGCGAGCATTTGGCCGATATTTTGTTTCACACATAATTGTCATAGATCCTTCTATCATAATAAAAAATATTAAGATAATTCTCTGAAATTTTTTAGTTTTATTTACAATTAACATCGTGCCTTTTGGTTATACCACCCTTTATAAGGATCTACTAATGAATACAGGTGTTAAAATTTAACTAACAAAGTGAGCACTATTCTTTTATGTATGCCAAATTACGTGAAATGATGTTTATGCCTCAGATGGAAGAAATTTTTTTTTAAATTTTTATTAAAATTATTAGAATTTATTTTTGTTATATTGTACTGTTACTTTTTACACGGCAACGTCCAGGTCTTAGACCTACATTGGCCTTAACATACAAAAAATAACGTTGTCCTCATGTATTCAAATTAAGTACCTCCTTAAATTAAGTTTCTCATATATGTTACAAAACATCAGCACAGATTTATTAATTATAAAAAATCTCAAAATAAAATAAAAAAGATTATATAATTTATTTCAAAACAAATTCAAATATTTCTTAAAGCAAGGGCTTTTATTTTATCAAAAGGGCAGTAACTATTTCTTTTAATTGTTTACCTACACATTTTTTATTGAGCATTTATCTATATCAGTTTTTAATTAACTTTATATTATAACTACTACAACTATTGCATATATACACTTAAGTCATTTTTTATGCGGTAGATGCGTTCCAGAAAAAACCGCATAAAAAAGAACTCTACTTCCATACAAAAATGGGAGATGCGTTCCGAATATTTCAAAAACCGCATAACTTTAAAATAAGGTGAGAAAAGTGAGAAAATTGAACTAAAATCGCATAAAAAAATTCTATAGAATAAAAAATTTAAAAAAAATTATTCATTTATTTTTACTTTTAACTGAAAATAACACTTGTATTCATACAGTACATATCAAAAAAAAAAAAATAAAAAAATAATACCCCGGCTAAAAATCTACATATGTATATGGATTCATATAGGTTTAATGTATGTTCGAGCATGATCATAAACATGAATGCTTTTCCATACATAAATCTCCATACATGCATCCGCATATGTCCACACTTGTGTATTAATGAGAATACGATCGTATTCCCGAGAATTCGATAACAATGTTAAACTCAGTTGTGAGCCAGAAATAACAGATTTTCTTGTTTGAGACTCATTCATTCTAATTGCGCTTATTGAAGATTCCCCAAGTTTAAAATATTTTCCAATAGAGGCAAATCTTTCACAATTTTCTATGCGATCTAAAATTACCATTTTTGCTTCTAACGAAATTACTGTCTTTTTTTCTTGATTTTATCCATTTCTTTTAAGAAAACCTTTAAAAAATAAGACAAATTTTTTTTATTTTATTTTAAATTAAATAAAAAGTAATATAAAAGTTGTAAAAAACGCAACGTAAGTCGATTTTGAAACCGCATAACTTCAAATCCACATAAAAAGAGACTTAAGTGTACATATTTACTTAAAAAATGTCTATAAAATGTCAAACACAATATTTTTCAATTTGTTTCGTCCATTCCCACGAACACCCGTTTTCAACAATAATAAAAAAAATTTGAAAAATGAATGAAGAATTAGTACTTGACATCCAAACAATGTTGTACATATACGGATACATAAAAATTATGGAAGCATTATTATATATTTTAAAATAGATTTATTGATTGAAACCTCATCATTATCATATACGTCTAGTATACAAAATAAAGAAGACAGAACAAAATAAAATAAAAAAAGTTTAACCCTTTTCAACTAAAAAAAAAAAAAAAACAATTTTTTTAAAACATAAAATTTAAATTTTTAACGGTGGGTCTCATACTTCTGGTTTAAACTTTAGTTAATAGTTAACCCAAAATTTTGTTGTTGTTTTGTGTACATTTTTTTGACATTTTCTTTTGTTTTTAGTTAAACCTACAGTATGAGACATACCGTAAGTGTTTAGGCATAATAATTAGAAAACCTATAACACGTTTATGAAATGAATTTTGTGTGATAAATTTATTTTATAAGACATTTATATATTTAAAAAGTGTTTATTTTATGCATATGACCCGTAATTTTTAAGAAATAAATAAAATAGAAAATTGAATCAAAAAAAATTTTTTACTCTACAATTATTACTTTATGACACGAAAATCTTTCGACAACAATAGAGGTGTTTAATATACTATTTTGTATATTTGTTAAAAGGGGAAGTTCCCTTTTTGGCAGTCTCGTTCTTTAGAGGGTTAACACTGAACAACAACTGCCGAAAAGCCACATACATATTTTTATAATTTGCTATAAATTTTTTTTTCTTTAACACAACACTATATGACAAACTAAACACGAAGAGAAAGTGACAAGGAGTAGTTGGAAGGGGGTATCCAGGTTTATAAAGTGCACAAGGTGTGGTGTTGTTTTCTACATGGGGGGTAATGTATAAAAGACACGTTTTATATACAAATAGACAAACTAATAACAAAAATATTAGGGAGTCTTTTTTGTGGTCGTTTATCTGCAAACACGTAAAAAACGTTTTCAATCCCCTTTATCTAAAAATTATATTGTTTTTAAATAAGAGAATTAACGGTCAAATGGGAAATGAGTATTAAATATTAGATTTGTTCCACGTAATTCTGGGTAAAGTCTGGTAAAATGAGAGTAAACAAATACCCAGGTAGAAAAATACAAACGGCATAATGTTGGCCCGGTACTGGAGGCGGTAGTACATGTACTGGCAATGCGTCAGATTTTTAACGTTCACTGTACTGGCATGTTGTCGAAATGATAACACCAATAAACGCTTGGCCGTAGTAATTTCCCAACGTTGGCGCAGGCTTGGGATTTTATTTTTTTGGTATTATCCCAGTACATTTAATAACAAATTTAGTAATTTGCTAGAACTTTACTGTCCTCTTAGTATACATCACAGATTTTTAATGTATTCTTTCGAAACTTCACAAGAAAAGAATGGCGATATCTCTCTTACATAAATAATTGTGTAATAGATGTAAAAATACGTAAGATTTATAAAATTGTTAATTTTAATAAATTAACAAAAGCTCGTTAATTTTCAGAAAACAGTACTGGCCAAGCACGTTTTAAGTAGTACCGGCATTTCGTAAAAAACAGTGCTCTCCCAGTACAACTTTTGTTGTAACTTCGGCAATTTCTACCTGGGCCCAGGTAGAAAAATACAAACGGCACAATGTCGGCCCGGTATTGGAGACGGTAGTACATGTACTGGCAATGCGTCGGATTTCCAAATTTCACTATACTGGCATGTTGTCGAAATGATAACACCAATAAACGTTTGGTCGTAGTTATTTCCCAATGTTGGCGCAGGCTTGGGATTTTATTTTTTTGGTATTATCCCAGTATATTTAATAACAAATTTAGTAGTTTGTTAGTACTTTACTGTCCTCTTATTGTACATCACGAAAATTCACAAGAAATTAATGGCGATTTCTCTATTACATAAATAATTGTGTAATATATGTAAAAATACATAAAAATTATAAAATTGTTAATTTTAATAAATTAAAAAAAGCTCGTTAATTTTCAGAAAACAGTACTGGCAAAGCACGTTTTAAGTACTACCGCCATTTCGTAAAAAACAGTGCTCTCCCAGTACAATTTTTGTTGTAACGTCGGCAATTTGTACCTGGGTAGTGATTTGAAAAAGTACGGGTTACTTCTGGTAAAAAGAGTAACAAATTATTCTCTCACCAACGCTCTCATTTACCAAATTTTTAACAATAGAAACGCTTTTTAGTAAGATTGGGTTCCCGCGGGCAACCGCTATTATATTATTGGTCTCTTAAGTAATAATAGGAATAGATGGTTAGGCAAGTGGTATAATATAAAATTCATATAATAGTTTTATGGTTTAAATTTTAAATATAAATTTAGCATTTCTGTCGAAAATGTGACTTGTTGAATATATTATTATTAAATACATACCAGGACTTCGTAGCAGATTTCCCTAAGTTCCTTCTCCACACGTTCTCTGTACTCGCGGGCGAGTTGTTGTTTTCTGGCGGAGGCTTCGGTTTTTTGCTCAATGGAGGAAATTACTCTCCATGATGATCTAAAAAAGAATAGGAACAATATTAAATATTTAATAAAACAGATTTTTCTAATAATATTGTACTCATTTTCTTAAGATATCTATTTAACATATACATACTTATGCGAAAAAAATTCTTTCTCAGTCGAACGAATACGAAGGAATTTATTAAAAAAAGATTTTTTAACAAAATTATAAAGAAATACTTTTTTTGCAAGAAAATGATGTGAAAATTTAAAAAATACAAAAGAAGTCGTTGCGATGAAAAAATTAAAACTCGTCAATGGCAAAAAATTTAACAGCTTTTTCAGAGACTTATACCTCGCCTTAGAATCAAACCTATCAAGATCAGCGAGAAAAAATCTATAAAACCTTATCGAACAAAAGTAACTCAATGGGGTTTTCTGAGATTTTAATGAAATAAATATGTGATAGAGCAGAAAACAATAAACAACACGTATTTTTGTAGTTGCCCAATCTCACATTTAAGTGTTAAAAAGTTGGATCCTAACTTATTTTTCTATGAACACATGTCTAAAATTTACGAAATTTCGATTTATTTGTAAACAGCATTAAAGTAATCGAGAAACTAAAAATTTTCATACCCTTATTTATTGCCTGTGTCATTTGTTTAGGTAACCCTGGAAATATAGGTGAAAAAAGGGCTATAGGAAAAGTCGGCCTTAAGCCAAATGATAACGAATATCGAAAAAGCCCAGAACACCCCTTCAAGTAAATGAAATAGGTCTAATTATATGTAAATTTGAGCTATAACCAACAACAATTTCCCATACAAACGTGCTATTAAAAAAAAAGAATTGGATAACAAAGTTGGACATGTGAATGGCTTGTATATCGGTAAATGCGTTTCCAAAAAAGCTTTCATTCGATACCCAATTTGTGTATTTTTCTTTCAAAATTATCACAAATAAATTAAAAAACAAAAATTGGGTAATTTTTGACCAAACTTGTTAACCCCTAACATGAGATTGGGCCGCTATAAAAAAATACGTGAAATAACAAAAATCCAACCACTTTGTTTTTTAAATAAAAGAATAACCAAGAAAGCTTTTGAAGTTCTTTTTTTATTTTTTTATTATGTAAATTATAAAAATGCAAAAAAAACGGGGGGATTACCGCGTAACTCGATTCGAAAAAAAAATTTCGAATTCTTAAATTTTGTACCTTTCGTAAAAAGAAAAGTTTTAGCAAAAATCTTACTTTTTGAATTTTTATGTGTAGTGTACAAGGTTTAGGATAAAAATAAATAAAAAAGTATAATTTTTATACAGAATTATATTTTTAACAATATTTGCAAGATATACGAATTCGAAAATTTTTTTTCGAATCGAGTTACGCGGTTATCCGCTAGAACTTGATTGGCATGCAAAACATTACACTTTTTTCCGAATTCGTCCCATTAGTATTTGCACGAGATTTTCATCCACTTTCTGGTTGCCACATTCCACTTAGTTCTGAACTGTTCTATAGTTGACACTGCCGAACCTGTCTTCTGTAAGGTTCCTTTTATTCTTTTGGTCGCAATTCTGGACAATTAGGTGGATTGTTTTTTTTTGTTACGAAATCGATTTCGTTGTTTTTGTACCAGTACTCGCAGGGGTATGGCATCACCAAAAAAAAATAAGTTATAACGACATCGTTAGCACTAGGTGGCAGTGTGTTCAGTAAACTGACATTTTTCTTTTTTTATTTGAATTAAAAAGAAAACAAATAAATGACCTCAAAAAAAAACAAACTAAAATCTAAGATTTATTTATTCGGACATATTTAACACTTGATTTTTTTCCATTTTGCGCAATTTTTTAAGAATTTGTGATTTCCACTGCCGGTCAGTAGTGCAAGTTGTGATGTCTTATCTCTATAATTAATAGTCTCTGGTCAGACGTGTCCCTTGCATAATGACAACTATTTAGATCCGGCTAAAATAATGGTTTTATGGTGTGAGATCTTATAAATGGTAGCAAGTGTTTTTTAACCATTCTTCCCGATAAATTTTACCCCTTATTGTACCAGATGTAAAGAAATGTTTCGATTTTCTTCCACAATAACAAATTCTTTGCCAAACCTGGTACTATTTTGAAATTTGGACTTGATTTTCTTTTTACAATGATCTGGAGCATCACCACGGCTATATGCTGTATAAGTCTTGTCCTGTGATGTACCGGAAAATTGCAAAGCAATATATTTTGTTAATTGCTTTTCGTAAAGACGTCGACTGCGTGTTTTTGCTCATAAATTTTGCTTTACAATCCTATCTGGTCATATACCATTTGAGTCCATTACGCTGTTTAATATTCTGAACAAAATTTTGCGACTTCTTGATTTTACTTGCGACTGCGCTAGTTGAAATACCAGGATCCAAAGTAAAAGCGTTAAATACCACCTTTTGAGCCGTTTTAAGGTCTCTTTGGCCATGCTCACCACCATTTTTATGCTTTCTGTAGATTGACAAACGTTCATTAAAGTTTTTTTTATCACTTTTCTAACTGTGGAATATAGTAATTTAACATTTTTTGCTATAAATCGTATGTAAACACTTTTATTTTGATTATATTCTTGCAAAATGCGTTTTCTTCGTTCAAACTCCGAAACCATTTTTCACAATACTATTTAAAATATTTAAAATCTATTTATTGACTTAAGATGAAGAGATAATACCCTACTTATATCATTAATCTTATTTTAATTAGTCAAGTAGTTTTTTAAAATATCTAATATTAAAAATGGCTCGATTTTGGTTATTTCAACCTTTAGACCCGCTTTATAAAATCTATGAATCACATTCTATGCGATTTACCGATGCGAGTTAGTTTTTCTGCTCATGTAAATCTTGTAATCAAACTACAAGTCAGAAATATAAAGATATTTATTTAGATGAAATTTGCGACATAAACTTCCCTAGGTCCAAAGATAAACCCCATTGAAATTGCATGGAACCGACCATAAAAATCTGAATTGGCCTTAAATGGTATTAAGACCCACAAAACCGAAGATATCTAGTTAATTGGGTTGTGAATGTTATATAGAACCATACTGAATCATAAACCAACTGAAAATAATCTTGATTAGATGCTGATTTTTTAATTATAAAATTCCTTCGTAAATCTCTTCGTTTAGGTTCAGTTTTAGATAATTTTTTTTTATATGAGTAATCTTACCTGCGGGCACCAACAACATTTTTGTAGGCAACTGAGAGTAAATTTCTTTCCTCATTTGACAGTTCAACACCGGTTTCTGTGACTGATTTCATAGCTTGAGCCATGTCATCGTATCTAAAATAAATAAAAAAAAAACAATAAAAATTATTCACAGATCCATTTATTTTTTTAAACTGCAAAAGATATACCTTTCAGATTGTTCGGCCAATTTTGCCTTTTGGACCAATTCCTCTTTATCGACTGTAGACATTTTGATGTGTTTTTATTTGTTTTTTTTTTTACTTAAGACTTTACAAAAAATTAAAACGACGTTTGTTTTTATTGGGTAAACGGTTGCCCCACAAAATATTTGTAATACAAGACGCGCCTAGATAGAGAGATTATATAGTAAGGAATCTAAAACTGAATGCGTCGCTCACAGTGTGACTATCTAAAAAGAGAGAGAGAGAGAAAAAATACAATTATTAATTTGTTTTAATTTAATTTTTACAAGTAAATTATTTCATTTTGTAGCATAATTAAAAGTTTTTTGTTTTATATTTATTTATATAAGAATTTATCTAAAATCCTTAGGCATCTAGGAAGAAGATAGATTTTAATTAAGTTTAATAATCCAGGGGAATCAACTACACCACAAATAAAACCATGTACGAATGTTAATGCAAAAATGTTTCTGCAAATTTCTAAAGTTTTCAAGAAGATGAAATGACATTTATCATCACAGGAGAAGAAAAAGAAGAATTTCAAACATTAAAGACAGGAAGAGCAAATCTGATAAATTTAACTTGGATTATCCCAATACTGCTTTTATGAATTGCCGCATTGGGATTCCAAGAAAAAGCCTCATATTCCAGTCTATATATAACAACAGAAACAAATAATTTTGTAAAATAATAATGATGCATTGAGAGAATTATGTTGGTAAAATCAATTGAAATTTACAGTTAAAATATATGCACATAAATTTAACTTAAAATGCAATTGTAAATTTTAAAACTGTAAAAAAAACTGGCAAATGCAGTTAAACAACCTAAGCTGTAGTAAAATTTTTAGTTAAAGTTTGGGAATTTTGTTAAAAAAATCAATTTTTTGTCAAGTTAAAATTCTTTTAGTTTCCAATTTTTGTAAACAGTTTAACAAAAAGAAAACGACAATGATAAAGTAATAAAAATTCGTATAAGAAAAATAACAAAAAAAAAAAAAATGGTACAATTTACAAATATTGTGCGGATTCTTGAAATTTATTGGATCAATTTTAATTTAAAGTTCAATTGAATTTACAAATATTTCGGAATATATATTTTAAATTGACAATAATAAAATTTCAATTTAAATTGTTTTTCAGTTCAAATTACTAATTACTAGGGCAACCAAAAAAAGATCCAAAAGCAATGTTTTAAGCTCTTAAAAAAAGCTCGGAAAAACAGTAAAATAAGCAATTGAAATGCACAAATAAGCACTTAAACTTCATTATTTCTTCATTAAAATCCTCATAAAATTTAAATTTTTTATTTAATAAAATGTTACATTCCTTGGAACTTCAGGAATCAGACAAAGTTATGACATTCTTCAATTTATTTTCATCGGAAAATACATTAATTGAATTAAAGAATTAAATGTGCTAAAATCACAAAAATTTAAAAAATTGTGAAAAATAATTTGTTGAAGGCATGGCCCTATCCGGATTTCATTCTTGCCTAAGGAAATTGTCATTGTCATATTTATACTATTAGAATTCAGGTTGAAAAAAAAGTTTATTTTTACAAGAGGTTTTTTAATTTGAAATAAATTTTAAAAAACAAATTTGAAATACAAAAATTTATGTCGACTTAAAATTATGTTTAAAATTACTGAAAATTTTCATAAAAACTTGTCCATCAGAATTCTCTCAGTGTAATTTTTTTATATTGTAATTATTAGGGCAAGGAATTCCATGCAAATGCATGTTTTTCCTCGATAGTCCAAAACTGATATGGACTAAATAATCCGAATAATCAAATTTAGAACAATTTCGATTTGAAGTTACATATTTTGACAAAAAAAACATGTTTATGCATATTTTGAATTCAAATGCATATTTGGTGCCTTTTTAATGCATATTTTGCGGATATTTTTAATTTTTAGGAACATTTTTTATTTTGTAGAAAAATATAAAAAAATGATACGTTTTCATTTTTTGATTCAATCAAAATATTAATTTTTTCTCATAATTTTAAAAAATAAACATTCTTAAAAACCTTATTGACCTATGGAAATGATTCGAGTTTTGTGTATGTTTGCAAAATAGCTAACTTAAATATATTTTTAAGTTTTAAAGTGCATTATTTTTGCAAAGATAATAATTTTTAGTGCATGTTTTTTAAATTTTTAATGCATATTTTTCTTTTTTAGCCGCAGTTTTAGGCGCATATTTTCTATTTTTAAGTGCATGAAATTCCTTGCCCTAGTAATTACATTCAAAAATTAATTTTTAAATATGTGAGCGATAAATGGAAGTTTTTTTGTACTAAAAAAAAAGAAAAGTGTATTCCGCTTTAAATAAAAAATCGAAAGTCAATCAAATTGGCTTCAAACGAAACAACATCAATCATTATCGTATAAAATCTCTTTTTCATTAAGAATTTTTCAATTACACAAAAAACAAAATTCACTTTTTTCTGTTTTTAAATTGCTTTATTATAAGAACTCATTTACATGGATCTAAAAAAATACTAATGTAATATATTAGTTTAATACACATGCACAAAAATATGACTTTAGAAAATATTACGATACTATCCCCCAAAGAAAATCATCATCTTCAACAGACACAAAATGATGATGGAGAAAACAATGAATCATACTAAAAATTGTGTGTTGAAAATAATAAAAAAAACAACGCAAGTGCAGTTTATAATAAATTAAATACAATTAGTTTTAATAATTTCAAGAAACAAACAAAAAAATTTAAATACGTATGTACATAAGAAAGCAAATTGGAAAAAAATATTGGTCTGACTCACTGACTATAAAAAATTTGGAATGAAAGAGTAGGTTTGTATGTAACAAGCATCCTGTTTCGGAAATCTAGTTTTTTCGATATCTTGTATATTGTATATTGTATATTGGCATAAATGCATATTTTAATGCATATTTTGGCAATATTTTGTTGCATATTTTGACATTTTATGTACATTTCTTGCGTATTTTACTAACACTGGATTTTTGCACAATTTGTGTTAAAAATTTTTTTCTTCGTATTTGTGAATATTTTTTTTTATTATTTATTTTAATGGCGAAGACGAAAATATCAGAAAAATACAATTGCTAGCTTTTCGACGATGATGAACAGTCCACTCTCTCAATGTTTAAACTAGTTTTTAAGACAAAAAACTACAAAGATTTAATTGAAAATATTGAAAACGCTGAATTTTTCGATTTTTAATATATATTTTATGTACATAAAACACGATTTTTAGTGCATGAACTTCCTTGCCCTGCTTATAAGGTTTTAAAGCATAATTTTTCACGATAATTCTTTCCGACACCAATTTAATTTTGTTTGCAAATACTGTCTATGTCGGAAATAAAAAAAAAGGAAAATGGGTTCTGCACTTTACTTTCAATTAAAATCGCAATTTTATTGGGTTTACAACTTTCATTGCTAAATTTTCTTAAATAATTAAAATTTATATCGGCCCCAATTTGATATTTAGGGTGACCGAAAATGAATTTCTGTTTTGAACCCAGTTAAGAACTAGATTTTCGCCAGAAATCCGGTTTAAACGCGATTATGGGCATTGTGTAAACTTAATATAAGTGTTAAATGGAAACGCCTGTTAAAAAAAGTTCAATGCATTACATAATCAATTTTTTTAAAATACTTAGCTTTTGTTGATTTTTTTAACATTTTAGCCCAAATGCAAAAAACACTTGGTTTTAATGAGTTAAACACGAATGGAAAAAATTTGCTTAAATTTCTCATTTAAATGATATTGGAAAACATTATTCATAATGCAAAAAATAAACAAGAAATAATATATTTTCAAAAAAACTGCTACTATTTGTTGTATTGAATTATATTATTTTTTCAATTTTATTTTAATTTTCATATTTGTTTGAATTAGTTAAGTTCAATGGCTTTTGAATACTTGATGTCTTGTAGTAGCAACGCAGTGTTAATAATAAGAACAAGAAGAAATAGTTGTTTTATATCGAATGTCTATGTTAACAAGTTTATAGTAGAAGTACTACTAGTCAGCATTATGTTATTTAGAAAAATTACCTCATAAAATAAAATAATTTTTAAATCCAAATCACATTCATATGTCTATATTAAGACTTTTTTTTAAATGTAATCGTGTTTGTAGATTGTAGTAAGAAACAAAATATTAAAATAAATGATGTGTTAATTTATTTAATTGTTTAAATTAATTTAAATACAAATCACGCTTTGTGTTTAAAATTAAAAAAATAAAAATAAAAAACGTTGTAATTAAAGTGTTTGCAATTAAAATTAATAAAATATACATTTCGTAATAGAAAAAATGTTTTTACAATAAATATATGACATAAGATTTTAAGTCTGTAGTTGTTTAGAAATTCGTAGATAAACTCGACGATATAAAAAATTACTGTAGATTTTATTTCAAATCAAACGAAATAATTCTATTTCAAATTTTAAAGTTGTTAAACCTTATAACGATATTCCAAAAGCATTTCAAATTCATTTTGCTTTCAATATTATCTGCTTATAATCTGGTGTCTACAAATGGCTATGACAAGTGGAATGAAATGTTCAAATAAATTTGAAAATAACACACAAAGTAACAACAACGAAAATAAGTTTGTTGTTGCTTTGTGTGCAATTCGTAAATTTTATGGCATTTTTTATTGCATTTGAAGACAGTAGGTAACCAAATAAAAACAAAATTTCATGCAGAGGCGGCGAGAACTGGCCACCTAGATCGCGGAATTTAACCATTTAGACTTTCCCCTGTGGGGTTTACTTAAGTCACAGCTAAGGATGCCAATCGAGATTGGTTTTTCCAAATCTCGGGATTTGGAATTTCAAAATAAAAAAAAGGGATCCCGGGACGGATCTGCATTTTTCGAAATCCTGAAAATTAAATTAAGATCTAACGAATAAAAAAAAATCAAAAAGAACTAAGCATGTTACTCCGTCGATATTTTGTGTGCTGTTTTTGTTTCTATTCGCGATTCAATAAAATTTTAGAATTTTCAATTAATTTAAAAAATTTTGAAATGTTTTTCGAATAATGTGGAGAAAGTGAAATATATATGTATTTATGTATATAAAATTATATTTAACAAAAACGGTTCCAAAAATATCAACAGAGTTGCAATTTTATACAAATTACCACATATTTTTGCAATTGTAAAAATTCGAGACCCATTTTAATTTTTAGTAATTAATAATATCGTTTTCGTGGTGGATGCAAAATCATTTAAATTTGATTGAACCGAAACTCGTTTCTAATTTTTTGTGCGAGGTATATGCCAATAAGCCACAAACTACCGGTGCTCTCAAAGTAACCCACTCTCATCGCTCAAATTCAGCCTGATTTACGCGTCAGTTATCGAAAATTGGACCTTTAGGATGTGCGCCACGTGCCATTTGTACGAAATCAAATTCCACACATAATGTCGTTGATAGACCTTCCAAATAATAAAAAAAAAATTGATATCTCACCCGCAACTTGTTTTATTAAATTTTAACATCTACCCGTCCTCATTGGAAAGCACTTTATGATTATATCAAGTCATATGTGCTTATCAGGGCAGCGACTTTCATGCAAATGCATGTTTGTAGTCATTAATCCAAAAATAATTTAAACCAAATACTTTTCCGAATCAAAGGATTTGCAACAAAATGGCATCGATTTGTTGTTGCATATTTTGTTATAAATGCATATTTTTGCATATTTTGCTTTAAAGTGCATTTTTTTTTGCATATTTTATGATTTTTATTGCATATTATTCATTAAATTGCATATTTTCTTCATATTTTTTTAACTAAGAGTAAGATTTAATGAAAAATAAAGAAAAAGAAGAATTTGCAAACCTTAACGCAGCACTTAACTAGAAGGAAAACATCAAGTTGTCATCTAATTAGACTTAGAATTATATTGTATTTAATTTTTAACCAAACACTCGAATAATAAATATGATTTTTAAAAATCGACAAATTTAAAGTGATTTTTTTGGTTTAAGCATTTATGTTTGGATTTTAAGTGCATACTTATGGGTTTTTAGTGCATATTTCCATTTAAGTGCATATTTTACATATTTTACTGCATATTTTAAACGCATATTTTCGATTTTTAAGTGCATGAAAGTCGCTGCCCTGACGATTATATATAAGCTTTTTTCGTAGGGTGACTATAATACTGGCCCTTATTCTTTTATGTTAATAACGATATTTCTACTAAAAGTACTCGTACTAAAATTTCTTTGGTATCTGTAATCAAAAGTTGGGGTATTCAGCTATAGTCCCAAAAGCACCAAGTTGACATCATCACTACTTACAACGATTCATGCGCTAGAGCAAACCTTTACGATTTATGGTCATTTTAAATATTTTTTAAACAAAGGTAAAATAACGATTTTGTAGTTTAAGTAATCAATTAAATTACCAATTTTAAAATTATAATTTAAAATTTGTCTTCAAAGCTAAACACAAAGATTTAACGGAGAATTAAAAATGTTTTATTTTTCTACACTTTTTTTTTTTTTAGTGCAGTTAACTTTTCAGAAATTTTCTAATTAAGCGTAATAATGTTTAATTGCAGAATGCATAAAGTAATGTAATTTTTTTATATTTTAAGTGAAAGATTCGACCTTGCACTACACACCATATAAATAAGTTCAAGGTTTCAATATGAATTTAGAAATTTTTAAATGGCTGCATAAAGTACAATTGCTCACAAGAATGCATAACCTCAATTTCAAGGTATCAGCTTGAACTTGCAGGAAAACTGTGTGAAAAACACTGCGGTTAATTTTTTCTGGCAAAACAATTGAAACCCAGCAAAACCTTTCATTACCGTGTAATGAGTTTTAGGTATTGAAATCTTAAGTGTTCACTAGTTACCTTTTAATTACTAAACTACTTATTTTAACATGGTGATGTCATTGGAGGAAAGTCATTACACTGATGTTACCTGTAAGTAGTTTATCAGCTGTTCTATAAATAGATGTTGAATATAGATTTTAAAAAATATAAAAATTATAAAACCAATAGGAGCTGACACGTATTGATCAGCGTACCCCACGATTGTCAGGCAAACACTCTAACCATTAGACCACGACATCACTATGATTTTTATTGCTTTAACTTATGTACACATTTATTGTGGCAACTGTTATACATGTCTATTTTTCACAAAACTTGTTGTTATTAATACTGCTTAATGAACATCAACATTTCTATAAATAGATGTTTAATATAAATTACAAAAAAAAAACAACAATGGAAGCTAACACGAGTTGAGCAGCGATCCTCATGTCTGTCAGGCAAAAACGATAACCACTAGGCTACGCCATAGTTATGGTTTTTAATGATTTAGAACATATATTATTGGTTTCAGCTATTGTGAAATAGTAATGTGTGGGGTATAATTATCGGTAACTCATTACATTCAGTTTAAAAGTAATTCAACGGGTAATGAGATATGAGATCTAAGTAATGCATGTAGTAATGACCAGTCATTACCAAGGTTTTGCTGGGAACATTCAAGAATATTTTTATGTATGGCCAAAAACGGCCTTTTGTAGAATATTTTCGTTTTTTATCTATAACACAGTGCAACAAAATAAGAAAAATTTAATGCTTCGGGATTGCGACATATCATTTCTAATAGACTTTGGGGCGCAGATCACGAATATGGCACTAGAATTTTAAAGTTAGCTATAGTTTAAGAAATATTTGCAAAAACGTTTTTGTAGGAAAATTAAATTTTTTAAAAAACTTTTTGCAAAAAAATATAAAATTTAAAGTAATAACGCTCTTTTTTTCAAAATTTTAAAATTATGAAATATGCCCTTTAATTTGATATATTGCACGTTTTGACAGCTGCGATAATATTCCCTTTATATGCATTTAAAATTGAAATTTCTCTTTTTTCACGATTTCGTTAATAAATAATCTGCGATGAAAGGAATATCTAATATTTGAATTTGTACCTTAGTAAACATCTCATGTTACTTAAAATATAAAACCCAGATAAAGCCATTCAGAAATATTAAACATATGTTTTCCAATCAATTTCAACAAAGTTTTGGATAATTGAAGTGCTAATTTTGAAAAAATAACGATTTTAAAATATGCATGTTCAATAATGTACTTTATTTCCTTTTGCCATAGTAAATTCATATAAAATTTATTTGAAATAAAAAAGATGTAAAATGTGTATTTCAGATTGAATTTTCTTCAAATGTTGATGCAGAAGTTGTGATTTTTTTGATAAAAAGAATTTAGTGGAATATGAATTTACGTCATATGTAAAGATTTTGCAATTCCGATTAAGGGATTTAACTAGATTTGCAAAATAGGAAATTAAGTGAAGTTTTCACTTTAATTGCAGTTATATCCTAGATCCTTTATTTAATCAAAATAAATTGATGTTTCCAAAAGCCCAAAGTCTATATTTTTTAACCAAATTAAAAATTATCCATGGTTTAGTCAGGTGTATGAATAAATAAGAAATTTTAACAAAAAAACTGTCTTTTTGCTAAAAGTTAAATTTGAAAATATTTCAAAAACTAGAGCTAATTTTGAAATTTGGTGTTCATCCTAAAATCTATCAGAATTGATATGTCGCATGCCCGATGCATTTTTAGTGTTGTACTGTGTAATTATTAAAATCAACTGAATTCATCTATTCGCATTTTAAGATTAATATTTTTTAACCTTTTTGTAACGTTCTTTTACAAGTTTTATTATGATAATTAAATCTTTATTACAATCATTTTTAAACGCTTTTTGTTCTGTCAACAAAAATAAACTTGGTAATAATTTAATTATGCATGTATGCCCAGTAGCAAATGGTCGAACTAGTTCTAAAAAGTACTAGTTTTTTGACTAGAAACTACAAAACTAGTTCTCAAAATAACCATTTTGAACCAGTTGTGTACTAGTTAAATACGATCTATGTAGGGACTGTAAAAGAAATTAAAATGCGAAATTTGAAATTTTAATTTCGTTTATGTTTGTATTTCATAGAACATCAGAGTTTGCAAATAAACACCCAAATTTTTTTACTGTAAATTGCCTTGAGGTGCAAATCAACTGGTACAGTACTGTTACCGAAGAGTCACTCCGGAACTAGTTTGGTAAATTTCTTATAAGTACCAGTACAGCTCCCTGTTTTTATTCTTAAAACAATTTTTAACCATTTGTGTACCTATTAGTTTGATTGAAACAGTGTGAGACTATTTCGAAAGATTAAATTTAAATAAGAGTTTTGAAATTCTAGTTTTGTTTACATTTGTTGTTAGTAATATAGTCTGAAGTTGTAAATAAACACTAAAATGTTTTATTGTGATTAGAAATCATAAACACCAAATATTTTAGATTTCGTTTGGCAAATGGACCTAATTATCTCCGTAAGGAAACTATCGGTTTAATCTACACTCAAAAAAAAAAGTCAGTAAAGTCAGCAAAAAATTTTGCTGTGTCAGCAAATTTTTAGTCAGGAGCGTGCTTGCAAAAAAGTTGGTAATTTCAGCAAAAGGTTTGCTGAAAATCAGCGAGCTGATTTTTACCAGAAAAATAGTAATCTTCAGCAAAAGTTTTGCTAACATTTAGTCGACTGCAAATGAAAAAAATCCTTGCTAAAATCACTAAACTTTTTGCTGAATATTAGTAGACTGAAAAAAACTCAAAAAACTTGTAGCGAAATTTTACTTTAGTTAATTTATTTGCTGAAAATTTAAATATAGAATATGTGTAGAGTTGTTTTTCTTTTTTTGTCATTTCCGTTTCCAGACAAGCTGCGACATCTACATCTTGTCTATCTGGTTGTCGTCCCCGCTATACATGCGGTTATCAGCACAATTTTGGTAGCAAAATAAATTAGTAAAACATTAGTTCAAAATTAGTTTAGTGCTAAAAAAATATAACTAAATTTTTTGCTGAAAACGGAATTTCAGCAAAAAAAATTGCTGAAAACTAGTACACTTGATATACAAGACGTTTTACTAATTTTTCTACTAACTTATTTTTTTGAGTGTACGTTTCATCAAAGAAAAAGTGTTTGTTTTTTATCTACGTATATAATTCAGATCTTTACCAAATGGTACAGTACTATTTCCAAAGTCACTTCGGAACTGGTTCTGCGAGTGTCACATTAGTACCAGTTTTGCTCCCTATTTTTCGTCCTTAAATTGTAATTTTTAAACTAGGTCTACAACTAGTACCAAAGTGGGAGTTTGGGGACAATTGTCCCCATTCCTATGATATCTCCATATTAAATTCTACAGTTGTTTGTATGGAGAGGCGGTAGAACTCTTACTAGTTTCCTGGTTCAAATAAACTAGTACATAACTGGTTCTGAACTAGTATTTTTTGCTACTGGGTGATAAAAACACAACATTCATAGTGAAATTCAGTGAAAAAGTAACTATAGTAATTATATTTAAAATCCAATTTATTATTAAAAAAACCTAATACAGCAGCAAACAAATTAGACCTTTCAGTTATTCGAATTGTCCAGGAATTTTAACACTCTGAAATTAGAATCTTTGCTTACAAGGGGAAGGTATCTGTATGTGGTACCGTCAGATTTGAATGAAGTTTATATTATAGAGATGTCAGAAAAAATAAGCATGTGCAACTTTTTAGCGGCCTAATCTCAAAAATGTCATGTTATTGGTTTTTTATATATTTTTGTATATTTGTTCCAAGGAAATGTATAAAAATTGAGTATCAAATTAAAGGTTTATTGAAGATCTACTAAATGGCAAACTTAAAATATAATAAAAAGTTTGAAAAAAAATAGTTTCTAACAACTTTGAAACTAAGTTTTACATCCTAAATATCAATTTGGCCTACATGTTTTGAACCCAAAGTTACTTAATTTTTGCCCTCAATCAGAAAAAAAATAAAAATTTCGTTCCATTTCGATGAATTTAGTTTATATTTCTTATTATTGATAATTCCTAGATTGCAAATACAAATCGGAAACTTGTATCTCCAATGCATAAAAACATAATAACTTGAGAACCATTTGGAATGTTTACTTCAAATTTTAAATAGGCTGAAGTAGTTACACATATTTTTGTATTCGAGAGAAAAAAAGTTTCTTATTTATTAAAATATAGTCTTACAATAGCAAAAGAATTAAATGAATGAATGCATTTAAAACATTCCGTGAAACATTCACTACACTTTTTGCAATTCAGAGAATATCAATTAAAATATAGAAATCATGAATTAAGAGCGATTTATGTTTTCTGAATTTCAACTGATGATTTCTGAATTGAAAAAAGTGTAGTGAATGTTTCAGAGACTGCTTTAAATGCATTCATGCAGGCCTTTAATTTTACCCATTTTTTCAATTGTTTTAAATTTTTTGCAGTAAACATTCGTCAGTTAAGTTTACGAATCTACTCAAAATTACAGTTAAAACAAAGGAAATACAATACATTAAAAATAACTAACAATATCTTAAATTTAACTGGCAAATTTTAAAACAAGACTACCTTCGTGAACTTTGAGGTAAAAATTTCAAACAGTTCTCCAGTTATTACCTTTTTATGCATTTTATTTCTATTTACAAACTAATAATATATCAATAATGACAAATATAAACTAAACAAAAATATTCGAAAATTTAACGAAATTTTTAATTTTTGAAATAACTAACAAAAAATAACTGCTTTAAATAACTGTTACGAAATTTTACTTTTCGTTAATTATTTTTTTTTTTTAAATAACTGTCAGAACATTTGATTTATAATTTTTTTTAATAAAAATATACAGGGTAATTAGTTTTGAATCAAAAAAGTTCATCGGTAGAATCTACTGAAAATCTCAGTTAAAATAAAGGTATATACAGTTAAAAACTAAAAATGTAGTTATTTTAACTGTTGAAAAATAACTAACAAATGCATTAAAAATAACTAATAATGTCGTAAACAATTTTTTACAAATTATATTTTAAAGTAAATGACAAAGCTGTGCTTGACAGTTACAAAAACAAGTTTTTACTTTCGATTACAAAAAAAATGTGTAATATCTTCAACCTAGCTACTTCAAATTTAAGGTACAAATTCCAATTCTTCAGTTACTACATTTTTATGCAGTTTTTTATTTTTAGTTCCAAACCAATACTACATTTACACTTAAACAAAAACTAGTAGTTTTTGAAAATCAAAAACTAGAAGTTTTTAAAAACTACTAGTTTTTGGCTGTAATGTAGTTTCGGCTTAAGAATATATCAACAGTAACAAATATAAATTAAAGAAGAATTTAGTAATTACAGTTGTTTTTCTATACAAAACTACTACAACTACTACTGATTGCTAAACAAAAAACTGTCATGTAGTAGCTGTCACTTTTTCGAGTGTACAATTTTCTGTTAATATAACAGACAACCAAAAATAAGTATGTGTACTGAAGTACCAAATATAAGTATGTATACTAAAGTACCAACATAAGTATGTAGGCGTTATATTGATAGCCTTATACAAAAAACCGATTTAAGAAAAAAGTATGAATTTAACAAAATATTTTTGAAAAACAACCAAAATGCTAAATAAAATATGCATATACAAATATAATTATTCCAAATTGTGTAGAAAACTTGTTGAAAACTGAATTAGAGAAATTATAATTCGAATCTAGTTCAACAACTAAAATACAGTTGCAATAATTATTTTAAATAAAAATTTCAATTTGCGTTTTTAATACGTATAACTTATGTAGAAATATTTAATAAAACATGTACAGATCACAACTTTCGGTTGAAAATCCGTAAAGCAGATATTTCTATATACAGCACATTCTGCTTAAAAAAATTTTGATTCGGTTTTCGCAACTGTTTGCTTTAACCCTTTCCTAACTGACAGTACTCATAAATACCACAATTTTTGGCAAAAAATATAGAGACTATAAAAGTCTGGGGGCTGTCGGTCTGCCTGAAGACCTTTTATCGAACCAATAAGATTTCCAATGACTGCACTTTTTTTTTTGACAAACAAAAGTGCAGTCATTGAAAGTTTCTTTGTTATACTTTTATGTAATAGAAAAGAAAAATACTTATATTTTCTGACGGCCGGTAGGAACGGGTTAAGCAGTGTCGCAAATTTGGTTAGCAACCGTTATTTTTGCCAATAAAAAAACATACATAGTTAAATCAACTACTATATATCATATGTGAATTAATGATTATAAACTTAGTTTGATTTCAAAGCTGTTTCTATTTAATTTTATGTTGTTTCTGCTTGATAATATTTTCTTATTCTGTGTGTACATATTTAAAACTATTTTAGCAGACTATCGTTGTCAAATTAACTTAAATTGCGCTTAACAAGATAGCGCTACCACAACATGTTGACTTAGCGGTAGCTAATCAAATCGTTCACCAGATTGTTGAGTAGCGGATTAGCAACAGTTGAGCGTCTGATAAACGCACTCATTAATAAAACTGAATTTTGTAAAAAAAAAAATGTTGCCAATAACTTATAGAAAATGAACATTCTTAAAAATCTTGTTGACCTGATAGAACATTACACGCTAGAGAAAAATGCTTGAGACACAGCAAAATACACCTCTAAATAGCTCCGATGTGAATCATTTATACAAATTAGGGGTGTTTTTTGCTCTATATCTATCAGTTTTCTTTCGCGTGGAAATGTACCTGAAAAAAAAATTGGTAGCGATAATTTTTCGCCAAGAAAATTGATTCCATTTTGCCAAAAATTACGTCAGTTCCCTGACAAAATTTTGCGTTTCATATACAATTCTAATTTTTATTATTCTTCTACTCTTAGCTATTAGCGGGATATCTAGTGATTGTTTTCAAGTCAGGCTTGACGATTTCTTAACGTTTTTTATTCATTTATTTGTTAATATTGTTTACACATTTTTATAGAAAATTTTAGAAGTTCGAAATCTTTTTATAATTAATTTTTGTCCGGTCTCAGTGAAAAAAAGTACAGAGGAAACAAATGTTGTAGTTTGCTGATGCTTAGATGGTAGTAAATTAATAGAAAAATTGCATCGAGTCGGTTTAAGACCGTTGACACTAGCTTTTTTCTTCACTTTTTTACTGTTTTTATTTGATTTTTTCTATTCCTTTTTAAAAATTAAAAATTTTAATAAAAACCCTAAAAGAGTCAATAAAAAGTGAAGAAAAAAGCAGGCTTTAGCTTTGCCAATTTGGACGTCATTTGGTGTAGTGTTTCCCACCTGCTTCATATTTATTAATACTTTTTGACTTATAGGGTTTTTACATTAAGTTTATATTCTCACAGTTTAAGATTTTATTATTTCTTACAGTCTTTATCGTTTGAAAAATAATAGTTGACGCTAATGAAAACAATTTGCTTTAAAAACGCTAACTGACGGCAGATGTAGCGGTTTTTAATTTAATTTTATATGATAGTTGCCAACACTGTAGATTATCTTATAACAAAACTATTACACTTAAAGGAAAGTATTATCCATTTTCGTCTAATGAAACGTTTGGCCATATTTATGAAACATTTTATCATATTAATTACACGTTTCATCATATTTATAAAAAGTTACAGAAATTTGATCATTGAACGTAAATTAGTAAAGGTTTTTTCTTACTTTAGCGATTTAAGAAATTTAAATTCATATCCTTTTGAATTAAATAAATGTTTTTGTTATTATATCTATTCTTATAAACCTTGAAACAAAAGCATAGATCGTATGTAAAATTTCCTTTTTATATTGTTATAAAAAATACTCATATGTGTATAATAAAAAATTTTAATAATAAGATGTCACTTACAGTCGTCATACTTTCATCAAGAGAGTAGTTTTTTTTTTTAATTTTAACCTTTTTTCTTTCATCAAAATCATGGTAATGCGCTAAAGTGAAGATATATGAATCATGAAAATAAAATTTCGCCCACATTTTACATCCTAACCCAAACAATCTACCAGCCCACTTGTTGTTGGATTATTTTCTTCATTCGTGTCTGCCTGACTGTTGTATGTACCATATACACAATAAAATAGGTTTAATTTCTCTCTTGTTTTGCTCTCGCTGTGAGAAGTGTGTTTCCCAAGTGTATATCTTGATAAACCACAAAAAATTTTGCATTTCAAATTTATGTTAAGCGTGTAATCAGTTCAAAAACATCTTTTATGTATAATATACTATTGCATATTTTATCATTTAAGGGTTTCATATTAAGGTTTTTTCTTCTTTATTATCACCAACACTGTCAGCATCAACATCAAACTTATCTGGAATACTTGAATGAAGTGTTGACAAAGTTTCTTACATGTTATGTTAAACAAAACACTTTTTCTACACCATTAACAATTCGCTCAGAATGATATCTGATAGTTAACAGTAAATTTATGTTTGTGGCAAACGAAACATGAAAAATTTACGCGATTACACATATATTAATTTGAATTTTATAATCCTGCGGAACAGATCATAATATTCTTAAAAGGTGCATAGGTACTGTTTTTGTACAACTTTTTGATTTTACTACTACTTATTTGCAACATCTTTTCCCTTCATTTTATAGCTTTCCCCACCGTTAACCAATTGAAAAAAATTTAAAAAAAAAATGCAAAAAAACATCTCTAACAAGCTCTATTGTGAATTATTTGAGCATATTAAGGGTGTTTTTGCTCTATCTTTAGCAGTTTTATCTCGCGTGTAAATGTGCCTTAAGAAATATCATATACAAGAAATATTTTTTTTTTTTCAACAAATAAAAAAATTTTGAAAACTACCTGCGTTTAACTGTCAAATTCCATACAAATTTTGAATCAAAAACTAAAGTTTTTAAAATCTACTAATTTTTCGTTGTAGTGTAAATTGGGTTTTACTAAAATTTATGTTGTTTTTGATTGCCTAATTAAAATGAAAAAATAAAAGTAGAGATGGGCACGTGAGTGATTTTGACTTACATTCACGAGAGAAAAATTTCAATCACACCCAATCACTCACTCACGTGAATAAATTCAGAAATAAAATCCTACAGAAAAATACACGAATACATGTTTTCTACTCACACTCAATCACGTTTGCGTAAGTAAATTAAGATTTTACTCACACTCCCGAGTGATTCACGTGAATCATGCAAAATTCTGCTAACGTGCCCAACTCTAACTAAAAGTGACATTTGATGGCAGACATATCATGGCAAGAGCTGCTTGCACGTATGTATGTCAACGATATCATGATATGGCAGGCAATAGCATTGAAATGAAGGTGTTTTCATTTCAGCTTAAATCATTTTGACAAATACTTACTGTCTTTTTATTGCATGTAAAGACACTAGGTAATCTTTTGAAAAATAGTATAAATTATAAAAAATATTAAAAGCAATTATTTCGGAATCGGGAGTTTAAAACACCTTATAAAAACTTCGAAATAACCACAGAAACCTTAAAAAATAGTTTATAACAAATTGACGAATCGTTCCCAAATATTCATTTTTGGATTTGATTTTTTTTATTACCAATTATATATTTCAAAAAGAAAATCTCTAATTTGCCAACATTCATGTCCCCATTCAGTTTCAAGTTTTGGGTTTGTTCTTTTCTTCGTTCGTTTCTTTTTTTTAGATTGTGAGTAGAAAGTGGGCGTATTTGTATTATGCGTTTTTTTTTTTATTTAAATGAATTTTCTTTAAAAAAAAAATGTATTTAACTTGGCAACAAAAGTTTTTAAATATAATTAGAAAAGAGAAAAATCATTTCATTTTCAAATAATCTAAATAAAAAGTTTAATTTTTTTTGTTTAGGATTCAATTTAAAAAAGAGAATGAAGAAAATTAAAATAATGAATACAATTACAATGCATTTGGAAAATTTTAATAGTGAACATAGACAAACTGAAAAGATAAATACAATTACAGTAATTTTAAATTGCTGAATGTGAGCGCAATAAATTTAAGTAATTTTGGTTGATTAAGCCTCATTTTCACAATGTCCCATTAGCTACTAACTGGGATGTTAATTGACACATTTGTTGTTGTTTCCCATATAAAATTTGAATTTAACTATATTAGCTAAATTTTAACTGGTTATTCAGTAATCGGGACTTAATTATAAACAGGTTATTATTTGAATTAAGCCTACAAGATATTTTTTTCCACAATTTTTAAATGAGTTTTTGGGATTTAGTACATTTAATAACTTTAGGGTTGTATTCACAATAATTAAACCAATTAACATGCAAAACAACAACAAAAATCCTTAAATTAGCCTATAATAAGATAAAAAAGATTTTTATGAATAAGCGTGTTAATGTTTATCACGGTAAGAATAAATTTGATACAAACATTTTCTTAAAAATAAAATAATTTGGAAGTAAAAAAATCTTAAATTTGGCAATGCGAAATACATTGAAAACAATTTTATTGTTGTTTTGTTTATAATTTTAAAATGTCTTGCTATTATTTATTGCATTTGAAGAAACCGATTGCATCAATGCCACAAGAAACAAATAATATATACATATATCTGGCAACGCGAGATATCGTATATTTAACTTTCTATCGAAGTAAGAATTTAAAGGTCAAATTTTAACGTTTGTATTCTCAAATAGGTACTTTACAAAGATAATGGATGTTTGTTAAAAAAATTTTGTTTGAGCATTTTGTTTAATAAACCTCTGTAGTAGACCGTACCACCTTACAGACAAAAAAAAAGTACACCCTCCAATATAAAGTATTTTTGCAAGGCAATTTAAAAAAAATGTTTTTTTTGCCGGTTAAAACGTGATTTGCCGGTACTGTTTTCTGAAAATTAACGAGATTTTTTTAATTTATTAAAATTAACAATTTTATAAATTTTACGTATTCTTACATCTATTACACAATTATTTATGTAAGAGAGACATCGCCATTCTTTTCTGGTGAAGTTTCGAAAGAATACATTAAAAATCTGTGATGTACACTAAGAGGACAGTAAAGTTCTAGCAAACGACTAAATTTGTTATTAAATGTACTGGGATAATACCAAAAAAAATAAAATCGACAACGTGCCAGTACAGTGAAAGTTAAAAATCCGACGCATTGCCAGTACATGTACTACCGCCTCCAATACCGGGCCAACATTGTGCCGTTTGTATTTTTCCACCTGGGAAGTTACAAAATTTCAAACAATCGATTCGAAATTTTTTTTTCGAATTTTCTTTAGGCAAAAGGATTTATTTTTTTTTTTTTTTTGAAGTAATTTTTCCAGAGTTAACAGTCTCTGGAAAAATAAAATTTGTAATGGAAAGAAATTGTTAGAAAATTTATACAAACAGTTTAAAGCAACAGTAAAGTTGTTTGTGCTTTCCTGTGAAATGTCCTTTTGCCAAAATTAAAAAAAATTTAATAGCTTTCATTTTCAGGTCTCACAAACTCTCAGGTAATTACATCTGTAAACATTTAGTATTTCAGTGAAATTTATAGTGCATAAACCAAATACAACAATATTTGGTTTTCTATATGTTTATACCATTTCAGCTATAATTTTATACCACTATATAAAATCTGATCAAATTATATCGCGCCATTATTCGGATACATTTATATCTGATATTATCATCAAATTATAACTGAATTGATGCAAATTTCTTTATATAAAGCCCCATATAAATTTTTTTCAATCGGGTACATAAAAGTACCCTTTGAGTACTATTATATTGTATGTTTGTGTGTTAGTTGTCAATAACATTTGAATAAAAACAACGATCATCCCAACAAAACATTATTTGCTTGGGACTATCCGTGATACGCTATTTGTAAATTATTTAAATTTTTGCATTAAGATAAAATTATATATGAACATACATATAGGTTTATTTATGATAATATATGATTATGTAACATCCTTTTTAGTCGGACACTTTTTATTTTTTGGCTTGTTTAATTTCATTAAATCTTAAAGCCTGTGTTAAAATAACTATTTACATGGACCGAATATAACTGTTAATTTTTTTTTTAAGCAAATATAAAAGCTATTTATTGAATTTTATTTTTTCGAGCAAAGGGGCAAAAAACAAAATATTGAAATATTAATATTAAAACTTATTTTAAACGCATACAAATATGAAAAATACCGCTAAAAGTGAATTTTATGGGAATTTTTTATTGACATTGATTTGAAGAAATAACTTTTATTTTTGCTCAAAAAGTCCAAAAATAATTTTTATATTAACAAAAAAAAAATTCTTTTGCATTTGCTCGCAAAAATAGAAGTCAAAAAATAACTTTAATTTTTGCTTAAAAAAATTAGCCAAAAAATAACTTATTTTTGACAAAAGACCAAAAAATTATTTTTGCGTCTAGCTTTGGTCAACTCTGACTATTTATTCCTTAATCCTG
The DNA here is from genome assembly GCA_949987735.1 of Leucophora obtusa. Classification (NCBI taxonomy): domain Eukaryota; kingdom Metazoa; phylum Arthropoda; class Insecta; order Diptera; family Anthomyiidae; genus Leucophora; species Leucophora obtusa. Next base: position 31,997,735 of record OX465299.1, on the reverse strand, counting down.
TTATTAAATAAAGTTTTAAAAACTCCACGTTTTCTTATGGGCTAAGCCACGATTCGATTCCGAAAACAGTACGATAAACAGAGTTTTTTGTCCATTTACTGTAATTTTTAAGCAAAATAGATCTAATTTTTACAATGTACAGTGAGCTAGTAACTGCACCTTGAACTGACACATTTGTTGTTGTTCCCCATATAAAATCAAAATTTATTGCTTACATTTTAACGGTAGACTCTGTAACCGGGCCTTATTTGTTGAAATACAATTTTACTTATAAAAAGTTTTGACAATCAATTAAAAAGAAATGAAAAAGTTTAAAAAAGTTTTTAACTTTTTTCAATTGAAATGTCAAGTTGCCTAGACATGTCAAACTAAAAAATAATTAAATAATAAAAAATATACCCAATAAGCACATAGGTTTTAAAAATTCAAGTGCTTTAAATTTTACTTGAAGTAAAGTATATTTCAAATTCTAGCATTTGTATATTAAAAAAAAATTGTTCAAACTTGAATTTTTGTTTCCCTTTTGCTGGAGTATGCTATTGAAATAAAATGTAATTAAAGTTCAATTCAAGCCTTGAAACTGGAAAACAGGGCTGTAATTGGACTTGTTTTCAACTTGAATTCCAGTGAAATTGTTTATAGGGTAATAATAAAATTACTTAGAGACTTTAATTTAATCTTAAAGAGAAATGGGTGTGTATTGCAATAAAGTAAAACAAAAAAATGTAATCAAAAATACATTTAGGTAAAAACTGGAAAAGTTGAACAAAAAAAAAAGAAACATAAGGTGTGGTTGAAAACACTTAAAAGTAGAAAAGTTTTTACAACAATTATATTAATTTAAAATAGTTTTATTTAAAAATGTACCTTGTTTGTTTGTGCAATTTTTTTTTTTAATTCTTTATCACCATTAACAAAAAATCTTTGTTTTTTTTTCTTTGCAATATTTATGAGTTACACCACATTATTTTTGAAAAACCGCAATTCATGTTTTAACTAAATTTAACTAACTAACATGATAATGAAACTTTTTATTTTCGATTAAAAAGACGGAATGGAATGTATTGCAAACTACGCTACTCGATTATTTTCTTGTAACATATATTTTTTTTGGTATAACATTAAACACTCTATATCTCTAAATGTCTGCTGAAATTAAACTTTTCTAGATGCAAATTTGTTTTAACTACTTGTTTTAGTTTTATTTTTATTTATGCGAGAATTTTGTGTTAATAGACCAACGTTACCGACAAGACTTGTATAAAATTTAGGGAAATTTTTGCACAACCTATAGACTAATAGTTGTCGTAATTATAACCATAACCTTAACTCTAAATAAGAGATTGTTGCAAAAGCAGGGAGAGAGAGAGAGAGGATAGGTTAAAATAAACGTAAAAAAATAAAGAGAAAGAGAGCACAAGGTTCTCCGCTCTATAGAAAGGAGATTTTGAATCGCGCGCAGTGGTAAATTTTAACACAAAATAAAAAAGTAAAATATTTCAATAAAAAGAGTCGTTTAACTAAGCACACAAAGGACGACCAAAGTATTTTTTATGGCTAGGCCAATAGAAGACTGGGTTGAGTATTTTAGGTTGGCAACATATTTTTTGTAAAAAAAAATAATAAAAAGCAAGGGCATTTGGAAACTGCAAGGCAGTTGAAATAAAAAAAAATTACCTCAATGCTTAAAAATATAACTACTCATACCCACCATCATCATTACCTTTGGCTCAAAAATAAAATATGGTTATGCTCCCTTAAAGGAAGGGGATGTAAGAGAGGTTAAATTTAAACAGTAATGCCAAAGGGAGTACGGTATAATAAAGTACTTTTAACTTTTTTGAAAAACCTTAATTTTATAACAAAAAGGAACATCATCCTCATCACCGATGACAACGTCGTAATAAGCATTTTAGGTTTGTTTGATGATATTGCTTCTGTTCTGGTATTCGTGATTATGTTGTTTTGGCAATTTGGATATCATAATTTATAATATGCTCTTTATAGAGTATATATATAATTATATATGTACTACATACAGGCGACACTTTGTCTATAAATTTTTAGAACATTAGAGAATGTTTAATATTGACTTCATGTTTTCGGAACACATAACGTTGTTTTTTTTTTAATGTATATTTAAAATAATAAAGAGATGAAAGGAATATTTTTATTTGAACCAAATCTGATTTACAAATGATAAAAGCTCCTACACAGAAAGAATATTACATAAAATAACCACCAATCAAATCTATAATAAATTATTGTATTAAAACTGTTTTCCATAAAATTCATAACAACTTTTATAAACAAAAGATATAAACTTTTGCGAAATTTAAATTAAATAAAGGAATCATTAATTGATTCCAAAAAAACGCTAGTAATTTGTTGTAAAAATATTTCTTTTCAGAGACAATTATGTGCATGCTATTAAAGAATTTTTACATTAATTCAATGGGAAACTTTTCATTAGATTTTAATGCAGTATTTCACAAAATGTTATACAAAATTTCATATTATTTATTCCACCTAATGTAGAAAGTTTCATTAAAAATAGTTTCATAGATATTATGAAGCTTTTCATAAAATTATAGAAAATTTAACACTTTGTTAAGAAAATCTTCGTTTTTCATTAAAACTCGTCCAAAAAATTCTGCAAATCGCTCAAAACATTATGTAAAAAAAAATATTATGTGCCTTCAAACAGGAACGACCACAGACTTGTTAATCAGGGATGGAAAAGGCTCGCTCGTTCGGTTTTTTGAAATTCATAATCCAAGGACTATAATAACCATATCTTATACCAAAAATTAATGGTTAGTTTGCAAATAAAAAAAATTCATTAACATTTGTTTGGTAATCGCTAATTAAGTTACTTAATTCATTTTCTGCGGCACAAATCATTTTTTCCCACTCTGCCATTACTTTGGAATTTTTTAATTGAGGTAATTTTAATTCATAATCCAAAGATAATAAAGACTTAATAGGTTGCAAAAAAAGAAATATGAAAAAATTTTGCAAAAAGGAAAATTTGTACATCAATATTTTCGTTTGCAGAATGTAAATCGCTAATTAAGTCTTTTAGGTGGTGTTTCTAGATGATGCTTTTCGTTACACGAACGAAAATACAGGTTAAAGGTTTTTATATATTAAAATTTAAAAATTTTTAATAATAAAATTAATAAAATTCTTTAAAAATGTTGACGTTAATTCAATATTTAAATTTAGAAACATATTTTTAAACTTTTTTTACCAAATTTTCATTGCGTTTTTCATAGTTTTTTAACATATATTTTTAAATATTTTACTTCTGATTTTTTCTTTTAGCAGAATTGTAGTTTTGCGATAAGTATTTTGCGGAGTCACATTTTTGTGGTAAATATTTTATCGGAGTCACATTTTTATATATTTTGTCCGTCAAAAATGCAACTCTGAAAATATCGAGTAGTACTTTTAAGTATCGAGTACCCAAAAAAAAAAGACAAATACTCGGTACTCGATACCCACTACTCATATTTTTACCAGCTTTATATAATACTGTTGTATTTTGTCTAATGCCTATCAACGTTAAGTATTTAAAGCAAATCTATTATAAAAATTTTTTAAACAGGTTATGTTTATAATTGTTCCGTTATAATTGGATGTACGTCTGCAAAAGTTTTTAGCAAGTAACGCGAATAAGTTACGTTAGATGTGAAAATGTATAAACGTTGAGTTTTTAACGTTGATAATTATCCGATTGAAAGTTAAAGTGCATACGAAAAGTAATATGTTGAGTTTTTTATATGTTAACGGATATAGTAGTCGAAAACACAGCTAGTGTAATTCAGGTTCCAATCTTGATTTTTATAATAACTTGATCATTTTGGATGGCTTGAACGAGTTTTTTTTTCCTGGTTACAATTGATGTTTGAGTCATACAAAGAGAGCAAATAATGATGTTTGATGTAAATATTTGGTTTTTATGAGTACATTAGCATTGGTTTGAGTATGTTTCTGTTTGAAGACACATTATAGAACAAAACCTTTCTCACTGATAGAGCGTTCCGAAATCTCTTTAGAAAGAATATACTCTTCGGTTCAGCCAATCGATAGACATCGCTGTGCCAGAGTCGTATTTAATAGAATCTGACAAACCCAGTGCGTCAAAATTTTATAAGTAGAAAATTGAGTTCTAAAATTTTTTGCAAAGATTTTATTAATTTTTAAAGTATTTAATACCATTATTACCGTAACGAGTTTTTCGGTACTATAATGGCATAATTTGAATTTTCTAGGTACATAAAAAGTCGTAAATATAATACCGTTATCGATCAAACACCTATTTACATTTCATACACTCAGATAAAAAAGTAAGTAAAAAAATTTGTAAACAGTTTCCAATCGCATTTTACTATTTTTATACTGATTTTTAGTACAATTTTTTTAGTGATCACATTTGCTATTCTCTTATTACAAATAACGGATTTTTTTATTTTTTCGCTACTGATTTCAGCAAAACATTTTACTAATTTTTCAAAACCGGGTGCTAAATTTAGCAGAAAAATATACCAATTTAAAAAATTTTATTTACAAGAATTCGTTGATTTTTTACAATTCTTGTTTAGTTTATATTTGTTACTATTGATATATTCTTGGTTTGGAAATAATACTCAGAAATTTTTATTGTATCTCCAATGCATAAAAATGTAATAACTGGAGAACAGTTTGCAATTTTGGCTCCAAATTTCAAGTACGATGAATTATACGCTTGCTACAATCGAGAGAAAAAAAGTTTTTTTATTAATTTTTTTTTTAGATTTCACAGTTTGTTTATTTTTTATTACACTTTTTTTGCTAATTTCAGCAGATTGATTTTAAATTATAGTTTACAACAATTTACTGAAATTTAGTAGCTGCAACTAATTATTTATACTAATTTCATTGTACTAAAATTATTGACATTTAGTAAGTTCTTTAACTGATTTTAAGCAAATCGATTTGAATTGCAGTTTACAACAATTTTTCTATAATTTAGTAGTGACTACTAATTTTTTCTACTAATTTTGTTGTACTACAGATCAGCAGACATGTGTTGCTAAAATTATCAAAAAATACCGCTGGGCTCAAAACAGTTAAATAGAGTTGGGCTTAATCGTTCTTTTTGGTGACTCGGTCATATCGTTCAATAAAATTCATTGAACTAGTTCGTTCAATCGTTCTTTTTTTGTTATCGTTCTTTTTTGTATAGGCTGTGTCTGAACAGTGATTCGTGAACGGTGTCGTTCGTTCGGTAATTTATTGGCGCACTACATGTTAAATGCTTATATTAATTTTATTGTACATACCCATGTGAAAATCGAAATATATATGAACACACATGATCATACATTGACTTGTATATGATCATGCATGGGCATACATTGTCATATACGTACATGCATAGTTCAATGTATGACCATACATGATCTCATATATTTCCATATATCTTTGGATCCGAAATTTGAGGGTATATGATCGTATATGTTCATATATGACCATATATGCTCACATATGATTCATGTATGCTCATATATGTTCATATATGGCCATATACCTCCATATACCCTCAAATTTCGGATCTAAAGGTATATGGAAATATATGTGATCATGTATGGTCATACATTGAACTATGCATGTACGTATATGACTATGTATGCCCATGCATGATCATATACGAGCCAATGTATGATAATGTCTGCTCATATATATTTCGATTTTCACATGGGTATCCTAATAGTGTCAGAAAATTACAATTTTATTATAAATTTGTAATTATTAAGAAAACATTTAATTCTGTAATAAAATTAATAAGGATACAAATTTTCTATGACTAAAAAAAGAACGAAATGAACGATTGAACGAAAAGAACGAATAATGGTGAACGATGTCATATCGTTCAATGAACTGAACCGTTCAAATGAACTAGTTCGTTCATGAACGACACAATTCTACAGTTAAATTTCCCGTAATAACAGCAAAATTTTCAGTAGCCATTACATACTTTTTTGGTTGAGTGTACTAAAAGTGTAAGGAATTTTTACAGAACCTGGTAGTAATAAAGGAAAAAACCATAATATCAAATCATAATACTCGTATCAACATAAGTAATTTTTCATTAAAAATATTTTAAAGGTATTTTAAATATAAAATGGATTGAACACTTTTTTTTTTATAAATAAAACATAAATTCTTTCAAGTTATTTTCATTTAGTGCATGATTATTTAAAGCCAATTATAATTTTATTTTTATATAAAATACAACTTGACCTAATTTATGGGTTTTTGAATAAATATTGTTTGATTTTTATAAACTTTACGTGCGAGGAAATTCAAATGGAAATAATTTTTTCACATTTAATTAAACGTAAACAAAAATAAACTTGTTATATAAATATGTAGTTGATAAAATTAGTTTAACACAAAAATACTTTCAGACAGTTCATATTCAAAAGCACAAAATTCTTGTCCCGTTGAATTTATGTACGTTAAGTAATGTCTCGGTTTGTGTGTTCCAATAATCATTTTCTTATTGCAGAGAACTAATGAGTTAGGGTGATGCAAACGATACAACAGTATTGTATATCATGAAAATGGTCAACCTTTTCGAAGCAACAAATAAAATCTAATATGACATTATCATATTAGAATGTGGACTTCATGTAGAACAATATTCTAACTAAATATACAAAAATATATATTAAATTTAACAATCAAATATATTCTTTTTCAAATAAAAAAAATGTTATGCTAAATTGTATCCATATGGATACACTAACTTGGGGTACATCTGACAACCTCCACATCAGAGAACGGTTTGGATGTCAACTGATAATAGTTTTCTAAGGTCTTACACATCACAATAAAAATTTTCAAAAAAATTATCAGCCCATGATTGCCATTTTTCTTTCTAAAAAAGCATTTTTTTTTGTCGCAATTTTTGTTCTTTAATTAAGAAAATTTATACGAAATGCCCCCTTGCTAAATTTCTTAGGCTGGTTTTATTAGGAGCTTTAGAGTTTATAAGAATATTCAAAAATAGTTTGCCAAAATTTGACAGGTCGGTAAATTGTAAATTGCGTCTGTATAAAATGACAAATTTAAGAATGTGTCTCTCTTTTAATTTTTATATAAAATTTGACATTTTATTTATTTCTTTTTAAAGATTATTCATTGTAATAAAAATATTTACATCACCAAATTTTCTACGCTCGGAGGCCCGCAAAGTTTACAAAAACAAAAATATTAACATTGGTTTATATTTCCCCAAAGTTTGGTCTATTCAACCAAATAAAATCTGTAGTGAAAGGATTAAATAAAAATCTTCCAACCTATCAACTGCGAAATTTCGGAAAGTTAAATATCTACTCAGCAAAATTTTAGTGCAAAAATTCAGAAAAATTAGTACTAACGCTTAAGTTGCATTTACATCTGCACCAGAGATACAAACCAGCCGACTTTAGCCGGTCAGCCGCCGCCAGCCGACACCTTTGCCGAGCCGATTCAGCCGCCGACAATAATCGGCTAAGCCAATTTTCGGCTAAATCCGATAGAAAAATCCGAAAACATTATTTTTTTGAAAATTTATAAAATTTGTTTAAATATACATAATTATTTGAAAATTAAAATTTTCTTGTTTTGAGATATCGTTGATTTTTAAAATGTTTTGCATCAAACTGGCGGTAGAACAACTAGGCGATTTTGTTCATACTACAATTCTACAGGTTTCCGCATTATAAGGACTGCGTTTGAAAAGAATGTCCATTATAAAATCCAAAAAAACTGATAAAACAGTCATTCAGTTTTAAAAATAAAAGCTATTTTATAACCGTATTTTTTTATTTTAAGATTAAGATTATTATAAAACTATATACAAATTTTTATTATTTTTATTTTACAATTTTTTTTTTAATTTTCTGACTCCATTCCTTGGAAGAAACCAAGAATAGACTTATTTAAACCCTTATGACACTTGCTTAATTTTGTATTGAATTGATATAAGATTGATGAAATGAAACAACAAATATTAGAGAGAGAAAAAATATAATTTGTAAACAAAGTTTGTTCGAACGGAAAATCGATAAAAAAAAATCGTTACAAACCATGGATGGTAACCGAAACGATGCGGTTATCGGTAAGGGTAACGCTATTTCAGATTATTTCGGTAACGGTATTTTAAGGGTAACTCTATTTCATTTATTTCGGTATCGGTATTTTAAGGATAACGGTTTTTTAGTTATTTCGGTAACGGTATTTTAAGGATAAGAGTTTTTTGAATATATCGGTAACGGTATTTTAAGGTTAGCGATATTTCAGTTATTTCGGTAATGGTATTTTAAGGAGAACGGTAGTCAGTTATTTCGATGCAACCCCCAATTTTTTTACAAAAAACAAACGAGATTAAATACAGAACCAATTTAAAGTACGAAAAATACTCAACAACCACGTGCAATTACCAAAAGCAGAAAATTAAAAATAACGGTAATGGTATTTTGGGGGTAACGGTATTTAATTTATTTCGGTAACGGTATTTTATGGATAACGGTATTTCGGTTATTTCGGTAACGGTATTTTAGGGGTAACGGTAGTCAGTTGAAAGGGTTTTGAATCGATAACGGTATTTTAGCGGTATTGCCTGCCAACCCTGTTACAAACACAGAAAAAATTCTAGAAGCAGAGAAAAACTTTGGAAATTTACAATATTCTCGACATTCAATTACTGATCCCCTGTTTTTATAAAGCGAAAGGAAATATTCTTCCAGAGGAATAGGTGTTTTTTTTTTTTGTTACAATAACAAAATACACACATTCCTCTGGCGGAATTATTCCGCTCGCTTTATAAAAACAGGGGGTAAATGTCATCTTAAGTTGCATTTACATCTGCACCCAAATCCCGAGATTTCGACTAAAATTGAGATTTCAATGAAAATCTCATGTAAAATCCCAAGATTTCCCGAGAACCCCATTCTGTAAAAATTTTTAAAAATTATCCGGTTGTCAAACGCAACTATTGTTAACTCGCCATCATAATCAACGTCAATAACGACCAAGTATCTGCAGACATATGTATGTACATTCAATGTGTTGTAAATTTCATGTAAATATAATCGATACACACTTGAATTCAATGTTTTCCTTTTAACAAGTGTTGAAAATACCTAAATACCAATAGGTAGGTATTAAACTAAATATCATTTAAATTAAAAATTTGAAAAGAAAACTAATATAACAAATTGAATTTGTTTTTACCTACAAAAACAAAAAACAGACTTGCACCTAAAATTTAATGTTGAAGGTTCGGTAGTAAGTTGTTATTTTGTAAAATATACTACTAAACTTGAAAAAATAAGGCTACAAAAATAATCGTATTCAATTAACTAAACAATCCAACTAAGCAACCAAACAATATACACAAAAACTTAACCAATGTAACCGAACCCAACTATACCCATAGATATTATGTTTTATTTCAGTACCATGTACAGTCAAAGCCCGGTATAACGACCTGATATAACAAACGACCTAATTGTTTGAACTAACTACCTTATATAACCAATGTTTCTGAATATTTATACTCGATCTAACGAACAATTGGTACAAAAACATGAAAAAAAGTTTGAAAAAATAAAAATAAAACAAAGGAATTTCATATTTTTGCTACTGAAACTTCTAGTTTAGGCGTGTACTCAATATTGCAATACTTTTTTAAATTTTTTTATAAATCTCAGAAATTGTAAAGGTGTAGTAAAATAAAAAAAAAAAAAAAAAAAAAACATGTTCGATATAACGAATATTTTGGTGAAACGAGTGGGCTCCTCGTATATCATTCGTTATACTAGGCTCGGACTGTATTTTTTTTTAGGTATTCAATACCAGTAGGTTAGTAACAAGAGGAGTCAACATTGTGTTCTACATACTCTACATAACATGAGTACAAAAATTGGCTAATTCTATGTACATATGTTTAAATTCGAGTAAATATAGGTAACCATAGATTGTAGTCACTAAAGCAGAGTTGCCAACACCTGAAGGCAGAAAAGCACCGTGAGCATTGTAAAAACGGTAAATATTTGCCAAAATTAAGATAAAAATGCACCAAATTCAAATTGATTATTTTGTTTTCAAAGACACACAAAACTTGTTTGTTCGAACTTTATTCACAAATTAGTGAGGGCAGATAATATTCAGCCTCCAGTTCGATGTTTTTACTTTTTATTTATTTAAAAAAAAACTGTGCATATTAGTTTTTCAAAATTTTGTTCTTGCAAACAGGATAGACAGCTGTTTCGGAGGACTTTATTCCCCTTCATCAGTATCCGCGCAAAATCATAATCATAAAAGATTATGACTAAAGTTAGTTTGATTACTTATGTGAAAAACATCCGAGTTTATACTGATCCCCACTTTAAATAAATGAGAATTCTGTATTCTCCCAAGTTTAAAAAGTAACCAAAAAACCAAAACAAAATTATATCAAACTAATATGATGTGTCAGTAGGCCAGCAATGCCAGTCAATGCATACATTTTGTGTATGTCTTCCAATAAATTAGGGAGACGTTTTTTACTAACTTGAAAAAGTTAGTGTTTTTACCAAATTAATTTTTTGAAAAAAAAAAAACTAAGTTAGGTATTTTAAAATGCAGTGTAGCGTTGTAAAAATGTAAAAAAAAAATTTGCACCAAATTAATATTTTTAAATTTTAAAGTGTAAATATACCGGAGTTGCAATAAAAACACTGCATTTTCTTTCCTCACATGTGAGGAAAGCCTGTTTAATGTATTTTTTTATGCAGTTCATATTATTTTTCTACTTTCACAGTAAATTCAAGCATATTTTAATAAAACGAGACCTTATACACAAAAAAATATAAACTAGTACAGAAAAAACAAAGTAAATACCCGTTCTTTAAAATGTGTATTTGTAAAAAATTACCGGGTGCAAAGAGGTAACAGGCAGAAAAAAAAAGCACAAAAATGGCAGCACTGCACTAAAGCAACACTTGCAACAAACTTAATTTTTGTATGCCATTATTTTTAGTAAATAGATTATTTTTAATTTAATGTCGTTTTTTTGTTTTTATTGAATTTACTTTAAATTGTTTCAAGACAACAAAAAAAAGATATTAGTATACGTTAATGAAGGTTAATTGTTAACGTCTAATTAACATTAACTTGAAACTATATAGTATTTAAAATAAAGTTAATGATATCAGATAACTAAAAGGTTTTACTGTTTTTTGTTAAATAGTTTACAAGATTTTTCACATGAGTCAACAATTTATTTCTTATATTTAAACACATAAAAAATATTTAAAAACATTTTGAGACAAAAAAATTCAGTTATAGGTGCAGTTTTATAGTCTGAACTAAGAACGAATTTTTCCTAAAAATCTACTTAGGCCAGAAATTTTCAAACTAAATTTGTAACTTAAGAAATACTTAAGACAAAAAAATTTTCCTTATTCTGGCTATAAAACTGACCATAGTTTTTGTTAGCTCCAAAATAAAATAAAAACACGTTTTAATATCAAAAATTTTTAAAATTTTAAATAATTTGGTTTTTTGACGCGATTTCTATTGAATTTATTTTTTACAAGGCTTTGACATCACTGGTGTGTTGCTGACTATGAGATTACTGTCGACTAACGACAACAAAAATCGTCGGGATTTATTGTATTTTAATTTAAGCAAAATCGATAGTCAACTTTTTTATTCAACTTTAAAAAAAAAATGAGAGCAAAACAAGAATTTGATTGTAGTTTGGTTGTGTTTTTTTCATATTTTTAATAAATGCAATTATTTTTGCATTAGTATTTTGCTTTTTGTGGTAAAATTTTTATTATTTTTCTGCTGTCAAAAACATATTTTTTTGCAAACAAAGAACGAATTGCTGCAACTACACCTTTTGCAACTGTAATTCAGAAAATATCAATTGAAATTCAGAATTTCCATTTGAAATTCAGAAAATATCAATTGAAATTCAGAATTTCCATTTGAAATTCAGAAAAGATCAATTGAAATTCAGAATTTCCATTTGAAATTCAGAAAATATCATTTGAAATTCAGAAAATATCAATTGAAATTCAGAAAATATCATTTGAAATTCAGAAAATATCATTTGAAATTCAGAAAATATCAATTGAAATTCAGAAAATATCAATTGAAATTCAGAACATATCAATTGAAATTCAGAAATCGTCATTTGAAATTCAGAAAATGTCAATTGAAATTCAGAAATTGTCATTTGAAATTCAGAAAATATCAATTGAAATTCAGAAAATATCAATTGAAATTCAGAAATCGTCATTTGAAATTCAGAAAATATCAATTGAAATTCAGAAACCGTCATTTGAAATTCAGAAAATATCAATTGAAATTCAGAAAATATCATTTGAAATTCAGAAAATGTCAATTAAAATTCAGAAAATATCATTTGAAATTCAGAAAATATCATTTGAAATTCAGAAAATATCAATTGATATTCAGAAAACATCAATTGAAATTCAGAAAATATCAATTGAAATTCTATTGTTATTTTCTGAATTTCAAATGACGATTTCTGAATTTCAATTGATATTTTCTGAATTTCAATTGATGTTTTCTGAACATCAATTGATATTTTCTGAATTTCAAATGATATTTTCTGAATTTCAAATGATATTTTCTGAATTTCAATTGACATTTTCTGAATTTCAAATGATATTTTCTGAATTTCAATTGATATTTTCTGAATTTCAAATGACGGTTTCTGAATTTCAATTGATATTTTCTGAATTTCAAATGACGATTTCTGAATTTCAATTGATATTTTCTGAATTTCAATTGATATTTTCTGAATTTCAATTGATGTTTTCTGAATAATAATTGACATTTTCTGAATTTCAAATGCTATTTTCTGAATTTCAAATGATATTTTCTGAATTTCAATTGATATTTTCTGAATTTCAAATGATATTTTCTGAATTTCAATTGATATTTTCTGAATTTCAAATGGAAAATCTGAATTTCAATTGATGTTTTCTGAATTTCAAATGGAAATTCTGAATTTCAATTGATGTTTTCTGAATTTCAAATGGAAATTCTGAATTTCAATTGATATTTTCTGAAATTCAATTGATATTTTCTGAATTACAATTGCAAAAGGTGTGGTGTTTCCAATTCGATTAATCGATCAACTGATCTGTTAATAGCCTCCATTTCGGTTAATGTCGCAGCAAATAGTTTAAAATTCAAATACTAAGTCGATCCGAATAATCGTTTAAAATAGGTCGATAATGCGGTTACATTTTTTATATAGAATTCTTTATTTTTCCCCTGTTTTCCCAACTTTGTCAAAAAAAATATGGCAAGAGAAGCTTAGAAAAAATAAACACTAAAATAACATAACTTCTTTTAAAATCAAGTGAAAGAGATACTTAAGCTTTTAGATAATTTTTTTATATAGGCTTTAAGAAAACGATAGACAAGTTTTAATTTCTGTTTTAGCCCCTGTTTATGTATTACGAAAATGGTCTGAACGAAAGCAAAGTAACGAAAATTTGTTTTTGTTTCCCATATATTTTTGACGAAAGTAATTGTCAATTGCTATCGTTTAGAGTATTTTCGTAATAGATAAACAGGCCCTTAATTCTTTTAAAAATTTATATTACTCTCAATTATATTTCCATGTCCTTCAAGTTGCACTTGTTTCAAATCAATGTCACACAACTGTCAACTACAGTCAAAAAAGTTTGACAGTTACTACATGACAGCTGTTTGTGTAGTAATCAGTAGTTGTTGTTTTTAACAGACAGTTGTTTTTCTATAGAAAAATGCAAAACATAAAGTACTGTTTTTTAATATCATAATAAACAATTATCTATCTACTGTAAAAAAACAGTCGTTTTTACCGATTTTGTCAGTTATTTTTAATGGCATTTGTTAGTTATTTTTCAACAGTTAAAATAACAAAAGTTTTAGTTTAAAGGTAAATATCTTTGTCGTCTTTTTAATTGCATATATTTATGTTTTAAATGTCAATTTTCAATAGATTCTAACGACAAACTTTTGTGAGTGTAGCGAAAAAATGACATTTGGGTTGAAATTTTTCGCATGAGCTCAACAGGCTTCATTCTCATCAAAATCAATCGACTTTGTCCATGGGCCGCATGTCCATGTGGGTTCACAAAATTTCATCAAAATATCTTAATATTTGCGACCTGTGGCGTGCGAAAAAGCGAATTTTAGGCGACCTTTATATGGGCACTAGGTCTAAACATAGACTGATTTTAACCAAAATAGGCTTCGTCCTTGGGCCGATATAAGTCGGTGTACCAAATTTCAACATATCTTAATATTTACTTGTAGCGTTAATTCGAAACAAAAAGTGATTCCGAGTCGATAGATATAGGTACTAAAAAGTGGGTATAATCCAATATTTTTTGGTGTTACAAACATCAGCACCAACTTATTATACCCTGTTCATGTAGTGGTGTAGCTTTTTTAACAATTTTTTTATTTACTTTGTGAAGAAAACTTCATTAGTTTAATGAAATATTTCATTAAAACTCATCCACCAAAATTCTTTTAGTGTTTTTTAAGTAACTTATAAAATTAATAGTTTTTACAAAAATACTGTTTTGGCAGTTGCTTATTACTAGGACAAGGAATTTCATGTATTTAAAATCCGAAAATTTGCGCCTATAAAATGTACCTAAAAAAGATAAATATGCATTCAAAACATAAAAAATATTTACTAAAGATCAATGTTTCTGCAAAAATAACGCACTTTAAAATATAGAAAATATGTAAGGTAGCTATTTGGCAAATAGAATTTCAAACTTTTTCTTAGGTAAACAAGATTTTTAAGAATGTTTACTTTTCAAAATAAAGAAAAAATAAATATATTGTTTGAATCAAAATATGATTCAAAATATGGAAAAATATGCACTTCGATGTAATTTGTATTTAAATCTGATGATTTGGATAAATATTAGGTCCATAAATCTTTTAGACTATCGGCAAAAAACATGCATTTGCATGGAATTTCTTGCCCTATTTATTACAATATTAAAAATAACTGCTTTAAACAACTGTTTTCTTCTTAATAGCTGTGATAAGTCATTTTGGATTTTTTAACAGAAAAACAACTGCAATGCAGTTGAAAACAACGGCTACTAATTACTAACACAAAAACAGTCATGTAGTAATCGACAAAATTG
The DNA here is from genome assembly GCA_949987735.1 of Leucophora obtusa. Lineage (NCBI taxonomy): Eukaryota > Metazoa > Arthropoda > Insecta > Diptera > Anthomyiidae > Leucophora > Leucophora obtusa. The sequence continues at coordinate 31,982,517 of OX465299.1, read as the reverse complement.
CAAATAAATAAACAAATTAAAATTAATTAAATTAAAATTGAAATTGTGTGAGTGCATAAATGTTTTATAATCTTTAAAATTAAGTCGGAATCTTTAAATTTCTTATATTTAATTAACACATACACAGAAAAAACAGTAGGCACCATTAAATTGAAATTTTATTCCCAACAATTTTTTTGTTTGAAATATTTGTAACTCGTTTGTAAATTGTTATATTTCAAAATTGTTTAAAAATAAAAATTCAAAGTTACAAAAAAAAAAATTTTTTTTTGGATTTACAATTTTTTTTGTTGGTGCCTTTTTAAAAAGTTTTTTTTTGTATTTACAAATTTGGTATGAGAAAGGTGTTTAAAAATTTAATTAGAAATTTGTAAATTCTTTCTTTGTAGGTGCCCCAGCGTTTTATTTTTTTCAAAATTTTGAAAATTTTTCATAATTAATGTGACTCATATTAAAACAGCATTAAGGTTGTGTTTCTAGATGACGTTTTTCGTTGCACGAATTAAAATACAATAACAAAATATATGCAATACAATAACAAAATACATGTAGTCACTCATTCGACGAACGATGAACGTCTTGTAGAAACCCCCCGTTAGAGTTTTTTTGTTCGTAAAAAGAGAACAATTCCCTTCATATCGCCCTCACATACAATTCCTTATAAGGATTTCTACATTTGTAAGCTGTATATTATTCGCAGTTGTTGCTTTTCCTTAAAAAAATACAAGAAAATTATTATTTAAAACTGTTTCCAAGTATAAGTGCACTTGTTTTACATTTACAGTGTATGGGTGTGTTGCTTGGAAAGGAAAAAAATAGTAATTGCGCAAGGGCACTTTATTGATTTTCTTTCATCATCACCAACCATCATCCATCCAGTAGAAGCAACAACATCTTTGTAAAATTTTGAATTTTTTTACCATAACCATTACTCAAAAGAAAAACAAAAAAGTTTGTATGTATTTGTGTACATAAAGGGGAATATGAATTTACCAAAACTGTCAATTTGACGTTTAGTCTTTAAAGCCTAATGTCGTTTACACTATGCGTCAAATAATGGCACATTTGATAAGTCGTTTGACAAAAAATCATATAAATTTGTTAGCAAAGACGATGAAAAATTTCTGTTTTTTTGCAGGAAAAAGTTTATGTGTTAACAAATATTTTTTATTGTAGTCATGTTTTTTTAAGGTATCCCGTTTCCTTTTTTCAAACAACTAGATGTGTAATACTTTTACCCATATATTGTCAACAATTTATGTATGTATTTTAGTTTAGGGTGGGGTGCAGAGGCGGTGGTAATTGTAACCCTGTGATGTTACATTTTTGCTTGAGCGCTTTTTAATACGTTTTAACGTATTTGTCGTTGTTGTAACGAATATTATGGACTTGTAGGTTATGTTCTGATTTATTGGGGTTTTTTCAATTTTGTTAAAGCCGTTTTATAAAACGATTATACCAAACATATAGTTATTTTTACTTTTAACACCCCCACCTTTCTCATTTATATTTATAAAGGCTTTTATACACAGGTAAGCAAATGACAGGGCGATGTAAAATGGGGTCTTCTTCTATGATATTTTAAAGAGATTTATTTGTTTTTAAGTCTTCAAAATTTGTATTGGTGTGATTTAATGTTTGTCAATTTTACATTAAATTTACTCACCATAGCAAACAAGGACGGGGAGGGGAATAAATGAACGATTATGATTAATAAAAGAAAATTGTATACGCTTTTTGAACTTAAGTTTAATAAAATTGGAAATTCTTGACAACATAGAACTATTTATGTGAATTGTCACTTTCACTGTATGACGAACCGAATGTAAATGCTGCCTATAAGGGTATTTACATTGAGTTTATAATATCACATTATACCTTTTTAATCTTTTTTATTTATATTCCCAGCAAAACTTTGGTAATGCTCGTTACCTTCTGCATTATTTCAAAACAAAAAGTAATGACTTACCAATTACTGATTACGTATTGCATGATTTATAAACGGAAAGTAATGATTAAAATATTTTTGAAAATCTATTTTTAGACACATTACTTTGTGTGGGTAAGGTCTATATTTTTCGCCATTACGAAAGAATATACGAAGCACAACAATTCATTTACTTTTTAAGCAATCAAATGTTATATGTGTCGATAGATCAGGTGGTAGAGTTCTTGGCTAACAAGCAGGGATACCAGGTTTGAATTCCAGCGTGACCACGTTTATATATTTAATAAATATATATTATATATTATTTATATATTTAATAAAATATTTCTAATAAATTTTTTTTAAATAAAATTAAATTTAAATTGGTTAAATTGCAAGATAATTAAATTTATTTTGTTTTACAAATTTTACAAGATTATTTTGCTATAACCAGCCATAATATTAGCTGTGTTTTCGACTTAACTATATCCGTTAACTCAGAAAAAAACTCAAAGTGCATAAAAACGCGTTTAAGACGAAAACTAACACATTACTTTTCGTATGCACGTTAACTTTCAACACGGATAATTATCAACGTTGAAAACTCAACGTTTATACATTTTCACATCTAACGTAACTTATTCGCTGTACTTCCTAAAAACTTTTGCTGATGTATTTTCGATTATAACGGAAAATTATAAATATAACCTGTTTGAATTTTTTTTTATACTACAATCGGTTTAACGTAGATTTGCTTTAAAGACTTAACGTTGATAGGCATGAGACAAAATACAGCTATTGTTTAAACAAGAATCTAACTGAAGTTTTTTGTTTAACTTACACGCCACTATACTTGTGTGTACTTACGAAGTATATTGGCTTGTGGGCCATTACAATGCGGCCATACGCTAGGTAAAGTAAGCTAGCTTGTGTGTAGAGTTTGTAAGCACTCGGGGATTCTAGTAACTCAAGCTGGCTTACTTTACCTAGGGTATGGTCGCATTGTAATGGCCCACAAGCCAATATACTTTATTAAATATATAAATAATATATAATATATATTTATTAAATATATAAACGTGGTCACGCTGGAATTCGAACCTGGTATCCCTGCTTGTTAGCCAAGAACTCTACCATCTGAGCTATCGACACATATAACATTTGATTGCTTAAAAAGTAAATGAATTGTTGTGCTTCGTATATATTTTTTTGAAAAATTTCAAATATTTTTAGTTTCATATACAATTGTTATACACAAGTATCCCACATCGTAAGTACGCACAATGTGAAGTACACGAAATCGATTACATTGTAATGACTTACACGTTTTTCTAAAGGGAAATTACAAACTCAATGAGAATTTCAGAATTTTCAATAACAAATTTCTGTGTTTTCATTAAACTCAAAATATAAATAGTTACCCTCGTAGTACGATAGTTGTTGTGAATTTCTTTCAAATCGGGGATGGTAAATCCGAGAATGGCTCTTTTTGGTATTGAGTTAATATGGTATGTATCTACTGTGTTGCCAACAAATTTTTAGAATGGCTAGATCAGACCCAAAAATCACCAGATTTATAAACACTGCAAAAATTTAGAGATTTTATCGCTAGATTGTTGAAAAATGGTACTTAAAGGAGTTTTTTACTCAAAAATTTCTTTAAATAATGAATCCCTATTTTTATTGAATTAATATTAGTATTTAAAATACTCAATAGAGGGTGTTGTGCGTTGAAAAACTACATACCCATATTTTATTGAAATGAGCATTTTTTAGAAATTTTTTTTTGCTAAAATCGTTTAAGAAGTTGTTTTTTATAATAAAAGAATATCAATAGGCGAATTTTATAATATTTTTCAACACAAAACCGATTTTTAAAAATTATATTACGGCTGATAAAAAATCGCTAGAGTTTTGGCTAATAGCCACAGTATTTTTCCCGCTATGGGCGAAATAAAATCGCTAGATCTGACGAGAAAATCGCCGTTATGGCAACACTGTGTATCTAGCTAATACGCTTTCTATAAGCATTTTTATTTTTGTTCTTCCCAGCAAACAAAGATGATCATTAATGACTCAGAATTGAGCTCCGAAAACATAAACATTTGTCCACTTTTTCCTATGAAAGTGGTCCGTCCAAAAGAGCCCCCCCGTGTACTCAGAAATGACTCCGAAAAAAGACCGTATAAAATCGAAATTTTGTTCATAAATTTAAATAATTTTGGAATCTTCTTTGAGTCCGAAAAATGAACCCTCGTTTTGAGACAGCTTTTTAGATTGTAGAGACAACTTTTTGCATTGTTTTCTGAGGGTTCATATTTTATACCAAAAAAAAAGTATTTTCAAAAAAAACAATAATCATTTCTATGAACCATTTAAAAATCTTATTTATGAGCGCTCCGGAATTGCTGGCTGGGTTATTAAAACATGAAAATTCATCGAAATTTTACCTATTATTTATTTTAACTATTTTTATTTAAAGTTTGTAACACGGATTTTTATTTCTTTGTCTGCTAATAATAATGACATTATTCTCTCAACATATTTACGCCATGTATGTTGTGTATATTAAGTTTTCCGTAGCGTAAATTACAGGGAAGTTGGCATCACTGATAATAACCGCTAATTTTAAGCGTTTGATATAATTCGCTACGTTGTTTTTATTATTTCTAGGAAATTTTGTATTTAAAAAAAATCTTACAGATTTTTTTATTTCAAATTTTATGTTTTAGTAATTTTTCAGTTTTCTTATTCAAAATTAATGACTCATTTGTTTTTTTAGTTATTTATTTCGCTACAAGTAATAAAATTTTAAAAATAAACACAAATGTATGTATTGTTTGTTTTATTTTACATTTATGTACATAAAACATTTAAGTTAATTATAAAAAAAACATTTATTTATTCATTCACGTGTTTAATGTTTTAATTACGCTGGATCACATACTGAAGAGCTAAAAATGGCAAATTACTCTGGATCAACTAATAGGTAGGTATTAAAAATCTTTAGAATGAAACCCACCGTTAATACTTTTTAGAATTCTATCTTTAAATATTTTTATAAATTCTTTACAGTTTACCTTGTTAAATCATGCTGTCAACAGAAAAATTCATGATCAAGGTTTTTATATACTTTTTTCACTTTTGCTTTAAATTAACTTGTAAAACAATGCAAAATCAAATGTATACAATTTATTTGTTACAAATATATGACAATGTCACGCACATATGTGTAACAAATTCATACGGCAATGCATATATGCGGGTAAACAGCTGATAAAAAGTCAGGGAAAATTTTAGTTAAATACATCGTGGGAGATTTTATATGAATTTTATTTATGTTCATACCATAAACCACATGGAAAGTCTATAAGTTTGTGCTGGTGTTTATAACTACCAAAAATACTACGTTAAAGTATACCGTTCATTACAGAATACCTTCTTCGGACGATTTAGCGAAGTCAGTCTGACCATGCAACTTAGCCGCAATTATAAATATAATTGGACGAAATTTATATGTATTGGCACAAGAACAAACTCCATAGAAAACTGTTGAAATCGGTTCATGTTTTAACCTACACTGAGAGAATTATCTGTATGACATTAGTGAGTTTTTTTTTGTAAATTTACTACTATAAAATGGGTAATTTTTTGTGTAATATAACGCATAGTGAGTAAATATAAACACCAAATGCGTAAAATTATTTTGTACGCACTTTCATATACAAAAATACACACATATAACGTAAAACTAGTGCTTATAATTAAACGGTTTGTGCCTAAAATTAGTAGGCGTTTTTCATATAAACTCGTAAATTCTTTTAAACCTTGTACAAATACAAACCACATTGTTTATCGTCACCTAAAATGCAAAAGGGCGTAACAAAAAAAAATTTAAGCCGATTTTCTGATTGATTAGACTAAATTACATTTCCCTACAAAATTTTAAACTTGTATGTCGAATTAAGTCTATAGTCGTGTTTTAAACAAGAGAAGAAAATATAGAATATCTTTAATTCTACAACGTTTTTTTTTGGTTCTAGTGTAAAAAGATACCAGGTTTTGAACGCAACTATTGTTAATTTGTTAAATACTTTAAAAAAGTATTGAGTGTACAAATTATATACAATAAAATCGGAAACATCAAATTTAAATATCGTTTTGTGGTCATCAAAACCAGAGACTATTAATTAAAGAGATAGGAAATCAAAACTTATACTACTCACCGGTAGGGGGCGCTGAAATTTAGTATCACCTGAGCAACTATTTAGTATCACTTTAGTATCAGCTGAGCCTATATTTAAAAGCTCAAAAATTGCATAAAACTGCGGAAAATAAGAAAAAATCAAGCGCAAAATATATTTAAATAATAAAATTTGAGAATTCCTTTTGTTTAATGCTTTTTTGTTTATTATTTTAATTTAAATAAAAAACAAAAAATTGTAAATTTTTTGAACAAAGTCCCATCTAGTGATAACGAGTCGTTATAACTTTTGTTTTTGGTGATGCCATACCCCTGATCAAAACTACGGAGCCAAGCAAAAAATTCTAAATTCAATTTACATTTAATAAAAGAAAAAAATAAATAGCGCTTTAATTCATAGTTTAAACGTATTCCGTTCATTGATAATAAGTAGAATTTTTATATTAATATCTTCCTAAGCCATTTTTTAAGTTTTTTTATTTAATGTTTTAGGCCGAATTACTGAATGTCCAGCTAAAATTTAACAAACATTTAAATTAAAATTTTATACTAAAAGCAACAACAATTATGTCAGTTAAAGTTACAGTTGCTACTGCAGATTGTGCAAATGAGTCATGTAAAATTTAACTTAAGCTTACCTGAGTAATATTTGTTAAAGTAAACTTCAAATCGGGATATTTCTTAGGGATTCGGTAAAAATTCTGATCTAAAAAAACTTTATCTAAAGTTATGTTTACCATTTTACCGTGGAAAAGTTTTAATGGATTTAATGTGTACATAAAACACAGTAAAAGTTGTAACATGTCAGAAGTTTATCTACAAATAAAACTTCAATATGTTGCTATTATTCTTTTTATCTTTATACCTGTATTTTGTTGTTCATTCAACATTGTTTTTTTTTTTGTTTGTTCAACGTATAATCCCCAGGATATTAAATTTTCATAGTATGTTTTTTGAGTAACAGGATTTAACAGGATTAATGAAAACTCTTAGGGTCATATGCATAATCACTTTTAAAATTTATAAGTGACTTATAAAACAAATGTTTCATATGAAATTCATTTTATAAACGTGTTATAAGGTTTTCAAATTATTATGCATCAACACTTTACGTTTCAAGTTTATTATCTTAATAATATTTATGTTTATAAATAAATGTTTGTTTATGGTATTTTTGAAAGCAACATTTCGTATTTTAATCAATTAATTTCTTGCTGTTTTGCTGACTTTCTTCTGTAATATTGTGTCATTCCCCCCAATTCAATTTTGTTTTAGTGAAAAGTTTGTTTTAGTATGAAATGATATGATATATTCTATTTAGTTGCTTTATCTTACACAGAGAGAATTTTCTTGGACGAGTTTAATATTAAATATCAAAACTATTAACTGCAATACCATATTAACTAGAGATGGGAGAAGTTGTACACAGAATCAAGTGATTTTGCTGGTAAAATGCACAAATTTTGTGTCACGCGTATCTCTTATATCAACCTTCTTTCATAGATTAATGGAAGTTCATTAGAAATTTATTAATTCAGTTCGAGGCCAATTTCCTTATTATGAATTAACATAACAAGTACTTTTTTCAAAAACTGCTATTTTTCTTCATCAGGATATTCTCCTAACAAATACTTCACAGAGTTTTTGCTTTCAAAAACCTCTAACACTTTCAGGAATGAAAAGACGATCGTTTCGGGGATTTTCCAAGTCCCCTTCTTCAGTTTTCTTTAGAAAGTGGTGGCAATAGTGCAATGCAAATTGAAACATCAAAATTTCATATTAAACGTAGTCTACTACATCAACGAAATGAGAATGGAGTAAACAATAAAATATGTTTTCGAAGTCTCTAAAATATTTTTCAATTATACTTGTAATACGGGGTTCACATATACGTGTTTAACACGATTTGACGTGTTTAAGCGTTAAACATGTTCATGTGAGATGTTTTACAGTACATTTTTTCTACCCTTAAACACGCTAAATTATCGTGTTTAATTTTTAAACACGTTGTTAAACACGATAAAATTGATATCAATTGGTATTGAATGACAAGTTTGAAGCAGAAGAAGACACAAAAAGAAAAAAAGAATTAAAATTGAAAAAAATAAACTAAATTTAAATAAAAACCAATTAAATGTGCTTTTTCCTTATTAAAGTGATAGATGAAACAAACAATTAATTAAACTTTGCTTCCGGTGAACGAAAAATCCAAAAACAGCCATGAAGTTGTCCCTTAACTAAAAATTTAAAAACCTTGTTTCCGACTGGGGCGGATAGTGTTATTTCACTTTTTATAGCAATTATAACATTAGATAATGCCGAAAATTATTAATTATTGCCTCCTGCCGAAGAAAAAATAACTTTTTGGGAAATTTTATCAAATTTTTGTATTTTTTTTTAATTGTTAATTTAAACACTTCATTTTTAAGTGTGAACTGACATGTTTAACTTTTATATAAACGTGTTTAATTATCGTACTGTGAACGTAGTATAAGTCTCATGTTTATCAAACACTAACCTTAAAACACCAAAAGATTTAAACCCCTTTCAAATAACTGCCTTTAACCTTAAAATACCACTACGAAATAACTTAAAATATCGTGAACCTTAAAATAACCCAACGAAATAATTTAAAATACCGCTAACCTTAAAATACCCTAGCGAAATAACTTTTAATCTTTCATTTTTTTCTCTTGAAGAGATCACACATCGAGAATTGACTTTCTGCCAGTGTTGTCAGTTTTTTCAGACTTTGTCCCCAATTTTCAAATTATTATCCCCAAAAATCCCCAATTTTCAATTTGTTATACCCAAAAATCCCCAATTTTTATTTTCTGGAAAAATTCGTATTCGTTAACTTTTTTTTTTAATTAATGTAAAAATAACATATTTATTTAATTCTTTTCGGTACCTTATACACTCAAACTCAATAAATTTTGTAATTCTAACAAATTATAAAAAAGAACAAATAAATTTAAATAACAGCATAAAAAATGTGAGCCAAATTTTTTTATTTAAAATATTTCAGAATCAAAATTTTCCGATTCATCAGCTTCAGACATTTTGTTGCGTATGGTACTGTATAAAAAACTTTTAATATTTCAGCAGATGGATTGAATTTTTGACAATTGAATAACATGTAAAGTATATATTTAATTTAAGAAGAGCTTCTTATAACTCATATTACATCCGAATAACCTTAGATATTTTGGAACCGAAAGGAATTTAAATTTTCACCAAAAGGAATTAAGGTTTGTACGCACATTAACTTTCCAGACACAAATTTGTGTAGCCTAAACTCATGCACTATTATCATCATACTTAAAAGAAATATATAAATATTTAGAAATATCAGGGTTAAATTCATAAAAATATAAAAAGGCAATAATATGTTATCCCCAAAAAATCCCCTAAAATTTCGTATCATCCCCAATAAATCCCCGGATCCCCAAAAGGAAATTTTTATCCCCATTGACGAAAAAAATCCCCAATTTGGGGATAAATCCCCTAAACTGACAACACTGCTTTTATTGCACAGATAGAGCTTAATCACAACTGTGTCGACAGACGATAGCAAAAGTCGTCGCGATTAATTTAAATTTAGTGAAAATCGACCGTCAACATTTTTTGACGTTTAGAAAGAAAGGAAAGCAATACAAGAATATGGTTCTATTTGTTTTGCTATAATTCTAAACCAATTCAATTTGTTTTGAATTAATTATTTTTTGCGGTAAATTCTGTATTTTTTTTCAATTATATTTTTTTCGGGCAAAAAAATAAATTTTTTGTAAACAAAGTACGAATTATTGCAGCTCTGATACGAATAGAATAGCACTAACGAAATAACCTAAAATACTGTTAACCCTAAAATAACCAAACTAAATGACTTGAAATATCCTAACAAAATACGGTTTAAATAACGTTATCAATTATCACTAACCTTATGAATCGGTTGCCAACTCTGGTAATTCTGTATTTATTTTTCTTCAATAACAACAACAGTCATTAGCCAACAATTCCATTGAACAATTTTCATATGTATATAGTATGTACTTACACGAGCTACGTATATCTACAATTACCAAGAAGATGTAAAATATAAAATACAAATCAAAATCAATCAAGTGTATAAAAATGCAGAAGCAAAAAAATATTTAGAAATATTATTGATAGAAGATGATCGATATAAAACAGATTGATATTACAAGATGGAATAGAGACATTTAAAGATTTATTGAATTTTGTAGGCAGGGTTGGCAACCGAAACGAATAACGGTATTGGTATCGATTTTATGTTTGTTTGGGTATTGATATCGGTAGTGGCATAGACCAATTACCAAGGACTGTTATTTGAGACGTTGCTCAGAACAATAACATTAAATTAATTAATTAATTAATTAATTAATTAATTAAATGTTCATTCAGTATACAACTTAATTCATTTAAGTTTATGATATGCTCTCTTAACATTTCATAAATAATTGGATATTAGCATTTAAATTTAATTACCAAAGTTCTCGCAATATCAAATCAATATATTCAAATAACCAAATCTTATTACCTTTTGTAAATTCGTAAATATTATTGGGTGCGTTCGGCAGATACAATTTAATAGTCAACAGTTCTACAACAGTTGCACAACTATCTGCTGAACGACCTGATCACTAACCGCTCAGTCTGAGCGCTCAGGTAGCGCTGTCATATTTTGGTAGCGTAAAAAATGTTTGCTAATTTTGATCAATAAGTGATACATTTGTTGTTGTTCATTTACAATGAAAATTGTTTTGTAAGAATGACAAATAAAAACATACAAATATAATTCGAAAACAAAAACTTAAAAAAAATAAAAGGAAACTATAGAAAAAGTGTATTAAAAACAAAACAAAGAAAACATCATTCAGCAGAGTAAGTAATCACAAAGCATTACAAGTCACCGGTATCAGTTTAAGGTTTCTCCGCCGAATGCTGCCATTGATTCTAATTTTGTCAAAATGGTCTAGGGAAGGGGTGGCAAGACTTTTTTCGCTAAGTGCCAGAAACAGACAATTTTTTTTGTAAAAATTTCTCGCGTGCGACCTTAATTTTAGTTGTCTTTTAAGTAGGGAATGCAAAATCCCGCACTTTTTAATTTCCCGGGAAAGCGGGAAATTTATTTTGAATTCCCGGGATCCCGCTAGAGATGTAAATAACACATTTTTTTATAATAATTTTAAAACTTTCAAAAAGAAAATGTTACATTTTCATTGTAATGAAAAAGTTCAGGCCGTGGATAGTTTTTCTTGAAATTGCAAATGGTATTTTCAATGGGAAAGAATTAATTTTTTTTATAATAGCAATTATAAAAATCCAATTATATATTTTTTAAAAATTGTATAAAGAAAAACAAATTTTAGACTAAAAAAGTTGTCCGTTAAAAATAAATTAATTATAATCAATTTTAGCAAATTCTAAAAATTTTTAAAACTCTATAGATGAATATTTCTTTACTTCTGTATAGCACAAAACTTTTCATACATGAACTATTTGATTGTTTTTCTTTAAAAAATTAAGTGACTTCTCGAATTACGTTTGCTTAAAATAGGCGCTAAAATTTATTTAAAAAGTTCGATCAAATATACAAATTAATGTAACATTTTTACTATTTCTAAAATTTTTAAATTTTTTATGCATATGAAAATTTGAAATAATCAACTTTTTAGTTTAAATTGTATATTGTGAAATCCCGGGATTCCCGGTCCAAATTCCCGGGAATGCGGGAACTGAAAAATGTTTAATTTCCCGGGAATCCCGGGACGGGAAATCCGGGATGCATTCCGGGGATTTATCAGCGCTACGGATAACCCCCATGAAATAACCCCAAAGGGAAAAATTAAATAACATCCAAGAAATGACGTAAAAATGTTTGACTGTAATTTAATTTTTAGGGTTTATTTAATTAGTGAGAATTTTCATCACTTCTGTAATGAATTTCTTCATAGTTTCAATGAAAATTGTCACTGGAACTCGTCCATTGAAACTTTTCATAGAATCTATGAAACAGGTTTCATTAAAGTCAATGTTTATGAAAAGTTCATAAAATTAATGAAACTCTTCATAAAATTAATAGGCCACTCGTCCAATGAATAAATCATTCAGCCAATTCATTCAGCTTAATAAAATTAATATGATTTATAAAAAATTTCATAGTTCAAAATTAATAATAAAAAATTAATTAAAAAAAATAAAAATTATAAAAGATATTCTCTCAGGAAATGACGATATTTTGTAAAAAAATTTATGAAATTCAATGAATTTTTTTAATGAAATTATGAAAGAAAAGTTATGAAAAATTTTATAACATTAATTAAATATTATATACATAATGAAATTCTTCATTGGTTCTACGAAAAAAATTCTATGAAATTATATCATTAATATCATGAAGGATAATTCTCTCAGTGTACGGACTTTTCAGCCGATGTGTTATACTCGTATTCTACCCGTAAACTGTTTAAACCTGGTATGTTTATGAGTGTAATATTACAAAGTTTACAAGGAATTTACGAGTTATAATGAGTACGCCTTATGAAAAAACTAAAGCAATTAACTGCAATTTAACTTCTGGAAATGTCAGACAAAGCCACTGAGAGAGCGGTTAACATTAGTGGAGCGATTTGCATAGAGCCTGATTGATCCTAAATGTCTTGGTAAGTTTGGATTTGGATTCAGAGATAAGGACAAGATGGACAACCTTGACTGGAGTGCTAGAACCCTAATGCCGATGCCTAACTCAAGAACAACGAAAACCATTTTTGCTTGGAAAGCGAGCAATCAGAGTGCTTTATCTCCATTAAAAATTTCGTTAAATTTGGGGACAAACTGTATTTGTCTGGCATCACTATTAACGAGCATTTATCATTTTATAAAAAATGTTACGTAAAATTCTGTAAATAAAAGTGAATTTTATTAGGAAAACATTGTTCTACTCTGTAAGAGGGGGAGGGGAGTCACTCAAGTTGATGACTGTAAAACATTTATTTTGAATTCATTATTTTGTTTGTATAAATGATCATTATTGAGGAATTTTGAAAAGCCGGCTAATTTAAATAAATTTTTTTTGAATGAGTGTGGTAAATTTTTTAGAATGAATGGTGGTGGGTCGTATATGAGTTTGAATGTGTTTAGAAATGTGAATCATAAAAAAGCATGCTCCCAAAAATGTGGTTTTGTAGTTGAGTAAAGTATAAAACAAACGACGAACGCGTGCTTTTGTTAAAAGGTGTATAGTTTTCAAGATCAGTGGAGTAGTATTGCTAGATCACTAACACCTAAAAAAATTTTAGGTGTAGAATATGTAGAAAATATAATGCAAAAAAATAAAAGTATGAATAAAATAAATGTACCAAATTGATCCTCTAAACTCTATACAAAATTTTGTTTGTAACAAAAAACAAAATTCATTTTCTTCAATTTATTCGTATTTTTTTAAATGCTCATAAGAATAGCTCTGTATAGCAGACAGACAGTGTAATGGTAAATATAAACGACAGTAAAACTTGGTTATGATGAATTCAAGGAACAGGACACAGAAAAAAAGTAGGCAACAACAATGGAATTTTTAAAAACAAACACCCTTACTATCTAAATTTTTCAAATGTATCTTTTAGTTAAAGTCGACTTTAGTTAACCCTTAAATGCATGGTGTAGCCATTTGGAAAAATACCGGTTTTTTAATAAAAAAAACCCACTTGATGCACAAAACTGTATTTTTGGGCATTAGGGGCCCCTTCTGTACATATTGTTCCTATAGTTTAGCGCAGAATTTTTAAACAGTTAGAGTAAAAATCTTGGTTTTGCTGAGAGTTAAATATTTAAAGTAGTATTCTCGCAATAAAATTCATTTTGGCGACAATAAATGTATAAATTATAGTTTATAGAATTTTTTTTGTTTTTTTTTTTTTTATATACACGCTAAATTAATCACAATTTAGCTATTTGGCAAAAAACCATATTTTTCAATAAAAATCACCTTTTTTTAAAAAATAATTTTTTTTTGGTATTTTTCTTGAAATGTACACGCCTTTAGAAATCATATATAAAAAAATGGCTAAAATCAAAGAGATCATGCATTTAAGGGTTAAAATATTGGTTTGCAGTATGCCTTGCCTTGGTTTATTTTTGGACCATTCTGAGTGGTTAATTTATTTTCAAGCAATCAAAATGTTTGAAAATATAAATATTTTTGTAGGGTTTTCATACACAAAATGAACAAAACCGTATGATTAAAAATAAAGTCGACTTTAAATTTAAAATAAATTTAAAATAATATTTAAAATAAAATTTAAAATAAAGGCCAAACATTTTTTTTTCTTAATTTAAATTTTATTTCCAACAGTTTTTTTGTTTGAAATTTTTGTAAATTGATATTTTTCATACCCACCCAGCTAAAAATCGACATATACAGGCTAAATGTATGTGCGTGCATGCTCATAAACATGCATGCATGACCATACATGGATACATAAATCTCCATACATGAATCATATATGACCATACGTGTGCATTAACGAAATTTGAGGTAATATCTACATGTATGATCATGCATGCTCATGCTTGTTCATACGAGTTCATGTATGTTCATGCATGTACACACATATGGTCATATATGATTCATGTATGGAGATTTATGTATCCATGTATGGTCATGAATGCATGTTTATGAGCATGCACGCACATACATTTAACCTGTATGGATCCACATATGTCGATTTTTAGCTGGGTACATAAATTTACAAAAAAAAGTTGCAAAAAAATTTTTTTTTAGATTTACAAGTTCCATTGTTGGTGCATTTTTTGGATTTTCAAAAACGGTATGAGAAAAATAATAATTTAATTAGAATTTTGTAAATTCTTTCTGTGGACAATAAGCGAGGTTCCTACTTACCGGGGAAACATTTTTTAAATCTTTTTCGTTATTTAAAAAATATTTAATATTTTGAAAGGGAAAATTAAAAAATGATTTCATCTTTTCATTAAAGTTCATAAAAATATATATTGTTTGCGATGCTTTTTTAAGAAAATATTTTATTACTTCTTTTTAAAATAAGTAAAAATTTAAAAAAAAAAAGTGAAGAAAAAATTGCAAAATTTTGGAAAGTTCCCACATTCACACTTTATAATAGTACACTGAGGGAATTTCTGTAGTCAGAATTTGTTAGTTGTTTAAATAGAATTTCAGTTTTGTTTCAAGTTAAAGTAACATTCATTTGTACAATAAATGCAATAACATAAAATACTGAAAATTCGTAACATTCATTTTATTGTCATTTTGTTATTTTAAAAAATAAACTAAAAAAAATACATTTAAGTAATTTCTGTTAGTTCTTTTGACTTAATTTGTGGCTCATTAACAGTCAAAAATAAAAGAAAGTTTGGTCCTGTTTTCAAGTGAAATTTCATTTTTTTTTATATATTTGAAGCGGTCTTTACATACAAAATATTTCATATTTTAAAGCCTCCAAATAAGTAGTGATATATCTCTATATCAGTAACTCATTATTTCATTCCTCCCACATAAGTTTTGATGTATCACAATATTAGTAACGTATTACTTTAGGTTTTTAAGTAAAACCAAGGGTAAAGGGGTACCAGGCAATGCGTGAAAAAGATCCAACCCATTACCAAGGTTTTGCTGGGTAAGATAAATTTTCCACACTGCTAAATACGCAGACAAATTTACTTAAAATAGGCCAGAAATTCTAGCTAAATTCCACAATTTTAACCTAAAGTTAACACAAACTGAAAGTTAAAAAATTCAAATTTATATGGAATTTGACATCTGTAACTTTAAGTTAGCTCGAACTTTGTGTTAATTTGTTTATTGTTAATGGCCCTAAAAATTTCTTCTAAACTTTCGATTAAAATCTGGGTTTTTAGGCTTCCGGATCTAAACCGAGACAAGTCCATATTTATTGGGAGTATATGTTGTTTATAACAATTAATTTAATTATAGATACAGAGTAACGAATTTTTGCGAATTGCTTTATCTCGCTTAGTTTCCGAGATATAAGCTTTTTTATGAAAAAAGCAATTAGTGCCATCTCTGTGTGTGATATACTCATTTGTAAATAATTATGGTTTAATTAGCTAGAAAATTTTACAAATTAATTAACACAAATTACTAAAAATTAGTATTTATAATTAGTTCAAATACGAATAAAACTAATTGTTATGCTAAAAAATATTAGGTCTATCCTAAACTTTAAAACAAAATAACATAAAGATTACCCAGTCAGAAAAATACAAACGGGAAAGCGGTGGCAAAGCACTTTAAAACAGGTGGTACAAGTACTGGTAAAAAGTGCTTTCCCATTCCCAAAATGATAACATCATTAGACAAAAGGACCGGCTGTTCAAAAAGCGCCGGAAAAGCACTGGAGGAACAAAAATTTTAAACGTTGGCAAAACGCTGGCAAAACCAATAAATAGGTGGTCTGGAAATATATTTTCCAAAATAAAATTTAAAAAAAGTTCATATGTATTTGGCAGACGATTGCTCTACCCACTGAGCTAACGAGACATATAATATTTCATGGCTAAACAAATAAATGAGTGATAATAGCTGGACAACTACTGGCTGTGCCAAAATGCTAGTACTGGCAAACAATTTTTTGTAACTAGTATGCCAGTGTTGGGAGGGCTAAGAAAAAGTTGGTCATGAAGGAGCTTTCCCACAAACAAAAAAAATTATTTTATAAAACAAAAAAAAAATTTTAATTAAAAAAAATCCAAAAAAAAATTTTTTGCTTGCAACCGGATTTGAACTAGGAACCTTCTGACTACAAACATTTTTTAACGAAGCGTCAGCATTTTTATAAAATTATTGGTCTACCAGTGAATTGATTTTTGTACGCCTGGTAGCATTGGCTAGGTAGCACTGGATAACCACTGGTTCCAAACCTTGGCATATCACTCTAAGCCAATTCTTTGCCAGTGGTTTTTTTTTTAAACCACCGAAATTTTTGTAAAACAAATACTGGTAAAACGCTTTTTGCAAACGCTGGCAAAGCGTCCCAAAAGAGTGTTCTGCCAGTCATTTATTTTTAACACCGTGGTTACCCAGTGGTATGCCAGTGCTTGATTTTTTGTACCACTGGCGATTTCTGACTGGGTAGTTTAAATCAAAACACAGACTTTTGCACTAAATGAGTGTCGAAATATACCTGTACAAATAGCAGAAAAAACTACTAAAAGTTGGTCAAAAAGGGTCCTGCACAAAAAACTGCTGATATCAGTAGAATCTGTTTGCTAAATATAGTAAGATAAAAACAGCAAAAAAATCTGTTTTACAAAATTTTAGTTAAATGATTTGTTTGGCATTTTTTTGAACTAATTTTTAGTAACTTTAGCAAAAATGTTTACAAACTTTTTTCTATTAGTGTATTAAAAATGGAAAAATTTATGAAATTTTATTTGAAAGTCTGTAAGTCAATACAGTTAATTTAAACCAATGGATCTTCTTTGGCGAGATCGTATTAACAACCCTTTATTTTTAAATTGATGGCAAAAAGTCGGGTCTTTTAAATTATATCTTATTAACAGAGAATTCGTATTATCCTAGTTCGTCTTAAACGAGATTTACTGTATAACAACAATGCATCCGCGGTATCGCAATGAATTTTATAAGTTTTTTTTTTACTTGAATGACATCAGAGAAATTTTGGCGCCGTAAGTTTTTAGGTCAATTGGCAAAAAACCACATGCTAAAAAGAAAAAAAACTAGCAAAATAATTTAGCAAACAAATTAGTTTACTGTTATACATTTTATATAATTTAAATAAACAGCCGTTACTTTAAATTTAAAGAATTTAAAGAAAAAAAAAACTCCACCACTACCCCACCAAAAACGTTTACCATAAAAAAAAATAGTTACCATTAAATGGAAAAAATGCGTCATAACGTCCGTTTAGCTCATAGACTACTATATAATAGATAAAAGTGTATATTGCAGAATTTGCGAATGGTTTTGCGAAAAAATACGAAACAAATTAAAATACAAACGTTAAACAATTACCTAAAAAAGTTAGAATGTCTAAGAAAAATTCTACTCAATACTCATTTTTATTCAATTTTATTTTTCAAACTCTCATTTTATATATGATAAACAAATTTATAAAGATTAGAAAATTTTCCGTAGAAATCGTTTTGACGACTATTTTTTATATTTTTATTTATATTTATATTTTTTATTGTTTGTAAGAATCAGTGCTGCCACTTTTTAAATAATTATTAAAAAAATAAAACTTGACTGTTTACAGATTCGTTTGATAATTTTTTAATAATTACATTTTTGTGTAGATTTTGTGTAATTTAACTTTTTGCATAATCTTTTGTAAATTTCATTCTAAGTCGAAGAGCTTGATGAAAATTAGTCGATATTTAGATAAATGAAAGATTTGCCAAAAACTTCCGATTTCTGTGAATTATTTTTGTAAATTTATTAAAAATTTAAAAGAAATCATAATTTAAAACACAAATAAAACACAATTTTTGCTAATTTTTCGAAAATATATTCTCTTGGGTGGTAGGTTAGACCATTTGAAATTGCAGCGAAAGAGAGCAATTTGGATTTGTTATGATTGTGACTCTCTAGTAATTTGCAAAGTTTTTATAACAGTTTTAGGCGTTTTAGCTAGTCCGACATTTTTTTGCTGTAGTAAACTTGATACTGGGCTTTGATCAGAGAGAACTTGGTTAAATTTGATATATGAACAAAAAAATTGTCGAATATGCAGGGGTCTGGGGAGAGAATAATTATCAACTCGGGAATATTTTATATAAAGCACATATGTACATATGAATGATGTACGCAGGAGAGTTAATCTGAAGGCATATATGTATTTACATATGTATGTATTTTTCTACCCTACACCACTTCATCGAAAAGTTATAAAAAGTTTGTGCTGATGTTTGTAACACCAAAAAATATTGAACCGAGACCCACCACATACTTAATATACCGATCGATTCAGAATCAATTTTTGAGTCGATTTAACGATGCCTGTCTGTCCATGTATTCTTGTGCGCTCGCTACAGGTCGCAAATATTAAGATTTGTTTGATTTACCAATTTATAGACAAACTTTAACACAAGTCCATTTAAATCCATTAAAATTCCATTTCCACCAGACGACTGGTGCAGGGCTCTTGCTCGTTTTATATATAAAAAAACTATTACTTTGAAATACTTTAAAAAAAATTTATAAAACGTTTTGTGTAATTTCATACGGTTTTGGACAATTTTTGACCAACAGCTGTATAATTTTTTATTTACTGGTGGCAACATTGGCAAGAACACATTATTTTATTAAATCAACCACAAATGAACAATATTTAGAGAGAGGTTAATAATTTTTAGAGATACTGATAGACAGAGCTTCGAAGAATTAATTCCCTAATTCCTTTTTTTTTGAACTGAATTTATATTTTGGTAATGAATTCCCTGACCAAACTTAAGGAATTGAATGAATTCCTTTTTTTTCATTCGATTTATATTAAAGGAATTCATTCATTTTTTTCTAATGCCTTCATAAAATTTTATGAATCCATTCAACAAGGAATTCATTCAATTATAGTTAATTCAACTTTTGGTAAAGAAATTCATTCAATTCTAGTTAATTCAACTTTTGGCTAAGGAATTCATTCAACTGTGCACTTAATTCAACTTTTGATCAAGGAATTCATTCAATTCTAGTTAATTCAACTTTTGGTCAAGGAATTCATTCAATTCTAGTTAAATCAACTTTTGGTCAAGGAATTCATTCAAGTTCAACTTTTGGTCAAGGAATTCATTCAATTCTAGTTAATTCAACTTTTAGACAAGGAATTCATTCAATTCTAGTTAATTCAACTTTTAGTCAAGGAATTAAATTTATTTCGTTTAATTCCCTAGGAATTGAAACTTAATTCAGGGAATTAAACGAAAAAAATTTAATTCCTTAGGGAATTAACTAGAATTGAATGAATTCCTTGACTAAAAGTTGAATTAACTAGAATTGAATGAATTCCTTGACTAAAAGTTGAAATAACTAGAATTGAATGAATTCCTTGACCAAAAGTTGATTTAACTAGAATTGAATGAATTCCTTGACCAAAAGTTGAATTAACTAGAATTGAATGAATTCCTTGGTCAAAAGTTGAATTAAGTGCACAGTTGAATGAATTCCTTAGCCAAAAGTTGAATTAACTAGAATTGAATGAATTCCTTGACTTCAAATTGAATTAAATAGTGTTTAATGAATTCTTTAGTGAATGAATTATTTAATTTTAATTCTTTACGCTTTGGTCAGGGAATTCATTCTATAAATTTGAATACTTTGAATTCATTCACAGGAATTAATTCCTGCTTATATCTTATTGATGAATTCATTCCTTGAATTAAAGAATTGAATTAAATTTTTGGGAATTCATTCCAAAAAGGAATTAATTCTTTAAAGCTCTGCTGATAGAGCGGTAAATAAAGAGTATTGTCTGTACAAACTAAAGGTATGCAAACGTTACTACACCCAATACAAAAATATTGAACAAACAATAAACGGCATGCGCAAAAAAGTTCGTTTGGGCGAAGAAAAAATACAGTCACAAAAAAAAAAAGAACAGAACATACCTATGCATTGAAAAAAGAAATAGGGATGCCAAGTTGAGCAAATATTTGTAATATGTCCAAAAATCTCCTATTTGTAACTAATTGCGATTTTAACTAATTAATTATGCGTTTTCGTAATCAAGTTTTTTTAGAAAAAAATTGTAACTGAATCAGAAAAAAATTTTGAAAATTACTAAGAAAATGTTGATTCAATTTTGGGATTACGCAGGGCAACATCCCCACTTGAAAATAATTATCATAACAAATTTCTGCTGATTTTGTTTTAAATGCTGTTTATCTAGTACACGGTTAAAAATGGTTATAATAGTATGTATATAATTTGAAATAATTATATCTAATCAGTTGTGGGATTCTCTAACTTTTTAACGACAAAATTCAGTAGTTAAGTTGTCAGTTTACTATGGAAACTTGTCAATTTAACGACCGAATTTTGTCGTTAAAAAGTTAGAGAATTGCTCCTCAGATGTGGTTAATGTGGTATCACATTAAATTGTATGTAATATTGTCAACATACATGAAATTATACGACTTAGATCTAATAATATTGGGCCATTTTCTTTATCAAATTGTGTATATATTTTAATACAATTTGATAAGGAAATTGACCCAATGTTATTAGATCTAAGTTCTCTAAATTTATGTTGATGCAATTATATACAATTTTATACGATACCACATTAACCACACCTGATTATATGAAATTATACACTATTTTATTAAAACCTTCTTTACTGGGGTGGAACAAACTAAAGGTAGAATTAGTCATATGTAAACGTAACGTGACGAATTAGCTGATTCAACCTATCTTATATAAAACACACAGAAGCACTTATCCTTCGTAAACGAAACGAGTCGGAACGGACGAACCTGTTGAATTTTGATTTTCTTTCCGTATTTACGTGACAGCTGATATGGAATGATATGTTTATTAAAAAAATTGGAAAAACTAATAAAAAGGCATAATACAAACAATATTAAGTGATAAACTTTAAAAATTGTGCAAAACTGGCAATGAATAACAATAAAAATTAAAAGTTTTGTTTAAAAACATATGATTCGTCTTCGTTTATTTATAACTGTCTATTTTCTGCACCGTCCAGTTACGTTAGGGTACGTCAAGTCTACGTATGGCTAACCAGCCCATAATGTTTATTTCAAATATACCACAGGCCGACATTTTTAAACACTAAAAACCAGAGCATACTTTTCTGACCCCAGAAATGTTCTATCGCACCGTTTAAAAAAAAGGGGTTATTCACGTCAAAAATTCTACTCTTATTAAAATGCAAAATTGGGAAATGGCCATCACCTGTTAGATAAACGGCCCCTTTTAAAATTAATATTGTATTTTTGTTTGTCTGAGGCAAAGCATTGTCTGAAATATCACCTAAAATGCAGCAAAATTTTCAAAAATGTATGTTATCCGAATACACTAACACTTAGGCAGGATAAAACAATGCCACGTTAAAATTTAACCTGAAGTTAAATTTAAAATGTATGTATCAGTTTTCTTTGTGTATTTGTGATAAATCCCTAAAGCAGGGTTTACACAAGTGTTGATGAGACTTGTCAAAACAGCATGTCAAGAACACTTTTAACTTCATTACCGATGGCAGCTATCAAATATTAAAGTAAATTTGAGATACGAATATTTATTACAAGCGTATTAATTTAATTTTTATCAAAGTCTCCTAGTCAAAACAGCGCTTAAACTGTCAAAAGAAGAAATATACACTAAAAAAAAATCACTTAAGTCAGCAAAAAATGTTGCTGTGTCAGCAAAATTTTTAGTCAGGAGCGTGCTTGCAAAAAAGTTGGTAATTTCAGCAAAAGGTTTGCTGAAAATCAGCGAGCTGATTTTTACCAAAACAATAGTAACCTTCTGCAAAAATTTTGCTAACACTTAGTCGATTGCAAATAAAAAAAATCCTTGCTAAAATCACTAAACATTTTGCTGAATATTAGTAGACTGAAAAAAACTCAAAAAACTTGTAGCGAAATTTTACTTTAGTTAATTTATTTGCTGAAAATTTAAATATAGAAATTGTGTAGAGTTGTTTTTCTTTTTTATAATTTCCGTTGTCTGTACTACATCCAGACAAGCTGCAACATCTACATTTATCTATCTGGTTGTCGTCCACGCTATAAATGCGGTTATCAGCACAATTTTTGTAGCAAAATAAATTAATAAAACATTAGTTAAAAACTAGTTTAGTGCAAAAAAAAATATAACTAAAATATTTGCTGAAAACGGAATTTCAGCAAAAAATAATTGCTGAAAACTAGTACACTTGATATACAAGACGTTTTACTAATTTTTCTACTAACTTATTATTTTGTGTGTACATGCAGCCAGAAAACAGATTCGTGCTAACAACCGAATTTCAATCAAATGTTTTATTTATGGTAACCAATTTTTTCTAACTTTACGAGGACAGTACGACATAGCCTGACATAGAGATGGCGGTATAAACAGTAAAAAGCTTTGTATAATGGAAACCTCCATCCGTCATATGAACACATGTTAAATTTCATTTCGATCTGTAACAAGTGTTGAAAAAAGGAGCTTCAGTGATTTTTTTATAATGGAAAAATTAGAAATTCTTGGTGTTATTAAATATTTACATAAGAAAGATTTATCGGGACAAGAAATTCATAATGATATGGTGAATGTGTTAGGTGAAAGTGCTCCTTTATATGCAACAGTAAAAAATTGGGTTGCTGAATTTAAACGTGGTCGTCCAAAATTTGCAACAACGCCAGAAATCATAACTAAAGTTTATGATATGGCACTGGACGATAGACGAGTGAAAGTGCGTGAAATATGTAATGCCATAGGCATCTCAAATGATCGATTACATTTTATTTTGCATCAAGAATTACAGATGAAAAAGCTTTCTGCAAGATGGGTGCCGCATTTGTTAACAGTTGACCAAAAACGCATTCGAATGAAAATTTTAAAATTCAACCTTATTCTCCTTATTTAACTCCCTCTGACTTCTACCTGTTCCCAAATCTAAAAATTCCTTGCTGGCAAACGTTTTACCTCGAATGAAGATGCAATGGCAGCTGTAAACGATTATTTTGAGGAACTTCAGGAAAATATTTTAATCAAGGAATAGAATTGCTAGAGAAACGTTGGACTATGTAAGTGTATTGAAGTTTCAGGAGATTATATTGAAAAATAAAATAATTTTAAAAATTTAGCTCTTGTTTTTCATTGTTAGGCTAAGAACATTTCATACTGCCCTCGTATTTGAAGCAATCAAAATTATGTAGTATTACCGTTGTCTTAACCGATTTTCTGCTAGCACTACTGAAAAATTCTGTTACCACGCCAGAAGCAATCAGGAGTAAACAATACAAATTGTATCAACTGAATGGAAATTCAGATTCATATCTAACAAGAGTCATGCTGTAGGTATTCATTTTAAAGAATGTCTAACATGTATGCGCAAGTAGGCCACAAGAAGACTACTAACATTAGTTAAACTTGTTGCTACACTGAGAAAATAGATTCGTGATGACAACCGAATTTGTAGCCAATCGATTGGTTCGGTTATGTGTAACCGAATTTTTCAGTTGTGACAACAGAAAACTAATTGAGCTAATATTAATTTGATAAAATTTCAGTTATCTCCAAACAATTCGGTAGTCGCAACCGTAAAATTCGGTAGCTGCAACTGAAACATTTGATAAGACAGATTTTGCAACTTCTGGTGGTACTGCTTAACATGTACTGCATTACAATAAAAATTTCATAAATGCATTCAAAAAGTAAACAAAAACCCCAAATTCTACTGAATGATTTTACCACTATGTTATGCTTTTCTAATTTACATTGAGACTAGTGATGGTAAAAAAAAAGAGTAGGGGATATCAATTATCCGAGAATTTGCTATATTTAAAGGTACTCGATACCAATATTGTCTATATTTTCAAAGTTGTATTTCAGACAGCTAAAAAATACAAAAATACAAATCGTCTAAAATTATCAGTCTTAAAATACAAATTTGCTACTAGGAAAATCAGAATTGAAAAGTTTATAAGTTGATAATTATGAACAAAACTTTTAAAACCTTGTTTTTTAAAACAATTAAAATTTAAATATTCAACATGAACATTTTTAAAATTTATAGGTTTTCGAATTAAAAAAAAATCTGTTTAAAAGCATTGAGTACCTACTATCGAGTATTCGAATCAAAAATATTGAGTATTGAAAATAACCGAATTTACCAGCACTAATTTTGACATTGATGTTTTTTTGTTTGTTTTGTAATTTGTTTACAAATATTGTATTGCTTTGCTCAAAGCAAAAATAAACATACATTAGCTGTGTTTGTGCGGCAAGCTATCAGCGTTGGCTTATGTCATTCCCATATAAATTTGACATAAGCCAACGTTTAGTGTTAACTCTCAACGTTACTAATGTCAAATTTGTATGGGAATGACATAAGCGAAAGTTGATAGCTTGCCGCACAAACACAGCTATTATACGCAAACTGAAGGGAATGCCTGGCAAAGTTACCAGAGAAGCGAAGCCGATATAAAATTAATTTGTTACGGAATTAATGAAGCTCAGTAGCAGTTTTAAAAATCACGATTTAAGGATGATCACGTATTTAAGGATGATGAGGAAATACAACATTTTTCGTTAATGTTCTTTCTACGCTGTTTGATTTTTACTGCTTTAACACTCTCGAGAGCAAAAATTAATGTAAATCTGAATATAGGACGACTCTCTTAATGTTAGGAATGTTGTTTGGTTTTACCAAAAATCTTATCTAATCCGAAAATCGCACTGTATAATATCGTTCTTTTTGAAAGTCAAAACGAAGTCAGGCCAGGCGACCAGGCGGTTTTTTATTTGAGGTTAAGAATTAATAAATTTACTTTATAATCACTTTTGATATAAAACTTAGTATTTTAAGTCGAATCCAAGCCGAAATAGGGCCGCTTAGTTAAGTTTTTGAGGATAAGAATTATATATTTTCTAAAAAGAAATAGTGTAAAAATATCGGAAAAATTTGTTAGTCTCCAGACATTTTGTCTGCTGTCATAGGGCCTAGAGTATCCGTTATGTTCCACACAAACAACTGATGATGGCAACCAAAATTTAAGATAACAGAATCAGCAGAAGTAGATAGATTGGATATGTAGATAAATGAATCCAACGATATTAAATGTATATCACACACAAACGCACAAGCATATACAACAAGAGTAACAAAACGCAAAAATTTAACCAACACATTGATAATAAGTATAACCAAAACGTATGTTGAACACTACTGCAATATAATGTAGAGCTGATGATGATATGGAATACACACAGTACACAGGCGACAAAATCAAAAAATACCTCCTCATACATATACAAATTTTTCAGACAAATATGTTTTAGGAGCATATATTTTCAAAAAAAATTATATTTTGTGAATTATTTAAAAAAATATATATATAGGTATATTAAAATAAATGAAACACACACATAGTTTTTAATTTAATTCATGACACAAACCGCTTTTTTTTAAAAAGAATTCTCGTTTTTTTTTACAATCTTGAAAATATTTTTTTGCGTAGTATTTTTATCGATTGGCCGACGTAAACGAGTCACTAGAGAAGGCTCATGTCGTATGGAAACATTTTTTCATACATATTTTTTTAATAGTACTTAAATTTGATATTGAAAGCTATTGTTAATTTTTGTCAATTATTGAAATACCGTTTAATTATTTGTTTATATTTTATTAATTTTCTTTTTTTATTCAATTAAATTTTGTCACTTATTTTAGATTGCAAAGTGAGTAAAAAAAATGTAATTTGGGAATTTTTTTACTTACTTTTGCTTCAATTGAAATGACGACGACGACTACAACCAATACAACGAAGACAAACGACTAAAAGCGACAATAAGAACTCAATAATTTTTTTTTTTAATTTTTATAAAATTCATCTAAAAAATTTCAAACTGAGAATCTCTTACAAAATACCCCCGAGTGTAATAAGTTCTCTCTGTCTCTATTGGACTCTCTGTTTAAGTGTAGAGAAATTAAAATTGTATCTGTAAAAAAGTATCTAAAAACTATGGTTAGCAACTAAAACTAAAGGTATTTTTTAAACAAAAATGTATAGATATTACTCTTTTTTGTTCTGGCGATTTTGGAGAGCCACATTGAGTGTTACTAAAAAACATGCGCTTTTTATGTTCAGAACTGGCAATACTATTTCTTTTTACACTAATTAAAATGTAGTTTTAACTAAAAAAATAGGAGCGTTATATGGAGAGCACAGAAAATGTGTTACCAGCATATTATCCAAAAACCAAAATCATTAACACCAAATAAACAATTTTCCCAATTAATCGACAGAAAAAGATTTGCGGCAGATTGTTTTTTTAATACTCTTAGTATTAAAAAATTTTACATTAGGGAGAATCCACGCCAAACCATCATGCCATTTGGGTTCACTCCCTCAGATTTCAATGCAATTCACCATAAATGTTTAATATTACCAGACTTCAACAAAATATAAACTTTTGGATCTCAGATACTTTGGGTTTCTGCATTAAAATGGGGGAAAAACATTAAAATTTCACTAAAGTGTCCTTACAAAAGCGATTACAACTTTTAAACGTTGCAAGATACAAATTTATTTTTTTAATTTCCTTTTAGAAGTGAAAGTAGTTACTTTTTGAGTTACTAATAACTATAGTTACTTTATCAATTATTTCAAAACAAAAATTAATGCGTAGCCAATAACGACTTATTTTTATCATTATTTCAAATGTAAAGTAATGTTCTAGATTTTTTTGTAATTTTTTAAAATCTATTTTTAGACTCAATATTTTTTCAATACTGGTAAGGATATACATATGGGAAAATCTACGAAACAGGTCGATTTCAGATTTTAAAAATGAAAAATTTCAAATTAGTGGCACACATTTTTTTTCGAAATTAACTTATTTAAAATACATCAAAAAGAAGTAATCTGTTCGCGTGAATAATTTTTTTTTTGAGTGCTGAAAAAGTTATAACAAAAAACCGCACAAATTTGCGCTAGTAAATATTTTTTTAATTTTTGGATTTTCAAGTAACTCTTCCGTGCTGAGTCCGAATTTGGTTTCCAAATTTTTCCAGCACATCTGGTTTTTGAGCAAATTGAGGTCAAAGTTACCAAAAACCTTTATTGGCTATTTTTGAGTTGTTTTACACACTTTTACCTCGATTTAATGAAAAAAGAGGACACAGATTTTTCAATCCTCACGGTAATTTTATTCGAAAATGCATAGTTGCGCTATATTTCCATTATTGATTATAAGCAGAGAAGACAGAAAAAAGCAAATTTCGATATGTTTAAAGCAAAAAAATGTAAAAAAACCAAGAAAAATCTAAAGTAAAAAAACTTGCAAAAACAACAGTTTTCAAAAAAAAAAATAATTCAAAGTTAGGAGAAAAAATATTTTTTTGGCAGCAAAAAAGGAATTTTTGGCAAAAAGTTTTAAAAAAAGCAATTCAAAGCTCAAAAATCTTAAGAAAAAGCTAAAAAACGAAAAATTAAAAAAAAGCAAAAACAAGCAAATATGAGTAAAACAAGCAATAAAAAGCATAAAAAGCAAAAACAGCAATTTTGTCTTCTCTGGTTATAAGTAATGTTGTATTTTTAATTTTTCCGTCCGTCCGTCTGTCTCTCCATGTATTCTTGTGCGCACGCTACAGGTCGCAAATATTAAGATTTTTTGATAAAATTTGGTAGACCGATTTATATCGGCCCAAGGACGAAGTCTATTGATGTTGGTTTAAATCGGTCTATGTTTGGACTTCTGCCCATATAAATTTCCCTCAAAACTGCAGCACAAAATTGAATGGCACATCCACGGTTTAAAGAATCATGGGATCAAATATGTCTTGAATGGTACATATCTTCATTGCTATTATTATCTGAAAGTGCTAAACAGATCGGATTTTATTTTTAGGCTTTACATCAATTTTCGCTGTACAATACGCTAAAAATCCAACTTTAAATTGACTAGCACATCCACAGATAAAAGAATTAATGGCTGAAATCTGGCTTATATGATATATATCGCAATTAGTATTGTTGTGTGTAAGTGCTAAAATGATCGGATTATCCGTTTGGTTTCTACATCACTTTTAGCTCCAAAAATCTTTGAAAAGCTACAAAATTTAACCTAATGTAGATATTACCTCAAATTTCGTTAATGCACATGTGTGGACATATATGATGCATGTATGTAGATTTATGTATCCATGTATGGACATGAATGCATGTTTATGAGCATGCATGAACATTAGACCACCCATGAAATGTATGGGATTTTCAAGTGTTTTTTTTTTTCTTTTCTCCACCGGCAATTTCCGATAGATTGGACATAAAAAATAATACGCGTATAAAAATTCGATCTCTCGGGCTCATACAGGCCAGTCAGTTTGAACTTTTAACCCTAAAAATGAACTAAAAACACTTCAAAGATTTTTTGCGCTATAACTTCTAAATTTGACGTTTTTCGCAAAAATACTATATAAGTGTTTTTATGCAGAATAAAAGGACAAACACTTTCTTCATACTAATTTTTGGCCTAAGTGTTACTTATCGTGGTGTTTTAAGCGGATAAAGTAAAAATTTGTGTTAAGAATTCATTTTAAACGGCCCTCGTTAAAATTTGGACAGAGCCAGTGAGGATCGGTTTTAATTTTTTTGTAGAGCAAGATACGTTGTTTTTATAAACTAATTACATTTGGAACATATATCTGTTATTCCACGAAAGAGAGACCAAAATCGGGCTGAAGTACCGATTTATTATATGTTGTACACTAGACCGACTCACGAAAAAAATAAAAAAAAAAACAATGCCCCCTCAAAATAAACCTTGGTTTGTCATAAGATGATTCCCAAAATATTTAGGGTCTAGCAATGAGATCTCATGAGCTGGACCATTTTTAAAAGGTATTTTTTTTAGTTTTTCTAAGAAATTTGCATCTTAGCTGAAGACAACATACTCAATATGGATATCAATATTGCCTATCACGTGGTGATAGGTAAAACTTTTGTTAAAAATGAGTCATAACCCTAACGTACACTAGACCGTACCTCAAAAAAAAGTTCGCCGTACACCCTCCAATATGAATTATTTTTGGAAGGTGATTTCAAAAAAAAAAATTTTTTTTGCCGAACGTAGGGGTCGCCTTTTTTAATTTTTCGTTATAGCTTTGGCATTTAAAGTCGGATTTTAAAGTGTGATATATCGATTTTTTTGCCTCGAGGGGACCAGTGTTTTGCTATATAGCAAGGGTGGGCATGGATTTATCAGCGAGGGCCATATTGTGTTTTTTTCATAAATTATACAGGGCCGCACCATACAATAAAAAAAGAAAACTTCTAATCTTTAAGTAAAATGAAAAGGGAAGGAACTAATTTTTTTTGTTTTTTTTTTTTTTTTGTAAAACAAAAACAGGGTTTAAATTCATCTATTCCAAAACTGGTTCTACAAGAACTCATTGCAAACTCAACTTTTTTCAAATTCTGTTTTGGTATTTTTGAAATACATGCATAAGTAGAATTAAACATTATTGGAACACTTTTTATAGATTTTGCATTGAAAACTCAACGAGTTATAAGAGACTGAATATTATTCCGACAACAAAAACATGTATAAAAATTCATAGCTTCCTGGATTCGTATTTTAACAATTTCGTTGCGCACACCAAAAAAAAATCCGGCCCTTTAAACGGACACTATGGACTAAAGGCTTAACTTAAACGATGATTACAAACTTAAAGATTTAGTCAGTAATTTGAGTGCTTTTGAAAAATTACAACGCCGACTTTTTGACACAGACCAATGCGGTGCATTATTATACTCAGCACAAAATAGGAATTTTAATAAATATTTACGTAATAAATTTTCACCCCAAATTTCTCACTAAAGTAACTCGCCCCCTTAACAAAAAGAGTCTGTAATGGCTACTGAAAATGTTGCTGTTATTACTGTTATTACCTTCGGTATATTTTCCTAATTTTAGCAACTCAGTAGGCTTGAGTAGGTATATGAAATTAGTAGAAAAAATTAGTAACCGCTACAAAATTTTAATAAAATTGTAATTGACGAAAAACCTCCCTCATGTTTATAAAAAGCTTCATAAATGTGATGAAAAACCAAAATAAAACTACACTGATAGAAAAAAGTCCGTAAAAAATTTAGTGAAAACTACTAAAAATTAGTTAAAAATGATGCTGCAGAAAAAAACTGCTTAATTAGCAGATTATTTTTGCTATATATTAGTAATATAGGAACAGCAAAAATAAAACTGTTAAATATACAGACTTTTAGTTATATTTGAGTAAACTAAGCGATATAGAGAAAAATGGACAAAAATTTGTTACTCTGTACTTATTAATCGTATAAACCACCTATGCTCCCAATAATAAATATTGGCCTGTCTAGGGTTAGATCCGGTCAAAATTTTAAGCGATATTTTAACAGAAATTTGTAGTTAAATCAGGAAAAAATTCTGTGGAATTCAGCTCAAATTTTCTGCTGATTTAACTAAAATTGTCTGCATGTAAAATTTAGCAGTAAGTAAAATTTAACTCACCTAAATTTAGCAGACCATTATTTTCAACTACATTAAAAATTCTGCTGGCGCAAATATAGGTACATGCTATTTTCAGTTATATATTTTAGCAGAGATTTCAAGTATTTGTACGGGCTTTTTTATGAGTTTAAAGATCGATTGTTCCTTTAAATATCTTTTAATTAAGTAATTTTAAAATCGATCATAGTTTCAACTATAAAATTGGCCCTAATTTTTTATCTAAAATTTTTCGAAATAAAAAATTTATAAAAATTGCGAAATAAAATATTAAAACAAAACTGTTTTTAAATAAAAAAAATCGAAATTTTAATTTCAACAAGGGCCGCACTAAAATCAGCAAAGGGCCGCATGCGTTTGCCCACCGTTGCTATATAGTAAAAATCCAATTAATAAAAAACTAAAAAAGGCGACCCCTACGTTCGGCAACCAATATATAAAAAAAATTTCTACTGGGTTTATCGAAAAACTTCCTTAGCAAAAGTTTAATGATTTTTTGCGAGCTTTAATTGTCTGACATTAGGGTTGTACATTAGGGTCGTAGCAACTGAGATCTGGTGGGTAACTACTAGAAGGGGATACTTGAGGTCAAAATGCCCTTAAAGCAAAACGCTGGTCTCCTCGAGAGAAAAATATCGATGTATCACACTTTAAGATCCGACTGCAAATGCCAAAGATATATCGAAAAATGTAAAATGGCGACCCCTACGTTCGGCAAAAAAAACAAAAATTTTTTTGTACGGCGCACTTTTTTTTTTGCCTGTAAGGTGGGGTACGCTCTAATGTACACACATGTAGATATTCCCTCAAATTTCATTAATGCACATGTGTGGACATACAGTATTGTTCGAAACCTAAGCAACTTTTCCTAATAAAGTAATCAAAGTCCTACATATCCTTTTTAAATTGGTTTATACAAAAGAACACTTTTAATTTTTATTATGTTATGTGCCTACATTCTAATAATAACAAGATAAATTTAATTCCATTTCCTTGCCAGTAAAAAAAAACAAAAATGAAATTGACTCCATATATTGCTGTTCGAAACTTAAGCAACTTTCAGTACTTCCTATGATACCCTTTCTTGCAAATGATTTCCGCACATCGTTTTGCCATAGAATCTATTAGATTTGATAGTGTTGTGGTTGGTATTGATTCCCCCTCTGATTTTAAGCAATTTATCAGATACCGCTTATTACAAAAACGGCGAGTTCCGACCCTGCACTTCAAAATGCCGAATAGGTTTTCTATGGGAGTCAATTCTGAAGATTGAGCTGGCCAATCCAATAATTGAATCCCATTAACAGGTAACCATTCTTTGACCCACTTTGACGAGAGTTTGGGTCATTATTACGCTGAAACACCCATCGAAGTGGCATTTTCAATTCGGCATATTGAAGCATGTGTTTGGCTAAAATATCCAAATAAACAAAGCGATCCATTTTTATTTGTATTTCAACAAAAAGCCAACTCCACTCGTCGAAAAGCAGGTACACACCATTACATTTCCGCCCCCATGCTTTATTGTTCCTTTACAATAACGCGGATGGAATCGTTTTCCCTTCGGTCTTCGAACGTGGCATACTTCATCTAAATTTAACAGGTTAAATTTAGACTTGTCGCTATTTTCCATTTCCCCACAGTCCAATTTGCGTGAGCTTTTGCAAAATTCAACCTTAAATTTCATAAAACTAATGAAAATTAACGAATACGTTGCAAAATCATTTAGGCAAACCTCTTTTTTAAATGTTTTTTGTCAGTATAGGTTTCTTAGACGGCATGAAGCTTCTCAAATTATTTTCCAATGATAGTTTTCTCACACTGCTCGAACTAATATTGAGATTAAGCTCACTCACAACATTTTTGGAAGAAATAAAGGGTTTTTTTTCTTAATTAATCGGACAATTTTCAATCTGTTCGATGTGAAGTTTTTCGAGGTTGCCCTCTAGTATTGGCTTTCTCTACTATTCCAGTAGCTTTGTACATTTTAATTAGTAGATAAACTATTGATTTGTTAATGCTTAATTAGTTAGCTATAGAGACTTGCGATTGGCCCTTATTAAAGAGTTCAAAAATTTTAAGCTTAAAATCGATTCCGTAACTTTACGCGCCATAGCTGCACTTCTAAGTAATTGATTCTAAATCTACAGAAACAAAAAAAATTAAATTTTCTTTGTCAAACTAAACGGGAATTAAATAAACGTTTCAAAATTTTTGTTTATTTGTTGCAAAAAAATACAAAAACAAAATAGTTGCTTAAGTTTCGAACAGCAATATATGGAGTCAATTTCATTTTTGTTTTTTTTTTTTACTGGCAAGGAAATGGAATTAAATGTTTCTTGTTATTATTAGAATGTAGGCACATAACATAATAAAAATTAAAAGTGTTATTTTGTATAAACCAATTTAAAAAGAATATGTAGGACTTTGATTACTTTATTAGGAAAAGTTGCTTAGGTTTCGAACAATACTGTATATGATGCATGTATGGAGATTTATGTATCCATGTATGGACACGAATGCATGTTTATGAGCATGCATGAACATACATTTAACCTGTATGTATTCATATATGTCGATTTTTAGCTGGCATATTTAAAATCCAAAACAAAACAAATTTTCAAAAGTCTTTAAAACATATTTAAATTGACTAAAACAATTCAATATGACCACAATGTAAGATTGAAGGTTAAACTAGTAAAACAATTCCTTACTTTGGTCCAAGGACACACAGGTTTTCATAAGAATACCTTTAAAGGACATCGCCTTAACTTGAAAACGAATGGACAGATTTTTCTGAAATTTGGTAAAAGGAATATATTTGGTGTAGTAGCAAAGCTTGGGTACGTTCGTAAATGCAGTAGTTACGCATCACTGCGACATAATAAAAGTAAAACGTTCAAAAATACAACACTTGACAGCACTGATTTACGTCAAACGTTTTTTTATGCAAACAATTGGCACTGTTGCCGCAAATTTCTGCAACTAATGCATCATTTTAAATTCGTTCTAAATTTTTATGTTAAAATCATTTAATACAAAAAGAAAACTAAACGTTGGTGCATAATGGAAGAGTTAATATATAAAAATTCTTAATAAAAATTTAAATAATGTTTATTTTTTAGCATTTTTTGAATTTTTAATAATTAAAAGTCATTTCATATTTCTTTTAATTCTCTTTTAATTATAACTTAACAAAAAATTGTCATTTTTACCATCAAGATTTTCAATAACATTTGTTAATGTTATTGCGAACACGTTTTTTATTTTTTGCAAAACGTTCTAAAAAGCAAAGTCTGTGCAGTTGTCATGCGCGGTTCCAGCAATTAATATAAGGGGAAAAATCATACGCCACAGTAGACAAATACATTGAGTTGTCCACTGAGGCGTATAATTTTTCCCCTTATATTAATTGCTGGAACCACGCATGGCAGTTTTTGAGCAGTAGCAAAGCATCTGCAAAAGCTGATCACGCATCAGCAACAAAACTTCGCATAACTGCCACAGTGTTGCACAAATTTGCTGCATTTACGAACGTACCCCTTATAAGCTTGGGTAATATATATTGTAGTTGAGGTGCTTTTCGCTCAATTTCGCATGTTTCGAAAAACGAAAATCGCTACATCCATCCTCTTAAGTAACAGCACAAAAAATGTAATTTTTTTATTGTAATTACATCTTGGTAAGAGAAATAATTTATGCTTAAACCTGGTAATTTTTATCAGCTAGTTTTCGAGATTCCCTCTTAACCTCTTTTGGCCAATATCGCCTAAAATAGACAACGAAAAAAAATGTTATAGTTTTTCAAATGTTTTTAACATAAATTCATTATAATCAAGAGTCTACGTTAGCTTAAGAAAAACTGTCGAAATGATTTGATGGGTCAGTTGCCACAAAATTGTTCAATAAAGGGAGGTACTGCCATTATATCATATTTTCTTCGGAGGATGGGGTGTCCGAACTTTTTTAGTTTTTAATTTAACACTTAAACGTAAGAAAAGTGCCGCCAAAAAATATGTTTTTCTTATTTTTTTCTCTTCTTTCACGAATTTTATTAAAATCGGAGAGAACCTATTTTGATAACGTCCTTGTCAGAGATAGGGGTGGCGTATGTGACCCACTGACAAAAGCTCCCCCTTCTACACTTCGTATTTTATAAAGTCGCAGTTTTTTTTCGCAAATTGGAAAACCAAAATACATCTTTTATTTATTTTATACCCTACACCACTACGTGGACAGTGGTGCTGATGTTTGTAACACCAACAAATATTGGACACAGACCCACCTCGTAAAATACTGCAGTTCGCAAATATGAAGATATTTTAATGAAATTTATACACACTGATATTGACTTTCAAAATTTCATAGTTTCTTACTGATTTTCTAATTTTTTACTACTTTTTCTAGACAGTTTTTGATTTATTATTCACAGAGTTGATTGCCAAAATCTCGGGATTTCGGCGCAGTGTAAACGCAGCTTAATTCTATTTGAACTAGTTGCTAATAGTGATGGATGTTTCCCCTTAAATAAATATACAAATTCCCCTGTCTGGCAGCATTCATAGAGACAAGAACGTTTTTGTTGGAGACTTTTTATTATAACTCTTGGATACGCATTTCATTGCGTTGTTAATTCAATTAATTTTATTCATCTAAGCACACAAAAGCAAGAACAAGAAAATGGAAATTATACATATTAAACTTAAAGCTATTAATAAGTTTTATTAATAAAATTAAAAAATTTACTTTTTTGTTTCCATTTACATACCAAACAACTTTTAATAGTAAGCAAAAGAGAGGGAGAATTTATAGCAATGAAGTTCAAAAGCCTCTAAATACTCAATTAACAAAGTTACTTTAAAACCTTAAATTAACAAGAAAAAATAATTATTTTTAAATTAATTTTTTTGTGTACAATTACAATATATCTCGACAAACTCTGAGTAAATTTTATTTCTTTTATTTTTTCTTGATAAGTTAAGGAAACAATACAAAAAATAAGTAGAAACTTATGTAGAAAAAAAAACGGATGACTAGTCGTTCAAAGTTATAAATTATAAATCGATAAAATACAACAATCATAATTTTATACGTTGCGTTCTTATATTTTTGCAAAATTAATTTTTTGTTTTTTTTTTTAAGTGAAATCAATTTAGAAATAAAAACCATTGAAGAATGCGCAAAAAAAATATATAAAACAAAAAAAAAACTACCACGTGACATTGGAAATTTATAATGCATCACACTTGGTAACGACAAACAGGCTTCGAAACGGCACTTCAAAAGAATTAATTCACAAATATTGTAGTAATCCATACTTTGAATGCCATGATTTAGGACTTCAAATCAAATAATACAGTAGCAGTGTAGAAATTAAGCCAAATGTTTACGATCAATATGAGTTCAAAAACAACTAATTTTGTCCATATATTTTCAAAGGTTTAATTTTGATGTAATTGTTTTACAAAAAATAATGAGTGTTGGGACAAAAAACAACACTCAATCGTGGAAAAACTACGCAGAAAAAACAGTAGGCAGCAACAATGGGAATTTGTAGAAGCAATCACATTTTCTTTTAAATTTAAATTTTATTTCCAAAAATTTTTTGTTTGAAATATTTATATCGCGTTTGTAAATTGTTATCTTTCATATAACAGGTATTCCTTTAAAGCAACGGTTCCTAAATGGGGGACCGCGGACCCCAGGGGTCCGTAGCAGGATTCCAGGGGGTCCGCGAAGAGATCCGACAAAAAACATAAAACAAGTTATTTAAAAAAAACAATTTTTTTTTTATAATTTTTAAATTATTTAACAAAATATTGATTTGAAAAATGTTTTTTTCCTTATTCCTGCTTAAAATTGTCCATCATTTAAAATAAGCAGGTGCATCTATTAATTTTGCCCCATAACACTATGGAACATTTTTGGGATTATTGTCTGGGGGGTGAGAAATTCCAAGTCAGGGTGATGGTACTAGGTCAGTGTAGTAAAACCCTCAAAGGGTTTGGCGTTCGTATGTGTCATTTTTTTTTATGACCTTTTAAATTTTTTCCTTATTTTCATGTTTTTTCGCTTAGTTGTAACTCAAGAACCACTTGTCCGATTTTGATGAAACAAATTTAGAAAAATTTGGAATTACAATTTCTTTAATCCGTTCATATAACATTTTTCTTTATAATCAACAGTTTTGCCGGTAAAAATAAATTTGTGGAGAAAAAAAAATATTTTTTTGCCTAAAAATTAAAATTTTTTTTTTTTAAATTCATAAAAAATTTTAATTTTTAGGCAAAAAAATATTTTTTTTTCTCCACAAATTTATTTTTACCGGCAAAACTGTTGATTATAAAGAAAAATGTTATATGAACGGATTAAAGAAATTGTAATTCTAAATTTTTCTAAATTTGTTTCATCAAAATCGGAGAAGTGGTTCTCGAGTTACAACTAAGCGAAAAAACATCAAGATAAGGAAAAAATTTAAAAGGTCATAAAAAAAAATGACACATACGAACGCCAAACCCTTTGAGGGTTTTACTATACTGACCTAGTACCATCACCCTGACTTGGAATTTCTCACCCCCCAGATTGGCTGTTGTACTGTGTAATTTATAAAGTACCTCTCGCTCAACACTGGTTTGAGGGTCCGTGAGCTAGTAGAAATGTCTCAAGGGGTCCGTGAAGCAAAACTTAGTGGGAACCGCTGATTTAAAGTATTTAAGCCTCGTATACTATGTATATGTTGTAAGTCTACTCGATTAATGTCAAAAGTAGTTTACGAGCCCTCGTAAATATACGCTTACATTTTTATGTTTAAACTTTTTCGTATTTATACACACATTTGAATATTATCAAAAATTAAATTATTTTGTATTGTTTTGTTTGTTGTTTTTTATTTTCTGTTTTATTTGTTTTTAAATGATACAAATTAAAAAAATTCTGTGTTTAATTTATGAAAAAATAAAAAAAGTGGCTAATACTGAATTTGGACGGAGCAAAAACCAGCTGGTTTTTGTACAAAACTAAATTTCAAAAGACAAGTCATTTACACTGTCTATTTAGTTTTTCTTTGTCACAACACTTTTTTATTACTCACTTTTATTTCTTTTTTTGTTCTTATACACAGAAAGAATTTACAAAATTCTAATTAAATTTTTAAACACCTTTCTCATACCAAATTTGTAAATACAAAAAAAAAACTTTTTAAAAAGGCACCAACAAAGAAATTTGTAAATCCAAAAAAAAATTTCTTTTTTTTTTTGTAACTTTGAATTTTTATTTTTAAACAATTTTTATATGAAAGGTAACAATTTACAAACGAGTTACAAATATTTCAAACAAAAAATTGTTGGAAATAAAATTTCAATTTAAAAGAAAAGGTGATTGCTTTTACAAATTCCCATTGTTGGGCCTACTGTTTTTTCTGTGTATTAATGTAAAAAAATTATTAATATATTTAAAAAAGAATAACAACACACAATTTCAAACTAAACTAGAAATATTCTTAAAAAATTAAAAAATATTTGTTGACGCTTGCTTTACTCCTATATTCGTTGTAACAGGGTGTATCGAAAATTAATTATAAATGATACCGGGCGTATCAAAAACGCACATTTCAGATATTTTTACTTGGTTTTTGGCAAAAACCAGGTAGAATCTGGTTTTTAGTTTGTATGAAAATTGTATGGAAAAACTAAATTAATTTTGTAGTTTTCGGCTCAAAAATTAAAAATGGCCAAAAACTACTAGTTTTGCCCAGTCTAAATACACTATAAATGCAAAATGGAAATGTGAATAGTTTTAGAAGGTGCGTTCATTCAAATAAACAGGTAATGTTACAAATATACGCGGTTACAAAAATACGCGGTTTACGAGGGCATTAATGCAGTTAGATGAATACCACTATTGTCAAAAATAAAATTTTATTTTTTTCTGTTTTATTTGTTTTTAAATAATACAAATTTAAAAAAATTCTGTGTTTAATTTATGAAAAGATCGAAAAAGTGGCTTAATGCTAAATTGCGATGTGAATAGTTTTAAAATGTGCGTTCATTTAAATAAACAGGTAAAGTTATAAATATACCCGATTACAAAAATACACGGTTTACGAGGGCATAAATCCAGTTACATGAATACCACTATAAAAATTATTTAAAAATAAAAATTCAAAGTTACAAAAAAAATTTTTTTTTGGATTTACAAATTTCTTTGTTGCTGCCTTTTTAAAAAGTATTTCTTTTTTTGTATTTACAAATTTGGTATGAGAAAGGTGTTTAAAAATTTAATAAAAATTTTGTAAATCGGTTCTAAATAAAATATAATGAATTTCAATACAAAATAATACATACAGGGGTGTTCTGCAAAACAAATTCACATAAAATCATTCGTTTTCATATAAAATTTGTTTTGTACTTAAAAATCGCATAATTTTACAGATTTTTAACTACAATAGATATTAATATTTTTTTCTTGCTGTGAAATATCAAAGAAATTGTGTTATTTGTAATCAATTACCATCAATGTTAACATTTTGTCATTTTAAGTCAATGAAAATTTCCAAAAGGGCAGTAAACGAGCTTTTTTTAACGAAAAAAAATATGAATTCATCAGAAGTTTTTCTGCGAGTGCTTCAGCCAATAAAAACTGTTTTAAATATGTGAAATTTTTCTTTATAAAATTAACGTAAAATAATTCAAATGAATAAATTTTTTTTTGAATAATTTCGATAATTCAATAAAAAATTTCGTTTGTGAAATTCTAGAGTCCGACCGAATAATCAGTTTTCGTCAAAATTTTATATACCGGTATTTGTAACAACCAGTCCCGTTCGTCATCCCTACTAAAAACTACTGTTTTTTACAGTTAATTTTTTTGATATTAAAAAAGTATATTTTAATAAAAAAAAAACTATTTTTTTTTAATTAATTCAGCCTACTTGAAATCTGAAGTAAAAATTCCAAACGGTTTATTTGAGAATTTGGATATTTTTTTCTGTTCAAATAAATGTTATTTTGACTTAATGTTTTGAAAATATTTAAATATTTAAAAAGTTCACTATTTCCATAAAAAATTACCAAATAGTTAAAAATATTCTTTCCAAGCAAAAAATGTAAGGGAAAAAATCGTCCGTTATTACAAAACAGTTGCTTGTGTAGTAAATAGGGGTGCCAAACGGGAAATCCCGAATCCCGAAATCCCGGGATTTTCGGGATTGGCAAAATCCCTAATCCCGGGATTATTTCTCAAAAATCCCGGGATTTTCTTATTTATTAATATTAATATAAACGCAAAGTGAGCAATTTTAGTTTTCCGAAGTTTTTCCTTGAATTTTCTCAAATTTACAAGAAATTGATGCCAAGATATTGGTAAAATTAGAATAATCTACTTATTATTCGAGTAAAATATGCAAAGATTTTGCAAAAAAATTTTATAATTTGGTAAACATTATTAAGTTTTTGAGTAGTGCATGCGAAAAATCAAGTTTGTTATTTAACCAGTTTATTCTTCCAAGCGAACTTCGATTTCTGAAACCTAATTTTGGCTGGGACTGTAAGTTTGAGTTCTTCCAAGAAAATCTTTGATAACGATAGCCAAATAACTTTGTTGCTGTAATTACACGATGGGCAAGGTTGTCGCAACGAATCTGTTTTAAAATCTGCTTACAAAATACTGGGCGCAAGTGTACTTAAGTGCAGGCCTTCATATCTTATCCCAGTCAGAAAAATACAAAGGGGAAAGCGATGGTAAGGTACTTTAACAGGTGGTACAAGTGTTGGCAAGAATTGCTTTACCATTCCCAAAATGATAACGTCATTAGACAAAAGGACCGGCTCTTGAAAAAGCGTCAAAAAAGTACTGGAGAAACAAAATTTTTAACTTTGGCAAAACGCTGGCAAAACCAATAAATAGGTGGTCTGGAATTATATTTTACAAAATAAAATATAAAAAAAGTTCATATGTATATTTTTTTCGTACTGCCGTGATATGAAGCCAGTCCGTTTTTTTATAAACCACCGAAATTTTTGAAAAACAAATACTGGCTAAACGCTTTTTGCAAATGCTGGCAAAGCGTCCCAAATAAGTTTTTTGCAAGTCATTTATTTTTAACACCACGGTTACCCAGTGGTATGCAGGTACTTGATTTTTTGTACCACTGGCAATTTCTGATTGGGATGTTTCAATATTCATAAAATGTACCAAATTATTAATTAACAACTATTAAATAATTATCAAACGCTTTATTCTATAAAAAAATTAGTTACATAACATAAAAATTTTTATAAAGGAAAATTTAAATCCCGGAATCCCGAAAAATCCCGTAGTCCCGAAAATCCCCGGGATTTTCAAGTATCAAATATCAATTCCGATTGGCATCCCTAGTATTAAACAGTTATTTTAACTGTAACTACAGTTGTTTTTTATATGAAAAAATACGATCTTTTGAAAATGTTTGTTTAGTTTATATTTGCTATTATTGATACATGTATTCTGAGTTTGCAAATAAAAGCCAGGTCCCCGGAATTGGTCCATGAATTGATACTCCGGAGGAACAAATGTTTGGCCGTTTTGCTCTATCTCTTTTTTCATTGTAAAAATCACGAGGGGACGAAATAGCTTCATCTTTAAAACTTCGGGTACGCTGGTGGCGTCATCTATCGGGCCCTAGCAGACATGAAAATCTTTTTCTAATAATAAATTGTGTAAAATTTAACAAATGGGTACTTAAAAACTTGTTATTAATAATTTTGAAAGTTAACTCTTTCACTACCCTTGTACACTACAGTGACACATCTTTAAAAGAGTACATAAAATTTGATAACCCAGCTAAAAATCGACATAAATGAATACATACAGGTTAAATGTATGTTCATGCATGCTCATAAACATGCATTCATGTCCATACATGGATACATAAATCCCTATACACGCATCACATATGTCCACACATGTGCATTAACGAAATTTGAGGTAATATCTACATGCATGATCATGCATGTTCATGCGTGTTCATACCTGTTCATGTGTGTTCATACATGTACACACATGAAGATATTACCTCAAATTTCGTTAATGCACTGTGTGGACATATGTGATGCATGTATGGGGATTTATGTATCCATGTATAGACATGAATGCATGTTTATGATCATGCATGAACATACATTTAACCTGTATGTATTCATATATTTCGAATTTTAGCTGGGAATGCAAAAAAACTTTATAATTTTTTAAATAAATTTATTAGGATCTTGGACTTCAAATAAAAATCATTATACATATATACATATAAGCAGTTCATCGTGGCAATATGATCGCGATATTTGTTAATGAAGTCTAATTTTTTTGAATATATCATATCTCTGAGAAAACTAATAAAGATAGATAATTGAAATTTGGCATATACAGTAGTGGACTAAAGTGGATACATTAATTCAATATTTTTCGAAATTTGTTATAATTTTTATTTTATTATAGAAACTTAAATGATTTTTTTTAAAGCATAAAACTGAAACAGAAACCTAAATACAGTGGACTATATCATTAAGAAGTTAATGGAAAAAATAATTGCAAATTGTGACCGCTTTTATCCAGTATTGTTCATATTTGAAATTTTCGGCAAGTTCTTTCTTTAATATTTTGTCGAAAGTCCTTTGTTCTTTAAAACAGATTTTATGCGAGAAGGAATGCTTTCCACGAGATTTTTAATAATTTGAGGTGGAATATTAGCCCATTCCGCTGAGACTCCTGACCAAAGATTATCTAAGTTGGTCGGTGCTCGTTCGCATTGGGAGAGTCTTCTTTTGACAATTGCCCACCAATTCTCGATGGGATTCAAATCGGGGCTCTGACCTGGCCACTTCAAAAACTGGAAAAACTACGCTTGGATATCACAAATTAAACAAAAGTTATTAATACAGATTTAAAAATATTCAAATATGTATCCACTTTAGTCCACTACTGTAGGTTCGCTTTATGACAAGAAAAAACCCAACCAAAGGAATTTTGGCTATTAGAATTTTTAAGGGGTAAAAGGGGCTGAGAAGTTTCAAAAAATCGATTTTCGATTTTCGAGGATAGGGGGGAGGGGCAAAATATGTTACATATTTTTTTTCTAATTTGAGGACTCTTAACAAGAATCTGAAGTCAAAATAACGATACATCCGCAAACAAAAAGTCGGTAGTGAAAGGGTTAACATACGATATAAAATTAATGCACTCAGA
Source organism: Leucophora obtusa (assembly GCA_949987735.1). NCBI lineage: Eukaryota > Metazoa > Arthropoda > Insecta > Diptera > Anthomyiidae > Leucophora > Leucophora obtusa. Next base: position 31,938,915 of record OX465299.1, on the reverse strand, counting down.
ATTTTTAGTATTGTGTTGAATACAGATAACTAAAATCTTTGTTTAAATCAGTGCTTCAAGAAAAAAATTTTTTTTTTTAATTTGTCGAAAGATTTAGTTTGCGGACATATTTTAAGTGTAAATTATATTTTATGAAAACGTTAAATACCAAAGATTTTGCGTACCCCTTGGTGAAGTCCCCACTGGATGTGGCCCTCCGTAATAGTTTATTTTTATAGTTAGGTACACTCAACCAAAAAAGTCTGTAATGGCTACTATAAATTTTGCTGTTATTACGGGAAATTCAACTGTTTTGAGCCCAGCGGTTTTTTTATAATTTTAGCATCACATGTCTACTGATTTGTAGTACAATAAAATAAGTAGAAAAAATTAGTAGCCGCTACTAAATTTTAGCAAAATTGTTGTAAACTGCAATTTAAAATTAATCTGCTGAAATTAGCAAAAAAGAGTACTAAAAAATAAACAGTAAGATTTAACAATCAAAATTTAATAAAAAAATATATATTTTTTCTTTTGATTGTAAAAAATGTATAATTACCTCATCATACTTGAAATTTCCGATAAGAGAATAGCAATTTGTGATAAGAGAATAGCAAAAATTATTACTAAAATAAAAAATTTTACTAAAAATCAGTACAAAAATAGTAAAGTGCGATTGAAAACTGTTTACAAATTTTTCCATTAACTTTTTTATCTGAATGTAGTATTGGAATTTGTCTAATAAAATTGTTGTATGTTATTTTAACAACATTGTTACACTGAGGGAATTATCTCCTTGATATCAATGAATTTTTGCATTAGATCTATGAATTGTCACTGGAATTCGTCCATTGAAACTTCTCATTAAATTAATGCAATTTTTCATAAAAGTAAATTCAAAATTTCATACTATTTATTAAAAATTTAATACGACTAATGAAAAAGTTTCATTAAAAATATTTTCATTAAAACTATGAAGCTTTTTCATAGAGTTTAAGAAATTTTTCATTCCTATTGTGAAGAACACTTCATTAGTTTAGTGAAAAAATTTCATTAAAACTCGTCCATGGAATTCTCTCTGTGTAGTTGCTATTTTTCTAAACTGCAGTTTTCGATTAATTCTACCGGCAAATTATTTTGGGTGTACTATAAATAACTGCATACTAAGCAGTGAACTCTTTCCAAGCTCTGGAAGATATTCATACACATGCAGTGGATACACTAAATACTGTTGCTTTGTTTGCTGATAAAGAGCAGTGGAGTACACAGTGTCAGTAGTAGTAGATCTAGAAAACCAGCAGCAAACAGCAGAAACAACAGTACAATTATAATTACAATTCCCACAAAAGCCACGAAGAGTTCATGGAAAACCCGACTGAATGATACATACTCCAGTCTGCTCTGCTCTACACCAACATATATTTATTTAATGTAAAAACAACAAGAAGATAAATGAACAAAAAACTACACAAATCTATTGTTTCAAAAGAAAAATTAAAAGGAAACAAAATGAAACAAAACAAAATGAAAAATGAAAAGGAGAATTTAATTGAAAACTCGAATGAGATTAGATTTTTTTCTAACTTCAATTTTATTAATTTCAATTGAAAAATTATTTAAACACTTAGCTACCCAGCTAAAAAAGTAAGGAAAAGAAGTAAATAAAAGACTACACTCAAAAAAAAAATGACAGTTACTACATGACAGTTGTTTGTGTAGTAAGTTGTTTGTGTAGTAAGTTGTTTGTGTAGTAATTAGTAGTTGTTGTTTTAAACAGAAATTACAGTTGTTTTTCTATAGAAAAATGCAAAACAAATTTTATGACGGTTATTTAAGAAAACAACTAACGAAAAGTACTGTAATTTCGTAACAGTTGTTTAAAGCAGTTATTTTTAATATCATAATAAACAACTACCGAAACAGTAATTTTACAGTAAACAGTTATTTTTGGTAGTTATTAAAAAAATAAAAAATTTCGTTGATTTTTTTTAATTTTAAAAATTCTTGTTTAGTTTATATTTGTTATTATTGATATATTTCTAGTTTGCAAATAAAAACCAGAAACTTATATTGTATCTCCAATGCATAAAAGCATAGTAACTGCCCAGACAGAAATTGCCAACTGTACCAAAAACAAAACACTGGCAGAGCACTGATTTTATAAAAATTACTAGGCTTTGTTAAAATAAGGTTCTCGGGTTCGATTACGGTCAGGAACATACAATTTTTTGTTTTATTTTTTTTTTTATTTTTTATATTTTTTTTTTTATAAAATTACATTTCTTTTTATTAAATTTAATTGTTTTTTATAAAATAATTTTTCTTAATTTTTTTTACCATCTATATTTTGGTTTTCATGACGTTACGCCAACGTTGGCAAGTGAGGTCCAGCAGACGTTATGCCAATGTTTACATATTAGCTATTGTTATCATTATTATTTAAGCTATGTTAAACTACACATCTCGTTAGCTTAGTGTGTAGAGCAATTGTCTGGTAATCTAACGGCCCGGGTTCAAGTCACATCCGGACCATGTTTTATTTAAAATAATTATAATTAACATTTTTATTCTAAACAAATTTTTTTCAAGTTTTCTAGACCATCAATTTTTTGGTCTTTCCAACATCATGATAATGGTGGCCGCTTAGTGTCAACCAACCTTTTGCCGACGCTTGTAAGTTAGCTACAACTGCTGTTATCATTGATCTAATTTTTTAGCTATTAGATATTACAAGTCTTGTTAGCTGAGTGTGTAGAGATCGCGGCTGACAACCTGGCGGCCTGGGTTCAATTCCCATCAGAATAATTGTAATTATATTTATAAGTATTTACTAAATTATTGTTTTTACGCATACTCAGTTCCATACTGTAATATAAGACTTAAGTCTTGTGTATGGAATGACAAATAAATAAATAAATAAAAATAAAAAAAACCATGTTTTTAAAAAATACTAAAAACTATTTTTTTTAATTTTATAAAAAAAAAATTTTTTTGAAAATCTATTTTTAGACCACCGTTTTTTCAATTTTGACAACGTTGTGAAAACGTTGGCAAATTAGCGCCAACCAACGGTTGGCCGCTGTTATCAATCGGGTAACAGGACAATACTGCCAAGATTGTTAATCCCACGTTCTGCCAACGCATAACCGACCATCGCCAACGGTATGCCAACATTGTGCCGATCGTATTTTTCTGCCTGGGTGGAGAACGGTTTAGAATTTTTACTTCAAATTTTAAATATGCTGAAGTAATACCACATATTTTTGTAATCGAAAGAAAAAAATTATTTTTTTTATTAAAATATACTTTTATAAACAAAAAGAATTGTCTGTAAAAAACAGTAGTTTTTACCGATTTTGTCAGTTGTTTTGAAATTTTTGTAGTAAAAATTTATCAGTTAATTTTACGACATTGACAGTTATTTTTAATGCATTTGTTAATAATTTTTCAACAGTTAAAAATAACAAAAGTTTTAGTTATTTTAAAGGTAAACACCTTTGTCGCCTTTTTAACTCCATATACCTTTGTTTGAACTGTCATTTTCAGTAGATTCTACCGACAAACTTTTGTGAGTGTACTACTGTTTTTCATCGATTAATTTAACGTTAGCTTGTTATGGAAAGGAAGTTGTTCTTTTTAATAAACAATTATGTTCATTTAAACCAACGATAAGGAAGTTGTTTTTCAATTCTTTTTATTTAAATTTAATTTCAAAAAAAAATTTACTCGCTGGCATCTCTAGCGTACGCTTTACTCCCTGTACTATCGCTTGTTATACAAAATAGAGGATTTTTTGCAGCGTGATTTAATATGATTTCATCTCAAGTGAAGACACTCAATTTTATTGCAATATCAAGATATCGCTGACATGCAAGCGGCTCTTGCAATGATGCCTGCCATGAAATGTCACTTATCGTTTTAATTTTAACTTTGTAATAAAAAAACAACAGAAAATTTGGTAAAAAAGAAATGGAAAATGTTTAATTTTTTATTATTTGTAGATAAAAATTAATGTTTGATAAAATTTTGTGTTTTTCGAAGAAAAATCTATGATATTTCTTATCTATGAAATGGTGAAGTGTTCTCCACCACTTTGCACTTGATATCATTTTGACATTTCATATCATATAATTTATTGCATTTGAAGATACCGGGTAACGCCAGATTTTAAGCGAGATTTTAGCAGAAATTTCAATTAAATCAGGTAAAATTTCTGTTGAATTAAGCTTAAGTTTCTTAAGTAATTTAACTAAAATTGTCTGTGCTAACTTCATTGAAAATTCTGCACGCGGAAATACAGGTAGGTACTATTTCCTGTTATCTTAGCAGAATTTTAAACTATTTGAATAGGCTTTTTTATGAGTGTAGCTAAGAAATTTGAACTAAATTCAACAGAAACTTTACCTGATTTAACTGAAAATTTCTGCTAAAATGTCGCTTACAATCTGGGTTTTTGGAATCTCCGGATCTGTCGAGAGACAGGTGCATATTTATTATTGAAAGTATAGGTGGATTAATAAGTACAGAGTAACGATTTTTGTTCATTTTGCTCTATCTTTGTGCTCATTCATCAAATGTGATCAATTTTGTCACAAAATCCATTAGAAAATTAAATAAGAGTGAATTGACTGATAAGAATTGTGTGCTCGAGTATTTGTACGTTTTTGTTTCCCTGTAGTATAAAAGGAAGGGTATTAATCTAATCTGAAATTGATAAGCTAGCCACAAATGTTTTTGTTGTGCTTATTGTTAACAGGTAAAACAATATAGAGATTTTGGAATAAGAGGAGAGTAAGTTTTGAAGACATTAACCTTAAAACGGTGCAAAAGTGCGAATTCACACCCATGAAAATTTCAAAAGGCTGTAATTTTTTCTAGAATTAAGCCCAAATTAGTTTGAAAGTAAAGTGCGGCGAAACGAGGTATCGTGAGGTAGAAATCTATTTTCAATAAATTTTCTTACGTCAAATGTACATCCAAACTGAGCAGTTGTGTACACTGTCATTAACTAAAAGTAAACAGCTGACACGATACTTTACGGTACTACCAGACTAAAATCTCCTTTAGTCTAGTAGTATCGTATGTGCACACGTTTTGGTCTAAAATGCAGACACAATTCTATACCTACGCATTATGACTCGCATTATCAATCCACTTCCCTTATTGATTATTTTATAATTAGTCAAAATTTCAGATTCAAGTTATTTCACATCACTCGTTAATATGCTTAGCTTTTCAAACCATTGTACGTTCTTCGATGAATACTGTTTTTTATAGGGAATATAATCATCTTAATGTAAATGCCTTGGATGAACATATTATCAATACAGATTTTTCCCAGATTTATCAGACTGGTAACGTTGATAGTCAACTTGATTTTTTTAATTCTTATCTTCTTAATTACTGATCTTCTGAATTATGGGCCTTTAAGGGAGGTACGTCCTAGTATAAGAGGTAGTGGACTAAGATTTTCTAATGAAATTAAGAGATATTGCGTTGAAAAGTTATTTTGAAGACAGGAATGATAGAAATTGGAGAATTTATCGACAACTTCGAAATCGGACTAGGGATATGATTAGGAAGGCACTATGTGCGACTTTTTGATGGAAGTGATTTAAGAAAGATGTGGAAGGTTTTGGGTAATGCCGGTGCTTTTGGTGACTCATGTGATCAAATGCATGTTGATGTAAATCAAGTCAATGGTAACGTTTATTGGCAATCAATTGGATTCATTTGATGATGTTCTAGATTTTAGTAATATAACTGTTGCTGATTTGCACCAAGCTATGATTAAAATTAAATCTTCCTCTATTGGTAATGATGGTATTTCAATAAAATTCTTGAAATTAGTTTTTCCATATGTCAGTGGCAAGGATTTTTCCTATCCCTAAGCATGGTGCGGAGTTAACTGCCGACAATAATGATACCGATTTTATCCTCGCTATCGAAAGTAGTAGAACATGTTATCACGGATCAAGTTATTAAGTTAATAGATAATCGGGAATTGCTGCACGATTGTCAGTATGGTTGACTTTCGAGTCTCACATAAATAATGTGTGCTCTAAATTTAGTTTCACGTTGCGTCGGCTTTATCATTTGAATTTGTTCTTGCCTGTGTCCGTAAAGCGGTCTATTGCACATGCTTTGCTTATATCTCAAGTAAATTATTGCTTTGAAGTATTTTCTGGTCATTCTGAGACAAATAGGAGGAGCATTAAATATATTATTTATAAAATAGTCTGATTTGTCTATGGCTTTAGATTGAGGGCTCATGTGTCCTTATATTTGAAAAATTTTCTGAATATTATCTTTGATGATTATCTTAAATTTCGTTTATTATTATACCTTTATAAGATTGTTTTTTATCGTGAACCTGAGTGTGTTTTTCGTTTATTTTCATTTTTACATTCTGGTGGGAATCTTCAAATAGAGTATACGCTTATTTCGAATACTGTATATGAAAATTCGTTTGCAATAAGGGCTGGTCGTTTGTGGAATAGCTTGCCGAGGAATTTGCGTTCATTCCATTTTTCTTTAGACTCATTTAAACGTAGGATTCATGAGTATTTAACTTCTTCCTATTCTTAATCATCGATAATTGGGATTTAAACTTATTTTGTATACTGTGTAGTTTCTTTGGAGGAGTCGTAGGGATTTTATTAGACTTAAGTACTTTATTCTCATAGTCCCGGGTAAAAAATCTTAATACGGTGTCATATATAATTATATCTTATTTGATAAGTCCCCATATACAACGACATACAACTTGATCCGAAAAATGAGTCATCTACTTGTGTCTAATTATATCAAATTAGATATTATTTGATATAGTATGATCCGATATTTGTCCATATCCAGGACATCAAATTACATCTAATTCGATATAAAAATATCTGATTTTATATAATTTTGTCTAATAGTAGGTACATTTTTTATGCATACCGGCTTTAAATTGATATTGAAATTTCTATAGCTTACACAATTTTAAAGGCCCAAATTTTATAACATAAAATAAAAATCTAATCTAAATCGTTTGCATCATTTTTAATTATTTAATATAATTTATAATATAATTTAATATGCAAAAAATCACGTGAAAATTATTTAACTCTTAATTTATATTAATTTGTACGAGATCATATAGAAAGTTATATAAAATTACAAGAAATATATTTTTAGTATGACGATACATACAGTGTTATATAACTTAGTATCGAACCATATAATCATATCGGTCACTACATATATTTTGATTAGTTTTATATGGCTTATATAGTTATATATGGAGTCAGATTTGGGGATATGTAATAATATCAATTACCGTACAACAAATTCATTGAAAAAATAATATCAGATGTTTTTGTATATAATGGTATGTGTCTTAATGTGAATCCATTCACCGTCAGATATAACCCAATCACATTATATATAACAATATATAACTATTTTTACACGGGGTATTAATAGTACTTATAATATGATTATATTGGCCATTTGGGCTACTTATATTACAAATGAATAAATAAATGAAATGAAATAGATTTCTACTTCACGATACCTCATTTCGCCGCACTTTACTTCCAAACTAATTTGAGCTTAATGGAGCTTTTAAGCTCAAATTAGTTTGGAAGTAAAGTGCGGCGAAATGAGGTATCGTGAAGTAGAAATCTATTTTCGTTACTTATAGTCTCGAAAAGCCATGGATCTGTGCGAACATGAAACAAATCACACGTGAAACAACAACAAATTTTATTTATTGTTATTGTTTTGCATGTAATTCGTATCATGTTCGCACAGATCCATCCATCCGAATAATCGAGAAAATTTTAATTATTAAATTTTCTTGCATTCATTTCAAAGCCTACTAAAAAATCTTACACAGTGGACTGTGCTCGAATCGGGGGCTACTTTTTGCGATATGCGGGGCAACCGATAGGCAAACCTAATTTCAGTACGCTGAATCCTGTGTGGTGCTATCCGTTTTTCTAGGTTAGCTCTTAAAAAAAAGTTATTTAAAATTGAAAACTATGGTTCCAAGGGCACCAAAAACGCGCTTTCTTAAATTATTTACTATTGAATTTCATCCAGGTTGTTTGCTATTCTACGAATCAGCTTTGCGTTAAAAATTATCAAAATCGCTCAAACGGGTCAAAAGTTATAATTATTCATTATTATTTTTATCATTATTGATATTTTTTTGATAAATCTTTAAAATCTTTCATACAAGCTAGAATAATTAAATCAAAAAAAAAAATCCCGCACTAAATTTCCGGCATAGCGGGGATAAAAAAGGACCGCCCAAGAATAAAAACCTAATTACAGGAGGAGATATTCTAAAATCTAAAAATTTGTATAATCAACATATTGTAAAAACAAATATAAAACAAATACTAGTCAAAAATAAAATAAATACTAAATACTTAATCAATCGATCAATCGAGTAAACCATTTATTTTAAATTTCGTCACTGCGCCTAAGAAATTAGCTATTTACTTTCAAAAATTATTGGTAAGGGACCTAAATTTGCTCTTTATTTTGTGACTTGGCTACGTTTTTTGAAGTACAATAGTTCTTTTGTAAGTGGAAAGTTTAGTTTTATTTATATGTATATGTGTAAAAAGTTTCGCGAAAGACTGAAATAAAGCCGTTTTGTTGGTCGCCTCACAAAAAAGTTTTTCGACAAATTGCTATTTTCTTAGGCGCAGTGACGATATGGGCCAATAAAAAATTGTAACTTAAAATAAGTTGTATTTTCTGGTCTCTACTAGATATTTGATAAATTTTACATTTGAAAATTAATTGACGAAGTTAAAAGCAATTAACATTTTACTCGGTTACTCGATTTGAATCCCCTAACTCGATTCTAACCCAGCAAAAATAAACGGAATATCTTCTAATCTCATTTTTCGTTACATCACCATTCTTGGTCCTTCTTAACGAATTTTTAACAACACCAAAAGCTGTTTTTAATACATGATTATTAGTATTTCTTTTTTGCACGTGGTAAGAGCTAAATATTTTTATTTGGGTTACTACCCCGGTTATCAGAGGCATGAGGAAAAAATTTTTTTTCCACAATTACTTTTTTTTGTTTTTACAATGTAAAATATTATTTAATTATTTCTTGAAACCATTAAAATTTGTTATGTTTCATATTAAATTAGAAAAGTTATTTTTACAAATAATTTTTTTGTTTTGATACCAAAAAGTATAAAATAAAACTCCGTTTCATTTTTATGCTTCTACTTTCAAATATACATATTTTAACAATTTTTGACGCAAATATGAAAATATTATTTGTTTGATAGAAATAAATAAATAAAAAATACTTAATACAAATATTGAATTTAACAAAATGACAAACTACAGTCTTTTCTACTAGACAGCGTAGATGGATGAATGATGTCGTTGATAAAATTGTTAGTGATGGAAATGTTAAATAATAACAATATACACAATATTTTTTAATGCAAATATTTACAAATTTCCAAAATAAAAATTTATCAAAAAATTTTATAAATTTTAGGTTTGTTAAATAAATATTTACTAGGTCATAGATACTCAAAGCGTACGACAACAATCACAATTTTTAGTGTTGAATTGAAAAATAAATAATTTTTAAAGGAACTACATAATTGTGGAACTACAATACATACAGTAAGCACTTATAAATTAAAAAAAAAAAATAAAATAAAACAAAGACTCCCAGCAAAATATTGGTAATGACACCTCATTACTATCTGCATTACCAAAAATGATATATCCTTACCTTTTGCATTATTTTATAATATAAAATAATGACTTCCTAATAAAGGCCTATTGTATTCATTGTTTTTAAATATAAAATGACTTACTCGTCATAGTTTAAATAAGTACTTTTTACACAGTTGAATTTTATATATTTTTATTTATTATATGTAAATATGTTTTATGTTTAAATTTTTATGACGAGTCCTAAAATTACACACTAGAGAAAACTTAAATTTTTCTGAATGTATTTCCTTAAGCTAATAGTATTTGCTTAACTCTTTATTTTTAAGAATCGAGTAAGCAATCGGATAACCACTTATAATTCAACTTTTTGTAAGCATGTGTGTAACCACTTATTATTCAAAATCTCGTAACTACTTATTTCTCATTTTTTCGTAAGCGAGCAGGTAAGCGTGACTACTTATAAAAACGACCACGCCAAACAAAAATAATGAGTTTAGACGCCAAAAAATAAGTTGTGTGGAGCTATGAATTTCTATTATATAACCACTTATTATGAAAAGATTTTGCTGGGCTACTAAAGCTTTTTGTACTATTCCCAGCAAAATATTGGTAATGACACCTCATTACTATCTGCATTACCAAAAGTGAAAGAAAAAAAAATTACCTTTTTGGAAATTTTTTTCGCGATTTTTTCTCGGTTTTTTTTAACTAGCTGTTAGTAACAGCTGTCAATTTAAGTTGCCAAATAGTAATTATATTGGCAACCGCAAAGTTTTGTTTGCTGAAGTTGTTTAACCCTTAAATGCATGGTGTAGCCATTTGGCAACATACCGGTTTTTTAATAAAAAAACCCACTTGATGCACAAAACTGCATTTTTGGGCATAGTGTTCCTATCGTTTAGCGCAGAATTTTTAAACAGTTAGAGTAAAAATCTTGGTTTTGGTCTGTATATTTGTGAAAAATCTAAAACACGCGTTTTTTACAAAAAGTGTAATATTCAAAAATATTTGAAGTGGTATTCTCGCAATAAAATTCATTTTGGCGACAATAAATGTATAAATTATAGTTTATAGATTTTTGTTTTGTTTTTTTTTTTCATACACGTTAAAATAATCACAATTTAACAATTTGGCAAAAAACCATATTTTTCAATAAAATTCACCTTTTTTAAAAATAATTTTTTTCTTGCTATTTTTCTTGAACTCCTCACGCCATTAGAAATCATATATAAAAAATGGTTAAAAACGAAAAGATCATGCATTTAAGGGTTAAAGCAAAAAACGTTAAAATGTAAGTATTTTTATTGTTAAATTATACAAAGTTTTTGTTCGTTAATTGTACGACTTTTTTTAAAACCACCGACAACATAGATTGTCGTTGCCGTGAGATTTTTGGGAACTTCAGCAAAAAGGGAACTTCTGTAAAAATAATATTAGAACAAGTGCAGCTTACGGGAATAACCCCAATTTTTTTTATTTTTTCAAATGTGCTTTTTGAGCTGATTTCAAAAATATAAACATTTTTTGTCGGACACGCCTACTTTCGAGTGGGCGGGGCTTTAAAGTTGAAAATTGAAATTGGAATAAGTCCGGAGATACTTATTCGATCAGGACAAAATGCCCACCAACTGGAAGGTCTGTAAAATGACTTTTTGATAAATAAACATTTTTGATTTTTTTCATTGACTTTTTGCATGACTTTTTCTTATGGATTTTCTCCTATGTGATGGACAGTTTAGTGGCTTCGCTGATCAGTTTTTCCGTATTGCCGGCCGGCCTTAGGCCGTGCTTAGGGGTTTTCTCCTATGTAAGAAATTAGGCATTTTTTTAATCACTGGATTTATTTTTGGATTTTTATTTTGTTAAAAAATTGTTTATTAATTTTCAAAATTTATAAATTTTTATCAAGATCTAATACTTATTCTCCATGATAATGTGCAAGAAAATCATTAAATTTTGTAAAAATGTGAACACAGGAATTGAAATAAGCTAAATCCAAAATGGATTTAAAAAATAAATAAATCCGTTTTGGATTTAGCTTAATTTTATTCCAGAAATTGCATTTTTGCAAAATTTAAATTTTTTCATTCACATTATATTAGGGAATAAGTGTTAGATTTGGATAAAAATATAAAATTTTGAACATTAAAAAACAAAATATGGATTTTTTAACAAAATAAAATAAATCCAAAAATAAATGCAGTGATTAAAAAAAGGCCTAATATAAACAAAAAATTCGGTGTAACAAAAAAACTAAAAGAAAGGAAATTAACTCTAAATTATTTCCTCATTTAAAAAGATAATGAATCATATTATATCTCAAATGAAAGCTCAGTCTTCAGTTTTAGCTAACATAAAGTATACTTACCGATATATGGATAATATTTTGAAGAAATTGACTTTTTATGCAAAAAGTCAATGAAAAAATCAAAACCGTTCATTTAGTTCACAATGGGTTAATATTTGGGGTCATATTTGACGCCATCAAAAAGGCATTTTACAGACCTTTCAGTTGGTGTGCATTTTGTCATGATCGGATAAGTATCTCCGGACTTATTCCAATTTCAACTTTAAAGCCCCGCCCACTCGAAAGTAGGCGTGTCCAACAAAAAATATTTATATTCTTGAAATCAGCTCAAAAAGCACTACATTGGAAAAAGATAAAAAAAATTGGGGCTATGCCCGTAAACTGCACGTGTTCCAATATTATTTTGACAGATCAAACTTTTTGCTGAAGTTTCCAAAATAAAAAAAATAGTTTAAAATCGTCAAAGTAACACTATTTGTGTTATAAGGACCCTAAAAACTTAATAAACATTTTAAAAAGTACCCTTTTTAATCATTTCGTGTTTGTTCGAATTAACATATTTACTAAAATGTTTATAAACATCATCGAAATTTGCCATATCCTGAAGTAGTTGCTTTAAACAAAAAGAAATACCAACAAATTTTCAGATTTTAAAATATTTATTATGTATTTTACAGACATTCTTCCAAAAAATTGAGATTCGCTACAGATAATTTCAAAAATTATCATATTTTTTATTTTTCTTGTAAGTTTTGTACATTTCAAAATTCGTATCTTAAAGAAAAGTTGACAGTTTCGCAATAAATAAAAAATTCTGATGTACTTGAACGAATTTTTACATTTTTTCTAGATATACAGCTATGGGCATATAATTGGCACAAATTTAAATTGCGCATAAATTTAAGTATTTTCCAACTAAATATATTTAAAAATGCAAGTTTTATATCTTCTGATTGTTGTTGAAAAAAATGTTTGTGTTAATAGTGCTCAAATGTTCCATTATGTTTTGCTTATTATTTACCGTTATCATTTTTGCTTTTACAATGCTGATTTAAAGTGGATATATGTATAAATGGCACAATTTACTTAAAATAGGCAGTAGTCGTGTAGATTTAATTCAAAGCAATAAATATTTTTCGTAGTTCAAAAATAAATATAAAAAGTTAAAAAATTTTTAAAATGGAATCAGAAAAACATACCACAGGTGAGGAAAGGCGGATCATATGGAAAATGTATGAAGATGGAAAAAAAGTAGCGGAAATTGCTGAGATAATGCAAATTTCTCGCAAAAAAGCCTACAATGCAATTAATTCTTGTGTTGAGGATCCCGATATATTGACTAAGGGTAAAATTCGGAAACCAAGGCCACGAAAAACAGATGAGCGTACGGATGCAGCTATAGTACGAATGGTGAAAATTGATCCATTCAAGTCATCAAGGCAGATAGCATCGGATATTAATGAAAATTTTAACATGGAAACATCAAGCAGACTTGTCAGAAGAAAAAAGGCCCTTATCCCAAAAAAAAATATTTCAAAACGACTAACCTTCGCCAGAACCCATAAGGAAAATCCCATCAGTATTTGGAAAAACTGGTTGTGGAGTGACGAAACAAAAATTAACAGGAAAGGACCAGATAGCAGAATCTTTGTTCGTCGTCCTAAAGGACAAGAGTTTAATCCTCGGTTCACTCAGAAGACGGTAAAACATGGAGGTGGCAGTATTATGGTTTGGGGTGCATTTTCTTGGCATGGCGTAGGTCCGCTTATAAAAATCAATGGAAAAATGGACAAGTTTCAGTATTTAGATATTTTAAAAAACCATATGGAGCCATATGCCTTCAACTCCATGCCAATAAAATGGAAATTCATGCAAGATAATGACCCCAAACACTCCTCCAAACTAGTAAAAAAATGGTTTTGTGCGGAGAAGATTGATGTTTTGGATTGGCTAGCCCAGAGCCCTGACTTAAATCCAATAGAGAACCTGTAGAATGAAGTCAAGGCTGAAATCGCCAAGAAAAATTACAAAAATATGGACGAACAGGAAGCTTGGTACAAAATGCCAAAAACTAGTGGAAAGTATGGGTCGCAGGTGCGAAGCTGTCATCAGAAACAAAGGCCACAGCACTAAATATTAACGGTAAAATATTTGTACATACCAAAAAATTTAACAAGTGCAATATTAAAACCATTTCTTCTTTTTTTTAAGATTGTGCCATTTATGTGTCCAGCTCATTTCAATGGGTTTTTTTTTTCATAATGATAATTTTTTATTTACATTATTGAATTTCAATTAAAGTTTATAGCAATATTACATGTGCATAATAAACATTTGGAAGAAACGAAAAATTATTGGTTGTTAATAGTATTTGCAATATAGTAGCTAAGAAAGAATTAATGGTAAAATGTGCCATTTATATGTCCATAGCTGTAATTTCAGTTAGAATTTCAATAAGAACACTTTTAATCTAAAATTCTAAAATATTTTTCAAAAATCGTAGATTTGCTGAATAAAAATTATCGGATTTTGCAGCGGTTTTTTAATTTGTTCCCACATTAATTTGCTGGCAATTTTGCATAATTCTAAAAACTAAAAATTTGAGATTTAGAATTATAGATTGCAAAAGTATCATATTTTTGAACATTTCTTGTTATACCCTACACCACTATGTGGTCATTATACCCTACACCACTATGTGGTCAGGGTATTATAAGTTGGTGCTGATGTTTGTAACACCAAAAAATATTGGTCCCAGATTTTGGTGAACATCGGTCCATTTTTAGACATAGTGCCCATATAAGGGTCCCCCCAAAATTATATTGTTTATACGTTGCAGGTCGCAAATATTAAGATATTTTGATGAAATTTGGTACACACCCCTATGTTGGCCCAAGGACGAAGCCTATTGATTTTGGTTAATATCGGTCCATGTTTAGACCTAGTGCCCATATAAGGGTCCCCCCAAAATTATTTATATTGTTTATACGCTGCAGGTCGCAAATATTAAGCTCTTTTGATGAAATTTGGTACACAGACCTATGTTGTCCCAAGGACGAAGCCTATTGGTTTTAGTTAACACCGGTCTATATTTAGAGCTAGTGCCCATATAAGGGCCCCCTCAAAATTGGCTTGGTTACACGCTGCAGGTCGCAAATATTAAGACATTTTAATGAAATTTGGTTCGCTGACTCACATGGTCGCGAGAACAAAGCCGATAGATTCTAGATAGGATCGCTCCATATTTGGACCTATCGCCCATATGGGCTATATTTACGATTTTATCTTCTCTTATTATTTTATAGAAAATTTTGACATAAGTCCCATTTTAACCCATACGAATTTCGGATACAAACATTAATTGGCTTTTAACCAGACTAGTGTAGGGTATTGGCCGACTTTAACCTTTTTACTCGTTGTATTTCGTATTTAAAAAAATCGTCATTTGAATCGTCAAATCGGCATTTGGCTATTTTTGATAGTAAAAATCGTCAAAATGACGATAAACGCTGACAACGCTGCTTGAAAGCAAAACCTTGATCATGTAACCTCAGTGTTACCCGGAGTCTTCAAATGCAATAAATTATATGATATGAAATGTCAAAACCATTGCAGCGAAACGTCAAAATGATATCAATTGCAGTGTGGTGGAGAACACTTGACCATTTCATGGATAAGAAATATCATAATTTTTCTTCGAAAAACACCAAATTTTATGAAACATTAATGTTTACCGACAAATAATAAAAAACTAAACACTTTTCCATTCCTTTTTACCAAATTTTTTGTTGTTTTTCTATTACAAAAATAAAATGAAAACTAAAAGTGACATTTGATCTCTGGCATCATTGCAAGATCCGATGGCATGTCAGCGATATCGTGATATTGCAATAAAATTGAAATTGAGTGTCTTCACCCGGTGTCTTCAAATGCAATAAATTATATGATATGAAATGTCAAAACCATGGCAGCGAAACGTCAAAATGATATCAATTGCAGAGTGGTGGAGAACACTTGACCATTTCATGGATAAGAAATATCACAGATTTTTCTTCGAAAAACACCAAATTTTATGAAATATTAATGTTTACCGAAAAATAATAAAAAACTAAACACTTTTCCATTCCTTTTTACCAATTTTTTTGTTGTTTTTCTATTACAAAATTAAAATAAAAACTAAAAGTGACATTTGATCTCTGGCATCATTGCAAGATCCGATGACATGTCAGCGATACCATGATATTGCAATAAAATTGAAATTGAGTGTCTTCACTTGAGATGAGAGCATTTTGACAATTGCTTGCTATCATTTTATTGCATGTCAAGACACTAGGTCACTTGAGATGAGAGCATTTTGACAATTGCTTGCTATCATTTTATTGCATGTCAAGACACTAGGTTAACGAACAAAATCTGGCTTTATTTGCAATAGAGTGGGTCGATTTAGCAATCGATATTGGCTCATGTGAATAAAAATAGCTATTTCTGAAGCGGAGAATACACGAAGGAACATTGAGTAGGGTACAAAAAATACCAAAAAATTTTGTAAACACGAATTTCACGATGTCAACACGCACAAACACACAAATTCACAAAAAAATGGTAATTTTTCACGAATGTTCCCTCGTGTATTCTCCGCTAAACAGGGAGAAATACAGGGTTTTTTAAGCTATTCGGCCTTATTACGAGTGTCGTAGTCGTAGTCGAAACTAAGTCGAATTTGCAGAAAATTCGCTAAAAACGCAAATTTTGAATAATTTTTCAATTGGATTTACCATATATAGCACTCAGATTTAAAAAAAACCAGCATCAGAGTTTGAATTCTTTATAATTTCCATTATATACAAAATCATTTTACATGGAGTCGAAAATTTCGACTACAAATTCGTCACTCATAATCAGGCCGATTACTTCACAAATCTAGTCTGCTTGGGAGTAGACTAGAAATTTAATTTTTTAATTTTCGTTTACATTTCATGCTATTCTACCAGTCAATTGGTAAATTTGGAGTTAAAAGCCATTCCTAAGCCTAAAGTAATTACTTCGAAGTAATTGCTAAGTTTTATTCAGATAACCCATTGTACCATCGATTTTTTGATAGATTTTGGAATGAGGAAAAAAAAGTTCCACTACGGCATATCAAAAAAATCATTTTCGAGGCGCCCAAATTTCAATTTTTTTACTTTTTCTCAACTTTTATTTTTAAGGTTTTTTAGTAGGTAATATATGACCATTCGTACTGATTTCATCAGTACATGTACTGATTTTTGGTCACGTGTACTGATGAAAAAGTCGTGTACTGATTTGTACCGATTTTTTAAAATTTGTACTGATTGTACTGATTTTTGGCATTTAAAAAAATATTACATTTTTTTAGTAAAAAAAAGCCAAAATGCAAGTACAATGTAGTATTTTTATAGGATAAATTTTTGTGAATGTGAGAGGATTCTCTACAAGAAAGCATTCAAAATGATTTTTCTACATGTAAATTTCTTAATCTAACATGTAGTGTAATACACAGAGAAGATTCGTGGTGACAACCGAATTTATGAAATAGTTCCATTGCGATAATAGAAAATCAGTTGATTTGACTGTGATAAAAATATTTTAATTATCCGGCTGTCAGAGCGGTTGTCAAAATGATTCTGTCTTCTGAGTGTAGGAGACGACATCAAAAGCTGAAGATTTTTCTGTACAAAAATCCTTAAAATCCGAAGAAATATAAGTGAGTATTTCCATGGAAAAATGTTCGAATATGTGCTATTTTCAATAGAAAAAAGTACACAAAACCGGCGGTATGAACTAAATCCCCAATGAATTAAGTCCCCAAAACGGAAATGAATTAAATACCCAAAATTGGGGGTTTATTTCATTATGAAATAAACCCCTAATTTCAAAAATGAAATAAACCCCCAATTAAATGAAAGAAATCCCCAAAACGAAAATGAAATAACTCCCCACATTTGTGGAATTAGGTCATAAAGAAATAATTCCCCATTTCTAAAATGAAATAAGTTCCCATATTTTTTATAAGGTTTTTATTTATCTATCTATTTAAACGAAGCAAGACAAACATATTATTAACTTATTCTCAATGGAGTGAGAAATAAAACCATATAGCTTTATTGCCAACACCCAAGTGCAATAACACCATAATCGTTTAGCAACCGAAGTGGGAATAACGCCATAAAATGTAATTCTTATAGTTACATATTGCCAAAAGAATGAGTTGCCATTGTCAAGTGTTGAAAAAATACGGTACAGGAGGTGGTAAGGGGGAGGGGGGGGGGGGGGGGTGTCGCGCGTCCGGCGGGCGCTCGCGACGGGCGCTCGCGGCGTGCGCGGCGGTCCCGCGACGCACGCGGCAGGTGCTCTCAATCTTCAATAATCTTAATTTTAGTGAAAATGAATTAACTACCCAAAAATAATTTTGGGGCTTTAGTTCGTTTCCAGTAATTGGGGATTTATTTCATTGCCAATTAGCTCCCCAAATTTGAGAATGAACTAAGTCCCCCATTATAATTTTTTTTGGATGATAATATTTTTTAAAATTTGTACTGATTTGAAGTCAGAAAAAAATGGTCACCCTAAGGTAATAAAAAAAAAAAAATCTGCTGATTTAATTTTTTTTTTTAATATTGGGTCATATTAATAAAAAATAGATATTACTAATAAGGGGAAATACAGGGTTTTTAAGCAATTACTTCACAAATATAGTCTGCTTGGGAGTAGACTAGAAATTTAATTTTTTTAATTTTCGTTTACATTTCATGCTATTCTAAAGCCAATTGGTAAATTTGGAGTTAAAAGCTATTCCTAAGCCCAAAGTAATTGGGCTCAGGAATGGCTTTTAACTCCAAATTTACCAATTGGCTGGTAGAATAGCATGAAATGTAAACGAAAATTAAAAAATTAAATTTCTAGTCTACTCCCAAGCAGACTAGATTTGTGAAATAATTGCTTAAAAAACCCTGTATTTCCCCCTATTAGTAATATCTATTTTTTATTCATATGAGCCATTACCTTTTCAAGGTGAAATTGTACGCTAAAAACGATGGCTATAACAGTTTTTCCAAAGAATTGTTTTTCTTGAGGTTTTGGACGAGTTTTAGTCGAAAAATCGATATTATTTTACGCGTTAATTTTTAAGGTTTTCTAAATTTGGTTTGTTAAAAAAAATTCGCCCATTTCAAATTTTTTAAATATATCCTATCCACGGTAAAATTGTACGCTTAAAACGATGGCGATACCAATTTTTCGAAAAAAAATGTTTTTTTGTGTTTTTAGACGAGTTTGCTACGAAATTTGGGCGCCTCGAAAATTACTTTTTTGATGTCGTAGTGGAACTTTTTTTTCCTTATGCCAAAAGCTATAGGAAAAAAACCAAACCATTTGGTTGACAACAAATTAGGTTGGCTGCATTATAATTTTTTTTTTGATGATATTTTTTAAAATTTGTACTGAATTGAAGTCAGAAAAAAATGGTCACCCTAAGTAAAAAAAAAATCGGCTGATTTAATTTTTTTTTTAATATTGGGTCATATGAATAAAAAATAGATATTACTAATAAGGGGAAATACAGGGTTTTTAAGCAATTACTTCACAAATCTAGTCTGCTTGGGAGTAGACTAGAAATTTAATTTTTTAATTTTCGTTTACATTTCATGCTATTCTACCAGCCAATTGGTGTTAAAATTCGAGTTAAAAGCTATTCCTAAGCCCAAAGTAATTATGTAATTCGAAGTAATTGCTAAGTTTTATTCATATGACCAATTACCTTTTCAAGGTGAAATTGTACGCTAAAAACGATGGCGATAACAGTTTTTCCAAAGAATTGTTTTTCTTGAGGTTTTGGACGAGTTTTAGTCGAAAAATCGATATTTTACGCGATAATTTTTAAGGTTTTCTAAATTTGGTTTGTTAAAAAAAATTCGCCCATTTCAAATTTTTTAAATATATCCTATCCAAGGTAAAATTGTACGCTTAAAACGATGGCGATATCAATTTTTCGAAAAAAAATTTTTTTTGTTTTTAGACGAGTTTGCTACGAAATTTGGGCGCCTCGAAAATTACTTTTTTGAACTTACGTAGTGGAACTTTTTTTTCCTTATGCCAAAAGCTATCGAAAAACCGATGGCACAATATCGACAAATTTTTGTCCTTACAAATCGGCCCACCTAATGTTATGTTTCGACCAAGATCAGAATTTTGTCCGAAGTTCGGCTTCGGTTTACTAAAATACTAACGGTGGGTCTCATACTGTAGGTTTAACTTAACTATAAACAAAACAAAATGTCAAAAAAATGTACACAAAACAACAAAATTTTTGGGTTAACTATTAACTAAAGTTTAAACCTGAAGTATGAGACCCACCTTAAGATACGAAAAAAATCAACAAATGAAACAACTCTGCATTTCTGCATACACTCGCCCTAACAAAAAAAAAAAGGAAAACTCCCAATTCAAACAGGAATCAAAAGAAAACCTAAAGATGGCAACACGGTTCCTCCAAGAATAAATCATCGCAAATTTGTACAGAAAATTACGTCATCGCGTCGTAAATATACGAAACTTTAGAAAAGATTGAGAATTTCAAACTAAAACAAACATAATAAATAAAATGAATATTTAAAAGAAAATCGATAATTACAGATTTTTTTATACAAAATTAACCGAAATTCCGGCATAGAATTCCCACACTTATACCAAAAGCATTATTTGCCATCTTCTCTTTCTTCCTTTCGACCATCTGTTTAGGTGTAAGAACGAAATAGTTACATATTTTTCTACGCACCGTACAGAAAGATTTTTCTTTCGCAAATTTTTTTTTTACTTTTACTACCGTCTTGTTAATTTTTTATGTTTTTCGTACTTACCCAGTTGCAATTTCCTATCAGCACAATTTAACTGGTTTTGGAAATTTTGTTTTTAATAATTCTCCAAAAGAAATACTGTTTTTCTTAAACGCAAATTGTATCTTTACCACAGACGTAAAATTCCTGCAAAAGACGTAATTGCGAGCACACCTTTTTGAACAAGAAACACACCACAGCCCACCAAAACACACAGAGATGCAAGTCGAGTGGCGCTGCAAAAACGCCGTTTTACAAAAAAAATTCGTCGTATTCGGAACAAATAATCCGGTACTCTTTACCGAATTTTGTAAAGTACAAGTATCAGAATTTCATGTAAAGTACCACAATTTCGGATTATTTTGCATGATTTGCTTGCAGAATTGCTTGAATCCAGCTCCGCTAACGTTCAAGCACGCGAACATGCAAATCAAACAAAAAAACAGGTAAATTTATTTAAAAGTACCGTTTATAATAAGTACCTCCAAAAATTTAAAACGTAAAAAACTTGCGACAGTTTATTTTTTTCCTCCATTTGTTGTGAATTGCTGATTATTAACCCGTAAGTCAAATAAATTTTACACTAGTTCTATTATTTATTTATTTATTTATTTATTTATTTATTTAATATTCATATAAACCAACTGAGCCCTTTAGGGCCAATGGTTCTAAAGGCACATCTACACGAGAGATGTGTTTTTTGCTCTATCTCTAGCAATTTTCTCTCTCGTGTAGATGTGCCTTAACAAGTAGTTATTTTTAGTATCACTTAAAATATAATATTCAAAAAAAAAGTAATTAAATCTGTATATAAGAGCATTATAGCATTTTATTACAGGGGTATGGCATCACCAAAAAATAAGTTATAACCAGGGCAAGTTTAAAATGGCACAAAAAAAGTTGAAATTTGGCAGGC
The DNA here is from genome assembly GCA_949987735.1 of Leucophora obtusa. Classification (NCBI taxonomy): domain Eukaryota; kingdom Metazoa; phylum Arthropoda; class Insecta; order Diptera; family Anthomyiidae; genus Leucophora; species Leucophora obtusa. Next base: position 31,917,146 of record OX465299.1, on the reverse strand, counting down.
AAAATTGCACAAAAAATAGTAAAATTGGCACAAAACCGCAAAAATGGCACACTTATTTCAAAAATTTTAAAGTATAATAGTTGATTTGAGTGTTTTTCTGAATGTTTTAAACAAAAATGCATTAATGAAGGAATTTACCGCTGAAGTGCTAAAGTGCATTCGCCGTATATTAGTATGATTAAAAAAAAAATCAAGGATTTTATTAAATATCTAAAAAAAATCGATTTTTTTGTAAATTTTTTCCAAAAATTACTCACAAAAATTTTGTTTTACTGAATTTTATAGCGTTTTTTAATGAGAGGTCTAAAAAAATAGACGAAATGGCTTTTTTGGCAAGGATTTGTAAAAATAGCATTTTTACAAAATAAATGAAAAAATGGCAAAAAATGCAATTAATGGCAAATGCCACAAAAACTTGCCCTGGTTATGACAAAATCGTTATCACTAGATGGCACTTTGTTTAAAAAATTGTCAATTTTCTTTTTTTTTATTTAAATTTAAATAATAACAAACAACAAAGAAAAAAAACAAACGTTTATATCAAATTTTATTATTTGAATATCTTCTCGCATGTTTTTTCGTTATTTTGAGCAGTTTTGAGTTTTTAAATATATATACTGATACTAAACTGATACTAAATAGTTGCTCAGCTAACACTAAATTACATCGCCCTCTACCGGTGAGTAGTGTAAGTTTTGATTTCCAATCTATAATTAATTGTCTCGGTTTTATTACTTATGAAACATAAAAGTAACAACAATATGCCAAAAACGAGTAAAAAAGTTGAAGTCGGGCATGCCGACTATACAATACCCTACACCAGTCTGGTTAAATGCCAATTAATGTTTGGATCCGAAATTCGAATGGGTTAAAATGGGACTTGTGTCAAAATTTTCTATAAAATTATAAAAGAAGAGAAAATCGTAAATATATATATGGGCGGTAGGTACAAATATGGACCGATTCTATCTAGAATCTATAGACTTTATTCTTGGAACCATGTGAGTCAGTGAACCAAATTTGATTGAAATATATTCGTATTTGCGACTTGCAACGTGCAAAAAGCCGGTTGAATTTAAATTAATTAAGACGACTTTTGCTGTCGTCGGTCGACAATCGACCCAGATGTTATTAATCTCTGAATTAGCGATTAATCACAACTGTGTCGACTGTCGACAGAAAAAGTCGACAGCGACAATCGACCAGAGCTTTGAAGAATTAATTCCTTTTTGAATGAATTCACTACCAATCGAATTCAATTTTCTCTGGAATTGAATGAATTCCTTTTCTTAAGTAATTCACTGAAATCATTCAACTGAATGCGTTCATCAAACAACAAATTCAAAGAGTTAATTCAATTGCAATAGTTCTTTTTATTAAATCAAATGAATTAATTCACCGGTGAACGCGTTCAATTTTATAAATCGAACGGAAAAAAAGTTAATTAATTCCTTACTGAATTAATTCACCACTGAATTCATTCAATTTCATTTTCATTCAGTGAATTTAAAAAAAATAAAATTACATTCAGTGAATTAAAAAAAAATAATAAGTTCACTGAACTGAAAAAAAATAAAATAAGTTCACTGAATTAAAAAAAAATAAAATAAGTTCACTGAATTCAAAGCCTGTTTTCTGCCGTTCAGTAGAAGAAAACAATAATGTACAAATAAAAGTTTTAAATAAGCAATTTTACAGCGTGTGCTAGTAACAAATTAAAAACCGGATGCTGTTTATCAACCTACATGATTCAAAAATAAAGCCCTTTACTATTAAAAACAAAAACTATACAGATATAGATAAATTAGGAAAAAAAAATATAACTATTAATTTTTCAAACTAGTTATATAGTTATATTTTTTTCCAAATTTATCTATATCTGTAAAGTTTTTATTTTTAATAGTAAAAGGCTTTATTTTTGAATCAGCATCCGGTTTCTAATTTTTTACTAGCACACGCTGTAAAATTGCTTATTTAAAACTTTTATTTGTACATTATTGTTTTCTTCTACTGAACGGCAGAAAACAGGCTTTGAATTCAGTGATCTTATTTTATTTTTTTTTAATTCAGTGAACTTATTTTATTTTTTTTTTCAATTCAGTGAACTTATTATTTTTTTTTTTTTAATACACTGAATGTAATTTTCTTTTTTTTAATTCACTGAGTGAAAATGAAATTGAATGAATTCAGTGGTGAATTAATTCAGTAAGGAATTAATTCACTTTTTTCCGTTCGATTTATAAAATTGAACGCGTTCACCGGTGAATTAATTCATTTGATTTAATAAAAAGAACTAATGCAATTGAATTAATTCGTAACAAAATAAATCGAACGAAAGCAAATATGAATTAATTCCATTCAATATATGGTGCTTAGTGAATTAATTCATCGAATTTTTAATTCAGAATTGAAAAATTGAATTAAGGAATTAATTCTTCAAAGCTCTGCAATCGACCGTCGACTTTTGTTGACGTTTAGAAAAAAAGGAAAGCAAAGCAAGAATATGATTGTATTTGTTTCGCCACAATTCTTCATCAATTCAATTGGTTTTGCATTAATTCTTGTTATTTTATATTTTATTGTATTTAATTTTTCTTTTTTGCGGTAAATTATGTATTTATGTTTTCAATTATATTTTTTCTGTTCAAAAAATAAATTTTTTGTAAACAAAGTATGAATTTTTGAAACTCTAATACGAATTTCTACAAATCTGTTCTAAAGGCAACCATTAATTAGTAAATATATGAAAATGTAATTCTCTTTGTCGACCCAGTTGTGATTAATCTCTGAAAGGCAATTGTCGCTGTCGACCCAGCTGGTATTATTCCATTGTTTCGAAAATTTTTTAACCTGAAGTTGGCTGCGAGACTCGATACTTTTGATACCAAATGTCACCAATGCCAGCCATCTTTTCTTCGCGTTTTCTTTTTTCTTCAATTTTTGTGAAAGCACGTTGAACTTGGCGGTGTTTCATAGACTGTGTCATTATAAAATAAAGTGACACATCTAGTGAGGTCCATTTTTAACCTTAAACTCTGAGGGATTCGAAAAAGTTTCATCTAAAAATATTTTAGTAAAATTTTGTAAGCATCAAAATGAAATTAACAGTGCATAATTCAAATTAATCTGAATTTTCAATAGTCGACCGAAATCTGAAATGTAAGTTTATTATAATTCATATAGTTTACAAATAAGTTGGCGTAATAATTATACTTTTGTTAAATTATTTTACCAAGTTCAACAGAAGACAAACGTTCCGCCAGATCAATAGCTAGTATAGTGGTTTAAGTGGTACTGATTTTGATATTTCCAAAAAAATGGTAAAAAAGTTTAAGCTACAAAAAAAAATTAATATTTTTCATGCAGTGGTATATAACTATGGTTTTTAGAGAATTATTTTAAACTGTGGAACACTCTTTGCTGCTAAATAAATTGCCTTTGTTACCAAATTGCTACTAGTTTAATATTTTTTAGAGCTATGTAGTCTAAAGATTCGCAACATTAATTCGAACATTTTTACATTGTGAAGGGATTAAAGATTTAATTTACGTTTTTTTTTTACAAAGAATACCAAAATAGATTAATGTTTATCTTGTGACGCAGGGACTAGATTGCTCTGCAAGTTCTCGGCAGTACCTAAAAATATATACATATATTTTTAAGGAACAAGTAGGTTGACCAAAATGGTTCCAAAATTGATAAAAAAAGTGTGCGTCGACTAAAGTGCAATCAGCCCTAATATATACATCGAGCTTAGAGTCGCTAATCTGAAGAACACAGTTCACTGTCCACTTCTTTTAGTGCTATAAACATTCCGCTCGTAAAAAAAGTTTAAACTTTTGCCCAAGCAATACCCAAATATTTCTATAAAATAGATTTGCGGAGCATATTTTTGTAAAAGTTACATTTTTAAGTTAACTAACAAGAAAGCTATATTAATGAGTTCTCTCTGATTTTAATAGAATTTGGATATATAGTAAGGAAAAAAAAATAACTTCACGTTTAAACGTTAAAAATTGCGGATAAAACTTAAATTTTGATACCCATTTCGCCAATGTCGTAGACCCATGGTTGTCAAGGGGGGGCCAAGGGAAATTATTTCCAAATGCCAACCTCACCCACAGTCCACCTTGGACATGGTATCCCCTGTTAACGCTGACGAGGCTCTGACGACCGAGTATGGGCGGTATAACCCGGTTCCCACGGCAATCGGACTATGTGCCGGAACGATTCGGATGTATTCGAATCTTCGAATTTATCCGAGCAAGGATTGCCACTCCGGCTTTAAATGAAAATTATTAACTACAAATTCTCATTTTATAGCCGTTACAACAACAACAACCCACGGTTGTCGCTTTTCTGAAATCTATAAATCAGGCCATGTTTTACTTCATTGTTCATCGTCGGCTTATTATTGGTTTGACCTACTGACCATTTTTTGAAAAAATTGAAATGAATGGATTACATATAAATATCCTTTTTAATTCCGAAATCCGTTTCTCGATAATCTGCATCGTTTTTCTCGATAAGTTTTTTGCGTATGAGTCAAACCAATAAGCCGACAACATGCCGGTAATGTTTCATAACAGTTCGATATTCTTTAAATTTACAACTGAAGTTCTCGTAATAACAAAGCAATATATTCAAAAAATCTTACACATTTTTCAAACAAAAATATTTTAGTGTAAACATGAATCATTAATGCCCAATTTTATTTTCTTACTCCTATTCCCTGCAAACATTACAATACGAAAATATTTCACAATCGTATCACCTGGAAGAAAAACTTTATTGCGGCAATATTCGTATTCTTATTGCGGAATATCTCTCTTTCGGGAGTAAATGTCCTCTCTATAGCTATACCCCCAAGCAATACGAAAGCGATACTTCTGAATGATAAATCGGCGATATCGCTAGGTAATCGTATATCGCTAATTTATTTCCTACACACAGAACAAAAACAGGGGGAACTTTATCTAAGTGCTATGTAATTATACAACCGTGTAGAATATAAAAAGGTGATATCGCTAATACATAATCGATTGACAAAAACATTATCTTGTTGCCATCATACCCGGTTTTTTCCGTGCACTTAGTCTTAATTTTTCAACGATTTTGTTTCCCATATTTCTTATAATTGTTTTTTGTATTATTTTTTCCAACATTTTCAAAAATTGTAAACGAATTGTGTTTATCTTCCAGATAATAAAAAGGTGATATTACCGCAATATTATCATAAAAAATTATGACAAAAAACACAATTTTGGAATTGGTTTTTCCAAATATCTCCAAAATATCTTCCAAATGATAAAAGGAAGACAATTTCAAAATACTACTTGAAATCATTATACCCAGAAAAAAGGAGGCACCAACAATAGACTTTGTAAAATTGGCCGAACTTCCCACATTACAAATCGAAATACTTTAATATTCGAATAAAATGCAAAATTTTGATTGTTTTTAATAACAAAATAAAGAAAAGTTAACAATATTTAGTTAATTACAAGTAGAAAAAACGTGACAGATTTGTTTAAATCCAGAGATATTAAATATTTATAAATATTTCAAGATTGCAAAAACTGAAAATGTTATATTTTTCGCCGGTAAAATAAAAAGTTAAATTTGTGCAAAAATTTAAGAGCTATGTATAACTGTAAGTCCAAAGCCGAGTACTTTGTCGGACACTAATTTATTTGTTTCTCATCTATAAATTATCCAAATGTCATTAAGATCGGGTAGAAATCATCCGGATAACTTTCTTGTAGGTGTTTTCAATAAGGTTTGTATTTTGTAATAATATACTGGCATGTGATGAAAATCGATCGGTTACAAATTGTTCGTTTTTTAAATTTAAATCCTGAATATTTCGTATTTTTAATTTAAAAGCGATAAGACGTAAATCGATATACCTGATACTACTAAATTTGCGTTTACCTTTCCATCGAAATCTCGAGATTTAGATATACACCACTCGGAAGAAAAGCTTATAAACATTAACCCCTAAATTCATAAACGCTTTGTATGTTTATTGAATAAAATTTGTATGAAAATGACGTTTTGTAAACCTGGTATAACTTTACAAAGCATTTGTGAATTGAGGGGTAAATTTTTAGAAAACCTAGTGTCTTCAAATGCAATGAAATGTGCAAAGAAATTTGAAAATAACACACAAAGCAACAACAAAATTATTTTCGTTGTTGTTGTTTTGTGTGTTATTTTCAAATTTCTTTGCACATTTCATTACATTTGAAGACACTAGGTTAGAGAATAGCTGCATTTACACTCGAGATTTCGATATACACCACTCTCAAAAAGCAATGAAGAAAAGCTAATAAACATTAAATTTTTAGAAAATGTGTGTAATAGAGCTAACAATAGCTGTGTTCGGGTACTCAACATTGGGATACCGCGGGATCCCAATTTTACCAAAAAGCGTTTTCTTACTACACAATTGGGTAAATGAGAGCTGTCATGAGAGAGTAATATTCTTGTTCTTCTTGCACGAGAAAGCCCAGACTTTTTTCGTGTAAATTTGGGTAAATTGTTTTAATTAGCTGTTATATAATCAGTTGGGTGCAACTAGTTTAATTGAACTCTTCACTGATTTGAACCAAAGTCCTAGTACACAACTAATACCTCTTTTAGTTCAATCAATCATTTCATTCATTCAGAAAATATGTTTATCATTTACAAAAATTAGTATAATAGTTGCAAAAGCCTATCGGTGATTTTACAACTCTATAAAAATACCGACAATTTTGTGAAGACGCTTGTTTAAATATGTTAAAGAGTTAAATATGTAAATAAATCGAAGCTTTTGTTTAATATTAAAATCTTTTCCAAATTTAATAAACTATGTATTCCTTTTTCTAAATAGAAATGCTAAAAAGGAAATTTTTTATTAAATTTTTGATTTAAAAAGGGGTTTAACTAGAAAAGCTATCTAGATTTTTACAACAAATTGAACAAGAACTAGAAAGAGCGCTCACCAACATTGACATTTGTTTTTCGGGCTTCAAATGTGGTTTTTCGCGTTCGTTTACTTTTGTGCATTTTTGTTATTTCGGGAGAGTATTTCTTGTTAACTCTCATTTTACCGAACTTTACCCAAAAAGTAAAGAAACAGAGCTAATGTGTTCTTTATTCAAAATTTAACATTGATTTTTCAAAGTGGTGAAGAGCAAAATCTCGGGATTTCGATGCAAGTGTAAACGCAACCTAAAGCGGTTAATAACAATTTCAACCCTCTGTCTTTTCTATTCGTGGTTTTTTGATTTTTAACGAAATCGATTAAAATTAAAATCGATCGTTTTCCATCACATGCAGATAAATTCCTTTTGAAAAAATCTGAAATACAGGGTGTCCCAAAAGTACCTAATGGGTTTGAATTCCTTTTTTTTATTATATATATTTTTTTTTTTCAGTATTTAGAAGACTTGAATTTAAAATGGAACAGTCCACAATTGATCAACGTGCACAAATCGTTCAACTGGATTATATATTAATTTATGAAAATGGTTTTAACTTCTATTGCAACTTATGTAAAGGTAATTATAATTAACAAATTAATTTTTTGTTTTTACTTTTGGCACTGATGAACTAGTTTTTTATATTTTCTGACATCTCTTATGAAAAATTATTGATTTTATATAAACTTTTTAACTGATGATAAACACTAAGCAGCCAATTTACAATATTTAACATTTAATTTAACAATACTAATTTAAACTTTTTTATTACAGAATTGATAACCATAACCAGACTTCTTACCTTTTCACATGTTTAATGAGGTCTTAAAGAAAAATTGCTCGAGTAATATTTACTATAAGGTAATTATTACTATGTTGTATTTAACGATATATCGATAATCACTAGTAAACAACTTAATTAGAACTTTTTATCTCGAGTTGTAAAAATATTCTCAGTTAAGATGTTTTAATTTATGAATATCGATATTGATTATGGCACTGATGATTAGTTTATAATATTTTCTGACATCTCTTATGAAAAATCTTTGATTTTAAATAAACTTGTTCTGATAATTCCAAATGAAAGAAATTGTTTTCGCATTTCGGACAGTTATTTATAAACTCATTATTTTTTATAATTTCAGCAACAGTATGACCTTTGGGACGGTAAGGTGTGTCCCTTTGAAGCAAGTTACCAAAAATAATGTTTTAATTAAAGGTAATTATTACTTTGTTGTATTTAACGACATATCGATAATCACTAGTAAACAACTTAATTGGAACTTTTTTTTAACTTTTTATCTCAAGTTGTAAAAATATTCTCAGTTAAGATGTTTTAATTTATGACTATCGATATTGATTATGGAACTGATGATTAGTTTATAATATTTTCTGACATCTCTTATGAAAAATCTTTGATTTTAAATAAACTGGTTCTGATAATTCCAAATGAAAGAAATTGTTTTCGCAATTCTGACAGTTATTTATAAAATCATTATTTTTTTATAATTTCAGCAACAATATGACTTTTGGGACGGTAAGGTGTGTTCCTTTGAAACAAGTTACCAAAAATAATGTTTTAATTAAAGGTAATTATTTTGTTCATTTCTACCCATCTCCCAAAATCAAAGAAAATCGTACGTTAGTGTACTACTTTGCGAGCTTTGAGTCGCTGTCTTGTAGATTTTTCCACTACTTCATAGTGCTAGAAAAAACTCGTAGATTAAATTCATTTCGTCCAAGCAATACCCAAATTGGTGTTTCCAAAATTTGCGGGGCATATGTATTTGCGAAATAGACATTCTTTAATCATAAGCCTAAAGGGCTTGACAGCCGATCAAAATATTAATAAGATGTTCTTAAAAATCAACAAATACAAAAAATGCATTCGATTGATTTTATAAAGATCCTAAATACTGTTTTCATAAAAATATACAGACAATTTTTTTTACTAATATTCTTTTTTTTAGATTTTGTGAATATGCATGTACATCTGATTTTAACATGATAAAGGGTTACTCTAAACTGTTTTTTCAAAGGTAATATATTAGAAAAAAAATATATACATATATATATTTTTATAAAATGTAATCCGATGATGATCACTTAAACCATTCACAGACACCAATAACAAGATTAAAACTCTGACAAACTGTTTCAATATTCTTTTGAAATAAGGGAGTCTTGTTTTAATCAGTTATGGACAATGGTTAGATATTGGCACTGAGCTTCATAATACATAATTATAGTGCAATTTAACCAAAACAAGATCTAATAAATTTTATTTATATTTTCAGAAAATTGAAAATACAAGAGATCAACAATTCCGATAAAAACTTGCCATATATTTTGCTGTTTCCTTCTAGATGGATATTATAGAAATTTCAATCCACATGAAGTTAGCGACACCGACAACTTTTATATTATTTTTTAAAATTCAGATTGTTTTAATTGAGACTTAATAAAACACGATAATACAAAATTTATTTACATTTTTCTTTTTATTAAAAATCATTTTTTACTAAATTCGCCCTTTCTCTTAAAGCAATTTCTTTATCTTGAATAGCAATCATTTTTTCGCCTTTCGATTTTTTACCAATACCCAATTTGGGTAAACCCCTATTTAAGCCCTCTAGTAAAACACACGCCTTGCAAGGTTGCTGTGAGGAAACAAAACCACAGCGTTCACATATGCCTCGTACTGGTTTTTTTATCGTATCTTTAAAGCGCAGTTGTTCACCGGAGTGTATTATATCCATTATCACTGAAGGTCTTACTTTTTCCAAATCCTTAAGAAACGCTCGGGCATGACCTCTATAGGCATTTGGTGCAAATACACATTCAGTTGAAAAATACACTAATTTTTTATAATGAGCATACATGACAATTTCCTTTTCATATGTGTATTTGAGTGGCTTTACTCTTGGTATAGAATCTTCACTACCACCTGTCTTTATATCCGTGCATCGACGCAAACGTGCAGTATCACCTCTTAAAATATTCATTAATACCGTCTCTGCAATATCATCAGCATTATGTCCTGTAGCTATACTATCAACTTCTAATAATTTAGCACCTCTGTCCAAAGCCTGCCTACGAAATACACCACAAAATGTACAATTATTTGAGCGCCCTATTTGGGCGACTATACGGTCCATAGTCCAGCCATAAAGTTCTTCATAGGAAAGGATTTTTAAGGGTATTTGATAATCATCACGATTTTGTTTAACCGTTTCCAAACTATCATCTCGATAACCGGTTATACCTTCGTCAATGGATAGCAGTACAAGTTCCAGGCCATAATCGTGTCGTTCATTAAGTTGTTTGAGACTGAAAAAGTTTTTAATTAAAAAAAATGATTTTTTAGACGAACTGAATTTGCACTGTGAGAATGACCCATAGCATGAATGACCTTTTATTTTAAGGCCCTTTTTATATATGGGAACTCATCCTGACATCATTTCAACAAGAATCTTCACCTATTTCCACTTTCACAAAATTTAATTTATGTACTTACACATGAGCCAACACAGTGGAATCTTTACCACCACTAGCGGCAACAGCTACTTTTTCCCCACGTCTAAACAAATTACTAGAGGTAATGGTGTGATGGATTTCCGCTTCAAAAGCAGCAAAGAAACATTCCTTGCACAAAGCGTCTGCCGTTTTGGGACGCTAAAACAAACTAAAGTTAATTTTATTTAAACAGCTTAATTACAGAGAAAACTACCTTTAATACAGCTTTATTACCACAATTTGATTTGCAATTTATGGGCATTTTATTAAAAAAAAAAAAAACAAAGCAGAAAGGCAAACACGTTATATTTACAAATAAACTATTCCTCAATGGTGCTAAACTATCGTTTTCCGCTAATCTAGCGCTTTTTGATTGCTAAAAGCGGAAAGTTCACATCTTTTTGAAAGGTTGCGTTTACATTGCATTGAAATCTCGAGATTCGATATCAACCTCTATGAAAAAAACATGAAGAAAAGCTTGTAGATGTCAAATTTTTATAGCATGTAATTATTACCTAGTGTCTTCAAATGCAATGAAATGTGCAAAAAAATTTGAAAATAATACACAAAACAACAGCAACGAAAATAATTTTGTTGTTAAGCGGCTCATACATTAAGGAACATTCGTGAAAAAATGGCCATTTTTTGTGAATGTGGGTGTGTGTGCGTGTTGACATCGTGCAATTCGTGTTTACAAAATTTTTTGATATTTTTGTTCCCTACTCGTTAGTCATACGTAAACCTTAAGCGGAGAATACACCAGGGAACATTCGTGAAAAAATTTCCATTTTTTTGTGAATGGGTGTGTGTTTTTGTATGTGTGTGTGTGCGTGCTGAGATCGTGCAATTCGTGTTTACAAAATTTTTTGTTCCCTAATCAATGTTCCTTCGTGTATTCTCCGCTTAACGTGACGAATCAGCTGATTCAATCCATTTTATAGAAATTACACGGAAGCACTTATCCTACGTAGACCAAACGAGTCGTGAAAAAATTGCCATTTTTTACGAATGTGCATTTGTGTATGTTAATGTGTCATGTTGACATTCGTACAATACAATACGTGTTATCAAAATTTTTTAATATATTTTGTTCTCTACTCAATGTTCCTGCATGTATTCTCCGCTTTAAACTGGTGGTAGTGATTCGCTTTTCAAAAGTCATTCAGCGCTTTTGATACAAACAGAATTGCCAACAGTAGCATAAGTTGCCCGCCTTTTTTATTTTTTTGTCTTTTTATTCTTAACCCTTAAATGCATGATCTCTACAATTTTAACCATTTTTTTTATATGATTTCTAAAGGCGTGTACATTTCAAGAAAAATATCAAAAAAAAATTGATTTAAAAAAAAGTTGATTTTTATTGAAAAATATGGTTTTTTGCCAAATAGCCAAATTGTGATTATTTTAACGTGTATGAAAAAAAAAAGAAACAAAAAAAAATTATGAAATATGAATTATACATTTATTGTTGCCAAAATTAATTTTATTGCGAGAATACCACTTTAAATATTTAAACAAACATTTATGAATATTACACTTTTTGTAAAAAAACGCGTGTTTTAGATTTATCACAAACATACGAAACAAAACCAAGATTTTTCCTATAACTGTTTAAAAAATCTGAGCTATAGTTTATAAGAGTACTTTGTGCAGAAAGGGCCCCAATGCCCAAAAATGGAGTTTTATACATCAATTGGGTTTTTTTTATTAAGAAACTGGTATGTTGCCAAATGGCTACACCATGCATTTAAAAGTTAAAGTAACTAAATATATAAATATTTTAAATAAAAGCTGAACATATATTTTTTTATACATTAAATGTTGCTTAATTTTTTTTGGCACTTTTAAAGCTTTTTTGGCTTTATTGAGGCACCAAACGAAAATTTTCAAATACCATCACTGCTATGTGGTGATTCCTCTATTTATAATTCACCTTGCGATGATAACAAATTATTTTTTATGCACTTACAAAACAGCTGATTTTCAATTTTGTTATGATATGCTGTTTTACTTTCTCTCAATTTCCTTTTTCGTATAAAATCCAGCAGAGATCCAAGTCGTGTGGCTCAAAGTCGATTCGCCGCAGCCCCCGACTTATCTTTAAGAATTCGAGCAGCCTCTGATGTGAGCGACTTATTTCCGCTTATATTTGTTATCTTGTAGTCCTAGCTAAGCAGATATTTTTTTGTAATTTTCCAATTATCACTTTGAATTTTATTTTAAAAAACTTATTTTTGCTTGATGAACGTTAATCCGAAACCCTACAGCCGCCGATCATTTTTTCTTATGCGGCCTATAGACTTACTTGCACAATAATGAGTTTGTGCAGGTCAGTTGAACAGTGTGTGGCCTGGTTTGTGTACTTGTACAAGGATATTTTTAGACTTGAGTAAAAATCAAAACGATTTTGATTTTTACGCAATATTTTAGAACTTGTGCAAGTCATTTGCGAGGTGTATGCTGAAATTAGCACAGTTCAGCAGTAATTTTTGAAGAGTGAACATCATAAATACGGATAAAAAAATTAAAAGTATCAATAAACGTAAAGTAAAAAATGTTAATATAAATTTATTGTCATCACCAACGAATTTCTGCTATTTTAGCCTCCGCAAAGTGTAAAATAAAGCTTTTAAGGACTAATATTTCCTCATAGCAATAACAATCCGCTACATGTTTCTGCTGCTATGTGTAAATTAAAATGAATATTGCACAGTTTACTTGAGTGGTGTGTGGCGAGTAAGGTGACTTGAACAAACTCGTTATTGTGCAAGTGACTTGTATAGTCTATTTGCCGCATTAGCTGCTGCTGGCTATTTTGCGTTGACTTGTATTTTTCAATTACAGAGTTGTTAGTTGTTTCTTTATTTTCTTTATTTTATCCCTCGGCCCTGGAGGATTTATCGGATAAAATAAATGAAATAATTTTCGATACAACACTGTACCATAGGGTTGGCAAAAGATCAGTTAACCCACTTATATTTTGAAGCGTTGATGCGACGTTGATGCGTTGAACGGCTAGTATCGGCTTATTTTTGCTTGCTTGTCGAACCATTTAAAATTGAATTTAAAAAGTTCTTTGGATTTCAATTTGAAAGACAATTCGAAATTCGTATTTAAATTCATAAAAAATAGTTTTTCTCGGTCGAATAAAAAAAATAGCGTTTTCAGCTTTTAAGGTGAGTTTAAAAAGACGGAGTACTCCAATCTGTAGCAAATTTATTTTATTTCTCTTTTATACTAATACATTTTTATATTTTGCTATCTCCACTCCAAATCTGTACTCTAGAGTCAAACAAGTTTGACTCTAGAGTACAGATTTTTTCTACTCTAGAGTTAACATTGGTCTGTTAACTGTTTTACATGACAAATATACCTTAAAAAATACATCACTAATTTACTCACATCCCTAATTGCCAATAAATTAGTAAACAAAAAATTTAAAAAAGCAAAAATAAATACAAATTCTTTTTCATTTTGAAAATAAATAAAATAAAAAAGTATTTAAAATTGCAAACAGTGGAAACTGAGTGAGAAAATTCCCAAAAACTGGGCAAGTACTGAAATGTCAAATATTTTTTTGAAGTAACTCTACTCTGCATTGTGAACAGTTAACATTTGAATCTGTGCTGAAGAGCAGAGCCACTCCACCATTGTGAAAGCACCTTTAATGTTTCTTTTAATTAAAAATAAATTTTTGGTTTTCTTTTAGTTTTTTAAAGTTATTAAAATGTATTATTTATTCACTTTTTATAACATCATTCACTTTTATAAACAGCGCCAACAGGTTGAAAATTTATATATTTTTAACTTAACTTAAATATTTTTCTGAAAATATGGGAGAAAAATTTAATTTCAATTTAGATTTCGCTGAAATCCAAATTTTTATTAGATTTCCGTCGTAATATACTTTTAACTCGATAATAATGTAAATTCACTATATGCCTATATAGTATATAGACATACATATTTTATTATTTTCAAATTATTGCTTTGAATTTTTAAACTTCTTTTTGCACATACTTTTAAAAACCTGCAAGTACTTTTGCTTTCTCAAATTGAATTTGCCGATAAATGCCAAATTCATTAAGGCACATTTACACGCTAGAAGAAACTGCTAGAGATAGAGCAAAAACCATCTCTAAATAGCTTCATTTATTCATAATAGAGTTAATTGGATGTGTTTTTTGCTCTATCTCTAGCAGTTTTCTCTCTCGTGTAGATTTTCCCTTAGAAAATCTGAAAGTTGTGAGCGTAAAACTAAAAAGGCTAATTTTGAAGATCATTTTAAGGTGTGAATTATTCTTAAATTTCTACAGCGAAAATATACTTTTTAACGCTATAAGCAAACTGAAATAATCTTTTTAAAACTAATTAATAATTTACTAAATACACCGTCCGCCTATTAATATATCAGCAGACTGTTAAACGACGCCGATAATTTTTTGCATAGCCGCCGCCGCCGACTATTTTCTGTCAGCATGTATCTCTGCAACAACTTTATATTTTATATATATTATTCTATTTTTTTTAAAAGAAACAAAGAAAGAAAATATTTATTGAAAAGACACCCCACAAAAATAATGTAGTTGCTGATCAGCATTTTTTTATTTTCAAATGTCAGTTGAAATATCCCTCAATTTACAATTTACGATATTTTGTATAAAGAAATAGATTATTCTGCTCAAAACGTAAAAACAAATTTTTTGAAACCGATTCCATACCAGAAAGATATCGTTATTAAGGAAAAATATTTTTGAATACCGGTATTTTAGAAGAGTTTCGGTATTCTTATTGTTTTTGTTAGTCTACCAACTATATATGGCCCTAAGGGCTCAGTTGGTTTATTTGAATAATAAATAAATAATTTGAAAGGATTTTCAGAAAACGTTGTTGTGAAGGTATGGCCAATTTACACTACAACAAAAAACTAGTACTTTTTAAAAATTCTTAGTTTTTGGATTCAAAATTTGAGTTCGACAAGTAAATACAAGTAGTTTTCAAAAATTACTAGTTTTTGGTTAATATTGAATTCACATTGTCAAAATGTTCACTGGATTTCAATTTGAAATTTCTATTCTTTCTATTAAAAAATTTGACAGCTAAAGGGGATTTCGTTCGGCAAAGAACAATTTTTTTTTGTGAACAAACTAACCTTAAAAAAACCAAAATTAAAAATTTTCCTATACCTCATTTATACTTTATTTAATGGCGGAGCACAAAAATGTTATATATATATATGGTATTTATAAAGCGGCCTATAGACGATCAATCATGCTGTGCGATATGTACAACATTTGATCATATAATGCCTTGTTTGATGGAAATTACAAAAATAAGCGGAATCATCAATCCATTATGTACAGCATGCGTAAAGAACAGTATTTTAGTATACGGTAATTAATTGGAATTAGAAATATTCAATGTTTTGTAAGGGGTCTTGCCGGGGCCTTCAATGATTTTCCAGTTTTCTTCGTCGGATAAAAAATAGCCACAATTCAGCTTAAAATATTTTTTCAATTCAAAATAAAATATTCCACTATGTTATTGTTTAGTTTCTTCAAGTTATTAACATTGAGATCTTCTTTTAAATCCATTTTGATCGTAATATAAATTATTTATAAATATTTTTATATTTAGTATTGTAGTATGATAGTTAACTTTAAAAAAATTAAAAATAGGGATTTTGTGGGCTGTGCCGCTACATAATTTCTTGAGTGTATCAAAGGAAAATAGCTTGAGAAATAATAAAACAGCCGATAGACTAAAAAAATTTTGTCATAAAAAGAAAATTGCTTTGTGACATTGAAATACGAAACGTAATTTAGAAAAACTAACTAAAAAAATGACAATAATTATTAAATTAAAAAATTAATGAAATAACTAAAAAAATAAATACTGCCATTGAAATATAAAAAAGTGCCAAATTGTAACAAAGAAAATACTGAAAAACGTCCATATGTATGCTGATGATTAATTGGAGTTTTTAATTTTGTATAATAAGAATAACGAAATGGGAAATGCAGGAAGTTCTAGTATGCATAGAGAGCGGCATAAGTCCAGCGACTTATCTACACCCAACTCTCCTTTTCGTGATTTACCTTTACGGGGAGAGGGTAGTGGTGGTAGTGGAACGGCTCAAGGCATTGCTGCAGTAAGTGGTGGCCAAGCATTCACGTTTGATAAAAAACGAGATTCGGTTTTGCATGGTGGCTCGTCACAAGAAGACGACGAAACGACATCCGAACCATATTACACGAAGCCCGTAGGTAAAGCGGCAAATGAACAACAAGAAACAGCTGTCGACCCAGAGTTTAGTTCAACTGCACCACGCAAACGCTCTAGTACTATATCGGAAGGTACTACAACGGCTACACAACAAATAATGTCACAAAATAAGGATTCTTCCGGCAATTCTAACACCGCCGATCCAGATGATGACGATGAGTCCTTATTGCAAAAACAGCAGCGTCGTCAATTAACAGATGATGATATGCGTAATCCGGCCTTACCCACAGTTTTGCGCTGGGATGGGGGTGGCCAAAATGTCATGATTTCTGGCACTTTTACCAAATGGAAACCAATTCCCATGGTACGCAGTCATGGCAATTTTGTAACCATTATTGATTTACCGGAAGGGGACCATCAATATAAATTTTATGTTGACGGTGAATGGAAACATGATCCAAAATTGGTAAGTTTATTTTTTTTTTTATAAATTTATTTGTTAATGGTCTTGAACTGTGAAAATCGATATCTTCTCACACTATCATCAACCAACCATTGGAACTTGAAAAATATGACGTACATAGTTCTTATGTTATTTGTTTACATACAATTTATACAAAACAAAAAAATAAAGCTCAAGTGATGATAATGTTGTGCAATCATTTTGAGAATTTGTTAATACTATTAAGATAAATACACGAAAACAAAATTATGAGTGTAATTGTTTCAAGTAAGGCGCACACAACGGTTTTATTAAAATTTTAATTTATTTTATTTATTTATTAATTAAATTTTAACCCCTTAATTCATAAACGCTTTATAAAGTTATAGAAAGTTTATGGAAATTTTGGATGAAAAAATTTGTTTTGTAAGCCTCATAACTTTATAAAGCATTTATGAATTTTACATATAAAGCTTTAAAGTATTTTTTTTACAAAAGTTTCGGTAATTTCTATGAAAAAAATACCTTACACTGCGTATGACTATTTCCTACAGAATTTACCTCAAATGTTTGCCCTTATTTATATACTTCGTTTTCTTTGAAATGTATAACATATCCTTGTGGTTTATTAACAAATAATAAGAACATCTCGTTCTCGGGGTTCGGATTAGAGATGAGCGATATTTTCATACCGGTGATTTAATCACAGTTATTGATAAATCACTGGTAACGGCAGTGATCATATATTTCAAGTCGCAGTTACTCGGAATGTCGTTCTTTTAATATTTTTGTACTATTCTTTCTTGCAAACATCATTGTGCACAGTAATACATGTTTTTTTCAATAACAGTGACTTGCTTTTACACTCTTCTGAATAAAATGTCTCCTTCTATCATGTCTTTGTTACCGGTCGCAACTATTCTTCCTTTAAGGCCCAGTTTTTAGGAAGTGGATTATCTTTAAACTTAGTTTAACGCAGTTTTTAACTGGAATACTGCTTTTAAAATGTAGTTTATTTTGTTTTATTTCAATAAAGAAATAAATTATACTCGAGAAAAAGTTTTTCCGGCAAATTTTTGTTAATAAACTTTGAAATGGCTGACAAAATTCGTTTTCGGTTTAACTAAACCAAGTTTAACTGACATCTTAAAAACTCGCCATAAATATTATTTCGTTTATTTATCAGAAAATCGCAGTCTTTTCCATGGAAAAACCGTGATCACGATCACTGTTTAAAAGAACAACGATTTGCAAATCACATTCACTGAGAACAACGTTACTGAAAAATCGCGGGATCGCCCATCTCTATTACAAACCCGTGATCACAGTCACTGTTTGAAAGAACGGTGATTTGAAAATCACGATGACTGGTAGCAGCGTTATTCAAAAATCACCGGATCGCTCATCTCTAGTTCGGATATGTATCTATTAGAATGGTAAATAAAATATGAAAGCTGGAATTCACGGTATCCACAATGTTGTCCGTATTCCTAAATGTCTAAAAACTCTCTATGGCCAGTTTTAATCGTAATTTATACAAAAAGTATGGTTGACTTTAAATTGAATTCTTTCTTAATATATACGCTGTAATGTACAGAAAAAAAATATGAAAAACGTAGTATCTTTTAATAGTTCGCTTTTTTATTTAAATTATGCAAAATAAAAAATACATACTTACCCGATTAAAAAAATTGATATGGGGCCATATAAAATAATATATGGGGCCATATATAATTATATATGGCCCCATATAAAATTATATATAGTACCATATTAATTTATATATAATTATATACAATTTTATGCGGAAATTGGTGTATATAATTATATATGATTATATATAATTATATATAACGAGATATAATTATATCCGAAAAATGGGTATATCTAATTTTATATAATTATATAAAATTTTATATATTTTTATATAAATGAACGTCAAATTATAGACCCAGATTTTACTGATTTTTGTAGTTCTTCAATTGTTTAATAAAAATAAACTAATAGCTTTAACGAATTTATTTGAAATTAATAAAATTGACAAATTTGGAAATACAAAAAATACATCCCGAATAAAAATATTTATATGAGGTCATATATAATTATACATGTCGCCAATGTACAATAATAATCAAACACAAACCATTAAAAACAAGCATCATATTATATATACTTTCAATGATAATACTTATTCCTTGGTATTTTTTAAGTGCATCTCTGGTGGTTGCATGGCTTTACTAGTCCTTTTTTATAGTAGAATCGTTTACAATTACAGAATGCACATAGGAGCATTATAGTCATTACTTTTGTTAAGATATAGAAGGAAAAATGTTCGCTTATTTAACCAACATGTGAAATATTTTAGCGGCTCAATCGCAAATCTTAAATGTCTAAAAGACGGTTTCTAAACATTCGATTTTTTACTTCAAATACATGTATCTAAAATCATCACCACTCACACAATTATGTATTTAAATTAATTTTTGCAGTCATATTTACCAAATCTATGGTTAACATAAACGCAAAATAAATAAAATAATTTATAAAACAATTCATACAAAAAATTTTTGAAGGTACGCTTACTTACTTATTTACTTTCGTCTACAACTTTTAATAGCCGACATAATTATTTGAGCGTATGGTTACTTCGAAACAGTATAAATAAACCTATAATATGAGATTAGTCCGCTGAAAATGTGAGATTAGTACGCTAAAAAAATACAATTAACTATTTTGTATCCTCTCAATTTTGTCTGCTCTCGCATTTTCAAACTTACCTGAAATCTGTCAAAATCTTATAAGGTAAAAAACTTGCCCAATCAAGTCCAATTTTTTTAAATTGCTAATCACAAAGATTTTCTAGCAGGAACCAAGAAAACAGTCATTTAAGTATTAGAGAAATGAAAACGTTAATGACTTAAAAATTAACCATTTTTTGGCTACTTACAATGATATATGCAATTGCCATATAAGAGTATTGTAATCCAATGGTCATCCATTTATTTATTAATTAAGATCAATATGTATGTTATTTATTATTTAAAAATATCTTATAAAAACTCAAAATTATTAATGAAATAAAATTTTTTTTTGAAATTTGTCAGCATATCTTGTCAATATCACCTCGGAGTCAAATTTTAAGTACGAAATGAAAAACGTTTCAATAGTCCATGTGTAGAAAATCATCACAAGATTTTTTTATATTCACAAATGTTATCCAATAAAAACTTTATTTTTTGTACACATTTGCAATAATAGAAGAGGTGTTTTTAAAGATAACCTTTAGAAATATTAAAATTTTTGGCTTATTTTCGCATATTAGCTTTTAAAAGGTATTCTAATATTAAAACTTTTATTTCGATTTACAGAATTGATAATCAGCTATGTTTGTGCTGCAAGCTATCAATGTTGGCTTTTGTCATTCCCATACAAATATGACATTAGCTAACATTTAGTGTTAACTCTTAACGTTACTAATGTCAAATTTGTATGGGAATGACAAAAGCCAATGTGGATGGCTTACCGCACAAACACAGCTATCATAACTTATTAAAAAAAAAAAATTTCCCGATTCTGACATCCTATGTTATTTGACAATAGTCGTGTTGCAATTTTTTCAATACAGTTATGAAAAATCTATTAAAACATTTTTCTGCTTCATAAAGGTTTTTGTAAATTTTTTTCCTTCCGTTTAATAATAATGTACATAAATTTCATAAATTAAAAAAATATATTTATATATCCAAGTAGAAAAGGAACGAAGTTCCTAAACTCTTTGCTTCTAAGTCAAATGTAAATAATATAAATATTATAAGAAATAAATTGAAATTGAATTGAATTAAAACATTTTAATATGGAATCATGTATAATTATCAGAGAAGACAAATTTGCCTTGTTTGCTTTTTTAGTTTTTTTTCTTTTTAACTCATTTGCTTTTTTGTGCTTTTTTGGACTTTCCGTTTTTTAACTTTAAAACAGATTTGTTACCCAAAAATGCTGTTTTAAAAAAAAATATTTTTTTCCCTAACTTTTAACTTTCCAAAAAGAAAATGTTGTTTTCCATGTTTTTTCATTTTTGCTTTTTAAAATTTTTTTTTTTTTTTTGCTTTAAATGCATCAGATTTTGCTTTTTTTGTCTTCTCTGATAATTATATATAACCTTATAAGGCAGATATAATTATATATTGGATAATATATAGTTATATATAATTTTATATGGCACCATATCAACCAAATTGGAAAAAATCAGTGCCACATATAATTATATATGATTATATATGTTGCTATATATGAAATTATATAATTATATATATCTATATATAATTATATATAAACTTTTTTACTCGGGTAATTATAATTTCCAAATTTTATGAAAAGATAGTAAAAGTCCAACTTGGTTATGCCTTATATGAACAAATTTCTAAAATCTGATCTTAATTTTTATGAAAATTAAAAATCTGTAATCGAAATTTTAAAAAATAGTGGATTTTAAATTATTCGCGGTTATTGAAAACTAAAAAAACTGAGTTTTCAGTATTTTCCTAACTATTTGAAAACGAAATAATCGAAAAATCCAACTTGTTATACTTTTGTAATCTACGATGGCAACTATTTATATTTTGAGCCTAACAGAAATTTGTTATTGAAAATGTCTATTTATTAAATTAAAAAATCCATAAATGTAACAAAACTGAATTTTAATAGCATTATTGCTAAATAAATAAATTTAAAAAAGTCACTTGTTTGAGCCGATGTGTGAGAGCTCGCGTTATCATGCTGAATAATTATCCGTTTTTGGAGCTGGGTTTTTCTCATTTCTCCGAATACTTCCGGCAAACCAATGGTGGTATACCATTCAGAATTGCCACATGACCAGTTTTTCTGAAAAAAAATGGGCGACCATTTGTTTCGAAGTGCTCCATCATAAAACACTCATACAGTCGACTGCTGTTTAATTTCAGGCTCCCAGATTTGTCACCTGTGACGGTCTTATACACGTCTTTTTAAGCATCGCTATTGTACTTCTAGAGCATTTGCACCAATCGACCCGAGCATCTTTTTGAGCTGTTGTCAAGTTATGAGGAATTCAACGAGAACAAATATTTTTTACGGCTATACTGGTAAAACTTATGCCTAAGGTAGCCTCAAGCTCAGAGTATATCACATGACGATCTTGTATTGTCAGCTTTTGCACAGCATCAATATTTTCTGGCATTACAACTGATTAAATTCGTTATAACAGCGTTTCACAGTGGCAAAAGATGGAGCTTCATTATAATCCACATCGAAATTAGTAATAAAATATATAATTCACTTTTTTCTAAACAAAACAAATAATGCTCAAATGACAAAAAGTTCTAAGCAAGGTTATGATAAAAAAATGTTAAACTTACTAGTGGAAATATCAGCTGTCACCTCGTATTTTACAGCCAGCAAAAAAAAAAGATGCCGAAGTAGTAGAAAAAGCAATGCGATTGATGATCTAGATGTACTTTTTCGTACATAAACACTAATGGTTTTAACATTGAGTTGTCATAGGAGAGGAGTGCACCCACTTCAACATTTTTTCAGTACTTTTTGAACGAATGCAAGGAAAAACTCTTTTTAACCAATTAAAAGTTTAAAACAAAAAAAACCCTTCGGAAAAATAATTATTTATTTCTTATTTCACAAAAGTTTTTTATTGTGCCTTCCGGGTATCGAACTTGCGACCTCATGCTTACTAGTCTAGCTCTCTACCGCTGAGCTATTCTTTGATATGAAAGTTGACTGGCATAAAAACACCACTTTGTCATTGCGAGATATTATGCATTATTCTCTTCAATACAAGTACTTTTTAAACAAGAGCAAAAGATGCACTGCAATTCAGTATTGTTTTCAGTACTATTTTATATATTTTTACAAATTGAAAAATTAAAAAAAAAATGGAATTTAAACAAATTAATTATACACAGAAAGAATTTACAAAATTCTAATTAAACTTATTAAAAAGGCACCAACAAAGAAATTTGTAAATCCAAAAAAAAATTTCTTTCTTTTTTTGTAACTTTGAATTTTTATTTTTAAACAATTTTTATATGAAAGATAACAATTTACAAATGAGTTGCAAATATTTCAAACAAAAAAATTGTTGGGATTAAATTTCAGTTTAAAAGAAAATGTGACTGCTTTTACAATTTCCCATTGTTGGTGCCTACTGTTTTTTCTGTGTAAATATTAAAAAAAAAATTAAAAAATATTGGTCCCCCCAGGAATCGAACCCACGATCATCATTACCATTTTTACACCAAAAATTTTACTAATGACCAATAAAGTTGAAAAAATAAAATTTTTACAAGTTTCCATTGTATTGTCATCCACGGTATTTTTGTTATAGTAATTTTAAACAAATTTTAAACGGAAATATTGGTCACATGTCGCCCTGCAGATAATTTTTATAGTCAGAATTGAGTATTCGAAACCGAAAACCTGTTAATCGGTTTTTTCATTTAAAAAAACCGACCGGTTTCGTTTTTTTGTCTAA
The DNA here is from genome assembly GCA_949987735.1 of Leucophora obtusa. Lineage (NCBI taxonomy): Eukaryota > Metazoa > Arthropoda > Insecta > Diptera > Anthomyiidae > Leucophora > Leucophora obtusa. Next base: position 31,893,472 of record OX465299.1, on the reverse strand, counting down.
ATTCAAATAAACGGAAAACCGGGTTTTTGTCTCGGTTGGGCGGTTTTTTTATTACAACACTTATTTGTTTTTGATTTGTTATAAATTTTCATTTATTTCAATTAGGTTGTCGAACGGGATAATAAATTCGCGTAAAGTAAAAAAGTTCGTGTAGTTAAAGTAAAAAAAAAAATTACATAGAAGTTAGGGGTACACCCATAAATTGACATAGTGGCATAGTGAATAAAATCCATATTCATTTTTAATTTTAATTAAATTCACTATTATAATCAATAACAACTATGGACAAATTCAAAACAAACCTTTTTTGAGTTACTTTGTGAAAATAAATTTCAAATAATTTTTAATTGTCAAGGAAATTTTAAAAACATTTTAATTAAATTGAAGTTTATAAAACGCAACAAACAAATTTTTTGTAAGTAAATAATATTAGAGTTTTATAATCATTTAAATATTTTAAAACTATTTTTTGCAGATAACGAAATGGCGTATTAATCAAGAAAAATTTCCAAGATACATAAAGTGCAGACTTGGAAAATTAAACTTATTGTTTCCGGCAATGGAACTGCAAATCGCTCAATACGTTTTGTGGAACAAAATGTGTGCTTTCAAACAGGCTCGCTCGTTCGGGTTTTTGAAATTCATAATCCAAAGACTATAATACCCATTAGACCGTAACTCAAAAAAAAAAAGTTCGCCGTACACCCTCCAATATGAAGTATTTTTGGAAGGCGATTTCAAAAAAAAAAAATTTTTATTTTTTTGCCGAACGTAGGGGTTGCCTTTTTTCATTTTTCGTTATAGCTTTGGCATTTAAAATCGGATTTTAAAGTGTGATATATCGATTTTTTTGTCTCGACGAGATCAGTGTTCGCTATAAAAGAATAGTCCAATTAGCTAACTTCCTTAGCAAAAGTTTAATGTTTTTTTGCAAGCTTTAATTTTCTGACATTAGGATTGTAGCAACGGAGAGCTGGTGGATAAATACTAGAATGGGATACTTGAGGTCAATGGCTCTTAGAGCAAAACTCGAGAGAAAAACATGGATGTATTACACTTTACGATCCGAATGTAAATGCCAAATATATAACGAAAAATGTAAAATGGCGACCCCTACGTTTGGCAAAAAAAATTTTTTTGAAACTGTCTTGCAAAAATACTTCATATTTGAGGGTGTACGGCGCACTTTTTTTTTTCCTGTAAGGTGGTACGCTCTAATACCCATTCTTATACCATAAATTGGTGATTAGTTTGCAAAAAAAAAATTGCGAAAAAATTTTCCAAAAACTAAAAATTTTGCATCATTATTTTCGTTTGCAGAATGTAAATCGCTTATTAAATTTTTTAATTAATTTTTTCAACTACAAAGCCCTTTTTTCGCATTCCTCTATTATTTTGCAATTTTGTACGTGTGTTTTTTTAAAATTCATAATCTAGAGTAAACAAACGGACATTTTAACAAAGCGTAGTCATTTTTATAATATCAGTGCTCTCCTAGTGTATTACTTTTAGTACACCGGCTATTTCTGTCTTTTATTTTACAACAATAAATTAAAATCGAAGTGAGTTATATCGAGATTTTCTTAAAAAAGTATTAAAAAAATAATTTGTGAAGTAAGGTTCTAAAAATTCTGCCGGTAATCAATTGAAATTTTTTTCTCGAAATTTTGGTTCCGCATTAAGAATTTTATTTGTCATATAGTAAATTTAATGTTGTTGTTTATGTTTTAATCTTGGAATTATAAATTATCTTTTTATTACTGATGACAAGATTAATATGAAAATGTTATTTTTTTAGGTAAATTGCACCACTGTGCTATTAAATTTTAACTGATTGCTTTTCTGCTAGTGTTGTTTTATTAAACAACTTTAATTTATAAGCGTTCCAGAGAGAATAGGTGCTTGTACCGAAAGCATACATTAGGTCTGTTTGGATACTTTTCTAGTAAAGTGCAGTGAAAAGTACTCAGGGGGTTAATTATGTATCTTTTTAACGGCACACGAAAGTGAAATGACACCTAAATATATTTAGTTAGAATATTCTTCCACACTTAAATAATTATCGTTTTGACGATCGGTCTCACTTTATAAATCTAATGAGTTACAAATGCCATATTTCCCAGAGGCCGAGCTTTAAGGATGTAGATTATCTTCAAGCTTAATTTAACTTCAGTTTGCAACTAAAATAATGCCTTTGAAATGTGGTTTATTTTGTTGAATCGCAATAAAGATCAAAATTCTAATAATCATGTAAATGGGCAAAAAAATTCCTTTTAGGTTTAACTAAACCAAGTTTAACCGACATCTCAAAATCTAGGCCTGAAACAACTAAAATTTCATCATTCGCATTGCTGAACTGATAATGATTAAGGTGTCATTTCACTATCGTGTGTCGTTAAAAAGATACTATAGTCCATTCGTTTACTTTTCTCAGTCAAGTTTAGTAAGAATTACACAGTAGAAACTTATAGAGAGTAATACCTAATTTACTCTCAAAAAAAAAAAAAAAAATGTCCTAAAAATGTACTCGAACAGAAAATTTGCAACAATTTTCAAGTTTGTACACACAGCTGATTGCAATACCAAATATACAAATAAATAAGTCCGTTCTTTTACGTTACCGCGGGAACCCGCGGGATCCCAATCTTACACAAAAAGCGTTCCCGTACTCGAAAATTGGGTAAATGAGAGCGTTTAGAGAGTGAATTTGTGTTTCTCTTTTTACCAAAGTTACCCAAACTTTTTTTCGGGTAACTTTGGTAACTTGTAAAACTAACAGCTGATGCAATGATAACCAAAAACAAAAATTGTGAAAATAAATTGAAAAATTAAATTAAACAAACCAATACGCAAAAGAAATGTGTTCCTTTACTTTTGGGTAATTTTGTCATTTTGTGAAAGGATTTTTTGCTTACTCTCATTTTACCAAACTTTAGCCAAAAAGTAAAGGAACGCACTTAATTTTAGCTGATCAGTATTGAAAAAAAGAATTGTAATTGTAAATAATAAATGTAAAAAAATATGTAACTGGACGATATGGAAAAGTTAAAAGTTGATAGAAAATATGGAAACATTGTATAGGCTTTTTTAACTTCTTCCGTGGTTAGTTCTATAATATTTATTACTTTTAAGTTAAAAACAAATATAGAATCGTAAAACATGTTTTGTTTACTAAAGCCCAAATTAATTGAACGTAAACGTAATGTGACGTATCTCCTTATGGAAAATCTAATAAGTTAAATGAGTATAGCTGACAGTTTAATTTATTTTTACTCATTATCTTAGATTAAATCAGCGGATTCGTCACGTTACGTTTACGCTCGAGTAATGAAGCTAAACTAAATCAGTTGTGTAGGTCTCCCCACAAAAAAGTTTATCGACAAATAGCTATTTTCTTAGGCGCAACGACGAAATGCTAAATAAATTTTGGTTAAATTGTATGTTTTTGTTTTCTATTGTTACAGTCTTTATTATCCTATACTTTTTAAAAATTACATAATTTTTCTTATAGAAAAGTATTGAAAACGATGTTGGTGAAAAATCAAATTTGGTGTCAGTTCGTCAATCGGATTTTGAAGTATTCCAAGCTTTAGCTAAAGATAGCGAAAACTGTGTCAACAATGCTGACAAAGAATATTCCCAAGATGTGCCACAAGTAAAACCATGGGAAAAAGTATCAGGGCCACCGATCTTGCCACCACATCTGTTGCAGGTTATTTTAAATAAAGATACACCTCTATCGGTAGGTTGTTTTGAACTTTCTATATTTTTTTATTTTGATTATAACGATTAATTTTCTTTTTTTCTTTTTTATTATATCCAGTGTGAACCGACTTTATTGCCTGAGCCAAATCATGTCATGTTAAATCATTTATATGCTTTATCTATCAAAGATGGTGTTATGGTCCTTAGTGCCACACATCGTTATCGTAAAAAATATGTTACTACTTTGTTATACAAGCCCATATAAACTAAACTGAATTGATAAGTTTTTCTTAAATCTGACCTTAAAACAGTTTCTAAAACATTCAATACAGTTTTGAATTATACTTCAAATATTTTATAACGTAGTTGCAATATAATTTTAAAAAGGAACAGAAATTGTAATAGCTCTTGCTTATTTATTTTTTGTTAACATTAAATAAGTTTTTTGGTGTATTTGCTAAAATATATAATTAATAAATTAACAACATGGTGTTTATATTGTGTCGAATGTTTTTTTTGTACTGGATTAAAAGATACATAACTCTCAAAACTTAGGTGATCCAAATTGGGAGAAAATTGTTTTTCAAAAATACTCGTATACAATTTAACTATATTTCGGCCCTATGCTCCTTGCAGGAGTAAAAGGAACACATATATAATATATATATATATAACTGTATTTCAGAAACTCAATAATATTTCAGTTTTATCAATTGTATTTAGGGAATCAATTGTATTTAAACTTTATAAGGAGTTATCAATTGTATTTAAGAATTAATAATCAAAATTTCAATTGTATTTCAGAAATTAGAAATTGTATTCTTTTAAATTTCTAATTTAAATTGTATTGAAATTTTCTGATTTCTGAATTTTTAAAATACAAATGATAATTTATGAAACCCAATTGATAATGTTTTCAAATAAATCAAATCAGTGTTGCCACTAGTAGAGATGAGCGATATTTTCATACCGGTGATTAATCACAGATTTGCAAATCACATTCACTGGAACAATGTTACTGAAAAATCGCCGGATCGCCCATCTCTATTACAAACCCGTGATCACGGTCACTGTTTAAAAGAACGGTGATTTGAAAATCACGATCACTGGTAGCAGCGTTATTCAAAAATCACCGGATCGCTCATCTCTAGCCACTAGAGATGAGCGATATTTTCATAATATTTTTAAAAATTTCTTCTTGCGTTTTGTTTAAAAACAGCTCTAGTTTATTTAGAAACTTTTCTAATTTCTCGACAGTGACAAATAGAGAAGATACAAAAAATTGCTTTATGACAAAACGTCGCAGTGCGGTCGACACTGCTTTTATGTGGTTTAGGCTTTAATAATAGCTCTGTTTCTTTACTTTTTGGGTAAAGTTCTGTAAAATGAGAGTTAACAATAAATACTCTCCCGAAATGACAAAAATGCACAAAAGTAAACGAACGCGAAAAACCACATTTGAAGCCCGAAAAACAAATGTCAATAGATTTGTGCATTATAGTTCGTTTTGGTGAGCGTTATTTCTAGTTCTTGTTCAATTTATTGTAAAAATCTAGATAGCTTTTCTAGTTAAACCCCTTTTTAAATCAAAAATTTAATAAAAATTTTCTTTTTAGGCATTTCTATTTACAAAAAGGAATACATAGTTTATTAAATTTGGAAAAGATTTTAATATTAAACAAAAGCTTCGATTTATTTACATATTTAACTCTTTAACACATTTAAACAAGCGTCTTAAAAAAATTGTCGGTAATTTTATGGAGTTGTAAAATCACCGATAGGCTTTTGCAACTATTATACTAATTTTTGTAAATGATAAACATATTTTCCACCAGCTGATGATCTTAGGGATTATGGTAGACAATAAACTTAATTTTATTGAAACTGTGACTGGGAGAGTAATTTACACTCTTAGACGATTATATTACTCAAATATATTTCTTCCTCTGCATATAAGGCGAAAAGTAGCTTTCTCCCTTCTTATGTCACTTATTTGTTACTGTTTAGAAGTGACATCGGGCACGATCTCAACAGTTTTTGCAAAGTTGGAGAGAGCATTTAATATGATTGTCAGGTTCGTTTTTAATGTAAGACGTAGAGAGCATATAACGCCTTATGTAATTAATTTCTTAGGTTGCACTTTTAGGAAATTTGTAGATTTCCGATTGTTATTTTTCTTTTATAAAGTTATGTTTACATCCATACCGCCTAACTTACGCAATGAATTCAATTTTATTATGTCTACCCGGAATGTACAGATCGATATTCCGATTCATTCTACGACAATCTTTGAACGTACGTTTCTAATGAGAGTAGCTCGACTATGGAATGATTTACCGGCTTATCTAAAAGTTTTTAATTTTTCAATTAATATCTTCAAGAAGAATATGTTTGCACATATCTGTGAGACTTCATAGCACGAAAGTTTTGATTACTTGTATGTTACTTATTTTCGGCGGCACTTCTATGTTGAGCCTTATACTAGATTTGCACTTAACCAGGGATTGGTGCTTTTTGAAAGCTACTTGTATATGCGTGTCAAATTCCATATAAATTTTGAATCAAAACTAATTGTATAGATATGATTTTATACAGTATAGATAGAATTTTTTTACTTAACCAGGGACTGGTAGTTTTTGAAAACTATTTTTATTTACTTGTCAGACTCTATACAAATTTTTAATTGAAAAGAAAAGTTTTTAAAAAATGCTACTAATTTTTTGCTGTATTGTAAATTGGGCATTAGAATATTTTGATTGACTCTTTACACATGATTTTATATTTGTTTGTTGAAGTTATAAGATAAAAATTGTCAATAACATGGACCACATATAGTATTTGCATACTTTTTTCTGATTATTATGGCTGGGGGGCCAACAGAAAAAAGAATTAGTATTTCTAAGGTTATTTATAGTAAATGAAATTCATGAATTAATATTGTTAAGTTATACTGTATAAAACTTTGTAATATATTTATTGGCCTTTTGTGGCTTTGATATTACAATAAATAAAGCAAAATAAAATAAATAAATAAAATAAATGAAATGATCGATTGAACTAAAAGAGTTATTAGTTGTGAAGTAGGTCTTTGGTTCAAATTAGTGAAGAGTTCAATTGAACTAGTTGCATCCAACTGATGATATAACAGCTGATAAAAACAATTTACCCAAATTTACACGAAAAAAAAGTCTGGTCTTTTTCGTGCAAGAAGAACAAGAATATTACTGTCTCATGACAGCTCTCATTTACCCAATTGTGTAGTAAGAAAACGCTTTTTGGTAAAATTGGGATCCCGCGGGATCCCTATGTTGAGTACCCGAACACAGCTAATATTTTTGAGCTTTATTTTTGGGCTTATTTGCTGGCTGCGCTAGAAATCGTACGTTACCTACGTCGTTACACCACATATTTAATAGTTTTCACGAAATTAATTTCTGCCCTTTTTTAATATTTATTGTTTTATACTAATAGAAAGTAACCACAAATTTGGTTTCAAATTAAAGGTATTTTAGAGATCTACTTAACTGTACAAAACATTTCCAATCATGCCTTAATTTTACTGCAATTCAACAACATACTTTGAGCACAGATAGGTCTTTTAAATACCTTAAATTTAATAATCAACTTTGTTTCTGTGGTAAACTTAAAAGTTGAAATTCAGATTTTTCCAATTTCAAATCTCAATAACTTCAGAATTATATGAGCGTAAAATAAAATTTGTTGGATATGTCTTTAATATACCTTTTATTTGATACAAATCATACTATTATCGCATTAGGAAAAGTATCAATAAGTTCGTAAAAGTAAAACAAATAACTGCAATAAACAAATTTTGTTGTTCCATTTCACATGAAGTTTAAGCAATTGTATAAAAATTTCATGATAACACTGCATGACAAAATCTTGACTTTTAAAAATTAAATTAGTTCTGACCATCAGTTCTATATATTTCGGACATGCTGATTACAATGGTGTACTTTATTTTTCTATCAATGGTACAGATTTTTCGCAAAATGTCTTTAAAGTTTGGCGGTTGTCCATTCAGTTTTTTATATAAAAAAATTTTCAAATTTAATTAATATGAATTTTTTGTGTTAAAATGTAAGCACAGGACCTGTGGCCATATTTACGATATAAATGCGATGTGCTAATCTTGATATTTAAATCACTTCTTAGCGTTTTATATAGGCTTTTATGGTTTGTTATTTCAGCGACTTTAGTCGCTGAATGTACAATCGACCTTAATAAATGTAATGCCTTAGTAAGGAAGCAATTAAAAGGAAAATATTTCAATAAAAAAAATGTATTCATCTATAGCGGCCTATACGTTAAAATCGCGATTTTTCAAAAATTTTGTATGGCAGCATAGCTTTCCAAGATGTTCCCAAAGTCCAATTTTTAGTATAATATGGACTTCAAGCGAAAAAGTTTCCATTTGCAAAAGTTATCACAATAAATAAATTTTTTACTACACGCAGAAGAAAAACAGGTGGAACATTATCTAAGTGCTATGTAATTATACAACTACATAAGTTCGAAGTAAGTTTTTATCAAAATACATATGTGTAATTTTGCGGATATTTTCCGCTACACATGTATATATTTTGCAAGGATTGTACATATTTTACAAAAAATGTGCATATTTTACTAGAACTTTGTAAAACTAACTTGAAAATTATGTAGTTGTATAATTACATAGCTCTTTGGTAATATTCCCCCTGTTTTTTTCTGTGTGTAAAGTTATTATCGTACGATACTAAAGATAACTTAGTAAAAATGTATTTATTGCCATAACTTTTGCCATTGACCAAATATCCCGTTCTGGTATTTACCCACCAGATATCAGTTTCTACAATCCAAATGTAGAACCGTAATGTCAGAAAATTAAAGCTCGTAAAAAATCACAAAATTTTTGCTAAGGAAATTTTTCGACAATTCCAGCAGAAATTTTTTTTATTTTTTTTGTTGCCGAACGTAGGGGTCGCTTTTTTAATTTTCTTTTTTTTTTTCATTGTAGTTTTCCTTTATAGCAAAACATTAGTCTCCTCGAGGCAAAAAAAAATCGATATATCACACTTTAAAATCCAACTGCAAATAAAATAAAAAATTAAAAAAGGCGATCCCTACGTTCGGCAAAAGAATTCGAAATTGCTTTGCTGTCCATATATAAAAAATTAAGTAAAAAGTTCTAAAACGGATTTCTCGAAACCTGTCCATTGAAATATTTTTCTTTGAATTCAGTGCATAAAAATTTATTAAAAATTTCGTTTAAAATAACGAAATTTACGCTCGTCTGAACCATAACGTTATCTAGAAACAACACCGTATTCTTATATGTCTCCGTGGTACATAAATTAAAAGAATTAAATAAATTCCAAAATAACTCTCATCTCATTTTTAATAAACTTTTATTTTTAACAAATTAATCAGGTATATACTTACAATGGTACAAAATGTTATTAGGTGCATCAATCAACGTTGGCTTATGTCATTCCCATATCAGTTTGACATTAGCCAACGTGTAGAGTTAACTCTTAACGTTACTTATTTAAAATTTGTATGGGAATGACCAACGTTGATAGATTGCCGCACAAACACAGCTATTGTTATATGTACATTAGGGTGGATTGATTTCAGACTTAAGGAATTTTTAAATTTCATTTGAAATTTTCAAACAAAGATATTTTTTAAATCTAACGAAAAATATTTCTTCCTTCCCCATATTAGCGAAAAACTGAAATTTCGATCGGACAAAAGCGAATTGCTTCAGATCAACTAAAAGTGGTAAGAATTAACGGTGGGTCTCATACTGTAGGTTTAACTTTAACTTAACTATAAACAAAAGAAAATGTCAAAAAAATGTACACAAAACAACAACAAATTTTTGGGTTAACTATTAACTAAAGTTTAAACCTGAAGTATGAGACCCACCGTAAGTGTTTTTTAACAATTCGCAGTGGAGGCCGTAATTGTTGCTCGATTGTAAGCAGAGCTTTGAAGAATTAATTCCTTAATTCAATTTTTCAATTCTGAATTAAAAAGTTCACAAAGCACCATATATTAAATGGAATTAATTCATATTTGTTTTCGTTCGATTTATTTTGTTACGAATTAATTCAATTGCTATAGTTCTTTTTATTAAATCAAATGAATTAATTCACTGGTGAACGCGTTCAATTTTATAAATCTGAACTGAAAAAAAGTGAATTAATTCCTTACTGAATTAATTCGTTCAATTTCATTTTCGTTCAGTGAATTAAAAAATAATAAAATTCCGTTCAGTGAATTAAAAAAAATAAAATTACGTTCAGTGAATTAAAAAAAATAAAATTACGTTCAGTGAATTAAAAAAAAAACACGTTCACTGAATTAAAAAAACAAAAAATACGTTCATTGAACTCTAAGCCTGTTTTCTGTCGTTCAGTAGAAGAAAACATTTATTTGCAAATAAAATTTGCAACTAAGCAATTTTACAGCGTTTGCTAGTAAAAATAAACAAATTACATAAATATTAAGTGTTAGAGAAACCCGATGCACTTTATCAACCTACATGATTAAAAAATAAAGCCTTTTACTATTAAAAATAAATACTTTACATATATGTATAGATGAATTTGGAAAAAATATAACTATTAATTTTTCAAACTTATGCTTCCCAGTAAAATGTAGATGCTTGACTATGACGTATTTCATTTATACGTTTATACAATACAATGTTTTCTTCTACTGAACGGCAGAAAACAGGCTAATTCAGCGAACGTAATTTTTGTTTTTCTATTAAGTGAACGTATTTCTTTTTCAATTCAGTGAACGTATTTTTTTTCTTTTTTAATTCACTGAACGTAATTTAATTTTTTTTTAATTCACTAAACGTAATTTTATTTTTTTTTAATTCACTGAACGTAATTTTATTTTTTTTAATTCAGTGAACGAAAATGAAATTGAACGAATTCTGTGGTGAATTAATTCAGTAAGGAATTAATTCACTTTTTTTCGTTCGATTTATAAAATTGAACGCGTTCACTAGTGAATTAATTCATTTGATTTAATAAAGAGAACTATTGCAATGGAATTAATTATTTGAATTTATTGTTTGATGAACGCGTTCAGTTGAACGAATTCAGTGAATTACTTAAGAAAAGGAATTCATTCAATTCTAGAGAAAATCGAATTCGATTGGTAGTGAATTCATTCAAAAAAGAATTAATTCTTCAAAAATCTGATTGTAAGTTCGGTTTTTTTTGAAGAATGAAAAAATATTTTTTGTGAGAAAAATATCGATTTCGAAAAAAAACAATTTTTTTTGCTTTGTTCGCGAATTTCAGATTTTCAGATGAACAGCGCCTGAAACTTTCCAAAAATATTTTTTAAATCCAAATTTTATCAACACTAATGTACATACATACTTCCACATTTTAAAATTTTTCATATAACGTTATTTGTATATACATAATATTAAATTAATTAAAATATTGTTAGAATCTAATTTTTTAACAGCATGCAAATTGAGTTCGTTGTCTTGAAAGCCTTTTTGTTAACCATAATTTTAGTTATGCATTTTTTATTAATGATATGTGCTTAAATTAATTTAGAAAACTAATTAAATTGTTTTGTTTAAAAATTCTTGCTAAATCTAATTATTTAAAATGCTAATTTTGCCTAAAATTTTATAAAGGTAAATGTTTTTTTTTTTTTTTTTGGTTTCAGTTTCTTTTATAATTGCACAAAAACTGAGTTATAATTTAAGTTATAAAATATAGTAATTGATTTATATACACTCAAAAAAGTTTGTCGGAGAAAATGATGGTAAAAGCAAAGGTATACAGAGTTAAAAAGGCGGAAAAGGTGTTTACCTTTAAAATAATTAAAAATGAAGTTATATTTAACTGTTAAAAATAACTAACAAATGCATTGAAAATAACTAACAATGTCGTAAAATTAACTGACAAATATTTACTATATAGTATACTAAAATTTGAAAACAACTGACAAAATAGGTAAAAACTACTGTCTTTTATAGTTAATTTTTTTATAGCCTAAAATTGTATTTTAATAAAAACATTTTTTTCTTTCGCTTAAAAACTATTTATAACTATTTCATTGTATGTACTTGAAATTTGAAGTAAAAACTTTAAACCGTTATCTTTATGCATTGAAGATACAATACAATTTTCTGATTTTTATTTGCAAACTAATAGTCCATTCACATGAATGAGATTACTAATCTACTTGTTTTTGCTTCTTTATTCTATTCACAGCCAGCAAACTGGCTCAAACATAAATCATAAAAGGGCTCAAAAAATAATACTAAAATTACAAATTTTTCTACGAAAGTGGTTCATCCAGTCTTTTTAGACTCAAATATGAGTCTTTTCTAAGTCATTTTTGAGTCCAAAAATGTAATGGAAAATTCCCTCATAAATTGGATTCTTTTATGAGTCATTTTTGAGTCTAAAAAGTAAAATTGTTGACTTTTTTTTTAAATTTTTGGATTGAAAATAACCCGCTATTCATGCCTTTTTTCAATTATTACAAAAATAACGAGATAAGGATATATTTGCATTAAAAACAATTAGAAATTTTGTTAAAAAATTACATGACAAATTACAATCAATATTTATGTATTTCCTTGTCTTGAATTAAGTTGGAACTATTTCTCTTGATTTTTTCTCTTGGTTCTTCATAAAAAATATATCGGCCTCTATATAATTATTTTATTAAGTTTTCAAAACGAAATTAACCAAAAATTCGCGCAGAATTTGAATATCCCAGTGTAGAAACGGTAATGACATATCAATATTTTTTGGACTACCAGTAATAACACCCACTTACCTTCTGCATTATTTTAAAACATATAATAATGAGTTACCGATAATGACTTATTTTTATCATTATTTCAAAGAGAAAAAAATTTTCTTGATTTTTTTGAAAATTTTTTGAAATCTAAAAATAGATTTCAAAATTTTTTAAACACTGGTAAGGATATATGTAACCACATATTTTTTGATTTTTTGTATGTTGGCGAGTAAGCTTACTTGTGTGCAGCAGGTCAATTATGTTTTTATCTATTAAATATTACATGTCGATATAGCTCTGATGGTAGAGCTATTGACTGGCAATCTGTAGACCCAGGTTCGATTCCCGCACCAGCAAATTTTATTAAAAAAAAAAAAATACAATAAAAAATATTTTTTTTATATAATTTATTTTTATGAAAATCTATTTTTAGACTCATTATTTTTGTCAGTACTGGTAAGCACATAGGTAACGATATATTTTTTGATTTTTCGTATGCTGGTATATAACCATAATAAGAAATGTAATAACAAAAGTAACTAGTTACCATTACCAAGTATGTAGTTACATAACCACATATCTGGTAATGATTTTCTACACTGGGATTTTATTTTATTGTTAAATTTATTATTTCCAAAACAATATTTTTGACAATTTCATAAAAATTTCTTGGCTCCAAAAAGAATATTTTTTTGGAATATTTTTGGATTGTTCCAAAAGCCTTCTCATTGCCCTACATTTCAGAGCCATTTCTGATCCATTTTTTTAGACATCAATTGCCCTGTAATATATGACTCATTTTTGTTCATTTTAAGATTGCTTATTTTTAACTCCATAAAATTAGTGCTTTTTGATATAAAATATTCTAAATTTCCAAAAAAGGTTTAATATTCGAATCATTTTTTACTCAAAACTTGAAGAACTCCGAAAATAATCTTATTGTGGAGTCAATCAAGATTCATAAATTTTGAGGGCTCCAAATATTGCTGGCTGGGTTACCATATAATGTTATTATGCGGAATAAAGAACAAAAACGAGGAGATTTAGTTATTTCCTTCGTGTGAATGGCATATAAGAATATATCAATAGTAATAAATATGGCACATGGATTTAAAAATCAAAAATATGCGCCTAAAAAATGCGGCTAAAAAAGAAAAATATGCATTAAAAACATAAAAAATATGCACTAAAAGCGATTATTTTTGCAAAAATAACGCACTTTAAAATATAAAAATAAATGTAAGTTAGTTATTTTGGAAATATACACAGAACTCAAAGATTTTCCATAGGTAAATAAGGTTTTTAAGAAACTTTATTTTTAAAAATAATGAAAAAAAAATATTTTGTTTGAATAAAATACGAAAACGTATCAATTTTTTATATTTTTTTACAAATTATAAAATCCTCCTAAAAACGAAAAATATGCACAAATATGCATTAAAAAGCACAAAATATGCATTAAAAAAGCACTAAATATGCATTTAAAGTCAAAATATGCAAAAACATGCATTTTTGCTAATATATGCAAAAATATGCAATTACAAATCGATGCCATTTTGTTCTAAATTTGATGATTCGGATAAATATTTACGCTATATTTGTTTTGGGCTATCGAGTAAAAACATGCATTTGCATGGAATTCCTTGCCCTAGTAATAAATATAAACTAATCAAGAATTAAAAAAAAAAATCAAAGAAATTTTTTTAAATTACTAACAATGCTAACTGTTGACTGTAAAAATACTGTTTTGGTAGTTATTTATTTATAATGATATTAAAAATCAGACTTGGGGAATCTAAATTACATTTTACTTGTGATTACTGCACAAACAACTGTCATGTAGTAACTGTAAAACTTTTTTAAGTGTACATATGTACATATATAAAATGGCAAGTAATTTTATTATTAACACAGGTATCTTACGTTTAAAAGTTTAGAGTGGTATTTACATATAATATCTTAATTAAAGCAGAGTTAAACGTTAAGCACAGAAAACCACTTTCCAAAATGTTAATCATAGTAGTGCCTGTGTTTATAATTCGTATTCGTTTTATTATAAAGATTAAAAAATATTTATTGTTCTACAAATAAAATGAATAAAATTTTGTAAAAATATTAAGCCCTTGTCAAATTTTGGAATGATGATAAAAATATAAGGAGTGAGATAGAAAAAATCTTCACACCCATTTCCACATGTAAAACGGCATTCACACCCAAATCTTAAACACGTGTTTAGCTAAAACGAGTGTAAAAGAATAAAGAACTGTTGTAATAGAATAAAGAGCTAAAATACGTGTTTTATGTAGGAAAGTGAAATTTTCTCTTGATCAAGCTATATTTTAAAAAGTAATCAGGTTATGTAAAGTGATCGATTATTCGATATTTTTGAAATCCGGTTTACAGTTTTTCCAAATGGTTAAAATTCCGAAAATCTACACCGAAAAAATGTCTCAGTTACCAGCAACTAAATTTTTAACTGAGTCTCAGGTGAAATACCCCTTACTGAGTATCAGTTGATAGATTTAGTTGAATGTTACTAATTTTATTTCGAATATGTAATTTAACTGGGTTCATAATTACCAGAAACAGTATGCCAGTTAGAATAAAATTGATTTTGAATTTAGTAGCTTATTACTAATAAAAATCGTTCATGTCATCCATTTTTATTTGGGTGCTAATAAAATTATGCAATGCATTTTCCGCTAAATTCGCAATAATAATTTTTATTAAGGATAAAAAAACATTTTCCCTATTATTAAAGAACAAAATACTCTTAAGGCAGAATATTACATAAATTTTCATTCTCAATGAAATTTTTGTTCCTAGTACAAATTTCTTATTTTCTGGTCTTTGAGGCATGTTTTTCCCAATGAAATTTTACGATTTTCGTTCTAAAAAGACAATTTAATTAATATTTTGCTCTTATTACCAAATGAATTTAATTTAACTTACCAAACTGGACCAAATAATATCAATTAAAAGTGTTGTACCATATGTATGTGTTTGTTTTTATTTAGAATTAATTTTTTAGAAATTTTTTGACAATACAAATTTAAATGTACTTTTACAGGGTACTAAATAATTTGTTTTATTTTTCTCAAATAATAGTTGATTTCGTTTATATCGGTTACTTTAAATTTATTTGGTTTCAACTGAGAATTTCTCTAACTGAGCAACTGAGCTATTTTTTCGGTGTAGTTTCGGGTTTTCAAATTTTAAAAAAACGGTCAACCGGTTGTTAAATTTAAAACTACATTTGAAAATTAAAAAAAATTAAAAATGAACTTAAAAAATATTAAAAATAAAAATGATTGCTGCTCCGAAAAAGCGTCCAAAACCATAATTTTATCACTTTTTCCTTTAATGATATTTCATTCACAAATGACTCGGAAAAACGTATATAATCAAAATTTTGTTCTTATGAATTTGAATAATTTTGCAGTCTTTTATTAGTTTGAAAAATTCTCAATCAGTTTTAAAAATCTTCTTGGACTGCTTAGACAACTTTTTGGGTGGTTTTCAAAAACCAATTATAATCATTTTCATGAGGCAGTTAAAAATGAGTTAACATATTATTAAATCAAATTATATCAAATTGTCAGCCAATACAAACACGTTTGTATGTCTGCCTATATATGTATTAGGGATACGCTTTGCACTCATTAGGGATCGGCATCCCGAATGAGTACATATGTTAAATTACTTTTTACTTTATAATGTAATTAATAGTTCGGTGGTTGTTTAAAATCTTAAATAATTGGGAACCTCTGTTTTCGGAAAATAGGAAATTTTAGTTTTAAAGATATATTTGATAGCCGAAACTTCTAAAAATACCATTTTTATTCAGTATCAACGTCAAAAGTTTGCTTCTGTGCGATCTGCCACGAGTAGAGTTTGCTGCTCGGTTTTAATCGAAACCGAAACCGCGGTTTTTGAGGCCTCAAAACCGAAACCGAAAACCGAAAAAAACAAGTCGGTTTTTAGCAAATACTTAAAGCAATTAAAATATTTAATTAAATTTCATATTATTGAGCCTAGAATTTCGAAAAGGGTTCAGCTCCTATTTTACAAAATTCTATATTTAGGGTGGGTCCGAGCTGGCTAAATAAAATACATATAAACTACATATATTCAAGTTTCCAAATGTCTATGAAATTTGAAAAAGTTTTCAAAAAATTTTCAAAGAAATTTTAAACCCTTTTGTCAATTTGTATTTAGTTTAGAATTTATTGAGCCACCTCGCATAGGGCCTTAATTGTAATGAACAATTTCTCCATTAAGGGTGTGTGTGAAATGATAGCAAAGTATCATGGTGAAAAAACATTTGTTCTACGGTGAAAAAAATTTAAGCTTTCCTGTGTGAAATGAAATCCTTTTCGACAATGTAAAATTTTTGACAGTTGTAAATAATAGTGACAAAATAAATAAAAGGAAACAAATATTTTTAGGAAATATATGCGTTTGCTAATTGCAATTCTCCTACATATCAGATCGTTGTAAAAAATGGAAGTTTTAGTTTTGCATAACAAAATAGACGAAGCCGAGTAGTTAAAATGTTTACCTACATATGTACATGTAATGTAATATTTTTTTGCCTATTTTCTGGTACTTTAGTTTTAAATCTTTTTTGTTTTTATTCAGAATTTTTATTTGTATAGATTGTTTCTTAATTTTTCTTTTAAAAACTTTCACATTTTAAAATGTCAAATATTTCTATGCTTATGTTAAAAATTATACTAGCCCTATGGGCTAGTGAAATTTCATTCACCTCGAAACTGTCAAAAATTTACCATAAAGGGTGTATGTGAAACGATAGCAAAGTATCATGGTGAAAAAATTTCAATTTTGCTGTGTGAAATGAAATCTTTTTCGACAATGTAAAATTTTTGACAGTTTTAAATAATAATGAAAAAAGAAATAAAAGGAAACAATTTTTTTAGGTAATATATGAGTTTTCTAATTTCAATTCTTCTACAAACCAGATCGTTGCAACTAATGGAAGCTTTAGTTTTGCATATCAAAATAAACTAAGCCGAGAAGTAAAAATGGTTACCTCCATGTAATGTAATTTTCTTTTACTTCTTTTCTGGTATGTTAATTTTAAGTCTGTTTTTTTTTTGTTCAGAATTTTTCATTTGTATATGCCCAGTAGCAAATGGTCGAACTAGTTCTAAAAAGTACTAGTTTTTGACTAGAAACTACAAAACTAGTTCTCAAAATAAGCATTTTGAACCAGTTGTGTACTAGTTAAATACGATCTATGTAGGGACTGTAAAAGAAATTAAAATGCGAAATTTGAAATTCTCATTTCGTTTATGTTTGTATTTCATAGAACATCAGAGTTTGCAAATAAACGCCCAAATTTTTTTACTGTAAATTGCCTTGAGGTGCAAATCAAATGGTACAGTACTGGTACCGAAGAGTCACTCCGGAACTAGTTTGGTAAATTTCTTATAAGTACCAGTACAGCTCCCTGTTTTTATTCTTAAAACAATTTTTAACCATTTGTGTACCTATTAGTTTCATTGAAACAATGCGAGACTATTTCGAAAGATTAAATTTAAATAGGAGGTTTGAAATTCTAGTTTTGTTTACATTTGTTGTTAGTAATATAGTCTGAAGTTGCGAATAAACACTCAAATTTTTTATTGTGATTAGAAATCATAAACACAAAATATTTTAGATTTCGTTTGGTAAATGGACCTAATTATCTCCGTAAGGAAACTATCGGTCTAATCTACGTTTCATCAAAGAAAAAGTGTTTGTTTTTTATCTACGTATATAATTTAGATCTTTACCAACTGGTACAGTACTATTTCTGTATGTTCCACTGGGAATTAAAGGATTAAATATATATATATATATATATATATATATATATATACAGTACTATTTCCCAAGGGTCTCTTCGAAACTGGTTCCGCGAGTGTGACATTAGTACCAGTTTTGCTCCCTATTTTTCGTCCTTAAATTGTAATTTTCAAACTAGTTCTACAACTAGTACCAAAGTGGGAGTTTGGGGACAATTGTCCCCATTCCTATGACATCTCCATGTTAAATTCTACAGTTGTTTGTATGGAGAGGCGGTAGAACTCGTACTAGTTGCCTAGTTCAAATAAACTAGTACATAACTGGTTCTGAACTAGTATTTTTTGCTACTGGGTGTATACTGTTTTTTAAATTTTCTTTTACGTATATAGAAACTTTCACATTTTTAAATGTCAAATATTTCTATGCTTATGTCAAAATTTTTACTAGCCCTATGGGCTAGAGAAATTTTATTCACCTCAAAACTGTCAAAAATTTACCATAAAGAATACTTTGATACCGTTTCACACACCCTCTAAATATTACTTTAAAGATTTTTTTGTTTTCACTACTACATATAATATAAGCTGAGGATTACAATTTTAGAAAAAAATTGCACCAAAAGTCATGTAGTTTAAGAGATATTGAGTTTCACGTATTCAGTTCAGATTTTCACCGCATATTTTTCAAAAGTTTTATTTCGTAGTCCGCGAAATTTATTGTATAAAATTGTTTTAAATAAATTGCTAAATTCCAAATTTAAACTCTTTAAATACATTTTAATCTGCCGAAAAAAGAATAAAAAAATTTAATTTATAACGGTTTACGCGTTTTTTTTCCCCTGGAAAAGGTGTTATTGCCTTTATTCGAGTGAGAAATATCTTGAATGTATTAAGATATTTAATTGTTATACATACATATTAAATTATTTTAAAACAATTCTATTAATTTCACAAAAAAACCTAAAAATAACCGAAACCGCGGTTTTCAAATTTTTCGGGTTTTAGCAAACTGTAGCCACGAGTTTATAATAAACCATTATAAAAGCTGCAATTTACAAAAAAAGCATAAATTAAAATTCAGAGTTTTAAAATTCAAAAAGGAAAAAATATATATATTAATTAAAATAAGAAAAATTTAATGGAAATTACGCATTAAAAAAAACTCCAAATGCGATTCACTTAAAATGATCTATTCCAAAAAAAAATTCTATTTTAATTAAAGTTTTCTGAATTTGTGTTTCTATTTACTGAATTTATAATTAAATTTTCATTTAATGATTTTTGAATCTCAATTTGTTTTTTTTTTACTAGAAATGAAAATTCTATTTTTAATTTACGATGGGTCTCATACTGTAGGGTTAACTTTAACTTAACTGATAAGGCCCGACTACTGACGGTGGGTCTCATACTGCAGGTTTAACTTTAACTTAACTATAAACAAAAGAAAATGTCAAAAAATGTTCACAAAACAACAACAAATTTTTGGGTTAACTACTAACTAAAGTTTAAACCTGAAGTATGAGACCCACCGTGAATGTCCAGTTAAAATTTAGCCGACAGTTAAATTTAAATTTTGTATGGGAAACAACAACAAATGTTTCAGTTAAAGTCCCAGTTAGTAGCTAACTGAGCCTTCAGTAAACGGGACTAAACAAAATAAAATGTCAAAAAATATTGGTATATTATTTTTTGTCATTTTTGGGTTAACTAATAGCTTACCGTCAATATGAAACCCATAACTTGTCTAAAAAAGGGAATCTTAATATGAAAACACCTAATTTCAGTAACATTATTTAACAAGAAAACACACTCAAAAAAATTTGTCGGTAGAATCTACTGAAAATTGCAGTTAAAACAAAAGTATGCGCAGTTAAAAAGGCGACCTTTGAAATAACTAAAAATGTTGCTATATTTAACTTTTGAAAAACAACTAACAAAAGCTGTATAAATAACTAACAATGTCGAGAAAATAACAGACAAATTTGTTAAAACTACTATTTTCTTCCAATTAATTCGTTTCAATATTATAATACTAGCTGTGTTTGCGTACTTTTTCTGTAAAGTTCGGTAAAATGAGAATTAACAAAAAATACTCTCACAAAGTAAAAAAAAATGTACAAAACCCCAAAAAAACAAACGTCAATAGACTTGGGCATTACAGTTCGTTTTGGTGAGCGCTCTTTCTAGTTCTAGTTGAATTTGTTGTAAAATTTAAAATTAAAAATTTTAATAAAAATGTCCTTCACAAACATTTTTATTTACAAAAAGGAATACATAGTTTAATAAACTTGGTTAAGATTTTAATATTAAACAAAAGCTTCAATTTATTAACGTATTTATCTATTTACACATTTAAATAAGCTTCTTCAAAAATTTGTCTGTAATTTTATGTAGTTGTAATATTATTGAGAAACTTTGGCAACTTTTACACTAATTTTTGTAAATGATGCACATATTTTTCTTAAGGAATGAAATGAGCGATTGAACTCAAGAGTTATTAGTTGTCAATAGGTCTTTATTTCAAATTAGTGAATAGTGCAATTGAACTAGTTAAACCCAGCCGATGATATAACAGCTGATAAAAACAATTTATCCAAATCTTCACGAAAAAAAGTCTGGGCTTCTTCGTGCAAGAAGAAGAATATTACTCTATGATGACAGCTCTCATTTTTGGTAAAACTGGGACCCTGCGGGATCCCAATGTTGACTACGTGAGCACAGCTAATAGAATTTATGAAAAAAATGTTAAAAACTATTTCTTTTTTCGATTACAAAAAAAATGTGTAATTACTTCGTGATACTGCAAACTTAAACCCAAAATTCCAAACAACTCTTCAGTTTTTACGTTTTTAGTCACTGGAGATGCAAAAAAAAATCTAACTATGATCTGCAAAGTAAAAATATATTAATAAAACAAATAAAAACTAAACAAAATGTTCAAAAGCTCAACGAAGTCTTTTAAACAACTAATAAAATCAACTGTTTAATGCAAAAATATGGTTTTGTTTCAAAATAACTGCGTTAAATAATTGTTTATAAATGCACTAGCGGGCGCAGCCCGCTACGTTGTTAGCGTGCCTTAAAGGTTAAGGGGGGGGGGGGGAGGGCTACGCCCTCCCCCCCGGGGGGCTGCGCCCCCCACAATTTTTATTAAATTCGTTTTTTTATTTAAAGCCTTCACCCAGCCACCACAAATAAATAATTCTGCACAACAATGGGTTTAAATAAATAAATATTTGATTACTTTTGCTCATGAGAGTGGATTGTTAGTAATGAATCCATTATAATTTGCAATATACGTGTGTATGTCAAGATAATTTGGTAAAGTGCGAACTTAGGTAGATAGACCCGTAAGTAGTTTTGTTCATTTGTGTTTTGAATGAAAATAAATAACGTAAAGCAGGGTTGAAAAGCATTTTATAATATTAAAAATAGTGGGCAAAGCCCGCTACGTTGTTAGCGTGTCTTAAAGTTAAGTTTTTTTTTTAATTCCAGTTTATGTAAAGGTAGACCTGGCAATTCAAGTAAATTCACAAATTCAGTTGGAAAATTTACTGCGTCGGTTTCTTCCACCGGTGCTTCGTTACATGAAGTTTAAATATCGGAATATATAAATAAGTTCCATTCCTTTTCTAAGGTTTTTTCTCTTTCACTTTAACTTTTAACTTTTTGGAGAGTATGTTTCAATGCTACATAAGTTTCATATTCCGTTGATAGTGTTTGAACAGGTAATTCCCTCTTCCAATCCATTTGCATTGTCTATAATTTCAATTCCACTCGTTCAACGTTTATATCCATTTCATTCCACTTGTGTAGTGTTTCAATCCCACTCGTTTCCTATTTAGTTTCTTAATTTTAGTGTTTCATATACACTTGTTCTTTAAGTTTTAGGTTTCTAGCTAAAGACGCAGACGTTAAGGGGGGGGGGGGGGGGGGGCAATTTTCCCCTTTTGAACCACCATTTTTACCACGTTCCTGTCCAAAGCCCTAGAAATGCCTTGTCGATAAGTTAGCCCAAACTCCAAGGAAAACATATTATATATTACAGGTTTCTAGCCGAAGGGTTCGGTTAGGCCATCAAGGGGGAGAATTATTCCGTTTTTACCCCTCCCGGTAGGAATTTCCAAAAATTCCGTCTTAGAGGACGTCTGCGTTGGAGGAGGAACCTACTACATACATAATTTTAGGTCTCTATATCCAGCAGTTTGGCCAGGCCGTCAAGGGGGAAGTTTTTTCCCTTTTTACCCCTCCCGGTATGAATTTCCAAAAATACCATCTTAGGGGACGTCAACGTTGGAGAAGGAACCCAAATACCGAATTTAAGATCCCTTGTTCCAGCAGTTTGGCCTGGCCGTTAAGGGGGAGACTTTTCCTGTTTTTGACCCTACCTGTAGAAATTTCCAAAAATCTCATCTTAGCGGATGTCTACAATAGAGGAGGAACTTTAATACCAAATTTCAACTTCCTACCTCCAGCGATTTGGGCAGGCCTTTAAGCGGCACTTTTCGCTTCATTAATCCCCATTTTTGCAATGTCCCTGTCCAAAAAGCACCTTCTCGGTAAGTGAGCACATACTCCAAGTAACATATGTTTTACATTTCAGGTTTCTAGCCAACTTTTACTATTTGTGCCCCTCTCGGTAGGAATTTCCCAAAATCCATCGAAAGGGAATTCCAGCTTCCTAGTTCCAGCAGTTTGAGCAGGCTGAGAGGAACTTAAGTACCGAATTTCGGCTTCCTAGTTCCAGCAGTTTGGACAGGTCGTTAAGGGGCAACTTTCCCTTTTTGAGCCCCCATTTTGTAACGACCCTGTCCAAAATTCAAAAAAGTATCTTTCTAATAAGTTAGCCCTCACTCCAGGGACCCACATTTTAAGCTTCAGGTTTCTAGCCGAAGGGGTTTTTACCGGCCCCCAAGGTGAGGCTTTTCTTCTTTTTGCCCCTCCCTTTAGGAATTTACAAAAATTCCATCTTCGCGGCTATCTGCGATGGATGAGGAACATTCATACCAAATTTCAACTGCATTGCCTAAGCGGTTTGGGCAGGCCGTTAGTGGGGACATTTTTCCCTTTCAACCACCATTTTTACTATGTTCCTGTTCCAAAATAGAAAAATTACGTTGCCGGTGAGTTAGTCCTACTCCAAGGAATACATATTTAAAATTTTAGGTTGGCCAAAAGGGATTGGGCAAGCCGTCAGGAGGAGACTTTTACCTTATTTCCCCTCCCGATAGGAATTTCAAAAATTCCGTCTAAGCGGACGCCTACACAGAAGGAGGAACTCACATACCGAGTTTCCTTTTGGGATATCCTGTAGGGAATTCCAAAAATACAAACTTAGTCGATGTCTACTACAGTGGAGGAACCTTTATACCAAATTTCAACTTCTTACCTCCAGTGGTTTGGGCAGGCACTTTTCCAATTTGTGAGACTGTTTATGGGGAGACTTTTCCCCTTTTTGCCCGTTCCGGTTGGAATTTCCAAAAATCCCGTCTTAGCGCACGTCTATGCCGAATATCAAGAAACCTTGTTTTAGTGGATATATACTATTTTAAATGGTACTTTTTGGAAAAACAAAATTTTTTGGAAAAAGATACTTTGTTTTTACAAAGTACTTTATTTGTACTTTTTTTGGAAAAGGTATTTTATTTTAAAAAGGTGTTTTTTTTTGGAAAAATGTATGTTTTTTGGAAAAAGGTACTTTTTTGGAAAAGGAAAATTTTTTTAGAAAAAGGTACTTTTTTTTTTGGGAAAGGTACTTTTTTTTAGAAAAGGTACTTTTTTTGAAAAAGGTATTTTTTTGAAAAAATGTATGTTTTTTGGGAAAAGGAACATTTTTTTAGAAAAAGGTACTTTTTTTGGGAAAAGGTACTTTTTTTGGGAAAAGGTACTTTTTTTGGAAAAGGTACTTTTTTTGAAAAAGTTATTTTTTTGGAAAAATGTATGTTTTTTGGGAAACGGTAATTTTTTTTTGGAAAAGGTACATTTTTTTAGAAAAAGGTACATTTTTTGGAAAAAGGTACTTTTTTTGGAAAAAGGATTTTTTTTTTGGAAAAAGGTACTTTTTTTGGAAAAAGGTACTTTTTTTGGAAAAAGGTACTTTTTTTGGAAAAAGGTACTTTTTTTGGAAAAAGGTACTTTTTTCGGAAAAAGGTACTTTTTTTTGGAAAAAGGTACTTTTTTTTGGAAAAAGGTACTTTTTTGGAAAAAGGTACTTTTTTTGAAAAAAGGTACTTTTTTTGGAAAAAGGTACTTTTTTTTGGAAAAAGGTACTTTTTTTGGAAAAAGGTACTTTTTTTGGAAAAAGGTACTTTTTTTGGAAAAAGGTACTTTTTTCGGAAAAGGTACTTTTTTTGGAAAAAGGTACTTTTTTTTGGAAAAAGGAACTTTTTTTGGAAAAAGGTACTTTTTTTGGAAAAAGGTACTTTTTTGGAAAAAGGTACTTTTTTTTGGAAAAAGGTACTTTTTTTGAAAAAAGGAATTTTTTTTGGAAAAAGGTACTTTTTTTGGAAAAGGTACTTTTTTTGGAAAAAGGTACTTTTTTTGGAATAAGGTACTTTTTTTGGAAAAAGGTATTTTTTTTTTGGAAAAAGGTACTTTTTTCGGAAAAGGTACTTTTTTTGGAAAAATGTACTTTTTTTGGAAAAAGGTACTTTTTTTGGAAAAAGGTACTTTTTTTTGAAAAAGGTACTTTTTTTGGAAAAAGGTACTTTTTTGGGAAAAAGGTACTTTTTTTGGGAAAAGGTACTTTTTTTGGGAAAAGGTACTTTTTTTGAAAAAAGGTACTTTTTTGGGAAAAGGTACTTTTTTTGGAAAAAGGTACTTTTTTTGGAATAAGGTACTTTTTTTGGAAAAAGGTACTTTTTTTTGGAAAAAGGTACTTTTTTTGGAAAAAGGTACTTTTTTTGGAAAAAGGTACTTTTTTTGGAAAAAGGTACTTTTTTTTGAAAAAGGTACTTTTTTTTGGAAAAAGGTACTTTTTTGGGAAAAAGGTACTTTTTTGGGAAAAGGTACTTTTTTGGAAAAAGGTACTTTTTTTGTCCCCTTTTTGCCCCTCCCGATAAGAATTTCCAAAAATGCCGTCTCAACGGACGTCTACACCGGTCGAGGAATCTACATACCAAATTTCAACTTCATAGCTCCAGCAGTTTGAGCAGGCCCTCAAGGGGGAGACTTTTTCCCCTTTTTGCCCGTCCCTGTAAAAATTTCCAAAACTCCCGTCTTGGCGGATGTCTACGATAGTGGAGGAACCTTTATACCAAATTTCAACTTCCTACCTCCAGCGGTTTGGGCAGGCCGTCAAGGGGGGCCTTTTTCCCCCCATTTTTACAACGTCCCTGTCCAAAATTCTAGAAAGTACTTTCCAGAAAAGTTAGCCCCTACTCCAAGGAACACATATCTTAAATTTCAGCTTTCTAGCCAAAGGGGTTTTGGCAGGCCGTCAAGGGGGACACTTTCCCCCTTTTTGCCCGTCCCGGTAGGAATTTCCAAAAATCCCGTCTTAGTGGACGTCTACCCCGAAAGAGGAACCTACATACCAAATTTCAACTTCCTAGCTTCAGCGGTTTGGGCTGGGCGATGTTGAGTCAGTCAGTCAGTCAGTCAGTCAGTCAGTCAGTCACGTTATTCTTTTATATATAGAGATTACTTTTCGTTAGTTGTGGTTTTTTAAAGCAACTGTATTTATATTTAAAAACAACAACTACTGATTACTGCGCAAACATTTATCATGTAGTGACCAGTCAAACTTTTTTGAGTGCAATTTTACTAAAACTGTTCGTTATTAATTTAAATTTAACAAAAAATTTAAAAACTATTTTTTTTTATATTGTACATTTTCTTATATACATAATTCTTCTATTTGTTCAGAATTTAAAAATGATCTAGAAATTTTCATATCGACCTTGTTCTGGAATTCATCTGTTGGAAATACATACTTTCTTTCATCATATTTTTCTAACATCGAATGCCTTATTTTTTTAAATTCATCCATTTTATCACATAATGCCGTTGTAAAAAATTCAACAAATAAACGACCCATATATTCATCTTTCGATGATGGCCACCATCCTTCCAGAAATCCAATATGTCCCCCACGTGCGGTTATAACAAATGCTACGTGGGTACTTTCTTCAGCTGGTTTAATGGGAAGGGCTTCCAAAGGTTGAAATGGATCATCAGCAGCACTTAAACACAACAATGGAACGGTTATGTAATGAAGTTTATTATGTAGAGTTGCATCAGAATAATAATCATCAACATGGGCATAACCAAATTGTTTTGACGTAAATAAGGCATCAAATTCCTTGATAGTTTTACTCTGTAAAATAGAAAATCAATAATGTTGCATTAAGAATTAGGTAAAACTTTCAGATAAACAACTTCGTGCAATCATAGTAAAAAACGAGTAAAAAGGTTAAAGTCGGGCATGCCGACTATACAATATCCTACACCAGTCTGGGTAAAAGCCAACTAATGTTTGGATCCGAAATTCGAATGGCTTAAAATGGGGCTTGTGTCAAAATTTTCTATAATGTGAGTCAGCGCACCAAATTTCATTAAAATATCTTAATATTTGCGATCTGCACTTTGTAACCAAGTTATTTTTGGGGGGACCTTTATATGGGCACTAGGTCTAAACATGGACCGATGTTCACCAAAATCAATAGGCTTTGTCCTTGGGCCAAAATAGGTCTGTGTACTAAATTTCATCAAAATATCTTAATATTTGCGACCTGCAGCGTATAAACAATATAATTTTGGGGGGACCCTTATATGGGCACTAGGTCTAAACATAG
Organism: Leucophora obtusa; assembly: GCA_949987735.1. Classification (NCBI taxonomy): domain Eukaryota; kingdom Metazoa; phylum Arthropoda; class Insecta; order Diptera; family Anthomyiidae; genus Leucophora; species Leucophora obtusa. The sequence continues at coordinate 31,866,366 of OX465299.1, read as the reverse complement.
ACCGATGTTCACCAAAATCAATAGGCTTCGTCCTTGGGCCAACATAGGTCTGTGTACCAAATTTCATCAAAATATCTTAATATTTGCGACCTGCAGCGTATAAAAAATATAATTTTGGGGGGACCCTTATATGGGCACTAGGTCTAAACATGGACCGCTGTTAACCAAAATCAATAGGCTTCGTCCTTGGGCTGATATAGGTCGGTGTACCAAATTTCATCAAAATATCTTAATATTTGCGACCAGCAGCGTATAAACAATATAATTTTGGGGGGACCCTTATATGGGCACTAGGTCTAAACATGGACCGATGTTCACCAAAATCAATATGCTTCGTCCTTGGGCCAACATAGGTCTGTGTACCAAATTTCATCAAAATATCTTGATATTTGCGACCTGCAGCGTATAAACAATATAATTTTGGTAGGACCCTTATATGGGCACTAGGTCTAAACATGGACCGATGTTCACCAAAATCAATCGGCTTCGTCCTTGGGCCAACTTAGCTCTGTGTACCAAATTTCATCAAAATATCTTAATATTTGCGATCTGCAGCGTATAAACAATATAATTTTGGGAGGACCATTATATGGGCACTAGGTATAAACATGGACCGATTTTAACCAAAATCAATAGGCGTCGTCCTTGGGCCGACATAAGTCGGTGTACCAAGTTTCATCAAAATATCTTAATATTTGCGACCTGTAGAGTGCGCACAAGAATGCATGGACAGACAGACAGACAGACAGACGGACGGACGGACATCGTTAAATCGAAATAAAAAAATTCTGAGCCGATCGGTATACTATAAGGTGGGTCTAGGACCAATATTTTTTGGTGTTACAAACATCAGCACAAACTTATAATATCCTGACCACATAGTGGTGTAGGGTATAACAACTACAAATTGTAGTAAAATTTACCAACAAATATAAAGAAATTATTCGTTATAGTACTCAATTTTGATACCCACATTTCCAATTTCGCCCCAGGGATGGTAAAAAATTGCCTAAAAGCCAAACGATTACGAATTTCGAAAAAGCCCATACATTCCCTCGATTAAATTAAATAGGCGTAATTATTATTAATTTCAAAACAAACCAACAACTCTCCATATAAATGTTATATTCCTAAAAATATTTTTAATAACATAAAAAAACATTTCATGTGACACTAATAAAAAAACACCGATTAAGGTTAAAAAAAAAATAGATGATATATTTTTATATTAAATTGACAAAAAATGCGCCAAATGAGTATTTTATAATAAGAAATTAAGATTTCCAATAGAAAACAAAATTTGTTAAATTTTTTGTTGAAGGTTATTTTTGTGTAGCGAAAAAGTGTAAGCGAGAAAGTGTCAAAAATATAATTCCGTAAAATTTCGAAAAATAAATATTTTAAAACAAACAAAATTTTCAAAAATATTATAAACATATTTAAAATATCTAAAATAATTGATAATGACCACAAAGTAAGAATGAAGCTTAAGCTATTCAAAAAATTCCTCGCTTTGGTCCAAGGACAAACAGGATTCCATAAGGATATCTTTAAAGGACATCGCCTTAACTTGAAAACGAATGGACGGATTTTTCCGTAATTTGGTAAAAAGAATATATTTGGTATAAGTACACGCAAAAAATAAAAAGTGGATAATTGCCGAAGTACTTCGGTAAAATACAACTTCAAAAGTTTTCTGCTAAGTTACACGATTCTTTAATTAAAATATAATATTTTATAAGACAATTTATAAAATAAAAAACTTAGGAAACTTAACATATTTTGAAGTGAGTGAAAATGGAATAGGTCAAAAATTAAGGCAAGTTGACAAAAACCAAAAATTGATAAATATACATGTATTTTTTTACTAACTTACAAAATATACTTTTGAAGTTGTATTTTACCTAAGTACTTCGATAATTATACACTTTTTATTTTTTCCGTGTAGCAAAGCTTATAAGTTTGAATAATATGTATTGAAGTTGTGGTGCATTTTTGCTCAATTTAGCATTTTTCGAAAAACGAAAATCGATACATCCTCTTAAGTAACAGCACAAAAAAATAATTTCTTTTATTATAATTACATCTTGGTAAGAGGAATAATTTATGCTTAAACCTATAAATATCGTTAAATATAGACCACTATTGACTTCGTGAAAATTTCGAAATCAAAGCCAAATTTAGTCTTAATGAATTCGCGAATTAAATCAAAATCCAACAAATTCGGAAGTCTAAATGTAAATAATTCGCTCGAATTATTTCCTTATTTTTTTACATCAAGTGTTAAAAATCATCTATTTAAAATTTTCTTTGAATATAATTTTTTGCGATATATATTTCTATGACCAGTTCTAACAAAGAGGGTAAATAAATTTGAATTTCGCAAAATTTCAGACTTGTTCCTATACAAAGAACGATTTTACTCCTCCCTTTTATGCTTAAACAAAATACGTATTCTTTATTTCATCTCCTCTATCATATATATAAATTTTAGCAAAATCAGTGGGTGACACCTTGCTTGTAAGTTTAATTTTAGATTTGAATTTACCTGTAAAATCCTTTCCATACCAATATCAACGTCTTTGTAAATTTCACAACTTTTTAACGTTTTACAAAGATGATAGGTCAAATGTCTACCCAATAGATTATTTAAAATTGGCTTTTCAATGCTGGCTGTACCTAAAGAAAAAAAAACAAAATTATTTCAAATCATTCACATATTCAGCAATAACATCAATAAACTTTACCTTTATGAACATCCCAAGGTGCTGAAATAATTTTAGCAGCCGACAAATAAGTTCGGGCTTCTTCACTTTTACGTACCAAATAATTTCCCAATATTAAACCACCCATTGATATACCAGCTGCTCCCAACTTTTCTTTGGGTACAAGCTTTGCTACATGTCTTACCACCTCCGAAAGGTCTTCAACATTTGAGGCACAATATAAACGTGGTGTCTTTAATTCAATGCCTCCTAAGCCACGATTATTGAAAACTACAACACGTAAACTAGACTGTTTGGCAGATATAACTAAACATTTAACATATTCAGCTTGAGATTCACCCGTCAAACCGGGTAGTAAAATGACACATGGACTATCATTCGTACATCCTTCTTCCATCCAATCTAAAGCTACTTCACCACCATCATCAAGTGCAAAAATTTCTCTAAAAAAGTACAAAATATTAAGTTAAGGCTACGCTGTAAATAGTAATTCTGAGCCGAAAACTACTATGCCGAAAACTACAACATTAAATTTGGTTTTTCAAAATAACTTCTACAAGTACACAGAGAGAAGTTTTAATGAAATTTTGCAGTAGCCTAATAAAGTTTTCTTCACAAAGAAAATGAAAAATTTCTTAAATTTATGAAAAAACTTCATATATTTTAAAAATATAGTTTTAATGCATTTTTTTCATTGGGTGTATGAGTAGTGACCATTTTTTTCTGACTTGAAATCAGTACAATTTTTTTTTTTAAATATAATCATTGCCAACTAAATTTGTACCCATCGAATGGACAAATTGCTGCAACAAAATTTTTCGGTTAATACCGAATTTTTATTTAGGCTGAATTTCAGTTCTCGGAAACAAATTACATTGTAGAAACTAATTTTCTGTAGATACAATCGACATATACGATTAGCACAACGAACAAATTGATTCACTACAAATTCTGTCGTCAGAACAAATCTGCTTTCTCTTTGATAATTTTTAAGTGACTTCTGCCATAGAAAAACTTTCACAATCTGGCTACTTTTTCCCATTAAAAATTATTTATAGACAATTTTAAGGTTTTTTAAACTTTTTATATCTAAAAACTAATTCTAGGCACTTTTCCTTTCGAAATTTTTGCATAAAAACATTCAGATTTTGTTGTTAGGCCGATTGAAACTTTGTTGTCACAGCCAACTATGTGTGTATCAATTGATTTTCTACTGTGGCAACGGAAATTTTTATTTTGTTTTATTAACAAAACGGTAAAAATTTAAAAAAGGTAAACATTTTATTTTAAATCACTGAACGGTAAAAAAATCGATTCAAAACACTGAAGGGAAGGATTTTTCTTTTGTAAATCACTGAACGGAAAAATATTTTTTAAATCACTGAACGGTTGAGTGAAATTTTCCGTTCACGCTGAATAGTTTAAAAAATTAAGGAATTATTTTTTCGATTTATACAATAAAAAAATTAACGCATTCGTCAATGAATTAATTAATTTAATAAAAAGATTTACAAGAAATAGGAAACAATTACAATTTAATTAATTCTTAAATCATTATTGCTGTTGAACGCGTGCAATTGAAGAATTCACCCGATTTTGTAAAAAATTAATTTAATTACTTTAGAGAAAAATTTAATTCGATTTAAATGTGGTTCAATTGTATTTAACATTGTATTTTGCTTTTTTTTTATTAAAAAAAATGTATTATTATATTTTAAATGTTAAAAATCAGTACAAATCAGTACACGATTTTTTCATCAATACACGTGACCAAAAATCAGTACATGTACTGATACAATCAGTACGAATGGTCACTCTATGTATGAGACATAAATAGAATGAAATTTTTCACAACATTTTATGAAAAATTTCACTAATTCAATGAAAAGTATCAATAAACGAGTTCCAGTGAAACTTCATTGGTTTTATACAAAAACTCATAAATATCTTGCAGTGTAGTATTTTGTTTTGGTGTTTAACGAAAACACGTATTAAAGTCAAGGTTAGTTACCATTATCGTTATAATACCGTTATCGCTAAAATACCGTTTCAAATTGAATAACGTTACCGTTACCAATACCTCTAAAAAAAATTCCAAATATCGTTAACGATACCGTTAGTTTTATGAGCAGTTACCGGTATTTTTTAATCTATATAAAAATGCAATTTTTTTTAACTTTTTTGTAATAATCTTCAGTTTTGTTTTTCTATAAAAAGATTTATGGATTATAATTTTATTTATTAAAACTACCAGCATTGAATTTAAAGCTTATAATCTGTATTTTTAATAAGTAAAATGAAATATGTTAAGTTTTTACTTGTTTTTATATGTTTTTAGCATAATTTATAATACCGGTATTGCTGTTTCGATAACGGCATACCATTACCTTTGCCGTCACCGAAACAAGAGAAATTAGATACATTTACCGTTATCCTTACCGTTATTCGTTTCGGTAACCAACCTTGATTAAAGCTCTTTATTCTATTACAAATGTTCTTTATTCTTTTTCATGGGTGTTTGTTATACAGTGTTTAGAAGTAGATGTAAACGCAGCCTTACCTTCTATAATTAATATCTGGTAATATTTGTTGTCTTATAATACTGGCAATCACAGTTTGGGCTCGGCTTTCAAAACACCAAAATGTCGGCCAAAACTTCGTTTCTAATGTAGGTATATTACTAGATAAAAACTTTTTAAATGGTCCTTCGGAACATGCTAATACTGGACGCTAGAATATAATTATATACATATAAATTTAAATTTTTAATCAAATTATTCCAAAGAGGTTTACCTTAACTACTTGTATTAAATAATAAATCACATATGCTACTGTAGCATAAGCCCATATATGTAATCGTGGTATATTTGTAAAATAAAACATTATAGAATATAACATGTTTTGTATTGCAAAAACTATCGAAAAAATAAATCAAAACTTAGTAGATTCTGGTATCTGTAAAGAAAAATATAAAATTTTTTATTACTAAAAATTGAAAAATCTCATATACCATTAAAACAAGAAAATAATTTTTTCGATAAAATTTTCCGAAAATCACAATTTTTAAAACTGAGGATAGCCTGAATTAGAGCCTTCAAGATATCGAAAAGTATTTTTTTGCATAAATCGATAGTAGGTACTTTTCCATAGAGTTTGTTGTTCGGTTTTAATCGAATCCAAAACCGCGGTTTTCGAGGCCTCAAAACCGAAACCGACAACCGACAAAAATAAGTCGGTTTTTAGCAAATACTTAAAGCAATTAAAATAATTAATTAAATTACATATTATTGAGCCTAGAATTTCGAAAAGGGAATTTCGAAAGGAATTCCGAACTGGCTAAATAAAATCTAAACTAAATTCAGGTTTCCAAATTTCTATGAAATTTGAAAAAGTTTTCAAAAAATTTTCAAAGAAATTTTGAACCCTTTTGTCAATTTGTATTTAGTTTCGCACAGGGCCTTAATTGTAATGAACAATTTCTCCATTAAAAATATTACTCATATAGTTTAAGAGATATTGAGCTTCACGTATTCAGTTCCGATTTTCACCGCTTATTTTTCAAAAAGTTTTATTTCGTAGTCCGCGAAATTTATTGTATAAAATTGTTTTAAATAAATTGCTAAATTTCAAATTTAAACTCTTTAAATACAGTTTAATCTGCCGAAAAAAGAATAAAAAAATTAAATTTATAACGGTTTACGCGTTTTTTTTCCTCCGGCAAAGGTGTTATTGCCTTTATTCGAGTGAGAAATATCTTAAATGTATTAAAATATTTAATTGTTATACATACATATTAAATTATTTTAAAACAATACTATTAATATCATAAAAAAACCGAAAAATAACCGAAACCGCGGTTTTTATAATTTTGAAAAACCGAAATCGCGGTTTTCAAATTTTTCGGCTTTTAGCAAACTCTACTTTTCCATGAAAATATCATACTAAAATTTCAGAACGACATTCCAAATAATTCAAAAATTATTGCCTTTTAAACTCAAAAAATTCCGGCAGACTGTATATGTTTTTTTAAATTATTTTTTATAAAGTGATTTTAATATAAATTAAAAAAATAAAAAGCACCCAGCAAAAACATGGTCTCAACTACTTACCAGCCTCTTTACTCGCTTAATTACTTTTGTTCTCGATGTTAATTAAGCGTGTAAATAGGCTGGTAAGTAGTTGAGACCATGTTTTTGCTGGGCATGTTATTTTCAATAAAAATTATCTTTTAACCCCCCGTTTCCACATGCAAGTAAATGGTTGCAAGTTGAGAATACGTATTATCAGCGAAAATTTCGAAAATTACCGAAAAAACATGAAAATTTTACATGTGTCCATATAGTAGTATAGTAGTAGTAGTAGTAGTAGTAGTAGTAGTATACTACTTTTGCTGCAAGTTCATTTTAAAAATGTCGTCGAAGGCATAGGTTGTCACTAAATAGGACTCCAGTATTGCCAAGTATTCAATATTCTAACAAAGCTGGGAAAAAATTTGTTCTTAACAATTTTTTTTTTTCAAAAACTTATAAAATTGATATTTTAAATTACCATTAAGATATGACATTGAGTTCTTTTTTACTTTTTTTTTACAAATAAATACAAAATCAGTTGCATTTAGGGAATGCAAAATCCCGCACTTTTTGATTTCCCGGGAAAGCGGGAATTTTACCTTGAATTCCCGGGATCCCGCAAGGGACATAACCCTTTAGAACAACGTGTAAGTCCTCACAATGTAATTGATTTCGTATACTTCACATTGTGCGTACTTACGATATGGGATACTTGTGTATAACAATTGTATATGAAACTAAAAATATTTGAAATTTTTCAAAAATGTTGTCTAACTTACATGCCACTATACTTGTGTGTACTTACGAAGTATATTGGCTTGTGGGCCATTAAAATGCGGCCATATCCAGGGTAAAGTAAGCTAGCTTGTGTATATAGTTTGAAAGTACTCGGAGATACTTGTGTGTACTTACTAGAATATAAAGTAGGATACTTTTCGAACATTGTGTGGACAAAAAAGAGGATACTTTTCGAGCATTGTGTCCCAAATCTTGAGATCCGATCATGCTATTTTATATTTATTATCAAAATACCCAAAATTATTAAAAAAGATGGACCAGTCATAAAAATGTTATTTTATGTTGATCCAAAACAATAAATGGGTAAAATCTCTGATCACTTAATAAAAAAACAGTGATCACAAAAAACAATCACTTTTGACTGTGAAAATTTTTACAACTTTTGTCGCAGCGTCCTTGGAATACCCTTCAACATTTTTAAACCTTTTTAAACTCAAATGAAAGACAATTTTATATTTGAAAATGAAAAAAATTAAAAACATTTTTAGACTAACTTTTTGAAGGCTTGACTGAAAAATAAAAAAACGTGTTTTTCAGCAAAATTCAAGTAGCAATATTTTAGAACCCCTTCGGCTGATTAAATAATTTTTATTTTTTTTTTTTGATTCAGCGAGCTATAATTTATTAGAAATAATATATCACAACAACAAATATTTTTTAACAAAATTTAAGGATTTTTTTTTAAACTTACCGAAATTTCGAAATTTCAACCGCTTTGCGGGGACTTTGAACGTGAACCGATTTTCAAAATTTTAATTTTTACAGGTTAGTGGACGCATACCCAACTTTTCCGCACCCCCCGTTTTTGAAATTCGCAATTCGGCAAAGTTCGGCCCACTCTAATATATAGTATGTTTATATTTTATATGTATTATCATCTATTTTGTTACGAAATTTCGTATTTTGAAAAAAATCGTGTTTTCGATAAAAAAGAAAAGTTTCTTAAAATGGTAGTAACATTATATTTTTATATATTTGCCATTTTGATCGTATAAGAACGAAATATATCAACTAAGGCCGAGTTTTTAGGATGTAGATTATCATTAAACTTAGTTTAACGCAATTGTAATATTGCTTTTGAAAAGCGATTTATTTTGTTTTATTTCAATAAAGATAAAATTCAAACTCGAAAAACTGTTGTGACAAATTTTTGTTAAAAAACTTGAAAATACAATAATACATTTTATTTGTTCAATGTCTTGATTTGGAACATATAATTCCCTTTAATGTTTCGTGCGATTTCAAAATAATTAAAATATAAGATAATTCAATTAAACATATTATACAGATTGGAAATTATATTTGTAAAATAATGAACATACAATGCAGTTACATAATTAACATTCTTGCTTTTGAAAAGAAAGTATTTTAGTTTGAAATGCAACAAAAATTTTTTTTTACTTTAATTCCATAAAGACAAAATTCCATAGATAGGTAAACCGAGCCGGATGTGCTAAATTTTGTAATTGTATTAATTAGAAATTTATTAATAGTAATTGTAAATAATAATTATTAATGAATTTATAAAAAAGGAAAAAAGTATTGTGTATTTTAAATAATAAACATATGGTCTACTTTTGTGGAAAAAATCGGTAGGATACGGACAAGGAAATACTCAGTTTTTCACACGACATAACGGTCCAAAAACGGTCCGGCATTGACGGACTTTCAGCGGACTTGTCCGTTTTTTACATGACATAACGGTCCATAAACGGTCCGTCATTGACGGGCTTTAAACGGACTTGTCCGTTTTTAACACGACATAACGGTTCGTAAACGGTCCGTCATTGACGGATTTTCAACGGATTCGAATCAGTTTCGATGTTCCTTATGTTCCGTATACGGATCCAGAAAACGATACGTATATATATTCCGTTTATGACGGACCGAAACCGGTGCAAATTGAAATAAATTTAAAATGTCAAAATAATTTCAATCAAAATACATAAACCAGAAAAATAAATTAAATAAGTAATTTTTTTCTGGACACAAGAAGAGAAAATCAATAATTATTTAATGGGAAGGCAAAATTTTTAATATAGGGAAATTGATTTTAGATTTCGTGCAGATGATGTTTCTTTCAGGAAAATAACAAATCGCTAAGGTGAAAGGCTGAAAAAATGCATTATGTAATAAGAAATTGGATGGTAAATAAATTTATTGAAATAATTCTGTACAATAAATTATAAATAAAATGTGTAGAAATATATGTATATTGTCTTTATGAACTGTCGTAAAAAAGTAGTGGCTTCTATTAACCATTTTAAATATCAGCTAGTGAATATCGATTATTTTTCAAATTTCTTTAAATTCAACCAGCATTTCGTTACCAATTACTTTCCACATAGTTGATGCGTAAATTTTAAATAAACGTAGTTATCTCTCATTACTTCGTATTTACTATGACATAGTAAGGGTTATTTCACCTATGGTATAGTTGAAAATGTAGTGATCAGCAACTATGTATTTTTTAGGGTGTGCTTTTAAATTGATTTAATTACAAAGCAAAAATATAACCTTATCTTTCACCGAAACAATTAAAAACGTGTGATAATAGAAAATCCATATGCTTATTGGTAAAAATATTAAGCGGATTCACGTAATGTCATATATAGTGTAAACATCGTATTTTTATCATATACATATACGTCAAAAATAATTTACCTTTGAAAATTTACCCCTCAATTCATAATTGCTTTGTAAAATTATAGCAGGATTACAAAACGTCATTTTCATACAAAATTTGTTCAATAAACCTCCTATAATTTTACAAAGAGTTTATGAATTTAGGGGTTATTCTACATCGGTACAATTCCTAAGTTAAAGAATTAAATTAAAGAAACTAACTGTTGTTAACTTTCTTTTAAAATCGCTAAAAACAAATAAAATTTTGGTCATGTTTAAAGTGCTGCACTTTTAAGTCTGGATACTATTTTTGATATTAGATTAGATTAGATACGAAGGCACTACGCACCGCGACCAATATAGATCTTTTGTGCTGCCTAGAGTTCCCTAGAGATTCAGGCTACCAATAAAGCCAATAATCCTGTTAGGAGAATTTCCCCAAACGTCCGAAGATGACACAAAGCGGTCACCCAGAAATCTGAGTCTCCTGTCGCACAGTCTTGGACATTCGCAGAGAACATGCTCCGATGTCTCATTTTCCAGCTCACAAAACCTGCAAAAATCAGTGTCTGACCGGCCCTGTTTGTGAAGCTGGTACCTGAGCCCACAGTGCACAGTTAAGTATCCCATCAGGGTCCTAAGGTTACCCCTGTCAAGTGACAATAGTCGCTTTGATACTCCGCTGGACAGGGAAATAATCTTTTGGCCTGTCTATGGCCAGTAGAAGTTTCCCAATGTTTTGCAAACTCAGTCTCTCTCCACTGCCTGAGTTTTTCCCTAGCATACCCCCTAGGTATCCCAAAGAATGGTCCCGGACCGATGAAGGGTCGTCGGGCTCCACAATTGGCTAGACAATCAGCCCTTTCGTTACCCTCGTGCCCTTCATGACCAGGAATCCATCCCAGTGTAAGGGAGTTTTTCATACCAAGTTCGTTGAGAATTTCCACACACTCCATGACCAGACCAGATGATACCCCGTAAGCTCCAAGAGCCTTTAGCGCAGCCTGGCTGTCAGAAAGAATGTAGATGCGGGATCTAACCGTGCCTCTCCGCAGGCACTCTCTCACACATACGCAGATGGCGAAAATCTCCGCCTGAAAGACTGCTCTGGGATCATTTTATCCGCGACCCTTAAGATTGGGTCGTCTATAATGATCCCGGCGATCTTCATGTGTCCCTTTAGGTATATTTTTGATAAAAATGCATACACCAGAATTTTGAAGTTATCTATTAATTATATTGCGAAAAGTATAATGTTACTTATACTCAAATGATTGTTGGACTGTAAAAAATCATCTAGTATAACAGACTTGAAGTTTTTCTGCAGCAAGTAACATTCTCGAGATGAAAAAGGATGTCTTTAATAAGATTTGAAAAAATGTTGTAAACTCCATTCCCAATTTTTACAGCAAACTATTTAACGAGTAAGAAAAACAATGTCATATTTGGATTCACCTTGTAGGCATCATACGATTTTGTTTCGGAAAGAAAATTCTGACAAATCGTTTCGGAAAGAAAACGAAAAAAGTAACCAAATTTAAACTCCGTTACTGTAAACTCCGTAACCAAAATTGTTTGCATCAGATTGCATTCAAAAAAATGTAGGTAAATGTTTAAAATATTTTAAAATAACCATAAACAGAGGTGATTCAACTAATATTTTTGCGTCAAAAAATGATTCAACTAATAATTTTGCGTCATATCAAAAAAGTTATTAGTTTTTTTACCCTAAACTGCTGAAGCGAAAAACGATTGATTTTGCATTTCATTGGTTTGGAATCGTTATTTCGAGCCAATACTGACATTAGTTTGACAAATTAAATTTGTTTCACACAATTTAAGAATTTTTTGATCGCGAAATGTTATGTTTTTAATATATTACTTTGTAACTTCGCAACCGCTGTTATATTTTTGAAAAGCATTTAAAAGGACCAAAAATACAAAATTTAAAAAAAATAAAATTTTTTTCGCGGAATGAATTGTATTTTTATTCGCGAAACCGCCAATTTTATAAACACAAATTGTATATTATTGAAAAGCATGTTGAAAACCCAAATACAAAAAACTAATAAATTGAAGAAAATTCGTACGCAATTGTTTTTGTTAATTTTTTTTTTTTTTGTGGAAATGTAAACTCCTTTACCACAAAAAAATAAAATTGTGCAAAAAAAGTTATTGAGACAACTTGTAGAAGATTTTTTGCAATTAGGTTTATAATGACTAAACATACTGATTCCATTAAGAAAAAACCGAAATATTAAAACTTTTTGCTTCTCACAAATTTGGCCTAAAACCTTATCACATTTTTTGATTTTACCCATATATTATTTGCTGTTTAGGCTACATACTACAATACATGAATCCGTAAACCTATTTATTTGTTTTAAATATTTTTAAACTAAGTTCTCAGCTTAAATTTACATGTGAAAAAAATTCATACTTTTAACTCATTTAAGCAGCTGATACACAATAAGGACATTTTTTTTGAGACTCAGTTGAAAATTAAGTACCAAAATAAGCAATTCTTTTGATTTAGTGAAACAACTGCAATTACTATTAAAATAACTACTACCCTTTACTACATTTATAACCAACATTTAGTAGCTTATAGCGGTATTTATAAGTTAAAACTAACGACTAACATCCAATGCACAACTTTTTATACACACAAATTCCCATAAGGGAAAGTTGTGCATTCGTTGTGCAGTCATTATTTTTAACTTATGAATACAGCCCTTAGTCTATAAGAAATAATTTAACGAATTTAGCTTATATTTTACTTTAAAGAAAAATGAATTTAACAGTCTTTATAAAGGCACATTTACACGAGAGAGAAAACTGCTAGAGATAGAGCACCTCTAAATAGCTTTATTCTGAATGATTTAAGCTAATTAGGGTTGCTTTTTGCTCTATCTCTAGTATTTTTCTCTCGCGTGTACATGTGCCTTTATAGTTTTATAAAGTTTCCATTAAAAATCCATACATACGTAACATATTTAGAATGTATTTGCAATACTTGGGACTAGTTAATTGAATGAACCAATTAATTGGCGACTGAAATTTTTTGACATTACAATTGATCAATGCCAATGAAGTGTTTTTCAATTAACATCGTTCAATGCCTAGAACAACCAATTGACATCAAGCAATACTGAGAGAATTATCATCACTTCAATAATGAATTTCTTTATAGTTTCAATGAAAATTGTCACTGGAACTCGTCCATTGAAACTTTTCATTGAATCTATGAAACATGTTTCATTAAAGCCAATGTTTATGAAAAGTTCATAAAATTAATGAAACTATTCATAAAATTAATAGGCAACTCGTCCAAGGAATAAATCATTCAGCCAATGAAGAACTTCATAAAATCTATGAAGCAATTTCATTTACTATTATTTATTATAGTTGGTTGTTGTCGTTGCTAAGCTGTAGTGGATAAATAAAAAGTAATTACCAAATGCAAAAGGCGTAATAAAATCGTAGCATATTTTACGGATGTCCAAAATATATCCAAAGAAAGAATTCATTAAATTAAAGTTTCATTAAAAAAAGTTTCAAAAAAATTAATATGATTTATAAAAAAATTTCATAGTCCAAAATTAATAATAAAAAATTAATTTAAAAAAAATAAAAATTATAAAAGAAAATGACGATATTTTATAAAAAAATTTAAAAAAAAAAGTAAATACTAGTGAACAATTTCATATATATAAAGAATATTTTCATTTAATTTATGGATATTTAATTTATGAAATTCAATGAATTTATGTAATGAAATTATGACATTTTATGAAAGAAAAGTTATGAAAAATTTCATAATATCAATTAAATATTAATATTAAATACATAATGAAATTCTTCATTGGTTCTACGAAAAAAATTCTACGAAATTATATCATTAATATCATAAAGGATAATTCTCTCAGTGAATGCGAATTAAATTTCAATTCAAATGAAAAATTCCCAAGTATAGTACATATTTGCATGCACGTGTGAATATATAATTATAAACTATATGTCCATATATTATCCACCTCAATCACTGCTACTACATCTAAAATTTACTTATATATTCACCCAACGGCTACCCACACTATTGTTTTACACATTTGTTTAAAACAAGCTGACATTGCATCTTTCTAGGTTGGTAATGAAATAACAAATCGATGCATACTTTTGAGGGTTTAACTAAACAAACAAAAATCGTTAAAATCAATAGTTTGAAAAATATTTTTAGCTACAAATCGTACTTCTATGACATTTATGTGTAAAATATATATATAAATCATTCTATTATTAATTTTTCTGTTTATATAGGCTTTTAAAAATAAAAATAATAAACTTACCTTAATTGCGTGACACCAAAAATTAAACTTGTATTACTTTTAAAAATCCATTAATCAAATCTTTTTTTGGAAACAATTCTTTATAGAATATTTAATTTAATTACACAATTATTACATAAGATTTATTTTTAAATTTTTTGTAAAGAATTTTTTAAAGCTTTTTTAATACTTTTTTATTATCTTTTTGTATTAAATACAAAAAAAGTTTAATCCAGGAAAATCATTTATACTAAATAAGTATATTTTTTTTTTTTTTTGTTAATAAGACTTTTATTCAGTTTCACTGCACCTAACATACTGACAAAATAAGTATTTCCGTTTTTTAGTTGAAAAGTGTTTGCTTTTTTTTAAGAGAATGCATAAATAATTTTTTTTTAATATTTCTCTTAACACTCATCAAGTTTATAGTATAAACTTTATACAACCGGCATTTGTTTTATTGTGCGTACTCTTTTTATAGATTTTTTTGTATATGTATTTTGCAAAATAATTTCACGTGCTGGTTTTGACACGTTTTTTAAACATTTCAATGTCATTATACTGACATACTTTTAGGTGTATGTACATGGGAGATGTTTCTTTTTTTGTATATACTCTTTAGAAAATCCACAAATTTATGTTGGCCTTGACCCGTTTTATATATCTAAGTGGGGTTTTAATTTTTAACTAAAAAATGCGGAAAATCTCCACATTCTACATGAGAATTTATTAACGGATTCGGAGCCTTTCTACATATCAAAATGATTGTGGTCTTTACGGAATTTGATTGCGGACGGAATTCAATTCTTTAAATTTTTGTTGGTTTTCCGGACGGAATTTGGTGGCACTTAGTTTAAAATATCTTTCTGAAAATTTGTTTCATATTAACGGCATAACTCTCAACTCAGAAAAAAATGTTAGTAGAAGAATTTGTAAACGGTTTTCAATTCACTATGATATTTTTATACTAATTGTTAGTAAAAATATATATGTACTTTAGTAAGCATTTTTGATATTAGGTTTGTTTCTTTACTTTTTGGGTAAAGTTCGGTAAAATGAGAGTAAGCACAAAATCCTCTCACAAAATGACAAAATTACCCAATAGTACGGGAACGCAAAAAACCAAAAACGTTATCCGTTCCAAACCACTTTCAAATTGATAACTGATACCGATACCAATACCGAAACTCTTAATTTTGAAAAATACCGGTATCCAAAAACATTTTCCCTTAATACCGGGTATCGTACCGATATTGAATCGGTTTCTAATAAAAAAGAAAAATTTTTTTACGTTTTTCATAAAAAAAATATGAATTGTTTTATACAAAATATGCAAAATTTAAAATTAATTGAATTTAGCAATTTAGGTTTAGCAACATTGTGTTTTTTTACAACATCACATAATTTATTGTGAAAACACAATTCTTCAATAATACCGGTACGTACCGGTATTGATGTTTCGGTATCGGTAATACCAATACAAATGAAACCAATACCAATACAATACCGAAACAAATAAAAAGTCGATACCAATAACATTATTCGTTTCGGTTGCCAACCTTGGTTTCTTTTGTATATTTCTTTATTTAAATAAAATTTTGAGTTTATTTAAGTTTTTGAGTTTATATAAGTTACCAAATTTTACCCGAAGAAAAAGTCTGGATGAATTTTGGTAAAAAGAGAAACACTAATACACTCTCATTAGCGCTCTCATTTACCCAATTTTCGAGTACAGGAACGCTTTTGGGTAAATTTCGGTACGTACGGGAACGCACTTACTATTTTACAAATTACTGAATTTTTAACTTAATTTTCGTTGCTGATTCCAAAAAACGTTTTACAAAATAGTTTACTAATAGCTGTGTTTTCGACTAAACTATATCCGTTAACTCATAAAAAAACTCAAAGTTCATAAAAACGCGTTTGAGACGAAAACTAACACATTACTTTTCGTATGCACGTTAACTTTCAACACGGATAATTATCAACGTTGAAAACTCAACGTTTATACATTATACACATCTAGCGAAACTTATTCGCGGTACTTCCTAAAAACTTTTGCTAACATACATTAGATTATAATGGAACAATTATAAACATAACCTGTTTAAAATTTTTTAATACTACAATCAGTTTAACGTAGATTTGCTTTCAATACTTCACGGTGATAGGCATGAGACAAAATACAGCTAATTTAAAAAATGTTTAATTAAACAAATGCTCATATTTTACTAAACAATCGATATAGACAATTACTTTCGCCACATTGTTTTTTCGGAAAGGTTAATATCGAAATCTCGAGATTTCAATGCAAGTGTAAACGCAACTTTAGTTTCTCGCCTATATTCACCACAGGGATGATAAAGTTGGTACAAGTTTCCGATTTTTATTTGCAAGCTAGGAATATATCGATAATAACAAATATAAACTAAACAAGAATTTTTAAAATTCAACGAATAAATAATTAAATAATTAAAAATAACTGTTTACAGTAAAAATACTGTTTTGGTAGTTGTTTATCATAATAAAAATAACTGCTTTAAACTACTGTTACGAAATTACAGTTCTTTTGTGTACTGTAATTTCGTAACCGTCATGACAGTTGATTTTAATTTTTCCATAGAAAAATAATTGCAATTACTGTTAAAAACAGCAACTACTGATTACTACACAAACAACTGTCATGTAGTAACTGTCAAACTTTTTTGAGTATGCCCTTTTGAATTAATGTTTATTAACTTTATCAAAAAAAATTACAGACTTTTTCAAATTAGTGTTCTCTTGTACACGACATATTTATAGTTACTAAAAAATAAGGAGCTATGCTAAATATTTTATTTTCAGGAACGGTGAAAGATTTACCAAGTCGCTTTTTTTGAATCGAACTACCTCCAGGTAACCACCCAGATTTACATATCGCACCCTAAATACAAAAGTGGCACAACTGAAAATTTTCCAAAATTTACTTTTTTCCATAAAAGATTACATAACGAATATTATTTTGAGTTTTGCCCCTATTACTGTAAAATGTGATAAATTCTGTGGTTTTGGATTTTTCATTGCGCTTCTTTAGATGAAAAAGTCAGTTCAATTGACCGTATTATTGTGTTATGTGCCTTTTCAGTTAAAGGGTCATAACTCAAAATTTGAATTTATTTCCACAAACGTAATATGAAATTAGAAAAAGTATAGCAACTTTCTTCAAAATGGACTTTTTTCATAATGGAACCAAACTTTTTTTAAATCTTACAAACCAGTTTTACATAAAGAGTTTTGCCTCACCGGAAATTTTAAGAATTTTGAGTTGTGCCACTTTTGTATTTAAGGTGCGATATATTCGCTCTAACAAAACACGCATTTTTTAGATCCAAATTTAATAAAGATCGTTTTAAACTTCTATTATTTTACTCGTAGAATTCTAAGAAATTTTTTATAGCTTTTTTAATTTACTAATGCATCTATTGCACGGAAGTTTAAATTTTGATGGTAAATATGTAATGAAAAAACAACTTTTTATATTCCGAAATACTTGCGAAATAATGAATTTTTCAGTTATTTAACCATAATTGTGTTAACAAAAAATTCTTTTAACCCTTAAATGCATGGTGTAGCCATTTGGCAACATACCGGTTTTTTAATAAAAAAAAACCCCCACTTGATGCACAAAACTGCATTAGGGGCCCTTTCTGTACATAATTATATAGTTTAGCGCAAAATTTTTAAACAGTTAGAGTAAAAATCTTGGTTTTGCTCTGTATATTTGTAAAAATCTAAAACACGCGTTTTTTTTACAAAAAGTGTAATATTCAAAAATATTTGTTTAAATATTTAAAGTGATATTCTCGCAATAAAATTCATTTTGGCAACAATAAATGTATAAATTTTAGTTTATAGATTTTTTGTTTTTTTTTTTAATCACCCTTTTTTTAGAAATAATTTTTTTTTGTATTTTTCTTGAAATGTACACGCCTTAAGAAATCATATATAAAAAATGGTTAAAATCGAAGAGATCATGCATTTGAGGGTTAAGAAGCTTTTTAAATAATTTTAAAAGACAACAATATCGATAAAAATGTTTACCATTTCCGGTTTAAAACACACATTGGGCATGTTTAATAGATATTAAAAATCTTTTAAATGTTTGGTAGATATTTAGATTTTTTTCGCTGATCTTCTATAGTTAATATTTAGTTTTGTGGACAATATGCGTGCCACTCGCGTGCCACTACTACTAACTATTAGCTGTGTTCGCGAAGTCAACATTGGGTTCCGCCGCCATCCCAATTTTGACAGAAAAAACAAAATTTTGGGTACTCGTAAATTGGGTAAATTAGAGTGTTCATGAGAGATTAATATTGTTATTGTCAAATACACATTTCAATAAAAATAAAATGCAACGTTTCCAAAATCCAATTAAAAAAAAACTCAAGTATTTTAAGGTTTTTTATTATTAAATTAAGGTACAAGTTTTTGTTTCGTATATTTCTTTACGTAAATAAATTTTGATAAAAATAAGTGAATATAAAATTTCATCATTATGTAAATAGAGTAATTAAATATGATGTATATATGTACAATGTTAAGTGGTTAAATTTTTAAATGTTAAAAAAATTTACAGGTATAATAAGATGTCCCGAACTTTTTACGCTTACGAATTCCGTTACAGAAGAGCAGTTAACCAATGCGTATTAAACATCTGATTATGGAAAAAAATAAAGAAAAAAAAGTTCAAAAGAACAAATAGTTGCCTGCTAGCGCTTAAATTTGGGCAAATTGGTCGTTTGAGTGATATTCCGTAGCAAAATTCGCAAGATCAAAAACTTTGAGACACCCTTATGTATAATAAAAGAAAGATATCAAACAAGAGAAAATTTCTTAAGTCAAGTGTAGGATAAAAGTTAACTAAAGTATATAAATTTAAAAAATCTCAAAGAATATTAAAACACTCTGCCAAGAAGATAAAGAAGATTATTAAGAAAATGAAAGCTTAAACATGGCAAAAAAACAAGTCTATTTATGATAGTTTAGAGTAGGTCATATTTTTAAGCACAATCAAAATAAATTTTGATCAAAATAAGGGAGCAAAAATAAATTTGGATGATTGTTGATATTATGATAATGGGTCTTAAAAAAACTAAGAATTCTTAGAAAATATATTAGGACAGATACAAATAAACAATTAAAAAGACTTATTACAATAATTATTAATAGGAGAATGTTGTTCTGATAAATATAAATTAAAAATCAGCATCCAATTTAAAAACATTATCTAAACGCTCAGAAGTTACGCCCATCTTTTGATATTCACCAACCTTACGTTCAAAGAAATTAGTTTTACCATCCAAAGAAATCATTTCCATGAAAGGGAAAGGATTTTTAGTATTATAAATCTACAAAGATTAGAACGAAAGTATTATAAAAATATGCCAGTCAAAACTGAAAGTTCATATTCTCAACTCACCTTTCCAACTTCCAACTCAACCAATAAACGATCTGCAACAAATTCAATATATTCTGACATTTGTTTACAATTCATGCCAATCAAATTCACTGGTAAAGCATCTGTTAAGAATTCCTGTTCAATCTTCACAGCTTCGGAAATAATTTCAATAATCCTGTCCTTGCTGGGACGTTGTACCAAATGTTTAAACATCAATACAGCAAAATCACAATGTAAACCCTCATCACGGGATATCAGTTCATTCATTAAACCACGCTTTTTCAACCAAAATATCGATGCAAAACTACCACTGAAGAAGATACCCTCAACAGCGGCAAAAGCAATAATACGTTCACCGAAATTAGCCAATTTCGAGGAAATCCAAGACATGGCCCAATCGGCCTTACGCTTAACAGCGGGCATAGTTTCAATAGCATTAAAAAGATAATCACGTTGTTCACTATCCTTAATGTATGCGTCAATCAATATACTGTACATTTCAGAGTGCACATTTTCCATAGCAATTTGGAATCCATAGAAACAACGAGCCTCGGTAATTTGTACCTCTTGTGAAAAACGTTCGACTAGATTTTCATTGACAATACCATCAGAGGCAGCAAAAAAGGCTAAGACGTGAGAGATGAAATGACGTTCATTGTCGGTGAGTTTTTCCCAGTCGGGTTTGTCGTTAGTGAGATCAACTTCTTCTACAGTCCAAAATGATGCCTCAGCCTAGAAAAGAATTGTAAAAGTTACCAAAATATCTTTTCAAATGCGATATGATTACATATAAATTGTATGTATATAGTCATTTAAAATATTCCATATCCCATCTTATTTGAACTGAAAGGTTGCATACATAGTCGTATCTAATGGAATATCATGGGATCTAGTCAGATATACATAATTTGATCCACAAAATGAGTTCATCAAATTTTATCAAGTTATATATATAATTTGATACAATTTGACATATAAATAGGGTTTTTCTTTTCCCGGACTTTTTCATTTCCCGGGACAGCGGGATTTTTTCTGAATTTCCCGAGATCCCGGGAATTCCCGCTCGTTATAAAATAAATAAATCCGACATATGTTGTACTTGAAAAACTCGATTTCTATTAAAACACCGTCTGACAAAGTTCATCTTTTGGTTGTACCCATGATAAAATCTATTTAATATATTCTAAAAGGAGTGCCGAATATAAAATATGCATGACTTCCACTTTTTCTAGATCAATTCGTTTAACAGTTTAAATCGCGAATTACTATTTAGGTAATAAATTTATATGGAAGGCCGTCTTAATTTTAAAATGAAATATATTAACTAAATATTAATTTGCGGTTGGAACGGTTAAACGAATTGATATAGAAAAAGTGAAAGAGACGGGAATTTTAATTTCTTCCCTTCTTTCAGGATATATTGGAATTGTTAATGGGCGCAAACTTGTGTCGGACCAGTTTTATAGTCAGAACTAAGATAGATTTTTTTGCTTAAGTATTTCTTAAATATGGAATCCAAAAATTTGTATTTCTAAAGATTTTTTTCTATGCAGATTTTCAGAAGTATTCGTAAAGAATAAGGCCTGAATTCATAAATGCTTCATTAAGTTAAAGTTGGTTTACAAAAATTTTCATACAAAATTCATTCCATAAGCCTCCTATAATTTTATAAAACAATTATGAATTTACACATTATTTTATAAAAAAGTTTAAAAGTTTCTTTACACAAATTATTATGCGAATTCTTTTAAAGATTTTTATAAAAATCGACACTAGAATATTATTAAATAATATTTTATTCATCTTAACACACTAGATATAGTGAAAAATATAATTTAATACGTATGCCTAATTGTTTGCTATAAACATGGGGTTATAATAATAATAATAATAATAATAATAATAATAATAATAATAATAATAATAATAATAATAATAATAATAATAATAATAATAATAATAATAATAATAATAATAATAATAATAATAATAATAATAATAATAATAATAATAATAATAATAATAATAATAATAATAATAATAATAATAATAATAATAATAATAATAATAATAATAACGTTGGCTTAGTCGGCAAATATGTCAGTGAGGTACATATTTTTTAATTTTTTAGGAGAGACAAAAAACTGTCTAACTTTTTCTTGTGTTAACTTTTTTTAAATCTGTAAACGCAGACTTATAGGCTCTTTTTGGACTTAGCAAATTTGCTCTTTATAATTTTCTACTTTAAATGTGGACCGCTAAAATACCGTTATCGATTCAAACCCCTTTCAACTGACTACCGTTACCCCTATAATACCGTTACCGAAATACCCGGAATACCGTTATCCTCAAAATACCGTTACCGAAATAACTAAAATACCGTTATCCTTAAAATACCGAAACCGAAATAAATGAAATATCAATACCCCTAAAATACCGTTACCGAAACAAATGAAATACCGATATCTCTAAAATACCGTTACCGTTATTTTTAATTTTCTGCTTTTGGTAATTTCACGTGGTCAATGAGTACTTTTTGAAATTAAATTGATAAATTGGTTCTGTTTTTAATCTCGTTTGTTTTATGTAAAAAAAAATTGCAGGATGCATCGAAATAGCTGAATACCGTTACCCTTAAAAACCGTTACCGATATAACTGAAATACCGTTAACCTTAAAACACCGTTACCGAAATAACCCAAATATAGTTATCTTTAAAATACCGTTACCGAAATAACTCAAATACCGTTATCCTTAAAATACCGATACCGAAATAAATGAAATAGCGTTACCCTTAAAATACCGTTACCGAAATAACCTAAAATATCGTTACCCTAACGATAGCCGCATTCGTTTCGGTTACCTTCCATGCTTTTTTTTTATTATATTTTTATTTATGTCAGCAGAATCCATGACAATTGCCTAATAAAATTTATAAGTTAACAATGTTTTTCCTGAAAAAAATTTATAAGTAATAGTTACCCAGCCAACATTTTTCTGAGCGCCCAGAAATTATGACTCATAAAAGACTTTAAAATACGGGCATTTTCAAAGTGCTCAAATCTTAGAGTCACAAATGAAACATAATATACTCTTATTTATGAGTGTATTCAAAATTTTTTAAAACTTTTTTCATTACTCATAAATGACTCAAAAATTAGTCATAAATAAAATTCAAAATTTTCCAGCAATGTTCATAATTTGGAGTCTTTTATGAGTCATAAAAGTGTGCTCCAAAGAGGCTTCATCGGTGAAGAAAAACACCCTCATATACATATCTATGATTTCAGAAGGTCTAAGGGCTGTTTTATGAGTCTTTTCGGACTCCAATTGTACACTTAAAAGTTAAAATAACTAAATAATTGTTTAGTTAATCTTTAATAATGTTTTGTCTTTTTAAATAAACAAAAGTCGCATTTAATTCTATTGAAGAAATTTGTTGAAACAAAATGTGTGTTATTTTCAGCTGGACTTAGCACGTGGTTTTAAATTTTTTGTTTTGTTTTTGGACTTGGCAGAATTGCTTACAACTGCATAACAACAAAAAAAAAACAAATAACGGCATTTTGTTTTTTGTAAATGATGTGTTTTGAGTTACACTAGCATACTACATCAAAAACTCAATTTGCATTTAAATTGGACTTGACAGGTTTGCCGACTAAGCCAACGATAAATATTTATTTAGGAAATTTCAAAAAAAATATGTTACATTTTCAAGGTTACCATTCAATTATTCAGGGTATGGCATCACCAAAAAAAGAAGTTCAAAGATGTCAAATATTTATAAAGATGTAACAAAATGTATCCCTGTTTAGTTCCAAAAATTTCCAACAGATGGCGATACTGTCACTGCATTTTTGTGTCATTATTTTGAAAATTCTCTCTAAACAAATATGGCTGTTAATCAAAATATAAAAATCAAAACAAAAAATAAAAATTTAAATAAAATTTTAAATTTTGAAAAATATTCACGGTTTTGCAGTGTTTTTGCAACTTTTATAAATAAAAGACATAGTTAAAATTCATGTAGATAAATAATAATTATATCTTAAAAGAATATATGACCATCAAAGTGTTCAAACGTATTTGTAAAAAATTAAACAATTTCTTTTTGTTGAAATAAAAAAAATCACAACAAATATGTTACCCTACACCATTCATTGTTTGGCTTGGTCTTTAGGTTGAACTAAAAATATTTCAGTCGAAACATTTTTTAAATGTTTGTGTTTAAGATTTGTTATAGGGAGTAAAATTCAAAAAAAAAAATTAAGTTATCAAAGTAGTGATAGAAATTTGAATTTCTGTTTCAGCTAAATGTTTACATTTATATAATATTACACATTCAGTTTATAAAAGTTTTTATTAGAGAATTCGGAGAGTTATATTGGTAAAATTAATATTAAATTATCTGCAATAGAGGATGATTTGAAATCAATTGACACTTGCAATCAAATTTCTCAACACTTAGTTTTCTAATTCAGTTTTTTCGGCTTCCATTTTAATTTAAATTTAATACTTAGAGAAATTATGCTAAGAAAAATAAAAAAAACTTTAAAAGCTACATATTTTATATGTCACTGAAACGCAGAAGTTTTCGTTAATTAAATTTCATAATCACCGATTAAAATTAAAATCCGATTATCATATAAAGAACACACAGGCATATAATCGACTTCAATTTCGTTTGAATGGGAAATTGAAATTGCAAATGTAAATTGTTTTCCTGTTTTTAGTCAAAAAAGTAGGATCGCCGATCAGAGTGAAGTTTTTTAATTTTTTAGAAAAAAGTACTTTTCGCTTGTCAATCTGAAAATGATTTAATTTACCAATAAAAAGCATTTTTAATATATATTTTTTTAAGTAAAATAGTTAAAGACATTTTAGTGAATATACACAAAGCACTTTAAATACTTTTTGTGATTTAAAACTACTCTAAATATCAATTGCACTTTGGTTTCTGAAATTGAAAAAAATAATTACCACTATAAAGCCCGTAGCATAGTATTTTCTTTAACAACTTAAACTTCAAATTCCGAAAGAAAAAAATAGTTTCGGACTGTTTTAGAAAAAAGTTTGTGAAAGTTAAATTGGAAATCAAATCTATTCCGAAATACCTATAACATGCCTGATAATATTCTAATTATGATTTCAGTGTAATTTTTAAATCCCGACCGAAATCTGGCTTTTGTCAGTACCAATAAGCAAAACCGAATATTCATTTTATTCGGAAGAAACCGAAAATTGTTGTTAACATTTTCCTTAAAATTACGTAATTAGAAAAAAAAAACTGAAAATAAGTTCTTAAATTTTAAATGAGATCAATTCTATTTATTATGAAGACAAAATTAACAAAAGACGTTATGTTAAGCCACTTCTAGATGAGGGAAGAAAACAGATATGGATGGAATATAACCTGCTCTAAATAGCAGAAATCATTCACAATCTAGTTTTTGTAGATGTGTTTTTGATTTACCTCTAGTGTTTTTCTCTAAATTATATTTAAAACAATTTTAAATGTTGCGGCATTTGTTGGTCACAATTTTTACGAAAAGTTGCCAAATATAGGGATTTTTGCCGAAACCGGTCGGTCGGATGCTGAATTTTATTTAAATGCAAAAGCAAATAGTTTTTTCTATATTGAATTCAAAAAACTGGAAATCCTATGTTTTGCAAAAAAATTTATTTTCAGTTACAATAACATACTTTGTGTTACAAAATGTTAATTAGTTTGCGCGATAAATAAAATTTATATTAACTAAATTTATAGTGTAGGGTGTTTATTTTTCTCTTGTCAAATTATTTTAATAACGACTTCCAGTAGTACTCATGGGCGTTATTCAGTAGTACTCATTAGCGTTATATGAAAATGCCTGCCATCTGGTGTATAATATTGGCAACTTTTGTTATATCTTTATATTTGACATCTTTGAGAAGTTATAAAAACATCGTTATCACTAGATGGCACTTTCAGGGGTATGGCATCACCAAAAACAAGTTATAACGACATCGTTATCACTAGATGGCACTTTGTTCAAAAAATTGACAATTTTCTTTTTTGATTTAAATTTAAATAATAACAAACAACAAATCAAAAAAAAAAAACAAATGAATATCAAAAATTTTATTATTTAAATATATTCCGCGCTTGTTTTTTGCTTATTTTGAGTGGTTTTCAGCTGTTTTTAAGTTTTTAAATATAGGCTCAGCTCATACTAAACTGATACTAAATAATTGCTCAAGTAATACTAAGTTCCAGTGCCCTCTACCGGTGACTAGTGTAAGTTTTGATTTCCTATCTCTATAATTAATAGTCTCTGGGCACTTTGTTCAAAAATTGACAATTTTCTTTTTTTATTTAAATTTAAATAATAACAAACAACAAAGCAAACGATATTTCAAATTTTATTGTTTGAATATATTCCGCGCTTGTTTTTTCCTTATTTTGAGAAGTTTTCAGCAGTTTTTATATATAGGCTCAGCTGATACTAAACTGATACTAAATAGTTGCACAGGTAATATTAAATGTCAGTGCCCTCTATCGGTGAGTAGTGTAAGTTTCGATTTCCTATCTCTATAATTAATAATATCTGAAATTATTTAACAATTTTTAAATTTTGTTTAAAAAAGAATAAAATATATAATTAACGACAATGTTTTTTCTATTAAACGTCTGTCGGTATGAAATTTATTTATTTTCAGCTAATTGTACTAGGTAATTATCAAATGCCTAAATTTTAAGGCCGATTTTAAATAAAGTATTAAATTTAACCAAACGCCATCTTCGCTACCATCTAATATTCTCATCATTTCAGGTTCACTTAATGAAGGTTTTTGAAAGCTTCGTATTCGAAATTCTTTCAGGACTGGGCAAATTCCTAAGAAGAGTTGAAAGGTTTCTTTAGCTCGAAGGTTACATATGGTACATAGTTTTTGATCATCTTCAACACCAAATTTGTTGCCGTTAAGGAATATCATACCACTACGTGCTTTCATAATCCATGATATGTTTTCTATTTTCATATTATCTCTTAGATATTGTTGTGCTTTTGTATGATCAAGATATTTATACATTCGCGTTTCACTTCTTTCTTTTTCTTGCAAGTTATACTGTATATTATTTATTTTAATTATCCTCAAAAGGTCTGTACTAAACATAAACATGGCTTTATATTGTAGTTTAATAAATAATTGGAATATGCATTTAAAATTAACGGTTCGTTGTCGTTCATAAATCTGTGGTTCATAAGTAATCGATCAGAGTTGAATTCCAAAGGAAGCAGCT
Source organism: Leucophora obtusa (assembly GCA_949987735.1). NCBI lineage: Eukaryota > Metazoa > Arthropoda > Insecta > Diptera > Anthomyiidae > Leucophora > Leucophora obtusa. Next base: position 31,839,098 of record OX465299.1, on the reverse strand, counting down.
GGATAAAAATAACATTGTTAGAATTTCGTTGATGTTAGTCTAATTGAGTTGTTTCAATTTGCTTATTTGTTTGAATTCAATATAAATAGATCATCATCAATTATTAACCCATAAATTCATAGAATATTGAGGATGGGTTTGTAGCAGGACCCGAAAATACGTATTCTATCCTGCTGGCCTGATCGAATTTTTTAAATTTTTATTCTCTGTAATTTACTTGTAAAATTTTTATCATCTCTCTTTTAATTTGAAAATAATTTAAAGGAAAATGTAATAACAACTGTGTTCGGGTACTCAACATTGGGAGTACCCGAACACGCAATTTTACCAAAAAGCGTTTTCTTACTACACAATTGGGTAAATGAGAGCTGGCATGAGAGAGTAATATTCTTGTTCTTCTTGCACGAGAAAGCCCATACTTTTTTTCGTGTAAATTTGGGTAAATTGTTTTAATCAGCTGTTATATCATCATTTGGGTGCAACTAGTTCAATTGAACTCTTCACTGATTTGAACCAAAGACCTAGTTCACAACTAATAGCTCTTTTAGTTCAATCGATCTTTCATTCATTCAGAAAATATGTTTATCATTTACAAAAATTAGTATAATAGTTGCAACAGCCTATCGGTGATTTTACAACTCCATAAAATTACCGACAATTTTGTGAAGACGCTTGTTTAAATGTGTTAAAGAGTTAAATATGTAAATAAATCGAAGCTTTTGTTTAATATTTAAATCTTTTTCCAAATTTAATAAACTATGTATTCCTTTTTGTAAATAGAAATGCTTAAAAAGGAAATTTTTATTAAATTTTTGATTTAAAAAGGGGTTTAACTAGAAAAGCTATCTAGATTTTTACAACAAATTGAACAAGAACTAGAAAGAGCGCTCACCAAAACGAACTATAATGCACAAATCTATTGACATTTGTTTTTCGGGCTTCAAATGTGGTTTTTCGCGTTCGTTTACTTTTGTGCATTTTTGTTATTTCGGGAGAGTATTTCTTGTTAACTCTCATTTTACCGAACTTTACCCAAAAAGTAAAGAAACAGAGCTAATATTTGATCTCAAATTGAACGAAAAGATTTACTCTCAAAATAAAATTTTCCCAAACTTGTACGCCAACAGAAAATTTGCAACAATTTGTAAGTTTGTAGACACAGCTGATTACAATACCAAATATACAATAAATTTTAGGTGGTCGCTATGGAAGACAATATTTTTTGATGTTAAATCTTAAGCAGAAACTTTTTAGAAGGTTTTCTTATATTTCTTATAATTTATTTTGAAAGTTTCATTGCTTTGAACAGCTTTGAATTTCCATAAAATAACATAATTGTGAAATATTTTTTTTTTGTTTTCAATAAACATACATACACGGAAAAAATAAAGTGTATAATTATCGAAGTACTTAGGTAAAATACAACTTCAAAAATGATTTTTGTGAGTAAAAAATACAAATAGATTTATCAATTTTTGGGTTTTGTCAACTTGTTTTAGTTTTTGACCTATTTAATTTTGACGCACTTACACACGTTAAGTTACCTAACTTTTTTGTTTTGTAACTTACCCAGCAAAACATGGTAATTTGTTGGTATTACAGAACACATTACCTGGTAATACCATACCCCTTACCATTGCATTATTTCATAACTAAAATGTAATGTCTTACGTATAATGTGCTGCATAACTAGTGGGTAGTAATAGCAACTTATTACCAATGATATATTTAAACACCTCAAAGAAAAGAGTTACTTGTAATACACAACTAGGCTTTGGGATTCCCCGGACTTTTTTATTTCCCGGGAAACGGGAATAAAAAAATTTGATTCCCGGGAAATATTTTTGAACAAAATTGTTAATGAAAACCACCTATATAAATAATTTTTGTTAAAAAAAAACACTTTCAGTACAAATTCAGTCTGTGTAGTGAGAATCCACAATGTTATTTTCCAAAGACAAATAAAACTCTTCTAGTCTTATTTCTACAATTCTTCTTATTTCATCAGCATAAAACCAACCCCAGAATATAAAATAACTTATTTCCGTTTATACATATGTTCAAATAAACTAAAGTCGACTTTAACTAAAATATACATTTGAAAAATTTAGATAGTAAGGGCGATTATTTGTAAGAAACAAACATTTGTTTTCATATTTCTTTTAAACATTTTACCAAGTTTTTAGGTTTTACTACTTAAATTTTGAATAACTTATGCGAAAAATCTTTATTAGTTGAAATGCTCCTAATTACTTGGCAAAGATTTTTTTTGTGTCAAATAAATTGATTCCCTTTTAAAAGATTTTAACAATGACATTTTTGTTTTGGTATTTAAAATGTTTTTTATGACTAAAATTAAAAAAATCCTATTCCAAACAAAAACAATTTAAAAAATTTAATATTTTTAAAATTTCCCGTTTTCCCGGGAAAAATATATTTTTTTCCGGGAATTCCCGGCAAACTTCTCCCGGGATTTCCCGCCCGGGAATTCCCGAACCCCAAACCCTATACACAAAATGAGTTCTAAATTACAGCAGCAACTTATTACAGATGGGATATTTTAAAACCGTAAAATAAGGAGTTACTTTTAATGTGATAAGTGATCACTTAATAGAAATAGCCACTTATTACCGATGGTGTATTCAAATACCTCAAAATAAGGAGTTATTTGTAATGCGATACATGAGTGTTATTTTCTATTTAAAATATTCGATACAAATAATTTATATGTTTTATACATATTGACTGAAATATTTTTTATGTTTTTTGTTAACTTTATATTAATCTGAGTAAATATTAATTAAATATGAATATGCTTCGTTTTAGCATTTATAAAAAACCAACACGATAACATCTTATTTTAATTTTTTTGTAAGAAGTATATATTTTTATACAGTAAGTAAGCGCATAATTTTAATGTGTTATTTCAGACCTGTTTGTAACACATTTTTTTGGCCTTACTTTAAGCTGTTATGTAAGTAGTATTGTGCTCAGTATCGGTTATGTAAGTGGTTACGTAACTCCTAACATTTAACATTAAAGTAATGTTCTTATGTTGTTACATAGCCCTCTTTTGGAAAGTACATACCTCCAATGACATGCCCTTGTTAAAATAATAGCTGTTGGAATAGCAAAGTAAGAGGTTAGATACCTTAATTTCTTCTTACAAACCTTATTACCAGGTAATAGAAAGTTTTGCTGGGTATCTTAGAAAATATTATATATTTTTTTTTTTAATAATAAATACAGCATTTATTTACTTCAAATTACATAACCAAAGCCCTGGGGGCCATATATGATTAATAAAAGCTACTACAAAAAAATAATTTAAATAAAGATAATAAAAATAAATAATAATAAAAATAAATAATAACAAAAATAAATAATAACAAAAATAAATAATAAAAATAAATAATAATAAAAATAATAATAATAAAAATAATATTTTAATTAGAGAATTGTGCAACTTAGCAGAAAACTTGTGTTTTTTTCTGCTTGCAAATTCTTACTGCCCTATTAAAAAAAATTAATATGGACCTTTATATGGAAATATATAACTTAGTGGGATGCATATAACATTTCATCCGAAAAATGGCCCGATATAATTGTGTCAGTTGTTTACCAGTTTTTATCTGATGTTATGAGTTTAGATCTTAACTGATTAAATTATACATTAATCAGGTAAAATTTTATCCGATTTTTGACCTGATACAATTTTATAGGGTTATGTCGCATGGTATCAGTTTAGATCCAAATAGATACAATTGTGTACAAACTTATATAGTTTTGTACGAGTTTTGACCTGATACAATTATATCAGGATCAACCATTTGATACCATTTTATAAGGTAAATGCCGGATACAATTATATTTTATTTATTTAAAATTGTACCGATTACGATCTAAAGAGATACCATTAGGTATAATCTGATAAAATTGTATCAGGTCAAAAATCGGATACAATTTCATCTGATTAATAAATAATTTAATCAGTTAAGATCCAAGCTGATATAATTAGAGAAAAATTTATTAAAAATTTATACAATTATATCGGGCCATTTTTCGAATAAGACTGTATGTCTATACAGATATAACTTAATCACATTTGTATATGAATATATGTAACTATTTTTACTCGGGTGGCTAAAATTTATCCAATAAAAATTTCCAAGAAAGAAGACTTAGAAACTCTCATCACAGAACTGTCACTTTATTCTCTCTTTTTTTTCTGTTTACTGAGTATTTGTGTTAACGAACGCCATCCAGTAAAAATTTGTACAAATTTGTACAAATTATCCAATAATCGAATCAGAGCTTCGAAAAACTTAATTCAATTTGAGCTTAAATCACGAAAAATTTAATTCAGAATTTAAAAATGTTCATATACCATTCCGTTAAACCATTCGTAAAGAATTCATTCATAAGCTTCATTCCCAAAGCTTTAATAAGTATTGAATGAATTCCCAACTTGCATCATTAAAATTGCATATTGATTCACCATTTTACTAATTGAATGAAGAAATTTTATTATCATTCACTTAGTGCAGTGTAGTTTTAAATTACACATAATCAAAACCAAATCACACAAGCTATAACAAAGCATACAATACTATTTATTTATGTTAGATAAATTTTAAATGTTTTTAATTTGCATTATGCTAATATTTCAGATTTTAATTGCAAATTAAAATTTTTTATTTACCTAAATGAATGAAAAAAAAATCATTTATCATTCACATTTTTACTAAATGAATTTAGGTAATTTTGGTTTCATTCAATTGGAATGCAATAAAAATAGAATTAATTCATATAATTTAAAGCTATCGAAAATTAAGCTATCGAATTAATTCCATAAGAATGATATTACGGAATGAAATTTAACCCAAATTTCATTACTTTATAAAAAAGTGAATTAAAGAATTAAGCCTCTTAAACCTTTGAATCGAATGGATCTAATGAAAAATATACTAAAAGTAATTATTGTTACACTTATAAAAAAAGATAGTACAGAAGTCTGTCCACGCGTTCTGATTCAATTGAACTAATTTTTATTTTGTCTTAAAATTTAGGATTGAACTAATATTTTTTGTAAATCCAATTTAGCATAACCAATTAATTTCATTCGTAATTGAACTAACTTTGCATGTTAATTTTTAGTAGTTTGTTTTTCTTAATTTTACAAATTTTTCAGGTAATTATTTCTAAAATTATTTCTAAATGATTATATTTTTGTGTCTCTGCTATCAATAGGTGTGTTTCTTTACTTTTTGGGTAAAGTTCGGTAAAATGAGAGTAAGCACAAAATCCTCTCACAAAATGACAAAATTACCCAATAGTACAGGAACGCAAAAAACCACTTTTCTAGCCCAAAAACTTATGTCAAAGAATAATGTTAAACAGTGATGGGACTTGAAAAATTTTGTTTTGTGCCAAGTGTGTGACTAAAATGTGCCAAATGGGCCTTTATTGTGCCAAAACTCAATTTTCACTTAGAAACCGTGTTTTCAACTTTCATTTTGTAAATGCATTCTTATGGAATTATTTTGAATTCTTATGGAATTAATTATATTTGAATGAATTAAAATTTTCTTTCAATTAAAAGGTGAATGATAAATTAAATTCATCCGATAATTATTAAAGATTTGGGAATGCAGCCAATGAATGAATTCTTTAGGAATGGTTGCACGGAATGGTATACATATAAACATTTTCTAAAACTGAATTAATTTTTTTATGAATTAAACTTAAATTAATTCTTTCGAAGCTCTGAGATAAATTTATAGCATTTGAATTTTTAAAATTCTATGGATTAAGCACCGTAAGTTGTTCAGTTTTCACGTGAAAAAACTGTTATACTCCATATAAAAAAAAATTATTTTTCACGACAATGAGTTTCACGTGAAAATTGTGCAAACTTAGTTTTCACGCATATTTAATGTACAAGACTATTATTTTTCTGGTGAAAAAGTGACATTTTGTGTTAATTGTGATTGTGGCTTTGTTATAAAATTATAATATTGTTAATTTTTTTAACTTAAATTGCAATTTAAAGCATTTAAAGTCTGAGAGAAATTTTTTCACATGAAAAACAACTTACGGTGCTTTATTCGGTAATATCTTCGATGCCATTTTTTAGTTTTGCTTTATTCGAAAAGGTATTTTAATACCAATAAATGCTTAGAAACTAAAAATTAAAGAATTGTTATTTTTTAAATTCATTTTGTATTAAATTTTGTAGATAACCAAAATGTGCCAAAATAGTTTCGGTTGTGCCATTGTACCAAACAATCTTAGATTGTGCCAAAAATCCCATCACTGATGTGAAAATACGTATAATTTCAGTTTGCAAATCGCCACAAAAAGACATGTTTATTCACATTTAAAAGTTGTTTTGATTTTATTCAATTAATTTTAACAAAAAACAAAGTTTCTTTTGCTTATTTCTTTATTTAATTACAATTTGTAATTTAATTTCACAATTGTTTTTTGTTTATATTTGCATCAGCTGTTTTACCAAAGTTTACCCGAAGAAAAAGTCTGGGTAAATTTTGGTAAAAAGAGAAGCACTAATACACTCTCATTAGCGCTCTCATTTACCCAATTCTCGAGTACGGGAACGCTTTTGGGTAAATTTCGGTAACTTTGGGTAAATTTCGGTAACATTGGGAACGTACGGGAACACACTGAATATCACATAGAGATGACGCTATATTTTCATATTTTTTATTGTACACTCATAAAAAGAAGTTAGTACAAAAGTCTGTTAAACGCGTTCTGATTAAATTGAACAAATTTTTATGTTATTTTCTGTTAAAAAGCCCATACAAATAGGTCAAAATTCTGCTAAAATAACAGGAAATAGTGCATGTATTTGCACCAGCACAATTTTGACCTATTTGTATGGACTTTTTTATATGAGTGCATAATCATAAAATGACTTATATCTCATAATGTAAGGGAGATAGAGCAAAATGAACAAATATTCGTTACCCTGTACTTATTAATACTTATCAGCCACCTATAATCCCTAAATTTGGGCCTGTCTCGGGACAGATCCGAAGAGTCCACAGATTTAGCAGAAACTTTCGGTTAAATCAGGTAAAGTTTCTGTTAAATTTAGCTAAAATTTCTTAGCTAAGTTAACTAAAATTGTCTGTGAATTTAGCAGTGTGTAAAATTTAGCTTACGTAAATTAAGCAGACCATAATTCTCAACTTCATTGAAAATTCTGCTGGCGCAAATACACGTACTATTTCCTGTTATTTTAGCAGAAATTTGAACTATTTGAACGGGCTTTTTTTATGAGGGTATAGTATTGTTTATTTTATGTTTTTTCTTGAAGTATTTCAATTTTTATCAGGCACCAGAAAACGTGTTTTCTTTTTGTTTTTATCAAAAATAAATATCACTAAAGTTCAAAATGTTTTTATTTCTCGATCGAAAACAAAAAATTTCAAATGCACTTTCAACGACTATATAATTAAAAGACTATGGGTACGTTCGTAAATGCAACAAATTTTTGCAACACTGCGGCAGTTATGCGAAGTTTTGTTGCTGATGCGTGATCAGCTGTTGCAGATGATTTGCTACTGCTCAACAACTGCACAGACTTTGCTTTTTAGAACGTTTTGCAAAAAATAAAAAACATGTTCGCAATAACATTAAACAAATATTATTGAAAATCTTGATGGTAAAAATGACAATTTTTTGTTAAGTTATAATAAAAAGAGAATTAAAAGAAAAATAAAATGACTTTTGAATATTAAAAATCCAAAAAATGCTAAAAAAAATAAACATTTAAATTTTTATTAAGAATTTTTATATATTAACTCTTCCATTATGCACCAACGTTTAGTTTTCATTTTGTATTAAATGATTTTAACATAAAAATTTAGAACGCGCACCATTGCATCAGAAATTAAAATGATGCAATAATTGCAGAAATTTGCGGCAGCACTGCCAATTGTTTGCATACAAAAACGTTTGACGTAAATCAGTGCTGTCAAGTGTTGCATTTTTGAACGTTATACTTTTATTATGCCGCAGTGATGCGTAACTACTGCATTTACGAACGTACCCAACTCTCCCTACCTCTGTTAAATCACTCACTTCTTAATTTGTATCGAAAATTCAACCATAAGAATTACACACGTCTGCAAAGGCTAACATTTTCGACACAAATTGTCAATGTTCGAAAAATAAGAGAGTAATTAAGAAGAGAGTGATTTAACAGAGGTAGGGAGATTTGGATAGTCTTTTAATTATATAGTCGTTGGTTTTGCATCAATATATGTACATATATGTATGTATGTATAGCATAATGTTAATCGCTGATTAAGTTTAAAAATTTTTGAGTGCAGTTTTTTAAAATTCATAAATTTGTTACTATGATTCCCATATCTTATGCCAAAGTTTGGTGGTTCGTATGCAAAAAATTTCGGGAAAAATAAATTTTGCAAAAAGGAAAATTTATGGATTAACATATTCGTTTGCAGAATGTAAATCGCTAACTGAATTTTTTAATTTATTTTTTGTACCAAAAAGCTTTTTTTCGCGTTCCGGGATTTTTTTTTGCAATTTTTTAAGTGCGGATTTTTAAAATTCATAATCTAGGGACTATAATACCAATTATCTCATATCAAAGTTTGGTGGTTAGTTTGCAAAAAAAAAATTCGCAAAAAAAATTTTTACGAAAAGAAAATTTTTTGCATCAGTGTATTTGTTTGCAGAATGTAAATTTCTGATAAGAATTTTTAATTCAATTTTTGTACCATAAAGCTTTTTTTCGCGTTCTGCCATTATTTTGCAATTTTTTAAGTGGGGGTTTTTAAAGTCCATAATCTAGGGACTATAATACATATTCCTATACCAAAATTAGCTGGTTAGATTGCAAAAAAAATCACGAAAAAAAATGTTGCAAAAAGGAATAGTTTTGCATCAATATATTTGCTTGCAGAATGTTAATCGCTGATTAAATATCAAAATTAATTTTTTATACCATAAAGCCTTTTCTCGCATTCCGCCATTATTTTTCAAATTTTTGAGTGCAGTTTTTGTGGTTAGTTGCTCACAAATGCTATGGTTTTGATTACCAGTTTGTCTTTTGCACAAAATTATTCAGCCTATCATGCTTTGTAGTCTTTTCTGCGTAAATTTTTATTACCTTTTAATAACGCAAGGGTATAGATCATTGGATGCAGAAATGTATCCATATGAATGTTGTTATAAGAATTTTTACAAAATTTATATGTAATTGTAATCAGTAAAAAACTAAAAAAAAACTTTTTTTTGTTTTTCCTCAATACAAAAATAAAAATAATTCTCAATTTAATTCGAAATTTTGTTTTCGAAAAGAAAACAAAAAATAAAGAAATTGATGAAAACAAAATATCCATCAAGAAAAATAAATTCATTTGTACACAAGTGATGTTTTTTATTGAGGAAAAAACAAAATAAAACGTTTTAAAAGTATTAATATCGGGTGCCTGATTTTTATATCCAGAGATTATTAATTATAGAGATAGGAAATCGAAACTTACGATAGAGGGCACTGAAACTTAGTATTACCTGAGCAACTATTTAGTATCAGTTTAGTATCAGCTGAGCCTATATATAAAAACTGAAAAACTGCTGAAAACTTCTCAAAATAAGGAAAAAAAAACAAGCGCGGAATATATTCAAACAATAAAATTTGAAATATCGTTTGCTTTGTTGTTTGTTATTAGTTAAATTTAAATAAAAGAAGAAAATTGTCAATTTTTGAACAAAGTGCCATCTAGGGATAACGATGTTTTTATAACTTATTTTTTTTGGTGATGCCATACCCCTGTTTATATCTAATATGGAATAAAACATCATACAAAACTGTTAAATAATAAAGTGCCTACCTGAGTAAAAATAGTTATATAGGAAATTATATAATTTAATATGGACTAATATGTTTATATATAGTCAAATGTGACACTATGAGTTTTTCAAAAATTTCTTATATGATGTCATATATACACAGAAAAAACAGTAGGCACTAACAATGGGAATTTGTAAAAGCAATGACATTTTCTTTGAAATTAAAATTTTATTTCCAACAATTTTTTTGTTTGAAATATTTGTAACTCGTTTTTAAACTGTTATCTTTCATATAAAAATTGTTTAAAAATAAAAATTCAAAGTTACAAAAAAAAAACAAATTTTTTTTTTGGATTTACAAAATTCTTTGTTGGTGCCTTTTTAAAAAGTTTTTTTTTACAAATTTGGTATGAGAAAGGTGTTTAAAAATTTAATTAGAATTTTGTAAATTCTTTCTGTGCAGATCAGTATAAATGTATATGTCCCCATATATATTAATATGTCCCATATTTAGTTACATATGCTATGACAATTTTAATACAGCGTCATATATAATTAAAAATGGCTTTATCGGTAAACATATAAAGTTTTACATAGCTCAATGTTAAATTTTTTTCTAAGTTGTTTTAGATACATATACACTTAAGTCTTTTTTAATGCGGTAGATGCGTTCCAGAAAAAACCGCATAAAAAAGAACTCTACTTCCATACAAAAATGGGAGAAGCGTTCCGAATATTTCAAAAACCGCATAACTTTAAAATAGCTGAGAAAATTTAACTAAAATCGCATAAAAAATCTATAGAATAAAAAATAAAAAAAAAATTATTCATTTATTTTTACTTTTAACCCTTTGACGACCATACATTTTCTGCCGAAGCGATTTTAAAGTTCTTACGGTTTTCATGATCTCTGACCTAATAATAGTTATGCCAAGAAAAATTGGCTCCGTTGAACCCCTCCTTATCCCTCATTTCGCTTTCCAAAAATAGTGATTTACCGCCTACAACACTTTTCTTGCCTCAACCCTCCTTTACAAATCACCTTTAGACATATTTACTCTATCATTTGTCTGGGCAATTATAAGTGCGAAAAACCCTTTGCCAAGCATACTTGCCTATGGTCGTCAAAGGGTTAACACAAAATAACACTGTACATACCAAAAAAAAATCAATAAAAAATAATACCCCGGCTAAAAATGTATGTTCGCGCATGATCATAAACATGAATGATTTTCTATACATGGATACATAAATCTCCATACATGCATCCACATATGTCCACACTTGTGTATTAATGAGAATACGATCGTATTCCCTAGAATTCGATGACAATGTTAAACTCAGTTGTGAGCCAGAAATAACAGATTTTCTTGTTTGAGACTCATTCATTTTAATTGCGCTTATTGAAGATTCTCCAAGTTTAAAATATTTTCCAATAGGGGCATATCTTTCACAATTTTCTATGAGATCTAAAATTACCATTTTTGTTTCTAAAGAAATTACTGTCTTTTTTTTCTTGGTTTTATCCATTTCTTTTAGAAAACCTTTAAAAAATAAGACAAATTTTGATTTATTTTATTTTAAATTGAATAAAAAGTATTATAAAAGTTGTAAAAACGCAACGTAAGTTGATTTTAAAACTGCACAACTTCAAATCCGCATTAAAAAAAAACCGCATAAAAAGAGACTTAGTGTATTTAAGTATAGCGCAATGTAAAAAAATTCTATGTTATATATGATATATTTATATATATATTTATATATGATTTCAAAATATAAAAGGCGTACTCATTATAACTCGTAAATTCCTTGTAAACCTTGTATAAATACAAGCCATATGTTTTATGTATGGAATTTGACATTAACACTCTAATGCCCAAGGACGCTAAAAAGCGGTCTTCAGATATTAAATATTTTTTCGCTAAATTACATTTTTTTATTAAACAAGTTATATTATAACAAATAAATTAACTTTTTAAAACCGTTTACAAAATTTTTAGATATTTTTTTGTTCCGTCACGCATGTTCCCTAGTGTGTGGGCAGTTTTATTTTCAAATTTCTTTGCACATTTCATTGCATTTGAAGACACTAGGTTACAGCTATCTTAACAGAATCTCATAGCTAATGGAGACTCAGAGTAAAGCCCGATTGTTATTTAGGTTATCGATATCGACAGTTAAGGTAAAATTAGACGTGCCATAACGCCATAGCCGTAACCATAACGCCATAGCAGACAACCAAAATTCAATTGGTATCTACGGTTACGATTATGGCGTTATGGCATGTCACCTATAATCGAATACATTGTAGCCCATAAAATTGGTTTGAACAGCTGTTTTATATGGTTATGGTTATGGCACGTCTAATTGAGCCTTTAGGCGTTTTTACTAAAAGGTCATATATTCTTTAAATTTCACTTTTCTCGTTTATGTACCGACGAAAAGTCAGCTGATGAGCTTTCGACTCAGTGCCGTCCTTAGATCGCCGCCTCAAATGTTTCCTTCATAAGCCGCTTCCGACTAATTTGGTAAGCGCAAGTCTCTACATTAACCACAAGAATAAACAATTCATAACAAAATAATAGAAAGTAAATACACTACAAAGTAAGCGCCAAAAAAAAGAGAGGGAAAATAAGCTGAACATTCAACATGATTTTAGGTCCATTCGATTACTTTTCTCAGTCAAGTCCAGTAAGAATTACTCAGTACAAACTTTCAGAGAGTAAGACAAGATTTACTCTCAAAATAAAATTTTCCCAAACATGTACGCGAACAGAAAATTTGCAAGTTTGTACACACAGCTGATTACAACACCAAATATACAAATAAATTTTAACTGCTCGCTATGAAAGAAGAAAATTTTTTATGTTAATCCTTAAGCAGAATATTTTTAGAAGGTTTTCATATCTTTTCCATAATTTATTTTGAAAGTTTTACTGCTTTGCATTTCCATAAAATATTATAATTGGAAAATAATTTTTTTTATTTACCATAAACAATCATATGTTTTCGTAACATATGTTTTTTCTGCTTGCAAATTCTTACTGGCAAAAATTTATCCAGTAAAAATTTGCAAGAAAAAGAAGAAGACTTAGAAACTATCAACATAGAACTGTCACTTTATTCTCTCTTTTTTCTTTCTGTTTACTGAGTATTTGTGTTAACGAACGCCATCCAGTAAAAATTTGTACAAATTATCCAGTAACCGAATAGACCTTTTGTTGTGGCTAAAAAACAGACTACCCACACCACTTTAAAAACATAAGTTCCCGCGCTTCTCATTGTTCTCAAATTACACTGGTGGCAGGGATGATAAATGGGATTTTCAAAATAGTACCAACCAGCTTAAGAAATAGTACATTTTTGACCTCCATAGTACCAAAAAATATTTTTTATATTTTAACCACCCCTATGGGGTTAAGCGCGTTTCAATGGAATTATACAATGGACTATGTGGTATGGAATACCTTTGTGCTGATATTTGATTTTATTTGAATAAAGTAAAGTCGTATTTAATTTCGTTTGAAGGCGAAAATTATTTTAAAGGGATTTAATCAATTTAGCTCATTTGATTTATTCAACTATCAAATAAAGTACCACTTTAATTAACGTAATCCTCGACGAAAACAACTTCTTGGTTATCACAACGATTAAAAGTTGCTGTTAAGGATTCTTTTAAATAAAAAGTATGAAATTTTCCAAAAAATTAAATTCACCTTATTTTTTATATTTTAATAATTTGTTTCATTTAATTACGTTTCAATTTTTAAATCTTTTACTTAGGTTTTTCAACACATTTTTATTTAAAACTCCGATAGTTGATTTGTGTTAATTTTAAATGCAGTACCTATTGTATTTGGTATGAAAATTGAAAAAAAATTAAATGTGAAAATAAAAAAAAAAGAATTAAAATATGAAAATTTGGAAATAGTACTAAATGAGTCATAGGAGTACCATAAAAAATACTATAGTACCAACTTTATCATCCCTGACTGGTGGTTCTTTCTTAGGTCATACGTCATCAAAAACACATAATTTCAATCATGAAGAAAAAATATGTTTCTAGGAAATAGACAATATAAAACTATAGTATGCCATTGGAACCGTTCTTATTATGCATTAGGATTTCACAAATCTTACCTCTTTATACATTTGCCAAATATCTAGGTATTGTATGGGAAATATAACAAATCGTCTTGGATTCTCTTTTAACAATGGTTCAATACTGGGATCAAATGGTACAGCCGGTTTATTGGCTAAAGAAGTACTTGCACCATATTTAATACTATCCACAATATTAGATACATTAGTAACATCGTGGGATTTACCGTTTGTCTGATTATCATCGCCAATAGATAGTTTACGAACTTTCTTCATATTGCCATCGGTCAAGATTTTACGGGGACTCTAAAACAATCAAATTCAATAAATTCCACATTAATGTTTTCCATGCTGTTGCCAAAATAGATTTGCACTAACCTTCAATGAAAATTTATCCATATTGTCAACAATGTTTTCCTTACCGGCCATCATGTTGTAAGCGTTTTTAATGACTCTCTTTTTTTATCGTTAACAAATTTATTTTTGTTATAAATTATTATTCCTTCCAATTTATTTTATTTCTACTTCTTTTTATAACAAATTCAATTTACAATCTGTAAGTGTTCTTAGTCCAACGTTTTTAAGCAGAATGACGCTAGCAGTGACTGTTGCAGCGACTTAAATCTATGAAAAACTGGCGGAAAAGTCGACGTAACTTTTGGCGGGATAGTGCTGCCACAAAAGTGTTTACAATATAAAATACCCACAATGTGTATTCACAGTGATGTGTTTTTTAGCATTAAATCCAGTGTTGCCACCAGAAAAACAAAAAAATACAGAGCCGTAGGTCAAAAATGATCCAAAACCGTATGAAATTACACAAAAAATTAATATTTTTTTTTAAGTTTAAAATAATAATTTAAAACAAAAAAAAATTTAAATATGTCCTTTGGACTCTCCTGCATACAGTGGGCAGAATCGAAATAATTTGGAAATAATGTAGCTACGTCTTACCGGCTGGTGGGATTGCTATGAAATTTTACACTATCAGTTTTGCTTAAGTTTTGAGCTCCAAAGAAAGACACCTCTAAAACGTAAAATTTTTAAAGCTTTTCGATTTATCAACAGATTTCTAACAAAAAAATACATTTAGTAGAAAGTTGGCAAATGGTGTTTGAATTCCATTCTTCTAAGATGCCCTAAATCAATTATAGGGTGCCATTTAACAAAGACTGAATTAACAAATTACTTAAAAGATATTTTGGTCTGCCCCACTGTGCTGCTATAAGAAAATTTTGTCTGATCAAACTGTTATAAAACCTATGAAAATTATTAGTTTTTATCAAGTATGAAAAAGTCATAATCATAACAAGCCCAAATTTTTTTTGCTTACTTTCAAATGGTCTTGCCACCCAAGATAAAAATATTTATTGTGCATGCAATTTGAGAAATATTCTCTCAAAAAGTTAACAAACTACGGGGTTACTATACAAAAAAAGTGTTAAACAACATTTTCGACTTCCTCTAACTAAGTTGGGCTTCATGTTGAACAAATTTACAAAAATAATTCACCAGAAACTGGAAATTTGTGGTAGATGTTACACAATCAAACTGGTTTTATCTGCTATGGGACTTAGAAGCATGGAATTTAGTAAAATTTGAAGTTTAAACTGAAATTACACAAAAACTACACAAAAATGTCATTATTCAAAAATTATCCAAGGAATGTGTAAACAGTCCCGTTTTTGAATAATTATCCAAAAAGTGGCAACACTGATTAAATCATAGTAAATTGTTTTTCACCACAGTACAATAAATAGTAACCTAGTGTCTTGACATGCAATAAAATGATAGCAAGCAATTGTCAAAATGCTCTCATCTCAAGTGAAGACACTCAATTTCAATTTTATTGCAATATCATGATATCGCTGACATGCCATCGGCTCTTGCAATGATGCCAGAGATCAAATGTCACTTTTAGTTTTCATTTTAATTTTGTAATAGAAAAACAACTAAAAATTTGGTAAAAAAGAATGGAAAAGTGCTTAGTTTTTTATTATTTGTCGGTAAACATTAATGTTTCATAAAATTTGGTGTTTTTCGAAGAAAAATCTATGATATTTCTTATCCATGAAATGGTCAAGTGTTCTCCACCACTTTGCAATTGATATCATTTTGACTTTTCGCTGCAATGGTTTTGACATTTCATATCATATAATTTATTGCATTTGAAGACACCGGGTAAGGTAACATGGTTGCATTCATCTTGCACATGTTTAATGACCAAAGCTTGAAAAGATACATCTTTTTTAATCGATTTGCATAAAAACTTATTTATTTTATTAATCAGTGAATAATTTATAATAATAATTTTAAATCAATGATTTGATACTGAATAAAGTTAGATAATTATTTTACATTTATTCTATTACCACATAAGATTACTTTTTGCCACTATATGGTAATAGAATAAAGAACCAGAAAATGGGAGATTAGTAATCTCGTTCATGTGAATGGCATATAACCCTGACTACCGATTTTGAATGGTTTGTGAAGTGGTTAAAAATATTTTTCACACATTTAAAAATAATCATAAAAAATAAAAGATTTTATCACTTCACCGACTGCAAACTATTCAGAATCGGTACTCTGAATGCCTTAAATCATTCACAATAGAGCTATTTGTAGGTGTTTTTTCCTCTATCGCTGACAGTTTCCTTTCGCGTGTAAACGTGCCTTAAGAGATAATTCGCTTCGAAGAATTTATTTAAAGGCACATCTGCACGGAATATAAATCTCGTAGAGGTTGCGCTAAATTTGTCATATTTAATATAGCTGGCACTAATTTTTACCGCAAAAGTATCATCTCTACTTGTCAAATATTTGTTT
Organism: Leucophora obtusa; assembly: GCA_949987735.1. NCBI lineage: Eukaryota > Metazoa > Arthropoda > Insecta > Diptera > Anthomyiidae > Leucophora > Leucophora obtusa. The sequence continues at coordinate 31,822,322 of OX465299.1, read as the reverse complement.
TTATTAAAATTGTTGTATTTTAAAGAACAATCTTTTCTCCAAATACCACAAGGTGCATTTCATAAACTGAAATGTTCAATAATTTTACAAGACGTCTTACGCTTGGTCTCATTCTGCAGATTTAAACTTTAGTTAATAGTTAACCCAAAAATTTTTTGTTGTTTTGTGTACATTTTTTTACATTTTCTTTTGTTTATAGTTAAGTTAAACTTAAATCTACAGTATGAGACCAACCATTATAAATTGTTGTTAATCAAAGAAATTATGCATGACAGCAATTGTCAATAACCTAGAGAATACATTTCGTAGACATATGTATATAGAGCAGCATTTTCATAAAGCCTACACCCAAAAAATTTCTTAGTTTCTTACTAAATTTTCAACTATCTCGTAGGTGAAATACCTCTAACTACATCTTAGTTGATTTGATTTAGTTGTAAGTAACTAATATTTTTGAAAAATAAACATTAACAATTATTATAGTTGAATTAAGTTGTACCTGCAAATTAGTTTAAAATAACGACTTGAAAATCGAACTTGGTTATTATAAATTTAATTAAAATATATTTTAAATTTTGCTCATTTTAACATTTTACAAATACGTAAAAAATTTTTGCAAATATATGTAAGCTCTGTGCCACTTTCGTTACCGCTGGTTCCCAATCTTTTCTCTTCTCAAAATTGTATGTAAATGTTTGTTGTTTCGGGTAAATTTCCCGCGGAATCGACGTGGAACAAACTTATAATGATTATTCAGCTCAGAAATTATCATTTTAGATTTGTCAACTTTTTGGCTTAAAAAATTTGAATTTTATATATTTTTTTTACAAAATAAAAAATGCCCCAAAAATGCTCCTAGAAATTCGAAATATGCATTAAAAAACACAAAATATGCATTAAAAAGGCACCAAATATGCATTTAAAGTCAAAATATGCAAAAATATACATTTATGACAAAATATGCAAAAATATGCAACTACAAATCGACAAATCGATGCCATTTTGTTCTAAATTTGATGATACGGATAAATATTTAGTCCATATTAGTTTTGGACTATCGACAAAAAACTTGCATTTGCATGGAATTCCTTTCCCTAGTAATTAATAGTTGTTTTAAATATATTTTAATTCATCCAAGAATTTTTTTAACTATCAAACTACGGAGAAAGTTTTCTATCCCGTGTAGATGTGCCTTAAAAAGAATTATTTTCAAAGATTATTAAAATAAATTCGCCAATCAAAAAAATATAAAGATAATTCGCACGAATTATTTTTTTATTTTTTGATTCGTGAATTGAAGTTAATTTTTTAATCGGTTGTAGGACGGTTTCAATGCAAAACATGATAAACTAGGAGAAAATTTAATTTTGTATTTAAAATTATTATTATTCAATGAAAGTTTATTTCTTAAGGCACATTTACACATTTACATTGCTAGAGATAGAGCAAAAAGCAATTCTAAATAGCTCTGTTGTGAATGATTTAAGCTATTCAGGGTTAGTGTTTGCTCTATCTCTCATTTTTTTTTTATTCTTTTTTAAGGCATATTTACACGCGAGAGAAAACTGCTAAATTAGAAATTTATTAATTCAGTTCGCGGGCAATTCCCTTATTATGAATTAACCTAGTGTCTTCAAATGCAATGAAATGTAACATAATAAGTACTTTTTCAAAAACTGCTATTTTTCTTCACCAGGATATTCTCCTGACAAATACTTCACAGAGTTTTTGCTTTCAAAAGCCTCTACACTTTCAGGAATGAAAAGGCGATCGTTTCGGGGATTTTCCAGGTCCCCTTCATCAGTTTTCTTTAGAAAGTGGTGCTCCGTCTTTTCATTCCTGAAAGTGTAGAGGTTTTTGAAAGCAAAAACTCTGTGAAGTATTTGTCAGGAAAATGTCCTGATGAAGAAAAATAGCAGTTTATGAAAAAAGTACTTATTATGTTAATAAAAATAATAAGGAAATTGGCCTCGAACTGAATTAATAAATTTCTAATTAATCAATTAAAAAGGTCGAAAAAACTATTTTTATTTTTTAAATAAAAATTAAAAACCAACACTTTGAAAACTGCTAAATATAGAACAAAATACATCTTTAATATTTTGAATGATTTAAGCAATTTAGGGGGGTTTTTTGCTCTATCTCTAACAGTCTTTTCTCGCGCGTACATGTACTTTTAAGCACGGTTGGCATTGAATACCTTTTCATAATAATGATAGTTGGCTACTGCAGCTATTTCAAGACCCATATGAAAACAATAAAAAGTCGATTCCATTAAAGGCAAATTCCTTTTTGTATCACCGGTTTCATTTCGCTTTTTTACCGGTCTAATTCTGTAAAAACTTGAACTACCCTTAAAATACCACTAAAATACCGAAACACAGATTTATTACGGTATTTTGCAGATAGAGCAAAATGTAACAGGTAATATTATAAAATAAACCTGTGATATAAGGAAGCACATGACACTATTGTACTCGCAGTCCTAAAATTTTAATATCGGTATTGATGTGGAGAAGATGTGGAGGCAAGAAAATGCATTGAAATCTCGAGATTTCGATATCCACCACTGAAAAAAAATTAAAAAAAGCTTACAGTCGTAAATTTTTAGATAATACATTTATTAAGGCACATCTACACGAGAGAGAAAATTTCTAGAGATAGAGCAAAAAACACCTCTAATTAGCTCTATTGTGAATTTAAGCTATTTAGAGGTGCTTTTTACTCTATCTCTAGCAATTTTCTCTCTCGTGTAGATGTGCCTTTAGAGACAACTTTGTGTGCTTTATTCAAAATTGAACATTTATATGATTTCCTTCATTGTTTTTTCAGAGTGGTAAATATCGAAATCTTGGGATTTCGATGCAAGCAGAAACGTGACTTAATCTTGTTTTAACAAGATTATGACTGATTATGGCATTAATCTTGCAAAATTTCCGAGGTTGTCCATAGAAAATATATTCAATAATCTGCCTAAGCTGCGTTTACACCTGCATCAAAATCCCGAGATTTCGATAATCACCACTCCGAAAAACAATGAAGGAAAGCATATAAATGTTAAATTTTGAATAAAGCACATACACACAGAAAAAAACAGGTGGAATATTACCTAAAAGCTATGTAATTATACAACTACATAATTTTCAAATTCGTTTTACAAAGTTCTAGTAAAATATGTAAATTTTATTGTAAAATATATACAATCCTTGCAAAATATATACATGCGTAGCGGAAAATATATTTCGCATCCCCAATTCGGGGAAATACATGTAGATATACAGGGATTGATAGCATGTGCATTAATACTGGGGTTACACGTTCAATTTTGTGACAAACCCTTTTTGTTGACAACGCGGAAATGGCACGGAGATGTTGCTGCAGCTTAGCTCGCCGGAATGGGGGGATTCTTCTTCCACGGGGTCGCACATTTTAAGAATTGTTCGTGCCAAAAATAAAACATTGAACATTGGACAGGAAACGAAACGCTAGGTGAACCGGAAATGAAAACAGACAGACTTTGATTATACCTTTACGGGCTGCACTTTGGACACGACCAGAATTTGGATTTCTCCAGAGGACAAAGATGGAATTGTCCTATCAGGCGGCCCACCCCTTACGACTTATTCAGTCATCCTGTGGTATCTTCTTTGCCTGCAAATAAAACGTTTCGAAAATACCCCTAACAAGACTTACCAAACTTTCATTATTTATGCGTTACAATATTCAACCAAATTACTACACATTCAACACATTATCGATTTCATGATACAATAAAATTTATTATTTATTTCACAAGAAGAATTAGATTCTAACATCATTTTGTTTTAAATTTTAAACCATAAATAATACAATCAATATGAATACAAAGTATATTATCGAAAATAAGCTAAAAAAAAATTTGTATAATAAGTGGCAAAAAGTATTGGATTTGTTTTAAGTACTATATTTAAAACATATCGATTGAGGTTATATATATATGTACTATAGAGAGCATAGTTATATGGTCTTTTTGTTATTTTTCTTTATCTATAGATGTATTATATTATTTAATTATGGTTATCAAACTAGTTGTGATTTAGTATTGGTTTTAGATATAAATCCATTTCGTCTCTTGATTTATTTATTTTATTTTTTTTTTATTCTATTTTATTTTTTTATTTTATATTATTTTTATTTTATTATATTATATTTTATTTTTTTATTTTATGTTATTTCATTTTATTTTATTTTTATATTATATTATTTTATTTCATTTTATTTTATTTTTATATTATATTATTTTATTTCATTTTATTTTCTTTATTTATTTATTTAATTATTTAATTATTTTGTTTGTTATTTAGTTATTTATTTATGCATTTATTTATCTATATCACTTTTTCCTATATGTAATTTTAATAACTATTCGGGTAAATTTTATCAATATTATTAATACTTTTCTATCAAGATTAAGCAAGTTCCAAACTTTGCTAAGTGCATAAAATTGTTAAAATTTACCTTTTCTTAAAAAAAAACTGACAATTTTATAACTTTAGGTGGGTTTAATGATTTTTACAAAATTTTATTGTGCCATAAACGTAAGTATTTACGGTATAAATTCCACTCAATATGAGTGTTAAGAGACACAAAGATTAATTTCACCCGATAAACTTGATAGCTTCAATTCAAATTTTGTAAATATCAAATATAATACTAATTTTTTTCCTTTTTTTTTTTTTTAGTTCAAATTTACACTGTTATTATTATTTATTATTGTTTTATCTAGACAATGCTTAGGCATGGAATGAATTTAAATTGCTTAAGAATCGTTTTTCTTATTTTTTTTTTTTTATATAAATCTAACAAAACTAGTTCATGACACTCATATGATACATATATACATACATATAACGGTAGCTAATACAATTAATACATTTCTAATTAACGAATATTTTTAGGTTATGAAATTTTCAGTTTTAGCGGTCAAAAAGGTCATAAACGTTCACTGGGTTTTGAAGGGCAATTCGGTCATTTAAATTTAACTGTTACTATATACAAATTTGTCTTCTTTCTTTTATGCAACTGTATTACCTTATTTCCGTTACTTTTCCATCCGGGGGGTATTAATGACAAAAAGGGGGTGCGTGCCACAGCTTGTACTCACTCTTATACCACTATTAGTACCAATATTTTTACAGATGAAAGCTCCTTTTCGGTCTTCAACACAAGTACTGCAGTATCGTCAATTTCATAGGGTTGTTGTCGAAAATATCCCTCTGCTTGACCAGATCTCACCTTTAGTGATACAATCAGCGTTGCCGGAATAAGAGATTGTGGCCGTACCAGTACAATGTTGCCCCCTTTTTGTCCTCTAATAAAAATGTGTTTTCGAGATAACTTTATCCTCGTGAAGTTTTAACCATCAATAAAATTTCGCAATAACCACTGAGTCACAATTTTTAGATAGCTGTGCTTTCTGTTAAACTTATCATGAGTTAGCACAGTCTAATCCCTTGATTTCCAGATCAACGTTTCCACTAATTCCCCGCTTAGCAAATGTAGCTTACTTAAATGCATGTGCTCCTTACGAATGTTCAATCGGAATGACCGAATAAATCGCGAATGTGTGTATAACAAGCCTGTCTTTGCAATCAAAAACAATCTGGCAACATCCAAACTTGGCACTTGCCAGATGACAGCAAATGACTTTTGTCTATGGTGAATGACTTTTTTTTTTGTTTTTTTCTCATTCCCACAAAAAATAAAACTAGTGGGGAAATTAATATTAAATTTCAAAAATAAAATTACAAAGTGAGTGATAAATTGGTAAGTGGCCGTCACAAAGCCAGGTCTTTATGTGTAGCCTGTGGAACATAAAGGCTTGGGAAACAAAAGGATTTGCAGCACAAAAAGAAGGTAAGTAAAAAAAAATATGACCTTGAGAAAAAAAAATGTAAACACTGACCTACATAAAAAATGTAAACATTCTTTTGTTCTAGATACTTTTTGCCGATCACTGTTAGGATTGCTCTACAAGATACGGAAATGTATCTGATATGAATTTAGGTAAGTGAAATGCAATATCTTTAAGGACCAGTTGTTCATTTGCTTAAAATGGCAAAATACAAATAAAATTCATCAATATTGGTAGTAGCAACAATGAAAACTAAAATCTTTTTTATTACAGGTAGTGAGCAAAACCAACTGGTGAACAAGTTTTGTTAAACGTTGGGATGGTGTTAGTGTCACAAAACAACCAAAAGGCACAATGTAGCAATGTTAATTCAAAACAGTGGTTGGCTGAAACCATATTGGTGTAGTGTGCAACCGCTACACTAGCTACCTACAAGCCAAACGAAATGATCGTCGAGCCACTATTGCTAGTGTTGTTATCCAATAAAAGCATTGCCTATGGTTTCACTAACACACAACGTTTTGTTGTACTTGAATGTACAAAAAAAAAACTAAAAAGGGATGAATACGAGTTTCGAGTGCTACCAATTAGAGATAAGCATACATTTCTGTATTTATATATTCCCATTCAATACTAACGATCTTTTCTCTTCCAACAGGTACAAAAATTGTTTTCTATTCTAATGTCCTCGGTGTTGTTTTTCTTTTTTTTTTTTTGCAGGCAACAAGTAGTGGTAATTTAACATTCAAATGCGTTGCCAAAAATAAACGAACTTGTGATGTGCTGTAGCAATAAGCAAGGATGTTTGCTACCAAACAATTAATGTTGATCCGTTGCCACATATATTGAAAGGTATGAATACATTCACACATCCTTATACGAAGTTGCATGTTAGTATTTTTACAGCTAGAATTAGTGGATTGAGTTTAGAAGTTTAATTTATTTTTTTAACAAATATGATAAATGAGTTTCAAAAAGGCAGATTTCTAAAGTATTTTCTCCGTAGACAGAATCAGGTTTTCGTAGTCTTCTTTCAGTAATAATTTCATAATTCATTTGAAATATTATACGCGTTTATATTAAAAAAAAACTGTTTACTAACCTGACCAATTAACAACAAAAAATGTATACTAACAATTTCAATAAAATTCATCTGTTGTGCAGTAGATATTTATTTTTTTTCTTTTATTTTACGACTTGGCAGTGTTGCGTATTCTTGTTGTTGAAAAAGTAAATAAATTAAATTAGAAAAGCTCATAAACTATTGCAAAATAGAAAGATCACGTGAACGTGGTTTTTGGATTAAAAATTTCTAAATTTTGCAATTTATTTATAGGAAATATAATATTGATAAATTCCAATTTGATTTGTGCTTTTCCAATGACATGGAAAGTGTTTGTTGAAAGATTAGTAAAATGAAAATCAGTTTATATTGACCGTCTGTGCTCGGCTTTATAAATAATTGTCTTTTTTTTTCTTTTTTCCCATATATATAATATAATCGTGAAATAATATGCAGTGAAAATTAGTAGACAAAATTTGTAATTTTGTAAAGAAGAGATCAGGAACAATTCCTACTAAAAGAAATTAACAATTTTGTATTAAAAATAATACAAAACGTGTAAAATGGGTATTCAAAATCCTTTACCAATCTTTCTTTATACTTCCTCTTCTCCTTTTATCTTTGTTTGATTTTCCCGACAAAGTTATTTTCCTTTTCCAGATTTTCCATTAATATTGTACGCGGCTCACTTTTGGTCGAAAAAAAAATACTTTGCGGCTTCTGTACACGCTTGTGACGGTTATAATATATAAAGGTGTTTTCTTTGTGGTAAGAGTTTTTATTGTATTATTTATTTTTTTTTTTTTTTTTTTTATAAGTTTTGGGTAGACATAAGTAGAATAAGTAGATATGGTTAGTAAAGTAGCTCTATTGTTTTAGATGTTGGGCGTGTATTATTCCGATAAATTGACCTTTCAAATTTTCGACTTCGTACTGACTGATACCAACTGCTTTTCGAATTCGACATTTCAGCCAAGGTTTACAAAGTTTTGCATTTATTCCTTTTGCAAAATTACTTTGTACGAAATTTTTTCGGAAAACTTCCTGACCTGGCTTGAATGTTACGATTCTGCTTTTTCGATTATACGATCTTTCATTTTTTTCATATGCTATATGCATTTTCTCCTTTAGTTTTTGATGGATTAGTTGCATTTGAGCAGATTTTGGCAGTACTAAAATTTCACCATCGTCAATTGTACCAAGCTTTCTTAAGATTTCATATGCTTGTGCGTGGGTGATCATGTTAAAGCCGGTAAGAGCAAAGTATGGCGTCACTCCAGTGGATGAATGAATTGTCGAACGCAACGAGCATTCGATTTTGGACAGGTTTTCGTCCCACCTTGATTGGTCTGACTGTAAGTAGCTTCTTACACTGCTCAAAATTGTCTGATTCACCCGCTCACTTGCGTTGGATTGAGGCGCATGTATGGGTGTTCTCAAATGTTTTATGCCATATAGTTTTAAAAGCTCTTGGAACATTTCAGAGGTAAATTGTTTACCATTGTCTGAGTGCAAAATCTCAGGCACTCCAAATTTATGAAATATTTCATCTCTTAGAAATTTATTGACTAGTTTGGTTGTCGCTTTAGTCATAGCTTTTAATAAAACGAATTTTGTTTTATGATCAAGCACAATGAAAATGTAGGCATTACCTGATTTTGTACGTGGGTAAGGTCCGAGAAAGTCGATGTAGATTTTCTGAAATGGCCTTGCGGTTATTACCTCTTTTCCCATAGGTGGTCGTAGAATTTGTTTAGGGTGCTTTATTTCCTTACATGTACAACAATTTTGTATAAAATTTTTAATTTGCTTCACCATCGATGGCCAATAGAAAAAATCTCTTATATTATATAAGGTTTTTGCGGTTCCACCATGTGATGTGTTGTTTTCATGTGATTTTTTTATTACTTCTTCTGTTAAGCTATCCGGCAACCAAATTTTCCAACAGTCATCTTCACTGTTTATATCTTCTCTGTTGAATTTTACCTTTTTGTAAATTACACCTTCACGCACTTGTAAGTCTGGTAACCGGTCTCTGTTCTGCTCAATGGTGTCAATAAGAGATAAATATTTTTCGTTTTTAAACTCTTCTGAATTAAAATCAATGATATTTGGAGTTTCTACTGTAATCTCCTCCATGTCCAACCTTGACAACATATCAGGAACGACGTTTTTAGTACCTTTTCTGTGCTCGATTGAAAATTTATAACCTTGGAGTTTTAAACTCCATCGAGCCAGACGTCCATTGAGGTCCTGTTGTCTCATAAGCCATTGAAGGCTAGAATGGTCTGTGATTACAGTAAATTCCATCAATTCAATATATTGTCGGAATTTTTCGATTGCCAATAACACCGCTAAACACTCTTTTTCCGTAGTTGAATAATTTTTCTGTGCTGTATTCAATTTTTTTGAAAAATATTCGATTGGATGCTCACCTTCGTCATCATCTTTTTGAAATAAAACAGCTCCAATTCCAACGTTCGAAGCGTCGCACTGAACAAAAAATGGTCTACTAAAATCTGGGCTTGATAATACTGGACTTGAAACTAAGCGCAGTTTAAGCTCTTCAAAAGATGTTAAAGCTTCCGGTGTCAATACAAATTTTGCCGATTTTTTCAAAGTATCTGTTAATGGTGCTGTGAGCGTAGAAAAATCATGGATAAACCGGCGGTACCATCCAACGGTTCCCAAGAATTTTCTGACGTCTTTCGGATTTTTAGGTGGTGTTATATTTAAAATGGCTTCTAATTTGCTGTTGTCTGGTTTTAGCTTTCCACCTCCGACTATATACCCAAGATATTTTAATTCTTTATAACAAAATTTTGATTTTTCCATATTTATCGTCAAACCAGCTGCAGTGAGTTTTTCTCCAACAATTTTCAGCATTTTCATATGTGTTTCAAAGTCTGGAGAGACTACTAATAGATCGTCCAAGTATACAAAAATTCGGTCTTTCAACTCTGAAGGAATCACTTTATCCATCATTCGGCAAAGACGTTGGGCAGCGTTGCACAGTCCAAAAGGCATCACTTTAAATTGATAGTGTGGCCTTCCCTGCACTGTGAACGCTGTCTTAGGCCGGCTCGATTCCTCCAGAGGAATTTGCCAGAATGCATCTTTTAGATCGATGGCCGAAATATAGTGAGTGTCTCCGAGTCTGGCTAGTAGTCCATCTATATTTGGAAGAGGGTATGCATCTTTTTTTGTAACTTTATTTAGTTCCCGTGCATCCAAACACAAACGGTTTTTACCGGGTTTAATAACCAATGTGGTGCGGTTATTCCACTCAGCATCTTTAGCGATTTCAATCACATCAAGTGATAACATGCGGTCTAATTCGGCATATATTAGATTTTGTACTGCTGGGCTAACTGGATAATATCGCATCTTTTTCGGTGTTGCATCTCCCGTTTCTATGACGTGTTGCTCTAAATGTGTTTTACCAAGACCATATTTTGTATAGCATCGAAATGAATGTTTTACGTTTTCTAAAACGATGTTCTGTTCTTGTGTCAATTGGTGAAGTTTAAGATCTTCAATTTCACTAAATTCGATTTCGTTAATTGAATCGCCATCCATACACATTTTTATACCGAACTGTTGCCAAAAATCATAACCTAAATACAGATCTTGTGTTAGATTTGGTATTAAATAAAAAATCACATCTCTAATCTTATTTCCACATTGAACTGAAAGTTTTACCTTGCCTACGATAAGTTGACGTCTACCATCTGCTGTTCTAACAGATGATTTAAAGTTTAAAATTGGAACTTTCATTTTTCTAACGATTTCTAAACAATTTTTACCGAGGCAGCTTATGGATGCACCGCTGTCCATCAAGCCATTGACTGCTAAACCATTTAGCTTCACTGCCAAATAGGGTCTTATGTCATTTCCAATGCTTAAAATTGTGGCAGCGATATCCATTCGCTCTTTTCTTCTCCTAACATAGCCTTTTCTAGCCTTTATTATTTTCTTGCCTAGTTCAGGTACAAAATCGCGAAAAATTTCTTCTCTCTTTCGTTTATAATTTTCCAATTTTTCCTCATATGGTATAATCTTTTTAAGTTTTCTATATGGCATAGGTTTATCTACCATTACTTCATTAAAAATTTGGGTTTTATTTGGTATCACTTTCCGAGGTTCTACTGTAGATTTACTATGTATAATTTCGTTGTTATCTACTTTACTACCTGTTCCGTTTGAACTGGAAATATTTTGTGAATTGAGATTTATAGATTTTTGATCTGCATTCAGACAATTTTCATTATCTGACTCTATTTGATTTTCAATTGTGCTTCTGACCAATTTAGCGTAAATGTCACGAAAAGAAATTTTGTTATTTTTTTGAAAAAGTGAATCATTATTAGAACCCTGAGTTTTCGACACATTTTCGTTAAGCAAATTATCTTGCGACTTTTTCAAATTCACGAATGGTAAAACTTCTCGACCTATTTCTACCGAATTTTCATCTATATTACCTACAGCTTTATTTCTATCAATATTCTTACTAAAATTGCTAAAATCTTGAAAATCTTTACTACTTTTATGAGTTCTCGAAAAATTTAAATTAGTTTTTGGTTTATGTGTTGCTAAACTTACATTTTCATCTGTCAAAAAACTTTGGGTCATAACTTTAGTATTTTTCATTTCATTCTCCAAATTTGTATTTACTGGGCAGCACTCTCCTTCGAACATGTAGGCCCAGTCTTCATCATGTTCCTTGGAATGTTTCCCAGGCACCTTGGACACTTTGGTGAAGTTACTCCATCGAACCCACATTTGTAACAAAATAGGTTTCGTTGTTCTTCAACACAGTCTACAAAAGAGTGACCTGGCTTTTTGCAGTTCCAGCATACAAGTTGTCTAGCTGGAGCTGTGGATTGCTTTAAGGCTTCTATCTGAAAATCTTTTTCTTCATAGAATGAATTGTCATATTCCAATTCATTTACTCGGCGATAATTTTGCAATTGCTGGCGATTTGCATTTCTTTTTGCGATATTTCGCTCCGCTCTTTTGCACTCCTCTAAAAGTTCATCCATAGTTTCAATATCCTTTGGAAATACCAATTGTACTAAACCTTCTTTTAAATTATCTTTTATTGTACGTACTAATTCGTATTCTGGAATTTTCATTCGCATTTGATTTCTTAATCTTATTATTTCGGATATGTATGTGTCGGCGGATTCAGAGGGTAGCTGTCTTCGTTCTGCAATGCGTCTTTGAATTTCAAAATCGCTTTCGTAATTTCTGAATTTTTTTATTAAATGGTATTTTAGGGTGTCCCATAGGCATGTGGGGTTTTGTTGGCGTGACATTCTGGAATATTCTCTTCTGATTTCTTGCGCAGTTATACTACTATATTCCGGGCTTGGTATCGTACTTTGACTTTCAGGTGATGAATGTGTACGTGGCCCAAATCCTGGTGGAAATCTAAGCGATAATAAAGGTGTTACCTGATTCGCTGTTAATACTGTTCGGTCTAAACCTTCAGCAGATTGTGTAGTACTTGAAGATGTATTCGCAGTATTAATGGTAATATCGTTCAAATTGTCGGCAATATTTGTTCCATTTGCGTTGGTTCTAGAGTTATTGTTGTTCCTACTATAATTGTAGTTAACGGGAATTTTTGTAGCAATTCGACTAGACTGTCTAGAAGGAGCTTTGTTATTGGACATACTTTTTCCAAAAAAAATATTTTCCTGAAGTTCTATACAGGTATGAATTAGGCTAAATTAAACCTGAGATTAACGAACGAATCACTAAATCAATGGATCAAAATACACTGCCGATTCCTGACGAACTTGCACAAAAATATTGCTCAAAAATACTGAGAAAAAAAAAATTCAAAATGAAACTGTTATAATCGAATACGATTAAAATTTAAAAAAAATAGAACAAATGACCTTGATCAACTAGATAATTCTAATTAGGGTTTTCTAAAAAGAATATGAATCAAAATAAATCTTGATCAAATAAATCTGTGTAATAGTGGCAGTATAAATTTTGTTCGAAAAATGTAGTAAATAATGCAACAAAAAAAAACTCTGAATAAATACACGATAAGCTCTATCGACTTTTACGAAGGAATTCCAAATATGGAAATGCAAAAGATATAGATGAAAATATTAGAAAAATAGATTGTGTGATTTCTATAAGTAAAACTCTAACAATATTTATACAGTCTTACAAATAGAAATATTGTATCTAATAGTGTATTATAAAATTAAAACTCAATGAAAATATGATAGTATAATTGTAGAAATAATGATGAATTTGAATATCGAAACAAGATGAGGATGGTGACTGAAAAAAATACTAAAAGTTTGCAAAAATATAGACAAATAAAAAGAAGAGATTTCGAAAATGATTATGTAGGTAGAATGGTGTGTGAAAGAGTTTATCAAAATTTCAAATAAAATATTATGAAATAAAAATATTGTAATGATGAAAGAGCAATAGAAAAAAAGGTAATTGTAGCAGTCCAAACTGAGATTTAGAGTATTAATAAAATTTAATAGATATAGAAACTATATGTTTTTTTTTTTTTTGTTATATTAGTATTTTGAAAATGATTATGATTTTTTTAATTTTTGTTAATGCAACGACATAAAAAAAATTTATAACGACAAGCAAATATGATTGTTAGAAAAAATACACAAATTATTAACCAAAAATATACAAATTTATACTCACTAAATATTAATACACACTTTTTCTTTTCTTTCAGAAAAATACAATAATACATACTGGTTGAATTTGTTTGTAACGAATAAACAGAAATTTGGCGTATCATGAGACATTTTCAACAAAAATCTGGTCGAACAACAATTGTTTTATATTCATAGAATTAAGTTTTTTTCTACAAATATTTTAGAAAATGTTAATATGATTGAATATAAAATTGTTGTTGAAATTTATTTTGCTGTTTTTAAATAAAAACATAAAAAAATTTGGTTGATGTCAAAAGATGTTTTATGATTTTAAAATTTAGTGCATAGAAAGGTATCATCAAAAAAAACTTTAACAAAACACAAGACATAACAACACAAAGTTAACCTCCCAGAATCGCACGTCATCGCATCATAAACCAGCAGCTAATGTACTCACAGCTTTATAGCCTTTAAGTTCATGACTTCTGATTCAGATGTTATTCAGCTTGATCTGTTTGGTTTCTCAATGTTTGAAAGCTTTTCCAATCTCGTTGCTACACAGGCATGGTACTGAGTGTACCTTCCGGGACATCCGTTATTTGAAAAGAATTCTCGCATTAAGAATTAAGACATCTTTCGATGCCTCATACGTCGGGCGCCAAAAATGTGACAAACCCTTTTTGTTGACAACGCGGAAATGGCACGGAGATGTTGCTGCAGCTTAGCTCGCCGGAATGGGGGGATTCTTCTTCCACGGGGTCGCACATTTTAAGAATTGTTCGTGCCAAAAATAAAACATTGAACATTGGACAGGAAACGAAACGCTAGGTGAACCGGAAATGAAAACAGACAGACTTTGATTATACCTTTACGGGCTGCACTTTGGACACGACCAGAATTTGGATTTCTCCAGAGGACAAAGATGGAATTGTCCTATCAGGCGGCCCACCCCTTACGACTTATTCAGTCATCCTGTGGTATCTTCTTTGCCTGCAAATAAAACGTTTCGAAAATACCCCTAACAAGACTTACCAAACTTTCATTATTTATGCGTTACAATATTCAACCAAATTACTACACATTCAACACATTATCGATTTCATGATACAATAAAATTTATTATTTATTTCACAAGAAGAATTAGATTCTAACATCATTTTGTTTTAAATTTTAAACCATAAATAATACAATCAATATGAATACAAAGTATATTATCGAAAATAAGCTAAAAAAAAATTTGTATAATAAGTGGCAAAAAGTATTGGATTTGTTTTAAGTACTATATTTAAAACATATCGATTGAGGTTATATATATATGTACTATAGAGAGCATAGTTATATGGTCTTTTTGTTATTTTTCTTTATCTATAGATGTATTATATTATTTAATTATGGTTATCAAACTAGTTGTGATTTAGTATTGGTTTTAGATATAAATCCATTTCGTCTCTTGATTTATTTATTTTATTTTTTTTTTATTCTATTTTATTTTTTTATTTTATATTATTTTTATTTTATTATATTATATTTTATTTTTTTATTTTATGTTATTTCATTTTATTTTATTTTTATATTATATTATTTTATTTCATTTTATTTTATTTTTATATTATATTATTTTATTTCATTTTATTTTCTTTATTTATTTATTTAATTATTTAATTATTTTGTTTGTTATTTAGTTATTTATTTATGCATTTATTTATCTATATCACTTTTTCCTATATGTAATTTTAATAACTATTCGGGTAAATTTTATCAATATTATTAATACTTTTCTATCAAGATTAAGCAAGTTCCAAACTTTGCTAAGTGCATAAAATTGTTAAAATTTACCTTTTCTTAAAAAAAAACTGACAATTTTATAACTTTAGGTGGGTTTAATGATTTTTACAAAATTTTATTGTGCCATAAACGTAAGTATTTACGGTATAAATTCCACTCAATATGAGTGTTAAGAGACACAAAGATTAATTTCACCCGATAAACTTGATAGCTTCAATTCAAATTTTGTAAATATCAAATATAATACTAATTTTTTTCCTTTTTTTTTTTTTTAGTTCAAATTTACACTGTTATTATTATTTATTATTGTTTTATCTAGACAATGCTTAGGCATGGAATGAATTTAAATTGCTTAAGAATCGTTTTTCTTATTTTTTTTTTTTTATATAAATCTAACAAAACTAGTTCATGACACTCATATGATACATATATACATACATATAACGGTAGCTAATACAATTAATACATTTCTAATTAACGAATATTTTTAGGTTATGAAATTTTCAGTTTTAGCGGTCAAAAAGGTCATAAACGTTCACTGGGTTTTGAAGGGCAATTCGGTCATTTAAATTTAACTGTTACTATATACAAATTTGTCTTCTTTCTTTTATGCAACTGTATTACCTTATTTCCGTTACTTTTCCATCCGGGGGGTATTAATGACAAAAAGGGGGTGCGTGCCACAGCTTGTACTCACTCTTATACCACTATTAGTACCAATATTTTTACAGATGAAAGCTCCTTTTCGGTCTTCAACACAAGTACTGCAGTATCGTCAATTTCATAGGGTTGTTGTCGAAAATATCCCTCTGCTTGACCAGATCTCACCTTTAGTGATACAATCAGCGTTGCCGGAATAAGAGATTGTGGCCGTACCAGTACAATGTTGCCCCCTTTTTGTCCTCTAATAAAAATGTGTTTTCGAGATAACTTTATCCTCGTGAAGTTTTAACCATCAATAAAATTTCGCAATAACCACTGAGTCACAATTTTTAGATAGCTGTGCTTTCTGTTAAACTTATCATGAGTTAGCACAGTCTAATCCCTTGATTTCCAGATCAACGTTTCCACTAATTCCCCGCTTAGCAAATGTAGCTTACTTAAATGCATGTGCTCCTTACGAATGTTCAATCGGAATGACCGAATAAATCGCGAATGTGTGTATAACAAGCCTGTCTTTGCAATCAAAAACAATCTGGCAACATCCAAACTTGGCACTTGCCAGATGACAGCAAATGACTTTTGTCTATGGTGAATGACTTTTTTTTTTGTTTTTTTCTCATTCCCACAAAAAATAAAACTAGTGGGGAAATTAATATTAAATTTCAAAAATAAAATTACAAAGTGAGTGATAAATTGGTAAGTGGCCGTCACAATTTTTGCCTTTCAAGTTTCAATCCACTCACACTTTTTTACTAATACATTCACACTTTACCAAATTTGTATTTGGAAAAGTGTATGTTAGTAAATAAACTGAAAGGCAAAAATTGATCGTGTAACCCCCATGTAAGCTGTGTTTACATCTATAAACTTTTCTTTAGTGTTTTTTTACAATGGTGGATATCGAAATATCGAGATTTCAATGCAAATGTAAACGCAACATTATACCCCTATCTACTATTACCCAGTATTGGGGATAAGAATTGTCAAATTCTTGACATTCTCTTTTGAAAATTATATTTCGTATCCCCAATACGGGGAAATACTTATAGATAGACAAGGATTGACAGCATGTGCATTAAGCTGCGTTTACAACTGCACCGAAATCTAGAGATTTCGATATTCACCACTCTGAAAAAGCAGTGAAGGAAAGCATATAAACTTTAAATTTTTAGAAATTGTTTTTATTATATCTAACTATGTGTGTTTTATTAAAAATTGCACATTTATATGCTTTTCTTCATTGTTTGTTTAGAGTGGTGAATAGCGAAATTTCGGGATTTCGATGCAAGTGTAAACGCAACCTTAAGCCAGTTTACCCTAGGTTTTTGAGGAAATGTTCCTCGATTAATCCATAACTCGAACTCTGTAACTTTATGCAACAACTCTTTTTTTAAAACGGTAAATTTTGAAAAGTACTAAAACTACCAAATTTATTTCATTATTTTTTCCACACGTTTTTTCGATACGCACTTGGAAAAGCGAAAAGATCCCAAGTCAGGATGGCCTTAAAAATTGAAGAAGTAATGGAATTATCATTAGGTAAATGACAAACAACAATTTCATAATTTGTTTTTATAGAGAAATAATTATTTAATACAAAAAAACATGTTTTAGATGATTACATTAAAATGGCCAAACCATCGATTAATGCCGTTAATACCAAGACATCGAATGGCAGTAACGATGCTAAATTTGGACGCCGTAAAGGCAATATTGATGATGAAGAAGACGAAGATGAAAAGTTATATGTACATGAATCCAGGGGTGAAACATTGGGAAAAAGTACGCCATTGAATGGAAGTGCTGTTGATACGGGTATATGGAAGGGTCCTGAATCTTCTATAGCGTACATAGATTGCCAAGACAAGCGCAACGATTTACGTGAGAAAATTAGAAATAATTACAACTATAACAATCATCATGGACAATTGACTTCGGTGCAGTATCGTTTACAGGCTCCCAATAATGCTGCCAACCGTCCACGAGGTATTCCAACTTTATTGCCCTTGGATGCTTATGTTCGCCAAAATAATAACCAACAAAATGGTAGACGTAACAAAGGTAATAGATTTGGAAACCGCAATGGAAATCGTGGCTACAATAACGGTGGCAATAATAATTATGGGGGAAATGGTGGAAGTGGTGTCGTTAGTGGACGTATACAAAGAAATAGACAACAGGATATGGCCAGGTATGGATGTCAAAGCTTAAAAATTTCAAATTTATTACTAGACAACTAAAAAACACAACAGAAACTGAAGCGAATTATTCCTTTGGATTGGAGGGTATCGTTTTGTTTATATAGTATCGAAATCTGGGATTAAAACACAAAACTTCCTCATGAAAATCCAATACAAAAAAAAAATACATTTGCTCTAATTACTCACCTTCCCGCTAGAATATAAGAATCTGTTCAATTCAAATTTTATAAGGTAAAAACAAATGTCAGTTCAGTTAGTGTAAAATGCGTTTGAAGGTGGGATAGCTTTCAAAAACAAAGATAAACACTAATAGCGGTATTCATAAGTTAAAACTAACGACTAACATCCAGTGCACAACTTTTTATAATTCCTATAAGGGAAATTTGTGCATTCGTTATTTTTAACTTATGAATACAGCCCTAACTATTCTTAACTACATACAAATTTGACATTTAAAAAATTGTTAAGGGCTAAGCTCTGGTTAGTTTGTGATAAGATAGCATGCATACATCATTACTAGGGCAAGAAATTCCATGCAAATGCATGTTTTTTCTCGATAGTCCAAAACTAATATGGACTAAATATTTATCCGAATCATCAAATTTAGAACAAAATAGCATAGTTGTATATTTTTGCATATTTTGTGAAAAATGCATATTTTTGCATATTTTGACTTTAAATGCATATTTGGTGCCTTTTTAATGCATATTTTTTGCTTTTTAGTGCATATTTGTGCATATTTTTCATTTTTAGTACCATTTTTTATTTTGTAAAAAAATTATAAAAAAAAAAGAAAAAAATACGTTTTCATATTTTGATTCAATCAAAATAAACATTCTTAAAAACCTTATTGGACTGCGGAATATGCTCAAGATTTTATTTATGCGTTATATGCTTTCCGGGGAAAACGCATAAAAAAGGTCCATACAAGAATGGGAGGAGTGTTCTAATTATTTCAAGAACTCCATAACTCGAAATGATTGCATAAAAATCAAAAGAAAACCGGATAAAAACGTTCTATAGAATAAAAAAATTAATAGAAAACCAATAAAAATATAATATTTAAAGAAATACTATTTAAGACTTTTTTAAGAGCTTCGATTTCTCTACTACATTGACGCAGTGGGGTGAATCATCTTTCTTTGATTTGAAAATAATTTAAACAGAAAGTGCTATTAATTTATGATCTAGAGTCAAACTAAAAAGAACATTCATTTATTTAAAAATAAGAGATCAACTAAATATTCCCCCATTTATCTTAAACACATTGACACAGTGCAAAAATATAATATACATTTAAATTTAACGGTTCGTTGTAATTCAAAAATCTGTGGTTATCATACACAGAGTTGAATAGAATCAGCTGAGATATCTTAAGAATTAAGGTTCAAAGCAAAATAGAGTAATAATAACAAAGGATAAAAATAGCATTGTTAGCACAGATTAATACACAAATTATACCAGATATGAATCAGCTGATTTGTGCCATATGGCCGACAGAAAATGAGCAAAGCAAAACGCAAAAATTTAAGAAAAACAAGATAAAGCACAATAATCTAAAAAGAGACAGATATATACAAAAACTGCGCAATACAAAACGTGTGGAGATTTTATATTGTTATATCCCTCTTGACTTGACTTCCATGTAAACAAAACCATACGATTCCAGAATACTTTTTAACACCTGTCATTTGTTTCACATCTGGTATTAATCTTTCTTTGATTTAAAAATAATTTAAACAGAAAGTGATATTAATTTATGATCTAGAGTCAAACTAAAAAGAACATTAATTTACTTAAAAATAAGAGATCAACTAAATATTCCCCCATTCATCTGAAACACATTGACACGGTGCAAAAATATGATTTGAATAATATACATTTAAATTTAACGGTTCGTTGTAATTCAAAAATCTGTGGTTATACACAGTTGAATAGAATCAGCTGAGATATCTTAAGGATTAAGGTTCAAAGCAAAATAGAGTAATAATAACAGGATAAAAATAGCATTGTTAAATTTCGTTGATGTTAGTCTAAATTGAGTTTTTGATAAGAAATTCGATTTTCTTTTTACGGTCACATAAGTAGACAATCATTAAATATTAACCCACTCAAGACGAAATACACTGATGATGGCTTTGTAGCGAAAGCCGAAAATACGTATTCTGTATTGCTGGTTTTATCGAATTCTTTCAAATATATTTTTATTCTTTGTAATTTACTTGTAAAAATTGTATTATCATTCTTTGATTTAAAAATAATTTAAACAGAAAGTGATATTAATTTATGATCTAGAGTCAAACTAAAAAAAACATTCATTTACTTAAAAATAAGAGATCAACTAAATATTCCCCCATTCATTTTATAATATTTAAAGAAATAATATTTAAGACATTTTTAAGAGCTTCGATTTCTCTACTACATTGACGCAGTGGGGTGAACGGTATGAAAAGTGGTGATTAATTCAGGCAAGTCGTAATTATAAAATATTGTTATTTTTTATTGATGGATATTCATAAATACATAAAAAACTAGCATTTAAAAAAAAAAACAAAAAAGGTGGAATTTTTTTTTTTAACCTTTTATAGTCTTTTTTTGTATTTTGGAAAAATGTACCCCGTTTCTGTATCTAATGCGAGAAGTTTTCGCATCGAGAAATGCATGGTCACCCTGCAATATACAGGCTGATTAAGACGTGATAAAATGGACTGCAGTTTTTGTTGTAATTCGTTCAGATAATGTAACTTTAAGAACTGTTGACACATGTTGTTTTGTAAAACACCTAATTTAATTATAAATAACTTACTATGCAACGTATTACTAGCTGATTTGGTTTCATATATATTTAATTGTCTGCGACTCACCCTCTATAAAGCAGAGCAGGGTTGCATTTCACATGTTTTTTCCGCAAACTTTTTCGATGCGAGAAATACAGAAACGGGGTGATGGTCTTATTTCACAATTTTCGCTGTAACTGTAACTTTGGAATGAAAAACCATAATTTAGTAAATTAAATTGCAAATTAGTGCATACTTAATGTGCTTTTAGAAAAAATATGTTTTTTAAAAAAAATAAAAATAAAAAGGAATAAATATTTAATATGTATATTAATAAAATTTTAAATTAAAATCCGATTTTTTCTCCAAATTTCATAATTACACAAATTTGACTTAAAAAAGTCACATTAAAAAATATGATAATTTTTTATTGATCAATATCAATAAAAAAAAAAAGAATTGTTAGGCTTCATTTCACTAACTTCAAAAGTATTATTTACGTCATAATTACGTTCTATTGTATTTTCCCGACTGCATTTACGCGTTGAGTTTCCAAAGCCTGGTTTTGGTTGGTCAACAATCAATCCAATTTTCTCTCTAAATTGCCTTTGAATGCGATTTTTTGTATCCGTAATAATTTGTTTTTCATCTAGTTTGCGATATTTTAATCTGAAGTTTATATGACAAATGAATAAGACACTCAAAAAACAGTGTACGTGTGTAACATAGAATTTTCTTATGTAACTCATATTTTTAAAAGATGCTTTGTAAGTAATTTGTGCGTTTGCCTAGATTTCAGAGTTTAAATGTGTAAAATATATATAGAGTAAGATTTAATTATTTATGCATTAAGAATTAATTAAATAAATATTAACTATTTATGAGAAATTTCTCGCTCGTGAGTGAAAATCAAACTTCTGATGTCATTATAGCATGAACATACAGTGATGTGCAGTAAAATAGAGCCATTCAAGTTTTTTTTCTAATTTGTTCTCGTTGCCTTTATTTTTAAAGATCAAAATAGTGGATATATTCGCCCAAAAATGCGAGGAGATAGTTCAGAGAAAATTATGTAGAATTTTACGCGACGTCTGTTTTTTTTATTTTGTTACTTGTTTTAAGTAGGCGTATCTTTTAATGAGAAATAAGCGATATCGACCTACTTTCAAATTACATAGTAAAATTTTGCGAGTACTGATCAGTTCTGAAAAAACTGTATATTTTTGGAATTCCTATAAAATTTCCTTAAGTCTTGCATTATTTTCTTCTACAAATGGCCACCAGACTTAAAATGGCAATGCCTTAAAAATGACCAGATTTTTCATTGTTTTTAGCGATTTTAGAATAAAGTTAATAACACTCGCATTTTTGGGCGAATCTATCCACTATTTTGATTTTTAAAAATAAAGGCAACGAGAATAAAATTAGAAAAAAAGACTTGAATGGCTCTATTTTATTGCACATCACTGTATGTGAAAAATTCTATTCGTTGTGAATAAACTAGAATTATTTTTTTTTCGTGAGTGTGCGTGATTTAAAATTACTCACGCACCCATCTCTAATAAACACCACACTCATTAGCTACAATAACAACTACCATACGAATATAAAGACAAAAGACAATAAAAACAACTTGATTTTTTGTTCGATTTTTTCACATAGATTTTTAGCAACTGGAGTTCTTTCACAAAAACTTTGATAAGTCGATATTCTGGGATTTATTAGCTGAAATCTCATATTTTAAGAGCATATAGCTTTTTTTCGGTTTCACCCAGAAAGTTGTTGAAACTCAATATATATATCAAAAATACCCAATTTTTAGAGCAATTTGATTTTTATTTTCAATATTTCTAAAACATTTATCTAAACAAAAAATTTATTATATGCTCAAATACCTGAAGTAGACGGTTCCATTATAAAACTTTTAGATGTCTTAATAAAAAAAATCACTTTAAATATCAAAATTTTAACTTTTAATCAATGTGCGCAAAAATAATAACAATTATTGAACTTTAAATACACAGTGCAAATAAAGTGAACAACCTAGAACTTTTATTTTTGCAACTACTGATGTAGAATTTTATCTATTTTCACCCGGTACCAAATGCAGTTGTGAAGTTCATCTTTTGAATTCATCGCCACTTTTGAAAAAAGTAAATAAATTCAAAATCAGCATAAGACTTAATTAAGTGTAATATAAATAGAATTAATAATTTTAATAATTTACCTAAAAAATAACACAAATTTCGGCTATATGCATAATCATTTTTTAGATTTAAAAATGGATTTTAAAACAAAATTAATTTTATAAAAGTGTTATGAGTAGGCCAACCAAAAAGAAGCCAGAGCATGTTTTTTATTTGAAAAGATAGAACAATTTAGATTAAATGCAAGTTTTGATCTTAAAAATATAAGAATTTTAAGCTATATTTGCTTATTTTTAATATTTTCTTTAAAAATAATGGCCATGCCTTCAACAGATTATTTTTCACAATTTGTTAAATAATAAGTTTTGGGATTTTAGCTCATTTAATTCCTTTAATGCAATTTAATGTAATTCCGGAAGAAAATAAATTTAAGATTGTCACAACTTTGTCTGATTCCTGAAATTCCAAGGAATGTAGCATTGTATTAAATAAAAAAAAATTAAATTTTATGAGAATTTTAATGAAGAAGTAATAAAGTTTAAGGGCTTATTTTTTACATTTTAACTGCTTATTTTACTGTTTTTCCGAGCTTTTTTTAAGAGCTTAAAACATTTCTTTTAGAGCTTTTTTTGGTTGCACTAGTTATGAGGTTTTCAAATTATTATGCACTTTCATTTATAAAAAAATTGGTAAAGTTATAGGATAATATTTAAAAATATTTCTTCCTTTTGATTGTAGAATACATACTTAAAATTCTAGTCATTAAAACTCAGGGAACAAATTTTACACATTGATCAGTTGTTATTGTAAACCATATATCGCGGATTGCCTTCCTGGTTTGCATCAGAAGAAGTTAGGGGACAATCTAAGAGCTAAATATTATTTCTGAACCATGCCATTTCTTATTTTATGGCATGGTTCGTTATCTTGTAGAAAATAAAAACTTTCAATTGGAACCAAAATAGATGGGTAATGTTTCTCAACTGGTGGAGTTCAGATGTTAAGGGCTTATTTTTTACATTTTAACTGCTTATTTTACTGTTTTTCCGAGCTTTTTTTAAGAGCTTAAAACATTTCTTTTAGAGCTTTTTTTGGTTGCCCTAGTTATGAGGTTTTCAAATGTTTGTAATGTTTCTCAACTGGTGGAGTTCAGATGTCCCCAAATAATTGTAAAACACCAATCCCATTCGCAGAACATCAACCTCACATTTTAACACTTCATCCACTTTGAGTTTTGGGTTGAAAACAGACTTGCCTCATAGTGTGTTTGACGCACAAACTTTTTTCTTCAGAATTTGATTTGTCGCTAAAAACAATCTTACTGCAATCGTTCCGGTTTCAAATTTTTTATTTTCTACACCAATACAACCTCTTTCTTTTGAGTCTTGTGTCGAAAGGGGCGCATTTTTTTGTATAGAACTTTCCTACCCGTACTCAAAAAGACTGCGACCTATTGTGTGTAGATTTAACTCCTTTCCCAGTGATATGGAAGTTCAGAGGCAAGGCCACGGCTAGGTTCGATTCTTCTTTCATTTCTTATCAAATAGAGGTCTTCAGCTTGGGTTTTGCATGTGGGACGACCATGTCCTGGTAGATTCCCGAGTCTTTAATTTACATCGATTTTGTAATGCATACACTTTCTGGATGGTTAAAAAAAGAGTTTTTTTATGTAAACTTTTATTTTTTTAGTTAATATAGGAGATAAAGCCAAAAAAATTACACTATATTCTACTTTAACAAAAAATTCTACATAGAAAAGTCTACTATAATATTGTTCATTACTTTATATCCCTGTAAGCATTTGGAAGATATCTTCCAAGAAGTTATTAAAGTGATATCTTCTATTTTTCATTTGAATTAAAACAATCAAGTAGTCTTTTGAAATTGTCTTCCTTTTATCATTCGGAAGCTAAATCTGTGATATTTGGAAAAAATAATTTAAAACTTGAAATTTTTGCCATAATTTTTTATGTTAATATTGCAGCAATATTACCATTTTATCATCCGGAAGCTAAAGAAAATTTGTTTGAAATTTTTTGTCATTTTGGAAAAAATTAAAAGAAAATTTCTACAAAAACAACCAAGAGAAAAATTGGAAACAAATTCCTAGAAAAAATCAATATTTAATGCGCGGAAAAAATCGGCTGCGATGAAATCAAGATAATTAATGTGTTGGTCAATGGATTATGTATGCAGATATTTTTTTCAGGCTTAAATTTAATAATGAAAAAAAAATCGTTTATTTTGTACCGGGGAGTTTATTTGGCGATATCACCTTTTTATCCTCCAGGTGATAAATTAGCGATATCGCCTATTTATCTTCCTGGGGTATTGCTTTCGCATTGCCTGGAAGTATTGCATCGGGTAACAGTTGTTCCCAACGGAGAAACTTCCACAATACGAAATTGATATTGCCGACAATAAATGTTTTCTTCCTGGCAATATGATCGGGGAATCTTCTTGCCATGCTTGCTGGGATGTGGAAGGCTAAACTAATATTTTCTACATTTATTTTGGTCTTGGTCGCGTCGTAAAGCGTGAGGGTACTATTATAATAATATTTTTTTGTAAATTAGTTTTTGTGGCTAAAAAATATAATTAAAAAAGGATAAAGTCCGTTCTTTGTGAGATCACCTAAAAATGCCTATTTCTTACCTTGGGTGTTGTGATTTTGATTATATTTTGCAGGCATAAAACTAAAAATTTTATTTAAAAACTAAAAAGCTGGACTATAATTATGTATCTTTTTAACAGCTCACTATAGTGAAATGGCACCTAATTCATCATCGTCTTAACAATGTTAATGATAAAAACTTTATTTCCGCGCCATATTATGACATTTATAACTTATGAGATTATAACTCAAGTGATTTCCACCGTCAAAATTATAATTATTTTGTTATCATTTCACTATCGTGTGTCGTTAAAAAAATATAATTTATCCGCTAAATGTGATGTCCATTTTTCATTATTAGAGTTTGTGAATTTAAATAGTGTTTAAATCTCTAAGCGCAAGAATTTAATATTTTTTCAATGGAATATAAAGGCAGAGCCTGCATTCGTACATGTGAATAGATTTGTTGCACCAAAAACAATTCAAATGAATTTTTGGCGTTTTTTCTTATTTTGGAGAAAAATAACGTTTTTTCTTAAAAAATATTATTAATAGCGCTATTCACAAGTTAAAACTAACGAATAACATCGAGTGTACAACTTCTGGTTCGAATTTAAGAGTGTGATACCAAACAAAATTCTTTGAATTTTAAACAGAAGAACATTTAATATAGGGAAAATAAAGGATATTAATTTAGAATTGAAAAAAGCTGAGGTATAGGTGGCGATGACAACTTTCTGTCCCATGCTGGAATTGTCTGTGCCGACTTCCTAAAGGTATGTCATTTTTCACTACATTCCAAAGATTTAAAAGGCTTAATTCCTTAATTCACTTTATAAAAATTAATGAAAATTGGGTTAAATTTCATTCCGTAATAGCATTCTTATGGACTTGATTCGATAGCTTAATTCCCGATAGCTTTAAATTATATGAATTAATTCTATTTTTTATTGAATTCTAATTGAATGAAACCAAATTAACCTGAATTCATCTAGTTAAAAGGTGAATGAAAAATGATTTGTTTTCATTCACTATCAAATAAAAAATTTTAATTTGCAATTATATGCTGAAATATTAGCATAATACAAATGAAACACATTTAAAATCCATCTAACATAACTAACTAGTATTGTATGCTTTGTTATAGCTTGTGTGTTTTGGTTTTGATTATGTATTAGTTTCAAACTACACTGCACTAAGTGAATGATAATAAAATTTCTTCATTCAATTAGTAAAATGGTAAATGAACATGCGTTTTGAATGATTCAAGTTGGGAATTCATTCAATTCTTATTAAAGCTTTGGGAATTCTCTACGAATGGTTAAATGGAATGGTATGTGAACATTTTTAAATTCTGAATTCAATTTTTCGTGATTTAAGCTCAAATTGAATTAAGTACTTCCGAAGCTCTGCTATATTCACATCTTTCCGAATTGTTGTTGTTACAGTTGTGTGAAAATGTCAGCAGCTACCTATAGATATTTTGTATAGGAGGATAAGCAAGTCAGCAGTGATGATGACGTGTCTATAGGTGGGGGTCAAGGGAAATTATTTCCAAATGCCAACCTCACCCACAGTCCACCTTGGACATGGTGTCCCCTGTTAACGCTGACGAGGCTCTGACGACCGAGTATGGGCGGTATAACCCGGTTCCCACGGCAATCGGACTATGTGCCGGAACGATTCGGATGTATTTTGTAAGAGAGCGGATCAGCAAGTGACAGTGCAACCCGAGGTAATACCCGAGTGGGTATTTTGCTGGGATACTGCCCTATTCGTACAGCTGCGGTCAAAAAAATAGCACCAAGCCAAACAAAAATATTCTTCGTTATATATTTTTAATTAGGTTGAACTGATTTCATTGAAAATGTGTCATAAGAAATATAAAGCGGGCCATACATTTGCAATATTATGGTACAACTTTCCAAGTGATGCAAGCATATTGACAGTGTATGTATTAAATTGAAGGTTGAGCAATATTATGTAGTGAATCAAAACACTTTTGATTTTTATTGAACAACTTAAAATATTGCACAATCTATTGGCAACACTGTGCAATTTTAAATTTGCGCTGTTTATGTTTGTGTGCATTTTAAGGTTATGTTGATATCATATATTTCATAAAATATTGTGGCGATCTTTTGTTACATATATGTATGTTGCAATTATTGTATGGTGTGTGGCAAAACGAGTAAATTACTGTGCCATTATATTGTAAATATATGGGGGGCTTAAAACAGGGTATGGCATCACCAAAAAAATAAGTTATAACAAAATCTTTATCATTAGACGGCACTTTGTTCAAAAAATTGACAATTTTCTTTTTTTATTTAAATTTAAATTATAACAAACAACAAAGGAAAAAAACAAACGGATATATGCATTTTTAAGCAGTTTTTGAGGTTTTAAATATAAGCTCAACTGATACTAAACTGATACTAAATAGTTGCTCAGGTAATATTAAATTTCAGCGCCCTCTATCGGTGAGTAGTTTAAGTTTTGATTTCATATCTCTATAATTAATAGTCTATGGCTTAAAAGACTGTGTAACAATATGAAATAAAAAAGGGTGTATTTGGTTTTTTTTTATTTTAAATTTTAAACTTTTTTAAAAAAACACTCAATAAAAAATAGCACTACTGGACAATTTGTATGAAAATTAAATATTTAATAAATGAATAAATTAAAATAAGTTACTAATTGTGAATTCATTATTTATATGACATCTATAAATAATAAACTTAATATTCTGTTGCATGTCCATTATTGGCAATAACCTGTTCTCAACGCTTTGTCATCGAATTCGCTATATTTTGGCATCTTTTCTTCTAAATTGTGTGCCAGATTTGCTGAACAGCCGCCCAAAGTGCTCCATTACTGCTTGGGTGTATTTGAGACTCTCCCTTCTTTATATCTGCCCATGATTTTTCGATTGGATTGAAATCTGAAGACTGAGCGTCCCAATCCAATAGGTAACTTTGTTATCTTAAAACCAATTTTTTGCAAGTTTACTAGTTTGCGTCGTGTAATTGTCTTGCTAATTAACGTAAATGGGCTTATTCATGATTGTTCTGATCAAATATATGGGTCCTACACCATAGTAAAAAAATCATCCCCATACCATAATGCTGGAAGCGCCATGTTTAATCATTTTTGTTGGTGATTTTTGGATTAATTTCTACATTATGGGGTCTTCTAAACTAGAATAGTAATGACTTGCCTCCAAATAAAACCATTTTGGACTAGTTTGTTCTAAGAACATTTCTCCACTTTTCAGCTAGATATTCCAAATGTGCTTTAGCGAACTACAAACGATTTGCAACAAGCAGTGGAACTTTTCGGAGACTACATGCGTTTAATTTGTTATATCGCAGTCTCTTAAAGAATAATTTCAACACTTACTATTACATTTAGTTCCTTCTTAAGCTCTGCAGTTAGCATAACTGATGTCCTTTTTGCATTGCCTGAAAAACGGTTAAACGTTAATGGTGACAAAACGCTCTTGCGAGCACATTTCTTAGTTTTAAGTAAATTTCATTGCATTTACATTCATTTTCCTACAACATCAAACCAATTTTTTATTATTTATGCTCAGAAACCGTATTTTTTATAACAGCGCATTTTTCAGGCATGCAATGCCTTTCATGTTCCATTACTTGCAAAATAAATAAAATGTTTAATGAAATTTATTAATAATAATAAATTATTTACCTTTAGTTTTTTTACTTTTATTTCAATAATTAAATCAATATTTAATTTTTTAAGAAATTTTGCATATTGGTGCTATTTTAATGACTGCCTTTTTTCTAAGATCGGTCATGAGGAAAGAACCGTTGACCTTTTGTTTTGGAAAAAAGCATTCTCAGAGAGAATACACTTAGTATAACGGTGTTAGTATAGTGTGAACACTGTTCGTTACACACATGTCAAAATAGGTGCACACATTTTAAAAAGCGGTCACACTTTTTTGACAAGATTTATTTTTTGAAATATTTCATAAAGTTACCACTTGTCTCAACACAAGTGTTGCGTTATTCACAAATAAATATAAACAAAGATTAAAAACAACTAATGGTGAAAAAAGTAATAATAGAAGAAAAATAACTGTTAAATTATTTGTTGTGTGTGTCGATAACAGTCTGAAAACTGAAAAGATTTTCTTTTATACTTTTTTGACAACCAGACAATTTCAGCATACTTTTTGTCATACTTGTGTGAAGAAAAGTATAAGCACTTATGTGATAATGTAAAAGGGGCTTTAGTTATGTCCAAATAATAACCGTATAATTTTTGTTTTGTTCGAATGAAAAATAATTTTGTCATTGGTGCTATTTTTTTTTTGACCGGCACTTATATACAAAATAACGTCTATGAAAAAAGTTCTGCACTCGATATTAAGTTGTTAATTTTTATATTCGAAAAATTCCCAAAAATGGGGGAATATTTTTTTGAAACAATCGATTCTTTTCCTTTTCGCTTTAAATATTTTTATTTTAGCAAAAATCTTCGTTTCGCGGTTAATTGTAATTATAATAATTTGAATGATACTATGACATCACAACAAACAGCTCGTAATATGGTTATCGAGACTCCTAGTCAGTGTATAAATTTGGAACAGAGTGGACAATTAAATTCTCAATTTCATATACCACAAGAAGCGCGTTCCAACGGCAATGGCAATCAATCAATTCCAGTTGGTAATTTGACTCCACAAGCTCAGGCAGCATTGAATTTAAATTCCAATTCCAATCAATTTACTTCTACCAGTAACAATGATAGTCTTAAGAGTTTATTGGGATTTCAAGGTAATATTAGCGGTGATATGATGCCGGTATTTGCCTCACGTCTTTTGGAGTTTATACAAAATGGTTCTCAAGCTCCGGTACATAAACCAATGTATGATATGAAAATACAAAAGGATATACATGAAATACAGGTATGATATTTTTTCAATTTGAGAAGAAAGTTGTTTAAAAAATGTTAATAAAAAATTTCTTACATTTTAGAACAAACCTCTACTTTATAAATGCAATGGTGGAGAAGTTGTTAGTTCTGACGGTGCTGGTGTTAATTGTAAAATCATTCCACGCACAAGTGGTGTTTCTTTAAATTGTCGTTTTGCTTAAGTTTACCACAAAAAGTGCACCTTAAAGAATGAATTCATTTATTATAGTTTTAAGTTTTTTTGTTTATCATAATAATTAGTATATTGCTGAAATATCTTTTTTGTTTTTATTAAAAATGCTTGAAGCATTTTTTTTATTAAACTATTATCATTTTTAAGTTTGCTGAAATTATTTTTTGTTTTATGATTCCAAAATACTACCGACAAGTAACGATGAAAAGTGTTCCATCAAAAGCTTCAAAGTAATTTTAAAATACTATGTACTTGTGTACTGTGTATAATTACAGCAAAATAAAATTTAAAATACTACTACTTTTTAATACAAAATGAATTTTTATTATTTATAAACAATATAACAGAACTAGAATTTTCCAAGAATTTTGTAATAATAAAACTATTGATAACCCGGGTAAAAATTTGAATATGAGTTTTTATATTATTTTCTCTTATTTGATAAGTTCGAATAAAATTTGATCCGAAATATGGATATAATTTTATACAATATGATCCGTTTTGTTCATATACAGGGGGGTTATTACATAAGCGGATTCGAAAAATATTGTTCGAATTCGGAAATTTTAAAACTCTTGTAAAAAGATATCCGTTCTTGAAAGTCCATTGTCTACACGTTTTCAACATTTTCTTTCACTAAAAACTATTGTCTTTTACTGAAATTTTAATGTGAAAAATTCGATATAAATGTACCTATCTGATTTTATATAATTTTATTCGAGAGTAGGAAGTCTTTATGCCTTGAAGTTATGTTTATGGTTTGGTCATATGTACAGCCATATGTAATTCAATCTTAATTTGTAGATAACTAAATTTGATGTTGAATTATACACAGAAAAATTACAAAATCCTGGGGTGTTATTATGTAATTCGATTCGAAAAGAAAACGCTTTCGAACAGAATTTTCGCACTAAAAATTCAGTAACAGAAAATAGTTTTTAATGAAAGAAAATGTTGAAAACGTGTAGACAATGGCTCATATGAATAAAAAATAGATATTACTAATAGGGGGAAATACAGGGTTTTTTAAGCAATTACTTCACAAATCTAGTCTGCTTGGGAGTAGACTAGAAATTCAATTTTTTAATTTTCGTTTACATTTCATGCTATTCTACCAGCGAAATGGTAAATTTGGAGTTAAAAGCCATTCCTAAGCCCAAAGTAATTACTTCGAAGTAATTGCTAAGTTTTATTCATATAACCCAATGTCTAGTAAAAGAGAAAAAAAAAAAAAAAAAATTAGACTATCAAAAAAGGATATCTTTTTACAAGAGTTTTAAAATTTCCGAATTCGAACAATATTTTTCGAATCCGCTTACGTAATAACCCCGTTTGTATTAAGAAATACATACATACATTTCACGCACCTTTTTCTAAATACAAACAAAAAACTTTTTAAATGGGCACCAACAATGAAATTTGAAAATACAATTTTTTTGTAGCATTCATTTTTAAAGAATTTTTGTATGAAAAATATTACAAACATTTCAAACAAAAAAAAAAACATTCACATTCGATGTTGTTTTGCCACGGGGTTTCCATCAGCTTGATACAAAAATTCTTTAATCGGCTTTATGAGCCAAAAATATTCACGCAAGAAACAGAGGAAAAACAAAGAATATGAAGAAATTTAACAGCGAACGAAAGAAAATGAAGGAATTCGGGAAAATATAAAAATAATAAAATTGTTTTTACAACAAAAAAAAAAAAAGAAATAAAAGTTAAAAGCAATAAAATTTATTTAAATTTATTATTTACAGTAGACGCTCGCAAATTAGAACCGCTTTGTTTTTGAGGCAATTCTAATTTCTGCATTATTCTAATTTCTGGACGTTTTTTTTCGTTTCGTTTCCAATGATAAAGTGTTTTTTTTACGTTTATTTAACATTTTAAATGATACACTTTCACTATTTAATAGAGACTGCCAAATAATATGTACACACGTATCAAATTTCACAAATAAACTAGCCAAAAATGTACATAAATGCGACAAAAAAAAAAAACAAATAGGGAAAAACATATATAATTTGGTATTCCCCTTTTTAGTTTTACTTTATTCAAACAGAATAAAAATAAATTGGGGATTTCCTGTGTATTCAAATAACCAAAAAAAAAAAAAAAACGCTCAGAAATTTGAATTTTAAATTCGAATTTCAGAGCGTTTAATGTATTGCAAACATTGATTCTAATTTCTGGACGTTCGAATTACTGAAAGCTCTAATTTGCGAGCGTCTACTGTATTTCGTTATTAAGCTGCCTACACACTAGGGAACATACTTAAAAAAAGAGAGCATTTTTTGTGAATGTGTGAGTGCGTTTGTGTGTGTGTGCGTGTTGAGAGTGTGCATTTCGTGTTTACAAAATTTTTTGATATTTTTTGTTCCCTCAACCATGTTCCCTAGTGTGTAGGCAGCTTTAAAGTTGTTTTTGTTACCGTTTTATCAACGAGGATAAAGGCTGAAGAGTTCGCATACGAAAAAAGTGTACTCTTTGGTTCCCTTAAAATTTATATGGATTGGGATTCTGTTAATTCCCGTGAAGAATAAGAGAAACAAAAGGAAAACCGAAAAAGTTAACAGGGCACTGTTTTTATTGTTTCTTATGATTATTGATTAAAGCGGTAACAAAAACAACTTTAAGAGTGAAATAAATAATAAATAATCAATTTTAATTATTTTTTTATTGTTTTTAATGATGTTTTTTGCTTGTAAACCCGTTTTTATTAAATTTATTGTTTTCGTGACCTCCTGCATTGCCACATCAATTTGACAGTTTGTTTTTCGATATAGTTGTTCTCTTCACACACATTATTTCTCACATAAGGAAATTCGTGCTCTCTTCTATTTTGGATTATTAATACTGAAACTAAAGCCTATATGACACTTGCTAGTTTCTAGATTCTAGTTTTTTGCACCATCAATGCAAATCATATGAAGGGTACTGCATTTCCAACATCAATTTGACAGTTTGATAGTTTTTCGGCTTAAAGCCCGTATGACTATTCAGTATTAATAATCCAAAATAGAAGAGAGCACGAATTTCCTTATGTGAGAAATAATGTGTGTGAAGCGAAACAGGGGTATGACATCACCAAAAAAATAAGTTATAAAAATATTGTAATCACTAGATGGCACTTTGTTCAAAAAATTGACAATTTCTTTTTTTTTTATTTAAATTTGAATAATAATAAACAACGAAGCAAAAAAAAACAAACGGATATCTCAAATTTTATTATTTGAATATATTCCGAGCTTGTTTTTTTCCTTATTTTGAGCAGTTTTCAGCGGTTTTGTGTTTTAAAATATAGGCTCAGCTGATACTAAACTGTTACTAAATAGTTGCTCAGGTAATACTAAATTCCAGCGCCCTCTATCGGTGAGTAGTGTAAGTTTTGATTTCCTATCACTATAATTAATAGTCTCTGTATCGAAAAACTGTCAAATTGATGTTGGTAATGCAGTACCCTTCATATGATTTGCATTGATGGTGGAAAAAACTAGAAACTAGCAACTAGCAAGTGTCATACGGGCTTAAGCATTTTAAAAATTATCCTTTTTTAATAATTTCGTGCTTGTTCGATTTAACATACTAAAATGTTTATAAACATCGAAATTTGCAATATCCTGAAGTGGTTGCTTTAAACAAAAGGAAATACCAACAAAAATTTCCGATTTTAAAATATTTATTATGTATTTCACAGACATTCTATAAAAAATTGAGATTCGTTACAGTTTTAGGACATAAGTATTAGACAAAAATTATCATATTTTTTATTATTTTTCCCAGAGACATATAATATAGAGATGCAACATCGATAATTTTGTAAACAAACTGTAGATGTCGCTAGCATGTGGGAAATTTTTTTAAAGGAGGATTTTTTTTTTTTTGGGAAATTTTCTCAAGGGAGGATTTTTTATGTCAAATCATGATACAACCCATACTAGGTAGATGCATTAGAACAACAAACTACGAAAAAAATCCTGGACTGTCATAATAAAACCCTGAACTGTCAAACTCTCCCTAATGCATTTACCTAGTATGGTTGTATCATGTGTCAAATAAGGTTTTACATAGTTTTGGATTTGGGCCCAAATTAGGGATTTCGACTTCGTTTTGGGGACAGATTAAGAAAATCTGTAAATTTTAAAAGATTTAGTTTTAGGCCCAAAAAAGAAGAATTGTGGTATAAATTATATGCGTATTATTTCAAATAAAAGTCGATCAAATTAGGTCTGTTAAAGAATTTAAAAATTTCTACAAAATATTTGAATTGAAGGGCTTAGTGCAATAAGTTGATAAGCCACAAAATAAAAATATTGAAATAATCGCCCTTAAAGTTTAAAAAAAATGTGTAAAATCAGCTCTTAATTAAATAACACTCTTGATGGACGTAATAAGTGTTTAAGGAAGACTACTACCTCATATCCATCGATGGATACCAGGAGCAAAGCAGAAACAATTGTTTCAAAGAAAAAGTGTGGCTTCACAAGTTATTTAAGAAGCTTTATTAAAGATTTTGTTATTTTGAAGAAATTTTAGGTGTTTTGCAGGACTTTCATGCTCTGGATACATTTTATGAGTGATAAAGTAAGTCTTATACCATATATCCCTCGCTGGAAGACTAGAATACAGTAAAAACCGTTTTATTAAAATAGTGTGGCTTATCAAGTTATTGCAGAAACTTTATTCAAGACTTTTTTATTTTGAAGAAATTTTAGGTGTTGGCAGGATTTTCATGCTCTATTTTCATTTTATGAGTGATAAAGTAAGTCTTATACCATATATCCCTCGCTGGAAGATTAGAAGACAGTAAAACCGTTTTTTTTAAATAGTGTGGCTTATCAAGTTATTGCAGAAAATTTATTCAAGATTTTGTTATTTTGAAGAAATTTTAGGTGTTTTGCAGGACTTTCATGCTCTGGTTACCTTTTTTGAGTGATAAAGTAAGTCTGATACCATATATCCCTCGCTGGAAAACTAGAATACAGTAAAAACCGTTTTATTAAAATAGTGTGGCTTATCAAGTTATTGCAGAAACTTTATTCAAGACTTTTTTATTTTGAAGAAATTTTAGGTGTTGGCAGGATTTTCATGCTCTATTTTCATTTTATGAGTGATAAAGTAAGTCTTATACCATATATCCCTCGCTGGAAGATTAGAAGACAGTAAAACCGTTTTTTTTAAATAGCGAGGCTTATCAAGTTATTGCAGAAAATTTATTCAAGATTTTGTTATTTTGAAGAAATTTTAGGTGTTTTGCAAGACTTTCATGCTCTGGATACATTTTATGAGTGATAAAGTAAGTCTTATACCATATATCCCTCGCTGGAAGACTAGAAGACACTTGTCACAAGTGCCAGAGTAAGATTTCTATCTAGAAGGGTAAGGGATTCTCTATTTAATTTGGGACCATTTTTTTTCTCTGTTTAAATTTTTACCTACGCACTTGCTACAAGTGCATGAAAGTCCAGCAAATACCAACCTTTTCTTCAAAATATAAAAATTCTTAATAAAATTTCTGCAATAATTTGATAAGCCACATAATTTTAAAATAATGGTTTGCACTATCTTCCATTCTTAAAGCGATGAATTTGTGCTAGAGGTTTTAACATGGCACTTATCATAAGTACCTAAATTTTTACAGTACTACAACAAATCTACATTTCATTCAAAATAGAGGTACATATCCCTAATAATAGTTCCGCAATAACTTGCCAATCCACATTTTTGAAATAATGCTTTTCAATGGCATCTAGTGGCCCAGCAACGGATATCTAATAGTAGTTTTGCATAAATTCTGAGTACAAGTATCCTAAGTATGATAGTCCTGAGAAGGAGTTACGATTTTTCAAAATAAAAATATCTTTAAAAATTTCAGCAATAACTTGATAAGCCACAAAAGTTATTATAAATCACATATCGCTGGTTTCTGAAATTACTTCACCATCAGTTGGCAGAAAACCTTTGCCCACCATACTACCATCATTATCTTCCCAAAAAACTTTATTTCCGCTTATATTTTCTTCAGCATTCATCTTTTTGTTTAGAGGTGTAGTTTATAAGTGTGGCTTATCATGTTTTTGAATACAAAATTCTCACAATAAAATCGAATTATAAAAAGTAACTTTTACGCTAGATCCGAAATTTATTGCAATATGGCTTAGGTATTTTCAGTGGATGTTTTTACGGTATTAGGTAATAAAACACATAAAATCAGTATCCGGTTTCTAATTTGTTACTAGCACATGCTGTAAAATTGCTTATTTAAAACTTTTATTTGTACATTATTGTTTTCTTCTACTGAACGGCAGAAAACAGGCTTTGAATTCAGTGAACTTATTTTATTTTTTTTTAATTCAGTGAACTTATTATTTTTTTTTAATTCACTGAATGTAATTTTATTTTTTTTAATTCACTGAATGAAATTGAATGAATTCAGTGGTGAATTAACTCAGTAAGGAATTAATTCACTTTTTTTTCCGTTCGATTTATAAAATTGAACGCGTTCACCGGTGAATTAATTCATTTGATGTAATAAAAAGAACTATTGCAATTGAATTAATTCGTAACAAAATAAATCGAACGAAAGCAAATATGAATTAATTCCATTCAATATATGGTGCTTAGTGAATTAATTCATCGAATTTTTAATTCAGAATTGAAAAATTGAATTAAGGAATTAATTCTTCAAAGCTCTGCCTCTTATGTACGTTCTGAATCGTGTAAACTCGACTTATGCAAACTTAATGTTCAAAAGAGTTTACGAGCCCTAGAACTTACACCATACTAGATTTGCAGAATGAACTACGTGTGAAAATTGTGTAGAATTTTTTCTCGAAAATTTATTATACGACTTTTATTTTGAAACGGTGACATTTCAGCTTAATTGTAATTTGTTTTTGGTATATTAAAATTTTTTTAGTTTCACAATTTTAACAAAGATTTGGGGCCTTTAAAGTTCGAATGAAAACGTAAATATTTCTTCATAAAATATTCAATTTTATTTAATTTGCTCACTCATTTCTTAATAATTTTCTGAACTTAAGAGCGATGCTAACTTAGCTCCTTTTTTTGAGTTTTTGTTTAAATTAAAATGCATTGGGTATAACATTGGGGATTTAAACATTTAAAATGGGAATAAGCTAAAGTTTTTGGGCAACACTGCTCCCCAATAAAATGAAACAGTATTGCCAGAAAAAACAGCAATCAGCGCCATCTGTTTCATTAAAAACCGGTGTTGCCATTCATCAGGACCATGTGAGACCCCTGATTTTTCCTGTAAGTTTTGTACATTTCAAAATACGCATCTTAAAGAAAAATTGGCAGTTTCGCAATAAATAAAAAATTTGATATACTTGGACGGATTTTTAAATTTTTTCTAGATATAATTTTAATTAGAATTTCAATATGAACACTTAATCTAAAATCAAAAAAAATTTCTCAAAAATTGTATAGATTTGCTGAATAAAAATTATCTGATTTTGCAGCTGTTTTTTAATTTGTTCCCACATTAACTTGCTTGCAATTCTGCATAGTTCTAAAAACTAAAAATTTGATATTTAGAATTATAGATTGGAAAAGTATCGTAGTTTTGCACATTTCTTGCTATATTTCGTATTAAAAAAAATCGTCATTTTGAAGGAAAAAATCGTCAAAATTGGCAACACTGATTGCACGATGTCAACACCAGTGTTGCCAACTCTTGAAGGCAGGAAAGCACCGTTAGCATTATGAAAATGGGTAAAAAGGGTACAAATTTACTAAAAATGGGGTAAAAAAGCACGATATTAATTTTTTGAAAAATTTAAATCAAGAATTTAAAAACACATTTTAACTTTGAAAAATCGTGTAAAAAAAGGTTCAAAAAATAACAAAAAAAGGGGTAAGAAAGCACCAAATTAATATTTCAAAATTTTGAAGTTTAAATGTAACGAAGTTGCTATTTAAAATTGTACTACAAACATTGTGCAAAAATGTATTTCTTGTATAGTTCGTATTATTTTTTTAATTTTGACAGAAAATTCAATAAAAATTTTAAAAAACGAAAACTAATACCAAAAATATAAACTGTACAAAAAAGCACTAAAAGCACTGCCAGAAATATGAAAAAGCACCGTAAATACCCGCTTTTTTTAACGGGTATTTGTAAAAAATCACCGGGTACGGGAAGGTAAAAAGCACCAAAAAATACCCGAAAAGCACTGAAATGGCAACACTGGTCAACACGCACAAACACACAAACCCATTCTCACAAAAATGGGCATTTTTTTCACGAATGTTCCTTCAGGGTTGAAAAAGCTACGACTAAAGTAGCAGTAGTAACTAAAAATGACGATTATTGTAGTAAAAAAAACAACAAAACT
Organism: Leucophora obtusa; assembly: GCA_949987735.1. NCBI lineage: Eukaryota > Metazoa > Arthropoda > Insecta > Diptera > Anthomyiidae > Leucophora > Leucophora obtusa. Next base: position 31,783,026 of record OX465299.1, on the reverse strand, counting down.
AAAAGTCATCACATCGCTACTACTACCACTATGCAAACTTTTCTGTAGCACAGCAGTAGCACATAGCTTTGTTTTGAAATTGAAAACCACCACAGCATCAATCGATGTGTCTGCTACTAAATTCAACAAGTAGCAGTAGCAGCCAAATAGACAAGACTCCCAAATTACTACTCAGCTACTACTGCCACTACACAAAAATTTTATTAGCTAAGCAGTAGCACACATCTTTGTTTTGAAATTGAAAACTACCGCAGCACCAATCGTCTACTTACAAATTAAGCAAGAGCAGTAGCAGCCAAACATACATGACTCCCAAATTACTACTCAGCAGAGTAGTCATATAAATATTTTTCGTTGTTTAAAAATGAATTATTTGTTTGGTTTTTCCAGTACTGTGTGTGTGTGTATGTATGTATTTTATATTGTTTTTGTTAAACAGAACAAAGCATGAAGATGCTAATTTGCCGTTTTGGAATATTCGATTGATTTTATGATTTATATTTTGTATTTTAAATTTTTTATTTTATAATATATTATATAATTTTTAAATCACCCCTAATTATGAATAATTTGAAATTTCTTTTTATTACGTAGGCCCTGTGCGAGGTGGCTAAATTTGTTCTAAACTAAATACAAATAGAGAAAAGGGTTTAAAATTTCTTTAAAAATTGTTTTAAAAAATTTTCTACATTCAAAGAAACTCTTAAACCTTAATTTAGTTTGGAATTAGTTTAGCCAGCCGCACCCACCCGTGGTACCAATTCACTTTTCAATATTTTATTTATTGTTTTAAAAATTAACAGTTGTAAGACACATAATGATAGAATTAGGTTACATAAATTTACGTCACAATTTGACAGCACTGTTTCAACGGTAAATTGTTAACAAGTGGTGGGCGAGAACAAAATAAGGATACACACAAAATTCATACGTAGATCAGTATTTGTTGTTAGGGTTGTCGCAAAATAAGCATATACACAAAATTCATACGTAGATCAGTATTTGTTGTTAGGGTTGTCAGATATAGCGATTTCTTGCCAAACGTGGCGATTAACAAACACATTTGGAGATTTTATTCTTGAAATGGCGACGGACGGTTTTTACGCTGATTTAGGAAGTGGTTGGAGATTTTTATGGATTTTTTTTACACTCAGTATCTAATCTCACAGATTATGATTTTAACCTTTTATATAATCCCTATCTTTGATTGAAAAGATAATATTTTTATTATTATTTGGTGCTAATGAAAACAATTTTGCGGATTTTTGTTTTAAAAATACGAAGTCACGTCAGATTTAGCGTTTTTTATTTTTCACATTGAAGATTATCCCATAATTAGCCAGATAATTAAATATAATTTTTATAAAGTTTCGACAAAAATCGTTAACCGAAGTCCTAAAATAAAATACACTGCGTTTATCTGGTTTAGGCTTAAGAACTCTAGAACTGAGTTAAATTTAAAGACAAAAGAAAAATTAGTTTAATTGAATCAGAACGGGTTTAAGTTTTGCACTAAATTTTTTATATGAGTGTACTAAAAACTACTTTAAAATGACCATGTAGAAAATACTACTGATAGTAGCATATTATTTTTGTTATATATCCGTAAGATAGAAACATCACACATAAAACTGAATTTTTACTTGTTTTTAATCAACAAACATATTCGTCGCTGCTACTAAGAAACTAGCTATTTGCGGATAAACTTTTTTGTGATTTCAGCGTTTTGCGGAACTTTTTGGAAATTATTTTTTTACACACATATAAACCAAACTTCAAGCCTTTCATTTATAAAAGAATTACTTCCAAAAAAAATGGCCAAGGCACACAACTAGGGTTTGGGATTTTCCGGACTTTTTTATTTCCCGGGAAATGGGAATGAAAAAATTTGATTCCCTGGATTCCCGGGAATCCCGGGAAATATTTCTGAACAAAATTGTTAATGAAAACCACCTATATAAGTAATTTTTGTTAAAAAAAACACTATTTCAGTACAAATGTAGTCTGTGTAGTGAGAATTCAAAGTAAAAAACATCAGAATGTTGAACATTTGATTTCACATAAATTACTCGCAGCACTGCCAAATGAATTGCATGATTCCAGCAGGCACCTACTACTGCACTGTCGGAAACAAACCGTTTCATCACATTTGGCCCATTAGATATGGTGGCCACAATGTTATTTTCCAAAGAAACTCTTCTAGTCTTATTTCTACAATTCTTCTTATTTCATCAGCATTACATCTTCTTGATATATAAACCAACCCCAGGTTATAAAATGAATTATTTCCGATTATACATATGTTCAAATATCTCTTTTGTGATATTCTTGTCCATTCATCTAAGATTATAGTAAATCTCCTATTGTTAGAAATATTGCTCGATATTTCTTTTATCATGATATCTTTTACATGATTGTAGTAATTTAATATAATGTTCTTTACATCGGTTTCATTTTTTTGAAATGCCAGGTTTTTATTATAAAAACTTGCTCGAATAAACGAAGATCTAGTTATGGTGCGGATTGACTGCAGCTAATTTGTATACCATTGGAAGTCGACTTTATACCAATTTAAAGTCGACTTTATTTTTAATCAAACGGTTCTGTTCATTTTGTGTATGAAAACCTTACAAAAATATTTATATTTTCAAATATTTTTATTGGTTGAAAATAAATTAACCAATCAGAATGCTCCAAAAATAAACCAAGTCAAGGTATACTGCCACCCAATATTTTAACTAAAGTCGACTTTACCTAAATTATACATTTGAAAAATTTAGATAGTAAGAGCGATTATTTGTAAGAAACAAAGCTTCTTTTTCATATTTCTTTAAAACATTTTACCAAGTTTTTAGGTTTTACTACTTAAATATTGAATAAGTTATGCGAAAAATCTTTATTAGTTGAAATGCTCCTTATTACTTGGCAAAGATTTTATATGTGTGTCAAATAAATGTATTCCCTTTTAAAAGATTTTAACAATGACATTTTTGTTTTGGTATTTAAAATGTTTTTTATGACTAAAATTAAAAAATCCTATTCGAAACAAAAACAATTTAAAAAATTTAATATTTTTAAAATTTCCCGTTTTCCCGGGAAAAATATATTATTTTCCCTGGAATTCCCGGCAAAATTTTCCCGGGATTTCCCGGGAATTCCCGAACCCCAAACCCTACACACAACACAGACCTAATTTAGGTATTCCACAAATAATTTTTGAAAACAAATAGCTATTTTCTTAGGCGCAGCAACGATATGCTGATTTCAACTGAATAATTTAATTTCCATTAAACAAAGTTTTTTTTAAATTATTGTATTTTTATAAATTTAGCAGGCCGTGATGCTCAACTTCATCGAACATACGAGTATATTCTGTTATTTTAGTAGAATTTTAAACTATTTGTACGGGCTTTTTTTGTGAGTGTACTGGTGCTGATTATAATCATATTGCATACAAAGGGTCAAACATATTCAAATATGAACTCATAAACCTTTATTAATTTATAAGCCGCTTTTTTAATTAAAACATTTCAAGTTTATTATGTAATTTTGTATGCGCCCAATACACATCAGATAAACCAAAATCATTTATTCTTTCGCTAAAAAAACTACTCAGCATAAAAAGAGTCATATTTCGTTTTTTTATGTTTTACTACTTTGTTTTTTTTTTCGTTTTCTGCTCTTGCTGTTTTTTTTTGTAGCAGTAGTAGTTGTAGCAGTAGCAGTAGTAGTTGTTCATTTCGTTTTTCTGCTCTTACTGTTTACAAATGCTCCGTGTTTTGTTTGTAGTGGTAGCAGTAGCACAAGAACAAAAATCAAGTTGATCAAAAACAATGACTGCTTACTTTGTATAAACTAAGTAGCAGGCAGATGCTTTTACTAAAGCTACATGAATTGTTTGTAGTAGTAGCAGTAGTAAAAAGCAAAAATATTTTTTGAATCGTAGTTTTTTAAACCCTGTTCCTTAATGTATTCGCCGCTTAACGTACGATTTATATTTTTGTGGCTACACGCAAAAAAAGGGGGAAATTACATAAAATAAGGGTATAAGTTACCTAGTTTTAGTATGTATTATAGCTCTACCCAAGTTTTGGGTATAACTTATATAATATGCTTGGTATTAAATAAGAAAACAAAAACTAACAATAACTATACAAAAAAAACTTGGTAAATATTTCTTATTCTCTTTTTAGAATTGTTAGCACTAATTTATTAAATAAAATAAGCAATATTTTATTTATTAATTTACGTTAAATTATTTAGCTCTTTCCTTCTCCCTTATTAAAACAATTTGATTTAATTATTTATTTTACAATTATTACTGGTATTAATAGTTGGATACAAATTAAAGCATTTTTGTTTAAAATATTAAATTTGGAAAACTATTTAATTACAATATAAAAACTAAGGCTTGTATTCACAAAAATGTTTTGAATTTTATTACAGTTTAATAAAACAAATTAACATGCAACACAACAAAAATCGTTCAATTAGCCTCTAATAAGACAAAAAGTTTTTTGTGAATAACCATGTAATTTTTTAATTTGTTACCATTCCAAACAACGCATTGTCAGCCTGTCCTATTGTAATACTAATTCCAATTCCAGTCTCATTCGTTGGGCCATATAAATAACAGCCTTCAAGTCTAAAACATGTTGATCACCCCTAGCTTGTGACTGCAACTATGAAAAATGGCAATCAGCATATTCTGGATACTCAGCCAACCATTTACAGATGGCATCAACTTGTTAAAAACTTAAACTGCAATGCAAATAAAAATGAAAGTTATTAACTATTTTAATTTGATTATATAATAGTTTTACTAACCGAAAAGTTTTAGGTGAACCCATTGATGAAAATGTGTGCGATAAATTTGTAAACGCACCGACAGTTGTGTCTTATATGAATATAAAGCCATATCCGTTTGAGATTGTCCATTAGCCTTACCCACCGACAATTCCATATGACATTTAGCATAAAATTTTATATTATTTTATATTTTTTTTAACCTTTTTTCACTTTTGGCATCTACTTTTCGCCATATTGTTTTAACTTTATTTTTTTTTTAACAATTTTCAAATTTTGCAATTTTAATGCTGTTTTAGGAATTATACAAATTTTACAAACATCTGGCAACAAATAAATTAATTGTAAAACTACCTAAGTTTATTTTGCAGTTCGCCGTGAGTCGCCGAGGAAGAAGGTCGTCGTTTTATCCGTATTAATTTTTTTAATAGGAAGCAACGATTGTATTTTTTTGTTTTGCGATACTCTAAAGCGTGTCTCAGCATGCCGTTAGACTGTGGAGTCTAACCATATGCAAAACCGTTCGAATTCCGTTGGAGACATCGTTTACGCTTCCATTGCTTACGGCAATGGTTGTTTGTGTGCGCGTGTTCATCTTTCGGCATTCGTTCATTTTTTAAAATTAATGGAAGTATCGCATATTTTAAATTTTTGAAATATTGGAAGCAAAGCTTCGGAATTGGTGTTGGCGTTTTAAAGGGCCAAATAATTTTCCATTATATATTAATGGAACCTTCATTGGTGGCTTGCTGTCAATGGAGTAACTTAAAATCAAACAAACAAACAAGTTTATTTTGGTATCATTTTCCCGTAATGTAACTAAATATTGACAATTTTTTAAATAGATAAGAAAAGAAAGTGATTTAACATAATGTACAAAAGAATATATAATGCACCTATAAAAAGTTATATTTTTAGGTAATTTATATAAAAATTTAAGGGTTTGATTTAAACTAAGCTAATGAAAACCATTTTTTTTCTGTAGGAAATCGTTTTTATCAAGCATGTTTGTAAAATATAACATACGCTAATTTTTTTGCGTGTACACACAAAAAATTCGTTGCCTAATTAGGAGCATTTCAACTCATATTTCGCATATTTTATTCAAAAACGTATTACAAAAATACAAAAACTTGGCAAAGTATTACTAATTTATTAGTTGAAATGCTTCTAATTACTTGGCAACGATTTTTGTGTGTGTAAATTCAGTTTTGGCACAATTGAAGCTGTTAACACTTTTTTGACTCCAATTTGGCACAAAATACAAATTCTCAAATACCATCACTGCTACACTAAAGTGGAATTAAAAACACAGTAAAATTAAAATAAACTGATAAGAAATGCAAAAAAATATCTATAAAATAACGATGATAATAACAACACAATAACGCTAAAAACTTGGAAATACTATAACCAAACATCCATTAGGCAGTACAATTTTAGAAGTGGCCTATAAAGGGAGCTTAAAAGTTGCGATAAGCTTCGCACAGAAATTTCAGGAAAAAAAAATAAAAAAGTGATTTCTCAATTTTGATTAATACGACACAAGCAACATTAACGATTACATTACTTTATCAACAAGTATTTAAAATTGTAGTGGTTAGTTACCGGTAAAGTAGCCTTGATCTTAGGTCTTCTATGGAAAGTGGAAAGTAAAAATTCGCAAAAGATAAAAAATAAAAAAGAGCAAGGGCTAATTTAAAAAGTCAATAAACTTTTTTAACATTTATAAAAAAGAATTAAAACAATTGCTTTATAAAGTGCAAAATAAATAATTGGCAAAGGTCATTGTTGGATTACATCTGTTTGATTATATTTACACTAATGCTAGTGTTGGACGATATTCCTTTTATTCAATGCAAACATGTTGAAATCAAAAACTTTTTTGCAAAACATCACGAAAGGTAAGCGTTTTTTGTTGAAAATTTTTATTAATAAATTAATCCTTTTATGCACGAATTTTATTAACTGAATTTTAAAGCTGCCTACACACTAGGGAACATACTTAAAAAAAGAGAGCATTTTTTGTGAATGTGTGAGTGCTTTTGTGTGTGTGTGCGTGTTGAGAGCGTGCATTTCGTGTTTACAAAATTTTTTGATATTTTTTGTTCCCTCAACCATGTTCCCTAGTGTGTAGGCAGCTTAAGAGACAATTAAGAGGTTAATCACAACTGTGTCGATTGTCGACCGACGACAGCAAAAGTCGTCGCGAATAATTTAAATTCAGCGACAATCGACCGTCGACATTTGTTGACGTTTAGAAAAAAATTAAAGCAAAACAAGAATATGTTTGTATTTTTTTCGCCACAATTCTTCACCAATTCAATTGGTTTTCCATTAATTCTTGTTGTTTTACATTTTCTTCTATTTAATTTTGCTTTTTTGCGGTAAATTATGCATTTTTATTTTCAATTATATTTCTTCTGTCAAAAAAATAATTTTTTTGTAAACAAAGTACGAATTTTTGCAACTCTAATACGAATTTCTGCAACTTTGTTTCCTTAATTAGTTAAAAATATGGCAACTATTTGACAAATATTTTGAGTGTGCATTAGTGTGTCGTCACGAAAATAGAATAGATTCTATTACGACGACAAATCGCCGGACGACATGGCGAAATTTTGCTTCCCATACAAAATATATGAAAAAGCTCATGTCGGTATCGACCCAGTTCTGATTAATCTCTAAGACGATCCTTCTTTTCCATGACCAGGGTTACCGTTGTACAAAAATTTTGGATATACCGCGTTATTAGCTAATCAAATTTGGATTTTTTTTTTTTTTAATTTAATGAAAAAGTATTTGAGCTAATTAAAATGCAGCTTTCAATACTCGCTGCCACATTGTAATGTTTATTACCAAGATTTCTTTTTATTAAACATATTTGATTACTAAATAACTTTTTAACGGGTCGCGGTATATCACCAATTTTTGCACCAATGTTCTCAGCAGGGACTACATTTTCATTGTGTGTAATAAAAAAGTAACTTTTTTGAAAAAAGTGGATTTTTGCACCACTCTAATGACTATCTGCTGTATTCAGAAAACGCAAAAAAAATGTTTTTTATATTAATTTTAGCTGTAGAATCGAATGGTAAAGTCAGATTTCCTTGAAATGCAGCCGTTTTTGCTCTGCATAAAATGGGTCTCCACCAGTGGAAGGAGTTGAAATAAAAAACGCCATTCTTTTTTTTTGATGCAAAAACTTAAAAAAAAAATGATGATATCCCAAAATCAAAGAAATTTTATATATTTTTGACGAACTCTAATATTTATGTATTTAAAAATAAAAAAAGATACAAATGTGTATATTAGGGTAGGTCGATTTGTAGGGAGGCAAAAAAATCGCTCAAGTGACAAGTAAAATCGTATTCTAGGGATCAAAATAAGAAACTTTGCCCGAGGAACCCTACCTCTAAAACGAATTTTGAATTCTTGATTTTTGACCCGTAGGGTCAAATTTTGAAAAATCCCACTTTGACCCATTTAGAGTCAGAGCTTTGAAGAATGAATTCCTTAATTAAAATTTTCAAGTCTGAATTAAAAATTCGATGAATTAATTCACAAAGCACCATATATTGAATTGAATTAATTCATATTTGTTTTCGTTCGATTTATTTTGTTACGAATTAATTCAATTGCTATAGTTCTTTTTATTAAATCAAATGAATTAATTCACTGGTGAACGCGTTCAATATTATAAATCGAACGGCAAAAAAGTAATTTTATTTTTTTTAATTCACTGATTGTAATTTTATTTTTTTTAAATTCACTGAATGAAAATGAAATTGAATGAATTCAGTAAGGAATTAATTCACTTTTTTTCCGTTCGATTTATAAAATTGAATTCACCAGTGAATTAATTCATTTGATTTAATAAAGAGAACTATTGCAATGGAATTAATTCTTTGAATTTATTGTTTGATGAACTCGTTCAGTTGAACGAATTCAGTGAATTACTTAAGAAAAGGAATTCATTCAATTCTAAAGAAAATTGAATTCCATTGGTAGTGAATTCATTCAAAAAAGAATTAATTATTCAAAGCTCTGTTTAGAGTGCCCCAATCGAGTCCAAATGTATGACCGACACCCACTAACTATGGAGGGCCGACCCACCCATGCCATTGTCACACCCCCTGGAACCTTTTGGGGGGTTCCCCACTATGTGGTCAGGGTATTATAAGTTTGTGCTGATGTTTGTAACACCAAAAAATATTGGTCGTAGACCGACCTTATAGTATACCGATCGGTTCAGAATTTTTTTTTTCGATTTAACGATGTCCGTCTGTCCGTCCGTCCGTCTGTCTGTCCATGCAATCTTGTGCGCACTCTACAGGTCGCAAATATTAAGATATTTTGATGAAATTTGGTACGCAGACCTATGTTGGCCCAAGGACGAACAAGTTTGATTTTAGTGAACATCGGTCCATGTTTAGACCTAGTGCCCATATAAGGGTCCTACCAAAATTATATTGTTTATACGCTGCAGGTCGTAAATATTAAGATATTTTGACGAAATTTGGTACACAGACCTATGTTAGCCCAATAACGTAGCCTATTGATTTTGGTGAATATCGGTCCATGTTTAGACCTAGTGCCCATATAAGGGTCCTACCAAAATTATATTGTTTATACGCAGCAGGTCGCAAATATTAAGATATTTTGATGAAATTTGGTACACAGACCTATGTTGGTCCAAGGACGAAGCCTATTGATTTTGGTGAACATCGGTCCATGTTTAGACCTAGTGCCCATATAAGGGTCCTACCAAAATTATACTGTTTATACGCTACAGGTCGTAAATATTAAGATATTTTGATGAAATTTGGTACACAGAACTATATTGGCCCAATAACGCAGACTATTGATTTTGTGTGAACATCGGTCCATGTTTAGACCTAGTGCCCATATAAGGGTCCTACCAAAATTATACTGTTTATACGCTCAGGTCGCAAATATTAAGATATTTTGATGAAATTTGGTACACAGACCTATGTTGGCCCGAGAACGAAGCCTATTGATTTTGGTGAACATCGGTCCATGTTTAGACCTAGTGCCCATATAAGGGTCCTACCAAAAATATACTGTTTATACGCTGCAGGTCGCAAATATTAAGATATTTTGATGAAATTTGGTACACCGACCTATGTTGGCCCAATAACGCAGCCTATTGATTTTGGTGAACATCGGTCCATGTTTAGGCCTAGTGCCCATATAAGGGTCCCACCAAAATTATATTGTTTATACGCTGCAGGTCGCAAATATTAAGATATTTTGATGAAATTTGGTACATAGACCTATGTTGGCCCAAGGACGAAGCCTATTGATTTTGGTGATCATCGGTCCATGTTTAGAACTAGTGCCCATATAAGGGTCCCCCCAAAATTGGCTTGGTTACAAACTGCAGGTCGCAAATATTAAGATATTTTAATGAAATTTGGTGCGCTGACTCACATTATAGAAAATTTTGACACAAGCCCCATTTTAACCCATTCGAATTTCGGATCCAAACAAAACACCAGACTGGTGTAGGGTATTGTATAGTCGGCATGCCCGACTTTAACCTTTTTACTCGTTTTTTAACTAACTTTTACGCTAATTTTTGTAAATGATACACATATTTTTCTGAATGAATAAAATGAGCGATTGAACTAAGAGAGCTATTAGTTGTGAACTAGGTCTTTGGTTCAAATAAGTGAATAATTCAATTGAACTAGTTGAATCCAAAAAACAATTTACCCAAACTTACACGAAAAAAAGTTTGGGCTTCTTCGGGCAAGAAGAACAAGAATATTACTCTCATGGCAGCTCTCATTTACCCAATTGTGCAGTAAGAAAACGCTTTTTGGTAAAATTGGGATCCCGCGGGATCCCAATGTTAAGTACCCAAACAGACTTAATATGTCTGTTCTCGTACTTTACCGAAGTTACACAAACTAGTCCAAAGGCGTTCCCGTACTCAAAATTGTGTGTAAATTGTTGTTGCGGGTACCCGCGGGAACCCAAAACAGCCCAAACAACAATTTACACACAATTTTGAGTACGGGAACGCCTTTGGGCTAGTTTGTGTAACTTCGATAAAGTACGGGAACACATATAGTTGCAAAAAAGAAAGAAATCGCGAAAAAAAGATTTGCAAAAAGGAAAATTTCTGCATCAATATATTTAGTTGCAGAATGTAAATCGCTGATTAAGGTTTTTAATTAAATTTTTGCACCATAAAGCCTTTTTCGCGTTCCGCCATTATTTTGCAATTTTTTAAGTTCGGTTTTTTTAAATTTTTAATCTAGAGACTATAATACCCATTTCATGAAACAAAAGCTGTGTTCGTGCGGCAAGCTATCAACGTTGGCTTATGTCATTCCCATACAAATTTGACATAAGTAACTTTGAGAGTTAACACTAAATGTTGGCTAGTGTCAAATTTATATGGGTATGACATAAGCCAACGTTGATAGATTGCCGCACAAACACAGCTAAAGTTTGGTGGCTAGTTGCAGAAAAAAAATCGCAAAAATAATCGAGAAAAAAAATTTCCAAAAAGAAAAATTGTTGCATCAACATATTTGTTTGCAGAAAGTAAATCGCTGATTAAGTTTTTAATTAAATTTTTGCACCATGAAGCGTTTTTTCGTGTGCGGCCATTATTTTGCAATTTTTTTAAGTTCGGTTTTTTAAAATTTGTAATCTAGGAACTATAATACCCAGTGACGTTCCCTCTAATGTGCGGAGGTGTTCTCTGCACACCTTAAAAATATCTCACATGTTTGTAAATTTAAAATTTTTATAAATTTTCCCAGGGTTCTATAATATTTCCGCACATTAGTCACTTACTGTATTTATATTAAGTAGATCGTGTACTGTTGTGATGTATTTTGTATACATACTAGGGTTTGGGGTTCGGGAAATCCCGGGCGGGAATTCCCGGGAAATCCCGGGAAAAGTTTGCCGGGAATTCCCGGGAAAATAATATATTTTTCCCGGGAAAACGGGAAATTTTAAAAATATTAAATTTTTTAAATTGTTTTTGTTTCGAATAGGATTTTTTAATTTTAGTCATAAAAAACATTTTAAATACCAAAACAAAAATGTCATTGTTAAAATCTTTTAAAAGGGAATACATTTATTTGACACACAAATAAAATCTTTGCCAAGTAATAAGGAGCATTTCAACTAATAAAGATTTTTCGCATAACTTATTCAAAATTTAAGTAGTAAAATCTAAAAACTTGGTAAAATGTTTAAAAGAAATATGAACAAAAAGTCTTGTTTCTTAGTTAAATTCGACTTTGTTAAAATATTGGGTGGCTTGGTTTATTTTTGGAGCATTCGGATTGGTTAATTTATTTTCAACCAATCAAAATATTTGAAAATATAAATATTTTTGTAAGGTTTTCATACACAAAATGAACAAAACCGTTTGATTAAAAATAAAGTCGACTTTAAATTTAAAATACGCCTTTATATTAAGGGTCAATAATTTTATAAGTAATGTTTTCATTAATAAATGTGAAAAGAAAAGACTAATGGTTAACGGTGGTATCTAAATTTGGTTATCCGACATCTAAATTTGGTTCACAAAAAAAAAATTGATGGTCATGCAACTTCTCTTGAAGAAAACAACAAGAATAACGTTTCAGCTAAAATTAGCAAAGTACCTGAAGAAAAAAGTGTGAGCTGAATAGGCATTAAAGGTTTTATGGTAGGGCAAACATTTCCTGAAATGGTATCCAAATTAGCTGCAGGCAATCCGCACCATAACTAGATCTTCGTTTATTCGAGAAAGTTTTTATAATAAGAACCTGGCATTGCAAAAAAATGAAACCGATGTAAAGAACATATTATATTAAATTACTACAATTATGTAAAAGATATCATGATAAAAGAAATATCGAGCAATATTTCTAACAATAGGATATTTACTATAATCTTAGATGAATGGACAAGAATATCACAAAAGAGATATTTGAACATATGTACAAACGGATATAATTCATTCTATAACCTGGGGTTGGTTTATATATCAGGAAGATGCATTTGTATTGAAATAGTGTTTTTTTTTAAACAAAAATTACTTATATAGGTGGTTTTCATTACCAATTTTGTTAAAAAATATTTCCCGGGAATAAAATTTTTTTATTCCCGTTTCCCGGGAAATAAAAAAGTCCGGGAAATCCCAAACCCTAGTCACGACGTGTGATGAAACGGTTTGTTTCCGACAGTCCAGTAGTAGGTGCCTACTGGAATAATGCAATTCATTTGTCAGTGCTGCGAGTAATTTATGTGAAATCAAATGTTCAACATTCTGATATTTTTTACTTTGAATTCTCACTACACAGACTGCAATTGCACTGAAATAGTGTTTTTTTTTTAACAAAAATAACTTATATAGGTGGTTTGCATTAACAATTTTGTTCAAAAGGGAATAAAATTTTTTTATTCCCGTTTCCCGGGAAATAAAAAAGTCCGGGAAATCCCAAACCCTAATACATACACGATGTTCAAGATAGAGATGAGCGATATTTTCATACCGGTGATTTAATCACAGTTATTGATAAATCACTGGTAACGGCAGTGATCAAATATTTCAAGTCGCAGTTACTCGGAATGTCGTTCTTTAAATATTTTTGTACTATTCTTTCTTGCAAACTTCATTGTGCACAGTAATACATGTTTGTTTTCAATAACAGTGACTTGCTTTCATACTCTTCTGAATAAAACTTAGTTTAACGCAGTTTGTAACTGGAATACTGCTTTTAAAATGTGGTTTATTTTGTTTTATTTCAATAAAGAAATAAATTATACTCGAGAAAAAGTTTTTCCGGCAAATTTTTGTTAATAAACTTTGAAATGGCTGACAAAATTCGTTTTCGGTTTAACTAAACCAAGTTTAACTGACATCTTAAAAACTCGCCATAAATATTATTTCGTTTATCAGAAAATCGCAGTCTTCCATAGAAAAACCGCGATCACGATCACAGTTTAAAAGAACCGATTTGCAAATCACATTCACTGAGAACAATGTTACTGAAAAATCGCCGGATCGCCCATCTCTATTACAAACCCGTGATAACGGTCACTGTTTAAAAGAACGGTGATTTGAAAATCACGATCACTGGTAGCAGCGTTATTCAAAAATCACCGGATCGCTCATCTCTAATACATACACAATGTTCAAGATAAAAATGAGCGATATTTTCATACCGGTGATTTAATCACAGTTATTGATAAATCACTGGTAACTGGTTATTGATAAATCACAAATATTTCAAGTCGCAGTTACTCGGAATGTCGTTCTTTTAAAATTTTTGTGCTATTCTTTCTTGCAAACTTCATTGTGGAAAGTAATACATGTTTTTTTTTTTAATAACAGTGACTTGCTTTCACACTCTTCTGAATAAAATGTCTCCTTCTATCATGTCTTTGTTACCGGTCGCAACTATTCTTCTTTTAAGGCCCAGTTTTTAGGAAGTGGATTATCTTTAAACTTAGTTTAACGCAGTTTGTAACTGGAATACTGCTTTTAAAATGTGGTTTATTTTGTTTTTTTTTCAATTTCAATTGTGGCCGAAAGGCCACAATATAGAAATAAATTATACTCGAGAAAAAGATTTTCCGGCAAATTTTTGTTAATAAACTTTGAAATGGCTGACAAAATTCGTTTTCGGTTTAACTAAATCAAGTTTAACTGACATCTTAAAAACTCGCCATAAATATTATTTCGTTTATTTATCAGAAAATCGCAGTCTTTTCCATAGAAAAACCGTGATCACTATCACAGTTTAAAAGAACAACGATTTGCAAATCCCATTCACTGAGAACAATGTTACTGAAAAAGCGCCAGATCGCCCATCTCTATTACAAACCCGTGATCACGGTCACTGTTTAAAAGAACGGTGATTTGAAAATCACGATCACTGGTAGCAGCGTTATTAAAAAATCACCGGATCGCTCTTCTCTAGTTCAAGACTACATACACAATGTTCCTACGAAAATAAATGTTTTTACTGCTGATATAGTAGTAGTAGTAGTAGTAACACGCAAAATAAACATTTGTTCAACAAAACAATTGTTGCGAACAAATTAATAAAAAAAAAAAACACAATGTTGCAGAGAAAACACGCACACATACAAAAACATATTGGGCGAAGAAAACAACTGCACATTACTAATAAATAAGGCTAGAGCTTGCAAGAAATATTTATTTTTTAAATCAATTCGTATAAAAATGTATTCATTTTATGAATCAGTGAATAATTTATAGTCATAGTAAGTAAGTAAAATCTAAGAAAAAATCTGACTACAAAATATAGGAAATCAAAATAGCAAACAAATTAAATTGTATTGCCTCATTGCAGAGATGAAATTTTTGCTATTAATTTGTTGTTAATTAATTTAATTTTTTATAAAATTTTCTTCATTTTGCGGACAAGTAAATGAAAATACTTAAGAATTAAATAAAAGGAAATATTTCAAACAAAAATTAACTTCCTAATTTTTCATTTCTGTTCTATTGTAACTGAAAAAACCTAAAAATAATACACTACTTGTTATCCAAAAAATAACAATTTCAAAATGGAAATCAAACCCGGCACTATCCACGGCTCTCATCTAAAAAGCTGAACTGGTTTGAAGAAATGAAATTTGGTACACCGACCTATGTCAGCCCAAGGATGAAGCCTATTGATTTTGGTTAACACCGGTCTATGTTTAGACCTAGTGCCCATTTAAGGGTCCCCCCCAAAATTGGCTTGGTTAATGAAATTTGGTTCGCTGACTCACATTATAGAAAATTTTGACATGTAGGCATGTAGGCCCAATAAAGAAGCCTATTGATTTTGGTGAACATCGGTCCATATTTAGACCTAGTGCCCATATAAGGGTCCTACCAAAATTATATTGTTTATACGCTGCAGGTCGCAAATATTAAGATATTTTGATGAAATTTGGTACACCGATCTATATCAGCCTATTTATTTTGGTTAACACCGGTCCTAGTGCCCATTTAAGGGTCCCCCCAAAATTGGCTTGGTTACAAACTGCAGGTCGCAAATATTAAGATATTGTAATGAAATTTGGTTCGCTGACTCACATTATAGAAAATTTTGACACAAATCCCATTTTAACCCATTCGAATTTCGGATCCAAACATTAGTTGGCTTTTAACCAGACTGGTGTAGGGTATTGTATAGTCGGCATGCCCATAGTCGGCATGCCCGACTTTAACCTTTTTACTCGTTTGAGCTTTATTTAGATTTTTTTTAATGTCAATTTGAATTTTTTTGGCTTTATTTGGTAGTTTTTACCTTTAAATTTTATTTGATATTTCTTGAATTTCAAACGGTAGCTTTTGAATTTTATGAATTTCAGGTTTTCAATTTTAAAAATTTCATTAAAAAATCGTACTTTTTGTAATGTAAAAAAATATAATGACAATTTAAAAATAATTAATTAAAAAGCATAAAAAATGGAAGGTAAGAAATAAAACAAAACAATAAAAATAAATTAAAAGAACAAAAAAACGGCACCCCATCTATAACGATCTGGTATTGGTATTGGAAGAAACCAAGAATAGACTTATTTAAACCCGTATGACACTTGTTTAATTTTGTATTGAATGGATATAGGATTGATGAAATGGAACAACAAATATTAGAGAGAGTAAAAAATATAATTTATAAACAAAGATTTTTCGAACGGAAAATCGCTAAAAATTATTAAAAATCGTTACAAACACGGAAAAAACGCTAAAAACAGAGAAAAATTACAATATTCTCAACAATCAATTACTGATCCCCTGTTTTTCTAAAGCGAAAGGAAATATTCTTCAAAAGGAATGTATTTTATTTTTGTTACAATAACAAAATACACACATTCCTCTGGCGGAATTATTCCGCTCGCTTTATAAAAACAAGGGGTTGCATTTACATCTGCACCCAAATCCCGAGATTTCGACTAAAATTTAGACTTCAATCAAAATCTCATGTGAAATCCCGAGATTCCCCATACAAATGAAATCCCGTAAATTCGCAAGATATGAAGAAATCTCACAAATGTTTAGACTTTCATATAATACAATACTGCGTGCATGTCTTTCTTCCATCAAAATCCCAGCAAAAAAAAACCGAATGCATTCTACGAAACAAGAATGCCTTTTTCACTGCATATAAAGTAGCTATATATGCTGATTTCTTACTTCCAATAAACGTATTTTAAATGACTTCCAAAATGCCATTAATTAAAAACTTTTTTTACTTCCCAGAAAAAAAAATACCTGACCAAGATCCGTAAAAGCACCTATACTGTTCGGCACAAATGCGTTAAAATTGAGGTGAAAAACGCATTCTTTTAACATTGGCTTGTCATAGGAGAGAAGGTGTTTATGCTACTTTAAGTCTGCTTTGCACGTCATAAAAATGAGTGCTTGGATGTTCTTTTTTTTATAGGAAAGCAATTCATTTTTGTTACTATCTAAGGAGAGATGAAAAGTAACTTCTTGGGAATGCATTCAAATATATATTTAAGAAGTGATATTTATGATTTTGAATGCATTCCCAAGAAGTTACTTTTCATCTCTCCTTAGATAGTAAAAAAAATGAATTGCTTTCCTATATAAAAAAGAAACATCCAAGCACTCATTTTTATCAATTTGAACGCATTCGTGCCGAACAATATAGGTGATTTTACGGATCTTGGTCAGGTATTTTTTTGCTGGGATATTGAAAAATCCGGCATCTAGCTTGTCGTCCTTACAAAAAACGAATTTTAATTGGCGTTAGATCTTTACATAAAATAATGTAAATTGTACTCCGCCAATGAATAAAATGGTTTTTAGTAATATTTTTAATTTAAGGTTATTTTGTATGGTACTTTATTTACAAAAAAATGCGGTTGTCAAATAGAAATCTCGCTACTGTCATAAAGTGCGAATGTAAACGGTTAAGAATTCCGGTCGAGATTTCCATTGAAATCTCGGGAATTAAAAATATAAATGAACGCAGCATTAAAGTTAAAATTTTTTTTATTTTTTTTACCGTTTATTATTGATTTCCCTGATATGCAAATACTTTTTGCACTTGTGTAATTTTCCTATTACCATAGATTTGCACTGTTTTCAAATATTTGTGGAGAACACGCAATTAAAAACTTCACCGCACGTCCCTGATAATACCCATTTCATGAAACAAAGTTTGGTGGCTAGTTGCAAAAAAGAAATCGCGAAAAAAATTTGCAAAAAGGAAACTTTTGGCATCAACATATTTGTTTGCAGAATGTAAATCGTTCCGCCATTATTTTTAAATTTTTTAAGTGTGTTTTATTTAAATTCATAATCTAGGGACTATAATACTAATTTCATACACCAAAGTTTGAAAAAAAAAATCCCGAAAAAAATTTTTTCAAAAAAAAAAATTTTTTTTCCATCATTGTATTCGTTTGCAGAATGTTAATCGCTGATTCAGTGTTTTAATTAATTTTTTCTACCATAAAGTCTTTTTTCGCGTTCCACCATTATTTTGCAATTTTTTAAGTTCTCTTTTTTTGAAATTTATAAACTAGGGACGTTAATTAATACAAACGGGAAAGCGGTGGCAAAGCACTTTAACAGGTGGTACAAGTACTGGAAAAAAGTGCTTTCCCATTCCCAAAATGATAACATCATTAGACAAAAGGACCGGCTGTTCAAAAAGCGCCGGAAAAGCACTGGAGGAACAAAATTTTTAAACGTTGGCAAAACGCTGGCAAAACCAATAAATAGGTGGTCTGGAAATATATTTTCCAAAATAAAATTAAAAAAAAGTTCATATGTATTTTTTTTGGTCCTGCCGTGATTTGAACCCAGGCCGTCAGATTGGCAGACGATTGCTCTACCCACTGAGCTAACGAGACATATAATATTTAATGGCTAAACATATAAATGAGTGATAATAGCTGGACAACTACTGGCTGTGCCAAAATGCTAGTACTGGCAATCAATTTTTTGTAACTAGTATGCCAGTGTTGGGAGGGCAAAAAAAAGTTGGTCTTGAAGGAGCTTTCCCACAAACAAAAAAATTGACTTTATAAAACAAACAAAATTTTAAATTAAAAAAAATCCAAAAAAATTTTTTTCCTTGCAACCGGATTTGAACTCGGAACCTCCTGACTACAAACATTTTTTAACGAAGCGTCAGCATTTTTATAAAATCATTGGTCTACCAGTGAATTGATTTTTGTACGTCTGGTAGCATTGGCTAGGTAGCACTGGATAACCACTGGTTGCAAACCTTGGCATATCACTCTAAGCCAATTCTTTGCCAGTGGTTTTTTTTATAAACCACCGAAATTTTTGTAAAACAAATACTGGTAAAACGCTTTTTGCAAACGCTGGCAAAGCGTCCCAAATGAGTGTTTTGCCATTCATTTATTTTTAACACCGTAGTTACCCAGTGGTATGCCAGTGCTTGATTTTTTGTACCACTGGCGATTTCTGACTGGATAGTTACAAAAAAAAAATGCATTTTTTGAACCACAAAGCCTATTTGTACATTCTGCCATTATTTTGTAATTTTTTACGTGTGGGTTTTTAAAATCAAAATCTAGGGACTATTATACTGTTGGATATAGTGTAACTAACGGGGGGTTTCTATAAGACGTGCGTCGTTCGTCGAATGAGTGACTACATATATTTTGTTTTTGCATTGCATGTATTTTGTTATTGTATTTTCATTCGTGTGACGTAAAACGTCATCTAGAAACACCACTTAAGTTACCGTTTTTGTTTTTTATAATAACTAAATTATTTTAATGGGAGCGAGCTTTTTAGCGACTCGATTTCAAAAAACTCAATTAAATTTCGTTAAAGAGCTGCTCGATAAAAAAAGCTCTATGAAATTTTTTTTACGAGCTACTCGATTTAAAAAACTCTATTCGATTTTGTATACGAGCCTTTTTATTTTTATAAGCTCTTTATTTTTTTAGTTGCGAGCTTTTTTCAATTGAGCAGCTCTTAATTTTGGCTTCCGAGCTTTTAAAAAAAATGTATATATTTTTGGCTCGCTCGAGCTTTCTTTCCATCCCTGATTTGAATACAAAATTACGGAGAACATTTTACCATAAAGTTATATTTCAAAGCAATAGTATCATGGTAATATAATTGTGCCCATAGTCAACATTGGGGTTAAAAAAGCGGTAGTACGATTTTTGTACCACTTGTTTTTAAATTTGAGTTTATATTTATTTATATTTTCAAATAGTTGTTGTTTTTCAATCAGGTTCTTATCTGCTTCATTCATTCTTAACCAAGGTTGGTTACCGTTATCGTTATAATACCGTTATTGCTAAAATACCGTTTCAAATTGAATACCGTTACCATTACCAATACCTCTAAAAAATTCCAAATACCGTTATCGTTACCGATACCGTTAATTTTATGGGTAGTTACCGGTATTTTATCGGTATTTATTATATTATATAAAAAATAAATTTTTTTAAACTTTTTTATTTTATAATCTTGAATTTTTTTTACAAAAAAATTTAAAGATAATAATTTTACTTATTAAAACTACCAGCATCGAATTTATAGCTAATAATCAGTATTTTTAGCACTTAAAATTAAGCAATCCCGAGTAAAAAAGTTTTGATATAATCATATATTATTTTATGTAATTACATATAGTAACTTATAGTTACATATGGCCACATATGCTTTTAAATTGAAGCATATATACTTTTATATAGTCATTTATTAAATATTTTTTCCTCAAAGGTTTTAATATTGAGACATATGTGATTTTATATTATTACATA
The DNA here is from genome assembly GCA_949987735.1 of Leucophora obtusa. Lineage (NCBI taxonomy): Eukaryota > Metazoa > Arthropoda > Insecta > Diptera > Anthomyiidae > Leucophora > Leucophora obtusa. The sequence continues at coordinate 31,762,434 of OX465299.1, read as the reverse complement.
CTGGCCTACATATAAGTGTATGTGCTATATATAAGTACATAAAGTAACATATAAAAGATATAATTACTTATACGTTTATATATAATTTAGTATGACACTACACATAATAATATAAAACTATATATGGAGCCATTTAAGAAATATTATATAATAGGTGTTATATATGATTATATATTGACGGATATGAACCCATATACAACTTAGTATGGTTTCATATCTACAATATTTTATGCTTTCTTTTATATATAACGATATAACGTTCTTTATAAAATCATCTATAATTATATATCATCCCACATTAGCAATTTTTTCAAAGTGATTTTATATAAAAATATATAAGGTCCTTTTAAAACCGTATTGTATTAAATGTGGTTCCATATTAAAAATGATTTTGAACTAGTTTAAGATTTAGTAATTACTAGCGATTGGCGCATGACACGATCGTGAGTGAAGTTATTCACAAGTGATCATGAGTAATAATTACTATACCAAAGTAATTCGCGCGTGAGCGTGAGAATATATAATTCGTACGTGAGCGTGAGTAAGAATGTATAACCCGTGCATGATTCGTGTGTGAGTTTATTTTTTGCATCATATGTTTTTAGAAATTTTTACTGTTTTGCGTGAGAATTTTCTGATTGTGAGTAAGTTTTTAATATACTCATGTCTGCGTGAGTAAGAGACGAAATGCTCGTGCGTGAGTAATTTGTTTTTGTTTAGGAGCGTGAGTCAAAATGGCAAACGCGCCCATAAAATTAACAATACTGAAGCTTTAATATGGAATTCTCTATACTATAACGCACACTTGACTGATCTCTTATATCTTGGTTGTATATTACAATCCTATTAAGTTAAAAATTTCAGTGTTGTTAACCTTATTTTAAAATTACTAAAAACAAATAAAAATTTGTTCATGTTTCATGCACTGTCATGGTAAATCTGGATAAAAGTAATGGAAGATTTATCGAAATTATAGGATATCCGGTAGACCTGGGGGTTAATCATTACATTTTGTAATTAATTACACATGCATTTACACAATTACATGTAATTGTAATTGAAAAAAACTCAATTACAATTACAAATTATTTGTAATTACAATTACAAATTATTTGTAATTGTAATTCAAAAAAGAACAATTACAAGTAATTTGTAATTTGAAAAATGTCAATTACATTTTTTGGGAAAATAAATAATGACAAAAAGCACAAGTTAGGGGTAAGCCCAACATGACGTATTCTTTTTATACGCATCCATGCCTATGCAACCTATCCCAGTCAGATTTTTCTACAAAATTTTAACAAAAAACACTTTTTACTTGTAATTTCAATTACAAATTACAAGTAATTGTAATTGAAATCCCTCAGGTCTGATCTCCAGATATTGTATATCTTTTTTTATTTAAAAATATAATTTTGTATATTGTTTGATATGGTCATATATATTATGGTAAAAATATAGGGTCAATATTTAGGTATAATTGTATCAAACTATGTCCACTTTTATAACATTTTATATAATTTTATACAAAAAGATATAGTTTTATGTAATTGGATGAGGACAAAATTCGGATACAATTGTATCAAATTGCATAAAATTGTATCAAATTGTACCAAATTGTATACAATTGTATACAATTCGATACAATATGATGCAATAAGACGTTCTCATTTTTCGGATATAATTATATCTAATTACATAAAAGATTATATATAATTAAATATAACTTTATATGGCTACATATCATATCATTTTTTTTTTACTTGGGATAGGCTTAATTTTTACTTGTTTTCATATGTTTTTAACGCAATTTGTTATACCGGTACGTACCGAAACAGTCTTAAATACCGTTACCGAAACAAACAAATTTCGATACCGTTACCTTTACCGTTATTCGTTTCGGTAACCAACCTTGTTCTTAACACATGGAAAGTACTCATATTTATACAGCGTTTGGCATCATAATCATAATCAGTAACCGTTTAATGTACACTCAACAAAAAAAGTCTGTAATGGGTACTGAACATTTTGCTGTTATTACTAAATCTAGCTATTTTTTATAATTTAAGCAAAGCATGTATACTAGACCGACTCACGAAAAAAAGTACAAAAGTGCCCCCCTCAAAATAAACCATGGTTTGTTTTATGATGATTCCCAAAATATTTCGGGTCTAGCAATGAGATCTCACGAGCTGGACCATTTTTGAAAAACGTCTTTTTTTTGTTTTTGTAAGAATTTTGCATTTTATCTGAAGACAACGTCCTCAATATGGGTATCAAATGAAAGGTTTTTTTTGAAGCGCATCCAGCGGTGTATATAACATGTTCAAGCATATCCAGACATGTCCTATTTTCAAGGATATTCTATAAAAACAAATTTTTGACTCTTTTGGTCGGAAAAGTTTTTGTTTGAAATGTCAAACATATCATAATCTATAGTCGATTTAAGTGAACACGTGTTTCAGATTTTTTTTGAAATTCGCGATTTTTCGCGTTTTATCAGAAATTCAATGTGGTGGAAACAATATGTTCTAAATAGGGCAATATGGATACTAAAACTTTTCTTTTGACAAGCAAATCATCGCTGAGTGGATATAGTTTAGAATTTTGCAAATTTAATACATTTTTCATGGTGCTCTGGATTAAATTTTGATAAAATTTGGAGTTACCTCAATTCAATAAAAAAATTGATGAAATTTTTTGTAGATTTATTATTAAATAAAATATTTTATTGAAATACGCGTGTCTGTAATTTTTTTAAGAAAAATCTAAATATAGGCTGACCCAAATAAAATTTTATAATAACTTTTTTTCGTGAAAAAAAAAATATTACGCCAAAAAAAAGCGCTCCAGCTCGTGAGATCTCATTGCTAGGCCCGAAATATTTTATTTTTCTTTGTAAAAATAACAAAAAATTTTATCATTAGCGTAGATAGGCTGGTGCCTCCCCCCAGAATTAGAAAAATTCTTAAAATACTTTTTGCTTAATTAAATACCAAATATTTTTTCTTTTTGTTACAATTTATAAATTTTTGCATTCTGTGAGTGTTTTTTGAGACAAAAATTTAAATTTTTTTTAAGGAAAACATCACAAAACATACAAATTAAAAAAAAAACTTTTGTACGAAATATATTGCAAAATACTATACGCCTGTTTCATACCCAAATTTCTTACACTCATAGAAATAAATCTGTAAAAATAGCAGAAAAAGTTACTAAAAACAAGTTAAAAATCATGCTGCAGAAAAAACTGCTAAAATTAGCTGATTTTGAAATTAAAACTGTTAAATTTACAGAATTTTAGTTATATTTAGGCTAACTTTTAGTTAATTGAAAATAGCAAATTGTACTGTAAAATCTGCAGAAAATTTTGCTAAATATTTGTTTCAAATAATGCATCAAATGCTTTTTCAAATTATTTTGGATTTTTTATATGTTAATTTAAAATGCAACTATGCAAATTAAATAACCCAGTAAAGAAAAATGATCATTAATGACTCAGAAATTAGCTCCAAAAACAAACATTTCATTTTTTTTTTTTTTGCTATGAGCCATTTAAGAATCTTATTTATGAGCGCTCCGAAATTGCTGGCTGGGAATTTATTTTTAAAAATTTCTAATCAAAAAATACCAAATTAAGTTAAAAGATTATTTAATAATATTTTATTTTCTATTTTTATAAAAAGACTTAAGCCAATTTGCCTAAAAATTTGTGTGAAAAATACTCCCTTTTAAACTTTTTTATAAAAATAATTCTAGACGAATTCTTCTGAAAATCTCCATAGAAACAAAATATCTAGAAATAAAAATTTTTGGATTCCATACTTAAGAAATGTTTAAGCAAAAAACGATCTGAGTTCTGACTATAAAACTGGTCCGACACAAGTTTACACCCATGAACAATTCGAATATGTCCTAAAAGAAGGGGTGAAAATAAAATACCCGTGTCTTTCACTTTGTCTATATTAATTCGTTTAACCGTTTAAAACGCGAATTAATATTCAGTTATTTCTAAGAGTTTTTTTTTAATTAAGACGGCCTTCCATATAAATATATTAGCTCAATATTAATTCGCGATTTAAACTGTTAGACGAATTGATCTAGAAAAAGTGGAAGACATGGATATTTTATATTTAGCCTTGCTTTCAGAATATGTAGTAGATTTTCTCATAGTATTTTCGAATGAGCGGGAATTCCCGGAATCCCGGGAAATTCAGAAAAAAATCCCGCTGTCCCGGGAAATGAAAAAGTCCGGGAAAAGAAAAGCCCTACTTGTAAAATTATTGAACATTACAGTTTATTAAATGCACCTTTTGGTATTTGGAGAAAAATTATTCTTTAAAATCAGAGATGGGAGTAATTGATTAGTTTGCAATGACCATTGCGGGTTTTCATTACCATTAAATCTATAAAATGAAAATTTAAAAAAAAGTCATTACCATTACAAAATGTAATTGCACCCGAGTAAAAATAGTTATATATTGTCATATATAATGTGATTGGGCTATATCTGACAATGAATGGAGTAACATTAAGACACATATCATTATATACAACTACATCTGCTATTATTTTGTCAACGAATTTTTTGTATGGTAATTTATATTATTACATATCCCCAAATCTGACTCCATATATAACTACATAAGCCTTATAAAACTAATGAAATTATATGTAGTGATCGATATGATTATATATGATTTGATACTAAGTTTTATAACACTGTATGTGTCGTTGTACTAAAAATATATTTTAATTTTATATAACTTTCTATATAATCCCATACAAATTAATATATAGTTCAACAAAAAAATTTAGTTATCTGCAAATTCAGAGTTAATTACTCCATAGCCAAATAATTTTCACGTGATGTTTTTGCATGTAAAATCATATTAAAAAATGATGCGTACGATTTAGAAGACAAAAGAATTCAAATAAATTTTTATTTTATGTTTTAAAATTTGGATTTTCAAAATTGTTAAAACCATAGACATTTCAATTTCAATTTAATAGCTGGTATGCATAAAAAGTATGCCTACTATCAGACAAAATTTTATAAAATAAGATATTTTTATATCGAATTAGATATAATTTGATGTCCTGGATATGGACAAATCTCGGATCAAACTGTGTCAAATTATATCTAATTTGATATAATTAGACACATCTAGATGTCCCATTTTTCGGATCAAGTTGTATGTCGTTGTATATGGGGATTTATCAAAAAAGATATTATGTATGACACCATATTAAGTTTTTTACCCGGGCAATGAAAAAAATGTTAATTTCATTTGTTTTCTTTACATGTAATGAAACGTTTTTATAATTTTCATTACAATACGCAATGGTAGTAAAAACAAAAAATCATTTTCATTTTTTCTACACTAGGTAGACAAATGAAATTTCATTACCATTACTTAACATAATGATATAAAGAACGTTTTGTTCTTTGTTCTACACTAAAAAATTTACCTTTATGGAAATTTTTTTTCGCAATTTTTTTTGGCAACTAGCCACCAAACTTTGATGTATGTCTCTAGATTATAAATTAAAAAAAAAACCGCACTTAAAAATTAGCAAAATTATGGCGGAACGCGAAAAAATACTTAATGGCAGAAAAATTCAATTAAAAACTTAATCAGCGATTAACATTCTTCAAACAAATATACTGATGCAAAAAGTTTCGTTTTGGCAAATTTTTTTCTCGATTTTTTTTTTTTTTTTTGCAACTAACCACCAAACTTTGTTATATGGAATAGGCATTATAGTCCCTAGATTATAAAATTGAAAAAACCACACTTAAGAAATTGCAAAATAATTGTGGAACGCGAAAAAAGACTTTATGGTACAAAAACTGAATTAAAAAACCTAATCAGTGATTAACATTCTGCAAACAAATATATTAATGTAAGAAATTTCCTTTTTGCAAATTTTTTTTTGCGATTTTTTTTAACTATCCACCAAACTTTGTTGTACGAAATGGGCATTATAGTCCCTAGATTAAAAATTTTAAGAAATCGCACTTAAAAAATTCAAAAATAATGGTGGGACGCGAAAAAAGACTTTATGGTAAAACAATTTAATTAAAACACTTATGCAGCGATTTACATTCTGCAAACAAATCTATTGATGTAAGAATTTTCCTTTTTGGAAATTTTTTTTCGCGATTTTTTTCGCGGTTTTTTTTTTAACTAGCCCCAAAACTTTGTTGTATGAAACGGGTATTATAGTCACTAGAATATAAATTTTAAGAAACCGCAATTAAAAAACTCCAAAATAAGGGCGGGACGCGAAAAAAGACTTTATGGTAAAAGAATTGAATTAAAACACTTAATCAGCGATTTACATTCTGCAAGCAAATATATTAATGCAAAAATTTTCCTTTTTGAATTTTTTTTGTTTGCGATTTTTTTTTTTCGCAATTTTTGTTTTTTTTTCAACTAGCCACCAAACTTTGTTGAACGAAATGAGTATTATAGTCCATAGATTATAAATTAAAAAAAAAACCGCACTTACAAAATTGCAAAATAATGGCGGATCGCGAAAAAAGAATTGAATTAAAAAACTTAATCAGCTATTTATGTTCTGCAAACAAATTATATTGATGCCAGAATTTTCCTTTATGCAATTTTTTTCGCGATTTTTTTTTTGCAACTGGACACCAAAACTTGGTATCAAATATGCATACCATAGGCCTTAGATTATGAACTAAAAATGCTTTTAGTAATTTGTAAACCTCATATTTTTAAAATAAAAAACTTCGACAAAAACGGATTGCAATGAAAAACAAATGGGTGTTTCATTACTACACCCAAACAATCCCGTAGTTGCATAGTTGAAGAATTTCGTAGTCAATTTACATAAATTTGAAAATCACTACGGTAGTTGTCAACAACGATGTGTTTAGTTACCATCGTAGTTGAATTGAATACTACTAATAAATAAAATGTCAATAATTTAAGAAATTGAAAAAATAAACAAAACAGTAACATTCAACAAACTTAAATTTTTTTATAATGATAATCCTCATACATTTTTCTATTTGAAAGAAGAATTACAATGGTCCATTAAAAATGGTAAGAATCAATATAATGGAACAAGCAATATGCAGAGCTATCTAAAATGCTATTTTTTTCCAGATTTTCCAAAATGAATGTGTAGTTCTTGAATGATGTTCCAACCAATTGTTTTTTTCTAAAGGCTGTTTTATACTATACGATTCTCGGAATGGTTTTGCAACCTTGCCTATATATTTTGCATGTGGTTGCAATATCTTTCCGAAAATCTTATAGTGTAAACCAGCCTTAAACAATTATGTATTTCTGTACTGGAAACTAAATAGATTAGAAAGCAGTTTTCGAATGATAAATACGATCTTTTTTTAAATGTAATTATTCAATTCCAAAAAGATTTAAACTTCGGTAAATCCTAATGTGAGTGCAATTTAAAATGTTTATAATACTTATTTCAATAAATTGCGTGCAAAATAATATTAATAAAATGAGTTCATTACTAAAAATCTAAAATCGGTGGTTTATGTGTAGGTATGCACGATTTCATATTCAAAGTAGTTGATATCTATTATGTTTTATAAAATTAATTTTCCACTATGAAATCATTATCAGTAACTTCCCGCATAGTTGATTTGTATATTTTTGATAAACATAGTTGACTTCCACTACTTCCTATTAACTTTGTCATAGTGAGGGTTATTTCACCTATGGCATAGTTGAAAAAATAGTGATCATCAACTACGTAATTTTTAGGGTGTATGTAAACATTAGGTAACAGTAATGAAAATTAAAAAAAGGTTCATTTTAATTTTCAAAACAAATGAAAATTAAAAAAAATATTCATTACCATTTTTTAACGCAATTGTAATGAAAAAAACATTACCATTTCTTCGAAAAATGGTAATGATAAAAAAAGCTCCATTACCACTACATCAAGTAATGGTAATGAAAATGTAATGGTAATGATTTTAGCCCATCTCTGTTTAAAATACAACAATTTCAATAAAAACAAATACTTGACAACTAGAGATGTTACTTTTACGATAAAAATTAGTGCCAACTATATTTTCTATTAGTGTAATTTAATAAACTTTCCTGTTGTATACACTCATAGAAAAAAGTTTGTAGAAAAGTTAGTAAAACTTTTAGTACTTCAACTTAACAAATTTTTAACTAATTTTTAGTTAAAATTTAATTTTTAGTTAATTTTTTTGCTACCTACACATTACTAACTTACAAATTTTTTTGCTATTTTTTTTTGCTGAATTTAGTTACTAATTTTTAACAATAAATTTGCTAACTTTACAGTATTGCCGAAATAACTCAAATACCGTTATCCTTAAAATACCGAAATTAATGAAATAGCGTTACCCTTAAAATACCGTTACCGAAATAACCTAAAATATCTTTACCCTAACGTTAACCGCATTCGTTTCGGTTACCATCCATGATTTTTTTAAAGAATACCCAGCAAACATAGCAATACGATTACGATTCCCCAAACATATTGCCTGGAAGAAAAATTTTATTGCGGCAACAATCGTCTTTGTATTGCGGAAGATACCCCATTTGTTAGAAAACGTGTCCCGAAGGCAATACTTCACAGCAATACGAAGGAAATTCTTCTAGAAGATAAATAGGTGATATCGCTAAATTATCATCTGGAAGATAAAAAAAAAGTATTGCATATATCGCGGATATATCATCTGGAAGTTAAAAATAAGATATCGCCTGATAACCACCCGCAAGAAAACATTTATTTTAACATATTTTTTAAATCTTTATTAAAAAAACACATGTTAAATTAACAATAAATCACCTTAAAATGTTGGTTTAAGTTACGCCTTCTACCAGTTATCCGAATTTGAATTTATTTTGCACGCATTTCATAATTTTCTGAAAGAGGCAAAGAAATTAAATTTTTATTTGCAATATTCAATTAAATAAATAAAATACAATTTTAACTTACCTTATTTCCATTTTTATTTGCAAAATTCTCCAAAATTTTGCTGTTTTTGTTTTTACATAATTTTTATACAAAAGGTTTAATTTTTTAAATAGAATAAAAATATATTTTTTGACATTTTTTTTCAGTATCGCCGATGTATATTCCAGCTGATAAAAACAAGATATACCCAAAATACTTCTTTGATTGTCTTCTAAAAGATAAAATAATGATATTGTCGCAATATCTTCTAGGTGATATATCTTCCAAATGCTTATTGGGTAATAAAAGTATACAAATATAATTATAAAGGAATCAAAAATTTCAAAATAATCAATGAAACATCTACAAATATTTTTATTTTAAAACAAAAACAAAAGTAGCATCGTTCACCAGATTAAGGTAATCATAAAGCATTACATATCAATTGTAGCTGTAGCGGGTTTCTCTGGTAAACCTGCATATTGTTTTCTATTGCTGTTTACACATGAATGGATGTCACTACAATGCTAGATCTGTCAAAACAACAGAGTAGTATATCGGAAGATGACAAATTAAATTGTGTAAAATTGTTTGTTGTTGTTTTTGTTTTTTCTTTGATATTTTAAATGTTTAATAACGCTCCTAGGCAAGAACAAGAAATTCTCATTTAGTTTGTAATTGTAATACAATTACAAAAAAAGTTTATTTTTAATTGATGCTTTTATTTCAAATATGCCCAAACCAAATGGCGATTTATTAAACAATATTAACCCAACATTGTACACATTTTTAATTTCAGATATTTTATGCATACGAAAGTCATCATCTAGATCAGTACCCCAAGTAGATCCAACAAACTTCAAATTACAACGTGCTTTATTAGTTTCGAAACTATCTCGATATGAATTCGAACAACTGCGTCATCCTCATCTCAATAAGGAACAATTGGAGGCAAAATTACGCAATCGCGGTACAGATTTTGATACTTTAATGTATTTACATAATCTTCATAAGGATTTTGAACGTACTGTATTACAAAGTTTTCAGGATGTTGGTTGTGAAGTTAAACTGGCAAATAGGTGAGTTCATGTCTTTTTTTTAATTTTTTAAATGTTTCATTTTAACTCTTTAATGCACAATTGATTTAATTGATGCTCATCTTTCTAACCTGTTATTAAATTCATTTTTACGCAATGCACGCAACAGAAAACTAGTAGTTGATAAATTTGTCTACCCGAGTAAAAAAATAATATGATGTCATATGTAATGATATCTTATTTAATTAGTATATTTAATATCATGATCTGCAAAATGGTGGATAAAATTATATCGGCTAAGATCTAAATAAATATTTTGAAACATGTAGAATCTTATCCGGATTTTGACCCGATATAATCAAATCTAATTAGATGTAGAAAGACATAATTATATAACGCTTTATATTTCAGGTTCAGAACAAAAACTATTAAAAGGTACTAAAAAATAACACCCTTAAGTTAGGAATTGAAATTTTAAATAAAAATTAAAGGACCTTACTAGAAAAGAGTATTTTAAATTTAAAGTCGACTTTATTTTTAATCATACGGTTTTATTCATTTTGTGTATGAAAACCCTACAAAAATATTTGTATTTTCAAACATTTTGATTGGTTGAAAATAAATTAACCAATCAGTGTTGTTAACTTTATTATAAAATCGCTAAAAACAAAGAGATTTTTTTTTATGTTTAAGGCACTGTCATTTCAAGTTTGGCGACCATTTCTAGATAAAAATAGTGCATGACTTAAGGAAATTTTGTAGGATTTCCAAAAATATACAGTTTGTATAGATCCGATTAGTACTCACTAAATTTTACTATGTAATTTGATAACAGGTCGATATCGCTAATTTTTTATTGAAAGCCACGCCCACTTAAAACAAGTGACAAAATAAAAAAACAGACATTTCGTTAAAATACTGCACAATATTCTAGCCCACATATTTGCCTTTCGGGGCGAATTTAACCACTATTTTGATCTTTAAAAATAAAGGCAACGAAAATAAAATTAGAAAAAACTTGAATCGTTCCTATTAAATTTGCCATCACTGTATGTCTCAAAAAAACTTTTACATTGGGCTATACCTAAACATACAGTGGTAAACTTGAATGGATACACTTAGTAGGTTTATGGTTAAGAAGAAGAATAAACCTTTTTCTCTAAAAATTATAAACACATTAATTTACAAATCAGACTAGATCTAGTTTCTGCCTCTTTCTATGGACAGGCTACATCAGTGATTTTCCATTAAATTGTATTATTGTTTATATTTTATTCAGATTGTCTTTATATGATAATTTTTCAACAACCCGCCGGCTGTAGGAATCGAACCTCTGCCTATTCCTACATTACAAACGTAATTATACAAAGGTGTGACAGCTTAGCCATCTCACCCAAGTAAGGCCTTGAATGTAGTGATAAAACACAGACAAATTCAAACATTCTACTTTTAGATTTTTGTTTATCTTCCAATCTCCTCCGTGTCTCCTTTTTCGCAAATGTTACCAAACTGAAGTATGGTTTTTACGTTCAAGATCATGCTGCTTGCGTATATATGTATTGGGGACGGATTGCCATGGGACAAATTTCATAATGTATTTTAGTACAGTGTTGTTTTAACGTTATATAGACAGCTGCAATTAATGTTGTAAATAATATGCATTTTATTAATTTTAATTTAGTAGGTTTGAGGTTAATACTAAGAATAATCCTTTTTCTCTAAAAATTATAAACACATTAATTTACAAATCAGACTAGACCTAGTTTCTGCCTTTTTCTATGGACATTCTTCATCAGTGGTTTTCCATTAAATTATAATATTGTTTATATTTTATTGTCAGATTATCTCTATATGATAATTTTTCAACAACCCGCCGGCTATAGGAATCGAACCTGTGCATATTCCAATAAACAAAATTTTTTCATTGACGCGATTTTCGTGACATATAATTAAATTTCAATTAGAAAAAAAATTTTAAAATCTGCAAAATTTTTAAACAAATTCCCGGAATTTCGAAAATTGCATGTCTCTTAGTTGAAAATAGGTACATTCAGTTGATATACGCAAAACAAAGTTATAGGTAATTCACAGACGGATAAAAAGAATTAATTTGTTTGGGACAGAAGAAATAGATAGCGAGATAAGTTTTGATTTAAAATTGGTTCAAATTAGAGTTTGTATTTCGGTTTTAACCGTAACCGAAACCGCGGTTAACCGCACTATTTAACCCTAACCGTAACCGCATAAAAATCCGTGCTGTTACGGTTAAATTATCATACATTTAAAATTAGATTTTTCTAAAGAATTTAATTTAAGAATTTTGAACATTTTATAAAAAAATGGTATTTGAAAAATAGGCGCAATTTTTACTTTATAAATTTCAAACGTTATGTATCGTTTTAGAAGACTTGCTTAAAAAATTAAAAAAAAGTTAAAAGTTTTCACCCTTACTATCTAAATTTTTTAAGTGTATATTTTAGTTAAAGGCGACTTTAGTTAAAGTATTGGGTGACAGTATGCTTTGACTTGGTATATTTTTGGAGCATTCTGATTAGTTAATTTATTTTCAACCAATCAAAATGTTTGAAAATAGCTGTGTTCGTGCTGCAAGCTATCAACGTTGGCTTATGTCATTCCCATACAATTTTGGCATTAGTAATTTTAAGAGTTAACACTAAATGCAGGGGTATGGCATCACCAAAAAAATAAATTATAAAAAAAATTGTTATCACTAGATGGCACTTTGTAAAAAAAAATTGACAATTTCCTTTTTTTATTTAAATTTAAATAATAACAAACAACAAAGGAAAAAATACAAACAGATATCTCAAATTTTATTATTTGAATATATTCCGCGTTTGTTTTTTACTTATTTTGAGCAGTTTTTGAGTTATTAAATATACACTCATACAAATAAGTCCGTAGAAATAGCAGAAAAAGTTACTAAAAATTAGTTAAAAATGATGCTGCAGAAAAAACTGCTAATATTAGCAGAATCAGTTTGCTAAATATTAATAAAATGAAAACAGCAAAAAAAAAACTGCTAAATTTACAGAATTTTAGTAATATTTGAGCTAAATTTTTGTTAATAGCAAATAACAATTTAACTTGCTGAAATCAGAAAAAAAATTGCTAAATAATAGTAGAATGAAAATAGCAAAAAAAAATTTTAAAGCGTTAAATCTACAATATTTTTGCTAAAATTTTCTGAAATCAACAAAACTTTGGCAGATTACTAGTGGACTGGAAAAAGGTAAGAAAGGAGCAAATGAAATGAAAATTAATAAATAAAAAATAAATGTGTATTTAAAAACATACTTGGGACGAATGTGTCAATTAATTGAAATTTTTTCAATTGGCATTGTTCAATGCCTAAATAACCATTTATAATTGATGAAAGAAGTATTTGTTTTCATGTTTTAATAAAAGAATAAATAAGAAAAAAAATTAAAAATTCGCGTATTTCTTATATTTTTTTTATATTACAATGCTTTTTCTTCAATTATGTGTAGGTACATTTCATTACCATTGTTTTCATCAATGCAAATTGAAAAAATTTCATTGGCATTGAATGGTGATGAAATTTGTTGGCATTGATATTGAGATAAAGTAATGCCAATTATATTGCAATGCCAATGAAAATTTCACAAGAATGATTTTTTGTAAAAGTGGTAATATTTATAGACAATAATATATTATCCATAACAACCCAGTCAGAAATCGCCAGTGGCACAAAAAATCAAGCACTGGCATACCACTGGGTAACCACGGTGTTAAAAATAAATGACTGGCAGAACACTCATTTGGGACGCTTTGCCAGCGTTTGCAAAAAGCGTTTTGCCAGTATTTTGTTATGCTGACGCTTTGTGAAAAAAGGTTTGTAGTCAGAAGGTTCCGAGTTCAAATCGGGTTGCAAGGAAATTTTTTTTTTGTTTTTTTTTAATTTAAAATTTTTTTGTTTTATAAAATCAATTTTTTGTTTGTGGGAAGGCTCCTTCAAGACAAACTTTTCTTTTGCCCTCCCAACGCTGGCATATTAGTTACAAAAAATTGTTTGCCAGTACTAGCCTTTTGGCACAGCCAGTAGTTGTCCAGCTATTATCACTCATTTATGTGTTTGGCCATCAAATATTATATGTCTCATTAGCTCAGTGGGTAGAGCAATCGTCTGCCAATCTGACTGCATGGGTTCAAATTACGGCAGGACGAAAAAAATACATATGAACTTTTTTTTCAATTTTATTTTGGAAAATATATTTCCAGACCACCTATTTGTAAAATTAGCAAATCTTCTGTTAAAAATTAGTAACTAAAATTCAGCAAAATACTGTAAAGTTAGCAAATTTATTGTTAAAAATTAGTAACTAAATTCAGCAAAAAAAAATAGCAAAAAAATTTGTAAGTTAGTAATGTGGAGGTAGCAAAACAATTAACTAAAAATTTAATTTTAACTAAAAATTAGTTAAAAATTTGTTGAAGTACTAACAGTTTTACTAACTTTTCTACATACTAAACTGATACTTAATAGTTGCTCAGGTAATACTAAATTACAGCGCCCTCTATCGGTGAGTACTGTAAGTTTTGATTTCCTATCTCTATAATGAATAGTATCTGACTAAATGTTGGCTAGTGTCAAATTTATATGGGTATGACATAAGCCAACGTTGATAGATTGCCGCACAAACACAGCTAATATAAATATTTTTGTAGTGTTTTCATACACAAAATGAACAAAACCGTATGATTAAAATTAAAGTCAACTTTAAATTTAAAATACTCTTTTATAGACTCATAGAAATAAATCTGTAAAAAAAAAAAAATTACTAAAAATTAGTTAAAAATGATGCTGCAGAAAAAACTGCTAAAATTAGCAGATTTTTTTACTAAATACTAGTAAAATGAGAATAGCAAAATTAAAACTGTTAAATTTACAGAATTTTAGTTATATTTAGGCTAACTTTTAGTTAATTGAAAATAGCAAATTGTAGTGTAAAATCTACAGAAAATTTTGCTAAATATTTGTGGACTAAAAATAGCAAAAATAAACTGTTAAATCTACAAAATTTTTGCTATTTTTAAGCTAAATTTAGTTGAATGCAAATAGCAGTTAATTCTGCTTAAACCAGCAGAAATATTTGCTAAAAAATTGTAAACTGCTGTTTTCAAAATGCTCGATTTTTATTTGCATTTAAAAAAAATCAAAAAAAAACTTCGAAAATATTAAAAATTTTGGTGATTTTTTAGGCTACTAATTATTTAGCAAAATTTTTTGCTGATTTTAGCAGGTTAATTTGCTATTCTCCATTTACAAAAATTTAGCTCAAATATAACTAAAATTCTGTTTATTTAACAGTTTTATTTTTGCTGTTCCTATATTACTAATATATAGCAAAAATAATCTGCTAATTTAGCAGTTTTTTTCTTCAGCATCATTTTCAACTAATTTTAAGTAGTTTTAACTACATTTTTTACGGACTTTTTTCTATTAATGTACCCGTGAAAAAACAATTAGATTCAATGAAGTTAGGTTTGATCCAGTTGTATCTATTCATATTAGAGAGTGAATAACAACATTTAAAGTTAAATATGAGTTTATCTGCGATTCCGATTTTCAAAATTTTCTTATTCGTTGCCTTATATAATCATATCCGAAAATATCTTTCCTCTTATATCATTTTATATCCCATATAAAAAAACATATACTTGATCAAGTTATATCTCGTTGAAGATGTATTTGTATATTGCTTCGAATAACAATTTATAAAACTAAATGTGAACCAAGACCAAAATTATTTTAGATAAAATCATTTACTATCTCGAATCGAACAAAATGTATGTTAATTTAAATACAATTATATACTTTAGTAATTCAATACAATATTAAAAAGCTGAGCTTACCTATATCCCTGCAAACATTAAAATACGAAAATGTTTCGCAATCGTATCGCCTGGAATAAAAACTTTATTGCGGCGATAATCATATTCTTATTGCGGAAGATCCCCCTTTCGGGAGTAAATGTCCTCTCTATAGAGATACTCCCAAGCAATACGAAAGCTATACTTCTGAATGATAAATCAGCAATATCGCTAATTTATCACCTGGAAGATAAAAAGGTGATATCGCTAAATTAAGTCCTCGAAACAAACTAAACGATTTATATTTTTCATTATTAATTTTAACTCTGAAAAAGAATATCTGCATGCATAATCCATGGACAAAAACTTAATTATCTTGTTGCCATCATATCCGGTTTTTTCGCGCACTAATTCCCATTTTGCAACGAATTTGTTTCCCATATTTCTTATAATTGTTTTTTGTACAAATTTTGTATTATTTTTTTCCAACATTTTCATAAATTTGAAACGAATTGTGTTTATCTTCCAAATGATAAAAAGTTGATATTGCCGCAATATTATCATAAAAAAACTTATGACAAAAAACACAATTTTGGAATTGGTGTTTCCAAATATCTCCAAAATAGCTTTCAAATGATAAAAGGAAGACAATTTAAAAATACTACTTGATTATTTTCATTCAAATGAAAAATAGAAGATATCGCTTCATTATCTTCTTGGAAGATATCTTCCAAATGTTTGCAGGGATGTTGCATCTAGGGCAGCGGTGGCAACACTTTTTTCGTTGCGTGCCAGAAACGGACAAATTTTGTTTTGTAAAAGTTTCTCGTGTACAACCTTAATTATAGTTGTCTTTTAAAAGTCCTTTTTTGAAAATTTTTAAAATTTGGAAAACTTCTTTTAAAATGTCATTACAGATGTACATATTTATCAGCCCTACGGATAACCACATGAAATAACTCTCAAAAGGAAAAACTAAATAACATCCAAGAAATGTAACAGTTTTTGAGGGTTATTTAATTTTTGGGGGTTTATTTAATGTTAAAATAGTTTGGACATTATTTCCTTTTCATTTTTTTGAAAGGTTATTCCATTTTTTGTTGCATATTTCATTTTGTTTAAAGTTAAATTTTTGGGCGCCTTCAATTATAAGAAACTAGTTGAAAAAGTTGCCGCTGGCTAAATTTTCATTTGTCTAAAATAAATCGCGCGATTTTTATCTTCATATATATTTGTTTTTAAAGAGAAGTAACACCCAGGAAATTCTTCCTAATAATTATTGTGTTGCTGTCTTTGGAATGATGAAGGGCTTCAAATATGGCAAAACTGTAATTGCGCGAGATGTTGAATTTTAGAACAGTTGTTGCGCGCCATCTGATGGTATGTTGCTGAACTTTGTTGAAGCTATTTAGTTCATCATTATATTATTTCACTTCGATGGGTTAAATGTTATGGAAACACCGAAGGTGGACGCTGCGATATGTATGAAGGATAGAAAAATCATACATATTATTTTTCAAAATTAATGTATGCGGTCACTGAGGGTCGAACCCTCAACCTCACGTGTAACAGTTCAACACGCTAACCATTACACCATAGCGCCCACTAATTTCATATTAATGAAGAAAACGCGAACACTATGGATTTCACAGATCCATTTCAGATGAAATGGCTTTGCGAAACGCGATTAAAACCCAATTTCAAATTCTAACAAAGGGGATTGCGTTTAAATAAATTAACTTTTTTTGTTATTTATTTTTTTAACATTATTTCATTGCAGATTATCTCATTTTTTTCCTTTGGGGGTTATTTTATTATGAAACTTATTTTCAGCCTTTATTTCATTGAGGGTCATTTGGTAGCACCTATTTTCCCTCTGAAAAATACTTAATTTTTTTATATACAATTTTATTACAAGTTGTTTTCCATTTTTGTACAATGTTCTAGTACTTTTTATTTCTCCGATTATGATGCATTTTCTCATCGAAATATTTAAACTTCTTTCAATCTAGAATTTTAGAAATGTTTGCAGAATTTTTTTTACAAAAAATTTCGGCTTTTTTCAATTTGGCAATACACTAATAGTGGGAAAATTTTCTGATGAACGAATTTGCGAGTTCTGTATTAACCATATTTCTGCAAACAAAAAATGGTTAAAATACAGAGTTTTGATGATGATGATATTCCGCTATTGTCCAGCTTGGGAGCAAACGGCCGTAATTAGAAATTTCCATTGGGTTCTGTCGGAAGCTATTCTACAGTGATGATGCTAAATCATTTTTAAAGACAATTTACAATCTCTGTGAAAATTTTCACAATTATCGAGTTTAATCACACATTTTTGTGGCGAAATTTAACATTTAACTGCATTTTTTGCTGGTTTCCTAATAGAGTTTAAATTTTTTAAAAATATTCAAAAGACATCGCGTACCACCTAAAATCCATTCGCGTGCAACAACTGACCCAGAATTTTTTCATTTCTGGAATACATAAATGAGACATACCAATGTCGCACTTTTTTATTTATTAAATCTAATCTTAAATATAATGAAAGAAATAATAAGAAAAGTAACTACACAGAGAAAAAAATTCAGATTTGAATTAACATTTACTTTTTTACGAACACTTTTAAATAAAGTATGAATAATAGGGCCACTGTTATAGTCATCACTTAGTAGGATATTTTTCTTAAGTAAGAAACTTTAAAACAAAATTTTAAGTGCTGGCTATAATACTGATCTTTATTAAACTAAATATGATTCTAGCAAGGTTGGTTACCGAAACGAATAACGGTAAGGATTACGGTAAAGGTATCGACTTTTGATTATTACGGTAACGGTAAAGGTAACGGTATTTAAGACTGTTTCGGTAACGGTATACCGTTATCGAAACAGAAATACCGGTACGTATCGGTATTATAAATTGTGTTAAAATCATATAAAAACAATTAAAAACTTAGCATATTTTTTATTTTAAGCTTTAAAATCCCAGATTATAAGCTTTAATGCTGGTAGTTTCAATAATTGATATTATCTATAAATTTTTTTGATAAAAAGAAATCGAGATTATTTTTAAAAACTTGAAAATTTTGCATTTTTTATATAAATTAATAAATACCGGTAAAATACCGGTAACTACCCCGTATTTGGAAACTTTTTTAGAGGTATTGGTAACGGTAACGGTATTCAATTTGAAACGGTATTTTAGCGATAACGGTATTATAACGATAACGGTAACCAACCTTGGATTCTAGTCAAACTTTTTTATATTTAAGTATGATTTCCGATTTTAAAAATAAGCAGACAATTTTTTATATAAAAAGAAAACAAACCTGAGATTTGTGTGATTTCAAAGCGGTTTCTATTATAGTAAACGTTGTTTCTGTGTGATTTTATTTTTTTTTTCTGTGTAGTTACTATTAACTGATAATAGGTTATATAACCCACACAGAGAGAAGATTGCTGGACCAGTTTTAATGTAATTTTTTAGTAAAATAATAAAGTTTTCTTCACAAGTAAATGAAAAATTTTCTTCAATTAGAAAATTAGAAATTTGAAAAAGCTTCATATAATTTATGAATCTACCCCGGTAGAAATTATGTGTGGAAACAAAAAACAAGTACTGGCAAATAACAAGTAGACCGGGTTCTTACAAAAAAAGTACTGGCAAACCACTAAATTTGGACGCTTTACTAACGCTTGAAAAGGAAAAAGAGTGGATATTTAAATAATTTTTGACTCCACAATACAATAACTCCACGAATCATCTATTTTTAGAGTAATTTAAAATTCTTCATTGATGAGGGCTCATAATTTGGTGGCAGGGAAAACACTTGTTTTTTTGTTTATTGGTGCTACTCAATACTTTGCAACGCATTAAATAGATCGGTGTTTATCATTTGGGTGTCAGATAAGCACTTTTATACCCTACACCAATACGTGTAGTGTTTGTGCTGATTTTTGTAACACCAAAAAATATTGGTCCTAGACCCACCTTATAGTATACCGATCGGCTCAGAATCACTTTTTATTTCGATTTAACGATGTCCGTCCTTCTGTCCGTCCGTCCGTCTGTCTGTCCATACATTCTTGTGTCGCAAATATTAAGATATTTTAATGAAATTTTGTACACCAAGGACGACGCCTATTGATTTTGGTTGAAATCGGTTAATGTTTAGACCTAGTGCCCATATAAGGGTACCCCCCAAAATTTTCTTTTTTACACGCTGCAAGTCGCAAATACGAAGATATTTCAATAAAATTAGGTACACACACCTATGTCGGGACAAGAACGGAGCCTATTACCCAGGTGGAAATTATGTGTTGTAACAAAAAAAAAGCGCAGGTAGACCGCGGTCTTACAAAAAGAAGTACTGGCAAAGCACTAAATTTGGACGCTTTCCCAACGCTTGAAAAGGGTGAATTCCCAGCGCTTGTTTTCCTATAACATTATTTTGTTTTTGAAAAAGAAACTCTAAGAGTGGATATTTAAATAATTTTTGACTCCACAATACAATAACTCCAAGAATCGTCGATTTTTAGAGTAATTTAAAATTCTTCAGTGATGAGGGCTCATAATTTGGTGGCAAGGAAAAAAACACTTGATTTTTATATTTTTTGGTGCTATTATTTGGGTGTCAGGAAAGCATTTTAATTTTTTTATTTGAGCATTGGCAAAGCATTTGATTTTTATGTTTATGGGTGCTTTCCCAGGGCTTGGTAAAGCATTGGCACCACCGTGGAACGGTGTTATCATTTGGGCGTTGTTAAAGCGCTGTTAACAAGCACTCATACCACCTATTTCGGTGCTTTGCCAGTGCTGGCCCCTTTGTAATTTTCTACCTAATTTTCTAAATCAATCCCGATTGGCATCCCTACTATACACATAAATGAGTGATAATAGCTGGACAACTACTGGCTGTGCCAAAATGCTAGTACTGGCAAACGATTTTTTGTAACTAGTATGCCAGTGTTGGGAGGGCAAAAAAAAGTTGGTCTTGAAGGAACTTTCCCACAAACAAAAAAATTGATTTTATAAAACAAAAAAAATTTTAAATTAAAAAAAATCAAAAAAAAAATTTTTGCTTGCAACCGGATTTGAACTCGGAACCTTCCGACTACAAATATTTTTTAACGAAGCGTCAGCATTTTTATAAAATCATTGGTTTTCCAGTGAATTGATTTTTGTACGCCTGGTAGCATTGGCTAGGTAGCACTGGATAACCACTGGTTGCAAACCTTGGCATATCACTCTAAGCCAATTCTTTGCCGGTGGTTTTTTTTTTTATAAACCACCGAAATTTTTGTAAAACAAATACTGGTAAAACGCTTTTCGCAAACGCTGGCAAAGCGTCCCAAATGAGTGTACTGCCAGTCATTTATTTTTAATACCGTGGTTGCCCAGTGGTATGCCAGTGCTTGATTTTTTGTACCACTGGCGATTTCTGACTGGGTTATTTCCACCTGGGAAGTTACAAAAAATTCAAAATCGACTTTTTCATCGATTATGATGCACCGTATCAAAATATATATTCTATATAACTTTTTTTACTCGGGTAGTTTTTACTTTTTAAATTCCATACAAAATTTCAATCAATAACTACACCCAAAATATTTCGTAGTTGATTTTGACGAAAATTTCAACTATCTTATAGGTGAAATACCCCTAACTAATATATAGTTGAATTGATTTACTTGGTGTCAACTAAGTTTTTAAATATCAGCAAGTTAACTAGAAATTTAGCTACTTTCAACTATATGTTAACTAAACTTTGAGTTTAGAGCATATCAGCTATATCCAATTTAAATATGGTTAATATAAACAATAGATCTTGCTATTTTATCTTATTTTTTGTATTGAATATAACAAACTTTATATTTTATAAAAAATTTAAATATCAATAAATTTAAAACAAACTTTAAAATATTCTCCTACAACCTTAAAAGTATAGAAAAAAGTTTCTTCTGTTGTTTCCTATTGAACTTCTATTTCTTGCCATCTGCCATTAAAATTTTCAATAAACTACGAAAGTTTTCTTTTCCTTTGGAAATTATTTATCTGCGTCCGACTAATATTAAACTTTATTACATCCTTTGGGGAAAAAATATTTTCGATTAAAAAAAAATGTGATATAATCCACTACTTTGATTACCTTGGAGTTAAGATCTGCACTAATAAATAACAGGGAACCCAAATTTCTTTTAATTCATTAGTTGATTGATTCCATATTTTGAAGTTCAATTTTTAAATTGTTTTAACTTACAAATATGTTTGATATTCTAACTTGAATTTTTTACAGGGTAATTATAACATTGATAATATAAAACAAAAATGTAGTTGCTTATAATTAAAGATAGTTATTTGAAATTTATTTGATTTCAACTATGGGTTTTGTTAACTATCCTACTATGGAAATTTTTCGGTGTAGAAAAACAAAAAATATAGCAAGTTTTTGTTCTGTGTGATTGTGAAAAATTCAGAATCGATGTAGATTTCAAAATTTGGTTAGTCAATTTATTTCAATTTGAGTAAACAATTTTTTTAAAGAGACTTAAAAACACTTTTATTTTGTACTTTACCGATAATTTTTGCAAGAATTTTTTTGTAGATGGAAAGTTTGGTATTTTGTTAATATATTTGTAAAAAATAATTTCTAAAAAAAATTAGTGGAAAGGATAAAATAATGCCCTTTTTATGTCTTCTCTCCACATTCATTTTGACATTCCTTGAATATTTCCACAGGCTCTAGCTTACGCCGAAATTCGTAAAGAATGGCAAACCGCATGCTTCACTCAAAAAAGTTTGTCGGTAGAATCTACTGAAAATGACAGTTAAAACAAAGGTATATACAGTTAAAAAGACAACAAAGGTATTTACCACAGAACATACATAAAATCGTAAGTTAACTACATGTGTTATTTTTCCCATTATGGAGGTCAAATGCTTCTTCCTGTTACATTTTTGTTGTTTGACATTATTTAGAATGAAACCGCACGAAAATGCTATCTTTTTGTTACTGTTTTCTTATGTATTTTGTAAACGTCAAAGTTATACGGTTTGCTGTCACTAATACATGTGCATGATCAATGCAACCGTGTTATTCTACGATCCAGTATACTGTAGTATTTACCTTCAAAATAACTAACAATGTCGTAAAATTAGAAGACAAATTTTTATTACAAAAATTTTGAAACAACTGACAAAATTGGTAAAAACTACTGTTTTTTAAAGTTGATTTTTCTATATTATAAAACTGTATTTTGATAAAAACTATTTTTTTCTTTCGATAAAAAATATGTTATTACTTCAGCCTACTTGAAATTTGAAGTAAAAATTCCCAATGGTTCTCCATTTAGTACATTTTTATGATTAGTGATACAATACAAATTTCAGATTTTTTTTTGCAAATTCAGAATATGTATATTAATAATAACTAGGGCAACATAAAAATAGCTCGAAAAACATGATTTTTAGCTCTAAAAATCAGCTTTAAAAACTTAAAAAATTTACCACAAAAACTAAAAAATTTACCTTAAGATTGTTAAAATTACAAAAAATAACATTCATTTACTTAAAATAACAGATCAACTAAAAAATTTCCCCCATTAAAAAAAATTAATTTAAAATTTTTTTTTAGTTTACTGATTATTTTATCAGGCCTGTATTTACAAACAATTACTAAAGCCAAAAAATTACAAAATTTCTTATATCATATAAACACAAAAAAAAAAGGATTACTGAAAATTGTAAATTTTATTTTTTCTAATCTTCATTTGTTCTTACATAACTCTAAAAAATGTTGTTTGAAATTATTTTAATTTATTTATTAAAAGTGTTTGATGAAATTTTCAAATAAGAAACTTTGTCTATACCATGCACGTTAAATGCGTAAATTTTGGATAAAAGACTTATACCTCTAGCAGCCTTAGCCATACATGGTACGGCATCCCTCACCAGTAGAAAACTTTATTTTTGTCTATACCAATTTCCGTCATTGTATCATCCAATTAACGGGCAACTGTTGAGCTATTTACCTTTTCAAGACGAAAGGTTTTCAGCAAAAAAATCTGAAACATCTTCATATACGCTAAGAATTCCGAGAATTGTATTAATGACGTGCCTATTGGATTCATCTCTAGTTTCGTCTATTGATTGTTTAATATTATTTAGCGTGGAATTATTTTTATTTGTAACATTTTTTGTTCTTAATAAGAACTCCTCAGATGGAACATGAAAGGAAGATTTGTTTTCTAAAAACATGTTAATTTTGTCATTCCTGGCAATGGAATATAAGCTGCCACAAAAGACTCGCAGAATTCCAATCCATTTTTCGGAGGCTGATTGAGGTTCCTGCAAAAAATTTGGCATAAGTTCTGATTTCTCCGTCTTTCCTTTAATTCCAAGAGCTTCTTCGAACCAAATGTTTCTGATCATTAAATTGCTTGTCGAAATTTACTGGGGGGTTACCGCGTAACTCGATTCGAAAAAAAATTTTCGAATTCGTAAATTTTGTACCTTTCGTAAAAAGAAAAGTTTTAGCAAAAATCTTACTTTTTGAATTTTTATGTGTAGTGCACAAGTTTTGGGATAAAAATAAATTAAAAAGTAAAATTTTTATACAGAATTATATGTTTAACTGTTTTTAACATTATTTGCAAGATTTACGAATTCGAAATTTTTTTTCGAATCGAGTTATGCGGTTACCCCCCTGATTTGGAACATACATTGCAAACGAATGTCCTACCATCCATAAATAGATCAGGATTATTCTTTACAGTCCTTTTTAATTTTTGGCCAGGGTTGGCAGGCAACACCGCTAAAATACCGTTATTGATTCAAAATCCTTTAAACTGACTACCGTTACCCCTAAAATAGCGTTACTAAAATAACCGAAATATCGTTATCCTTAAAATACCGTTACCCAAATAACTGAAAAACCGATACCATAATAATGTATTTTTTTTGTACATATAACAATGCTCACGATAAAGTTAATACACTAAAAAATCGGCAACATTTAAAAATTTAGCTGTTTTTATTTTTTTTAGCACTTAAATCTAAAAATTTGACTTATTATTGTTAACCAAATTTGCTAAAATAAGCCGCCTTGGAAAAAAAATACAAAAATTAGCAATTAGGATCTAAAGGCACATCTACACGGGATAGAAAACTCGCTAGACTTTATGCAAATGCAGCACTGCATAAGTCTACGAAATGTAATCTCTAAGCCATTGACAATTGCTGTCAAAAATAATTTCTTTAATTAGTAACAATTTTTAAGATGTTTTGCAACATTATTCAAGATTTCAGTTTATTAAATGCACCTTTCGGTATTTGGAGAAGAAATTATTCTCTAAAATTCAACAATTTAATAAAAACAAATACTTGACAACTGGAGATGATATTTTTACGATAAAAATTAGTGCCAACTATATTAGAGATGACAAATTTAGCGCAAACTCTACGAGATTTCTATCCCGTGTAGATGTGCCTTAATAGCTCTAAGAAATATGTCTCATATTGGTAACTTTTTAACGAATCCAACTAGGGTTGCCAGATACCAAAAGTCAAATATCTGGACAATGGAAAAAAATCACCTGGATTTTAAAAAAATATCTGGACAATGCACTTATAGTTCAAAAAAGTATAATTTTATTAAAAAAAAATTTTTTTTTCCAAAATAAAAAAGAAAAAAACAAGGAAATGTAACAATTAAAATTCAGTCTTACGTCATATTACACATAATATTAATATTATATTAATTTAAATCACATAAAAAAGTATAACTATTTTTTTTTTGGCACATATATTTTATATTTTTATTTACAGAATTTACTAACTTATTTGCTTTAGTTATAAGCAAAAATGTTTGAAATTGTTTGCAACTTTCTTCAAAATTTATTCTTAGTAAAATTTCAGCCTTTATTAGGTCGAAGGACATTCTATTCCTTTCTTGTGAGTATAGATTATTTAAAATACTAAAAGTTCTTTCACAAAAAGCATTGCTAATTGGTATGGAAAAAACAAACGAGATGAATTTATATAGATTTTGTACGAGGGGTACTATTGCTATTTGTTTTGTTTACAGTGAGTTAAGAAATTCAATTTGGCCAAAAAATGGAAATTTCAAGAAAAGGTTTTGGTTGAATTATTTTTCACAACTTTCGACGTGGATTATCTCAACAAGCAGCATCAAAAACGACAGTATATCGCTGGTATAGTCAATTCAATCGTGGTCGTAGTTCGGACGCCGACGAATTCCGTGAAGGTCGTCCAAAATGGGTTGTGCCAGAAAACATCGATGCAGCGCGTGAACTGATAATGCAAGATCGTCATGTGACATATCGTGAGATAGAGGCATCCTTGCACATAAGTTCCACTTTAATACATTCGATTTTGCATGAACACTTAGTTGTAAAAAAAAATTTGCTCTCGTTGGATACCCCATAATTTATCAATCGCCCAAAAAAAGGCTCGCGTCGATTTGTGTAAGGGAATGATTAAAAAGTTCGACCGTGGTGCTTCAAAAGACGTGTATAAAATCGTGACAGGTGACGAATCATGGATATATGCGTATGAGTCGGAAACAAAACAGCAATCGACCGTCTGGGTATTCCAAGACGAGCGAAATCCAACAAAAGTTGTTCGTGGAAAAAGCACAGCGAAGCAAATGGTCGCCTAATTCTTCGGCCGAATGGGTCATGTGACCACTGTTCCGCTTGAGCAATGTCGGACCGTCAATTCTGAGTGGTACACGACCATTTGTTTGCCGGAAGTCTTCGGAGAAATTCGTAAAACTAACCCCCAAAGACGAATGATTCTCCATCATGACAATGCGAGCTTTCACACATCTCAAACAGGTGAATTTTTGAGCAGTCAAAACATCGAATTGATGACTCATCCTACGTACAATCCTGACTTGGCATCCAATGACTTCTTCTTGTTCCCGAATATCGAAAGGTAAACTGCGTGGTCAACGATTTTAGCGTTCAAAAACCATGTTTTGGAGGTGTCTCAAGAGGAATGGAAAAACTGCTATGACAAATGGTTTGAACGAATGCAAAAGTATATTGATCATCAAGGGGAATATTTTGAAAAACAATAAAGCCATTTTTATTTGAAAATGTTTATTATTTGCTATTCCCGAAATATAAATAGTACCCCTCGTACGTTATTTTTATCGCATTTTTTAAGAAAAAATGGACCAGATCTTATCAATTGGAATATCTTTCGGCAAATTATCAGAGGTCTCTCGCAGGCAGCAGGAGTCAGTGTACAACATGTCGTTGTCAATTAAATTTGATATTTCTAAAACTTTTGGAAGCTCTGATAAGTTATCCCATGATAAAAGAGATTGTTTAAAATTTTAAACTGAAATTTTGTTGTAAAGTGATTCGTCTCCGAAGTCATATCGTTGCTCCAAGTAAGTAACAGCATTTCTTAAAAACTGATTTTAATTTGAAAGTTTTTGTTTCGTGGTAGGAAATTTTTTTTTAAATAGTTGTAATTTTGCTTCTATAAAGCTCATCTTTTAACCGATTTTTAAGGCAATTCAAAAGATTACTCATTATACTCTGCAGTTCTATAATAGTACAGGAAATACTGCTGAATATTAATTTAATTAATAAAAAAATATAATTAATAAAATAATTATTTTTTCAAAATTAAAGGAATTCTTTTTTAACTGGACAAATTGTATTTTAGCTGGTAAATGGACAAGTCCCAAAATAACTGGACAATCCAGGCTGTCTGGCAACCCTACGTAAACTTGAACTGTTTTTTAAATGATTTATGATTTAAAATAATAACGGTGGATCTCATACTGCAGGTTTAAACTTAGGTTAATAGTTAACCCAAAAATTTGTTGTTGTTTTGTGTACATTTTTTTGACATTTTATTTTCTTTTTAGTTAAGTTAAAGTTAAACCTACAGTATGAGACCCACCGTAAGTTAATACAATTTTAAAATATGCGATTTGTACATAGAGAGAAATTTGCTGGACGAGTTTTAATGAAATTCGTCAGTAAACTAGTGTTGTTTTCTTCACAAATTAAATTAAAAATTTCTTAAATTTGATGAAAAAGCTTCATATATTTTATGAATCTAGTTTTAATAAAACTTTTTCATTAAGAATATTATATTATTATTATATTATTATATATTATTAAGAATATATTATTAAGAAACTTTTGATAAAAAAATGAAATTTTCACAACATAATTTTCCATTAATTCAATGAAAGGTTTCAATGGACGAGTTCCAGTGAATCTTCATTGGTTTTATGCAAAAATTCCTTAATATCATGCAGATAATTCTCTCAGTGTAGGGACGATTAAATCATGCGTGGCTTCAGCAATTAATATAAGCCAAAAATTCATACGCCACCGTGCCCAAGTCAATGTGTTTGTTGTTTTTTGTCTACGGTGGCGTATGATTTTTTCCCCTTATATTAATTGCTGAAGCAGCGCATGATTAAAGCAATTATACGAAAATGATGGATATTTAACAAATAGCTGGATTTAAAAAAGTAATTTTAAATATTTCAGATTTTATAAATTTCGATTTTCCAC
The DNA here is from genome assembly GCA_949987735.1 of Leucophora obtusa. Taxonomy (NCBI): domain Eukaryota; kingdom Metazoa; phylum Arthropoda; class Insecta; order Diptera; family Anthomyiidae; genus Leucophora; species Leucophora obtusa. The sequence goes on along the minus strand of OX465299.1, from coordinate 31,734,032 downwards.
AGTGTTTCAATATCACAACTACACTGAAGAAAAACCCGTTTGGGAGCAAAAGCACCTCTGAATAGCTTAAATCATTCACAATAGAGCTATTTAGAGCTTTTCTTTGATATATCCTTGAAATTTTTTCTTTTTCATGTTGATGTGACCAATAATATATTTAAAATATTTCAAGTTTATGAGGATTTGAGCATTAGAGGGTTAACTTCATTACAGTGTACATTAGGGTCGGCCGATTTGTAAGGACAAAAATTTGTCATATATTGTGCCATCGATTTTTCGATAGCTATTGGCATGAGGAAAAAAAGTTCCACTACGACATATCAAAAAATCATTTTCTACAAAAACTCTTCTAAAAACCCAAAAAAAAAAATTTTTTTTATTAAAATTATTATTACCTTGGATAGGATATATTTAAAAAAATTGAAATCGGCGAATTTTTTTTAACATACCTACTAAAAAAACCTTAAAAATTTACGCGTAAAAATATCAATTTTTCTATAAAAACTCGTCCAAAAGCTACATTTTTTTGGAAAAACTGCTATTGCCATCGTTTTTAGCGTACAATTTCACCTTGGAAAGGTAATATTTAAAAAAAATTAAATCAGCCGATTTTTTTATTACCTACTAAAAAACCTTAAAAATAAAAGTTGAGAAAAAGTCAAAAAATTTAAATTTGGGCGCCTCGAAAATGATTTTTTTGATACATATGTCGTGGTAAAACTTTTTTTTCCTCATGCCAAAAGCTATCGAAAAATCGATGACACAATATCGATTGCTAAATCGACCCACCCTAGTGTACATGGTTTATATTTCATTCTTTTTTTAATGTATTCATCTCCATATTTATTCACCTACATACATACAATTGTGTGACTTGCGTGTGTCGCTCTAAAAAATACCTTTAATCTAATCAGAGTCGAATTTAGAAGCTCCCTAAGCAAGGATGTTATGTGTTGGGCTGATGTTATAGTACCAATAGGAGGAGATGGTACATTCCTATTGGCTGCCGGTCGAGCTAGTCCTTTGTTTGCACAATCTCAACATAAAACCCCCATAGTGGGCTTTAATTCAGATCCAAAACGTTCAGAGGGCAGACTTATGTTACCTAAACATTATTCCGAAAATCCTGCGGATGCAGTTGCAAAAATTAAAAGTGTTAGTTTTTAAATTGTTTTTCGATATGGAATTATGTTTATACTGCATTTAGACTGAGGAAAAACTACCTAGTTTTTGTTTGTTTTTTATGCATGCGTTTTGACAAGTAAAAACTATCAACGGCCAAAAACTAGGTAGTTTTGGCTCAGTCTAAATGCAGTATTAGAAATATTTTTCTTTTAGGGTGATTTTAAGTGGATGAATCGTTCTCGAATACGTACCACACTGCTGGGCAGCAATGGTAAAATTCCTGAGTCCACCGATTTATATCGTCACACTGTTACGAAAATGGAACAAGAAAAGACTGATCCTGAATACTTGAGCAAAGAAATGTCACGTAAATATAAAGCAAAAATGCAAAGAGTTTTACCTTATTTAGCTTTGAATGAAGTATTTATTGGTGAGACATTATCGGCTCGTGTTTCACATTTACAATTGGTTATAGATCATCAGGATGTGGTAAATAAAACTAAATGTTCTGGTTTGTGTGTTAGCACTGGAACGGGGTCAACATCATGGCATACGAGGTAAGAGGAAATTAATATTTTTAAACAGGAAAACTAATGGTTCCTCAAACTGGAATTTAAATTAATAGATCAAAATATATGTGGTCCTTTAAACTTGATACTCGTATTAGATGTCTCCATCATTTGTCTCCATCAATCGTCTCTCCTTAAAATCTTCAGTCAATGTTGTATATCAAACTATGCAACAATATATTCACTTTCATTTAGAATTTGGTATATTTTTTTCAAATAATTAAAATTAGCAATTATTTCTTTCAGCATAAATCGCATAACCAAACATCATGTAAAGGATCTATTTCATATTTTACCAGAATCGGCGAAACAAGCGCTACGAGGACTAAGCGCTGAAGAGTTAGCACAAACCTATAATCAAAATTTACTTTTCGCCCCCGGTGAATTTTGACAAATTTTCTAAATCATCATCCGTTTTATTTACAATTTTTCTATAATTTCAGATGATTCACAAATTTGTTATTCGATAAGAGAACAAATCTGTGTAGGTGTTTGGCCTTCACCCAAAGAATTTGAATCAAAAAGTTTTGTTAAAAATTTATTTGTAAAATCTCGTTGCATCGATGCAAGTAAGTACAATGCGGAAAATTTATATTATAACAATTACATATGTATATAATTTAAATATTCATAAAAACGTACAACTTGTATTGTCAATTTACCTTGAAAAGCCAACATAAATATGCCCACTATAAACACCGTAGCAAATTGATGAAATGCAACTTCCAATTGAAACATAGTCCAAACAATTTCAAAAATATTTTCTGCCACCGCTGTAATTGTATAAAAATTCCATAATATACAAGGCATAAGATAAATGCTATATTTCCGATTGGGTTCCATTAAACAAGCTACAGCCAACGTATTCATTATAATGGTCAAAATGCGAAAACAAAAAGCAAATTTTGATAATACCAAAGGTTCAATTAATTCATACCCAAAACGATTAGCCAATTCTGTATCTAATAAACGTATTATTTTAATGTATAGCGTAAATAATAAAAAATATATTGTATTTACCTTTAAGTCTATAATTCCAACCAACATCTTGGTTGGCGATTAACAAAACTATAACGTAATTATAGAACAATAGCTTTAAAGTACTAATTTGAAATTCAATGGTTAAACTTGGATGCTGCTGAAATATTTATTTTTATAACTTTATGTTAAGGAAATATTAAAGACTTACCGTTAATATTTCTTTACATTTATTTAGTGGAGTTTTCCAGTTTATCTTTAAAGACATCTTTATTGTCTTTATGAAAAATTTTAAATAAAAAATAAACAAGTTTTGTTGACATTTCATTAAAAGTTATTAAGCTTTTTCGTTTACGATGGGTCTCATACTGTTGGGTTAACTTCAACTTAACTATGAAACGAAATAAAATATCAAAAAATCGTATATAAAACAACAACAAATTTTTGGGTTAAATATTAGTTAACTCTTAAACCTTCAGAGTTGGGTACGATGAGTTTCGATTGAAAATCGATGGAACTTTTCAAAAGTTGACTTAAAACTTTCGACCCCAATGTTGCCTACAAGCAACTTCGTGGTTATGTGCCTATAATTCCCGTTATATTTATTATTTGTTTTCTAACAAATTTTTTTACTCAGTAGCATTGCAGTTTTGCAATACCTGTGGATAATTTCATATAGCAGTCTTTAATAGTGTTTATTTGCGAGCTATTTTTCATATTAGCTGTATTTTGTCTCATGCCTATCAACGTTAAGTATTTAAAGTAAATATACGTTAAACCGATTGTAGTAAAAAAAAATTTAAACAGGTAATGTTTATAATTGTTCCGTTATAATCGAACGTACGTCAGCAAGAGTTTTTAGGAAGTAACGCGAATAAGCTACGTTAGATGTGGAAATGTATAAACGTTGAGTTTTGTTTAAATTAGTCTCAAAAATTGTGTAATGAATAAAATTCAAAAAATCAAAAATTTTTATGTAGAGTTTAGTAATAAAAAAAATATAAAATTAAAATTTTTAAAAAATCTTAACCCGTTTGGGACCGGCAGCATATTAATTTTTGAATTTTAATTTCAAATATCTCCGCTAGGGGGTGCTGCAAAGCCATAAAAGTAATAAAAAAATGTTTCTTTGGCATAGATCTACATTTACAAGAAGTTTGGTCGGAAAATTCCCAGCCATTTAAAGTTGGGGTCGAAAGGGTTAAGCTAAATATATGTAGGTACGTACCTCAGTGTGTTTGTATTGGATCGCTGTTTTCCTTAGGCCTAGTTTTTTGGATGCGAATTAAACTTAGTTTAATGGACTGTTTAGTTAATCTCAAAACAAAATTAAACCATGTTTAACTCTGCGTGATGTTTTTCAGTTCTAGTTCTAGCCACATTGATTGTGTACACTCGACCAAAAAAGTCTGTAATGGCTACTGAAAATTTTGTTGTTATTACGTCAAATTTTGCTTTTTTTTTGCCCTGCGGTATTTTTAGCTAATTTTAGCAAAACATGTCTTCTTATCTACAGTACAACAAAATTAGTAGCCGCTACTAAATTTTAGTAAAGTAGTTTGTTAACTGCAATTTAAAATCAATCTGCTAAAATTAGCAAAAAAGTATACTAAAAAATAAACAAACTCTAAAATCTAAAAAAAAAAAATTAAAATAAAATTAAAAAAAAATACTACTTTAGTAGGTTTGAGGTTAAGAAGAAGAATAAACATTTTCTTCAAAGTTATAAACACATTAAATTTGCAAATCAGACTAGATCCAGTTTCTACTACTATACTATTTTTTTCTTTCGATTGTAAAAAAAAAAATAAAAATTGCAAAGTTATTACCTTTTTATGTATTGGGCATACAATTAAATTTTCTGAGTTTTATTTCCAAACTAAGAATAGGTTTCATCAAAGGAATTAAATATGCTAAAAATCCCAAACGTATTTAACAAATGGTGAAAAATAATCCGCTGCAGGCATGTCCCTATCCGGATTTCATTCTTGCCTAAGGAAATCGTCAGGGGACGACGTTTTTAGAATTTCTGGAAATATTTGTTAAGTTAAATTACAAACTCAATGAGAATTTTTTGTTCTCGTCTAGGAGCGTTATTAAACATTTAAAATATCAAAGAAAAAACAAAAACAACAACAGAAAATTTTCCACAATTTGCTTTGTCATCTTCCAATGTACTATTCTGTTGTTTTGACAGATCTAGCAATGTAGTGACATCCATTCATGTAGAAACAACAATAGAGAACAATGTTTTCTAAAGTGTCAGTAACATTTAAATTTGCACAAGCACTTGCACAAGGTTTGTTCCACGTAATTCTGGGTAAAGTCTGGTAAAATGAGAGTAAACAAATAAATATCTCAAAAAATGGTAAAATTGCTCACAATACCTGGAACGCACAAAACCACATTTCAAGCCCAAAAATTAAGGTCAAAATTATTCATATAAACAAACGCTATTTTTAAGAATAAAATATCGAAGGGAATAAAGAAAAAATGTTAGAACGTGGTATTTGTTAACGATATTAATTATTGTTTACAAGTTTTGTTAATATTTTAATTATTTTTACAAATTTAAAACAGCTGATTTATAAACAACTAGTGATTTGACAGTTTTACCATTTCAGGGGTACGGCATCACCAAAAAAAATAAGTTATAAAAACATCGTTATCACTAGATGGCACTTTGTTCAAAAAATTGACAATTTTCTTTTTTGATTTAAATTTAAATAATAAACAACAAAGCAAAAAAAAACAAACGAATATCTCAAATTATAATATTTAAATATATTCCGCGCTTGTTTTTCTTTATTTTGAGCAGTTTTCAGCAGTTTTTGAATTTTAAAATATAGGCTCAGCTGATACTACACCGATAATAAATTTTTGCTCAGGTAATACTTAATTTCGGCGCCCTCTACCGGTGAGTAGTGTAAGTGTTGATTTCCAATCTCTATAATTAATAGTCTCTGATTTTACCCGCAAAAAAAGTACGGGTAACTTCTGGTAAAAAGAGAAACAAATTATTCTCTCATCAACGCTCTCATTTACCCAATTTTTAACAATAGAAACGCTTTTTGGTAAAATTGGGTTCCCGCGGGTACCCGCGGTAACGTACGTGGAACAGAGCTAATATATCAACAATAACAAATATAAACTAAAAATATGTTGGTGTAAACATGAGGCATTTAGACCGACTTTTATTTTCTTTTTACATTTTGTAAATTCGTGTTATTGTTTTGAATAGAGTTTGTATTTCGATTTTAACCGTAACCGCGCGATGTTTTGCGGTTACGACTAAATATAATGCTTTTAAAACCTGGCTAAGGATTCTATAAAAAACATAAATTTCTAATATTTTAAAGATGTTGGTTATAAAATTTTTGAAATATATGGTACAAAATTGCTGGCTTTTACCAAATTTGTTACAATATTTTGAAATTTTTATGCAATATCCCAGTGTAGAAAATCATTACCAGATATGTGGTTATGTAACTACATACTTAGCAATGGTAACTAGTTACTTTTGTTATTACATTTCTTATTACCTTTATATGGCGATGTCGCGAAAAATAATGAGTTATGGTTACACACCAGCATACGAAAAATAAAAAATAAATATCGTTACCTATGTACTTACCAGTACTGACAAAAATAATGAGTCTAAAAATTGATTTTCAAAAAATAAATTATATACAAAAAATATTTTTTATTGTATTTTTTTAAATAAAATTTACTGGTGCGGGAATCGAACCTGGGTCAACAGATTGCCAGTCAATAACTTACCATCTGAGCTACATATATCGACATGTAATAATTAACAGATAAAAACATAATTGACATGCTGCACACAAGTAAGCTTACTCGCCAACATACAAAAAATCAAAAAATATGTGGTTACATATATCCTTACCAGTGTTTAAAAAATATTGAGTTTAAAAATAGATTTCAAAAAATGAAAAAAAAATCTAGAAAATTATTTTCTATTTGAAATTATGATAAAAATAAGTCATTATCAGTAACTCATTATATGTTTTAAAATAATGCAGAAGGTAAGTGGGTGTCATTACTGGTAGTCCAAAACCATTACCGTTTCTACACTGGGATGTTAGATATTAAACTTCGAAAAGTGGACGATAAAACTATGCGACAGTCAAAATCGGGATGGGATGAAACCAACGGGAAATGTTATATCGGTCAAAAACAAGTTATACGTGTCCCGGCGTTTCGCTGGGTCAACCCTAGGAACTTATTATTTCTATGCACAAAAAAACATTTTTTAAAAAAAGGGCAGAAAAAAGGCAACACTTTTTTCAGAAAAGAAAACGCCATAAGAATGTTGTTTTTAGTAATTTCACATCAAAAAAATTTTGTTAGTGAGCATATTTAAAGTTTTAACACATTTTTCGTATGAAATTAGTATGATTTCGAAGTTCAATTTCGTAACGTTTTACTTTTGCTTCTTCAGGTTTTTTTGCGTTTTCGTAAATTCTAAAATGTTTAAAAAAATCTGTTTTTTGTTAATTTTGTTTTCCAACTGTTAGATTTTGATATAAGTTCCCATTTATAGTTAAAAAAAGAAGATCGACGATCAGAATTTAAAATTTTACTTTTTCAGAAAAAATTACGTTTTGATAATCAATAAGAAAATTATTGAATTTACCACCAAAAAGCTTTTAAAATGAAAATTTTTTAATGTGAATATCAATTCCACATTGGTTTTTGAAAGTGGAGTGAAAACGATTTTTTTTTCGTTTTACGTTTTCGGGAGATTTTAACATTTTAAGTACCACTATAAGGGCTGTAGCATACTCGATACTTACCAAAACATTTTACTTTAAATACAAAATTATCCGTAGCAACCCAGCCAGAAATTGATGATGGTACAAAAAACTAAGTACTCTCAAAGCATTGTTTATACCAAAAATAAAACGTTTTGAGAACGTTTGGAAAATACCATCTTTAAAATGCTTTGATAACGCTTTTTAACAAATTTTACAACTGTTGATTAAAAGAAAGATTGTATGTGTTTTAGTACTAAAAATTATTTTGATTACTTATGTAATGTTTTGTTGCAATTATTTATATAAAAGAGAAATAGCAATTGATTCGTTATAAAATGTTGTAAGAATGCATTTAGCTTCCAACATATGTATATCTATTTCAGTGTTGTTTTCATCTAAATTTGTTACATTATATAATCCGATCTCCTTTGATTAGATCGGGTAGTCAAAAAAATTTTTAGTTTCCTTGAAAATGTTGCCTTTCAAATGCATATCACTGTATTTGTGTTTCGTATGTTTTGTACTAAAAATTTCTTTCACAATCATAATGTTCCCATTGTGTAATAAACATACATATATTATCAGGATGCATAGATGTAATACGAAATCCATAAATGTTTACGAAAGAAAAAACTCTAGATTCAGAAGTGTGTAAAGGTTTCCCCCAGAGAATAGTTGAGAGGATATAGTAATGGAATATTATTTGGGGAATTGGTATTAAAAACATGCAATTTCCTTTGTATATGGGAAATGGGATTTGTTGGCGATTTTACAATAGATTTAACAAAACCTAAGCTATTTTCAAAAGCAAATGCTGAAAATTGTGATATAGGCGCCCCCATATTATTTACGTTATTTGAAATATGTATTAGATTATGAATATTCATTGTCACCGAGCTTGAGCCATAAAAATGTGGCATAAGTTCCACAAATTTTCTTAAAATCTTTAATAAAAATTAGATTACCTAATTAAGTTTGAGACTAAAAAAAATATTTATACATTCATTAGTTAAAAACTTGGCTTCAAAAAGAAGTTCTTCCAGAAATTTTCTAGCCGAATGCAGTTTTGAATTTCCATAATAGAGACCAATCAAAAATGGCTTGGTAATGTATGCTGTTGAAAACCCCTTTCCCATTATGGACCAAAAGTTCTTTTTCGATTTTTCAAACACATCCATTCAATCTACATGATATAATTTTAATTTTCTTTTGAAAATTTCCCAAAGTATAGTCTAAACCTAGCATCACTTTAGAATCGACGCTCAAAGTAGAAGTTCCTAATAAAGTTTTAGAACATTTCGGAAGAGATGCATGTATAACCTTCAAATCTCAGTACCATTAATGTTTCGTCTATAGAGGTTTGTGTAAGAGTTTTGATTTTCCTTACAACCCAATTTTTTAGTTTTTGCTCAATATGACCACATGTAAATGTGCTTAAATCACTTATAGACTCCTCAGGAATAAATTCATCCGAACTTGTTTCTCCAGGTGTGCTTAAACTGGAACTACCAACGTCCTCATCATCTGAATCTAAATTTTCCTCTACTACTTCTTCATGAAACACTTCAGTTTTAACTATTTCATTAGGTGTGTTTGGGTACTTTTCCAGTAAAGTCCAGTAAAAATTACTCAGTAACAAATTTACAGAGAGTAAGGCAAAATTTACTCTCAAAAAGAAAAATATCTAAAAATGTACGCAAACAGAAAATTGTAAGAATTAGTAAAATACTGCTGCCAACTTCTTCCGTAAAAATATCGCTAAATCAAACTAAAAAATCACTAGAAAATATCTAAATTATAAAAAAAATTAAATAGCGATAAATCCCTAAATTGCACGAACTTTTTAGGTTCTGTTGAAAAATTTCACAAAAATAGCTATATTTTTCAAACTTCTTAAAACTTTCTTAAAAAATTATTGATACATCGCCAAATTTTTCTAACTTTTTTGTTTTCCATAAAAATTTGTACGAATTTGTACAAATTTTCGGGTACGCAAACACACTTATTGTCGTCAGAACCTTACACTAAAAAAAAAATTGAACACATCTACATTTCTCTTAATATCCTATAATTTTTTAACTTAATCATTTAAAACTAATTTAAGTTCTAATAAAATATTAAAAAAAAATGTTTTTTAAGTACTAAGAAATTACATTATTTTTTGTATTTAGAGTACTGGAAAATTGCTCTAATTTTCGTTTTTAAAATCCTCGGAAGACACTCCACTTTTGTATTAATACACTTTAAAATCACTTTATTTTTAGTTTTTCTAATGTTTTGAAAACGTTCTATAAACAAAAATTATAACGCTTTAAAATCAATTTATTTTTTGCTTTTGCAACGTTTCTAAAATACTCTAAATACAAACATGAGACCGTAAATCATGGTTATCATTTTAGTGTTCTGAGAACACTATAAAACCCAAAAATATGTTGCTTTGATAACGGTTCAACCACCATACAAAGTGCTTTCAGAACGTTTTTATGTTTGTCAATTTCTGGCTGGGAACCTAAACTTTAAATTCAGAAGGAGAAAAATTGTTTTGGATCATTTTAGAAAAAAATTGCGAAATCAAATCAATTCCGAAAAAAACCTGTGACTTGCCTGATAGAATTAGTTTTGTCTAAATTTTATTCTGGTGGCACCTATTTGAAAAATATCCAATAGATTCCCCTTTGATTTTATAATTTGAAATTGTTGGTTAACCCTTAAATGCATAGTGTAGCCATAATTGGCGTACCTACACAATTTTTCTGGGGTGTTCGGCTGATTATTTGCCCATTCTCAAACTCGTAATCTAAAAAAACACATTCAACATTATGCTTACAATTTTTTCATACAAAAAACTTTTAAAAATGACTCCCTTCTGATAAAATTTTTATAATTTTCGAAATTCAATAATCCCAGTAGCTTATCCTATCAAAACCGCTTTGTTTTTATAAAAAAAACTCTATTTTTCTGAAGAAACCCTCGTACAAGGAACGTATTCCAAGCTATACTCTCAGATTAGTATGAAATTTGGATATTTAATAGAAAAACGAAATACAATATCAGCTTATCCTATCAAAATCGCTTTGTTTTTATAAAAAAACTATTTTTCAGAAGAAAACCTCATACAAGGAACGTATTCCTAGCTATACTCTCAGATTAGTATGAAATTTGGATATTTAATAGAAAAAAGAAATACAATATCAACCTGTCTCATTTTTTCGTCCACCTCGGACGAATCCATTCTATTTTGACTACTTAAATTACCGAGGTGGTCAAAAACCGTGAGATGTTCATCTTAGAATTTTTTTCTCTACAACATATTGAAATTTCATCAAAATAGTAGTGTTTAGTTTGAAGTAATTTCCTTGTTAGATATTAACTAATTATTTCTTTAAAAAACTATTAAATCTAAAATATTTATCGTACCAAAAAGATTCTAAATCTGTGATTCTAATAATTTTTTTTAAAGAAATACTCTTAGGGCCAGCTTTATAATCAGAGTTAAGATCGATTTGTTTCTTAAATACTTTTTAAGAAAGAATTTTTTAACCACGATTTAAGCCAAAAATCGATCTAAGTTCTGACTATAAAACTGACCCTTAGATTCCAACAAATTATCTTCTAAGGAGACCAGCGGACATTTTTACAACAAAAAACACAGGATTAATTGATATTTACAAAAAAAAAAATATTGTAATACTTTTTGCCATCAAAATCATAGATACAAGAATTATAGTTAGATTTTTCAAAATTCTGGGGTGGACAAAATGCCTAAGGCCTAAGTCCGCCAATGGTAGCCATTTGGAAACATACCAGTTTTTTAATAAAAAAACCCAATTGATGCACAAAATTGCATTTTTGGGCATTGAGGCTCTTTGTGTACACAGTGTTCTTATAGTTTAGCGCAGATTTTTTAAACAGTTATAGGAAAATTGTGAAAAATCAATTAATTTGAATATTAAAAAATGTTTTTTTTAATATTTAACCCTTTCACTACCGACTTTTTGTTTGTGGATGTATCGTTGTTTTGACTTCATGTTCTTGTTAAGAGTCCTCAATTTATAAAAAAATATGTAATATGTTTGACCCCTGCCCCTCATAACCGCCAAAAATGACGTTCGAAAATCGATTTTTTGAAACTTCTCATCCCCGTTTTACCCCTTAAACATTCGAATAGCCAAAAATCCTTTGTCTGATTTTCTTCTCGTCATAAAACGAAGCTATATGCCTAATTTCAATTAGAAACACCAAAATACCCTTTTCTCGAAAATTATGATATATTCAAAAAATTAGACTTCATTAACAAATATCGCGACTATATTGCCATGTTGAACTGCTTATATATATAATGATTTTTTTTCAAGGGCAAGAGTCTAATAAACTTATTTACAAAAAATATAATGTTTTTTTGTATTATCGAATTTTTTATGTTCTTTTAAATATGTGTACACTGTAGTGTACAAGGGTAGTGAAAGAGTTAAAGTGGTATTCTCGCCATAATAAAAAACACCTTTTTTTAAATAATTTTTTTTTGTATTTTTCTTGAAATCACATGTAAAAAATGGCTAAAAATTAACCCCCTTATTCAAAATGAAAAGTTAGTAGCTTCTTATACATCGCACACAACGAGCTGTTAACTAGAATGTTTTTTAGACCAAGCATCTTGTTAGCATAGAGTTTATTCAAAATAATTTCTTAGCACACCGATTAAGACCAACCCTGTGTTTGAAAATACAAGTCTTTTTTATTATTGTGAATGGATTCTTTTGTTTTTTGGCGTTTGATAACAGATACTTAGAAGGAATTTAGCAACAATACTAGAATGAGTTTAACAACAGTATTATGAATAAAACTCATGTTAACTCTATGCTAAATTTTCATTTTGAATACCGCTGTAAGAGATCATGCAATTAAGGGTTTATTATCTAAAATGATGATTAAAAGTTGTAATTTAAAACTATATTAAAAAGGATTTTTTTTTATAAAAATTATCAATTTTTTTGCAATTAAATTTGTACATTCCTTTCTATCTTTAAATTCTTATTATATTTGCAAAAAATATTAAAATTGTTTTGTTTTTATAAATAAAAACATTTGTTGAACATATTTGGTTCTGTGTTTGATTAAGAAAATTTATTTTAATTAAAGGTGGAAAAAGTTATTAAGAAAAATGTGTGTTACACTTTTTAATTTTTTAATTTCTTGAAATCTTACCTAGACCCAACAAGGGAGCGTTTAACTACAATCTCTTGAAGTTCTATGTTGGTTGCCTAAATACCCGTTGCCTTAAAAATTTTTATTAGTGTTTCCAATTATTCGACGTAGGCGGTTAACCGGTTAATGCATTATTCGAAAAATCACTAAAATTAATTAACCGGTTGTTGTTGTTGTTGTAACGGCTTTAAAATGAGAATTTGTAGGTAATAATTCTCATTTAAAGCCGGAGTGACAATCCTTGCTCGGATAAATTCGAAGATTCGAATACATCCGAATCGTTCCGGCACATAGTCCGATTGCCGTGGGAACCGGGTTATACCGCCCATACTCGGTCGTCAGAGCCTCGTCAGCGTTAACAGGGGACACCATGTCCAAGGTGGACTGTGGGTGAGGTTGGCATTTGGAAATAATTTCCCTTGACCCCCCGGTTATTCGGGTCGGTTAATCGAGATAATTGGCGATTAATCGTTTAATGCAAAATTAATGTATTTCCTTAATTTTTTATCAATAAAAACACAAAGATCTGCCAGTTTTTGTTAAACATAAACGTGACATATAAATTCGATATATTTAAAAAAAGTTTTCATATTCTAAGATTAAAAAGTTATGCCATTGGCAATTGCTGTCAAAAATAACCATACGTCAGTGTGGCAACATTTGCGAAAAGGTGACACGGAGGAAATAAGAAGATAAACAGGAAATCTAAAGTAGAATGTTTGTATATATTTCTTTGATCACTTCTGAAAGTATTCATATAGAGATAATCCGACAATAAAAACAATAATACAATTTAATGGAAAATCACTGATGAAGCCAGTCCATAAAAAAGGCAGAAACTGGATCTAGTCTGATTTGCAAATTTAATGTGTTTATAACTTTTGAAGAAAATGTTTATTCTTCTTCTTAAGCTCAAACCTACTGAATAATTTCTTTAATTAGGAATAATTCTTAAGATGTCTTGTAACATTATTGAACATTTTAGTTTATGAAATTCACCTGTTGGTATTTGGGGAAAAAATATAATACCACAATTTTAAAAAACTAATACTTGGTAACTAGAGAAGATACTTTTACAATAAAAATTAGTGCCAACTATATTAGAGATGACAAATTTAGCGCAAACTCTACGAGATTTCTATCCCGTGTAGATGTGGCTTTAGAAACCAATTTCAAAAATCTGAAAAACTTTAGATACAAAATTTCTTGGAATGTAATTTTTAATCAATACTGTCACAATAAAATTTGATATTGCTTTTAAATAATGTTATATCTAAAGTTCTGAAGATTTTATTAAGATTCTTTCTTGTTGATTTTCTCAGTCTCTTTTTAGTTTTCTAAGAGCCATTAACAATAAAAAATAACCTAAACTTTGAGGGAACTTACGCATTAAATAATATAAAATTTTTCATAAAATTTAATTAAAAATGGCATCAATTTAATGAATTCCAGCGAAACTTCATTGAATGAATGTAAAAATTCATAAAAAGCAATTACAGAATTCTTTCAGTGTGCAGTTACAGATAGAGTTTGCTGTTCGGTTTTATTCGAAACCGAAACCGCGGTTTTTCAAGCCTTAAAACCGAAACCGAAAACCGACAAAAATAAGTCGGTTTTCAATAAATACTTTAACCACCTAAAATAATTAATTGAATTGCATCCCAGTGACAATTAGAATCCGAAAAAACTCGTAACAACCCTATGACCTTATGAAATAATAGCTACATGACGGTGTATTTCTTTACCGATGAAGCCTCTTTCCTAGCGCACGTTTATGATGCAAAAAAAACTCGACAATATGAGCATTATTGGAAAATTTTGAATTTTCTGAGCCACTATGTGTCATTTATGATTAATTTTTGAGGCATTTATGAGAAATAAATATATTTTTTATAAAAATTTTGAATACACCCAAAGTTTGAGCACCCTCAAATTGATCATATTTTAGAGTCTTTTACGAGTCATAATTTCTGAGCTCTCAGAAAAACGTTAACTGGGATATTATTGAATTTCGAAAATGGCTCAGCTCCTATTTTACAAAATTTCTTATTTAATTGTAATGAACATTTTCTCCATTAAATATTACTTTCAAAAAATTTTTTTTATTACGGATAATATGAACTGGGTCTTATAATTTTAGAAAAAAATACACCAAAAAGTAAAGTGGTTTAAGAGATGTTGAGTTTTATATATTCAGTTCAGATTTCCACCGCGTATTTTTCAAAAAGTCATATTTCGTAGTCCGCGAAATTTTTAAAAATTTACCTTTATGTTGTTTTAACCAAATTGCTAAAATTTAAATTTAAACTCTTGAAAATACAGCTTTAGATGCATATAAAAGAATAAAAAAAAAATGAATTTTAACGAGCTTCCGCTCCTTTTTTTCTTCTCCCACAAAGGTTTCGAAACCGCGGTTTCGGTTTTTAAAAATTTTTCGGTTTTTAGCAAACTAGTTACAGATGTCAAATTCCATATAAATTTAAATTTTTTAGCTTCCATTTTGTGCTTTTAGGTTATTTGTTTAAATTTAGTGAAACGGCTTCGGGTTCCATGGTATTCTAGTACAACATGTTGTAGAATTGATGTGGGTTTGAACGGATTATATACACTTTTTTGGAAGAAGTCAGAAAAGTTAGAGGTCTTACAGAATTAATAATTCAATTGTGTGATACAGTTTTAAAACAAATGCAAACCTGTCTTAAAGGCCATGGAAATATAATTTACATTCATTTTAATTTTGAATAGAATTAAAACAGAAATAAAACATTGTCTATTGTATTTCCTAAAGCCTGCTCCAGCCAAACACGTCGTGTGTTTTGAAGAGTTTAAAATTAAGGCTTAAGGACCTCTTTTACTTGCTTTTTAAAGAATTTGATAGTATTTATTTTTCTAAGCTTTTCTTGCAATTTTTTAGTCAGGGCAAAGAAATGATGACGTTTTGGGGAAAAATAAAGGAAAAATTCCATATTAAAAATGTAACCGCTTATTTAAGTTTTAAATTATTTGTTTCGACATTAACCGAAATAGAGGCGATTAATCGAGGAATCGGTTAATCGATTAACCCAATTGGAAAGACTAGTTTTTATACACTTAAATTAAAAAAATAATTGCACACGAAAAAATATATTTTTTCAATATACATATTTTTTTGTTTCAAATACCCGTTGCCTTTTTTCTCAAAATGTTTTTATTAAATATTCCTTTTTGCAGATTTGGTTATTGATGGCAGCATTTCTTATCCTTTTAATGATGGTGCCAAAGTTTTGTTAGAAATCCATCCAGAAGATGCTTTACTAGCTATAAGTTTGGACTGATTCATGAGATTACAAAAAAAACTAACCTAACTATAAGTGTCTTATAATAAATTACATATTCTACCCGCCAAAAAGACGTAAGCGATTAAAATATAATTTTACAAAAACTTTGTTTTTTTTTTAATTTCGGTCTTATTTGTTTAATTTTCAAAGCATTAAATTTTTTAGCTGTTAATTCTAACTTTGATTGTTTAAAATGGGGAGTCAAAAGTACCACATTTTTGTTTAATGCATTTTTTTATTGTTTGGTTCAAAGAAAAACTGTGTACATACTGAATATTAATATTTCAGTTAAGTGTATTTATTGTAGAAAAAATACGAAAAATGTAAAACTATAATTTTTCCTAGGAAATGTCGCTTACATCGCATTCATACTGAACTCAAAACTAATATTTTTAGTTTTCTCTCGCGTTTTCGATTTAATATTTTTATGGAATTTGTTAATCGACAACTAAATAAATTTGAAAGCTTCTAGTTTTAGGTTCAGTTTGAATGAGTTATTACGCCTTTTTTCTTTTTGCTGAAATTTATAACTGTACTTCCTAGAGTTATAAAATTAGAGGCATCGAGAACTATAGATTTTCAATAAAAAGCGAAAATCGTGTCGCTTACGCCTCTTTTTGGCAGATATGGCTCGATATATACTTTTACTTTATTATTATTTTATTTTTTTAATTTTTTGTAATAGATATAAGTTTATATAAGATTAAAAAAATTACAATAAAACCTCTAATAGAAAACACTGAAATTATATACATTAAGACTTATTTGTTGCCTTCTTACCTATTAACAATTTTGTAGCCTTCTTATTAGGCAAGGCAGTTTGAAAACGCTTATCTATTTTCTTTTTCCTGGCAGATTTCGTTTGTTGATTTCCTGTTGAAGTTGAAGGTTGGGAATCTGGTTTCTTTGATTTATTTTTCTTTACAAATCTTTGAGTATCGACTGCTTTAAATCGTTCATCTTGTATAAGTGCTGATGGTTCTTTATTTTGTAATTCATTGAAACGCTCTTTGCGTTGACGTTTTATATCGCGTAGTTTATCCTTTTGTTTTTTACGAAAACTGAAAATTAAATAAATATATTAATGCATATTTTGTAGGGATTTTCGAATTGTCTGTGTTGAAATAACACTACCCAGCAGCCTAAAAAACCTATTGCAACACATATTTTCCAATAAACGTTGGTGTGCTCAATCTAAATTTAGCGAGAAAAACGAATTTTCAATGGACAGTTTTTGATAAATCGCATTTTTTATTCTTTTTTACTTAATTTTTTAGATATGCACCGAAAAATATTACGTTTATTTAAAGATAATAAATCTACACAAATTAACATTTCGTTTGAGTACAATGACGGTGTCGGTTCAAGGACTGGTGATGCAAGGAAATTGGAAAGTACCGTTTTTTTGTTTAATCCTTATAAATTTTTTATTTGCTAATCAAATTAGTCATTTTAAACAAACAAGACACTTTAGTAGCCAAATTTTGTATAAAATTTAAAATTACATGCAATGGATCCGGAAATACAGTTGTGGCCAAGCATTTAAGTCAATTCAAGTTTTTTTATAATTCTATTGTTGTTGCCTTTATTTTTAAAGATCAAAATAGTGGCTAAATTCGCCACGAAAGGCAAGCAGATGGTTCAGAAAATTGTACAGAATTTTAACGTAATATTTGTTTTTTCATTTTGTCACTTGTTTTAAGTGGGTGTGGCTTTTAACGAAAAATTAGCGATATAAACCTCTTATCAAATTACATAGTAAAATTTAGGCTGTACTGATCGGTTCTGTACAAACTATATATTTTTGGAAATCCTATAAAATTTCCTTAATTTTTGCATTATCTTTATCTACAAATAGTCACCAGACTTAAAATTGCAGCACTTTAAACATGACCAAATTTTTCTTTGTTTTTAGCGATTCCAAAAGAAAGTTAACAACACTGAAATTTTAACAAGAAATTCCTTTTACAAAACGTAAAAAAAATCTTGACTGATTTGCTATATTGTGGTAAGAAAAGCATAAAAGTATTCACTTTAAAATTTCAGTGCTGTTAACTTTATTAAAAATCGCTGAAAACAAAGAAAAATTTGGTCACGTTTAAAGTGCTGCACTTTTAAGTCTGATGACTATTTGTAGATAAAAATAATGTAAGACTTAGGGAAATTTTATAGGATTTCCAAAAATATACAGTTTGTATGGAACCGATCAGTACTGCCTAAATTTTACTATGTAATTTGATAAGAGGTTTATATCGCTAATTTTTTGTTAAAAGCCACGCCCACTTAAAACAAGTGACAAAATTAAAAAACAAACATTACGTTAAAATTCTTTACAATTTTCTGAACCATCTCCTTGCCTTCAGTGGCGAATTTAGCCACTAATTTGATCTTTAAAAATAAAGGCAACAACAATAAAATTATAAAAAAACTTGAATTGACTTAAATGCTTGGCCACAACTGTATATTGGTGTATAGCTGAAAAATGCGGGGTTTTTGAGAAATTTTTGGGCGTTTATTGTGAAACATTGGTACAATATAAATTTATTCAAAGTACACTTAAGTCTCTTTTTATGCGGATTTGAAGTTATGCGGTTTAAAAATCGACTAGCGTTGGGTTTTTTAAAACTTTTATAATAAATAAAAAGTTATTTAATTTCAAATAAAATAAAAAATTGTCTTATTTTTTAACGCTGTTATTCAAAAAAAAAAAAACTTTTTAATTAGAAATTTATTAATTCAGTTCCAGGCCAATTTCCTTATTATGAATTAATATAATAAGTACTTTTTTCAAAAACTGCTATTTTTCTTCATCGGGATATTCTCCTAACAAATACTTCACAGAGTTTTTGCTTTCAAGAACCTCTACACTTTCAGGAATTGGCCTCGAACTGAATTAATAAATTTCTAATTAATCAATAAAAAGGTCGAAAAAAAACAATTTGTATTTTTTGAATAAAAATTAAAAACCAACATTTTGACAACACTCTCACAGTATGGAGAAATGTTTTTGCCTCTTCTTGTATTGACAAAGAAGTGGTACGAAATACAAAAACAGAAAACTTTCATAATATTTCTATTGTTGGTTATGTCTTTGCAGAGACTTCGAAAACATATTTTATTGTTTGCTCCATTCTCATTTCGTTGATGGAGTAGACGTATAAAATGAAATTTTGATGTTTCAATTTGCATTGCACTATTGCCACCACTTTCTAAGGAAAACTGAAGGGGACCTGGAAAATCCCCGAAACGATCGTCTTTTCATTCCTGAAAGTGTAGAGGTTTTTGAAAGCAAAAACTCTGTGAAGCATTTGTTAGGAGAATATCCTGATGAAGAAAAATAGCCGTTTTTGAAAAAAGTACTTATTATGTTAATTCATAATAAGGAAATTGGCCTCGAACTGAATTAATAAATTTCTAATTAATCAATAAAAAGGTCGAAAAAAACAATTTTTATTTTTTGAATAAAAATTAAAAACCAACATTTTGAAAACTATTTAATTTAGCTTTAAAACATGAATTTAGCTTGAATTGAATTTAGCTACACCGATAAAATTTCTCAGTTGCTCAGTTAATGAATTCCTCAGTTAAATTCGAAAATTTTAAATTAACTGAAAAATCGTTATCGGCTATTATTTAAGTTAAAAAAACGTTTCCTCTGATACCCTGTAAATACAAATACATAAATTGAAATTGTCAAATATTAAAAAAAAAAAAAAATAAATAGAGCGCAAACAAAATAAGAAAACAAATTTTAATCTAATTATATTTTTCTGGATTTCGGTCATTGAAATACCAATTGTGTCTTTTAATTTTAATTCTTAAAGGAAAATCCATGGAATTTTTCACAAAAGAAAATATTAAGGTAAGCTTTAATGGTTTAATAATGTTTAAAAATGTTTTAAATTTACTCATATTTTTAAAGTGTGAAGGCAGAAATACAGAGCGAAGAGTGGAACCTAGAAGAACAATATGCGAATTACCATGGTGAATAATAAAGAAATGCGTTGTAAAATTAAGCTGAAATCCAATTAAGAAAGCCCTCTCATGTTGCTAATGGATTTTAATTAAAATGTTAATAAAATATTTAAAATATTTATGTTAAGTTCGTATAATTTATTAAATAGCAATACAATCAAATTAATTTTCTTAGTTATTGATTATTATATACAGAAAGTATTTAATTTTAACTAAAAAATCGTTCGCCGTAACTGACTTAATAGGTATATTTTTTGACAAATTTTTCAACTAATAATTCGGTTATAGACAATTATTTTGTTAACTGAGCCTCAGTAAGGGGTATTTCACCTGAGACTCAGTTAAAAATGTAGTAACCAGCAACTGAGAAATTTTAACGGTGTAGAATGCTTTAGCATTCATTATCTCTATTAAACCTTTATTAAACGAGTAAAAAGGTTAAAGTCGGGCATGCCGACTATACAATACCCTACACCAGTCTGGGTAAAAGCCAACTAATGTTTGGATCCGAAATTCGAATGGGTTAAAATGGGGCTCGTGTCAAAATTTTCTATAATGTGAGTCAGGGCACCAAATTTTATTAAAATATCTTAATATTTGCGACCTGCAGTTTGCAACCAAGCCAATTTTGGGGGACCCTTATATGGGCACTAGTTCTAAACATGGACCGATGTTCACTAAAATCAATAGGCTTCGTACTTGGGCCAACATAGGTCTATGTACCAAATTTCATCAAAATATCTTAATATTTGCGACCTGCAGCGTATAAACAGTATAATTTTGGTAGGACCCTTATATGGGCACTAGGTCTAAACATGGACCGATGTTCACCAAAATCAATAGACTGCGTTATTGGGCCAATATAGGTCTGTGTACCAAATTTCATCAAAATATCTTAATATTTACGACCTGCAGCGTATAAACAGTATAATTTTGGTAGGACCCTTATATGGGCACTAGTTCTAAACAGGGACCAATGTTCACCAAAATCAATAGGCTTCGTACTTGGGCCAACATAGTTCTATGTACCAAATTTCATCAAAATAGCTTAATATTTGCGACCTGCAGCGTATAAACAGTAGGGTGGACCTTGTGTCGATATTTTGGTAGATGAGGGCTCTATTCCGTGCCTTTTTGAAAAAAAATGACAATGCCGAAAAAAAAAATTAAAAAAAAAAAAAATAGGGGTTGCGCACGAGCCGAGAAAAAGGTCCACTTTGCCAAAATTAGGGGGGAAATTGCCATAGGTCATCAGGGGTCACCCGTAGGGGGGAAGAATGTATGGCCGACCCCCATTAACTTTTTACCGCCAACATTTTCCCCCAAGCCACCCACCCCCTAGCTCCTCCCCTTAGGGGGGTCACCATACAAAAATGGAGGTTGCTCAGTATTTTCGAAAAACACCATAGGTCATCAGGGGTCACCCCTAGGGGGGCAAAATATATGACCGACCCCCATTAACTTTTCATCCCCAACATCTTTTCCGAACAAACTTACCCTCTATCTCCACTCCTTGAGGGACTCCCCATACAAAAATACTGAAAATCTATGTATTTACAGTTGCACAATATCGAGATTTTTTTGATTTTTTTTGATTTTTTTACAGAAATTCCACCAATATTCCACCAAAGTTAAGATGACAACACAACTTAGATCGCGCGACGATATTTTTTTGATTGGTTATCCAAGCATGAATATTACGGGGAACAAATTACCGTCGAAGAAGCAAGTGCTAAGAATGCATTTCTTCAACATTCGCAAACGAAACATGTCGAAGAAAAATAGTGCGGTTATAGTCGCGGACGCAGTGATGATTTTTTGGCGCCAAGCAGCTATTCCGACGAAAGCCAGAGGAGATGTTACAAGAAAAATAGCTGCGCTGCACGATGAGTGGGATGCTTTAAGAAAGTCATCTCACAGAAAGACTGAGTCCACTAGAGAAAAAGAGAATAAGTTTTCTGATAGCTTGGATAATCTTTTCGACATCGCACACGCCAACGCCCTTGAGAAAATGACAAATACCGAAGACATTGAGTTTCTGCTAAAGCAAAGAGAAGATGGCCGGCCAGGAACTATGGGAGGTGTGGACGCTACTGATACTCGAACGAGGAAAAGAAAAGCTGAGCGCGAAGAACAAGAAGAGTTGCGACGCAAACGTGCAACGGAATCTAGTAGAGATCAGTTCGCTAAAGGCGGTAAGTTATTTCGCGCTTTGTGTGTTCGTCCAATGTTTATATTCAAATGAAATTCTTTCAATTGCAGTGGTTAAATTCTCAAGCAGTGATTCAAGCGATGATAATGGGAGACAGGACGAAAACTTCCCGGCAGAAGCTGGCCCATCAAATGTTGGTGACATAAGAGGTTACAAACAATGTTTTACTGAACGAGTCCTATCAGCTTTGGACAAGTGCAAAGTGACTGACCGAGACGCGGTCGGCATTATGATAGCGGCGGCAGAAGCATTTGGACGCGATCCTCAACAATACACAATAAACCGTACGTCGCTTCGGAGATGTCGGCGTTCAAATCGAGAGAACATGCTGAGTTATGTGAAAGACAATCCAGAAGTAAGATCGCATAGATTTATTTGCTCTCATTCAGAATTCTTATTCTTCAACGCGTTTCATTTATCTCCAGCTTGTCGCAGCTAAATCCTTCGTAGTCCATTGGGATGGCAAAATGCTTTTGGATTTTGTGGGTACAAAGAAGGTGGACCGTCTACCGGTAATTGTCTCGTACGGAGAAAAAGAACAACTTCTTGGAGTTCCCAAAGTAGAAGATGGGAAAGGAAAAGGCCGGAGAATAGCACATGCCGTTTATCAACTGTTGGCATCTTGGCATATGACACATCGAATACAAGGACTTTCTTTCGACACGACATCAACGAACAGTGGCCCATTCTCCGGAGCCGCAGTTGCTCTTGAGCGGCTGTTGGAGAGAGAAATCTTATATTTACCTTGCAGACACCACGTATACGAACTGGTGCTAAGGGAAGTTTTTGAGACAAAAATGGGAAAGACCAGTGCACCAGGCGTTCCTTGCTTTGACCGTTTCAAACAGGAATGGGACGCTGTAAAGGTTAAACCATTCCATTCTGGCTTGATAGACGATCAAGTCGTCAGAAAAATTCCTGTGGCAATGCAAGTCGGCATAAAGGAGTTTTGCTTAGATCAATTGAAGGAGAAACACCCTCGCGATGACTACAAAGAAATGCTACAATTAATTCTTTTGTTTCTGGGTGAAAAACTTGAGAATTACCATTTCCGAGCTCCAGGACCCGTTTCCCATGCTCGATGGATGGCAAAAGCCATTTACAGCCTCAAGATGTTTTTGTTTCGGAGAACTTTTCACTTATCTGTATGTGAATTGAATGGTATTCGACACGTTTGTATTTTTGTGGTGCGACTTTACGTCAAGGCATGGTTTGGTTCTTCTCGAGCAGCTGAGGCGCCGAATCAAGATTGGAAGTTTTTGAAGGACATCGTCGAGTACAAGTCCGTTGACCAGGATTTATCTCGGGTAATGATAAAGAAATTTATCGGTCACCTATGGTATCTCGCCGATGAGCACATAGCCCTTGCCTTTTTCGATGACAAGGTTTCAAATGAGTTGAAGGCCAAAATGGCCCAAGCATTGCTAGAAAAGGAGAATGACGAAGGTGAAGAAGATGAAGAAGACGAAGAAGACGAAGAAGGTGAAGAAGATGAAGAAGACGACCCGGTTCCCCCAGCTCCTCGCGTCGTAATCAAAAGCACCAGCGTTAAAAAAATCGAGGTGAAATTCAAAGATGTGAATGAGGAATTCTTGGCTAAAGACTTGAGCAACTTCGTCTCTCATAATACCAAAAATTTATTTGTACGATTTGGAATATCGCAAGATTTCATTCTAGCAAATCCAGCAACCTGGAAATCTCGCGCAGACTATCAAGAAGGTCGTAGAATTGTAAATAACTTGCGCGTTGTGAACGACACTGCCGAAAGAGGAGTAAAAATGATACAAGATTATAATAGAATACTGTGTCAAGGCGAAGAAGAGGAACAGTATTTACTACATGTTATCGATTCTTACCGCAAGAAATACCCATCAGCGAACAAAAATATGTTAATTTGACTATATTATATTAAAAGTGCTTAGTAGTACTACTCAATTACAGCTTCTTTTATTTTTGTATGGGGAGTCCCTCAAGGAGTGGAGATAGAGGGTAAGTTTGTTCGGAAAAGATGTTGGGGATGAAAAGTTAATGGGGGTCGGTCATATATTTTGCCCCCCTAGGGGTGACCCCTGATGACCTATGGTGTTTTTCGAAAATACTGAGCAACCTCCATTTTTGTATGGTGACCCCCCTAAGGGGAGGAGCTAGGGGGTGGGTGGCTTGGGGGAAAATGTTGGCGGTAAAAAGTTAATGGGGGTCGGCCATACATTCTTCCCCCCTACGGGTGACCCCTGATGACCTATGGCAATTTCCCCCCTAATTTTGGCAAAGTGGACCTTTTTCTCGGCTCGTGCGCAACCCCTAATTTTTTTTTTTTTTAATTTTTTTTTTCGGCATTGTCATTTTTTTTCAAAAAGGCACGGAATAGAGCCCTCATCTACCAAAATATCGCAAAAATTTCATTTCAAGGTCCACCTTAATAAACAGTATAATTTTGGTAGGACCCTTATATGGGCACTAGGTCTAAACATGGACCGATGTTCACCAAAATCAATAGGCTGCGTTATTGGGCTAACATAGGTCTGTGTACCAAATTTCGTCAAAATATCTTAATATTTACGACCTGCAGCGTATAAAAAATATAATTTTGGTAGGACCCTTATATGGGCACTAGGTCTAAACATGGACCGATGTTCACCAAAATCAAACTTGTTCGTCCTTGGGCCAACATAGGTCTGCGTACCAAATTTCATCAAAATATCATAATATTTGCGACCTGTAGAGTGCGGACAATATTGCATGGACAGACAGACAGACGGACGGACGGACAGACGGACATCGTTAAATCGAAATAAAAAAAAATTCTGAACCGATCGGTATACTATAAGGTGGGTCTACGACCAATATTTTTTGGTGTTACAAACATCAGCACAAACTTATAATACCCTGACCACATAGAAATTTGGTACACAGACCTATGTTGGCCCAAGGACGAACAAGTTTGATTTTGGTGAACATCGGTCCATGTTTAGACCTAGTGCCCATATAAGGGTCCTACCAAAATTATACTGTTTATACGCTGCAGGTCGTAAATATTAAGATAGTTTGATGAAGTTTGGTACGCAGACCTATGTTGGCCCAAGGACGACGCCTATTGATTTTGGTTATAATCGGTCCATGTTTAGACCTAGTGCCCATATAAGGGTCCCACCAAAATTATATTGTTTATACGCTGCAGGTCGTAAATATTAAGATATTTTGACGAAATTTTGGTACACAGACCTATGTTAGCCCAATAACGCAGCCTATAGATTTTGGTGAACATCGGTCCATGTTTAGACCTAGTGCCCATATAAGGGTCCTACCAAAATTATACTGTTTATACGCTGCAGGTCGTAAATATTAAGATATTTTGATGAAATTTGGTACACAGACCTATATTGGCCCAATAACGCAGCCTATTGATTTTGGTGAACATCGGTCCATGTTTAGACCTAGTGCCCATATAAGGGTCCTACCAAAATTATACTGTTTATACGCTGCAGGTCGCAAATATTAAGATATTTTGATGAAATTTGGTACATAGACCTATGTTGGCCCAAGGACGAAGCCTATTGATTTTGGTGAACATCGGTCCATGTTTAGAACTAGTGCCCATATAAGGGTCCCCCCAAAATTGGCTTGGTTACAAACTGCGGGTCGCAAATATTAAGATATTTTAATGAAATTTGGTGCGCTGACTCACATTATAGAAAATTTTGACACAAGCCCCAATTTAACCCATTCGAATTTCGGATCCAAACAATACACCAGACTGGTGTAGGGTATTGTATAGTCGGCATGCCCGACTTTAACCTTTTTACTCGTTTTTATTTTATTTTCATGCAAATTTGGAAAATTTTCGAAAAAAGAGTTTAGTCTTGGGATTTTTTACAGTTTTTTTGTTTCGGTTGGATATAAAATGTTGTATTCCATCTATTCTTAGGTGGATGACTCTTAAACAATTCATTTAATCATTGTAAATTCACGTTTTTTAGTTTTTTACAGTGGTTTTCTTTTTCCAAACTTTATCAAACAGATATTTTAGGCTATACCCTGCCTTAAGCGTTTAATAATTTTTTCTTTATTAATCATTTCTGAATATTCTTTTTGCCAAATTAGCTTAAAAATCTGTAATTAGGCTATTTTAAAAGTTTTTGAATAACACAGTAAAGGTTTTCTTTCTTAAAAGAAATAGATAAAACCAAGAAAAAAAGACAGAAATTTCGTTAGAAACAAAAATGGTAATTTAAGATCGCATAGAAAATTGTGAAAGATATGCCTCTATTGGAAATATTCTCATTAATACACAAGTGTGGACCCATACATGCATCTACATATGTCCACACTTGTGTATTAATGAGATTTATGTATCCACCCTACGGGAAATTTTAACAAACTGTCACCGAACTGGCCCCTTTATATAAAATAGACTGGTCACTTTTACATGGCGTTGTCATAGGAGGTGCCAATTGACCCCTTGTGACATGTCACAAGACAAATCCTAGAACAGGTTACTGAACTCTCATAAAAAACAAAGTTCACGGACCTGTCCTGGGATTTGTCTTGTGACATGTCACAAGGGGTCAATTTCCCCCTCCTATGACAATGCCATGTAAAAGTGACCAGTATATTTCATATAAAGGGGCCAGTTCGGTGACAGTTTGTTAAAATTTCCCGTAGGGCATGTATGGAAAAGCATTCATGTTTATGATCATTAGGGTTTGGGGTTCGGGAATTCCCGGGCGGGAATAGCTGAATAGGCATTAAAGGCACATTTCCTGAAATGGTATCCAAATTAGCCGCAGTCAATCCGCACCATAACTAGATCTTCGTTTATTCGAGAAAGTTTTTATAATAAAAACCTTGCATTGCAAAAAAGTTAAACCGATGTAAAGAACATTAAGGTTGTTCATAAGGGGTGTGCTATCTGTTGTATCGTCCTAACAAAAAACAGAGTTGTTAAAATTTTTATTTGTGTTTAACAACGATTTTCTATTCAGTTTTCTATCTTTTAGCACACTCAAACATAGGACACTAAACATACGTAAAAATGTTGTATCGTGCTATTCTCAAATGTTGTATTTTTTCAAATTAATTTTTAACAAATCTGTTTTTTGTTATTATATTAAATTACTACAATCATGTAAAAGATATCATGATAAAAGAAATATCGAGCAATATTTCTAACGATAGGAGATTTACTATAATCTTAGATGAATGGACAAGAATATTAAAAAAGAGATATTTGAACATATGTATAAATGGAAATAATTCATTTTATAACCTGGGGTTGGTTTATATATCAGGAAGATGTAATGCTGATGAAATAAGAAGAATTGTAGAAATAAGACTAGAAGAGTTTTATTTGTCTTTGGAAAATAACATTGTGGACACCATATCTAATGGGCCAAGTGTGATGAAACGGTTTCTTTCCGACAGTCCAGTAGTAGGTGCTTTCTGCTGGAATCATGCAATTCATTTGGCAGTGCTGCGATTAATTTATGTGAAATCAAATTTTTAACATTCTGATATTTTTTACTTTGAATTCTCACTACACAGACTGCTTTTGTACTAAAATAGTGTTTTTTTTTAACAAAAATTACTTATATAGGTGGTTTTCATTAACAATTTTGTTCAAAAATATTTACCGGGATTCCCGGGAATCCCGGGAATAAAATTTGTTCATTCCCGTTTCCCGGGAAATAAAAAAGTCCGGGAAATCCCAAACCCTAATGATCATGCACGAACATACATTAAACCTGTATGAATCCATATATGTAGATTTTTAGCCGGGGTATTATTTTTTATTGATTTTTTTT
This sequence comes from Leucophora obtusa, assembly GCA_949987735.1. NCBI lineage: Eukaryota > Metazoa > Arthropoda > Insecta > Diptera > Anthomyiidae > Leucophora > Leucophora obtusa. The sequence goes on along the minus strand of OX465299.1, from coordinate 31,706,072 downwards.
TTTTTTTTTTGTATGTACTGTATGAATACATGTGTTATTTTGTGTTAAAAGTAAAATAAATGAATAATTTTTTTTTTTTTAATTTTTTATATAGGTAAAGTACATATTTCGCTTAATACAGAGTTATTAGAAATCTTGATTCATAATCGTATTTTAACTATAAATTAATTTTTCGATTTGATACTGGCAACACTATTGTTTATTTTCTCTCTTCTCCCAAATAAGTCGTAAGTGATGTACAAATTTATTAAACGATTGACTCGGTAATCGGAAGTTAAAATGTATTTTCTTAAATTAGAGAACTAATGATGTGCTAAGATAAATTTAAAAGCCTTTAAAAATATTTTTTTTTATTTATAACGCAAATCAATGGAAATGTGTGTAAAAAAGTAATTTTCTAAAACATATTATTCGAAGCATAGAAAAGTAATCGAATTTCGAATAATGTTTTGACAGTCTGTACATCACTATTGTTTTGTTTTTCTTTTTAATTTTATTTTTACATTTTTTTGGAAATTTTTTCGAAAAAGGTCATTGGCTACGAAATTGTTGTAGGTTTTTTCAGTTTGATGGATGCAAGTTGTTGGAAGCCACACATTCTAGGGATGGGAAGGCTTTAATAAATCATTTCATGCCTAAAAATGAAATAATTAACAATTAAATGGTGGCTTCCTCACTCCAAACTTTATAAAAGGTTTAAAGTTAATGAGTACCAACTATAAACCTTTATTATTTTCTTCGTTATTAAGCAAATATGAATACTGTTTTTCACAAATTAGCTTAAAATCCTGCAATAAGACTGTTGTAAAAGTTTATGAATTAGACCATTATTCTATAATTTTTTTTATGCGATTTTAGTTAAATTTTCTCACCTTATTTTAAAGTTATGCGGTTTTTGAAATGTTCGGAACGCATCTCCCATTTTTGTATGGTTTAGAGTGCTTTTTTATGCGGATTTATTTTATGCGGTTTTTTCTGGACTTAAGTGTATATTAGAGCGTACCACCTTACAGGCAAAAAAAAGTGCGCCGTACATCCTCTAATATGAAGTATTTTTGGTAGGCAGTTCCAAAAAAAAATTTTTTTTTTGCGAACGTAGGGGTCTCTATTTTACATTTTTCATTTCTTACAACAACAACGTACCAAAGAAAGGTACCAAAAAGTGGCCCTTAAAAATCCCTATCCGAAAATATAACATTTGTGTATACAGTCGAACCTTGATTATCCGTGCTGAGCCTGGTCCCGAACAACCCGGATAATCGTACGTTGTAGTTGTAAGATGTGTTAATTTTAGGGTACTTTATATGGACACTAACGTAGCTTTTAATAAGCTTCCCAGCAATATATAATACTATACAAATATAACAAACAGAAACATACATATTCGTAAAAATATATTTTAGATCAAAATAATCGAACGTATGCCATCAAAACTTTTTAAGAGGTAACGCGAAGAAGTTGTGTTATATGCAAAAATCTATAAACGTTGAATTTTCAACGTTGATAATTATCCACGTTGCAAGTTAACGTGCATACGAAAAGTAATGGTTAGTTTACGTCTTAAACATTGAGTTTTTTTCGAGTTAACGGATAAAATTAAGTCAAAATCACAGCTGTTGTTTTTCGATATATTTTTATAATTCTTTGTTATAAGCGAGACAAACACGTTTATTTCTATCGGATGAATTTTGCAGACTTCAAAGAAAATTAATGCTCCATCCCACTTACGGTCTGAAAATTTGTCATTTTGTCGAATTCGAAAAATTCAAACTTATAAATTTGAGAACACTAAATTATGGAACGAGGTTAAATATGAGATACATGTTCAGCTTTTATTTTTAAATCTATCATAGAAATAAATTCTTAGAGATTTCTTTAGCAATTTTTCCTAACGTGTAAACGCGCCCTAGATTTTATTCCGAAATTGTTCTCTATTTTAAATATAAACAAGAAATAACTTAAATTAGGTTAAACTTTCGATGTATAGTAGAGAAAAATGTCCAAATCGAAGTACTTAAATGTGTCCTAAATATTATTTATTTATTTAATTCAAGAGGTAATTAGAGTTTGCTGTTCGGTTTTAATCGAAACCGAAACCGCGGTTTTCCATGTTGGAAATATACTTTGTCAAAAGACACTTCCCTAAACCAACATGAATATTTTAGTTTGCTTTGGGAAATATTTAATGTAAATATTTTGTTTTTAAAATAATTTTTTCAGTTTTCGTTTTATGACTTCCCAGCAAACAAAGATGATCATTAATGACTCAGAATTGAGCTCCAAAAACATTAACATTTTTCCACTTTTTCCTATGAAAGTGGTCCGTCCAAAAGAGCCCCCTGTGTAGTCAGAAATGACTCAGAAAAAAGAACGTATAAAATCGAAATTTTCCTCATAAATTTAAATTATTTTGGAATCTTCTGTGAGTCCGAAAAATGAACCCTCATTTTGAGAAAGCTTTTTAGATTGTAGAGACAACTTTTTGGATTGTAGAGACAACTTTTTGGATTGTTTTCTGAGGGTTCATATTTTCTATAAAAAAAGTGTTTTCAAAAAAACAATAATCATTTCTATGAGCTATATAAGAATCTTATTTATGAGCGCTCCGAAATTGCTGGCTGGGTTTACATATTTTGTGTTAAATAAAATTTATATAAAAAAGAACAATTGTGGTCAACAAATTTATTAAGGACTAAAAAGATTTTCCAATATTCCAAGCCTCAAAACCGAAACCGAAAACCGACAAAAATAAGTCGGTTTTTAACAAATACTTTAACCAATTAAAATAATTAATTAAATTGCATATTATTAAATTTTAAATTTCGAAAAGTCTCAGCTCCTATTTTACAAAATTTTGTATTTAATTGTAATGAACATTTTCTTCATTAAAAATTGCTTTAAAAAATTTTTTGTTTTTGTTATTACGGATAACATAAACTGAGGCTTATAATTTTAGAAAAAAAATTGCATCAAAAAGTCAAGTGGTTTAAGAAATATTGAGTTTCACATATTCAGTTCAGATTTTCGCTGCGTATTTTTCAAAAAGCCTTATTTCGTATTCCGCGAAATTTATAAATTTTTAACTTTATATTGTTTCAAACAAATTGCTAAGTTTTAAATTTAAACTCTTTAAAATATAACTTTAGTTGCCAAAAAAAGAAAAAAAATTTATTTATAAGGGGTTTCCGCATTTATTTCTTCTCCCGGAAAGATTTTGAAATGGCATTATTGCCTTTAAATATTCGAATGAGAAATTCAATCGAATTTGAAAAGATATCTTGGACGTATTAAACTATTTAATTTATATGCATATTTAATTATCATATATATAGTTAGAATATTGTTATATTTAATTATTTTAAAACAATTCTATTAATATCACAAGAAAACCGAAAAACAACCGAAACCGCGGTTTTTATAATTTTGAAAAACCGAAACCGCGGTTTCCAAATTTTTCGGCTTTTAGCAAACTCTACAGGTAATACAAAACGTTTTTTATTTAATTTTTTCTATAGAATTTTTTTATGCGGTTTTTCTTTGAGTTTTACACCATTATTTCGAGTTTTTGAAATAATCGGAACGCATTTTGCATTTTTTATATGGATTTTAATGCGGTTTTAATTTATGAAGTTTTTCCCGTAACGCATCTACCGCAAAAAAATATCTGAGTGTACTTTTTTGTATTTTGCTATATTTTTTATTTCACCCTAGAGTTAACAAAGTATACCTTAAAAACATATCACTAATTTGTTTACGTTACTAATTACCAACAAATTAGAAAAAATAAAGTATTTAAAAAAATAAAACTCTGAAATGAGCTTGTTTTTTGAGGATTCATATTTCCCACAAAAAAAAACAATATTTTTTTAAAAAATCTTTTATTTATGAGCGCTTCGAATTGCTGGCTGTGATCAGTGTTGTCAGATAAGGGGATTTCGCCCCAAATTGGAGATTTCAACTTCAGTTTGGGGTCAGATTTTTGTGGGGAGGAATTTGGGGATTTCACAAAACTTTGGGGATTTTACCCTTTAGAAAAACGTGTAAGTCCACACAATGTAATCGATTTCGTGTACTTCACATTGTGCGTACTTACGATATGGGATATTTGTGTATAACAATTGTGTATGGAACTAAAAATATTTGAAATTTTTAAAAAAAATTGTCTAACTTACACGCCACTATACTTGTGTGTACTTACGAAGTATATTGGCTTGTGGGCCATTATCGAACTTATCAACACGCCCGTTGTTGCCTATTGAATGTATATTCTGACATAACAATCAACTACAACCATGTCGACAAGCTACGTAAAGTAGTATTTTACAGTTAACACTGAGACGGGATTTCTCTCGTTTACATAGTCGCAAGTAGTTTCACAACAAGTAATTTACAATTATTATCTTACACAAGTATCTCCGAGTACCTTCAAACCCTACACACAAGCTGGCTTACTTTACCCAGGGTATGGCCGCATTGTAATGGCCCACAAGCCAATATACTTCGTAAGTACACACAAGTATAGTGGCGTGTAAGTTAGACAAAATTTTTGAAAAATTTCAAATATTTTTAGTTTCATACACAATTGTTATACACAAGTATCCCACATCGTAAGTACGCACAATGTGAATTACACGAAATCGATTACATTATGTCTGTTCCCGTACTTTACCGAAGTTACACAAACTAGCCCAAAGGCGTTCCCGTACTCAAAATTGCGTGTACATTGTTGTTGTTTGGGCTGTTTTGGGTTCCCGCGGTAACGTACGGGAACGCACATATTGTGCTGACTTACACGTTTTCCTAAAGGGTAATTACTTTTGGGAATTTTTGTTTTTTGCCTTTTTTCTGTAAATTGTTTATTTTATCTTAAATTAAATAATATATTTTTTCTGATGTACATTATTTTGTTAAACAGGGAGGGTTATTATGTAATTCGATTCGAAAAGAAAACGCCTTCGAACAGAATTTTCACATTGAAAATTCAGTAACAGAAAATAGTTTTTAGTGAAGGAAAATGTTGAAAACGTGTAGACAATGTTTAGTATAAGTTAAAAGTCAAAAAAAAATTGGACTTTCAAGAACGGATATCTTTTTACAAGAGTTTTAAAATTTCCGAATTCGAACAATATTTTTCGAATCCGCTTACGTAATAACCCCCCTGCTTTTTAAAATTGGCAATAATAGAAATTTTAAAGAAATGACAACCATAGTATAACCTGCCCGATTAAAATGACTGATACACTCATAACAAAAAGCCCGTATAATACAATAGTTCAAAATTCTGCTAAAATAACAGGAAATAGTACCTGTATTTGCGCCAGCAGAATTTTCAATGAAGTTGAGAATTATGGTCTGCTAAATTTTGCATACTGCTAAATATACACACAATTTTAGTTAACTTAGGTAAGAAATTTGAGATAATTTCTGCAGAAAAAAAATCTATTATTAGGAGTATAGGTGGCTGATAGGGATTAATACATACGGAGTAACGAATTTTTGTCTATTTTGCTCTATGTCGCTTAGTTTCCCAGATAAGCCATTTTATGATTATATTATATAAAAAATATGAAAATATAATCATTTGAAAATAATGGTGGTTTAAAATATGTAGCTCAAAAATTTTTAAAATCAAGACACACAAATTACTAAAAATTAGCATGAAAAGTTAGTTAAATACGGATGAAAATAATTGTTATGGATTTCCAAAAAATATTAGTTCAATTCTAAATTTTAAGGCAAAATAACAGAAAAATTAGTTCAATTGAATTAGAACGCGTTTAACAGGCTTTTGCACAAACTTTTTTATATTTTTATTAAACAGACTTGTCTACACTAATAAAAAAATCCCCTACAAATAGGTCAAAATTGTGCTGCGCAAATACATGTACTATTTCCTGTTATTTTAACTGAATTTTTACCTATTTGTACGGGCTTTTTAAGACAAAATAACAGAAAAATTAGTTCAATTTAATCAGAACGCTTTTAACAGACTTTTGTACTACCTTTTTTATGAGTGTACATATTCCCTAATCGTGTCTTAACATTGATTTTATGACTCGTGGAGATGTGATGATGATAAACCAAAATGTAATTTCGCACCTCTTGTAATTCTTTTTTTAGAATTTATAAAAAATATAAACGGCAGTCTTTAGGTGGTTACATAAAGTTCCAGGTTACAAAATATACGATAAGTTTTTTTTAAAATCAATTAAAATAATTTACACTTGATTTTACTGAATGTGTTAATTTTAACGTTTTTAGATTAGAATAAGATGCATTTGTGGTTAATTTCATGAATCCCGCCTGGATCTTTTGAGGTGTTTTTGTATTGATTTAAATTTATACTTACATATTTTCCATTTCATCCGGATCTTTGCCTTCTAAAATCCATTGTTTTCTTCTGTAATTTTGTGCTCTTTCGTCAAAATCATTATTATCCATTTGTATTTCTGATTCACGTCTAGATACATTCACCTGCATAAATATACGTTCCACCATTTTTTCTGCAAAAGTTGGGGCAAAATGACAAAAATTAATCAACCTTAATAATAACATATACAAACTTACGATCTATAGGATGTTCCGTTAATTTTGTATTAATAGCCTCCTCAATTTCTCCCAACAATTCCAAGTCTCTTGGAAACCTGAATATAGAAATAGCCATACCTTTACGGCCAGCACGAGCAGTCCGCCCAACACGATGTATATATTCTTTAGGTGTGCGAGGCAAACGATGATTGACGACTAATTGAACACTAGGTATATCGAGACCACGAGCTGCTACATCAGTGGCAATTAAGGTACGTACATGTTTGGACTTAAAACGGTTTAAAGCGGCTACACGTTCCTTTTGACGCATAAAACCATGTAGACAAACGTTATCAATGCCAATGTTATTTAAAGTCATTGACAAAAGTTGACAGTATTTTTTGGTATTTGTAAAAATCATGACATTTGAATTTTCGTCGTCTTCACGATATTTGCGTAAAGCTTCAATTAGAACCATATCACGATCATAATCAGCGCACAGTAAATAACGTTGATCTAAAGTTTCAACGGTGGCTGTTTCAAATTCTTCTGACCATTCCAAGCACTAAAATTAATTTTGAAAAATCTTAAAAATTGTTACTTCAATTATATAAAAAAAATAAAGCCCAAGTACCTACTGACGCTGGGTTTCATACTGATGGTTTATGAGTTAACTCTTAGTTAAGACAATAATTTGTAGTCGTTTTGTATATAAATTTTTGAAATTTTCTTTTGTTTATTGGTTAAGTTAATCCTGCAATACACGACCCAGCATCAGAATTTAACCACTAGTTAAACCAAAAATTTGTTTTGTTTACAATTGTTTGCCACTTTTCTCTTTACAGTGGTCATACTGTAGTTTTAACTTATCTATTAAACAAGTGTCAAAATATTTTATACAAAACAACAAATTTTTATGTTAACTATTAGTTTACTCTAAAACCTTCAGCATGAGACCCACCGTTAATAGTTAAATTTAACACTGCTTTTTGTGACCCAGCGTTATGAGTTAACTATTAGTTAACCAAGAAATCTGTTGTTGTTTTACACATAACTTTTTAACATTTTCTGTTTTTGTAATAGTTAAAGTTAAACCAGCAGTATGAAACCTATGGTAAATGCACAGTTAAAATTTAACCAACAGTTAAATTCAGATTTTACATAAGGAAATCAAACAAATGTGTTAGTCGCAGTAGCAGCTATTGGGAAAACATTGTAAATATGAGGCTTAATGCATTAAAATAATTGAGCTTTTAATGGCGCTATTCAGAAGTTTATAAAAACGTTTTTTTAATTTGCTTACATCCGTTGCTATGGGAAATATGCTAGATTCTTTAATAAAATCTTTCATAGTAGCCGAGAAGAAGAGATTCTGTTTTTCCTTTGGTATACAGCTTTCAATTATCTTTAGACTATCATCAAAATCACCATTTAACATACGATCAGCCTCATCTACAACCAAAAACTTAAGATTGTCAAAAGAAAACGTATCACATCCTGTTAAATGATCAGCCAAACGACCTGGCATAGCGACAACAATATGAGGCCTTTGCATTAACTTTTGGGCTTCAATAATTTGATCAGTGCCACCAGAAACCACACAAACTCTAACACCCATAGGTTGGCCAGCCACCAAAAATTGTTCAGAAATCTAGACATTTCAAGAGTTAAAAATTTTTAAAATGTTATAACACTTCTCTTACCTGATAGGCCAATTCATGTGTCGGTGTCAATACTAAAGCAAAATGACTGGTTGGTTCCTCACTTAATTTTTCTAATATAGGCAACGCAAAAGCAAATGTTTTACCCGAACCCGTTTTAGCAGCACCTATGCAATCTTTACCTTCCAAAATAGCTGGTATACAATTTTCTTGTATGGGAGTTGCTTGCTTTAAACCTCCAGAACAAAGAAAATGGTTTTATATAAATTTATTCCTTTTTATTTGTGTATTTACCTAATTTTTGTAATTGTTTTGCTAGCCAGGGTCTCAAACCCATTTGTACAAAAGGATTTGTCTCCTTTCTTAACATTTTTGTGTAAAATTTATACAAATTTCGATTTTTTTAAATAGAATTCAAACGTAAATAAAAATACAACGTGCAGTAGAGTTGTAAAAGTATTGAGTATTCCGTTACTGAGTACTCAATACTCACTGTTTTTTTGAGTATTCAATACTAAAACGGTACTACTCAATACTTTTAAAGATGCAATTTTCCGTAGAAATGTGTATTTTTCGTATAAAAATACAACTCTAAAAATAGTACTCTAAAAATACAGCTCTGAAAACACAACTCTATTTGTGAAGCAAAGAAATTTGTAACGAATTTTTGGGAAAAATTATTTAATTAATTTATTTAAAATGTTTTAAATTAATTAAAATGTAAATAACAATAGTTATTTAACACGTGTATGTGAATTGTGATAATTTTTCCTAATAAATACGAATTCATAACATTTTTATTTTTAAATTAAAAAAACCGTTAAAAGTATTGAGTAGTATCGAGTACTCAATTGAAAAGTATTGAGTAGTATTGAGTACTCAAAAAATACCGAAATTTCACAACTCTAACGTGCAGTATTTTCTTTTTTTGAGAGGGAGAATCACATAATAGAATAATCACAACTGGGTCGATTGTCAACCGACGACAGCAAAAGTCGTCGCGATTAATTTAAATGAAAGCAAAACAAGAACATGGTTGTATGGTTGGTTGTTTCGCCACAATTCTTCACTAATTCAATTAGTTTTGCATTAATTCTTGTTGTTTTACATTTTTATTTTACTTTTTGCGGTAAATTATTTCTGCTGTCAAAAAAAGAAATTTTTTGTAAACAAAGTACGAATTTTTGTAGTTCTAACCATAGAGTAAGAATAAATAATAGAGCTACACTTACGCTCACGGCCCAACAAAATTTTGTGCAGATTACGAAGGTTCGGTAACGGGCTCCCCAATGAGAGAATTTCAAATCAAATTTGTCTGCAAACTGAGAGGTTTTGTTTGATTTCAAAACAAATTTCCCCTTTTTCAAAGCAAATTTTCCACACCGAAGAATAAGTGATTAATCAGAACTGTGTCGACAACGACAACGAGAGTTGCTTTTTCATATATTTCGTATAGGAAGCAAAATGTCGCCATGTCGTCCGGTGATTTGTCGTCGGAATAGAATTTATTCTATTTTCGTGACGACACACTTAAAATATTTGTCAAATTGTTGCCATATTTTCAACTAATTAAAGATTGCCATTAGAACAGAGTTGTGAGAAATTCGTATTAGAGCTGAAAAAATTCGTACTTTGTTTACAAAAAATTTATTTTTTTGACAGAAGAAATATAATTGAAATTTAAAATATACGGCAAAAAAGCAAAATTAAATACAATAAAATATAAAACAACAAGAATTAGTGAAAGACCAATTCACTTGGTGAAGAATTGTGGTGAAACAAATACAACCATATCCTTGTTTTGCTTTCCTTTTTTTCTCAACGTCAACAAATGTCGACGGTCGATTGTCGCTGAATTTAAATTAATCGTGACGACTTTTTTTTTTTTTTTTAATAATAAATACAGCATTTATTTACTTCAAATTACATAACCAAAGCCCTGGGGCCATATATGATTAATAAAAGCTACTACAAAAAAATAATTTAAATAAAGATAATAAAAAAAAAAATAATAATAAAAATAAATAAAAATAAATAATAATAAAAATAAATAATAAAAAAATAAGTAAAAAATACAGTAAAACTATCATATAAAAAAAATACTGAAAAAATTATCTTGAATAATATAAATAGATATTTAAAAAAAAAAAAAAATACAATCACCAGATTTTCCTAAGTGCAGCGATAATAAAAAAAGAAAAGATCGAGAGAGATAAAAATAGTAGCACAAATAAAAAGCTATAACTCATGAATAGCTACATAATCCTTAAGCTTTCGCCTAAAGACCTGGGTTGAAAAAGCAAAACCTCTCAGGTATAGAGGTAGATCGTTCCATATTCTTGAAAGCCTAATCTGAAATGATCGCTCGTACATAGTAGTATGATGTGTTGGATAAACCAGTTGGGGGTTTCTTTCCGAGTTGGACAAAAGAAAGTTGTCAACTATATAGTCCGGAAACCCATTAACCATTGCTTTGTAAAAAAATATCAATAACCTCATACCTACATAATTAACAAAAGAGCACCCAAGAAATTGGATTACGTACGGAGTCACATGAGAGCGAAGTCTTAGGCCAAAAACATATCTAATAATTCTATTGAAAATCTTGGTAAACCTATTAAATTCACCGCCTGTGGTACCAGAAAATACCTCGACACAATATAATATATGAGGCATCAACAAGGCATGTGCCACACGCATCCTAATTGAGAGAGGCAGATATAAGTCAAGAGAATACAACCTTCTCAACAAGAATGATATTTTCGAAGAAACGTTATTAATATGCGATGAGAAATTTAAATGATTGTCAATTAAAACTCCAAGGCATTTAATCTTATCCACAAATTCAACTCTCATGCCATCGAGAGTAACCATTATATTATCAGTATCGAAACCAAAACCCATTAACTTCGTCTTTCTTGGATTGACAACAAAACCATTGCCAGAAGACCAAGATATAACCTCATGTATGATGAAATTTACACCCTCTTCCAAGACATCTACAAATTGCGAATCGGCATAGCAAAGAAACTGAACATCATCCGCATAAACGTAAGACTGACATGATAGACCATTCCCAAATGTAAGACTTTTGCAGTCGTCGGTCGACAATCGACCCAGTTGTGATTAACATCTAAGCGGCACGTGCGTGCAGTTAGCATCGATAAAAAAATACGTTCACTGAATTAAAAAAACAAATACGTTCACTGAATTAAAAAAAAATACGTTCACTGAATTCAAAACCTGTTTTCTGCCGTTCAGTAGAAGAAAAAAATTATTTACGAATGAAATTTGTAACTAAGCAATTTTACAGCGTCTGCTGGGGGTCAAGGGAAATTATTTCCAAATGCCAACCTCACCCACAGTCCACCTTGGACATGGTGTCCCCTGTTAACGCTGACGAGGCTCTGGCGACCGAGTATGGGCGGTATAACCCGGTTCCCGCGGCAATCGGACTATGTGCCGGAACGTTTCGGATGTATTCCTATTTTCGAATTTATCCGAGCAAGGATTGCCAGTCCGGTTTTAAATGAGAATTATTAACTAAAAATTCTATTTTTAAAGCCGTTACAACAACAACAACAGCGTCTGCTAGTAAAAATAAACAAATTATATATTAACGGTGGGTCTCATACTGCAGGTTTAACTTAACTATAAACAAAAGAAAATGTCAAAAAAAATGTACATAAAACAACAACAAATTTTTGGGTTAACTATTAACTAAAGTTTAAACCTGAAGTATGAGACCCACCGTAGATCATTGTCTTGCATAAATGTCCACTTAACTGGCATATTTTCATAGGCAAATGGCTCCATAACATTCTTAAGAATGCTAAAATGTTGAAACCTGCCCATTTTGTACTCTACTTTTATGATAGGCCCAACAACACGCCAGGAAAAAGCCCCCCATACCATAATATTACCCCCACCATGTTTCAAGGTCTTCTGAGTGTACTTAATGTTTAAAGCCTGGTTTTTTTGGCGGTGTACAAATGTTCTACCATCTGGTCCGACACGATTTACCTTCGTTTCATCACTCCAAAGCACATTTTTCCTAAAGGAATGAGTTGTCCTTTTGGCAAAATCAATACGTTTCTTAATATTTTTTCTTGAAAGAAGAGGCTTTTTTCTACTTATTCGTCCAAATAAGTTTGCTTCATTCAGTCTTCTTCTTACTAAGAACGTTGAATTTTTCCCTGATTTCATTATTTATTTGACGGGAGGACATAAAAGGGTTGAGTTTGCTTTTGCGTACTACAGTCCTGTCCATATAAGTTGTAGTTTTACGACGGATTGGCTTACGTTCTTTATTTTGCCTATGATATTTCTTGTCGGCAGCACATAGACGAATAGCATTGTACACCATATTTCGCGAACACTTTAGTATTTTAGCAATTTCAGTTGGAGATTTCATCTCGTTGTGGAATTGAGATATAAGTCTTCGTTTTTCTGGATTACAATGTTTCCCACGTCCCATATTGGTGCAATTAGAAAAGAATTTATTTATTTCAAACGCAAATTATGAACAGAAAATTATTACTAAGTGCATGCACAGAAAAAAATAAAAAGTGTATTATTATCGAAGTACTTAGGTAAAATACAATTTCAAAAGTATTTTTTGTAAGTTAATAAAAAAATACATATAGATTTAGCAATTTTTAGTTTTTGTCAACTTGCCTTAGTTTTTGGCTCACTCCATTTGTATGCATTTCAAAATATGTTGAATTGCTTAAGTTTTTTCTTTTGTAACTTATCTTAAAAAATATTATATTTTAATTAAAGAATTGTGTAACTTAGCAGAAAACTTTGACAATTATTGCAAGTGTCCTATTTTTATGTCCAAGTCAAATATGAACAAAGTAATTTTGTTGTAAATATTTGCATGTTTTAAATATTGCAAAGTTTTATATATAATCTGAGACTACTTGATTACAGTTTACTATAATAGGAAAGAAATATAATTATTGCTTTATAATTATTAAGAGAAACGCATGAAGATAATTTTGTATAGTGTCCTATTTCTATGTCCATAGCTGTAGATGAATTTGGAAAAATATATATTAATGATTATGCTTGATGCTTGACTATGACGTATTTCATTTATACGTTTTTACAATACTAAGAACTCTACAAGCTATTAAAATATGCGGTTGCTTCTCATTTGAGTTCAGTGAACGTAAGTTTTATTTTAATTCAGTAAACGAATTTTTTTTTCTTAATTCAGTGAACGTATTTTTTTTAATTCACTGAACGTAATTTTTTTTTTTCAATTCACTGAACGAAAATGAACTAATTCAGTGAATTAATTCAGTAAGGAATTAATTCACTTTTTTTCCTTTCGATAAAATTGAACGCGTTCACCAGTGAATTAATTTGATTTAATAAAAAGAACTATTGCAATTGAATTTTAATTCTTTGAATTTATTGTTTGATAAACGCGTTCAGTTGAACGAATTCTTTGAATTACTTAAGAAAAGAATTCATTCAATTTTAGAGAAAATTGAATTCGATTGGTAGTGAATTCATTCAAAAAGGAATTAATTCTTCAAAGCTCTGTATACCACTCGATTGCGTACATATTTATTGCACGCAACATATCTCACAAAAAATGCATTCCCGTACGTTATCGCGAGTACCGAAATTTACCCAAAAGCGTTCCCGTACTTGAAAATTGGGACAAGAACCATAAAATACAAAGATGTACAAAGTGCGTTTCCATGGCTAAAATTGACTTTTTTAATCTAGGAAATATGTATGTACCAACAGTTGTATCCTTTAGGTCCTTTTCAGCTTAAATTAAAATCAAGAACTCCAATTGTTTGTAATTTGCATTCAAAATAATTTGAACATTTTTTAAAATTTATTTTACTTAAAATACAAAAAAACATGTCCACTTGCAAACATTTCTCTTGAAATGTTACTAGGCATCAACAACTTCTAAAAACTATACAATATTTTTGAAATTGGATGCACGTCAGCGTCTGCATTTGGTGTGTCAAGTGTGGGAAATATTTACTTCTTGGCAGTTTGACCAATCTTGGCCTTAGCGGTACCACGGACCTTCTTCATTCTGTTACGACGTTCCTTACGTTGCTTGCGGGTCTGTTTCTTGATTTCCATAAGACCATGACGGACTAATCGGTATTTGGGTTCGAATTTCTTGGCGAAATCCAAAGTGTCATAGATCAAGGCAAAGCCGGTGGAACGACCACCACCGAATGCAGTACGGAAACCGAAGACAAAGCATACATCAGGGGTAACTTTGTACATAGCAGCGAGTTTCTCGCGAACCTCAGTTTTGCTGACTGAGGACAAACCGGGGTGGATGACATCGCATACCATTTGTTTACGGCAAAGCAAACGGTTAGTCATGAATTTGCGGGTGCGGATAGTGGCGGTAGTACCAGACATGATTGATTGCTATAAAAGAAATTTTTACAAAATTAGAAAATTTCGATATTTTAAACAAAATGTAACTGGGTGTTTTTATTAAAAGAATCAAACGAATTCGTTAACAAATTTGTGTGAAAAACACCAATTTAAAAACATTTTCCTTTCAAAATTTTTGCACAAATTTCTTTAGACTTCCATGTAGAACAAATGAGCCTAAAAAAATTTTAAGATAAATCTTTTTAAGTATGTTTTTTCACACAAACGTTTTAACGAATTTGTCAATTCTTTTTAAAAAAACAGGCAGTAAGTGGTAAAAAACATAACCTAACAATGTTGTTTTTGTAGTCAAAAGGAATGTAAGAACAGTCACTTTTGTTAATGTGATCGAGTAGACTCCACGTGTCGCCCCAATTTTTATTAAGTTTACATACAAATTTCTCACATATTCCATTTGAAGGAACATTATTTAGTCTCTTCTTATTTAATTAAAAACAATTATTAATTTTACCTGTTAAAACACTTTAAAAGTATTTAAACACGTCTTTTATGCAGACACAAATTTTTAAGAAAGAAAGATGGCCGTCGCCACAGTTGCAAAAGGGCTGCTTTTAACACAGTTGTAAGTTTTCGTATTTTATAAAATTCACAATATCATCAACAACAGATATGTTCAAATTATAGATATATTCGCCACAGTAGAATACTACGGTTGCGGGTAGGGAGATATACCCATTTTGAAAATTTAAATCTCTATCAATCCCCAAAAAATTCTGAATATCTAAGTTGGTCCCAAATTGATTATTTGATTTAATTTAAACAATTTCATTTTAATTTCATTCCCATACAAATTTGAAATTATTAACGTAATGAGTTAACACTAAACGTTGGCTAATGTCAGATTTGTATGAGAATAATAACGCATTTTTAAAGAATAAAATAAATTACCCTGCTTACAAATTTCAGAGCGCTCTGAAATAATGAATCATAATAGACTTTCAAATTGAAGGATTTAGAGCAATGGTTCCCAAATGGGGGTCCGCGGACCCCCAGGGGTCCGTAGCAGATTTCCAGGTGGTCCGCGAAGAGATCCAACAAAAAACATAAAACAAGTTATTTAAAAAACACAATTTTTTGTTATAATTTTTATATATAAAATTATAATTTTTATAGTTTTTTTCCTTATTCCTGCTTAAAATTGGCCATCATTTAAAATAAGCAGGTGCTTTTATTAATTTTGCCGCATAATTTATAAAGTACCTCTCGCTCAACACTGGTTTGGGGGTCCGT
The DNA here is from genome assembly GCA_949987735.1 of Leucophora obtusa. Classification (NCBI taxonomy): domain Eukaryota; kingdom Metazoa; phylum Arthropoda; class Insecta; order Diptera; family Anthomyiidae; genus Leucophora; species Leucophora obtusa. The sequence goes on along the minus strand of OX465299.1, from coordinate 31,690,203 downwards.
GAGCTAGTAGAAATTAGAGTTGTGAAATTTCGGAATTTTTTGACTCAATACTTTTCAATTGAGTACTCGATACTACTCAATACTTTTAACGGTTTTTTTAATTTCAAAATAAAAATGTTATGAATTCGTATTTATTAGGAAAAATTATCACAATTCACATACACGTGTTAAATAACTATTGTTATTTACATTTTAATTAATTTAAAACATTTTAAATAAATTAATTAAATAATTTTTCCCAAAAATTCGTTACAAATTTCTTTGCTTCACAAATAGAGTTGTATTTTCAGAGCAGTATTTTTAGAGTACTATTTTTAGAGTTGTATTTTTATACGAAAAATACACATTTCTACGGAAAATTGCATCTTTAAAAGTATTGAGTAGTACCGTTTTAGTATTGAGTACTCAAAAAAACAGTCAGTATTGAGTACTCAGTACCGGAATACTCAATACTTTTACAACTCTAGTAGAAATGTCTCAAGGAGTCCGTTAAACAAAACTTAGTGGGAACCGCTGATTTAGATCGTTCTTATTGAGTTCTTGCAAAATAGGGATACCATCTAAAACTCTATGGCAACACTGATAACAGGGCGCAAATAGTACTTTTTATACAAAAATTTTACAAAAGGTACCAGAGTTCGGAGTATTTTGCATGACCTAGTGTCTTCAAATTAGATTTCGGTGCAGATCCCGAGATTTCGATATTCACCACTGTGAAAAAACAGTGAAGATATGCGTATAAACTTTAATTTTTTGGAAAGTGTATTTATTAAGGCATATTTACATGCGGGAGAAAACAACTAGAGATAGAGCAAAAAACACCTCTAAATGTCTCTATTGTGAATGATTTAAGCTATTTAGGGTTGCTTTTTGCTCTATCTCTAGCAGTTTTCTCTCGCGTGTACACGTGCCTTTAAGCGGCGAATACATTAAGGAACATTGAGTAGGGAACAAAAAATGTCAAAAAAAGCGAACACATCAAATATCGAAGTTTTAAATAAAAAATACTTATGTTGAAAATATTTAAAATATTAGATAATATTATTGAAAACTCAAGTTAAACACATAAAAAATGTTCTTTCGTATTTTTGAACAAAATACTTATACAAAAAATATTAAAAATTAGGAGAATTAAGAAATCTAGAAATTTTTGTGTTTTTTGAAACTAGCAAAATGTTTTTCCCCATCAAAACTCAAAGAATTCACTCATTCGATTTTCAATTCTGAATGATTACATAAACCCTATTTGGAATAATCGAATGAATTCTTAATACACCTAATTCAATCATTAAATTCATTTGATTTGATTGTCAATCAATTTGTTCACTCGAAAATATTCTTATGACATTCACAATGTGGAATAGACCCGTAAATACCTTTAAAATAATATTCGCTTTAATACTGCATTTAGACCGAGCGAAAACTACCTAGTTTTTGGCCGTTGGTAGCAACCTGTAAAATTAGCAGAAAAGGGCAAATAGCAAAAAAATAGACTTACAAAAGAAACTTCTGAGATTAGCAGATTTTTTATGCTAAATACTAGTAAGATAAGAACAGCAAAATAAAACTGGTAAATTTACAAAATTTTAGTTATATTTAAGTTACTTCTAGTTCATTGCAAATAACAAATTATACTGTGAAATCTGCAGAAAATATTAATATTAGTAGACTAAAAACAGCAAAAATAAACTGTTATATTCCCAAATTTATTATTTTAAATTTAAATTTAGTTGAATGAAAATAGCAGTCTATCCTGCTAAAATCAACGGAAATGGTTGATAAAAATAGTAAACTGCTAGTTTCAGAAGACTAGATTTTTATTCTTATTAATAAAATTTAAAAAAAGCTTTAAAGATTTTAATTTTTTAGTCTATTAATTATTATTTATTTCTGGTTTTAGCAGGTTAAGTCGTTATTTTCTGTTAACTAAAATTTATACAAATATAACTAAAATTTTGTATATGTATTTAACAGTTTTGTTTTTGCTGTTCTTATCTTACTAATATTTTACAAAAGTAATCTGATTGCATTTCTTTATGCAAGGTAATTTTTAAATAATTTTCAGTAGTTTTAACTAAAAATTTTACGTTTTTCTATTGCTGTATGAGTTAGATATAACAGAACTCTTTATTTTTTATGAGTTTTTATTTATAATGATAAAAAAATTAAATGAAAAAATTTTTTGGTACTATAGAGTAGAGTTGTGAAATTTTGGTATTTTTTGAGTACTCAATACTACTCAATACTTTTCAATTGAGTACTCGATACTACTCAATACTTTTAACGGTTTTTTTAATTTAAAAATAAAAATGTTATGAATTCGTATTTATTAGGAAAAATTATCACAATTCACATACACGTGTTAAATAACTATTGTTATTTACATTTTAATTAATTTAAAACATTTTAAATAAATTAATTAAATAATTTTTCCCAAAAATTCGTTACAAATTTCTTTGCTTCACAAATAGTTTTTTTTCAGAGCTGTATTTTTAGAGTACTATTTTTAGAGTTGTATTTTTATACGAAAAATACACATTTCTACGGAAAATTGCATCTTTAAAAGTATTGAGTAGTACCGTTTTAGTCACAAATTATACCAGATATGAATCAGCTGATTTGGGCAATATGGCCGACAGAAAATTAGCAAAACAAAACGCAAAAATTTAAGAAAAACACAAAAGATAAAGCACAATAATCTAAAAAGAGACAGATATATACAAAAAATGAGCAATACAAAATGTATGGAGATTTTATATTGTTATCTCCCTCTTGACTTGACAACCATGTAAACAAAACCATACGGTTCGAGAATACTTTTTTGAAACCTGTCATTGGTTTCACATCTGGTATTAATCTGTGGTTTTAGTATTGAGTACTCAAAAAAAACAGTCAGTATTGAGTACTCAGTACCGGAATACTCAATACTTTTACAACTCTACTATATAGGTCGAAAAAGTACTAATTTTTAAGCTGGTTGTAGAGTTGTGCAATTTCGGTATTTTTTGAGTACTCAATACTACTCAATACTTTTCAATTGAGTACTCGATACTACTCAATACTTTTAACGGTTTTTTTAATTTAAAAATAAAAATGTTATGAATTCGTATTTATTAGTAAAAATTATCACAATTCACATACACGTGTTAAATAACAATTGTTATTTACATTTTAATTAATTTAAAACATTTTAAATAAATTAATTACATAATTTTTCCCAAAAATTCATTACAAATTTCTTTGCTTCACAAATAGAGTTGTATTTTCAGAGCTGTATTTTTAGAGTACTATTTTTAGAGTTGTATTTTTATACGAAAAATACACATTTCTACCGAAAATTGCATCTTTAAAAGTATTGAGTAGTACCGTTTTAATATTGAGTACTCAAAAAAACAGTCAGTATTGAGTACTCAGTACCGGAATACTCAATACTTTTACATCTCTAGCTGGTTGGTACTATTTTAAAAATCCCATTTATCATCCCTGTGGTGAACTGAACCGTTCAAATGAACTAGTTCGTTCATGAACGACACAACTCTAAACTGAACCGTTCAAATGAACTAGTTCGTTCATGAACGACACAACTCTAGTGATTTGTCTACGAGTGGACGTATTATTTTTTAAGGAGATTTTAAATTTAGTATTTAATTTTAAAATATAAATTACAATATAGATCAACGCTAGTATAAAATAAGAATCGGAAACAAACCCAAGAAAAAACTATAAAAAGTAAGTAAGAATATAAAAGTTAAGAAAATGAATCAAAGAAGTTTCTCTGGTGTAAATTACAAAAATTCTTTGTTATGTAAGTTGCTGTGGGAGGCAGTTAAGGTAAAAACATACATATCCTGCATTTACACAGATGTAAAAGATAAAATATTTCAAAAAGTCTAAAACAAATACCCCTAATTAGATTTTTCCAGAAAAAATAAATGTCGTAGGTAAAACTCTTGCTGGTTGCTTTGGGGAAGTTAGCAACAAAAACACGTTTTACATTTATGAACTCTTTAGTAGTGTCCGACCGAACTCACATTTTTAAGGCCGAGCCGAAGCCAAACTTCGGCCAAAATTACAAAGTTAACATTTTAATACATATTAAACAAAACTTCGTTAGAAAAATTTGTTAAATACAGATAGAAACAAAAATATTAAAATTTTATGCAATTGTTTTAAATTGCAATTGAAAAAATTGGTTAAATACAGATAGAAACAAAAATATTAAAATTTTATGCAATTGTTTTAAATCCAAATATGTGACAGCGCATAGAGAAAGGGACCTAAGGGTAAAAAAAATCAATTTTCTTTTTTTGATGACAACATCTGAGCATCGAATGAGACCGATCCCATGCCCTCCTGAGAAAGGGACCTTAGGTCCCTTTCTATTTTGCGCGTCACATATGTTGAACCATTTTTTAAACTTTAAAAAATTGCAACAACGCATAAAAAAAAAAAAGATAAATTTATGCATTTTCGTATTTTAGTACTTTAAAGAATGAATTTAGCAACAATATTAGATTGAGTTTAACAACAGTATTACGAATAAAACTCATGTTAACTCTATGCATAATTTTCATTTTGAATACCGCTGTTGATATTATGGTTGATATACAGCTGTTGACAACTAATTAGAAACGCCTTTTATTTTTAAAATAATGATTAAGTTTTTATATAAAACAAAATTAATATTCATTTATTTCATAATATTTTAATCAAATATATTCAATTGTTTACAAATATACAAAAAGATCTTAAAAAATTATTCAGTCTTAAAAATATTTTTTCTAATTAGAAACGATTTTATATTATTAGAAAAAAAACTAATATTAATTTATTTTTCTTACTTTTTATCAATATTTTGTTGCAAATCCCTTTTGCTTTATCACAGCCTCACATCGGTTGCGCATTGACGTTATTAGACGTCGACATCGCTCTACTGGCATCGCTTCCCATGCTTTCTTAACATCCTCAAAAAGAGTCGCCATATTTGTTATATTTTTCAGACTAACTGCTGTTTTAGGTCCCCCCATAGATGTTCTATGGGGTTCAAGTCCGGACTAGATGATTGCCATTCCAAAACGTTGATGAAATTATCGTCAAAGAGTTTTTTGCCAGCCTCGCCGTATGCTTTGGATCATTATCCTGCTGAAATTGCCATGTAATAGGCAAATTCTCCTCAGACCACGGGAGCATGACAGTATTTGGTATATCAACGTATTTCTCCTTATTTAAGATTCCATAAATTTTATAAATTGGGCCAACGCCATTCCAGGAGAAACATCCCCATACCATAATTGACCCTCCACCATGCTTCACTACCCCTGAAACGAAGCGAGGATTAAATTCTTGGTTAATGGGTCATCTAACGTATCTCCGACCATCTTGACCAAGGCGATTAATCTTTGTTTCATCGCCCCAAATCACATATTTCCATTGATTTGCTGTCCAATTTCAATGGGACTTTGCAAAATCCACACGACGTTTTCTTTGAATCCTACTCAGAAGTGACTTCTTTCGTGCTGCTCTTCCATGTAGCTCGGCTTGCACCAAACGACGTGCAATAGTCCGCTTGGATATCGTGACATTTAAATTTTCTTGAATATCACGTTGGATGTCAGTAGATGACTTTTTTGGGCCGGATTTGGAGATTCGCGTTATCATTCGGTCGGTATGTGCTGATGTGTTTCTGGGTCTCTTCTTTCGCGGAACGTTGGCTACGGTCTCATATTTGTTGATAAGCTGTAAAACATTAAAAACCATTTCTTTGGAACACTATAGCTGCTGTGCTATTTCTCTATAAGACTTTCCAGACTTCTAAAGTTCAAAAATTTGGGCTCCGTTCTTCAGAAGTGCAGATTTTGCCTTTTCCCATGATAAATCTTAAAAATTACAATTTCTTATTTGCTATAAAATATTAATTTGGAAACAAATAACCGTAAAATAATTTTTTTTTATCAAAATAGCTCTTAGCCAAGAAGACTTTAATAAACAATTACGCGTTTCTAATTAGTTGTCGCACTTTCTTAGAATTTTACTAAACAATACACCCAAACGATTTCTTAGTTGAATGCGACGAATATTTCAACTATCTTATAGGTGAAATACCCCTAACTAATATGTAGTTGAATTGAATTAGTTGGTGTCAACTAAGTTTTTTTAATATCAGCAAATTAACTAGAAATATTGTTACATGGAACGGTATGCTAGTTAAAAGTAATGGAAAAATTAAGAATTAGTGAATACCAACTACTATTACCAATTGAAAAAGTTTAATAGAAACCATTATTTTGATTTTTTATCTTATTTTTTAATAAATACAACACAAACATTACATTTTTTGATACTGTTATTAACAATTAAAATAGAGTTTGCTGTTCGGCTTTATTCGAAACCGAAACCGCGGTTTTTCAAGCCTCAAAACCGAAACCGAAAACCGACAAAAATAAGTCGGTTTTTCTTAAATACTTTAACCAATTAAAATAATTTAATAAATTCCATGCAGTGTACAATTAAAATTAGAAAGGTTTATAAAAGAGCCCTAACACCTTCTGATGCAGCCTCCGAATAATGAGAATTATTGGAAAATTTATAATTTTCTGAGCCATTATGAGTCATTTATTATTCATTTTTCAATAGTGGAAAAATTTTTAATCCACTCATAAATACGAGTGTAAAATGTTTCATTTATAAATCCAAAATTTGAGCAATCTGAAAAAATTCTTATTGAACTCATTAATACGAGTCTAATATGCTTCATTTAAAAATTTCTGAGCGCTCAGAAAAACGTCGGCTGGGATATTATTGAATCTTGAATTTCAAAAAGGGCTCAGCTCCTAATTTAAAAATTTTGTATTTAATTGTAATTAAAATTAATTAATTAAAATCCATTAAACATTACTTTAAATAATTTTTTTATTTTTGTTATTACGGATACCACAAACTGAGGCTTATAATTTTAGAAAAAAAATTGCACAAAAAAGTCAAGTGGTTTAAGAGATATTGAGTTTCATATATTGAGTTCAGATTTTAACCGTGTATTTTTAAAAAATCCTTTTTCGTAGTCCGCGAAATTTATGAAATTTTATCTTTATATTGTTTTAAATAAATTGCTAAAATTTAAATGTATACTCTTGAAAGAATAAACAAATTTAATTCATAAAAAGGCAGAAACTGGATCTAGTCTGATTTGCAAATTTAATGTGTTTATAACTTTTGAAGAAAATGTTTATTCTTCTTCTTAAGCTCAAACCTACTAAATTAAAATTAATAAAAATACATATTAATTACAATATTAATTGTATTTGGTCTATACGACGCGTTTGAAAAAATAATACTTAACTAAAAAAATAAAAATGCCCTGTTGGCTGTCCGTCTCCAATATACACAAATTGCCTGCACTTGTACATAAAAACCATACGCCAGTGTGGCAACATTTGCGAAAAGCTGACACTGAGGAAATAAGAAGATAAACAGGAAATCTAAAGTAGAATGTTTGTATATGTCTATTTGATCACTTCTGAAAGTATTCATATAGAGACAATCTGACAATTAAAATATAAACAATATTACAATTTAATGGAAAATCACTGATGAAGCCTGTCCATAAAAAAGGCAGAAACTGGATGTAGTCTGATTTGCAAATTTAATGTGTTTACAACTTTTGAAGAATATATTTATTCTTCTTCTTAACCTCAAACCTACTTAATTCATAATAGTTTTACGCGTTTTTTTCTCTCACAAAGCCCGTGGAACGGCGTTATTGCATATATTTGGGTGAGAAATTCAATTGAATTTTAAGTAATAAGTATATTGTGCGTTTTAAACTATTTACTTTTTATACTTATTTAATTATTTTAAAACAATTCTATTATTAGCAGAAGAAAACCGAAAATTAACCGAAACCGCGGTTTTTATAATTTTGAAAAACCGAAACCGCGGTTTTCAGATTTTTCGGTTTTTAGCAAACTCTAAATTAAAATATTAATATTACTATTTACAATACAAATTCCAATATTATTTTCCTTACGCTCGGACACAAACAAGGTATCATGTGTCTCACAGAAAATTTTTTAGTCACTTCCTATACCATCCATAATTCTTGAAGAAATCGTCTGTTTCCTTGTGACTTGTTGTTCATCATCCCACCAATATTGAACTTCTTTACTTCCTATACCAAAGCAATAAATTTCATTATAAACAAGAACAATAAACACTATTAACCGTTATAATTACCTCCGAGTTAAGATCTGCATAAATAAATTATTAATAAGAGCAGGGAATGTAATTATCTTCCAAGACATTCATTGACAATTTTATAATTTGAGTTTCAGTTTATAAATTTTTTTTAATTTTTAATATATGTATGTATATGACATTCGAATTTAAATTTTTCAACACAGGGTAACTGTTGTATTGATAATATCATCCATAAATATAGTTGTTTATAATTAAAAATAGTAATTTTAAATTTGTTTGATTTCAACTACAGATTTTTTTAACTATCCAACCTTGGAAATTTTTCGGTGTATGTAAACTATTTTCAGAAATTATAACAGCTTTTAAAATAAACAGCAACAAAAATGAGTGTAAATGATAATAAAAAGAGTAATAAATATAATACAATTGTTTTAAACAAAAAACGTAACGGTAAATTTACGAAAATATCAATAGGTCCATTCGATTACTGGATAATTTGTACAAATTTGTACAAATTTTTACTGGATGGCGTTCGTTAACACAAATACTCAGTAAAAATAAAGAAAAAAGAGAGAATAAAGTGACAGTTCTATGTTGAGAGTTTCTAAGTCTTCTTCTTTTTCTTGCAAATTTTTACTGGATAAATTTTTGCCAGTAAGAATTTGCAAGCAGAAAAAAACATATGTTTCGAAAACATATGATTGTTTATGGTAAATAAAAAAAAATTATTTTCCAATTATATTATTTTATGGAAATGCAAAGCAGTAAAACTCTCAAAATAAATTATGTAAAAGATAAGAAAACCTTCTAAAAATGTTCTGCTTAAGGTTTAACATTAAAAATATTCTTCTTTCATAGCGACCAGTTAAAATTTATTTGTATATTTGGTGTTGTAATCAGCTGTGTGTACAAACTTGCAAATTGTTGCAAATTTTCTGTTCGCGTACATGTTTGGGGAAATTTTATTTTGAGAGTAAATCTTGTCTTACTCTCTGAAAGTTTGTACTGAGTAATTCTTACTGGACTTGACTGAGAAAAGTAATCGAATGGACCTAATAATGATCATCAAGCTCTAGTGTAAAAAATGCGTTTCTAATTAGTTGTCAACAGCTGTACATATGTTATATATCGACAATATACTAACAACCATTATTATAAAGGCTTTTCAATGGATTAAGAGCATAAAAAAATACCTCAAAAAGATGAATATTCCTTCGACGAGTCGTAATGGGTAATAAATGCTATTTAAAATATACCCTACGGGAAATTTTAACAAACTGTCACCGAACTGGCCCCTTTATATGAAATAGACTCGTCACTTTTACATGGCATTGTCATAGGACGGGGAAATTGACCCCTTGTGACATGTCATAAGACAAATCCCAGGACAGGTCCCTGAACTTTGTTTTTTATGAGAGTTCAGTAACCTGTCCTAGGATTTGTCTTGTGACATGTCACAAGGGGTCAATTTCCCCCTCCTATGACAACGCCATGTAAAAGTGACGAGTCTATTTCATATAAAGGGGCCAGTTCGGTGACAGTTTGTTAAAATTTCCCGTAGGGTATTTTTATTACTTTCCTACTGGTGTACATATTGTTTCAATGCGATTAATAAATAACCAAGATATAGATAGGTCCATTTATCTTAAACTTTAAACCGAAATAACTCTCCACACAGGCTTTTGACCAAAAAAATGTTTCTTCGGACTCCCAAAAAAGAGAGCGGTAAAAATTTGGATTCAATCGGTGAAGGCCCCTAAAATCAACTTAACCCGGGAGCTTATTCATTGGGAATTCTAAAACAGGGTTGGTAATCGAAACGATTTAAAGTCGATTTTATAAATAATAAATAATATTTAAATGCTGTATATCTTTATGCTGTACGAATAAGTGTTTATAAATTACCAATTACTAAATATTCATAAATATATAGCAAATATATCACTAAAGGTTAATGTAAACTAAAAAATCCCCCTTATTTTTTTCTGTTGCCAACCACGTTCCAAAGTAATTATTAGGTTACCTCATACAACCTTTCTCCTATTAACATTCTAAAAACTTGGCCATTATTAATTCGTACGGCGAAAAAAATTTAAATATTTTTCTTCACATATCAGGAAAACAGATGGAATAAATATGGTAATAGGTGAGCTCCATAGACATGCAATACTTAAAAAATAAAGTTTTATCTTGATTCGGGGGAAATCACAATGGAACCCAAAAAGAGGGGTTTGAAAAAAATAAAATAAAGTTCTTAAGAAATTTAATCGATGATGTTGTCAGCTAAAGCTTCGAGGGCTATTTAATAACAATCCACAAGAAAAAGATGAAAAAACTAGCCCTTGGATTTTTTAGACTATGCTTAAAATGAAACACTTTTTTTTGAAGTTTTCTACATCAGAGACAATTAATTATAGAGATAGGAAATCAAAACTTACACTACTCACCGGTAGACGGCGCTGAAATTTAGTATTACCTCAGCAACTATTTAGTATCAGTTTAGTATCAGCTGAGCCTATATTTAAAAACTCAAAAACTGCTGTAAACTGGTCAAAATACGAAAAAATAAAATAAAATTTGATATATCCGTTTATTTTTTTCTTTGTTGTTTGTTATTATTTAAACTTAAATAAAAAAAGAAAATTGTCAATTTTTTGAACAAAGTCCCATCTATTGATAACGATGTTTTTATAAATTATTTTTTTGGTGATGCCATACCCCTGTTCTACATTATTTCCAAATGTTTTTCACAGGGGTATGGCATCACCAAAAAAATAAGTTATAACAAAATCGTTATCACTAGATGCCCTATAATTTCACTGGAATTCAAGTTGAAATAAAGTTCAATTCCAGCCCTGTTTTCCAGTTTCAAGGCTTGAATACAACTTTTATTATATTTTATTTCAATAGCATACTCCCGCAAAAAGGAAACAAAAATTCAAATTTGAAATATTTTTGTTAAATAAACAAGTGCTAGCATTTGAAATATACTTTACTTCAAGCTAAATTTAAAGCATTTGAATTTTTAAAACCTATGTGATGGCACTTTGTTAAAAAAGTTTGCAATTTTCTTTTTTCATTTAAATAATAACAAACAACAAAGCAAAAAATCAAACGAATTTCTCAAATTTTATTATTTAAATATATGCCGCGGGATCCCAATGTTGAGTACCCGAACAGACCTATTAACTTTGTTCTACGTACCCTTTCTAATGTCAAAATTGGGAACATTGTTGTTGCTTCTGGTAAATTGCGGTACCCGCGGTATAGACATGGAAAGAGAAAAATATGCAGAGACAGCAAATGCTATTTGTCTTTGGGTGAAGATTATAAAAATTTCGGTACTGCCGAATATAACACTTCCACTTGTTGTCACTGTTAGTTAAATATATTGGTAGTTATTGCCTGTGTTTTTTCCACTTTCCCCATCGCCTTCCTTAATTGTGTTTATTCGTAGCGAACAAAAAACCCCGATGGGGTATATTATGTGTAAATTGTTTTTATTTTTATAACAATTTGTATTGTTTTATTTTAATTACAGTTATTGCATATTAAATAGTTATAATATTCTAAATAAAAGAATATGAGAACTTCTACAGTTGGCCGTTATGCTTTGCGTTTGATATTTGGACAGGTAAGTGCATTTTCTATGTTTTTAAAACTTGTTTTAATTGAAAGTTAAGGTTAAAAGCGTAATTTTATTTTGGCCTAACAAATTTTCATTAATTCGTTTGATGTTTTTTTTCGTGTCACTTAGGTTGGCTAACTTATATAAAAGAAGGCTTCATTTAAGACCAGTCGGAGTCATTTAATGCCAATTTTTATCGTGGTTAAGGTTAAAAACCAACTTCACCAATAGTAAAATTTTCATCAACATATCTCTAAATAGTGTTAAAATAATCATTCTTTTATATAAGTAACTACCATAGTATTTGTAAAATTGTCGATATGCTAGCAGTAATTCCAATTTTTGTACTCTACACCACTACTTCGTTGGGGTATTAGTTTAGGCTATACTTTATATTATTAATAAAATGTCTGTTCACGTATTTTACAGCGGTTATTAGCCCAAAACCGTTCCCGTACTCAAAATTGCGTGTAAATTGTTATTAATTGGCCTGTTTTGGGTTCCTGTGGGTTTCCGCGGTAACTTACGGGAACGCACTTATAAATATGTAGAGATTTTTTTTAATAATAATTAAAACTTTAAAATTTTTTCAAGGTTGGCAACCGAAACGAATAACGGTTTTGGTATTTATTTTTTTTTGTTTCGGTATTGGTATCGGAAACGGTATTTCATTTGTATCGGTATTGGTATTACCGATACCGAAAACATCAATACCAATACGTACCGGTAGTCTTGAAGAATTGTGTTTTCAAAATAAATTATTTGTTGTAAAAAACACAATGTTGCTAAACCAAATTAAAAAAATAATAGCAATACGCCTGCTAGCAATACGATTTTTTATTAAAAACACCGATAGAGTTCAATTAATTTTAAATTTTGCATATCTTGTATGGAAAAATTTATATTTTTTGTGAAAAACGTGAAAAAAATTATTTCATTAGAATTATTAAGGGAAAAGGTTTTTGAATACCGGTATTTTTTTAAATTAAGAGTTTCGGTATTGGTATCGGGTATCAATTTGAAAGGGTTTTAAAACGGATAAAGGTGTCGTTTGCCATCCTTGGATTTTTTATTTTTTAACATTTTTAAATTCTACGAGGGGTTTTTTCGAGTCTTCTTTTAAGAAAACCATATTCCTAAAGTTAGTGTTTTTCTGAGTAAAATGACCCTTCATTTGTTAAAACGGTTGAAAATTGATAAAGTTATGGTACTTTTTCTAAATTGTAAACTTTATAAGCCATATTTTATTTTGCTGGTTTTCGAATTTAAAAGTTTAAAAAAAATGTCCGAGTATACTTGAAATAAGTGTTTAAGCAAGATTTTTATCAATTTTGATGAATAAGCCAGACACATATATATGAGAAAAAAAAATATAAATTCTTCAATGATACATAAGGTTGTGCATGTTAGCTCATTTTTATGTTGAATTTATTTATTTAGGCAATTCATTAGCTTGCCTAAATAATAAAAGTTGCTTGTGTAAAATTTTGGGCGATACTTCACTCATGTGAATTGGCTTTTTAGTTTTCCTAGCCATATTTGTATTCAAAATTTAAAATAAATTTTTCCACTTTTATTATACATACATTAACATAATCAAGACACCAAACATCATCAACTTTAAAGTGTGCTACATGGACTATTCTAAAAAAAATTACACATAAAATCATTCATTAACAATTCATTTTCATCATACAGATTGATTACTAGGCAACACATATTCTTCCAATATGGATTTGGCAACTGCTTTAAAAGTCGGTGATGTTTGTCTTGATTGTCAACAGCAGGGTATTGAAAAGCATTTACGTTATTTTAAACTAAATTTAGAAGGGGATACTTTATTGAAATGTGAAAGTAATGCATGTATGTATCCATATAATGATGAAATGTCATCATCTGAGGAAGATGAAGAATTTTTAGAAAATGAATCGAATGGGTTAAAATTAATTGATGATTTGTTTCAACAAATTAGCAATGCAAAAGTCGAAGAAAATGTACAATTAATTGAGGATTTAATGCAACAAAATGATGATGAACCAGCAAATGAATTTGAAATAAGTTTCTTAAATGCACTTGAAGATGAATTCAAAAAAGAAAATACTTCAAACACTTTGACTTCAACTCAAAACCAGACACCAGTGAATTGTTACGTGGACAATAAATTATTACAAAATACAGAACCCATAGATGATAAGTCATCTATAACTATGTTAATGGAACAAACATCCTTACCTTTATTAGATGATACCAAACATTTTAACCAATCTGCTAAAAATTGTAATAAAGATTTCATAAGTAAATTTAAAGAACATATCCTATCGCTGCCTACGTTAGATACTGATAAAAATCAACTTCATTTTGTTAAGGATTTTAAACCAAAAATTGAGATACAGTCTGTAAAAACTATTAAAACGGAACCATTCATTGACAATTTGCCTTCTATTTCATCAAAATCAACTAGTCTATCAAAAGTATCTATAAACAAACCAAAAGCTAGATATAAATCAATTTCCTTGCCAACTGCTTCTTTCTTATCAAAATCTACTACATGGCCAAATCTAGATGTTATAAATTCATTTAAATCTGTTACTTTAGAGAAATCTGCACCGATTCTAACTTCAAATATATCAGCTAATGATATACCAAAAGCTAATATCATAAATGGAAGCGCATTTTTGGAACAATTAAAAACTAAAGGTGGAAGAAAAAGGAACAAAGTTCAAAATTCCAAAAAATTCATTAAAATAAAAAATAATATTAAAATAAAAAAAGAATTACTGACCGATGACTCAGATAATATTCAAGATTCTTGTAAAAGTTCCGCAGATCAGTTTGATGTATTGTCAAAATTTTTAAATAAATTTAAAAATTAAATAACGAAAATTAAAAAAAAAGAAAAATTAAAAAAAAAATCAATTTAAATTAATTAAAAATGCATTTTTAAATAATTCTTTGAGTAATATTTGTATTTTTTAAATAAATGATACAACTAATTGAAAAAATGTTTTATTTGGTTTAAATGTTTTTAAAGTGATGTTTACATATTAATATTAAAGGCTTCAATTTTAATAATTTTATTTAATTAAAACAATTTAAATAATTAGGTTATTTTTCATAATTTTAAATAATTAAAAATCTCGAAGTATAAGATGTTATTAAAAAGTAAATTGTTTGTCATTAAAACATAAATTATTTGAACAAAGTTTTAATTTTATTATAAATTTATAAATATGTAATTTCATAATTTAAATTATCAGGTTATTTTTTCTAACTTTAAAAAAGTAAAAATCACATAGTGTAAATTACACTGCATGACAAAATCTTGACTTTTAAAAATTAATAGAGCTCTGACCATCAATTCTATATATTTCGGACATGCTGATTACAATGGCGTACTTTATTTTTCGATCAATGGTACAGATTTTTCGATAAATGTCTTTAAAATTTGGCGGTTTTCCATTTAGTTTTTGATATACAAAATTTTGAAATGCAATCAAAATAAATTTTTTGTGGTGAAATGTAGGCACTAGAGATGAGCGATATTTTCATACCGGTGATTTAATCACAGTTATTGATAAATCACTGGTAACGGCAGTGATCAAATATTTCAAGTCGCAGTTAATCGGAATGCCATTCTTTTAATATTTGTATACTATTCTTTCTTGCAAACTTCATTGTGCACAGTAATACATGTTTTTTTTTTCAATAACAGTGACTTGCTTTCACACTCTTCTGAATAAAATGTGTCCTTCTATCATGTCTTTGTTACCGGTCGCAACTATTCTTCTTTTAAGGCCCAGTTTTTAGTAAGTGGATTATTTTTAAACTTAGTTTAACGCAGTTTGTAACTGGAAAACTGCTTTTAAAATGTGGTTTATTTTTTTTATTTCAATAAAGAAATAAATTATACTCAAGAAAAATTTTTTCCGGCAAATTTCTGTTAATAAACTTTGAAATGGCTGACAAAATTCGTTTTCGGTTTAACTAAACCAAGTTTAACTGACATCTTAAAAACTCGCCATAAATATTATTTCGTTTATTTATCAGAAAATCGCAGTCTTTTCCATAGAAAAACCGTGATCACGACCACAGTTTAAAAGAACAGCGATTTGTAAATCACATTCACTGAGAACAATGTTACTGAAAAATCGCCGGATCGCCCATATCTATTACAAACCCGTAATCACGGTCACTGTTTAAAAGAACGGTGATTTGAAAATCAAGATCACTGGTAGCAGCGTTATTCAAAAATCACCGGATCGCTCATCTCTAGTAGGCACAGGACCTGTATTCATATTTAGGCTTAAAATTTGATGCATAAAATTTGATATTAAAACCACTATTCGCGTTTTAGATGGATTTTTACGGTTTTTTAAGGTTTTAGCCAATTGAATCGCTGAAAGCAAAATTGGCCTTAACCCTTTGACGACCATAGGCAAGTATGCTTGCCCAAGGGTTTTTCGCATTTATAATTGCCCAGACAAAAGATAAAGTAAATATTGCCAAAGGTGAATTGTAAAAGAGAAATGGGGGAACAAAAATGTAGTAGGCAGCAAATCCCTACCAAGTTCCGCTTTCCCCTTTGCGAGCCCAAACAAACTTTGACAAGCGAAATGGAGGGCAAGCAAGTGGTCTATGAGGTCAATTTTTTGTAACATATGCATAATTTAGTTCCAGATCACGAAAATAAAATAATAATAAAAATCGCTTCGTCCGGAACGGCAGGGTCGTCAAATGGCAAATATTTCTGGCAAGCAAATTGAGGGGTAAGGAGGGGTTATAAGGAGCCAATTTTTCTTGGCATAACTATTATTAGGTCAGAGATTATAAAAATTGCAAAATTTTCAAAATCGCTTCGGCCGAAAATGTATGGTCCTCAAAGGGTTAATAAATGATATGGCGTAGTAAATAAGCAATTAAAAGGAAAATATTTCAACAAAAAATGTATTAATCTATAGCGGCCTATACGTTAAAAACGCGATTTTTCAAAAATTTTGTATGGACTTTGGGGACATCTTGGAAAGCTAACAGCAATATATGGAGTCAATTTCATTTTTTTTTTTTTACTGGCAAGGAAATGGAATTAAATTTTTCTTGTTATTATTAGAATGTAGGCACATAACATAATAAAAATTAAAAGTATTTTTTTGTATAAACCAATTTAAAAAGGATATGTAGGACTTTGATTACTTTATTAGGAAAAGTTGCTTAGGTTTCGAACAATACTGTATATAAATAAATTTTAACTGGTCGCTGTGGAAGAAGATAATTTTAGATGTTAAATCTTTAGCAGAAACTTTTTAGAAGGTTTTCTTATATTTCCCATAATTTAATTTGAAAGTTTCATTGCTTTGAATTTCCATAAAATAACAATTGTAAATTTTTTTTTTTTGGTTTTCAATAAACAAACATATGTTTTCGAATCATATGTTTTTTCTGCTTGCAAATTCTTGCAAAAATTTATCCAGTAAAAATTTGCAAGAAAAAGAAGAAGACTTAGAAACTCTCAACATAGAACTGCCACTTTACTCTCTATTTTTTCTTTCTGTTTACTGAGTATTTTTGAAAACGAACGCCATCCAGTAAAAATTTGTACAAATTATCCAGTAATCGAATGGACCTGTTATTTATTATTACTCCACAATTGGGTAAATGAGAGCTGTCATGAGAGAGTAATATTCTTGTTCTTCTTGCACGAAGAAGCACACAAAATTTTTTTTCGTTTAAATTTGGGTAAATTATTTTTATCAGCTGTTATATCATCAGTTGGGTTCAATTGAACTATTCATTAATTTGAACCAAAGACCTAATAGCTCTTTTAGTTCAACCGTTCATTTCATTCATTCAGAAAAATATGTGTATCATTTACAAAAATTAGTGTAAAAGTTGCAAAAGCTTCTCGGTACTGTTACAACTCCATAAAATTACCGACAATTTTTTGAAGAACTAGAAAGAGCGCTCACCAAAACGAACTATAATGCGCAAATCTATTGACGTTTGTTTTTGGGCTTCAAATATGGTTTTTCGCGTTCGTTTACTTTTGTCACTTCGTGAGAGCACTTCTTGTTAACTCTCATTTTACCGAACGTTACCCAAAAAGTAAAGAAACACACCTATTGTGAATAAATACAAGGTTTACATCATGGCATAACAATGCCGGTAAAGTCATTAGCAAAAATTGGGGTTTTTATTTGAGATTATACGGTTATTAGTTTACTTTTTGTATGAATATTTAACATTTTAGTGTTTTTGTTGTTGTTGTTGTAATCGAGAGAACATGCCCTCTAATGTGTCTACCAGTTATTGTTTTGCCATGGTTTACACTATATAACAGGATGATACGACATTGAATGAAAACCCCTCATATTTTGACCATTTCAACTAGAGATGGCCACGTGAGCAGAATTTTGCGTGATTCACTTGATTTACGCGTGTGTGTGAGTGACACCTTAATTTACTCACGCAATCGTGAGTGTGAGTAGAAAAAAATTCTTCGTGAGTGAGTGTGCGTGAGCCAAATTTTTGCGTCAGTGTGTGTGAGTCGAATTTCACCGAATTTTTTTTTCTGGTTTTAATCAGAGCTTTGAAGAATTAATTCCTTAATTCAATTTTTCAATTCTGAATTAAAAATTCGATGAATTAATTCACTAAGCACCATATATTGAATGGAATTAATTCATATTTGCTTTCGTTCGATTTATTTTGTTACGAATTAATTCAATTGCAATAGTTCTTTTTATTAAATCAAATGAATTAATTCACTGGTGAACACGTTCAATTTTAAAAATCGAACGGGAAAAAAGTGAATTAATTCCTTACTGAATTAATTCACAACTGAATTCGTTCAATTTCATTTTCATTCAGTGAATTAAAAAAAATAAAATTACGTTCAGTGATTTAAAGAAAAATAAAATTACGTTCAGTGAATTAAAAAAAAAAATAATAAGTTCACTGAATTGAAAAAAAAAATAAAATAAGTTCACTGAATTGAAAAAAATAAAATAAGTTCACAGTAGAAGAAAACAGTAATGTACAAATAAAATTTTTAAATAAGCAATTTTACAGCGTGTGCTAGTAACAAATTAGAAACCGGATGCTGTTTATCAACCTACATGATTCAAAAATAAAGCCTTTTACTATTAAAAATAAAAACTTTACAGTTATAGATAAATTTGTAAAAAAATATAACTATTAATTTTCAAATTAATTTATATTTTTTTTTCATTATATTAATTTTCAAATTAATTCATATTTTTTTTTTCAAATTTATCTATACATATCTGTAAAGTTTTTATTTTTAATAGTAAAAGGCTTTATTTTTGAATCATGTAGGTTGATAAACAGCATCCGGTTTCTAATTTGTTACTATCACACGCTGTAAAATTGCATATTTAAAAATTTTATTTGTACATTATTGTTTTCTTCTACTGAACGGCAGAAAACAGGCTTTGAATTCAGTGAACTTATTTTATTTTTTTTTTAATTCAGTGGACTTATTTTATTTTTTTTCAATTCAGTGAACTTATTATTTTTTTTTTAATTCACTGAATGTAATTTTATTTTTTTTAATTCACTAAATGAAATTGAATGAATTCAGTGGTGAATTCATTCAGTAAGGAATTAATGCACTTTTTTTCCGTTCGATTTATAAAATTGAACGCGTTCACCGGTGAATTAATTCATTTGATTTAATAAAAAGAAATATTGCAATTGAATTAATTCTTTGAATTTGTTGTTTGATGAACGCATTCAGTTGAATGAATTCAATGAATTACTTAAGAAAAGGAATTCATTCAATTCTAGAGAAAATTGAATTCGATTGGTAGTGAATTCATTCAAAAAGGAATTAATTCTTCAAAGCTCTGGTTTTAATAAGTGTTTCTTTTGATATTTTTGCCGATATTATATTTTTGGGCTTTTGAAATAAAAAAATAAGTGGCAAAATCACATATTCATAGCAATTTTTAGTTTTAACATTCACAATTTTCATAGATTTTTGCTTTTTATTTTTTACGGTAAGATTTTATTTTGTGAATTTGCATGATTCACGAGTGATCACACGTGAGTGTGAGTAGAAAAATATTGTTCGTGAGTGATTGTGCGTGTTTGGAATTTTTCTCACCTGAGCGTGAGTGAGTGAGTGAGTGTAAGTCAAAATTCTCTTACGTGCCCATCTCTGATTTCAACAATTTGGTACGTAAAATATAAAAACTTCAATAATTTAGTATTTTTTCCATATAAATTTAGAAGTTTTTTTATAAAAGAATTTAAAAATAAAAAATCAAGAAAGTTTATTATCAAATTAACGGTGGGTCTCATACTGCAGGTTTAAACTTTAGGTAATAGTTAACTCAAAAATTTGTTGTTGTTTTGTGTACATTTTTTTGACATTTTCTTTTGTTTATAGTTAAGTTAAAGTTAAACCTAAAGTATGAGACCCACCGTAAATGTATTTTTTCTAAACTGATGACAATGATAAAAAGTATTTTATTAAATAATAATACTAATAAAAAACACATGATCAGATATGCAATAATCCCATACTACCTACAGTAGGTGATATACAAATATGACAAATGGTAGTGATACTTATTCAAAGTCTCGTTTAGTATTTCCATTTTTAGAATATCTTATTAGATTTATTCAAGCATTTGTATATGTTTTTAAAATATAAATTTGTTGATTTACGTTTTTATTTAACATTATTTGTTTGATATTTTAAACATTTCTTGTTGCTAAGTTGTTTTGTTCAATGGTAACTTTTCGTTCTTTATAAAATTTTTTATGGTGGGTCTCATACTGTAGGTTTAACTTTAACTTAACTATTAAACAAAAGAAAATGTCAAAATATTATACACAAAACAACAACAAATTTTTGGGTTAACTATTAGTTAACTCTTAAACCTTGAGTATGAGACCCACTGTTAGTATATACATTTTTATTATTTACCAAGTTGATTACATTTTAAAAATAAACTAATTAGAATTCTTTTTCGTAA
This sequence comes from Leucophora obtusa, assembly GCA_949987735.1. Classification (NCBI taxonomy): domain Eukaryota; kingdom Metazoa; phylum Arthropoda; class Insecta; order Diptera; family Anthomyiidae; genus Leucophora; species Leucophora obtusa. The sequence continues at coordinate 31,669,383 of OX465299.1, read as the reverse complement.
TTTTAAACAACAAAACTTTTATTTGTATTTTTTCTTATCATTGATGTATTTTACATATCGTCACCTAAAATGCAAAAGGGCGTAACAACACTTTTTATTTTTTTACACGAGAACCAAAAAAAAACCGTTGTACACTCAACTAAAAAAGTCTGTAATCGTTACTGAAAATTTTGCTGTTATTACTGGAAATTGAACTGTTTTGAGGCCAGCGGTATTTTTGCTAATTTTAGCAACACATGTCTGCTGATCTGTAGTACATTAAAATTAGTAGAAAAAATTAGTAGCCGCTACTAAATTTTAGTAAAATTTATGTAAACTGCAATTCAAAATCGATTTGCTAAAATCAGTTAAAAAACTTACTAAATATCATAATTTTAGTACAATGAAATTAGTATAAATAATTAGTTGCAGCTACTAAATTTCAGTAAATTGTTGTAAACTGTAATTTAAAATCAAAATGCTGAAATTAGCAAAAAAGTGTACTAAAAAATAAAAAAACTAAAATCTTAAAAAAAATAATAATTTTTTTTTCTTCCGATTGTGCCAAGCGTATAATTACTTCATTGTACTTAAAATTTGGAGTCAAAATTGAAAACGGTTCTCCAGTTATTAGCTTTTTATGCATTGGAGATACAATAAAATTTTCTGAGTGTTATTTCCAAACTAAGAATATATCAATAGTAACAAATATAAACTAAACAAGAATTGTAAAAAATCAAAAAAAAAAAATTGTTTAAATTAGTATATTTTTCTGTTAAATTTAGTAATCGGTTTTGAAAAATTAGTAAAATGTTTTGCTGAAATCAGCAGCGAGAATTAGTAAAAAAATCCGTAATTTGTAATAAGAGAATAGCAAAAATAATTACTAAAAAAAGAAATTGTACTAAAAGTCAGTATAAAAATAGTAAAGTGCGATTGGAAATTGTTTACAAATATTTTTACTAACTTTTTTATCTGAGTGTAGAATTAAAGATATTCTATATTTTCTTCTCTTGTTTAAAACACGACTATAGACTTATTTCTACATATAAGTTTAAAATTTTCTAGGGAAATGTTATTTAGTCTAGTGCATCATAATCAATCAGAAAATCGGCTTAAATTTTTTTTGTTGTTACGCTCTTTTGCATTTTAGGTGACGATATGTAATCATTGAAATCGTTTATTAACCCTTTTCAATTGTGCATGCATTCAGCAATCTAAATAATATTCGTTGTAGGAAATAATTCTTGCTATAGTGTGTACACGGCATAATTTTTTATGAACTTAAATTTAATTTTGTTTTTATATTTATTCTAAATGTGTTTTACCAGCATTTGTGTTTTGTTTTTGCGGCATTAATGTTTTATCTATGTCACGCTTTATACCCATATCAGAAGTGGGCAAGAGGCCAAAATAAATGAAAATATATTCAAATTATTACTATTTATAGATTTGCGTATTTTTTTATATTACAATTAGGGTTTTTCTTTTCCCGGACTTTTTCATTTCCCGGGACAGCGTGATTTTTTCTAGAATTTCCCGGGATCCCGGGATTTCCCGCTCGTTCGAAAATAAATAAATTCGACATATGTTGTACTTGAAAAACTCAATTTCTATCAAAATACCGTCGGACAAAGTCCATTTTTTGGTTGTACCCATGAGAAAATCTACTTAATATATTCTGAAAGAAGGGCTAAATATAAAATAGCCACTTTTTCTAAATCAATTCGTTTAACAGTTTAAGTCGCGAATTAATATTAGGTAATATATTTTTATGGAAGGCCATTTTAATTTTAATTCTCTTTTCAAACGAGAAACGAATTGATTTAGAAAAAGTGAAAGACGATATATTGGAATTGTTAATGGGAGGGAAATAACAAATTTATTATAATGAAGTTTTAGAGAGATTTAAAAAAATATTTTTAGTCGTTTCTTATATGAAATTCTGGACCAATTCATTTTCTGTCTTACACCAAAGAGTATACATAATAAAGAGATTGGGGGACTCTCTATCACTGAGAAAGCATTTGTTCTATTATGTGCCTTGGAACAGGAACATACTCAAACCAATATCACCCAGCAAACATGGCAATACGAAGAAGACTCTCCGAACATATCGCCAGGAAGAAAACATTTATTGCCGGCAATATCAATTTCGTATTCCGGAAGTTTCCTCCGTCGAAAACAACTGTTACACTAAAACAATACCTCCAGGCAATATGAAAGCAATAACTCATATGGAAGATAAAAGGGATATCGCTAATTAAACTCCCGGTACAATAAAAAAACGATTTAAATTTTTCATTATTAAATTTAAGCTTGAAAAACAATATCTGCATACATAATCCATTGACCAACTTATAAATCATCTTGATTTTATCTTAGCCGATTTTTCCCGCGCAATTAATCTTAACTTTTCACGAGTTTATTTCCTATATATCTTTTGATTGTTTTTGTACGAATTTAGTTTAAATTTTTTCCAAATTGATAAAAGGTTTCAAACAAATTTGCTTTATCTTCCAAATGATACAAAGGTGATATTGCCGCAATATTGTCATAAAAAGTTGTGACAAAAGATAAAATTTTTGAATTATTTTTTTCCAAATATCGCCGAATTATCTTCTAAGTGATAAAAGGAAGACAATTTCAAAGTAAATACTACTTGATTATTTTCATTCAAATGACAAATAGAAGATATCGCTTTAATATCTTCTTGGAAGGTATCTTTTTAAATGTTTGCAGGGTCATTATGTGCGCTCTTTGTATGACTCAAAACATCGATTGTAACCAGGGATGGAAAATATTAATTTAGTTATAAAAATCAAGAATGGAATTATACTATTCCAACAGTATTATAGCCCTAGATTATGAATTTAAAAAAAAAAACCATACCTAAAAAATTGCAAAATAATATCGGAATGCGAAAAAGGCTTTGGGGTTCAAAAAATTAATTAAAAGATTTACATTCTGTAAACGATGCCAAAATTTTCTTTTTTTGCAACTAACCACCAAACTTTGTGTTATGAAATGGGCATTATTCTCCGTAGATTATAAATTTAAAAAACCGCACTTAAAAAATTGCAAAATAATCGCAGAAAGCGAAAAAAAGGAACGCGAAAAAAGACTTTGTGGTAGAAAAAAATAATTTAAAAAATCAGCGATTACCAATCTGCAAATGAATACAATGACGCAAACATTTTCCTTTTTGCAAATATTTTTTTCGCGATTTATTTTTATTTTTTTTTTTGCAAACTAAGCACCAAACTTTTGTGTATAAAATTGGTACTATAGACCCTAGATTATAAATTTAAAAAAACCACACTTAAAAAATTGCAAAATAATCGCAGAAAGCGAAAAAAGGCTTTATGGTACAAAAAATTAATTAAAAAACTTAATCAGCGATTTACATTCTGCAAACAAATATATTGATGAAAAAATTTATCCTTTTTGCAAATTTTATTTTTCGCGATTTTTTTTTTTTGCAACTAGCCACCAAACTTTGTTGTATGAAATGTGTATTATAGTCCCTAGGTTATAAATTAAAAAGAAACGTACTTAAAAAATTGCAAAGTAAAAGCGGAACGCGAAAAAAGACTTTGTGGTACAAAATATTAAATAGGAATCGTAATCAGCGATTTAGATTCTGCAAACAAATATATTGATGCAAAAATTTTCTTTTTGCAAATTTTACTTTTTCGCGATTTTTTTTGCAACTAGCCACCAAACTTTGTTGTCTGAAATGTGTATTATAGCCCCTAGATTATAAATTAAAAAAAAAAAACGCACGTAAAGAATTGCAAAATAATAGCGGAATTTGAAAAAAGACTTTATGGTACAAAAATTTAATCCCTAGGTTATATATTAAAAAAACCGCACTTAAAAATTGCAAAATAACGGCGGAATTCGAAAAAGGCTTTATGATACAGAAAATTAATTAAAAGAGGTAATCAGCGATCGACATTCTGCAAGCGAATATATTGTTGCAAAAATTTCGCTTTTTGCAAATGTTTTTTTTTCACAATTTGTGCTAATATCTAAATATTTAATTTTTATGTTTTTTAACGAGCCAAAGAGGAAGCTATTTTTTAGTTACTTACATTTCTAAATATGTAAGAGCGATCTAACATTTTTTGGTATAAGAGCCCGATTAAGTGAGCCTTTTCCATCCCTGATTAACCAGTCGGAGTTCGTTCCTGTTCCAAGCTGCCTAATATTTTTTCAAATAAAAAATATTGAGAGAGTTGCAAGGCCATTGCTTACACGAATTTAAAATTTCAGCCCTGGGGTCGAATTACGGCATTCGTGATCGAAATTTTTCGTTTGAAATTAATTTTTGATTTCGGAAAATTAAGCATTTGGATAAAGTTTTTTGAGCCAGGCATTCAACAAATCAGCCCTAGATTGGATATAAAATTAAAATATGGTGCTATCATTGTTAGTTTTTACGCATTTACATATTAATAAGACGGATTTCGAAAAATTTCGCTAGTTCACGAATGCCGTAATTCGGCCCCTGGTTTACGATAAAAAAACGATATTTTGGGAAAGTTTTATGGTTCGAACTAAGATTGATTTTTGCATAAATATTTCTTAAAAATGAAGCCAAAAAATTTATATTTCTAGATATTTTGTTTCTATGCAGATTTTCAGATCTATTCGTCCAGAATTATTTTTTTTTAATTTTTCACAATTTTTTTTTTAGGAAATTCGCCTAAATCTTTTTATAAAAACATAATCTAAAATATTATTAAGGGAGTGTGCGAACTGGCTAAATAAAATCGAAACTAAATTCAGGTTTCTAAAATTTCTATAAAGTTTTAAAAAGTTTTCAAAAAATGTTCAAAGAAATTTAAAACCCTTTTTCGAATTTGTATTTAGTGTAGAATTTATTTAGCCGCCTTGCACAGGGCCTAAATAGTTTTTTTTAACTTCAATTGCTATTTTTTGAATAGCAATTTTTTATGCCACAACTACTTAAAAATAAATTATTTAATTTTCATAGTTGCATTTTAAATTAACATACAAAAAAAAAACCCATAAAAATTTAAAAAACCATTTTATGCATTATTTGTAAAATAAATAAAATTTAAAAAATATATTTGAAATAAAGGAATATCAATTTAAATAAAATTATTTGAAGTAAAAACGTACTTATGTATATTAATTAAAAGTTTGGAGGTATTTAGAACCGAAATACGGATGTTGAAATGTTGTTTATATTACTTTATTTGGAGAAAGATCATAATTTTAAAGAACACGTTTTTTCCGAGGTACGAGAAATTTTGTTGGTAAACTTAATAATGGCTGATAAAATTTGTTTTCGGTTTAACTAAACTAAATTCAACTGATAAAAAAACTCGGCCTAAATAGTACTTTTTTTAGTACTAAATTCTGTTTATTGAATTTTAAATCGCATTTTAAATTTTAAATGTATATTTTATTTAAATTAATTTAAAAAAATCAATGCTTTAAATTTAAATAATGCTTACAAAATTGTAATATATAAGCTAAAACTTCTGTAAAAGGATAAAAAAATCCCCGGAAATCCCGCACAAAATTCCTGGGATTGCGGGATTGAAAAAAGGGCGGGATTCCCGGGAATTCCCTAATTACAATACAATTCTTAGCGCTAAGATGTTGCAAATATTATACATTTATAGCCAAATGCATAGACATTTTGTTGATTGTTATAAGCAGAGAAGACAGAAAAAAGCAAAATCCGATAAGTTTAAGCAAAAAAATGTTGTAAAAAAGCAAGAAAAAAGCAAAAACAACAGTTTAAAAAAAAATCAAAATTATGAGAAAAAAATATTTTTTTGTGAGCAAAAAAAGTATTTTTGGGCAAAAAGGCAAACAAGCAATTCAAAGCTCAAAAATTTTAAGAAAAAGCTATTTTAAAGCTAAAACGCGGAAAATCCAAAAAAGCAAAAATAAACAAATATGAGTAAAACAAGCAATAAAAAGCATAAAAAGCAAAAAAAAAAAAACAATTTTGTCTTCTCTGGTTATAAGTATTTTTATAAGTAAAATTTGTTGTTGGTTTGCATGTTAATTTAAAAGACTGTTATACAAATCAAAAAATTTCTATACATTTTGCTTTCATACTATAAGCTTTTTAATTGTAAAAAAACTTTATTTCTTCTTAGACAGTTCATTAATAAAAAAGGAATTAAAAATTGTCATGGAATATTTCATTTTAACGGAAATTCTAATATTTAGATAATCATATGCATATATTAATACAGCAAAGAAAGTTGCAAGACTTCAAATTAGAATAGAAACTAAAAATGAAAACATATTAAAATTATTTTGAAATGTCCAAAACTATTTATACGTTTTAAAAATAAAGCTGCAATGTAATTAAATTATGTTCCGATCCTCTGTACACCTACCCGGCTATAATTACACTGTGAGACAAATGGGAGGGGCCAGTGATCGGGAAGGGTTCAAACTACCGGGGAAAGTTATATTGGTAAAAAAGAAGTTATACGTGTCCCGGCGTTTCGCTGGGTCACCCCTAGGAATCGATATATATCGATTTGACCTTTGGTGGTCTTTTTTTTGACATAACTCGAGAACCACTAGTCCGATTTTGCTCAAACAATTTAAAAAAAATTAAAAATTACAATTCCTTTAATCTGTTCATATAACGTTTTTCTATATACTCAACAGTTTTGCCGGTAAAAATAAATGTATGAAGAAAAAAATATTTTTTGCCTAAAATATTAAAAAAAAGTAATAAAGAAAAGGTTATTGATTTTTATGGTAGCGGTAACAAACATTTATTTTTACCGGCAAAACTGTTGAGTATATAGAAAAACGTTATATGAACAGATTAAAGGAATTGTAATTTTTAATTTTTTTAAAATTGTTTGAGCAAAATTGGACTAGTGGTTCTCGAGTTATGTCAAAAAAAGACATATCTCGATTCCTAGGGGTGACCCAGCGAAACGCCGGGACACGTATAACTTGTTTTTGACCGATATAACATTTCCCGTTGGTTTCATCCCATCCCGATTTTGACTGTCGCATAGTGTTATTAGATAAAGTTGCCATTTGTGTCATAATTTTATTCCCTGCAATGTCAAACGAAAAGAAAAGAAAAACAAAATAAAAATAAATACAAAAATAAATATAAAATCCTTTTCAAAACATTTGCGTATTTGTATTCAAAAAATAAAATTTTGAAATATAAATGTAAGAAAAAATTTAAAAAAACAAGAATTAATGAAACGAAAGCATTGTGGATAAATTTCTTTTATACTGTTAACCTCTATGTAATTTTTTTTCTTTTGTTTGAGAAAATTCATAAAGAAATCGTGAATCTGATTTTCAAATTTTACAATAGGGCTTTTCATATAAACTCGTATTCTACTCCTAAACAGTGTAAACCTGGTATTTTTATGAGTTTAATGTCAAACTCCATACATAAAAAATATGGTTTGTATTTATACAAGGTTTACAAGGAATTTTCGAGTTTATATGAAAACCCCTAATATTTTGATCAAATGTATAATTGCACACACAACACTTTATTTTCATTTGTAATATTTTTTAAATAAATTTCTTTGAAAGTTAAAATTTTTTTTAAATAAAATTCAAAAATAATTAATTTTTCTTCGTTTGTATTGATTTGTTTATTTGTTTTTATTATTTGACATTGTAGGGATAACTCAATTCAAAATATATTTTCTAATAATTCCAACTTTATTGTTAAGCCATGGTTCCGATTAATACAAATTTGTTATTACGAAATTAGACCTTTCGATTGTAAGTCTTTTTTTTTTGACCAAACGGATGGCTCGTTTAATTTTGTTTAAAGTTACCAAAATTGATTTGGCAAGCGGATAAAATTAATTTTTTTTACCGTTGCCTTATGCGATTTTGAATTTTAATTATGCTGGTCAGTAAAATATCAAATTGGTTTGACAGTTTGACAGTTACTACATGGCAAATGTTTGTGTAGTAATCAGTAGTTTTGTTTTTTTCTATAGAAAAAAAGCAAAACAACTTTTATGACGGTTATTTAAGAAAACAACTAATGAAAAGTACTGTAATTTCAGTAAACAGTTGTTTACATCAGTTATTTTTAATATAATAAACAACTACCAAAACAGTATTTTTACAGTAAACAATAGTTTTTGCTAGTTATTTAAAAAATAAAAAATTTCGTTGAATTTTTTTTTAAAATTCTTGTTTAGTTTATATTCGTTTTTATTGCTATATTTCTAGTTTGCAAATAAAATGCAGAAACTTGTATTGTATCTCCAATGCATTAAAGCATAATAACTGGAGAACGATTTGGAATTTTAAATTCAAATTTTAAATAGGCTGAACTAATAACACATATTTTTGTAATCGAAAGAATTTTTTTTTTTTATTAAAATATACTTTTATAAGTCAATTCAAAAATAATTGATTGTAAAAACAGTAGTTTTTACCGATTTTGTCAGTTGATGTGAAATTTTTGTAGTAAAAATTTATCAGTTAATTTTACGACATTGGTAGTTATTTTTAACGCTTTTTTTAGTTATTTTTCAACAGCTAAAAATAACAAAAGTTTTAGTTATTTTAAAGGTAAAGGTAAATACCTTTGTCGTCTTTTTGACTGCATATACATGCCTTTGTTTTAACTGTCATTTTCAGTAGATTCTACCGACCTACTGTCATTTTCAGTAGATTCTACCGACCTACTTTTGTGAGTGTAATCATATCCCATTTGATATCCTTTAGTATCTGCTGTAATATCTTGCTGATCCAATTAGATCTCAAAATTTTGTGTATCCCAATCAGGGAAACAAGCCGATCAAAATAATCGGCGGCGGCGGCGCATGCATAAAATCGGCGGCGGCGGCGGCGATTAAGGTTGAGCCGGATAAAAATCGGCGGCGGCGGCGCAACCTAATAATCGGCGGCGGCGGCGGCTTGATCGGCTTGATAGAACATTATACACGTAATTTAAATATTTTTAAGGTTTTTTCCAAAATATAGCAGTAGAAAGTTGTACAAAAAAATTGGAATTATCAAATAAAAAATAGTTTTAAGTTAAATTCATCGATAAAAATTACAAATTTAGGATTTTTAATTTTTTAACGGAGCTACAAGTAGAGATAGTTGGGCTTTCCATATATTTATATATTCAACAAAATTGTGTGGAAATATTTTCAAATAAAACTGATTTTCTTAATTTTTTCTTATTTTGTTTAATTTTGACGGCTTTTAATTGCAATATTTTGTTTTAAAAAGAATAATTTTTATCTAATTTAATCGCTTTAAAATTGTCAAAGTTATACATTTTTTTATAAACATGGAATCTTTGTATTTATAAGAAAATTGAAAATAATATTAATGAGTGTGCAAACAAGAACATCGAGTTGTCTTATAATAGCTGAAATTAAATGTTTAGAAAAATTACGATAACCTTTTCTATTTTCAATTAATTTCAACAAAAGAATCTGATTTTACTAAGAACTAAACCCACTTTCAGAATAAATTACAATAGTAAAGAATTGTTTAATACTGTAAAAAAGCCGTCAAAGTATAGAAATTAAAAAAAAAATTAATTTTAATATTTAAAAACAAAAACTCAACATATTTCAGTTACAAATAAATAATTCTATATATATTTGCAAAGCTAAATTTTTTGTCTTTCCAAAAACGTTAAAAGATTCAAAATCGGTTGAAAAATTGCTGAATTTCACCCACAATGACACTATCACCCCTGTTCTGAATTCCGAAACTTTTTAATTAGAGTGGTTTTGTAAAATCACACAAAATCCAAAATGTCGGAAATTGACTGTTTCGAACAAATTTTAGCATACTGACAAATTTTAAAATAAATTTTAACATTTATTTTTGCAACAAAATATTCATTTTACTTTCACCATGCTTTTCCAACACGAAATAAAACGAAGAAAATATTTCGGATGTGGATCACAGAACAGCAAAAAAATTCAGAATGTTTCACTTTAGAATTTTTTATGTGGATTCAGAACTTAGAAATAAACAAATTCTATTTTCACTCAAAATTAAATGTGTTTTTAGAATAAACTAGAAAAAAATATGGTTCGAAAAAAATTATGCTCGAAAAGATGTCAAAGTTGAAAAACTTAGAAGAAAAGTTAAACAATTCAGATATTCAACCCTGTTCTTAGTTCCGAAACTTTTTAATTAGAGTTGATTTGTAAAATCACACGGAATTAAAAATTTCGAAAATTTGTTGTTTCTACCAAATTTTAGTATTCATAGACTAATTTTAAAATAAATTATTATATAATAATTGTCGTTAAAAAATATATATTCGTTTCACTATCATCAAGCTTTTTCTACACGACATAAATCGGAAAAAATAACTCGGTTGTGGATCACGGAACAGCAAAAAAATTCGGAATGTTTCACTTTAGAATTTTTTTAAAATTCTTAAATATCTCCTATTCAATTTCTAAAGCTCAATACGGTTTTGTGCGAATTAAGCTAAAATTTAATTAATTCTTTCGAAGCTCTGCCTACAATCTACACTTGGTCATTTGAAAAGTATATATATTTTTTTTTTATTTTGTAACACTGTGTAATTTATATCCAAAACTATGGGTGCTAAAGACGTGTTCATTTGGATTCTCTCCTCTATTAAATATCCAAATTTCAGCGAAATCTGTCAGAAGTTTTCAAGAAAAACTTCCAACTTAAGAAATATTTATGACAAAAACCCTTCTTAGCTCTGACTATAAAACTGGTTCTTTTATTTCTTTTGAACTAAAAAAAAATACCCTTGATGGTTCAGGAAATGATGAAGTAGAAAATTTGTTTTAAAAATGACATTTGCTTTTAATTTTTTTATTTTGGAAAATTGATACTTCCAGCCGAAATGAGCCGAAAAAAATCGGCGGCGGCGGCTGAGGTAAAAATGACCGGCGGCGGCGGCTTAAACGGCTTACGTCGGCTGGCTTGTTTCTCTGATCCCAATATTAGATCCTATTGTATACATGAGGTTAAAGTAAGAACTTATATCTCAAAACTGGGAGGTCCAATGATATCTAAATTTATGGATCTAATTTGATCCGAAAAGGGCAGATCGAGTTAGATCCAGCAATATATTTGGGGATTTAGTAAGATCTAAATTTATCTGAAAAATGGCAGATCGAATTAGATGAAGCAATGTATTTGGGGATTGAAATCTAAACTATCCCAAAAATGCCGAATAAAATTAGATCCCGCAATATATTTGGGTACTGCGTAACATCTACATTTATTTAGGATTAAATAAAATCCCGGACAGAAATAGACAACTGTGCCAAAAATAATACACTGGCAGAGCACTGATTTTATAAAAATTACAATACTTTTTTAAAATCAGAAGGTCTCCTGGTCGATTCCGTTTACGACTATGCAATTTTTTTTTTTTTTAAATAATAAATACAGCATTTATTTACTTCAAATTACATAACCCAAGCCCTGGGGGCCATATATGATTAATAAAAGCTACTACAAAAAAATAATTTAAATAAAGATTTATTATCTTATAATAAAAATAAATAATAATAAAAATAAGTAAAAAATACAGTAAAACTATCATATAAAAAAATACTGAATACATTATCTTGAATAATATAAATAAATATATTTAAATAAAAATAATACAATCACCAGATTTTCCTAAGTGCAGCGATAACAAAAAAAGAAAAGGTCGAGAGAGATAAAAATAGTAGCACAAATAAAAAGCTATAACTCATGAATAGCTACATAATCCTTAAGCTTTCGCCTAAAGACCTGGTGTGAAAAAGCAAAACATCTCAGGTATAGAGGTAGATCGTTCCATATTCTTGAAAGCCTAATCTGAAATGATCGCTCGAACATAGTAGTATGATGTGTTGGATAAACCAGTTGGGGGTTTCTTTCCGAGTTAGACAAAATAAAGTTGTCAACTATATAGTCCGGAAACCCATTAACCATTGCTTTGTAAAAAAATATCAATAACCTCATACCTCCATAATTAATAATTTTTTTTATGAAATTAATTTCTTCTTATAAAATGTATTTCTTTTTATAATATTTATTTATTTAATTCAACAGGCAATACAAAAAGCCTTAATATATGGTAATATATTGTCTAAATTATACCATATATCAATATATAAGGGACTATATATAGTAGCATACATTATTATAAGTCGAACTGTATTAAAAATGTTTGAGATACAATATATGACTACATGAATTTTTTAAATGGCACCATACTTGATAATATATGATTTAAATGGCAGCATACATATATGACCAAATATAGTTTAACTGTCACCATATATTGTTATATATTGCTTAAATTATACCATATATACTAATGTATATTGCTTTATATGCAATAAGATCAGCCATGCTGTGTAATGTATAATCATATATACCATATCTAATATTATAAAGCCGATATATAATTAGATGAAATTATATATGGCAAAATATAAGAAAATATTAAAGAAAAAGTCATATATTATATACACCCTAGTAAAAATGATTTTTATATATTCATATATGATTTTTATACAATCATTTATGATTTTATACAATTATAACTTGTCGAGTATTGTGAAACATATATTTTTATATGATTATATTAAAAGATATTTAATTATATAAAATTATATTAACCAGATCCACCATTTTTCGGATCAAATAATATATTTTTTATATAATTATATTAACCCATACATGGTTTGATCCGGAAAATGGTGGATCTGGTTAATATAATTTTATATAATTAAATATCTTTTGATATAATCATATAAAAATATATGTTTCACAATACACGACAAGTTATAAATGTATAAAATCATAAATGATTAAATAAAAATCATATCTGATTATATAAAAATCATTTTTACTAGGGTAGGTATTCCTATCGACATGTATAGTTATATATTATAATATATTATCAGATAAGGCCACATGTGATTATATATAAACTTTTTCACTCGGGTATTTAATATTAAAAACAATTTTCTTACTTTCTTTTTAGCCTTCCGCTCAAACAACTGGCAGTATCACGACTACTGGTAGCACTGATCGTGTTATTACACGTTCAGCTACTTGTTTGGCTGTGTTGGGTATTGCATTGTCCTCATTTAGCCTTAAGCAGATGTTGTCCAGTAGTGCTTCCACTTCTTCAAGAGTACCCTTCCGTAAATTTTAAATGTTAAGAAGGATATACATATTTTCTGTCCTTCTTCATTTATGTATTATTTCAATAATTTATTTTCGGAAAGAAAAGCTAAAAAAAATCAGGAAGAAACTTTGGAAATGTTTTAAACAAATCCAAGCAAAATTAAGGACTCATTAAGCACAATGAAAAATAAAACACAAAAAATTATTGTGTATGTTTAATAGGAAAGGAGTACACAACATACTTATTAAAAAAGATACCAGAAAATGGCCACTAAAAGAGAAACTACAAAATAATTTTGATTAACAAATTGATGAAAAAAAAAATGATTTTGTAAGATTTACATGTAGAGATGTCTTGTGTAAAAGGGAAACAAACAGGAAGAGAGGAGGCAACATGAGGATTACAAATAATATTTTAATATAAATAAGCAATAATCTTAAATTTATTATTTTTTTTCTAAAATATTTTAAAACGAGACTTCTGTTCTTTTTCTACAAAAGCTAAGATTTTGTAATTGTATTTTCATAATCATTATTATCATTTTTAAAATATTATTTTAGTTTTAATATAATCATCATATACATGTAAGTAGGGCATTATATTTTCTTTCATTTATCTAAATATATAATCATCTTTAAAAAAATTATTCTTAGCTGAGAAGAAGTCTATTGTTTTAAACATGACTTGATGATCTTAAATTTGACTAACCTTTTCCCTTGAATTTTTTTCCCAAACATCCATTTTTAATCTTAACAAAATCTTGATTCTTAAAAAATTCAACAACGCTTGTATACAAATTTTGTTTAAATAAATTATTAGTTTTAATTGCATTCAAAATTTTAATTATCAAGTTTTTACAAATTTTTATTATTTTCTGCTTATATTTATTTGTATTGTAAAAAAATTATTCTAATATAAAATGAAGACCTCTTTAAATAAAAGTGGGTTTATTTTCAATAAAAAGGCACTGTTTTTATTATTCCTCAATATTTATTTTTTTCCAATTTTGGTTTTTAATTTATTTGTTTTTATTTTAGCTCAAATCTTTAATGAATATAAAATAAGCTATATTTTCGCTCATACCTAGCAACGTTAAGTATTTACAGCAAATATACACTTAACCGCTTAAAGCATAAAAAAATTTTAAACAGCTAATGTTTATAATAAATATAAATAAAATATAAATAAATATAATCCTTTAAATTTTTAGGAGGAAGATAGGGCCACAAAAAGATTCTTCCATTCATCTCTGTTTTCGGCAATACGTTTGATCTGACTCAGCTATATCCTGCGTCTGTAGTGTTTATAATATTCGCGGTATAATCGAAAGCATACGCGCAAAACTTTAGGAAGTAACGCGATGAAGTTATGTTAGATGTGAAAATCTATAAGGGTTGAGATTCCAACGTTGATTACACTATGCGACAGTCAAAATCGGGATGGGATGAAACCAACGGGAAATGTTATATCGGTCAAAAACAAGTTATACGTGTCCCGGCGTTTCGCTGGGTCACCCCTAGGAATCGAGATATATCTTTTTTTGGCATAACTCGAGAACCACTAGTCCGATTTTGCTCAAACAATTTTAAAAAAATTAAAAATTACAATTCCTTTAATCTGTTCATATAACGTTTTTCTATATACTCAACAGTTTTGCCGGTAAAAATAAATGTTTGTTACCGCTACCATAAAAATCAATAACCTTTTGTTTATTACTTTTTTTTAATATTTTAGGCAAAAAATATTTTTTTCTTCATACATTTATTTTTACCGGCAAAACTGTTTAGTATATAGAAAAACGTTATATGAACAGATTAAAGGAATTGTAATTTTTAATTTTTTTAAAATTGTTTGAGCAAAATCGGACTAGTGGTTCTCGAGTTATGTCAAAAAAAAAGACCACCAAAGCTCAAATCGATATATCTCGATTCCTAGGGGTGACCCAGCGAAACGCCGGGACACGTATAACTTCTTTTTTACGGATATAACTTTCCCCGGTAGTTTGAACCCTTCCAGATCACTGACCCATACCATTTGACTCACAGTGTTATCCGCGTTGAAACTTAACGTGCATAGCAAAGTAATGTGTTGGTTTTTGCCTCAAACACATTTCTGTGTACTTTGACTTTTTTTGAGTTAACGGATATAGTTAAATCGAAAACACAGCTATAGATTCAAAGTGAAACAAAAAATATTGAATTAGTGTTAAATCATGGATGGTAACCGAAACGAATGCGGTTATCGTTAGGGTAACACTATTTTAAGTTATTTCGGTAACGGTATTTTAAGGGTAACGCTATTTCATTTATTTCGGTATTGGTATTTTAAGGATAACGGTATTTGAGTTATTTCGGTAACGGTATTTTAAGGATAACGATATCTGGGTTATTTCGCTAACGGTATTTTAGGGTTAACGGTATTTCAGTTATATCGGCAACGGTATTTTAAGGATAACGGTAGTCAGTTATTTCGGTACATACCGCATTTTTTTTTGTAAAAGCCACATTAAAGTAAAAACAAAACGAATTAATTAACTTAATTTATGTGAAATACTCAATAACCACGTGCAATGACCAAGAGTAGAGATTTAAAAATAACGGTATTTTACGGATAACGCTATTTCATGTATTTCGGTAACGGTATTTTAAGGTTATCGATATTTCATTTATTTCGGTATCGGTATTTTAAGGATAACGGTATTTCAGTTATTTCGGTAACGGTATTTTAAGGACAGCGGTATTCCGGGTATTTCGGTAACGGTATTTTAGGGGTTACGGTAGTCAGTTGAAAGGGTTTTCAATCGATAGCGGTATTGCCTGCCAACCCTGGTTAAATGCAATTTAAATGATGTTTAAAAAATGATCGGTGATAACTTGTTGTTCAATGACAGCATACATTAGGTCCATTCGATTACTGGATAATTTGTACAAATTTGTACAAATTTTTACTGGATAGCGTTCGTTAACACAAATACTCAGTAAACAGAAAGAAAAAAGAGAGAATAAAGTGACAGTTCTATGTTGAGAGATTTCTAAGTCTTCTTCTTTTTCTTGCAAATTTTTACAGGATAAATTTTTGCCAGTAAAAATTTGCAAGCAGAAAAAAACATATGTTACGAAAACATATGATTGTTTATGGTAAATAAAAAAAATTATTTTCCAATTATAATATTTTATGGAAATGCAAAGCAGTAAAACTTTCAAAATAAATTATGGAAAAGATAAGAAAACCTTCTAAAAATGTTCTGCTTAAGGTTTAACATCAAAAATTGTCTTCTTTCATAGCGACCAGTTAAAATTTATTTGTATATTTGGTGTTGTAATCAGCTGTGTGTACAAACTTGCAAATTGTTGCAAATTTTCTGTTCGCATACATGTTTGGGAAAATTTTATTTTGAGAATAAATCTTGTCTTACTCTCTGAAAGTTTGTACTGAGTAATTCTTACTGGACTTGACTGAGAAAAGTAATCGAATGGACCTACTAAAGGAAATTGCGGTTGTATTTACTGTAATTAACGATTCAATTATTTAAACATTTATATACGTATTTACCCTGGCAACTCTAAAATATTTTTAATAACCGTTGTACTGTGACCTAGTGTCTTGACATGCAATAAAATGATAGCAAGAAATTGTCAAAATGATTTCATCTCAAGTGAAGACACTCAATTTCTATTTTATTGCAATATCATGATATCGCTGTCATGCAAGCGGCTCTTGCAATGATACCTGCCATGAAACGTCACTTTTCATTATAATTTTAATTTTGTAATAAAAAAACAACAGAAAATTTGGTAAAAAAGAATGGGAAAGTGTTTAATTTTTTTATTATTTGTAGATAAACATTAATGTTTGATAAAATTTTGTATTTTTCGAAGAAATATCTATGATATTTCTCAGCCATGAAATGGTCAAATGTTCTCCACCACTTTGCAATTGATATCATTTTGACGTTTCTCTGCAATGGTTTTGACATTTCATATCATATAATTTATTGCATTTGAAGACACCGTGTGAGAAAAACATCAACTGTTAAGAAATTGGCAATTGATAGTGTTGCCAGAAAGCATTTAGCTCATATCCATATTTTGCAAGTAAAAACTTCCAAAAATCCATTCAAAATATTTTAATTTATTCTGTCAACTGGATTCATTTAATATTTGGTACCTTGTATTCAAATTTTGTATAGAAAGTACCAGAATTTAACAAAGGGTACCAGAATTCAAAGTATTTTGCATGATACGTGTGCTGAATTGCTTGAAACCAGCTCCCTTTGAGTGTCTTCATGAAATGTGCAAAGAAATTTGAAAATAACACACAAAACAAAATTATTTTCGTTGTTGTTGTTTTGTGTGTTATTTTCAAATTTCTTTGCACATTTAATTGCATTTGAAGACACTAGATTAAGGCTGAGTAATGGGCGGATTATGGGATCGTAACGTAAATGTGAAGTAAATGTACCGTGCCGTAGCAAAAAAGTACACTTATAGAATACCGTAAACGACATATACTATTTAGCATCTATTTCATGTGATTTTATAATTTATTCTAAATTTTTTCATTTTTTTGTTCATTTTTATTTCTTATTTGTTGTTTGAGTGTATTTTCTTAATCATTTAATATTTTTTTCCGACTAAAATCATTCAGCTGTTTCAATGACGGATAGAAAATTCTGATTTAAACAGAATGACCCGGCAAGCACGTTTACATTTACGCGTTAGTAACCACTTGTATACACTTCTTCTTGTGCATTCGAAACAGCTGATTCGTTACAGTTACGTTTACGGTTGGGTAAGAGTGCGTTTACCAGACGTTCAACTGTTGCTAATCCGCTACTCAACAATCTGGTGAACGATTTGATTAGCACCGCTCAGTCAACATGGTGTGGAAGCGCTACCTTGTTTTGGTGATGTCAAATCTTGAATATGACAACACTACCAATCAGCTGTCATCAAAGAAAATCGAAAAGAAAGTATCAAAAACTATGATGACGTTTTGCATTGTCAGATTTTTAACATATTCCACATCAGAATAAAAAAAAAATATAATTTATTTAATTTGTTTGCCGATTCGGCTACAAAAAAATTTTACAATAATTTACTTAAAATTAACAATAGTTGAGAAAAACAACATCCATGGACTAAATTTAAAGTAAAAGATAAAAGAAAACCGAAAAGTTAAGACCTGTAAACGGAAAAACACAGGAAGCCAACAAAAAAGTTTTGAATAAAAAAATAAAACTAATCAAAACTCAAAATGGGCATAAACGTTAGTAGGCAAGCCGATTTACAAGGCAACGAATTATTGCAGAAATTTGTAAGTCGAAATCATGTATCACCCGAAGATACAGAATACTGGCAGAAATTACTAAATTACAATATTACCATACCCGAAAATACACAGGATCAATTGAATTTGGATTCCCGTTTGGAACCATTATGTCAATCATTCATTAGTAATAATTTAAAAACTGGAAACCTTGGTTCTTTAGTGACCGTATTTTTAACAAAAGTTTCCGAGTTGCTATCATTGTCCGACCAGGAAAGTAATATGCACATATGGCAAACTTTTAATGCCTTGTTCATTATACGTAGTTTAGTAAAATATATCATAGAGACTGGTTCGGAATTTCAATTGTTACAACATTTTGAAGCTATACCAAATGAGGAATTATTAAAAGCAGAAGAGGAAGCTTTAGCAGCTGGTTCAACACCGCCAGTCAGTACCGCAATTGCTGTAGAAGCCACTATACAAGATGATCCAGGGTCTATAATTAAAGCAGCCGCAGCAGCTGCTGCCGTTTTGGTGGATGGTTCGAAATTTGAGACTTTCATTGATGCAATTTTCAACTTAATTGTTGTGATTCCAGTTAAGTAAGTATAATAAATGTGCTATTACTAGGAAATTGTTATAGATTTTTTGAATTTGAAGAAATTTTTTATTTATTGTACTTTACTTGTGAAAATTGTATCATCTTTCTTTAATTTGAAAAATAATTTAAACAGAAAGTAATATCAATTTATGATCTAAAATCGAGCGAAAAAAACATTCATTTAGCAAATAAAAGATAAACTATACATACCCCTTATTCATTTGAAGTAAAATATTGTAGAGACAGGCCTATTTTCCCAACGCTTAAAAGAAATATTTTTCATATTTCTCATTTAATTTGCAGAGAATTCACATATCATTTACATTTGGAAGCAGTCAATACCCTCATCACTTTGCTCTCAGTCCATCTGTTTGCCCAACAACCAACTGAGAAGTCAATTATCTTTCGTACTGTCTACAAATGTCATCATGCTAATGTTTTAATGTCGGCCTTATTACATTTTGTATCACGTTTGGTGGAAGTACCCGCTACCATGTTTGGTTCGTCATCAGCTGGTTCATTTGTTTTTGGAATAGCCGAATCATTATTTTCCATATTTAGTTTCCGCAAACAACAAGACATATTAAATACCACTCATTCCGTGGGCTCTGAGTTATCACAACAATTTCGTACGCATTATCCATTGGCCAATCAAAGCCTTCTTTTGATATTGATTTTAACCAATCACTGTACAACAAAGGAAAATTCATATCGTTCATCGTTATTTGGCTGTGCCGATTCTAAAGATGCCGCCAATAAAGATGGTGCAACATTTCATATTGATTTTGCGGCGGTTTATGAAACACTTTGTCGTATTGTTACTATTGATCAGGCAACGTTATTATTATATCTGCTGTTACATCGCAATGAACGATTTTATCGATTTGTTATGGCTCAACAGGATTTGGAAAAGCTAGTGACACCGATATTGCAGACTTTATATCATGCTCCCGATAGTACTTCACATCATATTTATATGTCGCTGATTGTTTTGTTGATTTTAAGTGAAGATGATAGTTTTAATAAAAATGTTCATAATATTGTAAGTATAAGTATTATGCATAACAATTTTCCTTTTATATTTGATAATACTTTTGGTCTTAATTTTCCAGATGCTTAAAAATATCACTTGGTATACAGAACGTACCATTTCTGAAATATCTTTAGGTGGTCTTTTAATTTTAGTTGTCATACGTACCATACAATATAATATGCTTAAAATGCGTGATAAATATTTACATACAAATTGTTTGGCCGCTTTGGCCAATATGTCGGGACAATTTCGTAACCTACATCCTTATGTAGCGCAACGTTTAATCTCATTATTCGAAACATTGGCTAAGAAGCATACACGTTTAGATGCCCAATTAAAAGAACCCGTTAATAGTGCAGTATTTGTAAATGTTTCCACTACACCCGAAGATATGTTACAAGATTTAACTGTACTTGAAGAAGTTTTACGTATGGTTTTGGAAATTCTTAATTCTTGCCTATCCAATCAATTGGTTTATTGTCCAAATTTGGTTTATACTCTGTTATATAAAAGGAGTGTTTTTGAGGGATTTCGTTCCCATCATGCTTTCCAAGATATAATACAAAATATAGATATGGTAAGTTTAAAAGAGATTTTGTTATATGTTTTTGGAATTTAATAACGTTTTTATATCTTTCTTATTATAGGTGGTGGGATTCTTTTCCTCACGTTTACAACGTGTCCAAGAACAGCGAGGAGAATTGAGTGTTAATGAAGTATTCGAGGTCATTTCCAAAGGAGCCAGTCAATGGTCTAGTGATCGTTTAAGAGTAAGTAGTTCACATTTTTTGCTTCTGTAGAAAAAATGTTATAATTTTTTTCTACACAAATCTTGATTTTATTCATAAAAAGAAAAAATAATGAATTGCTATAAAAATATTTAATTACCTAATTTCGTCAAACACTTGGGTGAAGTGAATGGAACTTTTAATGTAAATGGTTTCTGTAACAAAAACAATTTCTATAGAAAGAAATAAACCAACACTTCACCGAAGTTTTTTAGAAAATTAACCCCTAAGCGCTTTATTTTTATTAGGAAAAATGTGCCACATTTTTCCAAAATTTTAGAAAATTTATGGAAAAAAGATAAAAGTAAAAATTCAGTAAGAAAGTTGTGGAAGTTTTTTATAAACAAAATCAATCTTAGAATCAGAGAGTTTTTAAAAAAGGAAAGTTTCAGAATTCAATATTTTTCCTAATTTATAGCCCTAAGTTTAAATAAAAATAACGTAAAAAATGAATGGGGGAAATGTTTTTTAGTTGATCTGTTATTTTAAGTAAAATGAATATCATTTTAGTTTGACTCATCATCTTAAACGCATTGACACGGTGCAAAAATATAATTTAATAACATACATTTAAATTTAACGGTTTGTTGTAATTCAAAAATCTGTGTTTATCATACACAGAGTTGAATAGAATCAGCTGAGATATCTTAAGAATTAAGGTTCAAAGCAAAAAAGAGTAATAATAACAAAAGGATAAAAATAGCATTGTTAAATTTCGTTGATGTTAGTCTAAGTTGAGTTGTTGATAACAAACCCGATTTGCTTTCAACAGCCACATAAGTAGACGATTATCAAAATATTAACCCACTCAAAGGCGAAAGGCACTGATGATGGCTTTGTATAATTTTTTCAATAATTTTTATTCTTTGTAATTTACTTATAAAAATTGTATCATCTTTCTTTGATTTGAAAATAATTTAAACAGAAAGTGATATTAATTTATGATCTTGAGTCAAACTAAAATGACATTCATTTTACATAACGGAAAAAATTTTAAAAATGCGCTTTTTTGCTTTTCATGGCATTTCACGACGAATACCGCCTGATAGAAGTTTTGGTTATTTTATGTGAAGAAGCAGGCGGTATTCGTCGCTCTCTTTCGAAGATTGACAATTTATATCGAAAATGTTAGCCTTTAAAGACGTGTGTAATTCTTATGGCTGAATTTTCGATATCAATTAAGAAGAGAGTGATTTAACATAGGTGGGGAGAGTTGGTTAGTCTTTTAATGATATAGTCGTTGGAAGAAGTGTATACATGTAACCAGTGTTGCCATATATTTTTTTAGAAAAACTAAAAACTGTTTTTTTAATAGAAAAACTGTTTTTCGAAAAAAATCTAAACCTGGAGAAATTTTGGGATCCCGAACTATCCTGGGAACAAAATCAGATCCCAGGATCTCTAAGTTTACCCAACCCATAGACAGTTGTCAAATTTACGATAAATGCTAATTTACTACTAAAAAAGTACGAACTGTGAATTCCATCATTTTATTTTTTTTTATTTAAATGAAACAAATATGTCATTTTAATAAGAAAAAACTGTAAAAAATGGCCGCACTGGT
Source organism: Leucophora obtusa (assembly GCA_949987735.1). Taxonomy (NCBI): domain Eukaryota; kingdom Metazoa; phylum Arthropoda; class Insecta; order Diptera; family Anthomyiidae; genus Leucophora; species Leucophora obtusa. The sequence continues at coordinate 31,646,991 of OX465299.1, read as the reverse complement.
GGTAACATATTTTATTTCTTTTGTTTTGATAATCGTGCTAATTTGGGTTTTAACGACTTCTTCCCGGATCGGTTTCTTGCTGCTTTTTGGAACAAGAACGCCTTGGACAACAGTTGTGATGCGTTGTGACTGTTACAAGTCTTTTTTTAATACAAAAATCAATCATTTTCCATATGAAACCATAGTAAGTTGGAAAAATCGAACTTTAAAGGCCTCAAATCGTAATTTATATTGCAAGGTTGGTTACTGTTATCGTTATAATACCGTTACCGCTAAAATACCGTTTCAAATTGAATACCGTTACCGTTATCGATACCCCTAAAAAATTTTCTAAATACCGTTATCGTTACCGATACCGTTATTTTTATGGGTAGTTACCGGTATTTTACCGGTATTTATTATTTTATATAAAAATTAAAATTTTTTTATTTTTTGTTTGTTTTTTTTTACAAAAAATTTTTAGATAATAATTTGACTTATTAAAACTACCAGTATTGAATTTATAGCTTAAAATCTGTATTTTCAGTACTTAAAATTAAAAATATACCATGTTTTTACTTGTTTTTATATGTTTTTAACATAATTTTTAATACCGGTACGTACCGGTATTGCTGTTTCGATAACGGTATACCGTTACCGAAACAGTCTTAAATACCGTTACCTTTACCGTTACCTAAACAAACGAAATCTGATACCGTTACCGTTACCCTTACCGTTATTCGTTTCGGTAACCAACCTTGTTAAATTGTGAAAGTTAATATTTTTATTTTATAAGAAATACAGTCAATTTTTCATCAGAATTATAATGGTTTTGTATAAGGGGCCTATATACGATCAAGGTCCATTCGATTACTGGATAATTTGTATACAAATTTGTAAAAATTTTTACTGGATGGCGTTCGTTAACACAAATACTAGCTGTGTTCGGGTACAGCGTTTTCTTACTGCACAATTGGGTAAATGAGAGCTGTCATGAGAGAGTAATATTCTTGTTCTTCTTGCCCGAAGAAGCCCAAACTTTTTTTCGTGTAAGTTTGGGTAAATTGTTTTTATCAGCTGTTATATCATCTGTTGGATTCAACTAGTTCAATTGAACTATTCACTTATTTGAACCAAAGACCTAGTTCACAACTAATAGCTCTTTTAGTTCAATCGCTCATTTTATTCATTCAGAAAAATATGTGTATCATTTACAAAAATTAACATAAAAGTTGGAAAGGCGTATCGGTAATATTACAACTCCATAAAATTACCGACAATTTTTTGAAGACGCTTGTTTAAATGTGTTAAAGAGATAAATATGTAAATAAATCGAACCTTTTGTTTAATATTAAAATTTTTTCCAGATTTAAAAAACTATGTATTCCTTTTTGTATATAAAAATGCCTGAGAAGGAAATTTTTTTTTAAATTTTTTATTTAAAAAGCGGTTTAACTAGAAAAGCTATCTAGATTTTTACAACAAATTGAACAAGAACTAGAAAGAGCGCTCACCAAATCGAACTATAATGCACAAATCTATTGACATTTGTTTTTCGGGCTTCAAATGTGTTTTTTCGCGTTCGTTTACCTTTGTGCATTTTTGTTATTTCGGGAGAGTATTTCTTGTTAACTCTCATTTTACCGAATTTTTCCCAAAAAGTAAAGAAACAGAGCTACTAAGTAAACAGAAAGAAAAAAGAGAGAATAAAGTGACATTTCTATGATGAGAGTTTCTAAGTCTTCTTCCTTGCAAATTTTTACTGCATAAATTTTTGCCAGTAAGAATTTGCAAGCAGAAAAAAACATTTTTCGATAACATATGTTTGTTTATTGCAAATAAAAAAATTATTTTAAAATTGTTATTTTGTGGAAATGCAAAGCATGTCTGTCCTTGCATTTCACATAATCAAGACGTTTTACTAATTTTTCTAAGTTATTTTTTTGAGTGTAGACAATGGTCAATTGTTCTCCATTACCTAGTGTCTTCAAATGCAATGTAATGTACAAAGAAATTTGAAAATAACACACAAAACAACAACAACGAAAATAATTTTGTTGTTGCTTTGTGTGTTATTTTCATAGGCGTACCTAGACCATTTTTCTGGGGTGGGCAATGACTCCATTTATGTCTGGCTGTTTATTTGCCCATTCTCAGACCCTTAATCTTAAAAAACACTTTCGACATTATGCTTGCGATAAGAAGAAAGAAGAAAGCCTCGTGCAGGGAATGCTATACGCTCAGAATAGTATAAAATTTTGATATTTGATCGAGAAAAGAAATCTAAGATCAATCTGTCTAATACTTTTTTCCAGCTCTGACGAACCCATTCTTGACCACTTAAATTACCGAGATGATAACTGACATTTTCATAGCAGAAAAAGTAAATAAAAATTAGTTAAAAATGATGCTGCAGAAGAAACTACTAAATTAGCAGATTTTTTTTGCTAAATACAAGTAAAATAAGAATAGCAAAAATAAACCTGTTAAATTTACAGTTTTTATTTTTAGTAAATGTTTCTGCTAATTTAACATTATAGACTGTAATATGCATTCAACCAAAATTTAGCTTAAAAATAACAAAAAATTATAGATATAACAGTTTGTTTTTGCTATTTTTAATCTACTAATATTTAACAAAATTTTCTGTAGATTTTATAATGCAATTTGTCATTTTCAAATTTATAGCCAGAACTAAGATTGATTTGTTTCTTAAATATTTCTTAAGTACGAGTTTTTAAAAAACGTTTCTTATTTAAGAAAAAATTAAGACAAAAATCGATATTAGTTCTGGCTGTAAAATTGGCCCTTAGATTCCAACAAATTAACTTCCTAGGAAACTAGAAGAAACTTTCCCAATCAAAAACACAGGATTGACTGATATTAAAAAAAAAATAATCATAGAACAAGAATTATAGACAGATTTTTTTAAAATTCTGGGGTGGGCAAAAAGCAGTCTAGGGTGGGCTTTGCATTTCGTCAGACGAGTTTTAATGAAAATTTTCGGTAAGCTAATGAAGTTTTCTTCCCAAAGTGAATTATTTTTATGAAGCTCTTTTTTATAAAACTTTTTTTGGGTGTATAAAATTTTTAATAAATAATATGAAATTTTTCATAAAATTTTATCAAAAACTGCATCAGTTCAATGAAAACTTTTAATGGACGAATTCCAGTGAAACTTAATTGAATCAATGTAAAAATTCATAAATAGCATGTACACAATTTTCTCAGTGTGCGGTTATAGATGTCAAATTGCATATAAATTTATATTTTTTAACGTTCATTTTCTGCTTTTTGGTTATTTTTTAATTCGAATAAAAAAGTAATTTCATTGAAACGGGTTCTGGTTACATGGTATTCTAGTGGAACATGTAGAATTGATGTGGTTTTGAACCGATTGTACACATTCTTTTGAAAGAAATAAGAAAAGCTAGAGTTCTTACAGAATTAGTATGTCAATTGTGTGACACAGTTTTAAAACAAATGCAACCTTGTCTTAAGGGACATGGAAATATAATTTAGTTTTAATTTTTAAAAGAATTAAAACAGAAATGAAGCATTGTCTATTGTATTTCCTAAAACCTGCCAAACACGTCGTGTGTTTTGAAAAAGTTTTAAAAAACACCTTTATTTGGGCCTTTCGCGATGTTTTTAAAGCTCTTTTTTACAAATAGAAACTTTGATATTTTGTTAAAATATTTGCAAACAAATTTTATTAAAATTTATCAGTCTCTTAAAACAGATGACGTGTCTCGCTGGTGCAATGCCGACTTGCTTGGAGTTTCTCCAAAAAAGGTATTTAAAGGCTTAAGGTCCTCTTTCTCTCGATTTTTAAAGAGTTTGGTGGTATTTTTAGTTAGTATTTGTTTTTCTAAGCTTTTTTTTTTGCAATTTTTTAGCCAAGGTTAAGAAAATTATCAAGTTTTGGGGAAAAAAATAAAGGAAAAATTCCATATTAAAAATCTAACCGGTTAATCGACCTATTTTAACAGATTATTCGGGTCGAATAATTATTTGAGTTTTAAATTATTTGTTTCGATATTAACCGAAATAGAGGCGATTAATCGAGGAATCGGTTAATCGATTAACCGAATTGGAAACACTAATTTGAAGACACTAGGTTACAGTGAAATTATATCATTTTGACGTTTCTCTGCAATCGTTTTGACATTTCATATCATATAATTTATTGGATTTGAAGATACCGGGTTGCAGTAAAACACCAAATTTTTACATTAAAAAAAGTTTGTCGGTAAAATCTACTGAAAATGACAGTTAAAACAAAGGTATATATAGTCAAAAAGGTGACAAAGGTAATTACCTTTAAAATAACGAAAAATGTTGTTATTTTTAACTGTTGAAAAGTAACTAACAAATGTATTAAATAACTAACAATGTCATCAAATTAACTGACAAATTTTTACTACAAAAATTTTTAAACAACTTACAAAATAGGTAAAAAACATGTTACTGAACTCTCATAAAAAACAAAGTTCAGGGACCTGTCCTGGGATTTGTCTTGTGACATGTCACAAGGGGTCAATTTCCCCCTCCTATGACCACGCCATGTAAAAGTGACCAGTCTATTTCATGTAAAGGGGCCAGTTCGGTGACAGTTTGTTAAAATTTCCCGTAGGGTATGTACCGAGTAATTCTTACTGGACTTGACTGAGAAAAGTAATCGAATGGACCTAAAGTTTACCCGAAGAAAAAGTCTAGGTAAATTTAGGTAAAAAGAAAAACACTAATACACTCATTAGCGCTCTCATTTACCCAATTTTCGAGTACGGGAACGCTTTTGAGTAAATTTCGGTAACTTTGGGTACTTTGGGAACGCGCTTATTTTTGTACCAAAAGAGACCAACCCACCAAACTGCGGCAAATTAAAATATACTGGGCTCTGGTCTAAGGACAACTAAAGAAGACCACATCAGTGCTTAAAACTAGTACTAATTTTAGATACATAGGGACAGCTAGTATCAAAAAACCAACCGATGGCACTGTAAAATTGCTTATTTAAAAGAGCTTATAAATAAAATGAAAGAATTCATATCATGAGATGAAAATGACACAGAATATAAATCTATAAAAGCAGCAAGAAGTAGTGTTTACTTTTAATTTTAACTTATTTAATCATCTTTTATTACATTTTTCATGTCGCATTCCTTATGCATCAGAATTCTTTTCAAAATATCAATTTGTTCTATAAAAAAAATTTCTATAGAAAAAAATGTGAATCATTCAAATTTTTTTAATAATCTAAAATTATTAATTTTAAGATGAATCTGATGATGATCTGTTATTTTAAGTATCGAATTCTTTCAAAAATTTTTATTCTTTGTAATTTACTTGTAAAAATTGTATCATCTTTCTTTGATTTGAAAATAATTTAAACAGAAAGTGATATTAATTTATGATCTAGAGTCAAACTACAATAACATTCATTTAATTATTAATTTTATTTATTTTTTTTTTAGAAATTTCCCGATTTAAAATTTAAATATGTTGAAGAAGATGCCCCTGAAGAATTTTTCATTCCATATGTCTGGACATTAGTGTGTAAATATGGCTGTGTACACTTTAGCTCAGAGAGCATTAAAGGCGTGACAACCGAAATCTCGTGCTAATATTCACTAGACAATGAAACGTTTTTATAAAATTCAAAACAACTTGACTACTATTATGTAGAAAATCCATCATAGTTTAAACTATTAACAACAATAACAATTCTAAAAACTTAAGATAAACTTTATTATACTAAGGTCGGCTAACTTATCTAAAAGTACGCTCAATTTAAGACTATCCAGAGTCATTTTAATGCAAATTTTATTCGTGGTTAAGGTTAAAGACCAACTTCACTACCTTAACCAAGAGTAAAATTCTCCTCAAGATAACTCTAAATAGTGTTAAACTAAGCATTCTTTTAGATAAGTTAGCCGACCTAAAAATCATATATATTTTTTTTTTACATAAAACATGTATATTTAATGTTTTTTTGTTTTGCTATGTAATTTATACAGCTTTGTAATTTTTTTAAAAGACTTGTTAATATTTTTTTGCATCTCTTCCTCTAATATACTACAAAATCATTTTCTTTCAACTGTAGGCCTTAACTATTGTTCGCAGTTAAAATTAAGCCCGAAATATCGATTAAATGTTACTTTAGCTATAAAAATTAACTTTTTTGCTTAATTTAACTTAACAAAATTTTAACATTTCATTAAGAAAACTATCAAATGATAATAATTTTTAATAATAATACAGCTATCAAAAATAGTTTATTGCAAATAAAATTCTTAAAAAAAAGTTATATTTATGTATTTATAAATATGATTAAAATATATATTGTGTGTATTTATGTTAAATGTATATTTAAATCATTAAAAAATAAAGAGTATGTATTTAACAAAATCTATTTTCTTTATATAGATATGTATGTATTTTTAAAAATTAAATAATAAAGAAATTTGCTAAATTAAAAATTCTGTCCATTGGAAATGAAAAAAAAAAACAAAATTGTATTAAACAAAATTTAATTACCTGTAAAATACATACACTTACATCTGTATATATTAGAGTTCATTTTGAAAATTTGATTTTTACATGTTATCACTTTTAAAATGCATAAAAAAGAGTGGCGCATTTTTTTAAATTAAAACCTTCCATATGCTCTCGGTGGCCAAAAGCGCTGAATTTTAAACGTTTTTCCTATAGGGAAAGCATGAAATTACATGAAAGTTGTCTTCAATAATCGATTCTAAAAATTATTAAGAAAAAGTTTTTTAATAGTGAATTTAGACTGAGCAAAAACTATATAGTTTTCGTACAAAATTAGTTTTTGCTAGTTTTTTAAATATGCGTTTTGATAAGTAAAAACTAGCAACAGCTAAAAAATAGGTAGCTTATGCTTAGTCTAAAGAATATTTGTCGTTTTTGCCAAAAGTCATTTCTTGGTACCGCGAGTGTCGTTTTTGTCGGTCAATACACCAAAAACTGCCGTATACATTTTTGTTCACGACAGCCTTAAAAAAGTTTTTAAAAAAGTATTAAAATAAGTAAAATTAAACATAAAATCACTTTAATATATTAACAAGTTAAATTAAAGAAGAAATTTTTTATTTAAATAATCATTTTTTAAAAGAAAAATTAAAAAGATTTAATGCACTGGGTATTTTACAACATGTGGAAAAACACACTATCCTTAAAATGAAAAGTTTCGCTCTGACACCTTGATTTTATGAAACAATAATTGGGTGCGTTTGGCAGATACAATTTATTAGTCAACAGTTCTACAACAGTTGTACAACTATTTGCTGAACGGCCTGATCACTAACCGCTCAGTCTGAGCGCTCAGGTAGCGCTGTCATATTTTGGTAGCGTAAAAACTGTTTGCTACTTTTGATCAATAAGTGATACATTTGTTGTTGTTCATTTACAATAAAAATTGTTTTGTAAGAATGACAAATAAAAACATACAAATATAATTCGAAAACAAAAATTTAAAAAAAATAAAAGGAAACTATAAAAAAAGTGTATTAAAAACAAATCAAAGAAAACATCGTTCAGCAGAGTAAGTAATCACAAAGCGCTACAAGTCCCCGGTATCATTTTAAGGTTTCTCTGCCGAATGCTACCATTGTTTTATTATTACAAAATTTAATTTTTTTGATTATTTTATGAAAACACCACAAAAATAAATTGAAATATTTAATTTTCTTATATTCTCTGTCGTATATTTTACACAATAACAAAATATGTATAATAAAAACGACAACCCCTGCTGTCGTAATACGACAACCGCAATAAGGCTGATAATTCGGATTTTTTTCTTAACCGATTAATCGAATAAAATTTTAAAATTAATCAAAAAAAAAATTTGTAAAATAATAAACATACCAGAGCTTTAAAGAATTAATTCATTTTTGGAATGAATTCCCAAAAATTTAATTCAAGGAATGAATTCATTAATAAGCAGAAATTAATTAATTCCTGTGAGTGAATTCAAAGAATTCAAATTTAGAGAATGAATTCGCTGACCAAAGCATTAAGCATTAAAATTAAAGAATTCATTCACTAAAGAATTCATTCACTAAAGAATTCTCTCAACACGAGTTAATTTAATTTTAAGTCAAGAAATTTATTCAATTCTAGTTAATTCAACTTTTGGTCAAGGAATTAATTCCCAGGAAAATAGTATTTATTAAACGAAAAACATAATTCCTTAGGGAATTAAACGAAAAAGTTAATTCCTTAGGGAATTAAATGAAAAAGTTAATTCCTTGAGGGAATTAAACAAAAAAGTTAATTCGTTTAGGGAATTAAATGTACGAGGGAATGAATGTTTTTATTTTTAATAGTTTTGGTAATTTTTTACCTTGCTTCCCCTATTATCTGTTTAATTTTACAACAATATTTACTTTATTTTCATTCAAAATCCATTTCTCTGGCAACTCGTCGGGATCCCTATTTGATGTTTTGTTGGTTTTGTCTTTTGTTGTGACTGAAGAGTCGTTGCCAAAAGTTGAACTAACTACAATTGAATGAATTCCTTGGTGAATGAATGCATCAAATTTTATGAAGGAATTAGAAAAAAATTAATGAATTCCTTTAAGATAAATCGAATGAGAAAAAAAGGAATTCATTAATTTTTTTCTAATTCCTTCATAAAATTTGATGCATTCATTCACCAAGGAATTCATTCAATTGTAGTTAGTTCAACTTTTGGCAACGAGGATACCTAATAGGAGGGGCAAAACTCTTCAGTCACAACAAAACAAAACCAACAAAACATCAAACAGGGATCCCGACGAGTTGCCAGAGAAATGGATTTTGAATGAAAATAAAGTAAATATTGTTGTAAAATTAAACAGATAATAGGGGAAGCAAGGTAAAAAATTACCAAAACTATTAAAAATAAAAACATTCATTCCCTCGTACATTTAATTCCCTGAAGGAATTAAATGTACGGTCAGGGAATTCATTCCCAAAATATAAATTCAGTTAAACAAGGGAATTAGGGAATTAATTCTTCGAAGCTCTGATATATACATTTGTTGTATTTTTATAATTTTATTAAAAAAAGGAACAAAAATAATATCAAAAGATCTTCTAAAATTCATAAAAATAAAAAAATGTAATAGATGAAATCATATTTTGTCCAAATTTTTATTTTTCTGTACTCTCTGTCACATACTCAAATTTTATCCAAATCGGAGAGAACCCCACCGGTAAACTTATCTGGTAAATTTAGCATTTTTTATCGTTCTATAATATCTGCAATCATAAAAAGAATAGAATAACATTAATTTATATATTCTTCGTATGCATTGAACACAAAAAACGTAAATGTAGAGCGAAATTCTGTTGAGAATTGATTTTCCCTCAATTGGCTTCTGGAAAGCCCATATGTATGAAAAGTTATTTAGTTGTCATTAAACATTATTTAGAAATAATAAATAAAAAAAAGGCAGAAACTAGATCTAGTGTAATTTGCAAATTAATAATGTGTCTATAACTTTGAAAAAATGTTTATTCTTTTTCTTAACCTCAAACATACTTAATAAATATTAATATTGACTATAATCTTTTTAACAACTTATTTGAAAATTTCTTTGTTTTACTTTTCAAATAGTATTTAAAAAAGAATACCTCGATATGATTATTTGTCTTTTAATTCGCCGTTTATTAATTCGAATCCTATGGCTTTTGATAATATCCTTTGCTAAAGGATATTGTGAATGCAGAGCGCTCACTAAACAAGCTATATTATATTGAGCATTCATTATAATTCAGAATTTGAATAATTATTAACAATAATAATTATAAATGCTTTCGTTTAATATAAACATTAAAAAAAATAATTTAAAATTTAACAAATATACTTAGAAATTCTAAAAAGTCGTCCACTGATGATTTCCGTAGCCAGAATAAAATCCGGATAGGTATAAGCCAGCAAATGATTTTTCACAATTTGGTAAATACGTTTTTTGGGATTTTAGCGTAATTTTTTCAAACCATTTTTTAATTTTTTACTAATTTCGATTAATCGTATCAAATTATTCGTAATTCAAAATATGGACATTTTAAATTAGTTGAACAATTTTTTAGCAAAATTGTTCGATTAACGATTAACGAATTGAATACCCTAAGTATAACGCTTTAAACGAAGAAACTTCCTTCTTTCAAAAACTTTCACAATGAAAATGTATTTCTGGCTGAGAAAAATGTTAAAAAAAATTATCGATTTAGTAGGTTTGAGGTTAAGAAGAAGAATAAACCTTCCTCAAAAGTTATAAACACATTAAATTTGCAAATCAGACTAGATCTAGTTTCTGCCTTTTTATGGACAGGCTTCATCTGTGGTCTTCCATTAAATTGTATTATTGTTTATATTTTTATTGTCAGATTGTCTCTATATGAATAATTTCAGAAGTGATCAATCAGACATATACAAACATACTTCAGATTTTCTCTGTTTATCTTCTTATTTCCTCCGTGTTACCTTTTCACAAATATTGCCACATTGACGTATGGTTTGTACGTACAAGTGCAGGCAATTTGTGTATATTGGAGACGGACAGCCAACAGGGCATTTTTATTTTTTATAGTAAAGTGTTGTTTTTTCAAACGCGTCGTATAGACCAAATACAATTAATATTTCATTAACATGTATTTTTATTAATTCTAATTTAGTAGAATTAAATCAAAACTACAAACTAGAATTAAATCAAAACTACTAAATTAGAATTAATAAAAATACATGTTAATGAAATATTAATTGTATTTGGTCTATACGACGCGTTTGAAAAAACAACACTTTACTATAAAAAATAAAAATGCCCTGTTGGCTGTCCGTCTCCAATATACACAAATTGCCTGCACTTGTACGTACAAACCATACGTCAATGTGGCAATATTTGTGAAAAGGTGACACGGACGAAATAAGAAGATAAACAGAGAAAATCTGAAGTATAATGTTTGTATATGTCTGTTTGATCACTTCCGAAATTATTCATATAGAGACAATCTGACAATAAAAATATAAACAATAATACAATTTAATGGAAGACCACTGATGAAGCCTGTCCATAAAAAGGCAGAAACTAGATCTAGTCTGATTTGCAAATTTAATGTGTTTATAACTTTTGAGGAAGGTTTATTCTTCTTCTTAAGCTCAAACCTACTAAATTAGAATTAATAAAAATACATATTAATGAAATATTAATTGTATTTGGTCTATAAGACGCGTTTGAAAAAACAACACTTTACTATAAAAAATTATCGATATTTTGCTACCCGTTAAAAAATTATTTAGTTATCAATATTATAAAAAGAAATTGATTTTAACATACTCAATACAAATGTATTTGAAATGTAGCGTTATTTGGGATATTTTATATTGAGGGTATACACAGTTCATGCTATTTTAAGTAGTAAATTAGCATTTATCGTAAATTTGACAACTTTGTATGGGTTCAACTTAAATCATGCTATTTTACAAGGTTCTAGAGTTAGCACTTAAACTTAGAATTTCTTCATTGTTTTAATTATAATGCTATATTTTATATATTTTTTCATTGATTATGCTAATAGCATTTTTTTAAAAAATTGATAATTTAATAACTTTTTAACTGGTAGCGATGTATCGAAAATTTTTATACAATTTTTCTCAGCCAGAAATGCATTTTCACTGTGTCTGACAAAAAAACATTAATGAAAGTTTTCGAAAAAAGTGAATTTTTCCGAGCACTCCAATATTGTGCCTGTTTAAAGCGTTAGCGTATGACCTAAATCAATATGTCGGCGCTAGGCATGTGTAAAATCGACAAAAACAACATGTGAAACAATAACAATTTTGTATGTTGACATATCCCAGCAAAACATGCATCAGTTCCAGAACTAGTTCTACAACTAGTTCCTTAGAGCCAGTACTAGTTCTACTTTGGCACTGTTACCCATGATTTTTATTTGAAATTGTCACCCTTAGAACCAGTTCTTGGGAACGGTTTGAGGAACAGGTATTAGTTCTACGGAACGCTTCTAGAACTTATTCTTGTATCCGTGATTTTTATATGTAATTGTCTCGCTCAGAACTATTTCCAAGAAGCCATCATGGAGCATTAATCCCTTTGGTAGAGAGGTTTTAAAACTAATCTTCTTAGTCATACTGAAACAGTTTCAAGAACAATTAGTTTTGCAAAAATATATTTTAAACTAATTTTTTTTCAAACCTTTTGTTAATAAATTTTTTATACAGATTCGTATAGGTACAATCATACTCTTCTACTTTTTTATATTCTGTTTGTTTCTATTAGTTTTATTCCACGGAGTTTACTGCTGGAATCCCGTTTTACCACAAAGCGTTTCCACTGTCAGCACTGTGAAAACATAAATTCCTTTAACGGTTAATTTCATGCAAAGTCCTTGGGCTGTTTCCATTTTGATAGCAAATATTTTCAGAGTATTTTTTGATAATTTAAGAAAGAAAAAAATATGTAAAATATTCTAATTTTTCAAATATGTAGCTCTACGGAGCTGTTTTGGAATTGGTATCAGATCCTGGGAACCGATTTAGAACTAATGTATAACTAGTTATAAATAACTAGTACCCAAAATATTGTAAGGATGCAGTTAAAATGGTAAATCTGACTCCTTTGCATGGGTTCTAGAGCTAGTTGCACCATCACTAGTTCCAAGGGTGTTATTGGAGAATATGTAGTTACCTACTCCCTGAGAAGTAGTTTTAGAACTAGTAATTTTATAACGGGTTCCAAAAATTTTCCTAGGATGCTTTTCTTTGATTTTGGGAGAGGGGTTATTTTTTCTTTTTTAAATTACGTATGTGGAATCGAAACGTAGAATCGAATTTTTTTATTTTTTATAAAGAAAAGCAACACTCAGGAAATTCTTCCTATTAATTAACGTTTTGCTTCCTTTGGATAGGGGACAAAGAAGAAGTGAAAGGTGGTGAAAGATGAAGGGCTTCAAATATGGCAACATTGTAATTGCGCGAGGTGTTGAATTTTAGAACAGATATTGCGCGCCATTTGATGGTGAGTTAGCGAACTTTGTTGAAGCTTTTTAGTTCATAGCCCTGTTATATAATTTTACTTCGGTGGGGTTAAGTGCTATGGGAATTGTGTAGTCAAATTACACGTAAATTTAGTTCTTATTACGCTGAAGGAAAAACGGCAAAAAATAAACGTTTTCGGCTGCCGAGCGCATATGGAAGGAATTGAAATTAAAAAAAAAAAAATTACGTCATTCTTTTTTTATGAAACAACATATTAAAAGGTGATGATATCCAAAGAGTATACAGAATATCTAAAAAAAGAAGGAAATTTTACACTTTTCAAATGAACTGGAAAATATATCTATTTATATATTACAACAATAAAAACAAAATTAATAGTGGTATTCATATAAACTCGTATTCTATTCGTAAACGGTGTAAACCTGGTATATTTATGATTTTAATGTCAAACTCCATACATAATAAATATGGTTTGTATTTATACAAGTTTTACAAGGAATTTACGACTTTATATGAAAACCCCTAATATATATTTCAATAAAAAAAGATAAGATTTAAGGGGGATATCGAAAAATTTTGTTTTCGATTTTTTTTATATTTTATTTGGATAGGGCATACTCTTCAGTATATGCTCAGATCGAATATCAGTATAAAATTCGAAGAAATAAAATTTACATATGTTTTTTTGTAAAATATATTTTAGTCACAAAGTAATATTCTATGCATTAAATTTGTACACAAAATTTTTTGGAAGCGTTTTTTTTATCATTGGGTGCGTTCGGCAGATACAATTTGACAGTCAACAGTTCCACAACAGTTGTTCAACTATCTGCTGAACGACCTGATCACTAACCGCTCAGTCTGAGCGCTGTCATATTTTGGTAGCGTAAAAAATGTTTGCTACTTTTGATCAAATAGTGATACATTTGTTGTTGTTGATTTTAAAAAATTTTTGTTTTGTATGATTGACAAATAAAAACATACAAATATAATTCAAAAACAAAAAATTTAAAAAATCAAAGGAAAATATAGAAAAAATGTATTTAAAAACAAAACAAAGAAAACATCGTTCAGCAGAGTAAGTAATCACAAAGCGCTACAAGTCACCGGTATCAGTTTAAGGTTTCTCTGCCGAATACTACCATTGTCTTTATTATAAATCTTATTTCGCATAATACAGCAGAACAAAAAGAAAAAAACTACATCTAAAGATGCAAGAATTACACTTAGTCTTTAAAGAAAATCCAATGACGATTCCTCGATGGTGGGCGAAAGAAGGTACTTGATGTTGGGCGAGGCAACTTGATGGCTTTTTTTAAGCCATAAAAGTAATCAATGTATATAAAAAATAAAAAAGCAAATACAAAATACAAAATTAAAATATGTACGGAATAAAAGATTTTGACCGAAATTAAATGTCTAATAAGTTCTCTACCATCGTTTTTAAGAATATTTGGGTTAATATATAAAATACTCTTTATCCGATTCTTCCCAAATTTGGTGTACATGTAGAAAACTGCGAGATATAAATTTTGTTCATACACGATTTTTTGAAATGTTGCTCTTTTCTTAGCGTAAAATTAAATTTAAACTTTGAACGCGTTTTCCCACAACCCTGAGCTCAAAATCGGCTGCCACTGTACAGCCAAGGTGGGTTAACCGATTTCGTACCGGGGTTTTTTCTTTCGTAGGCAACAAAAAACCCTAGTCCTTATCGTGACCCTTTTTTTGAAATTTTGTCAAATAAATTTTATATCCCCGAGCAAATGTATTTTTTCTTGCCTTTTTTTGGAATTTTTAAGTTTCTGTGGTAAATATTTTCAAAAATAAAAATGGGGCCACGATAAGGACTAGAGAATTTATATGGCATTAAGAATCACTTTACATTTTTATTTTTCGATAATTAATGAAGGCTGCAGCAGATTTTCCCTTTTTTAAAAAAGGCAAGTAATGAAGTGGCAACTCTATCGATTTTGGCTAGCGATAAAACTGATATTTTTCAAAAATATTACAATAACATGGTTTTTAAACAAAAAAATATAATATTAAAAATATTGTTAGTTGAATTTTTGACAACCGTTCAAATATGCCCTTTAAAATACTGTTGTTACACACAGTTAAAAACAAAACTAAATAAAAGGACTGTATTTCGTAACATTAGTTTAGAGCAGTTATTTTTAACATTTTAATAATGTTTGGAATTTTGACTTAAAATTTGATGCAGTAATTGCACATGTTTTTGTAAACGAAAGAAATAGATATTTCTCTATAGTGAAATCTATTTTTATACTATCAAAGAAAATTAACTGTAAAAACAGTAGTTTTTTTTTAATCAATTTTGTATGTTCTTCAAAGTGGCAACTCCGATTTTGCTAAATTTTGGATATTGGATAGAAGAGACACAAGCTGTGTTTTCGACTTAACTATATCCGTTAACTAGTGTTTCCAATTCGGTTAATCGATTAACAGACTCCTCGATTAATCGCCTCTATTTCGGTTAATGTCGAAACAAATAATTTAAAACTCGATTAATTATTCGACCCGAATAATCGGTTAATTAAGGTCGATTAACCGGTTACATTTTTTATATGGAATTTTTCCTTTGTTTTCCCAAAATTTCATAATTGGAAAAAAAACTAACTAAAATACCATCAAAATCTTAAAAATCGACTGAAAGAGGTCCTTAAGGCTTTAGATATCTTTTCTTGAGCAACTCCAAGCAAGTCGACATGTCACCAGCGAAACACGTCATGTGTTTTAAGAGACTCCCAATTTTTAATAATTTTCTTTTTTATAAATATTTTAATAAAATATTAAAATTTCGATTTGTAAAAAAAGGCTTTAGAAAAACATCGCGAAAGGCCAAAATAAAGGTGTTTTGTAAAACTTCTCAAAACACACGGCGTGTCTGGCTGGAGCAGGCTTTAGAAAATACAATTGACAACTTTTCATTTCTGTTTTAATTCTTTCAAAAATTAAAACTAATAAAAATTATATTTCCATTTTCTTCAAGACAAGGATGATTTATTTTAAAACTGTGTCCCATAACTGCCAATTCTGTAAGTACTCTACCTTTTCTTGCAACTCTCAAGAAAGTTTATATAATTGGTTCGAAACCACATTAATTCTACAACATGTTCCACTAGAATACCATGGAACCAGAACCCGTTTCCCTGAGTTTAATTTTTTATTCGATAGAGCAAAAAAAACCCATAATTTGCTTAAATCATTCACAATAGAGCTATTTGGAAGTGTATTTTGCTATATCTTCATTAATTTTTTCTCGCGTGCAAATGTGTCTCTATAATCTACATATCTGTACTCTCAATAATAAATATGGTGATATCTTGGGTCGGTTCCGGGGTGTCCATTTTAAGCGATATTTTACTAGAAATTTTTTACACCAAGTAAAATTTCTGTTGAATTTAGCCTAAATTTTTTACTTAAATTGTTCACGTGTGAAAAAGTTTAGAGCTGACCTGATCTGTTCAGATCTAATTAAATATCATTCT
The DNA here is from genome assembly GCA_949987735.1 of Leucophora obtusa. NCBI lineage: Eukaryota > Metazoa > Arthropoda > Insecta > Diptera > Anthomyiidae > Leucophora > Leucophora obtusa. The sequence continues at coordinate 31,630,467 of OX465299.1, read as the reverse complement.
ATATAATTATATAAGATGCCAGATCAGAATATGTATTTGTATTACTGACTTTACAAAAAAGTTGGAAAAAGTCGCATAAAGTTAGGAAAAGTGGCAAAATTAGTTTAGCTTGAAAAAGTCGCACATAAAGTCAAAGGCCGTCAAAAAGGTTGCAATTTGCAACTTTAGTCTCACAACGGTTACCCTGCCTCTAAATAGCTTAAATAATTCACAATAGAGCTAATTAGAGGTGTTTTTTGCTCTATCTCTAGCATTTTCTCTTAAGGCACATCTACACGAGAGATAAAAGATAGAGCAAAAAACACCTCTAATTAGCTCTATTGTAAATGATTTAAGCTATTTAGAGGTGTTTTTTGCTCTATATCTAGCAATTTTCTCTCTCGTGTAGATGTGCCTTTATGTAGATGTGCCTTAAGAGCGCAAAAATGTAAAGATTTTTGAAGTTTTTTTATATATTACAATTAAGAATGGCTAATAACAATAAAAGTAAATTAAATTTTCAATCCATTTTCTAAGTTCTAAACTAAATTATTTATTTTAAGTGAAATTTGATTTCTATGTGATTTAAATTTTTAGTTTTTTGTCAATATTTAAAATTTTCTCCAATCCGTTTGTGATATGGAGTACGAGGGTTTACCCATTTATTTTTTCCAAGCATGGATTCCGTGCGAATTGTCTGACAAAACTTGGTAGAAGGATAGGTCGGTTTCGCAGTAAACATTTAGGGGCGCGACCCCTCAAGTGGTGGTACAATAAATTCAAATTGAAAACTTGAAGCTTTGTACACACTTTAATCGTTAATATTTAATAAAAAAAAAAAACTTACACCTTTACTATAAAAAAGAAAAAGTCGATTTTAAATCACAAAAGTCGACTATTATTTTAATTTTCGTACCATAAAAAATATTTAAAATATACCTTAAAATTCTGTTTTAAATTTGAAGTTTTCAATGGTTTTTATTTTATATTTATCTATTCTGCTTTTATTGTTTTCAAATTTTGTTTACATTTATTTACAAATTTCCTTTTTATTTTTGAATATTTTGTTTTGGTTTTCAATTGGCATTATTTTAAAAGGTTTATTTTAAATATTTTGTATAGTACGGTTAAAACAAAACCTTTGCTTTAAAATAAAGTCGACTTTAACAAAAATATACCTTTGAAAAATATTGATAGTAAGACTGTTATTAATTTTTATATTTTGATAATTTAAACTTCTGTGAAAGAAAATATCCCAACTTTGATATTTAAGAAACGGATTCGTTTTCTGCATACCTACAATTTTAGAAATATTGAAACCCCTTGATTCGATCAGTCAATTTAGTTCTTAAAGTATGTACTGAACGAAGAATTTTTCTTCCCTTATATAATTTTTCACATATTCTTATCGAAATCAGCAATCCTTTTATAATTCTCATCTTCCTTAAATTTTTAAATATTTTTGTAAAAAAGTGCTTTGAAGAAAAATCAAAAATTGTTTTTGTAAAATCATTATATGGCAACCCTCGAATTAAAATTTTAATAATTTTTTAAATCTCAGACGTGTAAAAGTAGACGTGCCTTTAATGATACGTTTGTAAAAAATGGGTTAAATAATTTAAATACTGTAGCCTAAACCACATAAACGCAGTGTCGACCGCAGTGCTACGTTTTGTCGATAAAGCAGTTTGTTGTATCTTCTCTATTTGTCACTGCCGAGAAATTAGAAAAGTTTCTTAATAAACAAGAGCTGTTTTTAAACAAAACGCAAAAAGAAATTTAAAAAAATATTAAATCGTTTTCGCGAAATTCAAGAACAAAGTTTGACAGCACTGCCACTGTCCACTGGCACTTTCACTATGTGGTTTGGGCTTGTGTCTCAAATTTTTGTGCATTGGAAAGTACGATTTTTGAAAAAGTACCATTTAAAAAATGCTTTTTTGAAAAAAATACAATTTATCAAAAAAGTACTAATTTTTACAAAAAAAAATATTTTCAAAAAAGTACCGCTTTTGGAAAAAAGTACTGTTTTAAAAAAAATACCACTTTTCAAAAAAGGACAATTTTTCAAAAAGTACCATTTAAAAAAATGCAATTTTTGTAAAAAAGTACCATTTATCAAAAAAAAAAAAATTTTTTTCCAAAAAAGTACCATTTTTCGAAAAAGTCCCATTTTAAAAAAGTACCATTTTTTAACCGACTATTGGCACATGGCGCATGTAGATGTGCCAAAAGCTAAGGTATATAATTTTTTTCACATGTGGATGTCGCCACATGTGTGCGCCAAAACTTACGCTGGTGTAAAACTTAATCTAATATGTATGTATTTCTTTAGAACCAGAAGAAAACTACTCTATTGCTCTGAAGTTATTACGAACTGAAACAATAACTGCTGAAGAATTTGATCTTTATTGGAGGCAGTGTGCTCAGTATCGGTTCAAACAAATGTCGGAGTCAAACTCAACGAAGGAAATTTTAGAACTATGGCCGGAGTATGGGAAACCTTCTGGTATTCATTTGGTAAAACAAAATTTTTTTTAGCCTATTTTGAACCACTTTAAAAATATCTTTTTTAATTATTTCAGATTGAAATAGACTTTTCTTTGAAATATCCCATAGCTAAAGACTTAAAAACAAGATGGCCGTATTTCGAGGGCAAAGTTCTATATTATTTAAAGACAAAGTTATCTTCTGCATTTGTTCTGAAAAAATTGAACCAATCAACGTCGTCTAATGCAGGTATTTATGAACATACATATTAAATAGTGTATTATTAATTTATTATAATTTTTATAATAGAGTCCAAAACGTTTGCGATTTTGTTCCCCCCTCAGCAGAAATCTTCTTCTGCAGAAGATGGCGAAAAATACACAAAAAAATACACCATTGTTGATTCACAAGACTCATTTGCTGTTATAGCAGAAACGCAAGATGAATTGGAAGCAAAACTTAAGTTATTAAAACTTCAAAACAAACGTATTCAGCCAAAACTATTGATTGTTGGGGATGTTAGTAATATAAAGTCCATATCAGTTTATTTTGACAACCTAATGTATCCATTTTTAACTATATTAAATGCTGTTGATATATTGTTTAAAATTTTTTATGTATTTAATCTACAGTATCCAGTAGAATCCGAAATTTTTTATAATTCTTTACAAGATTTTCTTTATGAAATTCCTTTAAATAAGAAGAGTACTAAAATTAGTACTGTTAAAAATGAAATTATAAACTTAAATATATAATTTTTAAATTAATTGTATAAAATATTTAACATTATACCCCTTTTTTTAATCACATGATTTATTTACTGGATATATTCAAAATTAGCTATTTTATTTTTTTAATTTGAAAACAAAAACATATTTTTATCTAAATTTAACACTTACTCGCGAATATAATATAAAAAAAATCAAATTAGTAAAAAGGCAAATATACTGGAATTAAATATTATTAAATCAAAAATGGATTAAAAAAAATAAATAAATCGGTTTTAGGTTTACTTTAATATAATTCCAATATTTGGATTTTTGCTAAATTTGAATTTTTACTTTTACATTGTATTAGTGAGCAAGTGTTAGATTTGGATAAAAAATACAAATTTTTTTCAAATTGAAAAGGGAAACATCTAGTTTTAAAAGAAATAAATCCAAAAATAATTCCGACTATTAAAAAGTAGGCTATTATCGCTTTACAAAAAAGCACTTAATATTTTTCATTTTAAAAATATTCCGTTATTTAAACAATTTGAAAATTGTATAGTTTTAAAACTATTTTTCGTACTATTTTTTCAAATATAATAATAGATGATTTTTTATCACCGGGTTTGTACTTATTTTGCTTCGTTTGCCTTATTTGTTGAATTTTTAACTCGGTAAAAAGTTTAATTTTTTATAATTTCTTACATTTTTTAAACAGAAAATGATTGAATAAATTATAACTCAAAATTGCAAGTCACAAAAAGTAAAATTAATATGACTTTTAGGATAAAAATATTATAAGGATTAAATTAATTACCTTTGCTTTAATTTTTACAAAATTTTCTTAGGAATCATACATTTTTGTGATGTTGATAAATTATACCTTTTAACTTGTTTTTAACATGCTCTTTTGACATTCTTATCACAAGTCGTAAAAAATTCCATAAATTATTTAATTTTAACAATAGTTAAGTATAACTTTTCGTATCCATTTTAATCGTTTTATAAGACTGAATAATAATAATTAAAAAGAGCTTTATAATTTTAGTTATATATCCAAAGTACTTATATTTTTATTTTACTATAGATATCTAAGTCATAAAATGTGAATTTGTTTTTATAATTATTTAATATTGTGTTTTTTTTATTTTCATTGTACCTATAAACGTTGTGGTTAAACGGATTTTAACTGAAAGGAATGGAAAATTTTATTCAGATTACCAGTCTATTTACTCCCTTAATTACTTTTGTTCGCGATGACCCAAAAGTAATGGGTACTCATTATTTTGTGTCTCCTCGTAAGTGAGATTTTATGAAGTACTAATTACTTGGTGTTTTTTGTAAGTGAAAAGATGATGACTACCCTTGACTTTTGGGACATTGCTAACAAAAGTAATTAAGCGAGTAAATAGACTGATAAGTTATATAAGTAGTTGAAACCGTGTTTTTGCTAAAGATATTTTTGATTTTTTTTTTCATATTTAAAATATGTATTGAAGTGTTTGTTATTCTTATTCTTATTCCTATTTATTATTTTCTTTTATAGATTTAGAAGACAATGTTTCGCTTAATAAATAAAATAAAATTATCAAATATTCGTTTTATTTAATTTTTTACACGTTTTTGGCTGCTCTGATTCGATTAAGCTTTTAATTGAGACAATTATAAGTTTAATTGAAAAAACATAAAAATTGCAATCACTTTTTAATTGAGTTGATTAAATATTTAGTTCTGTAATTTTTCAAAATCAATTAATTTTTATTCAAGTTGATTAAAAAATGATCACAATTTTCTACCATATTGAATTACTTTTTAATCGTGTTGATTAAATATTAATCAAAATGGTAAGCAAAAGAAATAAAAATCTTAATCAAATGTATTAAAATTTAATTGAAAAATTATTCAATCAAAGAGCTACAAATTTGTAATTGAATGAACAATTTTCGTGATTGAAGGAATTTTAACAACAAAAGTTATTGAATAAGCGGTTTTCGTGATTGAAATGAGTTTTTATTTTTTTGTGTGTAGATGCAGTCTAGCTAAACCAAACGATTATTACCAACTCCAAAAGTTATAATGGCTACATACAACTTAATATGTATCAAGAATGGAAATTCGCAGTTTTTCCAAATATATGTTAATTGTATCCACAAATATAATTATTACCGGGAAATATATATATAGTAACTATAAAAACAATATAATTGGAAGCACACTGCAAATACATATATGGTAGTTTGTAAACATACATTGATTACCTCCAAACATATACAAAAATGTCTTTTTCCTCCGTGTAGTTGAAAAATGTGTCTCAGGCAAAATTTTGATTTGGTTAAAATAAATCCCGCGATTTTTATCAGCATATTAATGAATAACTAGCGAACATTATGGATTTGCACAGAGAAATTTCTATTTCAGATGAAATGGCTCTGCGAAACACGATCAAAACCCAATTTCAAATTCCAACAAAGGGTTTTATTTGATTATGAAACTTATTGCCAGCCTTTATTTCATTGAGGCTTATTTCGTAGTACCTATTTTCCCTCTTTATTTCTCCGATTATGAGGTATATGTTTCTCATCGAAACATTTAAAATTCGTTCAATCTAGAATTTTAGAAAATTTCCCAGTATTTTCTGATAATCGTATTTGCGAGTTCTCTATTAACCATATTTTTATAAACAAAAATTGTTTTCAATACAGAGTTTTAATTATTTTAAAAGACGATTTATAAGCTCTATGAAAAATTTCACCATTATGGAGTTAAATCATACATTTTTGTACCGAAATTTAACATTTAACTGAATTTTTTGCTGGTCTTCTTATAGTTTAAATTTTTTGAAAATATACAACAAAACGTCGCGTTCCACCTAAAATCAGTTTCCTATTTGCAGCCACATTTTATAATTTTTTCGCAGTTAATGAGAGGATTGGGTTCACTTTATTTTCTAACCTCTTTGAAAATAAAGCACACATAACTATTCAGGATTTTTTTACAAAAAAACCCATAAACAAAAACAGTTTTTATGGACACCAAACAGTTTAAAAAATTTTTTATAAAACAGTTTTCGCAATTGGATTTTGAGTCTATTTTATTTATGAAAACTTCAGAAACTGGGCCATTTGCGATTTAATTTCAACTAAAAATAAATATTTTTATTACATTTTTTAAAAACATTGTTACTTTCGACGTATTTTGTTACGTTTTAAAATTTTTCAAATCATTTCGGCGGTGGGGGAGGGGGGCTCGAGCTCTTTAGCCCCCCTATCTACGTGCCTATCGCCAGACAACTATTCAAAAGATAAAAGTAAGTTTTTTATTTTATAATTTTTTATTATAAACATGTTTTTCACTTTTAATTCACCAATATTAATCTCCATTTTCATATATCCACCACTCTTTCGTGGATTTGAATTTGTTTTGCAATTGTACAATAGTAAAAACAAATTTGTTTACTTACATTAATATTTGCAATATAAATTGCACAAGTTGCCTTAAATTCAACGGAACTCCAGAACAAAAATTTTCAAATAAAACCAAAATTAATTTTTGACATTTGTTTAAATATCGCCGACATATCTTTCAGTTGAGAAAAAGAAGATTTGTTCAAAATACTTCTTTGATTTTCTTCTAAACGATAAATCCCAAGAAACATTTTTACGGACTCTCCGGCACGTACGGAATCTTGAATCCGGCTTTTACGGCACATTAATGGTCCGTAATACACGTATCCGTCAAAGCTTGTACGTATACGGAATATTAACGGACCGTGTAATCGGATTTTCGAACACAATACGTTTTAACTCCGTTTCCGTACCGTAAAATACGGACTGAGTCGATTTTAATTTGTGTACAAAATAAAAACAATTAAATTAAAAAAAAAAGATATGAATCTCAACCCTTCAGTCGGTATAAAAGTATTTTTGTGGCGAGAAATTAGTCGCGATGGCGGTAATATATGCAGCACATCATCAACCAAATAACTTCAAGTCACATAGATACATTAAATGGTAAGATTTATGAAATTTAGTGCATGTTTCACAATGGTTTTCGTAAGATGGTTTGTTTTTGTAACAAAAGCTCTGTTCCACGTACATTAACGCGTCTACCCAATTTTTCCAAAAAGCGTTTCCATTGTCAAAATTATCCATAAATTGTTGTTGTTTCGAGTAAATTGGGAACCCGCGGTAACGACGTGGAACAAGCCTAAAGTGTGCGAATTTGAATCGTATGCAAAATACCATTTTAAATACAATCAGTTAAACCATAGCTAATTTATTTTTCCCTTTGCATGTAGATGATCGATTTTATTATGGGTCCCTATTGCGTATTGATTCGCTGGATAGAGCTAAACTGAGCGGGATGTACTAATATATATTGTAAATAATTAATATCGTTATCAATAAATTTATAAAAAAGCATAAAAATTACTACTCAACATTAGTAAACATATGATCAATTTAGGTAGATATATAAGTCCGGAGTTACTCCGTTTATATATGACATAACGGTCCGTAAATTGTCCGTCATTGACGGACTTTCAACGGACCTGTCCGTTTTTTACACGACGTAACGGTCCGTAAACGGTCCGTCATTGACGGACCTTCAACGGATTCGAATCAGTTTCGATGTTCCTTAAGTTCCGTTTTCTGGTCCGTATACGGATCCAGAAAACGGTACGTAAACGGAGTTGGATTCCGTTTATTACGGACCGAAAATGGTGCGTAAACGGAACGAATTGTTTGTTGGGATGATATTGTCTTCATAACTTTTGGGTGATATTTCTTCCGTATGCTTATTGGTCCGAATGCTTATTGGGTATAATTAAACTCCGGCGATTCCTATTTTTTAATCTTTTGTAATAAACCGTGTGATAATTTTTATTTTCATTCGCTCTGTAAGTGAAAGACATCTCAACATGTCTTTTTTGTAGGAAATACCTCCATCAAATATAAAATTAACAAAAAGTGTAAGAAGGTTCAACTGTATAGCCTAAACCACATAAGCGCAGTGTCGACCGCAGTGCGACGTTTTGTCGATAAAGCAGTTATTGTATTTTCTTTATTTGTCACTGCCGAGAAATTAGAAAAGTTTCTAAATAAACAAGAGCTATTTCTAAACAAAACACAATAAGAAATTTTAACAAATTTTGATTCGTCTTCGCGAAATTCAAGAACAAAGTTTGACAGCACTGCCACTGACCACTGGCACTTTCACGATGTGGTTTGGGCTTATTTATTATTTTTAAATCGTTGACACAAATAAGTCGGTTCAACAATTTTATAATTGATTTTATTCCTAAGCAGTTGAGTTATAAGAGGAATAAATATTTCTAAAACAACATAAAAAATAGTTTATCACAATATATTTCTATGTTTATACTGTTTTAGTAGGTCAGTTTCCGGATAATTTTTTATAATGGTTTTCAGTTCATCGACAGCGGCTACACGCGAAAGCACTAACATGTGGCTAAACACCAGAGCTATGCAAAACCAAACTTCCTACAAAAAAGGAGGTATGCATTAAGTTTAGTTTTTTACTATAAAATCTGCCGCAAGCTCAATAAATATGTATTTCATCCGGTTATTTTTAAAATATATCTTTTTAAATATACCATATGTACAAAAAAAATGTTTGCAAATCTTTTATTTGAGTGGTCTTAGGACCATTATTAAAATAGAGAATGAAAAAACATAAATAAATACAAAATTTAAGGGAGGGTTGGGCGGGGATTGGTTTTTCAGGCCACATTCCTTTTGTTATCATTTTATTTGGAATAACCTAGGAAAATATTCTGTTCCAAAGAAGCTGGTTTTACTTTGTAACCCCCTCTATTGTCAACGATTTTTCTTTGAAAAAGCAGCCGCTTCTTTTGCACTTAAAGTGGAACCGGTTGCCTTAGAATCAGTTCTGCAACTAGTTCTAGAGCTTCTGGAACTAGTTCTATAACTTCTTCAACTAGTTCTAAAACTGATTCTCCGTGGAACGGGTTCTAGAACAAGTTCCATGGAATCGGTTCTAGTGGAATCACTTCCAGAACTAGTGTGATTGGCAACCGATTGTAAACAATTTTCCTGGAAAGACGAATGTAAACAAGTAACTTCATGTTTAATGGTATAAAAATTTTTCCACCGTGTTTCGTGTACAAACAGACGGACGGACGGACAAGAGTAGCCATGTCGCCTCAGAATGAGGTTCTGAAAAAAATCTTACACAATTTTTCTTTTTACAATTCTTCATTCAATAATGGCGTTCACAAAAATCAATCTTTGATTTTTCTTTAAGACACACTCATGAAAAAAAAAGAATAGATGCAGCGATTTATCTCAAAAATACCAAACTTTAGGATCCGGTAGCGACCCCTAAACCTTAATAAAAAAATTTTAAAAAAATCACGTGTTAATTTTTCACGGTGCATGATATATATTCGGGTTGGCCCATACCAAAATCCAACTTTTGTTTTTTATGAACCAGCCTAGTGTACATATTTTGTACACCCAGAGATAGATCTCCTATATGCCTATCCCCCTTTTTTCTACTCTGTTTTTAAATAACAACGATATAATTTTCAGTTTTCTTGCAATTATGTCTAAAAAATCCTGTAAAATTAACTGCAATTGCAGTTAAAAATGTGTACACTGCAATTGAATATAAAGTTAACTGATATTGCGTATAGTTGATATTTTAACTATACTATATATAATAACTGCAATTGAAGTTAATTTAAATTAAATTAAATTGTAGTGTACACTTTTTTAACTGCAATAGCAGTTAATTTTACTGACATAATTCTCTGAGTTTACATAATTTCGATAAAAAATATATTAATCCCTTTTTCAATTATATTTGTAGTTGTTTTATTTAAAAACAATTTTTAGTGGTTTCCATCTACAAAATCTTTTGAGTGCTGTTTACCAGTAAAAACGATATAAGTGCCAATGTTTAAAGTTCAATAACTTTGTTTCAATACTCGTACATTAAACTTTTGAGTTTATTTTTAGAAAAAATGCAATTAAATTATGCATATTTTGGTAAACAAATAAAAATTCCACCCGTTTTGTTATTAAAACTAAATATATTCGAAAACTACCGTCGGTTTAGGTCGAAACTATTAAACGCACACACTCATACAAGATCTGTAGTTAGTTTAACTGAAATTTCCGTTATTTTGCTATAGAAAAATAAAAATAACTTTTATGACGTTTTAATTGTTTTAATTTACAACTATTTAATCCATTCTCCTAATATTCGAATTGTTTTTATTTTATCATATAAATGTTTTTCTCCTGTTTTATCTTTAAACAAAATCAAAGCAAAAAAAAAAAAATATAAATTAATATCGTTTAATCCCAAATTACAATTTGCTGTAATATCTAGTTCATAAGTTCTCAAATTTAACAAAAAAAAAAAAAAACTATTTGCTACTTTTTTGTATGAATTCTTATTTTATTATAACTCTACTTTTCTTTTTTGCAACTATAAGAATTTAGAGTTGACTGCAATTTTTAGTTAAATTATTTAAGATAATTTCCTAGCCACAGAAAAACTAAAATTTTTGATTTCAAATTCTGTGCTTTTTCTAAAAAAAAACATTTTGAAATCATATAAATCTGGGATTCATTCATCAAACTCTTGACTGCACAAGAAAAGTTATCAACTTTTAGCTATCAAAATTCGACCCGGAAAAAAGTTTTAGAATTATGACCGCAAAATGTAACTTCACTAGTGCGATATGTAGTGTAGTAATTAATAATTGTTACCAATTATGTGAACATTTTTATGTAGTTTATTATTGTTAGTAACAATTTGTTACAAGTAAAATGCGGGTTAGTAAAAGTTTATTGACTTTTACAATTTTAATTTGAACAATTTGTTTGTTTCTCAGTTTTGGGAAAAACCCGGAAACGGATAACGTCATATTAATTTGTTCAACTTTAAAAATAAAAAATTTAAAATTTTTTCAAAATATATTAGAAATCCTTAAAGTTCATTTACTTGTTAGTCAATTACCGGTTATTGACTTAACAATAATATAAATTTACAAGCAACAAGATCGATGTAAAAAAAACCTTTTTGGCTTATTGCCATTCATTTATGGTATTAGTTACTACATTTAGTACACTAAAAAAAGTACGTTGGTAGAATAAAAAAAAAACTAATGGATGCAGTAAAAATAACTGAGAATTATTTTACTATAAAATTTTTTTACAGTTACTATATGAAAGTTTTTGGTCAGCAATCAGTAATTGTTATTTTTAACAGTAATTACGGTTGTTTTTCTATAGAAAAATACAAAACTATTGTGACAATTATTAAAAAAAAACAACTACCAAAACAGTATTTTTAAGGTTATTTTTTTAGTCATTAAAATTAAATTATTGTGTTTTTGAAAATTCTAGTATAGTTTATATTTGCTATTGTTAACGAATTAAATATCAGAAAAAATTTGTTATACTCTTATATTGAATTTAGACTAATAGTGTATTTAGTTTTTGTTCATCTAGTAGTTTTTGGTAATTTCTAGGTTTTGGCCGAAAACTACAAAATTAATTTAGTTCTTCCATACAATTTTCTACAAACTGGTTTTTGCCAAAAACCAAATAAAAATATCTGAAATGTGAATTTTTGATACATCCGGTATCATTTATAATTAATTTTCGATACACCCTGTTACAACGAATATAGAAGTAAAGCAAGTATCAAAAAATATTTTTTATTTTTTTAAAAATATTTCTGTTTTAGTTTGAAATTGTGTGTTGTTATTAATTGTTAAATGTATAAATAATGTTTTTACATTAATTTAACAATAAAAAAATAAAGAAAAGTGTGTAATAAAAAAGTGATGTGACAAAGTAAAACTAAATAACCAGTGTAAATGACTTGGCTTTTGTAATTTAGTTTTGTACAAAAACCAGATGGTTTTTGCTCAGTCTAAATTCGTTATTTTGTTTGCTGTTTTTTGTTTATTATAATTTTATATTCACTATTCCTATTTAATTTTAATTAAAAATTTCTGAAATACAACTTTTTATTTTAAACTTTAATCGATGATTTCTTAAATACAATGAGAAATATTGCACAATATATATATTTATATATTTAAAATTAAATTAAAAAAAAAATAATTTAGAAAATGTCAACAGAGCTGTAATTTTGGACAAATTACTATTTTTACAATTGTAAATATTTCGGGATTTGAGCTTGAAATTCCCAGAATTTGGGACTCTCTTGTATTGAATAATCCCAGGATTTCGGGATTGGCATCTCTAATTAAAACAATAACTGGAAAACTGTTTTGTATTTTACAGCTAATTTTATGTAGGCTGAAGTAATTTTTAATTTTTTTTGTAATCGAAGAAAAAAATTTGTTTTTTTTTATTAAAATATACTTTTATAAAATAAAAAAAAAAAAAAAAAATAACTGTAAACAAACAGTTTTTTTTGCCAGTTTTATCAGTTGTTTTAAAAATTATGTATTGTAGTAAACATTTGTCAGTTATTTTTACGACATTGTTAGTTATTTTTCAACAGTTAAAATTCCTACATTTTTAGTGATTTTTTTATTATTTTTAACTGCATATACCAGTGGTCGGCACCCATAGCCACCAGTGGTCGATCATAATCGGCTTTTCACACTTACACAACACGAATGGCAACAAAACTATCAACTAAGAGCGTAAAATTTATTTAGTAGCATGCTAGCTTTCAACAAAGCAGGTTGACGTCGCTTTGTTTAAGAAACTTTAGAAAAATATTAAACTCTTAAACTTTTACAAGAACAGGAAATTTATTATGAATTATTTTTATTTCTTTAGTTCATTAAAATTTACTAACTAATGGAATACTTTTTAAGAATAAATAATTTATATACAAAAAAATACATATTTTTTAAATAATGTGTATAATAAAATTTATTATGAATTATTTAAAAAAATTAAATTTCTATAAATTATTTTTTTTTTATTTCTTCATTAATTCATGTTCTTAATATACAAATATAAATTTAAAAATGATAAACTAATTTCTCACAGTGAAGAAACACAATACATTCACATTCTCTCTTTGTGCCGACCACTGGCATATACCTTTGCTTTAACTGTTAATTTCAGTAGATTCTACTCACAAACTTTTTTCTTGCCTCTAAAAAGGCAAAAATGTGCTCTTGAAGTAAACGAAAACTATACGCCCTTACTATCTAAAATTTTCAAATGTATATTTTAGGTAAAGTCGACTTTAGTTAAAATATTGGGTGGCAGTATGCCTTGACTAGGTTTATTTTTGGAGCATTTTGATTGGTTAATTTATTTTCAACTAATCAAAATGTTTGAAAATATAAATATTTTTGTAAGGTTTTCATACACAAAATGAACAAAACCGTATGATTAAAAATAAAGTCGACTTTGAATTTAAAAACTCTTTTATAGTAAGGGCCTATGGCTTTAAGTGTGTCGAAAATTTATTACTTGAGAGCATTTCCAATATAAATGTCAATATGCTGTTTCATTTATTTTTTTTGTTTACGATAGACTAACACTCAGGGGATGCCCCCTATTAATGCGAGTTCATTGTGTTAGAATTAGGAAAATAGGTTACGGGAGGGAAGAAAGAGGAAGTACTGTTTGTGGCCATTTGACTCGAATTTGTCTATATGTGATTGTAAGTGACTGGGAGTTTGTTCCACAGACGGCTTGTACGATTGATAAACGAATTCTCCATGTAATGCGCTGTGCGATCCACGGGACAATCGACTATAAACGGATGTGGATGTGTTTTGTTGTTCCGAACAAAAACCCTGGGCCTAGGAATCAGTTCACTAATCTCGGCAGAACATTTCCCATGGTAATATCGATAGAACAGTGATGCACAACCCACATTCCGACGATGCTCCAATGAGTCAATGGAGCTGGATACTCCATTGTCATAGATGAGCGCCGACGCTCTGCTTTAAACACGGTTCAAAAGCTCCAAAATAGACTTTAGAGCCCCTGCCCATATATGGGAGTTGTATTCCATCTTAAAATACGTTGTCAAACAGTTGTCATTTAGTAACTGACAAACCTTTTGAGTGTAACATCAGACCACGGATGCTTATAAGAATATAAATTAAGCAAATATTGAGTTGCATTGTAGGAAAATATATTAACACCGAACTCTCTAGAACAGGGCTGGCAAGACTTTTTTCGTCGCGTGCCAAAAAAAAACATTTTTTTTGCAAAAAATTTTCCCATGCCACTTTAACCCATTTTTCGCCGACCGATGATTATAATCATTAGCACTATTACTGTTCATAACTTGCTAATGAAATGTTTTTTTTTTAATATATTTAAAAAACATTAAAATCTCCGAAAATTTGATCTTTGACCTTACACAGGGGCAATTTTATGTATTTATATTTTGCCCTAATTTTCAGAACTGAAGTATTTAATTTTGTGTTGTTATATTCCGGCCAAAACTATTTGGAATTAAAAACGAAAAAAGAAAAATTTGCCTAAAAGCTAAATAAATGCTGTTTTCTTGAAATCCGCTAAAATAAAATCTCTGCCCCAGCCAAATGAGAAAAGGAATTCCTACAATTTTTGTAGTTTTAAAAAATTTAAAATTGTAGATTTGAAAACAGTGTTTAAGAATTCTGACCTCTTTGGCACTAATTTAAAAGGAGTTAGCACGCCTTCCCGATATCCGATTATCCTAATTTTTTGGAGGACGTAGTTGTACACCCAAATAAATATTTACAGGGGGTAGCCCGGTTAAAAACTGAAAAAAATATTTTTTGGAACACCCTAATTATATACTCAGTATAAAACCTTAACACTTCAAAAATATCAGTCGTGTATGTATATTCGGCCAATGGTGATTACAATCTCCACTAATTTTCAGGAAAATTGATTGACTTATAAATTTAGAATTTTCTTAATTAGGCCCAGAATAACTTTAATATAAATTTTTTTCAAAATCTTTTGACAAGAACTGGTAGCGGCGAAAAATGGGTTAAGTTAATTATTTTTTTTTGAAAACTTTTAAAATTTATAAACGTTTTTCTTAAAAAAAAATTATTAAATGGTTATTAATTGCAACTTTTTCCAAAACAAAATTTTCCTATTCGTAAAAATTGCAAATATTGCAAAAAAAATCCTTTTTTTTTTGACGACCAGAAAATTCTACTAAAAATAAGTAAAGCGGGCCCTGCATACAAAGTTGCTAAACTCAGCATTGCTTGCTAAATATTAGTAAGGTAAAAACAGCAAGTTAAAATCTGTTAACTTTTAAAATTTTTTGTTGCATTTTAGTTAATTGCAAATAACAAATTAACCCGCGAAAATCAGCAAAAACAATTTCTTAATATTAGTAGTCAAAAAACGGCAAGACAAAACTGAAAATTTTAGCTGTATTTAAGTTAAATTTAGTTAAAAGCAAATAACAATTATCCTGCTAAAATTAACGAAAATATTTGCTGAAAAAATTATTGTTATTCACATAAAAAAAAAATCTAAAAAATTTGAAAATATTAATTTATTTATAAATGATTTTAGTCTACTAATATTCAACAAATATTTTTTCTGATTTTAGATGAATATATTGTCATTTGGCATTAACTAAAATATATCTAAAATTTTATAAATTTAACAGATTTTATATTTCACTAATGGTTACCAAACAGATCTCTATGGAAATACAAAAAATCCTTACAGACTAATCGCAACTAAAGTTTACGTAATATTGCCTGAATAATATACTTAAAACTATCTTTAGGTAAAGCAAAATCAAACTTGTATCTAACATCATCTTCAACATAAAGTTTATTAAAAAAAATTTTGGGCTCTTAACATTAATTCATTCGAAGCATAGTTTGATCTAGCTACATCAGTATAAAAATAATCATGTTGTTGATTTAAGCATTATATCTGCAGGGCGCTTTTGAACTAATTTTTCGTTGCTTCGGCAAAACAATTTACGGAGTTTTTTTTTTATAAGTGGACTCTTTACACTTGATATACGACTATATATAATTATTAAATAACAAGAATTTATGCTGGCCCTATGCTCCTTGCAGGAGTAAAAGGAACAAATATATATATAAGAATTTATGCTAAAGATTTCTCTCTCATAAAAGGTACAAAATTTACGAATTAGATTTTTTTTCGAATCGAGCTAAGCTGCAACTATCCAGATATACAAATGTTCCCCTCTTAGAATACCTTAAGTGTTTTAGATCCAAATTTAAGAAAGTTTGTTTTCCATTTGTGTAAAATTTTCTGACAATTTTTTTCTGGCCGATTCTAAGGCTTCTTTCCATTGGAACATGTATGCATACATACTTCTATCAATATACTGATGGAATGCTAATAATTCCTAATAAGTTTTTAATTTATTACTTTTGATCGTAATACTGAACTTAGACTGGGCAAAAACCACCTGGTTTTTGTACAAAACTAAATTACAAAAGCCAAGTCATTTACACTGGTTATTTAGTTTTTCTTTGTCACATCACTTTTTTATTACACACTTTTCTTTATTTTTTTATTGTAAAATTAATGTAAAAAAATTGTTAAAACATTTAACAATTAATAACAACACACAATTTCAAACTATAACAGAAATATTCTTAAAAAATTAAAAAATATTTTTTTGACACTTGCTTTACTTCTATATTCGTTTTAACAGGGTGTACCGAAAATTAATTATAAATGATACCGGGTGTATCAAAATGCACATTTCAGACATTTTTTCAGTTCAGTTTCAGAACCTGGTTTTCAGTTTGTATGGAAAAATTAAATTAATTTTGTAGTTTTCGGCTCAAAACCTAAAAATAGCCAAAAACTACTAGTTTTTGCCCAGTCTAAATACACTATAAACATTTACTGGAAAAGGTACTAATTGTATTTCGAAAGAATGAACTTTTGAGTTATTAACTACTATTTATAATTGTGTAAACAAAAAATGATTTTAGGACGCTGTTTTAATCATCTTAAAAGGTGATTAACAATCTCTATAAAAACGTTCACCATTCTCGACAATATGTAATTATCTAATAGATTTTTTTCGCTAGTCTAATAAAAATTTCAATCTTCACGCGTGCCATAGTTTTTCCAGCCCTACGCTGTAAGAATTCTCTGGAAAAACTTGGTAGCAACAACAATAAATTAAAAAATAAAGTAAAAAAGTAATGCTAACATAATATTGCAAAAGATCATGGTAAATAGTACTCAAAAATAAACAAACCATGGCTAATAATTATGGTAATGTTTACAAGAGCCACCACCATTAACTTGTAGATATAAACAGAAAATAGTTGAGAAAATATAAACAAAATATGTTTAAAAAGTATATAGAATTTAAAATTTAATTTGAATAGCTGAGTATTTTAACACGAAACTTTGTGAAATAGGGATATATTTATGTGCAGTAGGGTGAATCTTCGTTACATACCCAAAAAAAATTGAGAATTGTTAATGCTTAATTAAAGGTTTTTATGGCAATTTCTATGGCAAGTGGCACCTTTTTACATTTGAAAAACTTGGGATCATTTTGACCACATATAACTATAAGGGTTAATTTCAAATTTTTTATTACTACAGTTGAACCTCGATTATACGGGTTGTTCGGGACCAGGCTCAGCACGGATAATCGAAAACCACGGTTAAAACAGTCATATATATTTTTAATAAATCTTTGGTATTTGCATGAGCCATTTCCACAAAAGTAGCTGTTGAGATATTATTAACTTCTGAAAGCACGGATAATAGAGTTAAACCATGGTTAAAAGAGGTATAAAAACAAATACCAGCATGCCTGTTAACAGATGTACCCGGTTAATGCAGGCCCGGATACTCGAGGTTCAACTGGATATATAAAATTTGGTGTTAACAGAGTTATTTGGGCAACTTTTACCAAATTCCGAAGGAAACAACACAATGTTTTGATATACTTTCAGGAAAAATCAAAAAATTTTAAAAATTGCTCCTTTGACCGTAGTAAAGAAAGGGTTAACGTTGTCGGAGTTTTACAGAATTTTTGTAAAACAATCTCTTTTATCTGAGTAAAAAAAAAAAAAATCGAACGTGATTTTATTACAGCTAGCTAAAAAACAAAAATGAATACTATTATCTAAATCATTGGCCAAAATCACAATTTTCTCTAAAATTTTCAAATTTAAAACGCCCTCACTACTGAGCTAAGAGAGTACTCAGAAAAGTTCTGCAGTTACTACATGACAGTTATTTGTGTGGTAATGCGGTTTTAGTTATTTTAACTACAATTGCAGTTAATTTACATAGAGCAACATTTTTTAATGTTTTTGACAGTTATTTTTTCGATAGCTTTTGGCATGAGGAAAAAAAGTTCCACTACGACATATCAAAAAAATCATTTTCGAGGCGTCCAAATTTCAATTTTTTCAAAAGGAAGCCAAACAATAGTTCATCCTTCACAGACGAACAATACAGTGAACAATAAAAGTATATCATTTTGTAAGTGTAAAATTTGACTTCGCAATTTTAAATTTATTATGGAATAAAATTAAGTTAAGAGTATTTACATAAATTTGTTTTGATTAAATTAATAATTTTTAAAATAATTTTTATTTATGTTATTATAACTACATTTGCAGTTATTTGTATAGATTTACAATAATTTGTATGTACGTTGTTATACCCTACACCACTATGTGGTCAGGGTATTATAAGTTTGTGCTGATGTTTGTAACACCAAAAAATATTGGTCGTAGACCCACCTTATAGTATACCGATCGGTTCAGAATTTTTTTTTATTTCGATTTAACGATGTCCGTCTGTCCGTCCGTCCGTCCGTCCGTCCGTCCGTCTGTCTGTCTGTCCATGCAATCTTGTACGCACTCTACAGGTCGCACCTATTAAGATATTTCGATGAAATTTGGTACATAGACCTATGTTGGCCCAAGGACGAACAAGTTTGATTTTTTTGAACATCGGTCCATGTTTAGACCTAGTGCCCATATAAGGGTCCTACCAAAATTATACTGTTTATACGCTGCAGGTCGTAAATATTAAGATATTTTGATGAAATTTGGTACACAGACCTATATTGGCCCAATAACGCAGCCTATTGATTTTGGTGAACATCGGTCCATGTTTAGACCTAGTGCCCATATAAGGGTCCTACCAAAATTATACTGTTTATACGCTGCAGGTCGTAAATATTAAGATATTTTGATAAAATTTGGTATACAGACCTACATTGGCCCAGTAACGCAGCCTATTGATTTTGGTGAACATCGGTCCATGTTTAGACCTAGTGCCCATATAAGGGTCCTACTAAAATTATATGGTTTATACGCTGCAGGTCGCAAATATTAAGATATTTTGATAAAATTTGGTACACAGACCTACGTTGGCCCAAGGACAAAGCCTATTGATTTTGGTGAACATCGGTCCATGTTTAGACCTAGTGCCCATATAAGGGTCCTACCAAAATTATATTGTTTATACGCTGCAGGTCGCAAATATTAAGATATTTTGATGAAATTTGGTACACCGACTTATGGCAGCCGAAGGACGAAGCCTATTGATTTTGGTGAACATCGGTCTATGTTTAGACTTAGTGCCCATATAAGGGTCCCCCCAAAATTATATTGTTTATACGATGCACGTCGTAAATATTAAGATATTTTGACGAAATTTGGTACACAGACCTATTTTGGCCCACGGACGAAGCCTATTGATTTTGATGAACATCGGTCCATGTTTAGACCTAGTGCCCATATAAGGGTCCTACCAAAATTATACTGTTTATACGCTGCAGGTCGCAAATATTAAGATATTTTGATGAAATTTGGTACACAGACCTATATTGGCCCAATAACGCAGCCTATTGATTTTGGTGACATTAGTTGGCTTTTACCCAGACTGGTGTAGGGTATTCTATAGTCGGCATGCCCGACTTTAACCTTTTTACTCGTTTTAATTGCATTTGTAGTTGTTTTTACTACATTTGTCAGTTTATTTTTAACAGTAAAAATTAACTTCACATTGCAGTTGATTTAAATGTAAATGTAGTCTACATCTTTTTAACTCCAAATGTAGTTATTTTTACTGTCATTTGCAGTTGATTTTACCTACATAATTCCCTGAGTGAGGGATATGTGTAATTTTTAGTAAAATTATTCTCTGGGGTGTTGTTAAAAAAACTCTATGCGTTGACCACTTTTTTATATTTTGTTGACTATTTTGTTTGGCTTAAAGCACCGTAAGTTGTTTCGATTTCACTTGAAAAAACTGCTATATTTACTCCATATAAAAAAATATTTTTTCACGACAATGAGTTTGAAAATTGTGTAGACTTTGTTTTCACGCAAATTTAATATACAAGACTATTATTTTTCTTGTGAAAAAGTGACATTTTGTGTTTACTGTGATTGTGGCTTTCTTAATTTTACAATTTTCAGAATTTAAATTACTTTTTAAGTTTGAGTGACATTTTTTTCACGTGAAAAACAACATACGGTGCTTAACTTCCAAGTATAATGTACAGCGAGTTTTTCTTGTTGATTTTGGAGTTATTTTGATGAATCGATCGGTGACATTTTTAAAAAGTTTCTTTGTTAAAATAAATTTAGGAATTTTCTTAGTAGAACAGACTTAAAAAACTTAACATACAGGAATTCTTTATTCAGTCGTGGAATTATGTAGGTAATGTCAACTAAAAATTGTAGTTAAAATAACTGCAATTGATATTATAAATGTTTACGCTGTAGTTTATTTAAAAAGTTTATTTAAAAAGTTTCGTAAATTTATTTTTAAATGATTATACAGTTAAATTGAAAAGAAATATATTTTTCTACTGTTTTTGTCGTTTATTTGAAAAACAAACTACATATAAATACGGATTTTCTGTTACAGTTAATATTTTCATTTAAAATATTTTTTAAAAAAAGAAACCCTTTTAGAATTCTAGGTCAGTTAAAAAAACGAAAAAAACAAAATATAATTTATTCTTACGGATTTTGTAGTTAATTTTTTGAAAGTTAAAAAAACCAAATTAATGAAAAATCATTATTTTTTAAGGATTTTGTAGATAATTTATTAACATTTAAAAATAAATGAAAAGTTCTTTTGATTTAAATGAAAATTTAGTAGACCGGTTTTCAAGTGATTTTTCATTTATTTTAAATTACATTTTCAGTTAATTTAAACTACAAACTATTTTAAGTGTATTTAACTTCAAAATACACTTTTTTCCAGGAACTATGTTAAAGGATCTAGTGGTATGTATTAAAGACATACACAATTATGAAAATTCTTCAAGTCATTGAAAAGAAAACATAAATTAAAAGGGAGTTTGTATTGAAAAGTTTTAAGTTTAGCCACGCGGAAATTACTCAGATTCGAACTTTGTTCTTGGTGCCAATATTTTCTCTTTATCGTAGATGTCCAAAATTTTGTGTAGGCATGTATAGGGTCTAACAAAAGTTCGCTTAGTAGGCTGGAAAAAAGTAAATAAATTTAGCTTTATGTCCTCATTGATCAACATTTTTTATTTTCTCAACATAATTCCCATTTATTTCAATATATTTGTTTTTTTATTTTTTGAATTACTAACAAAAATTAACTGTTTAATGAAAAAATACTGCTTGGTAGTTGATTATTGTAATAATAAAAATAACTGCTTCAACCAACTACAACTTTCGTTAGTGTTTTTTTTAATAACTGTGATAATAGTCGTTTTATATTTTTGTATAGAAACACAACTGTAATTAAAGTTAAAAACAACTACTCCTGATTACTACACAAACAACTGTCATGTACTAACTGTCATACTTTACTAAGGTTACAAAACAACTATTTGGTTATTTAAAAAATAAAATATTTAATATGTGTACCCTCTGTATATACTTTTTGAGCACAGTGTATGCAAACAATAATAAACAATGCCTAGAAGTCATAATAATAACTAACTATCTAATGAATACTATATTTATATGTATGGACAGACTAATTGAGAGACGGACTTTGTATATTTGTAGTAAAAATTTAAAAATGTATGAATGGCTGGGTTTTTGGCATCATAAAAAAATATTTTACGGTTAACTTTTTTGCAAAATTATTTATTTACTTTTTTAAAGATTTGTTAATAAACTTTAAAAATAAATATTGTAAAATAAACAAAACTTAAAAAAAAACAAAAAACATTGCACATTTTTTTTTGATACGTTTTCTTTGGTGGTAAAAACACCATACAGTGGTGGTAACAATTTTCATCCTAATTGTGAAAAACAAAACTTCAGTCAATAAAAAGAAAAATAATACAGAAAATATGCAAAAAGTGGTCATTGTAAGACATTAATTTAGTTCGAATAATAAAATTTGTTTTACACTACAGTGTACAAATCTTTAAAAGAATTATAAAATTTGATAATGCAGAAAAAACTTTATACATTTTGTAAATATGTATATTTATTAGGATATTGGACTTCAAATAAAAATCATTATATGTATGTATAAGCAGTTCAACATGGCAATATGGTCGCGATATTTGTTAATGAAGTCTAGTTTTTTTTCCGAGAAAAGAGGGTTTTGGTGTTTCTGCTAAACTAATAAAGATAGATAATTGAAATTTGACATATACATAGCTTCGTTTTATGACGAGAAGAAAACCAACAAAAGTGTTTTTGGCTACTCGAATGTTCACGGTGTAAAACGGGACTGAGAAGTTTCAAAAAATCGATTTTCGAACGTCATTTTTGGTAAATAGCAGGGGGTGGGGGCAAAATATATAAATTTTTTTCTTTTCTAATTTGAGGACTCTTAACAAGTATTCGAAGTCGAAATAACGATACATTCGCAAACAAAAATTACATAAATAAAAATTTTTAAAACAACCCTATAAACATTTTCACTGGAATTCAAGTTGAAATCAAATTCAATTCCAGCCCTGTTTTCCAGTTTCAAGGCTTGAATTCAACTTTTATTACATTTTATTTCAATAACATACTCCAGCAAAAGGGAAACAAAAATTCAAGTTTGAAATATTTTTCTTAAAAAACAAGTGCTAGAATTTGAAATATACTTTACTTCAAGCAAAATATAAAGCACTTGAATTTTTAAAACCTATATGCTTATTGGGAAAATATCTACTCAGTTCGAACTCGTGCCCCATTCTATTTAATTTCGTTTCCCAATTTTAGTGTTCCAGTTATATTGGTTCTTAGAATTTCAGGTTTCTAGCCAAAGAGGTTTGGCCAGGCCGCTAAGGCGGAGACTTTCTCCTCCATTTTTACAACGTTCTTGACGAAAATTTCAAAAGGTACATTATCGGTGGATTAGCATATACTCCAACAAACAAATTTTTCAAATTTGAGGTATCTAGCCAAAGACGTTTGGGCAAGCCGTTAAAGGGGCAGGTTTACGAACATTTTTATCACTCCCCGTAGGAATGTCCAAAAATCGTATCTTTTCTGATGTTTACGTCTGAGGAGGAACCTTCATATCAAATTTAAACTTCCTACCTTCAGCGGTTTGGGAAGGCCGTCAAGGGGAGACTTCCCCTATTTGTCCCTCCCCGTAAGAATTTCCAAAACTCTCCTCTTTTCGGACGTCTAATGTAAGGGCTTAAGTACCTTACCTTGGACTTAAGCCCAAATTAGTTTGGAAGTAAAGTGCGGCGAAATGAGGTATCGTGAGGTAGAAATCTATTTTCAATAGATTTTCTTACCTCAAATGTACTTCCAAACTAAGTAGTTGTGTATACTGTCATTAACTAAAAGTAAACAGCTGACAGCTGAGGTCTGGTAGTATCGTATACTACCAGACTAAAGGCTCCATTAGTCTGGTAGTATCGTAAAGTATCATGTCAGCTGATTACTTTTAGTTAATGACAGTATACACAACTATTTTGTTTAAAAGTACATTTGAGGTAAGAAAATCTATTGAAAATAGATTTCTACTTCACGATACCTTATTTCGCCGCACTTTACTTCCAAACTAATTTGAGCTTAATGGAGCCTTTAAGCCCAAATTAGTTTGGAAGTAAAGTGCGGCGAAATGAGGTGTTGATAGTAATTTCGACATTTTCAACATATTTATTGATTATCTATTTTCTTTTTACTTAATTGAAATACATATTTGCATTTTTAATACACAAACATCTGCAGTTGACAAATAAAAATTTATTTATTTTTGAAGTTGTTATTTATTGCCGTTTCAAATTAACGGTCATTGGCTTACGTGCTGTTTTGCCGGTTGTGATTAATACTCAATCTACAGTTTTCTTACAAATAAACAAAAATATTTTTAAAGTCTTATTTTAAATCTTCCACTTTTGCGATGAATGAAAAATGGTAGTAAAAGTAAATATTTTGCAGTCGTTGTTATTAAATCTAAATATGTGGAATATTTTAAAATTATGCTAATTTTTTTTGAATAGAAAATATTTATTTTTATGATTTAATTCACACATTTTCAGTTTTCTGTGTAGGTATTCTACACCCACAATGTTTGACAGTTACTATATGACAGTTGTTTGTGTAGTAATCTGTAGTTGGTATTAAAGTGTTATTAAAGTTGCTTTTCTATGGAAAATACAAAATAACTATTATCAGCTAATGAAAAGTGTTATATTTCGTAACAGTTATTTAAAGCAGTTGTTTAAAATATGACAAAAAACAACTAAAAAAAAGAGTATTTTTTCACTAAACAGTTAATTTGGTTGGTTATTAAGAAATAAAAAGAATAAATGAGTACTTTAAAATTTTTAATTGGTTTGTAAATCAAAATAATTAATTTTTAAAGTTTAAAATTTGTTACTATAAAAAACTTAACTGTAAGAAAGTAGTTTATACAATTTTTTCCAGTCGTTTCATAATTTTTTTATTAAAAACTTGTCAGTTATTTTTACGAAATTGTTAGATAATTTTACTGCATTTGTTAATTGTTTTCCAACAGTTAAAAATAACAATATATTGACGCCTTTTTAACTGCACATACCTTCGTTTTAACTGCATTTTCAGTAGATTCTACCGACAAACTTTTTTGGGTATTGTAATTTCGATATTGTCATCTTTGGGAATTCTGTTTGATTTTTAGGTAGTATTGTATATCTGCAATCTTTATTAAATTATGTTAAATATATCGGTATATTTTTATTTTTGCTTTGATAGGCGTTGTTTATTGCCATTTTTGATTAATTTAAATGTTTAGCAGATTTTTATTTTTTTGCATTATACTCGTATGCTTATAATATTAGATATTATTTATTTAATTAATTTTGTTTATTATTTTTAGACTGTCTATGAAGTTGTTAACCTAGACCTAACTTTTTTTGTGTTTAAGTCGACCTTTTATTGTTGTTTAAATAAGAATCATAATATTTGACGTCATTTATTAGAAGTTTTAAGTCATTTTCACATATCTGAAATTGTTATTGTACAATACGATATTTAAGGAAAATTTTGTATTTTTTATCGATGTTCTTAAAATCTAAACATTTTTCTATAGAGGAAAGTTCTTACAATCAAATAATTTTTTTATTAGAAAAAATTCTTTGAACTAAGGAATCTTTCTTCATGAAAAAATCTGTGAAATAAAGGAATTGTTATTAAAGAAAAAGCTTACGGAATCTAAGAATTTTTCTGTATAAAAAATTTCTAATAATCTAAGTATTTTTCTGTAAGAAAAAGTCTCTGAAATCTCATAATTTTTTTACAAGAAAAATTCTTTGGGTTTTAGTTACTTTTCTTAAGAAATTTTTTCATAAGAAACTGTACTTCAATTCAATAGATTCTAAAGACTTTTTTCAATAGAAATTGTTAGCTTCTAAAACTTTTTCATTAAGAAAGATAATTAGATTGTATGGGCCTTTTCTCCAATAAAAAATTTTAAACAAAAAAATCTTATAGTATATTTATCCTGGGCAAAAACTAGTAGTTTTTGGCCATTTTTGGTTTTTGAGCCGAAAACTATAAAATTAATTTAGTTTTTGCATACAATTTTCATACAAACTGAAAACCAGATCCTAACTGGTTTTTGCCAAAAACGAAGTAAAAATTATCTGAAATTTGCATTTTTGATACACCCGGTTTCTTTTATAAGTAATTTTCGATGCAGCCTGTTACAACGAATATAGAATTAAAGCAAGTGTCAAAAATATATTTTTATTTTTTTTTTTAATATTTTAGTTTTAGTCTGAAATTGTGTGCTGTTATATATTTTTAAATGTGTTAACAATTTTTAAAATTTAATTTAACTATAAAAACATAAAAAAAGTGTTTAATAAAAAAGTGATGTGACAAAAAAAAACTAAATAACCAGTGTAAATGACTTGGCTTTTGTAATTTAGTTTTGTACAAAAACCACCTGGCTGTTGCTCAGTCTAAATTCAGAATTAGATTGTAAGAAAAATACCTAGATTATAATGAAATTTTCTCCAAGAAATTTCTCTATTGTAAGACTTCTTCTTCAATAAAAATTTCAGATTCAAAGGACTTTTTCATTAAGAAAAATATTTAAATTCCAAGGACTTTTCCTTTAAGAAAAAATCTTAAATTTTTAGATTCTGATCACTTTTTCCAAAAGAACAATTCCTAGATTCTCAGAACTTGTTCTCATATATAAATCCTTAAATTCTAAGGACTTTTTCTTTAAGAAAAATACTTAGATTCTAATAACTTGGTCTTTAAGAAAATTTCTTACACTCTAAGGACTTTTTCCTAAAGAAAAGTACTCACATTCTAAGCACTTTTTCTAATAGAAAAATTTCCAGATTCTAATTACTTTTTCTAACAGAAAAATTGTTGAATTGCAAGAAGTTTTCCCATTAGAACATTTTCAGAGCCTAAGTACCTTTTTCAAAGCAAAATTGAAAATTTTAAGGACCTTTTCTTAAAGCAAAATACTTAAATTCTAAGAACTTTTACTAACAGAAAAGTACTTAGACTCTGAAGAATTTTTAGGTATAGGAATGTTTAGATATAGGATGGATTTTAGGTATAGCATGTGTCCAGAAAACTTATGTAAAACACTACGAGGAACATTTTTTTCGTCGCAAAAATTTGATTTTCGGATATCATCACTTTTTTTTAAAGTTTTTGCATAGAAAAAAAGAAGGGCGTTTTTTTTCTTTTTTATTTCAACTCCTTCCACCGGCGCAAGTCGGCCAAAAACGACCCTTTTAAGACCCTTTTCCTCCAGAGCAAAAACAGCTGCATTTATAGAAAATCTGATTATACCATTCGATTCTACAACAAAATTTAATAAATAAAACTTTTTTTTTTGCATTTTCAAAATACACCAGATAGCCATTAGAGTGGTTCGAAAATCCGCTTTTTTCAAAAACTTCTAAAAAGTAATCTTTTTATTACACACAATGAAAATGTATTTCCGGCGGAGTACATGGGTACAAAAATTTTGAATATACCGCGAACCGTTAAAATGTTATGATATCCGAAAATCAAATAATTTTTTTTTTTTTGACGAACCCTAATATATTTATATATGGCTCGATATGTTCGATTATATCGCAAATATTATAAATATTAGCTGTTAAAAATTTTGCTTAACTTTATTCGGTTTAAAGTAGATTTCCTTTAAATATTTAACGTTGATAGGTAGGAGCAAAAGTACGGGTAATAATAACTTTGAAAATTATCACTTATAATTAAAGTGAAATGAAAACAACGAAACTTAAATCTTTGTTTAAAACAGTATTTGAGCAAAAAGTTTGTTAAAAATTAGTTTAATTACTCCACTTTCACTGATTACAGATTGTAATACTTTTTTTTTTTTAACGATAACAGTACTATTTTGAATCCAAAAAGATTTTCAAAGGCAATGATTACTAACACACTAGAAAATGTTTTTTTTTTAGATAAGTATATATTTCTTTTATTTCAAAAACATATAATTAAGTATTACAATAAATATATAATACTAAATTTATATAAATAATATTTAAAAATTATCTTAAATTAATGAAAATTTGTACAACCAAAGAAAATATTTGAACTAGTATAGGATTACAAAATTTTAAATTTTATATGCCAAACGCTCTACAAATATTTTCCCGGGTTATGGGTCATTTTACTTGAAACATTCTTTAAAACTAACATTTTATGAATTATCAAACAAAACAAACTTCTTAAACTACGTATTAAAAATAAAATAATTTAAAATGAAAAATATTTTTTTTTGTAAATTAAAAACCTTTCAAATGAAAAGGATCAGGAAGAAAATATAGAATTTGGTGTTTGAATATTTGGAATAATTAAATGATATTTGAAGGCCTTTTTTGATGCTTTTTACATGCCTTGACAAGTTGACATACACATCTTATAGCTGGGGAAATTATTTTCATTACCATCGCAGCCACCAAATTTGAATTCCATACAATCTTTCCTTTGGACATCATAACTCCAACGTGGTATTAGGGCCCGACAAACTCCCTTACGAGCAGGCATACGACAGAAATCTTTAGGTTGCATTTGTGTATCTTTGGCACCGGGTACATCATCCAAAGACATGGCATCAAATAATTCACTGACATCATCATATAAGTCCCACGGTCTAGCCATTGAGGGAGCGAAATTCAGGCATAGAATTATAGTAGCAATGAATGCCGTTGCAAAGACACTATTAGAAATTTTCGAAAACATTTTAAAGTTTTGGTTTTTTTAAACTCAGTTTTTCACTTTCTTTTGAAATAAAAATAACATTTATTTTTTGAATTGGTATTTGCGTATTTATTTTCAAACTTGTTTCCTATTTACTTGGTGTTTCACTGTTGGTTGGTGTTTAGTAACTGAATCAGTGGTTAATGCTGCCTGTGGTTATATACAATTTTTTGCTTCTGCCAACATTTCTTTGCTATTTTCGATGACGTGAAGTTGTAAAACAGCAAACTAGCGAAACGATCGATCAGTTATTATTGCATGGTTAGACGTTAACAAACCTTTCAAATCATATTTAGCCGAGAGGCATCGATGGCTCTCTTACGAATTTCGTCATTGTTGTTATTTTAAAGCTACAGGTGAACTGAACGAGCTGCCAGATAGTTAAATTCAGTTTTGCAGGAAGAAAATTTAAAATTTTATACAAACTGTAATTGAAGTTGTGCTAATGTTGGTAATTGTGATTTCAGCATGTTTGTAAAAATGGCGATTGTGCTCCCAATAAGTAAAATATTAACTAAAATAAGTAAAACAATTAAAACCGGGAATGCCGACTTTATGGTACCATACACTAGGTGAATCAAATTCCGGGAAGGGTAGGGGAAGGACAGATATCACTATGCAAATAAATAAGGGTTGGTCTTTGGTGTCGATGAATATTTTAGGTTAGTAAAACCCTAAAAGAGTTTGGCTCAGTGAGGGTATAGTGAAGTTATTTAGCCGTTTAAAGGTTTAAAATTTTTGGACAACATTGTATAAAATTTGACGCTGACACTCTTTTTCTATAAAAAAAAAATCCGCAGATTCTATGAACATTTGAAAGAAGACCCTCAGATTCTGATGATGTTTTCCTACACAAAAGTTTTCAGATCCTGAGGACTCTTTCTAACAAAAATCTTCAATATTCTGAGGACTCTTTCCTATAGTAAAATCCTTAGATTCTGAAAATTGTTTGTTATGCATTGAAAAATATCCAGATGCTGAGCAAATTTTCCTATATAAACCTCAGATACAGAAAACTTTTTGCTAAAGAAATACCCTCAGATTCTGAAGACTTTTTCCTACAGAAAAATTCTCTTATTCTGAAAACTTTTTTCTATAAAAAATGCTCAGATTCTAAAGAATTTGGTTTTTGATATGTATGGAAAATCAAATTCGGAAATTTAGATGGCACAGTAAATGACAATTTCTTTTATACAATACTTACTAACTTCAAATCGATATATATCGATTCCTAAACCTGACCCAAGCGAAACGCAGGGTCACGTGTAACTTTTTTTGACCGATATAACTTTTCCCGGTAAGCAGAACACCCGCCGATCACTGACCCCTACCATTTGTCGCACAGTGTTATTTATGATTGTTTGTTTGCTTTTTATTTCTATTCACAAAAAGACTTTTTGTAAAAAAAGGCAGCACCTTTCTTTAAAACTAAGTTTTTTTCTTTAATTTAAAAAAAAATGGAGTTAACAAATTCTAAAATGCAAAAATATGCTAAGGATTTTTGGAAACATGATTGCTACACTCATAAAAAAAAGTCCGTACAAATAGGTCAAAATTGTGCTGGCGCAAATACATGTTATTTTAGTAGAATTTTGATCCATTTGTACGGACTTTTTTAAAGCAAATAACAGAAAAATTAGTTCAATTTAATCGGAACGCGTTTAACAGACTTTTGTAGTAACTTTTTTTTTATGAGTGTAGATGCATTTTATTCCTGTTAAATGAGTTCCAAAATGGCATTTGTAGATCTAGCAGGAAAAACACCAAATTGGCAACACTCCTTTCTACCATTGCTATAAATATCAATAAATGAAACTGAAATGCTAAATACATTTTTTTTTCATGCTAAATGAATTCAAAAAATTATAGATTTAGCATTAAATATGCTAAATTGGCAACACTGGTGCTAATGGATAAAGTTACTTCAAAAGTATTTCGTTGGAGTATTTTATGGTTATCGGTATTTTATTTCGTGAAGTTATTTAGGGTTAACGATATTTCACGTTATTTCATATTAGGGATGCCAATCCCGAAATCCCGAGTCCCGAAATCCCGGGATTTTTACAATTGCAAAAATATGTGGTAATTTTTACAAAATTGCAACCCTGATGATATTTTTAAACCGGTTTTGTTTAATATAATTTTTCATTTGAATTTCTGCACTATATGTGGAAAACAATTAAAAAATTCTGAAACTAACTGAAAATTCTAAAATGTAATTGCCTATTTTAAATTAAAATGATATAAGAACATTGAATATAAAATTATTATACACAAAAATAGCACAAACATATCAACGGAGTTAAATTCTTAATTATTGAGTTTTTCAATTCTTTCGTTCTTTAGAAATAAACAGGAGTATGTAAAAAACATATAAAAGAGTTATATTTTACTGAGCTCATGCGTAATAATTTGGAAACCTTATAACATGTATATAAAATGGAATTTGTAAGAAAAATTTGTTTTATAAGTCACTTATAAATTTTAAAAATGTTTATGCATATGATCCTATATTTCTTTTACATAAATTTTAAGTTTTTACACATTTTTTTAAATAAAAAATTTCTAAAATGGCAAAAATTCACAAAATCCCGAAAAAATTCGGGATCCCCAAAAATCCCAATACGTCCCGGGATCCCGTTTTATTAATTTTGAAATCCCGAATCCCGGGATTTTCAAAAACCAATCCCGATTGGCATCCCTATTTCATATTGTTTTTTGAGCTTTACGGCATTTTAAGTTATTTTATTAGTGGTATTTTAAGGTAAACGATACACTAATAGAAAAAAGTCTGTTAAAAATTTAGTTAAAACTACTAAAAATTAGTCAAAAATGATGCTACAGAAAAAACTGTTAAAATTATCAGATTATATTTGCTATATATTAGTAATATAAGAACAGCAACAATAAAACTCTTAAATGTTCAGAATTTTTTTTAGCAAATATTTCTGCTGCTTTTAGCATGATAGACTGCTATTTGCATTTAACTAAATTTAGCTTAAAAATAGCAAAAATTTTGTAGATATAATAGTTTATTTTTTGCTTCTTTTAGTCTACTAAAAAATTTTCTGCAGATTTTACAGTACAATTTGTTATTTTCAATTAACTAAAAGTTAACTTAAATATACCTAAAATTCTGTAAATTTAACAGTTTTAATTTTGCTGTTCGTATTTTACTAGTACAGGGTGAGGTTAACGTAACTATGTATATGATTTGTTTTTAAGGGTGGGTGCGAACTGGCTAAATAAAATTTAAACTAAATTCAGGTTTCCAAATTTCTATGAAATTTGAAAAAATTTTCTAAGAAATTTTAAACCCTTTTGTCAATTTATATTTAATTTAGAATTTATTTAGCCACCTCGCACAGGGCCTAAATAAATATTGAATGGAATAAAAAAAAAAAACAAAAAATTGAATGATAAAAATAAAGTTTTTTTATGTTATTCTTTTACATTAATTATGAAAAATAATGCCAGTTAAATGAGAACCGTTTTCTTTAACGCAAAAATGTGAATTTTTCATAACTTTATTGAGTGTTTCTTGTGGTATACGATAAATTTCTTCTTGAATGTTGTCCTTTTGTTGCTGCAAGGTTTGGGGCTTATTCACATAAACTAAATCCATAAACATAATCCACCAACGAACGAATGCTTGGACCCGTTGGAGCAATTCTTACACCATAAAATTTTCTGTATGCACGTTGAGTATTAACTATGAAACGATTATTTTCAAGGAATAGAAAAACAATCTTAGTTCTTTGTGCAATTGTATAGCGTTTCATTTTTATATTCTCCCAAGTTTAATTCCTGAAATAGAAAAAAAATATATGAAATATTCACAAGCGAAGAAGTTACAATTTTTTTACATCCTATAGTTACTTTAGCCGCACCCTGTATTTAGCAAAATAAAAAATCTGCTAATTTTAGCAGTTTTTTCTGCAGAATCATTTTTAACTAATTTTTAGTAACTTTTTCTGCTATTTTTTAAAGATTTATTTCTATTAGTGTAGTACTTTTTTGAAATTTTTACCTATTTTACGGATCGTCACTTTGTGAAACCTTATCTGTATGTGTAAACAACAACAATATCTGTCTGATAAAAGCTGAAAGTTAATAATTTCTGGTGAGAGGACGACGCACAGTGGGCCAGCATCATCGAATTTTGGCCAAAACTAGAATATTGAGTATATGAAACTAAAAGATATTACAAAGGGGGGTTTGGTTGTTGCTGATCACGAATCTGAAATAAAAAATATAAAATTCAAAATGGCGGATCCAAGATGGCGGCCATTAATTTTTAGTTTTTAATATATTGGACTTAAAATAATCAATTATATAGGTCCAGGATCCGCTGATTAAAAATCTGGAATTAAAATTTTGAAATTCAAAATGGTGGATCCAATATGGCGACAAACAATTTTTTCATTAAATTTCTTATGTCGTCTGATTTAGTACAAATTTCCACCAGGAGAAGATTTTGGGTAGCAGATTACGAATCTGAAATCAAATTAAAAAACTCAACATGGCGGCCATAAATTTAAAATTGTTATGTGTTGGAAAATAAATTACACTGAGCAAAAAAGAAAAAAAAGGTTCTGATGATAACTGATTCACGCAGAAGGACCAAAGAAAAATATATGTGTATCGGCGTTTTAAAAGTTTTCGACTGGCCCTATGTTTTTGGGGGGTTAAAATTTCCCCTCTTTTGAAAATGTTTATTGTGAATCGGCATAGGAAACCATGTGAATATTCCATTTTAGTTATAGGATATGTTCAGCGAACTTATGTGAAACACTACGAGATATATTTTTGTGGAACATTTTAACCTCTAACTCTGCAATTAAAGGGTATTTTTTGTCCCTTTTTTAAAAGTGTCAAAAAAGACCCATAAGTTGAGGAGTTAGAGGGTTAAAATGTTCCGCAAAAATATTTGTCATGAAATTCTACTATAAGTCTCTGAAGACATCGAAGTTGAAAAGTTAACTTCAATGCCAGAAATAAGTCAAAACTTAAAATGTGTTAAAGGGTTACTTTCGTACTTATTCAGAATTGGCACTCAAATGTCCCACAAACCTTTCTGTGTCAGAAAACCAGAACCTACATTTAAAGTAATTTTTAGTGCTATTTTTTTAGTTTTTACTAAAACTCTGGAATGCTGGAAATCAGCGAGATATGAAGGTACTTTTTCAGTTAAAGGGCAAAATCTCGAAAGTTTATGAACGGTCGCAAACGGTCGCAAAAACCTAGGTAGAAGACATCTGAGGGAACACATTGGCATTCAAGTTTTTCAAATATCTCTTGGAACATTTTGGAGCTTTTTTTTGAAAATTTAAGATTTTCAAAAAAACCCATATTTTTGAGGTAAAATTATTAATTTTGTTACTTTTTTCGTAAATACTTAACAGGTTTCTATTTTTTTTTTTCGATAACTAGTTTCAGTTTTATAATTTGAGATTGTTTTTGGAACAAATTATTGTTTATTTATGACGTTTTTATTGTATCATTATAAAATAAAAAATGTCACAAAATTAAAAAACTTTGACTTTGAACTCTCGCCAGCTAACAACGAGCAACCACAATGATACAATATTTCACTCGAAATATATTCAACAATCCTAGATTTTGAATATATAAACATGTTTTCCCTTTACCTGAATTGTACTTTTGGCCAAAAAACGGCGATCCTGGCCCACAGTGCGACGTAAAGACATTTTAAGTTATTTGGTTGGGATATTTTAAGGTTAATACCGTTAAATTGTTTCGTTAGGGTATTTTAGGGTTAATAGTACTTGAAATAATTTCTTTTGGGTATTTTAGAGTTAACGATATTTTATTTCGTTAGTGATGTTTTAAGGTTAACGGAAGTAATTTCAAAGGGTTTTGAATCGTATTCAATATTTTATTTAGTGTTTGCCAACCATGATAGAAATGCAAAAAAAAACGCTAAAAAAACCTTATATTCACGATTTCTAATTGATTAATAAAAATCTCCAAATCTGGCAAAACTATAAGTTTGGTTATTATCAACATCAGTCAACTTTTGCCCCACCATTAAAGTTACTCTCCTCCTGATTACAGTTGTCTATAATTTTATTATTTTTGTCCAACACCGCATGCGTCACGTTACACACAACATACAAGTAGCATATCCGATAGGTATTATACATATATATTTACATACGTACATATCTTGGGGATATTCTTCTTTAGTTTTGGCGTTTACTTGTTTTAAGTGAATTTACCCACATTTTGTATGTTGACGTCACGTCATTCACACTTTAATTACCAATTGCAGCAGTCAGTAGTTTCGCTCGTTTGTTTGTCTTTTATTTAATTTTTTATCTTTTTTTATTTAATCATCACTTCTTTTTTGTTGTTTTTGCACGCTTTAAAACCTGTAGTAAACAAAGCCATGACGTTTTGTGTTGCTTTTTTTCTTTTTGTTGTTTTAATTTGTTGTTGTTCAATTACTTTAACGTGCAAATATTTACTACTTGTAGCTTCGGTAATAAGAGCCAAGTGTTTTTTACTTTATGTGGGGATTTTTTGTTTCCCTCATTCTTTGTTGGAGTTATAGTTGGAATGCATGTATGTATGTATGTGTGTATGTGTGTGTGAGTGAGTGATTGTTAATACCGGTGGTTTTTTATGTTTGTTGGAAAATAGTTGTATGTTCTTGCAATGATGAGCTTGATAAAATTAATATACAGTGCGACATCGCTTAAAGCAAGTAATACGAAGCAGTTACAAAAACCGCGGTAGTTGC
The DNA here is from genome assembly GCA_949987735.1 of Leucophora obtusa. Lineage (NCBI taxonomy): Eukaryota > Metazoa > Arthropoda > Insecta > Diptera > Anthomyiidae > Leucophora > Leucophora obtusa. The sequence goes on along the minus strand of OX465299.1, from coordinate 31,594,886 downwards.
GTTTACTGACAAGGAATGACTAGAATATTGAGTATCCTAAAATTATTTTTTGTTTAAATTTATCCAACTTAAAGTAGGAAACTGAACTACTACTAAAAACATGGTAAATTTACTCCCAGTGCGTAACTTGAAAAAAAAAAACTACTGACAAGCTACGATAAGTTAATTAGATACAATACTAATAAAATAAATAAAATAAATTATGCGTAATTTTACCATTTTTTTTACATAAATTTACCAAATTACAAAACTTTACATAAACCTAGTTTTCACCGCCTATCGGTAGCATGTGAATTTTTTGACAATGAAAAAGCATTTCAAAAATCTTTTTTTCCATTAGAAAAATACTTTTTTCTGAGGATATTTCTAAAGGAAAAAGTTTTCAGAATCTGAGGCTTATAGAAGAAAACGTGTCCGTAATCTGACGATTTTTATAAAACAAAGTGCTTAGAAGCTAAAGATTTTTCATAACAAAAGTTCTTGGTATCTATCGTTCTTCCTATTGCATTCTTCCTACCGAAAAATAAATCTTGTTCTTAAGAAGAACGAAAGGAACATGTGCCCAGTTTCTAAGGATTTTTCTAGAAGAATAAATATTTAACTCATAATCCAAGGATTTTTCAATAAAAAAAGTGGGCAGAAACGGATGAACTCTTACGGATTTTGAAGAGTTTTTCCTTTAAAAAAGCTATTGGAGAACTTTTCTAAGGAAAAAGCCTAATATTGTGATGAGTTTATCCTCGAAGAGAAACATAAGATCCTGTGGACTCTATATAAAAATATCTTAGATTCTGAGAACTTTTTCCTAAATAAAATTCTCAGATTGAACATATTTCTGCAGCAAACAGTTTATTAGAGGTTTTCACGACTTTTTCCTGTAGAAAAACTTTTGGATTTTAAGGACTTTTGCCAAAATAAAATCCCTCAGATTCCGACAACTTTTTCTGAAGAATAATTCTCAGGTTCCGATAATTTTTTCCTGCAAAAACCATCTGATTCTAAAGACGTATTCCAATAGTAACCCCTCAGTCTCCTGGGACTTTTCCCATGGAAAATCCGTTTGACTCTGGAGACTTTCGCCTACGGAAAACCATTCTAATTCGAATTAATTTTTCCTGAAGAAAAATCTTTTCACTCTGTGCACTTTTTCTATTAGAAAAACCCTTAAATTTTAAAGACTTGTTATGGAGAAAAACTATGAAAAACTTTTTCCCATAGAAAACCCCTCAACTTTCTAGGACTTTTTGCTATTGGAAAAAGTTCGCTGTATCTAAGAAACATGTTATTTTCTATACAAAAAATTGTCCAGAATCTAAGGGTTTTCATATAGGGAAAACCACTGGGGCTTTTCCTATAAGAAAAAGCGCTTTCTAACTTAGAAATCACCCCAGTAGGAGGGCTTGTAAAGGAAAAGTAGCTATTCTACACCGATTCTTTGAAACAGACAATTTTCTTGGGTATTTTATTAATAAAATGTATTCAAAATGATTTTATTCTTTTATTTTTGGGCGGTATAACGTATTTAATTTGATAAATTTACACAACAGTGGTAAAATTACGCTACTCAGTTATATAGAAAGAAGAGAAAGGATGAGCGACGCCTGTTCAGACGCAAAAAACAAAAACAAGAAAGGCGTGAGTGTGAAGAAATTGAGATGCACTACGACAAAAAAAATCCGGAAATTCTTTCAAAAAGAATATTCACTTTGTGAATAAAACTTTATTAGTTTTGTGAAAATTTTCATCATCCAAGACAATTTTCTCTATGTAGAGAGTATAAAAATATAAGAAATTGAAAATTACATATCAATAAAATAAACAATTTTATTATCGATTCATTAGAGAATTGCAACTTGCATTTCTTCATTTCTGTTGGCAATGACTTTCAATGACTATGACTTTGTTACACAAAAAGCTTCAAGTCATAGAATGACTTGTTAAAAGCAGCACAACGAACCAAACGACAAATGATTATAAAGATGAAAAATATGAGGAAGAAAAAGAAATAAATGTGAAATGGTATTCCGGCACTCGCACACAGACACACTTGTTGGTTGGAAGTGGTGGACATTAATTTGTACCATTGCTTGGGTGGGCTATAATTTTAAATTTAACGTACTCCGTAAGCGTAGAAAATGAAAGAGATGTGTAAACATCCACTCAATCTATGAATTAAGTTGCTGCTGGTGCTGTTGCTGGTGGTGTTGGAGGTTAGTGGAGACGATGCACATTAAACTAGCGTATCTATCTCGTTTAGCCCTCTGGCTGCTTTCTAACATCCCTAGAGCATAGAAAAAAAAAAACAACACAAACAAACAAGTTGTGGGAAATGAGTCTGTTTCTAAAAAAATATATATAGTAAAATATAAAGAATAGCAACAGTTTTCTTTGAGTTTATGTGATACGTTAAACTTTAGATACCAAAAAAAGAACAATTTTTACACACACACACACAGATACACATATTATACACTTTTACATTTCGTTAGAGTGTGTTAAAAAATGCATGAGTGCACTGTTTTTTTTTTTTTATTTCCACAAATGTGAAATTGTTTGTCTGACTGCTTGTTTTATATTGAAATCTTAGGCAGTGTTGAGGAGAAGAAAAAATAACAAAAAAAAAACTTGAAGTTTCAGATGGTTTGTTGTTCGTTTGCGGCAGTCTGAAATGTTGTAATGTTGTACCGTACGTGCATTTCCCTAGATGCAGTCAAATTTTCATTTTTCTGTTCACGTACTTCGATTAAATTCTCATTTCGGTTATAATTTTAACGTTTTACGGTTGGCAAAAAAATGTGGCATTAAATTGTTGCTTCACTCCAAGACTACGACTGAATGACTGCGCATACATCTTGTATATTTGGTATAACAAACAAAAAAATAATTACAGCTGGTCAAGGCCGCCCTTATGATACTCTACATCGGTCTGGATTAAAATCAATCACATGGGTCCAAATGTATCCAAGAACACAGTTCTGTATGTTGCAGCTGTAAAAAAAAGCGGTGGATCTTATAGAATTTCTTAAGGCAAAATTTAAGTCAGGTCTCAGAAATTGCATAGCACGTCAGATTTCCGTGTAGTTTCAGTTAAAATATCAATTAAATTGTCAATTTTGGATAAGTTTCTGAAAACACTATCGTAAGTTCTTTTTTTTAATTTTCACAAAAAAAAAAATACAGAAAATTTACAACGTATTTTAAAGCCAAAGACTAGCGCTTTATCAAAGTGTTTTGAGAAATGGAGAAAAAAATATTCTCCCACCAATTTTAACTAAAATCGAAAATATTTCACAAAAAGCTTTTTATCAGGTAGGACTATATCTACGGTAAGTTTGAAGAGTTTTTATTATTGAGTGGGAGGAATTAACTTATTTTGCCCCATATACGACATAAAGCATACGAACAAACACATTTTTGGAACATTTAAAGGTGGAACGATTCTAACCAAAATCAATAAGCTTTATTCTTGGGTCTATGTGACTCAGTGTACCATATTTAATTAAAATAAATTTATATTTTCTAATTGTAGCGTGCAAACAATAGCATGTGGAATCTGAGTCGATCGGAATATGGGTACACAACAAATTATTTTAAAGGTAAAATTAACTAAAATACAATTTCAACGAATAAAGTTTCAATTAAAAATCGGTCTACTCACATTTTCATTTAATTGAACAATTTCTTTATTTGTTTTTGACTATCAATAATTGACTATCAGAAACCTTAAAATCCAGGGGTATGGCATCACTAATACCAAAAGTTATAACAACATCGTTATCACTAGATGGCACTTTGTTCAAAAAATTCACTATTTTGTTTTTTTTTTATTTAAATTAAAATAATAACAAACAAAAAAGCAAAAAAAAGGAATTCTAAAATTTTATTATTTAAACATATTTTGCGCTTGATTTTTTCTTATTTTGCGCAGTTCAGCAATTTTTGGGTTTTTAAATATAGCCTCAGCTGATACTAAAGTGATACTAAATAGTTTCTCAGGTAATACTAAATTTCAGCGCCCCCTACCGGTGAACAGTGTAAGTTTTGATTTCCTATCTCTATAATTAATAGTCTCTGGTAAAATCAACTTAAAGTTTATTTATTTTTACTATAAAAATAACAAACAAAACTGTGCGAAGAACTAAATTTATATTTGATTTTGCTAAAAAATTTAAAATAAAAAAAACAATTCAAATAACTGTATTGTTGTTTTTTATATTTCAAACAACTTTTACTACAAAATACCTTTTTTTGGTTAATTTTTTTAGTTTTATTATAAAACAATAAAAATTGACTAGAAAATGTGACTGTCCGTATTTTCATTTAGTTAAATTTTTAAATAACTTGTATAAAAAGTTAAAAATTATTTTTCTTCTACGAGCAACTGTTATTACTTTAAAAATAACTGAACGGAAAAACTTCAGAAGCAACTAAAAAAAAGTGACTGTGTTTATTTTCTGAGTGTATAGATCGATATTTTTACAAATATCAGGACAAACTCATTCTATCCTGACCACGTTGTGGTGTAGGGTATAAATATGCAACCAAAATAGAGGGACGTAATTTATTATTTTAGTGGCCTGAAAAAGTGACTACACTTAAAATATTTTAAAAGTACACTCAAAAAAATAAGTTAGTAGAAAAATTAGTAAAACGTCTTGTATATTAAGTGTACTAGTTTTCAGCAATTTTTTTTGCTGAAATTCCGTTTTCAGCAAAAATTTTAGTTATATTTTTTTAGCACTAAACTAATTTTGAACTATTGTTTTACTAATTTATTTTGCTACAAATATTGTGCTGATAACTGCATTCATAGCGTGGGCGACAACCAGATAGACAAGATGTAGATGTCGCAGCTTGTCTGGAAACGGAAATGACAAAAAAGAAAAACAACTCTACACATATTCTATATTTAAATTTTCAGCAAATAAAATAACTAAAGTAAAATTTCGCTACAAGTTTTTTGAGTTTTTTCAGTCTACTAATATTCAGCAAAAAGTTTAGTGATTTTAGCAAGGATTTTTTTCATTTGCAGTCGACTAAGTGTTAGCAAAACTTTTGCTGAAGATTACTATTTTTTTGGTAAAAATCGGCTCGCTGATTTTCAGCAAACCTTTTGCTGAAATTACCAACTTTTTTGCAAGCACGCTCCTGACTAAAAATTTGCTGACACAGCAACATTTTTTGCTTACTTTACTGACTTTTTTTTTGAGTGTAGTTAAAATTTACATTTCTTCCACAAAATTTTGAGCTATTTCGTAAGTTAAGGTTAACGACAGTCCTTTTTTTTGAATTTATTGACAACTCTAAGGACCGTCCTTTATAGGTATGTGTAAACAACAACAACGAATTTGTAGTCGAAATTTTCGACTCACTACAAAATGGGTTTTCTTTGAATTGGAAATTATAAAGAAATTAAGCTCTGATCATGTAGTTTTTACGATCGGATTGTTAATTACGATTAATTCTGTTATAAAACTGTTGAAAAGTTTATTTTCAGCAAATTTGATTTACCTGCTCTCGAATTCGACTACGACAACAGTAATGAGGCCGCTTATTTCATTTAAGATCTTTTTGAGCGAAAGAACCACGCAAATTATGTTATAAATCGAGATAGCTCAGATGCTAGAGCTGTCGACTGTACATATTTATCAGCGCTACGGATAACACCCATGAAATAACCCCAAAGGGAAAAATTAAATAACATCCAAGAAATGAAGTAAAAATGTTTGACGGTAATTTAATTTTTGGGGGTTTATTTATAATGAAATAAAATTAAAACAGTTTGAAAATTAATGCCTCTTCATATTTTTTTGGGGTGTTATTCCATTTTTGGTGGTTATTTCATTTTGTTAAAAAAAGGAAAATTTTTGGGCGCCATTAACTATTTAGGTACGTAAAAAACTAGTGGAAAAATGTGTCTGAGGCAAAAATTTGATTTGGTTAAAATAAATCCCACGATTTTTATCAGCATATTAATGAAGAAAAAGCAAGGTTGGTTACCGTTATCGTTATAATACCGTTATCGCTAAAATACCGTTTCAAATTGAATACTGTTACCGTTATCGATACCTCTAGAAAAATTTCTAAATACCGATACCGTTATTTTTATGGGTAGTTACCGGTATTTTACCGGTATTTATTATTTTATATAAAAATTACAATTTTTTTATTTTTTATTTTATAATCTTGAGTGTTTTTTTTTTACAAAAAATTTATAGATAATAATTTTACTTATTAAAACTACCAGTATTGAATTTATAGCTTAAAATCTGTATTTTCAGTACTTAAAATTAAAAATATGCCATGTTTTTACTAGTTTTCATATGTTTTTAACATGATTTTTAATACCGGTACGTACCGGTATTGCTGTTTCGATGACGGTATACCGTTACCGAAACAGTCTTAAATGCCGTTACCTTTACTGTTACCTAAACAAACGAAATCTGATACCGTTACCGTTACCCTTACCGTTATTCGTTTCGGTAACCAACCTTGATAAAAAGCGAACATTATGAAATTGAACAGAGAAATTTCTATTTCAGATGAAATGGCTCTGTGAAACATGATCAAAACGCAATTTCAAATACCAACAAACGGGGTTATTTCATTGTGAAACTTATTTTCAGCCTTTATTTCATTGAGGAACCTATTTTCCCTTAGAAAAAAACTTAATTTTTTAGATACAATTTTATTGCAAGTTGTTTTCCATTTTTGTGCAATTTTCGGGTACTTTTTATTTCTCCGATTATGAGGCATTTTCCCATCGAAACATTTAAACTTTTCTTTCAATCCAGAATTTTAGAAATTTTCCCAGAATTTTCTGATAATCGAATTTGCGAGTTCTCTATTAACCATATTTCTTTAAATAAAATATGGTGGCAATACAGAGTTTTATTAATTTTAAAAGACGATTTACAAGCTTTATGAAAAATGTCACCATTATGGAGTTAAATCACTCAATTTTGTAACGAAATTTAACATTTAACTGAATTTTTTGCTGGTCTTCTAATAGTTTAAATTTTTTGAAAATATCCAACAAAACGTCGAGTACCACCTAAAATCCACTCGCATGCCACTACTGACACGCGTGTCATAGTTTTGCCAGCCCTGATCTAGAGTCAAAGGTTCAATTTCAGGCAAGAACAAATTTTATAAAAAATTTTACAGTAAAAATTATTTTTTTGTAAAACTTATTTTTTTCAAAATCTATTTTTAGAATCATTATTTTTGTGCATACTGGTAAGCACATAGGTAACGACATATTTTTTGATTTTTCGTATGCTCATTATTTTTTGCGACATCGCCATACAAAAGTGATAAGAAATGTAATAATAAAAGTACCTGGTTACCATTACCAGGTATGCAGTTACATAACCACATATCTGGTAATGATTTTCGATTTATGGCGATTTTTTTAAATTTTAGTGTTTTTTAATTTCAGCAAATTTTTATAATTAATCTTTTTCTAATTTTTGCGTTTTTTTCCATTTCGGCAGTTTTCTTAATTTTGATTGTTTTTTTAATTTGGAATGTTTATCAATTAAAGCGATTTTTTTTATAATTTTAGAGAATTTTGTTGGTACTGGCAATCTTTTTTTTAATTTTGACGATTTTTAGATTTTGTTTAAACATGACTAGTTTTTTTTTAGCAGCAACAACTGTAAAATAAAAATTTGAACTATCTGGTAATTATTTAATCATTCCTGTAGTAAAAATATTTTTGTGAATAAAAACGAATGCATAAAATATCTGTTTTGACTCATTTGTATCGTTTGCTCTCAACAAAAATTTATCGGAAGAATCTACTGAAAATGACAGTTAAAACAAAGGTTTAGGAAGTAGAAAAGGCAACAAAAGTAAGAACCATTAAAATACCTAAAAATGCAGTTAGTTTTAAATGTCGAAAAATAGCTAATAAATACCTTACATTTATAGCTTAAAATTAACTGCCAAATTTGTACCATAACAGTTTTAAAACGACTGCTAAAACAGGTAAAACTAGTTATTTCTTTAAAGTTAATATCACAGATTAATACCAGATGTGAAACCAATGACAGGTGTCAAAAAAGTATTCTCGAACCGTATGGTTTTGTTTACATGGAAGTCAAGTCAAGAGGGAGATAACAATATAAAATCTCCATACATTTTGTATTGCGCATTTTTTGTATATATTTGTCTCTTTTTAGATTATTGTGCTTTATCTTTGTGTTTTTCTTAAATTTTTGCGTTTTGTTTTGCTCATTTTCTGTCGGCCATATTGCCCAAATCAGCTGATTCATATCTGGTATAATTTGTGGTTAATATTATGAAAGTATATGGTAGTTAAAAAAAAAAATTTTTTTTCCTTTTGATAATAAAAATTGTGTAATTACTTAAACGTGCTTGAAAATTCAAGTAAAAATTCCTAACGGCTCTCCAGTTATTGCTTTTTATGTACTGGAGATACAACACTTAGGGAACTTCTGTAGTCAGAATTTGTTAGTTGTTTAAGTAGTATTTTAGTTTTGTTATTTTAAGTGAAAATAACTATTATTTATAGAAGAAATGTAAACTTCAACTACATTTGTAAGTCATTAAAAAAATAACAAACAACATAAAATACATTAAAAAAATAACAAACAACATATTAACAGTAAAAAAAAATTTTTTTAATTGAATTTAATGAAATGTTAGTAATACGGTTTTCAAGGGAAATTTAATTAATTTGTTTTTAAATACATTTGCGGCGGTCTTTAAATGTATACAAAATATTAAAATTTTCTGGTTTTAATTTTCAAACTAAGAATATATCAATAAAAACAAATATAAACTAAACAAGAATTAAAAAACAAATCACTGAAATTTTTTTTTATTTTTAAAATAACTAAAAAATATAACTGTTTACTGTAAAAATACTGTCTTGTTAGTAGTTTCTTATATGGGTATATATTTATTATTTTCTAAAATAACTATTATAATAGTTGTTTTTTATTTTTTCATAGAAAAAAATCTGCAATTACATTTAAAAACAACAACTACTTACTACTACACAAAAAACTGTCATGTAGTAACTGTCAAACTTTTTTGAGTGTATTAACAAACATTTTGTTTGTTTTGAGGCTAATTATTTGATCTTCCATTTAATTATTGACTGAAGGTACTGCAGGCGAACTTCTTCCCTCTGTTGCCGAGACAAATGTTAGCTACACTCATAGAAATAAATCTGTAAAAATAGCAGAAAAAGTTACTAAACAAAAAATTAGCAGATTTTTTTTTGCTAAATACTAGTAAAATAAGAACAGCGAAATGAAAACTGTTAAATTTATAGAATTTTAGTTATATTTAAGTTAACTTTTAGTTAATTGAAAATAACAAATTGTATTGTAGAATCTGGATGAAATTTTGCTAAATATTAGTGGACTAAAAATAGCAAAAATGAACTGTTATATCTACAAAACTTTTGCTATTTTTAGCTAAATTTAGTTAAATGCATATAGCAGTCTCTCCTGCTAAAATCAGCAGAAATATTTGCTAAAAAATTGTAAACTGAAGTTTTCAAAAGGCTCGAGTTTTATTTGCATTGTATTATTGTTTATATTTTATTGTCAGATTGTCTCTATATGATAATTGGCTCTCAGAAGTGATCAAACAGACATACAAACATTCTACCTTAGATTTTTTGTTTATCTTCTTATCTCCTTTTTGTCACCTTTTTCACAAATGTTGCCACACTGACGTATGGTTTTTACGTACAAGTGCAGGCAATTTGTGTATATCGTAGACGGACTGCCAGCAGGGCATTTTTATTTTTCTAGTAAAGTGTTGTTTTTTCAAACGCGTCATATAGACCAAATGCAATTAATATTGTAATTAATATGCATTTTTATTAATTTTAATTAAGCAGGTTTGAGGTTAAGAAGAAGTATACACATTTTTTCAAAGTTATAGGCACATTATTCATTTGCAAATCAGACTAGATCTAGTTACCCGGCTTTTTTTTTTAATGGACAGCTTCATCAGGGATTTTCCATTAAATTGTATTATTGTTTATATTTTTAATGTCAGATTGTCTCTATATGATAATTAACTCTCAGAAGTGATCAAACAGACATACAAACATTTTACTTTACTAACTAAAATTCTGTATATTTAACAGTTTTATTTTTGCTGTTCCTATATTACTAATATACAGCAAAAATAATCTGCTAATTTTAGCAGTTTTTTCTGCAGCATCATTTTTAACTAAGTTTTAGTAGTTTTAACTAAATTTTTTACAGACTTTTTTCTATTAGTGTAGTGTCATGAACTCTAAAGCCCAAACCACATAGTGAAAGTGCCAGTGGACAGTGGCAGTGCTGTCAAACTTTATTCTTGAATTTGGCGAAAACGATGTAACATTTAAAAAAAATTGTTATTGGGTTTTGATTAAAATCAGCTCTTGTTTATTTAGAAACTTTTATAATTTCTGGGCAGTGACAAAAAGGGAAGATACAAAAAACTGCTTTATCGACAAAACTTCGCACTGCGGTCGACACTGCGTTTATGTGGTTTAGGCTTAATGCATTAAACACATAGACGACTGCAGCTACACGACTACAAATGCTGCTGGCTGCAATTGTAGTCGTGTAGTCAGCTACTTAATTTTTTTGAAAACGACAGCAACATGTAAACAGATAATCCTAAATATTTGACATTTTGATAAATATTAATCTTTTTTGGTTTGTGCTTCTAAAATAATGGCTGAGGAATATTTTGTTAATTTTTTAAGATCCATTTTTTTTTTACAAAACATCACAATAAAGTTATTTCCAAATATAAATTAATGAAACCTTCAAACAATTGTAAAATATAAACAGCTGTTTCTTCAGTGTTCCCAAAACGGTGATTTTCTAGTCAGAACTAGCGATTTTATTTCGCCTCTAGCGGGAAAAATTGTCTTGTTTTACATATTTTGTTATATTGTCAACACTATTTTTGTTTTGTAGCCAACAAAAATAGAAATTATCCTAAGTTGACTACAGCGGCAAAAGTAGTCGTGTAGCCGTGTAGCTGTGTTGGTGTCAAAATAATCGTTTTCATATAAACGTGTGTATTTTATTTTTGACAGGCTGTAGTCGTGTAGCTGCAGTCGTCTATGTGTTTAATGCTTTAGACTGCATTTGTCAGCGGCCCCAATTGGTTATACCCTTAATACTTTCCTGCAAACACGAAACGTGCAATACCGGATTTATTTACAAATGCAATTTTTCCTACTAGCATAAAAAATATATAAAATTATGATCATTAGAAAAATAGTTATAATATGATGAGAGTATAAATATCATGATACTACTTATTTAAAAGGAAATTCATTTTGAAAACATATCGAATAAAATACTAATAAATTGTTAGTAAAAACGAACTACAGTCATGTATAGTATAGGCATTTGAAAATCAATTTATTCCAGACTATGTTTAACGCCAATAAAATTGAAATAATATCTAAATCATTATAAACACTTTATTCTCTTTCTAAGTATTCCAACAACACCTGAGGTCTGCTTGTCGTATCAATTTAGTTAATTTCAAACAACAACAAAAACTAAAACCGATATCATAATATAAAACAAATGTTTAACTGCTAAACTTCATATATATGGGAAGGAGGTGGGGGGGGGGGAGGAAACTTTATTCCACTCCACCACTAACAAATTCACACGTTTCCTGTCACATACACAGAGTCATGTTAACTTATCCTCACACTCATATACACCCACACACTGAGCATGTTATCTGATTATGTCATATGAATTCTATGAATGTATTTTATATACATATATGTGTCCTCCACTTTGAAATTCCCTTTGGAAATGAAACAAATCAGTGTACAAGTCAAGATACTCCCAGATTTAACAATAGTTTGTGTAAGAAATTGAATGAATTATTGTTGTTGTGGTGTCTTGTGTTGGTTGCACGCGGTCTATAATACTAAATGTGTGTGTCTTGTCGTCTAGTAGCACGAATAATTTTAAATTCTACTCTAAAACTATTTATGAACATTATATATTACTATGATAAATAATATCCTTATGATGTTAGAAATGTATAAAACAAATAAAACAGTTTAATATTTAACAAATATTTAAATAAAATTTAATAAACAGAAAATGGAAATTTTATAAATATAAATAAAATACGTTGAATTTCTAGAAGTTTTCAAATAAATGCTCTCGAAAAAGTCCTGATTAACAAGCTAGCATAATAATACCTAAACAAATCTTTACGATTAGAAAACTCCAGTTTTAGAGTGAGAACTTACAACGAATTTTTTCTTAAATATTTCTTAAGTAAGAAATTTCCAAACAAAATTTCTAATTTAAGAAATATTTATGACAAAAATCGTTCTAAGTTCTGGCCCTTAGTGCCAGTATTAAAATCAGAACTTGTAACGAATTTTTTCTTAAATATTTCATAAGTAAGAAATTTTCAATGTTACTACCTTAATTATGATTCAAACACTCCAATTCTGTAAAGAGCTTTTACAAAATGTTTCAATCTGATTTTCTAATCAAATCAAACTGTTAACTATATCCGCACATAATTGCATTTTAAAATAAACCAAAAAAAAAAAACATTTATTAATAATTTCATTATTAGAAAAAAAAAAATGTAAAATTTTATCCAAATGCAGCAATATGTTGCTGCTGCTGCTGGCTGGTTGTAACATCAATAGAATAACAACGTGTTTTTGTTTATGGTTGGATTATGTGGTGTTGACAGATTTAATTTATTTGTGGTTTAAAATCAAATTAGCAAATATTTTAATAAACAAATACATGTACTCAAACACACACACAGGCACACACAAATGCACGTGCATAAATACGTGTAATTGTTTGCTACTGACTGACTAAATAACGCACACACATCACATACAACCGAAAAAACAATAACAATGTCAAAATTGAAAAATTTTCAAAATACTGAACCAATAAAGAGAGTTACAGTGCACTATGGGTTAGTACCCAGTGTAGAAAATCATTACCAGATATGTGGTTATGTAACTACATACTTGGTAATGGTAACTAGTTACTTTTGTTATTACATTTCTTATTACCTTTATATGGCGATGTCGCGAAAAATAATGAGTTGTCTTACACACCAGCATACGAAAAATCAAAAAATATATCGTTACCTATGTGCTTACCAGTACTGACAAAAATAATGAGTCTAAAAATAGATTTTCTAAAAAATAAATTATATAAAAAAAAATTTTTTTTTTTGGTTTTTTTTTTTTTAATAAAATTTGCTGGTGCGGGAATCGAACCTGGGTCTACAGATTGCCAGTCAACAGCTCTACCATCTGAGCTATATCGACATGTAATATTTAATAGATAAAAACACAATTGACCTGCTGCACACAAGTAAGCTTACTCGTCAACATACAAAAAATCAAAATATATGTGGTTACATATATCCTTACCAGTGTTTAAAAAATATTGAATCTAAAAATAGATTTCAAAAAATTTTCAAAAAAATCTATAAAATTATTTTCTATTTGAAATAATGATAAAAATAAGTAATTATCAGTAACTCATTATTATATGTTTTAAAATAATACAGAAGGTAAGTGGGTGTCATTACTGGTAGTCCAAAAAATAATGATATGTCATTACCGTTTCTACACTGGGTATACTAGAAAACTGGCAACAATTTTTAATGTGTAGTTAAGAGGGAATATTCCTAACCCTAACATATTGATTTGGATGAAATTTGGATATATGATGGAGAACAAAATACACCATTGATTGCCAGTATACTCGCTCCCTTCTTGAAATGTTCCTAAATTTCGAGGGGATGGACTGTGAGCAGGGCTGCCAGATATTTTTTGAAAAAAAATCATCAAATCGTTTTTAAAAATCGTCACGAAAATCGGCAGTTGAATTTTACATTTTTTAAAGGGCCCTACACATGCAGACCATCTCTTGCCACCCACTTCTACTATTTCCCAGTATTGCTGATATCAATTATTCAATTTTTATAAAATTGCTTTCACATTCAATGAAAATCTGACCGAAAAAATTCACCATTTTACAAAATGGCTTCTATCTCGAAAACTAAGCGAGATAGCGCAAGCTCGGCAATGATGAGGTAGGTCAGAGAGGAATGCCGAGAAATCCATTTTTGTCAAAAAGCCACAGGGTGACTGATTTTTTTTTTAAATTTATGGGATAATAGAATTTAATGCACGTGATAATACGAATTTCTTTCCCCGTTTCATTTCATGTTGTTACAGGCGGCAAGTGTTCTAATTTCACTCGTTCCCCTTTTCATTTCATATCGTTCCAATTTGGACCAATGTTGCATTCCATTATCGGCGTGTGTTAGTTTGTATTATCACTTAAATTGTTAAAGATATAAATCAGGGACCGAAAATAACAGTTATCTTTGAATTTTTAAACAAAAAAAGCACATATAACCAAATATCGGAGAACTGATTCAAGTACATCATAATGATCCTTGTGGCCTAGTCTTCCAAAAAATGCATTGCTTTTTAAATTTTTGACTTTTATTTTTTTTTAGCAAAAATAAAAGTTATTTTTTGACTTTTATTTTTTCGAGCAAAAATAAAAGTTATTTGTGGACTTTTATTTTTTTGAGCAAGAGTAAAATTTTTTTAAATCAATGACAACTAAAAATTCCCTTTGAGCTCGCTTTTATAGGGATTTCTCATATTTTTAAGTGTTTGATGTGAATTTGTCAAGATTTTAATATTTAAATGTGTTTTTTTTTTGACGAAACAGTAACATTTATTTTTGCTAAAAAAAAGTAAAAGTAAAAAAATAACTGTTATTTTTTGCTCGAAAAAATAAAAGTAAAAAAAAACCATACGTCAGTGTGGCAACATTTGTGAAAAAGGTGACAAAGAGGAGATAATAAGATAAACAAAAAATCTAAAGAAGAATGTTTGTATGTCTGTTTGATCACTTCTGAGGGTAAATTATCATATAGAGACAATCTGACAATAAAATATAAACAAGAATACAAATTTAATGGAATAACACTGATGAAGCCTGTCCATAAAAAAAGGCATAAACTAGATCTAGTCTGATTTGCAAATTAATAATGTGTCTATAACTTTGAAAAACCTCAAACCTACTTAATTAAAATTAATAAAAATGCATATTACTAGTTCCAGAACTGATTCTAGGGCAACCGGTTCCACTTTGGAGCTATAGAAAGGGTTGCTTTTGGCACAATTTCAAACAAAAAGAATCGGTGTTAGATTCGACAGTAGAAGGGGTTGTGAATGAAAAGTAGCTATTCTACAACCGATTCTTTGGAACAGAAAATTTTCCTGGGCGGAAAACGTTTGTAAAATTAACCATTTTTCGTTTATTTTACAAAAATTTTCATTATTTTGACATTTTTTCGTATCTTTCTGCATGGATTATTAGCAGTGTATTGAAAAAAATTTCACTACAATTGATATCAGTTCAATGCTAATGAAACAATCAATTAATTAGTCCAATTAGTTAATTGGTCCCATGTGCGGCCCTCGAAAGGATTATCGATGTATAACTTACGATGTTGATTAAACCTGTTATTCGCCTCCCAACATGTCTGTAATATCGTAAGAGGAAGTCCGTGTATACACGTAGAGGAAAAATATGATTGGCCATGACTGGGGATACGAAATCATCATAGTATGATCCGAATAATCAGAAACATGATTCTAACTGATCTTATTATGATGACTGAGGATGACTTTATAGGCACTTAGAATCATATTATGGTCTCTAAAATCATATTATGATCACTACGCAAGTAATGACAATATGATGCTTTTAAACTATCATGATATTATAAATTCAACAACGTCAAATCTGATGAACTCAGGGTTGCTATACGTGACTTGGAAGTGGATGATACCATCACAGAGCTCGTCGCGAGCTTGTGAAGCCGTAGAATAATCAACAGAGAAAATATATGTTACCCACTGTTATACAGTAATGTTTCAATAAAATTACAAATGTATTAATCATACTTTACAAATGATATAATCGCCTATAATCATTTTATAGCCAAAATCTATCTTTCTTTCGGTTATCATAAAATTCTCTCGTCTAAAATCATATATTATATGAACAATCATATTACACTCTTCGAATTACAACCATATTATTATTATTATTATCTGAATTATTGGTATAGTTTTGACAACTATAAGATGGTCAGTGTATTTTTTTATTAGTGTCATCTAACTGATCGATTCATTTTTGTTTGAGATAATTATTATAGCGTCATTCTTGTTTGAGATAATTATTTTTGAAAAGTGGTTTATTTTTTTTTTTAATTTTTTGTACTCACTTAGCAAAAATATTGTTCAACAGCGCGTTTAATAAGGAGTGTGGTAGACTTTAGTTTTGTAAGAAAGAAAAATTGAAAAATATTCAAAATAAACAATATAAAAAACGCACGAAATGATCATAATATGATCCGAATCTTAATAACCACAAAATTTTCTATGTACATTATCATAATATGATCACAGGGAAAATATTATGATAGTTGGGAAAATGTAATAATATTGCGATCATTAGAAACATACATATCATAATCATTTCGGATGCATTGTAAAATTGTGTTTTTAACAATTTTGTGTTTTTATAATTTCAATTAATGTTTTTCGTTCGATTTGAAATCAAATATTAATTATCACATTTTCTTTTAATGATTTATTTATTTCTATAATTTATTATTATTTATATATAAGTGATAACTAAAATGAATTTAAATGATAAAAATGTGTAAATTAGTCATTGAATAAATACGAGTATATGTACACTAATAGAAAAAAAAGTCTGTAAAAAATTTTGTTAAAACTAATAAAAATTAGTTTACCTTGCAGAAAAAACTGCTGAAATTAGCTGATTATTTTAGCTAAATATTAGTAAAATAGTACCGGCAAAAATAAAACTGTTAAATAAACAGAATTTAAGTTATATTTTAGTTTAATTTTAGTTAAGAGAAAATAACAATTGAACCTGTTAAAATTAGCAAAAAATTTTGCTAAATAATTAGTTGACTAAAAAATCAAAGTTTTTTTTTTTTTTGATTTTTTTTAATGCAAATGAAAATCAAACCTTCTGATATCAGCAGTTTACTATTTTATTAGAAAATATTTCTGTTGATTTTTAGCAGGATGTACTGCTTTTTGTATTCAACTAAATTTAACTATTTTTTAAAAAATAACTATTCATATAGGACCATTTGTCCCATAGTACAAAATTGTTAAACATAAATTCCCACCTAACAATATGTGTGGATTAATGTGTATCGTATTAACAAAGAGTCAATAACAAAATTTTTGTAAAAAGCAACAGTTTTCACGCAGCCAACAACAACAGATAGCAAAGTGACTAACCAGCCAATAACAACAACAATGTAAAACACCAAAACATGGGCGAAAACCAGAAGAGTTGCCGTAAAATTGCAAAAACTTAATTTTTAGCCAAAGGACAAAAATGACACTGTTGCTATTGACTCGTATTCAATTGAATTTAAATTCTCATGTGTGTGTAAAATACAGTTATTAACATCGTATATTGTCAAGTGTTTGAGGTAAAAATTCTGGGTAAACGATGCATATTTATATGTTTAAAACAGAATTTTTAATACTTTTTCGGTTTGTGTGTGCAATAGAGTTATTTTTCACTGTTGCTGCTGTTGTTGTTTCACATATTGAAGGACTTTTAGTAGCAGCAACAAGAATGCATATGCATGCCTGCCTGCTGCCTGCATTTATCCAAATAACAACAACTACAGCAACAACAATAAAAAGTATCACTATAATATAATTATGATTTTAATTTGCTTAATTGAATTTCCGTTACGAGCGGAGAATTTTTTCATTTGTTTTTTTATTTTGCAAAACTCTAGCATTATTTGCCTGCAATATGAAAGTAATATTGAAATTATGATGCATGATGAATTTATGCATAACTACGTACATATTAATGGAATTAACAACAACAAACAATGCATGGATATTCATAAAATCACTTATTATGTTTTTAATAACATGAATGACATAATTTTATATCATTAATATAGTACTATGTTGAAATATGCCATTTAATAAGTGAGATTAAACAATTTGACTGTAACTTATATGTTAAATGACTGGTCTTTAGTAAAGTGATATTAGTTAAAAAAAATAAATATTTGAGTTAAATATTACAAGGCCAAACAAATTATTTAAAAAATTTTTAATGAAAAATTTGGATTAGATTAACAATTAAAATATAGGAAAATTTTTAATAAGAATTTATTTTGAAGGAAGAGTGTTAAATATTATTTAATTTATATTGTTACACTATGCGACAGTCAAAATCGGGATGGGATGAAACCAACGGGAAATGTTATATCGGACAAAAACAAGTTATACGTGTCCCGGCGTTTCGTTGGGTCACCCCTAGGAATCGAGATATATCTTTTTTTTTTGACATAACTCGAGAACCACTAGTCCGATTTTGCTCAAACAATTTTAAAAAAATTAAAAATTACAATTCCTTTAATCTCTTCATATAACGTTTTTCTATATACTCAACAGTTTTGCCGGTAAAAATAAATGTTTGTTACCGCTACCATAAAAATCAATAACCTTTTGTTTATTACTTTTTTTTTTAATACTTTAGGCAAAAAATATTTTTTTTTTCATACATTTATTTTTACCGGCAAAACTGTTGAGTATATAGAAAAACGTTATATGAACAGATTAAAGGAATTGTAATTTTTAATTTTTTTAAAATTGTTTAAGCAAAATCGGATTAGTGGTTCTCGAGTTATGTCAAAAAAAAGACCACCAAAGGTCAAATCGATATATCTCGATTCCTAGGGGTGACCCAGCGAAACGCCAGGACACGTATAACTTCTTTTTTACCGATATAACTTTCCCCGGTAGTTTGAACCCTTCCCGATCACTGACCTCTACCATTTGTCTCACAGTGTTATCAATTAAGTTTTTTTTTAATTATTTGTATATTTTAATATAAAATACAACAACAACTAAAAATTTATTGATTCCAAAGTATCCCTTAGTATATTTTTAAAGCTCTTTTAAGAGTAATTCTAAACAACATAACAAAAAAAAAAACAGTTAAGTACGCTCATAGAAATAAATCTGTAAAAATAGCAGAAAAGGCAACTAAAAATTAGTTAAAAATGATTCCGCAGAAAAAACTGTTAAATTAGCAGATTTTTTTTTTGTTAAATACTAGTAAAATAAGAACAGCAAAAATAAAACTGTTAAATTTACAGAACTTTAGTTATATTTAAGTTAACTTTTAATTAATTGAAAATAACAAATTTTGGAAAATTTTGCTAAACATTAGTAGACTAAAAAGGTTAAAGTCGGGCATGCCGACTATACAATACCCTATACCAGTCTGGTGTATTGTTTGGATCCGAAATTCGAATGGGTTAAAATGGGGCTTATGTCAAAATTTTCTATAATGTGAGTCAACGCACCAAATTTCATTAAAATATCTTAATATTTGCGACCTGCAGTTTGTAACCAAGCCAATTTTGGGGGGACCCTTATATGGGCACTAGTTCTAAACATGGACCGATGTTCGCCAAAATCAATAGGCTTCGTCCTTGGGCCAACATAGGTCTATGTACCAAATTTCATCAAAATATCTTAATATTTGCGACCTGCAGCGTATAAACAGTATAATTTTGGTAGGACCCTTATATGGGCACTAGGTCTAAACATAGACCGATGTTCACCAAAATCAATAGGCTGCGTTATTGGGCCAATATAGGTCTGTGTACCAAATTTCATCAAAATATCTTAATATTTACGACCTGCAGCGTATAAACAGTATAATTTTGGTAGGACCCTTATATGGGCATTAGGTCTAAACATGGACCGATGTTCACCAAAATCAATAGGCAGCGTTATTAGGCCAATATAGGTCTGTGTACCAAATTTCATCAAAATATCTTAATATTTACGACCTGCAGCGTATAAACAGTATAATTTTGGTAGGACCCTTATATGGGCACTAGGTCTAAACATGGACCGATGTTCACCAAAATCAATAGGCTGCATTATTGGGCCAATGTAGGGCTGTGTACCAAATTTCATCAAAATATCTTAATATTTACGACCTGCAGCGTATAAACAGTATAATTTTGGTAGGACCCTTATATGGGCACTAGGTCTAAACATGGACCGATGTTCACCAAAATCAATAGGCTGCGTTATTGGGTCAATATAGGTCTGTGTACAAAATTTCATCAAAATATCTTAATATTTACGACCTGCAGCGTATAAACAGTATAATTTTGGTAGGACCCTTATATGGGCACTAGGTCTAAACATGGACCGATGTTCACCAAAATCAATAGGCTGCATTATTGGGCCAATGTAGGGCTGTGTACCAAATTTCATCAAAATATCTTAATATTTACGACATGCAGCGTATAAACAGTATAATTTTGGTAGGACCCTTATATGGGCACTAGGTCTAAACATCGACCGATGTTCACCAAAATCAATAGGCTGCGTTATTGGGCTAACATAGGTCTGTGTACCAAATTTCGTCAAAATATCTTAATATTTACGACCTGCAGCGTATAAACAATATAATTTTGGTAGGACCCTTATATGGGCACTAGGTCTAAACATGGACCGATGTTCAAAAAAATCAAATTTGTTCGTCCTTGGGCCAACATAGGTCTGCGTACCAAATTTCATCAAAATATCTTAATAGCTGCGACCTGTAGAGTGCGCACAAGATTGCATGGACAGACAGACAGACGGACGGACGGACAGACGGACATCGTTAAATCGAAATAAAAAAAAATTCTGAACCGATCGGTATACTATAAGGTGGGTCTACGACCAACATTTTTTGGTGTTACAAACATCAGCACAAACTTATAATACCCTGACCACATAGTGGTGTAGGGTATAAATAGCAAAAACAAACTGTCATATCTACAAATTTTTTGTTTCTTTTTAAGCTAAATTTAGTTGACTGCAAATAGCAGTATATTCTGTTAAATTAACAGAAATATTTGTTAAAAAAACATTGTAAACTGCTGTTTTCAAAAGGCTCGAGTTTTATTTGCATTTAAAAAATAAAATCGAAAAAAATTCGAAAATTTTTATTTTTTTGCAATTTTTTAGGCTACTAAATATTTAGAAAATTTTTTTGCTATTTTAAGCACGTTAATTTGTTATTTTCTTTTAATAAAAATTGAACTCAAATATAACTAAAATTCTGTATATTTAATAGTATTATTTTTGCTGTTCCTATCTTACTAATATATAGCAAAAATAATCTACTTATTTAGCAGTTTTTTTCTGCAGCATAATTTTTAACTATTTTTTAATAGTTTCAATTAAATTTTTTAAATACCCTTTTCTATGTAGTGTTTCTAAAGCGTTGTTATTCTAAAAGTAATCCTATAAAGTGATTTTGATCATTTTATTTCGAAACAGATGACTCTGGGTTCGATTCCTGGCGGGACTAATATTTTTTAAATATTTTTTTTTTATCCAACAATTATTTTTAATTTTTGCATTAAAAATACAAAAATTGTTTTTTCGGACTTTCTATATTTTCATATATTTAGTTAGAATATTGTTCTACCTCAAGTCCAAATTCTACTATGATATTGTCATATTAGATTTTATTTGTTGTTTTTTTATATTCTTTTATTATGTTTTTTAATATTATATTTAATCCTTTAATTCCCAGTGGAACATAGGGCCGCTAGGTTTCAGTAATCATTTCAATTTCGGGGAGAATAAGTGATTGGCCTATAGCTCTCCTAGGCTGGTGCTGGGGCTACCAGCTAAGCCAGCAGCCTGGCTTGGTGAAAGTCAGTAGCAAACTTAGCAAAAATGCCTACTTCCCGAGACGTCACTTTATTTTCCCTAAGTGACCATTCGGACATGCTACAGACCGTCGCTCGAATTCGCTTCCATCTCAACAGAGGTGGTGCCCAGGGAGTACCACGAGGAGGCCACTGCCGTAGCAATGGGATCAGCACGTTGACCTACGAGTCGACTTGGAGTGACTTACTAAGGATAGTGGGAACACTTTACCTTATACTTGTCAATTTTAAGGATGACAAGTCTTACTAAGGAACGCTTTAACCAGTTTGCCTTACACACTCCCATACTCCCCATGTTTTTTAATAATCGAAGATTATTTCAACATTTATTATTTTTTTTATTAATTATAATTAATTTGTTTAAATTCAGATTTTTTTTTTAATTTTTCAATTCTTAAAAATATATAAAATAAAAATGATCAAAAATTGCTTTTCATGCACCTACGAAAATAGTACTGAAAAAAATACTGAATTGCAATGCACCTTTGCACATGTTTAATAAGTATTTTTTTTGAAGTGAATAAAACACAATATCTCGCAATGACAACATTTTTATGCCAGTCAACTTTCATATCAAAGAATAGCGCAGCGGTGGAGAGCTAGACTAGCAATAATAAAAAAATTTTAAAAATAAAAAAATATATAATTTCTTTTTGGCAATAAATTTTTTTTACTTGAATTGGTGATGAATTTGAATTGATGGAAAAGAGTTTCCTTTGTACTCCCTTAAAATGTACTGCAAAAAATGTTGAAGTGGAAGTACTCCTCTCCTACGACAACTCAATGTTAAAATCATTAGTGTTTCTGTTAAAAAAGAAGTAGATATATCATCGATTTTAGTGCTTTTTCTACTGATTTGGCATTTCTTTTTTTTTTTGCTGGGTATATAACACATCAGCTGCAGCCAATCTGGGTGCAGAGGCAATTGAAAATGTAATTCGTGGAATTTGGCCATGGTAGCCAATGACTTGTGACACGGCGCATTTTCTTGGTGAAAGAGCACTTTTTTCTGCTTCATATGGGGACGTTTTCTTTGCGATTTCTTCTTTCAAACGCACTAGTTGGGCCATATAGCGATCGCTATTGATGGTCTGGCCTTTTTCAAGGTAATCAATGTACAAAATTCCAGCCGCATCCCAAAATATTGATGCCATAAGTTTACCAGCTGACTGTAGCGTCTTTGGCTTCTTCGGGCGAGGTTCGCCAGTTGCTGCCACTCAGCTGACTGCCGATTTCACTCTGGAGTGGAGTGGCAGAACCAAGTGTCGTCCATTGTTACATACCGATGCAAAAAGTTCTTTTTATCTCACCGAAACCGCTCCAAACAGCTCTCAGAATCATCGAAAACAGCTTTTTCATGCAAAATAAAGCCGACACGTTCCTTTGATATCTTTAAGGTATCAGCTATCTCCCCCAAGTTCAATTTACGGTCTGCCAAAACGATTTTGTGAACTTTTTTGATGTTTTCCGGTATCACCACCTCTTTGTACCGATTTAAGTCAGCAGACCACTTTTCTACCATAATGTCTCGATGGAGCAGAGTCTGAATAACACTTATTAAACCAAGCTTTGGATTGAACGGTGTTTTCTCCCATTAAAAAGCAGTGAAAAATCAACACACGAAATAGCTTTGAATCCATTGCTTTCAAAATCGCAAAAGTAGCGTCACTAAAACAGCTGTAGCTTCCCTACTGGGAAAAGGACCGGTCTCAGATGACACGCAGGATAGGTCCCAAAGGGGCGGAGACCGGTCGTTGATCGGTCTTTTTGTTTGAAAGAGACTTATCACTTTAACATGGCGTTGTCATTGGAAATGACCAATTGCCACAGTTTAGACACCTTGTAACAGTAAGGTGGTGTGTCTAAAAATAGCTTTTCAAATAAACTAATAAAAAATTAAGAATTAAAAATAATCTACTTGGCGTCAAAGTAGGGCTCGATAACACAACCTTCTGCTCGTAAGGCAAACGCTCTACCGTCTGAGCTAATGTTGCTTGTGGATGATGACTGGCTGAAAGTTATATATTTTTCGTTTCTGTTCAAATAAAAAAGAAAAAGAAAAAATAAACACTACAAGCAAATAAAAAAAATGGAAAAGAAACAAATAGAAAAGAAAACAAAATAAACACGCACACAAATATAGTGGAAGTGCCTTGAACATGTCCCCGATTGACCGATCATGGGATAGGCCCTTTAATGGCAGTTGGCTGGTTTTTTGCGTTGGCCATAATTAAATTAAAAAAATCAATTAAAAATTAGAAAATTACCTCAAAAACTCTGATAATATAAATAAAAATTTTAAAAATTTCCCTTAAGTTAAAAAGAAAAGTTAAATGAAATACCAATTGAAATTTTGAAAATACAAAACTTAAAATTTCTTAGCAAAATATTATAGATATTTAAAATAAGAGCTAAAATAAGCAAATCGTAAAAAAACAAAGTTCAAAATAAATAAAAAAGTAAAATAAATAAAAAAAAAATTTTAAAAATATGCCCCGAATTTTGTTTTTTATTTCGGTATCGGTCAAGTTTTTTAGAAGCGACAGTGAAAATAACGGATCAGAAAATACTTAGAAAATTAATTCATTGTCTTTTGTTCATATGTATGTATTTGTACTAATTTAGTAATATGCCTTCGGTTGACCGGTCACGGGATAGGTCCTTGGAGGGCTATTGACTCCTCATTCCCCGTAGGGTTGTTCACTAATGAACGAATTATCATTAAATTTTGACAGGTATCATCTGAGGGTTGGTAGTTCCAAAAAATCATATGGATTTTTCATTATGTATCATGCTACGGACTTTTCAGCCGATGTGTTATATATTTATATATATATATATATTAATTTATTTTGTGGTTTGCTGCCAAACTAATGGTTTTGTGGTCGAAATTATAAAGCTAAATAAAATATTTGTTTAAACACAAATATTGACAAATAAGTGTAAATAAACAATATGAATATATTAATTGATATTAAATCTATTGGCGGTAAAAAAAACAGTGGGAAATTTAACCCTTTACTGCATGAAACGCCACATATTAATGAAAGTTGCAAATTCTGATAACATACACACAAAAAATTATTGGGTGTATAACTTAACCTTTTTAACTTATAATTGGTACAATATAAATTTGTTCAAAGTATTTGCCATCAGTAGCTATGACCTTTTCCCACCTTTCTGTCAACATATCGTCAGCTTATTATTGGTTTGACCCATACGCCAAAAAGTCTTTATAGAGAAAAACAAAGAAGGTTTACATTTTTTCATTTTTGTATTTAAAATGGATATCTTAGATATGATACGAGATACCGAGAAACGGGTTGGGGAATCAGAAAGCGGATATTTACATTATATGTAATCCATTCCTAACTTAATTTTTTTCAAAAATGGTCAGTAGGTCAAATTACTAATAGGCTGACGATATGGATTCCCCGCCTAAAGAACTACTCATTTTTTGAGGCCAAGAACGAATCAAGCCAATTTCGAATACCCTGTTCTGAAGTGAAGCGTATTCCAGTGAGAGCGTTTTGCATCGATCGAAATAAATGTTAGTCGGACAGGGAAAGGTCTGGACTTTAAAGCTGGTGAGGCAAAACTTCCCAACCACTATTTTCTAAATAGTTTTTAACCGGTCTTGCAACATGCAGCCGAGTATTGTCATGATGGAATATTACGATTTCATGTCTGGTCGCATATTGAGGGAGTTTTGCTCGCTTCAAACTGGCCAATGCTCGCTTCAAACGAATCAATTGTATTCGGTGCTGGTCCCCTGTGATAATCTGGCCCAATTTTAGTAACTGATAATAGATGGGACACATCAGTGCCCACCAAATACAGAGCATTACCTTGGCCCCATTAATATTTCTGACATTCAAAATCGTCTTTCAACGCCTCTCGGCTTTAACTCGTGTGGAACCCAATCTGCTTGCTTTTGGATAAATCCAGCTACTTGCAAACGTTTTAAAATGGCTGCTTGAGCGACCCTCAATGGTCTTGCAAGTTCTGCTTGAGGTTGACAACAATCTATATCGAGTAATGCCTTCAATCCATCATCTTCGAACTTTTAAGGCTGACCTGGGTGGTCTTTGCTTTCCGTGTCAAAATCACCACTTATAAACAGCAGAAACTGTCTCTTGCACGTTGAAATCGATGGAACATATTCAGAATAAATTTCGGTGAGTAATCGATGAGCTTCAGCTGCATTCTTTTTCAAATTGAAGAAATAAACAGAACTTCTCGCAAATGATGCTTTGTTTGCCTAAAATTCGACATTTTTTAAGGAAAAAAAACTATTTAGAAATTTATTAATTAAAAATTTATTAATTCAGTTCGAGGCCAATTTCCATATTATGAATTAACATAATAAGTACTTTTTTCAAAAACTGCTATTTTTCTTCATCAGGATATTCTCCTAACAAATACTTCACAGAGTTTTTGCTTTCAAAAACCTCTAACACTTTTAGGAATGAAAAAACGATCGTTTCGGGGATTTTCCAAGTCCTCTTCTTCAGTTTTCTTTAGAAAGTGGTGGCAATAGTGCAATGCAAATTGAAACATCAAAATTTCATATTAAACGTAGTCTACTACATCAACGAAATGAGAATGGAGCAAACAATAAAATATGTTTTCGTTGTTTATACTATTTCGTTCAATGACTAAGTAAGAATAAATGACAGATTTTTTTCCTCCAAAATGCCATATAAGTTATTAAAGCCACAAACCATGTGTAAAATATAAGCCATCTGATGTGAATCCAACATTTTTAGGTTATACACCCAATATTAATTTAAAATATCTAATTAAAGATTTGAACAGTGGGATACAATTAAATATTTTTACAACTAAAATGTAGACACAAAAATTTTATATTTTACGCAGATAACACTATACAACAGCCATAAAAATATAACATTGCAATAAGGGTTTTCACAAGAGGTGTGCTATTTGTTGTATCGTTGTATCGTCCTAACAAAAAACAGGGTTGTTAAAAATTAAATTGAAAAAATACAACATTTGAGAATAGCATGATACAACATTTTTACGTATGTTTAGTGTCCTATGTTTGAGTGTGCTAACAGATAGAAAACTGAATAGAAAATCGTTGTTAACCACAAATAAAAATTTTAACAACTCTGTTTTTTGTTAGGACGATACAACGATACAACAGATAGCACACCCCTTATGAACAACCTTAATAAGAAAGATCTTAGTTAAGTTTGGTGTGCTGAATCCAAATCTAGTAAGGAAAATAATTTTCAATGCACCGTTAGAAAACCCGGTTATAAAATCTCTGTTTTTTTCTTACCAGATTCGAAATCAGCATACCAATGCTTATAAGAAAATTGATATTGCAAGAGGAGGTACTGCAAAAACTTAAAATGTGTTGGGTGGTGTAACATGCATTTAAGCATTTAAACATGTTTTGTCATGTCTAATGTATATAAATGGTCAACATTTTTATTATGTACTTTTCATCAACAACTAGACACATTTTTTTTTTTGTTGTTTTTATTTTCACTTGAATTTTATATTGTCTCGAAAAAAGTCATAAATGATTTTCCTTTGTTTACCACTCAAAATATCATGTATTTCGAAAGTTAAACAAGTAAACTATTGTTTAAGGACAATAACGGGTTTCTTGTACGATTTTATTTGTACGTGTAGTAATAAAACGCTTATAGGCAGGGCAAGTTTAAAATGCCACAAAAAAAGGTGAAATTGGCATGCAAAATTGCGCGAAAAATACCAAAATTGGTGCGAATAATGGCAAAAATTGTTTTTTGCTAAAATTAAAAAAAAAACTAGTCGATGTAAATAAGTGTTTTTTATTGAAATATTTTTAATAAAAAACAATACCGAATGTAGAAAATCATTATCAGATATGTGGTTATGTAACTACATACCTGGTAACTGTAACTAGTTCCTTTTATTATTACATTTCCTATTACTTTTGTATGGTGATGTAGCGCAAAATAATGAGTTATGTTTACACACCAGCATACGAAAAATAAAAAAACCAGTAGTGACAAAAATAATGAGGCTAAAATTAGATTTTCAAAATAATAAATTTTATAAAAAAAAAATACTATTTAATTGCAAAATTAAAAAAAAAAAAATTTGCTCCTGCGTAAATCGAATTTGGGACTCCAGATTGCCAGTCAATAGCTCTGAGCTACCTCGACATGTTATATTTGGTAGATAAACCTTACTCGCCAACATTCAAAAAATCAAAAAATATATGGTTACATATATCCTAACCAGTATTGGAAAAAATATTGAATCTAAAAAAAATTTACAAAAAAATCTGGAAAAATTCTTTTTGTTTGAAATACTGATACAAATTAGTTGTTATTGGTAACGCATTATATTTTATTTAGAAATAATGGAACAAGTAACTAGTTATTAGTAACACATTATTATATGTTTTAAAATAATGTAGAAAGTAAGTCTCTGTCATTACTAGTAGTGCAGAAAATAATGATATGATACCGTTTCTACACTTATAAAAAAAAGTTTGTACAAAAGTCTGTTGTGAATTGATTTTTCTGTTATTTTGTCTTAAAATTTCGGATTGAACTGATATTTTTGTAAATCCCATTTAGCATAACAATAACTTTCATCCGTATTTGAACTAACTTTGCATCCCAATTTTTAGTAATTTATTTTTCTTAATTTTACAAATTTTTCAGCTAATCTAAATTACAATTATTTCCCAATGTTTATATTTTTGTGTCTCTGCTATCAATATTACATAAAGATGGCGCTATATTTTCGTATTTTTTCATTGTATAATCACAAAATGGCTTATATCTCGTAAACAAAGCGAGATAGAGCAAAATGGACAAAAATTCTATACTATGAACTTATCAATCTTTATAAGCCACCTATAGTCCCAAAAATAAATATGGGCCTGTCTCGGGACAGATCCGTAGAGCCCAAAAACCAAGACCATAAGCGACATTTTAGCAGAAATATTCAGTTAAATCAGGTAATGTTTCTGTTGAATTTAGCTCTAATTTTAGCTTAGCTAAGTTAACTAGAATTCTCTGTGTATTTAGCAGTGTGTAAAATTTAGCTTATCTAAATTTAGCAGACCATAATTCTCAACTTTATTGAAAATTCTGCTGGCGCAAATACAGGTAATATTTCCTGTTATTTTAGCAGAATTTTGAACTATTTGTACGTTTATGAGTGTACTCTAGGGTTCTCCAAAAAAATTTTTTTTTTCAGTTTTTATCCGGGCTACTCCCTGAAAATATTTATTTGGGTGTAAAACTATGTCCGCCAAAAAATTAGGATAATCGGACATCGGGAAGACGTGCCGCAGCGGCCCTAAAGTTTGGAACACGGATTACAAGGGGAAAATATGACTTTTTGTGCATTTTCTCGAAAACATTGATATTTTAAATCTAATTCCAATTAAAAATACTAAAGAATCGTGATTTAGAGTGAATTCTCCTTCTAATAAAACAATAAAAACTTAAATCGGTTAAAAATCAGCCGATTTATAACAACTTCCCCAGGCACCTGATGTGTCGCAGGCCACTTAATCAAGACATTTGGGTAAAAATTTTAAAATTTATTGAAATTATCTACTACAAAAACATTTTTTAATTCTATAATTTACAACAAACTCAGATAAGAATTATTTTTTTATATTGCGTTTTGATAACTCGTTTTAAATTAGTGCCAAAAATGTCGGAATTCTTAAACACTGTTTTCAAATCTACAATTTTAAATTTTTAAAAATTTTTTTAAACAAATTTTAAAAAGTCAACGATTGTACTTTAAGGTTTTATTAAGAATATATTGGAGATTAAAAATTGTAGGAATTCCTTTCTTCATTTGGCTGCGCCAGAGATTTTCTTTGAGCGGATTTCGAGAAAACAGCGATTTTTGGCATTTTTTAGCTTTTAGGCAAGTTTTTCATTTTTCTTCTTTTAATTCCACATGATTTTCGCCGGAATATAACAACACAAGATTAAATACTTTAATTCTGAAAATTTGGGCAAAATATAAATAAATTAAATTGCCCCTGTGTAAGGTCAGAGGTCAAATTTGAGGAAATTTTAATTTTTCGTAAACATATTAATGTAACAGATATTCCTGAGCAGATATTGATGGGACTTCTTGATATTATTTTTCTAGATCTAAAAATATTAGTCTTAATTTAATTTTAGAAAATTAATCCTTAAGTGCTCCTTAAGGCATACTGCCACCCAATATTTTAACTAAGGTCGACTTTAACTAAAATATACATTTGAGAAATTTAGATAGTAAGGGCGTATATTTTTACAAAATAATTGAAAAAATGGCAAATGCCAAGAAAGAAGCTTGCCCTGCTTATAAGGTATAACGTATGAGCAATATTTAATCATGCGGTACGTATGATTAATATTGAATTTATATCGCTGTATGGATGGCGTATGAGCAATATTTATTAGAAACCGCCGCACTATGCTTCGTGCCATGGACAAAAATAAAAAAAAAAAAAAAAATTTGTCTCAAATTGTGATTTTTTTAAACATAAGAAATTAACTCAAACAAATGTGAAAAAAATATTTGGCTTTTGCCGCCAAAGAGAGGGCGCTAAACTCAGAGAATTTTATGCAAAAATGACTTAACAGAAAAATGGGTTTTAATTCTTTGACGAAAATAATTCTCAAAAATACATTTTTTTAAAAACTTTTTTTTAAATATGTGGAGTTAAATTAAAATATGTATTTTAGTATATGTTTACAAAACAAGAATTTTTTATTGCTCCGAAAAACACATTTTTTTTTTGTTGAAAATCCAAAAATTACTTAAGTTTGATGGAGTATAAAAAAAAAATTATATTAAATTAGATATTTTTTTTTCTTTTTTTTTGTAAGTTTATGCTGTTATATAACAGATCGTTAAAAAATTAATTACTATTTTTTACCACAAATTAAAAAAAATGGATTTTTTGAAATGCCTAAATTCATAATTTTTACACAAATTTCACGCACCTCTTAAGGGTTTAGTATTCGAACCATGTGAACCTTCCATTTTATGTATAGCATGTGTTGGGCGGACTTTTGTAAAACAAAACGAGAAACATTTTTGTGGAATATTCTAACCCTCTAACTCTTCAATGAAAGGGAATTTTTTGGGCACTTTTTAAAAAGGGACAAAAAAGACCCGTAAGTTGAAGAGTTAGTGGGTTAAAATATTCCACAAAAATGTTTCTCGTTTTGTTTTACAAAAGTCCGGGCCAAGGACACGCCCGATATTTCCAAAAATTAAAATTTTTCTTAACTAAGGTGTTCTATGTCAGTATACCAAATTTCAAAACTCTGTCTCCACTACTTCTATTTTTGTCCAATCGTTATATGGGGACGAAGTACTGTGCGTCGTCCTGCGATTTGTCGTCGTAATAGAATATATTCTATTTTCATGACGACACACTAACACATACTCAAAATATTTGTCAAATTATTGCCATATTTGTAACTAATTAATGGTTGCCATTAGAACAGAGTTGTAGAAATCTGTACTAGAGTTGCAAAAATTCGTACTTTGTTTACAAAAAATTCATGTTTTTGACAGAAGAAATATAACTGAAAATAAAAATTCATAATTTACTAACTTAACTTAATTTAAACCAATTGAATTGATGAAGAATTGTGGCGAAATAAATACAACCACATTCTTGTTTTGCTTTTCTTTTCTTCTAAACGTCAACAAATGTCAACGGTCGATTGTCGCTGAATTTAAATTCATCGCCACGACTTTTGCTGTCGTCGATCGACAATCGACCGGTTTGTGATTAAACTCTTAGGTATAAAAATTACAAACAATTGATACAATTCAAAGAGTGTTGCTCCTAAAATCGTTAACCCCTGCGCTGCGGAGACCAAAAACATCCAACAAGTGGTGTATAAACAAACCAAGAAGGGTTAAAAAATAGTTTTCTTGAAATTTTAAAAATAAATTGAGATCCAATGCTGTGTTTATTTTTGTTTTTTAAATAAAAGTTTTTCAATAAAAAAAAATATTTCAAATATATTAAAACAATTGTTGGGCGCCATCTAATATAGAACTGTTGATTTATTAATTCGTTTCATTTGTTCTAGTCAATATCAAACATCCCAGTAGAACTGAACAAATTCCCAGCTGCAAACAATAGCTGTGTTTGTGCGGCATTCCTATCAATGATATCTCGAACAATTTTGACAGTAGAAAGCCGGAATACGTTGAAAAACTGTCAAAATCGTTCTTGATAACACTGATAGAGAGTCACACAAATACAGCTAATATTGCATTGAGATCCTATAAAAAAAAGTCCTAGAAAGACTATTAAATTCTTTAAAATCTCTGTATCAAACAAAAGACAAAAGATATAAAAACTTAACAAGTTTTCGCCAATATCTTTTACATGTAAAATAGCCCTTGTTTTTAAACAATATAAAAAAAACACTAAATTCCACTTAATGTATGCAACATTTAATACCAAACAAACACACAAAAAAAAACTTCTATTGTTTTGAGCTGCCATTGTCCCTTAATACCAACCAAGATGAAAAACGAACAAATAAGGTTTTTGAATGATTGGGTTGCATAGTGACAATTTTATGCCTAATGGCCATAGGAAAACAAAAAAACTGCAGAAAGAATGACGAATGACAGAAATATATGAAAATAATATCAACCACCACAAAAACTAAAAAAAAACCCTTAAGAAACTACTCATACTGCTACCAAAAATACATTTCTAAGAATTAAATGCAAATATAGAATTTCATGTAGACAAAAAGAAAAAAAAACTCCCACATAATTTGGACATACGATTACAAGTAGATTTTCCTTGTATTTTCAGTGACTACTTATTTCAACTAAAAGAAATTATCATGTCACAACATGTCTCATTTAATGTTTTTCTCATTTTATGTTCTTTTTTCATTTTTGTTAAAGTTTTTCTTTTTTTTCTATTTGAAGTATTAACTAAAGTAAAATATGATGTTTTAGTATGAATGTATTTATTTCTATTCTTTAAAAAATCTAGAAAAAAACATATTTCCAACAAAGAAATATAATATTTTTTTTTGGTAATAAAACTAAGAATACAATGATGGTTGATTTTTTGCTTGAAAAACAAACAAAAAATGAAAAATATTTATTCAAATGTTAAAAATTTAATCCTACCAAACAATTTTTATACATATTTCTATAGTAATATACCAAAGAATCTGTGTATGTGTTAGGTAGGTATCTTTTAATAAACATTACCTCTTCTTGTATTAAAAATGTGAATATAAAAATTTATACTAAAAGTGGGGAATAAAATACAAAAAGAACACAGGCTAAAATTACTACTGCATTGCATTTGTCGACAGTTTATGGGCTCATTGGTCTCTCTCAATGAAAATGCACTACACTTACTACTACGACTACGACTACTATCACTAATACACTCGTACTACTACTATTGCTTTCACACTAACAATAATAATATTCATACATATTAAAATATCATATAATATACACGCAGAAAATAAATCCAGCAATATTATAATAATCATTTTTATGATCAATCCAATAACCTGTCCAATCATTCTGCTTTTGCTAGGATTACCCCAGATTACCCAGATTTTTCATATTTGAGATCTTCCTAACATATTCTCCTTAAAAAAAAAGTCATAACCAGGGCAAGTTTAAAATGGCACAAAAAAACTTGAAATTGGCACGCAAAATGGCTCGAAAAAACAGCAAAATTGGTCAAGAATGGCACGCTAAAACCAAGAATTTAAAAATATAATAGTTTAAGTGTTTTTTTTCAACTACTTTTAATATTTAAAAAAAAAACGAGTAAAAAGGTTAAAGTCGGGCATGCCGACTATACAATACCCTACACCATGGGTTAAAATGGGACTTGTGTTAAAATTTTCTATAAAATTATAAAAGAAGAGAAAATTGTAAATATAGCCCATATGGGCGATAGGTCGAAATATGGACCGATTCTATCTAGAATCTATCGGCTTTATTCTCGGGACCATGTGAGTCAGTGAACCAAATTTCATTAAAATATCTTAATATTTGCGACCTGCAGCGTGTAACCAAGCCAATTTTGGGGGGACCCTTATATGGGCACTAGGTCTAAATATGGACCGGTGTTAACCAAAAAAAAAAGACTTCGTCATTGGGCCGACATAGTTCGGTGTACCAAATTTCATCAAAATATTTTAATATTTGCGACCTGTAGACAGACGGACGGACGGACAGACGGAAATCGTTAAATCGAAATAAAACATGATTCTGAGTTGATCGTTATACTATAAGGTGGGTCTAGGTTCAATATTTTTTGGTGTTACAAACATCAGCACAAACTTATTATACCCTGATCACGTAGTGGTGTAGGGTATAACGATAATGAAACAATTCACAGTTAAACTGCTAAAGTGCAATTGGAAGATAAACAAAAATCTATAAGTGGAATGTTTGTATATGTCTATTAGAGCGTACCACATTACAGGCAAAAAAAAAAAAAAGTGCGCCGTACACCCTCCAATATAAAGTAATTTTGCAAGGAGGTTTCAAAAAATTTTTTATTTTTTTTTGCCGAACGTAGGGGTCGCCATTTTTCATTTTTTGTTATATATTTGGCATTTACAGTCGGATATTAAAGTATGATACATCAATGTTTTTCTCTCAAGGAGACCAGTGTTTTGCTCTAGGGCCCATTGACCTCAAGTATCCCGTTCTAGTAGTTACCCACCAGATCTGAGTTGCTACAACCCTAATGTACAGCCCTAATGTCTGAAAATTAAAGCTCGCAAAAAATAATTAAACTTTTGCTAAGGAAGTTTTTCGATAAACCCAGTCGAATTTTTTTTTATATATTGGTCGCCTTTTTAAATCTTGTTTCATTATATTTTTCCTTTATAGCAAAATACTGGTCTCCTCGAGGCAAAAAAATCGATATATTACACTTTAAAATCCGACTTTAAATGCCGAAGCTACATATAACGAAAAATTTAAAAAAAACAATAACAGAAAGCTGAATAGAAAAAAAAACTATGAGTTAGCTACATTGCATTCAAGGCCTTACTTGGGTGAGATTGCTAAGCTGTCGCGCCTTTGTATAGTTGCATTTGTAATGTAGGAATATGCACAGGTTCGATTCCTACAGCCGGCGGGTTGTTGAAAAATTATCTTATAGAGACAATCTGATAATAAAATATAAACAAAAATACAATTTAATGGAAAATCACTGATGAAGCCTTGTCCATAAAAAAAGCTAGAAACTGGATCTAGTCTGATTTGTAAATTAATGTGTTTATAATTTTTAGAGAGATGTTTATTTTTCTTCTTAACCTCAAATCTACTAAAAAAAAAGTTATCCAAGGCAAATGAAAACTATTGAAATTCTAGGATTTCGGCCAGTATTAGTATGGATTTCTGTGAGGATTGTGTCGATTTTCTGCAGCAAAATGTACTAAGTATTAAGCAATTTGCATTTGAGAAAAGGTACATCGATAAAATATCACCGAATTTTTACTGACAAAAATATTTGTTAAATTTCAGTTTTTTTTTTTTTTTTTAATTAAAAAATAAATAAAAACCAATAAATTTTGAAAAATATGTATCTTTTATTCAAGGATAAAAACCAACATATTCGACTGTTAAAGTTTGCTTAGAATTTCAACAAACTCGTTTGTTGATATGACAACATCGTATGAAGAAATTAGCTTTGGATTTCAACAAATGTGTTTGTTGGCTATAAATTCAACAATCAAGTAACGGAAATTCTGTTTGTTGTATTTACAAAATCAATTGTAGACTCAATTTCAATTAAAAGTTTATTTGTATTTACAAAAACTTTAATTGTATTTACAAACTATTTTTATGTGTGTAAGGAGAATTTAGCTGTTTTCTTTTTTTTTAACCCCATATTCTAATTAGTTTTGATAATTTGTTTCTTCTTTCAGTGTATTTACGAACAAACAAAACAAGCAACCACCTACAAAACAACCTATCTACCACTCACTCACTCATGCCTAAGTTTCATTACCATTTCACAATATTTATAACATGAAACATTTCATTTTATGGGTCTCGAAATGAACAAATGACGCTCGTGCCTTTAACAGATATGGATGTGAGGTTTTTTTTTTTTGGTTTACAAATATTTGTCTTAATACGAAAATGAGTGCAAGAGTAGAAACGTACACAACATTTTAGCAAACAGCACAAAAAGGAAAATTCAACATCATTCTTGCTACATTTTAAATACAATATAGAAAAAAAAAACAGCCCGTAGAGTTGAGTCTACTAAAATATTTTGGCATTTTGCATAATTTATGAATTGAATTCATGGCGTAAACACATGCACACAAATAACAAGAAACATCCTAAATATCGTAAACCTAAAATAAAAAGTAAAACCGAAAACATTCTCATACTTACTCCGTATTTCAAACTGACAAAAAAAAAAAAAACATATGCAACGAAAATTGAAACAGAACAAACAAATAGGTATCAACAGCATGTATCAAATCGAACTTTAGTATTTGCTTTGGCAAATTGTGATGTTTACTTAAAATTGAATTTATTTATTTTTTTCATATAATTTTTTTTTTTGGATATTTTTATACCCTACACCACTATGTGAAAAGGGTATAATGGATTTGTGCAGATATTTGTAACTGCTAAAAATAGTGGACCTTGACCAACCTTGTGGTATATCGCTCGACTCAGAATAACTATTTGAGTCCTTGGGCAATGTTGCCAGTTTTGACGATTTATCGTCATTATGACGATTTTTACTATCGAAAATAGCCAAATGACGATTTGACGATTTTTCACTTCAAAATGACGATTTTTTCAATAGGAAATATAGCAACAATTGTTGAAAAATATGTTATTTTTCCATTATCTAAATCAATAAATCTGAAAATTTATTCAAGTTACTCATAAATTTTCATCATATTTTTATTTAAGGTTGTAATTTTAGAATCTGAAAGTTTTTTATAGCGAAACTAACACAGAATCTGGTAATTATTTTATTTAAAAGATTTTTTCCCAAAATCCCTAATGAATGTAACTGGAGTGTTTTTCGAAGGGATTTATATCTCATATCGGACTTTTTCTTCATGTTAATTCTTTAGGAGGTACCTGAAAAATAATAAAAAAAATTCTTTGGAAAACAAATTATATTTTTTTTATTTTACAAAAGTTTTTTATTATTACCGCCACCGGGTATCGAACTTGCGACCTCACAATTGCTAGTCTAGCGCTCTGGCGCTGAGTTATTCTTTGATCTGAAAGTTGACTGGCATAAAAACACTCCTTATTCTCTTCAATGAAAGTACTTATTAAACAACTGTAAAAGGTGCACTCCAATTCAATCTTTTTTCCAGTACTATTTTTACAGGTGCATAAAAAGCAATTTCTCATCATTTTATATACATATTTTTAAAAATTTTAAAATTAAAAAAATATAGAATTTAAACAAATTAATTATAATTAATAAAAAAAAAGTTAATAAAATAAAAAAAAAATTAAAAAAAAATTAAAAAAAAAATAATAAGAAAATATTGGTCCCGCCGGGAATCGAACCCGCGACCCTCTGTTTGGAAATGCCAAATAATACCAAAATCACTTTTTACGATCATTTTTAGA
The DNA here is from genome assembly GCA_949987735.1 of Leucophora obtusa. NCBI lineage: Eukaryota > Metazoa > Arthropoda > Insecta > Diptera > Anthomyiidae > Leucophora > Leucophora obtusa. Next base: position 31,557,368 of record OX465299.1, on the reverse strand, counting down.
GCAATTACTCTTAGAAGCAATACTTAAGTGATTTTTTGGGTGTTGTTCAAAAGTAATTTTAAAAAAGCTGTAAAAATATACTAAAGGATACTTTGAAAGCAATGAAAGAAGTGATTTTTTGAAGTTGTTCAGAATAACTTCTAAAAAAGCAGTAAAAATACACTAACTTGTGAAGTATTGAAAGATGTAGTTTGTAAAGCATTACTTCCAAATTTTTTTTTGCTGGGAAGTACTTTAAAATCTAAAAATTTTCGATACGAAAAATGTTTTTAAAGGTAAAGTTTTTCTTTCGAACAATTAATTTATATGGTGAATTTTCAATACACACATAAAAAAAATTGTTGGAAATTTTGAGATTATTGAAGATTATTTTATTATTTTTATTATTTATTATTATTATTTTATTATTTTTATTTTTTTTTAGAAATTGTTTTTGTTACAAAATCAATTTACATTGAAAGTTTCCTTCACTTCAACCAATCAAATAAAAAACTAAAGTTTTAGAATTTTTCTTAAATTATAGCCGCCACCGAAAATCGGGTGATTTTTAAATTTTCTATTATGATTTCATGGTTATAATAATGAAAATATGTGATTATTAAAGTTTTGACGATTTTTAACAATATTTTGACGATATTTCAAAACGCAATGACGATTTTGACGATTTTTTCAAAAATATTTGACGATTTTGTACCCAATTAACCTGGCAACACTGTCCTTGGGGTGATTTAAAAAGCAATTTGTTGAAAATGCTCCTGATAAATGAAAAGTAACAACAGGGCCTGATTATCATCTGACGATATAGTTTTGACTATTGTGTTGCTTCACGTGGAGGAAATTTTTGTAATCGTTATTGCGAAAATGTTTTTTTACAGCTAATTTGGTTTCCATATGCACAAAATCATCCATAGGCATCGTCAAAACGATAGAAATCCAAGAACTATTAATATACAAATTTTTTGTTTTGTATATAATTTTTTAATATTTTCTTTTAATAGTTAAGTTAAACTTAACCCTTTTAAAGACCCACCGTAAGCACATTATAATTATAAACTTTTTAGTTGGCTGTATTCAAAAAAAGAAAATCACGAGATTTTAAATTTAATTAATTAACACAATTTTATAAAACTAATCAGCAGCGAAAAACATATTCCTTTCCAAACGAAAACAAAAAAAAAAAAAAAAACAACGTCCAATCCCATCAGCACTGTTGCCAATTTAGCTAAATTGCTAGGAAACAAGCGATTTGTTTTTAAAGTCATCCTTAACGTTTTATTAGCATTTTTTTCATTAATCTGCCTGTAAGAATTTTTGAGTCATTTTTATTCAGCGTTTTTTTATAATTCATAATTTAGCTATTTTCTAGCGATTTTTTAGTTTGATTTAGCGATATTTTTATGAAAAATGTTGGCAACAGTGTTCATCAGCTATTTTACCAGGCGGTTTTCATCGCCTCTTTCGAACATTAACAGTTTTTATTGAAAAATGTTAGCCTTTGCAGATGTGTGTAATTCTTATGGCAATATTTTTCAATACAAATTAAGAAGAGAGTGACTTAACAGAGGTAGGGAGAGTTGGGAAGTCTTTTAATTATATAGTTGTTGATTTTACTATCATCTTCGAAACGATGTTCAAAACGATACGATAGTCCTGAACTTATAGAAAGCTATGGGAAAACTATATCGATCAATTGAGTCGTTTGGACGATCATCATTTTCAAAATTAAGGAATTGTTGCCAATATTTGGGCCAGACACAAAGAAAATATATGGTTGGGTTCATGATTGCGACAATCATACTCTTACTTTTTTTTTATCATAATATGATCCTTAAATTATCATATTATGTTTGCAAAATGATGCCAATATGTACTGTGATATTATAGTCCGACATATCATTCAATGATCCCTGTAGTGTTCTCCCACATTTATAGAAATAAATATGTAAAAATAGCAGAAAAAGCAACTAAAAATTTGTTAAAAATTATCTTGCAGAAAAAACTGCTGAAATTAGCAGATTTTTTTGCTAAATACTACTAAGCAAATAACAGCAAAATTAAACTATTACATTTACAGAATTTTAGTTATATTTAAGTTAACTTTTACTTAATTGAAAACTACAAATTGTACTGTAAAATCTGTAGAAAATTTTGCTAAGTATTAGTAGAATAAAAATAACAAAAACAAACTTTTATATCTACAAAATTTTTATTATTTTTAAGCTAAATTTAGTTGAATGCAAATAGCAGTCTATCTTGCTGAAATCAGCAGAAATATTTGATAAAAAAATTGTAAACTGCTGTTTTCAAAAGGCTCGATTTTTATTGCATTAAAAAAACAAAATCAAAAAAAAAACTTTGAAAATTTTAAATTATTTTGTGATTTTTTAGGCTACTAATTATTTAGCAAAATTTTTTGCTGATTTTAGCAGCTTAATTTGCTATTTTCTATTAACAAAAATGTAACTCAAATATAACTAATATTCTGTATATTTAACAGTTTTATTTTTGCTGTTCCTATATTACTAATATATATCAAAAATAATCTGCTAATTTCAGCAGTAGTCTTTATCTTTTTTGTCAGTTGATTTAAAATTTTTGTAGTAAAAATTTCTCATTTAATTTTACAACATTGTTAGTTATTCTTAAAGGTTTTTTTTTAAGTTATTTTTAATAGTTATAATGAACTACATTTGTAGTTATTTTAAGTTTGTAATTTAGATTAATTGGCAATATGGGCTATAAAATTGCAAATAAATAAATTAAATTATATTAAAATAAAAGTAAATACCTTTTTCGTCTTTTTAACTTCATATATCTCGTTTTAACTGTATTTTCAGTAGATTTTACCGACAATCTTTTTGCAGTATATTAATTCCCTAAATTAATATTGTGTTCCACCAGAAATTGACAAATTTCAGAGGATTTTATGCATTGTTGCCATTTCAGTGCTTTTCGGGTATTTTTTGGTGCTTTTTTCCTTCCCGTACCCGGTGATTTTTTACAAATACCCGTTTAAAACAAGCGGGTATTTACGGTGCTTTTTCAGATTTCTGGCAGTGCTTTTAGTGCTTTTTTACAGTTTCTATTTTTGATGTTTGTTCTCGTTTTTTTACATTTTTCTTGAATTTTCTGTCAAAATTTAAAAAATAATACGAACTATACAAGAACTACATTTTTGCACAATATTTGTAATACAATTTTAAATACCAACTTCGTTACATATAAACTTAAAAATATTGAAATATTAGTTCGGTGCTTTTTTACCCCTTTTTAGGTAATTTTCTGAACCTTTTTTACACGATTTTTCAAAGTTAAAATGTGTTTTTAAATTCTTGATATAAATTTTTAAAAAAATTAATATCGTGCTTTTTTACCCCATTATTGGTAAATTTTTACCCTTTTTACCCGTTTTCATAATGCTCACGGTGCTTCCTGCCTTCTGGAGTTGGCAACACTGATTTTATGCCCTTGTTTATGTATTACGAAAATACTTAGAGTAAGCAAAGTAACGAAAATTTGTTTTTGTTTCCCATGTATTTTTGACGAAAGTAATTGTCAATTCCTTTCGTTTACACTATTTTCATAATACATAAACAGGCCCAAAGTTTTAGAAGTTATTTAGTTAACTATTTTTATTATATTTTTTATATTTTAGTTACAATTTTTATACAAAACTGAAAAAGTTTTAGACCCGATTACTGAACGTCTAGTTAGCTGCTAACTGGGACTTTAACTGCCAAATTTGCTGTTGTTTTCCATATAAAATTTAAATTTAACTGCGGGCTAAATTTTAACTGATCATTCTGTAATCGGGCCTTAGTATTTTAATCGGGCCTTAGTATTTTAATATACCCGTATCCTGGTATATAAAATCCGGCAATATGACCCAAATTATACTATTGTGTAGGGTATTTCATGGTCGGGCTGAACGAACTATACATTTTATACTTGTGTTTGTTGGCATTTTTTAACTGCAACACACAGGTGTTGAATAGAGCAAAGTAAAAAAAAAAAAAAAAATAAGAACAAACAAAGAAAATCGTGCAAACGTTTTTTATTTGCTGGTATGGATGTTTTTTTACCATGACCAACTAAATATGAAAATAAGAAAAGCGGCCAACAATAACGATCCTCGAATTTCTAAAATTTCCAAAATAAACCGATTTTGAATTAAAAGATTTAAATGTGATAAAATTCTCAAAACTTATTTAACAAATTGTGAAAAATAATCTGTTGAAGGCATGTCCCTATCCGGATTTCATTCTTGCCTATGGAAATTTTATTTTTCTTCCATCTATAATACCGTGCAACGGTCATAAAACGAAAATGTGCATATTAGAGTGGGGCGATTTGTATGGACAAAAATTTTTTGATATTGTGCCATCGATTATTCGATAGCTTTTTGCATGAGGAAAAAAAAAATTCCACTACGGCATATCAAAAAAATCATTTTCGATTTTCCCGAATTTCAATTTTTTGCAATTTTCTAATAAATGCTAGATTAGCGCCATGTTGCGGTGGCTTTTTGAAACAACTAATGAATTTGTAAACAATATAACATTACAACCTTTCCAGAAAGGTATTACTTATGAAAATCGGATAAAAAATGTGGTAACTAGAGGTAAAAGTAAAATTATTTTCTGCTTGTTTTCATCAACATCATCATCATTTCATCTTCATTATCATCATTTCATCATCAAGCAGAAAATAATTTTACTTATATACTTTTACCTCTAGTTGCCACATTTTTTATCCGATTTTCATAAGTAATACCTTTCTGGAAAGGTTGTAATGTTATATTGTTTACAACTTCATTAGTTGTTTCAAACAGCCACCGCAACATGGCGCTAATCTAGCATTTATTAGAAAATTGCAAAAAATTGAAATTCGGGAACCTCGAAAATGATATTTTTGATATGTCGTAGTGGACTTTTTAGCTCAGTACAATCCCAAGAATCAGAAACGCGAAGCGCCCATTAAGATGTTCAAATCGCCCCACCCTAGTGCATATACGTGAAAGAAGCGGCCGTGTGTACTAAAAATGCTTACTTCATGCTCACGTCAGATGACCGAAATCTGATGTGATGAAGAAAAACTGGATACTCAGTTTCACTATACATGGTCTCTACTTTCACGTAAATATCGATTTCTCCTTGGGTGTGCGTAAAAGTTGAAAAATGTAGCACGGTTAAGTTAATATATTAAAATTAAAATAAGAAATTAGTGATTACAAATTTTTTCCATTAATGTTTTTTTATGATAAAAATACGTATATCACAAAATATTCCAAAGAAGTTAATATAAATTTATGAAAGAACATTTTTAGGATTTAGAAATTTGTCCATTTTATCAAATTAGTTGCTCACATTTATTTAATCTTTTTACTTATTTTTTCTTCTTTTTTTTTTTGAAATAAATACTTTTTTATTTTAAATTTATTTTTGTTAGCCACAATAACAAACAACTTCATTTTATATTTAAAAGTTTTCTTCACTTGAACCATTTTAGTTGTAGATAACTACAGATGCAAACCAGATATGGTATTCGAAAATTTGTTTGAAATTTATGTGACACTTTGGATGCAATTGATCAAATTAAATAAACATGAATTTCTTTTCCACACACAACATGCATGAGAAACAAAATGTTAAATAAATTTTATACTGTACAAGTGCAAATAACCTTTTTATTTTCTTTTTCTTGTAGTTCGAATAAATTTATGTATTTGAAATGTTTAAAATATGCTGGTTCGATTTGAGTGTTTGCTGAATGGAGAGTAATTGAAGTGGAAAAATTAAAATTAAATAGAGTTATAAAAATTTTAAATGACAAAAAATAATATACACAAAAATGTGTATTTCAATTGATTTAATAGTCTATGTAAACCTTGTATTTTTAGATATTCTTTAAAGGATTCAAAAATATATACTTGATTGAGCCTAAATTTATACTACGCTAATAGAAAAAATCTCTAAAAAATTTAGTTAAAACTACTAAAAATTACACTAATAGAAAAAAGTCCGTAAAAAATTTAGTTAAAACTACTAAAAATTAGTTGAAAATGATGCTGCAGGAAAAAACTGCTAAATTAGCAGATTATTTTTGCTATATATTAGTAATATAGGAACAGCAAAAATAAAACTGTTAAATATACAGAATGTTAGTTATATTTGAGCTAAATTTTTGTAAAGGGTTTTTCAATAAGAGCGCTACAAAAGTAAAAAAGTTTAAATAAAACAAAAATGGTTTTGGATATCAATGAAATTCTTTATTCTTGTGAAAGTACGTTCGATGCCATTATGTATGGAAATCGATCTCTTTTGCATGGCCACCACAGGCACGCTTGAAGAAGTCCAGACGCTGAACCCAATTTCCGACGGTTTTCAAGCATAAATCGGCCGATACTGCTGCAATTTCACGTTAGTACGAAGTTCATCAATCGTCGCTGGCTTGTTGGCATAGACCACAGATTTGACGTAGCCCCACGCTCAATTGTTGACCTTTGCTAGGACGATTATGACGACCATAAATTGGACGTAGCGCTCTTAACGTTGAGGCCACTGACTCCGAATTTCGGTAGTAAATTTTAATAATTTCAACTCGTTATTGGCTCGTACATCTTTCCATCATGAAATGGCAAACCTTACTGAAGAGAAATGTCAAAAGAGCGGCAAGAAATATGGCATCGTTTGCTGTCCCTGTCTTTCTACTTTTGTAGCGTCCCTGTTGAACAACCCTTTAAATGGACAATTGCAAATTAACCTGCTAAAATCAGCAAAAAATTTTGCTAAATAATTAGTAGCCTAAAAAATAATTAAAAAATTTAAAATTTTCGAAGTTTTTTTTCGATTTTTTTTTTAAATGCAAATAAAAATCAAGCCTTTTGAAAACAGCAGTTTACAATTTTTTAGCAAATATTTCTGCTAATTTTAGCAGAATAGACTGCTATTTGCATTCAACTAATTTTAGCTTAAAAATAGCAAAAAGTTTGTAGATTTAACAGTTTATTTATGCTATTTGTAGTCTACAAATATTTAGCAAAATTTTATGCAGATTTTACAGTACAATTTGCTATTTTCAATTAACTAAAAGTTAGCTTAAATATTACTAAAATTCTGTAAATTTAACAGTTCTAATTTTGCAGTTCTCATTTTACTAGTATTTAGTAAAAAAATTAGCTAATTTTAGCAGTTTTTTCTGCAACATCATTTTTAACTAATTTTTAGTAACTTTTTCTGCTATTTTTACAGATTTATTTCTATGAGTGTAGTTAAAAAATATGCTGCAGAAAAAAACTGCTAAATTAGCAGTTTATTTTTGCAGGAGAGGGACAGCAAAACTAAAACTGTTAAATATACATAATTTTGTTTATATTTGAGTTAAATTTTTGCTAATAGAAAATAACAAATTATCCTGCTAAAATCAACAAAATATTTTGCTAAATAATTAGTAGCCTAAAAAATCACGGAAAAATTTAAAATTTTCGAAGTTTTATCGATTTTTTTTAAATGCAATTAAAAATGCAGCCTTTTGAAAACATCTGTTTAAAAATCTTTTTTAGCAAATATTTCTGCTAATTTAACAGGATAGACTGCTATTTGCAATCAACTAAATTAACCTTAATAATAACAAAAAATTTGTATATGTAACTGTTTGTTTTTATATTTTTAGTCTACTAATATTTAGTAAAATTTTCTACAGATTTTACAGTAAAATTTGTTATTTTTAATTAACTAAAAGTTAACTCAAATATAACTGAAATTCTGTAAATTTAGCAGTTCTATTTTGTTGTTCTTATTTTACTATTATTTAGCAAAAAAAAATCTGCTAATTTCAGCAGTTTTTTGTGCAAGGTAATTTTCAACTAATTTCTAGTAGCATTTTTTGTATTTTTACAGGTTTGTTTCTATTCTCAGATAAAAAAGTTAGTAATAAAAATTTGTAAACCGTTTCCAATCGCACTTTATATTGATTTTTAGTACAAATTGTTTTTAGTAATCATTTTTGCTATTCTCTTATTACAAATTACGGATTTTTTACTAATTTTCTGATTTCAGCAAAACATTTTACTAATTTTTCAAAACCGAGTGCTAAACTTAGCAAAAAAATATACTAATTTAATAAAATTTTATTTACAAGAAATTGTTGATTTTTTACAATTCTTCCCAGGAAAATTTTTAACAATCGGTAGCCAACCACACCCATTCTACAACTGGTTCCACTGCAACCGATTCCAGGGAACTGGTTCCGGAACCAGTTCCTAGGATCCTATATGGAAGATGTGGGTGACGTAGAATCAGTTCCAGAACTAGTTCCAGAACTGATTCTAGAGCAACCGGTTCCACTTTGGAGCTATAGAAGGGGTTGCTTTTGGGACAATTTCATACAAAAAGAATCGGTGTTAGAATCGACAGTAGAAGGGGTTGTGAATGAAAAGTAGCTATTGTACAACCGATTCTTTGGAACAGAAAATTTTCCTGGGTTGTTTAGTTTATATTTATTACTATTGATATATTCTTACTTTGGAAATAATACTCAGAAAATTTTATTGTATCTCCAATTCAAAATTGACCCCTTGTGACATGTCACAAGACAAATCCCAGGACAATCCCCTGAACTTTGTTTTTTTATTGTTTGTATACATTTTCTAACAAACTTTTCAAGCTTGTGTTATAAAAAAATTATAGAGAGTTTCTTTCCATTGAAAATTTTATTTTTAACAGTCTCTGGAAAAATTACCTCCAAAAAAATAAATTGTTTGGCTTAAAGAAAATTTGAAAAAAAAACTTTGAAACAATTGTTTGGGATATTGTAACTCATTTCGATGAAAGTTGATTAAGAAAAGGGAGTTTTAAATTTTAAAGAAATGTAAGAGTTTAAGTACAAATAATTTGTTTCGTCAAAATGATTAAGTATTCCCTTACCCTTGGAAAACTAATTGCACAAATACAGAAAATAAATGTTACAATTTATTAGTTTCTTTTCAAAATTGTGCATGCATAATAACTCTATAGTGAAAACTCCTAATGCTGCAAATAAAATAAGTTCTTCTGTCAAAAGGAAATTAATGAGATTTCAAAAATTTTGATTTTAGAAGGTTTACATATTTTAGGAAATATTCTTAAGATTTTGAAAATGTGATGAACACATAGAAATATGCGAATTCTTAAGTTATATTGTCGACAACAATCTTGGAAAATGTTCTTAAGTCGACTTAAATTGTTTTACCAAAAGTCCCAAGATATGATTATATACAACATGAGCTAGAAATTTACTGAGGATCGGTCTGTAGCGGTACCCGAAAATACATATTCTATCCTTCTGGCCTTATCGAATTTTTTATATTTTTTCTTCTCTGTACTAGTTTACTTGTATGATCTCAAATCAAACAAAAGACATTCATTTAGTAGTTATTATTTTAAGATAATACGCCTTCTTCCTCTCTACCGCGGCCCTAACAAAAACGCCTTTGTTTGAATTGAAAAATGAAATCCTCTGTATACATATAAACTTGCACATTTAAGGAAATGTTTAAATATACTGACAGAAATCGGAAGTTATTGTAAAAAAATATGCATATAAAATGTATCTGTTATTTTATTCTTATTTTTTGTGCTCCCCTTTAACTGAAACATGTTAAAACCGCAAACATAAAGTTTTGCTTTACAAATAATCGTAGAGAAAAAACTTTTGTCGGTGTTCGTATGAGAGACAAAAGTATGTAAAATACACAGTGATAATACATTCATTCATTCATTTGTACATTTATTCTCTCATTTAAAAGTGTTTGTTATGAAAATATAGGGACATCTTATTGTTTTGTAAATGTACTCGTATGTGTGTAGTCATAAAAGTTTTGAAAACCTTGTACTCGTATATTGTAAAGAAATACAATTGAATGAATTTTGCAAAAACGAATAAATATTATCATTTTGTTATTGAAATCTCTCAAAGGAAACAACGTCAAACTTTTAATGTTACCAATACAGGTGTAGTAAGTGCATGCCTATGTGTGTGTGTGTGTGTGTGGCTTATACATATTAATATTCAAATCTAATGCATTTATAGTTTGGTTTTACCTTATGTTCTTATTTATACAAGTTTGTTCATTCGTATAGTTTTATTTTACCTCATTATGTGTATTCATATACACAGGTGTCCTCAAGGATTTATTTGTAGAATCGACTGAAAGGTGAGAAAGAAAGGGGAGTGGACCTATATTTAGAAACTGTTTAGCAAAATAAAATTTTTTAAACTTAAATTAGATGAAGCTCTTTCAATCTGTCAAAAAAATTTAAGGTGTAAAAAGTGTCGATAAAATTTTCAAACTTTTGTTCCGTTTTATAAAACACAATAAAAACAAATTTTTTCACTTTTTTGGGGTTGATCTCCCTTAACAGTATTCTTTCTGAAATCAGCTAAAAAATAGGCATCATTTGAGCATGCAAAGAAAAATCATTTCGAAGAGTATCGTTTATGATTACGACAATTATAATATTACATACTTAATGTAGAGATACAACCTTGCGGATTCTTCGGCGTTTATTTTTTGTATATGTGACGCGCAAAATAGAAAGGGACCTAAGGCTCCCTTAGGCCTTTTTTTTTGGGGAATGGGATCGGTCTCATTCGAAGCTCAGATGTTGTCCACATCAAAAAAAAATTTATTTTTTTACCCTTAGGTCCCTTTCTCTATGCGCTGTCACATATGGAGTTTTGACAATTAAATGTAGAGATACAACCTTGCGGATTCTTCTGCGTTTATTTTTTGTATATGGAGTTTTGACAATTAAAAACGCACTGCGGATTCTCTCTAAATTAAAACTTAATTTAATTTCTCTGGGTTTTCTCTCATACTCGCATATTTTTATTCTCAGACTCACTACAATGTTCCCATATTTTCAAAAAATAATCCCGATATTTGATGATGTTCAGAGATGGAAAAGTTGAAACGATTGAACTTTTATTTTGAAAAGTCATTGTTTTTTCATGTTTATTACAAGTTTCGAACTCATTTAGCCATTAATTTAATTTAATGATCTTTGCCGAAGTTAAAATGAAAAAAATATAAAAAATTAAAAATTTTTCTATACTGAAACAAAAACCTCATTTCCCATCGCTGGTGCTCTCCACACATACACTAATTGTACACACACATACATGTAAAGAAAGTGTGAATGCATGTATAAAAACAACCGTCACCGCAGCCGCAGTCATTTAATTTGTTTTTTCTCTCCGCAGCGGAATCCGCAGCCGCAAGGTTGTATCTCTATTCTTAGTTGTAACTATACCCCACACCACTACGTGGACAGGGTATAATTAGTTTGTGCTAATGTTTATAACACCAAAACATATTGAACCTAGACCCACGTTTTGGTATACCGATCGACTCAGAATCACTTTTTGTTTCAATTTAACGATGTCCGTCCGTCCGTCTGTCTGTCTGTCCATGCATTCTAGTGCGCAATATACAGGTCGCAAAATAAGATCTTTTGATGAGATTTGGTACACCGACATATGTCGGCTCAAGGAAAAAGTCTGTTGGTTTTGGTTAAAATCGGTCCATATTTGGACCTATCGCCTATATGGGCTATATAACCGATTTTCTCTTTTTTTATAATTTTTTGTAAAAAATTTTGACACAAATCCCACTTTAACCCATTCGAATTTCGGATCCAAGCCTTAGTTGGACTTTAACCAGACTGGTGTAGGGTATTATATAGTCGGCTTGCCCGACTTTAACATCTTGACTCGTTTTTTGTTAACTATATATTATTTTTTTATTGCTTCTTACAATATCTTTTCACAAAATCTCAAAAAATAATGACGGCAACTGATCGACGGCACTCATGGAAATATAGTTATCGAAATCATACCAATGATTGTGAACATGATATCTCTCAATACAAATAATAATATGATTGTAAGTCAAAGAGAGAAATATGATTGTCCAGATAATATTTGATTCTAAGCGAAAGAAAACTATAATAAGAAAGAGAGATTTTAAATATAAAATGATTATAGACGATCATATCGTTTGTAAAGTATGATTAATAATATGATTGCAACAACCATATATAGCAATAGGGAATATAGTTTTGTAGACTTGATCATATTAAACCATATGTATATGAAAAACTGGTAGTATTAAGATATTAAGTTTTAAATCTGTCAGTTTACTGGCTTGTAAAAACTTTTAGTAAAAAAATTTCAATTAAAGAAAAGAAGGGAATTTAAAAAATTTAAAAGGAAATAATTATTTTCCTGGGGGCGTAAATTCAATCAATATAAATTGATGTAAATCAAATATAACTTTGTAGGTTTGAGGTTAAGAAAAAGAATAAACCTTCCTCAAAAGTTATAAACACATTAAATTTGCAAATCAGACTAGATCTAGTTTCTGCCTTTTATGGAGAGGCTTCATCAGTGATCTTCCATTAAATTGTATTATTGTTTATATTTTTATTGTCAGTTTGTCTCTATATGAATAATTTCAGAAGTGATTAAACAGACATATACAAACATTATACTTCAGATTTTCTCTGTTTATCTTCTTATTTCCTCCGTGTCACCTTTTTACAAATATTGCCACATTGACGTATGGTTTGTACGTACAAGTGCAGGCAATTTGTGTATATTGGAGACGGACAGCCAACAGGGCATTTTTATTTTTTATAGTAAAGTGTTCTTTTTTCAAACGCATCATATAGACCAAATACAATTAATATTGTCATTAGTATGTATTTTTATTAATTCTAACTTTATTCAATAACCAAATCTTTGATTTTAAATGATTGTGAATTACTTATTCGCTGATTCATAAAACTAATTAAATTATATGCGGATTGATTCAAAAAAGAATTATATTTTTCAACTATCGGTTCCCTCTACTTTTTATACAATTCTACAATTTCACTGAAAATGGCATTGAAGTGCCGAACAACATATCCGATTAGTTCTCTTCCACATTTCCATTGAATCTACTGATCCTTGAGGATGCCTGTGTATATGAAAACATACAAATGTATAAGTGCATATATTTTACCATCAGTGTTGCCACTTTTTGAATAATTATTCAAAAACGGGACTGTTTACACATTCGTTGGATAATTTTTGAATAATGACATTTTTGTGTTGTTTTTGTGTAATTTCACTTTTAACAGAAATTTAAAAGTTAATAAAAAATTAGTCGATAGTTGACGAAACGAGTTTGTCTGTGAAACATTTACCACAAATCTCTAATTTTTAGTGAATTACTTTTGTAAATTTTTTCAACACTAAACCCAATATAAAAGAAATAAAAAATGATGATATTTACTATTTTTTGTTTTGTTTAAAACACCGTCCTTTGTATATTTTTTGTGAAAATAATTGTCAAGCTTCGTTTAAAAATTCTCTTTGTTTGCCATACCATTTAAAAATGCAGCGAAAGAGTGCGAAAATTTGAGTTTGTTATGATTGTTACTTTCTGATCTCTGATATTTTTTTTTGCTGTAGATAACATGATACTGGGCTTTGACCAGACAAAAATTTTATTAACGCAGCAAGTTGGAGCAGAATCAAAATATTTTAGAATTCTGTAAATCCAACATGTTCCAGATTTCAACAGAATAGCATGAAATTAAAAAAAAAAAATATCGGGAATTTTTTGTGAAAATTTTATATTTTTGTTTTCCAAAAGAAAATTTGTTGATGTACATACTGCAAGGAAATGTCATGCCTTCCTATCAGTAATTTAAAAATTAAAGAAAACAAGCTAAATTTTACAAACATGGAATTTGTACAATTTTTGCTGTCTTGCCGACATTTAAAGCTAGGATTGAACAGGACTTATGACATCACATTAGGAACGCTTTGGACAATCTGCTCCAGCTTTTTGCTAAAATTTGAGGGGTATGGGAGAGAATAATTATCAAGTAGTTAATATTTTTGCATGCAACGCATCTGAATGAAGTAGCTTTTCTGAAAAACATACATAACTACAATTTTTTTTTAATATTCAAATTTAAAAGCACGCCATTTTAAGCCTTAAAAAAGTTATTGCATTAAAATTCCCTTTAGTTAATAGAATAATTTGTTATAATATTTTTCAGAAAAATTGGCCTGGATTTGCTTTTGTAGAAGACAAAAACCCGGACCAAGTTATTACAAAAACGCAGAATTTTAGTTCTAAAATGCAAATTTTTGCACTTTACAGGTGAAAAAAATGCTGTCTTTAAAAATCAGTTTCTGGCAAACTTTGGAGTCGAAATTTACAGTGTGAAATTTCATATGAGTCCAAAATACTTTTATTCTTCCCCACTGTGCTGAGGAGAGTTTATTTTGAAATAATATAAAAAATTATAATTTTTTGTGTAATTTCATACGGTTTTGGATACTTTTTGACCTACAGCTGTGTAATTTTTTGTTTTACTGGTGGCAACACTGTTTACCATACACCTGTGGTTTGTAACACACCAATAATTCTATTTAACACTTTATACAATACACACACCTGTTGAGCATATTTTTGTTTTAAAAAACACATAAACAATCAAACAACTTGCAACACAACTTCAACAACATACAAAGTTAAAAGAGTTTTTGTTTCGTATTTTTCCAAAACTTTTGTTTATGTACTTTTTAACACTATTGTTTTGTATGTGATTTTATGATTTCATTATTAACTTTTTCTTGATTGAATTTAATGTGGTTTATTGTTTTAAATGAAAATTGCTTTATTTTATTAAAAAGAGAAGTTTTTATTTATAATGCCTATAATTTTGTTATGAAGTGGTTTTGGGGAAAAATATTGATTTCTTTATGATTCAACTGAAAATTAGCTAAAATTTTCATTATTCGAAATTGTATTCAACCATATTTATGCACTACACTACTATGTGGACAGAGTTTGTGCTGATGTTTGTAACACCAAAAAATAGTGGACCTAGACCCTAGACCTTTTAGTATACCAATCGACTCAGAATTATTTTTTGTTTCTATTTAACGATGTCCGTATGTCCGTCCGTCCGTCTGTCTGTCTTTGGGTGCCTACTACAGGTGGCAGATATTCAGATATTTTGATGAACTTTGTTTAGATCTAGTGCCCATATAAAGATCCAATGTGGTGGTAAAATGTTTGCATTAAATGCTAAATGTTCATTCCATTACTGTCAGTTTATATTTTGAATTTTTGATTTCATATTCGTAGTCAGTGACCCAAACACATTTATAAATATGTCTTTTAAATAAAAAATATAAGCTTTTTAAAATTCACGGCCGCCATTTTATATCCGACATTTCAAAATTTTTAATTCTGATCTCAGATTCGTAATAAGAAGCCACATATATACGAGTATAATATTTCTTGTTTCATATGACCCTTGATTTGATTCATCCAGCAATTTTGTTCCTTTTTCCACGATCCACTATCTGGCAAGGTTAATTTTAACTTAACTACTGAACAACAGCGAATGTCAACAAATTATACACAAAACAACAACAAATTTTTGGGTTAACTAAGTTTTAGAGTTAACCTAAAACTTTCCCGGTGGGTCTCGTACTGAAGGTTTAATATTTAACTAATGTTAGTTAAACCAAAAATTTGTTGTTGTTTTACAATTCTTTGACATTTTCTTTTGTTTGATAGTTAAGTTAAAGTGAACCCTACAGTATGATACCCACCGTCAGTATTAAACCCGGCGTTAAAGGTTAACTCTAACTTAACCTTCACACAAAAGAAAATATCAAAAAAATATATACAAAATAACAGAAAATTTTTGGGTAACTACTAGTTAACCCATAAACTGTTACTATGAAACCCAGCGTTAGAAATAATTATTTATAAAAATGAATTGTTGCACTCAGGGAACTTCTGCAATCAGAGTTTGTTAGATGTTTAAAGGCCGATTACTGAATGCCCAGTTAGATATTAACTGGGACTTTAACTGACACATTTATTTTTTTCTTCCACACAAATTTTGAATTTAAGTGTCTGCTAAATTTTGACTGAACATTCATTAATCGGGCCTAACAAGGAAGATCTTAATGAGCTTATAGAGGAGAAAAATTCAAAGGTCACGAATTTTTTTTAGCTGCCCAAACTCATATTTAAGGGTTAAGAAATGGGGTAAAAATGGACCAATTTTTGGGTTTTTCGTTTTATTTCATATTTCTTCCAAAGTATCTATAGGAAAATTTGTTTTTTTAGATTTCCATGACATGACAGTTGTTTGCATAGTAATCAGTAGTTGTTGTTTTTAATTGTAATTACAGTTGTTTGTCTATGAAAAAATACAAAACAACTGTTATGACAGTTATTTAAGAAAACAACTAACGAAATGTACTGTAATTTTCTAATAGTAGCTTAAAGCAGTTATTTTTAATATCATAATAAGCAACTACCAAAACAGTATTATTGCAATAAGCAGTTAATTTTGTTAGTTATTTAAGAAACAAAAAATGTTGCTCTTTGCTCTTGAAATTCTTGTTTAGAATATTATTAAACTGCATTAGACTGAGAAAAAACTACATAGCTTTTGGTTCCTGGTAGTTTTTAATTGTCACAGAATTTTGTAATCGAGAGAAAAAACAATTTTTTTTATTAAAATATACTTTTATAAACCCAAAAGAATTAATAAAAAAACAATAGTTTTACCAATTTTGTCAGTTGCTTTAAAATTTTTGTAGTAAAAATTTGATAGTTAATTTTCCACATTGTTAGTTATTTTTCAACAGTTAAAAATAACAATGTTTTCAGTTATTTTAAAGGTAAGTAACTTTGTCGCCTTTTTAACTGCACACACCTTTATTTAATTTAATTTAATTTTAATTTAATTTTTATTGGTTTCCAAAACAACAAGATTTACAATCTTATGATTATAGTAATGGATTTTTACAACGTTTAGTTAAAAAAATGTATGAAGGGATATGTTTAGATAAAAATATTTAATAACATAATAATAATAATAAAACAATAATACTAACATTAAAAACAATAATAATAAGAATAAAAACAAAATTTTCATTTGACCAAGCAAAAAATAAATAAATGACAACAAAATCAATATTTCAGACACCAGGGCAAATAAATGTATTAAACTATCATTTAACTATAAAATTCGGTGCAATGCGGTGTTTATAAACTGAATGGATGATGGTAATGAGTTCCAAAGACGTATTGAATTAACATAAAATTGCCACTTGGATACAGAATTTTGAAACAATATATGGTTAATGTCCTTGGTTCTTTGGGAGTTCAAAAATTGAAGTCTATCAAATAGATATAATGGCTCCTGGGTATATATAATTTTTTGTAACAAGATCAAAGTTCTTATATTCAAAAGGTCATTAAAATTAACTGTCATTTTTAGCAGATTATACCGACAAACTTTTTTGAGTGTACAAATGCTAATGAAATCGCACTAGTGCCTTAACTAAACTAATTAAAATTGTGCAAAAAAACATTTGCTTCCATAAAAAGACGATATGTAAATTGCTTTATATTGGCTGATTTTTAAGAATGGATCCCTCGGGATCTCTTTTGGACCTGGCCTATTTATATTATACATATTGTTACGAAAATGGCTTGGCCTAGTATAGAAAACTCTGGACTTTTCTAGAAGAAAATAGCCCAAGAGACGGGATGGACAAAATACATCAATCTGGCAACGTAGTACTAAATTTAATTATACACCTAAGAATATGCTATGATTAATTACATTTTAGAATTGTATAGTTGCTTGACTATAAGAGTTTGTGTGTGTGTATAGTCTTTAAGCGTAATGTAGGTTTATTATAACAGTTTGTGTGTATGTATAATGTTAAGCCTAATGTAGAGTAATATTGTATAGTTGGTTGAATATAAGTGTTTGCATGTGTATATAGTCTTTAAGCGTAATGTGGGTTTATTATAAGAGTTTGTGTGTGTGTGTATAGTGTTAAGACTAATGTAGAGTAATACTGTATAGATGGTTGTGTGTATAGTCTTTAAGCGTATGTAGAGTTAAGTATAACATTCTAGAATTATCCAGTGTTTTGTAGAAATATGGCTGTTACTATATAACGCGTTAACATTAGTGAAGAAGAAGTTGATAATTAACAGTTGTGCTGTTAAGACCGCGAGTTAATATCGTGTTAAAATTAGTAGCGCTCTAGTAATGGTCATAATAGAGAGAGTTTGTAAATAAGTAATAGTGTGTAAATAAATACGAGTGTCTAAGCTATTTCAAACTTAAGTGTGTTCGTGTTTTGGTTATTGGCTAATTGGTTGTTATTATCGCTGTGACAGCACCAGGACGGTTTATCTAAGGGAGATAAACGAACGTTTTATAAGGTAAAACCTAACAATTGGTGTCAGCGTTGGGACTGGTTATTTTGATTGCAATAGAAAAGAATCCGGTTTATTTAAGGGAAATAAACCAACGTTTTTAAAAGGTAAAAACGTAACAATATACATAAGTGTGTTTTACAAAATGGGAAATATCTCGAAAACTAAGCGAAATAACAAAAAACTAAACTTAGCTAAAGAACATACTCCAATTAAACAAATGAAGTAAGTCCGGGAAAGATTAATTTGGAAAAAACAGTCACAGGGTGAATCATTTTATTATCGATTTATGTGATAATAGCCGCTTTTTCTAATCACTTGGATTTAGTAAACCCAAAAAGTAGTTCCAAGAGTGCTCAACAGATGGGGTTAGATTCTCCCTATTTTAAAAAGAATTTTCTGTCCGATACTTCTTTCACCCTAATTTTTAATACTGAATTTGATGATTAAGGATTTTACTTCAACTTTTAAGTTTTAATTATATTTTATATAAAACAGCGATAAACAGTCTGCCTTTTCAGTTTTATCACTTCAATTTATATTTTTACAAAATTGAAAAATTCCATTGCAATATTTAATATTCACTAATTGGATTTAATTAAATTACTTACAGTAGAGTGAAAAATTGCCATTTCTATTTCAGCTATTTCTCCATGTCCAAGATGGAAAATATGTATTTGGTGAGGTGTAGTTTTTTTTCTAAACATATTTCATAAAAAAAATTTAATAAAAACCTTTTATTTATTAGTTTTTCAATTTTTTTGTTTCTCTTTTAATTTTCATTTGTATTTCTTCTGACACTAAATTAATAGGCTGTTTCATATATTTGTTCTTTTATTGTGGATTTATTAAATCCAGTTTTTTTTGGATTTAATAAATCCCCTTTTTGTATGAAAAATTCTAAATACAGGTGATTAAAAAAAAAACGCTAAATATAAATCAATTTATGTGATATTTATTTGATATTTATGTGGCTGTTGTATAAAAATGGATCCCTCGGCAGCGTCATTTATATTACATGAGTGAGATTACGTACCAAAGGAGCAAAAATTTTGCCCGTTTTGACCTATACTGCTTAGTTTTTGAGATACAGGCCATTAAAGAAAATTATTATTTTACAAAATGGCTAGTTTCTCAGTTTTTGAAAGCGAAACAACGCACAACTGATAAAAGCTCGGCACTCCGAATGAGTTAGGTACGGGAGGAATTCCGAGGTATCCATTTTAGGAATCAGCTACAGGTTGACTCATATTTTTTTTATTATTAATTTATGTGATTATACAAATTAACACATTCCGATAATACATTTATTTTTTTTTATTTATTTTATTTATTTTATTTATTTTATTTTTATTTATTTGTTTTATTTTCATTACAATTCAGTACAAAGATTTAATCTTATATAAGTAGAAGTACTGAATATTAATTATAGTTAAATTTGACATGAGCATACAAATTACATATAAAAATATTAAGAAATATAAATTTAAAACTACAATAATTAAAAAAGTACAATAATTAAAAAAGTTATAGTGTTAAATAAATATATAAAATCAATTTAAAAATTTATTTATAATATTCATATATTAGTTTCATGAATTCCATTCCATTTCGATCCCTGTGTTACGTGACCTAATTTCACACATTCTCCATTCCATTTTGTTCTATTTTAGCTGGATACAAACCAGAATGGAATGGAAATTAATATCTATAAATTTTGTTACACACAGGAAAAAAAATTGCCAACCGAATTTCTAAGCTTATTTTGGTTGCTACAACCAATAAAGTCGGTTGGTGAAGCCATTTTGGAATGTGATTCCCAAATATTTTAGGTATTGTAACTAAAATTCAGTTGTATAAACCGAATTTTGTTTTGATAATCAATATTCAGTTGCACCAACCTATTTTAGTAGATGTAACCGAATTTCAGTTGTAAAATGCCATATTTTTTCTCTGTGTATACGATTGATATCTATTCAATGCTAATGAAATAGTCAATAATAATAGTTTACTTAATTATTTAGTCCCATGTATGATTGTGGAATACTTCTTAATTTGATAAATTTTTTCCAAACTCCTAAAAGTATGCTTTAATATTAAGTTTAATTTATTACAAAAAGTCTCCACTTTCGGTTACTTTCAAAAGTAGATTGTTTCAATTTGTTTTGCTTTTATGACATTTTTAAAATCTGCTTTTGAATTTTATTTTATAAAAAAAAAAGTTTATTTCAACCAATAATATGAATTTCTGTTATATTTTTACAATTTTATGTGCAATTATAATATTGGCACTAGTATTTGTCGGCTCTATTGAAGCATATGTGGGCGGCAGAGTTGGTTCTAAAACAAAAAATGGACAATTGAATGTATTTCATAAAGCCATAAATGAAGCTAAACAAGATTTGAATACAATTGTTGATTTCAATGGTCAAATCGATAAAAATTTGTTAAGACAAAGAAGACAAACAATAGATGAAATGTTAAATAGCTTCCAAATTGATAGTAACAATGAAGCCTTAGAAGATAATGAAAATGAAACTATGAGTAATGATGAAGTGGATTACTCTAGAAATAATGATCAAGGGCCGGATAATGGGTTAAGACAATTAAGGGCTAAAGAGTATAGACGTGAAAATGATAATAAACAAAGAATAGCTGAAGAAGATTTAAGAGAAATGGTGTCGTGGAATGAGGAACGTTTTAACAGTAATCCACCCCTATCGGAATATAAATCTTTCAAAAATTTTCTAGATCATGAAAATTCAGAAAATATTTGCGCAAATAGTGAGTGTGCTTGTTCTGCTAACGACAAAAGATGTCATGGGGGAAATAGTGAAGAAACTCGGGAAAAGGGAGTTGAAAAAGGTGACAAAGAAAATGGTAAAATCCTTAAACATAAATATAGTGGAAGAAATCAGGAAGAATATAAAAGAAGTAGTGATAGTAAGGGTAAGTGTTCTCATAATAAAACAACGAAACTGATAAAACACATAATATATTTTATGATTCTTATTCCAAAGATTTCGTGAAAAATGTCCACAATCCTAATGACTATAGGGATCATAATTTCTCAAACAGGAAACACTGTCAACATGAAGTCAACTCAAATATAAATCAAAATAAACATCAGCAAAATATTAAACCAGTCATGAATTCTTTAAATAATCGTGGTTTTTCAGAAACCTCCCTAAATAACGCCCGATGTTCTTCAAAATCAAAAGATTTAATGGACAACAATAATAGATATCCTAATTTTTACTATCGAGATTCCTCAAAACCTTTAAACGAAGAAACCCTAAACTATCTCTCACAACATTATATGAATTTTGATTTGCCTAACTCCACACAATCGGCTCTAAAAGAGAAAAATGTCAAAGATAAGGAAGAAGAAGATGAGTTATATGCCTTTAAATATCCAGTAGGTATATTAAGAGGCACAGACAGTGATTCAGCTTCTGAAAATTATCAATTTAGTTCTACTGAAAATTACAACTTGGTGTTTAATATTCCTTTTGATAATATACCAGAAACTAATGATCAAAATCTGGATACATCTCTTTGGAATTTGGATGCAAAACAAATCTCTCCACCATACAATGATCAATTTGAGAAAGCCAAAAATAATCTCTCTCATGAGGCTAATTATAAACTTTCAAAAATGGAGCAAGATGACTCGGAAAAGAAAAAAGATTTCATATGGAAATGGGGTAATTTTAAAAGATCTGCTGACTTTAATCCCATGAATGAGATTAAGTTAAAAACTAGCAGCCGTTTAATGAAAAAGGGGTTTGGTCCTTCTTTGCCCAGTTACTCTTTGGGAGAGACACGCAGAGAAATAATGATAGACAATATGTTAAAGCGTAAAGAGCAAAAATTGTTAAAAATGGAGAACAAATATGACTTTAATGGTTTAAATCCTCTGTATGAAAAACCTAATGAAGAGGTAATTGATCGCGATAAACGTTTAGAGGATTTTGAAAATGAACCCTTAAATCCGGTATTAATGCCAATGGAAACAAACAACTGGAACTATATGAGAAGAAAAAGAATTATAGATAATTCAAGAACAAATAGAAAGGGTAAAGAGAAAAATACTGAAACTAAAGAAAGCAGCAAAGGAGGAAAAGAAATTGTTGAAAAAGAATTGAAAAATATTAGCAGGCAAGAGAGTAAGAAAAATAAGTTTCTAAGTTCAGATCAGGAAATTTCGAATAAAGGTTTAGAAGAGTTTATAAAAGCTTTACAGCCTTTCAAAGCTGAAGAGGGAAATATTTACGCTCAAAAAGATGAAGATAAATCTCAAGACCATTCAGATAGTTTAAATAAAGCAAATTTGGAAAGTAATAAACTTGAAGAAGCATCAGAAGATAAACTAGGAAAAGTTCAGGCAAATTTAAAACCAAAATCAAAACTTAGAAAAGGAAATATTAATTTTTATAGGAAACCTTTAGAAATAGAAACAGATCAAGTTAGAATGAAAGATAAGAATCTACATCGAAGAAGAAAACGTTCTTTGGATAAAGAAGAAAGCCAAAAAAATGTCGTGAATTATCATCAAAGCAACAATTTATTTTTCAAAGATATGGACAAATTTGAAAGCGATGAATTCAAACCGCTAAAAATTTTGAAACGAGTTAAACGTTTACATCCTATAGACGCGTTAAATTTGAAAATTTACCAACGGTTTCATTCTCCAGAAGCTTTAAAGTTTAATAAACTTAAAAGGTTTAAAACTAGAAAATCTATTAATAAAAATAAAGTTCAAACACAAACTAATAACAAAAGAAATAGATATAAGAGATCACGTGAAAAAAAATTCGAGAGCCAAGAGAAAATACACAAAACTTTAAATAAAAGAGAAACAAGAGAAAGAGAGAAGAAGAAAAGCGAATCAACAAAAAAGAGAATAACAAAAGAAATGAAGCAAAATGAAAAAATTATAGCAAATTCACCTCTTGAGAAAGAAATTTTAGAAATCTTTAAAAGTTTGAAACAATCTTCAAAGAAGAGCAGAAGTAAAAGGGAAATTGTGAGCAATAGCGAAAATGTACTCAAAGCTTTGAACCGGCGTGATTTGTTTATTAATAGGAATTCATCAATTTCTCAGGAAAAAAATATTACACCCACAGAATATGAAAGTAAAACTGAAAGGTATGAAAAATTTGATAATTTTTTACTAAATTTCATACAGAAATTATTAAGAAAAGCTATAGATATATTTCAAAGTATTAAAGCTTATACGAGAAGCTTAACCACAAAAGCAAAGCTTTATAAACTCACCAATAATATAACCCAAATTTCGATTGAAAATAATTCACAAAATAGTACGGGCAGTGAAAATTTACAAGAAAATATTGATTTGGTTAAAAGCTCTAATTTTAAGGAGCCTATTCTTAAAAGTCCGTTAAAAATTAATTTATTACAAGAAGAACTTCGGCCAAACACAGACATAGAGTTATATTTAAATAATGATTTATCGAAAAAGATCAGCTGTAATAAAAGCTCTCATAAAAATTCCAATAAACTTAAAAAGCTTCCAATTTTAAATATCTCGAAAAGCTCCAACAACTTTGTGGTAAAAGAAATTCCCAAAAATCGTGAAAAAAGATCTTTGGTTGAACGAGATAAAGTTGCCGAAAAATTAGGCTTCCATAAAAGCTCTATGAAAGAAAATCAAACAGTCACAAGCCTTTTTAAAATTCTGCAACAACAAACACCGTTTGTTTCCTCAAGCTTGAATGAAAACTTTAAGCTTAAACTAAGTTCTGACGAAAATTATAAAGACAAAAGCTTACTAAAAGAAAAATTTAATATGGCACAAAAACTAAGATCTAATATAAGCTCGCAAAAGGGGGAAAAAATAATGAACAGTAATATAAAAGAGCAGCTGGAGAAAATAATTTTAAAAGAGTATATACTTTCTTTGAAAAGCTTTCTGACACAAGAGTTAAATAAGAAACACATAAAAAACAGTCGAAACAAATTTGAGAATGATTTAAAGTATAGCAAACAAATCGTTGATAATTCAAATTCTCACTCACACAAGCATTCGGCAAATGAAACGCTTAAAAAGAGTACCAATAAAAAAAACTTGGAAAGCTCTAAAAGTCGTCAAAAAAGATCTATTGCTTTGGACATCATGCCAGATTTTGATAATATTAAATTAAATGAAGATGAATTGTTAAGCAGATTAAAAAGGTCCTCCAGGAACAAACATTATGTGAACTCAAACCCTAAAGAAAACCTTTTAAAATCCAATTTAATTAAGCATCGAATTAAAAAAAGATATGCTAATAGTTTTGAAGATTTATACCAGCCAAACTATGATCTTAATTTTATGAGTAACAACTTGCAAAAGAATTCCCAAAAAGAAGATACTTTGGATTCTAATATGGAGCTGGATTTTAATAATTCCAATCGTGGTCTGAAATATCCAAAGGAGGCAAGTGATTTGGGGTTTTTAAATTTAAAACGAAATAATTATTTTCCTATTTATGATTACGAAAATGTTCCTAGAGCTTTGACTGCAGAATATGATAATTTAAAACAAAACATTCCCGACAAGCTGAAATCTTCTAAAACAATTCAAAATTCGGGCCAAATTCAACACAATTCAAAACAAGCAAAAGCTCGCTTTGAGAGCCCTTTAAATTACATAAAATTGAATTCCAATTATGATGCCCGCTGGCGCAAAAATATAAATAAGAGACAGAATTTTAAATCTAAAGTAAAATCTAACTCAAATTCTAAAGTAATTCAATCAAAACAGAAATATAATCATAAAACTCAAGATTTACAATCTAGCAAATCAGTGGAAACTTTGAAAGATAATTATTTAAATGATTTGAAAAATTTTAACAAAAATTATAAATTCAACGACAATAATTTTAATGTAAATAATCCTTATTTTCGGAATTGGTTAAACTCCTTGGATAATTATAATATATCTTTGGAAGATTCAACTACGGAATCTACAAAACAGCAAGACGAAAATCAGATAACCTCGTCAAATGATTCAACGAAAATTAGTTTAGCTTTGCATAATGAAATTTTGAATTGTACTGCTTTTCAAAATTTGCAAGATTTTCTAAATTCAATACCAAAAAACATAACCGAGGGAATATCGGGTGTTAATACAAAACCATCACAGCCTGAAAATCCAACAACTGATAAAATTGATATAGAATTTTCAACGTCAGATCTAAATGAGTTCACAACAACATCCACCACAACAACAACTTGTATACCAGCCACCAAATTACCAACTACCACTGAAACAAGCCAAGAAATTCAATCAATTTCTACAACTTTAGAGTCTATTACAGAATTACCTAATTTAGAAAAATCTACACCAATTGAGTATCCAGATATAACCGAAGCCAACCCTGAATTGTCTACACAAAATGAAAATGAATGGCCTACAGAAGAAGATGAAAGCACTACCGAATTTCTGTTTGAATCCACATCATTTACTGAAAGTATTTTGGAAACTTTACCTACCGAATCTACAACATTTTCTGCTGATTCTGAGAATGACGTTAAATTAAATATTACCATTAATGCTAATGTTCATACCAATCCCAAAGCTAAGAACTTCTATGGCAATGGTACACTAAATGTTATGCCTGGCTTCTCGGATGACCGTATACGTCGTGATATATTGCTGCCACCTTTCGAGGAATTGCAAAAGCGGAGGTGTGCCCAGAAGCCTACAGCGAGTTCAAAGTAAGTTAAGGAAATTAACTTTACTTTTAAAGCAAAGAACAGAATCAAAAGAAGATTTTGAAACTGTTTCCCTTATTTTGAAACATAAAAGTAAGGCAGAGCTAGAAAATGTCACGCCTTCTTTGGAGCTTTCAAAATTAAGATGATTTTATAACAGATTAGCTCTACCTAGTGTCTTGCCATGCAATAAAATGATAGCAAGCAATTCTCAAAACCATTTCACCTCAAGTGAAGACACTCAATTTAAATTTTATTGCAATATCATGATATCGCTGACATGCAAGCGGCTCTTGCAATGATGCCTGCCATGTCACTTTTCGTTTTAATTTTGTAATAAAAAATTAACAGAAAATTTGGTAAAAAAGAATAGCAAAGAGTTTAAGATGTGTAATATCAGAGGTGAGGTCACAAATACCAATCGTATCCGACTGGTCACAAATTGGCTTCGAACCAACACTTTCCAGTAATAACAACTCAAGATTTAATTATTTATTATTTGCAGATAAAAATTAATGTTTGATAAAATTTTGTGTTTTTCGAAGAAAAGTCTTCGATATTTCTTGGTCATGAAATGGTCAAGTGTTCTCCACTACTTTGCAGTTGATATCATTTTGACGTTTCTCTGCAATGGTTTTGTCATTTCATATCATATAATTTATTGCATTTGAAGACACCGGGTAAAAGCCCGGAACTACATTTACCGGTACATTTAAATATAGAAATGTATTTAGTAGGGAATTTGGGCGTTGTTGTGTAATGGTTAGCTCGTTTGACTGTTAAACATAAGGTTGCGGGTTCGATCCCCGGCTACGGCAACATCAATTTAGAAAAATATTATGTATGGGTTTTCTATCCCTCATACATATCGCAGTGTCCCCTTTCGGCGTTGACTTAGCACTTAAATCCACCGAAGTAAACTAACACATCACATGGCTATGAACTAAAAATCTTGAATAAAGTTCACCAATTCTACATTAGATGGCGCTCAATAACTATTCTAAGGTTCAATATTTCGCGAAAGTACAGTGTTTCCATATTTAAAGCTCTTCATCTTTCACCACCTTTTACCTCTTCTTTATCCCCTTTCCAAAGAAGGCAATACGTTACCCAGGAAAATTTTTTACAATCGGTAGCCAACCACATCCATTCTACAACTGGTTCCATTGCAACCGATTCCATGGAACTGGTTCTAGAACCAGTTCCTGGGATCCTATATGGAAAGTGTGGGTGACGTAGAATCAGTTCCAGAACTAGTTCCAGAACTGATTCTAGAGCAACCGGTTCCACTTTGGAGCTATAGAAGGGGTTGCTTTTGGGACAATTTCAAATAAAAAGAATCGGTGTTAGAATCGACAGTAGAAGGGGTTGTGAATGAAAAGTAGCTATTCTACAACCGATTCTTTGGAACAGAAAATGTTCCTGGGTAGTAAGAACTTCCTGAATTTTGCTTATCTTAAAAGTAAAAAATAATTTTTTCT
Source organism: Leucophora obtusa (assembly GCA_949987735.1). Lineage (NCBI taxonomy): Eukaryota > Metazoa > Arthropoda > Insecta > Diptera > Anthomyiidae > Leucophora > Leucophora obtusa. The sequence continues at coordinate 31,529,858 of OX465299.1, read as the reverse complement.
GATGATTTAGCTTTTTAAATAAATTTGTTGAAACTCTTGGAAGTGGATTTTCAATTTCAGGTTTCAGATTTTTAGCTTAAAAAAATAGCACACTTCACAATTAGCGGCGCATTTTAAACAGTATTTTTATCAAAACCTTAAAATGCATATCTGCAGTGAACTAGTTCATACCCAGCAAAAAAAGAGATGCCGAAGCAGTAGAAAAAGCACTACAATTGATGATCTAGATGTACTTCTTTTTTAACATAAACACTAAAGATTTTAACATTGAGTTGTTATAGGAGAGGAGTACTCCCACTGTAACATTTTTTCAGTACTTTTTGAACGAGTGCAAAGGAAGCTCTTCTTCACCAATTAAAAGTTAAAAAAAAATTCTTTAGAAAAAAACAAATTATATTTTTTTTATTTTACAAAAGTTTTTTATTACCGAACTTGCGACCTCACGATTGCTAGTCGCTGAGCTCTACCGCTGAGCTATTCTTTGATATGAAAGTTGACTGGCATAAAAACACCACTTTGTTACTGCGAGATATTGTTCCTTATTCTCCTTAATAAATGTACTTATTAAACAATTGTAAAAGGTGCATCCCAATTCAATATTGTTTTCAGTACTATTTTTACAGGTGCATAAAAAGCAATTTCTCACCGTTTTTTTTTATATGTAAATATTTTTAAAAATTTAATAATTAAAAATATTGAATTTAAACAAATGAATTAAAAATATTTAAAAAATATTAATAGAATAAAAAAAAAATTAAAAAAAAAATATTGGTACCGCCGGGAATCGAACCCGGGACCCTCTGTTTGGAAATGCCAAATGATACCAAAATCACTTTTTACGATCACTTTTAGAACAATTACTCCTTAGAAGCAATACTTAAGAGGTTTTTTGGAAGTTGTTCAGAAGTAATTCTAAAAAAGCTGTAAAAATATACTAACGGCTACTTTGGAAGCAATGAAAGAAGTGATTTTTTGAAGTCGTTCAGAATAACTTCTAAAAAAGCAGTAAAAATACACTAACGGATACTTGTGAAGTATTGTAAGAAGTAGTTTGCAAAGCATTACTTGCAATTTGTTTTGCTGGGATGTTCCTAATTGGGAATTACAAAAAGTATCTGTTCAGTAAATTAGCCTATATCCCGCTGTAGCATATAGGCTTTTCCCATTTTTACTACGTTGCTGATAAAAAGGAATTTTTCATAAGAAATACAGTCAAAAAAGTTTGTTGGTAAAATCTACTGAAAATTACAGTTAAAACAAAGGTATATGCAGTTAAAAAGGCGACAAAAATAGTTTAGTAGTTTACCTTTAAAATAACTAAAAATGTTGTTATTTTTAACTGTTGAAAAATAACTAACAAATGCATTAAAAATAACTAACAATGTCGTAAAATTAACTGACAAATTTTTACAAAAAAAAAAATTAAAACAACTGACAAAATGGGTTAAATCTACTATTTTTTACAGTTAATTCTTTTGGTATTATAAAAGTATATTTTAATAGAGAAAACTATTTTTTTTATTTCGATTCCAATAATATGTGTTAATACTTCAGCTTATTTAAAATTTGAATAAAAAATTATAAACCGTTCTACAGTTATTATGCTTTTATGCATTGGAGATACAATACTAGTTGTATTGTAGCTTTGAAATTCAACGAAATTTTTTATTTCTTAAATAACTAACAAAAACTAGTGTTTATTGAAAAAATACTATTTTGGTAGTTATTTATTATGATATTAAAAATAACTGATTTAAACAGCTGTTAAGAAATTACAGTAATTTTCGTAAGTTGTTTTGTATTTTTCCATAGAAAAAAACTGTAATTACTGTTAAAAACAACAACTACTGATTACTACACACACAACTTTCATGAGCGTATCAGAATCGGCGACTTTTTTTTTGAAAAAGTCAGAATCTAAGTGCTTTTCTCAAATAAAAAGTCCTTAGAATTTAACTATTTTTCTAATCCAAAAAGTCCCCAAAATCTGTTTGACCAAAATTTCCTATTTAAGTAATATTTAAGAAAAAAATTTATCTTAGTTCTGACTATAAAACTGGCCCTTAATCTCTTTCTTAAAAAAAGAGTTTTTTTCCAATAAATTACTAAAATTAAATTTAAACTTGCAGTTTATTTCTAGAAGATAATGAAGGCATTAATAGTTTAGCTTCCGAAAAACTATCAGCTAATGTCGTCAAATCAATATTTAACACGGTACAAGAAAATCCACAATTAAAAACACTATGGCCTAGTTTAAGACGTAATCAACTTAAAGAAAAGCCGGTACTACAAAATCTATATGCTATAAGGAATCAGGTAAGAAAAATCGAAAAGACTTCTACAAAAATTTCAAAATTTATAAAATTACATTTCGCAATTAGGAAAATAAACATGCAATCCATCAAACTGAAAAGCTTTTAAAAAAAGCTATGGAATCTATAAACGACATAATCGAAGAGCAAGTGAGATCACATGCCTGTGTGCCATTACGTCCAGATTTACAAGAATTCTATGATTTAATCTTGCAAACACGAAAAGAACAAGAAAAATGTCGTGATAAACGTCAAACGGCTAGTATTCAAAACTTGGAAGATTTTAGTAAAGAAGTACGCTTAATGGATCCAAATAAAGTTGAAGAAGAATCAAGAATAGTAAAAAAATTACTTAAACAATATGAAGAATTGCCAGAAAATGATCAAAAACAAGTGGCGGCAGTAAAAGATGATTTACTCACAGATTTATTGCTGTTGCGCAAATTAAGAGATGTTGAAGAGCGGCATGAAAACGATATAAGAGAGAAAAAGGAGCTTCAGTTAGATGAGAATGATGAAGAAGTTATAAAAAGCTTGGAAACAAAGTATACACCACAATTTTTAAAACTGTTAAAGGCAGCAGAACTTTATAGGGAAATAACAAGTGAACCAGAGGAGCCAGTGTTTTAAGTGGCAAATTCTTATGAAAAGAGGAATTTTCTTTAAAAAAAAATTATTTCTGTTTATTTTTATTGAACTTATTAAAATATGCAGTTTAAATAAACTTTTATAAGGTTTTAGTATTTATTAAAATTCAGTTTATTAATTTTTTAATATGGTTGGCAAACACTAATCCAAAAACACAATCAATGATTGAAAACCTTTCAAAGAACTATCGTTAATCCTAAAGTACCTTAACGATTCTGAGAACTTCTCTCTACAGCCTTAGATTCTGGGCACGTAATCCTATAAACGGAATCCTAAACAACAGGAAAACCTTAAGAAACTTTCAAAAGTATACCTTAATGATTCTGAAAACTTTTTACAATAAAAAACAACTTCTTTACGAGAACCTTTTCCAATAGGAAAATTCCTTTAATTCTCTATTTCCTATATTTACAAAAATCGCCAGATTCAGATCGGTTTTCCTAAATAAAATGCCCAAAAGATTGTTGAATTTCTCTTATAGAAATACATCGGATTTAGCAAATTTTTCACTATAGGAAAAATACGTTAGTTACTAAGGTATTTTCTATTGGAAGATGTCCTTGAAATCTCAGCATTACCTATAGGAAGATTTGTCAGAATCTGGAGGTTTTTCTACAGGAAAAAGTAATTAAAATTAGACAGTTCTTCTTTAGGAGAAATTCTCAGAATCTGAGAGTTTTTCTGTAGGAAAAAGTCAAATATGGCGAATATCAGAATACTAGCCAGAATCTGAGTGCCTTTCTTTAATAAGGCGTCCTTAGAATCTAACCATTTTTCTATTCAGAAAAGTCGTCAAAATCTGTGGAACAAAAATTCTTAGAATATGATAGTTTTCTGCAGGAATAACTCCTCAGAATCTAAAAATATTTTTGTAAAAAAAGTTCACCGAATCTGAGGGTTTTTATAGGAAAATGTCATCACAAGCTGAGATTTTAGGAAATTTCCTATATTTCCTCCGAGTTTTCCTATAGAAAAACTTCTTCGAATCTGTGAGATTTTGTGCTGATTTCTTTCGAAAGCCCATTGAGAAATACAATTGAAAATTTCTGAACTACAATTGAAAGTCTCTGAAATATAATTGATAGTTTCTGAATTAATAATTTCTGAATTACAATTGATAACTTTTCATATACAGTTGATAATTTCTGAAAAACAATTGATAAATCTGAAAAACAATTGATAAGTTCTGAAATACAATAGATAAATTCAATTGATTATTTCTGAAATAATATTGATAAATCAGAAACAATTGATAACTTCTGTAGATAATTATTAAATTAATTTTTGCATTAAAAATACAAAAATTGTACAAAAAGTGTTTTAATTAATAAATTTTGATAATCTAACTACCGATTTTTTAATTTTAAAATAGTAATTTTATAAAAAATTTATTTTTATAAGAAAAATTAAAAAACTTCAAAAAGCCTTAACTCTGTAAATATTGACTAAAAAGAAATGGGACAAAATTTGGAATCACTTATAAATTGTTCCAAAAATGGATTGGAAAAAAAAATAAAAAAGGACCTGTAGTGTGATTCTATAAACTTTTAACGAAAAAATTCGATAGTTAAAATGTCAAATTTTCATAGCTAAGTTGTCATTTTACTATGAAAATAGGAATTTTTTTGTTAAATAGTTAGAGAATGGTACTACTGCACTCAAAAAAGTTTGACAGTAGTTGTTGTTTTTAACCATAATTACGGTTGTTTTTCTATTGAAAAATACAAAGGAACTTATATGGCAGTTATTTAAGAAAACAACTAACGAAAATACTATAATTTCGTACACTCAGAGAATTATGTGGGTAAAATCAACTGCAAATGGCAGTTAAAATAACTGCATTTGCAGTTAAAAAGTTGTAGATTACATTTGTATTTAAATCAACTGCAATGTGAAGTTTTTTTAACTGTTCAAAATCAACTGACAAATGTAGTAAAAATAACTACAAATGCAATTGAAACAAAATACATGTAAATTATTGTAAAACTATACAAACAACTGCAAATGTAGTTCAAATAACATAAACAAAAATTATTTTAAAAATTAATAATTTAATAAAAACAAATTTCTGTAAATACTCTCAACTTAATTTTACTCTCGAATAAATTTAAAATTGAGAAATAAAAATTTACACATACACTCCAAAAAGTTTGACAGTTACTACATGACAGTTGTGTGTGTAGTAATCAGTAGTTGTTGATTTTAACTATAATTAAAATTGTTTTTCTATGGAAAAATACAAAATAACTTTCTGAACAGTAATTTAAGAAAACTATCGGAAAGTACTACAATTTTGTAACAGTTGCTTTAATCAGTTAGTTTTAATATCATAATAAACAACTACCAAAACAGTATTTTTACAGTAAATAGTTGTTTTTGTTAGTTATTTAAAAAATAAAAAGACTTTGTTGAATTTCCTTGAATTTTAAAAATTCTTGCTTAGTTTATATTTGTTATTATTAATAAATTCGTAGTTGGCAAATAAAAATCAGGAACTTGTATCTCCAATACATGAAAGCATAATAGCTGGAGTAATTGGAGTAAAGAAATTACACATACTTTTGTAATCGAAAGAAAATAAATTATTTTTTTTTTTAATAAAATATACTTTTACAATACCAAAAGAATTAATTATAAAACACAGTAGTTTTTACTCATTTTGTAAATTGTTTTAAAATGTTTGTAGTAAAAATTTTTCAGTTAATTTTACGACATTGTAAGTTATTTTTAATACATTTGTTAGCTATTTTTCAACAGTTAAAAATAACAACAGTTTTAGTTATTTTAAAGGCTTTTTAACTGCATATACCTTTATTTTAACTGTCATTTTCAGTATATTCTACCTAGAAACTTTTTTCATGTGCTACAGGAGTTTGATTACTTTAATAAATTGCCTCTTTAAGTTTCTTCCAAACACTGTGCTGCACTTTCTTGATTAAAAATGTTTTTTTTATTACTTTTCAATTTAGATTTCTTCTGAGATTTTAGATAAAGTACTACATACAATATTCTTAAAAGTCATTTTTATTGTGTTTGTACAAAAATTAATAAACAAAATAATATTATGATTTTCACTTACACAAATACATGTTGTTGTTTTTTTTTCGCAATATTAACAAATTATTTATAATTCTCTCCTTCTTTCTTCCCATTACCTTCTGACAGTTTTAATTCCGAAACTTTTCACATCCATATGTTAATATCATAAAACTGTGATTTTCTTTTTGTTTTATGTGATTTTAAATAAAAGGAAAAATCTAAAACTTTTCAAACACAGAAAATATCGAAGGATGCCTGCCTCCTTCTATATAAATATAAATAATATATTCGCTTTACTGCGATACGAGTATATCCAAACAATATCAAATGTTGATAAAAATGTTTAACACATTGTGTTTTATAGAGATTTTGTTAGCAAGCAGGCTTTCAAAGCAGGGATTGAGTGTGGGAGTGGGGGAATTATAATTTGAAATTGAATATTATTTTGAAAAAAGGTAACACATTTGCTATTTTAATTATGTTGCGTTGATTTGTCCCCCCTCCTCCTGTCATAAAACTTTAACAATGAATATGTTCATTTTATGTGCTTGTGATTATTATGAAATTTTTAACACCCCTTCTACGATTTTCATCGAAATGGTTGATTTTTTTTTAATCATAAATGAGTAGATTTTTGTTTTGAATTCATAATAATTTGTATTGCAATTGTTTTAGATTTATATTATTGTTTTTGTTTAACAAAACTTTTGACTAACTGAAAAACGTTTTAATAAATTAAAATGTTTTTATTTTTATTCTATGAAATTTTTAAATGAGGAATAAATTGAGTATAACAGTTAAAACATATTGCGTAATAAAAAGGGAAACATTACGACATTTTCATGGAAATGTGAATGAATTAAGTATTTCATACTCCGTAATAGCTGAGCGCTGTGGTGTAATGGTTAGCGCGTTGGACTGTTACACGTGAGGTTGCGGGTTCGAGCCCCCTCCAGGGCAACATCAATTTATTAAAAATAATAATATGTATGAGTTTTTTCTATCCCTCATACATATCGCAGCGTCCTCCTTCGGTGTTCCCATATCACTTAACCCCACCGAAGTAAAATAATATAACAGGGCTATGAACTAAAAAGCTTCAACAAAGTTCGCCAACTCTTCATCAGATGGCGCGCAACAACTGTTCTAAGATTCAACATCTCGCGCAATTACACTGTTTCCACATTTGAAGCCCTTCATCTTTCACCACCTTTCACTTATTCTCTATACCCTTTCCAACACGTTAATTAATAGGAAGAATTTCCTGAGTGTTGCTTCTCTTTAAAAAAAAATATATATATGTTTATTAACTCCAAAAAGTAAGTGCTTTTGCAAAAAAATATTTTTTAATGAAATTAATACCAATATCCTGACAAGAAGAATATACCCACTCAGATTTTGATAAAAATTTGATATGAGATAGGGGGACAATATAGAAAAACATTGGCAAATACACACAATGACCGTCCAGTTAGCTACCACTGTTGGCAACTTTTTTTTTTTTTTGCCAAAAACCGCTAGATTTGTTAAACACAGCGCTAGAAACCACTAAAAAAATAAATTTGCGGGAAAACGTACTAAAAATTAGCTCTAAATCTTGAAAAGTATTGAATTTCGAGCCTAATAAATAAACAACTTTTTCGAACAAACTTCGGGTCTTTTACCTCTTTTTCCAATAAAAATCAACTTTTTCTATATGGGTGAAATCAAAAAATGTGATACATTTTTGGGCCAAATTTGTGAGAAGCAAAAAGTGTTAATATTTCGGTTTTTTCTTAACGGAATCAGTAAGTTTAGTCATTATGTATAAACCTAATTGCAAAAAATCTCTTCTACAAGTTGTCGCAATAACTTTTTTTTGCACAATTTTAATTTTTTTTGTTGTAACGGAGTTTACATTTCTGCAAACAAAAGATATAACAAAAAAAAATTGCGTGCGAATTTTCTTCAATTTATTAGTTTTTCGTATTTGGGTTTTCAACTTGCTTTCCAATGACATATAATTTGTGTTGATCAAATTGGAGGTTTCGCGAATAAAACTACAATTCATTCCGCGAAAAAAAATTTTTTTTTTTTATTAATTTTGTATTTTTGGTCCTTTTAAATGCTTTTCAAAAATATAAAATTTTTTAAAATCCAAACTGTGGTTGCGCAATTACAAAATAATATATTAAAAAATTAACATTTCGCGATCAAATAATTCTTAAATTGTGTGAAACAAATTTAATTTGTCAAACTAATGTCAGTAACGACTCGAAATATCGATTCAAAACCAATGAAATGCAAAATCAATCATTTTTCGCTCCAGCAGCTTAGGGTAAAAAACTGATAACTTTTTTTTTGATTTGACGCAAAATTATTAGTTGAATCGTCTTTTGACGCATAAATATTAGTTGAATCACCTCTGTTTATGGTTATTTTAAAATATTTTAAACATTTATCTACATTTATTTGAATGAAACCTGATGCAAACAATTGTGGTTACGGAGTTTACAATTACGGAGTTTACATTTGGTTACTTTTTTCGTTTTCTTTCAGAAACGCTTTGTCAGAATTTTTTTTTCCGAAACAAAATCGCATGATGCCTATAAGGTGAATCCAAACATGGCATTATTTTTCTTACTCGTTAAATAGTTTGGTGTAAAAATTAGGAACGGAGTTTACAACATTTTTTCAAATCTTATTAAAGACATCCTTTTTCATCTCGAGAATGTTACATGCTGCAGAAAAGCTTCAAGTCTGTTATACTGGAAGATTACTTACAATCTAACGATCATTTGATTATAAATAATATTATACTTTTCGCAATATAAATAATAGATAACTCCAAAATTCTGGCATATGAATTCTTATCAAAAATTATGACGAAAAATTGTTACAGAGGTGAAATCGTGATAGCTAAGATATACGAAAAAGTTTGTAAAATATATTAATTTTTATTAAAAACGGCACTTTTCCTCTTCATAAAAATTCTTACAGTTAGTGTTTAGCTTTATTGGTTCTTAAAATATAAGCTATTAAAGCTAAAAAACCTTATGAGTTACTTGTTACGGAGTTTACATTTGGCCTATAAAATTGGTCACAAATTTTATGTATTAAACAAAAATTGGTCAGATTGTTATAAATTTTGTAAAACAGGTGACAATGCGCTGATATATATCGAAATATGTAACTCAAATGTAATCCATGCTTTAGAAATTCGGTGGTTACACGGTTTTTATCACATTTTTTGATATCACCCATATATTAATGTATATTGTGTGGTATTTAAAAATAACAAAATTTTATAAAAAAAAAATATTTTAAATTTGTATTAAAAAATATGTGACACCATTTGTATGAATAAAAACATTTGTTATTGAAACGTTAAACGACATATTTTTGTTTCTATTGGAATCTTTAAATTTTTCAGTTTCTATGAAACTATAAGATTGTTCGTTTACTTACTACAAGTTACTATATTTACTACAACTGGAAAAATTCAATACAAAAAGTAAACAAAACTTTGCAATTGTAGTAAAAGTAGTAAGAAATTCGAGTAAACGAACACACTGCATTTTAATTTTAAATATATTTCAATCCATCTATTGTGAATGAAAATGTGTTTATTGTGAGTGAAATGTTGTATATTTTGAGATGTGTGGATTGTAAATTCATTGCTCTTACTATAGGAGTAACGAAAACAAGAATGTTTATTTACGTTCTAACAAGGAGAGCGAGAGAGGATATGTGTTAGGGGGCATAAAATTAAAAAAAAACTTATAGGCAGGCTGGCCAGACTTGGGGTTTTGTCCCCAAATTTGGAGTATTTTGTTGGTCTTGGGGACAAAAATTTTCATTTGGGGACAGGTGATTTTTTTGGGGACTTAAAAAATGTTTTGGGGAATTTTTGGGGATATTTACAACCTTTCGTAAATTTTGGAGATTATTTTAATTTTGAATAATTTTTAGAAAACATTAGGTAATCAAGTTTTATCACTTAATTTCAACGAAAAGTACAAATTTACTTTTATACATTTTCCGTAACAATTCAATGCTTTCTAACAGGTATAAATGTGTATATTATGCCTGAGATTTTAATAGGATTAATGTCCAAGTATCTAAAATATTTAAAAAGAAAATTTTTATTCACTTTTGAATTAGTTAATAATTCATTACCACTTTAAATCAATGGTTTAAATTGAATAAGTTTAGGATGAGATTTATTAAAATTTTAATTGAATCAATTTTGATTCGATTAAATTTTTGGTTTTATGATATGATTCGCGAACTATAAATCAAGGCAAACATTTTTGGATTAATTGATTTGCTAAAATTGAATCAATTAGCTTGATTCTATGAAAAGAATCAACAAAAATCAAACAGATTCTTTAATTAAGATATCGACTAATTGAAGTAGGAAATAATTCAATCATTTAAATGAGTTTTGCAAATCGATTTGTTAAAAATTGATTTAGATTTTAAAGTCAAATTAAAGAATTAAATTTTTAAAGGCCTGAGTACCGATTACAAATGATTTGTGAAGTTGTGAAAAATATTTTTCATTCATTACTTTTAAATGAAAAATGACAGCTTTTATCACTTCACCGCTTGCAAACTATTCAAAATCGGTACCCTGATTGTGGTGACAAACTTGAAAAATTCAAATTTACGAATTCTTTACGAATTAGTTCAAAATCTTGAAAATTTGAGCGAATTAAATAAATTCGAGTACCCTTTTTAACATTTTTTCTAGTTGGTGATTTTTTGGGGATATTTTAAGATTTGTTTGGGATCAACGAAAAAAAGTATCTGGCAAACCTGCTTGTAGGCTCAAAGTAATATTTAGGTGGTAAAATGTGCTCTAAAGTAATTCTAAACTTTTTCGTTTGAAAACTTTTTAATATTTTTATTACACCATTTAATACTTAGATAATTAAAATAGCTTTTATTTGACAACCAATTCGTATATATTTGCTTGGAACAAACCGAAAAAAATAGGATAATTTTTGAACCCATTATTAAAGCCTCAAAAGAGGAGGCGTCTCACAGTGATTTGATCCCATATAACGATTGGACAAAAATAGAAGGAGTAGAGACAGAGTTTTGAAATTTACTACACTGACACAGAACCCCTTAGTTAAGAAAAAATTTTAATTTTTGGAAATATCGGGCAAAAGATAAGCCCACCTCCCATAGGTCCTGAAATTTAAAAATATAAAATAAATGGACGTAAAATTACAAAAACTATCCATTGAAATACACATAAAACTGGAAACGTTTGTGTCAATTTTTGTCAAAATCGAAGCAAGGACTCTTAGTCCTGCCATATATCCTTTATCTTTAAGTCTTTAAAAACCTGCAAAAATAATCCGATTGCTATGAAATTTAGAACGTGATTTGATATAAGGTCAAGCCATATTTGTGCCAAATTTAGGTTAAATCGATCCATTAATAAAAAAATTCCTCTCATAAAAAATGCATTTTAAAGGCTTAAAATGATTTTTCTAAAACAAAAAAAATTAAATAGGATTAAAATAAGAAACCATGTAAATCCTCCATTGAAGGTATAGGGTATGTTCAGCGAATTTATGTAAAACACTACGATGAATATTTTTGTGTGGGACATTTTAACCTTCTAACTCTTCAATTAAAGTGACCTTTATGGCCCCTTTTTAAAACGGACAAAAACGACCCGTAAGATGAAGAGGTAGAGGGTTAAAATGTTCCGCAAAAATATTTGTCATGAAATTCTACTATAAGTCTTTTAAGACATCAGCATTGAAAATTTAACTTCAGTGCCAGTAATAAGTAAAAACTTAAAATGTGTTTAAGGGTTAATTTCGTATTTATTTAGAATTGGCGCTCAAATGTTCCACAAAGCTGGATATTAGGGAGAAACCATGGGAACCTTCCATTTTAGGTATAGAATGTGTTCAGCGAACTTATGTCACATACTGCGAGGAACATTTTTGTGGAACATTTTAACCCTCTAAGTCTTCAACTTACGGGTCGTTTTTGTCGCTTTTTAAAAAGGGGCCAACAAATTCCTTTTGAAGAGTTAGAGGGTAGGAATGTTCCACAAAAATGTTCCTGGTAGTGTTTTTAGCGGTAATACCTTAGTGAATTTGCTCCCAAAGTTCAAAAATAGATTTTGTTTTTTTTTATCAGCTGGTAATTTAATTAAAAAATTAAATATATGTAGCTTTTATTACGTGAATGAGATATAAAAAGTCTTTAATTTTTTTTTTTTTTGATTTCTATAAAAAATTGTTAGATATTTCTTTTAAATATAATAAGTAAAAGTCTATTTCTAACAAAAAAATAATAAAATGAAAATCAATTAACATAATTTTTTTTAATATATTATCAAACTTTGGTAATTTTTAGGATTTTAACCAAAAATTAGGTATATTTCAGGATTTATTAATGAAAAAGATGGTATTTTTGCCAAACTTTTTTTAAAATATTACTCTTAAATAATATTACCTCAATTTTTGGAAAAAAAAAATTATAACATTTTATTAAAATCTAAGAAAGTTGGAAACTTTTTTGTAACACATTTTTTGACACTTGGAATTTTTTTTTTTTTTATAGTTAAATTAAGAAATTGGTCCTTTTCTTTATTTTTTCTTATATAAAATTATAAGAGCATAAGAAAAAATTTCAATATTTTAAAATCAATTAATATAATGTTTTTTAAAGTTCCATTTAACTTTTGATATTTTTAGGCTCCCAGCAAAAATATTGTAAAAACTCAAAGATTAATTTTATATGTTAATTGTAGATTTTTTACAATTTTATTATTTTTTATTGATTCGAATATATTCAAATATTATAAAAAAATTTTTTTAAAGATAACTCTAAAAATTAATTTTTACCAATTTTTTTTTGTAAGATTCAATAAATTCATATTTTTTCATTACATTCTATGTTAAAAATTTAGCGACTTTGGCGACCTCTAGTGTAGACAGAATGAGTTATAACAGAAGGTATAATATTTACAATAATATGTAAGTAATTTTAGTATATGGGTGTTATCAAAAAATGTGATAAAAACCGTGTAACCACCTAATTTCTAATGCATGGATTACATTTGAGTTATATATTTCGATATATATCAGCGCATTGTCACCTGTTTTAAAAAATTTATAACAATCTGACCAATTTTTGTTTAATACATAAAATTTGTGACCAATTTTATAGGCCAAATGTAAACTCCGTAACAAGTAACTCATAAGGTTTTTTAACTTTAATAGCTTATATTTTAATAACCAATAAAGCTAAACACTAACTCTAAGAATTATTATGAAGAGGAAAAGTGCCGTTTTTAACAAAAATTAATACATTTTACAAACTTTTTCGTATATCTTAGCTATCACGACTTCAACTCTGTAACGATTTTTCGTCATAATTTTTGATAAAAATGCATATACCAGAATTTTGGAGTTATCTATTATTTATATTGCGAAAAGTATAATGTTATTTATACTCAAATCATCGTTTGACTGTAAGTAAGCATCCAGTATAACAGACTTGAAGCTTTTCTACAGCATGTAACATTCTCGAGATGAAAAAGGATGTCTTTAATAAGATTTGAAAAAATGTTGTAAACTCCGTTCCTAATTTTTACACCAAACTATTTAACGAGTAAGAAAAATAATGCCATGTTTGGATTCACCTTATAGGCATCATGCGATTTTGTTTCGGAAAAAAAAAATTCTGACAAAGCGTTTCTGAAAGAAAACGAAAAAAGTAACCAAATGTAAACTCCGTAACTGTAAACTCCGTAACCACAATTGTTTGCATCAGGTTTCATTCAAATAAATGTAGATAAATGTTTAAAATATTTTAAAATAACCATAAACAGAGGTGATTCAACTAATATTTATGCGTCAAAAGACGATTCAACTAATAATTTTGCGTCAAATCAAAAAAGTTTTCAGTTTTTTACCCTAAGCTGCTGGAGCGAAAAACGATTGATTTTGCATTTCATTGGTTTTGAATCGATATTTCGAGTCATTACTGACATTAGTTTGACAAACTAAATTTGTTTCACACAATTTAAGAATTTTTTGATCGCGAAATGTTATGTTTTTAATATATTATTTTGTAACTGCGCAACCGCTGTTTGGATTTTAAAAAATTTTATATTTTTGAGAAGCATTTAAAAGGACCAAAAATACAAAATTAAAAAAAAATAAAATTTTTTTTTCGCGGAATGAATTGTTTTTTTATTCGCGAAACCGCCAATTTGATAAACACAAATTATATATCATTGGAAAGTATGTAAGTTGAAAACCCAAATACGAAAAACTTATAAATTGAAGAAAATTCGTACGCAATTTTTTTTGTTATATCTTTTGCTTGCAGAAATGTAAACTCCGTTACAACAAAAAAAATTAAAATTGTGCAAAAAAAGTTATTGCGACAACTTGTAGAAGAGATTTTTTGCAATTAGGTTTATAATGACTAAACTTACTGATTCCATTAAGAAAAAACCGAAATATTAACACTTTTTGCTTCTCACAAATTTGGCCCAAAAATTTATCACATTTTTTGATTTCACCCATATATACAACAAAAAAAAATATTTTCGTCAAAATCGGAGACACAAAATTGAAGTCAATGGCCCTTAGGACAAAACATTGTTCCCCTCGAGACAAAACATCGATGTATCATACTTTAAGATCAGATTGTAAATACCAAAGATATAGCGAAAAATGTAGAAAGACGACACCTACGTTCGGGAAAAAAATTTTTTTTGAAACTGCCTTGCAAACAAAATTTAGATTTGAAGGTGTACGGCGAACTTTTTTTTTGTGGTAAGGTCTACTGAAGAGGGTTGCCGGTTCGAATCCCAGCCACGGCAATCCACTTAGAAGAAAGAGTTTTACAATTAATGCTAATATTATTACTATTATCTGCACTCTATACTTAATAATCGTCAATAACACAGTACAACAGCCAATCTGGGGGGTGAGAAATTCCAAGTCAGGGTGATGGTACTAGGTCAGTATAGTAAAACCCTTAAAGGGTTTGGCGTTCGTATGTGTCATTTTTTTTTATGACCTTTTAAATTTTTTCCTTATCTTGATGTTTTTTCGCTTAGTTGTAACATTTTGGCAAAAACGTAGTTTAACATAACTCGAGAACCACTTGTCCGATTTTGATGAAACAAATTTAGAAAAATTTAGAATTATAATTTCTTTAATCCGTTCATATAACGTTTTTCTTTATAATCAACAGTTTTGCCGGTAAAAATAAATTTGTGGAGAAAAAAAAATATTTTTTTGCCTAAAAATTAAAATTTTTTTTTTTTAAATTCATAAGAAATCCAAAACGGAAAAAAGGATCAAGTGTTATTAATTTCATGTAAAGTCACATAACCTATTAACAAAATTTAACGCGTTCTGCTTTTATTTACAATTAAGTGAAGGTATCCCATTTTGACAAGAATATTGATATTTGTTTTTATTCAAAAAAGTGTCATTTATCGCCTTTTTCATAAATTTTCCCCAATAACTCCAGACTTCTGGCCATAAATTACTAAAAAAATTAAGTAAACATTTTTATAATTTTTTATTTTTATTTTATTTATTTATTTTTATTTATTTTAATAAATATTGCCTAGACTTTTTCGATGGTGGTTGTTCGGGACTAGTGGCATCGCATTCATCGCTATCATCAGTTTCTGAACCACACATAATGTCAATGTGTGACTCCACTGTTGGCCCTTCTGCATCTCCTGAAAATTCTTTATCATCAAGATCATCCTTGTCTTGCCACACTAACTTACTCCACCAGCAAATTTCCGCAATTATTGCACTCGGCGACTTTTTGCCTCTATATCTGTAAGTTTTTGTTTTATTAAAATGAGTTTGAAAAAATAAAAAATTAGTATTACGTCATTTAAAATGGCATAGCAACTTGATGATAGCGTTCACCTTGTTCATCAGATTCGGTAGCCAATTGTTTGCTGAAGTAGTCCAGATGATGATGTAAATAATGGATTTTCAAGGACATGTGGACACCAATTTCCGAGAATGCTCTTAACATCCTTGCGACAGAAACATCGTAGTTGTTAGAACGATGCTTTCCCAACAAGCCTTCTATTTTTTTTTTTTTTTTTTGAACTGTCAATAAATAATCTCCAGTTATCTGCTTCATATTTTATTTCCATTGCGTCCATCAATTTTCCTACATCCGGGCAATATGCAGAAGTTTTTTCATCATTCACAAGGAATAAACTTTGGAGTGTTGCCTGACGACTTCGATAAGCTGTGACTTTCACACCGGGTACCAACAAATTGTTTGATTTCAAAATGGAAGCCAGCTCTTCCGATTTATGCTGTGTTAATTCCAACTTGGCAACAATTGAATCAAGCTTATTTTGATTTATTAAAATTGGCTCATTGGATACTGATGGCTCATATGGGGAATCATCACGTGCATGATATGTCGGAGCAGTCGTAGAAGAGAAAATATCTGGGCTAGAAGCTTTTGGCACAGGAATGTGGTCCGAATGAGGCAATGGTGTTGCGGCACTTGCAACACCAACGTAATTATACGATTTTCTTATCCTTTTTGCGGCTCCTTTATTCGCACATGCATAGCAATTTAATGGATTGTGACCTTCGCCAGGATTAGTCCAAGTCATTGGGATACCGAATGGCATACTTTCACGTCTTCTATTTTTCCAATCCATTAGACGGTTGTAGCAGCTTTTACACACTATATTTGGTACCCAATTTTCGTTCACTATAACATTTTGGTTGAAGTACATCTCGTATGTTTGAACAAAATCAGTACTGAAATTTCCCCTTTTTTTATGTGTTGAGACATATTGACCACAGCAGTAGCAAAAGCTATTTATATCTGGCTTGCACAGTTCCATATTCTGTTCTCTTTTGTTCACTTTTAAAAAACTGGAGAAAAATCACTTTTACTGTTCGCGTTCGTCGGCACTTGTTGAATGACAAAAATCACAGAACCAGTGTGAGAAAGAGAAGAAGTATAATGACAATGCATGTTTTATGTGAACATTACAGAACCAGTGTTGCCACATCAATATTTCTCTTTTAGTACAGTATGAATTTTTATGAATTTTTAAAAAAAAATATTTAAATTTTTAGGCAAAAAATACTTTTTTCCCTTCATACATTCATTTTTAACTTCGAAAGTGTTGCACATATAGGAAAACGGTATAGAAACAGATTAGAGAAATTATAATTCTTAATTTTTCTAAATTTGTTTCATCAAAATCGGACAAGTGGTTCTCGAGTTATGTTAAACTACGTTTTTGCCAAAATGTTACAACTAAGCGAAAAAACATCAAGATAAGGAAAAAATTTAAAAGGTCATAAAAATGACACATACGAACGCCAAACCCTTTGAGGGTTTTACTATACTGACCTAGTACCATCACCCTGACTTGGAATTTCTCACCCCCCAGACAATAATCCCAAAAATGTTCCATAGTGTAATCTGTAATATTATGTATTTTAAATCTGTAAAGATTTATGCAAGTTTGAAAACTGATTGTTTTTCTAGAGTCTAAACAGCATTTCATGGTTTGCATTTTATAAAAGTGTAGCATCATAATTAACAACTAACTTTATTTTCAATTAAAAAAGATTTTAGCAAACAAAAAATTTTTGAAAATCTAATACACGTCACAATTTGACATCTTAAACTAAATATTTGACAGGAAAACCCACTTTCTACTATGAGTTCTTTTTTCCGTACCATTCAAAATGACAGCTAAGCAAAGCAATATAAACTAACAGTGCGAAAATTGATGATTGTGATCAATCATCAACACCAATAGAGACAGCCACCAGCCACCATTAAATGGTTGCTTAATTTTTTGCAAAGTGTCGTTTTCAACTCTCCCTACCACTTTAAGGACCAAAAGAATAACTAACAAAACATTTGGTTTCGCATTTCCTAATATTTCCATTTAAACAGAAGTTTTTACTGGTTGGTTTATTTTCAATATTTGACTATTTGATGAAAATGCGTTTTTTGTGGTGGTCAACGCAAAGAGGAAAAGTTAAAAGAAAAAAAAACTACTAACATTGTAATTTAATACTTTTGCAAATAGATCTATAGATACAGTTTGGAATTACACAATGACGGAAGTCAGTTTAGTAAAATTTGCATTTGTATATTTATGTGATTTATGGTTGGTGAATGAAAAAAGTTTAAATAAGATTGTATTTAAGGGAGGTTCAAATGTGATAATTTTATCTTGTTTATACAAGTTTGTTCATTTCTTCTTTAACGAAATAGTTT
Organism: Leucophora obtusa; assembly: GCA_949987735.1. Lineage (NCBI taxonomy): Eukaryota > Metazoa > Arthropoda > Insecta > Diptera > Anthomyiidae > Leucophora > Leucophora obtusa. The sequence continues at coordinate 31,511,583 of OX465299.1, read as the reverse complement.
TCTTTTGTTTTATTTAGGAATTCTTGAAGAAATTTATTATTTCTAATTAAGATTTGTTAATGATTTATGTTGTAGCTTTCAATGTGGCATTTGCTTTAAAAATATCTCTATATAATTAATTTTAAAACAAAGATTTATAATTTTTTATGTTAATTGTTTTCCAACACAACTACCCAGGAAAATTTTTTGTTCCAAAGAATCGGTTGAAGAATAGCTACTTTTCCTTTACCACCCCTTCTACTGTCGATTCTAACACCCATGATTTTAATTTGAAATTGTTCCAAAATCAATCACTTCTATAGCTTCAAAGTGGAAACGGTTGCCCTAGAATCAGTTCTGGAACTGGTTTAGGGCAACCGTTTCCACTTTGGAGCTATAGGGGCGGTTGTTTTTGGTACAATTTCAAACAAAAATCATCGGTGTTAGAATTTCCAGTAGATGGGGTTGTAAAGGAAACAGAAAATTTTCCTGTGTAGTTAATTAAAAACAAACACTATTCAGAATTTAAAATTGATTTTCTTTATTAAAATCTTTAAATTTTTAAACAGAAAATTAATTTTTCTTGCCTAAAATTCTTTGTTTTCTAAAAAACATTATTGTAATATTTACGATTTGTTTTATATTGAAAATTAACATTTTTTACCTTCTTACATGTATGAAAACGACCATAAAACTGATGTACGGATTAAAATAAATTGACTATTAAAAAAATCATTTAACAAGTTCTAACAACAAAAGCAACATAAAATATATCCTTGGTTGGATTTTTTTTGTTTGTTTATTTGTTTTATCTAAAGCTGTTAAATGTGATCTACTTAACTAACTCAAGTTACTTTTGATACCCGTTTACTACCCTCCTCTGTCCTATACACCCGTTTCAAATGCTTGTTGTAGCAAGAAGAAACACTTTTTAAATTTGATGCCATAAAAAAGATAAGACAAAAACATACGTAAGTAAGCAGGCAACAAGGAAGCAACAATATGTACTACTTATTATAGTACATACAACATTTAGTTTAGTATTGAGGGAAATTGTTACCGAATAGAAGAAGTTAAAACTGTCAATGTGTATGGATATTAAGTTAACCCTTTAATGTGCAAGGGCGTTATGATTGAAATCACTTCAACTGAGCACACCATTCGAATTTACCATCTTCAATTTGAATGAAATTTAGCATAACTATAAGAGCTTGAGAATTTACCTTAACTATATGACATCATGAAAATTAAAAAAAAAATTCAAAATTTGGCTATACCTAGAGAATTACATGTCGTTAAAATTAACTGCAATTGCAGCTAAAAAAGTGTACACTGCAATTGCATTTAAAATTAACTGATAAATATTGTAGTTATTTTGACTACAGTTGCATTTAAAAATAATTGTAATTGTAGCTAATTCAAATCGAATTGCAGTGTACACCTTCTTAACTGTAATTGCAGTTAATTTTAACAACATAATTCTTTGAGTGTACAATATGTTAGCTGAGAGATACGCAAAATTTAAGCTTAGAGATACGCAAATAACTAGCGAAAGGCTTTGATCTAGACACATCCCAATAAACAATTTTGCTGGAATTCAAGTTGAAAACAAGCGTAATTCCAGTCACTTTTTCCAATTTCAAGCCTTGATTTATACTTGAATTATACTGTAATTCAATAGCATACTCCAGCAAAAGGGACACTGGAATTCCAGTCGAACATAACAGTGTAAATACGCGAGAATTCAAGCCTTGAATTACAGTCCAATTCAAGTTCAAACAACACATTAAAAACCCTTGTATTCAAGCCCTATCTTCAAGCTTAAATCAAGCCAATTAAAACTCAATAATTGTAATATTTGATGCAATTTATTTGCAGTTATATAATTATTTTGTCATATATACATTAACATTTATATTTTTCTCTTAATATTCAACACCTTGAGGCGACGAAAATTAATTTTTTTGTTGTGTCTCCTTCCTTTTTCTGATAGCGTCAAACGTTGTAGTGATTTTCTTAGCTAAGGAGAAAATAATAACATTAGAAAAAAGTTTAGGCTCAAAGAAATGTCAATTACTTACACATTTATTAGAATCCAAGGAAGAAATTCAGATTTCTTTTATATCCCCACACTCTAATTAAATTCTGTTGAAATTTACCGAACTTATAGTAGGAAACTGAACTCCTACTATAAATTGGGTAAATCTACTCTATGTGCGTACTTGAAAAAAATACGCACATTGTGTTTAAGTTGGTGCACAAATAATTTGTAATTTTACATTGATAGTTCGTAAAAATTAAATGAAATTTTGAAATTAGTGTGTTAATTTACTAAATTTGTGTGTAAAAAAGCACGTTTCACGTGCAAATGTACGCATAAAATGCGTAAAAATCCACAAAAAATGCGCAAAAATCCATAGAAAGTGCGTAAAAATCCAATATAATGCGTACATTTACAACAGTTGTGTTAACTTTAAGTATCACCCAAAATATTTTTTAAATAAAATAACAAATTAATTTTTAGTACGTATTTTATTAATAATATCCCAGTCATTCTCTCATAATCGTTTATGTCTAAATTAGTCGTTTTGGGATCCTAAGGCATTTGTATAAAATTCATATAAAAAGTCGTTGTAACTATTGAATGGGAGCGACGACTCCTGCTCAACAAAATGCCTTCTTTGAAAGGGAGGCAGTAACCGTCAACAATAATGGGAGAAAACGCCTTAAGAGAGATATGGCCTACGCAGGATCAACTGAGTGCAATGACTCCTGCTCAACAAAATGCTTTTTTTGCAAGTTAGACAATACTCAATGAATACTGACTTTGTTGAGCAGGAGTCATTGCACCCAGTTGTTTTACCTAGGCCGTATCTCTCTTACAGCGTTATCTCCCGTTATTGTTGACGGTTGTTGGTTGACTACCTCCCTTGCAAAGAAGGCATTTTGTTGAGCAGGAGTCATTCCACCCAGTTGTTTCTGCGTAGGCCGTGTCCCTCTTACGGCGTTTTCAATTTTGAAATGAAGTTGAGACTACCACATGCGTTAACAATAATTACCAAAAACAATTTCATGCTTATGTTGCTATTTCCAGACTCTAATGTGTTTGTGGAAATGTTGTAGTTCACAAAAAATAATCCGTTTTCACTTTTTCTTTTTATTATTTATAATTTTTTTTAAATTTTTTCCAATTTGAAATGTCAGAGTATTTATTACTATTATAGGATAGTATATTTACCAACTTTGTGCGTAAAAATTTTATTTAACAAAACAATTATTATAAACACATAATGTCTAAAAATACCTTGTGTATGTATATTGTGTATGAAGAAAGTTTACGCATTTTTTGTTTATATTTACCGAATTTTCGTAAAATTAAACAAAATTTTACCCATTTCATTGTAGTAAATTTACAAACATTTTTTAAAGTGCATATAAAAAAATTATTTTAAGTTTGTTTATTTTTTCAGTATTGACAAGAATAGAAAAACAAATTATTTCAATTTGTATGAACTGGATTTTCACTGGAAAAAAAACACCTAAAATAAAGCTGCCCAGTCAGAAAAATACAAACGGGAAAGCGGTGGCAAAGCACTTTAGCAGGTGGTACAAGTACAGGCAAAAAGTGCTTTCCCATTCCCAAAATGATAACATCATTAGACAAAAGGACCAGCTGTTCAAAAAGCGCCGGAAAAGCACTGGAGGAACAAAATTTTTAAACGTTGGCAAAACGCTGGCAAAACTAATAAATAGGTGGTCTGGAAATATATTTTCCAAAATAAAATTTAAAAAAAGTTCATATGTATTTTTTTGGTCCTGCCGTGATTTGAACCCAGGCCATCAGATTGGCAGACGATTGCTCTACCCACTGAGCTAACGAGACATATAATATTTGATGGCTAAACACATAAATGAGTGATAATAGCTGGACAGCTACTGGCTGTGCCAAAATGCTAGAACTGGCAAAGGATTTTTTGTAACTAGTATGCCAGTGTTGGGAGGGTAAAAAAAAGTTGGTCTTGAAGGAGCTTTCCCACAAACAAAAAAATTGATTTTATAAAACAAAAAAAATTTTAAATTAAAAAAAATCCAAAAAAAAATTTTTGCATGCAACCGGATTTGAACTCGGAACCTTCTGACTACAAACATTTTTTAACAAAGCGTCAGCATTTTTATAAAATCATTGGTCTACCAGTGAATTGATTTTTGTACGTCTGGTAGCATTGGCTAGGTAGCACTGGATAACCACTGGTTGCAAACCTTGGCATATCACTCTAAGCCAATTCTTTGCCAGTGGTTTTTTTTATAAACCATCGAAATTTTTGTAAAACAAATACTGGTAAAACGCTTTTTTCAAACGCTGGCAAAGCGTCCCAAATGAGTGTTCTGCCAGTCATTTATTTTTAACACCGTTGTTACCCAGTGGTATGCCAGTGCTTGATTTTTTGTACCACTGGCGATTTCTGACTGGGTGAATTCAAGCATTTTTTACAGCACTAGAATTTTTAGTTTTTCAGTGTTTATTGGGATTGGTTTCTTAGCAGAGAAGATTTCTATTGGATATCTCCTTCGGCTTCAATATATTCTTCCCAACCTAATTCTGGGATCCATATGAGAAGTACTGATTATTATATTCCTAGATATATGCGTCCGGTCAACTGATATGAATTTGAAAAATTTCTATTGCAAGAATGTCTTAGAATCTAAGAATATTTCTAAAAGAAAAATATTTACAAACTAATATGTATGAAAAATATTTCAAGACAAAAAATAAAATTATTTTTGAGTAGGTTTGAGGTTAAGAAGAAGTAACTTTTTCCCTAAAAATTATAAACATATTAATTTTGAATTCGGACTAGATCTAGTTTCTGCCTTTTTCTGTGGACAGTAGACCATACCACCTTATAGGCAAAAAAAAAGTGAGTCATACACTTTCAAATATAAAGTATTTTTGCAAGGCAATTTGGATTTTTTTTTTGCTATAACTTCGGAATTTACAGTTGGATCTTAAAGTGTGATATATCGATTAGGAAAAATCCATTGAAAAACGAGTAAAAAGGTTAAAGTCGGCTATTAACTATACCCTACCGACTATATAATACCCTACATCAGTCTGACTTAAAGCCAACTAATGTTTGGATCCGAAAATTGAATGGGTTAAAACGGACTTGTGTCAAAATTTTCTATAAAATCATAAAAGAAGGGAAAATCGAAAATATAGCCCATATAGGCGATAGGTCTAAATATGGACCGATCCTATCTAGAATCAATAGGTATTTTCCTTGGGACCATGTAAGTCAGCGAACCAAATTTCATTGAAATATCTTCGTATTTGCGACCTGCAGCGTTTCACCAAACCAATTTTGAGGGGACCCTTATATGAGCACTAGTTCTAACCATGGACCGATTTTATCCAAAATCAATAGGATTCGTCCTTGGGCCGACATAGGTCTGTGTACCAGATTTCATAGAAATATCTTCGTTTTTGCGACCTGCAGCGTGTAAAAAAGACAACTTTGGGGGGTACCCTTATATGGGCACTAGGTCTAAACATGGACCGACCAAAATCATCCTTGAGCCGACATAAGTCGGTGTACCAAATTTCGTCAAAATATCTTAATATTTGCGACCTGTAGAGTGCGCACAAGAATGCATGGATAGACAGACAGACGGACGGACGGACATCGTTAAATCGTTAAGCCGATCGGTATACTATAAGGTGGGTCTAGGACCAATATTTTTTGGTGTTACAAACAACAGCACAAACTTATAATACCCTCTCCACGTAGTGGTGTAAGGCATACAAATTTAAGAAAGGGACCCCTGCGTTCGGCAAGGAAAAAAATTTTATGCTGGAATTATCGAAAAACTTCCTTAGCAGAAATTTAATGATTTTTTGTGATCTTTAATTTTCTGACATTAGGTGGTACATTTGGGGGAGGAACTGAGATCTGGTGAATAAATACTACAACGGGATACTTAACGTCAATGACCCTTCGAGCAAAACATTGGTCCCCTCGAGACAAAAACATCAATGTATCATACTTTAAGATCCGACTGTAAATGTCAAAGATATAACGAAAAATTTAAAAAGACGACCTCTAAAAAAAATTTTTTTTCTCAAACCTCCTTGCAAAACTAATTTAGATTTGTCGGTGTACGGCGAACTTTTTTTTCTGTGGTACGGTCTAGTGGACAGGCTTCATCTGTGATTTCCCATTGAACTGTGTTATGGTGTATAACTTAAAAATGCTCGATTTTTGGCAACTTTTTGGGAGTTTTTTTGTGAAACATTGGTACAATTCCATCTTTCTGGCAATATATGGATTCCATGCCAAAAGAATTGCTCATTTTTTGATGCCAAGAACGAATCAAGCTAATTTCGGATACCCTGTTCTGAAGCGAATCGTACTCCAGTGATAGCATTCTGCACCGATCGAAACAAATGGTAGTAAGACCGGGCAAGTTCTGGACTCTAAGGCAGGTGAGGCAAAACTTCCCAACCACTATTTTCTAAATATTTTTTAAAACGGTTTCGCAACATGTGGCCGAGCGTTGTCATGTTGGAAAATTTCGGCTTCATGTCTGGTCGCATATTCCGGGTGGTTTTCAGCTAATGCTCGCTTCAAACAAATCAATTGTGTTCAGTACTAGTCCTTTGGGGTTATCTGGTCCGGTTTTTCATAATAGATGTGACCTTCTGGTCGCACCAAATACAGAGCATTACTTAGGGGCCGTGGATATTCGGCTTTGGCGTTGATTTGTCTGGTTGGCCGGGCTTCATATACGATTTCTTGCACTTCGTTTTATCATAATGGATCCATTTTTCATCGCCGGTAATGACTCGATACAAAAATTACTTCTTTTTATGGCGTTAGAGCGTCATTTCTGGAATCAGAAATCGTCTTTTAATGTACCTCGGCTTCAACTTGTGTGGTATCCAACTTTCTTGCCTTTGAATGAATCCTGCTGCTTACAAACATTTTGAAATTGACAAGAATCTCCATCGAGTAGTGCCTCCAATTCATCATCCTTGAACTTTTAAGGCTGATCTGAGCGAACTTTGTCTTCCATGTCAAAATCACAAGTTCTAAACCGCCCAAACCATCTTCCGCACATTGAAATCGATGGAACATATTCAGAATAAGCTTCGATAAGCAACCGATGTGCTTCAGCTGCACTTTTTTCAATTCGAAGAAGTAAATGATGCTTTGTAAGCACAAAATTCTACATTTTTGAAGCAAAAAAAACTTTGTTGTTTGCAATATTTCGTTCAATAGCTAAGTGAGAATAAATGATAGATGTTTACACTCCAAAATTTCATATAAGTTATTAAAGACACAAACCATGTGTAAAAGATACACCATCTGTTGTGAATTCCGCATTTTTGAGTTATACACCCAATATTGTTTATATATGTGACGTTCTCCGAGAAAAGGGACCTAGTGTGTGAAAATGAAGTTTTGAGAAGAACGCATTTAAAGTTTCATAACGCATTATCACTTTGAACACACCTTCAGTTGGGAGATGCGATTTGGTATGGTTAATCTAAATCATTTCATCTTAACTCATTTCATGTTATTCTACACCCTTTTAGGTACCAGAATCCACTCTTAAGTCCAAACCCGTTTTTTGACACACTAGGTCTCTTTCCTCGGAGAAGGTCACATATTATTATCACATTGTCTCTATATGATAATTTTTGAACAACCCGTCGGTTGTAGGATTCGTATATGTGCCTATTCCTATATTACAAACGGAACTGTACTTGGGTGCGACCGCTTAGCCATCTCACCCAAGTAAGGCCTTGAATGCAATATAACTAATTCAAAGTTTTCTTATCTATTCATCTTTCTGTTATTATTTTTACTCAGAAGTGATCAACACAGGCACATAGAAATACTCCATTTTTAGATTTTTGTTTATCATATTCAAAAAATTTAAACAAAACTGACTTTAAAGGGTTAATTGTGTGGGTAAGATGTGTATCCTTTTAAACACTTTTACATAAACTTCTACAATAAACGAATATTGTCATTGTTTGTAAACTTGTAATTGGAATTAATTATGCATTCGCACTTTGAAAGACATTGTTGAAAAATCTAAAGAAGGAGTTGTTCTTGTTGCTGTTGTCTTTGGTAGCAACTTAAAGATTTTATGTATTTTACTTTGTTTCTTGCCTTGATTCTTTACATTTTTTTGTGTTATTTTGCCACACCATCATCGTCACCATCACCACTACCACAAAGTGTTACCATTTAGATTAGTTTTAAGTACAAAACAAATTTTACAATACACAAGTGTTAAAAGAAAAAGAAAATCTAAAAAAAGCATCACCAGCTTAGACCCCTTTACCAACAAGTCAAGTCAAGTCATCTCAAGTATTAGTATCATCATTGTCATCAATGCCACTTCCACTGCCACCAACTTTGTATACTAATATTGTTAGCAGAATCTACTGTAGTAGTTTGTTAGTAAATATTCTGATAATTTATAAAGTTCATTTACAGTACTTAAGTGCAAATTGCACTAATCGTATATATTTTTCTAATGATAATAGCTGAAAAGGAAGACTTTTTTTGAGGATGATACTTGTTATTGCACAATTTTAGATATTTATATTGAAGTTGTAAATAATTAATGCATAAAATATTTATGATTATCTTTTATCTTGCCGATTTTTGGACAATAAGAAGATAGAAGAGACAAAAATTTATGATTAGCACAGAATGTTAACTATTTTCCAAATAAAGTGGCTGGATAAAAGCCACCGATAAAAAGTATTTTATTTTAAGAACATTCTGAATATGTTTCAGTAGTCATAAGAAGATTTGTAAATTTTTAAATATTGAAAATTTTATAAATTAAGATCGATTCACAATACTTGAGGAGTCTACTGTCTTGAGTGGATTTTGTAACTTCTATATCTTTTTTCTTAAATCCGATCCGCAGCGTAGATTTCTCCAACATTGTAAATCCACATTTTCTGACAATTTATTAATTTTGATTTTCATTGTATTATTACTTTAATTTAAAATAAGAATAAACAATAGAGGGCGTTGTATGGTGAAAAATATAGAAACACATTTCTTATTGAAATACGGATTTTTTTAAAGAAAGATTCTAGAGATTAGTGTTTTACCCCCATCCCAAAATTAAATTGATTCGCGTGTGACGTTTATGTGACGGCTATTTTTATGAGTCCGTACTACTGAAATACGTTCGAAATAAAAATAATCAAAACAAAACAAGAGAAAACAATTTATCAAGGATGGAAAAGTTGATAATAGCTGTGTTTGTGTGACTGCCTATCAATGTTATCAAGAACAATTTTGATAGTTTTTTAATGTATTCCGGCTTTCCACTGTCAAAATTGTTCGAGATAGCAGGTTTGAGGTTAAGAAAAAGAATAAACATTCCTCAAAAGTTATAAACACATTAAATTTGCAAATCAGACTAGATCTAGTTTCTGCCCTTTTATGGACAGGCTTCATCAGTGATCTTCCATTAAATTGTATTATTGTTTATATTTTTATTGTCAGATTGTCTCTATATGAATAATTTCAGAAGTGATCAAACAGACATATACAAACATTCTACTTCAGATTTTCTCTGTTTATCTTCTTATTTCCTCCGTGTCACCTTTTCACAAATATTGCCACATTGACGTATGGTTTGTACGTACAAGTGCAGGCAATTTGTGTATATTGGAGACGGACAGCCAACAGGGCATTTTTATTTTTTATAGTAAAGTGTTGTTTTTTCAAACGCGTCAAACGCATTGATAGACATGCCGCACAAACACAGTTACTGTTGAAAACTAAGCTTGTACGTCATGTTTCTACACTCATAGAAATAAATCTGTAAAAATAGCAGAAAGAGTTACATAAAACTGCTGAAATTAGAAGATTTTTTTTGCTAAATAATAGTAAAATAAGAACAGTAAAATTAAAACTGTTAAATTTACAGAATTTTAATTATATTTAAGTTATCTTTTAGTCTTCTACACTGCGTACAAAATTTTTAGTCGCAGTAGACTTTAATGCGAAACACACCCATTGGGGCTCTAGACTCATCTCCGTCAATTACTTAATGCAGTTGCGACTGCTAAACTTGATGTTATTTCATATGGCCATCCCACTTACTGGCCTACAGATCGGGAAAAAATACCCGACCTAATAGATTTCGGAGTTACAAGAGGCATTAAACGTGAACAAATATTAGCCAAATATTATAAAGCGGGGTTTATGACCTATCGTCTGATCACTCCCCGGTTTTAATAAACATGCGCAGCATAAAACACATTTCTCCTGTCAAAGCTACTATTCCTAATAAAAATACCAACTGGTTAAAATACAAAAAGTATATAAGTTCTCATCTACCCCAAAATATTTCGTTGAAAAGTAGTAACGATTTATAACGATTAGTAAAGCAATTTAAATGCCCTACAACACTAGAGTCACCAATTCGACTTCCCAATGGCGATTGGGCTAGGAATAACCTGGAAAAAGCTAACGCCTTCGCAAAGCACTTGGAACAAGTATTCACACCAAACGTCTTTCCAAACATAAATTGCGATCTGCAAACATTTTGTAGTACTCCTATAAATCCAATTAAATTCAGACCCCCAGAAGTGATGAATATTATTGGAGAGCTTGACGTAAAAAAGTCTCCAGGACACGATAAAATATCGGGAAAAATGATTAAAGAACTTCCCGAATGTGCAGTTAGAACACTGATGTTTATATTTAACGCCATAAATAGATTAGGGCACTTTCCCCTAAACTGGAAACAGTCACAAATAATTATGATCCCGAAACCCGGCAAAAACATTACGCAAACATCATCATATAGACCAATCAGCCTGCTGTCAATATTATCAAAAGTCTATGAAAAACTACTCCTTAATGTTATTATACCTTATACTAACGATCATGGTATTATACCTCAGTTCGGTTTTCGAAAAAGCCTTTACTTTACTGTTCAGCTCTATTTGTCGATATCTCTCAAGCGTTCGATAAAGTTTGGCACAAAGGACTTATTTGGAAAATTACCCACACTTTACCACAAAATACTCACAAGATTCTCGAAAATTACTTGTCGAACCGCTCTTTTGTAATCAAGGTGAAAGAAAACTTCTCAAGTACGCGATTAATAAGTGCAGGCGTTCCACAGGGTAGTATATTGGGTCCCTTTCTATACCTATTGTTCACTGCAGACATGCCCACCCATAGCCTAACGAAAACGTTCACATTTGCTGATGATACAGCGATTATCAGCACACACTCTAGTCCCATAACTTCATCTAATCATCTTCAAGCCCACATATCTGAATTAGAAAAATGGCTCGAAAACTGGAAAATAAAGATTAATCCATTTAAGTGTGCTCATGTAACCTTTACTCTACGAAAGGAAAATTGCAGCCCCATCAAAATTAACGACGTATTAGTACCTCAACAAAATCACGTAAAATACTTAAGAATTCACTACACTCATAGAAATAAATCCGTAAAAATAGCAGAAAAAGTTACTAAAAATTAGTTAAAAATGATGCTGCAGAAAAAACTGCTAAAATTAGCAGATTTTTTTACTAAATACTAGTAAAATGAGAACAGCAAAATTAAAACTGCTAAATTTACAGAATGTTAGTTATATTTAGGCTAACTTTTAGTTAATTGAAAATAGCAAATTGTACTGTAAAATCTGCAGAAAATTTTGCTAAATATTTGTAGACTAAAAATAGCAAAAATAAACTGTTAAATCTACAAAATTTTTGCTATTTTTAAGCTAAATTTAGTTGAATGCAAATAGCAGTCTATTCTGCTAAAATCAGCAGAAATATTTGCTAAAAAATTGTAAACTGCTGTTTTCAAAAGGCTCGATTTTTATTTGCATTTAAAAAAAAAATCGAAAAAAAAACTTCGAAAATTTTAAATTTTTTGTTGATTTTTTAGGCTACTAATTATTTAGCAAAATTTTTTGCTGATTTTAGCAGGTTAATTTGCTAATCTCCATTTACAAAAATTTAGCTCATATATGACTAAAATTCTGTATATTTAACAGTTTTAGTTTTGCTGTTCCTATATTACTAATATATAGCAAAAATAATCTGCTAATTTAGCAGTTTTTTTCTGCAGCATCATTTTTAACTAATTTTTAGTAGTTTTTACTAAATTTTTTACGGACTTTTTTCTATTAGTGTATGATCGTCGACTAACTTGGAGTAAACATATCGAATCCAAATTAATTCAAATAAAATTGAAGACATCTCAATTGATGTGGCTTATAAACTCGAGATCCACTCTTAGTCTAGAATACAAAGTTCTCATTTACAACGTAGTAATTAAACCAATTTGGTCCTACGGTATCCAACTGTGGGGAACAGCTTCTGCTTCAAATATCGAAAAACTCCAGAGAAGACAATCTAAGATTCTAAGAATTATAACTGGTGCCCCTTGGTATTTCAAAAATTCAAATAGTAAAAATAAACTGTTATATCTACAAAATTTTTGCTATTTTTAAGCTAAATTTAGTTGAATACAAATAGCAATCTATACTGCTAAAATCAGCAGAAATATTTGCTAAAAAAATTGTAAACTGCTGTTTTAAAAGGCTCGATTTTTATTTGCATTAAAAAAACGAGAAAACAACTTCGAAAATTTTAAATTTTATTTTGATTTTTTAGGCTTCCAATTATTTAGCAAAATTTTTTGCTGATTTAATTTTTAATTTGCTGTTTTCCATTTACAAAAATTTAACTCAAATATAGCTAAAATTCTTTACATTTAACAGCTTTATTTTTGCTGTTCCTATATACCAAATATAATCTGCTAATTTAGCATTTTTTTTCTGCAGCATCATTTTTAACTACTTTTTAGTAGTTTTAACTAAAGTTTTTACTTACTTTTTTCTATTAATGTAGATTTTGAATACATTAACATATTTTCCCTTTACCTGAGTTGTACTTTTGGCCAAAAGACAGCGCCTCTGACCCATAGTGATACGCCAAAAAAACATTGAATAGAAAAATTTTCTTATTTATAAAGCTAATGTTGTATGCTAAGGAAATTTTTGTAAAAAAAAAAAACAACAGTTTCAAATCCATAGTCAAATATTGGCTGATCGTTTAAAACGTGAGTGTTACTTGTTAATGGATTTAATAAAGCATTTGTATATGATGATATTGAATTTCATAGCACATTGGTAAATGTGCTAAATAATACTGTATAACTTATTAATTATAATTTTATTTAATAAAACTTATAATAAACCGGTTTTTGTTTAAACTAATTCTTAAAGTTAAAATATTAAGAAAGTTTTCAAAATTTAAATGAGTACATTATTAACTCTTCAAAGTGATTGTACAGTTTTATTAAAATTATAAAATTAAAAAAAAAAATGACGAATAAAGATCATCTTAATCCGGCTTTTAAAAATGATGATGAGGATGGGAGCAAAATACAAGATCCTACTAATTGGCACGATATAGAAATGAAGAAATCGGAATCCATAGAAAGAGTACGAAAAATTGGTGTGGTTAATGAACCTTTAATGGATTTTGATGATATTTTACCCATGATAGGAGAATTTGGAAAATATCAAAAGATTTTATTTATATATATGATACCATTTGGTTATTATTTGGCATTTGTGTATTTTACACAATTTTTTTTAACTCTAATACCCGACAAGTATTGGTGTACGGTACCGGAATTGAATAATTTAACACTGGCAGAAAGGTAAGTGATATTTGAGTTTAAAGAAAGATCTTTTTGATATCCAGATATTCTTTTCTTAGAATGTCTCTTTCGATACCTCGTGTCAAGGGTGAATATAGTAAATGTTTAATGTATAATGTCAATTTTACCGAACAACTCTTAAATGGTGTTACCCAGGCCAACTCTTCTTGGCCTGTAAAATCTTGTTCCAATGGCTGGTCTTATAATTTCACAGCAATTCCTTATGCTACCATAGCTACAGAATTAAATTGGGTTTGTGATGATTCGGCTAAGGCCACCTATGCTCAGTCTATATTCTTTTTGGGCGCCATTGTGGGTGGTCTTTTATTTGGTTGGATTGCTGATAAATTTGGCCGCATTCCTTCGATGATTGCTTGCAATTTGGTTGGCTGTGCTGCTGGTGTTGGTACCGCTTTTGTTAATACTTTTTGGGGTTTTTCTGCAATGCGATTTTTTGTGGGATTTGCTTTTGATAATTGTTTTACCATGATGTATATATTGGGTAAGTAGGTTCAACTTATCTTAAATATTAATATTTTTTTAAAATATTATTAAACGTTGTTTTGTCTTATAGTTTTAGAATATGTGGGACCGAAATATCGTACGTTTGTAGCTAATATGTCTATAGCTTTGTTCTTTACCTCAGCTGCTTGTTTTTTACCCTGGATTAGCTACTATCTGGCTAATTGGAAGATATTAGCCATCGTAACTTCAGTTCCCCTGATTCTGGTTATATTTACACCCTGGTTAATACCAGAATCGGCCAGGTTAGTAAGATATTTATTTAAAAGGAAATTATTTCAAGCTTAGAGAAAAGTTATTTTAGATCCTCGAGGATAGAAAGCCTAGAAATTGGTGAAAGAAACTCGACTATTATTTGTTACTTTTTTCTTAGGTAGCTCGTTGAGATCTGCCAAAATTGGCACTAAAATTTTAATAGAAAAACGAAATTACTCCAAATATATGCATTTGGATTCAAAAATTGATAGATCTAATTGTAAATAATACGATCAAATTGTATTAAATTAGATCAATCAGATTAAATTAGTTATGAAATTATCGGATTTTCGACCACATAGAACTGTATTAATTTTATCTCAATTGATGCAGTTAAATACAATTTAATATAAATATATACTTATATACACCTAGAAAAAAAATTTTGTTGTCTCAACCGAATTTGGTTCCAAACGAATCGTTCGTTTGTCACAACCCTATTTCTACGGTTCAAACTAAAATAGAGGTTTTTAAACTGAATTGGAGCTGTAGCAACCGATCGATTCGGTTGGAATCAAATTCGGATGGAACTACAATTTTTTTTTTGTAGATGTAGTCAAATGTCCACACCCTGAAAACAGTCCCAGTTGTGGACACCGAATTTGTTGCCAATCGAATTCATGCGGTTACGACAACTGTCTTTATATTACATTATATTTTCGTAGTGAAAGCCAATATTCAGTTGCCTAATTGAGTATTATATTCCACAAAATTTTATTGAAATTAAAAAACATTTTTGATTTCATAGTTCACACTCTTAAGGCTTCATTAGTCTAATCGTAAAGTAAAAAAACGTATCTGTAATCAATTCAATGTGTTAAAATAATATAGAAATATATTTTCATCTTTTTTCTATGCATTGAAACTGTAGTCAAGTAAAATCGAAAAAAAGTTCTGTTGAAAATAGAAATTTTCTATTTTATTACTTGACATTTAATTCTATGCACAAGAAAAATATAAAAAATACAATATTTTTATTTTTCGTACTCTTTTTATTCATTATGTGAATGATACGTTACTTTTTTTACGATACTTCTAATTGGGCTTTACCTATTGCACTACACCTAGTTTTAATTTCCTTTGCCATATTTGCTCTTTAAATATATGAAAATAAATACAGCAGAAAATTCGTTTACCAATACCAATCATTTTCAATCTGTTATCAATTAATCTGTTATCAATAAAATCCACAATTTGGTTGGTTCTACTTAAGCTCTAATTTACCCCTTCCGGTACAGATTTTGATTGGCTAAATAGTTTTTGACCAAAATTTGTGGAAATATAAACCTATGCCTAGGAAATACTTTTGTTTTGTTTTTATAGCTTTATCGCGCCTCCTAGCGGAGAAATTTTGCTTAAATATTCAAATTTTAACACGCTGCTGCTCCCAAACGGGTTAAGATTTTTTCTAAAAAATAAAAATAATAAATAAATTTTGTATTATTTCCACGACAAAACTCTATATAAAATAAACTTTTCGAAAACTTTTAAAGCGCGAATTTTAATAACTTTTTGAAAAAATCCCAATTTTAGACCGCTTCTTAAAATTTTTATATGGCAACCCTGGTATAAATATTTTTAGTAAATTGAGTTATTTTTAGAGCAAAAATGTCAAATTTCATACCAAAATTAAAAAAACAGACAAATATCTGTAAATTTGTCATTTTATATAGACGCAATCTTCATGTAGCGATCGGTCAAATTTTGAAAAAAATATATTTTTGGACAAACAATTTCTGAATATTCCTATAAACCCTGAAGCTCTCCTAATAAAACCAGACAAAGAAATTTAAAAAATGGGCATTTCATGTATTTTGTAATAACTAAAGATCAAAAATTGCAAAAAAAAAGACTAAAAAAATGCTTTTTTCAGAAGGAAATATGGCAACCATGTGCCGATAATTATTTTGAAATTTTTATTGCAAATGATCTGCAAGACATTAAAAAACAATTATCAATTAAAATCCAAATCGTTTCTCTAATATGGAGGTTGCCAGATACACCCTAAGTTTATGATGTCATATGGCAACAATATAGCGAAAGGGTGAAGGGCATATTTGATTAGGTTACCCGTTTTTGTAGTTACAACTTTCAAATATTGATAATTTTTAATAATTGTAATAAATAGCACAAATTTTCTAGTATATACACTAAATATGTGGTTGCATCCACTGTACACAATTACTAACCGAATTCTAATTTTAAAGTTTGTTGGAAATACCAATAACACTGTGGAACAAATTCAGGTTAGCAAAAGTTAGGTCGATTCTGAGAGTGAGGGGTGAAAATAGAGGCTAAATTAGAAGACCCGTATCGCGGCGTTTGCTTATGTTAGTTCGAATTTTTTCATAATGTTTATATGGTTTTTTGGCTATAACTCATCGACTAATTGATATTTTATATATCTTTAAAAGCCAAATTATTGCTAGAGACCTGTGCAACAATTAAAATTTTTAAAAAAATTGATTTGATTGATTTTTTTTGTTTTTTTTTTAATTGTTGCGCAGGTCTCTAGCAATAATTTGGCTTTTACAGATTTAAAAAATATCAATTAGTCGACGAGTTATAGCCAAAAAACCACATAAGCAATATGAAAAAAATTCGAACTAACTTAAGCAAACGCCGCGATACGGGTCTTCTAATTTAGCCTCTATTTTCACCCCTCACTCTCAGAATCGACCTAACTTTTGCTAACCTGAATTTGTACCACAGTGTAATTGGATAATAGGATTGTCTCTTAATTCATTTTCCCTATTTTTAATAAATAATGAAATATTTTAGGTTTAGTACTCAATTATAGGTAACTCCAAATAAAATAACCTCCTGACAAATTCATTTTAATGGTTTTGATCGAATTCCAACCAACCAAAGTTATTCTGAACAACTTCAAAAAATCACTTCTCTCATTGCTTCTAAAGTACCCGTTAGTATATTTTTACAGGTTTTTTAGAATTACTTCTGAACAACATCCAAAAAATCAATTAAGGATTGCTTCTAAAGAGTAATTGCTCTAAAAGTGATCGTAAAAAGTGATTTTGGTATCATTTGGTATTTCCAAATGGATCCAGGACGGTTCGATTACCGGCGGGACCAATATTTTTTAAAAATTTTTTTTATTCTATCAATTTTTTTTATATTTATAATTAATTTGTATTAAATTAAATATTTTTTTAATTTTGAAGTTTTTAAAAAATGTATATACACAGCAAAAAATAAATGGGAAGTAATGCTTTACAAACTACTTCTTTCCTGCTTCACAAGTATCTATTAGTGTATTTTTACTGCTTTTTTAAGAAGCTATTTTGAACAACTTCAAAAAATCACTTCTTTCATTGCTTCCAAAGTACCCGTTAGTATATTTTTACAGCTTTTTTAGAATTACTTCTGAACAACATCCAAAAAATCTCTTAAGTATTGCTTCTAAAGAGTAATTGCTCTAAAAGTGATCGTAAAAAGTGATTTTTGTATCATTTGGCATTTCCAAACAGAGAGTCCCGGATTCGATTCCCGTCGGGACCAATAGTTTTTTTTATTTTTTTTTATTCTGTTAATTTTTTTTTAATATTTGTAATTAATTTGTTTAAATTTAATATTTTTTAATTTTTAAAAATATGTATATATAAAAAAAATGTTGAGAAATTGCTTTTTATGCACCTGTAAAGATAGTACTGAAAACAATATTGAATTGAAGTGCACCTTTTACACTTGTTTAATAAGTACTTTTATTGAAGAAAATATGGGACAATAACTCGCATTAACAAAGTGGTGTTTTTATGCCAGTCAACTTTCATATCAAAGAATAGCCCAGCGGTATAGCGCTAGACTAGCAATCGTGAGGTCGCAAGTTCGATACCCGGTGGAGGCATTAAAAAAACTTCTGTAAAATAAAAAAAATATAATTTTTTTGTGAATAATTTTTTTTAAACTTTTAATAGGCGAAAAAGAGCTTCCTTTGCAGTCGTTTAAAATGTACTGAAACAATGTTGAAGTGGGAGTACTCCTCTCCTATGACAGCTCAATGTTAAAATCATTAGTGTTTATGTTAAAAAAGAAGTACACCTAGATCATCAATTGTAGTGCTTTTTCTACTGCTTCGACATCTCTTTTTTCGCTATGATGTAATTGAAAATCACAAATTTTTATACTAACTTTTTTTTAGTGTATCACGCTTTAAAACCCCTTTGAATAAATTGTGAATTTGAAAAATAGATTCCGGTTTTAACATACAAGTTTTTGATATAGATCATAAGCTGATAAAGGAAGATCTTAGATTTGCTTTCTATTTAATATCCTTATTTCATAAAAAACCCGGCAGTTAAGCTTTTCTTTTGATAGCTCAATAAATCTCATTTGATCAGCCCATATCTAGTTATATACAGTTGTCTCGAATTTGAGGATAACTTTGAGATTTCAATTGATCTGATCAGATATGATTGGATTATATGGGATATTTTTTTATGAATGCAAATGCTTTCCTTAAAAGTTTGTATACTTAATTAAACAAATTTTAAACATTTTAACTTAATTTTTTCTTCCAGATGGTTAGTCTCTCAAGGAAAAATTGAAAAATCTGTAACTATTCTTCAGAATATGGCTAAAAGTAATAAAAAAGATGTCTCCGAAGAAACTTTTCAAGTATTTCGTGAGAGTTGTTTGCTGCTGCAGGAAGCAGAGAGAAAAAGTCATTCGTATTCCATTATGGATTTATTTAGAACGCCGCGTTTAAGACGCACCACTTTACTACTGATAGCAATTTGGATGTGTATTTCTTTGGTGTTCGATGGTCATGTACGTAATGTGGGCTCATTGGGTTTGGATATTTTTATAACTTTTACCATTGCCTGTTTTACGGAGTTTCCAGCCGATACATTTTTAACCTATACCTTGGATATAATGGGTCGCAGGTGGTATGCTTGTGGTAGCATGGTTTTAAGTGGTGTATTTAGTCTTTTAGCCACCTTGGCACCAGCGGGCATATATTCTGCTAGTTTAGCCATAGCAGGACGATTTTTTATAAATATTTCTTATAACATAGGATCACAATATTCTGCTGAGGTTTTACCCACCGTGGTAAGAGCTCAGGGTGTAGCTTTTATACATATAATGGGTTATGTGGCCACCATACTAGCTCCATTTGTCGTTTACTTAACTAATATCTACACTGTGCTTCCCTTAATTGTATTGGGAGTTATTGGCATTTTAGGTGGCTCATTATGTTTACTGTTACCCGAAACAATGGATCAAGATTTACCGCAAACTTTACAAGATGGTGAAGAATTTGGTTTGAATCAATCGTTTTGGGATTGCCCTTGTTTACAAAGGAATGAAATTAAAGAAGAAAAACAAGTTTCGACATTCCAAAGAGCTTCTTCTATAAGTTTATCTCTTAGAGGCGCTGAATTAAGATCGAGTATATTACGTAGATCTGTTAGATCTCAGGCGTCCATAAAATCTTAGTCTTATAAATTTTAAGTTGTTAAAATACCAAAAATAGTTTTGTAAGTAATTTAAAGTTGTAGATAAGAAAAATTTAGCTAATAAGTGAGTTTTTTCTACTTTGCCAATTTTTGCTTGTAAGAATTATGTTTGTTAAAAAAAATTGTGTCACGAGCATAATATAATATAGTAGCTTTAATCTTTTTCTGTCATTTGAAAAAATTAAGTAGTGTTTGTATTTTTACATGAGTAGTGTTTGTATTTTTGCATGAGTTAGGAACAAGCTCTCGATTTATTATTTATTAATTACGAGTACTAATGTTAATTTTTTAATAAAATTAAAACGATACTCGTATATTTTTAAAAGTGTTAATTAAACGTTCAGTCTTCCTAATTGTCATACCAAAACAATGTTAATTAGAATATTTTTCTGAATTATTAATATTCAGATTAAGTAGAAATGTGTTAATTAATGTTAAGTCTTTTTTAAACAAAAAAAAAATATTAATAAAATTCCGTTGTATGTTAAACTGGCGCAATTTGCTCATGTTGGGGATAATTTCAATTTGAAGTGTCAAAATTAATATAAAATGTTGTATACTTATCGTAAGACAATGAGATTATTCAATAAAAATTAAAATAAATTGCTAATGTATTAGTTAATTCTGGATCTTCTGATTACGATCATACATTCCCAGTGTTGAAAATCATTTCCAGATATGTGGTTATGTAACTACATACTTGGTAATGGTAAGTAGTTACTTTTGTTATTACATTTCTTATTACCTTTTTATGGCGATGTCGCGAAAAATAATGAGTTATTGTTACACACCAGTATACGAAAAATCAATTAATATATCGCTACCTATATGCTTACAAAAATAATGAGTCTAAAAATAGATTTTCAAAAAAATAAATTATATAAAAAAAATATTTTTTATTGTATTTTTTTTTTTAAATAAAATTTACTGGTGCGAGAATCGAACCTGGGTCTACAGATTGTCAGTCAATAGCTTTACCATCTGAGCTATATCGACATGTAATATTTAATAGCTAAAAACATAATTGACCTGCTGCACACAAGTAAGCTTACTCGCCAACATACAAAAAATCAAAAAATATGTGGTTACATATATCCTTACCAGTCTTTAAAAAATATTGAGTCTAAAAGTAGATTTCAAAAAATTTCCAAAATAATCTAGAAAATTATTTTCTATTTGAAATAGGATAAAAATAAGTCATTAGCAGTATCTCATAATTATATGTTTTAAAATAATGCAGAAGATAAGTGGGTGTCATTACTGGTAGTCCAAAAAATAATGATATGTCATTACCGTTTCTACACTGGCTAGTGCATTATTGAAATCCCAGCCAGCAATTTCGGAGCGCTCATAAATAAGATTCTATAATAGCTCATAGAAATGATTATTGTTTTTTTGAAAACACTCTTTTTTTGGTAAAAAATATGAACCCTCAGAAAACAATCCAAAAAGTTGTCTCTACAATTTAAAAAGCTGTCTCAAAATCAGGGTTCATTTTTCGGACTCAAAGAAGATTCCAAAATTATTTAAATTTATGAGGAAAATTTCGATTTTATACGTTCTTTTTTCTGAGTCATTTCTGAGTACACAGGGGGCTCTTTTGGTCGGCCCACTTTCATAGGAAAAAGTGGAAAAATGTTTATGTTTTTGGGGCTCATTTCTGAGTCATTAATGATCATCTTTGTTTGCTGGGATGTTATAATTAAATAAATTTGGGTGGTGACTTTTTAAGAAATATAGCAGTTATATGTATTTATAAAAAAATATTAAAATTTATAAATTAAAAATTTCGTAAAGAAACAATTTAAAAGTTTCTTTCGAAGTGCAAAATTCAAATACATGATTTGGATTTTCATTGAATGCAATCTCGTTAATAGAATTAATATCATTAGACTTGCGATTTACAGTACTCTTTTCGGCATAGTTTGTAAAATTGAAATTAATATTAAAAATATAATGATTATAACCAGGCTTGGCAGGCAATACCGCTAAAATACCGTTATCGATTCAAAACCCTTTCAACTCGCTAGCGTTACCCCTAAAATACCGTTACCGAAATAACCGAAAAACCGTTATCCTTGAAATACCGTTACCGAAATAACTGAAATATCGTTATCCCTACAATACCGATACCGAAATAAATGAAATATCGATACCCTTGAAATACCGTTACCATTATTTTTAATTTCTGCTTTCGGTAATTGCACGTGGTTATTGAGTATTTTTCGTACATTAAGTTGATAAATTGGTTTTCTTTTTATTCTCATTTGCTTTTTGTAAAAAAGTTTGCGATATACACCGAAATAGCTGACTACCGTTAACCTTAAAATACCGTTACCGAAATAACTAAAATACCGCTAACCTTAAAATACCGATACCGAAATAAATGAAATATCGATATTCTTAAAATACCGTTACCGAAATAACTAAAATACCGCTAACCGTAAAATATCGATACCGAAATAAATGAAATAGCGTTACCCTTAAAATACCGTTACCGAAATAATCTAAAAAAGCCTTATCCTTACCGATAACCGCTTCGTTTCTGTTACCATCCATGATTATAATGAAGCGTTCTAAGTGGAACGTAGAAAAATATTTACGATAACAACTCAAGGCAATCAATACTTCCATTAATTGTATCATGGATTAGAAATGCAGACTGAAATCTACGTCTATATTCCAATGCTTCCAAACCCAAAAGTATACTCTTTGGTCTATATGAAGGTATAGGGTCAACAAACGTAAACGACGAAAGTGCATGTTTAAGAAATATTCGCTCTACTCTCTCAATACGAGAGATATGAATTTTACACTGTAGACTCCATACAGGCTTGCCAGATCCTTTTTTTTGTTGTCCCCAAATAAATTTAAAAATATCCCCAAAAAATCCCCCACTAGAAAAAATTTTGATAAAGGTAGTAGAGCTTATGTAATTTGCTTAAAATGAATATTATTCGCATAAAAACTACAATTAAATATAAAAAAGCACTAAAAAGCAAAATCAAATCAAAGAAAAAAAAAATCAAAATATCAAAAAAAAAAAAAAATAACTGTTTCAAAAATTATTGGAATGCTTTTTTATAAATGTCTAGAAAAATTTCTTAGAATTTTATCAAATTATTTAAAAAAACCGGTTCGATTGGTTTTTTTTATTCTATTTTCAAATTTTCAAGAATTTAAGGAATTTTTTAAAGAATTTTCAGATTTGAATTTTTCAAGTTTGTCTGTTGAATACAATAGACCTTTATCCATAATCGATATGATGTTTTTTTGTATAAACAATATTTTAGATTCTGGGACTTTAATCATACAAATTTCTCAGGCAAATAGGATTTATTTGTGTTAAAAACTTTAAATTAATGTAGAAAATCCATAAAAGGGTTAATTTGTTATTTTTTTTTTTTAAATTATGCGAATAAACTTAACTGATGTTTTCTGAAAACTATAAAAAGTTAATATAATCTTCAAAATTTTAAATATCCCCAAAAAATCTCTAAAAAAATATTTTTCAAATCCCTAAAAAAATGAAAATTTTTGTCCCCAAGACCAACAAAAAATCCCCAAGTTTGGGACAAAACCCCAAGTCTGGCCAGCCTGACTCCATACTACCGCGGCATATTCTAATTTCGATCTAACATATGACGTGTATACTAACTTTAACGTATTAAGATCAGAGAAATTAGAACAACTTCTCCTAATAAAGCCAATCATTGCGTATGCCTTTGGAACTATATAATTAATATGTGGAATGAAAGACAAGGTGGAATCGAAAGCAACACCTAGGTCAATTAGTCAATAGTTTTACGGCCATGGTTGTAGAACCAGCTAGAAAATTAAAGAGTACTAAAATTATAACACTTTTTATTTTATTCATAGCAGTGTCCCCAACCACTTAACATTATACTTAAATCTAGTGTTACCAGATTGACGGGATTAGTAAATCCAGTTTCTTGGGATATTTTTCTTCTTAAGTACCAGAATTTTCTATATTTGACTAATCCAATTTCGTAAGAGTATTTTGAAAGTTCTGTATTTTGTGGCAATTGCAGGAACGGCATAAGCGAGATAGTTTTCTCGAAGTCTACCTTTATCAAAATGAAAGAAAAAGTATTTTAAAGAGTAAAACATAAACAGTATATTATTTTTAAAAATATCATATTAGCAGTTCTCTTTAATTTTAAATAAAAACATTAGGGAAATGTTGATTTTTGTATTTCTGGCATTAAAGTTAAACTTTCAACTTTGATGTCTTCAGAGACTTATAGTAGAATTTTAGGGCAAATATTTTTGCGGAACATTTTAACCCTCTAACACTTCAACTTACGAGCTTTTTGTCCATTTCTAAAATGGGGTCAAAAAAGTCTCTTTAATTGAAGAGTAAGAGGGTTAAAATGTTCCGCAAAACTGTTTGTCATAAATTATACTATAAGTGTCTGAAGACATCAAAGTAGAAAATTTAACTTGAATTTTTTATTTTTCCTTTTTTTAATTTTTGTTATTTTTCCTCTAAAGAAATAAAAAATCGGATTAGGGTCGTTCAAAATGAAGTTTTTATAAAACTGTATTACGAATTATTTTTAAACGAGTAAATTGACAGACCTCTTAAATTTCAAATGATCCCAACATTAGTTTTTTTTAACTTTTCCCGGGAAAATTTAATACAATCGGTAGCCAATCACACCCATTCTACAACTGGTTCCACTGCAACCGATTCCATGGAACTGGTTCCGGAACCAGTTAATGGCATCCTGTATGGAAGGTGTGGTTGACATAGAATCAGTTCCAGAACTGATTCTAGAGCAACCGGTTCCACGTTGGAACTATAGAACGGGTTGCTTTTGATAAAATTTCAAACAAAAAGAATCGGTGTTAGAATCGACAGTAGAAGGGGTTGTGAATGAAAAGTAGCTATTCTACAACCGATTCTTTGGAATAGAAAATTTTCCTGGGTTACTTATAAATACTCTTAAATTGTTAATTTTTCGTGTTTATTTTTGTAAACTATAAAACCTATAAAAAATGTGTAATCTTCAAAAAAAAAGTAATGAAATAAACTTGTTGAAATTTTTCGAGTTACTCGAGTAACCTTTCTCAATTAACTGAGTAAGTAAGTTTAAAATCCCAAAATCGAGTTAATCGGTTACTCAAATAAAGCCAAACCCAGGTAATTTGAATACGCTATGGAATACCCTTGTATATATCGATGAGTTATAAACAAAATGAGAGGCGAATAAATACTCTTTTCGTAATTTGAAGTAACCAGAATTTTTTTTTTTTTTTTTAAAGAGAAGCAACACTCAGGAAATTCTTCCTATTAATTAACGTATTGCTTCCTTTGGAAGGGATAGAGAAGAAGTTAAA
The DNA here is from genome assembly GCA_949987735.1 of Leucophora obtusa. NCBI lineage: Eukaryota > Metazoa > Arthropoda > Insecta > Diptera > Anthomyiidae > Leucophora > Leucophora obtusa. The sequence goes on along the minus strand of OX465299.1, from coordinate 31,486,247 downwards.
GGTGGTGAAAGATGAAGGGCTTCAAATATGGCAACACTGTAATTGCGCGAGATGTTGAATTTTTTAGAACAGTTGTTGCGCGCCATCTGTCGGTGAGTTGGCGAACTTTGTTGAAGCTTTTTAGTTCATAGCCCTGTTATATTATTTTACTTCGGTGGGGTTAAGTGCTATGGGAACACCGAAGGAGGACGCTGCGATATGTATGAGGGATAGAAAAAACTCATACATATTACTATTTTTCATAAATTGATGTTGCCTTGGTTGGGGCTCGAACCCGCAACCTCACGTGTAACAGTCCAACGCACTAACCATTACACCACAGCGCCCCCAAAGGAATACGTCCAAATTTATCAGCACTCCAACCGAATAAGAGACCACCCAAAATGGCGCCCAAAAAGAAAATAGATTGAGCATATGTGGTTTTGGCCGAGTCAGCACAAACCCAGTTTAAATCAGTAGGTATGGTAGTATAAGGAATCTCGGTAAAATTATAACACCAGCCGTGGGAGCAGGATTTAACAGGCCAAGAAGAATTGGCCTGAGTAACATCATTCCAAAGTTGTTCGGTATAATTGACATTATACATTAAACATTTACTGTAAACACCATTGACGGAAGGTATCGGAAGAGACATTCTGGATAGGAAGAAATTAAAATTTATTGATAAATTGTTGCTTAAGTAATCTATTGTTCATCAATTACCTTTCTTTTGTTGATAATTCATCCAATTCTGGTACCCTACACCAATATTGTTGAGGTATTAAAGTTAAAAATATCTGTGTCAAATATACAAAAGCCAAATAGAAACCAAATGGTATCATGTATAAAAATAACATTTTTTGATATTTGCCAAATTCTCCCAACATGGGTAAAATATCATCAAAATCCAGTTGTCAGTGCAGTTTCTTGTTAACGAATTTGTATGATGCAATTCTGTGACTTTCCAATTATCTTGACATTGTTTTATGTTTTCGTCTTCATCACTTTTATAAGCTGGATTTAGATATGAAATATCTTGAATATTAATTTTCATTTTGTTAGATTTACAAAAAAAAAAAAAAAATACAATCTCTAACAAGTATCAAAATAATACTCATTGACTTTTTTTAGATTTTTTTTAAATTGTTCTAAACATTTTAAATTTTATATTGAACTAATTCATTTTAACTATTATTAAATTATATTTAAGCTATTAATTAGCATATTTCAATTGTATCTAGTTATGATTTTTTCTTAAAAGGAATTCTAAATAAGTATATGATAAATTTCTCCATTTAGTCTGTTTGTTTTAATTATTCTATTTATTGCATTATTTTTTTTTTTTTAAATAATCAATCTATTATGTACTGATCGAAAAGTCTACAAATTGTCAAAATTATATCAATTTTTATTTTTATTTTTTTTTTACCAAATAATCATCCCTTAATTAAACAATTGTTGAACATGTCATGCTATTCTATCATACAAGCCTGACAAAAGATATCAATCATTTGAGAAATCCCAACATAAAATAACATAAATTTTTTTGATTGTAAATCCCCATGCAGAAAAACATACATCAGATATTTAAATCCAACACTAAATATAACATAAACAACTGAAATTGAGTCTCGAAAAGAAAAATATTTATAAAGAAAACACCATCGTATAATGGCTTTATAAAAGACTTCTTTAAATACGAGTAATAACTACAAATGATTATGGCTTTTACAGAGAAAGAATAAAAAATAAAAAGAAAATATTGAAGATGGTAACTACACAAGAAGTGAAACCAAAGTCTTAAGTCTATAAATATTTAGATTATTTGCATATTAATACAGTTGTATGAAACAAATGTTACTTTTCTTAATATTGCATACTGGCAATAAGGATAAAAATACATGAACAATTTTAAAATACTTACACATTTTTTTCTTACATATATTTGAAAAAAATATCATTCTAGAAAAAAAAAGATGTATAATGTAAGTGTAACATTAAAATGTAGGAAAAAAAAAAGAATAAAACCAAGTGGCAGGATTTTGTTAGTAAATGACCGAATTTTATGTACCTTACTGGCACTATTCGTTTTGTTTAATGAGAGATTTTACAATATCATGAAATTCATGAGAATAGGAATTGACTAAGGGTCTTCAAATTTATTTAATTTTTTGTACATCCATAGGGAGATACCACGTGCGTGGGGCACATCGTTTGACATCCTTCGAGGTTACGAATATCCTTCGCGGACCTCCTTTTATCTTTCGATATCCTGCGAATATTCTTTGATATCCTTTGTGGGCGCTGCACAGTGCTTCGTCCCCATATAGCAAATCGGCAAAATTAGAGGAGTTATCGTAGAAGAATGAAATTCGGTGTGCTGGTTCAGAACATGTAAATTAAGAAAAATTCGAAGTTTCAGCAAAATCGGTGCAATGACATGACTACCTCCCAATTTTTAATTTTAGCTACAATTATAATCAGAATAAGGCGAAAATTGGGTACTGCCGGTCAAATTATGTCCCTTAACTCAGTGGTTAATTTTGTTTCATTCGGAGCAAGGACATGACTACCTCCCATATATCCTTTTTCTAAAAAACAATATTTTGGCTACATTTATGATCAGAATACACTAAAAGCTTAAAATAGTTTGTAAAATAATACTTTTTAGCTCTTAGGCAAATTTTGTTTCATTCGGTGCAAGGACATGACTACCTCCCATATATCCTTTTTCTCAAAAACTATATTTTGGCCAGATTTAAGATCGGAATGCACTAGAAACTTACAATAGTTTATAAAATTTTACTTTTTATCTCTGTGGCAAATTTTGTTTCATTCGGTCGCGCAATTACAGTGTTGCCGTATTTGAAGCCCTTCATCTTTCACCACCTTTCACTTCTTAACTATCCCCTTTCCAAAGAAAGCAACCATGGATGGTAACTGAAACGATGCAGTTATCGGTAAGGGTAACGCTATTTTAGATTATTTCGGGAACGGTATTTTAAGGGTAACGCTATTTCATTTATTTCGGTATCGATATTTTAAGGATAATGGTTGTTTAGTTATTTCGGTAACGGTATTTTAAGGATAACGGTATTTTGATTATTTCGGTAACGATATTTTAAGGTTAGCGATATTTCAGTTATTTCGGTAACGGTGTTTTAAGGTTAACGGAAGTCAGTTGTTTCGATGCATACTGCAATTTTTTTACAAAAAACAAGCGAGATTAAAAACAAAACCAATTTACCAACTTAAAGTACGAAAAATACTCAATACCCACGTGCAATTACCTAAAGCAGAAAATTAAAATAAACGGTAACGGTATTTTAGGGCTAACGGTATTTCATTTATTTCGGTAACGGTATTTTAAGGATATAGATATTTTATTTATTTCGGTATCGGTATTTTAAGGATAACGGTATTTCAGTTATTTCGGTAACGGTATTTTAAGGATAACGGTATTTTAGTTATTTCGGTAACGGTATTTTAGGGGTATTGGTAGTCAGGTGAAAGGGTTTTTAATCGATAACGGTATTTTAGCGGTAGTTCCTGCCAACCCTGAAAGCAACACGTTAATTAATAGGAAGAATTTCCTGAGTGTTGCTTCTCTTTAAAAATTAAAAATATTGCCCTTTGAGGGCCTGAGAAAATTTTACGAGAACTTGCGAATGCCGCCCCGCTATTACTAGGTGTTCTGCTGTATTTAAGGTAGAGATGTAAATCGGAATGGGTTTTTTAAAATCCCGAGATTCAGGATTACAAAATAAAAAAAAACGGATACCGGGAAGGATCGTGATTTTTCGGGATCCTGAAATTTTTCGTGAGTTTTTACCATTTTGAAAATTTTTTAATTTTAAAAAATGTGTAAAAATTTCTAATTTCAAATTTAGTCAAAAATATATCTGTTTTACACCTTTTGTTAAATAAATAAGGTCGAACAAATTAAAAAAATCAAGAATTAAGAATTTAACTCCATCGATATTTTGTATGCTGTTTTTCTTTATATTTAGTAATTTTTTATTCGCTACTCTTATATCCCTTTTTCTAGTCTGATTTGGAAATTAAAGTGTTTATAATTTTTAAAGAAATAGCTTTATTCTTCTTCTTAACCTCAAACCTACTAAATTAAAATTGATAAAATGCATATTAATTGCAGCTGTCTATATGACGTTTAAAACAACCCTGTACTAAAACACATTATGAAATTTGCCCTGCATGCAAGGCCTTACTTGGGTGAGATGGCTAAGCGGTCGAACCTTAGTATAGTTACGTTTGTAATGTAGGAATAGGCACAGGTTTGATTCCTGCAGCCTATCGGTTGCTAAAAAATTATCATATAGAGAAAATCCGACAAAAAATATAAACAATAATACAATTTAATGGAAAATCACTGATGAAGCCTGTCCATAGAAAAAGGCAGAAACTAGATCTAGTCTGATTTGGAAATTAATGTGTTTATAATTTTTAGAGAAAAAAGTTTATTCTTCTTCTTACCCTCAAACCAACTAAATTAAAATATATCTCTTTTACACGTTTTGTTACATATAAATAAGATCGAAAAAATTAAAAAAATAAAGAATTCAGAATTTAACTCCATCGATATTTTATAATAATTTTCTATTCACTGTTCACTATCCTTATATCATTTTAATTTATAATTGTTAATTATATTTTGGAATTTTTAATTAGTTTTAAACTTTTTTAATCGTTTTCCACATATAGTGGAGAAATTCAAGTGAAAATTTCGATTATTTCTGAAATACAATGAGAAATATTGCACAATGTATATTCATATAAAATTATATGTAACAAAACCAGTTAGAAAATATTAACAGAGTTGTAATATAGGACAAATTACCGCATATTTTTGCAATTGTAAAAATCCCGGTATATGTGCTTAAAAATCCCGGAATACGGGACTTATTTTTATTGAATAATCTTGGGATTCGGGATTTTGGGATTGGTATCCCTAATTTAGGTCAAAAATAATAAAGTTTATAAAGTGTCGATTGTTATTTATCAGTTACCTGGTTTTTTTTTTTTTTTAACAAAAATTATTCTTAAATTAATTGTTTGAAAATTCAATATTTCGACTTAATTTTATTTAATATAATTTGTATAAATGACACTGCAGTTTTGTTCTTTTTTGTATTTAGCAAAACATTTTTTCTGATTTTAGCCCGCTGTATGGGGGCCAATAGCCTGTAAAATGCTGCACTGATCTGGCAGCCTAAAGGATAGTCGATAATCATAGCGACTTACATATAAGCCACCTTCCACCCCTCATGGAGCTATCCGTATTAATCTCGAGGGCCCCATAGGCAGGTACAGCCCCTCTGACTATTCCGATCTGTCCTGTATCCGAGTCTTGAACTCAAAATCGAACGAGGGTTGTGGGGTGCGATAATCAACACTCACCGAGGCGTCCCCCTGGAGGCTTAGTATGCTGTCCATGTCCCAATAGCCGCTAGCCTTATAGCCATGTTTGCAGCCATTTATCTCTCGAGAAGGGCTATTAGTATTAATAGAGCCTTCGTCGGCAACGCCATTGTACACAAAATCTTTTCGAACTTCATCCGGTGGGTGTCCTTTTCCAGCGCACTTCACTAAATAGACACTCCACACAACAGCGAAATTTCGGGGGTTGATACTCCAGTTCACAACATTGGCCGTTTTACAGCAATAAATGGCAGCACCTGCCTTAGACACTTTAGCCTGGGTGTTCAGATTTCATAGCAAGCTTCTATCAAAAATAATTCCCAAATCTCCGGCAGTATCGGAAAGTGTAAGCTCAACCTAGTGAAGAGAACAATATCCGTTTGCTGGGATTAACCGCCAGCCCACTACTTTCACTCCACTCAGAGAGAAATTTCAGTTAGGACTCTATGAGTTCCGACAGAATATCCGGATATTTACTCGATACCGCAATTGCCACATTGTCAAGTTGAACGAGTAGACGATCCATGGGCAGATTCAAGAGTAGCGGCGACAGTATACCCCCTGTGGGGTGCCGCTCGCCGCCACTCTGGCTAACGTCGATCCGCTGAGCGTAGATACAAACACCCTATGCCCCAGCAATCCCATGATGAACTCGGTGATGGTATCATCCAACCCAAGGCCCGTATCTCACGTCCAACCGCATCGGGTCTGACGTTATTAAAGCTGGCCCACTTATACTCGAGAGATCCCTCAATACATCCCACGAGTGAGTGCAGTGCCGTCTCCACCGACCTGCCCCTATTATATGCATTTTGGGAGGCAGATAGCAGACCTGATTCAATGGACATCCTAAGGTTCACGTCGATAATTCTCTCCAGAGTATTTAATAGAAAGGAAGACTTATTAAGACTTATTGGCCTGAAACCCTTCGGCTTCGTATGGGATATCTTCCTCAAAAAATGTGCATCCATGAAAGCACCGAGTAACTCTCTGCTGTACGTGATCCAACTACCGCATTGCCTTTGGATAAAGCTCGGCGCAGTGGGGTTATAGACAGGATCACAAAGGCGACTGGTCGCAGAAGAGCTCCCGATGTCACAACTGAAATCTCTCTTTATAAGCTTCTTCAATCGGTTCACCGAGGCCCTATTGGCAGCCAGTCGCCCAATCCTTTAGCCTCATTGCACAGTTTTCAGTACTCAGCCGGTGTATTGGCAATATCAGAGTTCTACTTTGGGGCTTGCTCTTACTCCAGCGAATACTGGGCTTGCATGCTCTTGAAATCGCACACGGCGTCATCTATATCAACCGCAATCTCTTTGAGCGGTAGATCATATGGAAGGATCCTTGAGACTGTACCGCAGTGCATGTCCCAGTTTGTCCTCTTTCTACTAACGTATGGATTCCTCCCCTGATTTTTAACATAAATAGAGAAGTCGATTTACTGATGATCTGAAAAGGAACATTTCTTCGACGCATTCCAATCTCTAATCATGTGAAACCTGCTCTCACCAAGGTTATGTGCCATGTAACTGGTTAGCAGCCATAGTTTCCTACAGCCAATTTTCAGAGCTACCGCTATTTTTTACTTGTCACTGTAAGTAGGAAAAAGAAAAACATTAAGGGAGTTCTTTGCCATAATACAGCCCCTTGGCTTACCCATACTCTTCACGTATAGCAATCAAGCGTTAGTTCACAAACCTGATGCCCATGAATTCATTGACCGTAATAAGCTCCTCCCTGCTCTTGGCAACCCTGAGGAGCAATGCTGCCTTGGAATGATGAAGGTTAATCTGTGTTACCTTCATAATTGTGAATTGTCATTTATAATGGTGATAACGTCTTCCAGATGTGAATATAGAAGGACGTCTTCATCGACTGCTTCATCCATCTGTCCGTCCAAAGAACTCGCCCACCAGTCTTGTGACTGGTAGTCCGTCTTCTGAGTCAGAAGAATCAGCAGCTATATCGCATGGCATGCGGTCTGATTCTTTCCAGGTTTATTGTTAAAGGCTGCTCCATCGGACTTATCGCCACCGCGGTAGATTCTGAAGAAGATCGTACCGAAACCATAATAGACCTTTCCCCACCTCTCCTGGATTGGCGCTAAGGATTGTTCATTTAGAACAATGTTAGCCCTTCTCGAGTTTCCTATAGGCTCAGAAATCTTAACTACCTTCCATTAAAGGAATTAAATATGCTAAAATCCCAAACGTATTTAACAAATTGTGAAAAAAATCCGTTGTAGGCATGTCCCTATCCGGATTTCATTCTTGCCTAAGGAAATCGTCAGGGGACGACGTTTTTAGAATTTCTGGAAGTATTTGTTAAGTTAAATTACAAACTCAATGAGAATTTCTTGTTCTCGTCTAGGAGCGTTATTAGACATTTAAAATATCAAAGAAAAAACAAAACGACAGCAAAAAATTATCCACAATTTGCTTTGTCATCTTCCAATGTACTACTCTGTTGTTTTGACAGATCTAGCAATATAGTGACATCCATTCATGTATACACAACAACAATGTTTTCTAAAGTGTCAGTAACATTTAAATTTGCAATCCAATTATGGGTGGATAGCTGTGGATTACTGTCCTGAAGGATCCTCAGTGTCTCCGTAGGGTCAGATGGGGCAGCTGGACTTTTAGCAGTAGACCTAGGCCTCCAAGGTATCTCACTGGAATTTTTCCCCGAGGGACGCCATTGAACTCTTGTACAGCGTCGCAGATCGCTCCTCTACACAAGCAATAAGTTTGACGTGCCCGTGTAAATACACAACATCGTCGCATTGGGGAGGGTGGACCGGGATCCAATTTAATGATTTTCGTGCACCTGCTGTAATTTAAGCTGGACCGTCTCCCAATTTTTTCGAGACGTAGTCCCATTCTCCACACTCCTATCCACAAAAGCCAGTATGGGATGGTTTTTCAGCCGTGTAGGCTTATGTTTTAAATATTTCGTCCGAGTGGCCGGCTGTTCTTACTCAGATCTCTGACGTTTAGGCGCCGCTTTCTCAGCTGTCATTGTTATTTGTCATGGGAATTTAAAATTTCTTTTTCAATATACAAACCGTTAAACAAATTAAATACCGTTATATTTTACATTGTAGGGTATAAAATATAAGAACCAAATAATATGCACAATATAAATGTTTGTACACAACATATATTTCTTCTTTTTTTCCATAATATGAACAAAATTCCAAATGCAACAATAGAGGGTGTTGGTAGAGGAGCAAGTGGGAGTATAAGTAAATCGGTAAAAACGGCTTTTCGTTTTAAAAAATATAAAAATTATTATTATTTCAGGCTACAACAGCTGAGAACCCATTTAAGATTGGCTTTATTTATACAACAACATAACACAGTACAATGCCAAACGATAACATGCCTAAAAAGGATATTAAGGATTTTAGTTTGTGCTGGTTGTTTGGTTGGCTGTTCCTTATAGCTGCTTACCAACTTAAGCAGCTTTATTTATATGATACATAGTGTCTTTGGCATGTAAATGAACTATAACAGAAAGAGGAAAAAAAAAACGCATTTCTTTCTGTACAATAAATAATAATAGTTGTTTTCTTTTCACTTCTGAACATCTTGAAACATAAATTTTTATTGTATAATTTTTTCTTAAGTTATAAAATATAAAAAGAAGTAGAAATAATTAACATGTTTATTTGTTTTGTTGCAACAACTCAAATATAATCATAAACATTTATATAAAAACATGTTACAACCAACAGTAAACATTTAACAGTTTACAGCAATAAAAACTTATTTACAATGCAACATGAGGTTTAAAAATAAAGATGTTAAAAAAAATGGCATTTATGCTTAAGAAGACTTTAAACCTTTAGAAGGCCCAAAAGTTTTACGCTGCTTTAATAACCAGACCATAGATCGGTCGTTCACATCATACATTAAATGTTACATTCCATTTTCAAATTTGTTTCTTGTTACAGCATTACAAACTTTTCCATTTTTCATAGTTACAAAAAAAAAAAAAAAAAAATTATGAAACTTCATGTCATGTTTAACATGTCATTTCATGTTTAGCAAGTCGAATCAGTTTTCGGTGAAGCTATTTAAAATTTTATCGGTAGCAGTAATTTAGCATGTTTAAGGGGAGTGTTTTTGAATCCCTTATGTTTTTTAGAGTTTTTCTCTCTTACCCTGAATTTTTATAACTATAATTCTGGAGTTTCATGCATTAAAAGTTTTTTTTTTATATAATTTTAAAGGTTTAACCAAGTGATTTTATAAATACTACTTTTTTCTCTGCACCAAAAATGTTGTAGGAAAAAAAAAACTATTTCAATATGCAAGCTTTCCTTATTTTTAAATGCCAAGTGTGTGTTGTGTGGAAGTGCAGCATGTGAAGCCAACTTGGCAATAAAACATTTTGTTAAGTGCTAAATAAATTCACGTAATGAGCTCATCGTACTTTTATATTTCTTACCACAGAGTTTTTGTGCATGGAAACTATTTTAAGGCAACTTTTAATGAAAAACAATATGTAAAATTTATGTAAACATTTAAAATTTGATATAGAGAATTAAAAACAGGTACCGCGTTACCTTATATTTATGGTCATGAAGTGTATAGACATGTAGAGAAAAGGTCACAATGTTATGATATTTTAAGAGCATCATTAATGGTGATAATAATATCGTCATCAGAATCATACTATGATAATTTCGTTTCGTCAATCGTGTTCAACTATATTTTTTCTCTGTGTGTATTTTTTTGCAACAAAAATACTATCTAATTAAGTAGGTTTGAGGTTAAGAAGAAGAATAAACATTTTTTCAAATTTATAGACACATTATTAATCTGCAAATCAGACTAGACCTAGTTTTTGCCTTTTTTTATGGACAGGCTTCATCAGTGATTTTCTATTAAATTGTATTATTGTTTATATTTTATTGTCAGATTGTCTCTATATAATAATTTACTCTCAGAAGTGATCAAACAGACATACAAACATTCTACTTTAGATTTTTTTGTTTATCTTCTTATCTCCTCTTTGTCACCTTTTTCACAAATGTTGCACTTCTTTTTTGTTGGAGGCTCATAGTTCCCGATTTATGGAGCTGAAGATGATCCACAACAATATTCAATGGCTTATTTCTCCACTCAAAACTTATCGGACCAAAACAAAATATATATATCGTTGGGGAGGTACTTGAAATACCTTTCCAATGATATGCAACATGCCTAGACTTATTAACCCATTTCGAGCCCGGCCATGATTTTAAATGTTAATTTTTTTAAATTGGATTTTTTAAATTGAAAAAAAACTTTTAGAAGTAAAAAAGCTCAGAAAATATTAATTTAATGAAAAAATTGAGTAAAGCATATAAAAAATTGTTTTTGATCAAATAATACATTAATCTCAAATATATTAGTTTATCTCGAACTTGGGTCTGATATTAACTAATATATCGTCGGCTTGCCTGCAAGAAGTGCTATGTTTTTGGTTTTTACAGGTTTTCAGGAGAGCGAAAAAACTGATTTATATTATCATTTTAAGATATTTTATTGACATATATGCCCTAATGAGTCACGAACTTATTTATTACAATCATTATTAAGGCATATGATGTCAATGAAATATATTAAAAGGATAATATAAACCAGTTTTTTCGCCCTCCAGAAAACCTGTTAAAGAACACATAACACTACTTGCAGGAAAGCCGACGATATGGTTATATAAAAAATAAAATTAAAAATATTTTTCGTATCTATTTATATATAAAATTTTGAACGATTTTATCAATAATATATTCCTATATATACAATTTGCAATAAAGCAAATACTGATATATGATTTAATATGATTACATATGAGAAAATTTCTAAAAAAAATTATAATATATCATCATATAAAAACATATAAGGTCGCGCACAATATTTTATATTATCATATATTTTAATATTAAAAAATATATGTTATATATACTCTTTTTTACTCGGGTTCTTTTTTTTTCGCTTCACCTTAATTAATTTAAATTTTAAAGTAACTTCATTTTTAGTAAATTTTAAAATATGTTCAGTTACTTTTTCTTATTTGAACCCCGTTGGGTTCCCTCTGATCTAAATGAAATTAGGATATATGGCAGATACACATATTTTCTTAACGGCTCAATTTAAGTTTCGTCAAGGCCTAACGATCACAAATAGCTGGAAAAATCTGAGATCTCAACCCAAACAACAACAATTAAGCAAATGTGGGCGCTGTGGTGTAATGGTTAGCGCGTTGGACTGTTATACGTGAGGTTGCGGGTTCGATCCCCAACCAAGGCAACATCAATTTATGAAAAATAATATGTATAAGTTTTTTCTATCCCTCATACATATCGCAACGTTCTCCTTCGGTGTTCCCATAGCACTTAACCCCACTGAAGTAAAATAATATAACAGGGCTATGAATTTCACTCCTATGGGACTATCTGCTCTCTTCTTTTGACATGAAAATATTCTTTTTCAGTTAATGGAAATTGGCTATTATAACATAAATTTATTAAATAAGACAAATTACGTATTGTCTATTTTTGACAAGTGTAATGGTTCGGTAAATTTTTTCGTTTTAATACACTCATAGAAAAAATTTTGTAGAAAAGTTAGTAAAACTGTTAGTACTTCAACTTAACAAATTTTTAACTAATTTTTAGTTAAAATTTAATTTTTAGTTAATTTTTTTGCTACTTCCACATTACTAACTTACAAATTTTTTTGCTACTTTTTTTTTGCTGAATTTAGTTACTAATTTTTAACAGAACATTTGCTAATTTTACAAATTTTTTGTAAAGAAAACCACCAATTTTGGAGCGCTTATAAACAGAATGTTAAATGACTTATAAAAATTACTGCATATTTTTAAGTCGCCAAAAATAATGCAACAAGTTTTTAAATAAATTATTAAAATTTATGAGAAAATTTTTTATTTATCGTAATACAATAATTTTCAAAGATCAAGGTTTATTTTGGACGAACCATTTTAATATGAAAATTGTGCTTAAAAGTATCTCTGTAGAGCAAGTGGAGTTTACGGGGATGACCCTAATTCCCCCCCCCCCCCAATATTGTACTTTTTAAGCTTATTTAAAGAATACGATATTTTTAATCGGCCACATTTTCTTTCCTGTGGGTGGAGCTTTAGAGGTGAAAATGGAAACTCAAATAAATTCGGAGGTACATATCCGATCAGCAAACAATGAAAATCAAAAGAAGGGTCTCTGATATACATATTCCCAATCAGAAAAACACAAATGGGAAAGCGGTGGTAAAGCACTTTAACAGGTGGTATAAGTACTGGCAAAAAGTGCTTTTCCATTCCCAAAATGATAACATCATTAGACAAAAGGACCGGCTGTTCAAAAAGCGCCAGAAAAGCACTGGAGGAACAAAGTTTTTGAACGTTGGCAAAACACTGGCAAAACTAATAAGTAGGTGGTCTGGAAATATATTTTCCAAAATAAAATTTAAAAAAAGTTCATATGTATTTTTTTGGTCCTGCCGTGATTTGAACCCAGGACGTCAGATTGGCAGACAATTGCTCTACCCACTGAGCTAACGAGACATATAATATTTGATGGCTAAACACATAAATGAGTGCTAATAGCTGGACAACTATTGGCTGTGCCAAAAGGCTAGTATTGGCAAACAATTTTTTGTAACTACCCTACGGGAAATTTTAACAAACTGTCACCGAACTGGCCCCTTTATATGAAATAGACTGGTCACTTTTACATGGCGTTGTCATAGGAGGGGGAAATTGACCCCTTGTGACATGTCATAAGACAAATCCTAGGACAGGTTACTGAACTCTCATAAAAAACAAAGTTCAGGGACCTGTCCTGTGACTTTTAATAAATATATCGGTGGTTCCAACCAAACCATTCGGTTGGCAAAAAATTCAGTTGTCACAATGAATCTGTTTTCTCTGTGTACACTTTAAGCCTAAACCTTTTCCATGCAAGCAACGATAGAACATTCTATCGAAGAATATAAATGAAAGCTATAAAATTAGCTGAATGGAATGACTAAAATATAAATGAACATATTTATAATTTAATGCAATCCTTTGAATTAAAACAAAAAATGCTACAAAATAATTTAATAGATTCTTTTCCACCCATAACATTGTCATTCATAACTTATTCATGTTTTGAGAGTATAAAAATATCAAAAATCATCAATTTCATGACAAAGTCGTTTTAGTGTAAATATTTGCTACCAAAAAATGCACATCTTCCTTCTCGATTGTTTGTATTTTTTTTTTTTTTTGTTTAGCTTTGAATGTTCTAGATAAATGTTTTAAACCAGCCAGACCGATCATCCAACCCTCTTTTTCCTTATTTGTTTTTTTTTTTTTTTTTTTTTGTTTTAACAACTAATGCAGTTATAACATTTACATCTCTTTTGCAGCTCCCCTTTTTTGTGATTTTTTTCTTTCATTTTTTTTGCATGGTGCTGTGATGTGCTGGAAATTTATGTGGCTTTTAAAATATGTGCAATTTCAATATCAATAACAGTTTAAAGTAAAAAAATATTATTATGCATTCTTCAGCTGCAGCCTTTTTTTGTTCTTCTCATTCTTCTTCTTGCTAGCAACCAGTATGTCACCATTAAGTAAGGAAATGCATTTTCAAGTGGAATTGTTTTTTTTATTTTGGATTTTAATAAAAAAAAATCTTTGAAAGTGTAAGGAGGAGATTTTTAATGAGGAGTGAGACACAAATTTTTAACAAATAACTGTAAGTATGAGTATGTCTCTGCTTATGTTTAAACAAACAAATGAAGTGTCCTTGCTTATGTCGCTTTAGTTCCTTTCTAAATTTTTTTTGTACCACATATATTTGTTTTTATATGTGTTGGGCGATGTTGGGCTATATGCTTTAAGTGTTTTAATGGATTTCTTGGTTAATGTTTTCATACTGGCTGGCATATTCAAAAGATTTCCTTTAGGCATAGCGTCGTCGAAGAAGAAGAAGCTGTAGAAGTAGTAGGTTTGTTTAAAGGGGGTGTGAAACTAACAATGAACTTTGATAGAGTTCAAGATTAAAACAGAATAAAATCAAAGGCTTAAATCAATATTTCTGTAGTAAAAAATTTAGATATTGAAATTAAAAAAATTTATGATACCTCTGTAAGCAAAGATTAAGCTTTATTCTTTTCACTAGCTTTGAATACCACAATATACACTAGTACCCGTATTCAAAATGAAAAAGTTTAGGCTAACTAACTTGGTGCTAACTTTTTTACACACAAATTCCCATAAGGGAAAGCTAGGGCGGTTAGAGAATAACCGCTACTCGTCCCTATGACCAAAATATGGTTGTATTGACTATGGAAACAGTTTATTTGTATAATTTTGAAACATAAACCTTTCCCAGGGAAGCCAATTTTTAAACACACAATTTTTTACACCTTCTCACAATATCTTAAAAAGATTCTTGAATAGTTTCAGTTATGATTATACTTAACCCTCCATCGTACTCATGTTTCGGTAGTCACATTTGTAACACATGATATTATATCAGACCCTCCATGTATTTCAATGTATTTATTACACAGTACCACAAAATAAAAAATACTTGATGCATTGGGATTGCGACACATCACTTTTAATAGGCTTTGGGACGCAGATCACGAATATGAATTTTAAAGTTAGCTATTATTTAAGAAATATTTGCAAAAACGTTTTTGTAGGAAAATAAATTTTTTTTAAAAACTTTTTGCAAATAAAAACAAAATTGAAAGTAATAACTCTCTTTTTTGCAATATTTTAAAACTATGAAATATGCCCTTTAATGTGGTATATCGCACGTTTTGACAGTTGCGATAATATTCCCTGTATATGCATTTAAAGTTGAAATTTCCCTTTTTTCACGATTTCGTTAATAACACTGCATGACAAAATCTTGACTTTTAAAAATTAATAGAGCTCTGACCAACAATTCTATATATTTCGGACATGCTGATTACAATGGCGTACTTTAGAGTTTGCTATTCGGTTTTAATCGAAACCGAAACCGCGGTTTTTCAGGCCTCAAAACCGAAACCGAAAACCGACAAAAATAAGTCGGTTTTTAATAAATACTTTAACCGATTAAAATAATTATTTAAATTGCATCCCAGTGTACAATTAGTATCCGAAAAGACTCATAAAGGAGACCTAAGGCCTTCTGAAATCATAGCCATATGAGGGTGTATTTCTTTTTTTATGACTCGTCAAAGACTCTGAATTATGAGCGTTATTGGAAAATTTAGAATTTTTTGAGCCAATATGAGTTATTTACGATTAATTTTTGAGTCATTTATAAGTATTTAAAATATTAAAAAAACTCATAAATATGTTTCATTTATGACTCCAAATTTCAGCACTCTGAAATTAATCATATTTTAGAGTCTTTTACGAGTAATAATTTCTGGGTGCTCAGAAAAATGTATTTAATTGTGATGAACATTTTCTCCATTAAATGTTACTTTCAAGAATTTTTTGTTTTTTCGTAGTCCACGAAATTTATAAAATCTTAACCTCACAAATTGATAAATTAAATTCGTGAAAATACAGCTTTAGTTGCCGACAAAAGAATAAAAAATATTTTATTTATAACGGTTTTCCGCGTATTTTTCTTCTCCCGCAAAGGTACGAAACGGCGTTATTGCCTTTATTTGAATGAGATATTCAATTTAATTTTAATGAATATCTATGCCTATACTGAGGATGGGTCTGTAGCGGGACCCGAAAATACGTATTCTATACTGCTGGCCTTATCGAATTTTTACAATTTTTATTCTTAAGCTTAAACCAGATAAACGCAGTGTCGTCAGTATTTTACCGCAGTGCGACGTTTTGTCGATAAAGCTGGTTTTTTTATTTTCTTTATTTCTCACTGTCGAGAAATTAGAAAAGTTTTTAAATAAACAACAGCTGCCTTCAAACAAAATTCAATAACAAATTTGTAAAAATATTGAATAGTTTTCGCGAAATGCAAGACAAATTTTTATAATAATTTAATTGTCTTAAAATAATTATATTAGTACAACAAGAAAACCGAAAAATAACCGAAACCGCGGTTTTTAAAATTTTGAAAAACCGAATCCGAGGTTTTCAAATTTTTCGGTTTTTAGCAAACTCTAGCGTACTTTATTTTTCGATCAATGGTACAGATTTTTCGCTAAATGTCTTTAAAGTTTGGCGGTTTTCCATTTAGTTTTTTATATACAAAAATTTTGAAATGCAATCAAAATAAATTTTTTGTGGTGAAATGTAGGCACATGACCTGTATTATGTATTAGGCTCAAAATTTGATGCATATAACTTGATATTAAAAACACTGTTCGCGTTTTAGATGAATTTTGACGGTTTTTTAAGGTTTTAGCCAATTGAATCGCTGAAAGCAAAATCGGTCTTAATAAATGATATGGCTTAGTAAAGAAGCAATTAAAAGAAAAATTTAGTAGGTTTGGGGTTAAGAAGTAGAATAAACATTTTCTTCAAAACTCATGTGAAAATCGAAATATATATGAACATACATGATCATACATTGACTTGTATATGATCATGCATGTACATACGTGATCATATATGACATTGTATAGTTCAATGTATGACCATACATGATCTCATATATTTCCATATATCTTTGGATCCAAAATTTGAGGGTATATGGATGTATATGGCCATATATGATCATATATGAGTATATATGACACATATGCGATCATATATGAACAGATATGAGATCATGTATGGTCATACATTTAACTATGCATAGTCATATATGATCACGTATGTCCATGCATGATCTTATACAAGTCAATGTATGATCATGTATGTTCATATATATTTCAATTTTCACATGGGAAGTTATAAACACATTAAATTTGCAAATCAGACTAGATCCAGTTTCTGCCTTTTTTATGGACAGGCTTCATCAGTGATTTTCCATTAAATTGTATTATTGTTTATATTTTTATTGTCAGATTGTCTGAATACTTTCAGAAGTGATCGAACAGACATATACAAATATTCTACTTTAGATTTCCTGTTTATCTTCTTATTTCCTCCGTGTCACCTTTTCGCAAATGTTGCCACACGTATGATTTTTACGTACAAGTGCAGGCAATTTGTGTATATTGGAGACGGACTGCCAACAGGGTATGTTTTATTTTTTATAGTAAAGTGTTGTTTTTTCAAACTCGTCGTATAGACAAATATTTTGTTGAACAATATTTCAACAAATAAATTTATTCATCTATACCACTTTAGTATCTTCAAATGTCTTTAGTACCTAACCTAACCTTAGTAAGAAATGTATTTATTGCCATAACTTTTGCAAATGGAAACTTTTTTGCTTGACATTTTGCAACAACAGTTATTGGAGGTGACCCCATGTTATACTAAAAGTTGCACATTGGGGACATCTTGGAAAGCTATGCTGTAATATAAAATTTTTGAAAAGTCGCGCTTTTAACGTATAGGCCGCTATAGATGAATACATTTTTTTATTGAAATATTTTCCTTTTAATTGCTTCCTTACTAAGGCATTGCATTTATTGAGGTCGATTGTAAATTCGGCAACCAAAGTCGCTGAAATAGCAAAAAAACCATAAAAACCTATATAAAACGCTAAGTAGTGGTTTAAATATCAAGATTAGCACATCGCATTTATATCATAAATATGGCCACAGATCCTGTGCTTACATTTTAACACAAAAAAATTCATATTAATTGAATTTGAAAAATTAAAATTGACTAAAACTGGCAAAGATTGATTTTTTTTAATACCTAAAAATTTGTTTAGTTTATTCTTTATTAGTCAATGGAACATTATTTCCTTACAGACTAAGAATAATATACATATCAAATTAATACAATTAAAATAAAAGTATTATGCATATAGTATTTAATAGCTTAATTTTTCATACACTCATAAAAGTTTGTCGGTAGAATCTACAGAAAATGACAGTTAAAACAAAGGTATATAGTTACATATTATAATAAACTCTGTCTCCTCCTAATTTATTTTAGATAACAACCTTAATCGCTTCCAGACTTTGTCTTAAACGATAACACTTCTTTGTTCTGTTTCTTATCTCTGCATGTGTATGCCTAAAACTAGTTTGACCATGATAACAGATGTGGTGTTTTCAAACATTGATTACTAATGAGGGAATTTTCCCATACTGATAAATAAGGGATAAACCTAAATGTGCACTGGTTATAACAGATAAGAAACGGACAAAGAACTATCAATTTGTTATAGATTAGTTGTAAGAAATTCATATTTAGTATTTAAGCATACGAATTTAAAAAGATGAAGTTAATAAAACAATAAACATGCAGAATATTAAACACGGAGTTTTTTATTCATTTAACTATATGTAGGGAATGCAAAATCCAGCACTTTTTGATTTCCCGGGAAAGCAGGAAATTTATCTTGAATTCCCGGGATCTCGGAATCTCGCAAGGGAAATAAATTAGAAAATATATTAGCACATTTAATTCCTTTAATAAATTAGAAAATATTTTATAATTTAAAAATTTTTATAAATAAAATGTCTTGAAGACCTCAAATTTTCATGATCGTGAAAAAGCTCAGGTGGTTTTTCTTGGAATTTTCGTAGTGGGAATTAATTTTATATTAGAAATTATGTAAGTTTAATTATATAGTTTTAAAAATTTAATAAACTAAAACTAATTTATAAACCAAAAAAATTGTCCGTCAAAAAAAAAAAATAATAAAAATAAATAAATAAAAAAATTAACATAAAAAATAATTTAAGAAATTTTTAAAAATTAATGGAACAAATTTTAACTTGAAAATTTTTAAAAATCAATGAACAAATTTGCCTTTATTTCTGTACAGAATAAGTGCGGTTCAAAATTTTGTATCCAAACATTATTTAAATGATTCTAAGAGGCACTAAAAGGAACTTAGAAAGTTCGATCAAGTACACAAATTAATCAGTGCGTTCGTTTACTTGAAAATCTTACTACTTTTACACAATCGTTGTATTGGTTACTTTTTGAATTTTTTCAGTTATAGTAAAAGTAGCAACTTGTAGTAAGTAAACGAACAGGCCTAATGTAAAATTTTTACTATTTTCAAAAGGCTGGAAAATTTTGCATAACAAATTTTTAAATAATTAACTTAATTATTTTAAATTACATTTTTTGAAATCCCGGAATTCCCGGTCCAAATTCCCGGGAACGCGGGAACTGATAAATGCTTAATTTCCCGGGACGGCATATCCCGGGATGCATTCCCTAACTATATGCAATGTATATTTTATTTAATATATATTTTAGATTTTAGTTAAAGTCGACTTTAGTTAAAATATTGGGTGGCAGTATACCTTGACTTGGTTTATTTTTGGAGCATTCCGATTGGTTAATTTATTTTCAACCAATAAAAATTTTTGAAAATACAAATATTTTTGTAGGGTTTTCATACACAAAATGAACATAATCGTATGATTAAAAATAAAGTCGACTTTAAATTTAAAATACTCTTTCATAGTAACGGCCTATACTTTTAAACCATATTGAAAATTATCCGAGCTTTGGTCAGGCATATGAATAAATAAGAAATTTTAACGAAAAAACTGACTTTTTGCTAAAAATTAAATTTGCGAATATTTCAAAAACTAAAGCTAATTTTAAAATTTGGTGTTTACATTCGTGATATTCATCCTAAAATCTACCAGAATTGATATGTCGCATGCCCGATGCATTTTTAGTGTTGTACTGTGTTATTTACAATAAATCAAAACTTGATAAAACCATATAATATATAATAGTGTAAAATAATAGTGTAAAATAATATTTTAAAAGCAGTTTAAAACAACGAATACTGAAAGTATTCGAATGACGAATATGTTTTGATTACATCAACATCCCTATTTTGATTAATTTATTTTTTTTATATTATTTGTACACCAATTTGAGAAAATTTATTGAAAAAAGGTTTAAATGGTGCAATTGTTTTTTTAATTTGTTGACTACAAAATGTGAGATTCTACATATTCTTGGGTGGATGACCCTTGAAAAAGCCTTTAAATAAATGAAAACTGAATATTTTTGGTTTCAACAGAGATTTTTATTTTCCAAAACTTATGAAATTGTTCAATTGTTCGTTATTAAATATATTATGCATACTGTTTTTGTCAAATTGGCTTAAAAACGTTTAATTAAACTTTTTAGGAACTTTATGCATTCGGCTGTTAATATATAATTTTTTTAAGCCAAGAAAACACGTTCAATATTTTCGTTTAATTGAAATGTCGTTTATAAAGGCTGAAATTTGTATAAACCAAGTCGTTGTTTTATATAAAAGGTCTATGTTTGAATTATGACATAGTTTAAATGGCCGCCGCTCAGTGGTACATTTTCAGAGAAGGCGGTAAAAAATCTAAAACTTTTGAAGTAGTAGTAGTAGTATTTCAATTCGGTTTATTTTTTTGGTGGAAAGCCTTAACCTTTAGCTTTATAAAGGCAAATATACATGTTCAATATTATTGATCAAAATTTTTAAAATCAACCAATCGGAACAAAGTATTTAAAAATAAAATGTTCTGATTGATTGATTTTTGAAAAATTTATCAATAATATTGAAAGTGTAAAAAAAAGGTTTATTCTTCTTCTTAACCTCAAACTTATTAAAAGAAAAATATTTGTTTTTGATAATATAAAAAGTGCTGAAAATGTTGACACCAAAACTAAATGTTAAAATTATTAGTGTTGCTGTTTAAAAAGAAGTACAGCTACACTCATAGATATAAATTTGTAAAAATAGAAGAAACAGTTACTAAAAATTAGTTAAAAATGATGCTGCAGAAAAAACTGCTAAAATTAGCAGATTTTTTTTTTTTACTAAATACTAGTAAAATGAGAACAGCAAAATTAAAACTGTTAAATTTAGAGAATTTTGGTTATATTTAGGCTAACTTTTAGTTAATTGAAAATAGTGTACTGTAAAATCTGCAGAAAATTTTGCTAAATATTTGTAGACTAAAAATAGCAAAAATAAACTGTTAAATCTACAAAATTTTTGCTATTTTTAAGCTAAATATAGTTGTATGCAAATAACAATGTATTCTGCTATAATCAGCAGCAATATTATCTAAAAAATTGTAAACTGCTGTTTTCAAAAGGATCGATTTTTATTAGCATTTAAAAAAAATCGAAGAAAGAAACTTCGAAAATTTAAAATTTTTTGGTGATTTTTTGGGCTACTAATTATTTAGTAAAGTTTTTTTGCTGATTTTAGCAGGTTAATTTGCTATTATTCATTTACAAAAATTTAGCTCAAATATAACTAAAATTTTGTATATTTAACAGTTTTATTTTTGCTGTTCCTATATTACTAATTAATAACAAAAATAATCTGCTAATTTAGCAATTTTTTTCTGCAGCATCAATTTTAACTAATTTTTAGTAGTTTTAACTCAATTTTTTACGGAATTTTTTCTATTAGTGTAGATCATCTTTATAATATTACAAAGATACCTAGAGAATCTTTTATGAAGATGATACCAATGCAAACTGGAGTTCCCCAGGGAAGTGTCCTCGGTCAAGTACTTTATCTTTTGTTCACAGTCGATATGCCGAACAGATTGAAATGTTAATGGTGCATATACAGTGAGAGAGCACTCCAATCTCTAGCAAATTTAGTTTTTGTACCCTACACCACTACGTGGAGAGGGTATTATAAGTTTGTGCTGATGTTTGTAACACCAAAAAATATTGGTCCTGGACCCACCTTATAGTATACCGATCGGCTCAGAATTTTTTTTTATTTCGATTTAACGATGTCCGTCTGTCTGTCCGTCCGTCTGTCTGTCCATGCATTCTTGTGAACACTCTACAGGTCGCAAATATTAAGATATTTTGATGAAATTTGTCGGCCCAAGGACGACGCCTATTGATTTTGGTCGAAATCGGTCCATGTTTAGACCTAGTGCTCATATAAGGGTACCCCCCAAAATTGTCCTTTTTACACGCTGCATGTCGCAAATACGAAGATATTTCAATGAAATTTGGAACACAGACCTATGTCGGGCCAAGAACGGAGCCTATTGATTTTGGTTGAAATCGGTCTATGTTTAGGCCTAGTGCCCATATAAGGGTCCCCCCAAAATTGGTTTGTTAACACGCTGCATGTCGCAAATACGAAGATATTTCAATGAAATTTGGGTCTTTAACTCACATGGTCCCAAGGAAAAATCCTATTGATTCTAGATAGGATCGGTCCATATTTGGACCTATCGCCCATATGGGCTATATTTTAGATTTTCTCTTCTTTTATGATTTTATAGAAAATTTTGACACAAGTCTGTTTTAACTCATTCAAATTGCGGATCCAAACATTAGTTGGCTTTAAATCAGACTAGCGTATGGTATTATATAGTCGGCAAGCCCGACTTTAACTTTTTTACTCGTATACTAACACATTTTTGTATTTAGCTCCCTTTGGGTCAAATATGAGCCCAGAATGGTATAAAGACTAAATTAATTTATTTTTAATATTTAAATAAAAAACTTATTGAACCAGTACTTTAAAAAAAAAGTACCTTTTATAAAAAAGTACCTTCTGTGAAAATGTACTTTTTATAAAAGTACCTTTTTTGAAATAGTACATTTTATAAAAAAGTCCCTTTTATACAATAAAAAAGTGCCTTTTATAAAAAAGTCCCTTTTATAAAAAATTGCCTTTTATAAAAAAGTCCCTATTATAAAAAGGTACCTTTTATAAAAAAGTATAAAAAAGTACCTTTTGTAAAAAAGTATAGGGAAGTAATTTTTTTAAGAAAGTAACTTTTATAATAAAGTACCAAAGTTGCTCTTTTAAATGTGAAACTTTACACAATGGCCCTTACTGTAAAAGAGGATTTTAAATTTAAAGTCGACTTTATTTTTAATCATACGGTTTTGTTTATTTTGTGTATGAAAACCCTACAAAAATGTTTGTATTTTCAAACATTTTGATTGGTTGAAAATAAATTAACCAATCGGAATGCTCCAAAAATAAACCAAGTCAAGGTATACTGCCACCCAATATTTTAACTAAAGTCGACTTTAACTAAAATATAAATTTAAAAAATTTAGATAGTAAGGGCGAATGTTTTTAATTTCACAAATTTAAAGGCAATTGAATAGCGAAATTTTAAATTTGGCATTTTTTATAAATTACTTCAAATATCCTTTTGTCTGCCTCAATTATAGACACTGGTATAAAAATTAATAACCACACACCAGTTTGTAATTAAGTCTTAACTATAACATGACTTTTGTGTTGTTGCTTTTGTTGTGCTTTTCAGTTTTTTTATTTTTTGTTTTCCCCTGTTTTTTTTTCCTGTTTTAACTTTAAAACTTCAAATGTCAGAAAATTGTTATGCCATCATAAACGTAGACATTAGACATGCTTTGTTAAGTATAAGTATGTATTTTGTATATAAAATATATATAAGTGTGAGTGAGGTTATGTGTGTATGAGTATGGGTATATTTGTTGAAACACCATGTTAGTTTAAAGACACATTGTTTCTTGTATTTATTGTTGTTGTTGTTGTTATTTCTAGTTGTCACATGTGACATGTGTGACACTTCTTTTTAAACTATTTTATACAAAATCCTCTTAGAAGTGCATTAACATGTTGCATTGTATATTTTTTTTTGTTAGTTTGTTACACGTTTAGTTAGATGATGTTTGTATGTAGTTGTAATATTACTACAAGTTGTTTTACCTCATAATGTTCTTAGTTTTATTGTCTTTATTTTTTTACTCTCTATCTTCATCTATGGCTTTTAATTTTTCTATTACTACTATATGGTTAGTTGTGTTGGTACGATTGAGTTTCCTGTTTGTGTAGATGTGATAATGATGTTTGGAGCCAAAATGATTGTAGGCATAATTTGAAGTGACACTAAATTTTAAATAGTTTTAAATTGTCGTTGGTTTCAGTACAAATTTGTACACAATAATGCCTATTTAATTTAATTAAGGGTATGTCTGAGTTTTCTATTCCGAAATTTGTTTTTTTTTTACTTCAAGAAGACTTTTCCCATAGCGCCTTTTTCAACAATATTTAAAATATTTCAATTAAGTGGCAACCCTGGCTCCATAACCTGAACAATATGGCTATAAAATTTTTTATTTTATCAAGTACTTTAAAGCTGTGTACAAATAAATATAAATTTCAGACATATTTTTCTACAAAAATTAGTTAGTTTTTAATCCCGATTTTTAACCCTTAAACGTTAGATTGGGCAGCAAAGAAAAATACGCGTCTCTTATTTTTTTTTCTCTATCACATATCCGAATTTCATTAAAGTCGGCAGAGCTCACTGAGGTCTGTTTGTTAATGTTCCCTGCTTTTTTCTAAGTGCAACGGTGCGTATGATTGATATTAATATCATGAGTGATATTAATATCACTCATACGCCATACATATTGATAATTTGTTTCTTACATTAAAAAAATGAATAGTTTATCCCAATTTTTTTTACATAAAAGTTAAACAAATAATGCCCATTCAATAATATAAAAAATATCTAAAGAAATTAAAATATATCCAATTAAAAATGTTGTTTAACTAAAAAAAAAATAATTTGTATTAAAGATACATTGTTATTATAAAAGAAAAAACAAATATGATAAAAGAAAAAATCTTTTCTAAATCAAAACACCTTTTAAGCCTTAAGTCGTTTACAGTTTTCATTGCACAGTAATAAATTGTAACACCGATAATTGTCAGCATAAAAGAAAAACTACAAAACACAAACGAAACGAAAAAAAAACTTGAAATGTTTTGCTCTAAAGTTCTAATGATGACGCTGATGATGGCGGCAATGATTATATAAAGATGACAGTGGAAAAATACTGGAACGTAACAATAATAAAAAAAAAAAATGTTGATTATTTGTAAGAGAAATTAAAATCTTTTTTTTTTTTTTTATTATAATTCACCCTGAAAAAAAGAAGAAATAATGTGAATTACATACAGTATAAAAATAACAACGACATAAAAAATAAATAAAAGTAAAGCTTTGTGAAAAGTTTTCATCAAAAAATCACCAACGGCTAAATAAACCAACGGACAGATAGATTATTCTCTAAAAAAAATGTACAAAAAAGCAAATTCAAGCAAGAACAGGCAAGCAAATACATGAAGTGACAAATCAAAGGCCGGATTTTTTTCTTACCAGTTTATAATAAATATTGTAAGAAAGCAAAGTATTTTAAATACCCCTACAATCTAACAAAACAGGAATTTTCACGTATTTATACTAATTATAGTTCCCAAATTTTTATGAAAAAATTGGTGATCCAAAATTTTGCACATTTTTTCATAATATTACTATTTATGCTTAACATTGGCAATTTAAAAGGTTGTGTTTTTTTTTTTATCAAAGTTCTGTTGTAATAATCGATTTTTACGTAGAATTTAGATGATTAAAGAAAGAAAAGATTTTGAAATACCTGATCTCGTGTTTTTTTCTGGGGGAATCGAAAAAACCAGTGTGATCGAATTTGTGCAAATATTGTAAATGCAGACCATAGTTTCCATTTTAAAGCAACTTTTTTCTATGAATGAAATATTTTTCTTTCTGGTTTGTGGTTACAAACATGAAAAACACATTTGTAATATTATGACAGCTTATGTTTGTTTGTTGCTGCTACTGCTGTTGTAATAATATACCGTATTTAGAACGTAGTAGTATTACAACTGTCACTACTTTCCATAGGAAAAATAAAAAAAAAATTAAACTCAGATTTTTTTTTATACCGGGTCCAGATGCAATAAAGTGCAAATTACTCTGAGGCGTATGCAGCCCAACAATAGCAGCAACAACAACAACATTTACTTATATCTGTTTATAAACCTGTATCATACCAATGGCTACACACACACATATTTACATTCACACAAATACCCAGCAACATTTTTTTTAATTGGTTACCTCTGAATCTGTTCTAGAATTGGTTCTTTTTACCACCGGTTCCATAGAACAGGTTCTTGAACTGATTCCTGGGAGTCAAAATGTAATGTTTCACTATCGTAGAACCAGTTCTTTAACTGGTTCTAGAACCAGTTCCAAAGCAACCTGTTCTAGTTAGGAGGAAAAGAACCACTTGCTTTTGGGACAAACTCAAACGAAAATCACCGATGATAGAACATAAAGTATAACAGGTTGCATGAAAGTACAATTTGTTCTACAACCGGTTCTTTGCATCCGACAATTTCGCTGGGTATTTTGTTGCTTGCATGAAATAATACGCTACAATGACTATATTTTTTTTTGTGTGGGTGTAAAAATTGTAAAATGTAAAAAATATATTTTTTACCACCATTTCAATATGATGAAAACTTGGCCGTTAGCTTGGTTAGGCCTTAGCGCCACAATTTGTTGGAGTAGGAGTGGTTTTGTACTTTTTTTTATAATTTTTTTTTGGTATTATTTGTAATATTTATTTCAATGTATTTTTTTTTTAATTCTTTTGTTTTGGTTCAATTTTTTTTAACATGTAAACAATGGACCAGGATTTTTATGAATGCACTGAAAATAATGGCAAAAATTAAATATCATCCAAACGATGTGGGCGTTGCGACGTTGGACTGTTATCATTTGGTGTTCTCACAGCTCTTGACCCCAACGATATAAAATTGCAATTGCCAATTTAAAACAATTTATATTTCATCACCTCTCCTCTATTCCCTTTCCTGAGAAATAAGAAGAATTTCCTGAGTGTTTCTTCTATTAAAAAAGGTATGTTAAATATATATATTAGGGTGTCCCTTAAAAATAGATTTGTCATTACACCCCCCAGTTTTATTGGAAATGGTCCAAAATGGAAGAAATCGATTTTTTTTTTGGAAATCGTTAACCTGTGCCAAAAGTTGGACGAAAATGGCCCATTTTGGGAAAAAAGTGTGTTACTATTAAAAATTCCCAAAATTCAAAATTTCGGAAAAAAATTATTTTCTATTTCATTTAATATAGCCCAAATGATTCAGACATGGAATTTTGACTTCATCGGATATTATTAACCCACTTTAGCCTAGAATCCAAAATGACCCACGAATTTGATAAAAATGCAAAAACGTGTTTTTTTAAATCAATTTTAAAGATTTTTTAAAATGCCTAATTTGGAGATGTCGATTGCTAGTTGTACCACATAATAGTTGATATTAAAGAAAAGAAAAAAAATAAATTGGAAAAAAAATAATTCGGCTTTGTGTTTGGAGCGACTGCTTTCCAGGACATTTTACAAAAATTGCTTATTTTGTCAAAAATTTATCAAAATTTTAATGTTTTCATCAAATTTTACTTAGTTTTCGGAAAAATATCACTTAAATGTAGTTAGACTATAATTATCTTTACACCCGTTTAAAAAAATCTTTAACCCTTAGTGACCTGGGGTCAGATAAGACCCATGAAACTTAATATTAATTATGACCACGAGATTGTAAAGCCATCAAATTGATAAAAAAAAATCTCAACTGGATAAAAATAATTATTTTATGTAAGAAGATCCATATGGGGTTAATTTTTATACTTTTGGCCAAAAACGACCCACTAGGAAATTTACTGAATAACACCTTTCATAATTTTTGGAAAAATATCACTTCGAATGGTGTAATGGCCAAAAATCGACAAATCGTTTTTTAAGGGACATCCTAATATATATATTGTTACGAATTTGGACTAGTCTAGTATCGAAAACTTTGAAATTTTCTAGAAGAAAATAGCCGAAGAGACGGGATGTTGGTTGATTATTAGAGTTCGTGTTTGTGAGTGTGTTTAGTGTTTAAGAGTAATACAAAGTTAAGTAAGATAAGTCTTATAATTATAGCATGCTAGAATTTTCCAGCGTGTTGTAGAAGCCTGGCTGTTACTATATAAGTCGCGCATTAACATTAGTGAAGAGGATGTTGATTTTTTTTTTTTTAAAGAGTAGCAACACTCAGGAAATTCTTCCTATTAAATAATGTATTGCGTACTTTGGAAAGGGCATAGAGAAGAAGTGAAAGGTGGTGATGGATGAAGGGCTTCAAATATGGCAACACTGTAATTGCGCGAGATGTTTATAGGATTAAATTAGGAAACCATGTGAATCCTCCATTTTAGGTATAGGGTATGTTCAGCAAACTTATGTAAAACACTACGAAGAATATTTTTGTGGAACATTTTAACCTTCTAGCTCTTCAATTAAAGGCATTTTTTTGGCGCCCTTTTAAAAACGGATAAAAACGACCCGTAAGTTGCAGAGTTAGAGGGTTAAAATGTTCCACAAAAATGTTCCTCGTAGTGTTTTAGATAAGTTCGCTGAACACTTCCTATACCTAAAATGGAAGATTCCCATGTTTTCTCCCTAAAATCTAGGTTTGTGGGACATTTGAGCGCCAATTCTGAATAAGTACGAAATTAACCCTTAAACACATTTTAAGTTTTTACTTATTACTGTCACTGAAGTTAAATTTTCAGTACTATTGTCTTAAAAGACTTATAGTAGAATTTCATGACAAATCTTTTTCCGGAACATTTTAACCCTCTAACTCTTCAACTTACGGGTCGTTTTTGTCCGTTTTTAAAAGGGAGCCAAAAAAGTCCCTTTAATTGAAGAGTTAGGAGGTTAAAATGTTCCAAAAAAATATTCTTCGTAGTGTTTTACATAAGTTTGCTGAACTTACCCTATACCTAAAATGGAGGATTCACATGGTTTCCTAATTTAATCCTATTTAATTTTTTTTGTTTTATAAAAATCATTCAAAGCGCATTTTTTATGAGAGGCATTATTTTTTTATTAATCAATCGACTTTACCCAAATTTGGCACAAATATGGCTTGACCTCATATGAATTAACGTTTTATAAAGATTTTAAAATAAAGGATATATGGCAGGACTAAGGGTCTTTGCTTTGATTTTGATAAAAATTGGCACAAACGTTTCCAGTTTTATGTGTATCTCAATATATACGTTTTGTAATTTTACGTCCATTTATATAGCTAATATAATATTTTTAAATTTCGGGATTTATAGGAGGTGGGTGTGTCCTTGGCCCGATATTTCCAAAAATTAAAATTTTTCTTAACTAAGGGGTTCTATGTCAGTGTACCAAATTTCAAAATTCTGTCTCCACTCCTTCTATTTTTGTCCAATCGTTAAATGGGATCAAAGCACTGTGCAGGGCCACTTTAAAAAAAACTGATTAATTTACAAATTTGTTCCATAACATATTTAAATTCACTTATTATATTCCGCCGGCAACTACAATTTCTTTCCTATAAACACAAATAATTTTTATTTTCCACTTTTCGTAATTTCTGTACCATAGTGACATTATGCATGAATTCAATTCTAGAATTAAAGTAAAAATCCGAATAGAAAAAATATTACATATTATTTCCATTTGCATTCACTTTTTGTTATTGTTGTACTAAACTTCTATTGTGTGTAGATTGTGGTGTTACGTTGATTGTCAGTTAGTCTGTCCATTCTTCCGACTTGTCTGTTTGTCTGTCTGTCCGTCTGTCCGCCCGTCCTTTCTTTCTACCAGTTTGGTAGGGTTTTATAAGTCTAATGTTTGGTTGGTTGTTTGGTTAGAATTTTGTGGCCACAAAAACACCAAAACCATAACAATGACATCCTTGTACTAATAGTTAAAACAACAACAGCAACAACAATAATTGCAAAAACAATAGAAGCAACAACTACAACAACAGCAGTAATATGTATAATAGTTATAGTTTAACAATAAACTACACATACTTAATAATAAAAAAACTAAATAATATTTTTAATTTTAAAAATTACAAATATAAATCATTGAACATTTTTTAATACTTTTTAAATAAATAACTTAAATTTCATATATATTTTTTTTATTTCCTATTATTAATTTTTCTTCCCAAGATAATTTTCTTCCTTTTTCTTGTACAACATTTTCATATTCATTTGTCTACATTAATTTCGTTCGTTACATTGTTTTGCCTTATGAACTCAATTTAAAATATGCCTATTGGCATTTTTATATCTTCTGTGTTTTTCACTTCCAAAATATGTAACAAAAATTTCGAAATAATTATTTCTTTAAACTCTATTATTTTAAAATTGTATTTTTCACTTCCTGACAACTCTTTTAATGACAGAGAAGGTATTGTAGTAACAGTAGTAGTAAATTTTCGTTTTCTTAACTATTACAGAATCAAAACAGCTTGTTGTAATAAAATTCAGAAAAATATTATTATTTTAACTCTTTTTGTTTTCCTCTAAAGAAAGGGGGTTTAGAGTTGTTGGGTGGTTTAATTTTAAATTTAATATAAGTTAACAGTTGTTGTTAATTTAATTATTATTTATGAGTTATTTTATGTACCATAATTGACATTTACTTTTGACGATTTTAAATGTCATTAATATTGTTTTCAATATTTAAACAAAATTTAAGAGTTAAAAGTCTTGGGGGTGGATAATTACTACACCAAAACAAAAGTACTTAAAAGTAGTTTAGTAAAGATCTCAAAGTCTTTAGTGCTGGTAGGAGAAAGTTTTACATTCTTATCCTACACATGTATGAGAGGGTATATATGAGTTTGTCATTCCGTTTGTAACATGGCAAAATATTGGTATAACAACCCATAAAGCACATCATAAGAAACATTTTTACGGACTCTCCGGCACTTACGGAATCATGAATCCGGCTTTTACGGCACGTGAATGGTCCGTATGCACGTATCCGAAAAAGCTTGTACGTATACGGAACATTAACGGACCGTGTAAACGGATTTTCGAACACAATAGGTTTTGACTCCGTTTTTTTATATCCGTTTCCGTACTAGTAAATACGGACTTCACCTGTGTTAATTTGTTTTCAAATAAAAATTCTTAAATTAGTTTACAAAAGAGAGCTCAGCTCTTTAATAGTTAAAAAAATATTATTGAAACTTAATATTAGCCACAATACTCGTAGCGTGACTTCGTCCTAACCAGCGAAAAGGAAACTTTCATAGAGCAAAACCGTTCACACACAAATGACTTCATCTTCCATTTATTAGATGGTAAGTATTTATGAAATTCCAAAGGTGTTTTCACGATGAATGCAATGGTGCAAAAAGAATTACTTGCTAATTTGTGTCATGTGTAAAAACTCCAATGTAAATACCATCTGTTTAACCTAAATTAATTTTTTTTTTTGTTTTTATCAGGTATTAAATTTTATAAAAGGCCTAAATTGCAACGTAATGATGGATGAAGGTGCAAACTGTTTTAAATCTATAATGTGTTGTTATTTTCCCTATTTTAATAAACAAAAAAAAATTATAATGTACTACTCAAAATTAATAAAAAATGGTCAGAATTTAGGTAGATATAGAAGTCCGTTTTTGTTTTAAAAAACGGCGCAGATACGGACCAGAAACGGAGTCACTCCGTTTTTTCCACGACATAACGGTCCGTAAACGGTCCGTCATTGACGGACTTCAGCCGGACTCATGTCCGTTTTTCACACGACAGACCGGTCCGTAAACGGTCCGTCATTGACGGACTTTCATCGGATTCGAATCAGTTTCGATGTTCCTTAAGTTCCGTTTTCTGGTCCGTATACGGATCCAGAAAACGGTACGTATACGGAGTTGGATTCCGTTTATGACGGTCCGAAAACGCTATGTAAACGGAACGTATTGTTTGTTGGGATATATAGTATTAGATATTTTTAAGCCAATCTAGCGATGTCGGTCTGTTTGTCTGCCTAGTCGTAGCATCGTAGCTCATTTTTAATGAGATTAATGAAAACAATCTGGAGCAGTTTGATATTTAAAATGAGCAAAATCGGTCCAGCGGTTAAAAAGTTATGAGGGATAATATAAAAGTACCTCTAAATTTTCAATACGAATTAATATATTTTAATTAGCTTATTCAATATCTTGATCGTTCTTCGATTAATCAAACAAGTTTGCGAATAATTCGGATGACTTCATGCGATTAATCGAAATTGGTAAAAAATTATAAAACTATTTTCCAATCAAATATTTAAGCTCGAGGTCCAATGTTTTTTTTTTTTTTTTTTTTTTTTTTTTGAACCTTGAGTTCAAATATTTGATTGGAAAATAAAAATTAAAACGGTCGTATAAAAATAATTATAATTACAAAAATATTTAAAAAATATATTTCTTTTATTATTCGAATTATTCCTTATTCAAAATTTGGAAATTTTAAAAATGTTTAAATCCCAAAACTTATTAAAAAAATTGTTAAAAATAATTTTCTATAAGCTTGTACCTATCCGGATTTTATTCTTGCCTAAGGGGACGATATTTTATAATTGATAACTTATTGGTTTCATCTAGGAATATTATTAAATATATAAGTATCAAGGAAAAAACAAAAATAATCGAACAACGATTAATTGAAAAATTTTGTTAAAAATTTGCTCGAATAATTTAAAACGTCCAAATTTCCAATAGCGAATAATTCTGATAATTTAATACGATTAAACGATTAAGAAAAATTGGTAAAAATTACAAAAATGTTGGTTTTTAATTTCTATTTAAAAACAAAAATTGTTTTTATTTTCTCCAAATTTTTACAAAAATGTTTAAAAAATATTTTTTTCTTATTATTTGAATTATTTGTCGGAAACCAGATTTTTCAATGTCTGGTTATGGGACAACTTCATGGCTGTTTCTATATTTTTCTTTCACCGGTAGCAAAATTTTGTTAGTTTTTGGTCCGTCTCTCACTTTATTAGGAAAAAAAAACACCTTTTCAACTGGTCTTGCTTAAATTTAATTCTACAATATTCAAATTTTATTTTAAAAAACTTTTTTGTTTATGTTTTATTAAGTTTCGAACTTGTCATTCACACTAATTGATAACATTAAACTTAAACGTATTGCGTTTGAAAACGCGTTTAAAATTTTGTAATTGTAAATTGTAAAATATCTCACTTAAACAGTGTTTAACGCTTAAAAAGGTAAAATCGCTTTAAACACGTATCTGTGAATCCGGTATAAAATAAATGTGCTAAAATCCCAAAATTTAAAAAATTGTGAGAAATAATTTGCTGCAAGCGCCACAACTTCTTTTTTTTAAATTTCCTACGAAGTATTTACTTAAATCAAATAAAGGGAGGGAGAGACGTAAACGTAGAGGAGAACTCTAGAGTTGGCGGATAATACTGCTAAAGTACCGTTATCGATTGAAAACCTTTCAATTCACTACCGTTAAACTTAAAATAGCGTTAGCAAAAAACCGAAATACGGTTATGAATGAAATATCGATACCCCTAAAATGCCCATACCGAAATAAATAAAATACCGCTATAGAAAGATGGAACTCACTTGTTGCGGCCCTCCTACTTAGGAAACAAAAATTTACCACAATTTGCTTTGTCATCTTCCTAAATACTACTCTGTTGTTTCGACAGATCTTGACAGACAATAGAAAATAATATAAAATATTTTGTAAAAATATACCCGTGTTAAAAAGTTTAGATCTGATCAGATCTTTTTGAATCTAAATAGATATGATTGAATCTAATTAGATCCTGCACCAGATCTCATCAAATATAATCAGATATGGCATATGTGATAATACCCTATGGCAAGATCTGATCAGATCTAGTGCCAAATCTGTTCAAATCTAAAGTGATCTGGACAATTGCGCCAGATATGCCTAGATCTGATCATTGGGGACAAATTTGAGATCTAATCAGATCTGGTAAGATCTACTAACATCTGGCCAGATATGCCTAGATCTACTGAGATCTGGCCAGATCTGATCTTTTTTACACGGGTATACAATATATACCTAAAATTATGTTATATCGACCTAAAATAGTTTCACGACAAAATTTTTTCTCACCACACAATTTTTTTCTCACCTCAAAAATTTTTTATATCTAAAAAAGTTTTTCATTTCAAAAATTTAGTTCAGCTCTATAAAATTTTCTTATTATTTTTTTTAATATTATGAGAAAGACTATTCAACTAATAATATTATTTCGGATTGAAATTTTTCCGATTGTTTTTGCTTATAGCGCCTTCTAGTGGAAATATTGGCATCCTTAGGTGTAACTTTGATAGATATATTAAAACTTTTAATTTTGTATATTTTTATGGGTAAATCTTTATTCAAAACTATAACGGTGGGTCTCATACTGTAGGTTTAACTTTAACTTAACTAAAAACAAAATAAAATGTCAAAAAAATGCACACAAAACAACAACAAATTTTTGGGTTAACTATTAACCATATTTTAAACCTACAGTATGAGACCCACCGTAAGAAATTTTTATTTTTTCAAGTGAACCGACTTTTAAATTGCCTTGAGAAAATATGGTGGATTATGGCAAATTTTTAAAATTGTCATCTGGCAGCACTGACATAACAATTTTTATAAGTGCTGTAATATTTCAATAAAGAGTTGCCATTATTTATTTTTTGTGTGAAAACTAAATAAAATTTAGCATACACTCAAAAAAGTTTGTTGGTAGAATTAATTGAAAACGACAGTAAAAGCAAAGGTGTATGCAGTTAAACAGTCGGCAAAGGTATTTAACTTTAAAACCACTAAAAAATTTTATAATTTTTAACTGTTTAAAAATAACTAAAAGATGCATTAAAAATCACAAATAAAATTTTTTTAAATTAATTGGCAATTGTTTACTACAACAATTTCGCTTCAATTAAAGAAACTTCTTTGGCCGCTTTTTAAAAAGGGGATTTAAAATCCACATTTGAGGGATATGTGAGCGACACTTCTAAATAAGTACGAAAATAACCCTTAAACACATTTTAAATTTTGAATTATTTCTGGCACCTGAAGTTGAATTTTGAACTTTCATGTCTTCAGAGACATAGAATAAAATTTCATGACAAATATTATTGCGGAACATTTTAACCCACAAACTCTTCAACTTATGGGTCTATTTTGTCCCTTTTTAAAAAGGGGCCGAAAAGTCCTTTAATTGAAGAGTCAAAAGATTAAAATGTTCCACAGAAATATTCTCTGTAGTGTTTTACATAAGTTTGCTGAACACATCCTATACCTAAAATTGAAGATTCATATGGTTTCCTATGCCGATTCATTATAAACATTTGCAAAAGGGGGGAAAAATAAACTCCCAAAAAATAGAGGACCCTCTGCCAGAATCAGTTGTCAGAACCTTAGCAGAATCTTGAACTTTTTATGAGTGTACCTTAACTTTCCAGTACAATGAAGTAATTATATATTTTTTATAATCGAAGGAAAAAGATTGTTCTTTTTTTATTAAAATATATTTTTATAATATAAAAATTTAAATGTAAAAACAGTAGCTTTAACCTATTTCGTCAGTACCCTACGGGAAATTTTAACAAACTGTCACCGAACTGGCCCCTTTACATGAAATAGACTGGTCACTTTTACATGGCGTTGTCATAGGAGGGGGAAATTGACCCCTTGTGACATGTCACAAGACAAATCCCAGGACAGGTCCCTTAAATTTGTTTTTTATGAGAGTTCTGTAACCTGTCCTAGGATGTGTCTTGTGACATGTCACAAGGGGTCAATTTCCCCCTCCTATGACAACGCCATGTAAAAGTGACCAGTCTATTTCATGTAAAGTGGCCAGTTCGGTGACAGTTTGTTAAAATTTCCCGTAGGGTAGTTTTAAAATTTTTGTAGTAGGTAAAACTTTATCAGTAAATTTTACGACATTCTTAGTTATATTTAATGCATTTGTTAGTTATTTTTCGACAGTTAAAAATAGCTACATTTTTGGCTATTTTAAGAGTAAATACCTTTGTCGCCTTTTTTTTACTGCATATACCTTTGTTTTAACTGTCATTTGAGGTAGATTCTACCGACAAATTTGTTTGGTTGTAAAACAAAATTATTTATTAATTAACAAAAAACCTTTTGACTTAAAATTTGTTCAAACACTACACTTTAAAACCACACAAATATTCACCCAACTATTTTCCAAAAATAGTCCTCTTATAATGACATAATATAACAAATTTATAACTGTTTATTTTTATTCGCACTTAATCGTATAAAAAATTAATGGTCTCAACTCTACAGAGCGACCTTATGCGGAAGTCATCCATAAAAACGAGTCTTTCAAATAAGCATACAATCACAGCCATAGGACACACTCCAAATACAAAAAAAAAAAAAAAAATAGAAATCGAGTAAACGTTACACACAAAAGAAAACAGCTGAAAAAAAAGCCACACGTTTAGCGCTAATTAGCCTCACGGGCAAGCATAAGCATCGAGGCAGGAATTGAATATACGAGTACATACCGAATACTATACTTGTGTACAGAGGCCAAGTCAGTAAGCTAAAACCCAAACAAACAGCAAGCAAGCAAACAAACAACCACAGAGCCAGCCAGCCAACCATCCAGCAAGTCAGTCAAATGGAGCAACAAGGTTGTTATAGAAAATTGTTTAACAATCGTGTTGTAGACTTATACACACACACATACATATCTAGAGATATTTGTATATCCTCTTGTTATGGCCTGGGCTAAAGGCCACAAGGATTTTGGTGACAAACTTCATAAATAATCGTGTATGAAACGCATAATTAGGCTGGCTGTATAAAAAATTAATCAGAATAAAGAATGAGCAGAGTAGATTCAATGTAATTTAAAGCAGGCAACACAGTCTCCATGTAACAAATTGACTCATTTTGGGACACATTGCATTTCCGTTTAGATTTTTCATTTTATATTACTTTGAATGTTGTTAAAAAGATTTAGGTTTGTATTTAGCAGCTTATTTTTATGTCGCTGTTGTTGTTTGTTATTAAATTAATTTTACCTTGAGGATAATAATAAGGATTTCAGTTTTTTCTGAATTGAATCTTTTTTTTCAATTAGGCGTATTCATAATACAAGAGTTTTTGTGTATAAAACATCCCACACACTATGGGAATGGCAAAAGAAATATGAGCATAAAGGATTTTTAAAAATGTATATTTATATACAAGTATACATATACAAAAACTTACAGCTGAGGTTTAAACTTTATTATAATTTTTCTGTTTTTAATGATGAATTAAAGCTTTTTCTTGAATTTTTTCTATCTATACTAATAAAGGGTTTTTCAACAGGGACGCTACAAAAGTAGAAAGACAGGGACAGCAAACGACGCCATATTTCTTGCCGCTCTTTTGACATTTCTCTTCAGTAGGGCTTGCCATTTCATGATGGAAAGATATACGAGCCAACAACGAGTCGAAATTATTAAAATTTACTACCGAAATTCAGAGTCAGTGGCCTCAACGTTAAGAGCGCTACGTCCAATTTATGGTCGTCATAATCGTCCTAGCAGATCAACAATTGAGCGTCTAGTGGAAAAATTTGAATCCACAGGCACAGTACAAAATGCTCCCGTGCCAGTGAGACAAAGAAGTGCCCGTAATGTCGAGAATATTGCTGCCGCTGAGGCTTTAGTTGAAGAAAGCCCAAATGTGTCTCTCACACGTCGTTCCTAAGCGTTGGGCATCTCTGTGGCTTCGTTGTGGCGAATTTTGCGAAAAGATCTTGGCCTACATCCTTACAAGATAAAATTGACGCAAGAACTGAAGCCGCTTGACCACCAGAAGCGTCGTATGTTCGCGAATTGGGCTGAGCAACAACTTGAAAATCATTCGGATTTCTTCGAAAAATCATCTTCAGCGATGATGCTCATTTCTGGCTGAATGGCTTCGTCAATAAACAAAATATGCGTTATTGGTCAGACAGCAATCCATGAGTCATCATTGCATCCCGAAAAAATTACGGTTTGGTGCGGTTTATGGGCCGGCGGCGTCATTGGGCCGTACTTCTTCCATGATGATCAAGACCGGCACGTTACTGTGAATGGGAGTCGCTACCGTTCAATGATAACCGAATATTTTTGGCCCCAATTGGATGATATGGACTTGGAGGACATGTGGTTCCAACAGGACGGCGCCACAAGCCACAGAGCGAATGTCACAATAAATTTATTGCAAACCAAGTTTGGAGAACGTCTTATCTCACGAAATGGTCCAGTCGATTGGCCGCCTCGGTCGTGCGATTTGACACCGTTGGACTATTTCCTGTGGGACTACGTCAAATATATAGTTTATGCCAACAAGCCAGCGACGATTGATGAACTTCGTACGAATATCGGCCGATTTATGCTTGAAAACCGTCGAAAATTGGGTTCAGCGTCTGGACTTCTGCAAGCGTGCCCGTGGTGGCCATGCAAATGAGATCTATTTCCATACATAATGGCATCGAACGTACTTTCACAGGAATAAAGAATTTCATTGATATCCAAAACCGTTTTTGTTTTATTTAAAAAAACTTTTGTAGCGCTCTTATTGAAAAACCCTATATAATAAAGAGGTAACGTGTGTATTAGACCGCACCGCAGGAGGTTTTTTTTGCCGAACGTAGGGGTCGCCATTTTACATTTTTCCTTATATCTTTGGCATTTACAGTCGGATCTTAAAGTATGGTACATCGATGTTTTTTCCTCGAGGAGACCAGTATTCTGTTCTAAGAGCCATTGACCTCAAGTATCCCGTTCTAGTAGTTACCCACCAGATCTCAGTTGCTACCACCCTAATGTACCACCGTAATGTCAGAAAATTAAAGCTCGCAAAAAATCATTAAACTTTTGCTAAGGAAGTTTTTC
The DNA here is from genome assembly GCA_949987735.1 of Leucophora obtusa. Taxonomy (NCBI): domain Eukaryota; kingdom Metazoa; phylum Arthropoda; class Insecta; order Diptera; family Anthomyiidae; genus Leucophora; species Leucophora obtusa. The sequence goes on along the minus strand of OX465299.1, from coordinate 31,447,159 downwards.
AATAAACCCAGTAGATATTTTTTTATATATTGGTTGCCGAACGTAGGGGTCGCCTTTTAAAATTTTTTTTCATTGGATTTGTCCTTTATAACAAAACACTGGTCTCCTCGAGGCAAAAAAATCGATATATCACACTTTGAAATCCGACTTTAAATGCCGAAGCTATAACGAAAAATTGAAAAAGGCGACCCCTACGTTCGGGAAAAACAATTTTTTTGAAGCCTCCTTGCAAAAATACTTCATATTGGAGGGTGTACGGCGAACTTTTTTTTTTTTGAGGTACGGTCTATTGTACACTGTTTCAATAACGCCTCCCTTAAATTTGCTCTCAATAAAGTTGATCACTTTCTAAATTAAAAAATATTAATTTAAATAATCGGAATCTATAAAAAGTTTTAGAACAAAAAGTGCATCATTTTATTTACTGCTTTTTTTTTTGTTTTGCACAATATTCTTTTTGTAATGTTAAATGTTTCAGATCTTGTGTGAGAACAAAAAAATATTGAAACAAATAAAACAAAAGCCTAAAGGATGTAAAATATGACAGTACAACATACAACAACAGTGCATGACGATAATGCAGTGAATGCTAACGCTCACTCGTATACACTGTGTTCAAAAAGTGGAAAATATAATGAAACAAAAAATGCACACAAAACATGTTTTTGCCAAGGATTTGCTAAATTAGTTTTTACTGAAATTTTTTGTATAAATTATTATTGTAGATTGGAGTGCGTCGAGTGGTTTCAGCATAGATTTCAAGCTAAAACTTGGACCAAGCGACCACGTGTCATCAAATACTGCACGGCAATCCATGGATTCCAACAATGTTTTGCCATACAAATAGCTGTCACCAATGTACACTAAGAGAATTATGTTGGTAAAATTAACTGCAATTGTGTTTAAAAAAGTGCACACTACAATTGCATTTAAAATTAACTGAAATTGCATTTAAAATTAACTGATATTGAAATTATTTTAACTACAATTCCATTTAAAAATAACTGCATTTGTAGTTAGTTGAACTGCAATTGCAGTGTATACTTGATTAACTGCAATTGCAGTTAACTTTAGCGACATCATTTCCTGAGTTTATTTACATTAAATCTATATAAATGCAAAATTTGTGGATACTTATTGAATCTACTGAACTTTCAATCACTCATACACCCACATGTGATATTTCTACCATTTACAATCAATGATACATAAGAGTAGTAATCAACTTTTAAATACCTAGAGATGATGATAAGGATGAGGTTGGGAATGATGATGCAACTACAATACTACGATGAAAATAAAGTGGAAACAGAGAAAAAAAAGTTATCATTTTCAAATTACAACAACTAAAACAAATAATGATTGACAGGAAAAAAAGACAACAACAGCAACAATAAAACAGTGTGTATTAATACAACAACAAAAAGAAGCGATACAATACATGAGTGTTGATATGTTGAAATCTACAATAAAAAAAAATGAGCAAAATCAAATGTAAAACAATGTCGAGCTGAAATAAAAACTTTTTTTTTACAATACAATGAATGGCATGTGAAAGCATTGAAAAACAATCGATTACTTGTATAAATTTCCAGTAGTATGATGAAAATTATCACAAAAGAATTAAAAAGGGCTAAAGTAATGGGTAGCACAGTAATAGTAAAAACCCAGCAAAAAAAGAAAGATATGACATACTGGCTTCTAAAGAAAAAAAAAAAAAAAAAAACAAATTTAATAATTAAAGGAATTAAATGTGCTAAAATCCCAAACGTATTTAACAAATTGTGGAACATGAAATACGGATTTCATTCTTGCCTAAAGAAATCTTCAGGGGACGACGGACAAAAATAAAAAAAAAGTTTTTGTCTCAAATTGTGATTAAAGAAGGACTTTTTTAAAGATTAGAAAGTAACTCAAACAAATGTTGAAATAAAATATTTGATGTGATTGCTTTTGCCGCCAAGAGAGGGCGCTAAACTCACAGAATTTTATACAAAAATTATTTAACAGAAAAATGGGTTTTAATTGTTTCACTAAAATAATTCTCAAACAAACATTTTTGTAAAAACTTATTCGAAGATTTGTTTTTTAATTACTTCAACATATTTGTAGTTAAATTAAAATATGGATTTTAGTATATGTTTACAAAACAAATATTTTTTTTGCTCCGAAAAACACATTTTCTTTGTTGAAAATCCAAAAATTACTTAAGTTTGATGGAGTATAAAAAAAAATTATATAAAATTAGATATTTTTTTCCTTTTTGGTAAATTTATACTGTTATATAATAGATCATTAACATATTAATTACTATTTTTTACCACAAATTAAAAAAAAATGGATTTTTTGAAATGCCTAAATTAATGATTTTTATACAAATTTCAAACCATGTGAACATTCCATTTTAGCTATAGGATGTGTTGAGCGGACTTTTGTAAAACACTACGAGGAACATTTTTGTGGAACATGCTAATCCTCTAACTCTTCAATGAAAGGGAATTTTTTGGGCACTTTTTAAAAGGGGACAAAAAAGACCCGTAAGTTGAAGAGTGAGAGGGTTAAAATGTTCCACAAAAATGTTCCTCGTAGTGTTTTACATAAGTTCGCGGAACACATCCTATACCTAAAATGAAAGATTCCCATGGTTTCTCCCTATAATCCAGGTTTGTGGGACATTTGAGCGCCAATTCTGAAATAGTACGAAATTAACCCTTAAACACATTATAAGATTTTACTTATTACTGGCACTTAAGTTAAATTTTCGATGCTGATGTCTTCAAAGACTTACGGTAGAATTTTATGACAAATATTTTTGCGGAACATTTTAACCCTCTAACTCTTCAACTTACGGCTCGTTTTTGTCCGTTTTAAAAAGGGGCCGAAATAGTCCTTTTAAATGAAGAGTTAGAAGATTAACATGTTCCACAAAAATATTCCTCGTAGTGTTTTACATAAGTTTGCTGAACATACTCTATGCCTAAAATGGAGGATTCACAAGGTTTCCTATATTAATCCTATTTAATTTTTTTTTTATAAAAATTATTTTAAGCTTTTAAAACCCAGTTTTTGTGAAAGGCATTTTTTTTGTATTAATGAATCGATTTTATCCGAACTTGGCACAAATATGGCTTGACCTTATATTAATTCGCGTGCTAAATTTCATCGCAATCGGATAATGTTTTCAGGTTTTATAAAGATTTTAAAATAAAGGATATATGGCAGGACTAAGAGTCCTTGGTTCGATTTTGACAAAAATTGACACAAACGTTTCCAGTGTTATGTTCATCTCAATGGATACTTTTTGTAATTTTACGTACATTTATGTAGCTAATATAATATTTTTAAATTTCAGGACCTATGGGAGGTGGGCGTGTCCTTGGCCCGATATTGCCAAAAATTAAAATTTTTCTTAACTAAGGGGTTCTATGTCAGTATACCAAATTTCAAAACTATATCTCCACTCCTTCTATTTTTGTCCAATCGTTATATGGGATCAAAGAGCACTGTGCGACGTTTTTAGAATTTAATGCAATTAAAAAAACCTAACTTAGAAAACCTAACCCAGTGTAGAAACGGTAATGACATATCATTATTTTTTGGAGTATCAGTAATGACACCCACTTACCTTCTGCATTATTTTAAAACATATAATAATGAGTTACTGATAATGACTTATTTTTATCATTATTTCAAATAGAAAATAAATTTTTAGATTTTTTTGAAAATTTTTTGAAATCTATTTTTAGACTCAATATTTTTTAAACACTGGTAAGGATATATGTAACCACATATTTTTTGATTTTTTGTAAGTTGGCGAGTAAGCTTACTTGTGTGCAGCAGGTCAATTATGTTTTTATCTATTAAATATTACATGTCGATATAGCCCAGATGGTAGAGCTGTTGACTGGCAATCTATAGATCCAGGTTCGATTCCCGCACCAGCAAATTTTATTAAAAAAAAAAAAAATACAATAAAAAATATTTTTTTTATATAATTTATTTTTTTGAAAATCTATTTTTAGACTCATTATTTTTGTCAGTACTGGTAAGCACATAGGTAACGATATATTTTTTGATTTTTCATATGCTGGTGTGTAACGACAACTCATTATTTTTCGCGACATCGCCATATAAAGGTAATAAGAAATGTAATAACAAAAGTAACTAGTTACCATTACCAAGTATGTAGTTACATAACCACATATCTGGTAATGATTTTCTACACTGGGAATATGCAAGTGCTTGTGCAAATTTAAATGTTACTGACACTTTAGAAAACATTTTTTTCTATTGTTGTTATGAATTGGTGTCACTACATTGCTAGATCTGTCAAAACAACAGAGTAGTATATTGGAAGATGACAGAGCAAATTGTTGTAAATTTGTTGTTGTTGTTTTTGTTTTTCTTTGATATTTTAAATGTTTTAATAACGCTCCTAGACAAAAACAAGAAATTCTCATTGAGTTTGTAATTTAGCTTATCAAATATTTCCAGAAATTCTAAAAATTTCGTTTGTTGACGATTTCCTTAGGCAATGGACATGAAATCCGGATGGGGACATGCCTAATATGGATTTTTTTCACAATTTTTTAAATAGGTTTGGGATTTTAGCACATTTCATTCCTTTAATGCAATTAATGTTATATATCCCGATAAAAATAAATTTAGAAAACAGAACAAAATATTTAAAAATAAAATTTTGTGATTTATTGAGTTTTGAAAGTTTGATCAATAATATTCAACGTGTATTCTTTCTTGCCTTAAGAGAAGTCAGAGTCAAATAGTAAATAAGCGACACCGTAAAACTTTACCCTCTTCAGAGATGCATTTATAAAAACCAGCTGCCATACTATAAGAATTAAAGTTCAAAGCAAAAATAGTAATAACAGAGGATAAAAATAGCATTGTTAAAAATTTCGTTGATGTTAGTCCAATTGAGTTGCTAACATGTTTTTATTTGTTTAAATTCAATATAAATAGATCATCAACAAATATTAACCCATAAAGGCATAGTATACTGAGGATGGGTATGTAGCGGACCCAAAAATACGTATTCTATCCTTCTGGCCTTATCGAATTTTTTAAATTTTTCTTCTCCGTAGTTTACTTGTATTATCTCAAATCTGACAAAGAACATTCATTTACCAATTAAAAGATCAACTATATATACCTTCATACAAAATTCTTCATTTTAACTATTTACGAGTAAATTACGATAGCAGGCGTTTAAAGTTCGAGTGAAACTTTTCATAGCAAAACATTTAAAGTATTTACTATGCCAAAATATTTTATTTGTAATACCTTTTTTTTTTGCTGGGTCATATTTAACGGCAGTTGAGTTGTATTGCTGCCATCAATAACAATTAACAAAACGTTGATAATACTACCCGCGTATGATGATGCTGATGAAAATTATGGAAATGATACAAATGAATGAGAAGGCTATATGACGTAGTAGCGTAGTAGTAGTAGTAATTGAAATTCACAAATATCGCCAATTTAACGAGAGTAGTCCCAAATATCACTTCAAAATTTTAAGGACAAAACATGTATTTTTGCTAGGAGATGCTATAAAGTTATACGCTTAAAATAATAATTCAGTAGAAAAATCTCTCAAATCGATTTGACTAATTTTTAACAAATTTTTAGTTGAAACACTGATTTAAACAAAGATTTTAATTATCTTAATTTAACACTACTACCAAAAATCCTCAGTACTTTAATTAGTTTTGGGTGTTAATTTTCAAAACTATTTATAAATAATTTTTAAGAACCCATTCGTTTAATTTTCCAAAATTTATTTTTAAGTTATAATATTTTCATGTTTCTGTTATTACTCGGTTGATGGCGTCACCAGTGTACCCGAAGTTTTAAAGATGGCGCTATTTATTTCCCTCCCAATTTTTTAAAATGGCCCATATCCCGAAAACTAAGAGAGATAGAGCAAAATTGAAGAAAATTTCCAATACCCCTAACCATATAACATCACAGCGAAAGTGGTTATCTCTATTCAAAGATGGACCTTAGCGGGGCCTTGGACCCTCGGAAATTTTTAATAAAAAATTTCCACTTCATTAAATCGCCCATATCTTGAAAACTAAACGAGATAGGGAGTGCCCTTATAAACTCTCAGATGATATGGACTAGGCGCGGGGAGGGTCCCGAGACCCTAAATTTGGATAAATTCTACGACTCAGTATAATTATAGATAATACTGTAGTTTTTCAAATTTTTTACTTAAATTTAGATTTGTTAAATTTAACAAAAAATTTGTTAAAATCAACAAATTTTATTTTAAACCAAAAAACAGGAGTAAATTTTGTTAAATTTAACAAATTTTTCTGTGCAGCCAACAGACGTATTATTTTGAGTGTACCACTGGCAATTTCTGACTGGGTAGATTTAATTTAATCAAGTAGATGAATTTAGCAGTCTCAATGCACTATATTAGGGGACAAATGATTTATTTAAAATTCTGATCTGACACGTGGTATCATTTTACACTCCAAAATATGCTGTATCAGTAGTTCGCTAAAAGTCCTCCTTTTTACTCCACATCTATTTAGTGTTATCTAAATTTACAATCCTTCATTCATATCCCCGCTTGCCTTGACTATTTTTTTTTAACAATAAAATCATTTTTATTGTATGTATGAATGTGAGAATATTCTATCGTCCTCCAGTGGGATATACTTCATAGTAATTGCGTGTGAGTGTGTGTGTAGGGAGGAGGGGGATGTTTGTACGCGCCTGTATATATTAAGATATCAAATATCATGGCATTAATAAACATGAAAGTATTACAAACTCATAAACAATTATGCAAAATCGATTACAATGCAATTGTTGTGTAGTTTTTTTTTTGCATTATAAACATTGCAAAAATTCTAGCATTTTTTCAATTCAGCAAAAAATTATGTACTAAAACAAAAACAATTAAAATGAACAAATTTGTTTAATTAGAATTGCTATAGACATTTTTTGAATTTAAAAAATTTTAACTGTACCTAAACAAAAATTAGGATTTTTTAAAAATGATTGTAAAGTCTACATATCAGTTTTTGCGATTATGGTGTAATGAGTGGTCGTTTTCAATGATACTCCCACTTATTTGCTTCCCAGTGTAGAAAATCATTACCAGATATGTGGTTATGTAACTACATACTTGGTAATGGTAACTAGTTACTTTTGTAATTACATTTCTTATTAACTTTATATGGCGATGTCGCGTGAAATAATGAGTTATTGTTACACACCAGCATATGAAAAATCAAAAAATATATGTGCTTACCAGTACTGACAAAAATAATGAGTCTAAAAATAGATTTTCAAAAAAATTAATTACCCAGCAAACAAAGATGATCATTAATGACTCAGAATTGAGCTCCAAAAACATAAACATTTGTCCACTTTTTCCTATGAAAGTGGTCCGTCCAAAAGAGCCCCCTGTGTACCCAGAAATGACTCCGAAAAAAGAACGTATAAAATCGAAATTTTCTTCATAAATTAAAATAATTTTGGAATCTTCTTTGAGTCCGAAAAATGCACCATCGTTTTGAGACAGCTTTTTAGATTGTAGAGACAACTTTTTGGATTGTTTTCTGAGGATTCATATTTTCTACCAAAAAAAGAGTGTTTTCAAAAAAATAATAATCATTTCTATGAGCCATTTAAAAATCTTATTTATGAGCGCTCCGGAATTGCTGGCTGGGTATTTAAAAAAAAATATTTTTTATTGTATTGTATACAACAAAGTGTGGGATTTTGAGAAAATGCTACACTTAAAATAATACGACTGTTGACTGGAGAAAAAAATTTGTTATTTTAACAAAATTTATTCCTGTTTTTTGGCTTAAAATAAAATTTGTTGATTTTAATAAATTCTTTTGTTAAATTTAACAAATCTAAATTTAAGAACAAAATTTGTGAAACTGCAGTTCTGTATGCAATTATACTGAGCCGTAGAATTTATCCAAATTTAGGGTCTCGGGACCCTCCCCGGGCCTAGTCCTAGTGAGGGCATATAAGGGAACTCCCGTGGAGCAAACATTTTGTCCGTTTTGCTCTATCTCGCTTAGTTTTCGAGATATGGACCATTAGATGAAGTCCAAGGCCCCGCCAAGGTCCATTTTTGGATAGAGATACCCCCTTTCGCTGGGGGGGGGGGGGGGTTAGGGGTAGTCGAAATTTTCATTTTCATGGGCCATTTTAAAAAACCGGGAGGGAACCAAATAGCGCCATCTTTAAAACTTCGGATACGTTGGTGGCGCCAATGCCCAGTTTTGTGTATCAAATGGGTTTTTTTATTAGAAAAACCCTAGTATGTTGCCAAATGGCTACACCATGCATTTAAGTGTTAAAAAAGTGTACACTGCACGCAGAAAACAACAAGAGTATATGGCATGTAATTATACAACTACACTCAGAAAAAATGCAATTGAAGTTAATTTTATTGAGATAATTTTCTGAGTGTACTTTGAAAACCGTTTACTAATTTTTCTGCAAATATGTTTTTCTGAGTGTAATTGTATAATTACATGCCACTTACAATTATACATTTATAAGAACAATTATAAGAATTATACTAAAATAATTTCCTGAGTGTATATAGTAAAATAAATGCTTAATTTTGCACTTACGTAATGTTACCCGTACTTTTTTTTCAGAATGCAGTGTAAACTTTTGCAACTACAATTGAAGTTAATTTTACTGACATAATTTTCTTAGTGTACTTTATAGTAAAATAAAAGTCTTGGTTTGCATGTTATTTTTCTTTATTAAACTGTATTGTGAATACAAGACTTAAAATATATTTTCAAAAAAATATAAAAATTAACAAAAAAAAAAATACAACAAATTTATTTTCCCCATAGTTTTTAGTGCCATTACTTGTCGGGTGCGGGTTGAATGCGGTCGGCTAACGCTAAACGAACGCTTGGCGAACGCTTAAAAAATAATTCAACCCGGCGAACAAGCCGCAACATTAAGTTTGTACTTCCTAGTTTCTATGTTCCTTGATATAAATGCTTAAGATTCGGAGAAATTTTCCCTATTGAAAAATTCTCACATTCTGAGTCATCTAAATAAAATTTCTCAGTTTCTGAGATATTTTTTCTATATGAAAAGACTCAATTTCTGAATTTTTCTATATTGAAATTCTCAGCTTCTGGCACTATTTTTTCAAAGTAAAAATTCGAAGGTTTTGAACTATTTTTGCTGTTGAAACATTCGCAGTTACTTAGATCCTAAGATTTTTTCTGCAGAAAAATTTTCAGATTCTGAGACATATTTTCTGCAGAAAAATGTTCATGTTTTGTATTATATAAAAATTCTTAGAATTTGAGAAATTTTTTGTACATAAAAATTCTTAGATTTTGAAAAATTTTGTTTTTTTGAAAAATTTAAAGATTCTGAGACATTTTTAAAAGAATATTTCTGTTGATAAAAAATTCTGAAGCATTTTTTTCTATAGAAAAATTATTAGATTTTGAAACCTGTTTTCTATTGAAAAATTCTCAGATTTTGAAAAAAAAAAATTCTACACAAAAACTGGATCTGCAAATTGTTCTATAGAAAAAATGTCTCAAAATCTAAGAATTTTTCTGAAAGTTTTTCTACAGAAAAAATATCATCTCCTGAGATATTTTTTCCATAGAAAAATTCGCAAAATCTTGGACATTTTTCGTATAGAAAAGTTCGCAGATTTCTTCTATAGAAAATAATTATCAGATTCTGTAACCTTCCTATATAGAAAAATTGTCAGAGTTAAAAAAATTTTTTCTATAAACAATTTTTCAGATTCTGAGTGATTTTTTCTATTAAAATTTTTAGATTCTGACGAACTTTTTCTATAGGAAACTTCTTAGTTTCTGAAACAGTTTTCGTATAGAAAAATTCGGAGAATCTTAAACATTTTTCTATAGAAAAACAATTCTGAAACATTTTTTTATAGAATTATTCTCGGATGCTGAAAATTTTTTTCCATACTAAATATGAATCCGCTCTAAAAAAAATATCTCAAAATATATAAAAAATTCTCAGATTCTGAGACATTTATTTTTCTATAGAAACTATGAATCCGTTCTATAGAAGAAATGTCTCAAAATCTAAAAATTTATTTCTATAAAAAAATTCTCAAATTCTGAGGGAGTTGTCTGTAGAAAAATTCCTAGATTCTGAGATATTTTTTCTTTATAAATTTTTAGATACTGAGGCATTTTTTTGTGTACAAAAATTTTCTGATTCTGAAAAATTTTTTCTATAGAAAAATTCTTAGGTCCTGAGATATATTTCCTATAACGAAAATTCTCGGATTGTGATCTCATAATCTGTGTATTTTCTATAGAAAACGTCGCAGAACTTGCGAAATTTCTATAAAAAATATCGCAATTTTTCTATAGAAAACCTTTCCTAAAGTCTGTAAATTTTTGTATAGGAAAACTTTTTTGAAATTTAAGAATATTTTTACAAAAGAAATGTCTAAGAATCGAAGAATTTTTTTAAAAAAAATTTACTCAAAACCTTGAAATTTTTCTATAGGTAAAAATCTGATAATATTCCTGCAGAGTAACACCTGTGAGTCTGAATATTTTCAAATTTTGAGATTTTTTTTGGATAGAAAAATTCTAAGATTCTGTGATATTTTTCTGTAGAAAAATTCTCAGATTCTTATAAATGTTTTCCTAGAGAAAAACTTCAAGATTTTTGGAAAGCTTTTCTATAAAAAAATTTGAAGATTCTGACGCATATTTTTCTATAGAAAAATTTGCAGGTTCTGAGGCATTTTTGTATATAATAATTTTCAGGTCCTGGGACATTTTGTCCATCAAAAAATCCGCAGATTTTGGAAGATTTTCCTATAAGAAAATTCGCAGATGTTGCGCCATTTGTCCCATAGGAAAATTCACAGAAGACTCTGGGACATTTTCCTCCTACACAAAAATTTGCAGATTCTGCAAATTTTTCCTATAAAAAATTTGCAGGTCCTAAAACATTTTTCCTGCAGAAAAATTCGTAGGATTTGTGGTATTTGTAGTATAGAAAAATTCGCAAATTCTGAAAAAATGTATCCTACATATAAGTTCGCAGATCCTGGGACATTTTTCCTATACAAAAATTCGCAGATTCTTGGACATTTTTCCTATATAAAAATTACGAGATTTTGGAGAATTTTTCCTATAGAAAAAATACGCAGTGTCTGCTATACTTTTAATATAGAAAAATTCGTAGATCCTGGGACATTTGTACTATATAATAAGTATTAGATTGTGGGACATTTTTACTAAAGTAAAATTCTTATTATTTCTATAGAAAAATTCTCAAATTGTGGGACATTTTTCCTGTAGGACAATTATCAGATTCTAAGACTTTTTTACAATAGAAGATATTTTAGATATTAAAAAATTCACAGATTCTGAAAAATGTTTTCTATAGAAAATTTCAAAAATACTTCCAGTAGAAAAATTCTCAGATTCTGAGATATTTTTCCTATAGAAAAATTCTCAGATTCTACGACATTTTTTCTATAGAAAAATTCTCAGATTCTAAAACATTGTTTCTATAGAAAAACTCTCAGACCCTGTAACATTTTTTCCTATAAGAAAATCTTCAGATTCTGAAACATTTCTTCTAAAGAAAAATTCGCAGCATCTGGGACATTTTCCTATAGAAAAACTCCAATAGAACAATTATAAGATTCTGAGACATTTTTATTTAGAAAATTTTGAACTGCAAAAGCTGTTTTTATATACTTTTCCAATTTAAACTCAGTTGACTATGGGAAATATTTCCCCATCGGATTTTTAAATTCCAAAAAATGTAACTCTAAATGAACCACCCTGTACTTATATTAATGTCTACTTATATTCTTGTATTTTTAAGATTGTGAGATGTTCTTAGTTTAGTTCAAGATCATGACAATTTTCCTAAATGAATAGAAAAATTATAATTTGTATTTGTAATTATGGAGTAGGTAGACACTAGTACAATGAAATGAATTTGTATTTAATGTATTGAAAAAGGGCATATGTTTGGTAATTGTTAAATAGCTGATAAGAAGAGTCAAAACCTATCTTATCTATCTTCTCTAATATTACAAAAAAGTAAGTAACTAGAAATAAGGAAGAATTGTTTTTAAAAGACCATTCATTCATAAAATATACACTCGAACGGTTGTACTTACAATTAAAAAACAAAAGTAGCTATGATATTAACACTGCAACGTTTGCAACTAATATCAAATACTGTAACTAAACAATGGTCTGTGAAAAAAGGATTATGCAGACAATTAACTGTTTCTGCACAGGAAGCTGTTGAAATCATCTTACCCAGAAAATTGAGTGCTTCTCTGCAAGAATCTAATCAAATGATTTTAATTAAAGATCATGAAGAGTGCCTCAACGATCAAGACAATGTCATGAAGTTTCCCGGTATTTGGTTACGTGATAATTGTCAATGTGATCAGTGTTTCCACAAGGATTCTTTGAGTAGAAAACCTTCAAGATGGAATAATTTTGATTGTGATGTTAAAGTCAAACATATTGAAGTAGATGAGAACACAAAACAAATCCATATCGATTGGTCGGATAAACATCAATCTACATTTACTATGGATTGGCTAACAGAACACAGCTTTTCTAAAGCACACCAAGATAAATATATCGACTCATGGTATCGTCCTCAGCCCAAAACTTGGAATAAAGAGGAATTTACAAAAATTTTAAAGAAATTTCAATATAATGATATAATGAAAAATGATGAAGGTGTGTAAGAGGATTAAGAGATTTTTTTTAATATGTGTTAATTTTGAGATTATTTTAATTTAGTTCTTAAAGAATGGCTTGAAACTTTGGCTACTCGTGGTGTTAGTATATTAAAAAATGCTCCCTTGGATATTGGTGTTACAAAATCTATATGCAATCGTGTGGGTTTTATTAGAAAGACTACATATGGGTAAGTTTTGTTTAAAATCCAATCTCCATATGGAGATTTCTGTACCAAAAAATTTTTAAAAATATTGGTCCCTACAGGAATCAAACCCGCGATCATCTGTTTAAAAATACCAAGTGATACCAAAATCATTTTTTAGTATCACTTGGTAAAAATCATTAAAGCAATACTTTAGTGATTTTTTGGATGTTGTTCAGAATTAATTCTAAAAAAGCTGTAAAAATATACTAACGGATACTTTGGAAGCAATGAAAGAAGTGATTTTTTGAAGTTGTTCAGAATTACTTCCATTTTTTTTGCTGGGTACCTGTAGGAATTATCAAAAATCACGTCTTATGTCTACGGCAGAGGAGGAACTAATAGCTACGCCATATTTATGGGTTTTAATGATTTACAACATAGTTGTGTGTCGAGTTTAGTGTAAATTTCTTGAAATTACCTACTGTTTACATGTAATTCAGAGGGTAATGAACTGTATAATTAGTAATGATATATGTAGTAATGTGTGGCATATAATTATCGGTAACTCATTTCATTCAGATTAAAAGTAATTCAAAGGGTAACGAGATATGTAATAAAGATCACTGATTAGCAAAGCTTTTTCTGGGTACTTCTAAAAGGCAACAACTGCTTTCAACTTTTTGGAAGCAGTTGAAAGTAGGTGTTTTTAAAGCATAACATCCACTTTTTTGTGCTAGGATATTAACATCTACTCCAAAATAATTATATTTTAAATTTTAAGGCGCGCTAAAAACTTCACTGACTGGATTTCAATTACAGAAATGACTATATCAATTAATATTTTAATTTTAATTGACTTAATAAAGATTGTAAACGATGATTTAAGTTAGACAACTAAAATATTTAAATTAAACAAATATTTAACTGATTTAATTAAACATTTGTTAAATGTGTAATGGTTAGCGCGTTGGACTGTTACTGTTGCGGGTTCGATCCCCAAACAAGGCAACATCAATTTATTTAAAATTTTATGTATGATTTTTTTCTATCCCCCGTACATATCGCAGCGTCCTCCTTCGGTGTTCCCATAGCACTTAACCCCACTAAAGTAATATAATAAAACAGGGCTATGAACTAAACAGCTTCAACAAAGTTCGCCAACTCTTCATCAGATGGCGCGCAACAACTGATCTAAAATTCAACAACTCGCGCAATTACAGTGTTGCCATATTTGAAGCCCTTTATCTTTCACCACTTTTCACCTCTTCTCTATCCCCTTTCCAAAGGAAGCAACACGTTAATTAATAGGAAGAATTTCCTGAGTGTGCTTCTCTTTATAAAAAAAAAAAAAAATCTGCAGTTAGATATTTTAGGTTAGCAATTTTTTGTGTGTAGTTTAATTCATAAATAATAGGTGTGGTTGGCTACCGATTTTAAAAAATTTTCCTGGGTAGAAACATAAAATATGAATTTCTGAAATCCTGGAGCATTAAAAAGTTAAAAATTTTATATTTGCAGCCACATTTTACATATTTTTTTCTCAGTAACTGAGTATTTTGCATTCTCTTTATTATACCCTACACCACTACATGGACACTAGACCTTACCACCTTACATGCAAAAAAAAAAGTGCGACGTACATCCTCCAATATGAAGTATTTTTGCAAGGCAATTTCAAAAAAATTTAATTTTTTTTGGCGAACTTAGGGGTTGCCATTTTACATTTTTCATTATATCTTTGGCATTTACAGTCGGATCTTAAAGTATGATATATCGATATTTTTCTTCGAGGAGACAAGTGTTCTACTCTAAGGGCCATTGACCTCAAGTATCCCGTTCTAGTAGTTACCCACCAGATCTCAGTTGCTACCACCCTAATGTACGACCCTAATGTCAGAAAATTAAAGCTCGCAAACAAGCATTAAACTTTTGCTAAAGAAGTTTTTCGATAAACCCAGTAGAAATTTTTTTTATTATATGGTTGTCGAACGTAGGGATCGCCTTTTTAAATTTTTTTTCATTGGATTTTACCTTTATAGCAAAACAGTGGTCTCCTTGAGGCAAAAAAAATTGATATATTACACTTTAAAATCTGACTTTAAATGCCGAAGCTACAGCGAAAAATTAAAAAAGGCGACCTCTACGTTCGAGAAAAAATTTTTTTTTTTGCAATTGCCTTGCAAAAATATTTCATATTGGTGGGTGTACGGCGAACTCTTTTTTGCGGTACGGTCTAATGGACACGGTATAATAAGTTTGTGCTGATATTTGTCACACCAGTAAATAGATTAACTAGATCCACTTTTTAGTATAGCGACTTAGTATCACTACTTGATTCGATTTAGCGATGCCCATCTGTCCTTCCGTCCGTCTCTCTGTCTATGTATTCTTGTATGCACGATAAAAGTTGGAAATAATATGACACAGATAAAAATAATTTGTAAATAAAATTAATCTAAATTGCACCTACAATTAATTTTGTTAATACAAACAACATATTTGTTACTAGAATGTTGAATTTATTTCAGTTAAATAGCCAACAAACACATTTGTTGAAATTCAAAGCAAATTCTAACAAACAATGTTGCAACATTCTTCTTAGTATTTCTATCCTGAAATTTAGATATATTAATTCCAACACTTCACGGTCAGGAATGTTTGGAATCGCCCTCAATAGCGTCTCCGCGTTTTTGGCTTTGGTTTTTTTCTGGATTCTTTTGCTGTAACCGTTCCAGGCTTTCTTTCAATTGTTAGTCACTTGTTGAACTTTTCGAACACTCTGGAAACACATTGCCTGGTCATGCGTTCTTTTGTTGTAATTTTTGTATGAGTCCACAATCGATTATTTGAATAGTTTCCATAATTTTTTCGTGCACTTATCTTTGATTCTCCATTGTAAACTAATAAACTACTTGAATTTGTCAAACCGATGTATTTTGAAGCCTGATATATTCCTCGAATATATTTTGATCAAGAAAATTATTTTTATTTTATTTACGCGTGCGTATAATAGAGTTGTGTCGGTTATGCACGATTTAGTTCAATTAAATGATTTACAAATTTAATCTGATCATCATTGCTCGACTTTGCAACAATTGCTTGTATCTATTTCCAATAAATTGTTTGAAATGGAAATGGCTTTTTAAAAAATAAAAATATTTTTTCGACATTAAAAAAAAACAGTCAATGTTCCTAAAAAGAAGAAAAATTTTACGAAAATCAATTTTTTAATTTTAATCACAAAAAAAGAAAGAACGATTTGAACCAACTAGTTCACTGGTTCGAATTGACGATAATGACCGAGTCAGAAAACATCCTATTGAGTTTCAAAAAACACATTTGTTGATTTTTCACAAACAAGTTTAATTAAAAAAAAAAAACTTGAAAACTTGTCATATCAACAAAATATCTAATTGATGCAATTAAAAATGTTGTTGAAACGGAAATTAAATTTTAACAATTAACCTCAAACCAACTTAATTAAAATTAATAAAAATGCATATTAATTACAATATTAATTGTATTTGGTCTATATATGACGCGTTTGAAAAAACAACACTTTACTAGAAAAATAAAAATGCCCTGCTGGCAGTCCGTCTCCGATATACACAAATTGCCTGCACTTGTACGTAAAAACCATACGTCAGTGTAGCAACATTTGTGAAAAAGGTGACAAAGAGGAGATAAGAAGATAAACAACAAAATCTAAAGTAGAATGTTTGTATGTCTGTTTGATCACTTCTGAGAGTAAATTATCATATAGAGACAATCTGACAATAAAATATAAACAATAATACAATTTAATGGAAAATCACATTAACAATTACTTTTGTCACTTAATGAAATTTTGTACATTTACTTACGTCGGCCCAGGGACGAAGCCTATTGATTTTGCTCAAAATCGGTATATGTTTAGACCTAGCGCCCACATAAAGGTTACAAAAAAATAAATAAATAAACTCACACGCTACAGGTCGCAGACGTGAAGATATTTCAATGATTCATATGGAGCCCAATGCCAAAGCCTGTTTCGAATTTTTCTTAAATACACTCAACATTAGGCAAATTCAAAATTTCTTAATAATTTTCGAATTCTTTTACCATTTTAGTTTCGGCTCCAAACATTAGTTGTACTCAACAAAAAAATTCTGTAATGGTTACTGAAAATTTTGCTGTTATTACAGGAAATTTAACTAGTTTGAGCCTTGCGGTATGTTTTGCTAATTTTAGCAAGGATTTTTTAAATTAGTAAAATATTTTGATAATTTTATCAACGCGGTTTTCAAAAATTTGTAAATTGCTATTTGAAATTAGCAAAGAAAATTAATTAAAAATTTAGTATTTTGTAAAATAAGAAATAGCAAGAATTAGAGTGTTTTTTAATCACCTGGATTTAGAATTTTTCATACAAAAAATGGATTTATTAAATCCAAAAAAAAAGCTGGATTTAATAAATCCACAATAAAAGCACAACTATATGAAACAGCCTATTAATTTAATGTCAGAAAAAAATACGAATGAAAATTAAAAGAGAAACAAAAAAATTGAAAAACTAACAAATAAAAGATTTTTATTAAATTTTTTTTTATGAAATATGTTTAGAAAAAAAACTACACCTCACCAAATACATATTTTTTATCTTTGACATGGAGAAATAGCTCAAATAGAAATGGCAATTTTTCACTCTACAGTAAGTAATTTAATTAAATCCAATTAGTGAATATTAAATATTGCAATGGAATTTTTCAATTGTGTAAAAATATAAATTGAAGTGATAAAACTGAAAAGGCACTCTGTTTATCGCTGTTTTATGTAAAATATAATTATAAATTAAAAGTTAAAGTAAAATCCTTCATCATCGAATTCGGTATTAAAAATTAGGGTGAAAGAAGTGTCGGACAGAAAATTTTTTAAAATAGGAAGAATCTAACCCCATTTGTTGAGCGCTTTTAGAAATACTTTTTGGATTTATTAAATCCAAGTGATTAGAAAAAACGGCTAATGTTTACTAAAGTACATATTTTTACTAACAATTAGTATAAAAATAGTAAAATTTAAAACTGTTTACAAAGTTTTCTACTAAAATTTTTTTCTGAGAACGCTTTTTAACAAGACTTGAGTAGGCAGTGATGATGCTAGAAGCTATTTGAAAATTCCCTACATTTGTTATGTAAATTCCCTTTTCTCCCCTACACTAAAAAAAAAATTGTCCTTTAATTTTTTTCTACGCCATAAGGCCCCTAAGCCTATATGACACTTGCTAGTTTCTAGATTCTAGTTTTTTGCACCATCAATGCAAATCATATGAAGGGTACTGCATTACGAACATCAATTTGACAGTTTGATAGTTTTTCGATATATTTGTTCTCTTCACACACATTATTTCTCACATAAGGAAATTCGTGCTCTCTTCTATTTTGGATTATTAATACTGAAACTAGCAAGTGTCATATAGGCTTTGTGACACTTGCTTAATTTTGTATTGATGAAAAATTTATGAATTTCCTTATGGGAAAATAATGTGTAAGAAGAGTGCAGCTATGTATATAGAATATATAAGTATCTGTTAAATGAATATCGGTAATGCAGTGCTCCCATTTGATTTATATTGCTGTCAATATCAATCCAATACAAAATAAAGCAAGTGTCATATGGGTTTAAATGCATTGAATTTAATACCCCATTCACATGAACAAGGTTTCAGTTACCTTGAAGATTTTCATTTATCTCATGAGATAATAAACCCCCTCAATTAGCTCTTAAAAGTCCCCCCCCCCTCAATTATCTCTTAAAAAAACCAAAAAAAAAACTTCTTAACAGTAATAACTTTTAATTTCTAATAAAAATTAATAAATATAAATAAAAGGTAGATCAATTAAAAGGTGTATTTCAAAACAAAAAAATTTAAATTTCATCCTTAAACTGTTCATCCCTATTCAAAAAGATTTTCCACATCAATAATGCCGTTGTATCTTAATAAAAGTTAATAAATATTGTATTCCGGCCATAAAAAATAGGCTCTCTGAAATATTATGTTAAATTTTTGGTTAGATTACAAATGTTTTTTGTTTACAAAAATAACGAAACAGCTGCTAACGAGATAATGAAAGCCCCCTTTAACCTTTGTGTGAACAGTTTTAATTAGTTTCGAAATCTAATTGCTACATCGCCTAAGAAACTTGATTGTGGGGGGGTATAACAAATCAGTACATTTTATAACTTTTTTGGAAAACGTTTTAAATTAAAAATTTGTAGCTCTTTAATTGAATAAATTTTCAATAAAATAATGATATATTTGATTAGGATTTTTATTATTTTTTTTATATGAATTTGATAAAAAATTAATTCATTGGATTAAAAATTGATCAATATTGTATAACTTCCAAATAAGACTCTAATCAGTTGGATAAAGTGGTAGTTGCCATGCCAACTATAAAAAAGTATATTTCTTAGCTTGAATTTTATTAAAATAAAACCTGCATGCAATTTTCATTCAGTTGATAGATTTATTTATACTTATGTAAAAAATTCTCTCGCAGAAATTAGTTTTCTTCTTTTTTCTAAAGCATAAGGACTCTGTTAAATTTTTTTTTTTGAAAACTAAATAAAATATATTTTGTTTAAAAAATTTTTAATTTATTTTTGGCGATTTTTTTGTTTAAAAATTTTTTAAACAAAATTTCAAAAATTACATTACTATTTTACAGTAATGTTCTAGAATAAACAAATATTCACATTTAATATGGCAAAATTTAAATATTTAACTAAATAAAATGATAAACTCAACGAGAATTTATAAAATTTTATAAAAAAATAATTTTAAATATCAGATACTAATACATAAACATTTATAAAAACAACTACATAAATAAAGCAAACGAAAAAAAACGACAATATGCTGATGTTTTTCCCTTGTTTTATGAAATGTATGACATGCAAATTTCAGTTTTGAGCAATTATTTAATCTATTGGATTAATTTTTAATTGACACCTTTTGAAATAATTTAACAAATGATTTTAATTGAAAAAAGTTGAACAATATTTTTTTGTGTGTTAAGTCTAATTGAGTTGTGTTTACAATAGTTTATTTGTTTCGCAATCAGTATAAATAGACCATTATCAATTATTAACCCATAAAGGCGTGGATACTAGGGATAAGTCTGTAGCGGGATCTGAAAATACATATTATATCCTGCTGGCCCTATTGAATTTTTAAAATTTTTATTCTTTGCAATTTACTTGTGTGATCCCAAATCTAACAAAAAACATTGTAAATAACCAATTAAAAGATCAACTATATGCTACCTTCATACAATTTAAAATTTTTGTATGAATTTTTATTCTACTAATTTTTTAACAAAATTGTTTTCCCAAATTTAGTTAGTAGGTTGAGTTGTTATATTCCATGAAATAAAATTTAACTCAAGAAAAACTTACATTTTATATATTTAACAGTTTTATTTTTGCTGTTCCTTAGCTTACTTAAATTTAGCAACAATAATCTGGTAATTTCAGCAGTTTTTTTCTGCAACGCCATTTTTAACAAATTGTTAGTAATTTTAACTAAAATTTTTACAAACTTTTTTCTATTAGTGTAAACATTATTCTGCTTTAATAATTTCTTTTTAATTAAATATTGTTTTCCAGCGAAGACTTTAGTGTGAAATCACGTCCGGGCGCTAAAAATTATGCGTTTTTATGTGAACCTTTGCCACTACATACCGACTTACCATATTATGAATATAAGCCAAGCGTTACCATACTGCACACATTAGAACAATCACAATCAACAGGAGGATGGAATTGTTTAACCGATGGCTACTATGTGGCCGATCAATTAAAAGAAAAATATCCAGAACATTTTAGAATATTAAAAGAAACCCTAGTAGATTGGTGTGATATAGGACAAGAAGATGACCGACAATTTCATAATATATGGAGAGCACCAGTAATAAAGTAAGAGAGAGAGAGAGAGAGAGAGAGAGAGAGAGAGAGAGAGAGAGAGAGTGATGAGATTTGTTTATAAATATAATTTAATGTTGTATAATATACTTAATTTCAGCTTAGATAAAGATGGTCATTATACGCGTATAAATCACAGTATTCCCCAACGTGATAGTCACTTTAGCATAGATGTTGATAAGGTGGTACCCTGGTATAGAGCAAATGCTTTATTTGTACGCATGGCTCATGAACAGTCTGTCCATTTTAAAACTAAACCTGGCGATATTCTAACGTTCAATAACTTACGTTTGCTACATGGACGCACTGGTTATAATGATAACGAAAATAATGTACGTCATATTGCTGGTGGTTTTGTCGACTGGGATATTATCTATTCCAAGATTAGAGTACTTAAGAAAAATTTAAATTAACGACGAGATAACAGAAGAACATCATAATGCATAAATTCTGATAATTTCTTTGTTGGATATTTATATTTTACTTGGCGACGCTGCGCCAGCAATACAGGTCTTGTCTTTTTGAGAAGTTTTAAAAACTGTTTGAGTGATGTTTTTTAAGTTATTGTTTTACAAATAGAAAATGGAAAAAGGTAAAATAAGGCCGTTTTTGGAATCACTTAAAACACATGACGTGTCTTGCTGGCGCTGCCTTAATGTATTTCTATTTTACTATACTATAATATTTTTTGGACAGTTTTTATTTGTTTATATTTTTTATTTGAATATATTTCCTTTATCACAACACCTAGTTCAATAGGTTAAGTTAATATTTAAATTCTAAAACAATTTATCAAGTGTTTTTGTTTTTGGCAATCAGACGAAAAAAAATCTTTAATATTCTAATCGTTTTTTTGAACTGTACAAAAACCAAACAAGTATTTTTATTTTGAACTATAAATAACTTGAAAAAACAAACAAACTGAAAATTAATAACAAACACCCTTAAAGGCAAGCATACACGTTCAATATTATTGATCAATGTTTTTAAAATCAACCAATCAGTACAAAGTAGTAGTAGGTAAAAGTTACCTAGACTCTAAATAAATTTACCAAACTTATAGTAGGAAACTATATTCCTAATACAAATTGGGTAAATTTACCCTATGTGTGTAATTGAAATAAAAATACGCACATTAGATTTAAGTTGGTGCACAAATAATGTGTAATTTTACATTGAAAGTGTGTAAAACTTAAATGAAATTTTGAAATTAATGTGTTAAATTTACTAAATTTGTAAGTAAAAAAGCATGTTTAATAGGGTGGGGCGATTTGAACCATACATGGGACTAATTAATTAGGTGGACTAATTAATTGATGATTTCATTACCATTACATTGATATCAATTGTAATGAAATTATTTTCATTACAATTTTTTTAATTAATGGTAATGATTCTAAAATTTAATTTCATTGATTAATGACAATGATTTTAAATTTCATTACCATTGATAATGAATAAATTAAAAAAAATAATTGCCATTGACAGAAAAACGTAAAAATGGAGTAAAACTCGCTGAAATCGAAGATGGAATATGCTCATTCAGACTCATGCTCATTTGAAATTAAATATTACTTTCCATTCCGTTGTTATTTGTATCCAGGTAAAGTTTAACGGAATTAAATGGATCCTCCTTAATAAATTATGTTTATAACTTCCCTGGCCAACCCAGTTGTTCGTTTTCATTTGTCTGAATTTTTTGTAAACAAATGGTTTTTAATCAATTGTAATTAGTTTTTTTATACATTAGTGTAATTTCATTACCATTAGTAATGATTTTTCTAATGAAAAATATTTCATTACCATTAAATGGTAATGGAATTTTTTTCATTGTCATTAGTATGAACTAATGGTAATGAAAATTCAATGGTAATGAAAAATTCCCATGTATGATTTGAACGTCTTAATGGGCGCTTCGGGTTTCTGATTCTTGGGATTGTACTGAGCAAAAAATTCTACTACGGCATATCAAAAAAATCATTTTCGAGGATCCCGAATTTCAATTTTTTGCAATTTTTAAATAAATGCTAGATTAGCGCCATCTTGCATTGGCTTTTTGAAACAACTAATGAAATTATAAACAATATAACATTACAACCTTTCCAGAAAGGTATTCCTTATGAAAATCGGATAAAAAATGTGGCAACTAGAGGTAAAAGTATATAAGTAAAATTATTTTCTGCTTGATGATGAAATGATGATAATGATGATGAAATGATGATGAAATGATGATGATGATGTTGATGAAAACAAGCAGAAAATAATTTTACTTATATACTTTTACTTCTAGTTGCCACATTTTTTATCCGATTTTCATAAGTAATACCTTTCTCGCAAGGTTGTAATGTTATATTGTTTACAACTTCATTCGTTGTTTCAAAAAGACACCGCAAGATGGCGCTATTCTAGCATTTATTAGAAAATTGCGAATTCGGGCGCCTCGAAAATGATTTTTTTAATATGTCGTAGTGCAATTTCTTTTCCTCATGCCAAAAGCTATCGAAAAATAGATGGCACAATATCAAAAAAATTTTGTCTATACAAATCGCCGCACTTTAATGTTTAACCTGTAAATCTACGCAAAAAATGCATAAAAATCAACAAAAAGATACGCAAAACTCCACAGAAATTGTGTAAAAATCCCCGACAAATGCGTATATTTACCACAGCTGTGCTAAAAATTAAACCACTCAAAAAAAAAATTTTTTTTTAATAAATTAAATTAATTTTTAGTACGTATTTTATTAATAATAATATCCGTGTCATTCTCGCATGATCGTTTTTGTTGAAATTAGTCGTTTTGAAATTTTTAGCTTTTTGTATAAAATTTGTTATAACTATTGAACTAAAATCAATTTTGAAAAGGGGTTTAGACTACCACGTGTGTTAGCAATAATTACCAAAAGCAATTTCATGCTTATATTGCTATTTTCAGATAAAAATGTGTTTGTAGAAATACTACATTTCATTCACAAAAAATAATCCGTTTTAGCTTTTTTTATTATTTAATTTTTTTTTGCAATTTTTCCCATTTAAAATGTCAGAGTATTTATTACTATTATAAGTTAGTATATTTACCAACTTTGTGCGTAAAAATTGTATTTAACAAAGAATAGTAATTTTAGGCATAATGTGTTTATTTGTAAACAAATAATGTCTAAAAATACTTAGTGTGCGTCCCAAGAAAATTTTTTACAATCGATTGTCAACCATGCCAATTCTGCAACTGGTTCCACTGCAACCGATTCCATGGAACTGGTTCTAGGGCAACCGGTTCCACTTTGAAGCTATAGAAGCGATTGCTTTTCGGGCAATTTCAAACAAAAATCATCAGTGTTAGAATTTACAGTAGTAGGGGTTGTAAATGAAAAGTAGCTATTCTACAACCGATTCTTTGGAACAGAAAATTTTCCTGGGGTGTTATTGTATATTAGACCGTACCGCAAAAAAAAGTTCGCCGTACACCCTCCACTATGAAGTATTTTTGCAAGGAATTTAAAAAAAAATAATTTTTTTGCCGAAGTAGGGGCGCCTTTTTCAATTTTTCGTTATAGTTTGGCATTTAAAGTCGGATTTTAAAGTTTAATATATCGATTTTTTTTCCTCGAGGAGACCAGTGTTTTGCTATGAAGGAAAAATCCAATGAAAAAAAATTTAAAAAGGCGACCCCTACGTTCGGCAAAAAAAAAAATTCTGCTGGGTGTATCAAAAACTTCTCTAGCAAAAGTTTAATGATTTTTTGCCGGCTTTAATTTTCTGACATTAGGGCAGTCCATTAGGATGGTAGCAACTCAGATCTGGTGGGTAACTACTAGAACGGGATACTTGAGGTCAATAATAGCCCTTAGAGCAAAATATTGGTACCCTCGAGAGAAAAACATCGATGTATTATACTTTAAGATCCGACTGTAGATGCCAAAGATATAACGAAAAATATAAAATGGCGACCCCTACGTTCGGCAAAAAAAAAAATTTTTTTTTTGAAACCTTGCAAAAATACTTTATATTGGAGGGTGTACGGCGCACTTTTTTTTTGCCTGTAAGGTGGTACGCGCTATTGTATATGGAAGTGTGTACAAAACACGCTTACCCATTTTTGATTTATATTTACTGAATTTTCGTAAAATTAAACAAAACTTTACTCATTTTATAGTAGTGAGACGAGCAAAAGTCAGTGCATTCGTTTTTGTTTCTCATGTATATATATAAAATTAATTTTATTATTGGTTCCTTATCAGTGTTCTAATTTATTTAAATTATATTTGAATTTAACAGTATTTTATTCAAAGTGCCATCTATATGTCAAACAGAACATTGAACATTAGAAAATACTATAAAATGCATCATTGTACTACTAATTGTAACACTCCTGTAATTGTTGTCAACTGTGTAATACATATGTGTGAATGTTTATGTGTCATCGATCAACATATATAAAAGCTGCTGCATTGATCGATTTTGATGAATTAGCCAGTGGACGGCAACGAGGTAAGACCTTCTATAGGTGCGTGAAATATCTTTCTGTATTTAAAGAAGATTTTACCTAAGTAGCTTAAAGGGGTTTAACTATCGTTCAACACCTTTAACCAACTAGACTACCTAGGACAGCTGACGATAGGGACGGCAACGTGAGCTATCGCTCTGTGCCTAATACGGACTAACAGCGTGAACTATCGTTCTGTTGCCCATTCCAACGCGAGCGTGAACTATCGTTCTGCTCAGTGACCACTCTCGCCGTGAGCGTGAGTTATCGCTCTGCTCTACATAGAACTGTCGTTTGCTACTTGTCCGACTTCTACTGGCTATAAAAATAAATATTCGTGTCGTGTCAACTTGTTATGTGTTAAGAACAATTAAATAATAAAGTTTATAACGTGTTATGAAAAAATTATTAAATTTCACAGTGTTTTCTTCTCTTATCGAAATATAAATAGTTTGTATTGGATCCTGGGCACGCTGAGTATGCCCCAGCTTAAAAAGTGAAAACACGTGGTTACAGTAGTAAATTTACAAACCTTTTTTTGTGTGTACTAAGGGTAAATTTAAATTAAATTTATTAGAGTGTAGCTTTGGCTTGAACCTTGAACTGTATTTTCCAAATTAAAAATAAATAATAAATCAACACACAAAATTGCTTTGAATCCATTGTTTTCAAAATCGCAAAAGTAGCATCTCTAAAACAGCTGTATCTTGTTCACTAATGAACGAATTGTCATTAAATTTTGAAGGTATCATCTGAAGATTGGTGGTTCCCAAAAATCATATGGATTTTTCATTAGTTTCGCCACCTATGTGTTATTCTACGGATTTTTCAGCCGATGTGTTAGTCATCCCAGAAAAATTTTCGTAATATGTTGATATTACCCTGCACATTACAATGAACATTTTAGAGTACATACACCATGTAATTGTATTTCTCCCGAGGAATAATTTTGGTCTTTATTGTTTTTTTCATATCTCGCATAATTTTCAAATTATTTCTAAAATTAAAATTTTTGTAAATTCGGAAGAAGTTTTTGCAAAAAAGGATCAAAGATTTCGATTTTTATGGCGATATTGTTTTGTTTCATTATCAAGAAAAATATATTTAGTTAAAGGTTAAAGTTAAAGTTATATATTTGTACGTAGTTAGCATCAAAAGAAAGTGTGCAAGTTAACATATTAAATTTTTAATTACAGTCTATTGTAATAAGATTTAATTCAATATATCATGCTTATTATTCATATTGTTTAGTCGACAATTCAATTTATTTTAAAAGCAATTTCTGTCATTGAACTTTCTCAATTATATTACGAGTACAATACTATTTCTGGTTAATCAAAAAAAAGTGAAATTTTTCAAAACCACTTCCATCTTTGTTATAGCTTTTGTTTCTAAACATTTCACTTTTACAACATAATACCCATAATTCCTACAGATATACGTTATTATTGCTGTTTTTTATATTTGTTTCTATATTTCAGTTAACCAAAAGAGAAAAAAACAACAGTAAAAATAATAATACCAGCCATCACATTTTAGCTTATTAGAAATCGTGTACTCTTGAGTCTAATAAATTTATTTTCATATACGACAAGATATGCTGCTATCTTGCAATCATACCAAAATTCATTGCAAAGTGCAAAAAAAAAAACAGAAGAAAAATATTGAAACCAACCACTAATAACCCCTTAACCCTAAAGCTTAACCCAATAGTTAAATGTTAAGGTTGTTTGGAAGCATATTGTACGTTGGTTGCTTGTTTGTTGCTTCAATGTTTATCACCGTCTTGTCTTCAATTTCCATTTACAAAATGGATTTTCAACATATAATTTTATTTTATTTTTTTTTCGTGTTCAGGTGAAAATATATACATACACATACGCTGCGATACTTGGAACAGTTGTTTAAAACCAATACAGGAATAACTATATTTGTACATTTATACAGACATGTGTATTGTATGATGTGCAGAAATCACGTCGTAAAAATGTCCAAAAGCTGTAAAGCTCATAAGTCGTGTATAGGGGGTTTTGCCAAAAAAAAAAAAAAAATACCAACAAACATATATTGTGCTATGGGTTAAGAATTTTATTTATTGGCTCGTATGAATAAAAAATAGATACTACTAATAGGGGGTACTGTTTCAGCACCAGTGCGGGTATACCATCGAGCCCCGATAACTTGTTTACATTGAGGTCAGCAAGAGCCCTTTTGACTGCTCAAGCTCGGAAAAAGATCTTGCTCTTTCAAGCTGGGACAGTGGTTGATCGCTTTCCGGCAGGAATGAATTACCTGCGTACATCTCAGCTAAAGGGCAACCGGTTCAGTGAATATTTGGTCATCCTTTATAGGAGTTGGGGTAGGTGAACTGCCATTATCCTTTACACTTTTAACGAATGACCAAAAGTTCTTGCTACCCCGAGGAGCAGAAAGATCTTTAGTACGAAGACGTTGTTCGTAAAGAAACTTTTCACGACTAAGTACTTTGGAACCTTCCTTGTTAGGGCAATTGCAGTTGAACTTTCATTCTACCTAACCTACAGTTATTTGAATTATGAATAAATTTTTTGATGACAACCCCATAGTGAAAACATTGAACATGTTTACCTTTATATCATACATACAGTTATACATTTTTATATATGTTTGTATTATTTTTTTTAAAGACTAATATGAGTTTGTCTTTGGTTTTATTGGTTGTACAACAATTTTGTTATTTTGTTTTACGATCATATTGAGGGTGTTGGGGGTGGGGGAGGTTGTTTACGGAGTCACTAAGAAGTTTATATGTCATCATTTACTATAGTTACATATTTGTATAAATGCAGAACCCTTTTTTGTTTTCATAAATAAATATTTATGTATTTGGTACATATACCATGACACCTTGAGCTTTAATGTCTTCATAGATGTTTAACCTTTATAAGAACATATCTCACCCTGTTCCATTTTTTTAAAGGAATACCCAACGACAATGGGTTATTACCATTAGCATTTAAGTATTCATTCATATATACATATGTACATACATATGTAGTGGTTAGTTTTTATAAATTTGTTTTATGTGTATGAGTATTACATTTTTACCATGTTTTTGCGTCATTATTATATTTTTATGATGCTTTTTAGAAATTTTTATAGTCATACATCTCAATAAACTTTCAATATCGGTTTCATATCAAATGTTTATATATTTGTATTTATACATATATGAAGCTGCAGTAGATTTTCTTAGCAGTCTCCTTTTTTTTTTCTTCAATAAACGAAAGTGCTGTTGGTTTGTTATTCAATACCACCATTGATATTTGACTTTATTTTAGGTGGTTTTCCGCATATTATTCATTCTATTTCACATTCATTTATTTGAAGTGCTCATGTTTGTATGCGCAAGCAGTAGAAACTTATGGTTTTTTCATAGTAAAAATATGTTTTTGTAGTGTCATAAAATATGTTAGTTTATCTTTGAATTTTTTCTATTCTTTGACTTTCTGTTGAGATATTAAATTTTTTTCTTAAAATCATGCTGCCGAGATGCGACAGAAAAATTTAAAATTGTTGATTTTTTTTCTTTTTTAAATTAAGAGTGTTAGTTGTTGTTATTAAAAAACCAATATTTCGAAAACTAATATGGGAATTATGGCGCTGAAAAATTTCCTACTTAAGAAATATTTAAGAAAAAAATCGTGTTTTGTTCTGACTATAAAACTGGTCCTTAAACTTTTTCTATAGGAACATGTGCTCAGAATCTGAGGGTTTTTCTATAATAAAAATATGCTCGAAGTCTAAAGATTATATAAAAGAAAAAAGTAGCCTTTTGATTGCGATGCCTGTTCTGAGAACCTTTAGCCAAATAAATATGAGCACTTCTTCCAGACTCTGATAACTAAGATTCTAAAGATTTTGCATAAAAACAACTGAAGTTTTCGACAAATTTCTCCTGTAGAAAAACCCTAAGATTGCGAAGAATTCTTCCCAAGAAAATCGCTCAGTTTCTTAGCACTTTTTCCTAAAAGCTCCACTGAATCTGATGTTTTTCTATGGAAAAATGAACACAAAAGCTAAGTCATTTCCTTTTTTTTCATAATCTGAAGGTTCTTTTCTATAAAGCACCGTAAGTTGTTTTCACGTGGAAAAATTTCACTCGAACTTTGAAGTCTTCAAATTGCAATTTAATTTATAAAAATTAACACTTTTTTAATTTTATTACAAAGATACAATCACAATAAATACAAAATGTCACTTTTTCCCTAGAAAAATAATAGTCTTGTATATTAAATTTGCGTGAAAACAAACTCTAATCAAATTTCACGTGAAACTCATTATCTTGAAAAATCTTTCTTTTATATGGAGTATAACAGTTTTTTTCACGTGAAATCGAACAACTTACGGTGCTTAAGAAAAAAAAATATCGTAGAATCCAAGGTTTTTCCATGAGGCTTGTAAAAGGCTTAAATATTATTACAAACAACTTTAATTAATAAAATATTTTAAAAGTGTAGAGTTTGGCTTAGTGCTTCATTTTGGTGACTTGATCATTATAGTTCAATATTTACAATACATTGATCTAGTTCGTTCAAATCGGGCAATCGTTCTTTTATGCTTTGAGCTGTGACTGTACTGCGATTCGTGAACATCTCTTTGAGCACTATACAAGTTATACACGTTTTTTAATTTTTTTTTACGTATAAGCACCGTAAGTTGTTTCGATTTCACGTGAAAAATCTGTTATACTCCATATTAAAAAAACTATTTTTCACGATAATCAGTTTCACGTAAAAAGAGTGTAGAGTTTGTTCTTACGCAAATTTAATGTACAAGATAATTATTTTTCTAGAGAAAAAGTGACATATTCTGTGTATTGTGATTGTCTCTTTGTTATAAAATTCAAAAATTTTTCTTTTTAATAATTTAAATTGCAGTTTGAAGCCTTTAAAGTTCGAGTGAAATTTTTCCACGTGAAAAACAACTTGGCGAAAAATTAAGGGTTTAAAATATGGCAACACTGTAATTGCTTGAGGTATTGAATCTTAGAACAGTTGTTGCGCGCCATCCGATGGAGAGTTGGCGAACTTTGTTGGACCTTTTTAGTTCATACCCTTGTTTTGTTATTTTACTTCAGTGGCGTTAAGTGCTATTGGAAAACCGAAGGAGGACGCTGCAATATGTATGAGGGACAGAAAACTTATACGATGTTGATGTCGCTATGGATCGAATCCGCAATCATATTTCATCGCGTTAATCATTACAACACAACAAAATTCTGGAAACTTTCTGCGCATTTTCGAGTTAATTTACCGTGTTAGTAGTAGGAGTAAATCATCTCCTCTGTGATTGCCCGGCGCTACAGGGCATCCGACATAGGACTTTAGGCGATCATATACTAGACGACGTATTGGTGATATCGGGTATCTAAATCTTACGGGTTGGGTTTAGTTCTGGGGATATTAATTCGTTACGGGTGGTGTGGTTTTTTCAAAACGCAGTCGCTTTTTACTCTACTTGATGCTCATGAGGGCGTGAGCTGCCACTTAAACCACCCAGGTAGAAAATTACAAAGGGGTCAGCACTGGCGAAGTGGGTGGTATGAGTGCTTGCTAACAGTGCTTTCCCAATGCCCAAATAATAACACCGTTCCACGGCGGTGCCAATGCTTTACAAAACCCTGGGAAAGCACCCAGAAACATAAAAATCAAATGCTTTGCCAACGCCCAAATAAAAAAATTAAAGTGCTTTCCTGACACCCAAATGATAACACCGATCTATTTAATGCTTTGCAAAGTATTGAGATATCACCAAGAAACATAAAAATCAAGTGTTTTTCCTGCCACCAAATTATGAGCCCTCATCATTAAAGATGTTTAAATTACTCTAAAAATATATGGTAAAAAGTGACTGTATGGTAAAAAGTGACTGTATGGTAAAAAGAGACTGTGAAATATATAACAACAATATTGCAAATGATGTCGAAAAAGCTGCAAACACGGGAAACCTCCAAGGTGTGTATAAGTCGATAAAAGAACTGAGTGGGAGGACTACAAATGTAACTGCAACACTTAGAGATAAGAATGTCATCGAACTTACCAAAACTGATTAACAGCTTGATAGATGGCAATTCCACATTTCCCTGCAGTAACTCGACGTAAACCTCGTAGATATATATCCACATCGCCATTCACTAATGATGAAGTGTTAAAAATTCTTAATAGTCTGAAAACCTAAAAGCCCCAGGCCTTGACAATATCCCCGCTGAACTTTTTAAGTTCGGTGCTCCTGCAATAACGGAATTCCTTTCCCCAATCATTAGAAGGACTTGGAATTCAAACAAAATACTCAAGAACTGGAAAGAAAGAGTAACTGTGACAGTTCCAAAAAACGTGACCTAACCCAATGTTAAAACTGGAGGGGAATCACACTCTTGAATGAGATCTATAAGATTATATCCCTATTAATCCCGGAAAGGATCAGCCCAGTGATGGAACCATTGTTACGTAAGCAACATGCCGGCTTTAGACCAAACCTCAGTTGGTTTAAAAATAAACATAAAAAAACCAAACTGTTACGTATTGGCTTAACCATCACATCCCCCCTAACACTCAAAGGAGATGTCATCAAAGATGTGGAATCTTTCTGTTACCTCGGAAGCATTCTAACCAAATATAGAGGATCGGGAATGGATATTGAGACCAGGATAAACAAAGCCAGAGTTGCATTTCATAGCCTGTACAAAGTATTGAGATCGAACAGAATATCCAAGAGAACGAAAATCCGCATTTTCAATAGCAGTGTAATATCTGTCTTGCTTTACGGTTGTATAACCTGGAGCACAATCCAGAAACAAAAAATAAGATCCAAGTCCGATGTCTGAGACAAATTAACAAAATTTTCTAACCAAATTGGGTGAGAAATGAACAGCTGCTATCGCTCTCAAATATGAAACCAGTTGCGTTAGAGATAAAGAAGCGTAAATGGACCTGGATAGGCCACATACTTCGCAGGCCAAGAAGTGATATTGCTAGATTAGCCTTAGAATGGAATCCTAAAGGCTATCGTAGACGCGATCGAGCTAGTAACACCTGGCAACGCACAATCCTAAGAGAATGCCAAAAAACCAATAAAACTTGGAACCTAGTGAAAGCCCTTGCCAATGACCGTGTAGTCTGGTACCCTATGTTCATCTTTATGAACTTTCTACTAATTATTTCTCAAATACTGTATATAAGTAATTATTACACTCAGGAAAAAGATTGGGTGGAATTCGATCACAACCATTAAAATGAATTTGCCAGGACGTTATTTTATTTGGAGTTGCCTATAATTGAATACTACACCAAAAATATTTTACTAGGTATTAAAAATAGGGAAAATGAACTAAAAAACAATCCTTTTAACAAATTATTGGTATCTGCAATCAATTTTAAAATTAGTATCAGTTTAGTAATTCTATGCAGTAGAAGCAGCCATTAATTCAGTGAATATACAAGAAAATTGGTGTTACCTATAACCTTTATTAAAAAAATTTCAATATTCGAAAGTGGTAACTACAAATACGGATATCCTAATCAAATATGACCTTAAAGTCGAGTTTTTGTAGAACCAACCGAATTGTGGATTGTATTGATAACACACACACCTATTGATTGGTATTGGTAAACGAATTTTTTACTATATTTGTTTCCCAAGCAAAACAT
The DNA here is from genome assembly GCA_949987735.1 of Leucophora obtusa. Classification (NCBI taxonomy): domain Eukaryota; kingdom Metazoa; phylum Arthropoda; class Insecta; order Diptera; family Anthomyiidae; genus Leucophora; species Leucophora obtusa. The sequence continues at coordinate 31,414,117 of OX465299.1, read as the reverse complement.
ATAAATTCAAAATTAGACTTCAAAATTAATAAGTGTTTGTGGTGTAGTCGGTAGAGACTTGGCCTAGTACGCCGGATTTCCGAGTTCAAATCCCGGAAAAGACAAAAATTTATAATTTCAATGAAATTTTGTGGAACGTAATAATATTTATGTGGAACATAATATTGAATTAGACAACCGAATATTGGCTTTCACGACGAAAAATATAATTTAATATAAAGATAATTGTCGTAACCGCACGAATTCGATTGGCAACAAATTCGGTGGCCACAACTGAGACTGTTTTCTGGGTGTATGAATAAAGGCAAAGAAAAAAAAAAAATAGATGATTCTTGAAGTTATTATATTGTGGGGTCAAAAATTATTTTAAAATACACTCTATATTGAAGCTTCTTTTTCAAAAATCAAATAATGATTTAGTAAAACAAGCTCTGGATCGTTTATAAAGCGTCCAAATTTGGTTATTTGCCAGTACTTCTTTTTGCAGGACCGCGGTCTACTTGTGCTTTGCCAGTGCCTCTTTTTTGTTACCACACATAATTTCCACCTGGGCAACCAACCAACCAGGAGTAAATTTACCATATTTATAGTAGCAGAACAGCTTCCTACTATAAGTTGGATAAATATGAATAAAAATTAATTAGAGTATATTTTATACCCAGGTTTTTATTCCGATTTCAGGGTCGGCTGCTGCCGATATTCGTGTATCGTTTTAAGACTACTTTTCCCATAGAGCATTTTGCACGAATAATTTAAATATTTCCAGCAAGAGTCAAGGAGCAATATTTTAGATAAACTCAATCATATGTATTGTTTTTTTGTAATTTTCAAAAAGGATATATTTTTGCTTGTATCTAATACACTTTAAATAATAAATAGTTTTATTTTTGCTACATCTGTGTTGTTGTTTTTGTTTTTTTTTTTTTTGGGGTTGACATTTAAATAATATCCAACAATTATTTTGGTTTTAGCTAAAGTAACACTTCCGGTTTTCCCTCATTGATTGCCACTAGTTGATATGTGACCCTAACATGATTTCCTTTTAAATGTCATTTCAATATTTGAGTTTTTTGCGCTTTTATTTAGTGACACTTAAATGTAAATATTGCTATAATGGCTTCATATGATTACATGTCATTTATTATATCATGAGCTGTTTTCCTTTATTTGATTTTTGTTTTCATGTCGTTGTTTGTTGCCGGTGTTTTTTTTTTTGGAAAAGGGTTGTGACATGTATTGCACAATAATAGTAGTAATAATGATGACAAACACAACTGACACAATAAACTTGTGTTTACTATGTATGTGTGTGTATTTTGAAAAGCCATTGAAATAATACAAATAAAATGGCAGTGGAGCATATGTAATGTATGCTAAAGTACCCTTGTTAGATATATAATGGACATTAAATAAATATAAGTGAATTAACAAATGGTTGATTGAAGAACTATAGATAAGAATAATTTGAAAGCTTGTCTATTGAAAAGGTGTCATTTATATTGAGCACTTGAATAGAGCAGATTTTGTTTCGTAATCATAAAAATTTAATCAATTTAAAACTATAGAACGGTTGTTAAGGAAAATGTTGTAAAAGAAAAACATCAGCCGAAATTTTAGATAAACGGTAAAAAAGGCCTTGTGTTCACTTAATTTGTAATCTTCACTAGACGGGATTTTTTTGAAGTTACAGGAAATTTACAATCGATTGCCAATCCCACTAATTCTGCAACTGGTTCCACTAGAACGGATTTCATATAACTGGTTGCGGCACCCCTTCCACGGATCTTATATCTAAAGTATAACTGATGGAGAATCAGTTCTATAACTAGTTCCAAAACTGATTATAGGGCAGCGGGTTCCACTTTGGAGCTATAGAAGCGGTTACTTTTGGGACAATGAAACAAAAATTATCCGTGATAAAATTGACATAGAAGGGGCTGCAAAGGAAAAATAGCTATTCTGCAACCGATTCTTTGGAACAGACAATTTTCCTGGCGTGTTAATTGGCATGTGCAGGTGCAAAAATATAAAAATAATTAGAATTAGAAAAAATCGTTAAAAATTATAAAAATATTTTAATTTGAAGAAAGTGTTAAAAAATTAAAATGTAAAAATTAAAAAATTTATCTGTGGTGTAATGGTTAGCGCGTTGGACTAATATACACAAGGTTGCGGCTTCGATCCCCAGCGACAGCAACTTCATTTGGGAAAATATAATATCCCAGGTGAAAATTTAATCGTATATGAACATATATGATCATATATGGGTTCGTATATGATCATATATGGATATAGCTTATTATATATGTCCATATATAGTTCCATATACAATCATATATGGTGTCATATATGCCCATATATATTCGGATTGGAAAATTGAAATTTTATGGCTAGATTTAGCCATTTTTGAACACGTTTAGCCGGAAAAAATTGATTTAGCCATTATTTTAGCCAGTTTAAGGAGTTATTTAGCCATTTTTAGCCATTTTCCGTTTTTCTGCAAAATATAATTTTTATTTGTAAATTTATAGCAAAATTGATGAATTTTGTTCAATCTGCCAAACAAATTTGAAGGTACAAATTTCAAGCACTTACTTTGATTTAAAAATTACCGGAAGAAAAACTATATTTTTTAATTATACTAAAATCCAAAAATTGTATTTAAAGCACAGTAAGTTGTTTCGATTTCACTCAAAAGAAACTGTTATACTCCATATAAAAAAAACTATTTTTCACAATTTTATTTTAAGCAAATTATATTGTATAAGAAAATTATTTTTCTTGTAAAAAAGTGTCATTTTGGACTTATTGTGATGGGGTCTTTCAAATAAAATTAAAAAAACTAATTAATTTTTAGAATTTTTATAAATTAATTTTTAAAATCTTTTAATTTCGAGTGAAATTTTTTCGCGTAAAAACTAACTTACACTCGCTTGAAAATGGTTTTCACCTAATCAGTTTCACATGAAAATTGTGTAGACTTTCACTATAAATAAGAAAAAGTCGATTTTAAATCACAAAAATCGACTATTATTTTAATTTTCGTACCATACAAAATATTTAAAATATGCTGGCTAAAACAAAATCATTCGCCCTTACTATCTAAATTTTCAAATGTATATTTTAGTTAAAGTCGACTTTAGTTTAAATATTTGGTGGAAGTATGCCTTGATTTGGTTTAAATTTGGAGCATTCTGATTGGTTAATTTATTTTCAACTAATCAAAGCGTTTGAAAATATAAATATTTTTGTAGGGTTTTCATACATAAAATGAACAAAACCGTACGATTTAAAATAAAGTCGACTTTAAATTTAAAATACTCTTTTATAGTAAGGGCCTATTATTTTTGCGGTAAAAAAATGACACTTTGAGTTTGTTGCGATTGTGTCTTTCTTATAAAATAAAAAAATTGTTAATTTTTAAAACTTAAATTCCGATTTGAGGCCTTTAAAGTTTGAGTTAAATTTTTCCACATAGGTAGTAGAAATTTATTTTTGACACGAAAAAAAATGAATACATTTTTTATAAAAATACAATATAATAAAATGTTTATATAAATTTCAAAGTCAACTGACTAATAAGTTGGAAGACTTGAACTCAATTTCAAAAATTCAATAAAATCAATTTTAAAAATTCAAAAAAAAATCTTAAAATTATTTGCTATTGAGAGGTCTAAATTCTTTCAAAATTACGTTTTAAATTATCCGCATTTGAATAAAGAAACGATCCGCTACTTTTATAAAATTTTTGGTAATCTATAATTTTGAATTAAATAGCCACTGCGCTTAAATTTTCTGTTAAAAGAGGGTGTCCGCTAATGGGAATGACCATTGTTGGTAGTTTTCACTGTATTTAATAATATTTGAACAAAATCGCGAGATTCTTCTTAAAAGATTATTTAACCATTTTTTAGCTTTATTTTAGCCATTTTTTAGCCCAGAAATTTTGCCATTTTTGCTATCCCAGTTCTGGCAACACTGTCTAGAACACCACCTTAATTTTTTCATATTGTTACGAAATTGTATTAGTCTAGTAAAAAAAATTATGGAATTTTAGAAGAAAAATATCCCGAGAAACTGAATTAACTAAACCAGTCAATCTGGTGGCACTACATTCGAGTATAATGTTAAGTGGTTTTATTGCCACTGAAATTTTCTAGTACTCATATGGTCTACAACTACGGTCGTTAACTATATAAGGTTGCCACTTGACGTTAAGTTACTCTGCCGCATATTAGCGATTGCGTAATTCAGTTGGGTAGTAGAAAATAGTTGTATAAAAAGTCATTGGTAGACTTTTGGGTGTTAAATACTCTTGTGTGCAAAGTGATGAAGTGTTGAAAAGAGCTTGGAAGAATTAATTCCCTAATTCCCTTTTTTTGAACTGAATTTATATTTTGGGAATGAATTCCCTGAACAAACTTAAGGAATTGAATGAATTCCTTTTTTTTTTTATTCGATTTATATTAAAGGAATTCATTCAATTCTAGTTAATTCAACTTTTGGTAAAGGAATTCATTCAATTCTAGTTAATTCAACTTTTGGTCAAGGAATTCATTCAATTCTAGTTAATTCAACTTTTGGTCAATGAATTCATTCAATTCTAGTTAATTCAACTTTGGTCAAGGAATTCATTCAATTTTAGTTAATTCAACTTTTAGTCAAGGAATTCATTCAATTCTAGTTAATTCAACTTTTAGTCAAAGAATGAAATTTATTTCGTTTAGTTCCCTAAGGAATTAAATTTTTTTCGTTTAATTCCCTAGGAATTGAAAACTTAATTCAGGAAATTAAACGAAAAAAATTTAATTCCTAGGCAATTAAACGAAATAAATTTAATTCCTTGACTAAAAGTTGAATTAACTAGAATTGAATGAATTCCTTGACTAAAAGTTGAATTAACTAGAATTGAATGAATTCCTTGACCAAAAGTTGAACTTGAATGAATTCCTTGACCAAAAGTTGAATTAACTAGAATTGAATGAATTCCTTGACAAAAAGTTGAATTAACTAGAATTGAATGAATTCATTGATCAAAAGTGGAATTAAGTGCACAGTTGAATGAATTCCTTAGCCAAAAGTTGAACTAACTAGAATTGAATGAATTCCTTGACTTCAAATTGAATTAAATAGTGTTGAATGAATTCTTTAGTGAATGAATTATTTAATTTTAATTCTTTACGATTTTGCCAGGGAATTCATTCTATAAATTTGAATTCTTTGAATTCATTCACAGGAATTAATTCCTGCTTATGTCTTATTGATGAATTCATTCCTAGAATTAAAGAATTGAATTACATTTTTGGGAATTCATTCCAAAAAGGAATTAATTCTTTAAAGCTCTGATGTTAAATACATAAATAAGCTCAATATTAAACAAATGAGTGTGTGGTTATTTTGATTGCAATAAAAAAGAATCCGGTTTATATAAAGGAAATAAACAAACGTTTTTAAAAAGTAAAAACGTAACAATATCCTACTTATTTTAGCTTTTTTAAACGATTTTCGGTTACAGAATTTGTTCTAATTTTCTTATGATTTTATTTGTTTAAGCGACTTTTTCAATTTTAGCGATTTAAAAAAAATTAAAATTTTATAAATTTTTAATTCCAGCGATTTTTTAATTTTGACTATATTTTTAAATTTTGGCGATTTATCTTTTTTTTTTTTTTTTTTTTAAAGAGAATCAACACTCAGGAAATTCTTCCTATTAATTAACGTGTTGCTTCCTTTAGAAAGAGGATAGAGAAGAAGTGAAAGGTGGTGAAAGATGAAGGGCTTCAAATATGGCAACATTGTAATTGCGCGAGATCTTGAATTTTTTAGAACAGTTGTTGCGCGCCATTTTGCTGTTTTTGTTGGGTTTAAGCGATTTTTTCAATTTTGTGATTGTGCGGAATTTTTTTATTTAATCGATTTTTCAACAAAAGCGATTTTTTAAAATATACTGATTTTTTAAATTTGGCAATTTTTTCCAATTTCAAAGAATTTTTTTTGTCAATTTAAGTTATTTTTCGCAATATAAGATTTTTTTTCCAATTATAAGATATTTTTAGTTGTCCGATATTTTTAAATTTTGGGATTTTTTAAATTATAGCGATTTGTTTTTTAATTTAGAATTTTTAAAAGAACGATTTTCGTTCTATTTAAGATCACATATTATCAATTTTTTTTCAAATTTTGGTAATTCATTGAGTTTTGGCAAATTTTTCCAATTTTGACGATTTTTTCAATTTAAGCTCTTTTTTATTTTTAAATTTTAGCAAATTTTTTTAAATTTTTGGGTCTTTTTAAATTTTGGCCATTTTTTTCCACCAATTCAGTGATTTTTTCAAATTTGGTGAATTATTTTATATAAGCTTATTTAAATTTTTTTAGCCGACTTTTGTAACTTTTGCGAATTTCCCAATTATAGCGATTTTTTTTTGAATTTAGCGATTTTGTCCTATTTTAGTTTTTTTTAATTTCTAGTGATTTTTTGTTATTTTTACCATTCAGCTGTCTATTTTTGAAGATTTTGTTTAAATTTGAGGAATGTGTTTTCTATATTAATCTTAAAATTTTCAACGATTTTTTCTATTTTAACGAACATGTGCCTATACGGAAATACTGAAACTTACCCTGATTATTTTGGCGGTATAAGCGATACAATTATTTAACTGAGACACAGTTTTTATATGGTGTAAATAGTACAGGGTACGCTGAGAGAATTATCATCATTTCGGTAATGAATTTCTTCATAGTTTCAATGAAAATTGTTACTGGAACTCGTCCATTGAAACTTTTCATAGAATCTATGAAACAGGTTTCATCAAAGTCAGTGTTTATGAAAAGTTCATAAAATTAATGAAACTCTTCATTAAATGAATAGCCGACTTCTCTAATGAATAAATCATTCAGCCTTAATTAAATATTATGTACATAATGAAATTCTTCATTGATTGTACGAAATAAATTCTATGAAATTATATCATTAATATCATGAATGATAATTCTTTCATTGTATTTCACTCAAATCATTTTATGAGTCGATTTACCGATGTCCGTCCGTCTTTCTATCCACACAATTATACCCTACACCAGGGGTGGCAAGACTTTTTTCGATGCGTGCCAGAAACGGACAAATTTTTTTTGTAAAAATTTTTCGCGTGCCAACTTAAATTTAGTTGTCTTTTAAAAGTCCTTTTTTAAAAAATTTGGAAAATTTCTCTTTAAAATGTCATCGCATATGCACATATTTATCAGCGATACGGATAACCCCCAAAGGGAAAAATTAAATAACATCCAAGAAATGACATAAAAATGTTGACTGTTATTTAATTTTTGGGAGTTTATTTAATCTTTAAATATTGAGATTATTTCATTATGAAATAAAATTAAAACAGTTTGAACATTATTGCCTTTTCATTTTTTTTTGCCAAAAAAAGTTAAATTATTGGGTGCCATTTATTATAAGAAACTAGTTGAAAAAAGTGCTTCGGGCAAAAATTTGATTTTATTAAAATAAATCGCGCGGTTTTTATCTTAATAATGAATAAAAAGCAAATTTTATGGATTTGAACAGAGAAATTTCTATTTCAGATGAAATGGCTCTGCGACACACGATCAAAGCCCAATTTCAAATTCCAACAAAGGGGGTTATTTCATTATGAAACTTATTTTCAGCCTTTATTTCATTGAGGGTTATTTCGTAGCACCTATTTTCCCTTAAAAAAAATATTTTTTAGCTCCAATTTTATTACAAGTTTTTTGTGCAATTTTCTGGTACTTTTTATTTATGAGGCATTTTCTCCTCGAAACATTTAAACTTCTTTCAATCTAGAATTTTATAAATTTTCCGAGAATTTTCTGATAATCGAAATTACGAGTTCTTTATTGACTATATTTCTTTAAACAAAAAGTGGTGGCAATACAGAGTTTTATTCATTTTGAAAGACGATTTACAAGCTCTATGAAAAATTTCACCATTATGGAGTTAAATCACACATTTTTGTAGCGAAATTTAACATTTAACTGAATTTTTTGCTGGTATTCTATTAGTTTAAATTTTTTGAAAATATCCAACAAAACGTCGCGTGCCACCTAAAATCCAATCGCGTGCCACTGCTGGCACGCGTGTCATAGTTTTGCCAGCCCTGAATGAATATTACTTCCAAAGCCACTTATCCTAGATCCAGTTTTCATTACACCTTATTATGTATTTCACTACATATGTTGCAACCGAGGTATAGGGTGTCATATAATCGTTATTTCTAATTTCATTTGGTTTATTTGTTTTCAAAATAAAAATCCATTAATGTTCAAATTTATAGATCACAACAAATTTTATTTATTTTTTCCAACATTTTTTTTTATTAAGGTTCAATAACTTTAAATATATTATGCTATTTTTATATACCCAACTGTTTTTGAATATCTGTGAAAACCAAAGCAATTTTCATAATGTGAAAATCATAATCATAAAAACCTACAAACCTGTTTTTGTAATTAAGTGTAATGTATAAATGTGTTGGTTTATGCGAGTATGTTGGTTGGTGTGTTGGTATAAATGTTTTTTTCTTCTTTTTTTCTGTTATTGTGACGATGATGTATTGTTATTGTGTGTGTGTTGGTTGGTTGTGTTTACCGAAAATGAAAATTGGATTTCATAGTGAAAAATTGTCGTTTAGTAAAATGAAACAGTTTGGAATAATGTCAAATTTACAAAATGAGAACTATTATTTATTGATTTTTTTTAATGCACAACTTAAATTATGTTATAATATTCCACATGTACTGGAAACTATGAAATTTAATACTCGTTTTAATTAATATTAATAATCCTACGTCATATGTTATATGACGAACAATTTTTGAATGGTAAATCATACAGTTAGTTAAATTTTGAAGAAATTTATTTTTGTTAAATAAATAAAACTTAATTTATTTACAATTGTTAAATTCTTATCAATTTGTTAAATACGTTTTTAATAAATTAAATAAATATAAATACAATTTTATAATTTAAACCAATATAAATTTATTTATATTCGTCTAATATATCTGTATAGATTGTCTCTCTTTATATGCAGGTGCAAAGTACCTTCTATTGATATGATATTGAAAAACAATTGTTTATAATATCCACAAAAACCCAATTCTGTGGTATTTGTAAATTGTTTAAACATATAACCTCAAAATGTTGTTCATTTACATAAGTAATTATGTAAGCATGTATGCACATAAGTATTTGTACATTGTATACACATTTTCCCATAGACTTGAGCTTTATTTACTTTTCTAAACTTAACTAAATATGTTATGGAAATAATCAAAATAAGCTGATAATAGAATAGTTGAAAGAAACTTTTGAAAACTATCGCCATAAGTATTTTTAACAATTTGAACAAATTAAAAAGTTTAAACTTGTAGAGAGATATATAAATATGAATAATAAAATATTTGGATTTGGACAAAAAATTGAATGCTTCATTTGCCAAATCGATTAACTCCATAAAGAAAAATGAATGAGTCTCAATAAGAAAAATTTGAAAATAGTAGATATTTTTTTTAATTCTTCTTAAATTATAAATTTTGTCATTTAGTAGTGTTAATATTTTTTATCAGAGAAATTTGTTTTGAATATTTTTCAGTTAGGAGTCAATAAAGTGTTTTGAACTTAAAGTTTTATAAAATTCTGAAAGTGAAGTTAATCGATTTGGCAAGCGAAGCATTCAATTAGTAATTATTAGGGCTCATAAAATTATTAGGGGACATAAAATATACATATATTAAAAATCGAAAAATATGTATTAAAAATTTGGAAAATATCCATTTATTCTTGATTTACTTCAGCGTTTTGAATATTATCAATTTAATTTTAGTATTGTTTGTCTTTAAAAGTGACTCAAACGTTAACAATTGCCGTTAATCATCCTCCGAAAGTAAGTTATTGAATTTTTCTGATACGCCAGTTTGTGACAAAAAAAAAAAAAAAAAATAAAAATCAAAAAACTATTCATAAACTTTAAAAATTATTTTTATACCCTACACCACTATGTGGTCAGGGTATTATAAGTTTGTGCTGATGTTTGTAACACCAAAAAATATTGGTCCTAGACCCACCTTATAGTATACCGATCGGCTCAGAATTTTTATACCCTACACCACTATGTGGTCAGGGTATTATAAGTTTGTGCTGATGTTTGTAACACCAAAAAATATTGGTCGTAGACCCACCTTATAGTATACCGATCGGTTCAGAATTTTTTTTTATTTCGATTTAACGATGTCCGTCTGTCCGTCCGTCCGTCCGTCCGTCTGTCTGTCTGTCCATGCAATCTTGTGCGCACTCTACAGGTCGCAGCTATTAAGATATTTTGATGAAATTTGGTACGCAGACCTATGTTGGCCCAAGGACGAACAAGTTTGATTTTTTTGAACATCGGTCCATGTTTAGACCTAGTGCCCATATAAGGGTCCTACCAAAATTATATTGTTTATACGCTGCAGGTCGTAAATATTAAGATATTTTGATGAAATTTGGTACACAGACCTATATTGGCCCAATAACGCAGCCTATTGATTTTGGTGAACATCGGTCCATGTTTAGACCTAGTGCCCATATAAGGGTCCTACCAAAATGATACTGTTTATACGCTGCAGGTCGTAAATATTAAGATATTTTGATGAAATTTGGTACATAGACCTATGTTGGCCCAAGGACGAAGCCTATTGATTTTGGCGAACATCGGTCCATATTTAGAACTAGTGCCCATATAAGGGTCCCCCCAAAATTATATTGTTTATACGCTGCAGGCCGCAAATATTAAGATATTTTGATGAAATTTGGTACATAGACCTATGTTGGCCCAAGGACGAAGCCTATTGATTTTGGTGAACATCGGTCCATGTTTAGAACTAGTGCCCATATAAGGGTCCCCCCAAAATTGGCTTGGTTACAAACTGCAGGTCGCAAATATTAAGATATTTTAATGAAATTTGGTGCGCTGACTCACATTATAGAAAATTTTGATATAAGCCCCATTTTAACCCATTCGAATTTCGGATCCAAACAATACACCAGACTGGTGTAGGGTATTGTATAGTCGGCATGCCCGACTTTAACCTTTTTACTCGTTTTTATTTCGATTTAACGATGTCCGTCTGTCCGTCCGTCCGTCTGTCTGTTTGTCCATGCATTCTTGTGCGAACTCTACAGGTCGCAAATATTAAGATATTTTGATGAAACTCGGTACAGCGACAAAGCCTATTGATTTTGGTTAAAATCGGTCCATGTTTAGACCTAGTGCCCATATAAGGGTCCTACCAAAATTATATTGTTTATACGCTGCAGGTCGCAAATATTAAGATATTTTGATAAAATTTGGTACACAGACCTATGTTGGCCCAGGGCCGAAGCCTATTGATTTTGGTGAACATCGGTCCATGTTTAGACCTAGTGCCCATATAAGGGTCCCCCCAAATATATATTGTTTATACGCTGCAGGTCGCAAATATTAAGATATTTTGATGAAATTTGGTACACAGACCTATGTTGGCCCAAGGACGAAGCCTATTGATTTTGGTGAACATCGGTCCATGTGTAGACCTAGTGCCCATATAAGGGTCCTACCAAAATTATACTCTTTATACGCTGCAGGTCGCAAATATTAAGATATTTTGATGAAATTTGGCACACCGACCTATGTCAGCCCAAGGATGAAGCCTATTGATTTTGGTTAACACCGGTCCATGGTTAGACCTAGTGCCCATATAAGGGTCCCCCCTAAAATTGGCTTGGTTACAAACTGCAGTTCGCAAATATTAAGATATTTTAATGAAATTTGGTGCGCTGACTCACATTATAGACAATTTTGACACAAGCCCCATTTTAACCAATTCGAATTTCGGATCCAAACAGTAGTTGGCTTTTAACCAGACTGGTGTAGGGTATTGTATAGTCGGCATGCCCGACTTTAATCTTTTTACTGGTTTTTATATTATATTTGTAGTAAAAACAAGTGCAAATGCATTCAATTTTACTGTTTGGTAAGTCATTAGTTGCTGTATTTATAACAAATATCAATATCAGTCAGTTTTACTATTTGGTTAGTATGCTCCTATGCTCCAGTGGGAGTTAGAGGAATATATATATTGTATATATATAAATTTTGTGTTAAAAACAGGTTTAATATTTAATAGCTGTTTTACTATTCCGTAAGTTAAAATTTAATGTTTTTTCTATAATAAATAAAATGAATGCACAAATTGAATATTACGCATTGTTAGTAATTTTGTTCTAAATAGTTTGTTTTTTTAATGACGTATAAATATTATTGGAATTTACTTTTCTTCTACAAATAATTTCTTTTACAATTTAATTCAACAAAACAGAATTACTACTCAAACAACTAACAAATTTTGAATACAGAAGTTCTCTGATTATACCAAAATCATATTAGGGAATTGCCTTTAAAAATCCCATTTCCTTTATATGATTTAACATAAAATATATATCAAAAAGGCGAATTTTTTATACCCATTTTTACAGCTTAATCCCCAGGGCGGCCCAAAAAACGAGTCAACTCTGTCTACAATATATTCAAGCTTCATAAAAATTGTTTAAAGTGCCTTCCTTCATAAAGCTTTTTCGTTTGCCACATTTTAAAAGTAAATTGAGTTCAACAGTTATAAATATTTAAACTCATGGTCAGCAACTAAAGTTTGTCCAAAATATAATTTACAATTTTACACTAACCCCCATTAAAAATAAACAAATAACCTAAAGTTAACCCAAACTGAAAATTAAAAACTTCAAATTTGTATGAAATTTTACATCTGTAACTCTAAGTTAGCTCAAACTTTAGGTTAATTTGTTTATTGTTAATGACCTTAAGAGAATTTTGTCGACAAAATTTACTGCAATTGTAGTTAATTGAATTTAAAATTAATTGATATTGGAGTTATTCAAATTACAATTAAAAATAACTGCAGTTTTAGTTAATTCAAATGTAATGTACACTTTTTTTGTAATTGAAATTTCAGTTCATTTTACTGACATAATTCTATAATAATAATAATTTGTATTTGTGTATTTGCATTTGCATAGTAGATCCTTCCACATTGAAATAATTTTATATGAGCTGTGTGTACTCATTTACATGTGCTCATATTTAAAAATCCAATTAACAAAATGAGTTTTTTGAATTGTATATATTTGGTTTATTTATAAAGGGTCGTGGTTAGTTAAATAAAACAAAATTACTAAATTGTTAAATATGTAAAGACTACAAACCAAAAAAATAAAACATTAAATATAGTTTAATAATAAATAATTGGACATCATAAATTTTTATAGCCGTCACGTTTTGTAACTAAAAACAATTCCATAAAAAGTGTTAACAATTCGTAGGAAAATTGTTAAATTGTCATAAAATTTTTAGCCAGCCTTTTAAAAATTTGATAACCTGTAGTAATTTCGATTTTATAACCCTTATTTTTGCAATTTCAATGTTCTTTAATTTGCAATTTCTTTATAAAAATTTCCATTTTTTTTTATAACTTTTTCTCATGTGTATCAGTAAATTTGATGGTTTTATCACGTGTTTTGACCGTAAGTTTTCTTTGCCATTTGTATCGTTAAACTATGTATATAAACATATATTTTTATTGAGCTCATGTCGTTTTCTTAACCCTTTCTTGCGTTTTCTTCTGCTAAATCTTTTATGCCTCATTATATGATGACATTATTACAGGCTTAACTGTTGAATGAAAATTGTCTTTATCGCTCTTTTTATGTGATAATGTTTTGTTCAGTTTTGTTGTGTTTTTGCTAAAATAGATATAAAAAAAAAACGCATCAAATTTGTTTTTTTTTTTTTGGCCAAATAAAATACAACATTTTATGGTTTGCCATAAAAAAAAGTCAATTGAATTGTGGCTAAAAATTGTATGTGGTTTCAGCAGATATACAGAAATATGTATACAAAGTCCAAACACAATCCTTTACATTTGTGTGTGTGTGTGTGTATTTTTTTTTTAGTATCGGCATAACCCTTTTTTAACTAATATTCTCACATGTACATACACTGAGATAAAAACCAGAGGTACTTTTTTGTTCAAGAACTTGTGGAAATTTATGAAATTGAAAAAAAAAAATTAATAATATACATAACATTAATATATGTAATCGACCTCTTAAATCCCAGTGATGTTGAATTTTCACTACTAGATATCAAAATTTAAAGAAAATGCCATCTGCTCTAGGGTTTTTAAACTATTTTAAATATGGACCAATACAAAATTTTAAAAGTTTTTTCAACATGGTTAAGATAAAGAAACAATTTAAATAATTAAGATGATAAACCATTATTAATTTAATTGCGTAGTTTTGGCCAAGTGACATTTTTTTAATAAACAAAACTACTTTTTTCGAGTAAGGGTGCAAATCAAGTACACTTAAAATAATACGTCACGAGAAAAATCTGCCAAACGGGTTTTCGAATCGATTAGACTAATTTTTAACAAATTCCTAGTTGAAACACTGATTCAAACAAAGATTTTAGTAATCTTCATTTAACACTATACTAAAAATCCTCAGTACTTTAACTAGTTTTGGGTGTTAATTTTCAAAACTATTTATAACTAATTTTTAAGAAGCCATTCGTTAAATTTTACAAAATTTGTTGTTAAAATATAATATTTTCATGTTTCTGTTATTATCCGGTAGATGGCGCCACCAGTGTATCCGAAGTTTTAAAGATGGCGCTATTTCTTTCCCTCCCGATTTTTGAAAATGGCCCATGTCTCGAAAACTAAGAGAGACGGAGCAAAATTGGCGAAAATTTCGACTACCCCTAACCGAATGATAACCCAGCGAAAGGGGTTATTTTATCCAAAAATGGACCATGGTGGGGCCTTGGACCCTCGGGAATTTCTAATAAAAATTTTCCGATTCACAAAATGGCCCATATCTCGAAAACTAAGCCTTTGGAGTAACTAAGGTCACTTATATTATATCGACTAGGACCGGGGAGAGTCCCAAGACCCTAAATTTGAACAAATTTTACGACTTAGTATAATTACAAATAAAACTGTAGTTTTACAGATTTTTTACTTAAATTTAGATTTGTTAAATTTAACAAAAGATTTTGTTAAAATCAACAAATTTTATTTTAAGCCAAAAAACAGGAATACATTTTGTTTGTAACACCAGTATTTTAAAGGGCATATTTGAACTGTTGTCAAAAATTCAATTAAGAATATTTTTAATATTTTATGTTTTTATTTAAAAACCATGTTATTGTAGTATTTTTAAAAATATCAGTTTTATATTTCCTCAGCCAAAATCGCTAGTGTTGCTACTTCATTACTGGCCTTTTCTTAAAAAAGGCAAAATCGGCTGCCACTGTGCAGCCTTCATTTATTATCGAAAAATAAAAATGTAAAGTGATTCTTAATCCCAGATAAATTCTCTGGTACTTATCATGGCCCGTTTTTTATTTTGAAATTTTTTTTTAACAAAGTTGGCAAACTTAAAAATTCCAAAAAAAACAAGAAAAAATACTTTTGCTCGGGGATATAAAATTTATTTGACCAAAATTCAAAAAAACGGCCATGATAAGGACTAGAGTTTTTTGTTGCCTACGAAAGAAAAAACCAGGATCGAAATCGGTTAACCCGCCTTGGCTGTAGAGTGGCAGCCGATTTTGAACTCAGGGAATACGCGTTTAAAGTTTAAAATTAATTTTATTAATTTAACTAAAATCCTGTATAGTAAAGTGTTGTTTTTCAAACGCGTCGTATAGACCAAATACAATTACAGTAGCCGCTCGGTTATATGAATATCCAGTTATGTAAACTTCCAGAATAGTGAACAACAAAATTTAAACTCAGGAGGTTCTAAAGAGTGAACACAGCCTATCTCTATTATGTGAACAGCTTTCACGGGAAGAGATTTAGACGTGGAATCAAGACATTGGTAGCGAAGATATAGATAGCGAATTTGAAGATGATGATCAAGAGTAGTGCATCGTAACAACAGCTGAATTTAGCACAACGGAGGCAATCGAAGCATTCAATAAAGTTATTGCTTGGAGTGAAAATAATATATCTGATATTAATAATATCTTGGCATTGCGAAAATGCAGGGACAAGGCACTACAGAAATCCCTTGAAGCAAAAAAGTACAAAAAATATAACCGACTACTTTCATGTACATTAATTGTTAAAAAACTTATTAAAAATAAAAACTTAATGTAATAAAAAATCATTTGAATTACTTATTTTATATTCTCTCGGTTATGTGAACATCTCCATTTAGTGAACAGGCTCTGTTTGAATTAGTTCATATAACCGAGCGACTACTGTAATATTGTCATTAATAAAGGGTTTTTCAATAAGAGCGCTACAAAAGTTTTTTTAAATAAAACAAAAACGGTTTTGGATATCAATGAAATTCTTTATTCCTGTGAAAGTACGTTCGATGCCATTATGTATGGAAATCGATCTCTTTTGAATGGCCACCACGGGCAGCTTGTAGAAGTCTAGACGCTGAACCCAATTTTCGACGGTTTTCAAGCATAAATCGGCCGATACTGCTGCAATTTCATGTTCGATATTCGTACGAAGTTCATCAATCGTCGCTGGCTTGTTGGCATAGACCATATATTTGACGTAGCCCCACAGGAAATAGTCCAACGGCGTCAAATCGCACGACCGAGGCGGCCAATCGACTGGACCATTTCGTGAGATAACACGTTTTCCAAACTTGGTTTGCATTAAATTGATTGTGACATTCGCTGTGTGGCTTGTGGCGCCGTCCTGTTGGAACCACATGTCCTCCAAGTCCATATCATCCAATTGGGGCCAAAAATATTCGGTTATCATTGAACGGTAGCGATTCCCATTCACAGTAACGTGCCGGTCTTGATCATCACGGAAGAAGTACAGCCCAATGACGCCGCCGGCCCATAAACCGCACCAAACCGTAATTTTTTCGGGATGCAATGATGACTCATGGAGTACGTGTGGATTGCTGTCTGACCAATAACGCATATTTTGTTTATTGACGAAGCCATTCAGCCAGAAATGAGCCTCATCGCTGAAGATGATTTTTCGATGAAAATCCGAATCATTTTCAAGTTGTTGCTCAGCCCAATTCACGAACATACGACGCTTCTGGTGGTCAAGCGGCTTCAGTTCTTGCGTCAATTTGATCTTGTAAGGATGTAGGCCAAGATCTTTTCGCAAAATTCGCCACAACGACGTCACAGAGATGCCCAACGCTTGAGAACGACGTGTGAGAGACACATTTGGGCTTTCTTCAACTGAAGCCTCAGCAGCAGCAATATTCTCGACACTACGGGCACTTCTTAGTCTCACTGGCACGGGAACATTTTGTACTGTGCCTGTGGATTCAAATTTGTCTACTAGACGCTCAATTGTTGATCTGCTAGGACGATTATAACGACCATAAATTGGACGTAGCGCTCTTAACGTTGAGGCCACTGACTCCGAATTTCGGTAGTAAATTTTAATTTTTTCATCTCGTTGTTGGCTCCTATATCTTTCCATCATGAAATGGCAAACCTTACTGAAGAGAAATGTCGAAAGAGCGGCAAGAAATATGGCGTCGTTTGCTGTCCCTGTCTTTCTACTTTTGTAGCGTCCCTGTTGAAAAACCCTTTATGTATTTTTATTAATTCTAATTTAGTAGGTTTGAGATTAAGAAGAAGAATAAACCTTCCTCAAAAGTTATAAACACATTAAATTTGCAAATCAGACTAGATCTAGTTTCTGCTTTTTTATGGACAGGCTTCATCAGTGATCTTCCATTAAATTGTATTATTGTTTATATTTTTATTATCAGATTGTCTCTATATGAATAATTTCAGAAGTGATCAAACAGACATATACCAACATTCTACTTCAGATTTTCCCTGTTTATCTTCTTATTTCCTCCGTGTCACCTTTTCACAAATATTGCCACATTGACGTATGGTTTGTACGTACAAGTGCAGGCAATTTGTGTATATTGGAGGCGGACAGCCAACAGGGCATTTTCATCTTCTATAGTAAAGTGTTGTTTTTTCAAACGCGTCGTATAGACCAAATACAATTAATATTGTCATTATTTTTATTAATTCCAATTTAGTAGGTTTGAGGTTAAGAACGTATATTTAACAGTTTTATTTTTGCTGTGCCTATCTTACTAATATTTAGCAAAAGTAATCTGCTAATTTCAGTAATTTTTTCTGCAAAATTATTTTTAACTAGTTTTTAGTAGTTATGAGGAAAATTTTTACAGACTTTTTTTTGTTAGTGCAAATTATAAATGAATATCAAAATTTTTTATACACAGCCAGACACGGTATGTTTCTTAAGAGACTCCTAAAAACGGGTTTGTTTTACTCTTTTGTCATAAATTTTTAATTATATATTTTTTTTTTAAATATTTTACAAAATATAAAGTTTTCCATATTTAGTTTGATTAAAGTTTTCCGTTAGTAAAAAACGAGTAAAAAGGTTAAAGTCGGGCATGCCGACTATACAATACCCTACACCAGTCTGGTGTATTGTTTGGATCCGAAATTCGAATGGGTTAAAATGGGGCTTATGTCAAAATTTTCTATAATGTGAGTCAGCGCACCAAATTTCATTAAAATATCTTAATATTTGCGACCTGCAGTTTGTAACCAAGCCAATTTTGGGGACCCTTATATGGGCACTACTTCTAAACATGGACCGATGTTCGCCAAAATCAATAGGCTTCGTCCTTGGGCCAATATAGGTCTATGTACCAAATTTCATCAAAATATCTTAATATTTACGACCTGCAGCGTATAAACAGTATAATTTTGGTAGGACCCTTATATGGGCACTAGGTCTAAACATGGACCGATGTTCACCAAAATCAATAGGCTGCGTTATTGGGCCAATGTAGGTCTGTGTACCAAATTTCATCAAAATATCTTAATATTTACGACCTGCAGCGTATAAACAGTATAATTTTGGTAGGACCCTTATATGGGCACTAGGTCTAAACATGGACCGATGTTCACCAAAATCAATAGGCTGCGTTATTGGGCCAATGTAGGTCTGTGTACCAAATTTCATCAAAATATCTTAATATTTACGACCTGCAGCGTATAAACAGTATAATTTTGGTAGGACCCTTATATGGGCACTAGGTCTAAACATGGACCGATGTTCACCAAAATCAATAGGCTGCGTTATTGGGCCAATGTAGGTCTGTGTACCAAATTTCATCAAAATATCTTAATATTTACGACCTGCAGCGTATAAACAGTATAATTTTGGTAGGACCCTTATATGGGCACTAGGTCTAAACATGGACCGATGTTCACCAAAATCAATAGGTTGCGTTATTGGGCCAATGTAGGGCTGTGTACCAAATTTCGTCAAAATATCTTAATATTTACGACCTGCAGCGTATAAACAATATAATTTTGGTAGGACCGTTATATGGGCACTAGGTCTAAACATGGACCGATGTTCAAAAAAATCAAACTTGTTCGTCCTTGGGCCAACATAGGTCTGCGTACCAAATTTCATCTAAATATCTTAATAGCTGCGACCTGTAGAGTGCGCACAAGATTGCATGGACAGACAGACAGACGGACGGACGGGCGGACGGACGGACAGACGGACATCGTTAAATCGAAATAAAAAAAAATTCTGAACCGATCGGTATACTATAAGGTGGGTCTACGACCAATATTTTTTGGTGTTACAAACATCAGCACAAACTTATAATACCCTGACCACATAGTGGTGTAGGGTATAATGACCACATAGTGGTGTAGGGTATAATGACCACATAGTGGTGTAGGGTATAAAAAGAACTTAAAAAAACTGGCAAAAGGCCAATATTTTTTTTTTTTTAACTTCTAAAAACATATACCGTGTGTGGCTGTTGACAGTTGATGACTACATTATTTGTATGCAGTTTTTATATCGAGTTTTTGAAAGTTTTTGAGTACCAGAAAATGGTACTCTTATTTCTGCCCCCAAGTCCGCGAGGTGGCCAACAATGTGAGACATTCTTTTCTGTATCACATATTAAAATTTGATATAAATCTGAGAGTTTAGCTTGGCATACTTTCCTTGTTAGTAAAATGAATTGTTATGTGGTTTTTTTTTTATTTAGCCTCATGTTGTAAGCCATTTTTAATGTGACATCTTGTTATTTTCAACTTAAATCTATTTTTATGTGGGTACGTATGTAACTATGAAGTATGTACGTACCGTATTCCCAAATCATGGGTAATAGGAAAGGGGTGTCAAAAATATTACAAGGCATTGTTGTAATAATGTTACATTTTGCTGTGTGTAAATATTATACGATAAGTATTATTCAACTATTACAAATAGTTATACTCGTATGTATGTATGTGTATATGGTAGAAGTAAGTAGTAGTATGCAGTCGTAGTAGTATATTTTGTTAAGTACTTTATACTTCCTGTTTATTAATACTTAACAAGGGGTTCATTACAGTGTTTTATTCTGTAGTTCTCTCCTACTATTTATTTTTTTCGTTGATTGTGGTGGAGTTTGTTGAAGGGTTTAATTCGCAAAAACTATTGTTTGGGTAGTTTTGTAACTATAAATGTATACGATTTTTTTTCAATATATGTACATATTAATAAAGATTTTATCGTGTTAGAGGAAAACATGGAAATTATAAATGTCATTGGAATACAGTTATGATGGGTACAAAATTCAATTTAACTAACTTTTTTTATGGAATTGTTAATTTTTTTCACATAAAGATTAATTTTTTGTTATCAAAAATATTGGTGATTTAGAGTTAAACAAGTAAAAATGTTAAAATCGGTCATGTTGACTATATGATACCCTACACTACAGCACATTTTGGTTTATAGCCCCGGAAATGGCTAAAATTCCGGAAAGGGAATTTAAATTAATAAATTTGGTGCAATATATAATATAAATTAGGGTCATTCAAATTAGGGTCATTTGAAATTTTGCAGCTCCCCAAGTTCCCATCAATGTTACACCAATAGAAGTTTACACAATCAAACAAAAATTTGAAAAAGTTTTCATCTTAAAGTCTTTAAAGGATGATAAAGTTACATTTATAGATGAATTAAAATGTAAAATTTTCATATAAAAAAAAAAAAAATTAAATTTAATACCACAAAAAGCGATACCTCAAATCTAATAAATGCTTTGTGATAATTACGAATATGAATTCTTAATTTCAAATAGAGTAACGGATTTCGCGAAAATGCTGATTAAAAATTTTCCAATGCAAATATTTTGTTTTTGGTGAAAAGAAATTGGTTATTTCAACAAAGGCCTTTGATCGTGTATGGCACGGGCGTTTGTATCAAAGCTTATTGCTTTTGGTGTGGGTAATCACTTTGCTCGTTTTATTTCAAGCTTTCTCAGAGATCACACTATTCGTTTTGTTATAGACGGGGTCTCATTCGCCGAGTTTCAGCTGAACTCAGGAGTACGGCAGGCCTCTGTTCTTTCTCCTTCCCTATTTCTTATCATTCTCAATGATCTTCTTACCCTATCTACTCTTTTACAGATGACAGCAACATTTGTCATTAATTTTGCTTCGATCGTAGGCCAAGCCTTGAAGAGATTGGGGGCAAAAGGAAAATTACACTGTGAGACAAATGGTAGGGGTCAGTGATCGGGAAGGGTTCAAACTACCGGGGAAAGTTATATCGGTAAAAAAGAAGTTATACGTGTCCCGGCGTTTCGCTGGGTCACCCCTAGGAATCGAGATATATCGATTTGACCTTTGGTGGTCTTTTTTTTGACATAACTCGAGAACCACTAGTCCTATTTTGCTCAAACAATTTTAAAAAAATTTTAAATTACAATTCCTTTAATCATATAACGTTTTTCTATATACTCAACAGTTTTGCCGGTAAAAATAAATGTATGAAGAAAAAAATATTTTTTGCCTAAAATATTAAAAAAAAGTAATAAACAAAAGGTTATTGATTTTTATGGTAGCGGTAACAAACATTTATTTTTACCGGCAAAACTGTTGAGTATATAGAAAAACGTTATATGAACAGATTAAAGGAATTGTAATTTTTAATTTTTTTAAAATTGTTTGCGCAAAATCGGACTAGTGGTTCTCGAGTTATGTTAAAAAAAGATATATCTCGATTCCTAGGGGAGACCCAGCGAAACGCCGGGACACGTGTAACTTGTTTTTGACCGATATAACATTTCCCGTTGGTTTCATCCCATCCCGATTTTGACTGTCGCATAGTCTTATTAATGGCACACTTAATCGTGACCTTTATATAATCTCCGAATGGGGTCGTGCGAATAAGGTCGACTTTAATGCACACAAGACCCAATGTTGTACTGCGGGGTCAACACGGCCATCTGTACATATTAGAGTGGGTCAATTTGGTGTTTTTTTAGGTTTAAATTGTAGACCCATACTTTCTTAAGGTAATTTTCTTAGAATTTTGTGTAGATTTCGAATTTGCTATACGCCTGCCACGTTTTTTTTTCACCCGAACAAATTGACCCACCCTAATATATATATTTTAGGGTGGGTCGAATTGTAGGGGCCCGAAAAAGTCTATTCTTGGTCTATGTGTCATTCCAAGAAACTTTGCTGCAGAAACCATTGCTCAAAAATGAACTTCGAGCCTCCGGGTTAAATATTCACGAATCGAGGCAAAAGAAAATTTTATTTCCTCTAGCCAAATATGTATGTGGCGGTTTTTTGGGTCGAAATAACTGCTTTAAACAAATGCTACGAAATTACAGTACTTTTATGAAGATTATTTAAGAAAACAACTAAAGAAAAGTAAAGTTTAAAGCAGTTATTTTTAATATCATAATAATTAAGCAACTACCAAAAGAGTAATTTTACAGTAAACATTAAATTTTAAAAATTCTTGTTTAGTTTATATTTGTTATTATTGATATATTCCTAAATTTGCAAATAATAATCCGAAACTCTTTTGCATTTTTCTATAGAAAAATAACTGTAATTATTATTAAAAACAACAACTACTGATTACTACACAAACAACTGCCATGTATTAAAAGCTGAGTTACCCAACCGTAAACGTATCTGTAACGAATCGCTGTTTCAAAACCTCAAGAAGAAATGTATACGAATGGTTACTAACACGTAAATGTAAACGTACTTGCCGGATCATTCTGTTGAAATCAGAATTTCCTATCCGGCATCGAAACAGCTGAATGATTTTAGTCGGAAAAAATATAAAATGAATAAAGAAAATTAATTCAAACAACAAATAAGGAATAAAAATTAACAAATAAATGGAAAAATTTAGAATAAAATATAAAACCACATAAAATAGATGCTAAATAGTAATGTCGTTTACGGTAATCTATAAGTGTACTTTTTAGCTACGGCACGGTACAGTTACATCACATTTACGTTTACGGTCCAATAATCCGCCCTTAAGTGTCAAACTTTTATGGCGGATTATTGTCTGGTAATAATATTCCTCTCTTCGAATTACAATCATATTATTATCAGAATTGAGAGAGATCATGTTCACAATAATTGATATAGTCTTGAAAACTATAAGATGGCCAGTATATTTTTTTATGATCATAATCGATGAGTTCGAGTATTTTTTTGGAATTGTTTTTCTAAAAAGGAATTCCTTCTACCCAAGAAGCCTGGCCAAAATGCAGATTGTGAAGCAGCTTTCAAATAAAATTATTGTTTATTTTGTATTTAACCCTCTAACCGGCAAGCCCGCCTCCAGGCGGGGTATATTAAATTGACCAGAAATTCGCCAAAGGGGTATTTTATAATAAGAAATTATGCTTTTTCAACAGAAAACAAAATTTATAAACTTTTTTGTGAAGAATTTTTTTGTATACAATGCACGGTTTCGAAGCGAGAAAGTGTCAAAGATAAAATTTCGTAAAATTTCAAAAATTAAATATTTTAAAACAACCAAAAGTTTCAAAAATCTTAAAAACATATTTAAATTGACTAAAACAATTGATAGTGACCATGAAGTAAGATTGGAGCTTAATCTATTCAAAAAGTTCCTTACTTTGGTCCAAGGACGCACAGGATTCCATAAGGATACCTTTAAAGGACATCGCCTTAACTTCAAAACGAATGGACGGATTTTTTTGAAATTTGGTAAAAAGAATATGTTTGGTATAGGTAGCAAAGCTTATAAGTTTGAATAATATATATTGAAGTTTTGGTGCGTTTTCGCTCAATTTCGCATTTTTCGAAAAACGAAAATCGCTACATCCTCTTAAGTAACAGCACAAAAAATGTAATTTTTTTATTGCAATTATTTCTTGGTAAGAGAAATAATTTGTGCCTAAACCTAGTAATTTTAATGCTCTAGTTTTCAAGATTCACCCTTAAACTATTTTGGCCATATCGCCTAAAGTAGGCAACGAAAAAAATTTTGTAGAAGAACTTATTGTTTATTTTTCGTGAGGAACACATGGTATAAATTTCATTGCAAAAAAGCTTAGGCCGGTTAGAGGGTTAAGTGTTTAGTGTTTTTATTTTTTTGTACTCACGTTGAAAAAAATATTTTTCAATAGCGTCTTTGATTGTAATTTTGTGGGAAAGTAAAAGTTATAAAATAGAAATAAAATATACAAAAAGTACAAGAAATTATCATAATATTTTAATAATGATCATTAGGGTGGCCCTTAAAAAAAAAGTGTTAAATCTTAAGGTCTCACCCCCCAGAAATATGCGAATGGCCAAAAAAGTGATAAATACGAAGTTTTGGGCCAATCGAAAAATGTTTAGAGGTCGCTCAAAGCGATTGAAAATTGCAAATGCGTTTATATGGGGAAAAAATGACTTTTTTCGAGACTTATGTAAATTTTTCAATTATGGGAAAAAATTTTATTCTACATGTTAAATTATTTGATATAAAGAGATAATTACCTATTCAAAAAGGTATAAAAATTCAAATTCGGTTAAGAACCAGCCCAGTAATAAATAATGCCCCAGACCAAAAAGGTTAAATTATTACTTCATTGAGAAATTCGACCACACGTCATAAATATTTTTGAAATTGATTACTAAGTTATAATTTTTTTACTTAAAAGACTCAAGGCTATGAGATATGGAACAAGATTTTTTTATTGGATGTCCTAAACCTGTCGTAAGATGACGTCATACACACACAAAATTTTTGGGACGTTTTTGAAATCTCTAATTTCAAATTTCAAA
The DNA here is from genome assembly GCA_949987735.1 of Leucophora obtusa. Classification (NCBI taxonomy): domain Eukaryota; kingdom Metazoa; phylum Arthropoda; class Insecta; order Diptera; family Anthomyiidae; genus Leucophora; species Leucophora obtusa. The sequence goes on along the minus strand of OX465299.1, from coordinate 31,388,906 downwards.
ATTTTTTCTTCAACGAAACCGAAAAAATTGTGGTTTGGAGTCCAGTAGCTTGTTTAGAACACCTTAGAGAATGAAAGTAAAAAAATTTAAAAATATCCACTGGCACACTTGGGTAGGGCAACGATTTGATTTTTGCGGATTTCTAGGAAATAGCGTTTTTTGGTGATAACACGGCTTATTTGCTGTCATAAAATATTTAAAATTAAAAATTAGCTACTTCTGTAATGTTAGTTGTTTTTTTTTATCATCACCTACCCAAGGTTGACAAAAAAAATTTTTGGACATCATTAACCCATGTGGACCTGGTGCCCAAAATGACCCCAGATTTTTTTTTTTTTTTAATTTACAAAAGAAGTAAATTTTTTGCTTACTACCAATTAATTTTAGGAAATGTGATTTGAAATATTATAACATAATGTTTGAAGTTACTATGGTAACATTTTTGGACGAAATAATTAACGTTAACCCTTACCTTGTCGATTCGATTTTTGCGGATTTCGAGGAAAATGTTATTTTTGGTCATGACAAGGCATATTAGTTTAATAAAATATTAAAAATAGAATATTATATTTCCAAAAAAATAAATGTTTGTATTATTAAGTAAAAAAAATAAAAATTAAGCGAATTACACTCACAAAAAGAAACTGTTAGACAAATAAGTAAAACGGCTAGTGTTTCAACGTTAAACTGAGATTTTTGTAAAAAAATATTTATTTTAACATGAAAATCTAAATGTTTACCTTTTTTATAATGATATTAAAAATATTATGCATTTTGGTTCGATTATTTTTTGCTATTTTACCATTTAGTATTTATAAAACAATAAACAGTTTTAGTTATTATTCCATAAGTTTTTGGCCTTAATTTTAGGAGTGTAATAAGTGCTTTTGGTGTGCACAAATAATAATTTAAAAAAGTAAGCAAAAAATTTAAAAAATATTTGTTTTAAAGAAAACCATTGCTATTTTCATAATAGTATAAATACAATTGTTTATAAATACTAAAATTGATTTCATTTATTAAAATGTGTAAATTAGTCATTAAATAAATATGTTTACTACAATATTTTGAATAAAACAAAACAAATATGGATTTTTAATGCAGTTTCAAAGTATGTTGAGAAAATACTATAGGGGTCACATCGTAGTTTGATATGCAGGACTATAATACAATATTGGGATCATTTTGGAATAATATGTAATTTGATAATTTAAGGATTATGTTATGATAAAAAATTTATTTTATAATATGATTGTCGCAATCATAAACCCAGAAATATATTTTGGTTCGTCCTTAGGCTAATACTGTACTTATCGAATTTCCTTCAATTATTGTCGGATGTGCACCCTGTAGTTTGATTACATCGACATGGACCCTGTACCCTGTTCCACAGAGTGATGTAGGGTATAAGTAGTTATGTGCATAAATCCAGTTTAATTTGTAATATCAATGTTCAAATAAACAGACTCTTATGGAAAACTATTCGAGGTATAATCCATCAATTGTCGTTGTCCTTCAAATTGCATTTTTTGTTCTATACATATGTTTAAATTAAATGAAGCAAGGACAAAGCACCCTTCCCTCGTATAACGTGGTTAATTCGATTCACAAAAAATGCAGCGTTCTACAAAAACAGCGTTACACGAATTTTATTGTACTTTCTAAGAACGCGGAGTAGGTTATAAAAGGGAAAAGGGCGCGTTATGAGAGCCAGGATATTTATTTGTGAACCTCGTATGTATAAAACCATATTATACGAAGGATGGTTGTACTCGTATATGTAAATGAAATTGCGAATGAATTATGCAAGTGTGTATATGATTATAAGCCAAAACTTGTAGTTTAAATAACTAAACATAATGTAATCTATATATACATACGTATGTAAGCTAACTAATACATAAACAAAGTTATATACCAACGAAATGAGTAAATAACTGAATGACCAGACAATGACGACAACAACAAATGAATGAATGAATGGTATTTGTGTTAATTTCAATGTTTTTTTTGTAGAAAATTTACAGTACATACAGGGAACTGTAAATTTACATAAGTGTGTAAGTGTGTGTGTGTGTAATGTAATGTTTTCTGATTTTGTGTTGACAATGAACGTAACAAAATTTATTGTCTATTACATTTGTGATATTTTAGCATGTAGTTGTAGTAGTTGCATTCGAAATGGTCACAGTAAAAGTAACAACAACAACAACAACCAACAACTACTATTAACTACTATAACAGAGAGTGCCTGAATTTGTTGCTTCAGCAGAAGTGAGAGTCTACTTATGCAATGCATGTAATAACTATATAGTAGAGCACCCATGAAGTATATGGAATTTGCAAAAGTGTTATTTTTTTTACCTTCCCACGCATTTTCCAATAGATTGGGCGTAAAAAATAATATCCCCGCAAAAATTGTTGCTCTCCGATTAAAACAGGCCCTCTAACTCTTCAACTTACAGGTCTTTTTGTACCTTTTTAAAACGGGTCCAAAAAATCTCCTTTAATTGAAGAGTTAGAGGGTTAGATAGTTCCACAAAACTGTACCTCGTAGTACTTTACATAAGTTCGCTGAATACATCCTATACCCAAAATGGAAGATTCACATAGTTTCCTAGTGCACATATGTAATAAATCTATAACTCAGAATCAGTTTTAAAGTTTATCGCTTAAAACACCACTAACGGTCATGAGAGGGTTAATAGTTTGTATAAAGAAAATGTTTGCCTTTTCATTGTGTAAACAACAGCTTTGTAACTTAATCACCAGAAGCTTTTAGTTTATGAGTTACAGATTTTTTTTTTTTTTTTCAAATTTTCTGTTTTATTGAATCTTTCTCTTAAGGAATTTACAATAAGTGAACAAATCTTAAATCTATTTTCTTAATGGTTAACTGCCAGCGCAGTCAAGCCAATTTTTGTGAGCAGGAGTGTATGTATATGTTAGCTTCGAGCAATGTCCAGGGTGTCTAATCTTCTTAGACGCTGATGCCCTGGATATGTAAGTAAATTTTGAGCTAAGCGGTTAGGATGAGCGGTTAGTTTAGACACGTATTTGATACTATGCGTTTTAATTTCGTCGCGGACTACAGGGATATTGAGATCTTTGTGGATATTAGAATTACGTATGAACCATGGGGCACCAGTGATAAATCTTAATAATTTCGATTGTCTTCTTTGTAATTTGTCTATGTTCGAGGCTGAGGCTGTTCCCCAGAGTTGAATACCGTATGTCCAAATGGGTTTTATTATGACTTTATAAAGGGTGTTTTTTTAAGCCCGATAGAACTTGAAATTGTAAAAAATAACACAAAAAATTAAATTGTAATCAAAATTTTTTTTTTATTGGAAAGATCAATACGTGACATTAACATTTGAAAATGATTTCGGGCATATGGGCACCGCGGCTGTTCTTGACGAAGCGCATTCTGGACGTCCAATTTTGGGCCACTTTTTCGAGCACTGCTGGCCGTATGTCACGAATAACACGAACAATGCTGTCCTCCAAGGCATCAATTGTTGCTGGTTTATCAGCATAAACCAGTGACTTCACGTAGCCCCACAGGAAATAATCGAGAGGTGTCAAATCGCACGACCTTGGAGGCCAATTGACAGGTCCATTTCTCGAAATCAACTTATCGCCAAATTTTGATTTCAATAAGTCGATGGTTGCGTTCGCCGTATGGCACGTAGCGCCATCCTAATGAAACCACATCTCCTCCGGATCAATGTCATCCATATTTTCAAACAAAAAATCATTGATCATGGTGCGGTAACGATCTCAATTGACCGTAACGCGAGCTCCGGCCTCATTTTTGAAGAAATAAGGTCCGATGATACCACCAGCGTGAAAACCGCACCAAACGGTGCATTTTTCTGGATGTAATGGAGTCTGTAGGGTCTCTTGTGGATTGGTCTCACTCCATATGCGGCAATTTTGCTTATTAACAAACCCGTTAAGCCAAAAATGCGCCTCATCGCTGAACACAATTTTGCGTCTATAAGTTGCGCGAATCGACGACTGATTTTCAAAGTAAATTTGGATAATTTCGTAGCGTTGTTCAAGCGTGAGTCTATTCATGATGATTTGTCAGAGTATACTGAAACAAATAAAAAAAAATGTTTCATCAAAATTTAATTTTTTGTGTTACTTTTTACAATTTAAAGTTCTATCTAGCTTAAAAAAACACCCTTTATATAATCACTTTAAAGTCCAAACGAAGAGTAGAGTATTTATTAAGAAGCCAGTTTAACTGAGCAAGTTTTAGATTAATTTGAGTTATTTTAGAATCTATATGATGTGCCCAAGTAAGACGTCGATCTAGGTGAATTCCGAGATACTTAACATGATTTTGATGTGGTACTACAGTGTTATTAATGATAAGATTGGGGCAATTTTCCCTTTTAAGAGTAAAGGTTACGTGAACACATTTTGAAGCATTTACTTTTATTTTCCATTCGTCGAGCCATTTTTCTACATTATAAATGTGAGACTGCAATTGGAAATTCGCCATTTTGGGATTTTGGTGGACGCTCATAAACGCCGTGTCATCAGCAAATGTGAAAGTGTGAGTAAGTGGATGAGTTGGCATATCTGCGGTGTAGAGAATATAAAGCAATGGACCCAGTATACTACCTTGGGGAACTCCAGCACAAATTTTCCTACTTGATGATTGACAATTTTTAGATTTTACTATGAACGATCTTTGTGAAAGATAACCTTTTAGTAGTTTGTGGGTATTGGATGGCAACAGGGTTATTATTTTATGTATAAGACCGTCATGCCATACTCTGTCGAATGCTTGAGAAATGTCTATAAATAGAGCGGAGCAATATTGTTTGGCTTCAAATGTCATCCTAATGAGAGTAACAATGCGGTGAACTTGTTCTATCGTGCTATGTTTTTTTCTAAAACCAAATTGATGCATGGGAATTAATTTATGTACCTCTATGTGGGATGATAATACGTTGTAAAGGATTTTTTCGAAGAGTTTTGATAGCACCGATAATAAACTAATTGGCCTATATGATGTTGCAAGACTTGCGTTTTTTCCAGGCTTGGGAACCATTATTATTTCCGAAATTTTCCAAGAAGTAGGAAATACACCAGTACGTAGTATAGCATTGAAAATAAACAAAACAATTTTAAGCGCGCCATCTGGTAACTCACAAACCATTTTTGGAGTAATCCTGTCCGGGCCTGGAGACTTTTTTACATCGAGGCTTTTTACGTTTTCTTTTAGAGTAGAGAATCGGATTTTTATAGGTGAGGAAATTGTATCGTTTATATGTGGAAGATTTATTGATAAGATTGTATCGTTGGGAGTAAAAACTTTTTCTAAATGATCAGCAAAAGTTTCAGCCTTCTCAATGCTGCTTTTAGCCCATGTTCCATTTTCGTTGCGTATGGGTGCTTCATAATTTGTGGGATGTTTTAGTTTTTTTGAAGCCTTCCACAAATTATAGTCTGAATTTTGTGTTGGTTCTAAATTTTGTAGGTAGAATTTAAGGGAGGACTCCTTATTTTCTTTCAGAACACGATTTAAATTTCTTTGACATTGTTTCAGTTTACTTTTAAGAGCAGGGGATCTTGTTTGTTGCCACTGTCTACGAATATTTCTTTTTTCTATTACGAGATCTTCAACTCTTTTTGAGCTGGCAAAATTGCATTTCATATTGTTTTGGGTCTTTGGAGTAGCCACTGTTACTGCCGAGGAGAGTGTTTTTGAAAACTGATCTATGGCTTCTTGGATTTCTTCACCGGTTTTTAATGAGAGGGCTTGGGGTAAATGAGAGCTGATGTACATTTTGTATTTGAGCCAGTTCGTTCTTCTATTGGGAAAGTGATTTGTTTCCATCAATAAACTAGGATTGGATGTGACCAAACTAATAACAGTTGGAGAGCGATCAGATGACAGGTCCAGAGAAGAAACTATCGAAATGTGTTTTCGTTTTATGTTTTTAATAATTGCGAAATCAATTAGGTCCGGGATTTTATTTAAGTCTGAAGGCCAATAAGTAGGCTGACCGCCAGAGACCACATCGAGGTTTGATGAATTGATTGCATTGAGTAGTTGTCGTCCTTTTGGAGTGATGAGTCGGGAACCCCAATACGTATGTTTTGCATTGAAATCCCCTGCTACAATGAATTTATGACCAAGTGTAGAGAAAAAACTTGTGTATTGTTGTTGAGTTATTGGGAGGACTGTAGATAGACGAAATTGTAATGTTAACATCTGTCAGAGTTAGGGATGTAGCTTGTATGTGATCGGTTTTATACTCTTGCAATGGGAAGTGTCTCACTCTATTACTAATTATAATAGCAGTACCACCACATGCTCTGTCACTTGGGTGTTTAGTGTCATATGTCGAAAAATTGTTAATTCTAAAGCAATTTTTAGAGGTGAAGTGGGTCTCAGAGACTAATAATATGTCAATAGCTTGTATTTTAAGAAAAGATTCAACTTCTCTTTTGTGTTGGCTTAAGCCGTTGGCATTCCAGAAACAAATATTTAATGGGATCATTTTTTTTCCAAGATGGCTTGCATAAGCATGCCTTGATTTCTAAGCATTTCTTGCATCATTATTTGCATATTATTAATAAAGTTATTCATAGTGTTTACAAGATTTTCGATGGAGACTTCTAGAGGTACAGATGAATAAATCCATGAACCTTTTTTATGGTAATTTTGTAAACGGCCTGGCCGGTTTACATCGCAGAAACACAATTTTTGAACACATCTTATTTTTTACTCTCAACCTATCCGAAAGTGAGCTGGGGAGCTGGGAAAATAACACTTTTGCACATATGGGTGCTCTACTGTATAGGACAATAACAATTTCATCATGTGTCATTGTACATTGTGTGTTAATCTATGGTTATGTCGATGGGTTAGTAGTAGTTGTTGGTGTTTTTGCATTAATATGTAGTTAAGCTTTAGGCTGTTTGAAGGTAAAGGCGTGGCAATGACATTAACACACTACTATTATACATTGTCAGTTTGTTTTTGTTTGTTGTTCAACAAACAACACGAATTAAGAAAAAATAAATTAAAAGAAGAAATTTTTCTTGTTCTTTGTAGTTCAACAAACAACATGAAAATTTATGAAAATTTAATAAAAGAAAATTTTCTTGGAAAGTATTAAACAAGACAAAAAGTAATATATTGAAGAGAAGTAACATTTGGTACACTAATAAAAAATTCTGTAAAATTAGTTAAACATTACCTTGCAGAAAAAACTGTAGATTATTAGCAGACTATTTATACCCTACACCACTATGTGGTCAGGGTGTTATAAGTTTGTGCTGATGTTTGTAACACCAAAAAATATTGGTCCTAGACCCACCTTATAGTATACCGATCGGCTCAGAATTTTTATTTCGATTTAACGATGTCCGTCTGTCCGTCCGTCCATCCGTCTGTCTGTCTGTCTGTCTGTCTGTCTGTCTGTCTGTCTGTCCATGCATTCTTGTGCGCACTCTGCAGGTCGCAAAAATTAAGATATTTTGATGAAACTTGGTACACCGACTTACGTCGGCCCAAGGACGACGCCTATTGATTTTGGTTAAAATCGGTCCATGTTTAGACCTAGTGCCCATATAAGGGTTCCCCCAAAATTATATTGTTTATACCCTGCAGGTCGCAAATATTAAGATATTTCGATGAAATTTGGTACACAGACCTACGTTGGCCCAGGGACAAAGCCTATTAATTTTGGTGAACATCGGTCCATGTTTAGACCTAGTGCCCATATAAGGGTTCCTCCAAAATTGGCTTGGTTACAAACTGCAGCTCGCAAATATTAAGATATTTTACTGAAATTTGGTGCGCTCACTCACATTATAGAAAATTTTGACACAAACCCCATTTTAACCCATTCAAATTTCGGATCCAAACATTAGTTGGCTTTTAATCAGACTAGTGTAGGGTATTGTATAGTCGGCATGCCCGACTTTAACCTTGTTACTCGTTTTGCCATATATTAGTAAGATAAAAACAGCAAAAATGAAAATGTTAAATAAAAAGAATTTAAGTCATATTTTAGGTAAATTTTTGTTAATAGAAAATAACAAATTAACCTGCTTAAATTAGCCAAAAAATTTGCTAAATAATAAGTACCTAGACTAAAATGAAAAAAATATTGTTTGCAGCGTTTTTTAAATTTTTTAATTCAAATAAAAATCGAGCCTTTAGAAATCAGCAGTTTACTATTTTTTTAGCAACTATTTTTTTTGTTATCAGCAGTATAGACTGCTATTGCCATTCAATTAAATTTAACTTAAAAATAATAAAGATTTTATAGATATAACGGTTTGTTTTTGCTGTTGTTAGTCTACTAATAATTAGCAAAATTTTCTGCAGATTTTACAGTATAATTTGCCATTCTGAATTAACTAAAAGTTAACTCAAATATAACTAAAATTCGGTTTTTACTAATATTTAGCAAAAAAAAACGCGCTAATTTCAGTACTATTTTCTGCCAGGTAATTGTTAACTAATTTTTATAAGCTTTTTCTTCTATGTTTATTATGTGTTGGTCCTTTTGCTTGACGCCTTGCGTCATTAGGTTTTTCTTGAATTTTTTGACCACTCTGGAAAACGGTGCCTGGTCACGCGTACTTCAATGTAATTTTTTTCTATAAATTTTTCTAAATTTTTTCTAATTGAATTGAAAAAATTCTATTTTGAATAATTTAAAAAAATTTTTTTTTCTTTTGTCTTTGGTACTCCATTGTAAACTAATAAACCACTTTAATGCAGAGACATATAATATAGAGATGCAACATTGATAATTTTATAAACAAACTGTAGATGTCGCTAGCATGTGGGAAATTTTGTCAAAGGAGGATTTTATTTTGGGAAATTTTCTCAAAGTAGGATTTTTTATGTCAAATATGTTTTACAAAGTTGTTAGGTAAAGGGATTTGGGCCCAAATTAGGTATTTCTATTTTCCAAATAATAAAATTGTTACATGCAAAGGACTCAGAAAAAATAAATTTTGTGTAGGCTCAAAAAGTACCAGGGGTTTTCGTATAATCTCTTATGTACCTTCTGAATCGTGTAAACTCGACTTATGCAAACTTAATGTTCGAAAGAGTTTACGAGCCCTAGAACTTACACCTTACTAGATTTACAAATTTTAGAAAAAAAGACTTCACCATAATGAAGTTCGTGTGAAAATTGTGTAGAATTTTTTCTCTCGAAAATTTAATATGCGACTTTTATTTTGAAACGGTGACATTTCAGCTTAATTGTGATTTGTCTTTCGTATAATAAATTTTTTTAGTTTTACAATTTTAACAAAGAATTGAGGACTTTAAAGTTCGAGTGAAAACATAAATATTTCTTCGTAAAATATTCAATTTTATTTAATTTGCTCACTCATTTCTTAATAATTTTCTGAACTTAAGAGCGATGCAAACTTAGCTCCTTTTTTTGAGTTTTTGTTTAAATTAAAACGAATTGGGTATAACATTGGGGATTTAAACATTTAAAATGGGAATAAATTAAAATTTTATGGGCAACACTGCTCCCCCAATAAAATGAAACAGTATTGCCAGAAAAAATTAAACAGCAGTCAGCGCCATCTGTTGCATTAAAAACCGGTGTTGCTATTCATCAGGACCATGGGAGACCCCTGCTTGAATGTGAAAAACCGATGCATTCTAAAATCTGACATATTTCTCAAAGATATTTTGATTAAGGAAAATTGTTTTAATTAAAGGTGGAAAAAGTTATTAAGAAAAATGTGTGTTACATTTTTTAATGGCGTACTCCTTAAAAGTATATTGGGGTAAATATTATAAAATTAGTGCTGTCTCAATTGGTCTCCTGTTGTCACAACTGAAAAACTCGGCTACCTTAACCGAATCATTCGGTTGGCTACAAATGCGGTTGTCAGCACCGAATCTGTTTTCTGGGAGTAGTTTTAAATTTTGCCAACATAAAATTAATTAATGCTAACTTTTCTCGAAAAAACCAAAGCTTAATGCTTAACCATAGTTAACTATGAATGTTAAATTTATATGGAAGTATCTGTTAGAGTTTAAGTTTGATTAATTCTTAGAAAAGTTACCGGTCTTAAAAATCAAAAAAGGCTCCGATGTGGACCACAGCATTTTATTCGCTACAAGAGAATAAAACCGGGTCGTAATCATTTAACACGGCTTGGGTATGCACTGGCGGCCTATTTTTAACTCATGGTAATAACAAAACCGCGTTTAAAGTTTAAAATTAATTTTAAGGACCACTCTAATGTGCAAACATTCAGTAAACATATGTGGATTTATATATGTCGATTTTTAGCCGGGTATTTAAAATTATAAAAATCTTATACATAAATTTTCACTTCTTTTGTAGATCTTTAATTTTAAACATAAGGTTAAAATTAAAGACCTACATTTTTTTTTTTAATTTTTACAGATGTAGGCGAAAACATATTACACAATATCATCGTCACAGTTGGTCCAGAACCAGATAGTGACAAAAAAAAAAACAAAAATGCTACACTATTTATGATTAAAAATTTTATTTTTAAAAAAATCTGTAGACGAATTTAAAAGTTATGACTAGGCCAACCAAAAAGAAGCCACAGCATGTTTTTTATTTGCAAATATAGAACGATTTAGATTAAATACAAGTTCTGATCTTAAAAATATAAGAATTCTAAGTTATATTTGTTAGAGCTTTTTTTCTTATTTTATCTAATTTTGATTGTTTTTGCTTATTTTGTAAATATTGGCTTATTTTTGCTATTTTCTTGAAAAATAGAGCATATTTTAGCTTTTTTCATAAAATCAGTTATTTTAAACATTATTTGAAGTCCACATAAATTTTTTTTAATTAAAATTTGTGTTCTTTAATTTATTTTAAATTAAAAAATCCCTTTTGTTAAAATAAACTTTTTATTTTTCCAACCTGAGTTCTAATAGTACAAATATTACAATGATGATATGCTTATGCAAGACTGAAATACGGATAGGGCCATGCCTTCAACAGATTATTTTTCACAATTTGTTAAATAAGTTTTGGGATTTTAGCACATTCCTGATGAAAATAAATTTCAGAATGTCTGAACTTTGTCTGATTCCTGAAGTTCCAAGGAACGTAGCATTGTATTAAATAAAAAATTTAAATTTTATGAGGATTTTAATGAAGAAATGATGAAGTTTAAGGACTTAGTTTTGCATTTTAACGGCTTATTTTACTGTTTTTCCGAGAAAATAAATATTTTACAAAAATTACGAAGAATAAAATAAAGTACTTTAGTTTCCCTTCCAAAAAAAGTTATTCTTAAAAAAATCGCACGACGAAATCAAAAGTTATGGCAATTTTAAGTTTTTTTATTTAAAAAAATTTGGTACCCCCGGAGAAATCGAAAAATGACAACTAAAAAAAAATAATATTGCACTAAAAGCAGGCATAGGGCTTAAAAGCAAGCTATTTTCAATTAAATAAACACAATTAAAAATTTTTGTTAAGTCGAAAGTACGCTTTAGTGATGAAAACTGCATGACAGTGTCTTCCTAATTTCATTTTAAACTAAATACTAAATCCCCCATTAAAACTTATTAAATTGACGCATAAATATAGTAGGTTTGAGGTTAAGAAGAAGAATAAACCTTCCTCAAAAGTTATAAACACATTAAATTTGCAAATCAGTCTAGATCTAGTTTCTGCCTTTTTATGGACAGGCTTCATCAGTGATCTTCCATTAAATTGTATTATTGTTTATATTTTTATTGTCAGATTGTCTCTATATGAATAATTTCAGAAGTGATCAAACAGACATATACAAACATTCTACTTCAGATTTTCTCTGTTTATCTTTTTATTTCCTCCGTGTCACCTTTTCACAAATATTGCCATATTGACGTATGGTTTGTACGTACAAGTGCAGGCAATTTGTGTATATTGGAGACGGACATCCAACAGGGCATTTTTATTTTTTATAGTAAAGTGTTGTTTTTTCAAACGCGTCGTATAGACCAAATACAATTAATATTTAGGTTGTTCATAAGGGGTGTGCTATCTGTTATATCGTTGTATCGTCCTAACAAAAAACAGAGTTGTTAAAATTTTTATTTGTGTTTAACAACGATTTTCTATTCAGTTTTCTATCTGTTAGCACACTCAAACATAGGACACTAAACATACGTAAAAATGTTGTATCGTGCTATTCTCAAATGGTGTATTTTTTCAATTTAATTTTTAACAACTCTGTTTTTTGTTAGGACGATACAACGATACAACAAATAGTACACCCCTTGTGAAAACCCTTATTGTCATTAATATGTATTTTTATTAATTCTAATTTAGTAGGTTTGAGGTTAAGATAAATATTTTTTTTTTATTTTTTTTTTGTGTTTATTTAATTTAAAATATATAGTAAATATAATAAACTTTAAATATGAATTAAATTATACTAACAAACTGCTCTTTGTAGCCATTCAGCGTAATGTGGATCATTAGTTATGCGTTTAAACCTTGTGCCAAAACATCTTCAAGTCCGAGTGAATGGACAGCGTCTGTTTTAGTTCAAAATTCCAATATATGGTGAAATACTGAATGCACCTTGGGATTTACTGACAATTTGTGGTTAGTCAGTAAACAAAGTTTGAGGTAATTATTTTTATTAAAAAACGAGTAAAAAGGTTAAAGTCGGGCATGCCGACTATACAATACCCTACACCAGTCTGGTTTAAAGCCAACTAATGTTTGGATCCGAAATTCGAATGGGTTAAAATTGGGCTTGTGTCAAAATTTTATATAATGTGATTCAGCGCACCAAATTTCATTAAAATATCTTAATATTTGCGACCTGCAGTTTGTAACCAAGCCAATTTTGGGGGGACCCTTATATGGGCACTAGGTCTAAACATGGACCGGTGTTAACCAAAATCAAAAGGCTTCATCCTTGGGCTGACATAGGTCTGTGTACCAAATTTCATCAAAATATCTTAATATTTACGACCTGCAGCGTATAAACAATATAATTTTGGTAGGACCCTTATATGGGCACTAGGTCTAAACATGGACCGATTTAAACCAAAATCAATAGACGTTGTCCTTGGGCCGACATAAGTTGGTGTACCAAGTTTCATCAAAATATCTGAATATTTGCGAACTGTAGAGTGCGCACAAGAATGCATGGACAGACAGACAGACGGACGGACGGACAGACGGACATCGTTAAATCGAAATAGAAAAAAATTCTGAGCCGATCGGTATACTATAAGGTGTTACAAACATCAGCACAAACTTATAATACCCTGACCACATAGAGGTGTAGGGTATAAAAATTGTTTTTCCCAATCATAAATATAGTGTTTTTTGAACCCCTGTACTCACTTTTTGTGAAGCATTTTTTTTTGTCAATATCTAGTTCTGGACCAACTGTGTCATATGAAATAAAAAAACAACTTTTAGCCTTGTGGCGATAAAAATTACTTGGGCCTAACAGCAGCAGCAAACACAGCAACAACAAAAATAACAATACTGCTGTTACAATCACCTAAATTTAGCTAGATGGCTACGTAATGTTATCACATATGAGACTTGCCAGACCAACAAGCCCGCTATAGAAAAAAGTATATTCCTTCAATGTCATATGTTCAATATTTGTTGACCAATAAGTGGTCAAATTTATTGCTTTTCAAAACAAAATTTATTATTTTTCTACCTTAATTCTAAAATCCACTATGGTATTGTCATAATAGATTTAATTTGTTGTTTCAGAAAGTTTAACAATTTATAATAAACAATACAATTATTTCCTGGTCATCACCCCATTCATAAGTTATCCGCAATAAGAAAATGATGATTGGAAAACACAAACCGAAACATTATATAACGTACATAAAATCAACGGAACGAGAATTTTGTACTTATGTGTATGAAAAATAGTTCATCAAATGAGGTTATATTCTGCATTAGGATTACCTGACACAATGTTAATATTTTACAAAAATTTTATTACAATCGGACAATTTTATATTTTTATTGTGCAAATTCTTCCCAATATTAAGAAAATTGCAAAATGTGTTAATATTTACTTCATCAACTTTTTGCTAAAATTGTTCCACATTTTATTCGACTCATAGCCGACAATAATTACAGTAAACTAGATATTGGTACGGTATATTTTCTTTAGCTGGACTGTTGGTATGCAAAGCCTCTTATATATGAATATGAGAATTTTAGGATCCCTGTATATATTGTTTGTGTTAATGTAAATGTAGTTGTAATAATAGCAATCACACCTACAATGCCATCATGTGTTAGACGAATATGTGAAATACAATCCATTCTACCAAAAAAAAAATAAAAAGAAAACCAAGAATTCTAAACAATAAATGACCAAACAGCAACCATCTTGCTGGCCAACATCATCACCCACATATAAAATATACGAAAAGAACATAAACAAAGCAAATACGCTCAAGTTACTCAACAATTCTGAAATGACACAACACAAAATCCAAAAATTGTGATTTATTACAAGTTAGAACAACAAAAACATAACTGAAAATGACGGACAACTTTTCCATATAAAATTCAATATTTTAACCTCAATGTATGTGTGAGATTGAACATGTGTTTGTTGGTATTTCAGAAATAAATAAACTAAATTAAACAAAAAATAAAAATTTAAGTAATATTTTCTGAAATGCAATTTAATTAAAAAATCGATATAATTAGCTGTCCATATTTGTAAATTGTAACTTTAATGTTGTCTGTAGACAAAATCTTCGTTGAATAAAATATATTTTGTTTTATTAATTTTAATAATAAAATTTGTTTTTTTTTCTGTTCAAATCTGTCCTCAAATTTTAATAATTGAAACCTTTAATATTTATTTATTCATTTAATTGTTTGCTTATCTTTTAACCACCATTTCAATATCAATAGCGTCATCATTTACAAAATGATTTTTTTTTTTAATAAATATTAAAAAAAATTAAACTTCATTCATGCCATAACAATAACTTAACAAAAAAAATTCTTAAGTAAATATTATGAAAATTAAAATATAAAAAAAACAAATATAAACACAAATTCACACAAAATGCAAACCTTGCAAAAATTTCACAAAATTCACGTAATTTCACCGAAAAATATACTGTTAATGCTTAAAAACCTAGAAAAATATCTAAAAAAAATACAACAAAGAATAAAATAATCAAAATAATGTAAATAACAAAGAAAATACAACAATAACTTAAAAAATAAAATATTAAAAATGTAGGAAACAACAACTAATGGTTTAAAATGAAGGGAAGAACAACAGGCCAACAACCAAACCTATTTCATTAGTAAAATTGTACCGAAATTGGGAAGAAAAAAATTCATAGACTTTATTTTAATACTAGTAGATACGAATGCAGCCTACAACTTTGTGGTATACTAAATAACTATACAGCTTACCCAACAAACAAAATAGTTAAATTTTGACTAAAATCCTGATTAACAAGAATAAGCTTCACAGTTTTTGTATATTGGTAAGAGAATTTTTATATTAACATTCAAATATTATTTGATTTAGGTAAAACAATAGTTCTCAAGTGAGAGTCTGCGAAAAGTTCCCTAACAATATAAGAATAAGTAATATTGAAAAAATAAAACAAAATTCACAAATTCGAATATTACCATTACATAAAGTGATGGTAATGAAAATGTAATGGTAATAATTTTGGCCCATATCTGATAGTATATTAAAAAGTAAAAAATGATTTATTTTATTAATTTTTTGTACTTACGAAAAAAAAGTGTGACGTATTTTATTCTCTACGAAAGTAAAATTGAAAAAAGAACAAAATTGAAAAAAAAATATATAAAAAGTGCTCGAAATGATCGTAATATGTTCCTAATCGTCATAATTTGATCCCAAATGTTGAAAAAATTGCCTACTTTATCATAATATGATCACTGAGAATACATTATGATCTTTAGGAAAATATTGTGATCATAAGAAACATATTGTGATCATTTTCGATGCATTTTGAAATTGTATTTTTAACAACATATTTTTTCTACGCGCTGATATCATTAATTATTCTTATTTATATATAACACTGTGAGACAAATGGTAGGGGTCAGTGATCGGGAAGGGTTCAAACTAGCGGGGAAAGTTATATCCGTAAAAAAGAAGTTATACGTGTCCCGGTGTTTCGCTGGGTCAACCCTAGGAATCGAGATATATCGATTTGACCTTTGGTGGTCTTTTTTTTTGACATAACTCGAGAACCACTAGTCCGATTTTGCTCAAACAATTTTAAAAAAATTAAAAATTACAATTCCTTTAATCTGTTCATATAACGTTTTTCTATATACTCAACAGTTTTGCCGGTAAAAATAAATGTATGAAGAAAAAAATATTTTTTGACTAAAATATTAAAAAAAAAGTAATAAACAAAAGGTTATTGATTTTTATGGTAGCGGTAACAAACATTTATTTTTACCGGCAAAACTGTTGAGTATATAGAAAAACGTTATATGAACAGATTAAAGGAATTGCAATTTTTAATTTTTTTAAAATTGTTTGAGCAAAATCGGACTAGTGGTTCTCGAGTTATGTCAAAAAAAAGATATATCTCGATTCCTAGGGGTGACCCAGCGAAACGCCGGGACACGTATAACTTGTTTTTGACCGATATAACATTTCCCGTTGGTTTGACTGTCGCATAGTGTAATTTATAACTAAAATTAATTAGAAATATTCAAATATGTGAATTAGACATTGAATAAATGCGTGTACTGTTTTGAATAAAACAAAATTTGCGTAGCTTTTTAATTAATCTCTAAGAGACTGCTGGGAAAATACTATAGGGAATAGTTTTTGCTAAAAAATGTAATCTACGAAGAGTTCCTAGAAAACTTTCCCAAAAAAACTATGGGTCTAAAATCAAAACCTAACTAAAATCAAAATCTAACTAAAATCAAAACCTAACATGCCGCGTGTGAGCTTTGAACGCCGACTTGTTGTCATTTAAAGCAGACGCTCTACCCCCTGTGCTATCGTTTGCTATACATAATATCTGACATTCAGCAATCTTGTTCAGCAAAGTGTTGTTATCTTCTTTTCTTTCATTTTTTATTAAAAAAAATAACAAAAATATATAACATATTGCAAAAATATATAACGTTGTTTTTTTAAAGTGTTATTTTTTATAAAAAAATATTAATACACATATAGAAATAAATCAGTAAAAATACAAGTAAAAGCTATTAGAAATATTATATATAATCCTTTAAATTCCTAGGAGGAACATAGGGCCACTTCATGTGGTTTCATTAATCGATTGTGATTCAGTGGGGGATTGGTCCACCGCGTTCTAGACTGGTACTGGGGCTGCCAATTTTTAGTCTCCAGTCCGGCTACTAATTATTACCAAATGGTAAGGCATTGGTTATGTGATGGCGCCAATTTTCGCCATGACGATTAGAGCCTCATTGGCACTCAGACATTTAACAGTTATACGGTTGCCACACGTGTACTTCTGAGACCCTCTTCTCTAATCCGCGGAATTGTCCGCCACTGCTTATTTAATTCGCAGTTTCCCATTATGTCGTACAATGGGTTATTCTCCCACTATCCGCAACCTGTGGAGGCGTCCCGTAGTACTTCAACTATGCTTCCCTATTGGGCTTTATATTTTATCTCCGGGGATAGCTCCAGAGAGATATTATATAATATCCCAGAGGGGAATCTATTAGAAATGACCTTGCAGAAAAAACTGCTGATATTATAAAATTTTTTTTCTAAGTAGAAAATTTTTTTTGATAAGAAGACGCAAAATAAAATGGTTAAATTTACAAATTTTAGTTACATTTAAGTTAACTTTTAGTTAATTAAGTGTAATAAATAACCTTGTTAAAATCTGCAAAAAATTCTGCAGCATATTAGTAGCCAAAAAATAATTTTTTTTGCAAGGTAATTTTTAAGTAATTTTTAGTAGTTCTAACTAAAATGTTTAAAGATTTTTTTCTTTTTCTATTTGTGTAATAAAAAAAAAATTTAGTAAGAATTTTATCAAAATTTACATTTTGAATTACAATTTTTTACATACAAACAAAATTTTAGTATTTACCTTTATTATTATGTATTTAAAAAAAAAAATATTTGAAAAATTAAATTCTTATTTGAAATTTTTATATTTTCATAAAATTTTATATGTATAAATGAATAGGAAATTAAAAAAATTAAAAATAAATTTCTAAAGCGTTTCAAAAATTAATTGAGTGGACAAAATTAAAAAAAAAAAAATATTATTTTCTTGAGCTTAAGGTTTGGTTTTTATTTATAAAAAGTTTTTTATTTTCAATATTTCGCTACTCCAATGTGTAGCATCTTCAGGAAATAACAATATTAATTGTTATTTCCTGAAGATGCTACACATTGGAGTAGCGAAATATTGAAAATAAAAAACTTTTTATAAATAAAAACCAAACCTTAAGCTCAAGAAAATAGTAGAGTTAAAAATTAAAAAAGAAGGTTAAATAAACGAAAAGAATTTAAAAAAAAATACAATAAAACAACAAAAAGTTAATAAAAAAGTTCCAAAAATTCCGACCTACCAGGTTTCGAACTCGCAACCCTCTGATTTCTGTGCCAGCCCGTTCCCAAGCAACCCCATACAAAATATTAACTTCTTAACACCCATGAAAAAGTACTTCTGACTAGCATATATTTATTACAGCTTTAGATGTAGTTTAAAACCTAGAGGAGTCATTCTTTATGATGTAATGAAGGAAGTGATTCATTTAGAAGTCATTCAATTTATTTTTGCTGGGCATAATCCTATTCAACAGGGCTAAGGAAATAAGTGACTTGAACACCTACAAGAGAGCACTTATTTAATATAACAGTGAGACAAGCAGATCCAAAAGGTCCACATAGCGCAGATACTGTGAGAGGATATCTGATCTTCCAGAGGCTGTGCGACTTCAGAAGTCCTTTTCACAAGATCATACAAATGTTCTCTGCACTGTCAGGAGATCCGACGGCTACACTGAATCGCCTGATAAAACTTACGACCTCTTGCTGGACACGCATTTCCCAGGCTGCGTGGCTTCCGGTGTGTCTGTTGCGATTCAAAGGATCCCAAACTTGACGGGGAGGTATGTTCGTCTGGCTGCTGCTGTCTTCCAGGAGGACAGAGTAAAATGGGCGATAAATAGATTTTCGTCCTTTAAATCGCCAGGTCCGAGTGGAATATATCCATATTTGTTACTGAGGGGAATGGATATAATTGTCCCATAACTGGTTAACATTTTTAGATCTAGTCTTTTGCTCGGTCATGTACTAACACTTTGGAGGGTGGTTAAAGTGTTGTTTATTCCAAAGGCAGGGGGAAGACTGAACAGCTTCCTAAATCGTACAGACCAATTAGCCTCAATTCATTTCTCCTTAAGACGATGAAAAAGTTTTGGACCATTATATTAGGGAGACTTACCTCAGTGGTAAACAGATACACGAACTGCTGTTTGCGTATCAACGGGGCAAGTCTACCGAGATCGCTGTGTATCATATTGTCACGATGATATGGAAGGCACTTGAGGCAAAAAACATTCCCCTTTGTGCCTTTATTGATATAAAGGGCGCTTTTGACAACACGTCCTACGATGGGATTAGGTTATCCATCATGATAAAGGGCATATCTCCAATGATTATCAATTGAGCCATGGATATGCTCAGCTCTAGGATTATCACCTTTGGCACGGGAACTACTTGTAGAACATTACACGCGACCGGAAGATATCCTTAGGGCGATGTTTTGTCGCCAATACTATGGACATTGGTCATTGATGAGTTGTTCGTGGGTTTGAAGGACTTGTTCTTCAGGACCTATGGCTACACCGATGATCTAGTCATCTCTGTTATCCGCTGCGATTACCGGACCATTTCTGATCATATGCAACTTTACTCATTCATGGTGGCGAGAAAAAGGGTTGACTATCAACTCGGCAAAGACGATCCTGATACCGTTCACGAGAAGAAGGAAGGTTAAGCTGTCTAGGCCTGTTGTTGGGGGTTTCTCTAACAATGTAAAATACCTGGGGTAACTCTTGATATATCCCTTACCTGAAATTATAATCTTGACTCTGTGTCCAAAAAATCCACCAGGACATATTATGCTCTTTGATAGGCATAATATGTGGCTAAGGCCACATATTATCTACTGGTCATTCAATACTCTTGTTAAGCCTATGATCACGGCAAGGGATACTCCCACGAAAGTTTATCTCTCATAAGATGGATGGGTAGAACGTGCCCGACGGATGCCACTGGGGCATGCTAGGTATTCTACCATTGCATATCTTTGTAATGGAGGCTGCCAGTAAGTGGTCGACTTCGGTCGTTAGGGGAAATGAAGAGTGGTGACCGAAAGGGTCATATAAGGGTCGCTGGGATCTTTATAGATGTACCAATATCAAAGGACGCGGAGAAGATAATTCCAGTACATATTTTCGTCAGGCATTTTGACATTATGTCATTTGACAGGGGCATGTAAACCAATGTAATGGGAGCCCGAGGAAGGGGCTCAGATATGGTTCACTGATGGCTAGAAATGGTCGAATATAGTTTTCGCCATTTGTATCAGAGGAGCACGATTAGATCCCTCATCTACGTTCTTTATTGGAGTGCATGCAGTCTCTCAAAGAACTTAAAAGGAGTAACTCCCTTACATTAGGGTGGATTCCGGATCATGAGGGGTACGGGGGTAATGAAAGAGCTGATCGTTTAGTCTATTGCGGAGCCCGCCGACCCTTCATCGGCCTAGAACCAGGGTCAGGCTGTGGAGGAAGACGGAGTTTTCTAAGCATTGGGAAACTTCTCCTAGCCAGAGACAGGCGAAGAGATTTATTGATTTATTTTATTGAGTTATTTTTGTCCCTCGATAAGGGGAACTTGAGAACCTTAACGGGATATTTCAGTGAACACTGTGGTCTCAGGTACCAGCTTCACAAACAGGGTCGATCGGACGTTGAAGTTTGTAGGTTTTGTGAGCTGGAGATTGAGACATCGGATCATGTTCTCTGCGAATGTTTGAGGCTATGTGATAGAAGACTTAGGTTCCTAGGTGACCGTTTCTTGTCGCCTTCTGACATTTGGGATAATTTCCCTAATAGGATTATTGGCTTCATCGGTAACTTGAATCTTTAGTGAACTCTGGGTAGCACAAAATGTAAAATCGTTGAAAAGTTCTTTGCTTTCGTTCTAATCACTATAAATTGAATTAAAAGCTTGAATGTTACAACACAACATACAAACGTTTGCTTTACTACTAAAGGTGTTTTAGTTATAGCAACAACTATAACAAAGAGACAAATAATGGCTTTGTTAAAAAAATGTAATTTTCGTTGCAATATGAAATAAATAAGTAAAAATGTTTGAGTTTACTTCTCTAAATGTTTTTCACTTTGAAAGTTAACATATATATAAAAACTAAATTCTACATTATAACCTAGAGAGAACCCCATAAAGACAATCGGATGATAGTGCTTAGTAGTACTTGAAAAAGCATTAATTGTCAACCACTGGTTCCAGGGAAGTCTTTTTCATAAGTTTCTCTTCCATTTTTTGTAAAATAAATTGTGAATTCTATTTGGTATTTGTCATATTTGATCTTAAAACCGAACAAAAATAACACTCATTGTAACAATCTTCAGATCAACTAAAATCTATGGCAAAATCTTAATTTTTAATTTTTTTCGCTTTCAAAAAAAAGGTTTTTTTTTTGATAAAAAAAAATTCCAAAATTATTTCTCAATTGTGATTCACGTGTGTCGAATCTTAACGATTTTTTTTCGAGCATTTGTAATAATTTTTTTTAACGATTTTGCACTTTTCTTTAATTACAAAATAAATGAGAAAACTACAAAATCGAAGCAATTCTAAGTATAACTTTCCCAATTTTCCTGAAATTTTGCATTTCATATTTTCCACTAAGTTTTTATTTCGTGAATTTGAGTGATTGTGTGTAAAAACAAAGTTTAGTAATGTGAGTAAATCTGAGTACAAAAAACATGGCCCTGAGTGCTTTTACTTGAGAACAATTTTTCGCTCCTGAACTTGAGTGATTTGTGAGTCAATGTTCACTCATGAGTTTATCTCTAGTTTCCCATAATGATTTCGGAAATTGGGGTAAATTTTAGTGAAAAAATTAAAAATCTTAAACCGACTTCTTTTTTTGGGCCAGCCCGTGGATTTAGTGGATGAAAGTTTTTGTTTGATAATTTTTTTTGAGCATGTTGAGACGCTTCTATGAATATTGATTGTCATAGCCTGATATCTTTTAACTGACAATTTCTTAACAAATTCAGATCATAATATTCAGATCATTGATATTCTTTACGTGTCCAGTAGACCGAACCTCAAACAAAAATGTTCGCTGTACACTAGACCGTACCTCAAAAAAAAAGTTCGCCGTACACCCTCTAATATAAAGTATTTTTGGAAGGCGATTTCAAAAATAATTTTTTTTTTTTTGCCGAACGTAGGGGTCGCCTTTTTTAATTTTTTGTTATAGCTTTGGCATTTAAAATCGGATTTTAAAGTGTGATATATCGATTTTTTTGCCTCGAGGAGATCAGTGTTTTGCTATACTATAGTAAAAATCCAATTAAAAAAAATTTAAAAAGGTGACCCCTACGTTCGGCAACCAATATATGAAAAAAATTTCTACTGGGTTTACCGAAAAACTTTCTTAGCAAAAGTTTAATGATTTTTTGCGAGCTTTAATTTTCTGACATTAGGGCGGTAAATTAGGGTGGTAGCAACTGAGATCTGCTGGGTTACTACTAGAACGGGATACTTGGTCTCCTCGAACATCGATGTATCATACTTTGGGATCCGACTGTAAATGCCAAAGATATAACGAAAAATGTAAAATGGCAACCCCTACGTTCGGCAAAAAAAAATAAAACATTTTTTTTTGAAACCTCCTTGCAAAAATACTTCATATTGCAGGGTGTACGGCGCACTTTTTTTTTTTGCCTGTAAGGTGGTACGCTCTACTGTACACCCCCCAATATAAAGTATTTTTGCAAGGCAATTTCAAAAAGGCGACCCGTACTTTCGGAAACCAATATATAAAAAAAAATTTCTACTGGGTTTATCGAAAAACTTCCTTACCAAAAGTTTAATGATTTTTTGCGAGCTTTAATTTTCTGACATTAGGATGGTACATTGGGGTGGTAGCAACTGAGATCTGGTGGGTAACTATTAGAACGGGATACTTGAGTTCAATGGGCCTTAGAGCAAAACACTGGTCTCCTCGAGAGACCATAAGATCGACTGTAAATGCCAAAGGTATAACGAAAAATGTAAAATGGCGACCCCTATGTTCGGTAAAAAAAAAAAATTTTTTTTTTTGAAAACTCCTTGCAGAAATACTTGATATTAGAGGGTGTAACGTGGTACGCTCTAGTGTCCAGCCCTCTTTTTGTGAAAATTTAGACAAAATGCATACAATTTTGTAAAGTTATTAGAATGTAAATGAACGTTTTTCGTTCGATTTGAGATCATATATATATATTTATATTATATCTCTTTTTATTTTAAATTATTTTCGTTATTAGAATGTTTCATGGGTTATTTTAAAATTCATGTGTATTTAGATGATGAGTTGTAGAATAGAGGTAGAGAAAATTTAATTTTTTTTTACAGCCGCCGTCATTTTATTTTTCTATGGTACTCATTCACATAGTTGCTTACTTATGCTAATCTTTCAAGTGGCAAGCTTGTAGATAAAAAAAAAAATTACAAGTGGCTACCCTTAGACACACACATATACATATACAGAGCCACAGACAATACAAAAATAATACATAAGCCCTGGCTTGGTTTGGCATGATGGTTATACTTATTATATACACAACAAGTAGGCCCTAAGTTATTAACTCAAATGTCACTAAAAGCTTATTTAAATGCTGATGCAGCAAATGTTGCATACTTTACTTCATACAACAATTTCACAAAAACCAAAAAAAAACTCACTACAACCCTCTAGTAAATATATACAAAAAAGTGAGCAACATACAAGTGCATTACATATTATTAACATGGTGGAAAAATTGGCTGATTTTTGTTGTTGCTCTGGTCTTCTGCTTCCCTTTCTACAATTTCAAACAACAATGACTAAGCAAACATTGAGAACAACAAACAAATTTTTTTGAATTATTTGAAGTCTTACCTAAAAAAAACTGCATATTTAGATATTAAAAGTAATATTCATCATATCAAAAAGCAACAGAAAAAATATCTGTAAAATGCTTTCCTCCTCCATCTTTCATATTTCTCTAATGTATGCTGACATTCATTTGTTGATAATCCCTTATATTTATTTTGTAAAAAGAAGAGAGAAAAAAAAACACATTTATTTGTTTAGTCTGATTGAGGATTTTACAAGTGCATTTTATAGTTTACTTAAAGATTTTACATAAATGTGAGAAGAACAAAAAAGCAACAACAAAACAGTAGACAAATTATTGCATTTTACTAAAAAAAAAAAAAATTGCACAAGATTGTAAGTCTACACTCTAAAAAATATTTATAAATAAAATGGATAAAGTCTTGTTTAATTTCTATCTTTCTAGATTCTGGAAAAAAAGCCTGCCGTTCTACATCCTGAAAACTTATCCTAAGAACGATGTATGCCATAACAAGGCATATCCTTGAAGCTTGTGTGAATAGCCTTGAAGGTCCTGTGTGAATCCTTCAAGATCCTGCATATATCCTCGAAGGTACTGTGAATAATCTTGAAGGTACTGTGAATTTTTTCTTAGTTCCTGTGTATATACTTGAAGGTGCTTTGAATGTACTTGAAGGCCCTGTCAGAATGCTTGAAGGTCCTGCGAGTATCCTGCGAATATCCTCGAAAGCCCTGCGTAAATTAATGAAGGTCCTGCAAATATAATTGAAGGTTCTGTGAATGTCGTTTAAGGTTCTGTAAGTATCATTTAAGATCCTGTGAATCCAAAAAAATTGTATTACCATTTAATGATACTGAAATTTCCTGGCATTAGCATTTGTCCTACTAATGCTAATGAAATCGCAATAATGCCTTAAAAACTAATTACAAATGAGCAAAAAATGCATTTGTTTTTCCAAAAAAAAGGGGATGGTTAGATTGCTTTACATTGGCTGTTTTATAAAAAATGGATCCCTCGGGACGGTCTCCCGTACCTGGCCTATTTATATTATCGGAGTCTGTTAATACTCCTATGGAGCATTAACTCTCTTGCTCTTTCTCGCTTAGTTTTCGACATATGAGCCATTTTTTAACACAACCATTTTACAAAATTGCATGTATCTCGAAAACTAGGCGAGATAGAGCAAAACGGACAAAATTTTTGCAAGCTCTAATGCAATGTTTATGCTCCTATTATTTGCGAGATCCCTAGGAATCAATTTTTTTAAAACGGACACAGGGTGATCAATTTTCTTCTTTTTTTCAATTTATAGGGCAATAGAGATTAATACACTAAGATAATAAGAACTTTGTTCCCCGTTTCATTTTATTTCGTTCACTGCGGCAAGTGATCCAATTTCCATCGTTCTCCATTCCATTCATAACGTTCCGATTTGCACCGATTTTCCAATCCATTGTCGTAGTGTGTTAATCTGTATTATGAAATAAATTAAAAAAAAAAACAAAAAAATTAGAAATGTCACTCTGTGACTGCTTTATAGAAATGGATCAATTAGAAGCTCTACAAGACCTGGCCTAGTTATATTATTGAGGTGTGTTAACACTCCTAAGGAGCACACATTTTGTCCGCTTTGCGCTATATTGTTTAGTTTTTGAGATACGGGTCATTTTAAAAAATAGCCATTTTACAAAATGGCCTATATCTCGAAAACTAAGCGAGATAGAGCAAAGCGGACAAAATGTGTGTAAACTTGAAAGCAATGTTCGCGCTCCTATTATTCACATAAGGCAGGTTCATGAGCGATCCCCAGCAATACATTTTTATGAAACAGCCACAGGGTGACCCATTCTTTTTTTCAATTTATGTGATAATATAAATAGAAATTAATACACTAAGATAACACGACTACGAACTACCTTTCCAGTTTGATTCCATTTCATCCCCTGCGGCACATGCTCCAATTTCGATCGTTCCCCATTTCATTCCATATCGTTGCGATTTGCACCGGAATTTTCGGCGTGTGTTAATTTGTAAACTCACGTTAATTGTCAGAAACAAAAATTAAAAATGTCACCCTATTTCTGTTTCAGAAAAATGGATCCCTCTGGAGCTCTCTTGTATTAGTACTCGCCGGAGAAAAATTTTGTCCGTTTTTTATGGTAGCGGTAACAAACATTTATTTTTACCGGCATAACTGTTGAGTATATAGAAAAACGTTATATGAACAGATTAAAGGAATTGTAATTTTTAATTTTTTTAAAATTGTTTGAGCAAAATCAGACTAGTGGTTCTCGAGTTATGTCAAAAAAAGACCACCAAAGGTCAAATCGATATATCTCGATTCCTATGGGTGACCCAGCGAAACGCCGGGACACGTATAACTGCTTTTTTACCGATATAACTTTCCCCGGTAGTTTGAACCCTTCCCGATCACTGACCCCTACCATTTGTCTCACAGTGTAGTTAGCGATCGCGATGTATTGGCAGCAAAAAACGCAGAAGTTATTATTGAGATTCAAAGCAAGCTTAGTGGCCAAGCAGAAGCACATAATAACCCAAGGGGAAAAAAATAGAAGTCATGCTTTACAAACCACTTTTTTCATTGCTTCAAAACTATTCGTTAGTGTATTGCTACTGCTTTTTTAGAAGGAATTCTGAACAACTTAAAACAAATCACTTTATTCATTGCTTTCAAAGTTTCACAGCAAAAAAAGAGATGCCGAAGCAGTAGAAAAAAACACTACAATTGAGCATATAGATGTACTTCTTTTTTAAAATAAACAACTTGTGATAAGGTGACACGGAGGAAATAAGAAGATAAACAGAGAAAATCTGAAGTAGAATGTTTGTATATGTCTGTTTGATCACTTCTGAAATTATTCATATAGAGACAATCTGACAATAAAAATATAAACAATAATACAATTTAATGGAAGATCACTGATGAAGCCTGTCCATAAAAAGGCAGAAACTAGATCTAGTCTGATTTGCAAATTTAATGTGTCAAACCTACTAAAATAAACACTAATGATTTTAACATTGAGTTGTCATAGAAGAGGAGTACTCCCACTTCAACATTTGTTTCAGTACTTTTCGAAGGAGTGCAAATTTAGCTCTATTTCACCAATTAAAATTAAAAAAAAATGTTCACAAAAAAAATTACATTTTTTTACAAAAGTTTTTTTATTGCCTCCACCGGGTATCGAATTTGCGACCCCACGATTGATAGTCTAGCGCTCTACCGCTGAGCTGTTGCTTGATATGAAAGTTGACTGGCATAAAAACACCAACTTGTTACAGCCAGAGATTGTTCCTTATTCTCTTCAATAAAAGTATTTATTAAATGAGTGTAAAAGGTGCACTCCAATTCAATATTTTTTCAGTACTATTTTTAAAGGTGTATAAAAAGCTATTTCTCACCATTTTTTTAATTATTTTTTTTTATATATAGAAAATATTTTTAAAAATTAAAAAAAATTATTGAATTTAAACAAATTAATTATAAATATTAAAAAAAAAATTAAAAAAAAAATATTGGTCCCGCCGGGAATCGAACCCGGCACCCTCTATTTGAAAATGCCAAATGATATCAAAATCACTTTTTACGATCACTTTTAGAGCAATTACTCTTTAGAAGCAATACTTAAGTGGTTTTTTGGATGTTGTTCAGAAGTAATTCTTAAACAGCTATAAAAATATTCTAACGGATACTTTGGAAGTAATGAAAGAAGAGATTTTTTGAAGTTGTTCAAAATAACTTCTAAAAATGCGGTAAAAATACACTAACGGATACTTGTGAAGCAGTTAAAGAAGTAGTTTGTAAAGCATTACTTCGATTTTTTTTTGGTAGAATCCGTTAGTATATTTTTACAGCTTTCTTAGAAGTATTTCTGATCAACATCCAAAAAATCACTTAATTATTACTTCTAAAGCAGAATTTTTCTAAAAGTGATTTTGATACAGTTTATTTCCAAATAGATGATCGCGGGTTGGATTCCTGATGGGACAAACATTTTTTTATTTATTTACTTTTTAATTTTTTATTTTTAATATTTATAATAAATTTATTTAAATACAATATTTCTTATACTTTTTCAATTTTCAAAAATATATAAAATAAAAATGAAGAGAAATTGCTTTTTATGATCTTGTGAAAATAGTACTGAGAAAATATTGCAGTGCAGCTCTTGCACTAGTTTAATAAGTATTTTTATTGAAGATAATAAGACACATATCACAGTAATAAAGTGGTGTTTTTAAGCCAGTCAACTTTAATATCGAAGAATAGCTCACAGGTATTGAGCTAGACTAGCAATTTTGAGGTCGCAAGTTTGATATACGGTGGCGGCAATAAAAAAATATCGTTTTTTTTTTGCCTTCAGTTGATGAATAAGAGAGAATGGTTGCAAAATTCAGAAGCCTTGACTATAAGTGCAATTAAAAAAGATTTCCATATACTGATTTAACATTTTTTTTGAAATCATGTTGTGGCA
Source organism: Leucophora obtusa (assembly GCA_949987735.1). Classification (NCBI taxonomy): domain Eukaryota; kingdom Metazoa; phylum Arthropoda; class Insecta; order Diptera; family Anthomyiidae; genus Leucophora; species Leucophora obtusa. The sequence continues at coordinate 31,360,252 of OX465299.1, read as the reverse complement.
ACCCTGTGATTACAATTTCTTTAATTTTTTAAATTGCATATATTAACAAGGCCTCAGACATTTACATGGTTTTTACAAAATTCTTGACTTAACATGTGATTTAAATTTCAACAAAGTCAATGTATATATTTTCTTTAAGTGTAACTTGTTTTTTTTTTTATTTAAGAATAGCAAGCAAAGGACAAGATGGAGCTTTGTGGTTAAATTACTTGTTATTTAAGGCTTACATTGCATCCAAAATGATAGTTATCATGTACACAAATACAACTACATTCTTATAAGAAAATATACAAGCTCACACACACTCAGTTACACTATGACATAATGTAATCATGTCACACATATAGTACAATCATACAATTACCTACATTCTCCTAAAACATTCAATTCAATCTTGTGCCGGCATATTATCATCTTGTTCCTTCTTGTGCTTGTAGCAACTCAGCGTGTGACTCTGAGTGTTTTCTGTTCGTTCTGTGAAATTATCATTTTCACACAAATTGCATAAAATCACACCTGCACAATTCTATGGACTATTCAGCAATGTTACAGCAACAACGTCATAAGCAAGGATTCACACATACAGACAGACATTTCATATGTAAGTTTGTGGTTGTTTACTTTTTTTTTATTTCTTTGCAAGTATAAGGCCATCTCGTAAACTTGTACTATTTACAGTTATTGTATGTGTATATTTGCCAAAGGATTCACGTTGTTATTATCAGGGCAGCGCTTTTCATGCAAATGCATTTTTGTAGTAGTCAAAAAATAATTTCAGTACTCAATAGTCGAAAAATCATTTTGATTAAATACTTTTTTAACTCAAGTAATTAAAATGGCATCGATTTGTTGTTGCATATTTTTGCCTGATTTTTTTATAAATGCACATTTGTCCATAATTTGCTTTTAACCCTTAAATGCATGGTGTATCCATTTGGCAACATACCGGTTTTTTAATAAAAAAACCCACTTGATGCTCAAAACTGCATTTTCGGGCATTAGGAGCGCCTTCTGTGCATAGTGTTCCTATAGTTTAGCGCAGAATTTTTAAACAGAGTAAAAATCTTGGTTTTGCTCTGTATATTTGTGAAAAATCTAAAACACGCCTTTTTTTTACAAAAAATTTAATATTCAAATATATTTGTTTAAATATTTAAAGTGGTATTCTCGCAATAAAATTCATTTTGGCGACAATAAATGTATAAATTATAGTTTATAGATTTAAAAATCATATATAAAAAAATGGTTAAAATCGAAGAGATCATGCATTTAAGGGTTAACTAAATATTTAAAAATATCTCACAGTTAGTTTCCTATATATTTTCTTTGAACTAAAATTATATTTTAATTAACAAACAATAATTTCGAATTTTTATCAAAATTACGGGGTTGTGACAAAGGAATCGTGTATAGGAGACAATAAAAAAATATACCTATTTCGGCGTTTTGAAAGACCACATTAGGGTTTTATTTTACGGGTGGTAAAAAGCCAGCGTCAAAGCCGAAACCATCACATCTAATTTTATATCAAGCCCAAAATTAATGTCACAAGAGAATTTAAATGCTTTGAGGAGAAAATCGTGACTCGAAAAGCCTCCATTTGCCCGAGCATGGAGTGATATGTCTGCCTGTTGAAGAACGTTATAAAGGCAAGAGCATTTTGTCTCTAATAACAGATTTGTGTTGGACATTGTTCGATAATGCTGTCGATGTGCCAAGAGCAAAAAGGAAAGTGTATTGAAAATAAATGAACTTATATATTTACTAAGTATTTCTTTTTGCATACACGGTAATAAGAGCTTTTTCTGTTTCTAAACTTATAGTGAAATTTAATATAAAATAATTTGTTCATTCACATCAATCCCGAAAAATCAAATTTTTGAAAGACTTTTTTGTACTAACTCTAACCAAATTTAGATGTCGGATAAACTACCTCCGTTAACCATTAGTCTTTTAGGGCAAATATTGCACTGCGCTGTATTGTCCTTTTTTGTAAAGAATTTCCATACTCCTGACATTTTATTATTTAATATAAAATAATATATTAGTTTGAAAGCAGGTGTAATTAAATAAAGTAAATTTACTTGAAAATATTTTATTAATGGAAACGTTACTTATAAAATTATTGGCCCTTAATATAAAGGATTATTTTAAATTTAAAGTCGACTTTATTATTAATCATACGGTTTTGTTCATTTTGTGTATGAAAGCCCTACAAAAATATTTATATTTTCAAATATTTTGATTGGGGGAAAATAAATTAACCAATCAGAATGCTCCAAATATAAACCAAGTCAAGGTATACTGCCACCCAATATGTTAACTAAAGTCGTCTTTAACTAAAATATACATTTTTTTTTTGTTAAAGAGAAGCAACACGCAGGAAATTCTTCCTATTAATTAACGTGTTGCTTCCTTTGGAAAGGTGATAGAGGAGAAGTGCAAAGTGGTGAAAGATGAAGGGCTTCAAATATGGCAACACTGCAATTGCGCGAGATGTTGAATCTTAGAACAGTTGTTGCGCGCCATCTGATGAAGAGTTGGCGGACTTTGTTGAAGCTTTTTAGTTCATAGCCCTGTTATATTATTTTACTTCGGTGGGGTTAAGTGCTATGGGAACACCGAAGGAGGGCGCTGCGATATGTATGAGGGATAGAAAAAACTCATGCATATTATTATTTTTCATAAATTGATGTTGCCTTGGTTGGGGCTCGAACCCGCAACCTTACTTGTAACAGTCCAACGCGCTAACCATTACACCACAGCGCCCCCAAAAAAATTTAGATAAAAATGGCGATTATTTGTAAGAAACAAAACTTTTTGTTCATATTTCTTTTAAACATTTTACCAGATTTTTAGGTTTTACTACTTACATTTTGAATAGGTTATGCGAAAAAATTTTATTACTTAAAAGGGAATCAATTTCTTTTTTGTGTGTCAAAGAAATTGATTCCCTTTTAAAAAATTTTAACATTAACATTTTTGTTTTGGTATTTAAAATGTTTTTTATGACTAAAATTAAAAAATCCTATTCTAAATAAAAATAATTTAATATTTTTCAAATTTTCCCGTTTTCCCGGGAAAAATATATTATTTTCCCGGGAATTTACGGCAAACTGTTCCCGGGATTTCCCGGGAATTCCCGAACCCCAAACCCTAGTTCTGACATATGTAGTAGAATTTTATGGCCAACATTTCTTTAGAACATTTTATCCCCGCCCTCCCCCTTTTTGGGGGTCCTTTTTACGATTTGTCAGAATAAAGCCAAAAATTACCATTATGTGGGGGAATTAGAGGGTTAATATGTTCAACAAAAATATTTGCTTTAATATTTTCTATAAAGTTGCTGAACATACCCTACACCTCAGATATAAAGAACAAATAGTTTCATATATCGATAAGCTACATGAACAGGCCAAAGAGGAGAAACTTTAACCCTCCCTAAAATAAAATTCCGGTGTAATATTTCAAAACACCGTATTTTTTTTGTCTCCTATACCAGAATCCATTGCCAGAACACCGTAGTTTTTCTTCTCGTTGTACTGTGTAATAAATTAAATGAAGAATTTATAAATTTTGATATATCACTCACTGAAATGGATTTCTGTTGTACACCAACGCCCTTGAGTGATAAATATAATTTTTAAAATCGACATAATTTAAGTCCTTAGTTTTGGATTACGTGTGCATATTTTTTGTTTTTTCCTGCATATTTCCTTTAGACTGTATATTTTTAGTGCATTTTATAGTTCATAAAAGTCGCTGCTCTGTTGATTATAGTATAGAATGAAAAAAAAACAAAGAAATTGTTCTACGCTTAAATAAGAAACTAAATCCTTTGTAAATATACTGTGTAAAACTTTGATTTCTTTTATTTTTTAGTACGTTGGTTCAAAGCCATCATAATAAAAACGCATAAAACTATTTGAGTATCATAAAACTACAAACTACAAAAAAGTATTTACGTGGATTTTAAAGAAGGTTTTTTTATTTTAATTCAGCATAAACCAGTCAAGAAAATACAATGACATACCCTTAATTATATAATATATATTTAAAAGATTTTAAATAAAACTATTTAAAAATTTACCTCGTAGTTCTTTTAATAACAGTGGCTAAGCAAACTAGAAAACATTAAAAATAAATTCAAATTTAATAAATCCAAAAAATAGTTATAAAAGTGCTCAACAGATGGGGTTAGATTCTCCCTATTTTAAAAAGAATTTTCTGTCCGACACTTCTCTCACCCTAATTTTTAATACCGAATTCGATGATGAAGAATTTTACTTTAACTTTTAAGTTTTAATTATGTTTTATATAAAACAGCGATAGACAGTTTGCCTTTTCAGTTTTATCACTTCAATTTATATTTTTACACAATTAATTGGATTTAATTAAATTACTTTCAGTAGAATTAAAAATTGCCATTTCTATTTCAGCTATTTCTCCATGTCCAAGATGGAAAATATGTATTTGGTGAGGTGTAGTTTTTTTTCTGAACCTATTTCATAAAAAAGAAATTTAAAAAACCTTTTATTTGTTAGTTTTTCAATTTATTTTGTTTCTCTTTTAATTTTCATTTGTAGTTTTTTCTGACATTAAATTAATAGGCTGTTTCATATATTTGTGCTTTTATTGTGGATTTATTAAATCCAGCTTATTTTTTGGATTTAATAAATCCCCTTTTTGTATGAAAATTTCTAAATCCAGGTGATTAAAAAAACGCTAAATATTTAAATTTTGCGCTGGAGTTTCCATAATTAAAGCAAAAATATTTTATATTTTAAGGAATTCTTCTTTTATCGAAATATCACTCGAATTGTGAAGACTTTTGTGCAAACACCCTGTTAGATTTGAAGATTTTGTTTTTTAGAAAACCTGTTAAATACTGGCAACTTTTTCCTATGGAAACTTCTGAAATCAACTTTTCTAAATAAAAATCTATAGATTTATTTGATGTTCTTCCTTAGAAAGATTTTACATTCTAATACCCTAAAATTCTAAAGACTGTTTTGTTATAAAAAGGCTTCAACCTAAAAAAATTTAAGATTTTAAGCCTTTGAAATATTGATTACATAGTAAAATGGAGATAAAAGTACATGGACATGATATTAAAACCACCGCTGGGTTTTGCTCTACCTTACGACAATTTTTTTTATAACCAAAGACAGAATTCAAAATCCGTTTTGTTTTGAGCATTCTTGATGACCGAAAAGAACAGCCCTAGGGTTTGCGTACACCGGGCACAGGCACAGCAGATGGAGTGAAGTATCCTTCTCTTCTTCATCGTGAAAGCATCCAAACATGTACACTAAAAGCGGCATATCTCGTTACCATATTAACTGAATTTTATTGTGAAAACCTATATTCGGTTGTACAAATTAGTAGTAGCAACCAAATTTCAGTTGGAAACTACACTCATAAAAAAAAGTTAGTACAAAAATCTGTTAAACGCGTTCTAATTCAGTTGAATTAATTTTTCCTATTGTTTTCGTTTAAATCCGTTGTTTAGCTATAATTGTTAGTTATCCAATTTCACCACAAAAACATATTTGTGCTGTACTTGAACTAATTTTTCCTCCTGATATTTAGCTATTTTTTATAAACGATTTTGACAATATATCACCTAATATAGATAAATTTGTTGGCAACTTTTTTAATATTTGTGGTTTCAAAAGAAAACGATAGGGGCGCTAGTGTATAGTGATTGATGGTGCTTGATGGCCCTTGATGGTGAGGTGTGTATCAGGGTTCCAAGCCGACCCAAAATTTTCGGCGGCGCCGGCGCAACAAAAGCAACTACGGTGGCGGCGGCGTTCATGTATATAAACCGGCGGCGGCTGGATTGACGGCTCGAATTGTTTTCTATGCAATTTTAATAACAGAGCTTTAAAAAATTAATTCTTTTCTGATTGAATCCGCTTAAGACCTGTTAACTTATCTCAAAATAAACTGAGTTTAGTGCTTAACCATAGTTACCAGTTAGTTAGCCATACAAAATATATGAAAAAGCAATTGTCGTTGTCGACCCAGTTCTGATTAATCTCTAAAATAAGAAAAATGAATTTAAAAAAATGGCGGCGGGAAAAAAATTCGGCTGCGCTTTTGAGCTTTTGTGTAGAAAATTTCTAGTAAGTGTATTTTAATGTGTGTGATGAGTCATCACTGATGACGCTTACTAATACAAATAAAAATAATATGGCGTGTTAAGAAAGTTCTAGTAAATAAAATAATATGACAAGAGCATGTTTTCTTTTGTTTCTGTTAGTCAGGAACGCAAAAGAAAACGGAGGTATGCTGGACTTTAACATTTCGCAGTTAAAATTGTTTAAAAAAAAATAATAGAAATATAATATAAACTATATTTATTTACGGGAATACTATTAAATATGTTATTGTTTTTATTTCAGCCCTTTAACATTTTCATCTGAATTCTACCAGGTAAACGAAAAAATGGAACCAAATAAAGGAACGCAAAAGAAAGCGGAGGTATACTGGACATTAACATTTCGCAGTTAAAAAAATAAAATAATAAGGTTTGTTTTATAATATAAACTATATTTATTTACGAGAATACTATTAAATATGTATGTTTTTCTTTTATTTCAGCCCTTTAACGTTTTCATCTAAATTCAACCTACCGCTGGCACCCATATTGGAGAGAAATACAAGTGATATTTAGTGCAAATAGTGTTTTTGGATTGTGTAATTTATTCGGAAATAAAATTAACAATATTTACATGATACATGAAGTTGTTTTTATTCAATTAATAACAAAAAGTGATTGTAATTTTAGCAGCATGTTTTGCAGATTTCAACTGACCCACTTTCATTTCTATTAAACGAAAATTCTTCTAAATTTTTGAAATGTTAACTAAATTTTTTACCTGTTTATAACCAACTAAAATTTAGCAGAAAACATGCGCTGATTTCAGCTGAGTAATTTTCATTTCCATTAAACAACATTTCTTATAAATTATTGTATTTGAACTAACTTATTCACCTAAAATTTAGGTCACCTAAATTTAGCAGACCATGATTCTCAACATCATTGAAATTTCTGCTGGCGCAAATTCAGGTACTATTTCCTGTTATTTTAGCAGAATTTTTAACTATTTGTACGGGCTTTTTTTATGAGTGCAACAATTTAAATTTTTGTATTTCTCACTGCAGAAAAGCCTATGTCAGTTTGAGGGTTAACCTTCTTTTAAAACATGCATTTATATTATTTGTAATACCACAAAAATATATCAATAAATTAATTTTTAAATCTAAATTGAAAACGAGACAATTAAACAAAATTCACACATATCCTAGTTTGTTACCAAAGAATCAAAATGATGGTTAAACGAAGATAACAACATAAAAGGATAAGCAATCATCAAAAACCATGGATGATGGGTTAAATAAAACAACAAACAACCCAAGCAACCAGCATACAAAATACTGAATAAAGGATGAAGGTTTTCTAATCTTGAAAATATTCTTCTTAAAGCAATAGCACCAGCAACAACATAATCCTAAGAAGATCAATATATGAAGATCTGGGAATATTCTTATACAGTTTTGGTAAAATTAAGCGGCCTCACTTAAAGCTATTGTTGAAATTATTAAAAAGATAAGGAGAAATTAAGGAAACTATCATATGGAAACCATATGATTAAATTTAAAAAAATTATCTTAGTTTGATACTTCTTTAATTAGACTGTTATTCCGATAAAGTTAGTAACTGTAAGAAGATATTGTGTATGAACTTGTTAAGAATATACATATATGTAAAATGTAACTAATACTGGCTAAGTTGACTATATGTGTAGATAGGTTGCCTAAATTTGTGTAGATTTTGGCTCGTAACTACAAGCAAATATATATAAGGCTTTGCAAGTCAATTGTCCAGCTAAAAAAAAGTATCGTATGTAGTATCAATGTTAAACTTACGTTATTTATTTTCCAATATGATACGAATAAAAGTATTGAACTGTGGAAAATATTAGAGATTTAACTTAATTTTTTTTTCTTCAGAACCAATTTTAGTTCTTAAAACCACAGTCCTTGATCTACATCATATTTATCATACGCACTGTGGTTCTAAATGATTATGAGTAAAAACAAAAATTAACATCTGCACTTTTTTATAAATAAAAAATAAAAAAACAAATTTTGGCTGATTTTTAGATAAATTGCGTTACCTTTTGCACTATCTAAACTATTTTTTTATTTCCAACTGCCCATAAAAAAAATCTCTTGATACACTAAAATTTCTAGCGTTTGTCAAATTGCTCTAAATTGGTCAACATTTAACAACGCCTACTTCGACAGCTTTTTCAAAAATCGAAAACTCTTTTCCATTTTTTATTCGTATTTTATGAAATTTAGGAGTTTAGCATATTTAGTTCCTTTAATGCAATTAATGTATATCCCGATAAAAATAAATTAAAAAGAACTAATATGCAATGTAATGTGGCCCTTTTTTCCGAATGAAACCATAGGACATAATATATATAATATGCAAGTGCTTGTATAGATTTAAATGTTACTGACACTTTAGGAAACATTGTTTATACATGAATGGATGGCACTACATTGCTAGATCTGTCAAAACAACAGAGCAGTATATTGGAAGATGACAAAGCAAATTGTGGAAAATTTTTTGTTGTTGTTTTTGTTTTTCTTTGATATTTTAAATGTTTAATAACGCTCCTAGACGAGAACAAGAAATTCTCATTCAGTTTGTAATTTGACTTAACAAATATTTCTAGAAAATCTAAGAACGTCGCACAGTGCTTTGATCCCATATAACGATTGGACAAAAATAGAAGGAGTGGAGAGAGAGTTTTGAAATTTGGTACACTGACAAAGAACCCCTTATTTAAGAAAAATTATAATTTTTTGAAATATCGGGCCAAGGACACGCCCACCTCCCATAGGTCATGAAATTTAAAAATATTATATTAGCTACATAAATTGGCGTAAAATTACAAAAAAAAAATATACCTTGAGATGCACATAAAACTGGAAACGTTTGTGTCAATTTTTATCAAAATCGAAGCAAGGACTCTTGGTCCTGCCATATATCCTTTATTTTAAAATCTTTATAAAACCCCGCAAAAATTTTCCGATTGCGATGAAATTTAGCACGTGATGAAATTTGATATAAAGTCAAGCCACATTTGTGCCAAATTTGGGTAAAATCGATTCATTAATATAAAAAATGACTTCCACAAAAAATGCGTTTTAAACGCTTAAAATGATTTTTCTAAAACAAAAAAAATTTAATAGGATTAAAATAGGAAACCATGTGAATCTTCCATTTTGGGCATAGGGCAGGGCTGGCAAAACTATGACACGCGTGTCAGTAGTGGCACGCGAGTGGATTTTAGGTGGCACCCGACGTTTTCTTGGAAATTTAAAAAAAATTTAAACTATTAGAAGACCGGCAAGAAATTCAGTTAAATATTAAATTTGGTTACAAAAATTTGTGATTTAACTCCATAATGGTGAAATTTTTCATAGAGCTGTAAATCGTCTTTTAAAATGAATAAAACTCTTTATTTCCACCATATTTTGTTCAAAGAAATATGGTCAATAAAGAAAGCACAAATTCGATTATGAGAAAATTCTGGGAAAATTTCTAAATTTCTAAATTGAAAGAAGTTTAAATGTTTCGATGAGAAAATACCTCATAATCGGAGAAATAAAAAGTACCAAAAAATTACACAAAAATGGAAAACAATTTGTAATAAAATTTGATCTAAAAAATTAAGGTTTTTTAAAGGGAAAATAGGTGCTACGAAATAACCCTCAATGAAATAAAGGCTGAAAATAAGTTTCATAATGAAATAACCCCCTTTGTTGGAATTTGAAATTGGGTTTTAATCGTGTTTCGCCATAGCGAAAGAAATTTCTCTGTTCAAATTCATAATATACGCTTTTTATTTATTATTATAATGACAAAAAACGCGCCATTTATTTTAACAAAATCAAATTTTTGCCCGAAGCTCATTTTTCAACTAGTTTCTTACGTATTTAAATATTAAATGGCGCCCAATATTTTAAATTTTTTTTAACAAAATGAAATAACAATAAATAGTAATTTAATGGAAAATCACTGATGACGCCTGTCCAAAAGAAAAAGGCAGAAACTAGATCTAGTCTGATTTGCAGATTAATAATATGTTTATAACTTTGAAAAAATGTTTATTTTTCTTCTTAACCTCAAACCTACATAATTCAAAATTCATAAAAAATGCATATTAATTACAATATTAATTGCATTTGGTCTATATGAGGCGTTTGAAAAAACAACACTTTACTAAAAATAACTGCTTTAATTTTATTTCATTGGGGATTTTTTCATAATAATATAATTTCAATATTTAAAGATTAAATAAACCCCCAAAAATTAAATTACTGTCAAACATTTTTACGTCATTTCTTGGATATTATTTAATTTTTCCCTTTGGGGGTTATTTCATGGGGGTTATCCGTAGCACTGGTAAATATGTACATCTGCGATGATGTTTTTAAGAGAAATTTTCCAAATTTTATGAATTTTTTAAAAAGGAAAATTAAGGTGGCACGCGAGAAATTTTTACAAAAAAAATTTCTCCGTTTCTGGCACGCAGCGAAAAAAGTTTTGCCACCCCTGGCATAGGGTATGTTCATTGAACTTATGTAAAACACTACGAGGAATATTTTTGTGGAACATTTTAACCTTCTAACTCTTTAATTAAAGGACTTTTTTGGCCCCTTTTTAAAACGGACAAAAACGACCCGTAAATTGAAGAGTTAGTGGGTTAAAATGTTCCGCAAAATATTTGTCATGAAATTCTACTATAAGTCTTTGAAGACTTCAGTATTGAAAATTTAACTTAAGTGCCCGTAATAAGTAAAAACTTAAAATGTGTTTAAGGGTTAATTTCGTTCTTATTCAGAATTGGCGCTCAAATGGCCCACAAACCATGGGAATCTTCCATTTTAGGTAAAGGATGTGTTCAGCGAACTTATGTAAAACATTACGAGGAACATTTTTGTGGAACATTTTTACCCTCTAACTATTCAACTTACGAGTCTTTTTTATCCCTTTTTAAAAAGGAGCCAACAAATTCCCTTTCATTGAAGAGTTAGAGTGCTAGAATGTTCCACAAAAATGTTTCCCGCAGTGTTTTACATAAGTCTGCTTAACACATCCTATACCTAAAATGAAAGGTTCACATGGATTGAATACTAAACACTCTTAAATGCGTGAAATTTGTGTAAAAATCAGGAATTTCAAAAAATCAATTTTTTTTAATTTGTGGTAAAAAATAGTAACTAATTTTTTTAATGTTCTATTATATAACAGTATAAACTTACAAAAAAAGGAAAAAAATATCTAATTTTTTATAATTTTTTTTATATTCCATCAAAATAAAGTAATTTTTGGCTTTCCAACAAAAAAAAATGTGTTTTTCGGAGCAATAAAAAACAATAATACAATTTTATGGAAAATCACTGATGAAGCCTGTCGATAAAAAAGGCAGAAACTGGATCTAGTCTGATTTGCAAATTTAATGTGTTTATAACTTTTGAAGAAAATGTTTATTCTTCTTCTTAACCTCAAACCTACTAAATTAGAATTAATAAAAATATATATTAATTACAATATTAATTGTATTTGGTCTATACGAAGAGTTTGAAAAAACAACACTTAACTAAAAAAATAATTCTTTTGTAAACATATACTAAAATCTATATTTTAACCAGTTTTTAAATAAATGTATTTTTGAGAATTATTTTCGTGAAAAAGAATTAAAACCCATTTTTCTGTTCAGTCATTTTTGTAAAACATTCTCTGAGTTAAGCGCCCTCTCGTGGTGGCATATTTTTTTCACATTTATTTGAGTAACTTTATTATCTATCAAAAAATGTGTCTTTAATCTTAATTTGAGACAAAAATTTTTTTTTTATTTTTGTCTATGAGACGAAGCTAAGTGCGTCGTCCCCTGACGATTTCCTTAGGCAAGAATGAAATCCGCCTTCAAAAAAATCATTTTTCACAATTTGTAAAATACGTTAGGGATTTTAGCATATTTAATTCCTTTAATGCAATTAATGTATATCCCGATAATAATAAACTAAAAAAAGTAACCACTATAAATTTGACATTGATATGATATAACCCAGAAAAAGATGGTCTCAACTACTTACCAGATTATTTGCTCCCTTAATTACTTTTGTTCGCGATATCTCAAAATTAATAGTTACTCAATATTTTGTGACTCCTTGTAAGTGAGAAAGTAATGAGTACTAATTACTTTGTGTTTTTAGTAAGTGAGAAGATAATTACTACCTATTTCTTAATAGGCTGGTAATTTGTTGAAACCCTGTTTTTACTGGGACGTTTTCCTTTAACGGGGCAGTTGACACTGAAAGCCTCGTATGTATCATATTTACAGGAGATAATACACATGTGAGTGGCCAACAATGTGCAGACAAAACACAGAATGTTCCCACATAGCATTTGGAAGATTGTTTTGTCAAAAATCACCTAAGAGAGTCTTCCTCGAGTACTTTTGATGACCAAATACGGATTAATCACTTGCGCGCTTGAACAAAGAATCGAAAATGATTCTCGCTTATGCTTAAAAGAGATTTATTGAAAATTATATTGCGCATTTAAAAAATGCTTGTTATGTTGTTTTTGTTTAAAAAGTGATTTATTAAAAATACAATAACAAAACCTACAGCAATCACAAATTGATCATACAGGTGCTTGAAATGTGACTGTTTTCAATGTTATTTTAGAATAATATTTTGCGCAGCTGAAAAAGTGCTTATTATGTTGTTGTTTTTGCTTATAACGGGACAATATGCTACTTGCTTTGAAGCAGACGTCCAATATTTGAATATTGTAAAGTTTTGTTTATTTATCTCAGTGGATTCGTGGTATAAAGTTGTGTAATTTTATAAAAGTAAATATAAGTAATTTAATATTATAATATTTATATATTATAATTTTAGTGAAAAGTGATTTTTAAATTGAAAAAGATGATGTCAGCCAAACAATTAAAAAGCAAAAAAAAAAAAGAAGCCGAAAAGTTAATAGAACCAAAATATAAGTTCTCAGGAAATTTTCATTAACAAACATTTTTGCTATTTTATTATTTTATTATAATTTTATTTATATTATTGTATATAATTTTAATAAACTTAATTAAATAACAATTTACATCAAATAAATATTCTGTTTTTTTAATGTAAACAATTAGAAATACGGCTAAAAAATGACACGAAAAAGACTCCCAAACGATCATAATCACGACCAAAAATGACTCGAAAAAGATTCGCAAATGATTAGAAAACGACTAAAAAATGACTCGAAGAAGACTTACAAATAATTATAAATACGAACGAGTAAAAAGGTTAAAGTCGGGCATGCCGACTATACAATACCCTACACCAGTCTGGTGTATTGTTTGGATCCGAAATTCGAATGGGTTAAAATGGGGCTTATGTCAAAATTTTCTATAATGTGAGTCAGCGCACCAAATTTCATTAAAATATCTTAATATTTGCGACCTGCAGTTTGTAACCAAGCCAATTTTGGGGGGACCCTTATATGGGCACTAGTTCTAAACATGGACCGATGTTCACCAAAATCAATAGGATTTGTCTTTGGGCCAACATAGGTCTATGTACCAAATTTCATCAAAATATCTTAATATTAATACCTGCAGCGTATAAACAGTATAATTTTGGTAGGACCCTTATATGGGCACTAGGTCTAAACATAGACCGATGTTCACCAAAATCAATAGGCTGCGTTATTGGGCCAATATAGGTCTGTGTACCAAATTTCATCAAAATATCTTAATATTTGCGACCTGCAGCGTATAAACATTATAATTTTGGTAGGACCCTTATATGGGCACTAGGTCTAAACATGGACCGATGTTCACCAAAATCAATAGGCTGCGTTATTGGGCCAATGTAGGTCTGCGTACCAAATTTCACCAAAATATCTTAATATTTACGACCTGCAGCGTATAAACAGTATAATTTTGGTAGGACCCTTATATGGGCACTAGGTCTAAACATGGACCGATGTTCACCAAAATCAATAGGCTGCGTTATTGGGCCAATATAGGTCTGTGTACCAAATTTCATAAAAATATCTTAATATTTACGACCTGCAGCGTATAAAAAGTATAATTTTGGTAGGACCCTTATATGGGTACTAGGTCTAAACATGGACCGATGTTCACCAAAATCAATAGGCTGCGTTATTGGGCTAACATAGGTCTGTGTACCAAATTTCGTCAAAATATCTTAATATTTACGACCTGCAGCGTATAAAAAGTATACTTTTGGTAGGACTCTTATATGGGCACTAGTTCTAAACATGGACCGATGTTCACCAAAATCAATAGGCTTCGTCCTTGGGCCAACATAGGTCTATGTACCAAATTTCATCAAAACATCATAATATTTGCGACCTGCAGCGTATAAACATTATAATTTTGGTAGGACCCTTATATGGGCACTAGGTCTAAACATGGACCGATGTTCACCAAAATCAATAGGCTGCGTTATTGGCCCAATGTAGGTCTGTGTACCAAATTTCATCAAAATATCTCGATATTTACGACCTGCAGCGTATAAACAGTATAATTTTGATAGGACCCTTATATGGGCACTAGGTCTAAACATGGACCGATGTTCACCAAAATCAATAGGCTGCATTATTGGGCCAATATAGGTCTGTGTACCAAATTTCATAAAAATATCTTAATATTTACGACCTGCAGCATATAAACAGTATAATTTTGGTAGGACCCTTATATGGGCACTAGGTCTAAACATGGACCGATGTGCACCAAAATCAATAGGCTGCGTTATTGGGCCAATATAGGTCTGTGTACCAAATTTCATAAAAATATCTTAATATTTACGACCTGCAGCGTATAAACAATATAATTTTGGTAGGACCCTTATATGGGCACTAGGTCTAAACATGGACCGATGTTCAAAAAAATCAAACTTGTTCGTCCTTGGGCCAACATAGGTCTGCGTACCAAATTTCCTCAAAATATCTTAATAGTTGCGACCTGTAGAGTGCGCACAAGATTGCATGGACAGACAGACAGACGGACGGACGGACGGACAGACGGACATCGTTAAATCGAAATAAAAAAAAATTCTGAACCGATCGGTATACTATAAGGTGGGTCTACGACCAATATTTTTTGGTGTTACAAACATCAGCACAAACTTATAATACCCTGACCACATAGTGGTGTAGGGTATAATTAGAAATGAGTCGAAACTGATCAGAAAAGCGAGTCATAAAAGACTCATCAAGAAGAGTCGCGGGTAGGGTACCATTTTCTCCCAACAAAACAGTCATTTATGATCAGAAAATGAGCTCAAATATGATCATTTTAATCGTCCAGAGGGGTCATAAATGACTCGAATGTGATCAAAAATTTCATAAAATGCTATGTGGGTTTATTTGTATAAACTTTTGTGCAAGTATTGGTGTACGAATGTGGTTTCGTTTATAAGTATATTGTTGAATGAGTGAATGTGCTAAGTAAACGTTACTTGTTTAAGGTAATTTGTAAATAAGATACATACAACAACAGTAACTGCAACAATAACAAAAATGCTTGAGTAAATTTTCTAAGAAGATTTATTTAAAGTCTGTTTATAATAACACAAGATAGATATTCGAAATAATATTAGGGAAATTCAACAGGAGCTGCAAAATGTTACTAAAATTGGATCAAGATATCCGTAACTTTTTGAGTGGAAGACAGTTGTTTTAGAAACTAAAAAAATATTTCAGTATATTTAGTTAGAATATTGTTCTACCTCAAGTCCAAATTCTAATATGATATTGTCATATTAGATTTTATTTGTTGTTCCAAAAAGGTTGATTATTTTTGTGATAGATGATTTGTTTCCCAGGCATCACCCCACTCGTCTGCAATAAGAAAATGATGATTGAAACACACAAACGGCTCAGTTTGAGTTATTTCACCTGGGACTCAATTAAAAATTTAGTAGAAAATAACTGAGTAAATTTTTCAATATTGAAAAGCAACTACAATTAAAAACAAAAACTACTAAATACTACACAAACAAAGGTCATGTAGTTAAATTACATTAATGTTAATTTAATTTTGTAAGTTTAAGTTTTTGTAAATAAAATTTCCTTGTTTATCCACTTTGTGTTAAATTAGAATATTTTTTGGCTAGCTTTCGGTTTTGAAAAATTAGCAAAGTGTTTTGCTGAAATCAGTAACGAAAATTAATATAAAGTCAGTAATTTGTAAAAGAAGAATATCAAAAATTATTAGTAAAAAATTTAATTTTGCTAAAAATGGGTACAAAAATAGTAAAGTGAGATTGAAAATTGTTTATAAATTTTTTTACTAGCTTTTTTTCTGAGTGTAGATTCTCAATTAAGTTTTTGTAACTTTACCTTTTCGCCTTTCTGTGTTAACTTTTATAAGTTCTTAGGGTCAGCTTTTTTAAATATCCCTTAAATAAGAAATTTGCAAATAAGACCTGTAGTGGGATTCTCTAGCTTTTTAACGACAGAATTCGGTAGTTAAGTTGTCAGTTTACCATGAAAACTTGTCAATTTAACTACCGAATTTCGTCGTTAAAAAGTTACAGAATTGCCCCTATCTATCATATATGACCAAATCCTGTGTTTTAATTGCAGTTGTTTCTCAAAACTGTGAACTTCCCTAATGCAGTTCATCTACTTAGTTCAAAAGTAAGAAACAATTTTCCTGATAGAATTTTGTTTTCTTGTATGCCTCTTAAAAGCAATCAAAAATTATAAGGGTCGAAGAGGTGAGGTTTTCTTTTATTTTTTGTGTTCCAATTCTTACCATGTTGTTGAACAGTTGGTGTAATTTACAAATTTTCCAATTCAATTGACCTTTTCTTAATAATCAAGAACAACAACAAAAAGCACGGTCTTTATAAAATGAACAATTGTACAATACTTCTATTGTATCATAATGTTTGATTTTTCTTTTTCGTTGTAAATGTTTTTTTTTTTTTTTTGTTGCAGTTTTTAATATAAAATGCAACTTATATTTTTTGCTTAAATTTTTTTTTTTATTTTTTGTTGAAAACTTGATATTATCGCAGTCATCATCAACTTCATCGTCAGCAAGGATGGTCAATTGAATGCAAGCAATCAACCAAACAACCAACAATTTGTAGTGTACCTTTAAGCCAAAAAGCCACTATCAATGCTATCGATCTTTAAGGCTGTACGAATGTTGTTGACATTTACAAAATTAGCAACGAATTGAGCTTATAATAAGCTGTTAGTCCTTTGCTATTGTTAACAATTTTTTTAATCCATGAATTGGTTTGTTAAACTACAAACAGCAAGAAGAAAAATATTTAATATTTCGTTAGGGGGTTTTTTTTTGTGTATTTGCTTAATTCGAAATCAATTCAATCTTTGTGAACAATTTTTGATAAGAAATCTTTAGAAAATGAACTGAAAAATTTGTTAACAATTTACAAGCTATTATAATATATATTTTTTGTACCTTTAGCAACAAAATTCACCCCAGAAAATATTATACATTAAATTGTGTGGTTTTTTATATTTATGACTACAAAAAAAAAAAAAAAAAAAAAAATAGGCAGACTTATTCGAAATTTATATAACCTACAGCATAGTTCGACTTTTTTCAATGGTTGATTTTTGAAAAATGTATCAATAATATTGAACGTATATACCCTACTTAAGTAGGGCATACATAAAAATTGATCAATAATATTGATTAATTTTTTAAAAATCAACCAATCAGAACAATTTATTTTTAAACATTTTGTTCTGATTGGTTGATTTTAAAAACATTGATCAATAATATTGAACGTGTATGCCTTATTTTAAGGCAAACATACACGTTCAATATTATTGATCAAGTTTTCAAAAACCAACCAATCAGAACATTTTATTTTTAAATACTTTATTCTGATTGGTTGATTTTTGAAAAATTTATCAATAATATTGAACGTGTATACTAGACCGTACCTCAAAAAAAAAAGTTCGCCGTACACCCTCTAAAATGAAGTATTTTTAAAAGGCGATTTCAAAAAAAAAATTTTAATTTTTTGTTATAGCTTTGGCATTTAAAATCGGATTTTAAAGTGTGATATATCGATATATCGATATATTTGCCTCGAGGAGACCAGTGTTTTGCTATATAGTAAAAATCCAATTAAAAAAAATTTAAAAAGGCGACCCCTACGTTCGGCAACCAATATATGAACAAAATTTCTACTGGGTTTAGCGAAAAACTTCCTTAGCAAAAGTTTAATGATTTTTTGTGAGCTTTAATTTTCTGACATTAGGGTCGTACATTCGGGTGGTAGCAACTGAGATCTGGTGGGTAACGACTAGAATGGGATACTTGAGATCAAAATGCCGTTGGAGCAAACACTGGTCTCCTCGAGAGAAAAACATCGATGTATCATACTTTAAGATCCGACTGTAAATGCCAAAGATATAACGAAAAATGTAAAATGGCGACCCCTACGTTCGGCAAAAAAAAAAAAATAAAATTTTTTTTTTGAAACCTCCTTGCAAAAATACGTCATATTGGAGGGTGTACGGCGCACTTTTTTTTTGCCTGTAAGGTGGAACGCTCTAGTGTACACCCTACTTTAAATATTTTTGTAGGGTTCTCATACACAAAATGAACAAAACTGTATATTTAAAAATAAAGTCGACTTTAAAGTATTATTTTTTAGTACGTGCCATTGTGTTTTAAAATATTGTTTTAGAAAAGCGTTAAATTAAGATAACAATGTAATATTTAAGCATTAACATAATTTATAATATTCGCTGTTTCATCATGTGTACACTGTGCAGTAAGCAGGAGTATCGAAAAAGGATTTTCGATTTCGAAATTTTGTAACTTCGCCTTCCGCCAGCAATTTCTAATAATCTCGTCTTAGCGAACTCTATACCATATTTCAATAGACAGTGGTTCCATAACTACAACTCTACAAATACACTCGGTACTTGAGTGTATTTCGTTTGTTTTAAATTTACTCAAATATCTACTTAGAATATCTGCTGTTACACAAAGAAAACAGATTCGTAGTTCCAACCGAATTTTTCGCCAACCGAATTTTTATAGTTCCAGGTACAATCACTTTTATTTATTTTTAATACCATTGTAACTACCGAAATTTATTTACAATTTTTGAATTTTTGTTGTGTTAATAGATTACTTTAATGTTTGTGGATTATAAATTCTATAAATAGAAAAACACGCTCCACAAAATTTATTTAAAAATTAAAATTTTTTTGTCGCTAACTGGGATCGAACCGCCGACCCTCCGCTTGTCAACCCATTGCTTTCACTCTAAACTAAGCTCTATTTAAGTTTTTTTAGTCAAATTTCAAATTTGAATTTCTTCAGGTTTGAATATTTTGTCTATAAATAAAATTATATCAACAACAGAAAATCAGTTGTGTCTTTTAATTTGAATAAAAAAAAAATTTTTAAAAAAATTTATATCGCGAACCAGGATTGAACCGGTGACCTTCCGTTTGTCAGCCCATTGCTTTTCCTCTAGGCTAAACTCGACATAAATTTTTTTTGTTAAATTTCAAATTTGAATTTCTTCAGGTTGAAAATTTGAATATTTTGTTTTAGAATAAAATTATATTCACAGAAAATCAATTGTGTCTTTTAATTTGAATCAATAAAAACATTATTTAAAAACAAAAAAGTAATGCCTTGGTTGAGGTTCGAACTCAAATCTCTAAGGCTATAAGGCTGTGTCTCTACCTCCTGCGCCACAGATACTTACGTTTAGTTGTTGTCTAACCTAGAATTTAAACACGCATATGTATGAAACGAAAAAATATGATATATTCCAAAATTTTATTATGATAAATAAAATTTCTGTTCCTTGTCTCAATATATTATTACAATTACCAAAATAATGGAAATTAATGGTTAAAGCTACTAAAGTAGAAAAGTTAATTTTAAATTGATTGGAAAAACTAATACTTTGGATAGAGTGATCGATTTTATTGAAACACAACTGATACTAGATTTTTGCAGCCGATATTTTATTCAAATGACTAAATCTTCGATAAATTGGTTGTTGTTGGTACTGAAGTTAATGTGGAAGTTGGTATTTTTTCAATATTGGTTAGAAAAGCCAATATTTTGGATAATGTGGCAGTGTTTTGGTTCATCATATATATTTTCTGTTCACAAATAAATATAACTTTCCTGATGATGAATTTTAAGTAACTGCAATTAAAATTATTTAATGATGAAAATATTTCGTTGGTTCCGATAGAATTCCAACCAATTTATTTTCTGTGTGTACAAACACTTTATAAGTATTTATATACTCCTTCCTCGAGTAGCGTACTTTATCTTAAAATGTTGCCAATTTTCCATGCCTTTTAGCCAATTTCTGATACTTATCGTTTTGGCTGTTACCATTGCTATTTAGTTGCTGACATGCCATTGCGTTCACCATTAAATTGTAGTTTGTATATAGAAAAAAAAAACTGAAAATCACTCGTGGTTTCCCTGTTTACTTTTCGGCAACAAAAAAAAAAAATATTTTTCATTCATATGCAAAACCTTACGTTTGCTTAAATATAATAAACTACAAAGAAAAGGTAGTAATATTTGTTAAAGCACACTTGAGAAATTTGATTGCTTGGCTGTTTTCCTTTTTGATCGTTAAAACGGTGTTCGTGTCGTTTTGTTTGAATTTTCACTTAACGGTGTTAAGAAAAATTGCCCATTTTAACGGTTTCTTTATACAAGTGTCTGTGTATGTGTCTGGGTAAGAGTGTGTTATTTAATGCAAATAACAAATTTATGCATTTCCGTTTCCGGATTTATATTATAGACTTGTTTGCTCTCAATGAACGTACGTGTTTGTGTTTTGAAATTTTTGCTTTTATTTTGACAATTATTTGATTGCTATCGTTGAAAAATCATTTAATGTGATTTCTGTTGGCAATTTTTTTTTTTACTTTTAATGGAAGTTCGGTAGCAGGGGAGTGTTTGAATAATATAAATTGATTGATTTAAATATCATTCCAAAAAAATGAAAAACAAATCGTTGGTGGCAGATATCGTAACCACGGACTAAAAAGATACGATACAAGATATTTTAAATATTTTTTTTTTGTTATGAAGTGTGAGAGCGAGTAAGAATGTAGAATAACGTATTTGATTTGATATAAATTGTATTCCAACAAAATAAGGGATGTCATAGCAGTAGAAAAAGCACTGCACCCAGTGTAGAAAATTATTACCAGATGTGTGGTTATGTAACTTGTTAATACTTATACTTATACACATACTTGGTAATGGTAACTAGTTACTTTTATTATTATATTTCTTACCTACTTTCGTATGGCGATGTCGCGAAAAATACGAAAATTCAAAAAATATATCGTTACCTATGTGCTTACCAGTACCTACTAACAAAAAAAATGAGTCTAAAAATAGATTTTCAACAAAATAAATAAATTTAAAAAAAATATATTTTTATTGTAAATTTTTTTTTTTAAATAAAATTTGCTCGTACAAGGAATCGAACCTGGGACTTCAGATTGCCATTCAATATCTCTACCATCCGAGCTATCTCGACATGTAATATGGAATTTAATAAATAAAAATTTAATTGGCCTATTGCGTACGAGTATGCATAGTCGCCAACATATTACAAAAATAAAA
This sequence comes from Leucophora obtusa, assembly GCA_949987735.1. Classification (NCBI taxonomy): domain Eukaryota; kingdom Metazoa; phylum Arthropoda; class Insecta; order Diptera; family Anthomyiidae; genus Leucophora; species Leucophora obtusa. Next base: position 31,338,503 of record OX465299.1, on the reverse strand, counting down.
AATTAGTGGTTACATATTTAATTACCAGTGTGGAAAAATATTGAGTCTAAAAATTGATTTCAAAAAAATTTACAAAGAAGTCTGGAAAATTACTTTCTATATCAAATAACAAAGGCCGACGATGAAAAAAACTTTTTCAATAAGTTTAGCTAATTTCTGTTTAATTTTGTGTGCTGATTCCGAAAAAAATATCAGAAAAGTCGTATCAACCACCAATTTCTCACATTTCAATATTAAATAAAAATAAATTTTATTAAATAAAATGAATGAATGAATGTTTTTTTTTTCTTTTTTAGTTTGACTCTAGATCATAAATTAATATCACTTTCTGTTTAAATTATTTTTCAAATTAAAGAAAGATGATACAATTTTCACAAGTAAATTACAAAGAATAAAAAATGTTTGAAAGAATTCGATAAGGCCAACAAAACTGAATACGTATTTTCGGCTTTCGCTACAACGCCATCATCAGTGTCGTTTGCCTTGACGGGTTAATAATTGATAATCGTCTACTTATGTGAAAGTTGAAAGCAAATCGAATATGTTGACAACTCATCTTAGACTAACATCAACGAAATCAAACAATGCTATTTTAATCCTTTGTTATTATTACTCTTTTTTGCTTTAAACCTTAATTCTTAAAGTATCTCAGCTGGTTCTATTCAACTCTGTGTATGATAAACATCAGATTTTTGAATTACAACGAACCGTTCAATTTAAATTTAAATGCATGTTATTTAAATTATATTTTTGCACCGTTTCATGTGTTTTTAAGATGAATGAAGGGTATCTATAGTTGTTCCTTTATTTGGGAAATTAATGTTTTTTTTTCCTTTTTAGTTTGATTCTAGATCATAAATTAATTATTTTTCAAATTAAAGAAAGATGATACAAATTTTCTTTAATTTTAAAAAATAATTTAAACTGACAGTGATATTAATTTATGATCTAGAGTCAAACTAAAAAAACAAAAAAACATTAATTTACCAAATAAAGGATCAACTATACATACCCCTCATTCATATTAACCAAAATGTATAACAAATATTTTGACCGCTTAAATATTTTTAAATTGGCAATATAATCTAGTGTTATAAGGTTATCTATCTATTGTTACGAATTTGGATTAGTCTAGTGTAGAAAACTATGAAATTTTCTTGAAGAAAATATCTCGAGAAACGGGATATACTGAACACGCCAATCTGATAACACTACATTTGTGTATACACCACAGCCTATAATGTTAAATGCAATAAATAATTTTAAGTATATCTAATCATAGACATTGGAAGCTTCTGGCGTGTTCTACAGCCACGACTATTGTAAGGTCGTTCTGCAGCCACGACGTTACGAAGGAAAAGGATGCATTAACATTTCTCAGGTGAAGTTGTACTTTAACATTTGTGCTGTTAAGTTGCGCATTAGAGTTGGTATAGTTAATTGCGCTTTAGTTTATGTATAGTGAGTTGCGCTTACAGTTTGTGTGTGTGTTATATTGTTGTATTTAAGGTAATACAGCGTTAAATAAACAAGTAAATAAATTTAAAATTTATCTAAGAGTGGGTGTTATTTTATTTGCAAAGAGCACCAATCCGCTTTATCTGATGGAGATAAACGTACATTTTAGAAGGAAAGCGTAACAATTGGTGTCAGCGGTGGGATGGGTTATTTTGTTTGCAATAGAAAAGAACCCGGTTTACTTAAAGAAATAAACCAACGTGTATAAGAAACTTTACAGAGAAAAGAGAGAGAAAAGATATAAAATTAGAATCTAATATTTAGTAATTTTAGTTATATAATATTTTTGTAAATGAAAATTTTAATCTAATAGAAATCTTAATTTTTTAATTTCTATTTAACAAATTTTTCCCTATTTTTTTTTGAAATATGTCATATTGTGAGAGAATTGTGGGTGATAAAAAAAACTGATATCGAATACGGCTTTAGCATCCAAAATTACATAGCATTAAGGTAAATTAGTTTGAAAAGTTTTTACAAACTGTTGGGTTTTAATTTTTATTCAAAAAAATAAAAATTGTTTTTTCGACCTTTTTATTAATTAATTAGAAATTTATTAATTCAGTTCGAGGCCAATTTCCTTATTATGAATTAACATAATAAGTACTTTTTTCAAAAACTACTATTTTTCTTCATCAGGATATTCTCCTAACAAATACTTCACAGAGTTTTTGCTTTCAAAAACCTCTAACACTTTCAGGAATGAAAAGACGATCTTTTCGGGGATTTTCCAAGTCCCCTTTTTCAGTTTTCTTTAGAAAGTGGTGGCAATAGTGCAATGCAAATTGAAACATCAAAATTTCATATTAAACGTAGTCTACTACATCAACGAAATGAGAATGGAGTAAACAATAAAATATGTTTTCGAAGTCTCTGCAAAGACATAACCAACAATAGAAATATTATGAAAGTTTTTGTTTTTGTATTTCGTACCATCGGTACAAATAAAATACAAATTTTATTTTTACCACTTCTTTGTCAATTACAAGGAATGGGCAAAAAACATTTCTCCGTACTGTAATGTTGTTATGTCTTTGCAGAGACTTCGAAAACATATTTTATTGTTTACTCCATTCTCATTTCGTTGATGTAGTAGACTACGTTTAATATGAAATTTTGATGTTTCAATTTGCATTGCACTATTGCCACCACTTTCTAAAGAAAACTGAAAAAGGGGACTTGGAAAATCCCCGAAAAGATCGTCTTTTCATTCCTGAAAGTGTTAGAGGTTTTTCAAAGCAAAAACTCTGTGAAGTATTTGTTAGGAGAATATCCTGATGAAGAAAAATAGCAGTTTTTGAAAAAAGTACTTATTATGTTAATTCATAATAAGGAAATTGGCCTCGAACTGAATTAATAAATTTCTAATTAGTTTTTACAAACATTTTTTCGTTGGCCTGTGTAATTGTAACAATAAGTCATTATATGTTTAAAAATAATGCAGAAAGGAATTCGGTGTCATTACTGGTAGTCCAAAAAATAATGATGTGTCATTAGCATTTCTACACTGGGACAATTAGTGATCTAGATTTCAACGTTGAGTTGTCATCAGTGTTGCCATAACTTGGTTACCAAAAATGACTAAATTTCTCGGGGAAAAAATGGCTAAAATAAAGCTAAAAAATGGCTGAACAATTTTTAAGATGAATCTTCCGATATACACAGTGGAACCTACCAACAACATTCATTCCAACAGTCATTTAACAGACAATTTTGGAGCAGCGGCTCTTTATGTGAAAATTATGCAGTTAAAAATTACGTAAAAGTAGGGAATCATCTCTTAGTCAAATGTAGACACTTAAAAACGCACTTTTTATAGTTTTGACTGATTTTATTCCTCTCAATAGCGAAGAATTTTTATGATTTCTACCACCGAATATTATGTTTTCATTTTGATCGTTTTGCTCTATCTCGCTTAGTTTTCGAGATATGGGCCATTTTAAAAAAGCGGGAGGGAAAGAAATATCGGCATCTTTAAAACTTCGGATACATTGGTGGCGCCATTTATCGGGTAATAATAGAAACATGAAAATATTATATTTTAACAAAATTAGTTTAAAAAATTTTGTAAATTAACACTCAAAATAAGTAAAAGTAATTTTTAGTATTGTGTTAATAACTACAATCTTTGCTTAAATCAGTGTTTTAACTAAAAATGTGTTAAAAATTAGTCAAGTCAATTTGAAACCCGTTTGCAGATTTTTCTACTGACGTATTATTTTAAGTGTACTCAGTTGGCTTTAAGTATGTTTTATAATTAAATCCTGATATTTTTAACGCAATTAAATAAAATTTTTTAATTTTTTTTTAATTAAAAAAACAACAGTTTTTCTTCAAACGAACTTTTACAAAGTGTAGAAATTTATTTTTGTTGCATCATTTTTTTAAAATTACAGTAGGCATTTGAAATTTGTATCAATACTTGTTATGTGTTAAATTTTATTTGAATGAATTAAATCCGGATATGGACATGCCTCCAACAGATTCTTTTTTTACAATTTGTAAAATAAGATGTTGAATTTTAGCATATTTAATTCAATTAATTTGGTAGGTTGAGCAAAATTCCTTAATTTAGCTATAAATTAATGCTCAAAAATTATATTTTGTACAAAAACGGCGAATGGCTAAATCCAAATTTTGCTGGCTAAACGTGTTCAAAAATGGCTAAATCTAGCCATAAAATGGCTAAATTGGCAACGCTGGTTGTCATAGATGACGAATACGCCCACTTCAACTTCTTTTCAGTAAAGAAGTAGAAGATGACAAAGCAAATTGTGTTAAATTTTTTTTGATGTTTTTGTTTTTTCTTTGATATCTTAAATGTTAAATGACGCTCCTAGACGAGAACAAGAAATTCTCATTGAGTTTGTGATTTAACCTAATAAATATTTCTAGAAATTCTAAAACGTCGCACTACGCTTCGTCCCATGGACAAAAACCAAAAAAAAATTTTGTATCAAATTGTGATTAAAGAAGGATCTTTTTAAACATAAGAAAGTAACTTAGACAAATGTGAAAAAAAAAATATTTGGTGTGATTGCTTTTGCCGCCAAGAGAGGGATCAGAGAATTTTATGCAAAAATGACTTAACAGAAAAATGGCTTTTTATTGTTTCACGAAAATAATTCTCAAAAATACATTTTTTTAAAAACTTGTTCGGAGATTTTTTTTAATTACTTCAATATATTTGTAGTTAAATTAAAATATGGATTTAAGTATATGTTTACAAAACAATTATTTTTTATTGCTTCGAAAAACACATTTTTTTGTTGAAAATCCAAAAATTACTTAAGTTTGATGGAGTATAAAAAAAATTATATAAAATTAGATATTTTTTTTCTTTTTTTTTTTGTAAATTTATACTGTTATATATTAGATCATTGAAAAATTAATTACTATTTTTTACCACAAATTAATAAAAAATGGATGTTTTGAAATGCCTAAATTCTTGATTTTTACACAACTTCCACGCATTTAAGGGTATTCAAAGTATTCAACCATGTGAACCTTCCATTTTAGGTATAGGATGTGTTGAGCAGACTTTTGTAAAACACTACGAGAAACATTTTTGTGGGACATTCTAACCCTCTAACTCTTCAATGAAAGGGAATTTTTTGGGCCCATTTTAAAAAGGGACAAAAAAGACCCGTAAGTTGAACAGTTACGGGGTTAAAATGTTCCACAAAAATGTTTCTCGTAGTGTTTTACATAAGTTCGCTGAACACATCAAATACCTAAAATGGAAGATTCCCATGGTTTTTCCCTAAAATCCAGGTTTGTGGGACATTTGTGCGCCAATTCTGAATAAGTACGAAATTAACCCTTAAACACATTTTAAGTTTTTACTTATTACTGGCCTTTGAGTTAAATTTTCAATGCTGATGTCTTCAGAGACTTATAGTAGAATTTCATGACAAATATTTTTGCGGAATATTTTAACCCTCTCACTAACGGGTCGTTTTTGTCCCTTTTTAAAAAGGGGCCAAAAAAGTCCTTTAATTGAAGAGATAGAAGGTTAAAATGTTCCACAAAAATATTCCTCGTAGTGTTTTATAGAAGTTCGCTGAACATACCGTGTGCCTAAAATGGAGGATTCACATGGTTTCCTGTATTAATCCTATTTAATTTTTTTTTTATAGAAAAATCATTTTAAGGGTTTAAAACCCATTTTTTGTGAAAAGCATTTTTTTTTATTAATGAATCGATTTTACCTTAATTTGGCACAAATATGGCTTGATCTTATATCAATTCACTGCTAAATTTCGTCGTAATCGGATAATTTTTTTTTTTTATAAAGATTTTAAAATAAAGGATATATGGCAGGACTAAGAGTCCTTGGTTCGATTTTGATAAAAATTGACACAAACGTTTCCAGTTTTATATGCATCTCAATGGATAATTTTTGTAATTTTACGTCCATTTATGTAGCTAATATATTATTTTTAAATTTCAGGACCTATGGGTGGTGGGCGTGTCCTTGGCCCGATATTGCCCAAAATTAAAATTTTTCTTAACCAAGGGGTTCTTTGTCAGTATACCAAATTTCAAATTTTCTACTCCTTATAGTTTTTTCCAATCGTTATATGGGGACGAAGCACTGTGCGTCGTCCCCTGACGATTTCCTCAGGCAAGAACGAAATCCGGATAGGGACATGCCTTCAACAGATTGTTTTTCACAATTTGCCAAATAAGTCTTGGGATTTTAGCACATTTAATTCCTTTAATGCAATTATTGTTTATCCCGATAAAAATAAATTTGAAAAAAAAATTATATTTTTTTTATTTTAAAAATTTTTTTCTTGCCGCCACCGGGTATCGAACCGCTGAGCTATTCTTTGGTATGAAAATCGTCTGGCATCAAAACACCACTTTATCATTGCGTGATATTGTGTTTTATTCTCTTCAATAAAGGTACTTATTGATGTCTTTCGAACTTATAAAAAATTCGTTTAAAATTTTTAAAAAAATTTAATATTTGAAAAAAATTATAATTTTTGCTACCAGTACTATTTGAAAACAGAGATAATATCTAATTGTATGTATGTACATTAGAGTGGTGCAAAACAACATGAAAGTCGGAATTCGTGAAATCTCTTTCGACGCAATTCATTTCTGGTAAAGGAAAATACAAAAATCGTTTGGTGCCAGGTCTGGAGGTTTTCAATATTCTTTTGGTTTAGATAATTAATTGCTAAAGTTGACTTATCAGTACTCCCATTGTCCTGATACAGTATGATTCGACGATTTGCAACATGACCCGTTATACTAAAACAGCACGTCAATTAATGGTACTGAAATTTCAATAGTAATACAACATTCCCATGTATGGCATTCATAAATATCATAACGACTGAGGCCTCATTACTGAATGTCCAGTTAGCTACTAACTGGGACTTTAACTGACACATTTGTTGTTGGCTCCTATATAAAATTTAAATCTAACTGTCAGCTAAATTTTAACTGAACATTTAGTAATCGGGCTTTAATTCTTAAAATTAACTTTAATTCCCTAACAAATGTTAACATTCGATTGTTCTGAAAAAAAAAACACAAATAAACGGAAATTAACAAAGAAATTTCACAAAACAAAAGATTTCTTAACAAAATGTTTATGCAAACACAAATAACTTTTCAACAAAAATAAGTTTAAATAGTAATAACAAAAAAGAGGGGAAATGTGTCCTTAAAAAAATGAACGCCAAACGAAGATAAACGAATAGAAGCCGATTATCAACGATTATAATAAACGATTTTTAACGAGCTTAGGAAAACCAATAAAAAGCTTTTCGTTCAATGGAGGTTACAACAAGGAAAACTTTTAAGACAAATTTATGGGAGAATGAAAGCTTTTTGAGACAATTTGTAATAAAGTGAAAAGAGTTACAAGAGATAAGCAGAGAATGAGTAATATCAACAAAAACAAAGCTGCGCAGCATCTTGTCTCTAAAGCTTTTTGTTTTAAGATAAATCTGTTATCTCAGAGAAAATGAGTACAAAATGAATTCTATGAATTTTCTCTGTTAAAAAGGATGCTGTATGGATGAACTTTTTAAATCTTGTTTGTTAATGTGTGAGTGGTTTGTGGGAGAAATTTTCCTTGTTAGAATTTTTGTTAGCGTTGTTGTTGTTGCAGTTTATGAATTTTGCTACATTTCATATTGCAACCCTTAAAGTGCATTTTTTGTGAGTTTTTTTTTTGATTTTTTTTGTAGTTTTTTCAGAGTTCAGTTCATTTTTGCAAATATAATGTGTGTAAGTGAAGTTTTACACCTTATTTTTGTTGTTGTTGTTAATTTTTTGTTTTTTGCATATCCCCACCCGGAAAATTCATCGCTTGCGCTTGTGGACCGGTATAAAAACCCCTCGCACAACTAAACCATTCTCATAAGTTTACCAACCTTACGTTCAGTTAGTTTTGTGTATTCAAATTAAGGACGTGAACAAAAAAAAAAAAAAAAAATAAACAAAAAAAAAAATTAAAAACGTCTGAATATTGAGAATAATAAAAATATTGAACATAAAAGTGCTTAAATGGAAAACTTCAAAAATAGTACGTGAAAAGTGATAAATAATTTTTTTTTTCAAATTTTATTTAAGAAAATAACGTAATTAAAAACAATTATCTCATTTGCAATATTATATTCAATTGTAATGATTAAATTATCTTAATTAATTGAATGTGAGTGTTATATACTTAAGATGCCAGTCAAGCGGTACTTCAACGATTTAAAATATGGTAATTTCGCGTTTTTTATAAATTATTTTAATGTTATTTCAAAAATTTTAATTGAGTTTTTGAAATTATATAATTTTTTGTTAATAATTTTTATATTTTTTTTTTATTTTTAGATCAAATATTATAATTTTTTTTCAAATTATTTTTAAATTAAAGAAAAATTATAAAATTTCTACAAGTAAAATTACAGCAAATAAAAATTTAAAAAATTCGATAAGGCCAGGAGGATGGGATAAGAATATTCGGCTCCCGCTACAGGCCAATCCTCAGTATCCCATGCCTTTATGGGTTACTAATTAATGATGATCTATTTATATTGAATGGCAGATAAACAAATGTAAACAACTCAATTAGACTAACCTCAACGAAATTCTATCAGTACTATTTTTATCCTCTGGTATTAATTTTTAACCCATATTATTCTTAAAAACGAAGAAGAATTTTCGTTTTTAAAGGAAAATTATAAGGGCAAACGTATACCCAGATTGTGGTTTTCTGGATTATTTATTAACCTAAATTTTGACTGGTAGACATTCTTTAATGGATCCAGCTTTTATATAATTATATTTTTCATTTTTAACTGAATTTTGATTTACATAAATAATTAGGATTATAAAAATTGTATTTGCAATTTTAAAGAAATTTTCTAAAATCCTTATTTTATGTTTTTTAAGATTTTGTATAAAATTCCGATATTGATATTTTTAGTCAAAATGTGGCAACCCTTGAATGATGACTTCAAATTTTTTAATTTATATTTGTACACAGATAGACTTCTACTTGCCGATAAATAAGGATATTTTTCATTAAAATAATGTAACTGGACCACAAATAATGAATGTTTTTATTAAAATTATAAAAGGCCGGTGGCGGCAATAAAAAATCTTTTGTAAAAGAAAAAAAAAATATAATTTTTTTTGCGAAATTTTTTTTTTAACTTTTAATTGGTGAAAAAGGGATTCCTTTGCACTCGTTCAAAAAGTACCTAAAAAAATTTTGAAGTGGGAGTACAATGTTAACATTTATGTTTATGTTAAAAAAGAAGTACATCTAGATCATCAATTGTAGTGCTCTTTCTACTGCTTCGGCATCTATTTTTTTTTCTGTGGGCTTAATTATATTTATGAATTCAGTGTTCATTAATTGTAAGAAACTTTTATTAAATCGAATGATTTTTTTTTTCATAAACCTAAATATACAGATTTAACATACAAGTTTCATTGAAAAAATTCTCGCAGTTTAGTTAAAGATTAATACTATCTAAAGCTTCCTGCTGTGCTTTTTTATACTCGAATCAATTACCGATATGAATTAGACTTGGGCATTCTAGTTCGTTTTAGTGATCGCTCTTTCTAGGTCAATTTATTGCTCAGACTTAGTTCGATCTTCTAGATCAATCGGTCTTTGACAATTTCGTTAATCATAATAAAATGAACGATTATTAAACTTAATGAGGGATTATTACGGAACTACTTAGGTATTTTTTTTAATTCAATGACTAGTTCAATTGAACTAGTTCGTTCACAAATGACACAAGTCTAATCTGAATATGTATAGCGGATTTTGAAAAAGCGTCGCCATGTGACGATGCTGAGATATAGCCCAGCAAAGAATTGGAAGTGATGCTGTACACATCACTTCTTACATTTCTTCCAAATTATCCGCTAATGTATTTTTACTGCTTTTTAAAAGCAACATTTGAACAACTACAAAAAATAAAACACTTTTTCATTAATTCTAAAGTACACGTTAATAAATTTTTACAGTAAACAACAAACAAAAATCATGTTATTAGTGCTTATAAAGCATTATTGCTCTAAAAAACGTCCTATTAAGTGATTTTGATAAGGTTTGTTTCCAACCAAATGATCGCGGGTTCGACTTTTGATGGAACCAATATTTTTAATTTATTTTTCAGGTTCGAACCACAGGGTGACTATGTTTTATATTAAATGATCCCATTTATAGCAAATCTTTTTAAATACAATTTTTTTTATGAAAATCTATTTTTAGACATATTAGGCCTTTTTTAATCACTGGATTTATTTTTGGATTTATTTTATTTTGAAAAAAATCCACATTTTGTTTTTTAATTTTCAAAATTTAATATTTTTATCCAAATCCACCACTTATTTGCTAATATAATGGGAAAGAAAAAATTCATTAGGGTCGGTCAATTTGTATGGGTCCGAAAAAAATGAAGAAGCGTATAGCAGAAACGTGATCTACACTAAATTCTAAGAAAACTACCCGAAGAAACTATGGGCCTAAAATGAAAACCTAGCTCCCGCCGAGAATCTTTCTACAATCTCTGAGTGGGGTCGTACGCATAAGGTCAACTTTAATGCACTCAAGACCCAATGTTGTATGTTGACCCATAGGGCTGTTAGGTCAACACTGCCACCTGTTCGTATGGGTGATATCGATATTGAGGAATCGGATACTCTTGATGTTCTGGGCATGAAAATTCAGTGTGATGTCCGGTGGAATAAGCAAGTTTTTCAGGTGTCGAGAGAAGCAATCAAGTGTCTAGGTTTTCTACGTCGGTGCAAGAAGTACTTAATTCCATATGATTTACTCACTATTTATACCACCTATATCCGACCGAAGATATAATACAGCTTCCGTATATGGGCAGGAGCTTCGAAGTCTATGTGGCGGCTTCAGGACCGTATGCAAAGGAGGGCGTCGGCGCTTATCAATGATAGTAGGATATCCAGCTCTATTGACTCACTGGAGCATTGTCGGAATGTGGGCTGTATAACTCTGTCCAATCGGTATGGGAAATGTTCTGCGAATATAAGTGAACTTACCCCAGGGCCCGAGATTTTATTCGTAATACTCGCTTATCAAGAAGAGCACATCCATTTGTAGTCGATTGTCCAGTGGATTGCACAGCACATTACAGATAGAATTCGTTTATCAGTCGCACCAGCCGTATGTGAAATAAACTCCCCGCAGAAGTCATCCCAGTAACTTATAATATAGAAAAATTTAAATCAAATATTCACAAACACTACTCCCTCCTTCGTCCTCACCATAGCCTATTTTCCTAATACCAAAACAATGCACTGCGTTAATAGGGGCATCCCCTGAGTGTTAGTCCAACAAAAAAATGTTTTATGTTTTTAATTTTTTAATGTTGAAATATAATTTAAAATTTTAAAACCAGTTGACCGGGATTTTCTGAGTTTCAGCTATTTGGAAAAATCGAAACATGGTTTTCCAGAAATGTGGAATAATTGATTACCCCAGATACTTTCCTTGTTATTGTATTAGCGAATGTTCAAAGTATTAAAACCACATATAATATAATAAAAACCAATTCATTTTGGTAAAATAATTTAATTTTTTTCCAGTGAAAAAAAATCACTGGGATTATTACTGCAGGACATCGCCTTTGTATGGCGATGTCATGGAAAATAATGCGTCATGATTACACACCAGAATACGAAAAGTCAGAAAATATTTCGTGTGCTTACCAGCGTTGATACAATTAGTTAGCATAAATATAGATTTTCATAAAAAAAAAAAATAATTTCCCGACTAAAAAAATTGATCTAGCGCAATAACTAATCATATCTGCTGTAATATATATAGCTGATTCAATTAGATCTCAAAATTGGGTGTATCCAATGATATCGTATTAGATCCTGCATTAGGATAAACTAAGATTAACTTATACCTTATATATAACTTATAAAATGATATCTAGTTTTATCTTTGGGGATAAATTTAGATCTTATTTGAACCGAAAAATGGCCGATGGAATTGTATACGATGGGATCCAACAATTAATTATACTTAATATAATTTATAAAAATTCAAACTTTTGTAAAGAAATAAAATTTAAATTAAAACAAAATACAAATTTAAGGCAAACATACACGTTCAATATTATTGATCAGTGTTTTTAAAATCAACCAATCAGAACAAAGTATTTAAAAATAAAATCTTGTGATTGGTTGATTTTTTAAAAATTGATCAATAATATTGAACGTGTATGCCCTAATTTATACAAAAAAAAAAACAAAGAAAAAACCGTGCTCTCGGCACGATTTCAACCCGGTATGCTAGACTTAAGTCGACTACTTAACTCACTCAGCCACACATTGCTATACGTACATTAGAGCGTACCACCTTACAGGCAAAAAAAAAAAATGCGCCGTACACCCTCCAATATGAAGTATTTTTGTAAAGAGGTTTCAAAAAAAATTTTTTTTTTGCCGAACGTAGGGGTCGCCATTTTACATTTTTCGTTATATCTTTAGCATTTACAGTCGGATCTTAAAGTATGATACATCGATGTTTTTCTCTCGAGGAGACCAGTGTATTGCTCTAAGGGCATTTTGAGCTCAGGTATCCAGTTCTAGTAGTTACCCACCAGATCTCAGTTGGTACAACCCTAATATCAGAAAATTAAAGCTTGCAAAAAATCAATAAACTTTTGCTAAGGAAGTTTTTCGCTAAACCCAGTAGAAATTTTTTTCACATATTGGTTGCCGCAAGTAGGGGTCGCCTTTCTAAATATTTTTTAATTGGATTTTTACTATATAGCAAAACACTGGTTTCCTTGAGGCAAAAAATCGATATATCACACTTTAAAATCCGATTTTAAATGCCAAAGCTATAACAAAAAATTAAAAAAGGCGACCCCTACGTTCGGCAAAAAAAAAAAAGAAATCGCCTTTTAAAAATACTTAATTTTAGAGGGTGTACGGCGAACTTTTTTTTGAGGTACGGTCTAACGTACATATTGGCTGACTTTATTTGACTACATTGTTCTGGTAATGGTGCTATGTATAATTATAACTTGTGTTATATATAATTATATCTTCAGAACTTAGAAAGAATTATACAAGAAAATAAATAAAATGGGAAAAATTACTGAATTTTTGAGACTAACTTCTACCAGCACTTGTGTTATATACAGGGACGTAACAGTTATAACTTTTATTCAAAAAAGTGATTGTTTTACAATTATTTCCTGTTTGAGTATTTTTAATTTTCTGTTTATTTGCTCTGTTTGATTTATATTTTTAATTCAAACAAAAACAATCCAAACACGATTTTTATTTTTTCAAAAATAATAAAAGTTATTTTGTGATTTTTTTTCTTTATCAAAAAATAACAATTAAGAATATAAATCAAAAGCCATGGAACCAATGACTTCACCAATTATAATATCCTGATGATGTCAACTAGTGTTAATAAAAGATTGAACAGTGATTTAAAGTGAGTAAATATGTATATTCAAGCAACTTCCGGCATTCAATTTAGGTCAATTTTTAATTTTTATTTTATTATCAAATAAAAAAGTTAGTGCTTAATTTTTTCAAAAAAATCATTCTGTAACTTCTATAAAAAGTTTTAAAATAAAAATCAAAAACCAACAGAAATTTATAGAGTAAAATATAAAAATTGAAAAAATTAAAATCTTTGCCAAACTTTTTGATTTTTTTGTGCATTATGATTTATAAAATATAGTGCATTATTGAAATATTATAATTAAATAAATTTGGGTGGTGACTTTTTTAGAAATATAACAGTTATTTTGGGTCTCTGGTTATATATAATTATATCTTTCGGACTTATAAAAAATTTTAGTTAAAATTTTGAAAATAAATTTAGCGAATACCCTGAACTTTAAAATTTCTATAAAAAATATTTATAAGGCAATAAAAATGAATTTGAAATAAATAGAAAACAGCGACATTATATCAATTTTTTGTTCTAAAAAGAGAAAACAAAATATTAAACATTCTACTGAAAATATCAACTCCTGCTGAAAGTATGTATTTTTTATAGTTTGTTTTTCAATGACTGATACAAAAAATTAAAAAAAAAAAATAAATATTTCTTTGAATTTTAATTGATTCTTCATCTGAAGGCAACTTTAAGTAATACCCAACAAACCAAACGATATCGTTTCGAATTCGTAACGATTTCATTTCGATGATAAGTTTGTCCGAGAATGATATCATTAACGATTCATAAGTGATAGATAGGTACTGTGAAGAAAAATGCACATTCGTTAATGATATCGATTTTTCATGAAATAACGATATCGTTATGATATCGAAAATGTCAGGCATTTTTATCGTTATTTTATCACTATTCCATGAAAATATGATATCATTAATGATATCGAAATAAACAAACATATATGATATCTTTAACGATTAAATTAGAACAAAAATATGATTTTTTCAGAAACTATAGTTATTTTGAAAAATTATGATATCATTACGAGTTCATATTTTTGTATCATAAACGATAGCAATTATGATACTTAATATGAAATCGTTAATGATACTGTATCGTTTTATGGTTTATTGGGTACTTTTTAAATAAACTTCAATCGGTAACGGAAAATATATTGAGAGTGTATAATTAAAAGTGTTGAATAATGTTAACATTTTGCTGTTTCGATAGAATTACAATAAATTAATTTTCTGTCTGTAAATTTAATTTTTTAATTTTCACCACAAAAATCCATTTTTTTTTTTGTTTTAAAACTCAAGTTGTATATTAAGATCGTTGAGTAATTTTAGACTTAATTACACCGAACTGACGGGATAGTTTTGCTGAATTTCAATACTTGAAATATTATAGTTGTTCAAGTTACACATCGCTTTATCGATTTCGCCAAAATTATCATAAACAATTTATGCATTTTCATTTATCTAATCAAGCGTATTTTTTAAATTATTTATTTTCTATAGACAAATTAATTAATTTTTGATTGTATTTTCTTTATTGGTGTAAACAAAATTCAATTTGCCCATGAGGTCACATACATATGTTGCCACTTTTTATGTGTTATAAATATATATTTAACCAAAATACGACACAAACGGACACAGACACTGTTTATTAGACTAGCTCAAGTCCTATAATTTTTATTTATTTTATGATTAATCCCCCCAAAGAGAAAAACATTATGGAAATGCTACCGGATGATTTTATTAGTAATTTAAGTTAAATGGAAATTGTGTTTGAAATCATCATTATCTCAATGTTTAATGAAATAATTTGGTGCATCGCATTATGGCTTCAATAATTGTATTAATTCTGGTCATCAATTTGATGGACGGTATTTGGTACAAAAACTATGTATAATTTTAAATTTATTCTTAATAACGGTTCAGTTTAAGAATTTTTAAAGGAATCTTAATATTTCATGTAAAAAAGTTTATATATGTGGCTTCATCCAATAATATTTTGTTGTTAAAGATTTTTATTTCGATTTTCATAATAATAAGGTTTAATTTCTAATTTTTTTATTATTACACAATACAACAAAATATGAAAAATTTGATGCATCGGGATTGCGACACATCATTTCTAATAGACTTTGGGACGCAGATTACGAATATGGCCATAGAATTTTAAAGTTAGCTATTTGCCTAGATCCTTTACCTAAGCGAGATATGTTTATACACTCTCAGAATAATTCCGTTGTGGAAACCGAATTTTTTGCCAACCGAATTGATTCGGTTGCTGCAACCTCGTAATTCGGTTGTCCCAACCGAACTCAGTTGTGGCAACCAAATTCGATTTCAATTAGGTTGCGGCAACCGAACGAATTCGGTTGGAAAAGATTCGGTTGTCACAACGGAATTGTTTTGAGAGTGTATGGTTCAAAAAGCACACAGTCTATATTTTTAAACCATCCCGACTAAAAAAGATATTATACAATCATATATCACCATATATAAACTCATATATACGTCCATATCTAATTTGATCCGAATATTGGAATATATAATTATATCAAGCGAGATAAGCATGTTATCTAACCTGATACAATTTGATCCGAAAAATGGGTCTATCTAACTTCATCAAATTATAAATTAATACGTATAATTTGATGAAGATTTTCAAATAAAATTTTAGTAAATATTGTTGAGATCAGAAAAATACAAACGGGAAAGCGATGGCAAAGCACTTTAACACTTTAACAAAAAGTGCTTTCCCATTCCCAAAATGATAACATTATTAGACAAAAGGACCGGCTGTTAAAAAAGCGACGGAAAAGCACTGGAGAAACAAAATTTGTGAACATTGGCAAAACGCTGGCAAAACCAATAAATAGGTGGTCTGGAAATATATTTTCTAAAATAAAATTTAAAAAAAGTTCATATGAATTTTTTTGGTCCTGCCTTGATTTGAACCCAGGCCGTCAGATTGGCAGACGATTGCTCTACCCACTGAGCTAACAAGACTTATAATATTTGCTATCTAAACACATAAATGTGTGATAATCGCTGGACAACTACTGGATGTGCGAAAAAGCTAGCACTGGCAAGCAGTTTTTTGGAACTAATAAGCCAGCGTTGGGAGAGCAAAAAAAAAGGAGCTTTTCCACAAACAAAAAAATTTATTTTATAGAACAAAAAAAAATTTAAATTAAAAAAATTCCAAAAAAATGTTTTTGCTTGCAACCGGATTTGAACTCGGAACCTCCTGTCTACAAACCTTTTTTAACGTAGCGTCAGCATTTTTATAAATTATTGCTCTACCAGTGAATTGGTTTTTCTACCAATGGTAGCATTGGATAACCACTGGTTGCAAACCTTGGCATATCGCTCTTAGACCATTTTTTGCCAGTAGTTTTTTTTATAAACCACCGAAATTTTTGTAAAACAAATGCTGGAAAAACGCTTTTTGCAAGCGCTGGCAAAGCGTCCCAAATGAGTGCTCTCCCAGTCATTTATTTTCAACACCATGGTTACACAGTGGTATGCCAGTGCTTGATTTTTTGCACCACTGGCGATTTCTGATTGGGTTATTTTCATTCATATTAAATACTAATGCTTAATGTTTAGAAAAATTTTTGTTAATAAACTTGGAAATACCTGACAAAATAAAACATTACAAAAGTTTGTCGGAACAACTGTCTTATAAAATAAAAAAAATAACTTTCAGAATTAATTTGTTTTCACGGAAAAAATTACTGAACTTAAACCATATTTATTTCAACATAAGTTTTTCTAATTTTTATTTTTAAATTCAAAAATTGCAATTAAACTTTATAAAATTTTGTATAATTAGATATCATGTCAGATATAAATTATATATAAAATTAATACAATTTTCTATTAACTTTGTTATATATTTTGATATAATATGGTTTATAAAAGCTTATATGCCATTATATATAATTATGTATGAACTGTATTTGCAGATCTCTTAATATATGGCTGGAGACCAAATCGCATATGATTATATATAACGTTATATCAAACATATTTATAAAACCAAAGTGTTAATATAAATGTATATGGTTATATAAAGCCACGCATATAAATATTTAAATTTATATCAAATCATATAAGATTATATGAAAACTTTTTTAGTCGGGATATTAAAAATTATCCGTGGTTTCGTTAGGTATATGAATAAATAAGAAATTTTAAATAAAAAATTGTCTCTTTTCTAAAAGTTAAATTTGCGAAGATTTCAAGCTAATATTAAAATTAGGAGATCTCATTCGTGACATTCATCCTAAAATCTATCAGAATTGATATGTCGCATGCCCGACTCATTTTTAGTGTTGTACTGTGTTATTGGCCATCAATCACACTTTGCTCTAAAATTTTCAAATTTAAAACGCTGTTACTACTAAGTTAAAAGAGGGATATGTGCAATTTTAAATAGAATTATTTTCTGAGCTGTAGTTTAAAAAACTCTATGCGTTGACCACTGTTTTTTATATTTTGTTGAACAAAATTCAAAAACTCAAAATTAAAGTTTTGCAAATTTACAAAAAAAGAAAAAAAAAATTCCATCTTTGGCCATACCTGGGACTAGGTTATCATAATCCAAGAGAGACAAAAATTTATATGTGAATATTTATAGATCTTAGAAATGAATCATTGTAAGTTTTTGAAAAAAAAAAAATACCCAAGTAAAAAAGTTTTGATATAGTCATATATTATCATATAAAATTTTGTATAATTATGTATATATTGAAACATATATACCAAGATATAATTATATAAAATTTTACAAAATTATATCCTAAATATATAACTGTATCTTGCTATATATTGCACAATATATAGTGCAACATATTACAATATCCAATTATATATAGACCTATATATATATACTAGGGTATTTAATTGATTAATTGTTATTTGATTAATCGAACAATTTTTCTCAAAAATTGTTCGAATAATTTAAAATGTCCAAATTTCGAATAACGAATAATTCGAATAATTTCATACGATTAATCGATTAATCCAAATTGGTTGAAAATTACAAAAATGTTTAAAAAATATAAATTTTTTATTACTACTCTGTTGTTGTGACTTATATAGTAAAGTGGTGGTATCTTTTTATGTATGATAAATTTTTAATTAAACGAAATCAATAATAATTGTTGTAATTAATGATTATTATAATTTTTAATTATAATTAATGCTCAATGTAATAAATCTTGTTTAGTGAGCACTCTAAATTAATAAAATAAAATAATATAAAGGGAAGCGTAGAGGAAAAATCAATTCTCATCAGAATTCCTCTCTACAGTTACGTTTTTATGTATTCAATGCATACGAAAGAGATACAAATTAACGTATGGGGTCTTATATTCTTCTTTAACTCTTTAACTCATTGCGGTGTGGTTCTCCCCGATTTGGATAAAATTTTAATATGTGAAAGAGGGAACAGAAAAAATAAAAATAATGACAAAATCTGATCTCAATTATTAAATTTTTTTATTTTTATGAATTTCAGAATAGTTACTGAATTTATTTTTGTTCCTTTTTTTAAATAAAATAATTAAAAACACAACTAGTGTATGTTTAATTTTAAAATTTTGTTCGATTAACCGGTTAAGAAAAAAACCCGAATAATTATTTGCACGATTAATCGATTAAAAAAAAGCCGATTAATTGAATACCCTAATATATACCCAATCAGAAATCGCCAGTGGTACAAAAAATCAAGCACTGGCATACCACTGGGTAACTACGGTATTGAAAATAAATGATTGGGAGAACACTCATTTAGGGCGCTTTGCCAGCGTTTGAAAAAAGCGTTTTTCCAGCATTTGTTTTACAAAAATTTCGGTGTTTTATAAAAAAAACCACTGGCAAAGAATGGTCTAAGAGCGATATGCCAAGTTTTGCAACCAGTTGTTATCCAGTGCTACCTAGCCGATGCTACCAGTGGTACAAAAACCAATGCACTGGTAGAGCAATGATTTTATAAAAATGCTGACGCTTCGTTAAAAAAGGTTTGTAGTCAGGAGGTTCCGAGTTCAAATCCGGTTGCAGAGCAAACATTTTTTTTCCCAATTTTTTTAATTTAAAAATTTTTTTCTTTTATAGAATCAATTTTTTTGTTTGTGGAAAAGCTCCTTTAAGACCAACTTTTTTTGCTCTCCCAACGCTGGCATATTAGTTCCAAAAAACTGTTTGCCAGTGCTAGCTTTTTAGCACAGCCAGTAATTGTCCAACTATTATCACTCATTTACATATGTGTTTAGCTATCAAATATTATATGTCTCGTTAGGTCAGTGGGTAGAGCAATCGTCTGCCAATCTGACGGCCTGGGTTCAAATCACGGCAGGACCAAAAAAAATACATATGAACTTTTTTTAAATTTTAGTTTGGAAAATATATTTCCAGACCACCTATTTATTGGTTTTGCCAGCGTTTTGCCAACGTTAAAAAATTTTGTTTCTCCAGTGCTTTTCCGTCGCTGTTTGAACAGCCCGTCCTTTGGTCTAATGATGTTATTATTTTGGGAATGGGAAAGCACTTTTTGCCAGTACTTGTACCACCTGTTAAAGTGCTTTGCCATCGCTTTCCCGTTTGTATTTTTCTGACTGGGAGGTTTATTATCAAGGTCGTAAGAACTTGAGGCAGTGTAATGTATATTTAACCATCACTATTTTAGCAACATGTTTATACTGGCATAGTATAAAATTAATACGATTGTTGTTGTTGTTTTTTTTTGTCAAAATTGCATTATTTAATTTGGCTTATTTATTGTTGTACAAGCAATATACAACATACACTTGCACACAAGCCCATACATACATAATCACACACACAGATATAAAGAGATATAAAATATCTATATAACTAGTATGATATGATATCAACTGTCTCGATGTATTTGTCCCTATTTTTAAATACATACACATGTTGTATGTGGCTTTATGGTGCTGCTATTACCACAACATGTAAATGTTGTATGTCTGTGTATGTATGTTTTATCTGCGTAAATGTTGTCTGAATAAAAATCTTGTTTTTTTTGCTTAACGTTTTTCATATTATCCTAGCCATGTATTGTTACTGCTGCATGTTATTGTTGGTTACTTAACCCTCAAGTGCCTAGTTTTTTTTTTGTTAAAGATATTGACTTATACTTTGGTACGTAGATAGTATAATGTGTTGTTAATATTGCCACCAGAATCTGTTGTTGTACAACTACCGCGCTCCCTTTATCTATAAACATTTTTTCATTTCATTCTAATAAAAGTTAGGTTAATTTGAAATATTGATATTGTTCTGAAATGAAATGTACAGTAGGCCGTACCTCAAAAAAAAAGTTCGCTGTACACCGTCCAATCTAAATTATCGCCATTTTACATTTTTCGTTCTATCTTTTACATTTACAGTCGGATCTTAAAGTGTGATACATCGATGTTTTTCTCTCGAGGGCACCAATGTTTTGCTCTAAGGATAATTGACCTCAAGTATTCCGTTCTAGTATTTACCCACCAGATCTCAGTTGCTACGACCCAAATGGACTACCCTAATGTCAGAAAATTAAAGCTCGAAAATATTATTAAACTTTTGCTAAGGAAGTTTTTCGATAAACCCAGCAGAAATTTTTTATATTTTTTTGGATGCTTAACGTAGGACTCGCCTTTTTAAATTTTTTTAATTGAATTTTTCCCCTATAGCAAAATACTGGTCTCCTCGAAGCAAGTTTTAAAAATTTTCGAAAAGGACTTAAAAGACAACTAAAATTAAGGTCCCAGTCAGAAAAATACAAACGAGAAAGCGGTGGCAAAGCACTTTAACAGGTGGTACAAGTAATGGCAAAAAGTGCTTTCCCATTCCCAAAATGATAACATCATTAGACAAAAGGACCGGCTGCTCAAAAAGCGCCGGAAAAGCACTGGAGGAACAAAATTTTTAAACGTTGGCAAAACCAATAAATAGGTGGTCTGGAAATATATTTTACAAAATAAAATTAAAAAAAAGTGCATTTGTATTTTTTTGGTCCTGCCGTGATTTGAACCCTGGCCGTCAGATTGGCAGACGATTGCTCTACCCACTGAGCTAACAAGACATATAATATTTGATGGCTAAACACATAAATGAGTGATAATAGCTGGACAACTACTGGCTGTGCCAAACTGCTAGTACTGGCAAACAATTTTTAGTAACTAGTATGCCAGTGTTGGGAGGGCAAAAAAAAAGTTGGTCTTGAAGGAGCTTTCCCACAAACAAAAAAATTGATTTTATAAAACAAAAAAAATTTTAAATTAAAAAAAATCCAAAAAAAATTTTTTGCTTGCAACCAGATTTGAACTCGGAACTTTGTACCACTGGCGATTTCTGACTGGGGTGGCACGCGGAAAACTTTTACAAAAAAAATTTGTTCGTTTCTGACACGCAGCGAAAAAAGTCTTGCCACCCCTGTCATATGACGACAGGCAATAACTGTGGATCTATATAAGACAAAATAATTTCAACTTCAGTTTCGTGTTCCCAGGGCCCTCAGTAGCAAATAATGTAGCAAAAGTTTCAAGCAAGTGGCACAATTATTTTTTAATTCTGGAGAATGTGGGTTAATAATATTATACAGTAAAAGGTTAATTACAATTGTGTCTCCAGTTTTTTTCTATTGTAGTCTACTTTATGTTTCAATTTCGTTTTCAAAACTGATCTGTTCTTGTTCACACACTCATGCAAATACTATGAGATTTTGTTTTTTTTGTAGTTGTTGTAGTTGCTGTTGTCGTGTTTGTTTTTGGCTGTTGCTTGCTAAATGTTTTTATAATCCCTGATAACACAACAATATTCAAATTAATTTTTGCTATCCTTATCAAATTCACTTTTTTTTTAAAACATTTTAAAGAGAGAATGAAACAAAATTGTTTTATATGCTTTTTATGTAAATTAAATGAAAAAATTTACATAATTTTTAGTTTAAAATATCAAATAATTTAAACTCTGTTTGAACAAATATATATAATAATATAAAGAGCTTAAGCGAATAAGGGCCTATGAAACACCTAGTAAAAAATATGCAAAATATATAATTTTAGAAGCAGTGCAGTACAAGAAGCGAATTTTTTTAGTTTTCTCCTTTCAAAAATGCAATGAAAGAAGGCAGAATCTTTGATATTGTTTTATTTTGGTTATAATTTATTGCTTCTAAGTGGGACATCGCGAACAAAAATCATGTCATATAAAGAAAATAAACGGAGTACTACTTTTTACAGCACTGTTTGAAGCAGCTTCTTTTATTGAGGGTATTCGACATGATTTTTGTTCGCAATATCCCACTTAGAAACAACAAATTACAACAAAAATACAAGAACATCAAACCGTCTGCATTTTATACTGCATTTTTGGAATGGGAAACAGAGAGTACTACTATACATAAAACACGGAGACTTCGAAAACATATTTTATTGTTTGCTCCATTCTCATTTCGCTGATGTAGCAGACTACATTTAATATGAAATTTTGATGTTTCAATTTGCATTGCACTATTGTCACCACTTTCTAAAGAAAACTGAAGAAGGGGACCTGGAAAATCCCCGAAACGATTGTCTTTTCATTTCCTGAAAGTGTAGAGGTTTTTGAAAGCAAAAACTCTGTGAAGTATTTGTTAGGAGAATATACTGATGAAGAAAAATAGCAGTTTTTGAAAAAAGTACTTATTATGTCAATTCATAATAAGGAAATTGACCTCAAACTGAATTAATAAATTTCTAATTAAACACAGTCATAAAAATGAAGACAACTTTTTTAAAACTGTCCTTTAGTCCCTCATTCACGCTATCACTCATTACACTGTGAGACAAATGGTAGGGGTCAGTGATCGGGAAGGATTCAAACTACCGGGGAAAGTTATATCGGTAAAAAAGAAGTTATACGTGTCCCGGCGTTTCGCTGGGTCACCCCTAGGAATCGAGATATATCGATTTGACCTTTGGTGGTCTTTTTTTTGACATAACTCGAGAATCACTAGTCCGATTTTGCTCAAACAATTTTAAAAAAATTAAAAATTACAATTCCTTTAATCTGTTCATATAACGTTTTTCTATATACTCAACAGTTTTGCCGGTAAAAATAAATGTATGAAGAAAAAAATATTTTTAGCCTAAAATATTAAAAAAAAGTAATAAACAAA
Organism: Leucophora obtusa; assembly: GCA_949987735.1. Lineage (NCBI taxonomy): Eukaryota > Metazoa > Arthropoda > Insecta > Diptera > Anthomyiidae > Leucophora > Leucophora obtusa. The sequence goes on along the minus strand of OX465299.1, from coordinate 31,314,853 downwards.
AGGTTATTGATTTTTATGGTAGCGGTAACAAACATTTATTTTTACCGGCAAAACTGTTGAGTATATAGAAAAACGTTATATGAACAGATTGTAATTTTTAATTTTTTTAAAATTGTTTGAGCAAAATCGGACTAGTGGTTCTCGAGTTATGTAAAAAAAAAGATATATCTCGATTCCTAGGGGTGACCCAGCGAAACGCCGGGACACGTATAACTTATTTTTGACCGATATAACATTTCCCGTTGGTTTAATCCCATCCCGATTTTGACTGTCGCATAGTGTTATTATTTGTTTTTTTATTTCATTTAACAACTTTCAATTAATTGTTTTTTTTTTGTGTTGTATTATTTTTTTACTAAATAAATGTTATTGTAACACAACGTTTTTTTCTTCCCCTCTATTATTTTCAGCATAAAACTGTTTGTTAAACGTGTCATTTCATTGCACAAAAATATTGTTTCTTTTTTTTTTTTTTGTTAAATGTAATTTTTACAGTAATGTTTTGTATCACAATCGTATTGTAATTAATTATTGTTAAAAAAGGACCTGTTTACATAACCTGCAATTACCCTAATTGTGTGCATTTGTAAATGCCTGTGTGTGCGTGGGTGTAATTATCATAAAAATGTTTATTGGCGTGAATTGACAACCACTTAATTGAATATTTAAGGTAAGTTATTTTCTGTTATTGTTATTTTTAAAAATCAATTATGTACTATGTATTTATCACATAAAATATTGCGTAAAATATTTAATTGAAAATAAAAAAACCATATTGATATTTTTATAACCCCAAAGTTATAAAATGGACTTCAAATTCACTTAATATTAATCTACTTTAAATGCTAATAATCTATGAGCTTATTGGTAATATATGACTGAAAGGTAATGATCTTAAATTTTATCGATTTTTTTTAATATCTTTGTTATCTGTAGATTTTTCTAAATAAAAGCTAATTGTTTATTTTTATATGAAAATGTCAGATAACACTTTACATGACTTATTTTTAAAGAGCAGCAAATGTGACTATACTATATCAGATATGGTTCCAAAAAGTAATAGAATAATTTACACCAATAGAAAGGTCTTTGACCTCCAACCAACTTATCTTAGCATATGGTTAGACTCCATACTTATTTGGAAGGATCATATCCTTCAAAAGAGAAATGAACTAAAAATCAAATTCAGCAAATGTACTGGCTACTAGCTAGTAGGGTAATCAGTTATTCGACGTTCTTGGAAAACCGGTTTTCGTGTTTTCCGGATAGTTGAAATTTAGAAAAACCCGGTTGCGGTTTTTTAGATTTGAAAAAATCGGTAAAATTTTAAATTATATTTAAACATAAAAAAAGACCCAGCAAAAATGAAAAGTGCCCTAAAATACAACAACATTTTTTTTTCACTCTTTCCTATAAAGGAGTTTTATTCAGAAACTAGTGGAAAAAAACGTATGCAATCAAAAAAATTTTCCCACCAATTTGAATAATTTTTCAGACTTTTATGAGTTTTAAAAATAATCAATTTTAATCATCTTTTTGGATTGCTTCTAAAATGATCAAACAAGATCATTTAGCAAAAATAATAATAATTATGTACACGAATCGGTTGGAAATCCGCTAAAAAATTTAAGCTTTTCTGACTTTTTTTAGAATGTTTGTTATACCCTACACCACTACGTGGAGAGGGTATAATCAGTTTGTGTTGATGTTTGTAACACCAAAAGATATTGGACCTAGGCCCACCTTTTAGTATACTGATCGACTCAGAATCACTTTTTGTTTCGATTAATCGATGTCCGACTGTCCGTCCGTCTGTCTGTGCATGCATTTTTGTGCGCACTAGAGCGTACCACCTTACAGGCAAAAAAAAAAAACAAAGTGCGCTGTACACCCTCCAATATGAAGTATTTTTGCAAGGAGGTTTCAAAAAAATTTTTTTATTTTTTTTGCCGAACGTAGGGGTCGCCATTTTACATTTTTCGTTATATCTTTGGCATTAACAGTCGGATCTTAAAGTATGATACATCGATGTTTTTCTCTCGAGGAGACCAGTGTTTTGCTCTAAGGGCATTTTGAGCTCAAGTATCCCGTTCTAGTAGTTACCCACCAGATCTCAGTTGCTACCACCCAAATGTACTACCCTAATGTCAGAAAATTAAAGATCGCAAAAAATAATTAAACTTTTGCAAAGGAAGTTTTTCGCTAAACCCAGTAGACATTTTTTTCATATATTGGTTGCCGAACGTAGGGGTCGCCTTTTTAAATTTTTTTAATTGGATTTTTACTATATAGCAAAACACTGGTCTCCTCGAGGCAAAAAAATCGATATAACACACTTTAAAATCTGATTTTAAAAGCCAAAGCTATAACAAAAAATTAAAAAAGGCGACCCCTACGTTCGGCAAAAAAAATTTTTTTTTTTTGAAATCGCCTGTCAAAAATACTTCATTTTAGAGGGTGTACGGCGAACTTTTTTTTTGAGGTACGGTCTAATGTACACGTCAGAATTTGTTTTCTTATGTATAAAGTATAAAGCTCGTAGTGTCCGTCTGTCCGCCTGTGTGAAAGACTTTGGATAAATTTTTAACCCTTTTTTCGTTATCGAATCGAGCTGAATTTTTGCAGGCAGACTCGTGGACATGTCTTTATCAGGTCAAATTTATTAAAAAATTGATTTTTATCAATTCTCAGATTTTCCTGAATTTTTATTTGAAAAAATTTTTATCGGTTTTTTTGTAACGGTTTCAGTTCGTTAAAAAACCGATTTTTTTTTTATTAATTTTGTTATATTAAAATTAAAAATTGTTACATTAAAAATTTCAATGCTTTTAAAAAAATATAGGCCTTTTATTTTTGCGTTTGTAAGCATTTGTGTCAGTATCGCTACAAAGAGACCAACAGTGTTCGCCAAGCATAAGCGTAATGTCTTGTCCTTTAAAGCGCTTTTCAATAACCGCAATGTCCTGATGGAACCTTTCGCCATGCTCATCGCTACAAGCTCCTAAATCACCAGAGAAAAAATCTAAATGATTGTGAAGGAAATGGATCTTTAGCGACATTAATATGCCCATTTCGCCATATGCCGAAATCATTTCTTCGCCAATATTTTTATAATTGGCAGCTCGTTTGTTGCCAAGAAACTGCTCAATAACGGCAACTGTGCCTTTCCATGCACGTTGTTCGATAGCATTCAATTTTGATGAAAATTCATAACTTGCAATTATTTTTTTTATCTGCGGACCATTGAAACCACCTTAAATCATACACATCATTAAAAAAATAAAGTTACTGAATGACTTCTTAAAAAAATACCTGCATGAATCTTTGCGCCGCTCAATTTCGGAAAAATTTTGCGCAAACTTGCAATCGCCTCGATCCAGTTTTTTTTAACAAAATGTGATACGAGACCGAGCTTAATGTGTAGTGGTTGCAAAATGATTTGAGATGGCTGCACCAATGGTAGATTCTCTACCTACTTTGTAGCATGTTCGCGGCTTCCACTTAAATTCAGTGAAATGCTGATCTCTTTTGCGACCTTCCCATGTACACAAAAAGCACTGGTGGGTAGGAAATCCACGCTTAACACCCATGAGTAATCCGACCACTTTCAGATCGCAGCATATTTTCCAATTATGCCCTTGGTACTTTATCAGCTGTAATATTAATTCCATGCCTTCGTATGTTTCTTTGAGGTTTGTGGCATATGCGATCGGGACAGATGAATGTTTGTTACCGATATGAAGCAGCACTAAGGCTGTTGACCGATGCATCGATGAAAAGTCGCCACTCCTCTGAAATATGAGGGTAACCAATTTTTGCAAACATCGAATCAATATCACAACAATAAGCCAGGTTTTTTTCCCGATCTTCGTGCAATTTAAAAAATTCGTCATATCGAATAGTGCTACCTCGATTACGAGCGGCTGTTATTTTAAAATCAGCCACCACTATATTCCACTGCTTAAAGCGTGATGCAAAGAGTTCCGCTGTTCTCCTCGACAAATTTCCGTCTCGTACAAGGTCATTGAAGTCGGCTTGCGTTACTAAATGCGGCACTGCAGTCCCAACTTCACTGGGTGTTGGTACAAATTCCGATACTTCTGGACTCTCGCATCTCGCATTCGATGCAAGAAATGTTGATATCATTATTGGTACTACTGTTGATTCTCCATCGCTTATTTCGGGAACATCATCAAAAATCTCCATTGAAGCCGCTATACGTTCTTGTGGTGAGTACAGAACCGCTGGAATAACCGATTCTACATTAGCGTAGCGAATTTTGTTGCGGCGAAAGTATTGGTACCCTTTAGTTTGAGTAAAAGTTACGCAAAAGTAGCACAACTCATTGCAGTGCTCCGTACGTGGTAGCCAAATTGTTGGTACAGCGTACTTTATTGTTGACCTTCCATCAGTAAACTTGCATAAATTTCTATAGCAATAGTCGCACACGACTTCCGGAGTATACCACAAGTAAGGAACATAAATAGTCTTGAATATTTTCTGAAACTAATTAACCACTGTTTTCGTAATATTTTTCAAATTTTTACTTGGTGCGAATAAGCTACAAACGTAACAAAAGTTATTTCGAGTCGGGCACTGCATTTTTTCTCATATGAAATATATAGAAATCATGCGCGGTTCCAGCAATTAATATAAGGGGAAAAATCATACGCCACAGTAGACAAATACATTGAGTTGGCCACTGAGGCGTATGATTTTTCCCCTTATATTAATTGCTGGAACCCATGATAGAAATACGTTTTCGCACAACGGAACTTAAAACAATTGTTCAATTCAATGTTTCATCTGTCATACCAGTTGTTAGTGTTGTAAAAGTCATAAACAGTTTAGTGTTAGAAAGTTACTATTGATAAACTGCAAATGTATGGAGTAGGATGGGTCGAAAAACAAAATTTTTTTTTTTCGGAACGCTTTAGTAGTTTAAAAATTTGGAGTCCCTTCAAGATATGCTGAAAAAAGAGAAAAAAAATTTTTTTTTTTCAAAAAAAAATTCAGGAAAATCTGAGAATTGATAAAAATCTATTTTTTTAAAAATTTGACGTGATACAGACATTTCCACTAGTTTGCCTGCAAAAATTCAGCTCGATTGGATCACGGAAAAAGGGTTAAAAATTGATCCAAAGTCTTTCACACAGGCGGACAGACGGACACTACGAGCTTTATACTTTATACATAAAAAAAAATTCTGACGTGTACATGAAAATCGCCGATATACGTGTATTTTTATTTTTTCTCCCCTTTCCGAAAAGTATATTTGGTTCATAGGACAGAATGTGTGTAACTCGGTGTAATTTAATTGCCTAGTCTACACCCATCATCAGCCCAAACTCAATATATCCTTTACCATAGGGTATATAAATTACACGATATATTAAATATTAAATTCTAAGAATTACTGTCAAGGCAGAATAGTATATAACTGATAAGGATCTGAAAGGAAAATTATTATGATAGCAAAATTTATTTTAAAAGAAACAATATGACGTTATGGTCTGGATTTGAAAACTCTCTTAAAAACTTCCAAAAAATGGGGTATTGAATCCAAATTTTAAAACAGCGATTTCTCAAAAATGGTCTATTGGAAATATTTGTTCTTGCAAGATTCGGAATCAGCAAAAATTTGTTAAAAGAAATATGCATTTCAGGAGGAGTATTTTGAAAGACTTTAAGTTTGTTGAATAGTGTAATTGTTTTAAAAGATTTATAGAAACATTTCAAATACTTTTTTAAATTGCTGCCTCTTTGTTAGAACTTTTTATAACTTCTCACTGATAGGGGCTAATAAGGAATGTAATACGGGTCTGTTAGGTTCACTATTTCCTGTCTCTTCAAATTTAAGTTCTTTCGTTATTTTTTATTTACTTCATAGTTTTACATCTACATAATAACTTTTGACTCTAAATTTTGTTAACGTATGAGTGACATTAATATGAACACAATATATTAATCATACGTACTGTTGAACGTTAAAAAAATTATCTTCTATATGAAGATTAAGTAGATGGTAAATATTTTATTGAAAATTAATTTTAAATTTAATAAATATTTAAAGATAAAACGATTTTGAATTAAAAGATTAAAGTACAAATACAAAAATTCCATTGATTTAAATTTTAATATGTCACATTTGTGTAATTGTTGTGTTATTAATAATCATAATCACCAATATATTATAACGCTATTAAACAATTAATTAAATAATACATTTTTAATAAACAAAAATTATGTGTGTTTTTGCTGTTGTTTTTATATAAAATATCAATAAAAACTATTTTTTTTTTTAACAATTTTATATATAAAATTATTTTAATCGCATAATTGCAACAAAAAAAAAAAGATAAAACAAAGATAAAAATATTTTGATGGCTTTTTTTCTGTTCTCATGCCAAATATCATGTTTCAATACAATGTAGAACCGGGAAATTGTTGAGGGTTGAAACAAAATTATATAATTAATTATAAAATATTTTAAATGCTTAAAATAAAACGCAAAAAAAAAAATACAGGACAAACTATAGTTTATAATATCACAACAAAATATCTACAACTCATCACAGTGCTACTTTGTTCAGCAGGCCAAAAAAGAGTTACAAAAAGTTGATTTTTTTATTCACAGTTAAACCACTATAAAGTGGTTAAAGGCAAACGACCAGAGTAGTTGTATGTTGTTGGTAGCAAAAGTAGTCACAGTTGTAGTTGTTGTTGTACCACTACTGATGACAGCAAAATAAGCTGTTGAATTTTTATGTATGTTATACAAGATAAATGGGGTATGCTTTTATATGTACATATGTATGTATATGTGGCTAAAAAAAACTCGTAAAGTTTTAATTTTTTTTTACATTATGTGAATAGTTTTTCCTCTTTTTTTTTGTGGATCTCAGGTGGACATTGTATATAATGATATTTTCATAATGTTATATATATACATACATAAATATAAATGTGTAATGGTGTATTTAATATTTATTTATTTTTTGTTTTTCTTTTTTTTTTTTGGAAAAGTTAATATTTGAACATTGTTTTTTAATATGTTTTTGCAATTTATCTTGTTTAAAGAGAAATTTTAATTTTCTTTTTAATAGATATTTCATAAATGTTATTTTGTTAAAGATATTTCGTTTGTATTTGTAGGAAACAAGAATTGAAATGAAATGTTTTAAGTTTAAGGGCTTTTTTTTACTATAAAAGAAAGCGAGTAAAAAAGTTAAAGTCGGAAAGAAACAACTGAGAAACAACTGATATTTTAATCCAAAATTTTAATAGGTTGAAACGATGTCAAAAATGTTAACAAATTAGAAAATCAACAAAAATTTTTGAATTTGCCTAATGTTAAATATATTAAAGAGAAAATCGGAAATATAGTCCACATGGGCGCTAGGTCTTAATACGAACCGATTCTATCTAAAATTAGAGCTCTGTCCTTCGATCCATGGAAGCTAACATACCAAAATATCTTTATATTTGTGACTTATGGCGGACAAGCAAACATAAGAGCCAATTTTACGGGACTTTTATAGGGGCACTAGGCCTAAATATGGACCGATCATAACCAAAATCAATTGGCTCTGTTAGTGAGCGTGTACACAAGAATAAAGGACAGACATAAAGGCAGACACACTTCTGGGGGGACGTACTGACGCGTCTACACAACGGTGATATTAGAAACAGAATGTGATTCTAAGTCGATCGGTACACTCTCAGAATAATTCCGTTGTGACAACCGAATTTTTTCCAACCGAATTGGCTCGGTTGCTACAACCTCGTAATGCGGTTGCAGCAACCGAATTCAGTTGTGGCAACCGATAATTCGGTTGTTGCAACCGAATTGAAATCGAATTCGGTTGTCGCAACCGAATTGAAATCTAATTCGGTTGCCACAACTAAATTCGGTTGCTGCAACCGAATTACGAGGTTGCAGCAACCGAATCAATTCGGTTGAAAAAAAATTCCGTTGCCACAACGGAATTGTTCTGAGAGTGTACACTAAAAGATCTGTCTAGGTCTAATGTACTTTGATGTTACAAACACCAATCGAAACTTATTATACCCTGCACGTGTAGGATATAAAAATTGGAGGTCATAATTTACAAATCACTTTTTTCATTGCTTTCGAAGTACCTCTTAGTGTACTTTTAGTACTTTGGCTCATTTTTAAAAAGGGACAAAAGAGACCCGTAAGTTGAAGTGTTAGAGGTTTAAAATGTTCCACAAGAATGTTCCTCGTAGTATTTTACATTCACATGGTTTCCAACTAAAATCCAGGTTTGTTGAACATAAATTAAATAAATAAATTTTATGTTTTGTCTTATTTCTGGCATTGAAGTTAAATTTTAAACTTTTATGTCTTCAGAGACCTGTAGTAGAATTGTATGACAAATGTTTCTGCGGAACATTTTAACCCTCTAGCTCTTCAACTTACCGGTCTTTTTTGTCCCTTTATAAATAGTGGGCAAAAAATTCGCTTTAATTGAAGAGTAAGATGGTTGAAATGTTCCCCAAAAATATTTGTCATTAAATTCTACTATAAGTCTCTGAAGATATCAAAGTTGAAAATTTAACTTCAATGCCAGAAGTAAGTCAAAACTTAAAACGCATTTAAGGGTTAATCTCTTACTTATTCAGAATTGGCGCTCAAATGTCCAACAAACCTGGATTTTAGGGGGAAACCATGTGAATCTTCCATTTTAGGTAGAGGTTGTGTTCAGGGAACTTATTTTAACCCTCTAACCCTTCAATTAAAGGGACCTTTTGGCCCCTTTTTAAAAAGAGGTAAAAGAGACCCGCAAGTTGAAGAGTTAGGGGGTTAAAATATTCCACAAAAATGTTCCCCCTAATGTTTTACATAAGTTCCCTGAACACAACCTATACATAAAATTGAAGACTCGCATGGTTTCCCCCTAAAATCCAAGTTTGTTGGATATTTGTGCACCAGTTCTGAATAAGTACGAGACTTATTTCTGGCATTGAAGTTAATTTTGCAAATTTGACGTCTACAGAGACTTATAGTAGAATTTCATGACCAATATTTTTGCGGAACATTTTAATCTTCTTACTATTCAATTAAAGGGACTTTTATGACAACTTTTTAGATAGGGACAAGAAAGCGCCGTAAGTTAAAGAGTTACAGGGTTAAAATGTTCCGCAAAAATATTTGCCATGAAATTCTACTATAAACCTCTGAAGACTTCAAAGTTGAAAATTTAACTTCAATGCCAGAAATAAGTCAAAACTTAAAATGAGTTTAAGGGTTAATCTTGTGCTTATTCAGAATTGCCGCTCAAATCTCTAACAAACTTGGATTTTATGGGGAAACCATGTGAATCTTGCATTTTAGGTATACTACGAGTATATGTTAAGCCAACTTATGTGGAACACTACGAGAAACATTTTTGTGGAACAATTTTACCCTCTAACTCTTCAACTTAAGGGTCTTTTTGTCCCTTTTTAAAAAGGGGACAAAAAAGTCCCTTAAATTGAAGAGTTAGAGGGTTAAGATGTTCCCCAAAAATGTTCCCCATAGTATTTTCCATAAGTTCGCTGAAGGCATCGTGTACCTAAAATGGAAGATTCACATAGTTTCCTATGCCGATTCACAATAAACATTTAAAAAAGTGGAGAAATTTTAACCCCCTAAAATAAAATTCCGATTCGATCTTTCAAAACGCCGACACACGTATATTTTGTTTCGTCTCCTCTACCAGAATGCATTACCAGAACCCCATAATTTTCGCAAAAGTTCGAAATTTTTTATAATAAATACATAAAAATACTTTTAGAAGAATTATACGAATAGGGATAGTTAGTATGTGAATCACGCCTAAAAATACTTTCATTGTAGCGAAAAATAAGTTTTAGTATAAGGGAAAATTTTTTAAGCTTCCTTGGAATGAATCGTTTTTGCAAATAATTTTTAAATTTTAAGATATGCTATATCTGAATTTTCTTGCTCGATAAAAATATTTATATGAATACCGAAACACCGATTCAGTATTGGAAACCCTACCCTGAATGTAATCTTGAGAAATAATTTGGATATAATTTATTTCCAAACCGATGGTCGCGGGTTCTAATCCTAACGGAAGCAATATTTTTTTATTTATTTTTTTAATATTTACTATTTATTTGTTAGATGCAATATTTATAGTACTGTAAAATACTGAATTTATTTATTTTTATTTATTGATTTATTCAGTCTATGGAACAATATTTCCTTACAGACTGTGATTTAAACATAAAAAAAAATATTATATTGTATTGTAGTGAAAATTTTGTTAACAGTTAACATTTATGTCAAAGAATAGCTCAGCGGTATAGGGCTAGACTAGCAATCTATCATTTATTAACAACTTTTTAAAAATAAAAAAAAAATTTTAAACACTTTTTTTTCGTTGCGTTGAAAAAAATACTAAAAAAATGCTGAAGTGAAAATACTTCCCTCCTATGACAACTAGATGCGAAAATCATTAGTGTTTCTGTTAAAAAAAAACAATTATATCTACACTCAGGGAATTATGTAGGAAAAATAAACTGCAAATGGCAGTTAAAATGACTTCATTTGCATTTAAAAAGGTGTAGACTACATTTGCATTTAAATCAGCTGCAATGTGAAGTTATTTTTAACTGTTAAAAATCAGCTGACAAATGTAGTAAAAATAACTACAATTGCAATTAAAACAACATACATGCAAATTGTTGTAAAACTGTAAAAACAACTGCAAATGTAGTTAAAATAACATAAACAAACATTTTTTTAAAATAATTAATTTAACAAAAACAAATATATGAAAATATTTTTAGTTTTATTCTCGAATAAATTTAAAATTGAGAAATCAAAATTTACACTTAATATCACTTTTATTTATTTGTATATTTTTATAGATGTGAGGGATGAAATATTGTTTGGCTTCCTTTTTTTCTGCAGGTAGAAAGGGATGAAAATATAAAAGAACTGAAATAAAAACAATCGCCCTTACTATCTAAATTTTTCAAATGTATATTTTACAGGGGCGTAACAGTTATAACTTTTATTCAAAAAACTTAATGTTTTACAATTATTTCTTGTTTGAGTATTTTTAATCAGTGGTATGGCATCACCAAAAAAATAAGTTATGAAAACATCGTTATCACTAGATGGCACTTTGTTCAAAAATTGACAATTTTCTTTTTTTATTTAAATTTAAATAATAACAAACAACAAAGCAAACGATATTTCAAAATTTATTGTTTGAATATATTCCGCGCTTGTTTTTTCCTTATTTTGAGAAGTTTTCAGCAGTTTTTCAGTTTTTATATATAGGCTCAGCTGATACTAAACTGATACTAAATAGTTGCGCAGGTAATACTAAATTTCAGTGCCCTCTATCGGTGAGTAGTGTAAGTTTCGATTTCCTATCTCTATAATTAATAATCTCTGTTTTTAATTTTCTGTTTAATTGCTCTGTTTGATTTTTATTTTTAATTCAAACAAAAACAATCCAAACACGATTTTTATTTTTTCAAAAATAATAAAAGTTATTATGTGATTTTTTTTCTTTATCAAAAAGTAACTATTAAGAATATAAATCAAAAGCCATAGAACCCATGACTTCAACAATTATAATATCATGATGATGTCAATAATGTTAATAAAAGATTGAACAGTGATTTAAAGTGAGTAAATATGTATATTCCAGCAACTTCCGGCATTCAATTTAGGTCAATTTTTAATTTTTATTTTATTATCAAAGAAAAAAGTTAAATGCTTAATTTTTTCAAAAAAATCATTCTGTAACTTTTATAAAAAGTTTTAAAATAAAAATCAAAAAACAACAGAAATTTATAGAGTAAAATATAAAAATTGAAAAAATTAAAATCTTTGCCAAACTTTGTGATTTTTTTGTGCAGTATGATTTATAAAATATAGTGCATTATTGAAATATTATAATTAAATAAATTTGGGTGGTGACTTTTTTTAGAAATAAAACAGTTATTTTGGGTCTCTGATATTTTAGTTAAAGTCGACTTTAGTTAAAATATTGGGTGGCAGTATGCCTTGACTTGGTTTATTTTTGGAGTATTCGGATTGGTTAATTTATTTTAAAACAGTCAAAATGTTTGAAAATATAAATATTTTTGGAGGGGTTTCATACACAAAATGAACAAAACCGTATGATTAAAAATAAAGTCGACTTTAAATTTAAAATATTCTTTTATATTAAGGGCCAATATTTTTTAATATTCCCGTAAAAAAATTTATACTTTATATTATTAAACTTACCTTATTATTTTAATTATTTAATAAAATATATAAAATTTTCCGTGTTATGCGTCTTTACTCTAGCGTTGTTTTATGACTAAAGATACAAGAGAAAACATGTTCTTCTCATATTCTTTCACTAGAAATTTCTAAACAAGCTCTTCGTACACTCTTGTTTTCTTCGTACACACACAATTGAAGTACTTGTAACAAAATTCAAAAAAACTACATAAAATAAATGTTACTACAATGCAGTAGTTTTTTTAAAAAAATAACTGTCAAAAACATTGAAAAATTTTACTCTAAGTAAATTAACTGCAATTGTAGTTAAAATAACTACAACCGGATTACTACACAAATAACTGTAATGTAGTAACTGTAGAGCTTTTCTGAGTGTAGATTATTAATTATAGCGCTTTTTCTATTACGTTTGTGTCTCTTTTTTTTTGCTACAATATTATAAAAAAAACCCGAAAAATATAGCATCTTGCAATTAAGTTCTTTTTATATGCAAATCTGGGGTGTGAAGAATTATTACGGTTTTGAATGAATTCAATACCAATGGAATTCAAATTTCAGTAGCCTTGAATGAATTCCTGTTTTAAGGAATTTGCTAAATTCGTTCTACTTGACACTTTCAACAAAAAACAAGTTCACAGAATTAATTCAATTGCTATAAATCTTTTTATTAAATCAAATGAATTTGTACACTGGTGAACGCATTCATTTTTATAAATCACATGGATAAAAAGTGAATTAATTTCTTATTGATTTAATTCACCACTGAATTCGTTCAATTTAATTTTCGTTCAGTGAACTAAAAAAAATTACATTCAGTGAATTGCAAAACAAAAATTATGTTCACTGAATTCAAAGGCTACGGTCAATTTTTTTTCTCTTTTTTTTTCTTTTTTTCTCTTTTTCGTGATACTAAAACCGGGAACAATTTATTTAAATCATAATTAATAGTTCATTGTATAAATTGCGTTGCTACTACTCTCATGTTTATTAATTATCCTTTTTTTCCTTAAATAAACAATTTTAAATTCTCTTTATATTTAAAAATTTTTTGTTTTTCCTACTAACTATTTTTTATATATTTTGCACATTTTCCGACCTGGTTTTCTTATATGACGAAATGCAAAACGTTTAGGTTTTTTTTTCAAAAATTCTCAAATGTATTTGAGCATAAGAAAAAAAAAAAATATTGTAGGAAAAAAAATACGAAATGAAATCCGTTGCTGTTACTTTCAAGCTTAAATCTACCTTTAATAGGATTTTTAGTTTAGCATCACTTGTTTATATATTTTCTTTCCTCTTTTACTTACGTTCCATTACATAGTTTAGTATTTTTTCAACTTCCTTCTAATTTTTTTTATTTTTTTTTGTTAAATGTTATCTCGACTTTCAGTTTATGTATGAACGTATGAACAATGTACGTTAACAAATGCAAACATACCAACAACATATCCCCATACACATGTAGAGTCAAAGATTTTTGTATATGCATACTTTCATAGTCATAAGTCTAAAGGCATTTGTTATAGTTTTTCTTCCTTATTTTTTATTTTTTGGTTTTTATCTTTCAGTACAATATATCCTGGTATATAGTTTCATGCTAGTAATAAGAAGAAGAGTAACAAACGGTATACAGACATTATAATTTTGTTTGTGTTGCATTTGTTAAAAGTCATATATAGAAGTCACATGTTGTCTTTATATATAAATATATATGTATCTCCCAAATATGTGCGTACATTAGTATAGTTCTGATTGTACACAGAGAAAACTGAATTTCTTGCCAACTGAATTTTAGTTTTTAATTGCTTATCATAATCAAATATATATATATATTTTAAATAAAGTTACTTTGTGTTAACCAAATATTTGCTATCGTAAACAAATATATCGATAGCTCTAACTAAACTACTCGGTTGGCAATAAATTTGGTTATTACAATGATTCCATTTTCTCTGTGTATATGTATGCACTTGTAGTAGTGCTTATTATGCTGGATTTATTCATATACTTTTGTTGTTATTATTTCATATTTTTCCATACTAAAACTAATATTTTTTTGATGAAAAATAGACAAAATATGACATTAAAGACAGAACATTTTTGTTTTGTTAACTCCACAAATATGTTTTATATTTTAGTTTTAGTTTTATGTGGTGAATAAAGTTTAGAAATAAAATTGTTTTTAAAATATATAAGAAGTTTTATCATAGAGATTTTTAATGTTGGCCTATAAAAAAATGTTCAAATATACATATGTATATGGAAATAAATATTTAATAAATATAAAAACCTCTAACAATATATGGGTGAAATCAAAAAATGTGATAAATTTTTGGGCCAAATTTGTGAGAAGCAAAAAGTGTTAATGGGTGCGTTCGGCAGATACAATTTGACAGTAAACAGTTCTACAACAGTTGTGCAACTATCTGCTGAACGACCTGATCACTAACCGCTCAGTCTGAGCGCTCAGGTAGCGCTGTCATATTTTGGTAGCGTAAAAAATGTTTGCTACTTTTGATCAAATAGTGATACATTTGTTGTTGTTGTTTTTAAAAACTTTTTGTTTTGTATGATTGACAAATAAAAACATAAAAATAAAATTCAAAAACAAAAAATTTAAAAAATCAAAGGAAAATATAGAAAAAAATGTATTTAAAAACAAAACAAAGAAAACATCGTTCAGCAGAGTAAGTAATCACAAAGCGCTACAAGTCACCGGTATCAGTTTAAGGTTTCTCTGCCGAATGCTACCAATATTTCGATTTTTTCTTAATGGAATCAGTAAGTTTAGTCATTATAAACCTAATTGCAAAAAATCTCTTCTACAAGTTGTCGCAATAACTTTTTTTGCACAATTTTAATTTTTTTTTTGTTGTAACGGAGTTTACATTTCTGCAAGCAAAAGATATAACAAAAAAAGTTGCTTAGGAATTTTCTTCAATTTATTAGTTTTTCGTATTTGGGTTTTCAACTCGCTTTCCAATGTCATATAATTTGTGTTGATCAAATTGGCGGTTTCGCGAATAAAAATACAATTCATTCCGCGACAAAAATTTTTATTTTTTTTTAATTTTGTATTTTTGGTCCTTTTAAATGCTTTTCAAAAAAATAAAAATTTTTAAAATCCCAACAGCGGTTGCGCAGTTACAAAATAATATATGAAAAATATAACATTTCGCAATCAAAAAATTCTTAAATTGTGTGAAACAAATTTAATGTGTCAAACTAATATCAGTAATGACTCGAAATATCGATTCAAAACCAATGAAATGCAAAATCAATCGTTTTTCGCTTTAGCAGCTTAGGGTAAAAAATTGATAACTTTTTTTGATTTGATCCAAAATTATTAGTTCAATCGTCTTTTGACGCATAAATATTAGTTGAATCACCTCTGTTTATGGTTATTTTAAAATATTTTAAACATTTATCTACATTTATTTGAATGAAATCTGATGCAAACAATTGTGGTTACGGAGTTTACAGTTACGGAGTTTACATTTGGTTACTTTTTTCGTTTTCTTTCAGAAACGCTTTGTCAGAATTTTTTTTTCCAAACAATTATTATTTTTCACAATTTGTTAAATACGTTTGGGATTTTTAGCATATTTAATTCCTTTGATGCAATTAATGTATATCCCGATAAAATAAAATTAAAAAAACTAATATGCAAGTGCTTGTGCAAATTTAAATGTTACTGACAATTTAGAAAACATTGTTCTCCAATGTTGTTTCTACATGAATGGATGTCACTACATTGCTAGATCTGTCAAAACAACAGAGTAGTACATTGGAAGATGACAAAGCAAATTGTGGGAAATTTTCTGTTGTTGTTTTTGTTTTTTCTTTGATATTTTAAATGTTTAATAACGCTCCTAGACGAGAACAAAAAATTCTCATTGAGTTTGTAATTTACCTTAACAAATATTTCCAGAAATTCTAAAAACGTCGTCCCCTGACGATTTCCTTAGGCAAGAATGAAATCCGGATAGGGACATGCCTGCAGCGGATTATTTTTCACAATTTGTTAAATACGTTTGGGATTTTTAGCATATTTAATTCCTTTGATACAAAATCGCATGATGCCTACAAGGTTAATCCAAATATGACATTGTTTTTCTTACTCGTTAAATAGTTTTGTGTAAAAATTAGGAACGGAGTTTACAACATTTTTTCAAATCTTATTAAAGACATCCATTTTCATCTCGAGAATGTTACATGTTGCAGAAAAGCTTCAAGTCTGTTATACTGGATGATTACTTATAGTCCAATGATCATTTGAGTATAAATAACATTATACTTTTCGCAATATAAATAATAGATAACTCCAAAATTCTGGTATATGCATTTTTATCAAAAATTATGACGAAAAATCGTTACAGAGTTGATGTCGTGATAGCTAAGATAAACGAAAAAGTTTGTAAAATTTATTAATTTTTGTTAAAAATGGCACTTTTCCTCTTCATAAAAATTCTTACAGTTAGTGTTTAGCTTTATTGGTTATTAAAATATAAACTATTAAAGTTAAAAAACCTTATGAGTTACTTGTTACGGAGTTTACATTTGGCCTATAAAATTGGTCACAAATTTTATGCATTAACCAAAAATTGGTCAGATTGTTATAAATTTTGTAAACCAGATGACAATGCGCTGATATATATCGAAATATGTAACTCAAATGTAATCTATGCATTAGAAATTAGGTGGTTACACGGTTTTTATCACATTTTTTGATATCACCCATATACTGTCTTACAAGGAGAGTCTTTTCCTGGGTTCCCTTAGATTTCAATGAAATTTAGATATATGACAGAGGGTACAAAATTAAAAAAATTTCAGTTCTAATCAGATGGGCATGAATTGATATTCAGCGGTTAAAAATTAATTTGAAAGTTGTTTGAAGCTCTTTTGTTTGAAAACTTTTTACTACTCTATGTTCTCAGCTAAGGAGTTTTTTTTTTAATTTCTCATTGACATCAACTCAAGTCATCTCAACTTATCTAAATGTATTCAGTCGGTCTATGTTAATGAAAATAACTCTAACCATCTTACAGTTACTAACGGTGTTCCGCAAGGATCATTACTGGGACCATTGCTTTTCTCGTTGTACGCAAATTATTCACCTTGTCAACTATATCCTAGCAGTCCAGTGAATTCAATGAAGGAAACCTTGGGTAAATCAAACCCGGATCTTGATAATATATATTGATTGGCTTTGAAAAATTGTCTTTACTTCTCTAAAATCGGAATATCTGGTAATCCACAAAAAGCTTTTAATCCAATAATTGAGCATGAAATTTTAATCCACAGTCAGAAAATTGATAGTGTGTAGTCTGCAAAAAATCCTGGTCTGATCTTCAATGAACATCTACCTTCGTCAGATCATTTACGTTCCCTTGTTGTGCAACATTAATTAAAATTAAAGACACTATGGGCAACGAAATTTTTTACACCATTAAATATAAGAATTTTACTTGGAAAAGTTTATCAAATTCCTGGTCGTATTTATGGCTGTGAAGTTTTTGGAGAATGGGATGTACTTCTTTTTTGAGAGAAACATTAATGATATTAAAATTAAGTTGTCAGAGGAGATGAGTACTCCCACTTTAACATTTTTGCAGTACTTTTTGAACGAGTGTAAAGGAAATTCTTTTTCATCAATTGAAAGTCTAAAAAAAATTTTCGCAAAAAAAATTTTTTTTTTTATTTAAAAAAATTTTTTTATTGTCGCCACCAGGTTTCGTTCTTGCGACCTCGAGATTTCTAGTTAAGCTCTCTACCGCTGAGCTATTCTTTGATATGAATGTTGACTAGCATAAAGACACCACATTGTCAATGCGAGATACTGTGTCTTATTCTCTTCAATAAAACTACCTAATAAATAAGTGCAAAAGGTGCACTGCAATTCAGTATTTTTATACCCTACACCACTACCTGGAGAAAGTATTGTAAGTTTGTGCTGATGTTTGTAACATCAAAAAATATTGGAACTAGACCCACCTTTCAGCATACCGATCAACTCAGAATCACTTTTTGTTTCGATTTATCGATGTCCTTCTGCCCGTCTCTCCATGCATTCATGTGGGCACTTTACAGGTCGCAAATATTAAGATATTTTGATAAAATTTGGTACAGAATAAAGGAATTGTAATTTTTAATTTTTTTAAAATTGTTTGAGCAAAATCGGACTAGTGGTTCTCGAGTTATGTCAAAAAAAACATATATCTCGATTCCTAGGGGTGACCCAGCGAAGCGCCGGGACACGTATAACTTGTTTTGACCGATATAACATTTCCCGTTGGTTTCATCCCAAAAAATAATAGTATTTTTACAAAATGATACGAGTAGTATAATGTATAATAATAGCCGTTTTTTCTAATCACTTGGATTTAATAAATCCAAGTGCTCAACAGATAGGGCTAGATTTTTCCTATTTTAAAAAAATTTTCTGTCCGACACTTCTTTCACCCTAATTTTTAATACCGAATTCAATGATGAAGGATTCTACTTTAACTTTTAATTCCTAATTATATTTTAAATAAAACAGCGATAAACAGTCTGCCTTTCCAGTTTTATCACTTCAATTTATATTTTTACACAATTGAAAAATTCCATTGCAATATTTAATATTCACTAATTGGATTTAATGTAATTACTTACTGTAGAGTGAAAAATTGCCATTTCTATTTGAGCTATTTCTCGATGTCCAAGATGAAAAATATGTATTTGGTGAGGTGTAATTTTTTTTTCTAAACATATTTCGTAAAAAAAATGTAAGAAAAACCTTTCATTTGTTAGTTTTTCAATTTTTTTGTTTCTCTTTTAATTTTCATGCGAATTTTTTTTTGACATTAAATTAATAGGCTGTTTCATATATTTGTGCTTTTATTGTGGATTTGTTAAATCCAGCTTTTTTTTGGATTTAATAACTCCATTTTTAGTATGAAAAATTCTAAATCCAGGTGATTAAAAAAAGCGCTAAATATATCTGCTGTTTTCTTAGTTTAAAATTATTTTATACTTTAAAAGCGTTTTTTTCACAACCGTGCACGCAAAGAAAAACATGGTTGGGATGATCATATTGCGTTCATGATTGCAACAATCATGTTATTACATAGTTGGCACAATCATACTCTTACCTCATTTTCATCATAATATGGTTAATAAATTATCACACTCTATAATTATAAAATTCTCCCAATATTATCATATTATAGTTCTGCATATTATCATATTCTCCCATTATTTTGCTGAAGCTGGATTAAAATTCCACGATACATCCAAAAATCATCATAATTTTTGATCATAATATTTTCTTTATGATCATAATATATTCCCAGTGATCATATTATAGTCTTGTCGAAAATTTTGTGATCACTTAGAATCATATTAAGATCACTAGGCACATATTATGATTATTTTGTGCACTCTTTACTGTTTCTTCAATTTTGTACATTTCTTCAATTTGATTTTCGTACAAAACTAAAAGCTGTTACACTCCTTATTATGGACGGTCTTCAACAACAATTTTTCTACGTGAGTACAAAAATTAAAAAAACACTTTTCTTTATCACTTTTTACTTATTTTGTAACACTGAACACTAGACCGTACCTCAAAAAAAAAGTTCGCTGTACACTCCAATATGAAGTATTTTTGCAAGGCAATTAAAAAAAAATTATTGCCGAACGTAGGGATCGCCTTTTTCAATTTTTCGTTATAGCTTCGGCATTTAAAGTCGGATTCTAAAGTGTGATATATCGATTTTTTTGCCTCGAGGAGACCACTGTTGCTGTAAAGGAAAAATTCAACGAAAAAAAAATTAGAAAGGCGACCCCTACGTTCGGCAACCAATATATAAAAAAAAAAAAATTCTACTGAGTTTATCGAAAAACTTCTTTAGCAAAAGTTTATCGATTTTTTGCGGGCTTTAATTTTCTGACATTAGGGATGTACATTAGTGTGGTAGCAACTGAGATCTGGTGGGTAACTACTAGAACGGGACACTTGAGGTCAATGGCCCTTAAAGAAAAACACTGGTCTCCTCGAGAGAAAAACATCGATGTATCATACTTTAAGATCTGACTGTAAATGCCAAAGATATAACGAAAAATGTAAAATGAAATAAAAAAATAATATAATAAAAAATATTGTTATTTGAATTTTTGACAACCGTTCAAAAATGGGCTTTAAAATGCTATTGTTACAGTATTTACCCCCCTTAAGTTAACGATATTTTAAAGATATTTTTACATTGCATTGCCCAGTTAGTATTAAATTCTATTTTTCAAAACTCTACCCACTTCTTAAGAGAAAAACTCAATATTTTACATATATAGGACCAAAAAATGAAAAGCATATAAAACATAAATAAATTGCTTTAAAATTTACTAAACTAACAAAAAAATAATACTGATGCTGAATAAAAACAGCAAGAAAATGTACAAAAATGTTAACTGAAAAAATACACATGATGTTTCAAATATGGGGTTTTCAATAAGAAACAGAAAATTAAGTGTATCATTTCACTATAAAACTAATGTAAGTTTGCTATATTGTCATATATAATTTGAATAAAACATGGAACAGCTGTAATAATTATATAGTTGACCATTTTGTGCTTAAGAAATGTATTTAAAACTTTTATTATTTACTGATTTATTTCGATATTTCTTTACTACTGTAATTTATATTTTTGTAATTTATATTTTACAAAAACAATAACTTTCTGAAAGGAAAAAAAACTTTTCGAACAGTGAACAACGAAAAAAATTTTTGCGGAGTTATTTATATTTTTTCAAATTTCTTAAGAATAACCAACGAAGTTGGTCGAAATATCGAAATAAATCAATAAGTTATAAAAGCTTTAAATATATTTATTTTAAATTTTTTGTTATTTAGTGACTTCGAGCCGAACTAACTGAAAATAATTAACATGGAACAACTTTTAAAACTTCTTCAAAATATTAAATATTAATTAGTTAAATTTGTTGAATAAATTTAAAACGTAGGATTTTTTTTAAATAAATGAAGGGTTTATTTCGAAAAAGGTATACGTCGCATTTTCTAAAAATTCAGTTTGAAATGGGATTCCATAATATTTATAGGCTTAAATTATTTAACTACCCAACAAAAATTTTTTGAACTGGTTGCCTTTGAATCTGTTCTAGAATAGGTGTTTTTACCACCGGTTCCGTGGAACAGGTTCTAGAACTGATTCCTGGAAGTCAAAATGAAAGGATTCGCAGAACCGGTTCTATAACTTGTTCCAAAACCGGTTCCAAAGCAACCTGTTCTAGTTTGGAGGAACAAAACCGGTTGTTTTTGGTACAAACTCAAATAAAATTCACCGATGATAGAACATAAATTAGAATAGGTTCCATGCAAGTACAAGTTGTTCTACAACCGGTTCTTAGCATCCGACAATTTTGCTGGGTGTACAAAACTTTTTTTGTGAAAACTGTTTTTAGAACGCAGAAATTCAAAACCAGTTTTATCGTAATTTAAAAAAGCTCTTCATATTTTTTATTATTTATTTAATAGTATTAAGGAAATGCCGGAAACTTGACTATGCCCATAGAGTTTAATATGGGCCAATTGAGAAAAAAAAATAAAAAATATATACCCTACTAAAAAAATTATTTGACTTTTGCTATTACATATAATTATATCCTAAAAATGAGAACTTCTATTTGTATCAAATTAGATCGTATTACATCATATTAGACCTACTTGGATACAATTAGATTCAATTTGATGGAATAAGATATGTTTCGATAAATATTTTTTCCGGATTTTTTGCTCTTCCAAATGTTTCAAATATAATATAATCATATCCAACTAGATATGATGGTATATAATTCGCTGCAATTACACATAACCATATGTGGCATAATTAGGTCAATATATAATTGGATATTATAATATGTTGCACTATATGCAGTGCTATATAAAACAATATATAGTTATATATCTAAGATATAATTTCAAATAATGTTTATAATTATGTCTTGGTATATATGTTCCAATAAATAATTATATAAAATTTCATATGATAATATATGACTAAATCAAAACTAACTTATTTCAAAATCAGCCATAAGTTTTGTTTTTTTTTTTTTTTTGAAAATAGTCCAGATGTTTTTCTATCAAATCAACTCAGATAGTTTTAGCTTGTTGCTGGGCTTCGTTTTCCAAAAAATATTCTTAGAATATTATGCATCAGATGCATTCGTCAATAAAAATTCCAATATTTATTCTATAATAATATAAATAATTTGTTCTATAAACATATTAACCCTTAAATGCGCGATCTATACAGTTTTAACCATTTTTTATACCCTACACCACTACGTGGCAAAAAATATTGATCCTAGACCCACCTTATAGTAACCGATTTAACGATGTCCGTCTGTCCGTCCGTCCGCCTGTCTGTCTGTCTGTCCATGCATTTTTGTGAACACTCTACATGTCGCAAATATTAAGATATTTTGATGAAATTTGGTGCACCGACTTATGTCGACGAACGACGCCTGTTGATTTTGGTTAAAATCGGTCCATGTTTAGACCTAGTGCCCATAAAAGGGTGCCCCCCAATATTGTCTTTTTTACACGCTGCAGTTCGCAAATTCGAAGATATTTCAATGAAATTTGGTACACGGATCTATGTCGACCCAAGGACGACGCCTGTTGATTTTGGTTAAAATCGGTCCATGTTTAGACCTAGTGCCCATATAAGGGTCCCCCAAAATTGGCTTTGTTACACGCTGTATGTCGCAAATACGAAGATATTTCAATGAAATTTGATTCGTTGACTCACATGGTCCCAAGAAAAATCCTATTGATTCTAATTAGGATCGGTCCATATTTGGACCTATCGCCCATATGGGCTATATTTTCGATTTTCTCTTTTTTATGATTTTATAGAAAATTTTGGCACAAGTCCGTTTTAACCCATTCAAATTTCGGATCCAAGCATTAGTTGGCTTTAAATCAGACTTGTGTAGGATATTTTATAGTCGGCATGCCCGACTTTAACTTTTTTACTCGTTTATATATGATTTCTAAAGGCGTGTACAGTTGAAGCAAAATACCAAAAAAAAAATTATTTTTTAAAAAAAGGCGATTTTTATTGAAAAATATGGTTTTTTGTCAAATAGCTAAATTGTGATTATTTTAACGTGTATGAAAAAAAAAAAAACAAAAAAAAATCTATAAACCATAATTTATACATTTATTGTCGCCAAAATAAATTTTATTGCGAGAATACCACTTTAAATATTTAAACAAATATTTTTGAATACTACACTTTTGGTAAAAAAACGCGTGTTTTAAATTTTTCACAAATATACAGAGCAAAACCAAGATTTTTACTCTAACTGTTTAAAAATTCTGCGCTAAACTATAGGAACACTATGTACAGAAGGGGCCCCTAATGCCCAAAAATGTAGTTTTGTGCATCAAGTGGGTTTTTTTTTATTAAAAAACCGGTATGTTGCCAAATGGCTACACCATGCATTTAAGGGTTAATTACACAGTATAACATGGATTTATGTTGTAGGTTAAAAATAATTAGAATGTGCATTTAAAATTAAGGGTTCGTTGTCATTCTTAAAATCATAAAAATCATAAGTTGTCGATCATAGTTGAATTCTATAGGAACTAGCTGCCGTACTTTAAGAATTAAAGTTCAAAGCAAAAAGAGTAATAACAGAAGATAAAAGCAACATTGTTAGATTTTCGTTGATGTTAGTCTAATCGAGTTGTTTCAATTTGCTTTTTTGTTTCACATTCAATATAATTAGATCATTATCGATTATTAAACTATAAAGGCATAGAATACTGCGGATGGGTTTGTAGGGGGACCCAAAAATACGTATTCTGTCCTGCTGGGGCTTATAGAATTTTATTTAAATTTTTTTCTCTGTAATTTACTTGTAAAAAATGTTATCATCTTACTTAAATTTGAAAAAATTTAAAAAGAAAATATGATAATATTTGATTATTAATCGAACGAAAAACATTCATTTAATAAGAAATTACGTAAACAAACTTGTCCGATTTTTAGATAAATTGATGGGTTATCTATTACGCAAAAAATTCAGAGCTAGTTCTAAATTCTTCTTCCAAAGCTTTTAATTTTTCACATTATTATTCATATCAGATTTTATTGAACCAGCTAAATTTTTAGCATTGCTCAAGTTCTCCATTAATTTATACTAAATAGTAAATCAATTAAAATAAAATCTGAATTGGTCAATTAGTCAAACCACGGCTACAACGCACACTTTTTTCAAAGTTTTAAAAAATATTCCATGTTTTATTCGAATTATATAGAACAAATAACACTGTAAATTTTACATTAATTCGACATTCTTTTTCCTGCAGTGGAGCAATTGATATGGAAAGCCTCGTATGCAAAATACTACAAAAACTATATTTTCTAGTATATAAACCCAGCAAAAGAACTAAAGATAATATATAAACCAGCGTTTATATACTGCTAAACACACTTACATTTATACATGCTCTACTGTTGTATGTGAGGAAATCTAAAGGTGAAAAACAGTAAGGTTTTTTTTTTCTCCTCAAACTAAGGTTAATAGCAAGCGATATACATTAGGACTAGCTTACAATGGACAGGAATTAGTGGAAAAGTATGTTTAAAATAAAAAAATGAACATATGAAAATCATATGAAAATCATTAATTAAATAAACAAATGATATTGAAATTCTACCGATGTACATTTCGGCAGAAGATGCAATTATGACATGGAGAACCAAAATAGTCTATATAAGTAAATGCAATTTAAGGAGTTAAATGTGCCGAAATGCCAAAACCTATTTAAAAAATTGTGAAAAATAATCTGCTGTGGGCATGTCACTATCCGGATTTAATTTTTGAATAATCAAATCGTCAGGGTACGAAGTTTTTAAAATTTCCAGAAGTATTTGTCAGGTTAAATTATCAACTCAATGAGAATTTCATATTATCATATTACAAGCGTTACTAAGCAATTAAAATATCAAAGAAAAACAAAATCTACAATAAAAAGTTTACCACAACTTTCTTTGTCATCTTTCAAAAGACTACTGTGTTGTTTTGACAGATCTAAAAATTTAGTGATAAAAAATAATAATAAAAAATAAAAACATATCTACGAAAACTAGTTTAGCCTAAGACTATTAATTATACACTCACAATATTTCATGGTTAAAAACAACCTAAAATATATATTAAATTAATTGAATACACAATTAAAAAGAGGACTACTGATTTTAGTATTGTATTTTCTTCGACAATGTGCATTATGAAAGTAGTATAATCACACAGAAAGCGCGAAATAAAAACTGAGCAATATGTGCTTATACGATATTATTACCTGTATTGTGTGTTAGCTTGTAGGTGTGATCATACGTGTTACAGTGTGTGTGCATTGGTATTTGTGTATTTAATATTAATTTATGCACACAGCATGTATAATTGTTGGTGGGTAGGTACATTTCTGTTATAATGATTTTTTAGTGTGTGTGTGCAATTTTTAATGTTGGTGGTATTTGTGTGTTTGTATGGGAAAGTGTGGTTTAAAATTGCTGCTGCCATATTTAACAGCAAAAGCAAACAATGTTGTTATTTTTTCATACAACCATTTCAAAAGCAACCCCTTAACCAACCACTAACACATTTAATACACCTTTTGGCTATTGCCACATTTTCAAAGCCGGCAAATGTGTGTGCAATAGTATGTATAAGTATATGAGGCTTTCCATGCCAACTGTACAGCTAAGTGGAAATACAGCGTATCAATGTCAAACTTGCAGTATTTATTATTCTATATGATACGATAACAATATGGAGCAACTGAATCTTTCTGTTTGTTCGACCTTTTTTTTTTTTTTGGTAAATTTGTTTTAAATAAATTTTTATTTAGCTTTATTTATTTAAATAAAACTTCAGATATTTGAGCTCGAGGTCAGTGATTTTTATTATAAATATTCTCCTTATAAATCAATATTTCGATATTCTTTGAATATTATCCTCAGACTTCTTCCAGGGAATGTTAATATAAAAACCAAACTTAAAAATATAGTTCTTTATAATTCGCCGTCTGTTATACATCGTCGTCTGTCGCCCCAGTAGGATAGAATACGTATTTTTGGGTCCCGCTACAAACCCATCCGCAGTATTCTATGCCTTTATAGTTTAATAATCGATGATGATCTATTTATATTGAATGTGAAACAAAAAAGCAAATTGAAACAACTCGATTAGACTAACATCAACGATCTGGAGTTTTATTTACAATTAAAAAGGTCGAATAATTACAACTTTTAATTTTATATAATATAAATATTTCGCTAACCTCCGGTTAGCATCCTAAAGAATTCTATAGAACAACTTTTTAAATTTTTCTAAGAAGTGTTCACTTCAGAGTGAAAAACATTTGGGGAAATAAACTCAAATATTTGTACTTATTTATTTCATATTACAACGAAAATCACATGTTTGGATCCATCATCCATTAGCATCTTTACGGACAGTCTTGCTGCTTTGAAAGCCCTGGAATCCGATACTGTCAGATCGGGGTGTGTGCGGCACTGTATTGAATCCCTCGACCGTATTCGTCGGCACTCAGTAAGGCTGGCGTGGGTCCCTGGATACGCTGGGGTTGCGGGGAACGAGCTGGCTGACGAATGTGCGAGGAATGGCTCCGAGTCGGTCGAGGACCCTGTGCAAACGGAGGTCTTGGTTCCTCTGGTGGAGCTATTCGGTGTGATAGGGATATATCGGATAGGGAGACGAGGGCAAGGTGGACAACCTTGACCAATTGTAGGATATCTCGGACTCTATGGCCACTGCCTGATCCGGGGAGGACAAAGATTCTTCTTGGTTTTGGCAAGCGGACGATCGGAATGCTGGTAGGAGTCCTAACGGGACACTGCGCAATTGGCCGAATGGCTGTGCGTTGGGGTTACGCCCAGGCGGACTACTGCAGGGGCTGTGGGGACGAGGAGGAGGAGGAGACAGTGCATCATCTGCTTTGCGAATGTCCGGGACTGAAGGAGCGGCGACTCAGATATCTGGGATGCAGGTTCTTCGACGACCTGGACAGTCTACGAGATGTTTCCCTGTCTGGTCTTGAGAATTTTTTGAGGGGATCGGGATGGTTTTAGATTTCTTCGGGTCGTGGTACTTCTCTCCATGTGGATGAGGGGGAGTTTAAGGGAATCGCAATGGGCCTTATGGCCTCCGATTGAATTCGCCGTTCTGGCGGGCTCCCATTCAACCTAACCTAACCTGTAGTGATTAGAACGAAAGCAAAGAACTTTAACAACTATTATTTCTTTTCTGTATTACACCCTAACCCATCATCCTAACCCATATTACTTAACAATTTGGACTGTACCTTGTCTGTTAGTATTTTATAGTAGATTTTAGTTGATCTGAAGATTGTTTGTAGAATGTTGATTGATTGTTGATTGTAGAATTTACGATTTATTTTACAATAAATAGAGAAAAATCTTATGAAAAAAACTTTCCTAAAAACAATGGTTGACAATTAATGCATTTTCAAGTTCAACCACGCACTTTCATCAGACTGTCTTTATGGGGTTCTCTCTTTTTTCGGCCAATTATCGCTTCAAACGAATCAATTGTGTTCCATACAGGTGCCCTGTGATCGTCTCGCTCGATTTCGCCAGCCCAAAAGAGATGCGACCCTTCTGGTGCCACCGAATATAGAGCATTAATTTGGCGCCATGGATATTCGGCTTTGGCGTTGAGTTGGCTAATTGAGCTGGCTTCATATAAGACTTATTGCGCTGCTGGTTTTGGTAATAGATCCATTTTTCATCGCCAGTAATGATTCGATGCAAAATTTTACTTCTTTTTATGGAGTTCGAGCAGCATTTCGGATATGCAAAATCGCCTTTCAACGCTTCTCGGCTTCAACTCCTGTGGTAAACAATTTCCTTGCTTCTGAATGAATCCTGCTGCTTGCAAGTTCTTCTTTAGTTTGACGATAATATTCATCGGGTAATTCCTTCAATTCATCGTCTTCGAACTTTTTTGGCTGACCTAGGCGGCCTTATATGTCAAACTCACCACTTCTGAGCCGCACAAACCATTTTTCGCACGTTGAAATCGATGGAGCATATTCACGATAAACTTCGGTGAGCAATCGATGTACTTCAGATGAACTTTTTTCAAATTGAAAAAATACAGCAAAACTTCCCGCAAATGATGTTTTGTTGGCACAAAATTCGACATTTTCGAAGCAAAAAAAAAAAAAATCCTAATTGTTTACACTATTTCGCTCAATGACTAAGTGATTGAGTTGTGTCGTTCATGAACGAACTAGTTCATTTGAACGGTTCACTTCATTGAACGATATGACATCGTTCACCATTATTCGTTCTTTTCATTCAACCGTTCATTTCATTCTTTTTCTAGTCATAGAAAATTTTTATCTGTTATTAATTTTTTAAAGAATTAATTTTTTTTTAATAATTTTGAATTTTTATTAAAATTGTAAATTTCTGATACTATTAGTCTATGTACAATAAAATTAATGTAAACATGTAACATGTAGTGCGCCAATAAAATGTCAAACAAACAAAACACTGTTCAGACACATCTTATAACAAAAACGAACGATAACAAAAAAGAACGATTTGAACGAACTAGTTCAATGAATTGTATTGAACGATATGACCGAGTCACCAAAAATAACGATTAAACCCACCTCTACTAAGTGAGAATAAATGATAGATGTCTAACTGCCAAAATGCCATACAGATTATTAAAGACACAAACCATCCGTAAAAAATACGCCATCTGTTGTGAGTTCCCCATTTCTAAATTAAATCTACTGATTTTTACAGTTAATTTGGTTGATAATATAAAAGTATATTTTAAGAAAAAAAAAAAAAAATATTTTTCATTACATTACAAAAAAAAATTGTAATTACTTCATCGTGCTGAAATTTGAGTTAAAAATTCCAAACGGTTTTCCAGTTATTGCCTTTGTATGCATTGGAGATACAATAAAAGATTTTAATTTTTATTTCGAAACTAAGAATATATCCATAACAACAAATATAAACTAAAGAAGCAATAAAAAAAATCAACAAATTTTTTTATTTTTAAAAAACTAAAGAAATTAACTGTTTAGTGTAAAAATACTGTTTTTGGTACTTGTTTATTATGATATTAAAATAACTAATTTAAACAACTGTTACGAAATTACAGTACTTTCCGTTAGTTGTTTTCTTAAATAAATGTCACATTAGTTGTTCTGAATTAAAAAAAAAAAACTGTAATTACAGTTAAAAAGAACAATTACTGAAAAATCAACTGAAGTTTTTTTATTTTTTAAATAACTAACAATGATAACTCTTTACTGTAAAAATACTGTTTTTGGTAGTCATTGATTATGATATTAAAAATAACTCTTTTAAACAACTGTGACGAAATTACTGTACTTTTCGTTAGCTGTTTTTTAAGTAGCTGTGATTTTAGCTGTTTTGCTTTTTTCCATAGAAAACAACTGTAAATGCAGTTATAAATAACAACTACTGATTTATATCTAAACAACTGCCATATAATAAATGTCAAAGTTTCTTGAGTGTACAATAAATACTATAAGTTTGTCATTTATGTCATACACTTTTTTCTTTGATAGTGCAGTTGGTATAAAAAGCCTCATATATGTATATATGTAATCATATATGTTACCGTTTATGTATTAGTCTCTATTTGTGAATGTCTGTCTTTGGATTCTCTATATATGTATATACGATAACTATACTGTGTTTTGGAATTTGTTAACGCTAACTGCCACTTAAATTGTAAACATCACTCTATAACGATGGTCATCAGTTGCTACTTGCTATATGCGATTTTGTTCAAGTTGAGTTTTGTATACCAAAAGACTTTTCCATAAAATATGTAGTGGTCATCTGGCATCTTTATCAAAAGTTATGAAAAAAATTGCCAATCGGGAGTTGTCAACTTATAACCATCATTATGTAAATATATTTGTAGATATGCATTTATAATTGTGATATACCTTGCTTAGAGGGCTATAGAGATATATAAACCGTTATTACGGCAGATCGGGACATGAAATTTTTTACCTCAACCAGACGTAAGAGATGTAACTGGATTTTGAAAGATATTTAGATGCCGATGTATTATTTGGAAACATAAAATTCTGAAAACAATTAAAGAAACAAATTATTGAAATCAATTATGTACCTACTCTTTGTGGTTTTCAAAAATATTTATTTATTTGAAGCACTTCATCTTTCACTACCTTTCACTTCTTCTCTATCCCCTTTCCAAAGAAAGCAACACGTTAATTAATGGGAAGAATTTCCTGAGTGTTGCATCTCTTAAAAAAAAATATGTATATTTAGACTCAGCAAAAATTAGTAGTTTTTGGCCGGTTTTAGTTTTTGAGCCAAAAACTATAAAATTAATTTAGTTTTTCCATATAATTTTCATACAAACTGAAAACGAAATTCCACATGGTTTTTTCCAAAAAAAACTAAGTAAAAATAACTGAAATGTGCATTTTTGATACACCCAGTTTATTTTATAATTAATTTTCGATACAACGAATATATAGTACAGCAGGTGTCAAAAATATTTTTTTTTTAAATATTCCTTCTATATTCGTTGTAACAGAGTGTATAGAAAATTAATTATAAAAGAAACCGGTTGTATAAAAAAGTACCATTCAGATATTTTTACTTGATTGATAGTTTTTTAATTCAGTTTTTGAATTCTGAATTAAAAATCAATGAATTAATTCACAAAAGACTATATACTGAATGGAATTAAGTCATATTTGTTTTAGGTCGATTTCTTTATTTACGAATTAATTCAATTGCTACACCCAGAAAACAGATTCGGTGCTGACAACCCTATTTGTTGCCAATCGAATGGTTCAGTTGCAACAAATGAATTTTTCGGCTGTGGCTACAGAATTATTCTTAATACAACTGAAATTCCATTGTCACAGTCAAACTAGTGCTGTCCCAATTGGTTTTCTGTTGCCACAACTGAAAAATTCGGCTACCACAACCGAACCATGCGATTGGCTACAAATGGGGTTATCAGAACTGAAACTGTTTTCTGGGTGTATAGTTCTTTTTATTATAGCAAATGAATAAATTCACTGGTGAAAGCGTTAACTTTTTTGAATCGAACAGATAAAAAGTGAATTAATTCCTTGCTGAATTCGTTCAATTTCATTTTCGTTAAGTAAATTAAAAAATAAAAAACGTCAAAAGTAAAATACGTTCAGTGAATTGAAAAAAAAAATTACGTTCAATGAATGGAAAAGCAAAAAATTACGTTCACTGAATTCAAAAGCTGTTTTCTGCGGTTCAGTACATGGTGGAGTGTTTTCAAAATATTTTGGAAATAATTCAGAAATTACTCGTTGGTCGATATGAGATGAAACTTCACACACCCATATTAAAACTTTCTTTAAGAACACATATAGTATTTATATTTTTCTGAAAACATATTTCGTTTAGATGGGCCTAATGGAAATAAATATTCTCCACTTGTAAATTTTTCTTCCCCCAGACCATTCTGAATTTGAGTAAAAAATCCTATTTTTGGAAAATTTTCAAATTTTTTGGGAGTTGTGGGATTTTTTTCATCTTATCTCAAATTCTTTTCTATTTTTATATAAAGAAGAGTAACCAATAAGAAATATTAGAATTATTGCCAAAATATTTTGAAAACACTCCACTATGCACTGAACGGCAGAAAACAGCTTTTGAATTCAGTGAACGTAATTTTTCATTTTTCAATTCAGTGAACGTGATTTTTTGTTTTTAATTCAGTGAACGTAATTCTTTTTTTTTTAATTCACTGAACGAAAATTAAATTGAACGAATTCAGTGGTTTATTAATTCAGTAAGGAATTACGAGGGCAGTACGAAATGTTCTTAGCCGGACATAGAGATAGCGGTGTAAACAGCAAAAAGCTTTGTATAATGGAAACTTCCATCCGTCATATGAACACATGTTAAATTTAATTTTGATCTGTCTACTTATTCGTATTATAACAGGTGCTCAAAAAAGGCGCTTCAGTGATTTTTTGTAATGGAAAAATTAGAAATTCGTGGTGTGATTAAATATTTACATAAGAAATATATATCGGGACAGGAAATTCATAATGATATCGTGAATGTGTTGGGTGAAAGTGCTCCTTCATATGCAACAGTAAAAAATTGGGTTGCTGAATTTAAACGTGGTCGTACAAACATTGAAGATGAACCACGAAGTGGACGTCTAAAAACTGCAACAACGTCAGAAATCTTAGCTAAAGTCCATGATATGGTATTAGACGATCGGCGAGTGAAATTGCGTGAAGTATGTAATGCCATGGGCATCTCAAATGAGTGAGTAAATTTAATTTTGCATCTAGAATTACAGATGAAAAATCATTCTGCAAGATGGGCGCCACGCAGAGCTTTGAAGAATTAGTTCCTTTTTGAATGAATTCACTACCAATCGAATTCAATTTTCTCTAGAATTGAATGAATTCCTTTTCTTAAGTAATTCACTGAATTCGTTCAACTGAATGCGTTCATCAAACAACAAATTCAAAGAATTAATTCAATTGCAATAGTTCTTTTTATTCAATCAAATGAATTAATTCACCGGTGAACGCGTTCAATTTTATAAATAACTAGTTTGAGAAATTAATAGTTATATTTTTTTCCAAATTTATCTATATCTGTAAAGTTTTTATTTTTAATAGTAAAAGGCTTTATTTTTGAATCATGTAGGTTGATAAACAGCATCCGGTTTCTAATTTGTTTATTTTTACTAGCACACGCTGTAAAATTGCTTATTTAAAATTTTTTTTTTTGTACTTTATTGTTTTCTTCTACTGAACGGCAGAAAACAGGTTTTGAATTCAGTGAACTTATTATTTTATTTTTTTTTAATTCACTGAACGTAATTTTATCTTTTTTTAATTCACTGAACGTAATTTTATTTTTTTTAATTCACTGAACGAAAATGAAATTGAACGAATTCAGTAGTGAATTAATTCAGTAAGGAATTAATTCACTTTTTTTCCATTCGATGTATAAAATTGAACGTGTTCACCAGTGAATTAATTCATTTGATTTAATAAAAAGAACTATTGCAATTGAATTAATTCGTAACAAAATAAATCGAACGAAAGCAAATATGAATTAATTCCATTTAATATATGGTGCTTAGTGAATTAATTCATCGAATTTTTAATTCGGAATTGAAAAATTGAATTAAAGAATTAATTCTTCAAAGCTCTGGTGCCACATTTGTTAACAGTTGACCAAAACCAGAGCTTTGAAGAATTAATTCCTTTTTTAATGAATTCACTACCAATCGAATTCAATTTTCTCTAGAATTGAATGAATTCCTTTTCTTAAGTAATTCACTGAATTCGTTCAACTGAATGCGTCCATCAAACAAAAAATTCAAAGATTTAATTCAATTGCAATAGTTCTTTTTATTAAATCAAACGAATTAATTCGCCGGAAGAAAACAGGCTTTGAATTCAGTGAACTTATTTTATTTTTTTTTAATTCAGTGAACTTATTTTATTTTTCTTTCAATTCAGTGAACTTATTATTATTTTTTTTAATTCACTGAATGTAATTTTATTTTTTTTAATTCACTGAATGAAAATGAAATTGAATGAATTCAGTGGTGAATTAATTCAGTAATGAATTAAATCACTTTTTTTTCCGTTCGATTTATAAAATTGAACGTGTTCACCAGTGAATTAATTCATTTGATTTAATAAAAAGAACTATTGCAATTGAATTAATTCGTAACAAAATAAATCGAACGAAAGCAAATATGAATTAATTCCATTTAATATATGGTGCTTAGTGAATTCATTCATCGAATTTTTAATTCAGAATTGAAAAATTGAATTAAGAAATTAATTCTTCAAAGCTCTGGTGGTAAAACGCATTCAAATAAAAATTTCTGATTTCTCATCATTTCTCTGATTTAGCTCCCTATGACTTCCACCTGTTCCCAGATCTATCAGCTGTAAATGATTATTTTGAGGAGCTTAAGGAAAATTACTTTAATCAAGGGATATAATTGCCAGAAAAACGTTGGACTAAGTGTATTCAAGTTTCAGGAGATTATATTGAAAAATAAAATAATTTTAAAAATCTAGCCTTTGCTTTTCATTATTAGGCTAAGAACATTTCGAACTGCCTTCGTAATTCATTTTAATAAAAATAACTATAGCTTTGGAATAAATTTTTGAATTTGTGTTTTGTTGAACGCGTTCAGTTGAACGAGGAGAAAAAATGTTCAATGTTTTTTACAGTTATTTTTTTAAACTACATATCCAAATTACTGCACTCACTTTACAGTTTCTTTATACAGTTGTTGTTAATTTTTTAACAAACACGTTTGTTTTCAAGTGCTTGTGTATTTTTCCTCATTCAAATATTCCGCACTCACAAAAAATATGGCGCTTGTTTATAAATTTGTAGTAAGAGAATATTAGTACTTATTATGTTAATTCATAATAAGGAAATTGGCCTCGAACTGAATTAATAAATTTCTAAGTAAGAGAATATTTTTTTCTGTCTTTAGTCAAAAAAAAAAAAAAAAAAAAAAAAAAAAAAAAAAACTGCAAGGAAGCGGATAATTAAGATGGACAATTTTGCCGAAGAAATTTATTTAAATAAAGAAAATGTTAAGGTTAGTATTATAATAGAAAATATATTTATTTAATCAAGTAAAGAGTATTTACATAAACGTGTTTTTATTGAATTAACAATTGGTCTTAGTAATTTTAGCAGCAAGTTTAACTAACAAAAGCAGTAGTTTTACACTTTTACAATAATTTT
Source organism: Leucophora obtusa (assembly GCA_949987735.1). Taxonomy (NCBI): domain Eukaryota; kingdom Metazoa; phylum Arthropoda; class Insecta; order Diptera; family Anthomyiidae; genus Leucophora; species Leucophora obtusa. The sequence continues at coordinate 31,279,681 of OX465299.1, read as the reverse complement.
TGCGTCTGTTGTTTAAACTGCATTTCTAGTTGTTTTTACTAAATATGATAGTTGATTTTTAACAGTTGAAACTAACTACATTTTTCAGTTGATTTCAATACAAATATATATATATACCTTTTCGACTGAAAATGCAGTTATTTTAACCGTAATTTGCGGTTACTTCTACCTACATAATTTCCTGAGTCTAGTAAAAATTTTAATTTCATTACATAACCACTTAGTTCGTAATGAAAGATTTTGCTAGCATTCTAGAATCATAAAAATATGGAAAATATTTGTCGTTGTTAATAAGACAAATATATATTTTTCCTACAACGATAAAATATCTCAGTTGCTTAGTTAAAGAATTTCTCAGTTAAAACCAAAAATTTTTAAATTAACTGAAAATAAGAATTATCAACTAATTTTTCATTTAAATAAATTTGTTTCTCTTACCCTGTAAATTGATTTTGATATTGTCACATATTTTTCAACCACAATAATAAAAAACAAACAGAATTTAATAGAATTTACAAATTAATTTAATTTAATAATTTAAATAATGAAAATTGGAGAGCCCGTGGAACCTATACCTGGAACGCAATATAATTTGTTTTAAATAAAATGCAGATAAAATATAAAAAGATAAGTATAAAGTTTGATCCATGTTTTATCTTTCAAGAAAAATAACCCAATAAGCACATAGGTTTTAAAAATTCAAGTGCTTTAAATTTTGCTTGAAGTAAAGTATATTTCAAATTCTAGCATTTGTATATTTAAAAAAAAAATAGTTCAAACTTGAATTTTTGTTTCCCTTTTGCTGGAATATGATATTGAAATAAAATGTAATAAAAGTTTTATTCAAGCCTTGAAACTTGAAAACAGGGCTGGAATTGAACTTGTTTTCAACTTGAATTCCAGTGAAATTGTTTATAGGGAACTTAATTTTTTCTTTATAGGAGAAGAAATCTCAAAAAGAACTTTAATTTTTTGATGACGTATTAAAAGTCTTTGAGAAAGTTTTAAGGAAAAGCTTATCAAATTGGGCGTAAAATTAAGATCAAAACTACAATAATCAAAATTTTCTGTAATGCAATTTTATTCTTATTTCTAATGCAATTTTATTCTTATTACAATAATATAAAAATAAAATAAATTATGAAGTTCTATTTGATATTATCAATATAATAGAAAATAACACATATTCTCAGTTAATAATTACTATTTAAAAAGACCCTAAAATTTTAACTAAAAACTGGTTCTTAGTGACTGACTTTTCAGTTAAATTCCTTAAAACTATTTTCAACTATCGACTTACTTATATACAATTCATTTTATTAACTGAATCTTAGTCAGGGATATTTCACCTGAGACTCAGTTGAAATTTTAGTAGCCAGTAACTGAGAAATTTTTTCGGTGTATATTTTCTCGCACCGTTTATTGCCAACAATTTGAATTTTGCGCTCCACTCTTACGCTTATATGCATGTTAACGTATAACTAGTTAACAAACATATGTTTGTATAGAATATCTAATGAAATACTGTGAATATGGTAGTGTTAAATTTAAAGAAATTTGTTATTGCAAGAGCAATTTGAATGAAAAGCAATTTTTGTTTAAACAAATTAATCTTTTTGGAGTGATATTTACCGAAATAACATACTCCGCGGACCCGCATATCTTAATGATCTTTGGGTATATTTTAGAGGAGAAAATTCTATTTTTTTAACTGTCCAATCTGATAGTAAATTGGGGGAAATGGGCCCATTACTCGTATTACCTTAGTATAGCAAACTCTTCCAATGGGCCCTATGTGGGTGCTATTAAGTTATATGGCCGTTTAAAAATATAATTTCTTTTTTGGCCAACACTGTTTATGGCCCTTAAAAATTTTAATTTTTTTTTTGGCCAACACTTTATGAAATAAGCCGGAGAAAACCATCTCAAAAAATTTAAACGCTCTTTTCATTGCAAAAGATTAAGTTATTTAATTTTCATCCTGATTAATTTGGATCAAAATTTCATTAAAATATTCTAAATATATTAAAAATTCTGCTAAAGCCACTGTGCATTCATACGCTATCTGTATGTATGATATTTTTTTTTTTTTTGTTATAAATGAATAGTGTTTAGTCAATTCCCTTAACGAAGATTGTTTGCATAGTATAGTATATGGAACACATAGTAGTAGTAGTACCTACAGAGCAGTAGTGTAATAGTGTTACAATGATGTGTAGCTGGATGTATATGGTAGCAGCAGTAGTCTGTTGCTTTTTTGATAATACATATTCTCATTTTGCTAATTCATGAAATTTGTTTTTCTTACACAAGAAAATATACAAAAATATTTAAAAAAAAAAGTATGTGCTTCAAAGGCACCAAAAAAAAAAAGAACAGATTTTATTTAATTTTTTTATACATATGCAAAAACAGAATATAACATGATTAAGCAAAACTGAAAAAAAAAAATATATAAAAAAATAACTGCTTATGAAAGAAGATAAAGATGAATGTATGTTAGCTAGAAAAAAGTAATCTTTAGTGTGGTTTAATAATGTGTAAAGTTATAAATTTAATAATCTTTAGTCGAAAACACATATGAGGCTTTCCATAGCATCTGCCCTACTACAGGAGAAATTACCTACATGGAATCAATGTCAAACTTCTAATATTTGTAGTTCTATCCCAGTGTAGGAATGCTAATGACCAGGGAAAGTTTAAAATGGTACAAAAAAAGTTGAAATTTGGCAGGCAAAATGACACGAAAAAATAGTAAAATGGGCACAAAAAAACGCAAAAATGGCACGCTTATTCCAAAAATTCTAAAGTATAATAGTTGATTTAAGTGTTTTTCTAAATGTTTTTAACAAAAATATAATAATAAAGGAATTAAAAAAAAAAAATCAGGAATTTTATTAAATATTAAAAAAATATAATTTTTTGTAAATTTTTTCTAAAAATTATTTACAAAGATTGAGTTTTTACTGAATTTTATAGCATTTTTTTTAATGAAAAGTCTAAAAAATTAGACAAAATTGCTCTTTTGGCAAGGATTTGTAAAAATGGCATTTTTACAAAATAAGTGAAAATATGTCATAAATGGCATTTATTGTCAAATGCCAGAAAAAACTTCCCCTGGTAATAACATATCATTATTTTCTAGACTACCCATAATTACACCAACTTACTTTCTGCATTATTTTAAAACCTATAACAATAAGTTATTAATAACAACTTAGTTTATCCATTCTGTCATAAAAACAATAATTAGTTACCAATAATTTCAAATATAATGAAATGTTCTCGATTTTACAAAAATTTTGTTTTACAAAAATTTCGGTGGTTTATAAAAAAAACCACTGGCAAACAATGTGATTGGAGTGATATGCCAAGGTTTGCAACCAGTGGTTGCCAGCGGTACAATAGTCAATTCACTGGTAGAGCAATGATTTTATAAAAATGCTGACGCTTCATTAAAAAAGATTTGAGAGTTCAAATTTTTTTTTGGATTTTTTTAATTTAAAAATTTTTTGTTCTGTAAAATCCATTTTTTTGTTTGTGGGAAAGCTCCTTTAAGGAGGGAGATTATATTCGCGGCAGAGAAAACAGACCTTTTTTTAAAAATTCATAACTCAGTCAAAAACAAACATTAGAGAATTGAACAAATTGCAAGAAAAAAAATTCAAAAAAATATATTTTCACTCCAACATGGATTTATAGAGCTCCAAACTGGCGGCAGAGAAAAAACGGGGCCTCGTTTCAATTTTTGGTGATGTTCCAAATTTGAAAGTGTGTTTTTTTCGAAAAAAATATTGACTTTAAAAATTCATAAAAAATCGAAAAAAAATTAAAAAAAAAAAATTAAAAAAATACAAAAAAAAAAAAAATTTCCTCAAAAAATGAACCCGCTAGTGCCGCAACCAGTACGAAAAACATGGTTTCGAGATAAACGCATTCAAAGTTTGTGAACAAAGAAAAAAAGGTACGTACGTAGCCCAAAAATTAAAAATGCGCTCTCACTAATCCGGCTGTAACTTTTGAACCCGTAGGACTTTTTCCATGAATTATTTTTTCTTAGAATCTTAAGAATATTTACTAAAATACAAAATTATAAAAAAAAGTCGCTTTCAAAAAACGGTCAATGTCATGTCCCCCCTTAAGAGCAACTTTTGTTGTTCTCCCAACGTTGGCATATTAGTCTTAAGTAATTGTTTGCCAGTACTAGTATTTTAGCACAGCCAATAGTTATCCAGCCGTTATTACTCAGTTATGTGTTTAGCCACCAAATATTGTATGTCTTGTTAGCTCCAGTGCGTAGAGCAATCGTCTGCCAATCTGACGGACGGGGTCAAATCACGGCAGGACAAAAAAAAAAAAAATACATATGAACTTTTTTTAAATTTTATTTTGGAAAATATATTTCCAGACCATTTATTTATTCCAGCGTTTTGCCAACGTTTAAAAATTTTTTTCTTCCAGCCGGTCCTTTTGTCTAGTGATGTTATTATTTTGGGAATAGGAAATCACTTTTTGCTTGTACTTGTACCACCTGTTAAAGTGCTTTGCTAACGCTTTCCAATTTGTATTTTTCTGTTTTTCTGACTGGGAAGTTTATAATTAGCTATCCCATAGTTGAAACTAAATTTTTTTATTTTATTGCTATTTTACCATTTGAAACAAATTTTCATACTATATATTTAAGTATGTGTGTGTGTAAAATATATAAAAATTAAAAATTAATTGTATGTATTTTAGCACGTATAAATATTTATATTAAATTTTACATAATTTTCATATTTTATCATATTATATTTAAACTATATATCCACATATTTATTACACACTTTTACTTTGAAAAGTCCTTTAAAAGCATATGTGTTAGTAAGCATTTTTCATATTATATTAAAATATTATACAAGCTTTACTAAAGTGTGTGTGTGTGTGTGCGTTTGAGTATGTGTGCTGTTATAAGTGTGTCTCTATGGTCATTTAACAAAGAATCTTATTTTAATATATGTGTTTGTTGTTTGCATCTTCTTTTTTAACTTATTGTAATTTGTTTGAAATTGGCTTTTATTTTAGAAATATCTTTAGTTTTGTGTTTTCTTTTTCTCATTGCATCTACTTGTGTGTGTGTGTGTGTGTGTGTGTGTGTGTGTGTGTGTGTGTGTGTGTGTGTGTGTGTGTGTGTATGTGTGTGTGTGTGTATATATGTGTGTGTGTGTGTGTGTGTGTATAAAATTAAACTAATCAAAAAGTTATTTTCAAAATTTAGTTAAAATATTTATTGTCTGATATGTTAAAATATTTATTTAGAGCTTTGTTCCTTTTATCAGTTTACTGATGATTTGCTTAATTGAAGAATGCAATTTGTTAGGCAAAATAAATATTTTCTTAATAAATTTTAAAGTTTGTTTAACATTTTAAATGATTTATTTATTTTAAATGATTTTTGCAAAAGACAATTTAAAACTACATGACGTATGAGTGTTAAAATTGACATTTTTATTAATCATACGTTTAGGTGGTCTTAGAAAATACTTATAGGAATTATTTAGAGATAAATGTAATGTAAATTATATTAATATTAAATGTAATATAATTTAAATTTATATTACATGACACACACGATAATTTCGGGAGAGGGAAAAAGAGGATGTTTAGTATAATGATATCAGTAAAAATGAGATTTTAAGGTCTTTTAAACTGCAAATGTCAACCATAGTAAAATAATTTTATACATTCTGTTACGTTTTTACATTTTAAAAACGTTAGTTTATTTCCTTTAAATCGGGTTTTTTTCTATTGCAATCAAAATAACCAAACCAACTGCTAACAAAAAATGTTACGATTTAACTTTTAAAACTTTCGATTATCTTCTTTAAATAAACCGGGTTCGTGCTATTTATAATTAAAATAACGCACTCTATTTATTTGACTGAGCTTTACACTTATTATTTAACACTCTATTACTTTACATACAAGAAAACCGTCTAAAACACACTCACAAACTCTAATGCTTTTAATACAACGATTTACTAAAGCCCGACTGAATTACACAATCGCTTATAATCAACTGACTAAAGCCCAAATTACTTGAACGTAAATGTAACGCGACGAATCAGCTGATTCAACCTGCTTAATGAGAAATACATAGTGCTGAGTACTAGACGTAAACGAGTCGTAACGTGCCGTTCATTTCTGTTGAAAACAGAATTTTTTCTCCGTTTTTACGTGAGAGAGCAAAACAGCTGTTTTTAGTTGCATATTAGTGATGGAATTTGTGACACAATTGTACAATGTTTGGCACAATCAAAGTTTGATTGGAACACTGGCACATTTTTGTTATTTCCAAATATTCTATAGAAATCCAGTTTATTTAAAAAAGAAATTAATTGGCAAAAACAATAAAAAATTTTTTTTTTTAATTTTCATACAAAAACTTTTGTTTAAAACGAACACATAAAATATTATATTTGAAAAGTAAATAAAAACTAATTTAATGATTGAATGAATCAAATGAGCTAAATCGACTACAAATTATTTTCGATTAAAAATGAAATTGAATCCGATTTTCAGGGATAAAATATAATCCACAATGAATTTTTATGAAAGTTCTTGCTTGTTATTTTATTAAAAAATGCAAGTTTTGGTACTATTTTTAAACTGGTTGGTACTATTCTGAAAATCAAATTTATCAATCCTTAATAGCACGTTACATATTTTGAGTAACTTAGCAAAAATAAAATACCACGTTACGACTCGTTTTCGTTACATTTACGATATATGGCAGCCTTTTATAGATTTACTTCCGTTATAGTAGAGAATTCCGGAAGCACCTAGATTACTAATATTTTATTTAAATGTAGTGTATCTTGAGATATTTTCTTTCAGAAAATTCCATAATTTTCTATAGTAGACTAATCTAATTTCGTAACAGCACTATTTTAGCTGTATTTTCGGTCTTAGATATCAACAAAGCAACAAACCAAGCCTATGTTAAACCGAATTAAGTTAAAGTGCACATGGAAACTAATGTATAAGTTTTCGCCTTAAATATATTTTTATGTAATTTGATTTTTTGTGAATTAACAGATTTAGTTAAGTCAACACCACAGCTTCTGTTGATTATACCCTACACCACTATGTGGTCATTATACCCTACACCACTATGTGGTCAGGGTATTATAAGTTTGTGCTGATGTTTGTAACACCAAAAAATATTGGTCGTAGACCCACCTTATAGTATACCGATCGGTTCAGAATTTTTTTTATTTCGATTTAACGATGTCCGTCTGTCCGTCCGTCCGTCCGTCCCTCCGTCCGTCCGTCCGTCTGTCTGTCTGTCCATGCAATCTTGTGCGCACTCTACAGGTCGCAACTATTAAGATATTTTGATGAAATTTGGTACGCAGACCTATGTTGGCCCAAGGACGAACAAGTTTGATTTTTTTGAACATCGGTCCATGTTTAGACCTAGTGCCCATATAAGGGTCCTACCAAAATTATACTGTTTATACGCTGCAGGTCGTAAATATTAAGATATTTTGATGAAATTTGGTACACAGACCTATATTGCCCCAATAATGCAGCTTATTGATTTTGGTGAACATCGGTCCATGTTTAGACCTAGTGCCCATATAAGGGTCCTACCAAAATTATACTGTTTATACGCTGCAGGTCGCAAATATGAAGATATTTTGATGAAATTTGGTACAAATACCTATGTTGGCCCAAGGACGAAGCCTATTGATTTTGGTGAACATCGGTCCATGTTTAGAACTAGTGCCCATATAAGGGTCCCCCCAAAATTGGCTTGGTTACAAACTGCAGGTCGCAAATATTAAGATATTCTAATGAAATTTGGTGCGCTGACTCACATTATAGAAAATTTTGACATAAGCCCCATTTTAACCCATTCGAATTTCGGATCCAAACAATACACCAGACTGGTGTAGGGTATTGTATAGTCGGCATGCCCGACTTTAACCTTTTTACTCGTTTTATTGTAAATTTTTTCAGAAATTTTAAAATTTTCGGATTTTTGCTTATAACTACTAGAAAAAAAATTTAACCAGTACAAATTCTCTGAATAATCAATTTTTCCAACTTGAATTTTAAGCATCCCAGCAAAACCTTGGTAATGGGTTTGACCTTTTTCACGCATTGCCTGGCAATGGGTACCCCTTTACCCTTGGTTTTACTTAGAAACCTAAAGTAATACGTTACTAATATTGTGATACATCAATACTTCAGTGGTATGTATGAAATAATGAGTTACCGATATGGAGATATATCACTACTTATTTGGAGGCTTTAAAATAATATATTACCGATATTGTGTTTTATAATAACTTATTATTAAGCGTAAAAATAATAAGTTATTGGTATTGCATAATGTAACTACTTATTATGCGAAAGTATGATTTAATAAAAATTTACATTGCTCGGATCGGTGTACTTTTAAACAAAGTCATTACTGGTAAAGCCTTATTTTATGTCCTATATGTAACCAATGAAATATGTACTAATGTGCAATGACTTACTTCACTCTATAAGAGTATGTACTTATTTTAGCTAACTAGTGAATTTAATATTACAAGTAACAACTTATTTCAGTACTTCCTTCGTAATCACTTATTTTATGCTATACCGGTACGACTTAGGCAACCATTTACTCCCAATGACACCCCCATGTTAAAATAATGTGTTATGCGACCAAAGTGTAAGTAGTTACAATTTTTGGTTTCTTATTACATTTCCCTTTACCTGGTAATGGAAGGTTTTGCTGGGATGTAACAAAATTTCAAATTTGGTAAAAATAGAAAATGTTGGTAAAATTCGAATCAGGAAATTATAGTTTGTAAGGCCCAGACAATACCTTTATGGGGAGGATTTCAGTATTGTTCAAAATAACTTAAAACATCTAAATGAGTACTAGAGAACCTTAATATTACATAAAATTCTTGGAAAATGGACTTATACCACTTTGAAAACATGAATATCCTGATGTGCGAAGTGCAAATGGAATTTTGCTCATATACTCACGTACGTTGAAAACTAGCTAAAATTGAGTAAAAATAGCCAAATTGAAAAAAACTTCAAAAATTAACAAAAAATCTCAAAATTAAAATAAAACTCCGGAACTTAAAAAAATCCAAAATTAAACAAAATATCAAAATTAAAAAAAATTGTCAAAACTAAAAAAAAAAAAATTGACAAAAATTAAAAAAAAAAAAAAAATATTAAGACAAATCATTAAAATTGAGAAAAATCGCTCTAATTGAAAAATCGCGAAAATTAAACTTAGAAACGATACTTTGAAAAAAGTTCAATTTTAAAAAATTCCACAAATTATAATAAATAAGCCAAAAATTAAGAAAATGCCAAAATTAAGAAACGTCAAAATCAAAAATCGCCCAAAATTGAAAAAATCACAAAAAATTTAAAATTTTAATATAAAATTAAATAAAATAGCAAAATTAAAAAACAAATTTAAAAAAATCATTAAAATTCAGAAGAATGAGGGATATGTATAGTTGATCTTTTATTCGGTAAATGCATGTAAAATTTCCAAAATTAAAAAAAAAATTTAGAAAAATCATTAAAATTCAGAAGAATGAGGGATATGTATAGTTGACCTTTTATTCGGTAAATGCATGTTTTTTAGTTTGATTTTAGATCACAAATTAATATCACTTTCTGTTTAAATTATTTTTCAAATTAAAGAAAGATGATACAATTTTCACAAGTAAATTACAAAGAATAACATTTTTTTTTTGAGAAAAATTGCTGTAATTTAAAAATTGCCAAAATTAAACTTAGAAACGCCACAAATTTCAAAATTAACAGATATTCGACAAATTATAATAAATACGCCAAAAATCAGTTAAAATGCAAAAATTAAAAATCGCCAAAGTTGAAAAAATAGCCAAAATTTAAAAATATCGCTAAAATTAAAAACAAAAAATGCCGAAATTTAAGACAATCGCCAGATGTGAAAATGAGAACAAATTGTAAAAAGCCCCAAAATAAAAAACAACCTACAAAACTGATAAAAAAAATACTAAAATTAAAAAAAAATACCACAACTTTATAAAGTTGCCAATTTGAGTATCGCATAATCACAAATGTGCCGAAATTAAAAAAAATCATCAAAATTGGAAAGTAGCATCAAATTTAAAAAAAATCACCCTTGTTTCAATAGTTTTTAAGATCGCTTTTTCTCCATTCAGAGAAAAGGGTTTTTATTTGGGATCTTGCCTGTATCGCGGCAACTAAATGATATAAATAAAAAGGGATAACGGTTGTGAAAAAATCAATTCAAAAAAGGCTTAAATAAAATTTTAATCGTCCTTATCTTATATACTAAAAAAGCTAGAGAAAAAAATTTTTCAGTACCTCGATAAGCAAACCAAATTTCGACTAAATTTTCAAATCGCCTTTATCTCAGAAACTAAGCCTCGCAGAGGTAAAATGACTCTTGTTTTGAGCATCGCCCGTATCCCGGCGGCTCACTAACTAAGCGTGTAAACGATTTTTTGTAATTATGGCTATATTTGCCAATTGTGACGATTTTTTTTTTATATTTGGGAGATTTTTTGTAATTTTGGTGATTTTTTTTTTAACTTTACAAAAGTAATTTTTTGAAAAAAAAGTAAACTAAATTTTTAAAATAATCAACAATTTGAAGTTACGGGCTCAAATTAATTTAAAGTTCGTCATTTTCAAACCAGTAAATTTTTTAACTTATAATACAAATAAGAAAAATATTTTCTTTTTTGCAAAAACTGAAATGCGTATACCTTGGATCTTTTTGAATATTAAAAATTTGGAATATTAATTGAAGCTCTACGGGCTAGTTATGATTTTTGAATTTAATTCGCTACGAAATAAACTTTGATTTAAAGTTTTCGCCATTATTTAAAAATTATGTTTTTATGCAAATATTAAATTGCATTGTCATGTTTTTAAAAATGATAATTTCTGAAAATGCATAAAAATTATTAAAGTTTTTATCATTTGCAATTTATAACAATACCAACACTAATATTTCTACATTTAAAGATTTTTCACATCTATCTTAATCTTAGAGATATTGATACCGAATTTTCAAAAGTACCAAAGTACACGACGTTACCCTATCTTATATTTTATATTATATTAATGTGTTTATGCATAATAATTTGAAAACCTTCGAACAAGTTTATAAAATGAATTTTGAATGTGAAATTTATAAATTTAAATAGTGATTATGCATATGACCTTAAATATTTATATTTTTAGGGCCATAACATGCATAATCATTTTAGAAATTTATAAGTGGCTTATAAAACAAATTTTTCATACAAAAATGATTTTATAAACGTGTGGTAAAGTTTTCAAATTATTATGCATAAGCACTTTATTATATTTAATTCTATTATATTATTTATTTATATTATTAAAATAATTGAGCTCAATATCTTTGTTATTTTATATACAATATCTTTTTTTATTTTGTAAAACCGATATTTCGTCATTCTCTACATGGCATGGGTTTATGTAAACAACAACAAATATTAAAAACGCTTGAAAACATTGCCAGAGCACATCATTTGCATTTTATATGTAATGTTGATATGCGTAGTTTTAGTGTTTTTAATATTTGTTGTTATTTACATAAACCTTGATGATGTGTTTCAAAGTATGACGAAATATTGGTTTTACAAAATAAAGAGAGATTTTTTTTAATTTTTATTTTATTTATTTTAAAAATCTTAATATATCGAATTAAAAACAAATTCGTTACAAATATATAAAAAAAAAATAAAAAAAACAATTTTAAAAAATTTAAAAAATGTTGCTCCCGCCAAGATTTGAACCTGCGGTCACCTGTTTGGAAATAAACTATATCCAAATCACTTCTTAGGATCACTTTTAGAGCAATAACGGTTTAGAGGAAATAATGAAATGATTTTTTGATATGTTGTTCCCAAGTACTTTTAGAAAAGCCGTAAAAATTCACTAACGGATACTTTAGAATCAATTATTTATACCTACCAGTTGTTCAAAAAGTAAATCAGTAAAGTTGTTTCAATTGAATAAGTAGTTAAATTGCGAAGAAATATATTTTTTAACTTTTTCTATTAAAATACACAAAATACGGACTCTCGGTAGAAGTTAAAATATTCGATCAAAATTTTCTGTTAAAAACAATCAGTTGTTATAATATGATTAATTTTAAAATAAGCGAGAAATCTATTATTTTGACCGACTTTGCCAGTTAATAAATTAACAATTAAAAATAAACTGCAAAATACAATTGTTTTGAACGAAAAGTGGGTAGTCCTTTTTTAACTTATTTTCAATTGTTTTAATGTACATATTAGGTTGATTTTAAGGAAAAAATATTGTGAGTGTAGAAAATAGATTGGTACTGGCAATCGAAAGGTTCGGTTGCAGCTACCGAATTTTTCGGTTGTACCAGCAGAATTATTATTGAGTCAACTGAAACTCTGTTATCACAACCAAATTACTCTTGTTTGAGTTGATTTTCTGTTGTCAGCACCGAAAAATTCGGTTAACGATAATCGAACCATTCGTTTGGTTACAAATTCGGCTGTAAGCCCGAATCTGTTTTTCCTGTTTACAAAGTGATTTTTTGAAGTTGTTCAGAGTTGCTTCTAGAAAAGAAGTAACAATATACAAACCAATACTTTTCAAGCAATGAAAGGAGTATTGCAATTTTTTTTTGAATTAGATCGCACACAGAGAAAAAATAAGCCATTTTCCAACTGAAATTCGGTTACATCTACCAAAATAGGTTGATGCAACTGAATATTGGTTATCACAACAAAATTCGGTTTATACAACTGAATTTTAGTTGCAATACCCAAAATATTTTGGAATCATATTGCAATATGGTTTCACTAACCGAATTTATTGGTTGTAGCAACCAAAATAGGCTTAGCAATTCGGTTGGCAATTTTTTTTCCTGTGTGCGGGTATAATAAAGCAGTTTTGAGGACTCCCCTATAACACATGGTTATCATTGCTGGCCTGGCATCGATATTAATATTAAATTTACCAAAATTTCTTCAAAATAAATTTGCAATTCATATAGAGTAGTCTTGTATCGTTCGGTGGTATGCAGTGTGTGTGTTTTTTTTTGTAGGAAAACTAAACATGCGTTAAGGTAATTTGTTTTCAACCATATTTTTTTTTATTCACACTACCAATTCAGTTTAGTTTATTTTACTTTTTTCTATTCTATACAACAATTTTTTCTCAATATTACCTTATTTATTTAGTGGCAGTCATGTAGAGAAGACTGAAAATGTGATCCAATATAATAAACGACGAGTGGTAGCAGTAGTCGGATATTGTGTATTATGATTACAAACTAAGTATATACACATGTATGGTTTTAGTAGGGTAGAGGGGGGATCCTTCGCCAGTGGGGCACATACACTAGTCCCATTTTTCTCCGATGTTAAGGGAGATAAAAAATTTGAAAAAATATATTTTGTGCATTTTTCAATTGCCTTTCCTTGACATCCACTTTGACGAATTTATATCATATGAGGTCGCAGATAGACGTGTTTTTGTGTTTTTTGGGGTGCCAAAAAAATGATTGAAAGCAACTACATTTTGCAATAACTTCCTTAAATCGTGTGCTAATTTTGCATTATGTTAGACCTATGATCCTAAGCTTTCAGAAAAAAATAACTTGATTTTAATAAATGCTTAAAAATTGTGAAAAATATTAATTTTATGTTAGTGCCTGCCTCTGGGGCACAAACACCAGATGGCCCCTGGAGCTACGAACAGTTCGTGATTCCCTGCCTAAAATGCTCTATAAGACTTTTCTATGTGTTTAAAATATGTTCAATAATAAATTAGTACAATCGTGTTCAGTCTTAAATTTATATTAATTATTCAGTTTTTTGTAATTTTGAAGAATCATTATATTATAGTTTTAAATAATTTTTTTTTAATGTAGTGGAGATTTATTGATTAAAAAGAATCATATACCTTAAAGAACTTATTCTAAATTATTTATTTCAGTCATTAAAACATTGACTTTGCCGTATTAACAATATTTTTTTGTTGAAATTGTATCTAGCTCTTTTGGCGAATATCCCCGAGATTTGGGGCAGTTACGCCGATTTGAGTTACTTTGGAAATCATAAAAAAAGTAATAGAAAATATGCAAATAATTAGAATAAAAATCATAGAAATTAAAGCCAAGATATGTAGATCTTCAATTTGAAAGTAATTTTTAAAAAATAATTAGGGGTTAAGAAATCACAGTGCTTTGAAAAAAAAGTGGCGAAGGATCCCCCCTCTACCCTACTCCCAACTTCGATACTCACTAGAGTGAATGAAATGGAAGATATACCAAGTGATATAAAAAGTTTAAGATACAATTTACTGTGATCTAAAAAATATATATTATAATAAACAAAAAATCTAGGATTTTTAAATTGTTGTAGGATTTTTTAGGTTGAAGTAGCTGTGATAGTATAAGAATTTTTGATACTTTTATGTACCAAGTTGCTTGAGCTTAAAGATGTTTTTTAAAGAGTGACTTTAAAAGTTTAACCTTCCTCTTTAGGATACTTTCCCCTGTGAGTGCCAGAGTAAGTATTCTCTGCTTATGGATGCAGTCACTTAAGGAAAATTGCTTTACTGTTTTCTTTTAGATTTTTTTTTTTTTGGTTCTTATTTTTGTGTAAGCTCTTGTATTTAAGTTACTGCATATGTTTTGAAATATATAAATTTTTAGCAATTTGATATGACAACTTACGTTCAGTCTCTACATATAACACAGTGTAACGGTCTTTCTCAACCATGAAAAAAACTATATACTCATGCTAAAAGAGAACATGTTCAGTAGAACTGAAAGCAGTGGGCAGAGAACGAAGCCGATCGGCTTATAGCCGCGGCTAAGCTGCCGCCGACCATTTTTCAGGTACTCGAGCCGCCGCCGACTTTTTCGGCTAATTTCGGCTATAAAATATTAGCCGACTGTAGCAGCTAAGCCGGTAGAAATGAGATTTTTTTATCTTTCTTATACAATTAATTAATTTTGATTACAAAAAATTACTTGAATTAATTTTCTAAGAATCCATCGGCTGTAGTCGGCTTTTAGCCCCATTGAATTCGCAGCATAAGATTTTCAATATAACTTTTTTTTACTGTGGTATCGTCAAAAATTCAAAAATATAAAATTTTTTTTCAAAAATCGTCGGCTTTAGTCGACTTTTAGTCGCCGCCGAGTTTTTTAGCGTTTAGCCGCCGCCGCCGAAAGATTTCCGGCTTTAGTCGACTTTTAGCCGCCGCCGACTTTATTTTTGTATAGCCGCCGCCGGCGGCAATTTAATATCGGCTTCGTTCTCTGGCAGTGGGTTTCTATACCACTCTTCCTCTGTTAACCTTGACTCTTTATTTTTGTTCGTGAAGTCGGGAAAGAAAACTAAAACATGTTGGTAAACATTGTAAAAAAATGAGAGATAGAGTGTTTTTTTATACATTTCCCTATATAAAACGCATTGAGGTTGAGTGAGTTTTTTCAGATTTTTAAGAGAATTTAAGAAATTCCAATGTTACCTCAACATGCAAAAAAATCCCGTGCCAACAAACATTAGTCAATGGTGTCAATTTTGGGTGTTTTTAAACTAATATTGATAGTTAATATAGTTTTATATTTTAAAATATAGTTTATTATAACAAAAACAATATACATTTAAATTAACAAGAACGGTGAAAATTAATTATATATTATTTGTATAATAAAATAAATTATTTACAAAATTTTCAAATAATGTTAACAAAAGTTATTAAAAACAGTAGTTGAAAAAAATTTACTACACTCATTAAAAAACTCCTAAATGGAAAATCAAACTTGACAACACTGATCAAAGAAGTTTTTTCAAAAGCAAAAAACTAAAAAATGTTTCCGAAAATGCTCTTCCAACTCATTTTTCTCTTAACAGCACTATGAACATGTTTTCTTAGCCTTTCCCAAGTGCGCCATACAACAACAAAATTTGGTGAGGACGGTAGTCTCTCCTTTAGATTTATATTTGTTGCTGTAAGTTTCTCATGATCCCGACAAATATTCTTTTTAAATTTTTAACGATGGACTTTCGAAACCCACTTTTTTTAAGCAATTTTACATACTCTATGATGCTGGTAAGGGTGTCACGCGACAGAGAAAAGTCTCCTTATTTTATAAAACTTTTTGTTTTTTTCTATCTGGACAAAATTATGTCATAAGTGTCCACTGAATTTGTATGTTTAAAAAATGTACCACTTCAAGGCTATTGAAATTTCGCAACAAACTTTTACCTTCGCTATTGTTTTTTTTTTTTCAAATTTTATATTATCATTGTGGTGTTGAGATTCACCTTGTTATTTTTCATACAAGCGATGTTGCCTCTGTGGTATATTTTAATAATTTTTACTCATTTAAAATGGATATCTGATGTGAAAATCGGAAAACTGATTACACAATTGTTTCTTACTATAAGTACATGGTCTTTAATTTCACGTGTATATCAATTTTTCTATCGGTAAGACCAAACGTTGAAAATTGTAGCATGGTGTAATATTTGCAGTTACATGTATGTGTGTGCTGAACAAAGTATGTGCTAATATTAGGGTAGTATTAAGAATTCAACTTTAGATTGCTGATATCTGGGCGGCATTGTATTACAGTCTAAAACATGTATGTTGAACATTTAAGCCAAATCCAAGAATTTTGAGGTCAATTTTTCAGAATTTCGAAACAAATCCAAAAAATATATATTTTACTTAGGTTTTGTTACTAACAAAATTTAGTATGCTGAAAATAAATATGAAAACATTTCAAATCTCTTAAGGCAAACATACACGTTCAATATTACTGATCAATGTTTTTAAAATCAACCAATCAGAACAAATTATTTAAAAATAAAATGTTCTGATTGGCTGATTGTTGAAAAAGTGATCAATAATATTGAATGTGTATGCCCTATTTTAAAGGATTTTCAAGAAATTTTTAAATTTTGCTGAATTATTAAATATCTCAATTTTTAGCGAAATTTTGACGATAACTCGAAAACTTTTTGAACGTTTTTAGAAATGTTTCTAAGTTTGTGTTTACCGTACTAAATTTAATATGAAAAAAGGTGTCAAAAGGCATACCCAGTGTAGGAAAAGTAATTCCGTATCATTATTTTTTGGACCAACAGTAATGACACCAACTACAGTTTGCTGTTCGGTTTTAATCGAAACCGAAACCGTGGTTTTTGAGGCCTCAAAACCGAAACCGAAAACCGACAAAAATACGTCGGGTTTAGCAAATAAAATAATAAATTAAATTACATAGTTTTGAGTCTAGAATTTCGAAAAAGGTTCAGCTCCTATTTTACAAAATTCTGAATTTAATTTTAATGAACAATTTCTCCATTAAATATTATTTTAAATATTTTTTGTTTTTACTACTACAGATAATATAAGCTGAGGATTATAATTTTAGAAAAAAATTGCGCCAAAAGTAGTAGTTAAAGAGATATTGAGTTTCAAGTATTCAGTTCAGATTTTCACCGCTTATTTTTCAAGAAGTTTTATTTCGTAGTCCGCGAAATTTATTGTATACAATTTTAACTTTATATTGTTTTAAACAAATTGCTAAATTCCAAATTTAATCTCTTTAAATACAGTTTAATCAGCCGAAAAAAGAATAAAAAATTTTAATTTATAACGGTTTCCGCGCTTTATTCCCAGGCAATGGTGTTATTGCCTTTATTCGAGTGAGAAATTCAATCAAATTTTAATAAATATCTTGAATGTATTAAGATATTTAATTGTTATACATACATATTAACTTATTTTAAAACAATTCTATTAATATCACAAGAAAACCGAAAAATAACCGAAACCGCGGTTTTTATAATTTTGAAAAACCGAAACCGCGGTTTTAAAATTTTTCGGTTTTTAGCAAACTCTAACACCGACTTACAACAATAATGAGTTGCTAATAATTAGATACTTTTTCATTATTTCAAAACAAAAATTTATGACTTATTTTTATCATTATTTCAAACACAATGTAATGTTCTAGATTTTTTTGAAATCTATTTTTAGACTCAATATTTTTTAACACTGGTAATGATATATGTAACTACATATTTTTTTAGTTTTGATATGTTGGCGCAGCATGTCACTTATAGTTTATCTATCGAATATAACATGTGCAGATAGCTCAGATGGTAGAGCTATCGACTGACAATTTGGAATCCCAAGTTAGAATCCCGGCAGGAGCAAATTTTTATAAAATTAATTTTTTTTTGAAAATCTTAATTTTATAACCAGTATTTTAGTCAATATTGGTTTTTCTTTTCCCGGACTTTTTCATTTCCCTGGACAGCGGAATTTTTTATAGAATTTCCGGGATCCCGGGAATTCCCACTCGTAAAAAACTAAAAAAAAATTCCACATACGTTGTACTTGAAAAACTCAATTTCTATTAAAACACCTTCCGACAAAGCCCATATTTTGGTTGTATCCATTAAAAATTTTCTTAATATATTCTGAAAGAAGGGCTGAATATAAAATATCCATATCTTCTACTTTTTATACCCTACACCACTATGGGGTCAGGGTATTATAAGTTTGTGCTGATGTTTGTAACACCAAAAAATATTGGTCCTAGACCCACCTTATAGTATACCGATCGGCTTAGAATTTTTTTTATTTCGTTTTAACGATGTCCGTCTGTCCGTCCGTCCGTCTGTCTATCTGTCCATGCATTTTGTGCGCACTCTACAGGTCGCAAATATTAAGATATTTTGATGAAACTTGGTGCACCGACTTATGTCGGCCCGAGGTCGACGCCTATTGATTTTGGTAAACATCGGTCTATGTTTAGACGTAGTGCCCATATAAGGGTCCTACCAAAATTATATTGTTTATACGCTACAGGTCGTAAATATTAAGATATTTTGATGAAATTTGGTATACAGATCTATGTTAGCCCAATAACGCAGCCTATTGATTTTGGTGAACATCGGTCCATGTTTAGACCTAGTGCCCATATAAGGGTCCTACCAAAATTTTACTGTTTATACGCTGCAGGTCGCAAATATTAAGATATTTTGATGAAGTTTGGTACACAGACCTATATTGGCCCAATAACGCAGCCTATTGATTTTGGTGAACATCGGTCCATGTTTAGACCTATTGCCCTACCAAAATTATATTGTTTATACGCTGCAGGTCGCAAATATTAAGATATTTTGATGAAATTTGGTATACCGACCTATATCAGCCCAAGGACGAAGCCTATTGATTTTTGTTAACATCGGTCCATGTTTAGACCTAGGGTCCCCCCAAAATTTGCTTGGTTACAAACTGCAGGTCGCAAATATTAAGATATTTTAATGAAATTTGGTTCGCTGACTCACATAGAAAATTTTGACACAAGTCCTATTTTAACCCATTCGAATTTCGGATCCAAACATTAGTTGGCTTTTAGCCAGACTGGTGTAGGGTATTGTATAGTCGGCAATGCCGACTTTAACCTTTTTACTCGTTCTACATCAATTCGTTTAACAGTTAAATCGCGAGTTAATATTAACACCCAGTGAACAAAATTGGTGCTCATAAGCGCATTTGTAGATAACCGAGTGGTTCGGTTGTGATAATCAAATTTTTCGGTTGTGACAACAGGAAATTATTTGAGGTACGAGTATTTTGACTGTAATAATGAATCAGTTCTACCAAGAATAATTCGATAAAATTTATTCGATGCAACCATTCGATTGGCGACACATTGGGTCGTCAGCACCGAATTTGTTTTTTTTTTTTTTTGGGTGAAGGGAACATATTATATGGAAGGCCTGCCTCTTCATTTTTAAAAACTCTTTAAAATTTATTAACTAAATACTAATTCTCTTTGGAAAAGGGTATTTTATTGAAAGACATGGGTATTTTATTTTCATCCCTTCTATCTGGATATATTGGAATTGTTCACGGGTGCAAACTTGTATCGGACCATGAAATAAAAAATTTGTTAAATGAAGTTTTAGAGAGATTTAAGAAAATATTTTTGAACGTTTCTTTTATGAAATTCTGGACTATAGTCTTTATTTCTTCATTTTGCGTCTTTCACAAACTTTAAATTTGAGCCCTGGCTTATGTATTACAGTTTTTTAGTCGGAACTAAAATAGTTTTTTGCTTAAATGCTTCTTAGATATGGTATAAAAAAATTTATGTTTCTAGAAATTTTGTTTCTATGCAGATTTTCAGAAGTATTCGTCTAGAATTATTTTTATAAAAAATTTTAAAAGTGAGTATTCTTCACACAAATTTTTAGGCAAATTCGCATAAATCTTTTATAAAAATAGACAATAAAATATTATTAAATACTAAACCCAAGAAAGTACATAAGTAAAAATATATTTTTTGGTTTTTGGTATGCTGGTGTGTAGGCATAACTCATTATTTTGCGCGACATTGTCATACAATAGTTATAAGAAATGTAATAAGTAAAGTAACTTGGTACCATTATCAGGTATGTAGTAACATAACCACATATCTGGTAATGATTTTCCACAGTGGGTACCTAAGAAAAACAAATTCCATGACTTTTCTTGTGCTATATAATTTATTCTAGGTTTTGATTTTAGTGCTATAGTCTCTTGGGGAAGTTTTCTTGGAAATCTTCGTAGGTTACGTTTTTGCCATACGCCATTCGATAAAACAATTGGGCCACCCTACTATCCACATTACCCCCTATGATCCAAACCGAAAAAAAAATTATTAAAAATTGCAAAGGTTAAAAATGAGAAACAAATTATTAAAATTAAGAAACAATTTTTCCCCATATTTGTTATTGCAGCCCTAATATATGTGACGCGCAAAATAGAAAGGGACCTAAGGATAGAAAGGGACCTAAGGTCAGGAGAGCATGGGATCGGTCTCATTCGATGCTCAGATGTTGTCCACAAAAAAAAAAAATAAAATTGATTTTTTTACCCTTAGGTCCCTTTCTCTATGCGCTGTCACATATATGTTTTCCTCTGTTAGTGGTTAAGTTTTGTAAAGAATTTTCTTAAACAAAATATATAATATTATTCATAATGTTAGTTTAAGTGAGTTTTTGTTAAAGTTAATAAAAGCAGAAACATTTATGAAAAATTTTGTGTTTTGTTCATGGAAGAATAAAAATAATGTGAAAGTATTTAAAGATTTGAAAAATTTGTCGTTATACTCCCATATGGAAACGGATTAGTATCTGAACATATATAATCATACATGGGCCTACATGGTACTATAAGGGTGAACCTTTGTTGTATGGGCGAAAAAAAAAATCAAAACAATATTTTTGGTGAAACACCCTACTTAAGACCATTAGTGGACAGAGTCTAATGAGTTTGTGCTGTGACGACAAAAAATCTAGATCCACCTTTTAGTATATATGTATATCGACTCAGAACCACTTTTTGAGTCGATTTAGCGATGTCCGTCTGCCCATCTCTCTGTCTGTGCTTGTATTCTTGTACGGTCCCAAATATTAAGATATTTTGATTATATTTATTATACTAACAAGGAAGAAGCCTATTGATTTCGACCTAGTTTCTATATAAAGGTCCCCCAAAAATGCGTTTATGCTTGTGCCCAAATACTAAGATTTTGATGAAATTCTGTGCACCGATATATATCGGTCCAAGGACGAAGCCTGTTGGTTTTGGTTAGAATCGGCCTCGGTTCAGCCTTAGTGCCCATAAAAAGATTCGCCAAAAATTGGCTTTTATAAATTTTTGCACACCTGAGGGTGCAGATATATGTCAAACATATTCTACATAATGAAATTTGGTACACAGACTCATATCGGGCCATGGAAAAGCCTATTGATTTATAACAGAATCGGTCCATTTTTGGACCTAGCGGCCGTATATATTTTCGATTTTCATATAAATATACTCAAAAAATATTAGACAAAATCAAAATTTCTCGCTGATTTTATAATTTCTTACCAATTTTTAGATAAATTTTAACACCATTTTTACATAGTAAAATTTCGGTTTCAAAAATTAGTTATCTTTCAACCAGGATCGACTCTATAGCTACAAAGCGGAATCGAATGCCCTAGAATCAGTTCTGGAACTAATTCTAGAATTTTCCGTAAGTTATATCTCACATATAAGATCCATGGAATGGGTTCCTGACCTAGTTCCATGGAATCTGTTCCAGCTGAATCACTTGCAGAATTGGTGTGATTGGCAACCGATTTAAAAAACTGTTTTGTTTTGCTTCCCATGTATTTTCATCGAAAGTAATTGGCAAATTCTATCTTTTACAGGCCAACCTTTTATAAAGGCCTAAAATCATAGGCCCTTACTAAAAAAGAGTATTTTAAATTTAAAGCCAATTTTATTTTTAATCATACGGTTTTGTTCATTTTGTGTATGAAAACCCCACAAAAATATTTTTATTTTCAAACATTTTGATTGGTTGAAAATAAATTAACCAATCAGAATGCTCCAAAAATAAACCAAGTCAAGGCATACTGCCACCTAATATTTTAACTGAAGTCGACTTTAACTAAAATATACGTTTGAAAAATATTGATAGTAAGGCTGATAGTTTTAATCAAAATATCTTTTCTTTTCAGGTATGTTTTTCTTATAATATCCATAAATCATCACAAATATGTAAGTTCAAATTAACAATTATATATAGTGAGCATCAAAAGAAACTGTACACGTTTATTTATTATATTTACAGTTTCATTTCACTCTTTTGCAATTCCACTTTATTTAACATTTTATGTTTGTTAATTATATATTTTCTCCTCTCTTAATTTGTATATATGTATATTAGGCTGGGTCGATTTGTGGGGAGGCAAAAAAATCGCCCATGGCTCAGGGAAAATCGTATTCTAGGGATCAAAATAAGAAACTTTGCCGAAGGAACCATACCTCTAAAACGAATTCTACTACCCCTAACTGTTGACTTTTGTCCCGTAGGGTCAAGTTTTGAAAAATCCCACTTTGACCCATTTAGAGTGCCCCAATCGAGTCCAAATGTATGACCGACCCCCACTAACTTTGGAGGGCCGATCCACCCATGCCAGTGGTACACCCCCTGGAACTCCCCTGGGGGGTTCCCCATACAAACATTTTAAAAAATCACCATTTTTGGCACTTTATTTTATTATTTTTTATTTATTTTATTTATTTTTATTATTTTATTTATTTTTTCTCCTTAGAAATTTATTTAGTCAGAACATATGTAAATGAAAAAATTAATTTAACTTAGTAATAGAAAAGAAAAAATGCCCAGACTTGAAAGCAAAAAAGACTTCAAACAGTAATTTTTTTTATTTTCTTTTCTATTACTAAGTTAAATTAATTTTTTCATTTACATATGTTCTGACTAAATAAATTTCTAAAGAGAAAAAATAAATAAAATAATAAAAATAAATAAAATAAATAAAAAATAATAAAATAAAGTGCCAAAAATGGTGATTTTTTAAAATGTTTGTATGGGGAACCCCCCAGGGGAGTTCCAGGGGGTGTGCCACTGGCATGGGTGGATCGGCCCTCCAAAGTTAGTGGGGGTCGGTCATACATTTGGACTCGATTGGGGCACTCTAAATGGGTCAAAGTGGGATTTTTCAAAACTTGACCCTACGGGACAAAAGTCAACAGTTGGGGGTAGTAGAATTCGTTTTAGAGGTATGGTTCCTTCAGCAAAGTTTCTTATTTTGATCCCTAGAATACGATTTTCATTGAGCCATGGGCGATTATTAAATCGACCCGCCCTAATGTATATACAAAACGAGTAAAAAGGTTAAAGTCGGGCATGCCGACTATACAATACCCTACACCACTCTGGTGTATTGTTTGGATCCGAAATTCGAATGGGTTAAAATGGGGCTTGTGTCAAAATTTTCTATAATGTGAGTCAGCGCACCAAATTTCATTAAAATATCTTAATATTTGCGACCTGCAGTTTGTAACCAAGCCAATTTTGGGGGGACCCTTATATGGGCACTAGTTCTAAACGTGGACCGATGTTCACCGAAATCAATAGGCTTCGTCCTTGGGCCAAGATAGGTCTATGTACCAAATTTCATCAAAATATCTTAATATTTGCGACCTGCAGCGTATAAACAGTATAATTTTGGTAGGACCCTTATATGGGCACTAGGTCTAAACATGGACCGATGTTCACCAAAATCAATAAGCTGCGTTATTGGGCCAATGTAGGTCTGTGTACCAAATTTCATCAAAATATCTTAATATTTACGACCTGCAGCGTATAAACAGTATAATTTTGGTAGGACCCTTATATGGGCACTAGGTCTAAACATGGATCGATGTTCACCAAAATCAACAGGCTGCGTTATTGGGCCAATATAGGTCTGTGTACCAAATTTCATCAAAATATCTTAATATTTGCGACCTGCAGCGTATAAATAGTATAATTTTGATAGGACTCTTATATGGGCACTAGGTCTAAACATAGACCGATGTTCACCAAAATCAATAGGCTGCGTTACTGGGCCAATATAGGTCTGTGTACCAAATTTCATCAAAATATCTTAATATTTACGACCTGCAGCGTATAAACAGTATAATTTTGGTAGGACCCTTATATGGGCACTAGGTCTAAACATGGACCGATGTTCACAAAAATCAAACTTGTTCGTCCTTGGGCCAACATAGGTCTGCGTACCAAATTTTATCAAAATATCTTAATATTTGTGACCTGTAGAGTGCGCACAAGATTGCATGGACAGACAGGCAGACGGACGAACGGACGGACGGACGGACAGACGGACATCGTTAAATCGAAATAAAAAAAAATTCTGAACCGATCGGTATACTATAAGGTGGGTCTACGACCAATATTTTTTGGTGTTACAAACATCAGCACAAACTTATAATACCCTGACCACATAGTGGTGTAGGGTATAAAAATAATAACAATAGCTGTATTTTCGATCATGACTACACGCAAAAAATAAGTTAGTAGAAAAATTAGTAAAATGTCTTGTATATCAAGTGTACTAGTTTTCAGTAATTTTTTTTGCTGAAACTCCGTTTTCAGTAATACTTTTAGTTATATTTTTTTAGAACTAACCAAATTTTGAACTAATGTTTTACTAATTTATTTTGCTACAAAAACCGCATTTATTGCCTGGAAGACAACCAGATAGACAATATGTCGCAGCTTGTCCGGATGTAGTACACTAATAGAAAAAAGTCCGTAAAAAATTTAGTTAAAACTACTTAAAATTAGTTAAAAACGAGTAAAAAGGTTAAAGTCGGGCATGCCGACTATACAATACCCTACACCAGTCTGGTGTATTGTTTGGATCCGAAATTCGAATGGGTTAAAATGGGGCTTATGTAAAAATTTTCTATAATGTGAATCAGCGCACCAAATTTCATTAAAATATCTTAATATTTGCGACCTGCAGTTTGTAACCAAGCCAATTTTGGGGGGACCCTTATATGGGCACTAGTTCTAAACATGGACCGATGTTCACCAAAATCAATAGGCTTCGTCCTTGGGCCAACATAGGTCTGTGTACCAAATTTCATCAAAATATCATAATATTTGCGACCTGCAGCGTATAAAAAGTATAATTTTGGTAGGACCCTTATATGGGCACTAGGTCTAAACATAGACCGATGTTCACCAAAATCAATAGGCTGCGTTATTGGGCCAATATAGGTCTGTGTATCAAATTTCATCAAAATATCTTAATATTTGCGACCTGCAGCGTATAAACATTATAATTTTGGTAGGACCCTTATATGGGCACTAGGTCTAAACATGGACCGATGTTCACCAAAATCAATAGGCTGCGTTATTGGCCCAATGTAGGTCTGTGTACCAAATTTCATCAAAATATCTTAATATTTACGACCTGCAGCGTATAAACAGTATAATTTTGATAGGACCCTTATATGGGCACTAGGTCTAAACATGGACCGATGTTCACCAAAATCAACAGGCTGCATTATTGGGCCAATATAGGTCTGTGTACCAAATTTCATCAAAATATCTTAATATTTACGACCTGCAGCATATAAACAGTATAATTTTCGTAGGACCCTTATATGGGCACTAGGTCTAAACATGGACCGATGTTGACCAAAATCAATAGGCTGCGTTACTGGGCCAATATAGGTCTGTGTACCAAATTTCGTCAAAATATCTTAATATTTACGACCTGCAGCGTATAAACAGTATAATTTTGATAGGACCCTTATATGGGCACTAGGTCTAAACATGGACCGATGTTCACCAAAATCAATAGGCTGCGTTATTGGCCCAATGTAGGTCTGTGTACCAAATTTCATCAAAATATCTTAATATTTACGACCTGCAGCATATAAACAGTATAATTTTGGTAGGACCCTTATATGGGCACTAGGTCTAAACATGGACCGCTGTTCAAAAAAATCAAACTTGTTCGTCCTTGGGCCAACATAGGTCTGCGTACCAAATTTCATCAAAATATCTTAATAGTTGCGACCTGTAGAGTGCGCACAATATTGCATGGACAGACAGACAGACGGACGGACGGACGGACAGACGGACATCGTTAAATCGAAATAAAAAAAAACTTCTGAACCGATCGGTATACTATAAGGTGGGTCTACGACCAATATTTTTTGGTGTTACAAACATCAGCACAAACTTATAATACCCTGACCACATAGTGGTGTAGGGTATAATGATGCTTCAGAAAAAAACTGCTAAATTAGCTGATTATTTTTGCTATATATTAGTAATATCGGCAGAGCAAAAATAAAACTGTTAAATATACAGAACTTTAGTTATATTAGAGCCAAATTTTTGTAAATTAAGAACAGCAAATTACCCTGCTAAAATCAGCAAAAAATTTTGCTAAGTAATTAGTAACCTAAAAAATTACTAAAAAATTTAAAATTTTCGAAGTTTTTTTTCGATTTTTTTTTTAAACGCAAATAAAAATTGAGCCTTTTGAAAACAGCAGTTTACAATTTTTTTCTGCTGATTTTAGCAGAATAGACTGCTATATAACTAAAACTTTTGCTGAAAACGAAATTTCAACAAAAAATTGCTGAAAACTAGTACACTTGATATACAAGACATTTTGCTAATTTTTCTACTAACTTATTTTTTTGAGTGTAAGTAAAATTTAACTCAAATACTCCTATAACTAAAATTCTGTATATTTAACAGTTTTATTTTTGCTATCTCCATCTTGAAAAATTTAACAAAATTAATTAAAATAAAGTTGAAAACAAAAAATTCTAACGTGTACACTGTACAGTAGACTGTCCCTTAAAATATCGATTTGTCGATTTTCGTTAATTACACCCCCCACTTTTATTGAAAATGGTCCCAAATGGAAGAAATAGACGGAAAACGTTAACCCGTGCCGAAAGTTGGAATGGTCCATTTTGGAAAAAAAAAAAAATTCCCAAAATTCGAAATTTCGAAAAAAAATTTTTTTATTTCATTTATTAATTTAATATAGTCAAAATGATTCATACATGGAATTTTGACTTCACCGGATATCATTAACCCACTTTAGCCTGAAATCCAAAATGACACACGAATTTGAAAAAAATGCAAAAACGTATTTTTTTAAATTAATTTTAAAGATTTTTTAAAATACCTAATTTGGAGATTTCGATTGCTATTTGTACCACATATAAGTTGATGTTAAAGGAAAAAAATAAATTGAAAAATGATAATTCGAGTTTGTGTTTGGAGCGACTGCTTTTCAGGACATTTTACAAAAATTGCTCATTTTTTCCAAAGTTTTGAAGATTTTAAAGTTTTCAGCAAATTTTACACGGTTTTCGGAAAGACAGCACTCAAATTTGGTTAGATTATAATTATCTTTTCATTTCTTTAAAAAAAATTTAACCCTTAGTAGACTGGGGTCAGAAAAGACCCATGGAACTTAATTTTAATTATGACTACGAGATTGTAAAGCCATTAAATTTATAAAAAAAAAATCTCAACTGGATAAAAATAATTATTTTGTGTAACGTGATCCATATGGGGTTAATTTTTATACTTTTAGCCAAAAACGCCCCACTAGGAAATTTACAGAATAACACAGAATTTACAGAATAATGACAAATCTATTTTTGAGGGACACTCTAGTGCACATTTTCTTTTGACGCTCACAGCATCTGTATACTCAGGCCAAAACTCCATAAACAATAAAAAATCAATACTTTAGACAAATTTATGCAATGTACATCAAGTCTGCTGTGCTTATAAAATTATCTGTTGTTTAATTTGTAATTTACCTTTTCAGTTGTTTTTTTTTCTTATACTCAAAATAACTTTGCTATTTAAATGAGTCTTAAGTACAGAACAAAAGGGAGAAGAAAAAGAAAAAAACAAGAACTTCAAAAAGTTGCAACATTTTCAATACACAATATTCCATAGCATTAAGTATATTAGTTAAAGTACAGAGATGTTTATAACAAATTTTTACTTAACAAGTTAACCCAAAATCAACAACCTTACAAATCCAACAACCAAATACAAACAATAGGGGTTTTCATATAAACTCGTATTCTACTCGTAAACAGTAAAAACATGGTATGTTTATGAGCTTAATTTCAAAATCCATACTTAAAAAATTTGGTTTGTATTTATACAATGTTTACAAGGAGTTTACGAATTTATATGAAAACCCCTAATGTATTGGTATTATATTCAATACACACAGAAAAATAAATTTTCAACCGCCTAGGTCGAAAAATCGAATTTGGTTTTTACAACTATTAAATTTGCTTGTTACAATCATATGCAAATGTGATTTCTGTATGTTTCGGGAATTGGAACTAAAATCTAAAGTTGTGTCAATTCTCAAAAAATCTGAAAAAATTTACTTGAAATTCAACAAATATTATTTTGAGTGTAACTTTTAGTTATTTGTATACCACTCTGTTCAAGATTCTGCGCTAAGTTTGTGCTGATGCTTGTCACTAACAAAAATAATGAGCGTAAACCTAATTGCATACTGATCGTCTTAGAATTTTTTTCTAAGTGGATTTAGCAACGCCCATCCATCCGTCAAAAATTTAACATGTAAATTTTCTAAACCACCAACATACCCAAAAAATTTAAGATCGACGCTTTCGATTTACCGGAAACTAGATGATCTGATAGACTGCATATAGACAGCCAGGAAATCTGATCAATTACTGTATTTCAGAAAAACTGCTGAAATTAGCAGATTTTTTGTTAAATACTAATAAAATAATAGCAGAAAATATAAAACTGTTAATCAACAGAATTTTAGTTATATTTAAGACAACTTTTAGTTAATTCAAAATGAGAAACTACACTGTAAAATCTACAAAAGATGTTGTTAAATATTAGTAGACTAAAAATAGCAATAAAAAACTGACATTTATTATTTAATTTAATTATTATTTTTTATTTAGTATTTAAAAATTTTTTTTGACATTTTTAAGTAAAATTTAGTTCAATACAAATAGTAGTTTATTCTGCTAAAACTAATAGCAATATTTGCTAAAGAAATAGTAAACTGCTAATTTCACCGAAAGTGAAATTCTCTTCCTGGATTCTACTGCGGTGTAGGGTATCTTATAGTCGTCATAACTGACTTCAATTTTCTTTTACTTGTTTCAATTGTATTGTTACATTTTTATTTTATTTTAGTTTCTTTGCAAACTGTTTTTGTTTATTTTTTCTTCTTAAATTTTCATTTCAAGTGTAATTATATTATCTTAGAACAAACTACAACGACTTGTAACTTTTTGAAAAGCAAAATTGTTGTTTTACTTTTGTTTTTGTTTATAATAAGAAAAGAAGAAAATTATAATAGAAAAGAAAATCGATGGTCATTGTTTGACAACTCGTAACTGACGATAAAATTACCAGTATCAGATAATGATGCAAACTGATGTTAATATGATGCAGAAGTCTTTTGATATGCTTAGCTCAAGTTTAAATTGAAACTATCACTAATAGAAAAAAAAGTCTGTGAACATTTTAGTTAAAACTACTAAATACTGCTTAAAATAGCAGACTATTTTTACTATATATTACTAACAGAGAAACAGTAAAAATAAAACTGTTAAACATAAATACAATACAGGATTATGGTTTTATTTGAGTTAAATTTTTGTTAATACAAACACTCAGATGAAAAAGTTTGTAAAAAAATTTGTGAACAGTTTTTTTACTAATTTTCGCTGCTGATTTCAGCAAAACATTTTGTTAATTTTTTAAAATCGAGTGCTAAATTTAACAGGAAAATATACTACTTTAAAAAATTTTATATACAAGAATTTGTTGATTTTTTTTACAATTCTTGTTTAATTGGTATTTGTTACTATTGGTATATTCTTAGTTTGGAAATAACACTCAAAAAATTTTATTGTATCTCCAATTTTGACTCCAAATTTCAAGTACGATGAAGTAATTATACGCTTGTTGCAGTCCAAAGAAAATAAAGTTTTTTTTATAAATTTTTTTTTTTAGATTTTACAATTTGTTTATTTTTGAGTACACTTTTTTGCTAATTTCAGCAGCTTGATTTTAAATTACAGTTTACAACAATTTACTGAATTTTAGTAGCTGCAAATAATTATTTATACTAATTTCATTGTACTAAAATTATTGATATTTAGTAAGTTTTTAAACTTATTTTAGCAAATCGATTTTGAATTGTAGTTTACAACAATTTTGCTAAAATTAAATAGCGACTACTAATTTTTTCTATTAATTTTGTTGTACTACAGATCAGCAGACAAGTGTTGCTAAAATTAGCAAAAAATACCGCTGGGCTCAAAACAGTTAAATTTCTCGTAATAACAGTAAAATTTTCACTAGCCATTACAGACGTTTTTGGTTGAGTGTAATCAAAAAGAACTCTATTTACACTGTAAGTACTACACCGCGTATGAGTGATAAGCGTACATTTTATATTAATCATACGCATGGGTGGTCGCAATTTAGGAGGTGTTGCCTAATATTTTTTTTTAGAAAAACTGTACAAAAAGTGGTTTTGTGAAAATCTAAACAAAAACAGAAATTTGGGGACCAAAAATCTTTCTCAGGAATTCAATTTTTCAAATTCAAAGATTTAAAAAAACTTATGGCGTTTGGTATCAATGATGTGAATGCATTCTAATTTAAGCTATATAACCAGTTCTTTTTGCACAATCATAAATAGTTACACATAGTTACTCACTTATTACTTAAAAATTACCTTGTGAAAAAAAAACCGTTAAAATACTAGTAAAATAAGAAAAGCAAAAATAAAACTGTTAAATTTACAGAATTTTAGTTACATATATTTGAGTTGACTTTTAGTTCATTGAAAATGACAAAGGAGGCTGGATTTTTATTTGTATTAAAAAAAAAAATCTGACAAAACTTTGAAACTTTTGAAATTTTTTTTTGTTCTACCGGTTTTTTGCTAAATTAAATCATTATTTTCTATTAATAGAAACTAGACTCAAATATAATAAAATTTTTGTATATTTAACAGTTTGATTTTTACTGTTCCTATCTTACTCTAATATTTAAATAAATAATCTAATTTCAGAAGGTTTTTCTGCAAGATAATTTTTAATAATTTGAACTAAAATTTTTGGTAATTTTAACCAAATTGTTTGCAGATTTTATTCTATTAGTATATTGATTTTGATCTATTGAATAGCAACAGCGTCACTTTTTTAACGCTAGAACATGTTAGAAAAGGTTCCAGAACCATAGAAACCTTACATTTTGTCTCCTAGCGATCACTTTCAGAACCTGCTCTATGGAACCGGTTATAAAAAACCTGTTATAAAATATTTGTATAAAATATTTATTTTAAATAATTTCATGGCAAAGCAGGAACACAATGTTTCCAAATGGGAGTTTTGACCCCCTGGTGGACCTTTACTGCATCCTAGGGGATCCCTGAAGTGGCACCAACATCCAAGGGAAAGTTATTTAGCTCGAAAATGTTTCACAAATTAGAAATTTTTCGATGGATGTTTTTTTCAAAAAGCATAAAATTTATATATGTTATTTGTATTTTTGAAAACATTCAAATTAAAACTACCCCGGAAAATTTTCTGTTCCAAAGAATCGGTTGTAGAAAAGCTACTTTTTTCATTTACAACCCCTTCTGCTGTCTATTCTAACATCGATTATTTTTGTTTAAAAATATCCCAAAAGTAACCAGTTCTGTAGCTCCAAAGTAGAACCGGTTGCCCTAGAATCAGTTCTGGAACGTCAGTCATACCTTCCATTAAAGGGCTGCATGACTGCAATCGGTTTGTTGTAGTCATTAAATTACATTGTGCTAGTGTGTGTGCATTGCGATTCAAACCACCCTGTTACGACTAGACAACAAATCGAAACGTAAGCGAGCTTAAGCATTAGGCAGGGCAACGAAAAAAACAATAAGTGATTGTTGTGACACACGATCGTTCGCTACCATAACATAGCAATTAGTACTTTGAACTAGTGTTTAAGTATCGCAATGATTGCTATGGTGCGATGGTGTGTTGTGTTATAATATGTAAATTTTATAAAACGAAAAATTATAAATGTACACTCAGATAAAAAAGTTAGTAGTTAGTTGTTCTTTATTTTCAATTCAATGTTTGTTTTACAATTTTTATATTATTATATAAAAAAAGTTAGTAAAAAATAAATTCATAATGCTAATGCATAATAAATTATAAAAACAAAAAAAAATTATTTATATTAATTCTTATTAAATATAAGAAAGTTAAAAATCTCTGCGTTGTAATTGTTTTTAATATAAACAATTATAATGCAGAGATTTGTAAGTTTTATACATACATATATTTTAATTTCATTGGTTGTTGCAAAATATTATCTGTGTACTTATTTTGTCAAACAAAGCGACATAGACCTACTCTGTTGACAGGATTTTTTTTGTTCGACTTTCGAATTGTTCTTCATAAAGCTTTTTGGCGATTTTTTTAATGTCGATGATTTTTTTAATTTTGATGATTTTTTTCTAATTTTCGACGATTTCTTTAATTTTGCCGATTTTTGTTTTTTTTCTAAATTTTGTTATATTCAAAATTTTGCCGGTTTTTTATAATTTTTTCAAATTTCGACAATTTTTAAATTTAAACGATTTTTTTAATTTTGGCAATTTTTAAAATTTTTAACTTGGTTGGCAAACACTAACCGTAAAATACCGTTAACGATTCGAAACCCTTTTAACGAACTATTTTTAACCCTAAAATACCAGTAACGAAATAACTTAAAATACCGTTAACCTTAAAATATCCTAACGAAATAAATTAAAATACCGTTAACCCTAAAATAACTTAACGATATAACTTAAAATACCGATAACCTTAAAATAACCTAACGAAATTCTATAAAATAAAATTTACCAAATTCATTCCAAAAAACAACATTTAAAATAAATCGGTGATATAATTAAACAATATTGAAAAATAAAATTAAAACCAGTCTGGTGTATTGTTTGGATCCGAAATTCGAATGGGTTAAAATGGGGCTTGTGTCAAAATTTTCTATAATGTGAGTCAGCGCACCAAATTTCATTAAAATATCTTAATATTTGCGACCTGCAGTTTGTAACCAAGCCAATTTTGGGGGGACCCTTATATGGGCACTAGTTCTAAACATGGACCGATGTTCACCAAAATCAATAGGCTTCGTCCTTGGGCCAACATAGGTCTATGTACCAAATTTCATCAAAATATCTTAATATTTGCGACCTGCAGTTTGTAACCAAGCCAATTTTGGGGGGACCCTTATATGGGCACTAGTTCTAAACATGGACCGATGTTTACCAAAATCAATAGGCTTCGTCCTTGGGCTAACATAGGTCTGTGTACCAAATTTCATTAAAATATCTTAATATTTGCGACCTGCAGCGTATAAACAGTATAATTTTGGTAGGACCCTTATATGGGCACTAGGTCTAAACATGGACCGATGTTCACCAAAATCAATAGGCTGTGTTATTGGGCCAACATAGGTCTGTGTACCAAACTTCATCAAAATATCTTAATATTTGCGACCTGCAGTTTGTAACCAGGCCAATTTTGGGGGGACCCTTATATGGGCACTAGTTCTAAACATTTACCGATGTTTACCAAAATCAATAGGCTTCGTCCTTGGGCTAACATAGGTCTGTGTACCAAATTTCATCAAAATATCTTAATATTTACGACCTGCAGCGTATAAACAGTATAATTTTGGTAGGACCCTTATATGGGTACTAGGTCTAAACATGGACCGATGTTCACCAAAATCAATAGGCTGCGTTATGGGGCCAATATAGGTCCGTGTACCAAATTTCATCAAAATATCTTAATATTTACGACCTGCAGCGTATAAACAGTATAATTTTGGTAGGACCCTTATATGGGCACTAGGTCTAAACATGGACCGATGTTCACCAAAATCAAACTTGTTCGTCCTTGGGCCAACATAGGTCTGCGTACCAAATTTCATTAAAATATCTTAATATTTGCGACCTGTAGAGTGCGCACAAGATTGCATGGACAGACAGACAGACGGACGGACAGACGGACATCGTTAAATCGAAATAAAAAAAAATTCTGAACGGATCGGTATACTATAAGGTGGGTCTACGACCAATATTTTTTGGTGTTACAAACATCAGCACAAACTTATAATACCCTGACCACATAGTGGTGTAGGGTATAAATATTCCGTCATTAGCAAGATAGCTTTCAACAAAGTAGGTACGTATTTCGGTTACATACATTAGTGTTGCCAGTTTTTTCATACCTTATCCCCAATTTTCAATTTGCCATCCCAAAAAATCCCCAACTTTTATTTTCTGGAAAAATTCGTTTATTTTTTCGAAAAATTAGTGGAAATACCATATTCGTTTATTTTTTGCGGTAAGTTGTACACTCTGACTCAATAAATTTGTGCTTGCAACAAATTATAAAAAAGAACAAATAAATTTAAATAACAGCAAAGAAAATTTGAACCAAAATTTTTCATTTTAAATATTTAAGAACAAAACTTGTCTGATTCATCAGCTTCAGACATTTTGTTGTGCATGGTACTGCATTAAAAAGTTTTAGCATTTAAGCAGATGGATTAAGCTTTTGACAATTGAGTAACTTGTAAAGTATATATTTAATTTAGGACGAGCTTCTTATAACTCTTATTAAATTTAAATAACTTTAAAAAAATTATCAGGATTAAACTCTTAAATTCATAAAAATTTGAAAAAGCAATATAAATCCCCCAAACTGGCAACAGTGTTATACATAAGTTTTCAGTAACACTAAAACGATGGTGTTGATATTGTGTTGATTGCTTAAGTTCACAATAATATGATGTGGTAATGTACTGTTGTCATCCGCGCTAAACGATTCATGATGTGATTCGTCTCACTATCCATATGCTTTTTTTCCATGATGTTTTTTTTTGTTGTTTGTACTGATTCAATCGTTATAAAAAGTAAAACCACACAACTCGTTATGGCTTGTATGCTATCATGTGTCTTGAAATCTCATTTAAGATGAATCGTTCAGCCCTTTATCTTCCATATATGATCCCAGGAACTAATTCCGAAACTAGAACAATAAAAACCGCAACAATAAAAAAGGCTCCAAAAGAAGATATATTTTTGAACCAATTGAAATTTTGAAGTCATTATGTAAACTAGTGTTTTTTATGCAACTATAAACCGCGGTTTTATATGGATTTCAAGCGAAAATAAAAGCGGAGCGGAGCGGTGTAGTTTGCTATTTAAAATGAGCAATGTCTTAGAGTCATATGAAGATATTTTGACGACAAATCAAATACCAAATACTTTTTCTTCCGCCACAAAAAATTGTTTTCACACCAAAAAAAAAAAAACTGTTTGCTTTAAAATTCTGTTTTTGATCTCTATAATGTTTCCTCATTTCACTTTATTATATTATTTGGAACAAAAAATCTATCTTTCCATCTAACGAGGGTATAAAAAAAAGTTGTTAAAGCCGAATTTAATATCTTTACTGGTTTTTATCTAATAACTTTTAAAGTGTCAAACAATTTTCCAAATTTTTTTATCACAAAAAAAAATGCTTTTCTCCTGTTTCAGAAACATTTATTTTATTTCAAAAGGCATAGCTTTCTATCTGCCTCAACCGTCACTACAAAATTTATATTTTGATCAAATTTGGATATAAATATGCAAACATAGCAAAAGTTTAAAGTCATAAAAAAATTATTAAAACACTACAAAATTTTTATGCATGACTACGATTTTACGATGATGATGTTGCACATGCATATAAAATATGATATTGCATAAAATCAATATGTATTTTGGCAAAATAGTATGGGGATTACAGTGAACATTTTTAAGAATTGACTTGAAATGAAGCTAATTAAATTTTAAACAAAATTAAACACCATTAACTTTTGCAAATTAAAATCAGTGGAAAAATCTATGTTTATATCCACAATTTTGTATTATTTTAATCTGAGATTCCCAACTTGAGCTTGATTTCTACCACCTTCAGTTTTTGTTTAAACTATTTTTTTCACAAATTTAATGCCTTTTCTATCCAATTTACCTACAATTCGCTTTAATATTCATTTAATCTACTCAAAAACAGAAACACACATACCACCATATGAACACACATGCTGTCAGAAAATAAAAATAACAAAAAAAAACTTATTTGCTTAAATACCATTTTATCATTCTCATCGCATAGACAAGGTTAATAGTTTTATAGAATTTTTTAATTGATATTTTTGTGATAAACCAAATTATGATGACTCAGCAGAAAAGACTTTTTTTTATAAATATTTTTGATAATAAAATATAAATATTTGCAAATATGTTTGTTTTATAAAAAAAAAGAAATTACGAAATTAGTTTTATTTTGTAGAAAAAAAAAAAAGAAAATTGATAAACCCAGAAATCAGATTCAGTTCTGATAACCCCATTTGTAGCCAATCGTATGGTTCGGTTGTGGGAGCCGAATTTTTCAGTTGTGGCAACAGAAAACCAATTGAGACAAGACTAATTTGTCTGTAGCAATGCAATTTATGTTGTATCAATAATAATTCGGTAGCCGCAAACTAAAAATTCATTTGATGCAACTAAACCATTCGATTGGCAACAAATGGAGTTGTCAGCACCGAATCTGTTTTCTGGGTGTAACTAAATGCTTTAGTGGAATAAGCACATAACTAATATTAAGGACTTTAGAGGAGACGGGAAAAATATGGGAAACTCTGATAATAGTGTGGAATAAGTTTTTTCGATAATACCGACAATACCTTAACACGAGTTTAGTTACAAAAATGTATAGAATTTCATACAGAATTCTAAACACACAACAGATTTGTTGTGGCAACCGAAATTTTTCCCAACTGAACTTTCTTAGTCCCATGTATGTGCACATTTTTCAGTTACAGCTAACAAGATTTATAGTTATTTATCTACTATCATGCGCGGTTCCAGCAATTAATATAAGGGGAAAAATCATACGCCTCAGTGGCCAACTCAATTTATTTGTCTACTGTGGCATATGATTTTTCCCCTTATATTAATTGCTGGAACCGCGCATGTCTACTATAATAGTTTATTTAAAAGGCAGCTCATGCCCTTGTGAGCATTAAGTAGAGCGACTTCGCTTTCAAAACTATGCTGGTACAATACAATATAAAATATATGGAACAACCGAATCATCTTATCGAATCCTCAATTCAGTAAATTCAACAGAGTTTTCTAGATAACCCAATCGAATTGAATAAAACATTGATTTTGTTATTTTTTAAACAACCTCAGGGGTTCTTTAAAAATCCTTTGGATATGAGGGCTTTTCTATAGAAAAATTCCTGTCTAAAACAAAAATACTCAGCATCTACTAAACTTTCTAAAGTTAATTTGCAGGAAGAATAGGAAGAAAATATTTTTATTGAAAAATTTAACAGACGCAAGGGAATCCCTAGACTGCCGCAGTTTTCTCTCACCCAAAGACTTGTCAGTTTATGTGTCAACTGATCAAAGTAATTTTAATTGTTGATTTGTCTCTATATGAAATATTTTTTGTATATGTCATGACCAGAAATCGAAATGGCAAAATTCTATACAGGCTATCTCTTGTAGCATCACTTCTTAATGAGATACACCATGGTCGGTAGAGCGATGAGTTTGGCTAAATGAACTTTTGTCAATCACAGTGTATGTTCGTAATCAGAAGAGCCATAATTAACTGATTCATGAGTAATTTATTTTTCAATTAGAATGTTTCAATCCTATCGTTATCTCCTTTTCACAAGTAATTAGAACTAAGAATCTTTCTATAGGAAAAAGCCCACTGAACTCAGAATCTGAGGGTGTTTATATAGAAAAAAAGTCTTTAGAAATTGAGAGTACAGAAAAAAGTCCTCAGAGTCTGGGGGTTTTTTACAGAAAAAAAACCCCAAAATCTAAGGTTTATTCTATAGAAGAAAGTTGCCAGAATCTTAGTGGTTTTCTATAGTAAAAGTTCTCACAGTAGGGGGTTTTTCTATGAAAAAGTCTTCGGAATCTGAGGATTTTTTATAGGAAAACCCCTCAGTATTGTTAGAAAAATTTTCAGAATTAGAGGGCATTTTTATAGGAAATGTTAGCAAAATCAGACAGTTTTTATATAGAAAATGGTTTTCAGAATCGAAGAATTTTTTTAAAGGAAAAATTTCGCAAAATCTAAGGCTTTTTCTATAGAAAAAATTCCTCAAAATCCGAAACGAAATATTCCTCAGAGTCCGATGGGTTTTTATAGGAAAATGTTCTTAGAGTCTGAGCATTTTCTAGAGAAATAAGTCCTAAAATCAGAAAGTTTTTCTATAGGATAAAGTCCTCAAAATCTTGGGAATTTTTTTATGTGAAGAAGTCCACCGAATCTAAGGATCTTTCTGCATGAAAAAGTCTTCATAATTTAAGAATTTTTCTATTTTTAAAAACCTACAAAATCTGAGGTGTTTTCTATAAAAAAAGTTCTCAGAATCTAAGAAACTTTCTATAGAAAAAAGTCCACAGGGTCTGATGATTTTTCTATAGAAAAAGGTTTACAGAAACGTAGCGTTATTCTATAAGCAAAGTTCCCAGAAACTGGGGGTTTTCTATAAGAAAAAAGTCTTTAGAAACTGAGAGTTTTTTTTTATAGGAAAAAGTCTTCAGAGTCTAAGGGTTTTTCTCTAGAAAATAGTTTCCAGAATCTTAAGGGTTTTCTATAGGAAAAAGTTATCACAATCAGGGGGTTTTTCTATAGGAAATATTATCAGCGACCATTAAAAAATTTTACCGGAAAACCCATCAGTATCTAACAGTTTTATATTGGAGAAAGTCCTCAGGATCTAAGGGTTTGTCTATAGAAAAGTCAATTTAGAGAGTTTTTCTATAGAAAATGTTTTTCGGAATCGGAGTTTTTTTATAAAGGAAAAAGTCCATAAAATCAGGAAGTTTTCTATAGGAAATGTTCTCAAAATCTGAGTAATTTTTTATATGAAGAAGTCCACAGTATCTAAGGATCTTTCTGCATTAAAAAGTCCTCATAATTTAAGGATTATCATATAGACCAAAAATCAGAGGATTTTTTTATAGAAAAAAGTACTCAGGGTATAAAGGTGTTTCTGCAGGAAAAAGTCCTGGGGGTCTAAAAGATTTTCCATAGGAAAAAGTTCTTAGAGCTTAAGGAATTTTCTACAAAAAAAAGTTCACTGAATCTAAGAGCTTTTTCTATAGGATAAAGTAATTGGAATATGAGGGCTTTACTATATTGTTACGAAATTGGATTAGGCTAGTATAGAAAACTCTGGAAATTTCTGCAAGAAAATATCCCGAGAAACGGGATTTACTAAACACGTCAATCTGGTAACACTGCATTTAAATATACACCACAGCTATAATGTTAAGTGCCATAAATAATGCCAATTGTTATAATAATAGACATTACACCATAAAGGACCGAACGTTACTAATGAAGTGAAAGTTGCGCATTAACATACATATATAGAGTGAAGTTGTACTTTAACATTTGTGCTGTTAAGTTTGTTAATTGCGTATTACCTTTGTATAGTCAGTTGATTAATAGAGTTTGGGTGTGTGTAATATTGTTGTATTTAAAGTAATACAGTGTTAAATAAATAAGTGTTAAGCTAAATCAAACTAAAGAGAGTGTGTTATTTTTATTTACTAAGAGCACCAACCCGGTTTATCGAAAGAATATAAGCGTACGTTTTAGAAGGTAAAGCGTAACAATTGGTGTCAGCGGAGGGATTGGTTATTTTGATTGCAATAGAAAATTACCCGGTTTATTTAAAGAAAACAAGCCAACGTTTTTAAAAAGTAAAAACGTAACAATATAAAAGGAAGTCCTCGGAATCTGGGGATTTTTCTATAGGGAAAAGTTATTAGTGTCTAAGGTTAATTTTTAGTAAAATGTTGTTTTTTTCAAACGCGTCATATAGATCAACTGCAATTAATATTATAATTAATATGCATTTTTATTAATTCTAATTTAGTAGGTTTGAGGATAAGGAGAAGAATAAACATTTTTTCAAAAGTTTTTGCCTTTTTCTAAAGTTAATTGTTATAGGAAGAATTCATCAGAAAAGGAAAAATTCCACAGAATCTAAAGGTTTTTATATAAGACAAACTCAGTGACCAGTCCTAACCCGCACCGATATTACTTCCATATCTATCGTAGTTTGTGGATTATGAACGTAAATTTTGTGGATATAATCCCCAAACTGAAAGTGGAGTATACGACCGTTTACAAAACAGTCATAATGCCCATGGAGTTTATGACCGATTTCTTGTGGACATCATGACCAAACAGTTTTTATTAAGTGCGTTGCACTGTTACACGTGAAGTTGTGGGTTTGATCCCCAGTGACCGCACCATCAATTTTGAAAAAATAATATACATGATTTTTTATCCCTCATACACATCGCAGCATCCTCCTTCGGTGTTCCCATTGCACTTAAAGCTACTGAAGTAAAAGAACAAAACAGCTCCAACAAAGTTCACCAACTCACGATAATATGGCGCCAAACAACTGTTCTAAAATTCCACATCTCGCGCAATTACAGTGTTGCCATATTTTAAGCCAACTTTCACCACCTTTCATCTCTTTTCTATCCCCTTTTCAAAAAAAGCAATATGTAAATTAATAGGAAGAATTTCCTGAGTGTCGCTTCTCTTTAAAAAAACAAAACGCTAAAATTGAAATAACCGCGCAAACCTGAAAAAATCTCCAATATTTACTAAAAAAAGGCCAAAATTAAAAAAAAAATCAAATTTTTAAAAAAATAAGAAAATAACAAAAAATCTTCCAAATTTAAAAAAAAAATCGGCAAATTTGGAAAAAATCAACAAATATTAAAAAAACGCAAATATTGAAAAAATTCCCAAAATTAAAAAAAAAAAAATAAATGGATGTTCTTCATTCGATTTAAGATCATACAAGTAAATTACAGAAAATTTAAATTTAAAAAATTCGATAAGGCCAGCAGGATAGGATACGTATTTTTGGGTCCCTCTACAGACCCATCTTCAGTATCCTATACTTTTATGGGTTAATAATTGACGTTGATCTATTTATATTGAATGTGAAACAAATAAGTAAAAGTAAGCAACTCAATTAGACTAACATCAACGAAATTCTAATAATACTATTTTTATCCTCTATTATTACTGTTTTTGCTTTGAACTTGAATTATTAAAGTATCGCAAGCTGGTTATACTCAACTCTGATCGACAAACTTATGTGTCACAAATTTATTAACAATTAGGCATATTAAATCATATTTTTCAATGTATCTAGTGTGTTAAGATGTATGTAGGTATGTATAGTTGATCTTTTAATTGACAAATGAATTTTCTTCGTCCGATTTAAGATCATACAAGTAAATTACCGAGAATAACAATTTAAAAAATTCGATAAAGCCAGCAAGATAGAATACGTACTTTCGGGTTCCGCTTCAGATTGGTCTGTAGCGGAAGAAATATCTAAGTACTAGCGTCAGAAATATCTATATGCTAATTTTCAGTAATACATAAAAATTGTCTTCGAATCTAAGAATATTTATGTCAAAAAGTTTCCTTAAAATTTTGGTTGCCTACATTGAAATTTTTCTGTAATAATAAAAGTTTTGTTTTGACAAAAAATATAATTTTCTATTTTCAGTTCATATTTCTCAAACAATAACTGACCACTAAATTGATAAAGATGTTGTTTTCTCTTCAGGCAACTTCAAACATTTTCAAGCATTTAAAGACTTTGAAATGTAAAACTGTCCACACAGTTTCTAACTGATTTATGTAAAGTTTTCTTTTTTTGGTACTCGTAGTATACGGTCAAAAGATTTGTTAAGTATTCATGCCTAAAGAAAAGTTACTTTTTCTATTAAAGCCTTGACAAGCAAAAAAAAAAAAAAATTTAACTTTATAAAATTTTCAGGTGTAAAGAAACACGAAGTGGTAGAGAAAAATCTACCTAGTGGACTTTTGTATAATACAAAAGGAAATAAACTAAAACTGAATATAACTTAAGATTTCAATGTATTTTTAAGGACTTGCATAAAAGTCCTTAACGACATAAAAGAAAATAAGAAAACTTAAAAAAAGAATAAATTTGTTTAATGCAAACAAAAACTAACATCTAACATTCTTTAAGGAAAACAAGAAATAAAAAATTAAACCACAAACTATATTTAACATGTAGGAAATTCTATTTTATTCACATACCAGTAAGAAGTATTATAATCTACAAGATTGTAATGTTTTGCTGCTTTGCTTTGTATGAAAATCTTTTATTGAATTCAACTTTATTGTTAGTTACAATAGTTTGTTGTTTCTTGCCACACTTTGGTAAATATATATTTAGTAAATAGTTTTGTATATTTATTTATAAAGGTGACATTTAATAAAGGCAATATCTTAGAAAAATAAACGGCATACATTTTTTTCCCCCTTCTTTTTTTAAGTAATA
This sequence comes from Leucophora obtusa, assembly GCA_949987735.1. Taxonomy (NCBI): domain Eukaryota; kingdom Metazoa; phylum Arthropoda; class Insecta; order Diptera; family Anthomyiidae; genus Leucophora; species Leucophora obtusa. Next base: position 31,236,690 of record OX465299.1, on the reverse strand, counting down.
CAAAATCGAAATAAAAGATGCTAAACATTTTTGGAAAGTGCTAGAAAGAGTTCTAAAATGCTAGATATAGCAGGAAAAAGACCAAATTGTCCTTTGTACCATTGCTATAAACATCAATAAATGGCACTGTTGCGTTTTTGTATCGTCAAAAACAGTAGTAATATTTTATTAGCGAAAAACTCCAAATTTATTTAAAAAATTATAAAAATATAAAAAATCTAAAACATGCTAAAAATTGCTTAAAAAATTTGGAAAAATGCTGAAAGAAGAGCTATATGCTAAATGTATTTTTTCATTCTAAATGAAGAAATGCTAGTTCTAGCATTAAAAATGCTCAATTGGCAACACTGGTTGAGAGTGAGTGAGATGTATAGACACCGTCTGCTCCGAATAGTAGCTTAGTGATCAAGTCGTTCATCAGATAGTCATACAATTGTTGTGGAATTACACTCAAAAAATTATATGAACTAAAATTAAGGTTTCACTTTACTAAAACAATGTATATGAGTTATTAATAAAAATAAGTTAAATTTCTTTCCAATAAGTAAAATTGCTTTCAAATAATGCAAATTTTATTTGATTTTAGTTTATCCAAAATTCGTATTAACTCAAAAATAATAAAACTTTTTCCTTAAATTTATTTTCTTGAATTAGGTTAAAATTTCTTAAAACTGTTGAAAAATGTATGTATTTTTAGTTAATAATATTAAATGTGAAGAATTTGGTTGAACTAAAAATTACGAAATTTAAAATTGTATGAAAAACTAAATTCAAATAATGAACTTCCTTAAATTTAGTTTAAACATTTTAACTTCTTTAAACCAAGTATAAACTTCTTAAATTCTAGTAAAGATTTTCTTTCACATTCCTGAAAATATTTTATAACCTATGGAATTCTTATTTGGTTTGTAGTTTGTATTATATAAGTATTTTAGTGTTGTGAAAAAAATTTAAGCAATAAATTTTACACAAATTTATATTATCGGAAAAAATATTAAAATTATGTTCGTTAATACTTTCATAAAAAAAATATATGAAATTGATTACTTAGATTTTTGGTAGTGAAACTAAAATACTTATATATTTGAATATTTATACCTAATGAGAATCAAAAATTAATAAATAATACCTGCAGTTTTTTGCATGTTTTTTTTTTTGGATTTTCTTACTTAATACGAGCATAACATATGAACTAAAAATAAGTTTATTCTGCGTTAGCACAAGTTCAAAGCATCTTTAAATTTCAGAACAATTGACTTGATTTTAAGACATGTTTACTAAATTTAAAAACAAGTTTATACTAAATTTAAGTAAAATACATATTAATTTTAGTAAAAATTTCAGAAAAATTAAAACAGTATTTACTAAATTTCAGAAAAAATTTACTTAATTTAAGTTAATTGTTTTAACTTGTTTTTAAGAAAATTGTGTACTCGATTTAAGTTAAAATTTCCTTGGAGCCAAATCATTCCCAAATTTCTTTAAATTTAGTTCAAATGACCTAGTATCAGGGCTGCCAGATGATTTTGATGAAAAATCGGCACATTTTCCCAAAAAAATCTGCATTTTCGGCACTTTGATTTTAAAAAATCGGCACTTTCAAAAATACTCATTTATGTAATATTTAGGTTACTTTACATAAAAAAATATGTGAAAAGACATTTCGTGTAAAATAGTATGTTTTAAGTTTAACAATTAAATAAAAATAAAGGCTTAAGAGATAAAAGAAATGATAATAAACAAAATTTGTAATTTTATGAATATTTTAATGATACATATTCGGATATTATCTGACCAATACTATGTACATAAATTAATTTTACAGCTTTTAAAAAAAGTTCTTTTCTGAACCTAAGGTACCCGTACACCTTGAAATATTATGCAAATATTGGCCCTTTTTTTAATCACTGGATTTATTTTATTTCGTTTAAATATTTACATTTTGTTTTTTAATTTTCAAAATTTAATATATTTATCAAAATCTAATACTTATTCGCTAATTTTTCTAATTTTATTCTCGTTGCCTTTATTTTTAAAAATCAAAATAGTGGCTAAACTTGCCCCCAAAGGCGAGAAGATGGTTCAGAAAATTGTACAGAATTTTAGTTTAGTTTGTTTTTTTTTTTATTTTGTCACTTATTTTAAGTAGGCGTGGCTTTTAACGAAAAATTAGCCATATCGACCTTTTATCGAATTACATAGTAAAATTTAGAGATTACTGATAGGTTCTGTACAATCTGTATATTTTTGGAAATCCTATAAAATTTCTTGAAGTCTTGCATTATTCTAAATTCTTTTTCAGCTAACGATAACAAACATGAATTTACATTAAGTTTCGAAATGTCAAAGATAGAATTATTTTCTTATTTATTAATGCATTGTAAATCACCAAAAATTAAAATTTCGTGTTTTTGAGTTTGAACAAAAAATCGGCATTTTTCGACCAAAAATCGGCAAATCGGCATTTTGCATATTTTTTAATAAAAAATCGGCAAAATGCCGAAAAATCGGCAATTATGGCAGCCCTGCCTAGTATTTGGTAAACAATTTTTTCGGTGTATTGTATATTAATTTTGCTTCGTAAATCAAATTAACATATTATACATTTGACCATAAAATTGTTTATGTAGAAAAAACAACTTAAAAATGGTTCTTTCTTTATAATTCCTTTTCTTTAAATTCACACAATAGAAACAGCAAAAATTCTTTTTTAACAAAGTTAACAAAACACACATAAAACTTAACCTTTTGCAACTTTGTGTACATGACATAGAGTTACTCCAGTTTTACATTTACCTAGATCTGTTGTTTAAGAAAATATATAACTTAAAATAACATTGTTCACCTTTTCTTGCTGCGTTTTATATACATATATTAGGGTGGCCCTTAAAAATAGATTTGTCATTACACCGGCCAGTTTTATAGGAAATGGTGTCAAATGGAGGAAAATCATTTTTTTTTTTGGAAAACGATAAGTTGGCCGAAATTGGCCCATTTTGGAAAAAGTGTGTTAATATTAAAAATTCCGAAAATTCTAAGTTTTGAAAAAATTTAGCTTTTACTTCATTTATTCATATCAACTATTAGCAATCGACATCTCCAAATTGGGCATTTTAAAAAATCTCTAAAATTAATAAAAAAAAAATACACATTTCTGGATTTCAAGCTAAGATGGATTAGTGATGTCCGATTAAGTCAGAATTAAATCTGAATAATTTTGAGTATATTAAATGTATAAATGATAAAAAAAATAACTTTTTCGAAATTTCGAATTTTGGGAATTTTTAATAAAAATACTTTTTTTCAAAATGGGCCTTTTTCGGCCAACTTTCGGCACGGGTTAAAGATTTCCAAAAAATAAAAAATCGATTTCTTCCATTTGAAACCATTTCCAGTAAAATTGGGGGTGTGTAATGAACGAAAATCGACAAATCGTTATTTAAGGGACATTCTAACATTCATACTTTGTTTTTATACAATTTATGCCAAAAGGTATTTAAAGCTTTGGATACCGAAAGCAAAACCAAATCAAGTCTTTTGTTATTTCTTTGTTTAAAAAGAAAGAAAAAACTATATAGAGCAGTGGTTCCCACTAACTTTTATGTTATGCACCCCTTGAGACATCTGTCCCAAGGATGCCTAATTTTTAAATTTTTTTGTTTTAAAGAAACACAAAAAGTATTTCAAACCCAATGACTTTTATTGCAGAAAAAAAAAATTGTAAAAATATATAAAGATAAAAAATAGTTTTTATTAAAAAAAAACAAAATCAATAAAAATTTAAGAGATTTACCATAAAAAAAAAATTACGAAAAACATCGCCGAAGTCTTTACAATGTGATTTTGTTGGTGCAGCATGTCGACTACATCAGATACATCTATCTGTATTTACTAGGGTATTCAATTAATCGGCTTTTTATTTTAATCGATTAATCGTGCAAATAATTTTTTAACCGGTTAAACGAACCATATTTTAAAATTAATCGATTAATCGAAAAAATTTTCTGTAAAATAATATACATACACTTGTTGTGTTTTTAATAATTTTATTTTAAAAAAGGAACAAAAATAAATTCAGTAACTCTTCTGAAATTCATAAAAATAAAAAAAAATGTAATAATTGAGATCAGATTTTGTCAATATTTTTATTTTTTCTGTCCCCTCTTTCACATATTAAAATTTTATCGAAATCGGAGAGAACCACACCCAAAAGAAGAATATAAAACTCCGTACATAAATTTGTATCTCTTTCATATGCATTCAATACATAAAAAACTTAAATGTAGAGAGGAATTTTATTAATTCAGAGTGTTCACTAAACAAGCTTTATTACATTGAGCATTAATTATAATTTATAATTTTAATAATCGTTAATTACAATAATTATTAATGCTTTCATTTAATATCAACGTTTAAAAAGCCGAAAAAAAATAATTAAAAATTTATTATACGTAAATAGATACCACTACTTTACTAGATAAGTCACAAAAATAGTAATTTGGAAGATGACAAAGCAAACTGTGATAATTTTATTTTGTTTCTGTTTTTTTCTTTGGGATTTAAGATGTTTATTAACGCTTCTGCTTGAAAACATGAAATTCTCATTGAGTTGAAGCTTTTCAAATTTTTTAAAACTTTCAAATTGTTTATAATTTATTAATTTAATTATTATTTCCTGAAGATGCTATACAATGGAGTAGCGAAATATCGAAAATAAAAAACGTTTTATATATAAAAAAACAAACATTAAGCTCAAGGAAATTGTGGAATTAAAAATTGAAAAATATTTATTATTTAAGGGGGGTATCGACTCTAGGAAAAATTTTGTTTCGGAATTTTTTTTATATTTTATTTGGATAGAGAATACTCTTCAGTATATGCTCAGAAAATATCAATAAAAAATTCAAAGAAATAAAATTTCCACATGTTATTTTGTAAAATATATTTTGGCCACAAAGTAATATTCTATGTATTAAATTTGTACACAAAATTTTTTGGGAGCGTTTCTTATCATTGTCTTTATTACAAATCTTATTACAGCAGAAAACAAAAGAAAAAAAACTACATCCAATGATGCAAGAATTGCACACAGTCTTTAAAGAAAAGCCAATGAGGATTCCTCGATAATAAGCCATAAAAGTAATCAATGTATATTTGGGTTAATATATAAAATACTCTTTATCCGATTCTTCCCAAATTTGGTGCACATGTAGAAAACTGCGAGATATAAATTTTGTTCATACACGATTTTTTGAAATTTTGCTGTTTTCTTAGCGTAAAATTAATTTTAAACTTTAAACGCGTTTTCCCAAAACCCTGAGTTCAAAATCAGCTGCCACTGTTCAGCTAAGCTGGGTTAACCGATTTCGATTTAGATTTTTTTTTTCGTAGGCAACAAAAAACTCTAGTCCTTATCGTGGGCCTTTTTTGGAATTTTGGTCAAACAAATTTCATATCTCCGAGCAAATATGTTTTTTCTTGCCTTTTTTTGAATTTTTAAGTTTGTGTGGTAACTTTGTTACAAAAAAAATTTTTTAAATAAAAATCGGGCCACGATAAGGACTAGAGAATTTATCTGGGATTAGGAATCACTTTACATTTTTATTTTCCGATAATTAATGAACATAACATAAATAATACCATAAACTCCTGGAAAAAGTCCGTTCAAATAGTTCAAATTTCTGCTAAAATAACAGAAAATAGTACCTGTATTTGCGCCAGCAAAATTTTCAATGAAGTTGAGAATTATGGTCTGCTAAATTTACATAAGCTAAATTTTACACACTGCTAAATTCACAGATAATTTGAGTTAACTTAGCTAAGAAATTTGAGCTAAATTCAACAGAAACTTTACCTGATTTAATCGAAAGTTCTGCTAAATTTTGGTTTACAAACTGGATTTCTGGACTCTTCGGATCTGTCCCGAGACAGGCCGTTGTTTAAGGATTATAGGTGACTGATAAGTATTAATAAGTACAGAGTGATGAATTTTTGTTCATTTTGCTCTATCTCGCTTAGTTTCCGAGATATAAATAATTTTATGATTATACAATAATAAATATGAAAATATAGCGTCATCTCTATGTGATATTAAGCGCATTTTTTAATAACCTGATTTGTAGCTTTTCATACAAAAAGTGGATTTATTAAATCCGAAAAAATTGGTTTTATTTATCTGGATTTACACATAACAATAAAACGACAAATATATGAAACATTCTTTTAATTTAATGTCAGAAAAAAATACGAATGAAAGTTAAAAGAGAAACAAAAAAATTAAAAAACTAGCAAACAAAAGCTTTTTGAAGTATTTTCGCCTCCTACATACGAATAACATATTAAGGAGGGACATGACATTCGCGACAGAGAAAACAGACCTTTTTTTTAAAAATTCATAACTCAGTCAAAAACAAACATTTTTCCAAAAAAAAAAATATTATTATTGTAGAGAATTGAACAAATTACAAGAAAAAAAAATTCAAAAAAAACATATTTTTCACTCCAACATGGTTTTATAGAGCTCAAAACTGGCGGCAGAGAAAAAACGGGTCCTCGTGGTTGCAGCGCTGGGAGTCGCAAAAATTGTCCGATCTGGAAAAAAATGAATTTTTTAAATCTTAACAAAATTGGTTATAGTCTGACACGAGCTTTTTTTTAATTTTTTTTTTCAATTTTTGGTGATGTTCCAAATTTGAAAGTGTGTTTTTTCGAAAAAAATATTGGCTTTAAAAATTCATAAAAAATCGAAAAAAAATTTTAAAAAAAGCTCGTGTCATACGATAGCGAATCAAGTTTAAAAAAATACAAAAAAAAAAATTTCGTCAAAAAATGAACCCGCTAGTACCGCAACCAGTACGAAAAACATGGTTTCGAGATAAACGCGTTCAAAGTTTGTGTATATACCACCTGCCGTACGTAAAATTAAAAATTCGCTCTCACTAATCCGGCTGTAACTTTTGAACCCGTAGGAATTTTTACATTGAATTTTTTTTCTTAGAATTTTAAGAATATTTTCTAAAATACAAAATTATAAAAAAAGTCGATTTCAAAAACGGCCAATGTCATGTCCCCCCTTAAGTGAAAAATTCCTTCTTTATTTAAACCCTAGGCCTGGGAAAAATACTTTATGTCTCAATATGACGTAGAGGTACTTAGGGGTCTCTTATTTTTAATGAGTTTGAATTAAAAAAGTACTTTCCATTTCAGGAAATGGGCTGTTTTACGGACCTCGTAAGGATCACTAAAATTTACTTTTGAGAATTGTCTTTGAAGCACTTTAATTTGGTAAAACAGTTAGACACAATAAAATTTTATTTACACACTCATAGAAATAAACCTGTGAAAATAGCAAAATAAATAGTAGATTTTTCTGCTATTTTTACAGGTTTATTATTTAAAAATTACTGCAGAAAATTTTTTGCAGATTTATGTGATGAAATCTGTAGAATTCTAATTTCACAAAAATAGATTTTTATTATCTTAAAACAATTTAAAATAATTAAAAAAATTATTTTTTGTTTTTTTATTCTACTAATATTCAGCAAAATTACTAATATTCAAAGAAAAATTTGAAAAAAATTTTTAACCAAAAATTGATCTTTTTTTGAATAATTTTTGAATTGTTCACAAAATATTCAAATTTATTTACATTTCTGAGTCGTTTCTGAATCATCTTTGGATTTAAAAATTTGCCTCAAATGTTTGTTTGTGCCTTTTATGATTCATTTTACTAAGACTAATATTTTCGTCAAAAAAATGGGCAATTGTTGACAGATAAGAATAAGAACCCGCATAAAATTATCCAAATTTTCTTGCAGGGTATCAGTCTTGTGATTGAACTTTTAAAATTTAAGAGTTAATTTAATGCAATCAGAGTCTGAGAGATTTGATATTTGTTGTAAATTTTCGATACGAAAATGTTTCATTTACATTCAGATTTTCTATAAAAAATATTCGAAAAATTGGTGAAAACCTTAAACCAAAATTTTTGAAATAACGAAAACTATATTTTCGAAGATTAATTCGACAATGTTTTTTGACTTCAGATTCGAATTAAGGAGGGTAAATATATTAAAAATATTTATTGAGTCTTGGCCTGTAATTTTAAATATATTTGGATCAAAAATATGAAAAATGTTGATGTACTTCTCCGCAATATTGACTCATAAAGTATTTTCCTAGTACAGGGGATAAAAAAGAAAGACTCACAATTCGAAAACTATTCAATGGTCCCTTTTTGACTTAACTTACGGGCTTAGGAACCCAAATTCTCCAAAAAAAAACCTTTTAGCAGAAGGCTGCACAAAAAATTTGTTTTTGTCGAGCAAGGTATTAATTGGTGCGGCCCTCCGTAAATTTGTGAAATCCCAAATTTGGCCCTTCAAGCCATTTACGTGCCCATACCTGATATATACCAACTACCTAACAAAAATTTTATTGAATGCCTCATTTAAACAAAGTGTTTCTAACAAGTATTATTTTATTTTCAATAAATCAGGCAATTTGTTTAACAAAATTCACTTAAACTAATGACTCTACTAAATATAGGTGAAATTTAAGTCTAATTCTTACAAAAAAAAAAACAGTTATATTCGTTTGTTGCAAAATTTGTATTTTTGAACTGAAAAATCAACAAAGCAGCCTTAAATATAAATGTAAGTGAATGTGCATGTGAGCCCAGTTAAGACCAGCATGAATAATGATTTTGAAACTATTGTATGGAATAATTTTGAAAATTTTACAATTAGAATAATACTAACAAATATTTCCCTCTTTGCAAAGACTGAGTGCAAAAATATACATAATATTTTATATTCAGTTTATGTATTTTTTTTTTTTTTGTCGACTATTTTATAATCAGGATGTTTTACAAGAGCAGAAATCCTACTGTGCAGGCAACTACAGTCAGTATTACTTTAGAGGATAATAGGGTGAAACTTATTTTGGATCTTAGAATTTTAAAAAACAGGACAACGAAATTCTGCTATTACATTACTGAATTAGTGGCATTACAATGAACCTAAAGAAAATGGATGGATTTGCTTAAAATGTAAAACCTTTTAAGTGGTAAGGCTTTTCACTAAAACAATTTTCTAATGAGATGAAAAAATGATAGGATTTTTAAATAAAGAATAATACGCAGATTTTATATATTTATCATTAGGAAACATCCTTAAGCTTAAAGCAACAGTTCTCAATAAGCCTCAATGCCGAAGTAGAAAAAATCACAGATGGATTTTTATAATTTTTTTTATGTAATTCTGAGTGAATTAGTACTTTTTCATTCGACAGTGGTAATACTGAGACAGAGATCAACATATTATTAAAAGCCTTTAGTAACATAGATTTCAAAAGATTTATATAAATCACATGCTTTTGTTCATCAAAAAACTACTTTACCACTGTTGTGCTTAATTTAAATAGACAAGTATTTTATGACCCTAGAAACTAAACATTATTTAAAGAAAAACAATAAATAACCCTACACTCAACCAAAAACGTCTGTAATGGCTACTGAAACTTTTGCTTTTATTACGGGAAATTTAACTGTTTTGAGGCCAGCGGTATTTTTTGCTAATTATAGCATCACATGTCTGCTGATCTGTAGCACAATAAAATTAGTAGAAAAAATTAGTAGCCGCTACTAAATTTTAGTAAAATTTATGTTAAATGCAATTAAAAATCGATTTGCTAAAATCAGTTAAAAAACTTACTAAATAATAAATAATTTTAGTACAATGAAATTAGTATAAATAATTAGTTGAAGCTACTAAATTTCAGTAAATTGCTGTAAACTGTAATTTAAAATCAATTTGCTGAAATTAGCAAAAAATTGTACTAAAAAATAAAAAAAAAAAACTGTAAAATCTAAAAAAAAAAAATTTCTTTCTTTCGATTGTAACAAGCGTATAATTATTTCATCGTATTTGAAATTTGGAGTCAAAATTGCAAACGGTTCTCCAGTTATTGCCGTTTTATGCACTGGAGATGCAATGCAATTTTCTGGGTGTTATTTCTAAACTAAGAATATATTAATAGTAACAAATATAAACTAAACAAGAATTGTAAAAAATCCAAAAAAAAAATATTTTTTAATTAGTATATTTTTCTGCTAAATTTAGCACTCAGTTTTGAAAAATTAGTAAAATGTTTTTCTGAAATCAGCAGCGAAAATTAGTAAAAAAAATCCGTAATTTGTAATAAGAGAATAGCAAAAATGATTACTAAAAATAAAAATTGTACTAATAATCAGTATAAAAATAGTATAGTGCGATTGGAAACTGTTTACAAATTTTTTTACAAACTTTTTAATTTGAGTGTACTAATGGAGCGCATAATCCCAGCATAAAATATGTTAGATATGATTTTCAAAGCACCGCAGAACCAGAAGCCTATTTTTAGAGTTTTTTTTCTAATTAGAAATTTATTAATTCAGTTCGAGGCCAATTTTCTTATTATGAATTAACATAATAAGTACTTTTTTCAAAAACTGCTATTTTCCTTCATCAGGATATTCTCCTGACAAATACTTCACAGAGTTTCTGCTTTCAAAAATCTCTACACTTTCAGGAATGAAAAGACGATCGTTTTTTCTCTTTGCAAAAAAATACAAATTTAAATTAAAAGTATGAACGGCATTCTTTGCACAATTTTAATACGATGAAATATGGCCTTTCATTGGATATATCGCACGTTTTGACAGCTGCGATAATATTCCCTATATATGCATCTAAAATTTAAATTTCTCTTTTTTTTACGATTTCGTTAATAATTAGTCTGCGATGAAACCAATATCCATTTACCAATTTACCAAACCCATTTATACCATTAGTAAACATCTCATATCAATTAATTTATCAAAAACGAGTAAAAAGGTTAAAGTCGGGCATGCCGACTATACAATACCCTACACCAGTCTGGGTAAAAGCCAACTAACGTTTGGATCCGAAATTCGAATGGGTTAAAATGGGGCTCGTGTCAAAATTTTCTATAATGTGAGTCCATGTGAGCACCAAATTTCATTAAAATATCTTAATATTTGCGACCTGCAGTTTGTAACCAATCCAATTTTGGGGGTACCTTTATATGGGCACTAGTTCTAACCATGGACCGATGTTCACCAAAATCAATAGGCTGCGTTATTGGGCCAATATAGGTCTGTGTACCAAATTTCATCAAAATATCTTAATATTTACGACATGCAGCGTATAAACAGTATAATTTTGGTAGGACCCTTATATGGGCACTAGGTCTAAACATGGACCGATGTTCACCAAAATCAATAGGCTGCGTTATTGGGCTAACATAGGTCTGTGTACCAAATTTCGTCAAAATATCTTAATATTTACGACCTGCAGCGTATAAACAGTATAATTTTGGTAGGACCCTTATATGGGCACTAGGTCTAAACATGGACCGATGTTCACCAAAATCAAATTTGTTCGTCCTTGGGCCAACATCAGTCTGCGTACCAAATTTCATCAAAATATCTTAATATTTGCGACCTGTAGAGTGCGCACAAGATTGCATGGACAGACAGACAGACGGACGGACGGACGGACAGACGGACATCGTTAAATCGAAATAAAAAAAAAATTCTTAACCGATCGGTATACTATAAGGTGGGTCTACGACCAATATTTTTTGGTGTTACAAACATCAGCACAAACTTATAATACCCTGACCACATAGTGGTGTAGGGTATAAAAATTCGCACATTAGTAGCGGCGAAAAATGGGTTAAAAATTATTCACGTACATATATAAAAAAATAAGAAATTTTAAATAAAAAACTGGCTTTTTGCAAATATTTCAAAAAGTAGAGCTAATTTTAAAATTTGTGAAGTTCACATTCGTGATGTTCATCCTGAAATCTATGAGAATTGATGTGTTGCATATCCGATGAATTTTTGGTGTTTTGCTGTGCAATGTTTTCTTGGAAAGAGGATATTTGGTATAAATGATGCCCAGGTTTTAGCACAAGATTGCCAAGTTGTTCCAAAATATATCATAAATGCACTTTGAAAAATTTGTTCAAATTCAATAAGCATGAATATAAAAACGAAAAAAATGTCCCCTTAAATTTAATATGGCAAAAATATGTGAATTCGGAAATCACTGTATTAAACTTCTCATTGCATGCGGTTCGTTTAGCTTAAAACCCATAAAAATCTAAAATCAAAAAGTTACCTCCTGTAGTCGAAAAAACGTAAAAAAAATTGGCAAAACAAGAATACATTTTTGATTTTGGTTCAGTGTTAAAAGTAGTTCATTTCTGATTACCCTTTGTATACCTTTAATTACTCGATTTGGCACAAAGCCAGACCGGAGATAAGTCTAAGATTTTTTTCTATCATATACCAAATGTGTTAATAGAAGGAAAATTATCCGACATTTAATTTAGAAATAAGTAAAATTTCAAAACTAAATTTTTATAAATATAAAAATAAGTGCCACTGAAGCGAACCCTCCCTATAGATTTAAAATTACAATTCTCCTTTTCATTTATATATGAGCTATTCTTTATCAACCGGGCCACACTTCTGGCCAAAAGTGGTTAATATTTAATCAAAGATTAGCCCCTAAATTCATAAACGCTTTGTAAAAGTATAGGAGATTTACTGAACAAATTTTGTATGAAAATGACGTTTTATAAACCTGCTATAACTTTACGAAGCATTTATGAATTGAGGGGTATATATTTTATAGATTGGCTATGCTACTCTCGGTTCTCTCGATAATTAGCGAACTCGGTCTAAACTCGGGCAAAGAGCAAAATGCATAAGAAAACCTATTTATAAAAAATGCCAACAAATAAATTGAGCGAAGGTTGAGCGAGATAAGGTGGATATATACCCACTGGTTTAATCCAGATGTGGAAGGCAAAACCGCTAAAATACCATTATCGACACAAAGCTCTTTCTCTTACAACCGTTAACCTTAAAATACAGTTACCGAAATAACGAAATACCGTTTCCGAAATAACTGAAATACTGCTATCCTTAAAATACCGCTACCGAAATAATTGACATACCGTTATCCCTCAAATACCGTTAGTGTTATTTTTAATTCTGTGCTCTTTGTTAATTGCTCGTGATTATTGGGTATTTTAATATAATTTAAGTTGATTAATTTGTTTTGTTGTTAATTAAAAATTTTTTTTTTTTTTTTGAGGAAAAAATTGTAAAATTGGGCTATGCACCGAAATAACTGACTACCGTTACCGTTAACGAAATAACTGAAATATTGTTAACCATGAAATACCGTTAACGAAGTAACGGGAATGTCGTTATCCTTAAAATACCTATAGGGAAATAAATGGAAAAGCGTATCCCTGAAATTACCATTACGGAAATAATCTAAAATAGCGTTACCCTTACCGATAACAGCATCGTTTCGGTTACCCAGTGTAGAAACGGTAATGACATATCATTATTTTTTGGAGTACCAGTAATGACACCCACTTACCTTCTGCATTATTTTAAAACATATAATAATGAGTTACGGATAATGACTTATTTTTATCATTATTTCAAATACAAAATAATTTTTTAGATTTTTTTGAAAATTTTTTGAAATCTATTTTTAGATTCAATATTTTTTAAATACTGGTAAGGATATATGTAACCACATATTTTTTGATTTTTTGTATGTTGGCGAGTAAGCTTACTTGTGTGCAGCAGGTCAATTATATTTTTATCTATTAAATATTACATGTCGATATAGCTCAGATGGTAGAGCTGTTGACTGGCACTCTGTAGACCCAGGTTCAATTCCCGCACCAGCAAATTTTATTTAAAAAAAAAAATACAATAAAAAATATTTTTTTTATATAATTAATTTTTTTGAAAATCTATTTTTAGACTCATTATTTTTGTCAGTACTGGTAAGCACATAGGTAACGATATATTTTTTTGATTTTTCGTATGCTGGTGTGTAACGACAACTCATTATTTTTCGCGACATCCCCATATAAAGGTAATAAGAAATGTAATAACAAAAGTAAGTAGTTACCATTACCAAGTATGTAGTTACATAACCACATATCTGGTAATGATTTTCTACACTGGGTTACTATCCATTAGACCGTACCACCTTACAGGCAAAAAAAAAGTGTGCCGTACACCCTCCAATATGAAGTATTTTTGCAAGGCTATTTCAAAAAATTGTATTTTTTTTTTGCCGAAAGTAGGGGTCGTTTTTTTTACATTATATCTTTGGCATTTACAGTCGGATCTTAAAGTATAATACATCGATATTATTCTCTCGAGGAGACCAGTGTAATTTCTTAAGTAACAGCACAAAAAATGTAATTTTTTTATTGTAATTACATCTTGGTAAGAGAAATAATTTATGCCTAAACCTAGCAATTTTTATGCGCTAGTTTTCGAGATTCACCCTTAAAGTATTTTGGCCCATATCGCCTAAAGTAGGCAACGAAAAAAAATTTTTTATAGTAAAGTGTTGTTTTTTCAAACGCGTCGTATAGACCAAATACAATTAATATTGTCATTAATATGTATTTTTATTAATTCTAATTTAGTAGGTTTGAGGTTAAGAAGAAGAATAAACCTTCCTCGAAAGTTATAAACACATTAAATTTGCAAATCAGACTAGATCTAGTTTCTGCCTTTTTATGGACAGGTTTCATCAGTGATCTTCCATTAAATTGTATTATTGTTTATATTTTTATTGTCAGATTGTCTCTATATGAATAATTCCAGAAGTGATCAAACAGACATATACAAACATTCTACTTCAGATTTTCTCTGTTTATCTTCTTATTTCCTCCGTGTCACCTTTTCACAAATATTGCCACATTGACGTATGGTTTGTACGTACAAGTGCAGGCAATTTGTGTATATTGGAGACGGACAGCCAACAGGGCATTGTTTATTTTTTATAGTAAAGTGTTGTTTTTTCAAACGCGTCGTATAGACCAAATACAATTAATATTGTCATTAATATGTATTTTTATTAATTCTAATTTAGTAGGTTTGAGAAGAATTTTTGTAGAAGAACTTATTGTTTATTTTTTGTGGGAAACACATGCTATAAATTTCATTGCAAAAAATCTTAGGCCGGTTAGAGGGTTAAGCGTACAATTTTACCTTGGATAAAATATATTTAAAAAATTTGAAATCGGCTAATTTTTTTTTTTAACAAACCAAATTTAAAAAGCCTTAAAAATTAACGCGTAAAAACGATACATTTTTCGACAAAAACTCGTCCAAAACCTCAAGAAAAACATTTTTTTTGGAAAAACTGCTATCGCCATCGTTTTTGGCGTACAATTTCAGCTGGAAAAGGTAATATTAAAAAAAAAATTAAATCAGCCGATTTTTTTTGTTACCTACCCATCAAAATGTTGGTAATGACACCTCATTACTATCTGCATTACCAAAAATGATATATCATTACCTTTTGCATTATTTTATAATATAAAATAATGACTTCCTAAAAACGGCCTATTGTATTCATTATTTCTATATATAAAATAATGGCTTACTCGTAATAGTTTAAATAAGTACTTTTACACAGTTAAATTTTATACATTTTTATTTATTATATGTAAATATGTTTTATGTTTAAATTTTTATGACGAGTCCTAAAATTACACACTAGAGAAAACTTAAATTTTTCTGAATGTATTTAAGCTAATAGTATTTGCTTAACTCCTTATTTTTAAGAATCAAGTAAGCAATCAGATAACCACTTATAATTCAACTTTTTGTACGCATTTGTGTAACCACTTATTATTCAAAATCTCATAACTACTTATTTCTCATTTTTTCGTAAGCGAGCGGGTAAGCGTGACTACTTATAAAAATGACCACGCCAAATAAAAATAATGATTTTAGACGCCAAAAAATAAGTTGTGCGGAGCTATGAATTTCTACTATATAACCACTTATTTGGTAATGAAAGATTTTGCTGGGTACTAAAGAAACCTTAAAAATAAAAGTTGAGAAAAGTCAAAAAAATGAAATTTGGGCGCCTCGAAATGATTTTTTTGATATGTCGTAGTGAAACTTTTTTTCCTCATGCGAAAAGCTATCGAAAAATCGATGGCACAATATCGATTGCTAAATCGACCCACCCTAGTGTATATGGTGGATGCTGGACAATTCTTTTAAAAGCGACCAGATTCGCTTGAAAATCTGTGCACATTGACTCTTAAGGCTCCATAAGTCTGGTAGTATCGTAAAGTATCGTGTCAGCTGTTTACTTCTGAGTGTTGATATTATATACAACTACTTAGTTTTGAAGTAGATTTGAAGTAAGAAAGTCTATTGAAAATATATTTCTACCTCACGATACCTCATTTCGCCGCACTTTACTTCCAAACTAATTTGGGCTTTAAGGTTGGCTTATAGACCTCTCAGGCTAGATTATTCAAAATTAAAAGCGACGAAGTCAAAGCATACTACGACACAAAATTTTAACTAAAAGTCGACTTTACCAGAAATATATGTACATAGTGAACCTTCTTTATTTAGTAGGGCTGAAAGGTTTTAAGTGATTTTTCGAATTCAAACCGATCATTTAAACCAACATCAATTTCTGTGAGAAGGATAACCCAACTGACAAAGAATACATCATATCCTTTTACGTACCTACTACAATGAATTGAATTTATAAATACATTTTGAATTAACAATCAAAAGCAAACCGTATACTGTTGTAATACTTGCATATAAATTGCATTCATTTGAATATGCTCAAGGATAAAAATCGCCGCTGAATGTTGTATTTTATAACAAATTTAAAGTAAATGCTATAAAAATCATGGATATAATGCGGGTTTACATGATGCTGGTGGCAATACAGACGACTGAAAACTCTTTTGTCTACTGAGATTTTTGGCAGTGCTAAAATGGGGAGATACTTTTTGTTTTGTCTTTGCATTTATTTTGTGTTAAATGTTACATTTCGAAACATAAATTTGGTTAGAATGGGAAGTTTCAATAGAGGATATTTTTGTTGTTGTAATTTCTGTATAGTTTTTAGGCTTAAATATAATTACATTCCACCCACTGTATAGGTGCTAAAAAGATATAGTGTTATTTTTTTTATTATCTGTGCTCTACAAATTTGTAAAGATGTTTCTTTTTTGCTGTTTTGTATTAAATTTATGTTAAATTTTGTGATTTTTAGCATAACTAACTAGGCCATTAGTGGCAAAAAAAAAACTGATGTTTTTTAAACAAAAAATTATGGAATTTCACGGAATTTAGCATTTCTTTTTTTTTTTACTTGTTATGGAGTTATTTATAAAACCGATCGAAAATTGGGTTATGGAATTAAATTATCATAAATAACACTGTGAGACAAATGGTAGGGGTCAGTGATCGGGAAGGGTTCAAACTACCGGGAAAAGTTATATCGGTAAAAAAGAAGTTATACGTGTCCCGGCGTTTCGCTGGGTCACCCCTAGAAATCGAGATATATCGATTTGACCTTTGGTGGTCTTTTTTTTTGACATAACTCGAGAACCACTAGTCCGATTTTGCTCAAACAATTTTAAAAAAATTAAAAATTACAATTCCTTTAATCTGTTCATATAACGTTTTTCTATATACTCAACAGTTTTGCCGGTAAAAATAAATGTATGAAGAAAAAAATATTTTTTGCCTAAACTATTAAAAAAAAGTAATAAACAAAAGGTTATTGATTTTTATGGTAGCGGTAACAAACATTTATTTTTACCGGCAAAACTGTTGAGATATATCTCGATTCCTAGGGGTGACCCAGCGAAACGCCGGGACACGTATAACTTGTTTTTGACCGATATAACATTTCCCGTTGGTTTCATCCCATCCCGATTTTGACTGTCGCATAGTGTAATTAATATATAAAATATTTATGATAATAAATTTTATAACAAATAATTAATGTTATCAATTATTTATGATAATTTTTTAAATTGTATGAAGGTATGTATAGTTGATCTTTTAAGTGGTAAATTAATTTCGTTGATGTTAGTCTAATTGTGTTGTGTTTACGATAGCTTATTTGTTTCGAATTCAATATAAGTAGACCATCATCATCATCACAAAAGCATGGATGCTGAAGATGGGTCCATAGTTGGAACCGAAAATACTTATGCGATCCTGCTGGCCTTATCGAATTTTCTCAATTCTTATTCTCTGTAGTTTACTAGTATGATCTCAAATCTAACAAAAAACACACATTTTTTGAAATTGTTTATAAAAATAAAATCTTTATGGCAGCCAACATACCTCCACTTGTACGTAAAAACCATACGTCAGTGTGGCAACATTTGCGAAAAAGTAACGCGGAGGAAATAAGAAGATAAACAAAAAAATCTAAAGTAGAATGTTTGTATATGTCGGTTTGATCAATTCTGAAAGTATTCATATAGAGACAATCTGACAATAAAAATATAAACAATAATACAATTTAATGGAAAATCACTGATGAGGCCTGTCCATTAAAAAGGCAGAAACTGGATCTAGTCTGATTTGCAAATTTAATGTGTTTATAACTTTTGAAGAAAAGGTTTATTCTTCTTAACCGCTAACCTACTAAATTAGAATTAATAAAAATACATATTAATGACAATATTAATTGTATTTGGTCTATCCGACGAGTTTGAAAAAACAACACTTTACTATACGATAAATAAATTTGATTAAAGATTTATGTACAAAAAATGTGAAAAGATGGAACAATTTTACGAATGAAATTGGTGTTTTTATTTGATTTGATAATTTATAAAGTTTTTTTTTTGAGAAAAAAAAAACAAATCGATTCTTCAAAAGCCAATGCTTAAGTGTCTGCCAGCACAATAGCGCCGAGGCTAGCGACTGTTGCTGTGAGAAAAAACGAGCCCAAAACGCCGACGAGGGCGGCACCGACAGAATTTAGGATGGATCATATATAACAAAATAGTATTTCCAAACGGGTTAAAGCGGTTGTGGGCGCTGTGGTGTAATGGTTAGCGCGTTGGACTGTTACACATGAGGTTGCGGGTTCGAGCCCCAACCAAGGCAGCATCAATTTATAAAAAATAATATGTATGAGTTTTTTCTATCCCTCATACATATCGCAGCGTCCCATAGCACTTTACCCCACCGAAGAAAAATAATATAACAGGGCTATGAACTAAAAAGCTTCAACAAAGTTCGCCAACTCACCATCAGATGGCGCGCAACAACTGTTCTAAAAATCAACATCTCGCGCAATTGCAGTGTTGCCATATTTGAAGCCCTTCATCTTTTACCACCTTTCACTTCTTCTCTATCCCCTTTCCAAAGGAAGCAACACGTTAATTAATAGGAAGAATTTCCTGAGTGTTGCTTCTCTTAAAAAAAAAAAAAACCCCTTCATATTTCGGTTTTTTGCAAACTGGTTAACCGCAAATCTTAAATCTCAGTTATCCGAAAACCGGTTTATTTTCAATGGTTAACCGGTTTCTTATTTTGTTATTTTTAGCTTAAATTCCTTAAACTACGTCTTCCATAAATTGAATAATTGGGTATAAGGAAGACGTGTCACAACGGCCCTGAAGATTGGAACACGGACTAGAGGGGAAAAAGATGACTTTTTGTATATTTTCTGAAAAACATTGATTTTTTAAAACAATCTTGAATTAAAAACATTAAAGAATCATGATTTGGAGTGAATTATCTTTGTAGGAAAGCAATAAAAACTTAAATTGTTTAAAAAGGAGCCAAGTTATTACAATTTCCCCCGGAAAATGATGTGACGCAGATCACTTAATCAAAAAGTTTTTTTTCTTTCTTTTAATTGCACATAATTTTTAAATTAAAATTATAGGCTTAATGAGTTCGAAACTAGTAACAAATATGAAAAACACGGATTTTTTGAAAATAAAAGTTCAATCGTTTAAATTTTTCCATCTCTGAAAATTCCCAAATAATGGAATTAGTTTTTCGAAATATGGCAACATTGAAGAGAGTGTAAGAATGAAAATATGCGAGTATGTGAGAAAACTTAGATCAATTAAATTAAGTTTTAATTGAGAATCCGCATTGCGTTTTTAGAGTCGAAACTGGTTCGACAACGACAGCCAAAATTTTCTTGAAGACACACTAACACACACTCAAGATATTTATCAAATTGTTGCCATATTTTTACCTAAACAAGGGTGGCCTATCAAAACAGAGTCGTAGAAATTCGTATCAGAGCTGCAAAAATTCGTATTTTCTTTACAGAAAATTTAATTTTTTTACCAAAGAAATATAATTGAAAATGAAAATACAAAACATACCACAAAAAAGCAAAATTAAATACAATAAAATTAAAAAAAAAAACAAGACTTAAGGCGAAACCAAAAAATGTCGACGGTGGATTGTCGCTGAATTTAAATTATTTGCAAAGACTTTTACTATCGTCGGTCAATAGTTGCCCAGTTGTGATTAAGCTCTTAAGAATCAAATCTCCCATATAAAAAAAATAAATGCAAGGTTGTATCTCTACTCTATATAAAAATCTATCATAAAATCAATATTAATTTACATCTAATCTATAAGAACTGAATCAAATAATAACGTTACTATATCCCAATAACTATTCTGAATATTTTTAATAATTTGAAGTTATCACAAAGTTCGTTTAGGCTTTTCAAATGGCAAACATTTATCAGAAACTTTAAACGTATTTTCAAAATTATTTTAATTTTTGCAATTTTTAAAAATACCATCGACTATTTGACTTCAACTTAAAACTATTATCAACCAAATCACTTAAAACTAAAACAAGCAATTAATTGAAAGTTTTGTTTTTTTTTTTCAATTCCACAATAACCAAAACTTTAATTCATAGTAAGAGTAAATGAGTTTTGTTATATGAAAGCTAAAAACAAAACTTTTATGGCAATTTATAAGTTGTTTAGGCTTCAAGTGGCACTTTTCGTTTATACAACTTTCATTTGTTAAGTGTAGTAGTAAAAAAAAAACATTAAATAAAAAGAATTATATCCTGCATACACAAGAAATTATAACAAAGGCTTAGAGGAAGTAGAATACAATTCTTACAATTATTTCCTAGAAACATGTAATTGTTTTCCAGAGAAAGATTTACTTTCTTGGGACGAATGTTGAGAGTTAAATGTCTAGGGTAAAGACAATATACCAAAAAGAAAAAAGTTTACAATAAGTTACAAACTTAATATTGTTGCTGTAAATATAATATGGTGTTGGTAAGAAATCCAAGGATTGGGTTTAGGTTATAAAAGTCCTTTTACAAATTTAACAAAATTCTTTACAGCTTTCGTATATTGGTTTACGTAAAAAGTTAAAATGTTATTTTTGTGGTCAAGACAACCACTAAATCCATTAAAGAAAACAAGTTGTCGAAAATTAAAAAAAAAAAAAAAAAAACAAATGGAATAGAATAGAATAACTTAAGCTTTTTTTAAATATTGAATTGAATCGGATGGTTAAAAATATTAATAATAAAAATTGAATTTAATTTTTTGCTTAAACTAAATTTAGCGTTATTAAAAATTATTAATTGTGTAATTTTTGTTATTAGTTGTTTCAGACAGAGTAAAGAAAATTTAATTTGTTAAGAACTACAGATATTGTGATATTGTATAGCATGATTCCACGTTCTCCCAAGTGAGCTTCAGGTTAATGGCCAAAATAATTCCAATTTCATGAAAAGCTAACTAAATGTTATTAGTCTAAAGCAAAACTGGTTCTCCTGGAAACAGTTCTGTTTGCTAGTTTTCCGTCTGGTGCTAGTTGGATGGCATATCTTCTGGAATTGATTTTGTTGAAAACCGATTGTAGAAATATTCCCGACTTATTTAAAACAGTATTTTAACACACTTTTATTTATTTTTTTAATTTTTTGCCTGTTAGTTTGAGTATACAAAAGGGTTGGTATTTTGTTCACCTTACTTCCTAAATATTTTAAATGGTTGCCTTACTCCTATGTGGATTCCATTTTTTTTTTTTTTCTTTTTTTCAATTATATTTTTTGTCTAATTGAGTTTTGTTTCTTGGCTTCTAATTGCATTTGATTTTTCTATATAATCTTTTCTCCATCTTAATCTTTGCTGTTCTACTATGTAAGTAAGTGTGTTAAATAACTTAAAACATTGTTTAAAAAAAGAAAAAAGAAAAAAAAAACCAATGAACGTCTCGACACAAAGACACTTTACTACCCACTAACAAGTAACTAAAAGGCTTCCTTACAATTCCCTTTGGGATTATTTTTCCATCATAGTTGTAAATTAACGTTAACAGCATCGTAGTATTAGGTACTGAATACGAGTACTACCGAGTAGTACCGGCAACTTAACAACTAAAGTAACATTTAATATTATTATATTTAGTATAGAGTCGCGTTTGAAAATAATTAAATTTTATTGAACCTAAATAACATTAAAAAAAAAGAAGAAAAGTGTAATAATGATGATGATGATGATGCTGGTATATCCTGTGTGTGTGTGTGCTTTTTTTACAACACAACATCACCGGCATTATCATCACTATATTAGAATGATTTTTATTTATCACAAACCTCTAAACTTGTTTGTAACCTATAAAATTTATTGTATGAATTTTTCTATTTAGTTTTTTTTTAGTGCAATTTTAATTAAAAACATACATATTAAATTAAATGGCATAAAAAATAGAAAACTAATTCACTAACCAAACGTAAATATCATTAAATGTGCCAAATGCTAGACTAATAAATGTGTTGCACTCATACCCACACAGGCAAATGTATATATGGCTGTGTATGGGATTGTGTTGAACTTAATTTACAAAAACATAAAGCAATGTTTAATGAATGTGTGTGCCTAAGTTATAGTTTAGCTTAATTTATTTGTTAAATACTACACTAAACTAGTATTTAGTGCTGTTAATTAAGAGTGTCAAATAAATTATGTTAAAGATAAAACAAAAATTTAGTTGTCAATTAGTCATCAGCAACGTTGTCCTGGTAAATATACATACACTCACAATAACTTTGCCGTAAAAGTTTAATAGTTATTTAAAAAGTAAATCAGTAAAGTTGTTTCAATCAATTCTTATTGAATAATTAATTTTAAAATAAACGAGAAATCAATTATTTTGACCGACTTTGATAATTAATTAACAATTTAAAATAGACAACAAAATTCCATTATTTTAAACAAAAAGCAGATAATCCTTTATTAACTTATTTTCAGTAGTTTTAATGTACATTAGAGTGTCCCTTAAAAATAGAATTGTCATTACACCACCCCAGTTTTATTGGAAATGGTCCCAAATGGAAGAAATCGATTTTTTTTTTGTTGGAAAACGTTAACCCGTGCCGAAAGTTGGACGAAAATGGCCCATTTTGGAAAAAAGTGTATTACAATTAAAAATTCCCAAAATTCGAAATTTCGAAAAAAATTATTTTTTATTCCATTTATTCATTTAATATAGCGAATATGATTCAGACATGGAATTTTGACTTAATCGGCTATCATTAACCCACTTTAGCCTGGAATCCAAAATGACCCACGAATTTGATAAAAATACAATAACGTGTTTTTTTAAAATTAATTTTAAAGATTTTTTAAAATGCCTAATTTGGAGATGTCGATTGCTATTTGCACCATATAATAGTTGATATTAAAGAAAAAAAAAATAAATTGGAAAAATGATAATTGTGTTTGGAGCGACTGCTTTCCAGGACATTTTACAAAAATTGCTCATTTTGTCAAAAATTTAACAAAATTTTAATGTTTTCATTAAATTTTACACAGTTTTCGGAAAAACATCACTTAGATTTGGTTAGACTATAATTATCTTTACATTTGTTTAAAAACTCTTTTACCCTTAGTGTCCTGTGGTCAGAAAAAGCCCATGAAACTTAATATTAATTATGACTACTAGATTCTAAAGCCATTAAATTAATAAAACAAAATCTGAACTGGAGAAAAATAATTATTTTATGTAACATGATCCATATGGGGTTACTTTTTATACTCTTGGCCAAAAAAGCCCCACTAGGAAATTTACAGAATAACACCTTTCATAATTTTCGGACAAATATCAATTTGAATGAATAAATAAAATGTTTTTTCCACTTGATAAAAATTATTAGTTTGAGTAACTTGATCCATATAGGGTTAATGTTCTCATTTTTCACAAAAAAAAGCCCCACTAGGAATAACATTTATCAGATTTTTATTAAATTGGGATATGCGATAGAGGGTACACAACTAACGAATAAGCGCAATTCTCTATAGCCCCAATCTTATTTTTAAGGGTTAAAAAGGTGGGGTCAAAAGTGTCCGTATGTTAGTAGAAATTTTAGTTTTGTAATCGTATTAGTTTCTAATTAAAAGCTTTTATTTATTATGCATTTATTGCTCCCTATTTGGAAAGACGTTATTCTGAAAATTTGCAGCTGGGCTTTTTTTTTGCCGAAAAGTGAAAACATTAACCCTATATGGATCAAGTTACACAAAAAAATAATTTTTATCAAATAGAAAAAAGAATTTTTTTGATCCATTTGAAGTGATATTTTTCCGAAAATTATGAAAGATGTTATTCTGTAAATTTCCTAGTGGGGCGTTTTTGGCCAAAAGTATAAAAATTAACCCCACATGGATCACGTTACATAAAATAATTCTTTTTATATGGTTGAAAATTTGTTTTTATCAATTTAATGGCTTTACAATCTCGTAGTCATAATTAATATTAAGTTTCATGGATCTTTTCTGACCCCAGGGCACTAAGGGTTAAATATGTTTTAAACAAATGTAAAGACAATTATAGTCTAACCAAATTTAAGTGTTGTTTTTCCGAAAACTGTGTAAAATTTGATGAAAACATTCAAATTTTGTTTAATTTTGACAAAATGAGCAATTTTTGTAAAATGTCCTGGAAAGCAGTCGCTTCAAACACAAACTCGGATTATCATTTTTGCAATTTATTTTTTTTTCTTTAATATCAACTATTATGTGGTACAAATAGTAATCTACATCTCCAAATTAGGCATTTTAAAAAATCTTTAAAATTAATTTAAAAAAAACACGTTTTTGCATGTTTATCAAATTCGTGGGCCATTTTGGATGCCAGGCTACAGTGGGTTAATGATAGCCGATGAAGTCAAAATTCAATGTCTGAATCCGTTTGACTATATTTAATGAATAAATGGATTAAAAAATAATTTTTTTCGAAATTTCGAATTTCGGCAATTTTTAATAGTAATACACTTTTTTTTTCCAAAATGGGCCATTTTCGTCCAAATTTCGGCACGGGTTAACGTTTTCAAAAAAAAAAATCAATTTCTTCCATTTGGGACCATTTCGAATAAAACTGGGGGGGGGGGGGGTGTAATGAACGAAAATCGACAAATCGCTCTTTTAAGGGACAGTCTAATGTACATATTCGTTAGATTTAAATTTCGGTAGATCCAGGGAAATTTCCAATGCCAAACGAAAGTCCTCGGTTGGAGTAGTAAGAACACTACAGTGTTTAGCGCTGGTAGGTAAATCTTCTATGTTTCCATTCAAGTAACTAAATGTGCTATAATCCCAAAATGTATTTAATAAATTTTGAATTTCTAAGGAATTCGTCAGGGGACGATGCACAGTAGGTACTTCGACCCATGGACAAAAATAAAAAAAAATTTTTTTGTCTCAAATTAAGAATAAAGACAAATTTTTTTGAAAGATAATAAAGTTACTCAAAGAAATGTGAAAAAAATATTTGGTGTGACTGCTTTTGCCGCCACGAGAGGGCGCTAAACTCAGAGAATGAACAGAAAAATGGGTTTTAACCCTCTAATGCTCTTTCTTCTGATTACGATAATATTTAAACTATATATTTGGCGTTGGAAATCTGCTATGGAACAAATACTAAAATTTTAATTTATCGCTTTATTTGTGCGATATAGCACAACAAAGGTTGAAGACGTATCTAGAAACCCAGTAGTCAACTAATTTCGGTTTTTGCTATAACTAACACTATCAGTAAAATTAAATTACGTACCGAAAATTATTGATCAGTTGTTGTTATTTCAGAAGTTATAGCGATTTTCGCTTTTTGAAAATTACGAAATTTAGCGAATTTGGCACTAAACATCAATAAATTTTGACGAAATTAGTTCAGCTTACTACTAACTCTAAGTATATAATCTGTGTTTAATTTTCGGCTAGTTTTTGAGTTAGAGAGATATTCCTAAGATGTATCCTGGCGTTATCCTGTGAGTCCTGTAGAGAAATTTTTAACTGATTTTACAATTAGAGACTCTAAGCTAGCTTTGTTATTATCGATAATGTATGCCAGGTTGTAAATGTATTTTTGGTGGTTTTTCAAATAATTTTTTCTGTTTTAAAAAGTTAATTTTTTCAAATTTACTAAATTTTCATTTTAAAAACTTCTCGCTTGAAAACCGTTTCTTATACAAAAAAAGTTTGAAGGCAGAAAAGTAGGTAGTTAAGTTTTCTATGTATATGATACAACTTGTTAAATAAAATATTGTTATTTAGCCAAAAACTATTTGAAATTTGAAGACCGCCTTTTGGCGGCTTTGGGCAATAGCGGGTTAATTATTTCACGAAAATAATTCTCAAAAATATATTTTTTTAAAAACTGGTTCGAAATTTTTTTTTAATTACTTCAATACATTTTATGTTAAATTAAAATATAAATTTTAATTTATTTCACTGGTTAAATAATTAAAATATAAATTTTAATTTATCCTTGCAAAATAATTACTTTTTATTTTTCCTAAAATCACATTTTTTTTGTTGAAAATCCAAAAAGTACTTAAGTTTGATGGAGTATAAAAAAAGTTATACAAAATAAGATATTTTTTTTCCTTTTTTGGTAAGTTTATACTGTTTTATAATAGATCATTAAAAAATTAGTTACTATTTTTTACCATAAATTAAAAAAAAAATGTGTTTTTCCAAAATTTCTAAATTCATGACTTTTACTCAAATTTCACGCAATTAAGATTGTTTAGCATTTAAAAAAAAAAAAAAAAATTTTTTTTTCTTGCAACCGGATTTGAACTCGGAACCTACTGACTACAAACCGTTTTTAACGAAGAGTCAGCATCTTTATAAAATCATTGCTCTACCAGTGAATTGAATTTTTTACCGCTAGAAATTTATGACTAGGTAGCACTAGATAATCACTTTTTGCAATCCTTGGCATATCACTCTAAGCTCATTCTTTGCCAGTGCTTTTTTTTTATAAGCCACCGAAATTTTTGTAAAACAAATACTGGCAAAGCGCTTTTTGCAAACGCTGACAAAGCGTCCCAAATGAGTGTTCTCTCAGTCATTTATTTTTAACACCGTGGTTACCCAGTGGTATGCCAGTGCTTTGTCTTTTGTACCACTGGCGATTTTTGACTGGGTACTCTTATTACAAGTATAATATATGAATGAAAAATAATATAACAACATTCTTTAAAAACTTAAATATCATACTATTTGTGTTATGTAGTAATTTAAAAACTTCTGACAATTTCCTTTGTCGATCTTGTATTAAAAATTTCTTAAACATATGTTTCCAGTTGCTACAATTTTATTTTATATTTATTCTTATGGTTTTATTTATGGTAGTGTATCATTTACACTTAATTAAAAGCCAAAGTTGAGTAGTAAAAGAAAGTATAAATGAGAGAAATAAGAAATGAATGTAGTAAAAAAAATTTGAAAAAATAACATAAAATTACAAGAAATAAGTTAAAATTACATACAATTCAAATGTACACACACACACACACACACATATGAAAGGAATAAAATTTCAACTTACAGTTACACATATACAGAGATATATGCATTAAGGGGGCATCTATTTTCAACACATTCTATAAACAATTTTTATTTTAATAACAAATTGTTAATTACATAAAACTTTAATAAATTCTTAATCCCTATATAAAACTTCAGATCTTAATGAATAGTATATCAAAAATAATTAGACAACTATTTCGGAATTTTCGATTAAAGCGATTTTATTAGCGAAAAACTAAAAATGGTCAAAATTTCGATTCACCCAATAAACCGAAATATGGCGACCATATAAAAACAAAAATAAGTGTGTCGAAGAGTTTGTATTTTTTGCTCCTAATATTTAAATAGTTTGTCAAATAATTTGTAAAATATTAATGTCCTTTAATTTAAATTATTTAAAATTGAGATTCTTGTCGTTTATTTAACCTTCTTTTTCTATTTTAAACTTTACACTTTCTTTGAGCTTAAGGTTTGTCTTTTTATATATAAAAAGTTTTTTATTTTCGATATTTCGCTACTCCATTGTGTAGCTCCATAGGAATAGCGAAATATCGAAATTAAAAAATTTTTATATATAAAAAACAAACCTCCAGCTCAAAGAAATTGTGATGTTAAAATTGATATTTTTTGGTTTTCTTTAAATCACCAATTTTTCTATTCTTAGCAATTTTCTCATTACGATAAAAGGCTATATTTTTCCAAACTTGCCATTATTTTGAAAAAAATTTCAATTGGATATTAAGGGTGGGTGCGAACTGGCTAAATAAAATCTAAACTAAATTCAGGTTTCCAAATTTCTATGAAATTTAAAAAAGTTTTCAAAGATTGTTCAAAGAAATTTTAAATCCTTTTGTCAATTTGTATTTAGTTTAGAATTTATTTAGACACCTCGCACAGGGCCTAAAATAGAGATATTGTTTTAACGCATTTAATAAAAAATATATATTTAGGATGCTTATATTATCCATTGCAGGCAGTAAAGGGTTAAATATTATTTCGATTTGCACCATTTTCTCCAAAAAAAAATCCAAAACAAATAAGTGCCACTCAATAATTTACACAAAAATATTTTACTTACATTTTATTGCAAAGTATAGTATAGTTTTGTGGGTGTTAACCTACAAATAAAATAAAAAATTCAAAAAATAGAGAAAAGACAAAAAAGAGACATCCTAGAATTTGTTACAAATTGAATTGCTAGCAAGTATCTTTTTTAATGATACTCTAAAGACATATTAAAGTCGAAGAAATAGAGAAAGAAAGAGACATAATAAAAAGGACATACAATCATACAAAAGTAAAATATCATATTACAATTGTCGTTCTGCTCCAAACGGTCGTACTGGCTTCTCGTATAATTTTGTCTCATGTAGAAAATTTTCTTTATAATCATAGAAATCATAAGTAAATTTCATGGCAAAAAACAAAAAAAAATAATTTGTTCATGTATGTAGCAGAATAAAATATAGAGATGTTGATTAAAAAGTTTGAAAATCCTTCAGTAATTTAAGGGGTTTGTTTGTCACAAACAAAAGACTTCAGAAAATTACTTATACAATACGGGAAAGTATGCCAATAAAACACAGTTGGATCACAATTAATTGTGATCGAGATTGCCTAGCTGGAATACTATATATTTTCCAAAAATGTCGGTAAAAAAAGGATCAAAGCATGTCGAACTCTAGTATAGTTACGTTTGTAATGTAGGAGTGTATGACTTCGATTCCTTCGATTCGATTTTGAAAAAAATTATCATATAGAGACAATCTGACAATAAAATATAAACAATAATACAATTTAATGGGAAATCACTTATGAAGCCTGTCCATAGAAAAAGGCAGAAACTGAATCTAGTATGATTTGCAAATTTAATGTGTTTATAACTTTTGAAAAAATGTATATTCTTCTTCTTACCCTCAAACCTGCATATGGATTAGATTGTACAAGTTTTGCAATCGTAATTCAGGAAATATCAATTGATTTTCAGGATTTGCATTCGAAACACCGAAAACATCAATTGAAATTCAGATATTCCATTTGAAATCCAGAAAATTTCATTTGATGTTCCCAAAATATCATTTGAAATTCAGAAAACATCAATTGATATTCAGAAATATATAAACTGGAATTCAAAAAATAGCAATTGAAATTTAGAAAATATCACTTGGAATTCAGAAATTGTTAACTGAAATTCTGAAAATATCAATTGGAATTCAAAAAACATAATGTGCATTCTAATTCATGATTTCAGCATTTTATTCAATAATTTATGAATTTCAATTGACGATTTTTGAATTTGAATTGTTATTTTCTGAATTGGAATTGATGTTTTCCTGAATATCAACCGAAACTTTTTTTAAATCAACACTCAGGAAATTCTTCGTAATAATTAACGTGTTGCTGCCTTTGGAAAGGGGATAGAGAAGAGATGAAAGGTGGTGAAATATGAAGCGCTTCAAATACGGCAACACTGTAACTGCGCAAGATGTTGAATTTTAGAACAGCTGTTGCGCGCCATCTGATGATGAATTGGCGAACTTTATTCAAGCTGTTTAGTTTATAGCCCTATTATACTTTTTATTTTTACTTTAAGTGCTGTGGGAACACAGAAGGTGGACGCTGCAATATATATGAGGTTTAGAAAAATCATACATATTATTTTTCAAAATTGATGTAGGGGTCGTTGGGGATCGAACCCTCAACCTTATGTGTAACAGTCTAGCGCGACAAACATTACACCACAGCGCCCACTGAATTACAATTGATATATTCTAAATTTCAAATGATATTTTTAAATGTTGAATGAATTTTGAAAACATCATAATATATAGATTAAAACCCAAACCAGAAAGTAAAAGTGCCAGTGAACAGTGGCAGCGCCTTCAAATTTTGTTATTGATCTTCTCGATAACTATTCACTATTTTTAAGGATGTTTTTATTGAATTTAACTTGAAAATAGCTGTTGTTTATTTAGAAAAATTTCTCATATCTCGGCAGTCACAAAAAATTTGGACTTTGTTGACTACACAGAGAGAATTTCTGGACGACTTTTAATGAAATATTTCAGGAAACTAATGAAGGTTTCTTTACAAAGTAAAGGAAAATTTTTTAAATTTGCCGTGGTGTGTAGCGGCAATATTTTTAAGGGTTTTTAACATTTTTCGTTGTTTAAATAAAACCCTGATGATGTCATTCAAAGAATGACGAAATATCGGTATTATAAAACGAGTAAAAAGGTTAAAGTCGGGAATGCCGACTATACAATACCCTACACCAGTCTGGTTAAAAGCCAACTAATGTTTGGATCCGAAATTCGAATGGGTTAAAATGGGACTTGTGTCAAAATTTTCTATAATGTGAGTCAGCGAACCAAATTTCATTAAAATATCTTAATATTTGCGACCTGCAGTTTGTAACCAAGCCAATTTTGGGGGGACCCTTATATGGGCACTAGGTCTAAACATGGACCGGTGTTAACCAAAATCAATAGGCTTCGTCCTTGGGCTGCCATAGGTCGGTGTACCAAATTTGATCAAAATATCTTAATATTTGCGACCTGCAGCGTATAAACCATATAATTTTAGTAGGACCCTTATATGGGCACTAGGTCTAAACGTGGACGGTTGTTCACCAAAATCCATAGGCTTCGTCCTTGGGCCGACATAAGTCGGTGTACCATATTTCATCAAAATATCTTAAAATTTGCGACATGCAGCGTATAAACAATATAATTTTGGTAGGACCCCTATATGGGCACTAGGTCTAAACATGGACCGATGTTCACCAAAATCAATAGGCCGACATAAGTCGGTGTACCAAGTTTCATCAAAATATCTTAATATTTGCGATCTGTAGAGTGCGCAGAAGAATGCATGGACAGACAGACAGACGGACGGACGGACAGACGGACATCTTTAAATAGAAATAAAACAATTCTGAGCCGATCGGTATACTATAAGGTGGTTCCAGGACCAATATTTTTTGGTGTTACAAACATCAGCACAAACTTATAATACCCTGACCACATAGTGGTGTAGGGTATAATAAAGATATTTTATAAAAAAATTACAAAGAGCTCGAGCTCAATTATTTAAAAATCATAATAAAAAAATATAGTGTTTTTATTTAACAAAAAAAAAACGAAACCGGTTTTAACCAGTTTTTTTAAACCGTTACCGAAACCGGTTTTTTAAAATATTAATTTTCGAATAAACCAAAAACTGGTTTCCTGAAATAGCCTTTTGTGGATACTCTAATAAATAAATAAAAATTGTATTAAAATTGCGCTATTCCACCTAACAATTTGTTACAATCTCAATATCTATTACACCTGTCGATAATCAGCAATAAGTAATTGATCTAATTGATTAACTGAGTAGTTGATTTCTTGAATTTCACAGTGAGCGGTCCCTTTAATATACAAGCAGCGGTCTAGTGACCGGCCCCATTTCTCACAGGGTTCATAAAGGTCATGCTAAAGCATATAAGAGAGCTTAATTAAAACTTTTGCCTATTTAATTTTTTATATTTAAATCAATAGATTTTTAAGCAAGTATTACTTTCCCTTGTTGGATAACAGTACTTTTTGTCTAAACATTTCACTTTAACTGTTTTCTGTGAAAAAAAACTAGTGTTAAAATAAAAAAAAAAACCAAACAATTTTATGGGCAATGTGTTAGTATTTTATTATTACTCTTACTATGCTTATAGCTTTATATTAATTTTAATATTTTTTTTCTAAAGCTTAATTATTATATCTACATATATATTTTACAGTAAATGTAAAATTACTCTTCTCTCTTATTGTTTTTTTTTTTGTTTGTTTGTAAAAATAAATGAAAGGATTCTATATAATTTTTAATGTTTATGTGGGTTTCTATTATTTTTTCATTATTTTTTATAATATGTTTTTTCTTTTG
This sequence comes from Leucophora obtusa, assembly GCA_949987735.1. Lineage (NCBI taxonomy): Eukaryota > Metazoa > Arthropoda > Insecta > Diptera > Anthomyiidae > Leucophora > Leucophora obtusa. The sequence goes on along the minus strand of OX465299.1, from coordinate 31,204,035 downwards.
TTTTATTGGCAATCCTTTCTGGTTTTCATTCTAGTAGCTATTTTTTTTTTTATTCAAACCTCAAAGTAGTATTTAAATATATAAATATATTCATTGTTTATTGTTGTATACTTTTAGGAGTAATTTATAAGAATAATACTTTTTTTATTCAACGTTTAATTTATTTTTTTTATATTCTTTATTACAGGGTTCGTTTGCACTTAGTAGCGCTGGATTCAGTGAAAAATAGTGAGTTTAAATAATAAAAATCGTATCAGTTTTATGGGGTTTTAAACGAAATTTAAATGAAGAGATATTTTTAATTTTCAAGATGTTTTAATTGATTTAATTTGTTGTAAACACATTTAGATGATTTTTTAAAATCTGTCCTTAAAGTTTTTGACTGGCTGATAGTATTTACACTAAAGTTCCTATGCATAATAATTTGAAAACCTTATAACACATTTATAAAATGAATTTCGTATGGAAAATTTGTTTTATAAGTCACTTGTAAATTTTAAAAGTAATTTTGAATATGACCCTAAATGTTTTAAAAATATTTGTAGCCTAAAATATGTTTTAATTATTAATATTTAGTTTATTTACTTAATATCCGCTATTTATTTCTATAGAATTTTTCATATTAAAACACGCTCAGAGAAAAGATAATGTTGCAATATCATCAGTGCTACAAAAATATGTCGCTACTGACATATATGGTTGTTGCAATCAAATTAATATTTGAGTCCATTATGCTCTTTGACATTCTGAACCGAAATTTTTCCAATTTTTGATTGTACTCGCGATTGCGCGTGTTGAAATACCAGGATCCTTAGTAAAAGCGTTAATTATCTTTTTAGCCGCTTTAAGTTCTCTTTGGTCGTGCTCAGTTTTTTTCTGTCACTTTTCTAACTGTGGAATATGTTAATTTAACTTTTTTTGCTATAATTCGTATGGAAACACTTTTACTTTTATTATATTCGTTCAAAATTCGTTTTCTTCAATCAAGCTCCGAAACCATTTTTTACAAAACTATTTAAAAAATTAAAAAGCTTATTACTGACATAATACGAAGACATAAATCATAAATCTTATTTTATTTAGTCAAGTAGTTTTTAAGATAGCTAAGATTACGAATGGTTCGATTTTGGCTATTTAACCTTTATATTTTCTAATAAGCGTCATCGATCAGTTAGCGTCATTGTTGTTTGAAACAAAAAACAACGAAAAATGGCCCGATGTTATTGTATCAGTTGTTTATCAGTTTTTATCTAATTGTATCAGTTTAGATCTCAACTACTAAAATTATACATTAATCAGATGAAATTATATCCGATTTTTGACCTAAGACAATTTTACCGGTTTATATCTAATGTTATCCGTTTAGATCGTAGTTGGTACAATTTGATATAAATAAAATATATTTTTATCAGTTTGTATAAAAATGTATCTATTTGGATCTTAACTAATACCATGCGACATAAACCGATAAAATCGTATCAGGTCAAAAATCAGAGAAAATTTCATCTGATTACTATATAATAGAATCGGTTAAGATCTAAACTGATACAATTAGATAAAAGGTGATACCAACTGACACAATTATATCGGGCCATTTTTCGGATTAAATGGTATATGGATCACATTAAGTTGTATATTACCATATAAAGCTCAATATTAATTTTTTTTAATAGGGAAGGAAAAAATTATATACGAAATCATGTAATTATCTCCTGTTATATACGCTGGCGTACAAAAGCGTATATGGGTATATGAAATTATATATTATTATATACAAACGTTTTTACTCGGGTAGCTTAATTCATAAAAGCTTTAAATTATATGAATTCATTTAATTTTGATCGCATTCTAATCGAATGAAACCAAATTTACCTGAATTGATGGTGAATGAAAAAATGATTTTTTTTTATTCATGTAATCAAACCTACAAAATTAAAATTGATAAAAATGCATATTAGTCATAATATTAATTGTAGATGGTCTATATGACGTGTTTGAGAAAACAACAACAAGAACATTATAAAAATTCCCTGTTGACAGTCCGTCTCCAATATACACAAATTGCCTGCTCTTGAACGTAAAAACCATACGTCAGTGTGGAATAATTTGCGAAAAAGGAGACACGGAGGAGATTAGAACATAAACAAAAAATCTAAAAGTAGAATGTTTGTAATGGGTCTGTTTGATTACTTCTGAAAGTAAAAAAACAATAACAGAAAGCTGAATAGGAAAGAAAACTATGAATTAGCTACACTACATTCAAGGCCTTTCTTGGTTTAGATGGCTAAGCTGTCGAACTTTAGTATAGTTACGTTTTTAATGTAGGAAATCTTGTAGGGTTCAATTCCTACATCCGACGGGTTGTTTAAAAATTATCATATAGAAACAATCTGACAATAAAATATAAACAATAATACAATTTAATGGAAAATCTCTGATGAAGCTTCTCCATAGAAAAAAATCAGAAACTTGATCTAGTCTGATTTGCAAATTAATGTGTTTATAACTTTTAGAAAAAAGGTTTACTCTTCTTGTTAACCTCAAACCTACTAAATTAAAAATTACTTTATTTCATGTAATTTTTGGAATAATAAAAATTTAACTGAACCTTAAGGGTCTAAGTGTACTAAAATGCATCCAGTTAGGACCATGTTTTTAATTTTATTTGAGTATCATTATTTTATTGTAAAAACAAGTTGAAAATTTTTCGGCCCTCCCTAAGTGGTCTAAAATACACTAAAATGGCTTTAGCGCAGACCACGTTTTATGGATATTTGGATACAGGGAACAAAAAAAAAGTTGGACACATTATATATTAAAATGAAACGAGCTGTAATTTAAAAAAATACCAAAAACGAAAGAAGATTTTGAAAAGCATAAAATTATTGTTAATTTTACGTACAATATAAATATAATATAAAGTGCCAAATACACTATTCATGACATCTCTTTTTTTATTATACTCATATTATTATACAGCATTATACAATTATAAATTATTCTTTAAAGAGCTATGAACACTATTCTCTCGACAAACGGTTAAAAAAAATAATAATAACTAAACACAACACACCAAAAATAAATTTATATTCAGATAAAAATAAGGGGCAGTTTTATAGTCAGAACTTAGAAGGATTTTTGTTTTAAATATTAAGGGTCATATGCATAATCACTTTTTAAATTTATAAATGACATATAAAACAAATTTTTCATATAAAATTCATTTTGTAAACGTATTATAAGTTTTTCAAATTATTATGCATAAGCACTTAAGAATTTTTGTATAAATAAAAAACAAAAAAAAAATGTGGTTCTTAGTTTTGACTATGAAATTGGAAAAATAAAATAAAAATCCCGTAAATCGAGGGATATGTGTATAATTATAATGGGCAGGTGTTTTGAAGGATTTTTATATAAAAGCCAACAATATAAACTAAATTAATGATAATTGAAAAACATAATGATTAAAATGATACAATTTGTTTGTAAAATAAAATTAAGATAAAAAAACAACCGGTGAAAAAAAGAAACAGAAAAAAAGAAAAGCAAATTATATTATTTCTATACGAAAAGTTTTATTTTAATCTCATACAAAAACGCTGCAATTAAATGAAATTTGTGAAAAGAAAAACTAAATGAATAAGATGGAAATTAAATATATGAAAGGAAAACAAAAAGTGAATTTTACAAGTTTTTTAGGAAAATTAAAAAACGATATTCTTTACAAAATTAAACTTAAGCTATAGTGATATCAAAAGTAAAATATTTGTTGAAGTTAAATACAGTTTTAGGGAAAGGCTAAATCCGATTTTAAGAAATTATCTTGCAGAAAAATATTTTCAATTTTTAGGAGCAGAATTATTTTTTATTAAAATTTTATTTAAGAAAAAATCATATATAGAATATTCCCAGTCAGAAAAATGCAAACGGGAAAGCGGTGGCAAAGCACTTTAGCAGGTGGTACAAGTACTGGCAAAAAGTGCTTTCCCATTCCCAAAATGATAACATCATTAGACAAAAGGACCGGCTGTTCAAAAAGCGCCGGAAAATCACTGGAGGAACAAAATTTTTAAACGTTGGCAAAACGCTGGCAAAACCAATAAATAGGTGGTCTGGAAATATATTTTCCAAAAAAAAATTTAAAAAAAGTTCATATGTATTTTTTTTGCTCCCGCCGTGATTTGAACCCAGGCCCTCAGATTGGTAGACGATTGCTCTACCCACTGAGCTAACGAGACATATAATATTTGATGGCTAAACACATAAATGAGTGAGAATAGCTGGACAACTACTGGCTTTGTCAAAATGCTAGTACTGGCAAACAATTTTTTGTAACTAGTATGCCAGTGTTGGGAGGACAAAAAAAAAGTTGGTCTTGAAGGAGCTTTCCCATAAACAAAAAAATTGATTTTATAAAACAAAAAAAATTTTAAATTAAAAAAAATTCAAAAAAAAATTTTTGCTTGCAACCGGATTCGAACTCGGAACCTTCTGACTACAAACATTTTTTAACGAAGCGTCAGCATTTTTATAAAATCATTGGTCTACCAGTGAATTGATATTTGTACGCCTGGTAGCATTGGCTAGGTAGCACTGGATAACCACTGGTTGCAAACCTTGGCATATCACTCTAAGCCAATTCCTTGCCAGTGGTTTTTTTTATAAACCACCGAAATTTTTGTAAAACAAATATTGGTAAAACGCTTTTTTCAAACGCTGGCAAAGCGTCCCAAATGAGTGTTCTGCCAGTCATTTATTTTTAACACCGTGGTTACCCAGTGGTATGCCAGTGCTTGATTTTTTGTACCACTGGCGATTTCTGACTGGGTTGTTTCATCTCAAGTCCAATTCGATATTGCCATATTAGGTTTTATTTGTTGCAAAATCCAAATTACAGGTCATCCTGTAGCCCAGACCATTCAGAAACAGAGAATTTAAAAATAAAAAATGTTAATCCGAGGAAGAAAGTCACCAGAATCTAAAGAATTTTTAAATGAAAAAAAAAAAAAATAATAATCAAGATCTAAAAGGTTTCACTGGAAGAAACCCTGGAACGTGAAAGTTTTTATGTATAAAAATTTATTTCAAAATGAGGGCAGGGAAATTTAAAATAATGCAAAAGTTTTAATGTACACTCACAATATATTTTCCATAACCGATTGAGGTTTATTTGAAAAGTAATAGGTAAAGTTTGTTTACAATTGAAGAATCAATTAAAATACATGGGAAAATATTGTTTAACTTTTTTTTATAAGTCAATAAAAAACAAACTACAAAAAATACGTATCGTCTGTAGGAGTTGATATTTTCAGCCAAATGTTTTATTTTTATTTTTCTATTTTTAGAAAAAATAATTTAAATAATTTCGTTGTTTTCTGTTTTAAAACAAAAATTAAATATAGTCGGTTTTCTTTTTTGTTAAAATAGTTTCTTTATATACAAAATTATTTCAATTGAAATTACAAGAAATTATTTACTCATACACACAAATATAGCCAATAAAAATATGAACGTGTGTGTTGTGTGTGTAGTGTTTTGAAAATTCAAAAAAAAAAACCAAACTTTCAAATATGAAAAAACAAACTACAAAATCGTTATTTTCTAAAGTTTTGTTAGTTGAAAGATTGTTTTAACAGACTTTTCAATAATTATACCCTATACCACTATGTGGTCATTATACCCTACACCACTATGTGGTCAGGGTATTATAAGTTTGTGCTGATGTTTGTAACACCAAAAAATATTGGCCCTAGACCCACCTTATAGTATACCGATCGGTTCAGATTTTTTTTTTACTTCGATTTAACGATGTCCGTCTGTCCGTCCGTCCGTCCGTCTGTCTGTCTGTCCATGCAATCTTGTGCGCACTCTACAGGTCGCAAATATTAAGATATTTTGATGAAATTTGGTACGCAGACCTATGTTGGCCCAAGGACGAACAACTTTGATTTTGGTGAACATTGGTCCATGTTTAGACCTAGTGCCCATATAAGGGTCCTACCAAAATTATATTGTTTATACGCTGCAGGTCGTAAATATTAAGATATTTTGATGAAATTTGGTACATAGAGCTATGTTGGCCCAAGGACGAAGCCTATTGATTTTGGTGAACATCGGTCCATGTTTAGAACTAGTGCCCATATAAGGGTCCTACCAAAATTATACTGTTTATACGCTGCAGGTCACAAATATTAAGATATTTTGATGAAATTTGGTACATAGACCTATGTTGGCCCAAGGACGAAGCCTATTGATTTTGGTGAACATCGGTCCATGTTTAGAACTAGTGCCCATATAAAGGTCCCCCCCCCCAAAATTGGCTTGGTTACAAACTGCAGATCGCAAATATTAAGATATTTTAATGAAATTTGGTGCGCTGACTCACATTATAGAAAATTTTGACACAAGCCCCATTTTAACCCATTCGAATTTCGGATCCAAACAATATACCAGACTGGTGTAGGGTATTGTATAGTCGGCATGCCCGACTTTAACCTTTTTACTCGTTTTTATTCTTTTTATGGATTGTTTAAACAATGTTTGAAAATAGATTCGTAGTTCCAACCGAATTTTTCGCCAACCGAATTACTCATTTTTACCACCTTTGTTTTTACAGAAATTTATATACCAATTTTAAATTTTTGTTGTATTAACTGATTGCTTTAATGCTCATGGATTATAAATTCTATAAATAGAATAATACGTTCTACAAAATTTATTTAAAAATTAAAATGTTTATGTCGCGAACTGGGATAGAAATAGACTTGAGCATTCTAGTTATTTTTGCTGACCGCTCTTTCTAGTTAGATTTGTTGTAAAGAACTAGTTCGCTCTTCTAGTTCAATAGCTCTTGGACAATTTCGTTCAATCGTTAAGAAAACAATTTTTCGATCGTTCGTTTGGCAATTTTGAATAGGTAGCTAATTCATATAGCTCGTCTTTTAGTTAACAAGGATATAAAATATCAGACAAAAAATGTTTAGTGTAGAAAATATTTTTAATTAATTAAAATAAATAAAATTATGCCCGGCCAAAGGTAATAAAATGAACGATTGAACTAGAAGAGCGATTAGAAGTGAACTAGATCTTTCGATCAATTGAGTGACTAGTTCAATTGAACTCGATTTAAATTTCAAACCTGAATTTCTCCAAGTGGAAAATTTTAATATTTTTTTATGACTAAATTATATCAATGGAAAATCAATTGTGCTTTTTTTATTTAAAGCACAGTAAGTTGTTTCGATTTTGCGTGAAGAAACTGTTATACCTCATATAAAAAAATTAAAAAAATTCACGGTAATGTGAATTGATACCGACAATATTCGATCTCGCGGTAACTGTATCCAAATCACTTCTTAGGATCACCTTAAGAGGGTTTTGTTCAGAACTACTTCTAACAGAGCTTTCAAAATATAATAAATGATACTTTTGTAGCATTGAAAGGCGAGATATTTTTTAAGTTGTTTAAAATTTCCTTTAAAAACGCAGTAAAAATACACTTACAATAATAGCAATAGTCTGTATATATAGTCAAAACGATTAAAAATTAGTTAAAAAGGACTGCAGAAAAACTGCTGAAATTAGGAAATTATTTTTGTTTAATATTAGGAAGATGGCAATAGGAAAGATGGCAATAGGAAAGAAATTTAAGTTAATAGAAAATAACAATTTAACCTGCAAAAATCAGCAAAACATTTTTTTAAATAATTAGTAGACTAAAAAATCACAAAAATTTTTTTTTTATTTTCAAAGTTTCTTTTCATTTCCCTATTTTAAGGCAAATAAAAATCTAGCCTTCTAATATCAGCAGCTTACTATTTTTTTAGCAAATATTTCTGTTGATTTTAGCAGGACAGACTGTTATTTTCTATCAACTGAATTTAAGTTAAAAATAACTAAATTTAAGTTAAAAAACAAAAATTTTCTATAGATAATAATTTTTTTGCTAGTTTTAGTCTCCATCAAAATAAAAATTTTCTGCAGTTTTGCAGTATAATTTGTCATTTTAAATTAACTAAAAGTTAACTCAAATATAACTAAAATTCTGTAAATTTAACAGATTTATTTTTGCTGTTTTTATTTTACTAGTATTTAGCTAACAAATCTGCTAATTTTAACAGTTTTTTCTGCAAAGTAATTTGTGACTAATTTTTAGTAACTTTTTCTGCTATTTTTGCAGATTTATTTTTAAGAGTGCACAGAAAATTTGGAAGCAGTGAAAGAACTGGTTTGTAAAGCATGACTGCCAATTTTTTTTTTGCTGGGTTACTAATCTTTATGCATTGTTAGTCAGCCTAAGGGAATCATATAGGTGGGGAACTTGTTTAAGTGGGACACATTTAAACGGAGTTCTTCGGCTGCATTTTGAATGAAACACTTTTTTGTCAGCACTTTTTGCGCATTTAAAAGGGGAGCTAATTAAGCAGGCGCATTTAAGCGGGAAATTCTGAACATACTATTAAGTCAAAAATTAACCGGTAAAGTTAATTTTAAATCAAAAATTACTAGAAGCCTTTTCCACTAGTCAGTCTTTTGTTCAATCTTTTTTTCATACACTCATAAAACAAGTTAGTTAAAGCATGTTTGGATTTAAATAATATTATTTTTTGGCAATATTTTTTTGTCTTCTAACTTAGCAACTGTTTTTATTGCTTTTTTCTATTTTGAACCACAGTTTCCATATTAAGTTTTTTGGCAGTTTTTCTCCAAACAAATTGTATTTATGTCTACTTTTCTTTATTTCATTTACTATTTGCCATAAATTTTATTTTATTACCATTTAAAAAGTATTGCACTCTTTGCTTTTTTTCAAGCGAAAGCAAAAAAAGAAAAAAATCAAAACTTTTATAAAAAGAAACATATTGACATAGATCTTTTGTATAGACAATAACAACAAAACAAGCAACAACCAAAAATGTATTCAAGGTTTTTTGTTAGATTTTAAAAATTGCTGTAACATTGATACACAGTGTTCTTTGTATTGAAAAATTTGAATGTTCGGTATGAATGTATTTATAATCCCTTTAGTTATTTTTGTATGCAAATGTTTAAAAATGTGAATATTAAGGTAGTGCTTGATAATGTAGTTAGGCATGTGATAAAAAAAGAAAAAAAGTTATAGTTAAAATTTGTTTTAACGACTGTTATATGTAATAACTTACAATCCAGGAACTACCCTAATATAAGATTTCTATACATTTGTGTATTTGTGACTACGTATAAGTATGTGTGATGGCAATAGAATGCCTAACAATATGCTCTTAGTTGTGTATATATTTTTTTGTTAACAAAGACATTCAAACCCAATAAATAGGCAACATTTTATGAAGGTATGATGCATATAAAGACCTTGCATAAAATTACTGTGCAACTACAGGCAAACAAAATTTAGTTTTATACAGAAAAAGTCCAATTTTTTTATATATATTTCAGAAATACACTTATAATTTATTTAACACGATACTCAAAGATTTTTCCCATTCCTAAACGGACACAATCAATTTATTTGCTTTTTCAATAAATATTTTTGAACAAGTAACATACTATTTAATTCCTGTACATCGAGGGAGAGGTATATGCTATATATTTATTATATTAAATATATTAAATATCATTGTATATATTTCAAGTAATTTAAGCTTCAATGAATTTTAAATGTTATTAAGAAATGATAAGAATTATCATTGAAAATTCATCAAAATGTTTAATGTTCATTTCAAAATTTGTTGAGAAGAAATTGTTCAATATTTCCTTGAAATAGCTTTAAATTAAAAAATAAAAAAGTTTTGTTTTAATATTGCTTATATAAATAGTTTATGTTAGATTGTTTTTTCGTTTTTATCAGTAAATGTATTCATTCTTATCATGTGTTTTTGCAATATTGTCTATAATTTTTACACTTCAATTGTTATTGCATATTTTCAGGCATTTTATATTTATTAAAAGTAAAACTTATTTTAAGGCATTTATTTCTATTTTAAAAATTTATTAAATAATATATATTGAAATTAAATTTCATATTACAGTTTTAAAATAAATAAAAACAAACATTGATATTTGTATACTATTATTTAGTTATAGCAATGTGCATATCATCAATAAAGATAAGTGGTTTCAGTGGATTTGATAAGATATATAACTGCCATTATGGGACCCATGCATAAAAATATTATAATTAATATCAATATCAAATAAAAGCACCAGTGCTGCAATAAAAAACAAGATAGCAGTTTAATAAAATTTATTGTAAAAATAAAGGAGGTAAATTGTAATGAAAAGTTTTCCATAAATATTAAGACATATATTGGGCGAAAAAATTTAAAACCCAAAAGGATTTTGTGCAATCTTGAATGTATCTATGTTAATTTTCATTTTGCAGAGTTTTTACTTATGTTTCTGAAGCAATTATACCAGAGAGTACCAACTTAATAGAGATATTACACTGCACACGCTTTGTTTTTGAGTGGGTCCGGAAAGCAAATGAAAACATTTTTTTTACATATAAAAATTTCACCGCAACAGGTTAATTAAAATTTGCTGCTACCCAGCAAAAATAAAAGAGATGCCAAAGCGGTAGAAAAAGCACTACAATTGATGATCCATATATACTTTTGTAATTAAAGGCATCACTAATGATTTTAACATTTAGTTGACATAGGAGAAAAGTACTCATACTTCAACATTTTTTCAATACTTTTTGAACTAGTGCAAAAAAATTTCTTTTTCATCAGTTGAAAGTTAAACAAGAAATTGTTTCGCAAAAAATTATATTTATATATTTTATTGCTGCCACTGGGTATTGAACTTGCTACCTCAAGCTTACTAGCCGAGCTATTTATTCTTTGATATGAAAGTTGGCTGGCATAAAAACATCACTTTGTTATTTCGAGATATTTTGTCGTATTCTCTTTAATAAAAGTACTTATTAAACAAGTGCAAAAGGGCATTGCAAATTCAATTGCATTAAAAGCATCATTTTTATTTTATATATTTTTAAAAATATTTTTTTTTTTTTGAAGGAAAAATGGTAGTTTTTAGAAAATACTATTTATTATGTTATTTCTTAATAAGGATAATAATTGGCTTCCAAAAAGAATAAATAGATTTTTTTATTGTCGATTTAAAGATCGAAAAAATTATTTTTACTTTTAAATTCAAAAATAAAAATTGAACAAACGTTTTTAAAAATTTTATATTTTTAAAAATTAAGAAATTATCAAATTTAAATAAATTAATTATAAATATTAAAAAAAAAATTAAAAAAACAAAAAAATATTGGTTCCGCCAAGAATCGAAGCCACAATCATCTGTTTGGAAATAAGTTGTATCAAAATCACTTTTTAGGACCACTTTTAGAGCAATAATGCTTTAGAAGCAATACTTAAGTTATTTTTTTTGATGTTGTTCAGAATTACTTCTAAAAAAGCAGTCAAATTAGACTTACACAGAAAGAATTTACAAAATTCTAATTAAATTTTTAAACACCTTTCTCATACCAAATTTGTAAATACAAAAAAAAAACTTTTTAAAAAGGCACCAACAAAGAAATTTGTAAATCCAAAAAAAAAAAATTATTTTTTTTGTAACTTTGAATTTTTATTTGTAAACAATTTTTATATGAAAGATAACAATTTACAAATATTTCGAACAAAAAAATTGTTAGGAATAAAATTTCAATTTAAAAGAAAATGTGATTGGTTTTACAAATTCCCATTGTTGGTGTCTACTGTTTTTTCTGTGTAAAATTACTTTTGAAGCAATGAAAGAAATGGTAAGAAAAGAGTAAAGCACGAATTCCAATTTTTTTTACTGGGTATCAATATGAATTCTAGCAACAGATTTTCATTTGAACAGATAAAGAGAGAGAGGAAGTTGAGAGTAAGTGAGATGTATAGACACCGTCTGTGCCAGACATGACGATTTCAGCATCTTGACGAAGTTTTTAGTGAAAAATTGTCAAATGACGGTTGACGATTTTTTTGCCAAAAATTCAATAAATTTTGACGACTTCTGAAAATCATAGATTTTTTAACAAATTCGAAACCAATCGCTAAAAACAAGAATTAAAAAAACGCAAATAGTTCGTTTAGATCAATTTTAAAATCTAATTCCGTTTTGAACTAACGATTCCAAAACCCAATTAATTATATTAATTTTTATTGAAATCAATCAATCAATCAATAAGTTATCCAAATAATCACTTTCAATTTTCAGATACTTTTCATAGAAGCACTCAAATTTATTTATTTTTTACAAATGAAATTAATCAAAAATGGCTGCTTCAATTGATAGTTTTGCGAATCATATCATGAAACAAATAACTCTATCAAATCATAATTGAATCAATATAAGTTTAAATAAATCATATCGCAATTTAATCAATTTTAAATCATTAATTTAAAGGGATTATGAATTATTTACTGATTCACAAAATTAATCAAATTTTATGCGGGTTGATTAAAAATGTAGTCATATTTTTCAAGCTCTGGTTTAGGTATTCGCAACACTCGTGTAACCTGAGTGGATAAAATAGGTTCGTGTTTAAAATCACAAATAAACCAAAGTTCGTATTTAGTCAATTTGTTTAATATACACAGCTTTTCAAAAAATGTTTTTCATCACGTTACAATTTTGATATTCTAATATAATTCTATATGAAATATTTATTAGTCATAAACGCCAGACTTCTTACAGACGAAATAAAAAGTAAATGAAATAATCGTCTAGTTAAGGAAAATTCGGAATAACAAAAGTTCTTAGAGAAATTAACAGCGGTAATATTTGCAAGCAGTTAAAATTAATTTTGGCTTTAGATTTATAAAACAATTTTGATTGAAAACTAAGCAAAACTCGTGTTTTTATAATGTTTTACCAATGACGATTTTTTTGATGATTTTTGTTCAAAAAAGTCTGGGACCACTGGTCTGATTACACTCATTATTATTGGGCGAATTTACCAGACACCAATCTTATGCTCAACTGTCTCGTGAACAATTTAATTACTTAGCACTTACATGAAGGTATCCGAATTGGTTTTCTCCGATTTTATTGAAATGTGGATAGAGTAAGAAAAAACAAGAGACACATATTTTTTAGCGGCAAAATTTAACGTTTAAAGCGGATTCATAATGCTGGAGTACACCACACTGCAGAGTGGATTTCATTGCTTTCATCTTCTCAATTACATATTTTTTGTATCATGCCATCTATATTTTAGTACACTCCACTCTGCAGAGTGGATAAATCCAGCATTGTGAATACTGTTTAAGGGTTAACAGTGAAACTTACAGCTAACCTGTTTTTCTATGAAAACTTGACTGAATTACGAAATTTTGATTTATTTATGCACAGCGTTAAGTATTTATGTACTTGAGAAAATAAAATAGGGTTACCACCTTTTTGAAATATTGGTGAACACTTTGTTAAGGAGAAAGTAGTCTTGGAGCCGAACAATAACGGATATCGATAAACTCTCAGACATTCCGCAACTAAAATAAATAGGAGTTATTATATGTAAATTTTAACTAAAACTAAGACGAAGTTCCCATACAAATGTGCTATTCGAAAAAAGAATAATTGAATGAATAAAATCACATTCACAATGATGGAGTACTCCACTCTGCAGAGTGGAGTGTACTAAAATAGAGATGGCATGAATCAAAAAATATGTAAGTGCAAAAAAGAAAGAAAAAAAATCCACTCTGCAGAGTGGAGTACTCCATCTTTGTGAATGTGGCTTAACAAACAAGTTGTAAACGATCGGACATATTTCGTACACCTGGACAAAATATGACCGAAAAGATTTCCTGTGATACGTACTTTGTCCATTTTTTCTTCGAAATTATGAAAAATAAATTTATAAAAGAAAAAATTAAGTATTTTTTTACCCGATTTGGTTCATAAGTTTTCAGTGCCGAAGGACAAATCCCGGTGGAAATGATTAAAATAAGTCCATGTTTTATTATTTACTTCACATACCAAAAAGCAAACTGGAAGATCTAGGCCGAAACTTCTATCCTTTCCAATACGGGAGAAATTGGGATTTGAACATTTTTAAACGCGTTTTTATACAACTATACCCTACATTATGTCGTATAGCATATAATAAATTTATTTTGCTGGGTGTTACAACCAAAGAAACTTGACCTCGACCCACTGTTTATTACACCTATTTATATATTTAACTATATTTAAAAATTTCGATCCCGGAATTTGATCCGGTTTCCGGATTATGACCAAAATAACCTGTATTATAGGGTTTCATATAGTCGGCATGCCTGACTTTGCCCTTTTACTTGCCATATCCTGCACCACTCCGTGGACAGTAGACCGTACCTCAAAAAAAAGTTCGCCGTACACCCTCCAATATGAAGTATTTTTGGAAGGTGTTTTAAAAAAAAATTTTTTTTTGTCGAACGTAGGGGTCGCCTTTTTAAATTTTTCGTTGTAGCTTTGGCATTTAAAGTCGGATTTTAAAGTGTGATATATCGATTTTTTTTGCCTCAAGGAGGCCAGTGTTTTGCTATATAGTAAACATCCAATTAAAAAAAATTAAAAAAGGCGACCCCTACGTTCGGCAACCAATATATAAAAAAAATTTCTACTGGGTTTATCGAAAAACTTCCTTAGCAAAAGTTTAATGATTTTTTGCGAGCTTTAATTTTCTGACATCAGGGTGGTACACTAGGGTGGTAGCAACTGAGATCTGGTGGGTAACTACTAGAAGGGGATACTTGAGGTCAAAATGCCCTTAAAACAAAACACTGGTCTCATCGAGACAAAAACATCGATGTATCACACTTTAAGATCCGACTGCAAATGCCAAAGATATAACGAAAAATGTAAAATGGTGACCCCTACGTTCGGCAAGAAAAAACAAAAAATTTTTTTGAAACCTCCTTGCATAAATACTTCATATTGGAGGGTGTACGGCGCAATTTTTTTTTTTTTGCCTGTAAGGTGGTACGCTCTAGTGGACAGGGTATATTGAGTATGTGTTGATGTTTGTAACAACAAAAAATATTGGACCTAGACCCACCTTTGAGTATACCGATCGACTAAGAAGCACTTTTTGATTTGATATTAAAATATTTTGATTAAATTTGTTGCAATGAATACACTAAAGGTCCCCCAAAAATTGGCTTAAATGCTTGCTTGCACGCTACAGGTCGAAAATATGAATTAAAATTGTGTATATTGACTCATATGGGCCCACAGAAAAAGCCTATTGATTTTGGTCAATTTTTGTATTACAAATTTTGTCAGCTGTTTTAAAACTTTAGTAGTAAAAATTTGTCAGTTAATTTTACGACATAGTTATTTTTAATACATTTGTTTACCGTTTTTCAACTACATTTTCAGTTGTTTTAAAGGTAAATATATGTGTTTCCCTTTTTACTACAAATACCTTTGTTTTAACTCTCATTTTTAGTAGATTCTACCGACAAAATTTCTTGAGTGTATATTACCACAATAAAAAAATAAAAACCATAAAATATCTCTTATTTAAATAATTGAAATTTAAAATTTTTTTTTATAAAAAATAGAAAAAAGGAAATAAAAATTTTATGTTAATTGAAATTTAAAATACAGTCAATAAAAATAACAAAAAATTAGAAGGTATACAAAAAGTACCAAAAAAATCAAAAATTTTTAATCGATAATAGTATCTTCCAAACTAGCCACATCAGAATCCATATCCTGATTAGTAATTATAGAATTAATGCTACTGCTGTTACTGTTATTATTGTAGTCTACAGTAGAAATAGTGCTATCGTTTTCTAATTCATTGTTAAACACGGTAGAACTAGAATCATCACTTCCTGATTCACTGTCAGTAATATTAATAGTTGAATCATTATTTGCTGTGACATTAGCATTAATGACATCACCAAAATCATAAGCAGCCGGCGAAGTAAGATTATTTAAAGAGGTTTCTTCTTCGTCATCTTCAGTAAATAAATAAAATATATCGTCATCAGAATCAGTATAGTAGTCTAATTCATTGTCGTTATCATAATCATCGTAATCACTCTCTTCGTAATCATCTGTATCACCAATATCATCATCTTGAGAATCTACAATAGATTGTAACTCATCCTGAGTTAGTTGTTCTGGGCTAGCCGCGAACTCCATGCTGTCGGCAGCTGCTAAAGCCATAAATTCTTCCAAAATATGTACTGCTTCAGTGGATTCAGACTGATTTTCGTTTAAGTTTACTGATGATGCGGCCGTATTAGAAGGATCAGATGTAGATAGTGCAATTGGATTTTCTGTGTTAGCATTGGTAGAAGTAAATTTTCTTTTAACCTTTAAAATCCAAATAAGATAAGAATTAAATAAGAGATATTTTTCTAGGCAATATTTTGTGGTAATATTCAAACTAACTAGCTAAAAAAATTGTCCCTAAATTCCGCAATTCTCGACTCACCGCTCGTTTCTTTTCCATTAAATAACTTCGACATATGGGGCATTTATTAGCCCAGGCATATTTTTGATATGACTTGTAAACATTCAGACATTCACAACAAAATGAATGACCACATTGTACGCTTACTGGTGAACGTTTTTCATCCAAACATAATACACATCTTTCATTTTTTATACCGGCCATTGAATTTCAAATCTTTATCGCTTTTTCGCTTTTAATTCACCAAATCGTATGAGAAGATTTTTCTATTTATTTGACAATAATTCTCACTTGTAAAGCGAAATTTGAAACAATTATTTTTGTAGAAAAATAAAAACAAATAAACGGAAAAGTCAATAATCAGAAATAACATCTCAATGGCATTTCGAATGAAATTCGAATAGGTTTGATAAATAAAAACCCAACAAACAATAAACGGTTTCCAAATAGTTTATGGAACCGAAAACGGATTTAATCGAATATCGAATCTGATTCAAATCCACTAAAAGTATCCCAACAAACAATTCGGGCGCAGTGGTGTAATGGTTAGCGTGTTGGACTGTTACTAGGGTTTTTAATTTCCCGACATTTTCGAGCTCCCGGGAATCGGGAATTTTTTTCTAACTTTCCCGGGATTTTCCGGGAATACTAAAGTAATTTTTTATTCATATTTTAACAGTAAATACTACTTTTTGCTCGAAAAACATAATATGTTCCACTTTGACGAAAACTGATAATGCAGAAATGTGTTTTTTGCATTTAATTTCAATGAAAAAATTGTAAATTATATGATTTCGAAAAAATTTTGAAAAACGCTCATTGGGATAAAAATTGATTTTTTCCAGCAAAAATAGCCTTAAGGGGGTAAATACTGTAACAGCAGCAATTTTAAAAGCATACTTGACCGGTTGTCAAAAATTTAATTAACAATATTTTTTTAATTTTATTCTTTTATTGCAGTATTTTCAAAAATGATTAATTTTGAATTTCGCCAACCAAAACCGACAGGGTTATTGGCCTTTTTTAAAAAAGGCAAAATCGGCTGCCACTGTGCACCCTTCATTAATTATCGGAAAATAAAAATGTAAAGTCATTCTTAATGCCAGATAAATTCTCTAGTCCTTTTCGTGGCCCGATTTTTATTCAAAAAGAAATTTTTTTAACAAAGTTGCCACACAAATTTAAGAATTACAAAAAAAATGCAAGAACAAAGACCTTTACTTGGGGATATTACATTTAAATGACTAAAATTAAAAAAAAAAAAAAATATCCACGATAAGGACTAGAGTTTTTTGTTGCCTACGAAAGAAAAAAAACCGCGTTCAAATCGGTTTACCCGCTTTGGCTGTACAGTGGCAGCCGATTTTAAACTCATGGTTGTGGGCAAACGCGTTTTAAGTTTAAAATTAACAAAACAGCAAAATTTCCTAGTTTAACCGATTGGGACGAATTGGTTGAAGGATATGACGTGCTTTCGCCCATCATTAAGGAATTGTCACTGGCTTTTCTTTAAAGAAAATTCCATCTTTGGATGTAGTTTTTATATCTTTGTTCTGCGTGTTATGCGATATAGGGCTCTAATAAAAAAAAAGTAAAAAAATGCAACCAAAAAATGGTATACACAAATTTAACGCATAGAATATTACTTTGAGACTACAACAAATTTTACAAAAAAAAAAAAACCTGTGGAAATTTTATTTCTTCGAATTTTTTGTCGAAATCGGATCATATAGTGAAGAGTTTTCTCTATCCAAATAAAATTTAAAAAAATCCGAACAAATTTCTTTCCATAGTCGATACTCTTCTCATGGACATAGTTGGAGATCTCCTTTAAAAAGGTAAAATACATAAAGATTTTTCAAGATATGCTTATTTTTTGGCTTTTTGCGGATATTCAAGCTAATGTACATGGTTGTTTTAGTGTTTTTTTGAATTCCCGGGGATTATAGGGAAAATTCCCGGGAATCGGGAAATGAAAAATAGGCAAAATTCCCGGGAATTTCGTCCCGGGAATTCCCGGGTTAAAAACCCTAACTGTTACACATAAGGTTGCGGTTATTTATGAAAAATAATAATATCTATGAGTTTTTCTATCCCTCATACATATTGTAGGAACTCCTTCGGTGTTCCTATAGCACTTAACCCCACCAAAGTAAAATAATATAACAGGGCTATGAACTAAAAAAAAAAAGCTTCAATAAAGTTCACCAATTCTTCATCAGATGGCGCACAACAACTGTACTAATATTCAAAATCTCGCGCAATTACAGTGTTGCCATATTTAAGCCTTTCATATTTCACCACCTTTAACTTCTTCTCTATCCCCTTTCCAAAGGAAGCAACACGTTAATTAACAGGAAGAATTTCCTGAAAATCGTTCCATTTATGCACCGTTTTCGGTCCGTCATAAACGGAATCCAACCCGTTTTCTGGATCAGTGTACGGACCAGAAAACTGAACTTAAGGAACATCGAAACTGATCCGAATTTGCCCAAACCACATAGTGAAAGTGCCAGTGGACAGTGGCAGTGCTGTTAAAATTTGTTCTTGAATTTCGCGAAAACGATTTAATATTTTTAAAAATTTCTTATTGCGTTTTGTTTAAAAACAGCTCTTGTTTATTTAGAAACTTTTCTAAAAGTTCTGGTTTTCAGTTTGTTTGAAAATTATATGGAAAACCTAAATTAATTTTGTAGTTTTTGGCTCAAAAACCAAAAATGGCCAAAAACTACTAGTTTTTGCTCAGTCTAAATACACTATAAGTTGTTTAGAACTACTTTTGAAAAAAGCAGTAAAAATACACTAACGCATATTTTTGAAGCAATGAAAGAAGTAGTTTGTAACGCATCACTTCCATTTTTATCTACATATATATTTCTCTAATTTTATATATTTTTCTAATTATATACTTCTCCATATTTATTGCACCATTAATTGAAATTCCTATTCCGAAATTTGATTCACTTTCTAAAATATAACTGAAATTATACTGTGATGTAGAGTATTATATAGTCATCATGCCCGACTTTTATTCCTTTACTTGTTACAAACTGATATATTGCAACACTTTCCATAAAATTCTTTGTCTCTGTATTTTATTCCTTGCGAAGCTTTATTATTCTAATGTAAATATGATTGATGTACAAATTTAGTTATATTTTTTTTTTTGTTTGCTTGCATTCTCTTTGAAGTAGAGAATTTGTTCCGTCTTTAGGAAATGCTGAGTTTAGAAAATTTTCCGGCATTATTTTAAATTGAGGATATAAAATTCTTATGAACAGCATGAGCACCAAACAGCAAGTAGTACCAGCATTTATTTAACCTACTTGCAACTTGCAACTTATGGGTAACTTACAAAACTGCATATGACAATGTATTTTCATTTAATGTTATGGGGGCAAGTGAGGATAGCAAATGGGGTTAAAGAATATTTATTTATAAAATATTATTGTTCAAATGTTGTATTTTTAAGCAGATTTGGTGAGATTTTCTTTATTTCTTTCTCTTTGTGCGAGTGTGGGGAAGGAAATAAATAAATGCAATTTTATGAAGTCAAAAATGAAAGAAGCAAAAGATTTAAAATGGTTTAGAAGATATTTTTATGTATTGTTTTTAAAAGTTATGACCTGCACAAAAGTAATTTATTTCAAAATTTAACATACACTTTATAGTATATTTAGACTGGGCAAAAACTAGTAGTTTTTGGTCATTTTTAGGTTTTGAGCCGAAAACTATAAAATTAATTTAGTTTTTCCATACAATTTTCATACAAACTGAAAACCAGATTCTACCTGGTTTTTGCCAAAAACTAAGTAAAAATATCTGAAATTTGTATTTTTGATACACCCGATTTCTTTTATAACTAATTTTCGATACACCCTGTTACAACGAATATAGAATTAAAGCAAGTGTCAAAAATATATTTTTTAATTTTTTTTAAATATTTCAGTTTTAGTTTAAAATTGTGTGTTGTTATACATTTTTAAATGTGTTAATAATTTTTCTTAATTAATTTAACCATAAAAACATAAAGAAAAGTGTTTAATAAAAAAGTGATGTGACTAAGAAAAACTAAAAATTCAGTGTAAATGAATTGGCTTTTGTGATTTAGTTTTGTACAAAAACCACCTGGTTTTTGCTCAGTCTAAATTCAGTATTAGAATTAAAGAATTTTATAGATTTAAATTTTTTGTTAAAGCTAGATTCACAATGATAGAGTACTCCACTCTGCAGAGTGGATTTTATTCCTTAATTTTTCCCACTTACATATTTTTTGTATCATGTCATCTCTATTTTAGTAAACTCCACTCTGCAGGGTGGAGTACTCTATCATTGTGAATCTAGCTTTAAAGAGAAGAAATATTAATTACTGGAGTACTCCATTCTGTACTAGCGAGGCCAGCTATCTTTAGCGCTTTTGTAATACCCGAACTTTGTATTATTTTCGGTTCGTGCTTTTTATAAAAAAGGCGCTAGGTTGGTGCTCTTTTATTTTTTGTTTAATGTCTTTTCGGTAAAACGTTTATTTTGATATAATTTTATTTTTTTTAATTTTTCATATATTTTTTACAATTTGAAATAAAAAATAATTTAAAATTGCTTTTGTCTAAAATTTGTATTAAAATAAGCCGGCACATTTTTAAAATCTTAAGTCATATTTTCTAAAATATTGCTTGTTACTGTTCGGCCGCATAAATTAGTTGAAAATATGCATTTTTATCATATGTATTATTTAGTGTTTGATAGCGTTTTTTAAAGGCCTGGAGTAAGTCTTGCTTTGAAAAGTTGTTATCACAACTCTTCAGAATACATACAGTACACTAGATCGTACCAACTTACAGGCAAAAAAAAGTGCGCCGTACACCCTCCAATATGTAGTATTTTTGCAAGGCAGTTGCAAAAACAAATTTTTTTTTGCCGAACGTAGAGGTCGCCATTTTATATTTTTCGTTATATCTTTGGCATTTAGAGTCGTATCTTAAAGTATGATACATCGATGTTTTTCTCTCGAGGAGACCAGTGTTTTGCTCCAAGGGCCATTGACCTCAAGTATCCCGTTCTAGTAGTTACCCACCAGATCTCAGTTGCTACAAGCCTAATGTACGGCCCTAATGTCAGAAAATTAAAGCTCGCAAAAAATCATTAAACTTTTGCTAAGAAAGTTTTTCGACAAACCCAGTAAAATTTTTTTTTATTTTTTGGATGCCGAACGTAGCTGTCGCCATTTTAATTTTTTTCGTTGGATTTTACATTTATAGCAAAACACTGGTCTCCTCGAGGCAAAAAAATTGATATATCACACTTTAAAATCTGACGTTAAATGCCGAAGCTGTAGCGAAAAATAAAAAAAGGCGACCCACAATGCTTCGTCCCATGGACAAAAATAAAAAGAAAAAATTTACTCAAATTAAGATTACACACAAATTTTTCGAAAGATAATAAAGTTACTCAAATAAATGCGAAAAAAAAAATATTTAGAGTGGCTACTTTTGCCGCCACGAGAGGGCGCTAAACTCAGAGAATTTTATACAAAAAAGGCTGAACAGAAAAATGGGTTTTAATTGTTTCACGAAAATAATTCTCAAAAATATATTTTTTTACAAACTTGTTCGAAGATTTTTTTTAATTACTTCAATATATTTGTAGTTAAATTAAAATATGTATTTTAGTATATGTTTAAAAACAATAATTTTTTATTGCTCCGAAAAACACATTTTTTTTTTTGTTGAAAATCCAAAAATTACTTAAGTTTGATGGAGTATAAAAAAAAATTATATAAAATTAGATATTTTTTTTTCTTTTTTTTTGTAAGTTTATACTGTTATATAATATATCATTAAAAAATTAATTACTATTTTTTACAACAAATTAAAAAAAAATGAATTTTTTGAAATGCCTAAATTCATGATTTTTACACAAATTTCACGCATTTAAGAGTGTTTAGTATTCAAACCATATGAACCTTCCATGCTAGGTATAGGATGTGTTGAGCGGACTTTTGTAAAACACTACGTGTTACATTTTTGTGGAACATTCTAACCCTCTAACTCTTTAATGAAAGGGAATTTTTTTGGCCCCTTTTTAAAAAGGAATAAAAAAACCCGTAAATTGAAGAGCTAGAGGGTTAATATGTTCCACAAAAATGTTCCTCGTTGTGTTCTACATAAGTTCGCTGAACACATCCTATACCTGAAATGGAAGATGCCCATGGTTTCTCCCTAAATTCCAGGTTTGTGGGACTTTTGATTGCCATTTCTGAATAAGTACGAAATTAACCCGTAAACCATACATGGGACTAATTAATTAGGTGGCATAATTAATTGATGATTTCATTACCATTGCATTGATATCAATTGTAATGAAATTATTTTCATTACCATTTTTTTAATTAATGGTAATGATTTTAAAATTTAATTTCATTGATTAATGACAATGATTTTAAATTTCATTACCATTGATAATAAATACATTAAAAAAAAGTAATTGCCATTGACAGAAAAACGTAAAAATGGAGTAAAACCCGCTGAAATCGAAGATAGAATATGCTCATCCAGGCTCATGCTCATTTAAAATTAAATATTACTTTCCATTCCATTGTTATATGTATCCAGGTAAATTTTAACGGAATTAAATGGATCCTCCTTAAAAAATTATGTTTTATAACTTCCCCGGCCAAACCCGTTGTTCGTTTTCATTTGTCTCAATTTTTTTGTAAACAAATGGTTTTTAATCAATTGTAATTAGGTTTTTATACATTAGTGTAATTTCATTACCATTAGTAATGATTTTTCTAATGAAAAAATATTTCACTACCATTAAATGGTAATGAAATTTCAATGCTAATAGAAAATTCCCATGTATGCCGTAAACACATTTTAAGTTTTTACTTATTACTGGCTCATAAGTTAAATTTTCAATGCTAATGTCTTCAAAGACTTACTTTTAGTCTTGACTAGCCATGGATTTGTGCGAACATGAAACAAATCATACGTGAAACAACAACAAATTTTATTTGTTGTTTTTGTTTTGCATGTAATTCTTTTCATGTTCGCACAAATCCATGGCTAGTCAAGACTATAAGTTATAGCAGAATTTCATGACAAATATTTTTGTGGAACATTTTAACCCTCGAACTCTTCAACTTACGGATCATTTTTGTCCGTTTTGAAAAGAGGCCAAAAAAGTCTCTTTAATTGAAGAGGTAGAAGGTTAAAATGTTTCACTAAAATATTCCCCGTAGTGTTTTTCATAAGTTCGCTGAAGTAGAGGATTCACATGGTTTCCTATTTCAATCCTATTTATTTTTTTTTGTTTTATAAAAATCATTTTAAGCGTTTAAACCCCATTTTTTGTGATAGGAATTTTTTTTTTTATTAATGAATCGATGTTACCCAAATTTGTACAAATATGGCAGGTTTTATAAAGATTTTAATATAAAGAGTTCTTGCTTCGATTTTGATAAAAATTGACACAAACTTTTCCAGTTTTATGTGCTACTTTTTGCAATTTTATGGCCATTTATGTAGCTAATATAATATTTTTAAATTTCAAAACCTGTGGGAGGTGGGCGTGTCCTTGGCTCGATATATCCAAAAATTAAAATTTTTCTTAACTAAGAGGTTCTATGTCAGTGTACCAAATTTCAATACTCTCTCTGTACTCCTTCTATTTTTGTCCAATCGTTATATGGGATCAAAGCACTGTGCGACCCCTAGGTTCGGCAAAAAAATTTTTTTTTGAAATTGGTTTGCAAAAATACTTTTTATTGGAGGTTGTACGGCGAACTTTTTTTTTTGCGGTACGGCCTACAGTACACTCTGAGAAATAAACTTGTAAAAATAGCAGAAAAAGCTACTAAAATTTTCTTAAAAATTACCTTGTATAAAAAACTTCTGAAATTAGTAGATTTTTTTTTACTAAATTCTAGTGTAATAAGAACAGCAAAAATAAAACTGTTAAATTTACAGAATTTAAGTTATATTTGAGTTAACTTTTAGTTAATTGAAAATAACAAATTATACACTAAAATCTGCAGAAAATTTTGTGAAATGTTAGTATTAGTAAAATTAAATGTGAGAATTTATTGCTTATTTGGAACTTTAATTCGGAAAAAATCCCGAATATCTTGTATAATTTCAGATATTCGGGATTTCACTTACCTTATACTAAACTAAATATAATTTTTTTTCTATATTTACAGTTTTGCAATATTAATATATTGAACGTGAACTAAATGATATGTAAGTAGTGGAATAAATGCAAAAGAAATCATTTTATCTAGAATTCGTCTATTAAAAATAAAATAATTATTGTTTTGTAACATCGATGAATATAAGTCGGACTCATGGACTATGTAAAGAACTATTTAAAGTACATACACTCAGAGAAAAAAACCTTAAAAGATATCAAGAAAAGCTACTAAAAATTATTTAAAAATGAAATTGCAGGAAGAACTACTGAAATTAGTAGAGTTTTTTTTTTATAAGAACAGCAAAAATAAAATTGTTAAATTTCTAAAATTTTGGTTATATTCAAGGTAACTTTTAGTTAATAAAAATGACAAATTATATTGTTTTTTTTGCAGCAAATTTTGATAAATATTAGTAGATTAAAAATAGCAAAAACTAACTGTTATATTGCATAGTTTTTATTATTTTATATTAAACTTAGTTAAATGCAAATATAAGTCTATCCTGCTAAAATCAACAGAAATATTTGCAAAAAAAAAGTTGTAAACTGCTGATTTTACATGGCTAAATTTTTATTTGTATTAAAAAAAAATCGAAAAAATCTTTAAAAATTTAACCCCTCAATTCATAAATGCTTTGTAAAGTTATATCAGGTTTACAAAACCTCATTTTCATACAAAATTTGTTCAATAAACCTCACATAATTTAACAAAGCGTTTATGAATTTAGGGGTAAATTTTTTTTTGTTATTTTTAAGTCTACTAATTATTTTTTCAAAATTTTCAGCTGATTTTAGCAGGTTAAGTTGTTATTTTCTTTTTACTAAAATTTAACTCACATATAACTAAACTTCTGTATATTTAACTTCTGTATTTATTTAAGGCCATTTTTAACTAATTTTTAGTAGTTTTAATTACATTTTTTACAGACTTATTAGCGCAAGAAACTATCGTACACTGAGTCGGAAAATTTTTTTTCAAATGACAGTTTTTGAGAAATCCCTATTTTTAAATTTGGGTTTGATACCCAATTTTTTTTTGGAAATTTTGAACAAAGTTTTCGAATTTAGCCAATAAAATTATAATCATTTACAATTATACAGCTCTACAAAATAAGACAATATTTATAAGTTGCATAACTTTGTAGTGGATTGAAGATAATTGGCGGGTGCTGATTTCGAATCTGCAACCAGTTTATTCAAATTGGCTCTAGATTTTGCACAATTCGCGATTTTTGTTTTTTCCATTTTTCAACCGATTTTTTCAATAAAAAGTTTATAATTTAGTAACTACAACTCCAGAAATAAAAATGCGCTTTAGAGCCCTTTGTAATACTATTACTGAATTATTTTTTCCTAAAAACATCAGATTTCATTCACTACCCGTGTAAAAAAGCACATCTTACCAGATCTAATTAGATCTCAAAATTGGGGACAAATTTGAGATCTAATTAGATCTGATCAGATCTAGGCATATCTGGCCAGATCTTCGTAGAACTTACCAGATCTAATCAGATCTCAAAATTGGGGACAAATTTGAGATCTAATTAGATCTGATCAGATCTAGGCATATCTTGCGCATTTGTCCAGATCACTTTATATTTGAACAAATTTGGCACTAGATCTTATCAGATCTTGCCATAAGGTATTATCACATATGCCATATCTGATCATATTTGATGTGATCTGGTACAGGATCTAATTAGATTGAATCATATCTATTGAGAACCAAAAAGATCTGGTCAGATCTAAACTTTTTTACACGGGTATTGATTTTTTTGTGAAACTCTTGTGATTTTCAAAGTTTGTATTTGTATCAAGTTGCACAATAATTGTACATGTTACCAATATTTTTTATATACCTTTAATACATGAATGGAAAGGGAAATATGTCTAGTTTATTGTAGAATTAATTTTTTAGTAACATTCAAAAAAACCTTAAACACTTCTCGGAAAAATCTACGAAAAAACTGAATAACAAGAAAGTGAATGTTTGCACAATATTTGCATGTGGTTCTATTTTTTGACCTGAGGTGTGTGTTTTAAATGCAATAAGTTTACCTGTTATCAATAGTTTTTATATACGTTTAATACATCAATAAAAAGGAAAATATGTTTAGTTTATTACACTGTTAATTTTTAAGTAACATTCAAAAAAACTTTAAACACTTCTGGGAAAAATCTACGAAAAAACTAAAAAGTGTATTTTTTACAAAATCATCTTTGAAAGTTGACTTTCAATATCTTAAAAATATCCAAGGTACGTGAATGATTTTTTGCACCAATAAAGACTATTTTATTGTTCATGTAAAACAGTTAAAATAATTTTAAAAAAATAAACCGAACTATCGTTTTTTTTGCAATTAAAATTGTGGTGCATGGAAATTTGCCATTTTTTATAAAATCATGTTTTCTGGATTCGTTTATGAATTGGCGCTACTTTTAATTTTTGAAATCTAAACAGAATATATGGCGATATATAACTGTATTTCAGAAAGTATCAAAATCGGTGTGACTTTTTTGTTATATGATCGAAAACTCGAAAAGTCTCATAAAAATTAGAACAATTTTGGACAATGCTGTACGTAGGGTGAATGTTGTACCGACTTAAAATTTGGATTAAATGCATCTTAGAACCCCATTTTCTACGAATATATAATAAAACATTAAATTTTATTAAATAACTTCTCAGTAAAAAGTGAAAAATTTATAGCATCTTTTTGAGAAAAAAATGAAATTTTTTCGATCAGCGAAAAATGTTTGACTTTGGAAATTTCTCAACACTAAATGGTTCGAGATACTTAAAAAACGTTTTCACAGATTCATTTCTTAAACTGTTGCCTATATGTTAGTATTTTTTAAAAAATTATCGTTATAATATCGAATTCACAATCGGCCAAAAACTAAAAAAAGTCGAAGAGAAAAATGAGTTTTTTATTTTTGAAAGGAAATAACTTAAAACCCATAACAGTTATTATAGTAAAGTAAACATGTTTTTTCTTCGTTTCTCCAAGCTCATTCCAAAATATAAAAAATCAACCATATTGGGCAATAATTGAAAGAGCTACACGGTCCAAAAGCTATTTTACTTTTGAGGCGGTCTACTTTGACGCCCAATAAGTCACCCTGTGATAACACAGGGTAACCATGAATCCAAAATTCAGAAGGGCTGGGTCCTGCTTAACAATTAACTCATACATACTGATGCAATCGGACTTATAGTTTAGAAGATACAGATTTATTACCAGTTTTTTTTTTGTTTCAAACCACTGTGAGCCGACGGAATGAAAAAATTATCATGTAGAGAAAATATGACAATAAAATTGATTAATAATACAATTTAATGGAAAATTACTGATGAAGTGGGAGTGAGTTTCTGCCTTTTGTATGCCTGTCCATATAAAGAGGCAGAAACTAGATCTAGTCTGATTTGCAAATTAATGTGTTTATAGTTTTTAGAGAAAAAGGTTTATTCTTCTTCTTAACCTCAAACCTGCTAAATTAAAATTGATAAAATGCATATTAAATACAATATTAATTGCAGACAGCTGACGTTAAATCGGTCCATGTTCAGACCTAGTGCCAATATAAAGACCGTAAAAAATTGGCTTGTTCGCATGCTATGATACAAGTTGCAAATACGAAGATATTTTAATGAAATTTGTTACTCACATGTGGCCAGAGATAAAGCCTATTGATACTAAATAGGATCGGTCCATATTTGCACCTATCGACCATATGGAATATATTTTTTATTTTCTCTTAAATAAACCTAACATTATGTTAATTAAAATTTTCTTTCATTTATTCTGTGTTTTTTTTTTATCATTTTATAGACAAATTTTGACACTAGTCTATTTAAACCCATTTAAATTGCGGATCCAAACATCAAACTTTTCATTCTTTTTGTTTTTTATCTTTTAATTTTGGAAAATATTTTTTGGTTTTGACAGAGTTATGCCAACATTGAACATTTTGTTTTCCCAATGCCTTTTCGGTGCTTTTTGAACATACATGGGACTAATTAATTAGGTGGACTAATTAATTGATGATTTTATTACCATTACATTGATATCAATTGTAATGAAATTATTTTCATTACCATTTTTTTAATTAATGGTAATGATTCTAAAATTAAATTTCATTGAATAATGACAATGATTTTCAATTTCATTACCATTGATAATGAATAAATTAAAAAAAAAATAATTGCCATTGACAGAAAAACGTACAAATGGAGTAAAACTCGCTGAAATCGAAGATGGAATATGCTCATTCAGGCTCATGCTCATTTGAAATTAAATATTACTTTCCATTCCATTGTTATTTGTATCCAGGTAAAGTTTAACGGAATTAAATGGATCCTCCTTAATAAATTATGTTTTATAAATTCCCTGACCAAACCAGTTGTTCGTTTTCATTTGTCTTAATTTTTTTGTGACAAATGGTTTTTAATCAATTGTAATTTGTTTTTTTATACATTAGTGTAATTTCATTACCATTAGTAATGATTTTTGTAATGAAAAATATTTCATTACCATTAAATGGTAATGAAATTTTTTTCGTTGTCATTAGTATGAACTAATGGTAATGAAAATTCAATGGTAATGAAAAATTCCCATGTATATTTTTGAACAACCAGTCCTTTTGGCTAATGATGTTATTATTCTGGGAATGGGAAAGAACTTTTCACCAACACCACCTGTTAAAGTGCATTTCCAGCGCTTTCCAGTTTGTAGTTTTCTGACTTGGTGTTTACATTGCAATTATACAACACTAGAAACCCTGAATAAGTATAATAGAGTTTTTTAAAATTCATTTAAAAATATTATTTATAGATCGTATATATATTGAAATCTTTTGTATAACAAATTTTAGCACTTTTATTGTCCTTGATATTTTAGGCAGCTTAGAAAAAATTACATTTATTCGGTCATTGAAAAACATTCGTTTTACAATTTATTGTACAATAAAAGGGAAAAGATAAATAACAGGAGTTTTGTCAATGTAAATGTATGGGTATTAGGGTTGTACTTAAATAAAAAAACCATTAAATATCAAGTTATCCGGTTTGTTAAAACTCAAAATTGAACAATAATTTATAGACCTCATATGGAAGAGTTAAATGATACTTAATTATCTAACAAAAGAAATAATAATTTTTTAAAATAACTAACGGTGGGTCTTATACTGTAGGTTTAACTTTAACTTAACTAAAACAAAATATTCCATTTACTCCTGCAAGGATCATAGGGCCGCAACAAGATTATTCCAATACGTTCGATCTGATGCACGGTGTTTGATTTCATTCCAACGAAGGTGTAAGTTGTCAAAAAAAATCTACACAAAACTACAACAAATTTTTGGGTTGACTATTAACCTAAGTTTAAACCTGCAGTATGAAACCCACCGTAACAGTTAACTAACAGTATGAAATTCACAATAAATGTCTATCTAGTATTTACAGCTGAAGTACATTCATATATTGTTGTTTCTTGTTGTTACAATAACAAAAAATATGTATCATTTTTCTAGCAACAGGATATTAAACATTTTTGTGATTTTTTTTTCATTCTGCAATACAACAAGATCCACTAAAATACAAATAAATTAAACGAGTAAAAAGGTTAAAGTCGGGCATGCCGACTATACAATACCCTACACCAGTCTGGTGTATTGTTTGGATCCGAAATTCGAATGGTTTAAAATGGGGCTTATGTCAAAATTTTCTATAATGTGAGTCAGCGCACCAAATTTCATTAAAATATCTTAATATTTGCGACCTGCAGTTTGTAACCAAGCCAATTTTGGGGGGACCCTTATATGGGCACTAGTTCTAAACATGGACCGATGTTCACCAAAATCAATAGGCTTCGTCCTTGGGCCAACGTAGGTCTATGTACCAAATTTCATCAAAATATCTTAATATTTGCGACCTGCAGCGTATAAACAATATAATTTTAGGGGGACCCTTATATGGGCACTAGTTCTAAACATGGACCGATGTTCACCAAAATCAATAGGCTTCGTCCTTGGGCCAACATAGGTCTATGTACCAAATTTCATCAAAATATCTTAATATTTACGACCTGCAGCGTATAAACAGTATAATTTTGGTAGGACCCTTATACGGGCACTAGGTCTAAACATGGACCGATGTTCACAAAAATCAAACTTGTTCGTCCTTGGGCCAACATAGGTCTGCGTACCAAATTTCATCAAAATATCTTAATAGGTGCGACCTGTAGAGTGCGCACAAGATTGCATGGACAGACAGACAGACGGACGGACGGACAG
The DNA here is from genome assembly GCA_949987735.1 of Leucophora obtusa. Lineage (NCBI taxonomy): Eukaryota > Metazoa > Arthropoda > Insecta > Diptera > Anthomyiidae > Leucophora > Leucophora obtusa. Next base: position 31,173,143 of record OX465299.1, on the reverse strand, counting down.
ACGGACATCGTTAAATCGAAATAAAAAAAAATTCTGAACCGATCGGTATACTATAAGGTGGGTCTACGACCAATATTTTTTGGTGTTACAAACATCAGCACAAACTTATAATACCCTGACCACATAGTGATGTAGAGTATAAAAAGAAAAATTCAAATAACATCACACTCGAATATGTGTTTCAAATAATCCATAGCATACAAATATAGTGAAGATAAAATCAAATAAAATCAAAATTAAACATAATTGATTACGAGCAAGGAATTTAGTTAACAGTATTGAAGATTCAAATAAATATTGATTAGTATTTAGGATTATTTCATTAATTTCAAGTTTCTTTTTTACTAATTATTTTCCTTAAGTGTATAAACATATTTTCAAATACTATCCAGTAAACTAAGTTTTTTATTTTAAGTCCTTTTTTTGTTTTGCTTCAACAGTAAACAGATGTCACATGTGTTGAAAAGCAGCCAATTTACCACACTTTCTTTTTTTCCACTCATTTTTCCAAAAAACAAACAACAACAAAAATAAGAACTCCTACAACAACATACCGTTGATACAGTTTTATGTTGCCATATTTAACAAACAAATACACAAACCTTCAAACAAACGAAAAATATCTCACGTGTTATTTTGTAGTAAGAGGATATTAACAATCATACAAACAAATAAAAACATTTCGAGGACTTTTCCTAAATACAAAAAAAAAAAATGGCAAAGTGACAAAAATTGCTACATATGAACATTTAATTTTACTATTTTTTGTTGTTGTTGGTTTTCTATATAGAGTAAAACTATCTCTATGTCATAACAAAAAAAAAAAATGTTGTCTTTTCCTTAACAATAGCAGAATGGGAAAATGTTTAAACATTCCCACATTCTCCTTTTTCATTTATAACATACGACAACATACAACAAATTGGCATAAAGCCAACAAGATTTTGGGTAACATGGGTTAAGGGTGACCAAATAAGGTGGTTTTATACAACTCGGTTTGGTTTTAATGCGATTTAGTTATGAATATTAGTGTCCAACCGAACAGTTCTGCCAAAAAGTGATACTTATTCGGTTTTTTGGTATTTGGAGACATAACGAAAAAATGTTAATACTTGGAAAATATTTGTTAAACGGATTTCATCAGCAACTATTAATTATAGAGATAGGAAATCAAAACTTACACTATTCACCGGTAGAGGGCGCTAAAATTAAATATTACCTGAGCAACTATATAGTATCAGTTTAGTATCAGCTGAGCTTATATTTATAAACTCAAAAACTGCTGAAAACTGCTCAAAATAAGGGAAAAAAATAAGCGCGGAATATATTCAAATAATAAAATTTGAGATATCCGTTTGTCTTTTGCTTTTTTGTTTGTTATTATTTAAATTTAAATAATAAAAGAAAATTGTCAACTTTTTTAACAAACTGCCATCAAGGTTTTCACAATTGATTCTGGTAGGGGGACCAAAAAAAAAGTACACGTGTATCGGCGTTTTAAAAGTTCACATCTGGCCCTATATTTTTGGGGGGTTAAAGTCTCCACCCTTTTGCAAATGTTTATTGTGAATCGGCATAGGAAACGATGTGAATCTTCCATTTTAGGTATACGATGTGTTCAGCGAACTTATATAAAACTACAGGAATATTTTTGTGGAACATTTTAATCCTCTAACTCTTTAACTTGCGGGTCTTTTTTGTCCCTTTTTAAAAAGGGAAAGAGAAGAAGAAAGAGCATTAGAGGGTCTATCGAAAATAACTAAGTAATTAACAAAAAACTTTGATAAACGATTAGTAGAACAAAATTTACAAAAAAAAGAAAAATTTTCAAAGTTTTTTTCGATTTGTTTTAATGCCGATAAAATTTCAAGCCTTCTGAAATCAGAAGTTTAACTTCAAAATTTTATATTTTTTTGCTGTTCTTATTTTACTAGTATTTAGCAAATACTGATTTCAACAGATTTTTCTGCAAGGTAATATTTAATTAATTTTTAGTAGCTTTTTCTGTTATTTATACAGGTTTATTTCTATGACTGCAGTTCTGATTGTTACCAAAAAAAATAGTAATCTCAGCAAAAGTTTTGCTTACACTTAGTCGATTGAAAATGTTAAAAAATCCTTGCTCATATCAATAAAACTTTTTGCTGAATATCAAAAAATTTGCATAGAAATTGTACTTTAAATAATTTATTTGCTGAAAATTTACGTCCAAAAACTGTATTTTTGTGATTCTTTCGAACATTGTTTAGGAAACTCGTTCGTAGAATATAAAAATGTCCAGACCTCCACATCAGTAGACAATTCTAAAAAACAAAAAAGGATATAAACTTTAGTATTATAAAAACCTTTTTATTAAAAAATCGAAAGGGAACAGAAAAAATTACCCAAACTACTGAAACTAATGTCTGTCCTTTTATTTCACATAATAAATATTAATAAACATTTTGTTTATACATTTAATTTTTATCTTTATCTTCATAAAATTTAAATATTGTATTTTGTCTACAATTTAAATCATATTTTATATTATTGTGTTATGAAACACAGATACAAAAATTATTCACGGTTGTATTTATTGTATGTCTTAGAAGAGCTGTGTTTAAATATCAGTTTCTTTGTCTGCGCTACATCTAATGTCTAATATGCGACATTTACGTCTTGTCTGTCTGGTTGTTGTCCGCACTATAAATGTGTTTATCAACACAATTTTGGTGGGAAAATAAATTAGTAAAACATTAGTTGAAAATTAGTTTAGTCCTGAAAAACATAACTAAAGCTTTTGCTGAAAACACAGTTTCAGCAAAAAAGTTGCTGGAAACTAATATACTTGATATATAAAACGTTTTACTAATTTTTCTACGCTCATAGATATAAATCAGTTAAAATAGCGGAAAACGTTACTAAAAATTATTTAATAATGATGCTGCAGAAAAAACTGCTAAAATTAGCAGAATTTTTTTTGCTAAATACTAGTAAAATGAGAAGAGCAAAATTAAAACTGTTACAGAATTTTAGTTATATTGAAGTTAACTTTTAGTTAATTGAAAATAATAAATTGTACTGTAGAATCTGCTGAAAATTTTATTAAATATTAGTAGACTAAACATAGCAAAAATATACTGTTATATCTACAAAATGTTTGCCAATTTTTAAGCAAAATTTAGATAAATGCAATTAGCAGTCTTTCCTGCTAAAATCAGCAGAAATGTTTGCTAAAAAAATTGTAAACTTCTGTTTTCGAAAAGCTCTATTTTTATTTGTTTTTAAAAAAAATCCAAAAAAAATCATCGAAAATTTAAAATTTTTTGTGATTTTTTTTTTGGCTAAAAATTATTTAGCAACATTTTTTGCTGATTTTAGCCGGTTAATTTGCTATTTTCCATTTACAAAAATTTAACTCAAATATAACTAAAATTCTGTAAAATATATTTAACAGTTTTAATTTTGCTGTTTTTATTTTACTAGTATTTACCAAAAAAAATCTGATAATTTCAGCAGTTTTTCCTGCAGCATTATTTTTAACTAATTTTTAGTAACTTTTCCGCTATTTTTACAGATTTATTTCTATTAGTGAAGGACTACAGTACCCCATATCTTATACCAAAAATTGGTGGTTAGTTTGAAAAAATAAAAAAATGCGCAAAAAATTTTCAAAAAACCAAAGATTTTGCATCATTTTATATATTCGTTTGCAGAATGATTAACGTGCCTAATCTTGCGAAAAGTCTGTGACTCTTAGTTGTGACAGTATTCCCCATGTGGTTGTTGTTGGAAAGTCTTAATAAATTATATTTATTTAAATTTTTGTGTGAAAACTTCAAAAAAATTAAGACCTGGTATCGACACAATCATAACATTGACAAATAAAATTTGAATTTTTTGAATTTTATTATTGTTCCGTATGAAAAGTTAAGACTTTCAGTCTTATGACGGTCACAATGAGTCACAACTAGGAATAGGCACCTAAGTTTCTTACTTCATTTTCTGTAGCACAAATACTTTTTACCCACTCCGCCATTATTTTGGAATATTTTAATTGCGGTGTATTTTAATTCATAATCCAAGGATTATAGTCCAAGATAGTCCCATATCTTGAATCAAAGTTTGGTGGTTAGTTTGCAAAAAAAGAAATGAGAAAAAAAGTTTGCAATATATATTCGTTTGCAGAATGTCAGTCGCTGATTAGCCCTTTTAAGTAATTTTCTTCATTATAAAGCCCTTTTTCGCATTTCGCCATTATTTTGCAATTTTTTAAAAGCGATTTATCTAAATTTTAAATCTATGGACTATAATACGTATTTCATAAAATAAAGTTTGGTGGTTGGTTGCAAAAAGGAGAATTTTTGCATTAATATAAGTATTTGTTTATATTGAAAGTAAATCGCTGATTAAGTTTTTTAAATTAATTTTTATACTATAAACTCTTTTTTTGCGTTTCGCTATTATTTTTCGTTTTTTAAGTGTGGGTTTTTAAATTTATTTATAATCTAGGAACTATAATACACATTTCATAAAACAAAGTTTGGTGGCTAGTTCCAAAAAAAAAATAAAAAATAAAATTTTCAAAAACGAAAATTTTTGCAATAATATATTTGTTTATAGAATGTAAATCGCTGATTAAGTTTGTTAATTAATTTTTTTGCACTATAAGGCCTTTTTTCACTTTCTGCGATTATTTAAAAAATTTTTTAATGTGTTTTTTTTTTTAATTTTTAACCTAGGGACTATAATACCAATTTAAGGTGCTTTCACAATGGTAGAGTGACTCTACTCTGCAGCACAGATTGAAATGTTAACTGTTCAAAATGCAGAGTAGAGTTACTTCAAAAATTTATGACACTTTTAAACTTACATTATATTTTGTCGCAGGCCATGTCTCCACCGCAACTTATTTTTGTTTTTAATTTTTTTTATTAGGACTTTTATGCCGTTTCTTTTCAAAAATTCCATTTTACTTTCCATATTTTAAAAAAATTGTTTTTAATTTGGTGACAATTAGAGATGGTAAGAAATTAGTGATGTGCTTTTTTAGGTATTTTTGTCATGTTAAATAGTTAACAGATCAATGTTAACTCTAGAGTGCAACAAATCCGTACTCCAGAGTCAAACAACTTTGACTCTGGAGTGGAATAAAAAAAGATGTCAAAATACAAAAATGTATTAGTAAGAAAGAGAAAAGAACTAAATTTTCTACAGATTGGAGTACTCCATCATTGTAAACGCACCTTTATTTATTATATTTTGTTTTTATTTTTTTTAATTTGTTGACAATTAGAGATGTGAACAAATTAGAGATGTGTTTTTTTGGTAATATTTGTCATGTTAAACAGTTAACAGACCAATGTTAACCCCAGAGTGTAGAGAACAAAACAAAATTTGCTACAGATCGGAGCACTCCGTCATTGTAAACGCACCTTTACGCACCAAAGTTTGGTTCTTAGTTTGAAAAAAAATCCCGAAAAAATTTTCTTAAAAGGAAAATTTTTATATCGTTTGCAGAATATTAATCGCTGATTGAGTTTTTAATTATTTTTTTTTCTACCATAAAGTTGTTTTTCCCTATCCGCTATTATTTTGAATTCTTTTAAGTGCGGTTTTTTTAAATTTATAATTTAGGGACTATAAGAAAGTTTATTGGTTAGTTAAACTGGGTACATTTGTTTGCAGAATGTAAATCGCTAATTAAGTCTTTTAATTCATTTTTTAAACCACAAATTTATTGCCATTATTTTTCAATTTAAAAAAAGCTCTATAATACTGTTAGATATAAGTAGTGTAATTAAGGTTTCATTTTTGATTTTTATAATAACTGAATCATTTTGGATGGCTCGGTTGAGCTTTTTTTCCATTCCTGGTTACAATTGATGTTTGATGTAAATATTTAATTTTTGTTAGTACCTTAGTATTGGTTTGAGTATGTTCCTGTTTGAAGCCACATTATAGAACAAATCCTTTCTCCGTGATAGAGAGAGTTCCGCAATCTCTTTATAAAATACTATTTGGCTAATTGTTTCTTTAAGTTTAAATTGTTACAACTGGTAACCTTATTTCCAATTCATGTGATAGCAGCGCGATTTGAAAAAGAACTAAAGTTAAAAAATATACGAAAGACTTACAGCAAATGTTACTATAACAAATCGTATGAGTATGAGGAATGTAATAAGAAGGATGAGTTTTGTGGAAGATGTAGCTTATTTTATTTTAAATTTTATTCCAATTTCGTTTTTTCATTTACACACAAACATGCAGAGAAACTACTGAACATGACCATCATAAAATGTTGTTTTGGGTTATTATTTTTTTTTTTTTTTAATAATGGTGGCATACAATCATGTTGCCTTTAAACATTGTGGGTAACATTGAATTGAATAGAGGTAGTGGATATAGTAATAGTGGTAGTGGCATATAGAAGGCTTTTGTAGCAAAGTAGCTGTATCAGTGTATAATAGTGGTTAAAGGAGAGTAGTAGCTGTAGTAGTTGTACTAGTGGCAAGTTGAGGTTTCTTCGTTTTGTTGATAAATGTTTTTACCATGGCTAAGGATGTATGGGTTGTTTGATGGAATCTGGGTAGTGTTATATGATCATGTATGTATAAATGTTTATATACTATGTATGTATGTATATTTTCGAATAAGTAAATGCAGTTGATAAGCATTTTAAATGTAATGCATTAAGTGCTTATAAACATTTACCCAACTAACCAGCAGTGGCTGGAAACTAAAGCCGTAGCAACATTTGGTGGATGCTCCTGGTTTTGGCTTGTTGAAAAATAATGTTAAAAATAAAATAAATGGTATGAATACATTTTTGTTTTTTTTTTCTTGTATAAAGGATAAAAATTAATTAAGCAGGTGAAAAGTACATAATAGTGTAACATTATGTAAAACAAATTTTGTGGTAAATGAGAAGTAAACGAGTAAACTGTTTTATATGGAGCGCACTTAAAAAATGTGTCAGTTAAATTGAAAATATTTATATATTTAGTATACGCAGTTAATAAAATATTTAATACATTAACAAGAAAAACTCGTAAATAGAATTGCCAAAATGTCAAATACTCATATATAAAATATGTCAAATTATACTTTTATAATTATTTAAAACTAAAACAATTTCGCAATAAATTTAAGATTTTATATTGTTATAAGGAGTGAGATCATAAAAATGTTAACACACATAAAGTTAAATAAAAAACAAACCACTGAATTTGAAGACTTCAAACCAAATTTTTATTAAATGAAATACAAAAAACAAAAAATTATTTTGAAATACAAAATCAAACAAAAAAAACCGCATGGAATTCTAACCACAATGAACAAAGTTATCCACTCTTTCCGGAAACCCTACCATTAAGGTTTTTATGGTAGTTTCTGTCACCTTTTTAGAGCAGGTGGTCCATCTACGTTTGAAATCTTGCATGTCCTGGGAGACCTTTTTTGTGCCCTTTAATTCTCTTTTAACAAGAGCCCAATATCTCTCCACTGGCCTGAGCCCCGGGATACATTGCGCTGACTCAAAAATGGAAGAAGTCTCTTCTGCAAACACTCCTTGATATAAATTTCGCTGTTTATAGAGCCAGATGTCACAAATGACTGGCTTCTTTGGCCGCAGCTACATATGGCTTGACATACTAGGAATTTTTATGAAATTTCGTTTGCTTTTTCGACCCAAATTTTTCTGCAACATTTCCTCGAAAATCGGAAACATAAAATTCTTGACCAGCGAGCTGCGAAAAATCAGCCAGGACATAAGTTTCGTCGTCCATTACACAACAGTTGTATTTTTGTATAACATTTCATTTCAATTTTCGAGCTCTGGTTTTGGCCTATAAATTTTTAAAAGCGTTTCTATCGGGAACTTTTTGAATTTTGTAGGACTTTAGTCCTGCCTTACGTTTCACTTTACGTACAAAAAAGTCCGAGCATAGGGCTGTTTTTCTGCCAGATGTGTTAGGAACTCTCTAAAGGATGCTTTTAACTTTATATGCCTTACCAATGTTACGATAACCAGTCGTTGTTCCTGTTCCCGGCTTGCTTTCAATTGTTAGGTGTTCCAGATACATTTTTACCACTTTTGAAACTGTTTGGCGGCGTACATTAGTCTCTTTGGCAATTTTTTTGTATGTCCATGTTTGGTCTTGTTAAAAATATTTAATTATTTTTGAACGCACTTTTCTTTCATCGTCCATCATGATGTAAATTAATTTATTAACTGACATATTTTTACAATGTAAATTGCCGAAAACAAAAATATGAGAAGCTTTAAACCAAAAATGTGTTTAAGGCAAAAATGTGTGTTAACATTTTTATGATCTCACTCCTTACTTAACTTGTTAACTGGAGAACAGTGTTAATGAAATATCTTTTCGAACTAATAAATTTTCAATTAAGTGGCAAAATGTTAATGCATATTTCTGAATTCTTTGCTAGAAATGCATATTTTTCCATATTTTGTCATAAACGCAAATTTGAATGCATATTTTGTTGCTTCAATAAAAGTACATTTTGAACATGTGTAAAATGTGCACAGCACTCCATATTTTTTTCAGTACTATTTTTACAAGTGCATGAAAAGAAATTTTTCATCATTTTTATTTATTAACATGCGATACTTTTAGAATTAAAGTTCAAAGCAAAGACAGTAATAACAGAGCACAAAATTGGCATTGTTAGGATAAAAATAGCAAGTTGAAAGTTTAACTTCATTGCCAGAAATAAGTCAAAACTTAAATTATGTTTAAGGGTTAATTGCGTACTTATTCCAAATTGGCGTTCAAATGTCCAACAAACCTGGATTTTAGGGCGAAATCATGTGAATCTTCCATTTTAGATAAACGATGTGTTCAGCGAACTTATGCAGAATACTACGGGGAACCTTTTCGTGAAACATTTTACCCTCTAACACTTAAATTTACGGGTATTTTTTTGTCTCTTTTTAAAAAGGGCCTAAAGAAAACCCTTTGATTAATAATTTAGAGGGTTAAAATATTCCACAAAAAGGTTTCTCGTAGTGTTTTACATACACTCGGGAAATATGTAGGTAAAATCAACTGCAAATGGCAGTTAAACAGATGTACACAACATGCATTTAAATAAACTTTAAATATGAAGTATTTTTAACTAAATGAATGTTCTTTAGTTTGACTATAGATCATAAATTAATATCACTTTCTGTTTAAATTATTTTCAAATTAAAGAAAGATGATAAAATTTTCACAAGTAAATTACAAAGAATAAAACATTTTGAAAGAATTCGATAAGGCCTGCGTATATTCGATAATACATACGTATTTTTGGCTTTCGCTACAAAGCCATCATCAGTGTCATTCGCCTTAAATGTGTTAATAATCGATAATTGTCTACTTATGTTACAGTTGAAAGCAAATCGTATATGTTAACAATAGTAGAAAAAGCACTACATTGATGATCTAGATGAACTTTTTTTTAACATAAACACTAATGATTTTAACATTGAGTTGTCATAGGAGAGGAGTACTCCCACTTTAACATTTTTTCAGTACTTTTTGAACGAGTGCAAGAGCTTCCTTTTTCACAAATTAAAAGTTAAAAAAAAAGTCTTCACAAAAACGAATTATATTTTTTTATTTTACAAAAGTTTTTTAATTGTCGCCACCGGGTATCGAACTTGCGACCTCGCGATTGTTAGTCTAGCTCTCTACCGCTTAGCTCTCTTTTCTTTGATATGAAAGTTGACTGGCATAAAAACACCACTTTGTTCTGCGAGATATTGTTCCCTATTCTCTTCAATAAAAGTACTTATTAAACAAGTGTAAAAGGTGCACTCCAATTCAATATTGTTTTCAGTACTATTTTTACAGGTGCATAAAAACCTATTTCTCACCATTTTTATACCCTACACCACTATGTGGTCAGGGTATTATAAGTTTGTGCTGATGTTTATAACATCAAAAAATATTGGTCCTCGACCCACCTTATAGTATACCTATCGGCTCAGAATTTTTTTTTTATTATTTCGATTTAACGATGTAACAGTGGTCCATGTTTAGAGCTAGTGCCAATATAAGGGTCCCCTCAAAATTATATTGTTTATACGCTGCAGGTCGAAAATATTAAGATATTATGATGAAATTTGGTACACAGACCTATGTTGGCCCAAGGACGAAGCCTCTTGATTTTGGTGAACAGCGGTCCATGTTTAGACCTAGTGCCCATATAAGGCTCCCCTCAAAATTATATTCTTTATACGCTGCAGGTCGCAAATATTAAGATATTTTGATGAAATTTGGTACACCGAAGCCTATTGATTTTGGTTAACACCGGTCCATGTTTAGACCTAGTGCCCATATAAGGGTCCCCCCAAAATTGGCTTGATTACAAACTGCAGGTCGCAAATATTAAGATATTTTAATGAAATTTGGTTCGCTGACTCACATTATAGAAAATTTTGACACAAGTCCCATTTTAACCCATTCGAATTTCGGATCCAAACACTAGTTGGCTTTTAACCAGACTAGTGTAGGGTATTGTATAGTTGGCATGCCCGACTTTAACCTTTTTACTCGTTTATATAGATGTTTTTAAAAATTTAAAAATTAAAAAAAATTAAATTTAAACAAATTAATTATAAATATTAAAAAAAATAAATTAATAGAATAATAAAAAAAAAAAATTAAAAAAAAAATAAAAAAATATTGGTCACGCCAGGAATCGAACCCGGTCCCCTCTATTTGGAAATGCCAAATGATACCAAAATCACTTTTTACGATCACTTTTAGAGCAATTACTCTTTAGAAGCAATACTTAAGTGATTTTTGGATGTTGTTCAGAAGGAATTCTAAAAAAGCTGTAAAAATATACTAACGGATACTTTGGAAGCAATAAAAGAAGTGATTTTTTGAAGTTGTACGGAATAACGTCTAAAAAACGGTAAAAATACACTAACGGATACTTGTGAAGCATTGAAAGAAGTAGTTTGTAAAGCAGTACTTGCAATTTTTTTTGCTGGGATATTAATAAAAACTGCTTTAAACAACTGTTACGAAATTACAGTACTTTTCCTTAGTTGGTTTCTTAAATAAGTCATATCAGATGTTTTGTATTTTTCCATAGAAAAACAATTGTAATTACAGTTAAAAATAACAACTACTGATTACTACATAGACAGTTTTAATGCAGTAACTGTCAAACTTTTTTTAAGTGTATATTGCGGTCTTTTATAATTCATGAAAAGCCACTATATGGCCCTCGGTGGCAACCCCTGCTATAACCGGTTAAAATTTCTCTATATATTTCTTGCTAAAATAAATGTACCTCTTACTTCTACTTGAAAAATTCTTCAAAAAGGTTTAATTATTTCTATTATTAAGAAATTACAGAGCATATACCTATTCTAATAAATTGGCGAATGAAGTCCATAAAATTACTATAAGGTGTCACAAAGTCGTTCTTGACTATTTATAATTCCTCTTGTATGTTGTATTTAATTACTTAATTTGTTAAAATGTCTTTTATCTTTTATTTTTCTGTGGCAAGATGGCTAATATTCTTTGAAGATAAATAAACCTTTTTGCCATATTTTACTTAACTTAACCTCCATTAACATACAAATGAACATGCGTTGTATGTGCATTAGACTCACTTTATTATATACTCACTGTGCCTTTGCCAGTGTATGTGTGTGTGTATTAAACTTGCACTGCATTATAACCTTAAATCACCTTTAGCCGTGTTTGAACATTACGTGTCCTTTTTATGAAAGTACAAGGATATAAATAAGCGAGAGAGTGCCCGTGTATGTATGTGTGTGACTTTAAAAAAAGTTAAACGCATAAAGTGTAATTCTTTGTGTATTTATGTGTAATACACATACTCACACACACACACAAACACCTCTAATTCACTTAAGTCTTTCATATCCATACGAGTATGATGATGAGCAATGTAGTGTTAAATGTTCTTTTATATATTTTTTTGTCATTTTGTGGTTTTAAAAATCACTGTATGCATTTTTATCCACTCATTTAATATGTCAAGTTAAGATTTATAATAAAACTTTGTCTTTTAGATTTGCTTTAGAAGTTAAATATAAAAAAATAGAGAATGTTAGATGTTGGGTACTTACTCTACATATATTTACGTAAGTATTTATCTAAAACTTTTGATGTATATTAGAAAATTATTTTTCTAAATTTTATGTGAGTATTTGTTCATGAAGAAATTTTTTAATGCTTATGAGAAAGGAAAAATAGTGTTTAATAAGGAAAAGAACATTAAATAATAATAATAAAATGTTAAAAATTTAAAATAGAATGATAGAAAATGTATGACCAATGTCTGAGTTTAGTTTAATGTTTAGCTTTTTACGGTGGGTCTCATACTGCAGGTTTAAACTTTAGTTAGTAGTTAACCCAAAAATTTGTTGTTGTTTTGTGTACCTTTTTTTGACATTTTATTTTGTTTTCAGTTAAGTTAAAGTTAAACCTACAGTATGAGACCTACCGTTAATATTTAGATTTGTGATCATTGATCACTGGGGCTCTAAATATTCGTACCCTTAATTTGACAATTCCAAAAATCTATTTTTCTTGTGCTTCGGATGTATGTATTGGGGCGTTGTAATAAAAGATTTTTTTGGATATTGACAACTCTTAAAGTAATCCACAAAAAAAATTTAAGTAATACTTTATAAACTACTTCTTGCACTGCTTCACATGTATCCACTAATGTAATTTTACTGCTTTTTTAGAAGTAATTCTGATCAAATTCAAAAAATTACTTCTTTCATTGCCTCCACAGTATCCGTTAGTATGTTTTAACAGCTTTTTTAAAATTACTTCTGAACAACATCAAAAAAATCACTTAAGTATTGCTTCTAAAACATAAACGCTCTAAAAGTGATACTAAAAAGGCAAGCATACTTGCCCTTTGACGACCATAGGCAAGTATGATTGCCCAAGGGTTTTTCGCAATTGCCCAGACAAAAGATAGAGTAAATATGTCAAAAGGTTATTTGTAGAGGAGGGTTGGGGGAACAAACTGTAGAAGGAGGTAAATCCCTACCTGGTCCCGCTTTCCCTTTGCGAACCCTCGAAGTAGGTTAACTAGAATTCTTCATTTAAGGGGTAAAAAGCACAAATTTTGACAAGCGAAATGAAGGGCAAGTACGTAGTCGATGATGCCAATTTTTCGTAAAATATCTATAAATTAGTTGCAGATCACGAAAATAAAATAATAATAAAAAGCACTTCGTCCGGAACGGCAGGGTCATCAAATGGCTAATATTTTTGGCAAGCGAAATGAGGAGTAAGGAGGGGTTCTACCGAACCAAGTTTTCTTGGCATAACTATTATTAGGTCAGAGATCATGAAAATCCCAAAAATTTTAAAATCGCTTTGTCAGAAAATGTATGGTCCTCAATGGGTTAAGATCACTTTTAGAGCATGTTGTTTGGATGTTGTTCAGAAGTAATTCTAAGAAAGTTTTAAAATATACTAACGGATACTTTGTAAGCAATGAAAGAAGTAATTTTTTAAAGTTACTCAGAATTACTTCAAAAAAAGCAGTAAAATACACTAACGGATACTTGTGAAGAAGTGGTTTGTAAAGAATAACTTCCAATTTTTTTTTGCTTTGAATTTAATTTTTACTATAATTGACATTTTAAATATTGAAGTTTATTTCCATTAAAACTTATGTTTAGTACGAGGGTACTATTTATATTTCGGTAATAGCAAATAATAACAAACATTTTTAAATGAAAATGGCTTTATAGTTTTTCAAAATATTCACATTGTTGATCAATACACTTTTTCATTCGTTCAAACCATTTGTCATAGCAATTTTTCCATTCCTCTTGGGACACCTCCAAAACATGGTTTTTGAACGCTTCAGCTGCTTCTTCGGTACTCGTAAATCGTTGACCACGCAGTTTACCTTTGATATTCGGGAACAAGAAGTAGTCATTGGGTGCCAAGGCAGGACTACACGAAGGATGAGTCAACAATTCGATGTTTTGACTGCTCAAAAATTCAACTGTTTGACGAGATGTGTGAGAGCTCGCATTGTCATGATGGAGAATGATTTGTCTTTGGCGGTTGGTTTTACGTGTACCACTCAGAATTGATCGTCATACGTTGCTCAAGTGGAACAGTGGACACATGACCCATTCGGCCGAAGAAACAGACGACCATTTGATTCGCTGTCTTCTTCCACGAACAACTTTTGTTGGATTTCGCTCGTCTTGGAATACCCACACGGTCGATTGCTGTTTTGTTTCCGGCTCATATGCATATATCCATGTTTCGTCACTTGTTATGATTTTATACACGTCTTTTGATGCACCACGGTCGAACTTTTTAATCATTCCCTTACACCAATCGACGCGAGCCTGTTTTTGAGCGATTGATAAATTGTGGGGTATCCAACGAGAGCAAATTTTTTTTTAGAACTAAGCGTTCATGCAAAATCGAATGTATTGAAGTGGAACTAATGTGCAAGGATGCCTCAATCTCACGGTATGTCACATGACAATCTTGCATTATCAGTTCACGCACTGCATCGATGTTTTTTTGGTACAACGACAGATTTTAAACGACCTTCGGCGACCGAACTATGACCACGATTGAATTCACTATACCAATGATATACTGTGGTGTTTGATGGTGATTTATCGCCATATAAAGAACTGAGTTCATCGACACATTCCTGTTAAGATAATCCACATCGAAAGTTGTGAAAAATAATCCAACGAAACCCTCCTCTTGAAATTTTCATTTTTTGGCCAAATTGATTTTCTTAACTCAATGTAAACAAAACATATAGCACTTGTACATCAAAACCTTGTGAGTACGTTTATGCTAAAAAATATCAAATTTTATTATGGTGTTGCCAGATTTTAGCTATTGACATTAATGTTGGCAGTTCATGAAATATAAATAGTACTCCTCGTAACTGTAATTTTCAGTGTATTCTACCAATAAATTTTGAGTATATGTACACTAGGGTTATGATTTTTTGATTTTTTTTGAAAATATCAAATTTTGCATGCCCTAGCCAAAAAGGCCATAAAAAATATTAAGAAATGCAATCTTACTTTTTCGCTGCTGTCAAAAAAGTTCCCGCACCAAAAGGGTTGAAATTTGGTCTATATGGTTTTAGTTTAATTAAAATATTTCTCCGAAGTTTTAAACAAATGACACACAAACGATGCTTATTAAAAGCTATTTACGGTAAAAATTAGGAAACCTTTTTGGAGGGACTTTTGTCTTTGTCGTTTTCAATAATTTTTGTAATAATTCGTTATGTAAATTAAACAAAATCCCCGAGCAAAAATTATTTTTAGAAATTGCATTTGGTGCGGAAGGTTTTTTTTTGCCGAAATGACCCACAAACACGATTTTTATTATTAATTTAGTATTGCCTATCACATGGTGATAGATAAAATTCTTGTTAAAAATGAGTCATAACCCTAAGTACACTCTAAAAATTTTGTCGGTAGAATCTACTGAAAATTAAAATTAAAACAAAGGTATATGCAGTTAAAGGGACGACAAAGGTATTTACCTTTAAAATAACTAATAATGTTGCTATTTTTAACTATTGAAAAATAACTAACAAATGCATTAAAAATAACTAGCAATGTCGTAAAATCAACTGACAAAATTTTTGTTGAACTACAAAATTTTTAAAACAGCTGACACATGGGTAAGAACTACTGATTTTTGTAGTTAATTCTTTTGGTATTATAAAAATATATTTTAATAAAAACCCAAAAATTTTTTTCTCTATAGTACAAAAATATTTGTAATTACTTTAGCCTATTTAAAATTTAAAAATTCCAAACTGTTCTCCCGGTATTATGCTTTTATGCATTAAAGATACAATACAAGTTTCTGATTTTTATTTGCAAACTAGGAATATATCAATAATGTCAAATATAAACTAAACAAGAATTTTTAAAATTCAACGAAATGAATGAGGGGTATGTATAGTTGTTCTTTTTATTTGGTAAATTAATGTTTTTTTTTTTTTTTTTTGTAGTTCAATTTGAGATCATAAATTAATATCACTTTCTGTTTAAATTATTTTTCAAATTAAAGAACGAAATATTTAGTTTTTTAAATAACTAACAAATATAACAGTTTACAGTTAAAATACTATTTTTGTAGTTGTTTATTATAATATTAAAAATAACTGCTTTAAACAACTGTATTTACGGTTAAAAACAATAACTACTGATTACTACACAAACAACTTTTATGTAGTAACTAACAAACTTTTTTGAGTGTATGCATTATAAACGCTACTTTGAAATAAATTACAATATATCCTCTATTTAGTTATGATTTTAGTATAAATACACTCTAAACTCTATACTGAATATAGTTTACTTTGCTGCTATTTTGCTAGTACTACTCTTAGTTGGTAGTACTAGAGTAAATTTCCTTTGTTGTTGGCAACTTTAACTTCCGTTGTCGTTATCCCAAAAGTCTGCAACGTTTTGTATACTATTATTTTTTTTGCATTTCCGTTTTAGTTAAAGTTTTTTCTTGTTATTATTATGATTTTTGCTCTTTTGCATTTAGTTGAGTTTTTGTACCCTACACCATAATGTTCGGAGGGTATAATAAGTTTGTGCTGTTGTTTGTAACTGCCACAAACCCTGAACCTGGACCCATTTTATAGTATATCAATCGACATTAAATTACACTTTTTGAGTCGATTTAGCGATGTCCGTTCAGTCAGTCTGTCTGTCCAGGTAAAGGTTTTTTTCAAGCTACAGGCCGCAAGTATAAAGATATTTAGATGACATTTGGTACATATATGCAGAGAAACGAGTATCATGATAGCTTAAGAGCATCATGCCATTACGGAAGTACGCAATGATCATAATATGATCCTAGTGAATATAATATGACCCTAAATGATTATAAAACTGTCACCAGTGATCATAATAGGATCAGTAAGAATCATATTAATAGTCACTAGGATCTTACTATGATAACTTCCAAATATGTTCAACTATATTTTTTTCTCTGCATGTATTCTTCTCTTCGACTAAGGACGAATGTTGTTTAATTGGTCAGAATCGGTCGATACTCAGACCTATCGTAAAAAAACCCTTTCTTAATTGAAAAGGGCCTTTTCATGATGAAAGGGCATAAAAATCCCTTTCTTAATTAAGCTTAAATGGTATTTAGACACACCAAATCGTAGATATCTGGTTGTTATGTTGGCTGTAAATATAATTTAAAGAAAATCAAACATAATGTCCTAGTGCCCGTATAACCCATTTTACAATAATTTCCTTCAATGTAGTTTTTCGGTAAATTTCCTTCAAATTTTCCACTATATTACTCCGTAAATATTTCCGCACAAGTAATAAGTATAAGATCCCTTGCCGAATCATAACCGAAATCATACTCGGGTGTCAGATATCTCGTAATCGGGCTTTACCAACTATAATTCTTTTTTCTATTTTTCTGTTACATTTATGTTTTTTTGTTTCATATGTTTTTAATTTTTTTTTTCATTTTGCAGCTGCAATTAAATAAAAATATGAACCCAAGTTGTTGGCTTTTTAGCACTATTTTTCATTTGTATATTGTTTTTTATTTAGCATTCTGTGTTTTGTCTTTTTGTTTACCACCACCCCATTTCCACTTGTCATATTTCAAATTTCATTTAGAACTGTTTTACGTACAACTTGTGTGTTCGTTACTGTTTTCCTTTTTTGTTTATTTACAGAGTTTAAATGGTTTTAAATGATTTATTGAAAATTTGAATTTAATAGTTTTTCATTTAATTTTTTTTTTTTCGTTCATCTGTTATTTTTATACTATTCAGTTTATGATAGAGGGTATCTGGTAGTTTGGTTTTTCTTTTTGGTAAATGAATTTTAAAAACCAAAGTCATTAGGTCAGTATTTTGACAACATTTGTTGTTTTGTGCATAAATGTGAATGTATAGATTGTAAATTTTGTAATATCTTAATGGCTATGTATGTGTTTTATTTTTTTTTTTTTTTTGTAAGTGTATTGTTTGTTTTATGACAATTTCTATAAAATGTACATATTTGCCTATCCTTTTGTAGCTAACCGAAACAGAAATCTGTTATATACATGTTAAGACCAATAGAACTTACGAAAGAGTTAACTGTCAAACGAACTGTCCAACTGCGCTCACTTTTTGACATTTATGATCAATATACTATGGCAAATCATCATAAATAGATTGACGCTTGAACAACGCTACCAAATTATCCAGATATACTTTGAAAATCAGTGATCAAATTAGGTTTATTGCCCATATAAAGGTCCCTTAAAAATGGGCATATTCGCAACTATAGGCCGCAAATATTAAGATAGTTTGATCAAATTTGGCTCACATACTTATATCGGTGCAAGTACGAAGCCTATCGGTATTCCCGACCTTGACTCTTTTACTCGTTTTAATTTTCAACAAATAAAAAGTGAAAGTCAGGAAATTAAAATGCCCAATTTGGAGTTTGTCGATGGCCATTTGTACCACATAATAGTTAATATTAAAGAAAAAAAATAAATTGAAAAATCGATAATTCGAGTTTATGTTTGGAGCGACTGCTTTCCAGGACGTTTTACGAAAACTGCTTATTTTGTCAAAAATTTAATGTTTTCATCAAAGTTTGAATAATTTTCCAAAAAATATCACTTAAATTTATATGGCTATAATTACCTCAATTTTATTTTAAAAAAATATTTAACCCTTAGTAGCATGGGGACAATAAAGACCCCTGAAAATTAATATTAATTATGACTACAAGTTACAATCTTGAAGCTATTGAATTGATAAAAACAAAAACATTTCCACTTGATAAAAATAATTATTTTATTTAACATGATCTATATACGGCTAATTTTTACACTTTTGGCCAAAAACGACCGACTAGGAAATTTACAGAATAACATCTTTCATAATTTCCAGAAAAATATCACTTCAAATGGATGAAAATTTGATAAAACATTATTATTTTGTGTAACTTGATCCATGTAGGGTTAATGTTTTCACTTTTCGGCAAAAATACCCACTCGGAAATTTAAAGAAATATTTCCAAATTAGTTATTTTAAAAAATCTTTAAAATTAATTAAAAAAAACACGTTTTTGTATTTTTATCAAATTTGAGGTTCGTTTTGGATTCCAGGCTAAAGTGGGTTAATAATATACGATGAAGTCAAAATTTCATAGCTGAACTCTTTTGAGTATATTCAATGAATAAATGAAATAAAAAATTATTTTTTTTGTCAAAATTTCCAATTTTCGGTATGTTTAATAGAAATTCACATTTTTACCAACATTTTTTCCCCCTTTTCGTACAACTCTTGGCACAGGTTAACGTTTAAAAAAAAAAAAAATCGATTTCTTCCCTTTGGAACCATTTTTAATAAATCTGGGGGTGTAATGACAAATATATTTTTAGGGGACACCCTAATATATATTGTTACGAATTCGCATTATTCGCGTTTAGACAATTCTTGAATTTTAGAAGAAAAATATCCCCGAGAAATGGGATTTACTAAAACTGTCAAAATGGTAACACTACTTTTAAGTACATATGATGTTAAGTGGTTTGAGTACCACTGGAATTTTCCAGTATGTTCTATACCCACGGCCGTTACACTATAAAGGATGCCGTATCATATTTACTTAAGCAATTGATTATTAGCGATTATTTAATTCAAACGGGCTTTAGTAATGGTTGGTAAACTTGTGTGTTATACAGTTGTAAAGTTATAGAGTGTTAAATAAATAAGTGTATAAACTCAAAATTAAACAAAGTAGTGTGTGTTATTTTAATTGCAAAGAGCACCAACCCGGTTTATCTATGGGAGATAAATGTTCGTTTTTGAAGGTAAAACGTAACAATTGGCGTCAGCGAATATAACAAATTCCAAATAGAATTATGTATTAGTTTTGAAAATTTTTAAAACTAAAAATAAAATTAACGAAGTAAAAAGTAATTTTGTAATTTTCCAACTATTTCAAAGTGTTTTCGTTTTACGAAGTTTTAGCAACAAATTATTTTACAACGTAAGAGTAAACACTTATTTTCTAACTACTCAGTAACCACTTATTTTTTCACTAAGGGTAACCAGCGTATTTGTTTTTTTATTTTAATTTTTTTTTTTGTCACTTCCCATTTATGTGCCTATCCTATTCGGATTTCATTCTTGCCTAAGGAAATCTTCAGGAAATGACATTTTAAGAATTTCTAGAAAAATTTTTTAAATTAAATTACAAACTCAATGAGAAATTTTTGTTATCGTCTAGGAGCGTTCTTAAAAATTTTAAAAATATCAAACAAAAACAACAATAAAAAAATTACCACAGTTTGCTTTGTCATCTTCCAAAAATACTACTCTGTTGTTTTGACAGATCTAGCAATGTAGGGTTATGTGTTTACATAATACAAATAATAGAAAATCGTAAACTCACAATATATTTTCCATAACCGATTGAGGTTTATTCGAAAAGTAATAGGTAAAGTTTGTTTTCAATTGAAGATTCAATTAAAATACATTGAAACATATTTAGCGTGTTTTTTAATCACCTGGATTTAGAATTTTTCATACAAAAAATGGATTTATTAAATCATAAAAAAAAGCTAGATTTAATAAATCCACAATAAAAGCACAAATATATGAAACAGCCTATTAATTTAATGTCAGAAAAAAATACGAATAAAAATTAAAAGAGAAACAAAAAAATTGAAAAACTAACAAATAAAAGGTTTTTCTTAAATTTTTGTTTATGAAATATGTTTAGAAAAAAAAACTACACCTCACCAAATACATATTTTTCATCTTGGACATGGAGAAATAGCTCAAATAGAAATGGCAATTTTTCACTCTACAGTAAGTAATTTAATTAAATCCAATTAGTGAATATTAAATATTGCAATGGAATTTTTCAATTGTGTAAAAATATAAATTGAAGTGATAAAACTGAAAAGGCAGACTATTCATCGCTGTTTTATGTAAAATATAATTATAAATTAAAAGTTAAAGTTGAATCCTCCATCATCGAATTCGGTATTAAAAACTAGGGTGAAAGAAGTGTCGGACAGAAATTTTTTTTAAAATAAGAAAAATCTAACCCCATCTCTTGAGCACTTTTAGAAATACTTTTTGGATTTATTAAATCCAAGTGATTAGAAAAAACGGCTATTGTTTAACTTTTTTTATCAGTCAATAAAAAGCAAACCACAAAAAAATATCTATCGTCTGTAGGAGTTGATATTTTCAGTCAAATGATGTATTTTTAGAAAAATTAATTTTAATAATTTCGTTGTTTTCTGTTTTAAAACAAAAGATTCAAATATTTTCGGTTTCCTTTTTTGTTAAAATAGTTTGATTTAATACAAAATTATTTCCATTCAAATTACGAGAAATTCTTTACTCATACACACAAACATATCAAATAAAAATATGAAGGTGTGTGTTGTGTGTATAGTGTTTTGAAAATTCAAACAAAGAAACAACTCAAATATGAAAAAATAAACCACAAAATCGTTTTTTTTACGTTTTGTCAGTTAAAAATTGATGATTGTTTTAACAGACTCTTCAATTATTTTTATTTCTTTTATGGATTGTTTAAACAATGTTTGAAAATAAATAACAAAATGGTTTGAATATAATGAAAAATTAGTAGTCCTTTTTTAATTGTGTTTTCAATTAATTTAATATGTATTTTAGGTTGTTTTTAACGATAAAATAATGTGAGTGTATGCTTTCTATAAGTGTCAGTTACATTTAAATTTGCACAATCACTTGCATAGTCGTTATTTCAAATATATTTTTTGATACATTGCATTAAAGGTATTAAATGTGCTACACTGCCAAAACTTATTCAACAAATTGTGAAAAATAATCTGTTGAAGGCATTTCTACTTTTGTTGGCGTTGTAGTGTTACGTTTAGTGCGTTGGACTGTTACACATAAGGTTGTTGCTGGTTCGATCCCCAGCGATCAACTTAGATAATTATTATTTACTTATATATGAATTTACTTTCTCTTATACAGTCTATTCTGCTAAAATCAGCAGAAATATTTGCTAAAAAAATTGTAAACTGCTGTTTTCAAAAGGCTCTATTTTTATTTGTATTTAAAAAAAAAATCGAAAAAAACTTCGAAAATTTTAAATTTTTTTGTGATTTTTTAGGCTACAAATTACTTAGCAAAATTTTTTGCTGATTTTTGCTGGTTAATTTGCTATTTTCCATTAACAAAAATTTAACTCAAATATAACTAAAATTCTGCATATTTCACATTTTTATTTTTCCTGTTGCTATATTACTAATATATGCAAAAATAATCTGCTAATTTTAGCAGTTTTTTCTGCAGCATCATTTTTAACTAATTTTTAGTAGTTTTAACTAAATTTTTTACAGACTTTTTTCTATTAGTGTACTTTATCATGGCGGGTTTGAGTGACTATAATTTTTTATTTGAAAATTTTGTAAAACAAATACTGGCAAGGCGCTTTTGCAGATGCTGGCAAATCATTGCACGTAAGTGTTTTGTCAATAATTTTTTTTAACTTAACGGTTGTTCAGTGGTGTGGCAGTGCTTGATGTTTTGTATCGCTGTCAATTTCTGACTGTGTGTCCTACGATTTACTACGAAATCTCAAATTCAAAAGATTTTTTTCTCTTAACACACTTTTTTTTTCATTAAAGTATGTAATTTTTTGAAGGAAATAAATTCCTCTTATAATATCATAATTTCTTTTGAATTGCCTTCAAAAAGGATCTCTTAAACAAATCTCTTCTTTTTTTAAACAATTTTGTAATGGTCTTTAAAAATACTTTGGGCTTTTTTTTTTGCCCAAACAAACAAAAAATAATATTTTGTTCTATTGAAAAATGTTTAATTGTGGTTATGAAAAGATTTGTGGTTTTAAGTATAAGACTCAAATAGAAAAGGAGACTAAAAATTGTTTTTAAGAAACTTTGAAATTTATACACTAACACATCCACATAAACACACAAACAAATAAAAATAAAGGCACACAATTGTTCATTCATTCGTTTTGCCAGAACAAACCAAAACACTTTCCTGTTCCCATAATCACAACACTTACATTAGTGTGGTGGACCAGCAGCAGCAGCAATAGCAGCAGCAGCAATGGCAGTGTTGGCAATATCTAGCCAACACAATATGACCAACATATTTTACTAACACTACTAACATTACAATCATCAACACCAATACTTAAACAAACACACACACACACACACACTTCCTCAGTTAAAGGCAACGTAGGACCACAATTGTTTATAAATGTCCCTTTAGTTTTAACAACAACAAAGAGGTTTGAGCTCTGTGTGTATGTGTGTTGGCTAGCTATGACTGTTCCTGTATATAAGTTTGTATGAGTGACTGGCTAGTTTTGGGTGAGAATAAAAGAGTCTGTTGTTTTTGCTTTTTTGTTCTTGGTTTTGGTCTTCCTTGTATGTCTTCTTCTTGCTTGCTAGCTGGGTTCGTTTTTATTGTTGCTTTTGTTGTATTCTTGCCAAGACTCTTGGCAGTGATGTAGCTTACACAGCTTTTATCATTAAATTTAATGCATATAATATTGGCTAATGATGTTTACAGTGGGGATTAGTGAGTGGTATTAAAATTGCTTTGGAATGCCACAGATACCACCTGCTGTTTATAGATATTTTAATATGTCTCTGCCTGTGTGTGTCTGAAAGAGTGTTAAATTATATATTCGTGTTCCAATGTGTATGTGTTAATGTTTTTATATGTGGTGTTGCTTAAGTTAGTTTCTATTGTTTTTAATACAAATATATTTACACTATTGTTAGGGTATATTACAAAGTAATTTTGTAAGGATATGGTGGTGTGTGTGTTTAGTATTTAAATGTATATAAAGTTTTTAGTAATATGAAACCACTAAAAATAAAAAAGTTTTCATCATTTTAATACTTACACACTGACACACAAATTTATATACTTTGAGAGATTTCATAGAGCTAATTTTTTAACTGCAAAAATTTGTGTCATTTAAAACTTATGACATACATATATTACCCAGTAAAGATAATTGTGTTAATAAAAAGAGTTTACTATTTTTAAGTCATAAAATGATATAACAGTTTCGCTAAGTACAATTTTCTCAGATTTAGAGAATATTTTCTTGAGAAAATCCAAAAGGTTTGAAGAAGTTTATTCTATTCACAAAGCTTTTAGGCCACCAGGTGTATGCGACGTCCTACACATATTAAAATTTCAATCATATTCGGGGAAGCGAACAAAATTCTGGAAAGTGCCGGAGACAGACTGCCAATAGGACATTTTTGTTTTTTTTAGTAAAGTGTTGTTTTTTCAATCGCATTCTAGGTATAGACCAAATACAAATAATATTGTAATTAATATGTATTTTTATCAATTCTAATTTAGTAGGTTTGAGGTTAAGATGAAGAGTAAACATGTATTCAAAAGTTATAAACACATTAAATTTGCAAATCAGACTAGATTCAGTTTCTGCCTTTTTCTATGGACAGGCCTCATCAGTGATTTTCCATTAAATTGTGTTATTGTTTATATTTTTATTGTCTCATTGTCTCTATATGAATACTTTCAGAAGTGATCAAATAGACATATCGATACCAAAGATTCAATACTCTATATCTGCAAAAATACAATTGTTCAGGAGAGCAATAAAACTAATTCACTTGCTTATAAGATTTTTTTCAATCAATCTGACTTCTAGAATATTATTTAAAAATGGTAACTTATTCCTATATATACTTATTTTGAAATTATTTGCGTTATTTACGTCGCTAAAGCTGAAATAAAATGTTTATAAAATTTTATGATAATATTAGCAGATATTTAGTTTTGATAAATATAAAAAATATGCATTATTAGGAACAAATTACCATGTAAATCTCTCTATACTTTTTGTGGAAAACAATATTATGTGCCTCCAAACATCAACGAACACAGAATTGTTAATCAGGGAGGGAAAGTCTCGTTTTATTGAAATTAATAATCCAAGAACTATTATATCCATATCTTATTCCAAAAATTATTGGTTAGTTTGGAAAAAAAATGGGAAAAAAATTTTACAAAAACGAAAAAGTTTGCATTATTATATTTGTTTGCAAAATGTTAATCGCTAATTAAGTTTCTTAATTTATTTTCTGCGGCATAAATCCTTTTATTCACAATCCATCATTATTTTGTATTTTTTCAATGCGGTGTATTTTAATCCATAATCCAAGACTATTTATTACACTCATATCTGGCCCAAAGTTTGGTGGTTAGTTTGCAAAAAAAAAAAAAAAATTTGCGAAAAGGATAATTTTACACCAATATATTCCTTTGCAGAATTTCAAGTTGATTAGCTCTTCTAAGTCATTTTCTAAACTTTTTCGCATTCCGCCGTTATTTAGCAATTTTTTAAGTGTGATTTCTTAAAATTTATAATCTAGGGATTGCAAAAAAAAATCACGAAAAAAATTTACAAAGAGGAAATTTTTTGCGTTAATATATTTCTTTACAGAATGCAAATCGCTGACTAAGGTTTTTAATACAATTTTTGTACCATAAAGACTTTCTTTCGCGTTGTTCCGCTATTATTTTGCAAATTTTCGAGTGCGGTTTTTGAAATCTATATTCTAGGGACTTAATACACATTTCATAAAACAAAGTTTGGTGGTTAGTTGCAAAAAATAAAATATCGCGAAAAATAAAATTTACAAAACATAAAATTTTTGCATCAATATATTTGTTTGCAGAATGTAAATTGCTGATTAATTTTTTTAATTAATTTTTTGTACCATAAAAAGCCTTTTTAGCAATTTTCCGCGATTATTTTGCAATTTTTTAAGTGTGGTTTTTTTAAATCTTTAATCTTCGGAATATAATACCAATTTCCACACCAAAGTTTGGTTCTTAGTTTGCAAAAAAGAAATCGCGAAAATATTTTGCAAAAAGGAAAATTGCATCATTATATCCATTTGCAGAATATTAAAATAAAGTTTGGTGGTTAGTTGGAAAAACAAAATTTCCGAAAAAGATATTCTCAAAAAACTTTAATGTATACCTTACAGAATTCAAATAATTTAAATTTATATGCAGATATAGACTTCTGTATTTGAAAATTAATTTGTTTGTAGATATGGGAAACTGTAAAATGTTAAAAAAAGTGGCAAAGAATGAGTATTTCGCTTCCAAATTGATATCATAGATGGATATAATATCAACAATGATTTTGCCATCAAAAACTCATTTTGGCCAAAATTGCAGATAGAGTATTGAATATAGTGTCTCGATATATAAACATTCTACTTTCGATTTTTTGTTTACCTTCTTATTTCCTCTGTGTCACCTTTTCGCAAATGTTTCCACACTGACGTATGGTTTTTACGTACAAGTGCAGGCAATTTGTGTATATTGGAGACGGACTGCCAACAAATTTGTATTTATTTATATCGATGGTATGAAATAGAAAAACAAAAAACTTTCATAATATTTCTATTCTTGGCTATGCTTTGCAGAAGACTTCGAAAACATATTTTCCCGAGTAAAAACGATTTTATATAATCCTATCTGATTCACATACAATTTGATCCGAGAATTGGGCCCATATAATTAAATCGATTTTAGTCTAATTTTTTTTTTTTTTTTTTTTTTTTTTTAAGAGAAGCAACACTCAGGAAATTCTTCCTATTAATTAACGTGTTGCTTCCTTTGGAAAGGGGATAGAGAAGAAGTGAAAGGTGGTGAAAGATGAAGGGCTTCAAATATGGCAACACTGTAATTGCGCGAATTGAATTTTAGAACAGTTGTTGCGCGCCATCTGACGGTGAGTTGGCGAACTTTGTTGAAGCTTTTTATTTTAGTTCATAGCCCTGTTATATTATTTTACTTCGGTGGGGTTAAGTGCTATGGGAACACCGAAGGAGGACGCTGCGATATGTATGAGGGATAGAAAAACCTCATACATATTACTATTTTTCATAAATTACATCATATAAAATTGTATCCGAGAAATGGCGCGACATAATTGTGTACGATAGTGGATAAATTTATAACATTGTATTAATTTAGAACTAATCCGATACAATTATATTTAAATCAAATATAATTACATCCAGTTTTCGATCAGATATAATAGTATCTGATAAAAAGTAGGATTTTCTATTTGATACAATTATATCAGGTAAAAATGTGGATACAATTCTATATGACTTTTATGTAATTTTGTCAGTTCAGATCAAAAATGATACAATGTAATACAATAATGCATCATCTAATACAAATATATCGCGCCATTTCGCGGATACAATTATATCTAAATTAATACAGTTTTATCATCTGAGATCTGTAGTAGTACAATTAT
The DNA here is from genome assembly GCA_949987735.1 of Leucophora obtusa. Classification (NCBI taxonomy): domain Eukaryota; kingdom Metazoa; phylum Arthropoda; class Insecta; order Diptera; family Anthomyiidae; genus Leucophora; species Leucophora obtusa. The sequence goes on along the minus strand of OX465299.1, from coordinate 31,145,770 downwards.
AATTCAACTGATAGAATTACATGGGCCCATTTCTGGGATGAAACTCTATATAGATCATATTAGATTATGTACGACTATTTTAAGCTCCATATTAATTTTTTTTTAACCGGGTTCTTGTTTGCTCCATTCCCATTTTGTTGATGTAGCAGACTACATTTAATATGAGATTTTGATGCTTTAAATTGCATTGCACTACTGCCACCAGTTTCTAAAGAAAACTGATAAAGGGGACCTGGAAAATCGCCGAAACGATCGTCTTTTCATTCCTGAAAGTGTAGAGGTTTTTGAAAGCAAAAATTCTGTGAAGGTATTTGTCAGGAGAGTATCCTGATAAAGAAAAATAGCAGTTTTTGAAAAAAGTACTTATTATGTTAATTCGTAATAAGCAAATTGGCCTCGAACTGAATTAATAACTAATAATTTTCTAATTAATCAATTAAAAATGTCGAAAAAACTATTTTTAATTTTTAAATTAAAATTAAAAACCAACATATTTTATTAATAATAAATTTTATAAATACAGTGAAAGCTCCCATAACTTCTCACTCACCTTATGAGGGACGTACACATTTTTTTATGGAATCAGCCTCGTCGCCAGACTCACTTTTCTCCAAAATGTCGCTTGATTTCAATATTTCAATACAGTCGTCTTCAGTGTAGACACTTTCATCAACTTTTAAAAAATTCTCAAAACCATTTCATTGAGCGACCAAATTTGCATACGTTGCCAGTGGTATATCATCCTCGCCATCAACATCGGGAAGATTATAATTAACTTCTGAGAATTCAGCTTTACGAAAGCTGTTTTGGACAGTTGTAGCTTCAACTTTATCCCAAGAGGCTTTGATGAAGTATAAAGCTGCAAGAACATTAAACGATTTTGCCACAGCTGATGCTGAACTTAATGTACCGACTTTTGGTAGTAAATGCTCTATAGTGAACCCTAAAATTTTGGTTATGCCTTCTTCAAGAGGTGGGCAAACTGAAGTTGTATTTGCAGGCAAAAAAAAAAACGATGTTTATATTTCTTAAATTTAATTTCCTACACTCATAAAAGTTCTGCAGTTACTACATGGCAGTTATTTGTGTAGTAATGCGGTTGTAGTTATTTTAACTACAATTGCAGTTAATTTACTTAAACAAAAATTTTCAATGTTTTTGATAGTTATTTAAAAAAAAAAAACTACAAAACTACTACATTGTAGTAACATTTATTTTGTGCAGTTGTTTTGCATTTTGTTACAAATACTTAAATTTTCAAGTGTGTGTGTACGAAGCAAACAATAGTGTTTAATTAATAATTAAATAAATAATAATAATTAAAATATTAAGGTAAGTTTTATATAATAAAGTATAAATTTATTTACGGGAATAAAAAAAAAATATTGTATTTATTTACTTTCAGTTCTTTTATATCAAGAATGCCAATATTTCATCCCTCAAAGACGGACATCTAGATAATATCTTAATAAAAACAAAAAAAGTGATATTAGGTGTAAATTTTGATTTTTACCCAGCGAAAAAAAAGATGCCGAAGCAGTAGAAAAAGCACTACAATTGATGATCTAGATCTACTTCTGTTTTAACATAAACACTAATGATTTGAATATTGAGTTGTTATAGGAGAGGAGTACTCCGACTTCAAAATTTTTCCAGTACTTTTTGAACGAGTGCAAAAAAATGTCTTTTTCACGAATTAAAATTAAAAAAAAAATTCTTCACAAAAAAAATTTTATTTTTTTTATTTTACAAAAGTTTTTTTATTGCCGCCACCGGATCTCGAACTTGCGACCTCAAGATTGCTAGTCTAGCGCTCTACAGCTGAGCTATTCTTTGATATGAAAGTTGACTGGCATAAAAACACCACTTTGTTACTGCGAGATATTATTCTTTATTCTCTTCAATAAAAGTACTCATTTAGCAAGTGTAAAAGGTGCACTCCAATTTAATATTGTTTTCAGTATTATTTTTACAGGTGCATAAAAAGCAATTTCTCACCATTTTTTATATATATACATATTTTTTAAAATTTTAAAATTAAAAAAATATTGAATTTAAACAAATTAATTATAAATATTAAAATAAGGTAATAGAATAAAGAAACGTTAAAAAAAATAAAAAAAAATATTGGTCCCGCCGGGAATCGAACCCGGGACCCTCTGTTTGGAAATGCCAAATGATACCAAAATCATTTTTTACGATCACTTTTAGAGCAATTACCCTTGAGAAGCAATACTTAAGTGATTTTTTGGATGTTGTTCAGGAGTAATTCTAAAAAAGCTGTAAAAATATACTAACGGATTATTTGGAAGCAATGAAAGAAATGATTTTTTGAAGTTGTTCAGAATAACTTCTAAAAAAGCAGTAATAATCACTTACGGATACTTGTGAAGCATTGAAAGAAGTAGTTTGTAAAGCATTACTTACAATTTTTTTTGCTGCGTAAATTTAAAATTTATTCGAAAATAAAATCAAGAGTATTTACATAAATTTGTTTTTATTAAATTAATAATTTTTAAAAAATGTTTGTTTATATTATTTTAACTACATTTGCAGTTGTTTGTACAGTTTTACAATAATTTGCATGTATGTTGTTTGACTTGCATTTGTAGTTGTTTTTACTACATATGTCAGTTGATTTCTAACAGTTAAAATTAACTTCATATTGCAGTTGATTTAAATGCAAATGTACACTGAAAGAATTATCCTGATATTAATGATATAATTTCATAGAATTTTTTTCGTAGAATCAATGAAGAATTTCATTATGTATATAATATTTAATTGATATTATGAAAATTTTCACAACTATTCTTTTATAAAATTTCATAATTTCATTAAAAAATTTCATTGAATTTCATAAGTTAGATCTTCATAAATTTAATGAAAATGTTCTTTTTATATATGAAATTGTTCAATAGTATTTACTTTTTTTTTAATTTTTTCATAAAATATCGTCATTTCATTCATTCGTAAAAATTTTCATACAATTAGAATTTTATATAAAACATTTAATTCTCGAATACAATAGTTTTATGTAATTTCTTTTATAATTTTTATTTTTTTAAATTATTTTTTTATTATTAATTTTGGACTATGAAATTTGTTTATAAATCATATTAGTTTTTTCGAAACATTAATAAGGAATTTCATTAATTGAAAAAGGCTTGTTAAAAAAATTTGTGAAACTTTTTAATTTAATGAACTCTTTTTTTAGATATATTTTATACATCCGTAAAATATGCTACAATTTTATTATGCTTTTTGGATTTGCTAAAAACTTTTTATTTATCAACTCCAGCTTAGCAACGACAACAATCAACTATAATAAATTATAATAAATGAAATTGCTTCATGGATTTTATGAAGCTCTTCATTGGCTGATGGATTTATTCATTGGAGGAGTGGTCTATTCATTTTATGAAGAGCTTCATTAATTTTATGAACTTTTCATGTACATTGACTTTAATGAAACCTGTTTCATATATTCTATTAAAAGTTTCAATGGACGAGTGTAGTGTACACTTTTTTAACTGTTATTTACAGTTGATTTTACCTACATAATTCCCTGAGTGCAGAATTAATATTAGAAAAACTATGAAATGCTTGGGTCGAAGAAATTTGTCCGGTTACTGGAATTATAGGTCATGCGAGCTTTCACTGTATACTAAAGTGTGTACGAAATTATTTTACTCATTTCATGTTTATATTTACTCAGTCTGCGTTATATTAAACAAAAATTTACTCATTTTATAGTAGTGAATTTACAAGCATTTTAAAAGACTAACGGAAGCCTATAACCTACAGATTTGTAATTTTTGTGTTAATACAGCATATCTGCATTTTATACTTTTACACGTTTTCAAAATTAGGACAAAACTTAAATTAAAGTTTAACATTTTATATTGTGTATACTCGTACAATAAAATAACCACCATATGGCCATTATAAAGTTTATAGAAAATGGTTTAATGTTTTAATATGAGGCCAATTATGTCAAGATTAAAATGGCAAGAACGTATAACTGAACATATGATGTTTAAAATGTAAAATAGCAACAGGATATTAAGTTGATTGAGTGAAAGAAAAACCAAGATAATTCCATTGAAACTGAGAATTTTTTTTATAGAACAAGTTTTCACAAAATGTGGTTTTCAATAGGAAAAACTATTATGTCATTAAAGTTAGCACCAGACATAACTTTATGGTCAGTTAGTATAAAATGCCTCAGAGTAATTTATACATTTAAGTTTTAAAAACTAATTTTAAAATTAATCTTAATATACAACTGTCTTCTACATTGTCATGTTCTTTTTTAATTCGTATGAAATAAAATTAAAAACCATTTAAACTTTGCTCATTTTCTTAACAAAACACCAGAAAAAAGAATGATATAAAATAAGAATTTAAATTTTGATCATATATTAAGTTAAAACTAAGACTTCCACAACAATTTTACAACTACTAATACAAGTACATATAAAAGTAATAAGAACATCTAGTAAATGACAAACAAAACTAGTTCAAAAGGACAATAGAGGTTTTATTTTTTCATTAAAAATAAAGGTAGTTGATATATAAGTGGTAGTGATAATAGCAGAGTAGTACACTAATAGAAACAATTCTATAAAAATTCTAGTTAAAATTCATAAAAATTACTACAAAATGACCTTGCAAGAAATAACTGCTGAAATTAATAGATTATTGATGCTAAATTTTAGTAAGACAGGAACAGTTAAATGTACAGAAATTTTCTCATATTTGAGTTAAATTTTAGTTAATAGAAAATAACAAATTAAACTCAGCAAAAACTTATCTAAATAATTAGTAGACCAAAAAATCACAAAAAAGTTTAAAATATTCGAAAAAAATTTTTTCAATTTTTTTAATACAAATAAAAATCTAACCTTCTCAAATCAATAGTTTACTACTTTTTAGCAGGATAGACTGCTATTTGTACTCAAATAAATTTAGGTTAAAAATAACAAAAATTTTGTAGATTTAACAGTTCTTTTTTATTATTTGTAGTCTCCTAGTATTTAGCAGAAATTTCTGCAGATTTTAAAGTATAATTTATCATTTTTAAATAACTAAATAATTAATTCAAATATGTCAAAAATTCTGTGAATTTAATAGTTTTATTTTTCCTGTACATATGTTACTAGTATTTACGCTAATTTCAGAAGTTTTTCTGCAAGGTAATTTTTAGCTAATTTTTAGTAACTTTTTCTGCTGTTTTGATCGGTTTCTTTCTATGAGTGTAGTAGATTGCAAAATAAAGTAGTGGTTGTAACGAATGCATACAAGCATAATATAAAATGAGAAAATAAAACTACAAAACTTTTATAAAAGTTTATAATACCATGAATGGTTTAGGTAAAATGTAGTAATTTCTTTCATTACGTCTATGTGTAAGAGTATGTTTATATCTGTTTGTGTATATGTTTATAGGTTTAAGTAGTTGTTAATAAAAAAAATATGCAAATTTGTTCTTTCTACAATATACGTGTGTAATAATTTACTATACTGTGTACATAGTACATATAAATACACAATTTCCAGTTGTTAAAATGTTTCATTATGTTGCACAATTGCCGCCCAACGTCAAGCCAAAAAAATTGTTTATATTAACAACTACAGCTCTAATTGAATTTTCACCTATCACATAAATTGTACTATTAACTACAAAAAATTGACGATTAATTTAAACAAAATTCAATTAAAATAATATCAATTACAATACTAATTGGAAATTAACAAATAAAAAAATAAAATTATTTGAAGATGACAAAGCAAATTGTGGTAAATTTTTTGTTGTTATTTTTGTTTTTTATTTGATATTTAAAATGTTTAATAAGGCTCCTAGACGTGAATTTAAAATTTAACTTAACAAATATTAGTAGAAATTTTAAAAACGTCGTCCCCTGACGATTTCCTTAGGCAAGATTGAAATACGGATAGGAACATGCCTTCATAGATTATTTTTCACAATTTGTTAAATAAGTTTTGGGACTTTAGCACATTTAATTCCTTTAATACAATTAATGTATATCCCGATAGAAATAAATTTAAGAAAAATTATGATATTGACCAAAAAAGGCTGTATACGACATGTTTATTTTTTCACTTCCCCACGTATTTTCCGATAGATTTTGCGTAAAAATAATATCCGTGCCAAAATTGGGCCTCTCCGACTAAAACAGGCCAATCACCCGCGGCTTTTTGCCCTCAAAATGGACTTAAATTAAGTTCAAATTTTCTTTGTACTATAACTCTTAAAGTAAAGATTTTATAGAAAAATACTAAATAGGCATATCTACAGGTAATGATGTGGCTAACATTTTTCCTATACACACTTTTGATGTATCAATGAAGCGTCACGTTAATTTAAGTGGTTAAAAGCAAAATTTGTGTTTAACCACTTAAATCACTTTGACTTTAACCACTTAAAACACCATGACACGTCATTTATACGGCAAAAGTGTGTATGACAAAAATACTAGCCACATTATTGCCTGTATATATGACCATTTAGTATTTTTCTATAAAACCTTTACTTCAAGAGTTATAGCGCAAAGAAGCTTTGAACTAATTTTAGTAAATTTTTAAGGCTGATTAGCGGGTGATTAGCGGGTTTTAATCCAAGAGGATCAATTTTCGCTGCGATATTATTTTTTACGCCCAATCTACCGAAAAGTGCGTGGGGAGGTGAAAAGGTAACACTTTTGCACATATGGGCGTTCTGTTGGGCGCCAACCCTGAATATAGGCAAAATTAACTCTTAAACACATTTTAAGTTTTGACTTATTTCTGGCATTGAACCTAAATTTTTAACTTTGATGTCTTCAAAGACTTATATTAGAATTTCATGAGAAATATTTTTGCGGAACACTTTAACACTCTAACTATTCAACTGACGGGTCGTTTATGTCCCTTTCTTAAAAAGAGCTAAAAAGTCACTTTAATTGAAAAGTTAGAGGGTTAAAATATTCTACAAAAATACTTGTCATGAAATTCTACCACAGGTCGTTAAAGATATCAAAGTTGCAAATTTAAATTCAATGCCAGAAATAGGTAAAAACTTAAAATGTGTTTAGGGGTTAATTTTGTACTTACTCAGAATTGGCGCTTAAATGTCTCACAAACCTGGAATTTAGGAGGAAACCATGTGAATCTTCCATTTTAGGTATAGAATGTGTTCAGCTAACTTATGTAAAACACTACGAGAAATGTTTGCTTTAACCCTCTAACTCTTCAACTTACGGGTCTTTTTTTCCCTTTTTAAAACGGGGCCAAAAAAATCCCTTTAATTGAAGAGTTGGAGGGTAAAGTGGTTCCACAAAAATGTACACCGTAGTGTTTTACAGAAGTTAGCTGAACACATCTTATCCCTAAAATTGACGATTCACATGGTTTCCTAGTGCACATATATAATAAATCTATAACTCAGAATCAGTTGTTGGCCTTTCTGTCATGGAATGAACGAAATTTTTAAAAAAGCTTAATTTGCTGTTAATCGAAGCTAAATTTCTTATTATATGATGAAGAGTATACGTATTTACAGATCTCCAAAATGAAATGAGAGACATTCAGTTGTGACACAAATTTTGATGGTTAACGCTTAAAACACCACTAACGGTCATGAGAGGGTTAAAAGTTTGTATAAAGAAAATGTTTGTCACTTTTGCACATATGGGTGGGTGCTCTAAAGTTTACATATTTGAAATACTGCAAATGTATTTCTTTTGTGTATGACCTCCAAGGCGTTTGCTTTTTATATTAAAAATTTTCTATTTATTCATACAGTTTAAGAAAAAAGAATATGAGAATTATTCTTTGAAAAATAATTTACTTAAATAATTAAAAGTCACTTAAAATATTAACTTATTGAATTACTTAAATATTTGTTTAAAAATAAATGTTATTTTCTTTTCGTTTATTTAACCTTCTTTTTAAATTTTTAACTCTACTATTTTCTTGAGCTTAAGGTTTGGTTTTTATTTTTAAAAAGTTTTTTATTTTCGATATTTCGCTACTTCAATGTGTAGCATCTTCAGGAAATAACAATTATATGAACAAATTATAAACAATTTTAAAGTTTGAAAAAATTTGAAAAGCATTTGTCAAATATAAATTGTATGTATACATTTATACCAGCAAACAAAGTTTTTGGTATAAAAGTATAACAAACAAAAATAACAATAATTAACAATAAAAAAAATGTATAATATAATGTGTTATAAATTAATGTAATGTGTGCTATTTCTTTTGTATTAAATATCTATAATTCTGAGCTACATTTTCAATATCTGCCTTAAAGTTAATTCTATTTGTTGTTGGTGTATTAATTATCTGTAACATTTCTAATATATAACGATATACAGAACATAATTATAAACGTCGTTATATATTAGAAATGTTACAGATAATTAATACACCAACAACAAATAGAATTAACTTTAAGGCAGATATTGAAAATGTAGCTCAGAATTATAGATATTTAATACAAAAGAAATAGCACACATTACATTAATTTCTAACACATTATATTATACATTTTTTTATTGTTAATTATTGTTATTTTTGTTTGTTATACTTTTATACCAAAAACTTTGTTTGCTGGTATAAATGTATACATACAATTTATATTTGACAAATGCTTTTCAAATTTTTTCAAACTTTAAAATTGTTTATAATTTGTTCATATAATTGTTATTTCCTGAAGATGCTACACATTGAAGTAGCGAAATATCGAAAATAAAAAACTTTTTAAAAATAAAAACCAAACCTTAAGCTCAAGAAAATAGTAGAGTTAAAAATAAATGTTATTTTTATTACATCTTTAATTAGCTATTTAAGGTTAATAATCTATTCCCTGTATGTGTGAATTTCGAAATAACCAAAGAATATTGCATTGATGATCATAAATTTCAAACCACCGTACTACAAATTTTTTATATAAAAGTTGTTAAAAAAAATGGAGTAAAATTTTGAATATTGATATAAAATCTTTGGATGAATTTGTATGACAAAATTTTAGAAGGTTTTGCTAGAAATGGTGTAGTATATGAGTGATTTATGCATAGACAAGAAAAAATTAAAAGAAAAAAATCTTGTTAAAAATATAATAAAAGATTTTCAGATTTGTTTTTCTGCTGCTTTACTTTCTCAATTGTTTCTTCTTCTGTGTAACGATTAACAAAAGAAACAGGAAAAATAAACAAAACATTGTTAAGAAAATACAGAACAAAAATGTAAAATAAGAAAAGATTAATGTAAAGGTATGTTAAGTAAAAGATTTTTTGTATTGTTGTTGCTTTAGATTTCATAATTTAAAGTGGTTTCTATTCTTTATAGTTATTTGAATATTTAACCCTTTTATGGCATTCATAAGGTCATGTTATATTTAGAATAGAAGGTATTGTAATTGGATGAACACAAATTAGTTGAAGGGGTATTTCCATTTATAGAGTTTGAATAGTTTAAAAACCCGATACTTCGTAAACGGTGCACTCAAAAGTTAGTAATTTCAGCAAAAGGGGTTTTCTAAAAATTAGCGAGCTGAGTTTTACCTAAAAATAGTAATCTCTGCAAAATGTTATTGCAAATGAAAAAACAATCCTTGCTAAAATCAATAAAATTTTTTGCTTAATATTAGTAGACTGAAACAAAATTCAAAAAATTTGTAAAGAAATTATATTTTAGTTTATTTATTTGATGAAAATTAAAATCTACACTGAAAGAATTATCCTTCATGATATTAATGATATAATTTCATAGAATTTTTTTCGTAGTCAATAAAGAATTTCATTATGTATATAATATTTAATTAATATTACGAAATTTTTCATAGCTTTTCTTTCATAAAATTTCATAAATTCATTAAAATAATTCATTGAATTTCATAAATTAGATCTTCATAAATTTAATGAAAATGTTCTTTACATATAAGAAAAATTTTAAAAAAGTAAATATCTACTATTGAACAATTTTAAATATATAAAAAACATTTTCATTAAATTTATGAAGATCTAACTTACGAAATTCAATGAATTTTTTTTAACGAAATTATGAAATTTTATGAAAGAAAAGTTATGAAAAATTTCATAATATTAATTAAATATTATATACATAAATTAATTCTTCGTTGATTCTAACGAAAAAATTCTACACTAATAAAAAAAGTTAGTACGAAAGTCTGTTAACTAATTTTTCCTGTTGTTTTCGTTTAAATCCGTTGTTTAGCTAAAGTTGTTAGTTATCCAATTTCACCACAAAAACATATTTCTGCTGTACTTGAACTAATTTTTCCTCCTGATATTTAGCAATTTTTTATAAATGATTTTGACAATGTTATCAGCTAATATAGATAAATTTATTGGCAACTTTTTTATAATTTGTGTTTTCAAAAGAAAACGATAGGGGCGCTAGTGTATAGTGATTGATGGTGAAGTGTGTATTTGTGAGTTTGCCGACCAATACAAATTAGAAAATTTCTAGTAAGTGTATTTTAATGTGTGTGATGAGTCATCACTGATGACGCTTACCAATACAAATAAAAATAATATGGCGCTTGTTAAGAAAGTTCTAGTAAATAAAATAATATGATAAGAGCATGTTTTATTTTGTTTTTGTTAGTCAGCAAAGGAACGCAAAAGAAAACGGAGGTATACTGGACATTAACATTTCGCAGTTAAAATTGTATTTAAAAAAAAATAATAGAGGTTTGTTTTATAATATAAACTACCCAGTGTAGAAAATCATTACCAGATATGTGGTTATGTAACTACATACCTGGTAATGGTAACTAGTTACTTTTGTTATTACATTTCTTATTACCTTTATATGGCGATGTCGCGAAAAATAATGAGTTGTCGTTACACACCAGTATACGAAAAATCAAAAAATATATCGTTACCTATGTGCTTACCAGTACTGACAAAAATAATGAGTCTAAAAATAGATTTTCTAAAAAAAAATTATATAAAAAAAAATATTTTTTATTGTATTTTTTTTTTTTTTAATAAAATTTGCTGGTGCGGGAATCGAACCTGGGTCTACAGATTGCCAGTCAACAGCTCTACCATCTGAGCTATATCGATATGTAATATTTAATAGATAAAAACACAATTGACCTGCTGCACACAAGTAAGCTTACTCGCCAACATACAAAAATCAAAAAATATGTGGTTACATATATCCTTACCAGTGTTTAAAAAATATTGAGTCTAAAAATAGATTTCAAAAAATTTTCAAAAAAATCTAAAAAATTATTTTCTATTTGAAATAATGATAAAAATAAGTCATTATCAGTAACTCATTATTATATGTTTTAAAATAATACAGAAGGTAAGTGGGTGTCATTACTGGTAGTGCAAAAAATAAACAACTGGGGTAATTTGTTTTTATTCAATTAATAACAAAAAGTGATTGTAATTTTAGCAGCATGTTTTGCAGATTTCAACTGACCCACTTTCATTTCAATTCTTCTAAATTTTTGAATGTTAACTCAATGTTTTACCTGTTTATAACCAACTAAAATTTAGCAGAAAACATGTGCTGATTTCAGCTGAGTAATTTTCATTTCCATTAAACAACATTTCTTAAAAATTATTATATTTGAACTAACTTTTTTACCTAAAATTTAGGTCACCTAAATTTAGCAGACCATGATTCTCAACGTCATTGAAATTTCTGCTAGCGCAAATTCAGGTACTATTTCCTGTTATTTTAGAAGAATTTTTAACTATTTGTACGGGCTTTTTTTTACGAGTGTATGAAATTATATCATTAATATCATGTAGGCTACTTCTTTCAGTGGATATTCCATGGAAAATGTCTGAGGAATTCTGAGGGATTTCTATTGAAAATAGTCCACAGAATGGGATGGTTTTTACAGGACAAAATTATTTGAACCTAAGGATTTTTCATTAGAAAATGTTGTAAGAATCTAAGGGCTTTTATTTAGGTAAAAGTCCTTAAAATCTAACAGCCTTTCTACAGGTAATAGTTGTCCAAATGTATGGGAGAAAAATTTCTTAGAATCTGGCAGTTTCGGTAGGACTGTGTTCAGAACATGAGGGTTTTTCCAACAAAAAAAAATACCTCAAATTTAATAGCTTTCCCTTAGGAAGCAGTTCTCAGGAACTAAAGTCTTTTTTTAATCTTGGACTTTTTCTTTAGAAAAAGTTCTCAGAATGCAATAAATTTACTATAGTAAAAACTATCTTTTCCACTGAGAACTCTTAGTTCCTGTTCACTTTTTTCTATTGACAAATGTTTAGATTTTGAGCTCTTTTTTATGTAAAATTAATTTTATTCACAAGAAATATCCTAGTTTTTTTTTAAAAAAAAAAAAGAAAAAGAAAATTTTATTAACAATTAATTTTTTTCTACAAATAAATAATTTAACTTTTTCCCCATTCTTGTTTAATAAAATAAAAACTAAAACTGACATCTGTTATCTGTTATCGAACATTATTGCAAGATTTCAAATCAACGATAACTTGATATTGCAATACCATTGGAATTGAGTGCCGTAACGTGCAATGAATTAATTTTGACAGTTGCTTGTTATAATTTTATTGCATGGGAAAACACTAGGTAAGGTAGCCGAAAAAATGTGGAGGGTTAGACTTTTAGATTTATTTTCTCTATTTTATATCGGTAATTTATAAACCCAAAAAAAATCATAGTTGCTGATCACTATATTTTCGACTATGTCATAGGTGAAATAACCCTCACTAAGACATAGTTGATATGATGTAGTGAAAGGTAACTATGTTTACTGTTATTATCAAATTAACTATGGGGGAAGTTATTGGCAATGATTTTGTAGTTGAAATTAAAGAAAATTTAAAAATAGTATATATTAACGACTCCTCATTTGAAAAATATTAACCTTACTTGAAACTAACTGAAAAAATAAATAACACATCCTTTATAAGAACTTTATTAACATGTAGACTTTAAATACTTTATTATGTTTTCACTTGCTCACCCTCCGGAACCAATAATTTTAATTTCCAAGTCTGCACTTCATGTTTCTTAGAAATTTTTTTTAATGATATTTTTCAAAAAATAGTTTTAAAATATTAAAATGATTATAAGACTCTAATAATATTTACTCACAAACAATTTGTTTGATGCCGTTTATAAATTTCAGTTTATTTAAAATGTTTTTAAAACTTCCTTTACAATTAAAAATTATTTGAAATTTATTTTCACAGAGTAACTCAAAAAAGGTTTCTTTTTAATTTGTCCATAGTTGTTATTGATTATAATAGTGAATTCAATTACAACTAAAAATGACTATGGATTTTATTCACTATGCCACTATGTAATTTTATGGGTGTAGAAATTGGAAAGCTTGTTAAAGCAGTTAAATGATTCGTAAAGATATGCAATCCCGTTTTATGATTACATTTTGATGATCCAAAGTTTATTTAAACTTTTGTTAAATTCAATTTAAATTAGATTTGCTTTTAAATTCTAAACAAATATTTTACTTAATTTCTGTTAACTTTTGATTCAAATTTCTTCATGAAAATCTGTTTGGCCACAGGACATAGCAACATACATATATAAGAACAAGAAGAAGAAATAGCACAATATTACCATTTAACAAAATTACCCCCAAAAAAATCTCAGCTTCATTAATTTATACCAATTATCACTACGTAAAATAGCAAAAGCAACCCCTCAGTAAAATGAAGAATTATGAAAAATACAAAAACAAATTTGTTAAAGTGATTGTACAAACTTTTACACGTACAAATAAAATTATATTAAACTAGTATTGTACATTAGGGTGGCACTTGTTAGTTCCCAGCAAAAACAGGCATTACCAAGTAATTCAGCGAATAAGTAGCACGTAAAGAGTTTCACTGGTTACCTGCCTATTTACTAGCAACATCACTTTTGTTCGCGATGTCCAAAAATTCATGGGTGGTCATTAGAGAACTGCAACTGCTGATTGCAAAACCATCATACATAACACTATGCGACAGTCAAAATCGGGATGGGATGAAACCAACGGGAAATGTTATATCGGTCAAAAACAAGTTATACGTGTCCCGGCGTTTCGCTGGGTCAACCCTACGAATCGAGATATATCTTTTTTTTGACATAACTCGAGAACCACTAGTCCGATTTTGATCAAACAATTTTAAAAAAAATTAAAAATTACAATTCCTTTAATCTGTTCATATAACGTTTTTCTATATACTCAACAGTTTTGCCGGTAAAAATAAATGTTTGTTACGGCTACCATAAAAATCAATAACCTTTTGTTTATTACTTTTTTTTAATATTTTAGGCAAAAAATATTTTTTTCTTCATACATTTATTTTTACCGGCAAAACTGTTGATTATATAGAAAAACGTTATATGAACAGATTAAAGGAATTGTTATTTTTAATTTTTTTAAAATTGTTTGAGCAAAATCGGACTAATGGTTCTCGAGTTATGTCAAAAAAAAAGACCACCAAAGATCAAATCGATATATCTCGATTCCTAGTGGTGACCCAGCGAAACGCCGGGACACGTATAACTTCTTTTTTACCGATATAACTTTCCCCGGTAGTTTGAACCCTTCCCGATCACTGACCCCTACCATTTGTCTCACAGTGTAATCAACAACCGATTAAACATTCGTTTGCGTTCAAGCGCCGAATATACTCAAATACACATATTCGTTGCTGATTTTAAATCAATCAAATCAAGTGTTGCATCGTTGATTTAATTATTGGTCGTTTTTATACCATTCATTTCATTCATATTCGTTCGGATCAACGATGATTACCTTAATGTAGAATAAATCAGAAAAAACAAAAATGAACGCGTATGAGTTTTTGCATGATTGCAACCAAATAAAAGACAAATAATTTTGTAACAATAAAGAGGGGGTTTACAGTATTAGATTTTGTAGAAATACATTTAATAAATGGTACAATATACATTCCCATTATAAAATAATAAGATTTTATTAAAGCAATTAAATATGCTAAAATCCCAAAGGTATTTATCAAATTGAATGAAAAATAATCCGTTGTAGGCATGTCCCTATTCGTATTTCATTCTTGCCTAAGGAAATCGTCAGGGGACAACGTTTTTAGAATTTCTGGAAATATTTGTTGAGTTAAATTACAAACTCAATGAGAATTTCTTGTTCTTGTCTATTAGCGTTATTAAACATTCAAAATATCAAAGAAAAACCAAAAACAACAACAGAAAATTTAGCACAATTTGCTTTGTCATCTTCCAATATACTGCTCTGTTGTTTCATTGAGTTTGTAATTTAACTAAAGAAATCTTAGCTTATATCAAAGCTTGGATCTCCTTCTTTACGGAACTTTTTATGTGTGTGTAATTTGCAAAAAAAATAGAAAACTTAACTTCTTAATATTTGGATTATACCCACCCATCACCAAACCCATTAGAGTTTTTACTATACAGTCCATACCCGAGACCATGACCCTCATTTTGTTACATAGTGTAGTCTATAACTAACTGCCACCTTAATGTATAAAAATACAGCTGTTTTATATCTAAAATCACAGTTTTTTTTCTCTTAAAATAAAGCTCTATTCAGTTTTAACCATTTTAACAGCATATTGTTTCCTCTGCAAGAAAATATAAAAAAAAACATGTTGCTCTTCAATATACGAGGATAAAGAAATATATTCTCATAACAAAAATAGCAAATACAAAAACTTAAGGAATGTATAAAAACTGACCCATGTCCTGTCAAAAAGAAAATAAGAAAACATTAATCAACGCCACAAAATTCATTTAAGATGTGTTTGGTTAATTGGAGTAATTTTTTTTCTTAAGCTTCTGTTCTGTGATGCTTTTGAAATTATTTTTATACATTTTTTTGGTTCTCGGTTTTTTTTATTCTTTTATTACTTATTATTTTTATACAAAAAAAATGTTTTTTTTTGCAATTATTGTTTGTATATCTCTTTGTTAGTTTTTTTTTTTTTTTTTTATTTATATTTCATTCTCTTGCTTGTTACTGGTGTTGGTGACAGTTAATGTCAGTAGGGAAAGAAATATGAAAATGTCAGGTATAATGACACTTTTTTCTGTTGCTTTTGCCTTCAAAATTGTGTGTTGATTCTATATTACAGTGAATGAAAATATATTCAAAATTAAGTATTGCTTTTAACATGCATTAATTTGTATTCCTTTTTTTTCTTGTACAATATTGTTCTATTCTGGACAGACATTTAGCCATAGTGGGCAGACATTTTAGGTTCTTAGTTTAGCTTGAATGGTTTTAGTTGCTATACAAGAAATTAAAAAGGAAACGGAAGTTTGAAATGAAAACAATGGTCATGTTTAACATGGGAATAGGTTTAATAATCACTTGGGTATTTAGCATGATATAGGATGAAGGCACACAGAAAAACAAGAACAATGATGAAATAATTATACATAAAACAATTATGTTTGAAAAAAAAAATGAGGACAAAATAAAAATGAGGACAAAAAAATTAAGGAATGCAAATTATAAAAATGAAACTAAACTTAAAATTTTAAGATTAAGTTAGTTTTTAAAACGTTTTGTCCTTAAAATTTTTAAGTACACTCAACATTATGAGTCAGATATAGATATAGCTAAAAAATCTGTTATTTGTACACTTAAAATATTTTGTATATAAAGACATCTGCTAATGTATATAAAAATAGATGAAATTTCACTTGAAAACACAACCTCTAATATTTCATTAAATTCATGTTAAATTTTCTTTTGTTTTTTTTTTACTGCTAATAAAATGTACCACAAATTAGTCAAAACAACTAACAAAATTTACATAGATAAATTTTTTTGGTTTATTTTTTAAACAACACAACAACTGAATAAACTGAATAAAACTGAATAAATAAAAAACAAACAGAGTTAAACTGGACTCTCAGTATTTAATGTAGGTTGGTATTTTTAATGACTTACGAGTGTAGTTAAGATTTATATTTCTTCTACAAATGAATGTTATTTTCATTTTAAAAATCAAAACTGAAATACTACTTTAACAACTAACAAATTCTGGCTGCAGAAGTTCCCTGTAAGTGTAATAATATATTTAGACTGGGCAAAAACTAGTAGTTTCTGGCCATTTTTGGTTTTTGAGCCGAAAACTAAAAAATTATTTTAGTTTTTCCATACAATTTTCATACAAACTGAAAACCACATTCTCCCTGGTTTTTGCCAAAAACCAAGAAAAAATATCTGAAATTTGCATTTTTGATACACTCGGTTTCTTTTATAAGTAATTTTCAATACACCCTGTTACAACGAATATAGAAGTAATGCAAGTGTCAAAAATATATTTTTATATTTTTTTTTTAAATATTTCGGATTTTAATTTTAAAATGTGTGTTTTTATACATTTTAAAATGTGTTAATAATTTTTCTAATTTAACAATAAAAAGATAAAGAAAAGTGTTTAGTAAAAAAGTGATGTGACAAAGAAAAACTAAACTAATATAGGATCATATGCCTAAAACTTTTAAAATTTATAAGTGACTTATAAAACAAATTTTTCATACAAATTTCATTTTATAAACATTCATACTCCTGTTTATTTCTAAAGAACGAAAGAAGTAAAAACCTCAAGAATTAAGAATTTAACTCCGTCGATATGCTGTGTGCTATTTTTGTTTATAATAATTTTATAGTCATTTTAATTTAAAATTGTCAATTAAATTTTAGAATTTTCAATTAGTTTCAGAATTTTTTAATTGTTTTCCACATATAGTGCAGAAGTTCAAATGAAAAGTTCTGAAATACAACTTTATTTCCGAAATATAATAAGGAAACTGCACAATATAGATTTGTATAAAATTATATTTAACAAAAACGGTTTAAAAATATCAGCAGGGTTACAAATTTGGAAAAATTACCACATATTTTTGCAATTGTGAAAATCCCGGGATTCCAGCTTAAGAATCCCGGGATTCGGGTCTCATTTTTATTGAATAATCCCGGGATTTCGAGATTGGCATCCCTAATATATACAGAGAGTAAATTCGTTCAATTTCCATAGAGGAAATATGTCATGGCAAATACCAAAAAAGTTTTTCAAATAGAGACAAAATAACAATTAAAATTGCTTTGATCAATTGACATATAAACTAACCACTGACGAGTCTTTGGGTCAGACAAAACTGCGGCAGTCTGGTGATTCCCTTGTGTCTGATAAATATTTCAATAAAAATGTTTTCTTCTTCTTTCTGTAAAATCAGCTTTAGAAAAAAAATGCTTTAGTAATTAATTCCTATATTAATTACGATTGTCCTATGCGACGGTTACAAGCACTTAACTACCCAGCAAAAATAATTAGAAGTAATACTTTAAAAACTACTTCTTTCACTACTTAACAAGTATCCGTTAGTGTATTTTTACTGCTTTTTTAGAAGTAATTCTGAACAACTTCAAAAAATCACTTCTTTCATTGCTTACTTTTGTATATTTTTGCATCGTTTTTAGAATTACTTCCGAACAACTTACAAAAAATCACTTAATTAATGCTTCTAAGGCATAATTGCTCTAAAAGTGATTCTAAAAAGTGAGTTTTGGTATCATTTAGTATTTTCAAACAGATTGGGTCCAATTTCCTGCGGGACCAATATTTTTTATTTTTTTTAATATTTATAATTAATTTGTTTAAATTCAATACTTATTTTATTTTTAAGATCAACTATACATACCCCTCATTTATCTTCAAATACAAGATACGGCGCAAAATATAATTTAAAAAACATACATTTAAATTTAAATTTAACCGTCCGTTTTCATTCATAAAATCTGTGTTATCATACACAGAGTTGAATAGAACCAGCTGCGAAACTTAACTTATAGTCTTGACTAGCCATGGATTTGTGCGAACGTGAAACAACAACAAATTTTATTTGTTGTTTTTGTTTTGCATGTAATTCGTTTCATGTTCGCACAAATCCATGGCTAGTCAAGACTATAAGTAAAGAATTAAAGTTCAAAGCAAAAAAACGGTAATGATAAAAGGATAAAAATATCATTTTTAGATATCGTTGATGTTATTCTAGTTGAATTGTTAACATATTATATTTGTTTTCGACTTTAGTATAAGCAGACCATTATCAATAATTAACTGATCAAGGCAAACGACACTGATGATGGCTTTGTAGCGAAAGCCGAAAATGCGTATTCTTTCTTGCTGGCCTTATCGAATTGTTTCAAATTTTTTATTCTTTGTAATTTACTTGTAAAAATTGTATCATCTTTCTTTAATTTAAAAAATAATTTATACAGAAAGAGATATTAATTTATGTTGTGAAATCGAACTAAAAAACATTCATTATTTTTTATACCGTTATAAATATCATGTTATGCTTTGTGGTCTTATTCGACTTCTCAGAAATAATTTTTATTAAAGTTTACTTGCAACACCACGTGGAAATTTTTAATTTAGTGTAAGTTTTACATTAATCATAAAAATTGCTAGAAAAAAGTACTCTACTTTTCTTAAAGAAAAAATTATAAGCGACTACCAAAAGGGGTTACGAGTATGACAAAAAAAATCTCCAAAAAGTTTTACATATGCAAGTTATACTCAAAAGATGTGGCAGAATATTCGAAGGATATTCGCTGCATACTCGCAAATCTTCAAAGCATGTGACATACGGACGGCACACATCCTTGTCAGAAAGAGAGATTAGTAGAAATGATATATTGTGCTAGCTAAAATAACCAAATTTTAGTCTTACTAATCAATTCTAAAATGTTCGCGATATAATTTAAAAAAACTTTAGTTAAATATTATAAAAGTTATGTACAGCAAATTTATATACAAAAAAATTAAAAAAGAATCGTGCTTTAAGTCTCCGATGAATTTTTACTATTTTTTTTCACGAATAACCAAGTTAATATTTAATTTAAATTTGTATTCAAAATATATTAAAAAAAAAAGTTTGCACACAATTTTCACTAATTTTCCTTCATTTCTGTTTTTATATCTCTTCAGGCTTTTAAATATTATCCTCGGAAATATGACAATAACGCTTAAAACTCGTGTCTGTCGTAATTAAAAATGACAGAGTTTCTGTGGAGGAAAAAAAATGTAAGTACCATTAAATATGAAAAACTAACAAAATGAACAAATTCCCTTTAGTAAAGGAAAAATAACAAGAAATGAAACTGAACACATCAAGTACATATGCACTAAACAAAACATACATACTATATATGGTTGGATAAAATGAAAAAAGTTTCAAACAATATTTAAAAAAATATATCTAGATTGTTAAGCGGAGAATACACCTGAAAAAATGCCCATTTTTTTGTGAATGTGTGTGTGTGGGTGTTGGCATCGTGCAATTCGTGTTTACAAAATTTTTTGATATTTTTTGTTTCCCACGCAATGTTTCTGCGTGTATTCCTCGCTTTATAATGAGTGTTATTTTTGTTCGGTTTAAGATCAAATATGACAAACTCCAAATAGAATTCACAATTTGTTGTTCAACAAACAGAGAAAAAACTTATAAAAAAATTCCTAGAACCAATGGTTAACAATTAATGCATTTTCAAGTGCCACCAAACACTCTCATCAGATTGTCTCTCAATGTTATAATGTAGATTTTAGTTTTTTGTATTTATATTAACTCAAGGTTATAATGTAGATTTTAGTTTTTTGTATTTATATTAACTCAAAGTGGAGAATTTTATGGGAACTAAACTCAAACATTTTTAATTAGTTATTTGTATTACAACGGAAAACACATGTTTTTTACAAAGCTATTAGTTTTTTCGAATAAAGGGCAGGTCCTTGTTTAGAAATTTCAAGAAATCAATTTTGTCCATGAAACATCACACTTAAATTTCGAAATAAAAATTTAACAAAACTTCTATAGAAACTTAAAAAAAAAACATATAATATTTATCACCGCTGTTATTGAGAGGTTATTAAGGCAATATCACGCAATAATTTTACAAAAGTATTTATAATTTGGATATTTATCGATAGATACGATAATATGTATATAAAAGTATGGTCAAATATGTTCGACAGTTACTACGTTACAGTTATTTATGTTGTAATCAGTAGTTGTTGTTTAATCAAATAAAATCAGAAATTTTCATTGTGTCTTGAATGCAGAAAAATTTTTTATTTGGAGAACTGTTGGAATATTTACTTTAAAATTCAAGTAAAATGAAGCAATTATACATTCTTTTGAAAAAAAATATTTTTTTTTATTGAACTAGGTATACTTTTATAATATCAAAAACAAAGCTTTAAAAATCGTTATTTTTAACCAATTTTCTTAATTGCTCTGAAATTTTTGTAATAAAAATTTGTGCAGTTAATTTTACTACATTGTTAGTTATTATTAAAACGTTTGTTAGTAATTTTTCAACAGTTAAAAGTAACTACATTTTTAGATATTTTAAAGATAAATACTTTCTTTTTTTATTGAAATATATTTTATAATATCAGAAAATAACTGTAAAAACAGTACTTTTAACCAATTTTGTCAGCAGTTTTTATTTTTAATAGAAATTTGCCAGTTAATTATACGATATTATTAGTTATGTTGAATGCTTTTGTTAGTTATTTTTCAATATTTAAAAATAACTATATTTTTAGTTATTTTAAAGGAAATTACCTTTGTAGCCATTTTTAACCGCATAAAAATAATCTGTTTAAATTTTCATTTGCAGTAGATTCTACCAAAAAAGGAAGCTTTTTAGAGTGTAGCTAATAATTTTTAAATCCGATTAACGTCCTTTGCCACTTCTGCCAACCATATAAAAGCTGTAATTAAATAAAACAAAACAAAAAGTGTAACAAGCATTTAACCTGTATGTTTCAGTTTTAAATACATAAATGTTTCAATGCACGAACGACCAAGTGTTGGAAATAAGAATGAAACATACAACATGCGGTGTAAGGTGTAAAAGTGTGTTATTTTCTAAAAGCAAGAATGGGAGCGCTGGGTGGAAAAACTTCACTTTTACAAATGTTGACAATGTGGTAAAAATTAAGTAAATATTAAAATTAAATATACTTACTACGAAATTTAAATAACATTGTGATATTATTGTTAGTTTAGTTTTAATTTTAAATAAATGTTTGCATATACATTCAAGCAATAAATGTTTGTTGAAATGTAAGACTAAACACACTACACAAAGTGTTAAATTATTATAATTTGATTGAGAAATTGTAGAAATCAGCAAATTTGGAAAGTAGTACTTAATAATTTATTCTCACAATATTTCTAACTTTATAATTGTTATATAAATCTTTTTTATTTTATAGAAAAAGAATACTTCAAAAAGCATGGATATTTCATGTGGATCCAATAAAATATTTAACATCCAAAAATAAAAAATGCTTAATAGTATTGACAAAAATAATGAGTGTAAAAATAGATTTTCAAAAAATAAAAAAACATTTTTTAAATATTTTTTATTGTAAATTTTTTTTATAAAATTTGTTTGTGCCTGGAATCGAACCTGGGACTCCAGATTGTCAGTCGATAGCTCTACCATCTGAGCTATCTCTACATGTTATGCACACATATGTATATGCTTACGCTCTAACATACAAAAGAATCAAAATTATGTGGTTACATAAATCCTTACCAGTGTTGAAAAATATTGAGTCTAAAAATAGATCTTCTAAAAAATTTAAAAAAAATCTGAAATACTATTTTATGTTTCAAATAATTATAAAAAATAAGTCATTATTGATAAAGTATTATTTTTTGTTTTGAAATAATGGAAAAAGTAACATTGTAATACCTTTTAAAGTAATCCAGGAAGAAAGTCAGTGTCATTAAGGCTGATCCAAAAAATAATGATATGTCATTACCGCTTCAATCGCTTTTAGAACGGTTATTGTATTCATCCAGGGCTGGCAACCGAAACTAATATCGGTTATCGGTTTCGTACCGGTATAATTGGGCTTTTTTTGCCGAAAAGTGAGAACATTAACCCTATATGGATCAAGTTACTCAAAATAATAATTTTTATCAAGTGTAAAAAAAAATTTTTATTCATTCAAAGTGATATTTTTCAGAAAATTATGAACTGTGTTATTCTGTAAATTTCCTAGTGGGGCGTTTTTGGCCAAAAGTATAAAAATTAACTCCATATGGATTACGTTACATAAAATAATTATTTTTATCCAGTTGAGATTTTTTTTTTATCAATTTAATGGCTTTACAATCTCGTAGTCATAATTAATATTAAGTTGCATGGGTCTTTTCCGACCCCAAGCCACTAAGGTTTAAAGATTTTTTAAACAAATATAAAGATAATTATAGTCTAACCAAATGTTAGTGATGTTCTTCCGAAAAGTGTGTAAAATTTGATGAAAACTTTCAAATTTTGTTTAATTTTTGACAAAATGAGCAATTTTTGTAAAATGTCCTGGCAAGCAGTCGCTCCAAACACAAACTCGAATTATCATTTTTCCAATTTATTTTTTTTTTTAATATCCACTATTATGTGGTACAAATAGCAATCGACATCTCCAAATTAGGCATTTTAAAAAATCTTAAAAATTAATTTTAAAAAAAACACGTTTTTGCATTTTTATCAAATTCGTGGCCATTTTGGATTCCAGGCTAAAGTGGGTTAATGCTATCCGATGAAGTCAAAATTCCATGTCTAAATCGTTTTGACTATAGTAAATGAAATAAAAAATATTTTTTTCAAAATTTCTAATTTTGGGAATTTTTAATAATAATACACTTTTTTCCAAAATGGGCCATTTTCGTCCCACTTTCGGCACGGGTTAACATTTGGGACCATTTAAGGTGGTGTAATGAAAAATCTATTTTTAAGGGACACTCTACTGTTCATAAATTTTATAAAGCTGGATTGGTAATACTGGAGTAATCCACTCTACAGAGTGAATTTTGTTTCTTTCCTTTTTGCACTTATGCATATGTGACAGCGCATAGAGAAAGGGACCTAAGGGTAAAAAAAATCAATTTTTTTTTTTTGTGGACAACATCTGAGCATCGAATGAGACCGATCCCATGCTCTCCTGACCTTAGGTCCCTTTCTATCCTTAGGTCCCTTTCTATTTTGCGCGTAACATATGTATTTGTTGTAGCATGCCATCTCTATTTTAGTACACTCAGTAGCGTGGAGTACTCTAGCATTGTGAATAGGGATGCCAAACGGGAAATCCCGAATCTCGGGATTTTCGGGATTGGCAAAATCCCGAATCCTGGGATTATTTCTCAAAAATCCCGGTATTTTCTTATTTATTAATATTAATATAAACGCAAATAAACAAAGTGAGCAATTTTAGATTACCGACGTTTTTTTTGTTGAATTTTCTCATATTTACAAGAAATTGATGCCACAAGATATTGGTAAAATTAGAAATTAAGTACATTATTCGAGTAAACTATGCAAAGACTTTGCAGAAAAATTTTAAAATTAGTTAAACATCAATTTTTGAGTAATTCATGAAAAAAATTATTCTTCGAAGCGAAATTCGACTTCTGAGACCTAATTTTGGCTGGGCTGTAAGTTTGAATTCTTCCATGAAAACATTTGATAACGATAACCAAATAACTTTGTTGCTGTAATTAGACAATTCAGCGATGGCAAGGTACTTTAACATGTGGTACAAGTACTGGCACAAATTGCTATCCCGTTTCCAAAATGATAACGTCATTAGACAAAAGGACCGGCTGTTCAAAAAGCACCGCAAAAGTACTACAAAATCTTGAACGTTGGCAAAACGCTGGCAAAACCAATAAAGAGATGGTCTGCAATTATATTTTCCAAAAAAAAATTTAAAAAAAGTTCATATTTATTTTTTTTTGGTCCTGCCGTGATATGAACCCAGGCCGTCATATTGACAGACGACAGCTCTACCTACTGAGCTAACTAGACATATAATTCTTGGTGGCTAAAAACGTAAATGAATGATAGCAGCTAGACAACTACTGGCTGTACTAAAATGCTAGAACTCGAAAAAAGTTTTTGGAACTAATATGCGTTGGTAAAACAACAAAAAAAGTTGGTCTAAAAGGAGCTTTTCCACAAACAGAGAATTTAATCTTATAAAACAAAAAAAGTTTAAATTAAAAAAAATTTTGTTTTTGCTTTCAACCGGATTTGAACTCGGAACCTTCTCATATGCAGGTACTTGATTTTTTGTACCACTGGCAATTTCAGACTGGGATGTTTCCATATTCATAAAATGTACCACATTGTTAATTAACAACTATTAAATAATTATAAAACGCTTTATTCTATAAAAAAAAAATTATTTACATAACATAAAAATTTTTATAAATAAAGGAAAATTTAAATCCCGGGATCCCGAAAAATACCGTAGTCCCGGAATCCCGGGATCGGAATTTTCAAAATCCCGAATCCCGGGATTTTCAAATATCAATCCCAATTGGCATCCCTAATTGTGAATCAGGCTCAAAGCAGAGAATACTTACATATAATAGAGAGACTACAATGATCACGGTTTTCTGTTGTTTTTTGAGTGGCTCGGGAAAGAAAATTAAAACATTTTTTTTTTTACATAGAAAAAATTCCATTGCAACATATTGATTAAAAACTTTTATTGTATTATTTTCTATTAAAATTTAATATTTTTTATTTTATTATAATGATTTAATAGTCAAAATACTACAAAAAGACATGAAAAAATATTAAATAAAAGCATTAAATATCAGTAATATGTTTTCATTTGTTTTGCCCGACTTCACGAACAAATAAAAAGAAAGGGAATGAGATGTATAGAGAACGTCTGCTTAAATCTTGTTCTATTAGTTAGAGCTGCAAACAAAAAATAGTTTTTCTTGAAAAACTTCAAACAGATGTCAAAACGTCACCACTGTAAACCAAAAGTATATCATATTAAATTCTTAATCCTGGCTATTAAAAAAAAATTTTTTTTTATTTAAAAAAATTTGTTTCCTTTATTTACTTAGCAAACTGCTTTTTTAATGTTATTTACTTTTCTTTATTTTGTTAACATCTCCCAGCAAAACAAAAATTAGAAGTAATGTTTTAACTACTTCATTTACTACTTAACAAATATCCGTTAGTGTTTTTTTACTGTTTTTTTAGAAGTAATTCTGAACAACTTCAAAAAATAACTTTTCTCATCGCCTCCAAAGTATCCGTTAGTATATTTTTACAGCGTTTTTAGAATTACTTCTGAACAAATTTTAAAAAATTACTTAAGTATTGCTTGTAAAGCACAATTGCTCTAAGTGTTCCTAAAAAGTAATTTTGGTATTTCCAAACAGATAACCGCGGGTTTGATTCGCGGCGGGGCTAATATTTTTTGCACGTTTTTCACTTGTTTAATAAGTACTTTTATTGAATAGAATAAAGCACAATATCTCGCAATGACAAAGTGGTGTTTTTATGCCAGTCAACTTTCATATCAAAGAATAGCTCTCATCGGTAGAGAGCTAGACTGGCAATCATGACTTCGCAAGTTCGATAGACGGCAATAAAAAAATTTTTGCAAAATAAAAAAACTATAATTTTTTTGCGAAGAATTTTTTTTTAACTTTTAATTGATGAAAAAAAAGCTTCCTTTGCACTCGTTCAAAAAGTACTGAAAAAATATTGAAGCTGGAGTCAACTCCTCTCCTATGATAACTCAATGTTAAAATCATTAGTGTTTATGTTAAAAAAGAAGTACATCTAGATCATCAATTGTAGTGTTTTTTCTACTGCTTCGGCAGCTCTTTTTTTGCTGGGTCTTTTAATATTTTTTCATCATTTTAAAAGCATAGACATCCTTTTTTTTTGTTGTACAGTATAATTTTTCTTATTTTCTCGAGCTGTAGTGGCGGCAGCGACGGCGGCAACTATCCAACAACATTAAAGTCAACGCACGTAGTTTGTTTATTTTAGCACGCAACATGATTAATGACCCAATGAATACACACGTAATAATGCCACCGACTACGATGATGATGATGTAGCCGATGAGTATGGTGGTTGGTAGTTTTGCAGGGTTTTGTGGTCCAATGTGTAACAGTTTCCCAAAAGTTTTTTTTTTTTTAATTTGTATTCGAGTTTGTATGTTTTGAGTTTTACAACGCACTTTTTTAAAAACCGTTTAATGTGAGATAATACATATAAAACACAGCTGAAACCAGTGATGTCAACTTGGTACTTTCGGTATTTTTCGATGACAGAAAACGTAAAAGTTTACTTACTGGTGCTAAGACAAAAAAACACTAACAAGGAATGTATGCAGTTTTGTGATCTTAATGAGAGTATTTTTTAGTGTCACAATCTCATGGTTAGAGGTTATAAACTGCCTATTTGACGTAATCGAGGGGGTATCTGAGCTTTTTTCGATATTCATTATCGTTCGGCTTCAGGACGATTCTTCCCGTAGCGACTTTTCACACAATATTTAAAAAAAGTGGCAACCCAGCGTCCACAACATGAGCAATGTGTGTTTCAAAATTTTTATATTCTGCCCTGTGCCAGGTGGCTAAATAAATTCTAAACTAAACACAAAAGGGGTTTAAATTTCTTTGAATATTTTTCGAAAATTTTCAAAATTTCATAGAAATTTGGAAACCTGAATTTAGTTTAGATTTTATTTAGCCAGTTCGCACCCAACCTCTGTAGAATTTTAAAATTTTAGACATTTTTTCTTAGAAAAATTGGTTTGTTTTTTAACCCTTAAACGCGAGATTGCGTTGAAATTATTGAATCTGATTAGCATCACAAATAACAGACTTATAGCCTACTTGATTAAACTGCTTGGTTGTCTCATTTAGGGACATGCTGAAAATATGAGCAGATACTGTAATCAGCTGCATTGATCCCAAGGACCTGACAGCGACTTCACTGTCATAGAAAATTTTGAACAGAGAACAAAAATTTTAAAAATTCTATAAGGCCAGCATGATAAAGTACGTATCTTTTGGTCGTGCTATAGACCCATCTTCAGTATCCATGCTTTTATGGTTTAATAAATGATAATGATCTGCTTATACTGACTGCGAAACAACGAAGCAAATGTAAACACAACTCAATTAGACTAACATCAACGACAATTTAAAAATGATATTTTTATCCTCTGTTATTACTGTTTTTGCTTTGAACTTTAATTCTTAAAGTATCGCAGCTGATTCTAATCAATACTTATCGTCAGCTTATGAATTACAGATCTATTGCACAACAACGAACCGTTAATCCTGCTGACCTTATCGAATTTTTTAAATTTTTATTCTCTGCGGTTAACTTGTATGATCTCAAATCTAACGAAAAAATTAATTTACCAATTAAAATGTCAACTATACATACCTTCATAAATCTCTATGATTTTATTTATTTTTCTTCAGAAAATTCTGTAAATTCTACAATGTATTCGATTTCGTATACTTCATATTCTGTGTACTTACAATATGGCATACTTGTGTAAAACGATTGTATATGAAATCAGAAATATTTCAAATTTTCAAAATAAAAAATAAAAAAAAATAACTAAGTTACATGCCACTTTACTTGAGCGTAAGTAAGCCAGCTTGTATGTAGGGTTTGAAAGTACTCGGGGATACTTGGCTATACTTACTAGAATCTCCGAATTTTTTCAAAGCCCTTATTATAAGTACACACAATGTGAATTACACGAAATCGATTACATTTTAGGGACTTACATGTTTTCTAAAAAGTTATTACCAATTTATTGAAGGAATTTTAACTTTTTAACTTGCAAACCTAAATTTCCAAAAAAAAAACTTTTTAAAGTTTTTTTTCGTTTTATTAATTTAATCATTTTAGCACGTGTATGTGATGAATACAAACAAAAAAACACCCACACACACACATATTTTGTTTTACAGCTCCCCTGAAGTACTCCCCCCTTTTACATGAGTTCAAAACGTCTGATGCATTTCTGTGTTTCTGTTTTAAGTATCACAGATTTTGTTCTACTACTACGACTACTACCAGTATCTGCTACATATATGTACGATGATGAGAGTACATATTTTCGTATACAACAAATTCTGAAAAGGTCACTAGCCTTGATAAAACGTAAAGTAAGTAAAGTAGTAGTGGGTGTTTTTATCAAATAAAATATAAAAACAACAACAAAAACATAATAAACGTAAAATGAAAACAGAGATACTCAATTTATCACAATTGCTTTCAATTTATATGTGGAAAAACTTTAACCCAACCCCCCCAGCCCACCCCACCTCCTTACACCCAGCACATTTTCTTTAACACACTTAATATATAAAAGCTTTTTACAAGAGCTCGAAAAGGAAGATAGAGAGAATTGGTTTAATGTGGATGCAGATGTGTGTTGTGAAGATAGTAGAAATTGATAAACTCAAATATGCAAAAGGTGGCCAATAAAAATACTCAATTTAGCTTAATATTAATTAAATAATTTTTAAAATAAAACTACGCAAAGAGGGGGGATGCTGTAGTAGTATTGTATTTTCTTATTATATCACTGTGTTAGTGTATCTCTTTTATGAACATCTCTCTTGTGTGTTGAGAGTTTTAATCACAGTTATGTATGATTTTTTTGAGAAGTTTATCACATGTTTACAGTTAGAAATAAACTTCATTTTTGGAGTTCATTTTCTCTAGTACACTTTGGGTGCCTTTTTAACAAAAGTACACTAATTCGTGGTACTTTTTTAAAATAAAATAAATTTTTACACCAAAATTTATTAAAAAATATTGCATACGTTTAAAAATTTGACAAACTTAAATTCCCAGTGTGGAAACATCAATGACATTCGTTATTTTTTGGACTGCAAATAATGACACTGACTTATTTTCTACATTTATTTTAAAACACATAATAGTGAGTTACTAATAACTAGTTACTTTTACCATTAATTGAAAACAAAAAATAATGCGTCACCAATTATTTTTACCATTATTTCATACACTCATTGAAATAAATCTATAAAATTATCAGAAAAAGTTACTAAAAATTTGTTAAAAATGATGCTGCAGAAAAAACTGCTAAAATTAGCAGATTTTTTTACTAAATACTAGTAAAATGAGAACATTAAAATTAAAACTGTTAAATTTACAGAATCTTAGTTATATTAAGGCTAACTTTTAGTTAATTGAAAATAGCAAATTGTACTGTAAAATCTGCAGAAAATTTTGCTAAATATTTGTAGACTAAAAATAACAAAAATAAACTGTTATATCTACAAAATTTTAGTTATTTTTAAGCCAAATTTAGTTGAATACAAATAGCAATCTATTCTGCTAAAATCAGCAGAAATAATTGCTTAAAAAAAGGCTCGATTTTTATTTGCATTTAAAAAAAAAATCTAAAAAAAACTTCGAAAATTTAAAATTTTTTGGTGATTTTTTAGGCTACTAATTATTAAGCAAAATTTTTTGCTGATTTTAGCAGGTTAATTTGCTATTCTCCATTTACAAAAATTTAACACAAGTATAACTAAAATTCTGTAAATTCAATAGTTTTGATTTTGCTGTTCTTATTTTACTAGTATTTAATAAAAAAAAATCTGCTAATTTCAGCAGTTTTTTCTGCAGCATCATTTTTAAATAATTTTTAGTAACTTTTTTTTGCTATGTTTACAGATTTATTTCTATTAGTGTACATGAGACTAATTAAATATTTGGACAAATTAATTGACGATTTCGCTAGCATTAAATATAAACTAATGATAACGAAATTTTTGACATTATCATTATTTCCGCTAATGCTAATGCTTTGAAATACATCGATTTCATTACTAATGCCAATTTTATAGTAAATTAATTGCGATTACTAATGCTTCAATCATAAGAAGTAATTGGCATTAGTAAACGTCATTTTACAGATTTCGTAATCATTGCCGAGCTTGCAAATGGTCATTTTAAAAAATTATCAACTCAAAACGGATAAAATGTTTGCTTCGACGGAGTACTAATACACATCTATAATACAAGTAAGCCAGATTCAAAAGAGCTCCCGGGGGATCCATTTTTCTACAACAGAAACTGAGTGACATTTTTAATTTTTGTTTTTGACAATTAACGTCATTAAATTAACACACTACACTAATGGATTGAAGCATCGGTGCAAATCTGAACGGATGGAATCAAATGGGGAGGAAAATTCGTATTCGTGTTATTTTAGTGTATTACTTTCTATTTAAATTATCACATAAATTAAAAAAAATGGGTCACCCTGTGGCTGTTTCATAAAAATTGATTCCTGATTATAGCTATCGGACTCACCTCATGTGAACAATAGAAGCGCGAACACTGTAGTTTTCGAAATACATTCGATTTTGTAAAATGGCAATTTTTTAAATTGCAAGAAACTAAGCAAGATAAGCGCAAAACGGACAAAATTTTTGCTAGGTCAACGAGGGAATTTGAAACACTTGCAGCAGGGAACGAAATTAAATGAAACGGTCCACAAAGTATGCACAGCGCAAAAATTTTATAAAAATTTGGTCCAGAGCACCGTAAAAAATGTATTAAATTTCCAAAATTCTGAACTATATGCACTTAGCGATGATTTACTTGTCAAAAGAAAAGTTTTGGTATCCATTAGAGTATTCAAATCGAGTAAACCGAGTAAAAGATAAATTGGTTCTAATTTTCTCAATCAATTTTCAAATATAAAAATTTTCTAATATGTAGTAGAACTAGGGTATTCAATTAATCGGCTTTTTATTTTAATCGATTAACCGTGCAAATAATTATTCGGGTTTTTTTCTTATACGATTAATCGAACAACATTTTAAAATTAATCGATTAATCAAAAAAATTTTATGTAGAATAATATACATAGACTTGTTGTGTTTTTGATCATTTTATTTAAAAAAAGGAACAAAAATAAATTCAGTAACTCTTCTGAAATTCATAAAAATAAAAAAATGTAATAATTGAGATCAGATTTTCTCAATTTTAATTTTTATTTTTTCTGTCCCCTCTTTCAAATATTAAAATTTTATCCAAATCGGGGAGAACCACACCCGAAAGAGGAATATAAGACCCCGTTAATAATTTTGTATCTCTTTCGTATGCATTGAATATGTAAAATAAATGTAGTGAGGAATTCTGTTGAGAATTGACTTTCCCTCTACGTTTCCGTATCTCCATCCATTTCATTTATTAACTCAGAGTGCTTACTAAACAAGCTTTATTACATTGAGCATTAATTATAATTAATAAATCTAATAATCATTAATTACAATAATTATTAATGCTTCCATTTAAGATCAACGTTTAAAAAGTAAAAAATAATTAAAAATTTATTATACGTAAATAGATACCACTACTTTACTAGATAAGTAACAACAACAGAGTAGTAATTTGGAAGATGACAAAGCAAACTGTGATAATTATATTGTTTTTATTTGGTCTTTTTAAGATGTCTATTCATGCTCCTATTTGAAAACATTTTTTGAGTTTTTAGCACATTTACTTAAATAAAAAATTTATATTTTTTAAACATTTTTCCAATTTTCTACCAATTTCGATTAATCGATTAATCGTATGAAATTATTCGAATTATTCGTTATTCGAAATTTGGAAATTACCCATCAAGTACAACTTATTTTAAGAGATGCGAATTTTTTGTTGATATTCCTTATAAACGATTTTTACCCTTACTCGAAATATTGTTCGAGTAAGAATTACTCGACCAAAAAGCAGTTTTGTTTATTTGTCACTGGACCAAAACTACTCAATTGAATTAATAAGGATTAATAACTTAAATTATTTCAGTTGTTTCTCCATCTTATCCAAGTTGCCAAAAGTTTAAATTTTTCTACTGGTCCACATTTAAAATCGTTAAAAGACTTACTCGATTTTTAATCGATTGATCAGCCTAGTATCCATATTGCCTTATTTAGAACATATTGTTTCCACCATATTGAATTTCTGATAAAACGAATTTCAAAAAAATCTGAAATATTTGTTCATTTAAATCGATTATAGATTATGATATGTAAGTTTGACATTTTAATCACAAACTTCTCCGTACAAAAGAGTCAAAGATTTGATACCCATATTGAGTATGTTGTCTTCAGCTAAAATGCAAAATTCTTACAAAAACTAAAAAAAGACCTTTTTTAAAAATGGTCCAGCTAGTGAGATCTCACTGCTAGACCCGAAATATTTTGGGAATCATCATAAAACAAACCAAGGTTTATTTTCAGTGGTGTACTTTTTTTTACTTTTTTGTGAGTCGCTCTAATATATGTGTATTAGGGTGGGTCGATTTAGCAATCGATATTGTGCCATCGATTTTTCGATAGCTTTTGGCATGAGGAAAAAAAATTCCACTACGACATATCAAAAAAATCATTTTCAAGGCGACCAAATTTCAATTTTTTGCAATTTTTAAATAAATGCTAGATTAGCGCCATCTTGCGTTAGCCTTTTGAAAAAACTAATGAAATTATAAACAATATAACATTACAACCTTTTCAGAAAGGTATTCCTTATGAAAATCGGATAAAAAATGTGGCAACTAGAGGTAAAAGTATATAAGTAAAATTATTTTCTGCTTGATGATGAAATGATGATAATGATGATGAAACGATGATGATGATGTTGATGAAAACAAGCAGAAAATAATTTTACTTATATACTTTTACCTCTAGTTGCCACATTTTTTATCCGATTTTCTGTCCATACAAATCGCCCCACTCTAATGTATATATACATATATTTTGTAATCGAAAGAAAAAAAATGTTTTTCTTTTTATTAAAATATGTTTTTATAATATTAAAAAATTAATTGCAAAAACAGTAGTGTTTACCAATCTTGTCAGTTGTTTCAAAATGTTTGTAGTACAAATTTGTCAGTCAGTTCTACGAAATTATTAGTAATTTTTAATACATTTGATAGTTATTTTTCAACATTTAGAAATAACTACATTTTTTAGTTGTTTTACCTTTGTCGACTTTTTAACTACGTATAAGATTTGTGATAACTATCATTTGCAGTAGATTATACCGGGAAACTTATTTCAGTTTATCTATTGTAAAATAAAAGGTTTTAAAAATTGTTTTCCTAAGCCTCGTTGTTGTGAAATTTCATATTATATATTTTTTTTAATTGAAATTAAATGTTTCCTTAAATTTCTGAAGTTATTTTTATCCGTAAGTATGCCCTGTGCAACTGGACCCTAAGAAGTGATTTTTGTAACAAAATTACCATCACCGCCTCATACTAAAGTTATCTATCACTTTATCTGAGAGTTGATTTTTAGAAGTTTATCACATGTTAATAATTTTTACAATGAAACTTCATTTTATGAGTTCATTTTCATTTTATCATTAGTTAAAAGCTTTTTTTTTTGGGAGAGAGAGAGCGAGAAAGAACCTGAGAGAGTGTTTTTTTCTTTTGTAAAATTGAGCTCCCCTTTTGGTTTTCCTGTTGTCATCATTTAATAAGAGATAATTGAGTAGAAATTATCATTACAAATATATAAAAGTAACTCTTGTAGCTGTGTTTTTTATTTTTTTGTTATGAGGGAGGTCACAGCATCTTTGCAAATTTTCTAAAATTCATTTAGTTGCAGTAAACGAACGCGACAAGTCTTTTTTGCTAACGAAACAAGAAGAATTCGCAAAGTAAAAAAGATAACGGAAAATTTAATAAACAATAAAAGCAACAAACAGGAAATAAAATAAGAAAAGAACAAAAACTTTTAAAGAGTGATATAAAATAAACGTTTTACTATACTCTCATTAAACAAAAAACAAACAAAGCAAAAACTAAACTTAAAAAAAAATTTAAAGTATATTCCTCTATGTTATAGTAATAGATATGTTTAAAAGCATGACTGTGCGTGTAAAATAAAATTACAAAAAAAAATCTCATAAATATTGATGTTTAAAAAAATCGTTGCATCTTTCTTTCTTATATTTTTTTTGTTTGCTGCCACACATTTTTTATATATTGCAAAAGTTTCTCGTTTAACACTTTTTTATGCGGTTTATTATTTTTAATTTCGTGTAATATTTCTGCTTTTCTATATGAGTTTCCCCCCTACCGACACACATACAGACACACATGTGTAAATTAATGCATGTGTGTTCAGATGTGAAAAAAAAGACTTGAACATTTTTTTACTTGCGATGGCTGTGTGTTAGTGTTGCATGCGACCGGAAGTTGTTGCGGAAATTGGAAATATGTGAGCATTACATGGAATTTAAAGTGTATTTTATTAAATACTTTTTTTCTTGTGCTGTAATAAATTGATATTATATCAACATGGTTGGGAATGATATATATAAATTTATATATAAGTATCTACAAGATGCTTTTTATTCAGAAAGGTAAATATTTCATAATTTTTTTTTTCTATATGTATTTAAAAGAAATGTTTTCATACTTAAACAAACTTTATAGATTTCGAAAAACAAGTAAAAAATTAAAGACCGGCACGCCGACTATATGATATCCTACACCACAACAAAATTTCGGGAGGGGAAGTAAATTAATGGTACAATAAAT
Source organism: Leucophora obtusa (assembly GCA_949987735.1). Taxonomy (NCBI): domain Eukaryota; kingdom Metazoa; phylum Arthropoda; class Insecta; order Diptera; family Anthomyiidae; genus Leucophora; species Leucophora obtusa. Next base: position 31,110,293 of record OX465299.1, on the reverse strand, counting down.
ATAGTGAAACACAGTTACAGAAATAAACATAAAAAAGCAGAAAAAGCAGAAAAAACAGAAAAAGTAGAAAAAGCTACTTAAAATTAGTTAATTATTACCTCGCGTAAAAAACTGCTGATATTAGCAGAGTTTTTGCTAAATCCTAAACTCATAAAAAAGTCTGTTAAACGCGTTCTGACTAAATTGAAATAATTTTTCTGTTATTTTCACTAAAAAAGCCCGTACAAATAGGTAAAAATTCTGCTTAAATAACAGGAAATAGTACATGTATTTGCGCCAGCACAATTTTGACCTATTAGTACGGGATTTTTTTTTATTAGTGTAGGAAGATAAGAATAGCAAAAATAATACTGTTAAATTTACAAAATTTTGGCTATACTTGAGCTAATTTTTAGTTAATTGAAATGAAAAATATGCAGAAAATTTTGCTTACAATTACTAGTCTAAAAATAACAAAAACCAACTGATATATCAACAAAATGTTTGCTATATTTGAGTTAAATTTAACTAAATGCAAATAACAGACTATCCTGCTAAAACCAACAGAAATATTTGCTAAAAAAAAATAATTAAATTGCTGATTTCAGAAGGCTAGGTTTTTATTCACATTGAAAAAACAAATCGGAAAAAGTTTTACATTTTTTTTTGTGTACAACAATTTCGAACTTTTTTCAAAATTACGGGGTTCCGACAATATATTATGGTAGAGGAGACCAAACAAAAAATAACGTGTGTCGGCGTTTTGAAATATCACATCGGAATTTTATTTTAAGGGGGTTAAAGTTTTCCCCTTTTTTCAAATGTTTATTGTGAATCGGCATAGGAAACCATGTGAATCTTCCATTTTAGATAAGGGATGTGTTCAGCAGACTCATGTAACGGGGGATATTTATGTGGAACATTTTAACCCTCTAACTCTGCAATTAAAGTGACTTTTTTGTCCCTTCTTAAAAAGGGGTCAAAAAAGTCCATTTAACTGAAGAGCAACAGGGTTAAATTGTTCCGCAAAAATATTTGTCATGAAATTCTTCTTTAACTCTCTAAAGACTTCAAAGTTCAAAATTTACTTCAATGCCAGAAATAAGACAAAACTGAAAATGTGTTTAAGGGTTGATTTCGTACTTTTCAGAATTGGCGCTCAAATGTCCAACAAACCTGGATTTTAGAGGGAAACTGTGTGAATTTTCTATTTTAGGTATAGAATGTGTTCACCGAACTTATGTAAAACACTACGGGAAACATTTTTGTGGAACATTTTCACCCTCTAACTCTTCAAGTTACGGGTCTTTTTTGTGCCTTTTTTTAAACGGGGCCAAAAAAGACCCTTTAATTGAAGAGTTAGAGGGTAAAAATGTTCCACAAAAATATTCCTCGTAGGGTTCTACATAAAAAATCGGAAGTAATACTTCACAAACTACTTCTTTCACTGCTTCGCAAGTATCCGTTAGTGTATTTTTACTGCTTTTTTAGAATTACTTCTGAACTACTTCAAAAAAAAACCTCTTTCATTGCTTCCAAAGTATCCGTTAGTATATTTTTACGGCTTTTTTAGAATTACTTCTGAACAGCATCCAAAAAATCACTTAAGTATTGCTTTTAAAGTGTAATTGCTGTCATTTCCAAACAGAGCGGGTTCGATTCCCGGCGGGACCAATATTTTTTTTATTTTTTTTATTTTATTAACTTTTTTTAATATTTATAATTATTTTGTTTAAAATTAATATGTTTTAATTTTCAAAAATATATATTCAATATATAAAAAAATTATGAGAAATTGCTCTTTATGCACCTGCGAAAATAGTGCTGAAAACAATATTGAATTAGAGTGCACCTTTTACACTTGTTTAATAAGTACTTTTATTGAAGAGAATAAAGCACAATATCTCGCAGTAACAAAGTGGTGTTTTGATGCCAGTCAACTTTCAGAATAGCTCAGTGGTAGAGCGGTAGACTAGCAATCGTGAGGTCGCAAGTTCGACCTCACGATTTTTTATTTGTAAAATAAAAAAAAAAAAAATTTTTTTTCCGAAGAATTTTTTTTAATTTTAAATTGGTGTAAAAGAGCTTCTTTTGCAATCGTTCAAAAAGTACTGAAAAAATGTTGAAGTGGGAGTACTCCGCCCCTATGACAACTCAATATTAAAATCATTAGTGTTTTTGTTAAAAAAGAAGTACATCTAGATCATCGATTGTAGTGCTTTTTCTACTGCTTCGGCATCTCTTTTTTGCTGGGCCCTAAAATAAAATTCCGACACACATATTTCTTTTTAGCCTCCTCTACCAGAATACAGTAATTTTTTTTTCGTGTTGTACTGAGTTATTGAGCAATATGTTTTGCTGATTTTAGCAATTTAAGTTGTTATTTTCTATTAACAACCCAGCAAAAAAATTGCAATTTTTTTTAAATACTCCACAAGTATCCGTTAGTGTATTTTTACTGCTTTTTAAGAAGTTATTCTGAACAACTTCAAAAAATCACTTCTTTCATTGCTTCCCAAGTATTCGTTATTACATTTTGACAGCTTTCTTAGATTTACTTCTGAACCACATCCAAAAAAATTACTTAAGTATTGCTTCTAAAGAGTAATTGCTCTAAAAGTGCACATATCTGCAGCTAAAATTTAAATGATACTTTGGAATCAATGAAAAATTAATTCCTTAAAGATCACTTCCACTTTTCTTGCTGGGATTCATTTTGTTATTATTATAATAGTTAATTTTTAACAAACTTTTAGTAGCTTTAACTAAATTTTTTACAGATTTTTTTCTATTAGTGTATATTAACATTTCTGAGTGTACTTTGTAGTGTGTATATTGTACCTAGATTATTTTTCCCTCTTTTCAGCTAAATAAAAGGCTGGAGTACATAATTTTATTGTTGATTGTTGTTCTATCTTTTTTTTTTCTTCTGAGAGGCACGAGGAAGGTCAGCAATTTATATACTAAAAAAACTTTTTCCAGTATAGCACTTAAGTGTGTGAATTAGCATTTATTTACCATATCATCATTTTATTTCCTGTAGTTACATTTATGATTGCGTATACATCGGAGTCCCAAGTTGGTCGGCTTAAAATCGGCACCGTAAGTCATTTTTAAGAATTTGCAATATGAGTTATTGCAATATGAGCCGGTCAAACTTATCATGTGAGTTGACAAAGTAAAAAAAATGGTGGCATTTTTTTTTTAATTTTTTCTAACAAAAGTTACTTTTTGTTAATAAACCTAAAAACAGAAGTTTCGTAGATATAACAGTTTATTTTCGCTATTTTAATTTACTAATATATTGTAAAATTTTATGCAGATTTTACAGTATAATTTGCCATTTTTAATTAACTAAATGTTAATACAAATATAACTAAAAATCTGTAAATTTAACAGTTTTATTTCGGCTATACTTATTTCACTTGTATTGAGCAAACAAAATTTGCTAATTTTAGCAATTTTTTCTGCAAGGTAATTTTTATCTAATTTTTAGTATCCTTTTCTGCCATTTGTACGGGTTTATTTTTATAAGTGTAATTGTTTTTTTTCTTATGTTGGAAAACTTAAAAAAGTTTGTCACATTTATTAAAAGTTCTTAATGTATACTAGACCGTACCTCAAAAAAAAGTTCGCCATACACCATCCAATCTAAATTATTTCTGCAAGAAGGTTTAAAAAAAGGAATTATTTTTTTTTTTGCCGAACGTCGCCATTTTACATTTTTTGTTATAGCTTTAGCATTTACAGTCAGATCTTGAAGTATGATACATCGATATTTTTCTCTCGAGGGGACCAATGTTTTGCTCTAAGGGTCATTGACCTCAAGCATTCCGTTCTATTAGTTACCCACCACATCTCAGTTGCTACCACACAAATGTACAACCCTAATGTCAGAAAATTAAAGCTCGAAAAAAATCAGTAAACTCTTGCTAAGGCAGTTTTTCGATAAACCCTGTATAAATTTTTTTTTTGCCGAACGTAGGGAACGCCTTTTTAAAACTTTTTTCATTGGATTTTTCCTTTATAGCAAAACACTGGTCTCCTTGAGGCAAAAAAATCGATATATCACACTTTAAAATCCGACTTTAAATGCCGAAGATATAACGAAAAATTAAAAAAGGCGACCCCTACGTTCGGAAAAAAATTTTTTTTTTTTGGAATTGCCTTGCAAAATACTTTTTATTTGAAGGTGAACCGCGCACTTTTTTTGCCTCTTAGGTGATATTGTCTAATATATAGGGTAGAGGGGGGATCCTTCGCCAATGGGGTACATACACTAATCCCATTTTTCTCCGCTATTAAGGGAGATAAAAAAATTGGAAAAAATATATTTTGTGCATTTTTCAATTACCTTTCCTTGACATCCACTTTGATAAATTTATATTACATGTGGTCGCAGACAGACCTGTTTTTGTGTTTTTTGGGGCGCAAATAACTTCCTCAAATCGTGTGATAAGAAAATAATTTTTCATTATGTTAGACCTACGATCCTAAGGTTTCGAAAAATAATATTTTGATTTTAATAAATGCTTAAAAAGTGTGAAAAAATATTAATTTTATGTTAGTGCCTGTCTGTGGGGCACAATCACCAGATGGCCCCTGGAGCTACAAAGAGTGGTGCATCCCTGCATAAAATGCTCTAAAAGACTTTTCTATATATTTAAAATATGTTTAGTAGTAAATTAGAACAATCGTGTTCATTAGGCTGGGTCGATTTGTGGGGAGGCAAAAAAATAAATAAAAAATAAAATAAAAATAAATAATTTATAATAAGTTCTTTAAAAGATATGTGATTCTTTTTAATGAATAAATCTCCACTGATTCTTCAAAATTAAAAAAAAACTGAATAATTAATATAAATTAAAGAATGAACACTAGGGCGGGTCGATTTAATAATCGCCCATGGCTCAGGGAAAATCGTATTCTAGGGATCAAAATAAGAAACTTTGCCGAAGGAACCATACCTCTAAAACGAATTCTACTACCCCTAACTGTTGACTTTTGTCCCGTAGGGTCAAGTTTTGAAAAATCCCACTTTGACACATTTAGAGTGCCCCAATCGAGTCCAAATGTATGTCCGACCCCCACTAACTTTGGAGGGCCGATCCACCCATGCCAGTGGTACACCCCCTGGAACTCCCCTGGGGGGTTCCCCATACAAACATTTTAAAAAATCACCATTTTTGGCACTTTATTTTATTATTTTTTATTTATTTTATTTATTTTTATTATTTTATTTATTTTTTCTCCTTAGAAATTTATTTAGTCAGAACATATGTAAATGAAAAAATTAATTTAACTTAGTAATAGAAAAGAAAAAATGCCCAGACTTGAAAGCAAAAAAGACTTCAAACAGTAATTTTTTTTATTTTCTTTTCTATTACTAAGTTAAATTAATTTTTTCATTTATATATATTCTGACTAAATAAATTTCTAAAGAGAAAAAATAAATAAAATAATAAAAATAAATAAAATAAATAAAAAATAATAAAATAAAGTGCCAAAAATGGTGATTTTTTAAAATGTTTGTATGGGGAACCCCCCAGGGGAGTTCCAGGGGGTGTGCCACTGGCATGGGTGGATCGGCCCTCCAAAGTTAGTGGGGGTCGGTCATACATTTGGACTCGATTGGGGCACTCTAAATGGGTCAAAGTGGGATTTTTCAAAACTTGACCCTACGGGACAAAAGTCAACAGTTAGGGGGTAGTAGAATTCGTTTTAGAGGTATGGTTCCTTCGGCAAAGTTTCTTATTTTGATCCCTAGAATACGATTTTCACTGAGCCATGGGCGATTATTAAATCGACCCGCCCTAGTGTTCATTCTTTAATTTATATTAATTATTCAGTTTTTTTTTAATTTTGAAGAATCAGTGGAGATTTATTCATTAAAAAGAATCACATATCTTTTAAAGAACTTATTATAAATTATTTATTTCAGTCATTAAAAGATTGACTTTGCTGTATTAACAAATTTTTTAGCTGAAATTGTATCTAGCTCTTTTGGCGAATTTACCCCAGGTTTGGGGCAGTTACGCCGAATTGAGTTACTTTGAAAATCATTAAAAAAAATAATAGAAAATATGCAAATAATTAGAATAAAAATCATAGAAATTAAAGCCAAGATATGTAGGTTTTCAATTTGAAAGTAATTTTTGAAAAATAATGAGGCGTTAAGAAATGCATTGCTTTGAAAAAAAAGTGGCGAAGGATCCCCCCTCTACCCTATTTATTTTGGTTTTTTACAGTTAAAAATTACTGCAATATTAGTTATTTCGAAATCAAATTACAATAATAAAAAGTACAATCGGTATTATCAACATAATTCTTTGAGTGCATATTCTGACAAAAGGGACCAAGAGATAAAATAGCTAAATATACTTTGAATCTCGTGTGCAACTTATTTGAACAGAAATTTCAATAAATAAAAATTAAAAAATGTTTTTTTTCCTATTCTACAGCTTTAACATCGAATCTATGTATGCATTCCTCCAATTCCTCCACAGATGTCGAATAGAAATTGACATCTAAAGTCTCTAAAGGGAATTTGTCGGAAAAAAGGGGATATAAATCATAGAGAGAAAACCAAACTAAAGTTCATTTATTTCTGTAGGAGATCAATACTGTTTTATAAAACTACAGTAACTACTCCGTGAAATAGGATCGTTGCTATTGTTTTGTTTTTTATTGCAATTTTTAAGTAAAATCTCTTTATGAAATAAGCTGGAATCTCATCAGTATTTGTGTTTGGAGTTTTCTGAACAAAAATGGAATTAGTATACCGTCTCCAGATTTTACAGACAGTAGCCATAGAGTAAGAATACTATAGAGATACGGTAAACCTCTTGGCCTCAACAAAATTTTATGCAGATTACAAAGGTTCGTTAAAGGCATGCGCGGCTCCAGCAATTAATATAAGGGGAAAAAATCATACGCCACAGTGGCCAAGTCAATGTGTTTGTCTACGGTGGCGTATGATTTTCCCCTTTATATTAATTGCTGGAGCCGTGCATGGTTAACGGGCTCCCCAATGAGAGAATTTTCCTCTCTTTTGAACGAATTTCCCTGATTTCAAAGCAAATTTGTCTGCAAACTGAAAGCAAATTGCTTTGATTTCAAAGCAAATTGCTGATTTCAAAACAAATTTCCCCTATTTAAAAGCAAATTTTAACAAACTTCCCATACTGAACTTTCGTAAGCTACACATATAAAAACCAAGAGAAAGGTTTTTGCAGCGTGAGCGGGAATGATATGGTGTCGCGTAGCTTTAAGTCATTGACGAGCTTTTAAATCAGCTAAAACCTCTAACGTTCCTAATTTTTTGTGCCGAGCTGTTTTATTTTTGATTAAATGCTTTTCTTTATATATTGTAAAGTATTTTTATACCCTACACCACTATGTGGTCAGGGTATTATAAGTTTGTGCTGATGTTTGTAACACCAAAAAATATTGGTCCTAGACCCACCTTATAGTACACCGATCGGCTCAGAATTTTTTTTATTTCGATTTAACGATGTCCGTCTGTCAGTCCGTCCGTCTGTCTGTCTGTCCATGCAATCTTGTGCGCACTCTACAGGTCGCAAATATTAAGATATTTTGATGAAATTTGGTACACCGACCTATGTCAGCCCAAGGACGAAGCCTATTGATTTTAGTTAACAGCGGTCCATGTTTAGACCTAGTGCCCATATAAGGGTCCCCCCAAAATTATATTGTTTATACGCAGCAGGTCGCAAATATTAAGATATTTTGATGAAATTTGGTACACAGACCTATGTTGGCCCAAGGACGAAGCCTATTGATTTTGGTGAAAATCGGTCCATGTTTAGACTTAGTGCCCATATAAGGGTCCTACCAAAATTATATTGTTTATACGCTGCAGGTCGCAAATATTAAGATATTGTGATAAAACTTGGTACACTGACCTATCTCAGCCCAAAGACGAAGCCTATTGATTTTGGTGAACATCGGTCCATGTTTAGACCTAGTGCCCATATAAGGGTCCCCCCAAAATTGGCTTGGTTACAAACTGCAGGTCGCAAATATTAAGATATTTTAATGAAATTTGGTTCACTGACTCACATTATAGAAAATTTTGACACAAGCCCCATTTTAACCCATTCGAATTTCGGATCCAAACATTAGTTGGCTTTTAACCAGACTGGTGTAGGGTATTGTATAGTCGGCATGCCCGATTTTTTTTTTTTATTAGAGTTATATATTTGTTTATTATCCTTTTTTTTTTATTATATTCGAAACTCCTTGTTTGTTGTTGATTTTTTTCAAAGGACATGACTTTATTTTTATAGTTGAATTATTTTTCAATTGTTGTTTCTATTACTAAGTATGTCTGTGTAGAGCCTAAGAGTTTACGTGAATTATTTTTTTTATAACCGTCAACTGTCTGTGCTTTTGTTTTTATTATATGTCGACAATCATAAGCTGACAACTCTTAATTAAGACTTTTTAAACCTTGATATAAAGATGGTAAATGTTCGTTTGACTTATAAGGAATTTTACCCAAAATGCTGGATGAGAAGATGACAAATTATGAGCACCAACATTTTTTTTATATTTTTTTCTTATTCATTATTTATTTCTTCTGAAATGTCAAAAGTTTTAAATAAAAAAAGTTTTATTATCTATTGCTAGAAATAAATAGAAGTTTATGCTGAATTAGTTATATCCCAGCAAAAAAAAGATGCCGAACTAGTAGAAAAAGCACTACAATCGATGATCTAGATGTACTTATTTTTTAACATAAACATTAATGATTTTAACATTGAGTTGACATAGTACTTTTTGAACGAGTGCAAAGGATGCTCTTTTTCACCAATTAAAATTTAAAAAAAAAAAAATTCTTCACAAAAAAAATTATATTTTTTTTATTTTACAAAAGTTTTTTTTATTGCCGCCACCGGGTTCGAACTTGCGACGTCACGATTGCTAGTCTAGCGCTCACCGCTAAGCTATTCTTTGATATGAAAGTTGCCTGGTATAAAAACACCACTTTGTTACTGCGACATATTGTTCCTTATTCACTTTAAGAAAAGTACTTATTAAACAAGTGTAAAAGGTGCACTCAAATTTAATATTGTTTTCAGTACTATTTTTACAGGTGCATAAAAAGCAATTTCTCACCATTTTGTTTTATATGTACATATTTTTAAAAATTTTAAAATTAAAAAGATATTAAATTAATTAATAGAATAAAATTAATAGAATAAAAAAAAATTAAAAATAAAAAAATATTGGTCTCGCCGTGAATCAAACACGGGACCCTCTGTTTGGAAATACAAAATGATACCAAAATCACTTTTTACGATCACTTTTAGAGCGATTACTTTTTAGAAGCAATACTTAAGTGATTTTTTGGATGTTGTTCAGAAGTAATTCTAAAAAAGCTTAAAAAATATACTAACGGATACTCTGTAAGCAATGAAAGAAGTAATTTTTTGAAGTTGTTCAGAATTACTTCTAAAAAAGTAGTAAAAATACACTATACTTGTGAAGCATTGAAAGAAGTAGTTTGTAAAGCATTACTTGCAATTTTTTCTTTTTGCTGGGATGTTTTCATAAAGAGAACTTTTTATGTAAATAAATAAGTTTATATAGGTAAATTTAAATTAAACTACATAAAGGTCCTTTATTATATAAATTTAAGTTATATTTAATTAAAAAAATTTTCTACAATTTTGAGTTTTTAAAGTGTTTATTCCAAGACCGTACACTAATAGGAAAAAATTTAAACTAAAACTACTCAAAATTAGTTTAAAACGAGTAAAAAGGTTAAAGTCGGGCATGCCGACTATACAATACCCTACACCAGTCTGGTTAAAGCCAACTAATGATTGGAACCGAAATTCGAATGGGTTAAAATGGGACTTGTGTAAAAATTTTCTATAATGTGAGTCAGCGCACCAAATTTCATTGAAATATCTTAATATTTGCGACCTGCAGTTTGTAACCAAGCCAATTTTGGGGAGACCCTTATATGGGCACTAGGTCTAAACATGGACCGATGTTCACCAAAATCAATAGGCTTCGTCCTTGGGCCAACATAGCTCTGTGTACCAAATTTCATCAAAATATCTTAATATTTGCGACCTGCAGCGTATAAACAATATAATTTTGGTAGGACCCTTATATGGGCACTAGGTCTAAACATGGACCGGTGTTAACCAAAATCAATGGGCTTCATCCTTGGGCTGACATAGGTCGGTGTACCATATTTCATCAAAATATCTTAATATTTGCGACCTGCAGAGTATAAATAGTGTAAAATAAAACTTAATTGTACAGAATTTAAGTTCTAATCGAGTTAAATTTTAGTTAACAGAAAAAAAAACTTAAGCTGATAAAATCAGGAAAAAATTTTACTAAATAATTAGTAGACCAAGACACCACAAACAAATTTAAAATATTCAAAGTTATTTTTTGGTTTTTTTTCTTATGCTAATAAAAATAAACTGCTATTTTCATTCAACAAAAATTAACTTAAAAATAACAAAAACTTTGTAGATATAACAGTTTGTTTTCGCTATTTTTAATCCACTACTATTAAGTAAAATTTTCTGCAGTTTTTACAGTATAAATTGTCATTTTCAATTAACTTGAATTTATCCAAAATATAACTGAATTCTGTAAATTTAACATTTATATTTTCGCTGTTCTTTTCTTACTAGTATTTAGCAAAACAAAAATTTATAAATTCAGCGGTTTTTTTGCTGGTTAATGTTTACCAATTTTTAGTAGTTTTTTCTGTTATTTTCAGCGGTTTATTTCTATTTCTGTATCACTCAATTGCCCTCAAAGTAGTTATTCCATTATCGACTAAAGCCGGACTTGTCAGAGGACAGTTTAAATTACCAATGCTGTGGGTTAAGCAGTGTACATTGTATTTAAAGGGCTTGTCCTGTGACTGGTATGAATTTTGTATTGTTATTTTGTGTTGTAATAAAAAAAAAATTTTTCAAATACACTCAAAAAAGCTTGAAAGTTACTGCATGACAGTTGTTTGTATATTAATCAGTAATTGTTGTTTTTAACTTTAATTATAATGGTTTTTCTATAGAAAAATACAAAAGAACTAATACAACAGTTATTTATTAAAAAGAAGTAACGAAAACTACTGTAATCTCGTAACTGTTTTTGAAAGTAGTTAATTTTAATAAAACATTATTTTTTCACAAGTTATTTTTGTTAGTTATTTAAAAAATAAAAAAATTTCGTTGATTTTTTTAGATTCTTCTTTAGTTTGTATTTGTTATTATCGATCAGACCTTCAAAAAATTCAATCATCAGTAATAATTATTTTTCTTAAAAAGAATCAATAAAATTTGTTTTTGATTCGCGAATTACGTCTGGATTTATTTGATTCGCGCGAATTATCATTTTATTTTTTGATTCACGAATCAATTTTAGTCATTAATATATCTGTAAGAGATAAACTTTCATTTAATGCATTGATTCAATAATAATTTGAAATAAAATTTTGAACTTATTCCTAAACAAATCAAAGTTTTAAATTGAAATGGAGTCTATTAAATGAATTAAAAAATTAACTCGAATCAAAATATATGGAAATTCTTCAAAGCTCTTCCCATTTTGCAATTAAAAATCATAAAATTTTATTGTATAAAAATGGAATAAGAGAAGTTTGAAATTTTTACCTCAGAAACCAAGAAGGCTGAAATAAATACAAATGAAATAATATCAAAAGGAAAAAAAAATATCTGTGAACAACAATAGTATGCACCAATGTTGGCAGTTGTTTTAAAATTTGTGTAGAAAATATTTATCAGTTAATTTTGCGACTTTATTTATTTTTTTTAATGCATTTGTTAGTTATTTTTAACAGTTATTTTAAAGGCATCTTAACTGACATCTTAAGTAGACTTCCGCGACAAACTGTTTTAAGTGTACACTCATAGAAAAAATTCCGTAAAAAATTTGGTTAAAACTAATAACAATTTGTTAAAAATGATGCTGCAGAAAAAAACTGCTAAATTAGCAGAATTTTAGTTATATTTCAGCTAAATTTTTGTAAATGGAGAATAGCAAATTAGCCTGCTAAAATCAGCAAAAAATTTTGCTAAATAATTAGTAGCCTAAAAGATCACCAAAAAAATTTTTAATTTTCTAAGTTTTTTTTCAATTTTTTTTAAATGCAAATAAAAATTGAGAATTTTGAAAACAACAGTTTACAATTTTTTAGCAAATATTTCTGCTGATTTTAGCAGAATAGACTGCTTTTTGTATTCAACTAAATTTAGCTTAAAAATAGCAAAAATTTTGTAGATATGTATAGCGGTTTATTTTTGCTATTTATACCCTACACCACTATGTGGTCAGGGTATTATAAGTTTGTGCTGATGTTTGTAACACAAAAAAATATTGGTCGTAGACCCACCTTATAGTATACCGATCGGTTCAGAATTTTTTTTTATTTCGATTTAACGATGTCCGTCTGTCCGTCCGTCCGTCCGTCCGTCCGTCCGTCCGTCCGTCCGTCTGTCTGTCTGTCCATGCAATCTTGTACGCACTCTACAGGTCGCACCTATTAAGATATTTCGATGAAATTTGGTACATAGACCTATGTTGGCCCAAGGACGAACAAGTTTGATTTTTTTGAACATCGGTCCATGTTTAGACCTAGTGCCCATATAAGGGTCCTACCAAAATTATATTGTTTATACGCTGCAGGTCGTAAATATTAAGATATTTTGATGAAATTTGGTACACAGACCTATATTGGCCCAATAACGCAGCCTATTGATTTTGGTGAACATCGGTCCATGTTTAGACCTAGTGCCCATATAAGGGTCCTACCAAAATTATACTGTTTATACGCTGCAGGTCGTAAATATTAAGATATTTTGATAAAATTTGGTATACAGACCTATATTGGCCCAATAACGCAGCCTATTGATTTTGGTGAACATCGGTCCATGTTTAGACCTAGTGCCCATATAAGGGTCCTACCAAAATTATACTGTTTATACGCTGCAGGTCGTAAATATTAAGATATTTTGATAAAATTTGGTATACAGACCTATATTGGCCCAATAACGCAGCCTATTGATTTTGGTGAACATCGGTCCATGTTTAGACCTAGTGCCCATATAAGGGTCCTACCAAAATTATACTGTTTATACGCTGCAGGTCGTAAATATTAAGATATTTTGATGAAATTTGGTACACAGACCTATATTGGCCCAATAACGCAGCCTATTGATTTTGGTGAACATCGGTCCATGTTTAGACCTAGTGCCCATATAAGGGTCCTACTAAAATTATATGGTTTATACGCTGCAGGTCGCAAATATTAAGATATTTTGATAAAATTTGGTACACAGACCTACGTTGGCCCAAGGACAAAGCCTATTGATTTTGGTGAACATCGGTCCATGTTTAGACCTAGTGCCCATATAAGGGTCCTACCAAAATTATATTGTTTATACGCTGCAGGTCGCAAATATTAAGATATTTTGATGAAATTTGGTACACCGACTTATGGCAGCCGAAGGACGAAGCCTATTGATTTTGGTGAACATCGGTCTATGTTTAGACCTAGTGCCCATATAAGGGTCCCCCCAAAATTATATTGTTTATACGATGCACGTCGTAAATATTAAGATATTTTGACGAAATTTGGTACACAGACCTATTTTGGCCCACGGACGAAGCCTATTGATTTTGGTGACATTAGTTGGCTTTTACCCAGACTGGTGTAGGGTATTCTATAGTCGGCATGCCCGACTTTAACCTTTTTACTCGTTTTAGTCTACAAATATTTAGCAAAATTTTCTGCAGATTTTACAGTACAATTTGCTATTTTCAATTAACTAAAAGTTAGCCTAAATATAACTAAAATTCTGTAAATTTAACAGTTTTAATTTTGCTGTTCTCATTTTACTAGTATTTAGTAAAAAAAATCTGCTAATTTTAGCAGTTTTTTCTGCAGCATCATTTTTAACTAATTTTTAGTAACTTTGTCTGCTATTTTTACAGATTTATTTCTATGAGTGTACATATATAGTTATTTTAAAACAATTCCATTTATATTACAAGAAAGCCAAAAAATAACCGAAACCGCGGTTTTTATAATACTGAAAACCCGAAACAGCGGTTTTAAAATTTTTCGGTTTTTAGCAAACTCTACTGAAGGATATAACAATTCGCCAATATAATATTTATGGCTCTTACCTTATTAATTTTTGGAGCATTCTGCCGTGCAAAAAAATTGTCTTTAAGTTATAATCATTTAAATTAAATCAACAAAACTTTGTTTCCCTTAAACGAATCCATCTTATTTCATTAGACTTAAACTTTTTTGTAATGCAGATGTCAAAACCACAAATATTTGTTTTCCCCTCTGTTTTATAACAGTAAAACCACAAAAGGAATGGAAAAAGTCAAACAATCATATCAAACAAAAAAGAAAAATAAAATAAAAAAAAAAAATAATTATGTGAAATATACAAATTCTCTTAAACATATTTTATACATGAGTTATACAAGTAATAGTATTAATAAGTATGTACAACAACTTATAAACTTTTACCACTACTACAAGTACTTGAAGTACAACCACCACTACCATCAGTCATACAAAATTCATTCCACAATAACTACAAAAATCTTTCAATTTTTATACGCTATATCATGTGAAGGAATATATATTGTATATTTAAAAATACTGCAATATATACCATCATGTATACTATTAAATGTATTTAGAAATTACCGAAAATCAAATCGATTGTTACTAATGCAAGCAGTGATTTAGAAAACAGCAAACGATTTCCTCTTCACTTCCTTTAGAAATAAAAAACCATACAAAAAATTATATATTGAGAAAAAAATAATGAAAAAAAAATCTACAAAAAACTTGTGAAGCAAAAAAGTCAGAATAATTTTTTTTGTCCTGTTGATGTTGTTAAAGCTATCAACGAACCACACCATACTAAACATCAGGAGCAGGATAATGACTTAAATACATGCATATTAGGGTGGCAACGAAAATGCAACTTTGGATTATCGCTGAAAACCGGGTGTACCCCTTGGTCTAAAATTGATATAGTGAAAATTTGATCCAAATCAGATAACTTTAAACCATGTACCACTGAGGTTAAAATTTCGTAAAAAGAAAATTTTTTACTTGTATTTTGTGACGCATCGTCTTTTATAAAACTTAGTTTACGTGAATACTAAATACACTCACAATATATTTTCCATAACCGATTGAGGTTTATTTAAAAAGTAATAGGTAAAGTTTGTTTTCAATTGAAGAATCAATTAAAATACATTGAAACATATTGTTTAACTTTTTTTATCAATTAATAAAAAACAAACTAGAAAAAAATATGTATCGTCTGTAGGAGTTGTTATTTTCAGTCAAATATTCTATTTTTAGATTTCTATTTTTAGAAAAAATAATTAAAATAATTTCGTTGTTTTCTGTTTAAAAACAAAAAACTCAAATATTTTCGGTTTTCTTTTTTGTTAAAATAGTTTGTTTATATACAAAATTATTTCAATTCAAATTAAAAAAAAATCTTTACTCATACACACAAACATAGTCAATAAAAATATGAACGTGTGTGTTGTGTGTATGTGCAGTGTTTTGAAAACTCAAACAAAAAAAAAAACTTTCAAATATGAAAAAACAAACCACAAAATCGTTTTTTTATGTTTTGTCAGTTAAAAATTGATGATTGTTTTTCAATTATTTTTATTTCTTTTATGGATTGCTTAAACAATGTTTGGTTTGAATGGTTTGAATATAATGAAAAATCACTAGTCTTTTTCTGAATTGTGTTTTCAATTAATTTAACATGTATTTTAGGTTGTTTTTAAGGTAAAATATTGTGAGTGTATGAAAAAAGGAATTTCAAACTGTTGAAGCAATTTTCAAGATATTCACCCCTGTCCTGAGTTCCGAAAGTTTCTAATTAGAGTGAATTTTTAAAATCACACAGAATTAAAAGTTTTCGTAATTGGCTGTTATTTATTTTATTTTAAAAAGAAAAGCTACACTCAGGTAATTTTTCCAAAATAAAATGTAGCTTTCTTTGGAATGGGGATAGAGAAGAAATAAAAGGTGGTGTAAGATGAAGAACTTCAAATATGGCAACACTGTAATAGCGCGAGCTATTATACAGTTGTTGCGCGCCATCTGTTGGAGAGTTAGTGAGCTTAGTTGAAGCTTTTTAAGTTAAAAGCCCTTATGTTGTTTTATTTAGGTGGGGTGAAGTGTTATGGGAACTCCGATGAAGGACTCTGGGATATGTATAAAGGATAGAAACCTCATACATATTATTTTTCTTAGTTGACTTTGCCGTCGCTGGGGATCGAACCCGCAACCTTGTGTATAACAATCCAACACGCTAACAATTACACCATAACGCCCACGGCGCCTATATAATTTTATTCATGAATCAAACAGTGGCTTTTCGGGTCAAAAACCCGGGTCCAACTAAAGCTTTGCTGCTCCCAATTCTTTTCCAGCATATTGAAGAGCGCAAGATTGGTAAAATTACACATATTTAATTGTTCATGCATGGTGGAAACGGCTCTGAGTGAGGTTGTCGGCACAATTGAGGATGCTCTTCACGACCGTGAGTATGTGTTGGCGACCTTTCTGGATGTGGAAGGAGCTTTCAACAACGTGAGTATACCATCGATCATTAGTGCCTTGGAGAGTATTGGCACTGACCCGCAGATTACCCTGTGGACGGGCAATATGCTCAGGAGCAGGGCTATAAACTCGAACATAGATGATGATGGGGCACGGAAGGTGATCACAAGGGATACTCCACAAGGGGGGGTCATTTCTTCTCTTCTGTGGAATCTTGTGATCAATGGAATCCTTGACTCGTTGGGGAGAACGGGGACGAAGGTGGTGGCATACGCTGACGACGTTGTGCTACTGATCAGAGGAAAATTTCTTCAGACGGTTAGTGATCTCATGGAGTCGCGCTTACGATGCTGTCCAGGTGGGCAAGGGAGAACGGTCTGGGGGTCAATCCATCTAAAACCCAACCGAGTTACCCTTCAACTCTCAGGGGAGGCGAGGTACCTGGATGTCATTCTGGACTCTAAACTTTCCTGGAAGAGGAATACCGAGGAGAGAATGAGAAAAGCCTTATGTGCTTTTTATACCTGTAGGAGGACCTTTGGGAAGAGGTGGGGTCTACAGCCGTATATCATCCACTGGATGTATGCGGCGATTATCAGACCAATCTTGACCTACGGGGCACTGGTGTGATGGAGGGCGGTGGACACGGGGTCATATCTCTTCACTCTTGCAAAGGTGCAACAACTGGCTTGTCTGGGTATTACGGAGGCGGCCAGTTCTACACCCCAGGCAAGTTTGGAGGTGATGCTTGGCATCCCACCACTGGATATTTATATCAGGGGCACGGGGGCAAAGGCAGCTCTCAGACTCAGGGAAATTCAAGAGCTGAGGCAACGCACTTGAGGGCACAGTACCATTCTGCATGGGATTGGTGGTGCGCTTCTGGATTGTAAGACGGACTATATCTTACCGGTCACAAATTTCCAGAGGACTTTTGAGGTGATTGTACCGACTAGGGAAAACTGGGCAGCCCACTCCGTTATTCGGAGTGGTGATATCTCAGTGTACACGGACGGTTCGAAGATGGACATGGGGACAGGGTCGGGAGTTTATTCCGGCGAACTAGACCTTCGAATCTCCATACGACTCCCGGGCGATTGTAGCGTGTTCCAGGCGGAAGTGTATGCCATTGACGTGGCCGCAAGGAGGATAATGGAACGGGATCTGGATCCATCATCCATTAGTATCTTTGCGGACAGTTTTGCTGCTTTGAAAGCCCTGGAATCCGATACTGTCAGATCGGGGTGTGTGCGGCACTGTATTGAATCCCTCAACCGTATTCGTCGGCACTCGGTCAGGCTGGCGTGGGCCCCAGGACACGCTGGGATCGCGGGCAACGAGCTGGCTGACGAGTGTGCGAGGAGTGGCTCCGAGGCGGTTGAGGACCCTATACAGATGGAGGTCCTGGTTCCTCTGGTGGGGCTATTCGGTATAATAGACGATATATCGGATAGGGAGACGAAGGCAAGGTGGACAACCTTGACCAATTGTAGGATATCTCGGACCCTATCGCCACTGCCTGATCCGGGGAGGACAAAGATTCTTCTTGGTTTTGGCAAGCGGACGATCTGCTGGTAGGAGTCCTAACGGGACACTGCGCTATGGGCCGATTGGCTGTGCGTTGGGGTTACACCCAGGCGGACTACTGCAGGGGCTGTGGGGACGAGGAGTAGGAGGAGACAGTACACCATCTAATTTGTGAATGTCCAGGACTGAAGGAGCGGCGACTCAGATATCTGGGATGCAGGTTCTTCGACGACCGGGACAGTCTACGCGATGTTTCCCTGTCTAGTCTTGCGGACTTTTTGAGGGGATCGGGATGGTTTTAGATTTCTTCGGGTCGTGGTATTTCTTTCCATGTGGATGAGGGGGAGATTTAAGGGAATCGCAATGGGCCTTATGGCCTCCGAGTGAACTCGCCGTTCTGGCGGGCTCCCATTCAACCTAACCTAACCTAATTGTACAAGCATGGTTTTTCATCCTTTGGTATTCAATTTAGAAAATAGTACTCGAGACCTAGCTGACAGACTAAATTTTGGACGTCTGACCTGGCTAGAAAGCCAAAAGTTAGTCATGTAGAATTTCAAAAGCCAAAAAAAAAACTGAAAAGTTCACGTTGGCCACCGGACTGTGGTGTAGGGTTCCATGTAGTCGGCATGCCCGACTTTAATAATAAAAATTGCAAAATTTACTGACAACTTTCCTGCAATATTATTGATACTAAATTTGTTTAAATTTTTCTATAACTTTGTGTTGGGCTTAAAAATATTCTGCAAATCCAAATTTATTATACTTATAAATATCTTTTTGATTGCTTCTGGTCGTCAAGTTATTTATAAATAAGTAACACTCTATTATCTCTTATAGTCTCCTGTTAGAATAAAAGTTAGTATAGTACATACCCTACGGGAAATTTTAACAAACTGTCACCGAACTGGCCCCTTTATATGAAATAGAGTGGTCACTTTTACATAGCGTTGTCATAGGAGGGGGAAATTGACCCTTTTGGACATGTCACAAGACAAATACTGGGACAGGTTACTGAACTCTCATAAAAACAAAAAAAATTCAGGGACCTGTCCTAGGATTTGTGTTGTGACATGTCACAAGGTGTCAATTTCCCCCTCCCATGAAAACGCCATGTAAAAGTGACCACTCTATTTCATAAAAAGGGGCCAGTTCGGTGACAGTTTGTTAAAATTTCCCCTAGGGTACATACAGAAAAAATCAGGGGGAATATAACCTAAGTGCTATGTAATTTTACAACCACACAATTTCCAAGTTAGTTTTACAATTTTCTAGTAAAATATATATATTATTTTAGACATTTTTTACTATGTATATTACCAGACTTGTATATATTTTACAAAAAAAAATTTACATATTTTACTAGAAAATTGTAAAACTAACTTGGAAATTATGTGGTAGTATAATTTCATAGCACTTAGGTAATACTCCCCCTGTTTTTTCTTCTGTGTATATTGAAATCATCATAGAAATAACCACGATAAAAGTTTATATCGATACCAAAGGAAGCAACAACAACAAAAAAGCAACAACTTAGAAAATTTAGAGAAAAAATAAACTGTCATTGTATGTGCAGCAACATATAAATACTAAAAGTCAGTTCATTTGGAAAATTAAGGCAATTTTGCTGGAGTTGGAATAAAAATAAAATTGTAATTTTTTGGAAGGTTATGTATGTTTGCAAGGTAGGATGTAGTAATATATGGACAGGAAATTCATAGTGATGTGTTGATATTGTTTGGGAAATTGAATCTCTTACAAAAAAAAAAGCTTGCAAGCACAGTTATCGTAGTTTTATATACAATAAAAACACGATGGATTTGAAACAGATGTTGTCGATGTTGTATGAAAAGCAAAAAAAAAAGGTTAAAACTTTATAAAATTTCTTAGTTTATGTTTGTTTAGTTTGACAATTAAATTTTTTTAAAGCAATTACAAAAATTCGAACATTTTTCCAAAAGAAAAAAATGCTTATCCGTTATCATATTGTCTTTATTTGGCATCAAATTAAATTATAAAAAAATTAAATCGCGAAAATGGATTAATCATAATTGTATATAAACGAGTAAAAAAACTATTTGAATTGATATAATTTCATTAAATTTTATCGGAGTTTTGATTTTATTCAATTTAAATTTTGTCTGTTTATATAAATCCAGCAAAATTTTTTTGAATCTGTTCTAGAACAGGTGTTTTTACCACCGGTTCCATGGAACAGGTTCTAGAACTCATTCCTGGAAGTCAAAATGGAAGGCTTCACTGTCGCAGAACCGGTTCGATAACTAGTTCTAGAACCGGTTCCAAAGTAACCTGTTCTAATTTGGAGGAACAGAACCTGTTGCTTTTGGGACAAACTCAAACAAAAATCACCGATGATAGAACATAAATTAGAACAGGTTGCATGCAAGTACAAGTTGTTCTACAACCGGTTCTTTGCATCCAACAATACACTAATAGAAAAAAGTCTGTAAAAATTTTAGTTCAAACTACTAAAAATTTCTTAAAAATTATTACACTGTTGAAATTAGCAGATTATTTTTGTTTTATGCTACCGAATATTCAAAGTAATTACGTTTAAATTTTTTTATAATAAAATGAGTAAAGCCACATTCACAATTATGGAGTACTCCACTCTGCAAAATTATCATATTTTTTATTATTTTTCCTGTAAGTTTTGTGTATTTCAAAATACGCGTCTTAAAGAAAAATTGGCAATTTTGCAATAAATAAAAAATTATGATGTACTTGAACGGATTTTTACATTTTTTCTAGATATAACCACACCGAAAAAAATTTATCAGTTACTGGCTACTAAATTTTTAACTGAGTCTCAGGTGAAATACCCCTTACTGAGCCTCAGTTATTTAAATTAGTAAAACATAACTAATTTTTTTTAATGCAAAATTCAGCTGAGGACTCAGTTAATTGGAACTTACTTTTAGTCGTAATAAATACATATTGTGATTTGGTTATTAACAACAATTTAAAAGCCACCAACATTTAATTTTATCTTATTTTTGTTTTTAATTTTATTTATGTTTTTGTATTTGAAATTGAAGACATTTTTAATACTACCACAGAGAAGTGCACTAATAAAATTCTTTTCGTCCAATCTTTACTAACGATGATCTGGTCCCACTATTTTCTTCTAGGTTGCTCTAGTTTATGTGAGTTCTTGTTCGACCCACCTATTATAAATTATAAAGAATTATAAAGAAATGTTTCCTCTTAAAAGATCTTAAAAATAAAACGTATACTTATCTCAAAAAATTTTATCCGCACTTTATTTACATCTACTACTAATTTTTTTAATCCAATTTCCACGATATATCCATTAACATCCATTATTTCGTTTAAAATTGGAGTAATTAAGCGAGTAAGTAGCACACAAGGGGTTTCACTACTTACCAGGCTATTTACCCGCAACATTACTTTTGTTCGCGATGTCCAAAAATTCATGGGTGGTCATTACCCTCTCGCTTACAAAAAAAGTGCGAATAACGAGTTACCCATAGTGAAAGAATAAGTAGTTACTCAAAAAGATAGAATAAGTGGTTACTCAGAAGTTAGGAAATACGTGGTTACCCTATATTGTGGAATAGTTGGTCATATTGGAAATATAAAGTTTTACCTCGGAAAATTTGGAAAAATGTTCGAAACAATTTAGTAAATAAAATAGTAATGTAAAGAAGACTAAATCAGTACTTATTTAATCAATTACCAGTAAGTGATTACTTTGCAAGAATATATAAGTACTTCTATAATTTATTATCAGTAAGTCATTATTTTGTATTTTAAAGTAATGAAAAAGGTAATGACCTATCATTACTTGGTAATCCGTAGGGTAATTACCATGTTTTTGCTGGGTAATTTTAATTAGAATTTCAATATGAACACTTTTAATCCAAAATTCTAAAATATTTTTCAAAAATCGTATAGATTTGCTAAATAAAAATTATCTGATTTTGCAGCGGTTTTTTAATTTGTTCCCACAATAATTTGCTTGCAATTCTGCATAATTCTAAAAACTAAAAATTTGCACATTTCTTGCTGTATTTCGTATTAAAAAAATTGTAAATTTGAAGAAAAAAATCGTCAAATCGTCATTTGGCTATTTTTGATAGTAAAAATCATCAAAATGATTTGACGATAAATCGTCAAAACTGGCAACACTGTCTGTAGAGTGTAGATTCTATGCTGGCTGGCTTAAGGCTGCAGAAAGAGTACTCAAAAACCGACCTTTTCAAAAAATCGAGTTTCGGTTTATTCGAAAAATTGTTTTATAAAAAACCAGTTTCGGTTTCGGTTTTGAAAAAAAAAACCGGTTTACCGATGTTTTCGATTTTTTTTTTGCTAAAGAAAGTCCATTAATTAAAAATGCATGGAAAATTTTGACCGGCTGTGAAAAACTTAAATTACGATATTAGAAACAAAAAACTTTAAAAAAAAAATATGTTATTTAAAAAAAATATATAATAAATAGGGCAAGGAATTCCATGGAAATGCATGTTTTTTCTCTATAGTCCAAAACTAATATGGACTAAATATTTATCCGAATCATCAAATTTAGAACAAAATGGCATCGAGTTGCATGTTTTTGCATATTTTGTGAAAAATGCATGTTTTTACATATTTTAACTTTAAATGCATATTTGGTGCCTTTTTAATGCATATTTGTGCATATATTTCATTTCTAGGAGCATTTTTTATTTGTTTAAAAATAAAAAAAAATTTTAATTTTCATATTTTGATCCAATCGCAGTAAACATTCTTAAAAACCTTATTGACCTATGGAAAATTGTTGAGTTCTGTGTCTGTTTGCAAAATAACTAAAATATATTTTTAAGTTTTAAAGTGCATTATTTTTGCAAAAATCATAGTTTTTAGTGCATATTTCCTATATTTTTAATGCATATTATTCTTTTTTAGCCGTATAATTTGGGTGCATATTTTCCGTTTTTAAGTGCATGAAATTCCTTGCCCTAATAATAAATATTCAGAATATCATATCACATAGATTTTATGATTCATATGTTAGTGTAAAAGCTAAATACTCGTACTGTAAATTCTATGAAATATCCCTTAAATTCTTCAGAGTAATAATCCCAGATTAAATTTCAAACCCCAAAATGTAAACCGTTGTTTGTATTGCAATTTGCAAACAGGAACATGCTGGTTTGACTAACATTGTATGTGTGTCATATTTAAAATTAAATTTCAAATATCATTTTCGTATGACCATAACGACGATGATAAAATAGTGGTTGATAATTTGAAATGATGACTTTCGACATGTCATTAAATATTAATGATCCTGAACAAAGCAAATAAATAAAAGAAAAAATCAACAAGTAAATTTAGAATCACAATTATATTGAAATTCAAATTAAGGAAATATGTATATACGAAAAAAAAATTCCATCAATTGCACAAAACAATTCGGAATATTTTTGAAATTCAAATGTTATTATTTTTAGCTTTTGAAGAACAAAGACTAGACTATAAAGTCTTGTTTCAAACAGACCTACTGCTTCAATTAAAGCATTACGAAATATGCAAAGTAAAAAAAATAAAAAATAAAAACCGACATTAGCATGGCTAATAGGGTGGCAATTATTCTACAACTCTTAAAGATTGCATAAATTTGGATGCGATTGTATTTCAAATTAACTATAAAGACCTAATGTTTCATACCTGTAATGATGCTAATACATTTTATAGGAAATTTTCTCTTCTTTATAATAAATCTTCAATCAACCTGGGCAAACACTTAACCCTTTGAGACCCCGCATACACGATTGTGAGATGTGATGTTATCTCTTAGGCCCAATTACTGAATGTTCAGTTAGCTACTAACTGGGACTTTAACTGATACATTTGTTATTGTTTCTCATATAAAATTTGAATTTAACTGTTGGCTAAATTTTAACTGGACATTCAGTAATCGGGCCTTAAAGTTGCAAATATTTTCAATAGTAATAGGTTTACTTATAAAAAAAATTCCAATTATACTTTTACCTAAATTATAAGCTTGTTTGTTTACTTACTACAATTTACTACTTTTACTACAGCTGGAAAAGTTAAATACAAAAAGTAAACAAAACTTTCCAATTGTAGGAACAGTAGTAAGAAATTCGAGTAAACGAACACAATGTATATTTCATAAAATATAAATTTATGTCAGGAAATTTTAATAGTTTTAATACTATTTTACCTTAAAGTTACAAAATCAATAAATTTTTGCTGCTGGTTGGGTCTGAAAGGATTTAGTCGGATTCATAATGCTCGAGTACTCCACTCTGCAGAGTGGATGTTGCTCCTTTCTTTTTCGCACTTACAGGCAGAGGGGAATAGGTACTCCATCATTGTGAATGTTGCTTTAAGTTCGCAAAATTATAAAAATCACAGTTTTTATGGTCCAAGAAATAATTTCCTAAGTGCTTACTAGGGATGCCAAACGGGAAATCCCGAATCCCGGGATTTTCGGGATTGGCAAAATCCCGAATCCCGGGATTATTTCTCAAAAATCCCGGGATTTTGTTTTTGAGTAATACATGCGAAAAATCAAGTTTGTTTGTTATTTTACCGATTTATTCTTCCAAGCGAAATTCGATTTCTGATACTGGGACTGTAAGTTTTGGCTGGGACTGTAAGTTTGAATTCTTCCATGAAAACATTTGATAACGATAACCAAATAACTTTGTTGCTGTAATTACACGATTTAGTGGGCAAGGTTATCGCAACGAATCTGTTTTAAAATCTTCTTACAAAATACTGGGCGCAAGTGTACTTAATGACAGGCCTTCATATATTATCCCAGCCAGAAAAATACAAACGGAAAAGCGATGGCAAGGTAATTTAACAGGTGGTACAAGTACTGACAAAAATTGCTTTCACATTTCCAATATGATAACGTCAATAGACAAAAGGACCGGCAGTTCAAAAAGCGCCGGAAAAGTACTGGAGAAACAAAATTTTTAACTTTGGCAAAACGCTGCCAAAACCAATAAATAGGTGGTTTGGAATTATATTTTCCAAAATAAAATTTAAAAAAAGTTCATATGTATCTTTTTTTTGCCCTGCCGTGATGTTTTGTAAAACAAATACTGGCAAAAGGATTTTTGTAAACGCTGGCAAAGCGTCCCAAATGAGTGTTCTGCCAGTCATTTATTTTTAACATCGCGGTTACCCAGTGGTATGCAAGTACTTGATTTTTTGTACCACTGTCAATTT
The DNA here is from genome assembly GCA_949987735.1 of Leucophora obtusa. Classification (NCBI taxonomy): domain Eukaryota; kingdom Metazoa; phylum Arthropoda; class Insecta; order Diptera; family Anthomyiidae; genus Leucophora; species Leucophora obtusa. The sequence goes on along the minus strand of OX465299.1, from coordinate 31,084,912 downwards.
CTGACTGAGATGTTTCAATATTCATAAAATGTACCACATTATTAATTAACAACGATTAAATAATTATAAAACGCTTTATTCTATAAAAAAAATTAGTTACATAACATAAAAATTTTTACAAATAAAGGAAAATATAGATCTCGAAATCCCGTAAGATCCCGGGATCCCGAAAAATCCCGTAGTCCCGAAAATCCCGGGATCCCGAGATCGGGATCCCGGGATTTCATGCAAAATCCCGAATCCCGGGATTTTCAAATATCAATCCCGATTGGCATCCCTAGTGCTTACCCAACCAATCGGTAAACACAACTATACCATTTTCATTTGTTTTTCAAAATTGGTCAATTATATTTCAGATTTATTAATTAATTATTAATCTGAAATTATCAATTGATAATCAGTTCTATCAAACTAGGAGATGCAATCGCTATCGGTTCGTACATCGGGCCGGACATCGGGCCGGACATCGAACAAAACAAGTGCGAAAATTTCGGTATGATGCCATAATGGCACATGCGAATATAACCTAGTGTCTTGACATGCAATAAAATGATAGCAAGCAATTGTTAAAATGCTCTCATCTCAAGTGAAGACACTCAATTTCAATTTTGTTGCAATATCATGATATCGCTGACATGCCATCGGATCTTGCAATGATGCCAGAGATCAAATGTCACTTTTAGTTTTCATTTTAATTTTGTAATAGAAAAACAACACAAAATTTGGTAAAAAGGAATGGAAAAGTGTTTAGTTTTTTATTATTTGTCGGTAAACATTAATGTTTCATAAAATTTGGTGTTTTTCGAAGAAAAATCTATGATATTTCTTATCCATGAAATGGTCAAGTGTTCTCCACCACTCTGCAATTGATATCATTTTGACGTTTCGCTGTAATGGTTTTGACATTTCGTATCATATAATTTATTGCATTTGAAGACACCGGGTAAGGGAACTTTCGCAGAAAAAAATTAAAAATGTGAATAAAGAGAAGAAAAAATTCTTCAACTTTTGGGGAAAAAATAAAAATATTCATAATATATAGTAGAAATTAAAAAGGTGCCAAAATTTATGGAATATGTCAAATTTAGAATTTTTGAGAGTGAAATTAATTAATTTTGCTCATTTTTTATTTTCCATATTTTCATATTTATTTATTATCCTTTTTCTTAATTCTAATAATATTTTTTTAATTTTTTATTGTCATTTTTTATTTCTGCCAATTTCCCTTCACTTTTTCCTCATTTTTCGGTTAACTGTCTGAAAATGGCAGAATCTTCAGTCCGATGTGCACTATAACTACCTACACGGAAAAAATAAAAAGTGCATAATTATCGAAGTACCCCAGGAAAAAAAGCAAGGAAAAAGAAGTAGCTAAAGCACTACAACTGTTGAATAGGGAGTTGTTCTTTTTCGGTTTTTTCACCGATGAATTTAACATTGGCTTGTCATAGGAAGGGAGTTGTTCTTTTTAAAAACAAATTATGTATATTTGAACTCATGAAAAGGAAGTTCTTTTTCACTTCTTTTTATTTTAATTTAATAAAAAATCATCATGCATCGTGTGGGGTTTGAAATTCAATTCAATTCAAATAGAAGCTCTACCCCCTATGCTATCGCTTGTTTTAAATGATAGCTGACTTTTAGCAGTCATGTTCAGTAAATAGTTATCTTTATTTCTTTAATTTTTTATTAACAAAAATACATAACATATTGGAAAAATATATAAAGTTAGTTTTTTTTAAAGTGTTATTTTTTATAAAAAATAATACACTAATAGAAAAAAATAAAACTGTAAAAATATGAGAAGAAGATACTAAAAATTAACTAAAAATGACCTTACAGAAACTACTGTTTATATTTACAGATTTTTTTTTGCTATATACTATTAAGATATAAACAGGAAAAATAAAACTGTTAAATTTACAAAATTTTAGTAACATTTAAGTTAACTTTTAGTTAATTAAAAATAACAAATTAGCTTGATAAAACCCGCAAAAAATTTTCTAGTATATTAGTAGACAAAAAATAATATTTTCTGCAATGTAATTTTTAACTTATTTTTAGTAGTTCTAACTAAAATGTGAACAGGATTTTTGTTTTTCTGTTAGTGTACTAATAAATATATTTAGTAAAAATTTGATCAAATTGGATTTTTTAAATTACAATTTTTTAAATACAAATCAAATTTTAATATTTACCTTTTTCGTATTTAAACAAAAATTATTTGAAGAATTATATTTTTATTTAGAATCCCGGTGAAAAATGTCCATATATGAACATTTATGGTTCAATCATATATGTATGGATCCGAAAAATGGGGTAACACCTAAGTATATGTTAATATATGGACATATATGAACATATACATTTATTAAATATATGCGAATACATGCAGACGTTGGTGTCCTTTATTATAAGGTTGTACTATAGATATAAATTTATGTATGACATTCGAATTAGGCACTACATATGTTCCTTTTTTTATTGATGGCATTAAATATAATTCCATATTTATCCATATATGAGTTCCTTTTACACATATGGAAAAATGTATTCTTGCAAATATGTTCATATACAAGTCACTTTTGCATAAATTGAATATCATATGCTTCCATATTTGTCCATATGTGAGTGCCATTTCCATATATGAAATAGCAGATGCCTCCATATATGTCTGTATATGAAATCTTTTTCCATATATGGAATAACATATACTTCCATATATGTTCATATAAAATCCATATATGTTTATAAAAAATCCATATTTGTTCATATGTGTCCATACATAAACCATATATGAACATGTTTGAGCGTATATGAACATTTTTCACCGGGATTTTTATATTTCCATAAAATTCCATTAAAAATTAATAGAAAATTAAAAAGAAATATTTAAATCATTTCAAAAATTAATTGAGTGAACAAAAATAAAAAAAAAAATTACAGTGAAAACTACAAAAAGTTATTAATTGTGTAAAAAAAATTTACACAAATTTTTTTCCACCTGGTAGGATTCGAACCCGCAACCCCCTGATTTCTGTGCCAGCATGTTCCTATGCAACCCCCATACAAAATATTAACTTTTTATCACCCATGAAAAAGAACTTCTAACTAGCATATATTTATTGCAGCATTAAATATTTTTTAGAACCCATTCCTAAGGGAGTTATTCTTTGTGATGTAATGAAGGAAGTGTTTCATTTAGAAGTCATATTTTTGCTGGGACTTAGGTAAAGTACAACTTGTAAAGTGTTTTGTGTAAGTTAATAAAAAAAATGCATGCTATTCAAAATATGTTAAGTTATTTAAGTTTTTTCTTTTGTAAAGCACCAAATATATTTCAACCAACAAATTATATAGCAACAAAACTGTTGAAGTTGTATTTTACCAAATTCCTTCGATAACACTATGCGACAGTCAAAATCGGGATGGGATTAAACCAACGGGAAATGTTATATCGGTCAAAAACAAGTTATACGTGTCCCGGCGTTTCGCTGGGTCACCCCTAGGAATCGAGATATATCTTTTTTTTTACATAACTCGAGAACCACTAGTCCGATTTTGCTCAAACAATTTTAAAAAAATTAAAAATTACAATTCCTTTAATCTGTTCATATAACGTTTTTCTATATACTCAACAGTTTTGCCGGTAAAAATAAATGTTTGTTACCGCTACCATAAAAATCAATAACCTTTTGTTTATTACTTTTTTTAATATTTTAGGAAAAAAAATATTTTTTTCTTCATACATTTATTTTTGCCGGCAAAACTGTTGAGTATATAGAAAAACGTTATATGAACAGATTAAAGGAATTGTAATTTTTTTAAAATTGTTTGAGCAAAATCGGACTAGTGGTTCTCGAGTTATGTCAAAAAAAGACCACCAAAGGTCAAATCGATATATCTCGATTACTAGGGGTGACCCAGCAAAACGCCGGGACACGTATAACTTCTTTTTTACCGATATAACTTTCCCCGGTAGTTTGAACCCTTCCCGATCACTGACCCCTACCATTTGTCTCCAATGTAATTATACACATTTTATTATTTGCGTGCATACTTATAGGCTTCTTGTTTCAAACATCAGCTCAATGTACCCAATACTCAATGTATAGACCGTACCACAAAAAAAAATTCGCCGTCGAATCTAAATTATTTTTGCAAGGAGGTTTCGATATTTTTTTTGCCGAACGTAGGGGTCGTCTTATTAAATTTTTCGTTATATCTTTGGCATTTACAGTCAGATCTTTAAGTATGATACATCGTTGTTTTTATCTCGCGGAGACTAACGTCTAAGGGCTATTGACCTCAAGTAATCCATTCTTGTATTTACCCACCAGATCTCAGTTCTTACGACCCTAATGTCAGGAAGTCAAAGCTGGCAAAAAATCATTAAACTTTTGCTAAGGAAGTTTTTCGATAATTCCAGCAGAATTTTTTTTATTTTGGTGAACTTAGGGGTCGCTTTTTTAAAGTCTCCTTCGTTAGATTTTTCTTTTATAGCAAAACGTTGGTCTCTTTGAGACAACAAACTCGATATATCACAATTTAAGATCAGACTGTAATGCCGAAGCTATAAAGAAAAATTAAAAAAGACGACCACTACTTTCGGCAAAAAAAAAAAAATTTTCCAAATTACCTTACAAAAATACTTTGTATTCAAAGGTGTACCGCGCACTTTTTTTTTTTCTTTTTGCTTGTAAAGTGGTACGGTCTAATAAAAGGTACTAGATTTTTAGAACATGGTTTTCCTTTATTTTAATTTTTAGATTCTCTCTGCTCTGGATCGCCATGGGTGGTAATGAGTAAGTAACAAAATTTCCACCATCTGAATAAAAATCACCTTAATGGGGTGCATGATAATAATGTTTACAATGTAGTGACAATGATGTTAATGCTGATTTTTTTGATGATAATGATAAACCCCTATTTAAATGCGTCGCGACAGTTTAAGAGTGAAAACAAAAAAAAAATATATAAAAATATCTATTCATATGGTCACACAAAGTCAGAGTCATGAATATCATTTGAATATTGGATCTCAGTCACATTTAGGAATTGTTGATTAGCAGATAGACAGATTCCTTATATGAATAAATGTGTGTATGTATGAATCTATTAAATAGTACTATTTTTATTTCTTTTTACATGTTTTCAGTACGAATAATGTTTTGTTTATTCGTTATAAATTGTGTGACTTTTTTCCAGTTTAAATTTATGTATTTATCTGTATGTATGTCCATCTAGTAGAGCTATCCATCCAACAGTCTGCATATATGTATCACACCGGATATAGTCTATTGAGTCGATTTTAATTTATTGTATTTATAAATTCTATTTATTTTAGTTTCCAATGAATTTTTATAAAACAAATAATTGGCATTAAGTTCGACTGTGCCAATTGTATTATAACCTTGAAAATCTTTGTATATTATTAGGATGCGTACTGGTGGTGTGTATTAACTCCGCCTTTGGAGGAATTTCACTTAGGGCAGGTGTATACAAGTTGTGGATATATGAGGCTTTCCACAACAACTGACAAGCAAAGCAAATGTATTATCCTTTATGATACGAATAGAAATATAAACAATATTTCCAAAAAGTGGCCGAAGCAGGTGTGATTAAATATTGATAATTTTGGAGTTTATTTTTGATTTACTATTGGGTGTTGAACTTAAAAATGGGGAACTCACAACAGATGGCGTATCTTTTACACATGGTTTGTGTCTTTAATATCTTATATGGCATTTTGGATGGTAAACATCTGTCGTTTATTGTCACTTACACGCAGAAAAAAAACGTGTAACATTTACAAAAACGAGAGTAAAAGTTTACAAAGTTTCGTGATAGATATACAACTACATAAAATTAACGACAAATTTGTCAAGACGCTTAGGTAAATTTTCAAAGAGATATATATTTAATTAAATCGAAGCCTTCGTTTAATATAACAACACGCAAAGGAAAATTAACTTTTTTCTTTTAGTAAAAAAAAAACATGGTTTATTTTATAAATAACCCAGAAAAATTTTCTGTTCTAAAGAATCGGTTATAGAATAGCTACTTTTCATTCACAACCCCTTCTACTGTCGATTCTAACAACGATTCTTTTTGTTTGAAATTGTCCCAAAAGCAACCGCTTCTATAGCTCCGATTCCGGAACCAGTTCCATGGAATCGGTTGCAGTGGAACCAGTTGTAGAGTGGGTGTGGTTGACTACCGATTGTAAAAAATTTTCCTGGAAAATAAAAGAAATATTGAAAGTTTTGTATTTTCGTTTTATTTATTTTAGTTTGTTTATTTAATTTAAAAATAGCATTGTTAAATTTCGTTGATGTTAGTCTAAGTTGAGTTGTTGATAACAAACTCGATTTGCTTTCAACATTCATATAAGTAGACGATTATCAAAATATTAACCCACTCAAAGGCGAAAGGCACTGATGATGGCTTTGTAGCGAAAGCCGAAAATGCGCATTCTGCCTTGCTGGTCTTATCGAATTTTTTCAATAATTTTTATTCTTTGTAATTTACTTGTAAAAATTGTATCATCTTTCTTTGATTTGAAAATAATTTAAACAGAAAGTGATATTAATTTATGATCTTGAGTCAAACTAAAATAACATTAAGGGTTTTCACAAGGGGTATACTATTTGTTGTATCGTTGTATCGTCCTAACAAAAAACAGAGTTGTTAAAAATTAAATTGAAAAAATACAACATTTGAGAATAGCACGATACAACATTTTTACGTATGTTTAGTGGCCTATGTTTGAGTGTGCTAAACGATAGAAAACTGAATAGAAAATCGTTGTTAAACACAAATAAAAATTTTAACAACTCTGTTTTTTGTTAGGACGATACAACGATACAACAGATAGCACACCCCTTATGAACAACCTAATTCATTTACTTCAAATAACAGATCAACTAAAAACTTTTCCCCCATTCAATTTTATTTATATTATTTATTTTAATATTTTTCGTTGTCCTCATTCCTCTGCTGCCGAACTGTATTGTGTTTACCAACCCTCCAATCCTCTATTCGTCATTTCCCCAATTTTGTCCCCAATTTTGAGATCTAATTAAATCTGGTAAGATCTACTAAGATCTACTATGATCTGGCCAGATATGCCTAGATCTGATCAGATCTAATTAGATATCAAATTTGCCCCAATTTTGAGATCTAATTAGATCTGGCCAGATCTGATTTTTTTTACACGGGTACTGATAATGACTTATTTTTATCATTATTTCAAATAGAAAATAAATTTCTAAATTTTTTTTTAAATTTTTTGAAATCTATATTTAGACTCAATATTTTTTAAACACTGATAAGGATATATTAACAACATATTTTTTGATTTTTTGTATGTTGGCGAGTAAGCTTACTTGAGTGCGGCAGGTCAATTATGTTTTTATCTATTAAATATTACATGTCGATATAGCTCAGATTGTAGAGCTATTGACTGGCAATATGTAGACCCAGGTTCAATTCCCGCACCAGCAAATTTTATTAAAAAAAAAAAATACAATAAAAATATATTTTTTTATATAATTTATTTTTTTTTTAAATCTATTTTTAGACTCATGTCGAACAAAAATAATGAGCTTTGACACCGAATTATAAGCAGAAGACCCTAATTCTACTGCTTATTATTTAGATATTAGTAATGAGCACCCATTACTGAGATTTTGCTGGGAGAACTCTTAAAGTTAAACAAAATTATCACAAAGAATCATACTTCTCTGATAGTAAATTTTTAATACATCTTCCAGACTTTTTCTTTGATGACTCCTTTTTTTTGCAAACGGAAAATTTACTTTCAAATAATGTTTGATCAAAAAACAAAAAAAAAAAGTCACAAGGAAAATCCCAACATATGTATTAAATATAAAAAACACAGAAAACAAAAACCACTAGATGTAAATGCAAACAATATAGAGTTAAAACACGACTAACCAACATACACACGTGGTCTGAATGTATGAACTGCCAAAAAAAAATTCAGGTACTCCACAAAAAAATTTTAAAAAATACATATAGACCCCTACAGCGTTCGCAGTTTGAAACTTCGCGAAAAAAAATTTTATGGTTTTTTTGCAAAATGGGTCTCAATCAGAGCTTGAAAATGATACAGTAGTTTTGATTTAACTGCCTTTTTCTTAAGTGCACATTTGCTATAACTGCACCAAATTTTGGTTTCGTTTCTATTTTACAAAATTATGTACGCAATTGTCTTCTTTAAGTGCAATTTTTGTACCTGCTCATTTAAGATAACTGCCTCATATTTTCGGCAGTTTTACATTATTTTCATAAAAAAGATCACCGTTAGCTGCCTCTCGTGTTTTTCTTTGTTTTTCAATTCTAGGGAAAAAAACACACATAAAATAAATGTGTTGTCAACTTTTTTTGTGACAAAAATATCCTACTTTAGTCGTTTTTTAACCATAAAAATCGCAAGATCTGGTGCGAAGCACAAAATTTTCATCATTAGCTTAATTTGTTTTGTTTGTTTTCTGTCTGTATTGATATACCTGCACATTAAGGCAGGTAAACAATTTGACTTAGCTGCGTTTTTGGCTTACCTGCACAAAAATTCTTGCAAAAGTTGGTTGTGCAGCTAAGTCAAAATTACTGTAATTCTTCTAGGTTTGAGGTTAAGAAGAATAAACCTTCCTTAATTATATGCGTAATTCTTTTTCGAATCATTCCGTATAGAAATTTATTCACTTTATTAATCAGTGAATAATTTATAATAATTTTAAATCAATGATTTGATATTGAATAAAATAAGATAAAAATTTTGTCTAATTTATATCTATTGATTAAGTTTTGATTCGATTTTAAGAGATACTTCGCGAAGTATAAATCAAATCAGAGCATTTAAAAATTATTTTCAAAGATGATTTAAAAAAGCGGATTTATAAATTCGCGAATCAAAACATATAAAAATAATTCGTGCGAATTTATGCCAATTTTTTAATTCATTTCAGGAGAAAATTTAATTTTCCATTCAAAAATATAATTAAAAAAATATATTCAATAAAAGTTAATTTCTTACAGACTTGACTAAAATTATTTCGCAAATCATAAAAAACAGAATTATAAAACCGGAATAAAAAGCAAATTTTATTCGGGAGAATCAAAAAAATGAACATATAATTCTTGAATTAAAAATAAATTTTTTTATGCTTTTTTAGAAATTGAATTATTACTGGTGATTGAATTATTTGAATCAAATGAATTATTTTTTGTTAACTAAAAATTTATTTCATTTCAATTGAAATGAAATGAATCAATTCATTTGATTCTATATAAAGAACCAACAAAAATCAAATTGATTTTTTGAATAAGATATTGATTGAGTACATACGTAAAAATTCAATCAACTAAAAAGACTAAAAAGAATCGATTCGTACAAAATTGAATCAGATTTATAAATCGAATTAAGAAATTATTATGTTTTTAAAGGTCTGGTCTCAATCTTTTTGTAAAATAAAACTTCTTAAGGGAAAAATTCCAAAAAAAATTGTTGCATAAATTTTATTTCACTATTGGATTTTATAATAATAAATTTGAAATATTTTTAATAAAAACAGTAAAAAATTTGTTTTCAAATTTATACTCAACTATTGCATTAGTTAAGTATATTACGGGAAAATGCTAAATTATTTCTTGCTATCTTAACATTTTTTTAGCATTATCCTCTTTTATACGACAACTCTGAATTATCGAGGGGTGATTTGAAAAATAAATTTTTCATTTTTATTAACAAAAAAAAAATATCTTTTAAAACTTAAAAATGCAGTTATGGACCAAAACAAAAACAAAAAACACAAAAACTTTGTTTTAAATTTCTCTCTTTTCTCGATTATGCAAAAATCAAACAACTTTTTTTCTGCGAAATAACAAACTTCAAACGCTTTTAAAGATCTATAAGTACCCTCAATACTAGATGAATTATTTTTCTCATAGGCGGCTTAAAATAACGCATTGTTTGAGTGCTAATAGTTAAGGCCATTCGCGAAGTATTGAGACACCCTTATATTCTTTGAGATCCGAGATTGATTTTTTTAAAGTATTTTAGAATTGAAGATCATTGGTCTATTAGTTAGGCCTCTAGCTCTACTTTCCGAATTGATTAGATTTATTCAACCATTTAATACCGAAAAATAAAAAAACTAAGAAAGATACAAAATTTGCATTATTTTTCGAAATTTTCGCCTGTAAAGGAAAAAAGAACCTGGAGAAAATGAGCCCGGGGTTTTTTTTTATCTGGAATGAGCACTATCTGACCAATGGCTAAATTTGTATAGGTTCCATGCAAGGTAGGACCTTTCTGTGGTGAAAACACAGACCGTTTTTAATCATATTCATTAGGATTCGTCCACCACAAAATTATATATGTATTTATTTTGTGTCTTGGCCATTTTTTTGGAATTAATTCTTTTATAAATGAAAAGTTTGAAGTTTGGTTTGGTTTGTGCAAAAATATAATTTACAAAAAGTTTCGCAAAAGGCTGAAAAAGGCTCACAAAAAAGTTTTTCGACAAATAGCTATTTTCTTAGGCCCAGCGATGAAATTTAATTTTATTTCTGCGACAAAAATCTATACAAAATAAAAAGTACTTTTCGAAAACATTTATAGCGCAAATTTTGAGAACTTTTCAAAAAAATTGAATTTTTGGACCACTTTTTAAAATTTGTATATGGCAACCGTGGTGTAAATATTTTAATGAAGTAAAAAATTAATAAATGTATGAAGAAAAAAATATTGTTTGCCTAAAATATTAAAAAAAAAGTAGAAAACAAAAGGTTATTGATTTTTATGGTAGCGGTAACAAACATTTATTTTTACCGGCAAAACTGTTGAGTATATAGAAAAACGTTATATGAACAGATTAAACGAATTGTAATTTTTAATTTTTTTTAAAATTGTTCGAGCAAAATCGGACTAGTGGTTCTCGAGTTATGTCAAAAAAAGATATATCTCGATTCCTAGGGGTGACCCAGCGAAACGCCGGGACACGTATAACTTGTTTTTGACCGATATAACATTTCCCGTTAGTTTCATCCCATCCCGATTTTGACTGTCGCATAGTGTAATTAAAGAACAAAAATTGCCAAAAAATTTAAAAATGCTTACTTTCAGAAGGAAATATGGCAACCATGTGCTGATAATTATTTGGAAATGTTTTTTGTAAATGCTCTGCAAGTCCTTAAAAAACTATTATCAACTAAAATTAAAATTGTTTACTTGATATGGAGGTTACCAGATCCACCCAAAATTAGTATATCCGTATGAAGACAATATGGCGAAAGGGTTAAGCGATTTATTTCACTAGACCTATAAACATTTTTCATAAACAAAAAAAAGTCAAGTCAAGCTTTTTCTGGTTTTTTTTCAGCGCCAAAAAGTTTGAAAAGTTACGAACATTTTATTGCCGCTTTTTGTTTTTTTTTTTTTTAATTTTTCGATATAATATTTTTGAATGAATCCAACAAGTTCGGAAAGTGGAGCTTGAGGCCTGATAGATAAAAGGCCATAAGTTTAGATTTTCAAAATCAAAAAAAAAAAAAAACGAAAAATTCCGCCATTTTGGATTTATCCCGAAAACTGTCGAGTCGATATTTACGCAACGTGCTTATGCGGAAACTAGAATATCTGATCTAATAGACAGCATATAGTTCGGAACCTCAATTTATGCTAATATCGGAAAAATCGATATTTGAATTTTTAAAACGTTTTACAGAATAACACCCTACAGTATTTGGTATAATAAATAAAAACTTTGTGCTTATGTTTGTTACTACCAAAATTATTTGACCAAGACCTACTATTTATTATGACTTATTATATATTTCACTATATTTATTGCAAAGTTTATTTAAATTTCATTCTCAGAATTTGATCCGCTTCCCGAATTATGACCAAAATCGTGTCATAGAATTTTATTTGAAATTGCCTACATTTTGTGAAATATTTTTTTTTTTGCAATTCATTTTATTTCAGACCAGGTGTGCATATCATCATGTATACTAGAGTCTACATGAGTAGACACAAACTCATACTGTTAGTGCAATACACAAGACACTTATTGCATCCTTTCTTTTTGTTTGTTTGTTTTGTTTTTGGCTGCACCAGGATATAAAGACGACGAGGACGTAAAAACGCAAAAAATGGCAACGTCTTTATTGAAGAGCTCTTTATATGACTTGAAAGTGAATGAATGAAAGGAGCATAAAACATATATACTCAACCACAACATACTTTTCGTATGACTTAATGTGTTTTGTATTAACAAAACACTGTGTCACTAGTGTCACATACACACTCACACATAAACTTATAAAAATGTTAAAAATTCTAAAGTGCATGACTGAAATATGCATATGGTAGGAAATAAGACTGCTTCAATTTTTTTGTGTGTGATATTTTTGCTAAAAAAAATAAAATACATATAAAACAATTGAATTTTTTTTTCCAAAAAAAGGTATTAAAAACTTTTGTTTTAATGCTACGAATTGTATTGTAGAAGTTTCACCCCTTTCATTGTCATCACCCCAATAAAATTAAAAGAAAACAAAAAAGAAAAATACTGTGAACAAACAAATTTTTTAAAGCAGAGCAAAATTTTTAATTTATCCAAAGATTTATGACTTTTTGGGACAAATTTTTTAAAAATCCAACACCACATAATAAAACCTTTGCAGCAGAAAAAAAATCAAGTACACTGTACTCATATTTAACCCTCTTATAAACAAGAGGGGCAGAAACGCACTTAAAATATTATGTTGGTAAAGAATTTATAAGAGTTTCAAATTTTAGCTAAAGAAAGTTTTTCTTAAAATTGTGGTTTATGGAATTAGTAAATAATCGAGATCATTTCTTTTAATAGAAAATATCTTTTATTAAAATTGTTGTTAACTCAAACATATTAGATACCCAGATGATGTTATTCAATGCATGATGAAATATTGGTAATATATATAACATAATAAAAGATATCGTATTTTATATTAAAAATTAAATTTCCGCGAGCTGAATTATTAATTATATTTATCATTTAAAAGGTTGAATAATATTTAAAAATTTATTGTGGTTTATAAATAGAATGTATTGAATTTTTTCTACTATTAAAAGCAATTTTTTATAATTTTTTTTCTCCACACAGAGCTTTGAAGAATTAATTCCTTTTTGAATGAATTCACTACCAATCGAATTCAATTTTCTCTAGAATTGAATGAATTCCTTTTCTTAAGTAATTCACTGAATTCATTCAATTGAATGCGTTCATCAAACAACAAAATCAAAGAATTAATTCAATTGCAATAGTTCTTTTTATTAAATCAAATGAATTAATTCATCGGTGAATGCGTTCAATTTTATAAATCGAACGAAAAAAAAGTGAATTAATTCCTTACTGAATTAATTCACCACTGAATTCATTCAATTTCATTTTCATTCAGTGAATTAAAAAAAATAAAATTACATTCAGTGAATTAAAAAAAAAAATAATAAGTTCACTGAATTGAAAAAAAAAATAAAATAAGTTCACTGAATTGAAAAAAAATAAAATAAGTTCACTGAATTCAAAGCCTGTTTTCTGCCGTTCAGTAGAAGAAAACAATAATGTACAAATAAAATTTTTAAGTAAGCAATTTTACAGTGTGTGCTAGTAACAAATTAGAAACCGGATGCTGTTTATCAACCTACATGATTCAAAAATAAAGCCTTTTACTATTAAAAATAAAAACTTTACAGATATAGATAAATTTGGAAAAAAAATATAACTATTAATTTTTCACACTAGTTATATAGTTATATTTTTTTTTCCAAATTTATCTATATCTGTAAAGTTTTTATTTTTAATAATAAAAGGCTTTATTTTTGAATCATGTAGGTTGATAAACAGCATCCGGTTTCTAATTTGTTACTAGCACACACTGTAAAATTGCTTACTTAAAAATTTTATTTGTACATTATTGTTTTCTTCTACTGAATGGCAGAATACAGGCTTTGAATTCAGTGAACTTATTTTATTTTTTTTTTCATTTCAGTGAACTTATTATTTTTTTTTTTAATTCACTGAATGTAATTTTATTTTTTTTTTTAATTCACTGAATAAAAATGAAATTGAATGAATTCAGTGGTGAATTAATTCAGTAAGGAATTAATTCACTTTTTTTCCGTTCGATTTATAAAATTGAACGCGTTCACCGGTGTATTAATTCATTTGATTTAATAAAAAGAACTATTGCAATTGCATTAATTCGTATCAAAATAAATCGAACGAAAGCAAATATGAATTAATTCCATTCAATATATGGTGCTTAGTGAATTAATTCATAGAATTTTTAATTCAGAATTGAAAAATTGAATTAAGGAATTAATTCTTCAAAGCTCTGAATACACATTTGACAGAACACAAAAGATTCGACAGAGTCGAATTCAATATAACACTATATCAGTTTTTGATGAAAAAAAAATATTACATCCAAGGGTTAATAATATGTGTGCAGTGTTCTTTGAAACTTAAAATTGTTTGCACAAAAAAATCCCATAAACCGTTTTGGCTCGTTGATTAAACGAATTATAAAAATTAGTCCCATATATGAGTTTCACTCTAAAATCTTTAATGTCATTAAAAAAGATGTGGAAAAGAATATGAATTTTTATTTAGTAATTTGTTTTTTTAAATTTCGTTTCTTCTAGTTGGTTTTGTTGATTTTCCTTTGAAAGTACATATAACATTTTTTTAAATATTTAAAGGACAATCATGATTGCGGAAATATTTAAAACAAAAGAATTTTAATTCATTTGTATTTAGCGTTTCGTTTATCCGATTTTTTTCTACTTTTAGGATCTTTTGTTTATTTTGCATAAAAAGTGAGGGGTTATTTAGTTTCGAATGTTAAATTCAGGCTAGGGAATCGATTAATATGGTTAACGATAACGTATAAAGATGATTGAAATTTATTTCGCTTTACCGCAATCAATTTTTATTCCTATTTAGACAAAAGCCCATTTATTTTTTAAAGAAAATGAGAAGAAAAAATTCGACTATATGATGCTCTACATCAATCTGGTTAAAATGGACTTGTGTCAAAATTTATATATAAATTGGTAAAAATTTTGTAAAAAAAAAGGAAATACGCAGCTAAAATCGACATATACCCAGCAAAAACAGACGCGAGGGGTTTCACACACAAGGGGTTTCACTACTTACCAGGCTATTTACTCGCAACATTACTTTTGTTCGCGATGTCCAAAAATTCATGGGTGGTCATTACCCTCTCGCTTAAAAAAAAAGTGCGAATAACGAGTTACCCGCAGTGAAGTAAAAAATAGTTACTCACAAAGATAGAATAAGTGGTTACTCAGAAGTTAGACAATGAGTGGTTACCCTACAATGTAAAATAGTTGGTCATATTGGCAAAAAAAAACTTTTGGAAAATTTCCTATTTAGTTCAAAACAAATTTATAAAAAAAATATTAATATAAAAAAGATTAATTCAGTACTTATTTAATCAGTTACCAGTAAGTGACTACTTTGCACGAATATATAAGTACTTCTATAACTTATTATCGGTAAGTCATAATTTTGTATTTTAAAGTAATGTAAAAGGTAATGACCTTTCATTACTTGGTAATCCGCATGTTAATGACCTGTCATTACCATGTTTTTGCTGGGTATGCATCCATACAGGTTGAATGTATGTTCATTAGACCGTACCACCTTACAGGCAAAAAAAAAAAAAAGAAAGTGCACGGTACACCTTCAAATATAAAGTATTTTTGTAAGACTATTAAAAAAAAAAAATTTTTTCCAGAACGTAGGGGTCGCCTTTTTTAAATTTTCGTTATAGTTATAGTTTAAAGTCGGATTTTAAAGTGTGAAATATCGATCTTTTTACCTTGAGGTGACCAGTGCTTTGCTATAACGGAAAAATCCAATGAACAAAAATTTAAAAAGGCGACCCCTACGTTCGGCAACCAAAAAATAAAAAAAAAAATCTACTGGATTTATCGAAAAACTTTCTTAGCAAAAGTTAAAGGATTTTTTGCGGGCTTTAATTTTTTGACATTTGGGTTGTACATTTGGGTGGTAGCAACTGACATCTGGTGGGTAACTACTAGATCGGGATACTTGAGGTCAATGGCCGTAAGAGCAAAACACTGGCCTCCTCGAGAGAAAAACATCGATGTATCATACTTTAAGATCCAACTGTAAATAAGAAATCTATAACGGAAAATGGCAAAAAAAAAATTTTTTTTTGAAACCTCTTTGCAAAAATAATTTAGATTCAACGGTGTACGGCGAACTTTTTTTTGGGTACGGTCTAATGCACAGCAAGCTATAGTTGAAGCATAATCCTAAGGAGCTCAATCAATAAGTCCACAAATGCGCTCAATGCATATAGGAAAATATTAGGAAAAACTTGGGTCTGTCACCTAAATATTCTCACGCATTTGGATTTATGCTTGGTTGATGGACTGTGCGCAGAGACTTCCTGAAACATGCTTCAGCGTATATGTACGCCAACTGCTGCACCGAATGCAATCTTGAATTTTCAATCGATTAATCTGGTGGCGGAGAGAACCGCAAGGAAATTCGCATTGTGATTACGGGAAAGTTTGTATTATATGGCCATGGTAGGGTCATTGGGAATGTGAATTATAAAGGGTTCTTCAACAGGGACGCAACAAAAGTAGAAAGACAGGGACAGCAAACGACGCCATATTTCTTGCCGCTCTTTTGACATTTCTCTTCAGTAAGGTTTGCCATTTCATGATGGAAAGATATACGAGCCAACAACGAGTCGAAATTATTAAAATTTACTACCGGAATTCGGAGTCAGTGGCCTCAACGTTAAGAGCGCTACGTCCAATTTATGGTCGTCATAATGAATGGCTTCGTCAATAAACAAAATATGCGTTATTGGTCAGACAGCAATCCACATGTACTTCATGAGTCATCATTGCATCCCGAAAAAATTACGGTTTGGTGCGGTTTATGGGCCGGCGGCGTCATTGGGCCGTAAGACCGGCACGTTTCTGTGAATGGGAATCGCTACGGTTCAATGATAACCGAATAATTTTGGCCCCAATTGGATGATATAGACTTGGATGACATGTGGTTCCAACAGGACGGCGCCACAAGCCACACAGCGAATGTCACAATCAATTTATTGCAAACCAAGTTTGGAGAACGTGTTATCTCACGAAATGGTCCAGTCGATTGGCCGCCTCGGTCGTGCGATTTGACGCCATTGGACTATTTCCTGTGGGGCTACGTCAAATCTATGGTCTATGCCAACAAGCCAGCGACGATTGATGAACTTCGTACGAATATCGGCCGATTTATGCTTGAAAACCGTCGAAAATTGGGTTCAGCGTCTGGACTTCTGCAAGCGTGCCCGTGGTGGCCATCCAAAAGAGATCGATTTCCATACATAATGGCATCGAACGTACTTTCACAGGAATAAAGAATTTCATTGATATCCAAAACCGTTTTTGTTTTATTTAAAAAAACTTTTGTAGCGCTCTTATTGAAGAACCCTTTAGCAGTGAATACATTGTCCCTAGGATCGGCTTCAATGTCGGACTTAGCGTCTCTATAGGGCAATATAAATGGTTTGCAGATCTTCGCTCTGATCACAGAACCTTTAATTCCTTCACCGATGGTTCTAAGATGTAGATTTCTGTCAGGAGCTACGTATCGAGGAGCCATAGAAACTTCGCGATAACTGCAGTATTTTTCAAGCGGAAGTCCTGGCAGCTAATAATGGCTGTTGACATTGCGAATAACCCTGAGACGGATGGTTTTTATGTTAATTTCTAAATTGACAGTCAAGTGGCGGTTGAGGCGATATCCGCCAGTCTAGTGTAGGTACTCGGCGATTGTTCAAGAGTGTAATGACTCTTTAGGTAGACTTGGTAACAATACAAGGTAACAATACAATACTTGGTAACAATACACATTTATTGGATACATCAGGCCTAAAAGGTAATGGGATTGCTATTTTTCTAAATTTCAATTGATGTTTTCTTAAATTCAAATGGAAATTATTAACTTCAATTGATGTTTTCTATATTTCAAACAGAATTTCTTAATTTTAATTGATATTATTTGAATTTCAATTGATAGTTTCTGAATTACAACTGCGACAGTTGCCAAATTTGTGTAATTTCAGCGCCAAACTTCTCAAAAAAAGCAACAAATATATTTCCTTTAAATCTTCAAATTCATCATCATTGCTCAGTACAAATAGACAAACGAATCGACAATCTATCTAGCTCAGTGTAGATGAGGGCATGTAAATCCATTATTATAAAAACCTTGATTCTAAATTACAAACCCATTTTCTACTTCAATACTGTATCTGTGTTTCATCGTCATCCTCGTTATCATGTTTATTTTTTTTATAATCCTCATCATTATCATTGTCAACTTTATCATATGCTCAAGGTTCTATGTATAATATATACCAAAGTTAAACATGTCTTTTACATTAAAACATTATATTATATATATTATATATTATTATATTTATTAAAAAAAAAAGCGAAACCAAAAGATATAAGAACAAAAACGTTTCTAAGATAGAAGAAAAATATTTATATGGAGAAGAAACTTTTATTATATTGTCATCATATGGATTTTTGTTCTTATGTTATTCTATGTACGTATGTACTTCTACTTATTGTTTTATTATAACAAAATTTCTAAAAAAAATATTAAAACAAAACCCCAGAAAACTACTGAAATATCTTTTTCTATACAATTTAGTTAAAACCAGCATATTGCATAAAGTACTGAATCTTTACTAGAAATGAAATTTTACTTAAGGAAAAGTGTTAAAAAAATCTTGTAGCAATCAGTTTTTTTTTTTATTATATGAAACCATGTCTTTGACATATGTTGCACAAATGTTTTTTGTTGCTTTTGTGTAATAGCTTTATCTTTAAATTTTTAAAATAAATATGGAAAAAACAGAGATGCCACTACCGATATTCTGTAACTCTGTGAAAAGTTTCTCATAAAAAAAAAAAATCAACTCTACCTTATTTAAAACAAGGAGAGTCACATAATCTCTAATTTAGCTAGAGGTATGTAAAATAATTTACTTTTATATTACTTTGAAAATATGTGACTCGTGGTGGTTCAAAATATGTGGTTCAAAATAGGTGTCTTTGGACCCGGGTTCCAATGTGCTCTACCGATGGGCAAATACCCCACCGTCTTTCAGGCGGAGATTTTCGCCATCTGCGTTTGTGTGAGAGCCTGACAGCCATGCTGCACTAAAGCCTCTAGGAGCTTGTGGGATATCATCTGGTCTGGTCGTGTAGTGTATGGGGATTCTCAACGAAGTCGGTAGAAAAACTCCCATACACTGGGGTGGATTCCTGGTCATGAAGGGCACGAGGGCAACAAAAGGGCTGATTTTCTAGCCAACTGCGGAGATCGTCGACCCGTTATCGTTTCGGAACCATTTTGTGGAACACCCGGGGGGTACGCTAGTGAAACTCAGGCTGTGGAGAGAGACTGAGTTTTCTAGGCATTGGAAAACTTCTACTGGCCAAAGACAGGCAGACAGGCCAAGATATTTATTTCCTTATCCGGCGGAGTATCAAAGCGACTATTGTCACTTGACAGGGGTAACTTTAGGACCCTGACGGTATACTTAAATGGGCACTGTGGGCTCAGGTACCAGCTTCACAAACAGGGTGGGGCAGATACTGATGTCTCCAGATTTTGTGAGCTGGAAGGTGAGACATCGAAGTATATTCTATGCGAATGTCCGAGACTATGTGACAGGAGACTCAGATTTCCGGGTGACCGTTTGGTGTCATCTTCTGGCGTTTGGGAAAGTTCTCCTAATAGGATTATTGGCTTTATTGGTAGCCTGAATCTCTAGAGAACTCTAGGCAGCACAAAAGATCTAAATATATTGGTCGCGGTGCATAGTGCCTTCATACCTAATCTAATCTAAACTACAATACATTTTGTTTAGCTGTCATTTTAAGTAGATTATACCGGCAAACTTTTTTTAGTGTACATTACTTCATTACTGGTCATGAATTCCTTATTTTTTAAAATAATGATCGTGCAAACGATTCGACTGATCGATATCGTTTTCCGATATCTTTCTTTAAGCTCACCACTATCGTATCGCTTCGTACATCTTTCGAAGACGATAGTAAAAGAGCTACTGGAAGCAACACAATGGTCAAAACGATATCGTCAGACGATAATCGTCCTATGGAATTCGGTCGCGGGTAATTTTAAGTATCGAAATATATTTAGACATAAATTTAAATCATTCCACTAAAGGGATTCCTCTACTAATCAATGAAGTGGACTTACTGATTTGATTACCATTGCATTCGTATCAATTGCAATGAAATTATTTTTGTTAAAATTTTCTAATTTAATGATAATAATTTAAGGACTTGATTTCATTGTTTAATGGCAATGATTTTAAAATTCTTTTCGAAAAACTTGAAAATTGAGAAAAATCGCTGGAATATAAAAAATATGTTCAAATCGATAAATAACACTAAAATCCAGGCTCGCTTCACCCCATTTTGTTTCCTATTTTAATTTCACTCGTCCCCCGTTCCGTTCCATTCCATTTCGTTTTCTAATTTTATTGGTTTAATTAGACACATTCCCCGTTTTATTTATTTTCGTTCCCATTGTACAGTGTTTAAATTTAAATCATTCCTGTTCCATTCCATTTCTTTCCACTCGCCTAGTACATCAACTCCACCCGATCCTTGCTCCATTTTACTTCGTTTCCAAATTTTAGTGTTCCATATCCACTCGTTTCCCGTTCCACTCCATTTCGTTTCCCAATTTTAATGTTCCAATTCCACTCTTTCCCCGTTACATGTCATTCCGTTTCACGATCCAGCTCAGTATTCCATTTCGTTCCACTTGTATATTTAAATTCTAACCGTTTAACAATTTTAGCGTTCCAATTACACTCGTGGGTTTGAAAATGAGCCTCCGTTAAGGGAGGCTCTTATTCTCTTTTCGACTCCCATTTCTACCATGTTCCTGACCAAAATTCCCAAATATTGCAATGAACAGATATTTTCAATTTCAAGTTTCTAGCTAAAGGGGTTTGGGTAGGCCTTCAAGGGGAGACTTTTTGCCCCTCCCGGTATTAATTTCCAAAAATCCCATCTTAGCGATCGTCTATTCCCGAGGAGGAACCCACATACCGAATTTCAACTCCCCAGCTCCAGCGGCTTGAGCTGGACGATGTTAAGAAAGTCAGTTCCGTTATTCTTTTATATATAGAGATTCCCAATAAAACATAAAACGATACAGTATCGTTAACGATTACATATTTTTAACATATTTGATATCATCTATGATAGAAAAATATGAAATCGTAATGATATCATAATTTTTAAAATAACGATAAAGTTTTTGAAAAATCTTATTTGTTTATTCTAATTTAATCTTCATTTGGAATATGACGAAAATATTATCGCGCTTCCTGATATTTTCGATATAATAACGTTATCGTTATTTAATGAAAAAACTATATCATAAACGTATGTGCAATCTTCACAGTGATATCTCAGAAAAACTTATCATCGAAATTATATCGTTACGAATTCGAGACAATATCGTTAAGTTTGTTGAGTTAGTACTGTCAAACAGTGGTTTCAAATCTAAAACAATGCTAATACTTATGCATCTTCTAAACTACTGATCAAATCAGGAAAACTGTTCAGAAAAATTTAAAAGGAGGACACAAACTTTAAGTAAATTATTTTTATATTCACCCTGTGTTAATACTGGGTTTGCTACAGTATTTCAAAGTTGACCATCTCGGGTGTATAAAAGCTTTACTTTCGTATAACTGATTTCGCTGATTTTATTCTTTTTGTAAAGCCCGTATGATACTAGCTTAATTTTGTATTGGATTAATATTGACAGCAATGTAAATCAAATGGGAGCACTACATTACCGATATTAATTTGACGGATACTGATTTATTCTATATAGCTGAAGTCTTTTTACACATTATTTTCCCATAAGGAAATTCATCAATTTTTCGTCAATACAAATTTAAGTAAGTGTCATACGGGCTTAATCTAGGTTATGAGAAAGAGAAAAAAAAACATGTTTTAAGTACCATAGTAGCTCTATTAGTTTAAAAAATATTTGAATTTGACTTTTGACTTTGATTGGTTTTTTGCCAAAAAATTTTTTTGTTATCGAAGGAATGTTGAATTTTGCTATGTAATTTTCATGACTTTTTGAAAACTCAGAATGGTATTATATTCAATTATCACAAGACGTTTAGCAGTGATAATTTTTTTAGGCGAAAACTTACAAATGTGTCCTGAAAATTATGTTTTTTTTCCATTTGGGCAAAAGTGGGGTTTATATAGTTACTTTTTTCCCAAAGTTTAAAAATTTTATTTATATTTTTGAACATATTTTAAAGGAATGTTTTTAAAAATCCATACAGCCTACACTCAACATTGGTCAAAAATTATGAATTTTTGAACTGAATTTTATAGTTTTGTAAAAAAAAAACATGTAAACAAAATCGTTTTTTTTTTTATAAAGTTTATGGGAACCACTGCTTTATAGTAGTAAATTTACAAGCATTTGTAAAGGGTGATTTTTTTTTGACATTCTTTTCAATAGACTGCATAAACTATTCTATTTATATCTTAATATGTTAAAGTTAACTCCCAAATCAATCTTCAAATCCTTATTATTGAAATTAAATTCCCTTAATCTGGCAACTCTTTATATATAGTGAAATGTTTATATGTTTGCTGATAAGTTAAATGTGTTTGTTTGCATAATTTTTTTTTGTATCTCTCAAAACAATTTTAATTGTTTAAAATAATTCTTATTTTTTAAATATTTTGAGTTTCTTTTTATGTATTTATAATGATTGAATAACTCTTTGCCCTTTTCCAATCTTTGGGTATTACAGTCATCGTCATCACCATGATATTGTATACCATACATATTAATAAACGCTAATTGAAAGAATATTGTATCCATACATTCCATGATGTTGTTGCTGGTGATGACGATGTTGGAATCAAAGGGGGTTTTAAGTCTGTTTGAATAATTATTGTATATATTCAGTTTTTATTGAGTTCAATTAATTAATTGTTTTTTTATTTGCCGCAATATGTATTTAAAAAATTATTTGAATTTTATATTTATTTGTTGGTATATAAAGAATTATGAATGAATTTAATCAAATCATTATAATAGAAAATAACTGCTATTATTTAAATTAATCAAAAATATCTGTTTTTATTTCTTTGCAGCGTATTCAAATAAATTTTATTAAAAGAAGAATAAGAGTGGTGAGTTCGGAACAAAGAAATTAAAGGGTGAGTTACCCAACCGTAAACGTAACTGTAAAGAATCAGCTGTTTCGAAAGCACAAGAAGAAGTGTATACAATAGACCTTACCGGAAAAAAAAGTTCGCCGTACACCCACCAGTATGAAGTATTTTTGCAAGGCAATTTAAAAAAAAAAATTTTTTTTGCCGAACGTAGGGGCCGTCTTTTTTAATTTTTCGCTATAGCTTCGGCATTTAAAATCAGATTTTAAAGTGTGATATATCAATTTTATTGTCTCGAGGAGACCAGGGTTTTGCTATAAAGGTAAAATCCAATGAAAAAAATTTAAAAAGGCGACCCCTACGTTCGGCAACCAAAAAAATAAAGAAAAAATTCTACTGGGTTTATCGAAAAACTTCCTTAGCAAAAGTTAATTTTTTTACATTAGGGCCGCACATTAGGGGGTAGCAACTGAGATCTGGTGGGTAACTACTAGAATAGGATACTTGAGGTCAATGGTCCTTAGAGAAAAACACTGGTCTCCTCGAGAGAAGACATGGATATATCTTACATATAAGATCCGACTATAAATGCCAAAGTTATAGCGAAAAATGTAAAATGGCAACCCCTACGTTCGGCAAAAAAAATTTTTTTTTAAATTGCCTTGCAAAAATACTTCATATTGGAGAGTGTACTAATCAGGATTTTTTATCCGTCATCGAAACAGCTGAATGATTTTAGTCGGAAAAAATATAAAATGAATAAAGAAAATAGATTCAAACAACAAATAAGAAATAAAAATGAACAAATAAATGGAAAAATTTAGAATAAAATATAAAATCACATGAAATAATAGATGCTAAATAGTAATGTCGTTTACGGTATTCTACAAGTGTACTTTTTAGCTACACTCAAAAAAATAAGTTAGTAGAAAAATTAGTAAAACGTCTTGTATATCAAGAGTACTAGTTTTCTGCAATTTTTTTGCTGAAATTCCGTGTTCAGCAAAAATTTTAGTTATATTTTTTTAGCACTAAACTAATTTTGAACTAATGTTTTACTAATTTATTTTGCTACAAAAATTGTGCTGATAACAGCATTCATAGCGTGGACGACAACTAGATAGACTAGATGTAGATGTCGCAGCTTGTCTGGAAAGGGAAATGACAAAAAAAGGAAAACAACTCTACACATATTCTATATTTATATTTTCAGCAAGTAAGATAACTAAAGTAAAATTTCGCTACAAGTTTTTTGAGTTTTTTTCAGTCTACTAATATTCAGCAAAAAGTTTAGTGATTTTAGAAAGGATTTTTTCATTTGCAGTCGACTAAGTGTTAGCAAAACTTTTGCTGAAGATTACTATTTTTTTGGTAAAAATCAGCTCGCTGATTTTCAGCAAACCTTTTGCAAGCACGCTCCTGACTAAAAATTTGCTGACACAGCAACATTTTTTGCTGACTTTACTGACTTTTTTTTTGAGTGTACGACAGGGTACAGTTACATCACATTTACGTTTACGGTCGCATAATCCGCGTACAAAAGTAGTGTAACGCTATAGACATTAGAGAACTAATTTTTTTAAATCGGTTGAAAAGTGCTGTTAGAATTTTTGCCTAAAATAAAATTTAATTTAAATCATTGGATTTTTAAAATTGAAGACTGAGAATTCAATTAATCCATAGTCAATCAGAATTGAGGATAGAATGAGGGATTGTAGTCTTTAAAAGCTCTGTTTTTATTTAATTTTTGTTGCAATAACAAAATACAAACAATTCCTTTGGCGGAATATGTCCGCCCGCTTTTCCAAAATAGGGGTTAATTTCACTTTGAATGTATTTCTACCCTAAAAACTTCTAATAAGAAAACCTAATGCGAACATTCTTCCAGAGTAACGGGTAGTTTTAATCAATTTACTAAGGCCGACATGGCGCAGTTTTCACAAAGTTCGGCACTGAAATGTTTACGCATATCCAAAAGAAAATAAGTTATTCAATATAATGAGTTATTAAGAGATTCATAAAATTAATCATCTTTAATGTGAGTTTATTTAAAAAAGAATTATCTTTTTCAACCTCTGCTTTCATTTCAGATTGTTCATTTGATTAGGCTTGCCAGATACATTTTTTCGTTATCGCCAAACAAATCTAAAAATATTCCCAAACAATCTCCAACTCGAACAAATGTTGAAAATGGCAAGAGTTTATTGATTTGCTGAAAACTATTAACATTATCCATACAATAACTGTACAATTAAATATAAAAAATAACACTAACAATAAGAACTGATTTGCAGAATTCTAATGCCATTTTATTTTCGTAAAAATACCTCAAAATTCAGGGACTTTTAGTGAGAAATCCTCCGATTTTTGTTACTTTATTAATATTTTTTCTTTTGAAATTTCCAAATTTTTATAAGTTTTTTTTAGGAATACTTAGATTATAATTTTAAAGTTGGTCTATTAAATACAATTGATATTAACCCTTTGACGACCATCAACCATTTTTACTTTTTGCTATTTTAGGAAATCTTGTGAGACGATAGTCTCAGAGCAGTACTAGGTCAGCTCGAAATCGAAAATTAAAATTTATATATTTTAAGATTTTTGGTTTCTAGTTTTTTTAATTTTAAAAATTCAATTTGAAATACACAGAGAATTATTTTTGGATTGGCCATAGTTTAGAGAAAAATAGAAAATTAAATTTTTTTAAAAATGTTTACTCATTCAGGAGCAATAGTCCATTAATATTATAGTTTTAGTACCATTTTTCTCCAATACGGGGCTAAGTAAAGCGCCAAAAATAGCATAACAATAATTCTCAGCTTTAGGATCATGTTCTCAAAATGTTTTATTAGAAAATCTACAGCGGATTAAGTTTGGTCGTCAATAAAGGATTTATTCGTTTGAATAAGCTTTGATTTTTACGGAAAATGCATAAAATGATAAATGTAAAATAACTTTCTTTAAAATTATGTGAACAACCTGGACCAAACTTTCTGTAAAGTACACAAAAGTGATATAATCTTTAAAATTTATAAAATTTGATATAACCCCTAAAAATCCCCAAAACATTTTTTAAATCCCCAAAAAATCCACTGCCCCCAAATGGAAATTTTTATTCTCAAGACCAAAAAAATCCCCAAATGTGCGGATAAAACCCCAAGTTTGTTCAATCTGCATTTGATTCAGACCTTTAAAGTAATAATTCAATCATCAGTAGTAATTCAATTTCTAAAAAGGAATAAAAAAAATATTTTTGATTCGCGAATTATATGTTAATTTTTTTTATTCATGCGAATTAAGTTTTTTTGTTTTTATTCGGGATTTAAAATGGTTTATTTTTTATGATTTGCATATTAATTTTAGTCAATAATATGTCTGTAAGAAATAAACTTTTATTGAATACAATAATTTATTAATAATTTTAAATACAAAATTAAATACATTAATAAATTACGGTGGGTCTCATCCATGTAGGTTTAACTTTAACTTAACTATAAACAAAAAAAAATGTCAAAAAAAATGTACACAAAACAACAACAAATTTTTGGGTTAACTATTAACTAAAGTTTAAACCTGCAGTATGAGACTCATCGTTAGTGTTTTAAATTGAATCCTACAAACTAATTCAAAAATTGATATCAATTCGCAAATAAAAAAATATAAAAATAATTAATAGTCTTCGAAAATATTTTTTTTGAATTCCTCAAAGCTCTGATTTCATTTACACTTCGCAAATTATCTCTGAAAACAAAGTATTAAATCGAATCAAAATTGAATCAATATAAATTAGACCAAATCAATATCTCATTTTCTTCAATATCAAATTATTAATTTAAAATTGTTATAAAATATTCACTGATTCATATAAAATAAATAAATTTTTATTCGAATTGATTCAGAAAATAATTATCTTTTTCAAGCTCAATATTATGTGACAACTTTTGAAGTTGTACAAACATATTGCCCGTGTAGGTATGTGTTGAATTGAAGGTTGAGTAATATTATGGTGCGAATCAAAACATTTTTGAATTTTATTGCACAACTTTAAAGGTTGTATAATATATTGGCAACACTGCGCAATTTTCATTTTACGCGGTTTAAGTTTGTATTAAGTTTTAGGTTATATTCACAATTAATATTGCAGAGAATATTGCGGGTAATTTTTGTGGGTAAATATGTTGCAATGTATTGTATGATTTGTGGTAAAACAAAAAAAATAATGTACCAATATTTTGGATATAATATTGCAAATATATAATTTTCTAAAAACATACTTTTTCAAAAAAATGCCATTTTTTCAAAATGTTGGCAAGGGTTTTGGATTTGTTATAAAATTCTACCTCAAAATCATGTTTCATGCTTATCTTAGCCATCATTTTATTCTTCAAATCTGAAGATGAAGATAAAAAATCCCAATTCGCACATATGTACCGTTTTTACATGCTGAATGGTGGTGTGCCGGTTGGGGGTTAATGCGTATTTATCCGGGGTTTCGACCCTCGTCTAAATGCACTAAAACTTCACATTTTTAAATTCGCAATTAAGCGGGGACTACTGTACTACTTGTTAGTATATAGCTAAAAAAAAATCTCATTGACAGATACAATTTCAAAATCTGCAATTAGCAAGCACATTTTTTTATTAAAAAGTTTAAAATCTGAAACACAAAAACTGACAAGTCGGCAGAAAAAGTGATAAAAAAAATGAGAAGAAAGAAGAAGAAAAATCATAATCTCAATTGTTTTCTCCAGTTTAAAAAAAAAGAGCTTCCAATAAGAAATTCAAAAACTAAATTAAATATAAAGTATGTAATAATAAGTAAAAAAAAAATAAAAAACAAGAAGCAACAAGCAAAAATCAAGCAAATATAATAAAAAATTATAAAAATCAACAACGTCTACGTCAACGTTGTCGTCAGCGTCATAACGGCGCTTATTTATACGATAAGAATATATGTAGCAGCACGCTAGTGGTTAGCTAACTGCACAGTTTACACACAGATACATTGTTTTTTACACGAACAACTAACTACACACATGTGACATGCATAAACAAGCAAATGCAGGCATACACAATTACGAGGTTCTGTTTGTTGTTGCTGTGTGGTAAAGTAGAGTAATACTTGAAAACGGAAGATAAGGCGCTGTGTAAAGAACTAAAAACCCATAAAACATTAAAAAAAATATGAAAATATTTGTGTGTGTTTTTTCAACAAGTACTAAGATAAACAATAGGGATGGTACGATCGTACTTTTTAAGCTAGAATTACTCGAACATTAATGTAATGTGACGAATCAGCTGTTTTAGTATATCGTCAGCTTGTTATTCCGTACTCTAAAGGCACATATACACGGGATAGAAAACTCGCGAGATTTTATGAAAATGCAGCTCTGTAAAAGTCTACAAAATGTAATCTCTAAACCATTGACAATTGCTGTCATACACATTTTTTTTTAATGAGTAACAATTTTCAAAATGTTTTGTAACATTACTGAACATTTCAGTTCATTAAATGCACTTTTTGGTATTAGGAGAAAAAATTATTCTTTGAAATACAAAAATTTTAATGAAAACAAACTCTTGACAACTGGAGATGGTACTTTTACGATAAAAATTAGTGCCAACAATATTAGAGATGACAAATTTAACGCAAACTCTACGAGATTTCTATCCCGTGTAGATGTGCCTTAAAAAGGTGTTATGGATAAAAACGATAAAAAAAGGTTAGCATTTTTTAATTTTTGTGTGTAAAATGGGCAGGTACATCAAAATCGATATTGGATATCTCAGATATGATACGAGATATCGTGCAACGGGTTGCGGAATCAGAAAGAGGATATTTATATTATATGGAACCCATTTTTAACTCAATTTTTTTTCAAATATGTATGTATTGAGAATAGGGATGCCAATTGGGACCAGTAATTGTGTTATGGCCATGCAATATCTACACTTAAGAGTTAACAATAAATTTCTTTAGTCTTACAAAGATTTCAAAAAGCAAAAATTATCAGAAAATTCCTCGAATTGAAAATTTTTTCTCAAGAAAAATATAAGATTGTAATGAGCTTTCCTGTAAAATAAATACTACGATCCTGATGACTTCTTTCTATAGAAATATTTCTTAGATTCTATGGATTTTTTCTAAACAAATACTCATAGATTCTGAACACATTCCTAAAGGAATTTCAGAACTGTCTGATTCTGGAAATTTTTTCCCAGAAATAACTTCTTCTTGTACAAATCACAGGGTCTAATTTCAGAGCTTCCAATACATTAAAATGGCCCGTTATCATTTCTGAACGGTTTAAATTTGTGAGAGTTCAAATTTAGGAAATTCTACTGTATCGAAAAAGGAATCTGGTTTTGACAACCTTTTTCTATTAGAACGTATAGAATTTCAAAATTTAAAAAAAAAAACAAGTACTCAGAATATGAGGCTTCTTCTATAAGAAAAAGAGCTCAAAATCTAACGCTTTATGAATAAGAAAAAGTGGTCAGAGGCTATGAATTCTCCATGGAATTTAGACAAAACTTAGAAAACCCTTCGAAACTCTTTTTTATATAAAAGCTATTTAATTCTGAGAACTTTTTCGCAAGAAAAACGCTAAGATTTTAATGACCTTGTCCTGTAAAAGAAACACTATGATCCTGAGGACTTCTTCCTTAGATTCTAAGGATTTTTTCTAAAGAAATACTCACAGATTCTGAACACATTCCAAAAGAAAACTGTCAGATTCTGAGAATTTTCCCCAGAAATAACTTTTTTCTGTATAAATAATTCGTTTTCCAATAGAAACCCATCGAAAACGTCGCCATTACCTGTTGTTTTCTTAGGGAAAGTTGCACAGAATCTATGGCTTTTTCTATAGGAAAAAGTGTTGAGGCTTTTTCTATAAGAAAATGTTCTTAGGTTTTTCCATGGGGAAATCTCAGAATCTGAGACTTGTGTTAGACTTAAATACACATGTACAATATAATTATAATATCATATATTTAGTTAGAATAATATTCTAAATTAAGTCCAAATTCTAATATGATATTGTCATATTTAATTTTATTTGTTATTTCAAAAAGAAGGGCCATTTTCATGTTAGAAAATAAAATGGCTTTATGGGCATCACCCCAATCTTCAGTTGTCTGCAATAAGAAAATGATGATTGGAACACACAAACCGACACATTGCATAACGTACAAAAATTCAACGGGACGAGAATTTTGTACTTTTGTGTATTTCGTAAATCATTTTTTAATTTCTGAAATACATTTGATAATCTCTGAAATACAATTAATAATTTCTGAAATAAAATTGATCATTTCTGAAATACATTTGATAATCTGTGAAATACAATTGAAAATTGTGTAGTGCTAAGGGCAATTAAGTATAAACTATATGATCGACCCTAATTCGCTTCGGTTGCCAATCCTGGTATTTATTCATCACAGTGACCTGCTGCTGACTTTGCCTGGTAACATTTTTACATTTGTACGAGCCCTCATGAAGGCGTCTTTACGAAATTTCCAACTGAAAATTTTTTCATTATGTTTTAATACAGAATCAAAGAATATCTTATCTGGCTAAAGTATCTTAACCTTGTTTTAAATACATTTTTTGGCTTTTTTTATGAAAATGAATTGCTAGACTCCCAAAGTCTTTAACTTAAGTGATGTCAAAAAAAGCACTCGAACACCACAGACTGGGAATCCCGGTCCTGCATTCAACAAGTTCTTGATTTTTACACTTTAAG
This sequence comes from Leucophora obtusa, assembly GCA_949987735.1. Classification (NCBI taxonomy): domain Eukaryota; kingdom Metazoa; phylum Arthropoda; class Insecta; order Diptera; family Anthomyiidae; genus Leucophora; species Leucophora obtusa. The sequence continues at coordinate 31,053,814 of OX465299.1, read as the reverse complement.
GCCGGTATTTTGTTCGTACTTTTGCGAAAAAAAAAAATGTCAAACTCCATATAAGAATACACACATAGAGCGAAATTTGTTCGCTTAAACAAAGCTATTATAAGATAATTCTTTTTTGAAAAAAATCGCATTATTCGTTTTATGAATCAGTGAATAATTCGTTATCACTTTAAATCAATGATTTAATATTGAATAAAGTGAGGAGGTTATTTATCCAAATTTCAATTGATTCAATTTTGATTCAATTGAATTATTCGTTTAATGATTTGATTCGCGAACTATAAATCAATGCAAACATTAATTGTTAAATTTATTTGTTAAATTGTATCAATTCACTTGATTCTATTAAAAGAATCCACAAAAATCAATTTGATTCTATGAATAAGATATTGATTGAATAAAGTGGGCAATAATTCAATCAATAAAATAAGTTTTGCGAATCGATTCCTACAAAATTGAATCAGATTTAAAAATCGAATTAAGGAATTATGTTTTTAAAGGTCTGCATATATGTACGTATTTTACGAAATATTGTACAATTTTGTTACAAATGTAATGGTAGTTTTTCACCCAAATAAATGTAGTAGTATTGGAAATAGCCGGAATTTTAAGAGAAAATATGAAAGCCCACAATCGTGTATGCTCAAAGGTTTAAATTAATTTTTGAGACATTTAAAAGTAAATTAATCATTAAAGACATCAGTGATTGTTTTCTGTTTCTAACGCGAGAAATTTTCCCGTCAAATACGGTATTGAGTGTTCAAAATATTCAATACTTTTACAAATCTACAATGCTTCCATGCAGGACTGGCAGGCAAAACCATAAAACACTTTTATCTTACCAGGGGTGGCAAGACTTTTTCGCTTTGCAAAGGAAAAAATTAAATAACATCCAAGAAATGACGTAAAAATGTTTGACGGTAATTTAATTTTTGGGGGTTTATTTAATCTTTAAATATTGAGATTATTTCATTATGAAAAAATCCCCAATGAAAAAAAATTAAAACAGTTTGAACATTATTGCCTTTTCATTTTTTTGGAGGGTTATTCCATTTTTGGTGGTTATTTCATTTTGTTAAAAAAAAGTTAAATTATTGGGCGCCATAAATTATTTAAGTATGTAAGAAACTAGTTGAAAAATGTACTTCGGGCAAAAATTTGATTTTGTTAAAATAAATCTCGCGTTTTTTATCATCATAATAATGAATAAAAAGCGTATATTACGGATTTGAACAGAGAAATTTCTATTTCAGATGAAATGGCTCTTCGAAATACGATAAAAACCCAATTTCAAATTCCAACAAATTGGGTTATTTTATTATGAAACTTATTTGCAGCTTTTATTTCATTAAGGGTCATTTCGTAGGACATATTTGCTCTCTAAAAAAAACTTAATTTTTTAGATCCAATTTTATTACAAGTTGTTTTCCATTTTTGTGCAATTTTCTGTTACTTTTTATTTCTCCAATTATGAGGCATTTTCTCATCGAAACATTTAGACTTCTTTCAATTTAGAATTTTAGAAATTTTCCCAGAATTTTCTGATAATCGAATTTGCGAGTTCTTTATTAACCATATTTCTTTAAACAAAATATGATGGCAATACAGAGTTTTATCAATTTTAAAACACGATTTACAGGCTCTATGAAAAATTTCACCATTATGGAGTTAAATCACATATTTTTGTAACGAAATTTAACATTTAATTGAATTTTTTGCCGGTCTTCTAATAGTTTAAATTTTTTGACAATATCCAACAAAACGTCGCGTGCCACCTAAAATCCACTTGCGTGCTACTACTGACACGCGTGACATAGTTTTGCCAGCCCTGATCTATGGTATGTAGGGAATTCAATCGAAACCGAATTCATTCTTCGCAGCTCTTATTTCCTTATATTTAGTACCAAATTGAAAACTTGTGTTTATCATCCCTAATACAGACATTCATAAAACTGAGTATGAGTACTTCCACTTGAATTTTACTTTTTAAACAAAATTTACATTATGGTGAATTTTTTTCTTATTCTATAGTCACAGTTTAGTTTTGTAGTATATTCGGTTTACTTTTGTTAAAGTGTGCGTGCGTACATATACAAACGCGTTGATACGCGGAGAGCTCGAGGAATTGTTTTCAGTTTTCATCATAAAAATGCGAATTTTTTTTTTTTGATATGACAATCGGAAATATTTGGGACAGTCAGTTTAACAAAAACCATTGAGGCAAGAGGATGTAACGGGTATAGATGATATAAAAGAAAAAACAGACAAAAAAAATATAATAAAAGAAAATGCGTGAAAATTATAGTTAGTGAATGTATAAGTTAGTGAGTGAATTATTCTATCTAATATAGTAGTGATGATGCGATAAATAGTGATGACATTATAATAAAATAAAAAATTTAAAACATGAGTGCCACCATAAAATAAACAAATTTTCAAACAGAAGAAGACAGGCAACATTTTTTTTTACAAAAAAAAAAAACAATAGATATATAGTTTCAAAAAGGATAAACACGTGGCAACTATATGAACCCTTAAAAAAATATGGCATAAAAAAATAAACTTAATGAATCATATTGACATTTATAAAGAAAACTTGATAAAAAGATGAAAAATTAGAATGACCATAAAGATATTTATTTTAATCCTTAATGCAGCAACTATTTTAAAGTTTAAAACTTTAAGGACTAGAATCTTATCTCTAATTATTATTTTACCTTAATAATTGATAAAGAAATCATTGATTAGTCCTTAAACTTTTTCAATTTAAACTATGATTTCTTAATTTTGAATAAAAACCCGCGAATTAAAAGTTTTTATTGAATTTCGGATGATACGGAGTAATAAAAATATACAAAGGATGACCAAATGGTTGGTTTTAAAATCTGCAATCGCCAAATGCCTTAAATAGAAAGTCCCTTTATGCATGCTACACGAATATCATGATTTTTTTTCATAGGTAAGTTTGTATAATTATAAATTTGTTTTCCGTCCAGGAAGGTGTTGTCCAAGTTAAAAAGGAAACTTCAATAACATCTATGCTTTTATATTATTATTTGGTTGTTGGTTTCCGTAAGCATATCTTAATCAAATCTAATACAAGCCTATACCGACAACTTCCAGAGAATTTATAAAGTAATTTTTATTTACATTTCGCGGTTCGTGAAAACAAATTTCAATCCAAAAGTGCGAATAGAAAAAAGTCCGTAAAAAATTAAGTTAAAACTACTAAAAATTAGTTAAAAATGAAAAATTAGCATCTTATTTTTGCTATATATTAGTAATATAGAAACAGAAAAAATAAAACTGTTAAATATACAGAATTTTAGTTATATTTGAGCTAAATTTTTTTTAACTGGAGAATAGCAAATTAACCTGCTAAAATCAGGAACAAATTTTGCTTTTTTCGATTTTTTTTTAAAGCAAATAAAAATCGAGCATTTTGAAAACAGCAGTTTTCAATTTTTTAGAAAATATTTCTGCTGGTTTTAGCAGAATAGACTGATATTTGCATTCATCTAAATTTAGCTTAAAAATAGCAAAAATTTTGTAGATATAACAGTTTATTTTTGCTATTTTTAGTCTACAAATATTTAGCAAAATTTTCTGCAGATTTTACAGTACAATTTGCTATTTTCATTTAACTAAAAGTTAGCCTAAATATAACTAAAATTCTGTAAATTTAACACTCTTAATTTTGCTGTTCTCATTTTACTAGTATTTAGTAAAAAAAAATCTGCTAATTTTAATAATTTTTTCTGCAGCATCATTTTTAACTAATTTTTAGTAATTTTTTCTGCTATTTTTATAGATTTATTTCTATGAGTGTACGTTATAGATATCAGGGAAGTCCTCTGCGGGAAGCTTATTACCAGGGCAGGCTATTTTTGGCATTTGCCATTAAATGACAATTTTCCACTTAATTTGTAAAAATGCTATTTTTTTTTAACAAGTCAGTTACTGAAAGTTTTCTTTCTGTAGCTGACTGCGTTTTTGCAAGTCTGGTTTGAAATATTTTTAGCTTTTGTTCTTATTGTGAAACGTATATTTTGGGAACGAAGAGTCGACTTTAAGAATAAATGGGTTAATTTATTCTTTTTTTATAATTTTGAAATTAAAATTACGCGCCATTTGTTAAACATATGTATTAGTACCAATAAGAATGCCAACGTTTGCGGTTTTCTATAATATTGCCGAGATTATAATGAATTAAAAAAAAATTTAATATTTTTGTCAAGGTTGGCAATTAATACCTTTATAATACCGTTATCATAAGTTCGCTGAAGACATCCTATACCTAAAATGGAAGATTCACATGATTTCCCCCTAAAATCTAGGTTTGCTGGACATTTGAGCGCCAATTCTGAATAAATACGAGATTAAACCGAAAACATATTTTAAGTTTTCAATTACACTGTGAGACAAACGGTAGGGGTCAGTGATCGGGAAGGGTTCAAACTACCGGGGAAAGTTATATCGGTAAAAAAGAAGTTATATGTGTCCCGGCGTTTCGCTGGGTCAACCCTAGGAATCGAGATATATCGATTTGACCTTTGGTGGTCTTTTTTTTGACATAACTCGAGAACCACTAGTCCGATTTTGCTCAAACAATTTTAAAAAAATTAAAAATTACAATTCCTTTAATCTGTTTATATAACATTTTTCTATATACTCAACAGTTTTGCCGGTAAAAATAAATGTATGAAGAAAAAAATATTTTTTGCCTAAAATATTAAAAAAAAGTAATAAACAAAAGGTTATTGATTTTTATGGTAGCGGTAACAAACATTTATTTTTACCTGCAAAACTGTTGAGTATATAGAAAAACGTTATATGAACAGATTAAAGGAATTGTAATTTTTAATTTTTTTAAAATTGTTTGAGCAAAATCGGACTAGTAGTTCTCGAGTTATGTCAAAAAAAGATATATCTCGATTCCTAGGAGTGACCCAGCGAAACGCCGGGACACTTATAACTTGTTTTTGACCGATATAACATTTCCCGTTGGTTTCATCCCATCCCGATTTTGGCTGTCGCATAGTGTTATTTCTGGCATTGAAGTTAAATTTTCAACTTGGATGTCTTCAGAGACTTACAGTAGAATTTCATGATAATTATTTTTGCGCAACATTTTAACCCTCTTACTCTTCAATTAAAAAGACTTTTTTCACCCCATTTAGAAAGGGGCAAAAAAGCTTCGTAAGGGACATAAAAAGTCCCTTTAATTGAATAGTTAGAGGGTTAAAATGTTCCACAAAAATAGTTCTCGCAGTGTTTTGCATAAGTTCGCTGAACACAACCTGCATCATGGTTTCCTATGCGTATTAGCAATAAAGATTTGAAAAAGGGGGAAACTTTAACCGCCCTTAAAATAAAATTCCGATGTAATCTTTCAAAACGCAGACACACGTATATTTTTTTTTGTCTCCTCTACCAGAATCCTTTGTCAGAACCCCGTAATTTTGGAAAAAGTTAGAAATTGTTGTACAGTGTTATCAGAACAATATTATCAAGTAGCTTTTCCCTTGGGAGATTGCACCACAAAAAACGTTATAGGGGTATAACGTTTTTAAAAATATATTAAAAAAATTGAAAATAAGTTTTAAAAAAGGACTAAATACTTTTTGTTTAAAATGGTTGTATTTTGTCGTTTACTTTGCTGAGTTACTTTTCAAATAACTATTGAACTTTAATGATAAAGTTATTGTGAGTGTACCAATACCGTTATTCGTTTCGGTTGCCAACCTTGTTTTTTGTAGTTACAATGCAATCAACAGTTTATAATTTCATTATTTTTTTAGTATCAAGCCTTTAACGGTGGGTCTCATACTACATATTTAAACTTTAGTTAGTAGTTAACCCAAAAATTTGTTGTTGTTTTGTGTACATTTTTTTGACATTTTCTTTTGTTTATAGTTAAGTTAAACCTACAGTATGAGACCCACCGTAAGTGTTATCTGTTCGTATTAGTCATTCAATATTAAAAATCAGAATTGGGTAAAAACAACCCAGTGTAGAAACGGTAATGACATATCATTATTTTTTGGACTACCAGTAATGATACCCACTTACCTTCTGCATTATTTTAAAACATATAATAATGAGTTACTGATAATGACTTATTTTTATCATTATTTCAAATAGAAAATAATTTTCTAGATTTTTTTGAAAATTTTTCTAAATCTATTTTTAGACTCAATATTTTTTAAACACTGGTAAGGATATATGTAACCACATATTTTTTGTATGCTGGCGAGTAAGCTTACTTGTGTGCAGCAGGTCAATTATGTTTTTATCTATTAAATATTACATGTCGATATAGCTCAGATGGTAGGTAGAGCTGTTGACTGGCAATCTGTAGACCCAGGTTCGATTCCCGCACCAGCAAATTTTATTTTAAAAAAAAATACAATAAAAAATATTTTTTTTTATATAATTTATTTTTTAGAAAATCTTCTTTTAGACTCATTATTTTTATCAGTACTGGTAAGCACATAGGTAAAGATATATTTTTTGATTTTTCGTATGCTGGTGTGTAACCATAACTCATTATTTTTCGCGACATCGCCATATAAAGGTAATAAGAAATGTAATAACAAAAGTAACTAGTTACCATTACCAAGTATGTAGTTACATAACCACATATCTGGTAATGATTTTCTACACTGGGAACACATAAGGTATTTTCTATATATCATAATATCTGATTATGAAGTCGTTTTTGAATCAAATTAAGTTCAGACTCAGCGAAATCTTTCATTACCAAATAAGTGGTTATATAATGAAACAGTCTACGAGAGTGAATGTGAGCAGAAAAAAATTTCGTGAGTGAGTAAGAAATTTTCTTTTCGCATAATTTTTGCATTTTAATTTTTCCGGTATGCTTTTATTTCGTGAATTTGCATGATTTACGTGAATCATGCGAGCGCACGTGTGAGTGTGAGTAAACTCTGAATTTGTTCACGTGGGCGTGAGTGTGAGTAGAAAAAAAATTCGTGAGTGATTGTGCGTGACTAGAATTTTTCTATCGTGAGCGTGAGTTAAAATTCACTCACGTGCCTATCTCTAGTTGAAATACAGATACTGGATGCCAAGTACAAATTATAATTTTTATTTTAAATTAGCCATTCCAAAAAATTTCCCGGAAAGTTAAATTATACTCCTCAAGAGTATCTAAGAACCATTTTTAAAACAAACATTTTCCGGTGCCAAATCAATTTCCTACTTTACCCCACATTAAATGAGTATTCTCCACCGCCCCAAGTATGCTAAAAATCTTATCTCTCTGTCGCTATCTCTCTTTCAAAACCAACATAATTTGTAATATTTATTTTCGAACCTCAAAATAGTTTTTATGTATGTTGGCAGCCGATAACACCACATTTTTTTTTTTTTTTTTGTTCTGGTTACTGTTTGATTGTGGTTTGCTATGGGTTAAACTTAACCTTTGTTTTTGTTATCGTTTAAATATTTTGTTATCATATTTGTTTCCATTGTGTATTATTATTTTTTACAAGAATTTTGCTAATAGAGAGCAATAAAATAAAAATTGTTCTATTTTTTATACATCCCAGTAAAAATATGGCCGCAGCTACACTCACAATATTATTTCGTTTAAGACAAACTACATAAAATTCGTATTAAATTTTTTGAAACAATTAAAAAGAGGACTACTGATTTTTCAGTAAATAGGTCATACACGGTCAATAATTATTGATCAAAAATCAACCAATCAGAACATTTTATTTTTAAATACTTTGTTCTGATTAGTTGATTTTAAAAACATTGATCAATAATATTGAACATGTATGTTTGCCTTTATATTCAAACTATTTTGCTATTTAAAATAGTTTGAATATTGTTAAAATAATCTATAAAAGAAATAAAAGCAATCGAAGTCTGGGCATCAACTCCTTTATTTTTCGCCCAAACAATATCGTTTTCCATTTGCTTTCCTTACGCTCACTCACTACTATCGTATCGTTTCGAGCACCATTTCGAAGGTGATAGTAAAACAGCTGATTGGCACTGTAGGCAAATAATTAAAAATATGTGCCACCCTTAGAGATTAATCAGAACTGGGTCGACAACGACATGTGCTTTTTCATATATTTTGTATGGGAAGAAAAATGTCGCCATGTCGTCCTGCGATTTGTCGTCGTAATAGAATCTATTCTATTTTCGTGACGATACACTCAAAACCCAATAGGCACACAGGTTTTAAAAATTCAAGTGCTTTAAATTTTGCTTGAATTAAAGTATATTTCAAATTCTAGCACTTGTTTATTTAACAAAAATATTTCAAACTTGAATTTTTGTTTCCCTTTTGCTGGAGTATGCTATTGAAATAAAATGTAATTAAAGTTGTATTCAAGCCTTGAAACTGGAAAACAGGGCTGGAATTGAACTTGTTTTCAACTTGAATTCCAGTGAAATTGTTTATAGGGAATATTTCTCAAATAGTTGCCATATTTTTAACTAATTAGGGGAACAGAGTTGCAAAATTTCGTACTTTGTTTACAAAAAAATTATTTTTTTGACAGAAGAAATATAATTGGAAATAAAAATGCATAATTTACCGCAAAATAGCAAAATTAAATACGAAAAAATACAACCATATTCTTGTTTTGCTTTAATTTTTTTCTAAATGTCAAAAAATGTCGACAATCGATTGTCGCTGAATTTAAATTATTCGCGACGACTTTTGCTGTCGTCGGTCGACAATCGACACAGTTGTGATTAACCTCTTACATGAAATGAACGCTCTGAGTGATGTTAGTTCTGGAATCTGAATTTGGCAATTTCGTCTAGAATGACCAAAAGTAAAAAATTAATTCAAGTATATAAGGTCACTATTGTAAATCTTGAAGAAATAAAGTAAAGTTCTAGCTTTAACATCCCAATAAACCAAATGATATCGTCACGATATCGAAACGATATCACCTAGGTGATATTTATTATCATATATGATAATCACTTGTGATACGAAAACAATAGATTTTTTGTTCTAAAATGTACCTATCGTAACGATATCGTATTTCCAAGGAAATATAATACCGTTTTCGCTATCGAAATTCGCTGGAATAACGATAGAAAAATCGGCAAAATCTGGTCCAGCATCGAAACACTATCGTTATTCCAGGCGATTTCCGTTTCGAAAATGGTATCATATATGATAGCAAAACCGGAATTGTTTTAAAATGAGCCGAAATGAAGTCATAATGAAAAATGATAATGAAATCGTCATATTCAGAAGAAAAGTCGAAATCACCTAGATTTTGCAACTATAATTGTCCAATAACAAGGAGTATAAGTAGCCAAACGAAGTAAAATTATAAATTTTATTTGTTTCTGAAAACTGTTTTAATTTTTGTAAATATTGAATATTTTGAAGTATACTCGTACTTTGTCATTAAACCTTACCGAAAACGATATTATAATCTTATTGGAATACGATATCGTTTTCGGATATTTAAGGTGATAGCGGTTTCGCTATCGTATCGTTCTTTGGTTTATTGAGATAGTTCGAAAGCGAACAACCCAAAAATCTAGAAACATATGGCGTCATATGAGTACCATATTTAACTCACAATATTTACATAAAAGAAAAAACGATTTTGTGGTTGGTTTTTTCATATTTGAAAGTTCTTTTTTTCTGTGTTTGAATTTGTAAAACACAACACACACAACACATATTAGGTTAATATTTTTATTTGCTATGTTTGTGTATGTGCATGTAAAGAATTTCCGTATTAGAGTTGCAAAATGGAATTGAAATAATTTTGTATTTAAACAAACGATTTTGAGCAAAAAAATAAAATTATTTGAAATTTTTGTTTTAAAATTTTGTTCTACTACGAGGGCAGTTCGAAATGTTCTTAGCCTAACAATGGAAAACAAGAGCTGGATTTTTAAAATTATTTAATTTTTCAATATAATCTCCTGAAACTTCAACATACTTAGTCCAAGGTTTTTCTAGCAACTCTATGCCTTGATTAAAAAAATTTTCCTGAAGCTCCTCAAAATAATCGCTTACACTTGCTATTGCATCTTCATTCGAGGTAAAACGTTTGCCAACAAGGAATTTTATTTAAATTTGGGAATAGGTAGAAGTCAGAGGGAGCTAAATCAGAGAAATGAAAAATTTTCATTCATATGCGTTTTTGGTCAACTGTTAACAAATGCGGCACCCATCTTGCAGAAAGCCTTTTTCATCTGTAATTCTTGATGCAAAATAAAATGTACTCGATCATTTAAGATGCCTATGGCATTCCCTATTTCACGCACTTTCACTCGTCGATCATCTAATATCATATCATGGACTTTAGCTATGATTTCTGGCGTTGTTGCAGTTTTTGGACGTCCCTTCGTAGTTCATCTTCAATGCTTGTACCACCACATTTAAATTCAGCAACCCAATTTTTTACTGTTGCATAAAAAGGAGCACTTTTATCTGTTACATTCACCATATCATTATGAATTTCTTGTCCCGAAAAACCTTTCTTATATAAATATTTAATCACACCACGAATTTCTAATTTTTCCATTACAAAAAAATCACAGAAGCGCCTTTTTTGAACACCTGCTACTATACGAATGAATTGACAGATCGAAATGAAATTTAACATGTGTTCAACTGTGTTCGTGCTGCCCTCGTAAATATCAAAAAACCTATTTTTTATAATTTATTTTTGAATGACTGATACAAAAATTTAAAAAAATATATTTTCACGTATTTTAATTCAAAATAAACTGTGAGTACATTGTGAGTGTACTTACGAGCCTATTTACTCGCTTAATAACTTTTGTTCGCGATGTCCCCAAAGATAATGAGTGCTCATTATTCTGTGTTTTTTTAGTTGAGTGGGTAATAAGTACTCATTCCTTTGTGTGTTTTGTAAGTGAGGACTTAATGACTACCCATTACTTTTAGAGCATCCCAAACAAAAGTAATTAGGCGAGCTAATATGCTGGTAAGTAGTTGAAACCTTGTTTTTGCTGGGATTTAACACTCCCATTTAAGTAATTATCATACTCGTAATTGTGTTTATTTCTTTGTTAATCAACAGGATTGCCGGACTTTTTTTTATATTTTTTTGGGGGAATTTTTTTTATTTTTGCTGGGACTTGCTGAGATCCTTTTATATTGTCGAAATTTATGGGAATAAGTAGTGCCCGGCAGATTAATTTTTGTGCAAAGGCCTTAAAATCTTCTTTTATTACACAGTTTCAAAGCGAAAATAATGTATACTAGTTATAAAAAAACCCTCAAAGTTGACTCGGATTTTTATTTTATGGACTTCTGAAATATCTATTTGCGTCTATACTGCAAAGATGCAAGACACGTTGAAAAAGACAGAATAAACAAAATCGTACTTTCAAAAATAAAGTTGACTTTGTATGATTTTTTTTTTTTAGTTTAAATTAAATATTTATTTCCGTTTTCTTTTCAATTAAAAATTTCGTTTTAATTTAAATAAAATAATTATTTTCGTTTTTTTTTCTCGAAGAATCAGTACATAACACCTCAAGAAAAAATACAAAATCAACAAATTGTTGAAATTATAAACAAAACAAATCGCCTCATTTTTCAACATATAAAAACACGCCACACATTTTCAAATAAACCAACTGTTGCATACGAAACCAAGAAAAGAAACGAATTGAGTGAAAAAGTACGAGTAAGTAGTATTAAAGAAATTTAATTGAAATCATAAAAAAATAAACAATAATGAATAATAAATTAGAATAAATACATTAAAAAAAAAAAAAATTATTCACACATTTGACATTATTTACGCAAGCAGTTAGGAAGGCAATCACCAGTCATACAGTCAGACATATAAAACACGCACGTACATGAAATTACGCGCGCGATCATTTGTTAGTCCAACGTTTTGTATTTTTGTCTTTAATAATTTTTAATAAATATGCACTTCCTAATATGTGAATGTGTTTTTTTTTCATAGTAAAGTGGCGCAGCAATTATTCTTTTAGATACTCTTCAACTAAATGTGTAGATTAAAAACTACAAATATTACTAACTGTGAACTTCCTGTTTCCCTCTACATACATATATATATATATATATATATATTTTATTTAGTACACAAATTACACTGTTTAACAAATGTTCGGATATCGGTGTCAGCCTCAAGCGTGAAATGAAAGTAGACCATTATACAAACAAATCCCTAAAAATGTCTGCAAAGTTGTTTAGGATTTGAATTTGATGACCTCTTAAAATATCTGTCTGTTTCGACGGCGATCCCTGCCCAAAAATGCAAGACTGGGCACTAGGCCGTACCTCAAAAAAAAAGTTCGCGGTACACCCTCCAATATGAAGTATCTTTGCAAGGCAATTTCAAAAAAAAAAAAATTTTTTGCCGAACGTAGGGGTTGCTTTTTCAATTTTTCATTATAGTTTCGGCATTTAAAGTCGGATTTTAAAGTGTGATATATCGATTTTTTTGCCAATGGAAATAAATTTAAAAAGGTAACCACTATGTTCGGCAACCAATTTATAAAAAAATTTCTGCTGGGTTTATCGAAAAACTTCCTTAGCAAAAGTTTAATGATTTTTTGCGAGCTTTAATTTTCTGACATTAGGGTCGTACATTAGGGTTGTAGCAACTGAAATCTGATGGGTAACTATTAGAACGGGATATTTGAGGTCAATGGCCCTTAGAGCAAAACACTGGTCTCCTGGAGAGAAAAACATCGATGTATCACACTTTAAGATACGAATGTAAATGCCAAAGATATAACGAAAAATGTCGTTCGGCAAAAAAAAAATTTTTTTTTGAAACCTCCTTGCAAAAATACTTCATAAAGTACGCTCTACTGGGCACTGAGAGAATTATCTGCATGATATCAATAAATGTCTGCATAAAACCAACAATAGTTTCACTGGAATTTGTCCATTAATGGAATTTCTCATAAAGTGTGACGCAAAATTTAATTTTATTTATTAAAAGTTTCATACATTCAATGAAAAAATTTCATTAAATCTATATTCATAAAATATATAAATCCTTTACATCAAATTTAATAAATTCTTCATTTACTTTATGAAGAAAACTTCATTTATTTAAGGAAAAATTTCATTAAAGCAAGTGCAGTAAAATTCTCTCTGTGAGGTTGCTCATTTTTATGCAATCTTTTTGCTATTCTCCCAACGAAATTTTAAAAATCCGTTTAGAAATTAAAAGCTATGAGTGAAAATGTGAGCACACCTCGAAGTTTTCAATACAGAATGGAAAATTTTTAATTAAAGCTGAATTTATAATGCTGGAGTACTCCACAGTGAAGAGTGGATTTTCTTTATTTTTTGCACTCACATATTTTTTGTATCATGTCATGTCTATATTAGTGCAATCCACTCTGTACCGTGGAATACAAGTACTCCAGCATTGATAAATCACTAGACCCATTTTGAAAAGTTTCACCATAAATGAGAATATCAGTCAATCTGTATGAAAAAGAACAAACTGCTTTGCATTTGGGCACCGAGATCGCCATTACAATAGACAGACCTTTGAAGAAGCCATGTAATAAAAATTCTTTGGGCGGTTTGTTTATGTGTCTGTCTACTTTTATTTCACATTAAAATCATTAAGTCTGAAATATCTTGTTGCACTGTGTTATTTGAATTTCGTTTTACTTTAAGTGGAAGTTGATAAATTGAGTGTTTTGTAAAAAAAAGTTTTAAATTTATTCGAAAATCTAAACCGTTATTTAACTGTTAGATCTTAAGTTTAACTTTTTTTTATATATTAATATTTGTTTTACTAAAAAGTGTCAATGGTCTACTTAATTATCGTTTAATTGATTATGGTTGAACTTTAATTTTCAACTTAAACCCACGAATACAGTGCATCAAGAAATAAATCGGACACACATAAGCTTATTATCATCAATAAAAGTTTTTAAGGGAAAGTAATTTTTTACAAAAAGTTTAATTAAAAATCGGGACCTCCGCAAAGGTATCGTGTACTTATATTCTATATTCAAAATAATACACTCAACCAAAAAAGTCTGTAATGGCTACTGAAAATTTTGCTGTTATTACGGGAAATTTACTTGATTTGAGCCCAGCGGTATTTTTTGCTAATTTCAGCAACACATGTCTGCTGATCTGCAGTACAACAAAATTAGTAGAAAAAATTAGTTAGTAAAATTTATGTAAACTGCAATTCAAAATCGATTTGCTAAAATCAGTTTAAAAAAACTTACTAAATATCAATAATTTTAGTACAATGGAATTAAAGTAAATAATTAGTCGCAGCAACTAAATTTCAGTAAATTGTTGTAAACTGTAATTTAAAATCAATCTGCTGAAATTAGCAAAAAAGTGTACTAAAAAATAAAAAAAAAACTTTAAAATCTAAAAAAAACTTTTCTTCTTTCGATTGTAACAAGCGTATAATTACTTCATTGTACTTGAAATTTGAAGTCAAAATTGCAAACGGTTCTCCAGTTATTACTTTTTTATGCATTGGAGATACAATAAAATTTTCCGAGTGTTATTTCCAAACTAAGAATATATCAATAGTAACAAATATAAACTAAACAAGAATTGTAAAAAATCAACGAATTCTTATAAATAAAATTTTTTAAATTAGTATATTTTTCTGCTAAATTTAGCAGTCGGTTTTGAAAAATTAGTAAAATGTTTTGCTGAAATCAGCAGCGAGAATTAGTAAAAAAAATCCGTAATTTGTAATAAGAGAATAGCAAAAATGATAACTAAAAAAAATTGTACTAAAAATTAGTATAAAAATAGTAAAGTGCGATTGGAAACTGTTTACAAATTTTGTTACTAACATTACTTCGTGTGTGGGTAATAGCAAATCATTACATGATAATCTGTACAGTAATTACCTCCCATTACCAAGGTTTTGTTGGGATGTTGCTTAACAAGTAGTTAAAGTTTATTTTCCTTGTATAAATTTTAAATTCATTTTGTTTAAAATTTACAGGAGTGTCGTTTATTTGTCTATTTACTTCTTTTTTAAAATTTTTCACTTCATTGTGCCATAAAACAATATTCTGTCTTCCATTTGTTTCGGAAAATTTATTTGAAAACCATTAGAAATGGAAATGGACACTTTACTTACAGGAAAACAAAAAAAAAAAAAAATAGAAAAGAAAACAGGCAACATTAAGAGGGAAAATACTACCAAATATAACACTATAACTACATTTGAATTACACTTACATGTACTGTTCCGTCATTCCGTGTTCATGGTGGTAGTAAATTGGGTCAAGGAGCCACTTGGGTAATAATGAAAAACATATATACTACATTGCTATAATGTAGTAGTAACTTTTTTACTTATAAAAGCCCACATTACAAAAATACATTTAAATTTTTGAAAACAAATGCTAAAAAATGTATGTTGAAAATAACCGGAAATTACTTTAAATAATATTTGAAATAATAATTTTGTCACTCTTTTAGAAATTTTTATGAGTAAAAATTAAATGTAAACATTTGTTAAGTTTTTTTAAGGAAATCATTAATTTATATAGAACGACCCGTGTAAAAAATATAAAATCGCCTTTTTATTCTTTAAACAAAATATTTAAACCCCTCAAATATCGAATGCGGAATTCACACTTAAGTGTTAAACACCTCAAATCGTGTTTAAACGTTAAACAATGTTTAGAGAGATGTTTTACAGTACATTTTTCGGCCCTTAAACACTTAAAATTATTATGTTTAAAATCTAAACACCTTGCTAAACGTGATACGTTTAAATATAATGTTATCAATTAGTGTGAATGACAAGTTTGAAACTTAAGAGAACATAAACAAATAAATTGAAAAGAGATGAATAAAATGAAGTAAATTTAAGTAAAACTCATTAAAAAGGTTATTTTTTCTTAATAAAGTGATAGACGTAAGTTATGCTTCCGGTGAAAGAAAAATGTAGAAACAGTCCCTTAACCAGAAATTGAAAAATCTTGTTTGCGACGAGAGCGGAAACTTTTTATAGTAATAATAACATTAAATAGTGCCAAAAATTATTTATTCTTATAATTAATGTTTAATTTGTACATAAACGTGTTTAAGAATCGTATTGTGAACAGCTTATAAGATCTGGTATGAAATCCGAAAAAAGCTTTTCTAAATATATGAGGAGATCTAGATATAATCCTAAATGACCAGATCAGTTTTTGTCTGGCAATACAAATCATCCAATTTTCCAGATTTCTTTCACTGCTTCACAAGTATCCGTTAGTGTATTTTTACTGCTTTTTTAGAAGTTATTCTGAACAACTTCAAAAAATCACTTCTTTCATTGCTTCCAAAGTATCCGTTAGTATATTTTTACAGCTTTTTTAGAATAACTTCTGAACAACATCCAAAAAATCACTTAAGTGTTGTTTCTAAAGAGTAATTGCTCTAAAAGTGAGCGTAAAAAGTGATTTTGATATCACTTGGCATTTCCAAACAGAGGGTCGCCTGTTCGATTCCCGGCGGAACAAATATTTTTGTATTTTTTTTTAAATTTTTTTTATTCTATTATTTTTTTTTAATATTTATAATTAATTTGTTTAAATTCAATATTTTTTAATTTTTAAAATATGTATATATAAAAAAAAATGGTGAGAAATTGCTTCTTATGCACCTGTAAAAATAGTACTGAAAACAATATAGAATTGGAGGGCACCTTTTACACTTGTGTAAGAAGTACTTTTATTGAAGAGAATAAGGAACAATATCTCACAGTAACAAAGTGGTGTTTTTTTGCCAGTCAACTTTTATATCAAAGAATAGCTCAGCGGTAGAGCGCTAGACTAGCAATCGTGAGGTCACAAGTTCAATACCCGATGGAGGCAATAAAAAACATTTATGAAATAAAAAAAAAATATAATTTTGTTTTGGGAAGAATTTTTTTTAACTTCCCAGTGTAGAAAATCATTACCAGATATGTGGTTATGTAACTACATACTTGGTAATGATAACTAGTTACTTTGTTATTACATTTCTTATTACCCTTAATGGCGATGTCGCGAAAAATAATGAGTTGTCGTTACACACCAGCATACGAAAAATCAAAAAATATATCGTTACCTATGTGCTTACCAGTACTGACAAAAATAATGGGTCTAAAAATAGATTTTCAAGAAAATAAATTATATAAAAAAAAATATTTTTTATTGTTTTTTTTTTTAATAAAATTTGCTGGTGCGGGAATCGAACCTGGGTCTACAGATTGCCAGTC
This sequence comes from Leucophora obtusa, assembly GCA_949987735.1. NCBI lineage: Eukaryota > Metazoa > Arthropoda > Insecta > Diptera > Anthomyiidae > Leucophora > Leucophora obtusa. The sequence goes on along the minus strand of OX465299.1, from coordinate 31,036,580 downwards.
AACAGCTCTACCATCTGAGCTATATCGACATGTAATATTTAATAGATAAAACCATAATTTACCTGCTACACACAAGTAAGCTTATTCGCCAACATACAAAAAATCAAAAAATATGTGGTTACATATATCCTTACCAGTGTTTAAAAAATATTGAGTCTAAAAATAGATTTCAAAAAATTTTCAAAAAAATCTAAAAAATTATTTTCTATTTGAAATAATGATAAAAATAAGTCATTATAAGTAACTCATTATTATATGTTTTAAAATAATGCAGAAGGTAAGTGGGTGTCATTACTGGTACTCCAAAAAATAATGATATGTCATTACCGTTTCTACACTGGGTTTTAATTCGTGAAAAAGAGCTTCCTTTGCACTCGTTCAAAAAGTACTGAAAAAATGTTGAAGTGGGAGTACTCCTCTCCTATGACAAATCAATGTTAAAATCATTAGTGTTTATGTTAAAAAAGAAGTACATCTGGACCATCAACTGTAGTGCTTTTTCTACGGCTTCCGCATCTTTTTTTTTGCTGGGGTCCGACCGAACAGTTCGGCCAGAAAATGTATTTGGTCGGTATTCGGTATGTTGAAGCATTTTGGACTAAATTTGCTTATGAAAAATTATTTTAGGCCGATTGGGATCTATTTTGAGTGTAAAATTTAAAGAAATATCCCAAGTTAAGCAACAAAATCACAGCTAAACTACAGGGTTTTCCTTAAATTTGACACTTAAAATCGGCTCACCAAACATTTTTTCAGTATCAAAATATCTCTACAATGCCTGCAAATGTCATTATTTGCTCCAACTGTTCGGTCGCACACTGCTAATTAGGTTCACTCATATCTAATTAGATCTAACAATATCTGCTGATAACATCTTTTTTACACGGGCTATATAAAGTTTTATTACTATTTGTATGTTTAATTTTTTTCTTAGTAATAACTAAATTGTTATTTTATTGAATTTTAATTAAATACTTATAATTGTTATAATATTGATTTATATATTCTTAGTTTAACGAAATTATCACATCTGAATTACTTGAACTCTTATTTACTATTATTTTATCTAATTTCTATGATTCATTTGTAACCATAACCAAACTGCATAAATAATTTATGTAATTATCCTTTAAATCATAATTAATAATCCACATTTGATAATCAAAATATCAAATAAATACTTATATATCTCAAAAAACCATCATAATAAAGATATGCAACCCAATACTGCAATATTCTACCTCGAAAGCATACATGGAACTAATTTATTAATTGGGCTAATTAATTGATAGTTTCATTAGCATTGAACTGATATCAATTATGACATTTTTTTCTATTATGGAAGGGAGAACAAGTGATATTGGAACACTAAACACAGAGATCGAAATAGAATGGTGCGAAATTTGTATAATCGGAATGTGTTAATTTGCATTATCACATAAATTAGTAAAAAATTGAGTCACCCTGTAGCTACTTCATAAAATATATACCTCGGGATCCCTTCCGCACCTTCCTTATCTGAATAATAGGAGAGTGTCATTGCCGAACTGCAAAAATGTTGTCTGTTTTGCGCTATCCCCTTTAGTTTTGGAGATACATTTTGTAAAATGGCGATTATTTGAAATACCCATTATCTCGAAAACTAAGCGAGATAGCGCAAAACGGACAACATTTTTGCTCTATGGGAGTATTACTAGTATCCGATAATACAAATAGGCCATATCCGGGAGAACCCTCAAAGGAAGAAATTTTTATACAACAGTCACAGGGTGACATTTTTAATTTTTGCTTTTAACAATTTACGTGATGATTACACTCCAATAATAGGTGGAAATATCGGTTCAAATCGGAACGATATGGAGGGGACGGGAAACAAGTGAAATTGACAAGGGCCGCAGGGAAAAAATGGAATGAAACGGGAAGGAAATTCGTATTATCAGGGTATATTCAATTCTTTCTTTTTTATCAGGTTATATTCAGTTCTCTCTGTTTGAAAAAATATGTTCCTCGGAATTCCTCTCGGATCTACTTCATATAAATAATAGATAAGGGCCATTTTGTAAAATGTCGATTTTTTAAAATTGCGTTGTTTTTTAAATGGCTCATTTTGTAAAATTGCGATTTTTTTAAAAATTACCATTATTTCGCAAACTAAGCGTAACAGCGCAAAACGGACAAAATTGTTGCACCATTGGAGTATTAACACACTCCGATAATACATATAGGCAAGGTCCAGTAGAGCACCCAAGGGAGCTCCCCTTGCCAATAAAAAATTCCCAAGTATGCTCTGAACAAAAAAGCATAAAGGATTTTAATATGCAATTGTAGGTTAGAATAAGAAGAGAATGATGAAGAAGCAGAATTGCTTACATATACACACACATGAGTAACATTTACACACACTAACGGATGTTTGTAGTTTCAAGACAATTAAACGGATAAACATCTCTCTGAGGATTCACTTTTCAAATACACATGCACACTCATGTATATTTTAAGAAAGGAAGGAAGGATGAAGTTAATTAAACAGAAATACTAAATATTACAAACATAAGGGAATTATATGAATTTACGACAAATATCTAGTTCTTTTCTTAGTAAATTTAAGAAAGATTTAAGTTAAATTTTGTTAAGATTCCTTTCAAATAAAATTCAAAAATTTATTTCGAAGTTAACAGTAATATTGACGCTGCTCCAGCCAGACACGTCCTGCGTTTTTAAGAAGTTTTAAAAAAACTCCGTTATTTTGACCTTTTGCCAAATAAATAAAAACACAGCTTTGTTTTACCCTGTCGTAATAAATTTTCAATAAAATAATTTTATTAAAAATTTATCGCTGGACTTGGTAAAACGCAGCTGTTTTTTAGGAGTCTTTTAAAACACATGCCTTGTCTGGCTAGAGCAGCGTCGATATATTAAATGTTTTGTTATCTATAGGTCTCACTGTCATAACATTTATGTACTAAAAACTTTCATTATCTTATCAGTAAGTAGTTTTTTTCTTTTCTCCACAATTACAATATCTATAATTGTTGCCATATGTGTGTTTTAACTATGGTTTTGAATATTTATTCTTTTTAACCTCTATTTGCATAAAATTGTGTTGTATACTGTGAATTTTCATTTAAAAAGTTTATTTCTCATTTGCATACACAATATTAGGGCCATTCACAGTAAGTTGTATAAACGATATAAGGTAATATGCTATAAATTGAAATAAAATAAGCAATGTATGTATCCCCGTATCCCTCAACGATTTCACGTAAGTCTAGATATGTGATAGATGAGAGAAAATTAATGAACATGAATTTTTTAGTAAATCGAAGGTGAAAAAGGGGGAAGAAAATCGTTAATTTTATGTTTTTCTTTTGTGATCGGAAGCATGCCGGATATTTTTAAAATTCAATTTAACAACTGCTTAGAAATAATGTATTCATCCAATGAGGTTGTTTAATGCACATAATGTCTACATAAGTTGTAGCACAGGGTTGCCAAGGTGTTCCAAAAAGTACCAAACAAGGGCTTCAGAAAAAAATCGTTATATTCCAAATTAGCACAAATATCGAGAGGAATAGGGAATAAAATATGTGAATTCGGAAATATGTGAATTCCCATCTAAAGTTCACTAATAGAAAAAAGTCTAAAATATTAGTTACAACTACCTAAAATTAGCTAAAAATTAACTTGCAGAAAAAACTGCTGAAATTATTACAATTTTTGCTAAATTTTAGTACACAACAGCAAAATTAAATTAAATATATTTAATATTAGTTATACTTAAGTTATATTTTAGTTAATAGAAAATAACTACTTAAGCTTCTAAGATCAGCAAAATATTTTGAAAAATAATTAATAAACTAAAAAATCACATAAAAATTTAAAATTTTCAAAAAAAAAATTTTTTATTTTCTCTTAATGCGGATAAAAAACTAGCCTTCTGCAATCAACTGTTTATTATTTTTTTTTTGCTAATATTTCTGTTGATTTTAGCAGGATAGACTGCTGGTTGCATTCAACTAAATTTAACTTAAATATGGCAAAAGTTGTTTATATATAACAGTTTATTTTCCTATTTTCAGTCTACTAATACTTATTAAAATTTTCTGCCGATTTGACAGTATCAGGGGTGTGATGAAAATCGAAAACGAACAGTTTTTCAATCCATAATAATTAGTATCGCGAAAATAAAATTGGTCGTAAATAACACAGTACAACAAAGCTAGTTTTTACTTGTCAAAACGCATACATAAAAAACAAACAAAAACTAGTTTTGTACAAAAACTAGGTAGTTTTTGCTCAGTCTAAATTCAGTATAAGAAATATTTGCAAAAACGTTTTTATAGGGAACTTAATTTTTTTAATTAAGTTCTTGCAATTAAACATAAAATTGAGAGTAATAACGCTATTTTTTGCAGCATTTTAAAATTATGAAATATGCCCTTTAATTTGATATATCGCACATTTTGACAGCTGAGATAATATTCCGTATATATGCATATAAATTTGAAATTTCACTTTTCTCACGATTCCGTTAGTAATTCAATTTTTTAATTTATACCTTTAGTAAACATGTTATTTAATTTATCAAAAAAAATTTGCACTTTATATATTAATTTTGAGTAAAAATTTAGCAGTTTTATTTTTATTGTTCTTCTTTTACTAGTATTTAGGAAAAAATTTACTAAACTGCTAATTTTTCTGGAAGGTCATTTTTAGTAGCTTTTCCTGCCATTTTTACAGTTTTATTTCTATTAGTGTAATTGTAGTGATTATACCCTACACCACTATGTGGTCAGGGTATTATAAGTTTGTGCTGATGTTTGTAACACCAAAAAATATTGGTCGTAGACCCACCTTATAGTATACCGATCGGTTCAGAATTTTTTTTTTTCTACTATTTTTGCATCATTTGTTTGATAAATATTTGTAAGACAAAAACTGCAAAAAAAAACTGTTAAATTCACGAGGGTAGGTAAGTTATATTTTAGTTGATAACAAATAATAATTTACGTGCTGAAATTAACAAACAATTTTGTTGAATATTAGTTTTGTCCCATTTCAAAGAAAAACTATTTTCCCAAATTATTGAGAATTTTCAAAAATTTAGCAAGTGGTATCCTTATCATGCAAATATTAAAATAATTGAAATCGGTCGAGTTGATTTCGAACCACAAATCGCATTTTTTCAATAATCAGAAAACCACAATTAGATTATCAAAGGGGTACCAGAAATATGACAAGTTAGAACGTTTTAGGTTAACTGTGAATACACTTAATAATACTTTTTTAAACAATGCAATAATTGTTGATGATTATTGATAACATGGCACATTTAAAACATTTATATACTTAAAGCTTTAATATTGCATTGAAAAAGAGAAGGGGCTTATTATGGATTAAAGCATTAACTAAATGTTTAGGGTCATACGCATTATCACTTTTTAAATTTATAAATGGTTTATAAAATAAAATTTTTCATACGAAATTCATTTTATAAACGTGTTATACATTTTTTTCAAACAATTTTTATAATTTCGATATTAGCTGTGTTTGTGCGGCAAGCTAAGTATCAATGTTGGCTTATGTCATACCCATATAAATTTGACATTAGTCAACGTTTAGTGTTAACTCTCAAAGTTTCTAATGTCAAATTTCTATGGGAATGACATAAGCCAACGTTGATAACTTGCCGTACAAACACAGCTATTTTTTCTTTAGTATTTGTTTTCATAAATTTGGCATATAATTAACTTTAAAATATCAATAAAAACTACAAAGGTTTAAAATTTATTTTCGCTAAGAATTTGAACGCAAATAATCGAGTCAATAATTATCGTCTAATAATGAAGGTTTACTGTGTGGTTCATTCAGATTTGAAGGAAATTTGGACATGTGATAGAGAGAGCGGCATGTGTGCCTCGTTGGCGGCCCATTTCACGTTTATTGGTTAAAAGGTGTAACCAGAATTAACCCCGATTCAGTTTATTTTTATTTTTTATATTTTTTTCAATGAAATACAGTAAGAACTACCCAGTTGGAAAAATACGATCGTGAAAACGTTTTAAAAGCATTTTAAAAGGTGGTTTAAACGTTTTCAGAATATATCGATTTACAAGTTTAAAGCGTTTTGACAACGCCCCAAATGATAACCATGATTTACGGTGTGAGGGTGGTATTTTATAACATTTTCAAAGCGTTGTAGAAAAAAAAACTTTAAAATGCTTTTTCAACCGTCAAACTAGCGTATGGAGAACATTCTGGTTTACAATTTCAGAGCGTTATGAATACGACCCAAATGATAACCATGTTTTACGGTCTCAGGGTGGTATTTTATATCGTTGCCAAACCGTCCCAAAAACAAATTTCAAAGTACTTTCCCGACGGTCTCTAAATGTTATTACAACATACCAATTTTAACGCTGTGAAATCATTATAAAATAAACAAATGAAGTACTTTGCCATCGTTTTAAATACAAGTATTTTTTAAAACATTTTCATATATTAACATTTTTTAATAAATTTTATTGAATTTGAATTTAAATTTAAAATATTTGAAAAATACACTTAAATTGATAAACTTAAACATAAAAAGTATTTTATTGAGGCTTTTGATTATTTAAAATAATACACAGAAAAAAATGCTTGTACTGTTGGGTTATTCTCAAATAAAATTTTATCATATTAACAAACAAATCGGTTGTATTTAGAAACGTTTAACTTTTGAAAACTAAATTTTTAAAAACAAACAATTTGTTATGAAATATAAAGAAATGTAAAACATTATTTATACCAATTGAAATTGCCGAAACTACGTAGAAAATTAAACATTTTAAAATGATATTGAAAAAATTATCAATGAAATTGTTAATTTATCGAAGATTAAATATAAAGACAAAATTTTCATTAAAAAATAAAAAAAAATTGATTTTAAATTCAAATGAAAGCAATTAAAATAAAGATTAATTTAAATCAAGAATTAATTAAAATTTTAAGTTAAAAAAACTAAATATTTAGTTCATTTAAAACATTCCAAAAAAAAGGAACTACTCCAAAACATAAACACCCAAAAATGTTGCACTGGGTTGCAACATTTTTGTGTGTTGGGAAGTAACGCGAAGAACGCGTTGAGTTTTCAACGTTGAAAATTATCCACGTTGCAAGCTAACGTGTATACGAAAAGTAAGATAATAATTTTCATCTCAAATAAGATCTTTTCTGAGTTAACAGATATAGTTAAGTCGAAAACACAGCTATAAATAATAATATATAATTAAAATTATATATATATAAAAAAAACTTTTTTTATCATTTTGATCAAACACTTTAAAAAGTGTACTCTGGACATATGGATTTAACTGCCTTTTAAATAAATTCCAAATTAATTACTCTCCTGAAAAAAGTGATTGGAATGCTCTTTTTCGAACATTTTGAAGGCGCTTTAAATCAATGTTTTGACAGTGTTCTTTAAATAATCAGTTATATATTCTTTAAAAGAAGTACTGCTAAAGTACTTTTTGTAAACGTTAGAAAAACGCTTTAAAGCAATGTTTTAATAGTGTTTTTATTTCACAAACGCTTGTAAATTTTGTATGAAAAGCACTCCTAAAATACTGTTTGTGAACGTTCGAAAAGTAATCCAAAATAATGTTTTTCAACGCTGTGAAAATGCTTTTTTTTGTACCATTGACAACAAACGCTTTCACAGCGCTTTGATTTTTGTACCGTCTTCAATTTCCACCTGGGTAGTTAATCCGCTTAATTGATTGCATTATCTCTGGATTACCGAATATATTAAATAAAAACATTACCCAGACAGAAAAATACAAACGGGAAAGCGATGGCAAGGCACTTTAACATGTAGATGATGTTACTTTTATTACCAGGTAGATGGCGGCACCAATGTATTTGAAATTTTAAAGATGGCGCTATTTCTTTCCCTCCCAATTTTTTTAAATGGCCCTTATTTCGAAAACTAGGAGAGATAGAGCAAAATTGACCCATATAATAACCCCGCCAAAAGGTTATCTCTATCCAAAAATTGACCTTGGTGGGGGCTTGGATCCTCGGAAAATTTTCATAAAAATTCTCCATTCTCGAAAACTAAGCGATATAGAGCAAAACGGACAAAATGTTTACTCCTTTGGAGTACCCTTACATGCCGTCAAATAATATGGACTAGGCCCGGGGAGGGTCCCTAGACCCTAAATTTGAATAAATTCTACGACTCAGTATAATTACAGATAAAACTGTAGTTTTACTAATTTTTTTACCTAAATTTAGATTTGTTAAATTTAAAAAAGTGTTAAAATCAACAAATTTTCTTTTAAGCCAAAAAAAGGAATAAATTTTGTTAAAGTAACAAATTTTTCTGTTCAGCCAACAGACTTATTATTTTGAGTGTAGGGTATTCAATTAATCGACCTTTTATTTTAATCAATTAATCATGAAAATAATTACGCGTGGTCTTTGCTTTTTCTAACCGATTAATCGCATAAAATTCAAAAATTAATCGATTAATGCACTCAAAATAATAAGTCTGTTGGCAGAACAGAAAAGTTTGTTACACTCAGATAAAAAAGTTAGTAAAAAAATTTGAAAACAGTTTCCAATCAATTTTTTTTAGTAATCATTTTTGCTATTCTCTTATTACAAATTACGGTTTTTTTTTACTAATTCTCGCTGCTGATTTCAGCAAAACATTTTACTAATTTTTTCAAAACCGAGTGCTAAATTTAGCAGAAAAATATACTAACTGAAATTTTTTTTTTGATATTTTACAATTCTTGTTTAGTTTATATTTGTTACTATCGATATATTCTTAGTTGGGAAATAACACTCAGAAAATTTTGCATAAGAAGGTAATAACTTGAGAACCGTTTGCAATTTTTACTCCAAATTTCAAGTACGATGAAGTAATTATACGCTTGTTACAATCGAAAGAAAAAAGTTTTTTTTATAATTTTTCTTTTTAGATTTTACAGTTTTTTTTTTGTTTTTTAGTACACTTTTTTGCTAATTTCAGCAGATTGATTTTAAATTACAGTTTACAACAATTTACTGAAATTTAGTAGCTGCAACTAATTATTTATATTAATTTTATTGTACTAAAATTATGATATTTAGTATGTTTTTTAACTGATTTTAGCAAATCGATTTTGAATTGCAGTTTACATAAATTTTACTAAAATTTAGTAGCGGCTACTAATTTTTTGTACTAATTTTATTGTACTACAGATCAAAGGTTTAAAAAGCTTAATTCTTTCATTCACTTTTTAAAAATTAATGAAATTTGGGTTAAATTTCATTCCTTAATAGCATTCTTATGGAATTAATTCGATAGCTTAATTCCCTATAGCTTTAAATTATATGAATTCATTCTATTTTGATTGAATTCTGCCGGAATGAAACCAAATTTACTTGAATTCATTTAATAAAAAGGTGAATGAAAAATGACTTGTTTTCATTCACTTAATCAAATGAAAAATTTAAATTTGCATGTAATTGCTGAAATATTAGCATAATACAATGAAAAACGTTTAAAATTCATCTAACAGAAGTAAATAGTATCGTATGCTTTGTTACAGCTTGTATGCTTTGGTTTTGATTATATGTTAGTTTCAAACTACACTGCACTAAGTGAATGGTAATAAAATTTCTTCATTCAATTAGTAAAATGGTGAATGAACATGCGATTTGAATGATTCAAGTTAGGAATTCATTCAATTCGTATTTAAGCTTTGGGAATGAAGCTTATGAATGAATTATTTACGAATGGTTTAAGGGAATGGTACATGAATATTTTTAAAATCTGAATTTAATTTATCGTGAATTAAGCTTAAATTGAATTAAGTTTTTCGAAGCTCTGCTACAGATCAGCATACATGTGTTGCTAAAATTAGCAAAAAATACCGCTGGACTCAAAACAGTTAAATTTCCCATAATAACAGGAAAATTTTCAGTAGCCATTACAGACTTTTTATTTATTCCTGGTTTTTGGCTTAAAATAAAATTTGTTAATTTTAACACTTTTTTTGTTAAATTTAAGAAAACTAAATTTAACTAAAATATATGTAAAACTACAGTTTTATCTGTAATTATACTGAGCCGTAGAATTTATCCAAATTTAGGGCCTCGGGACCATCCCCGGACCCAGTCCATATCTTGTGAGAGCTTATAAGGGCACTCCAATGGAGCAAACATTTTGTACGTTTGGTTCTATCTCGCTTAGTTTTCCAGATATGGGCCATTTTATGAAGTGGAAAATTTTTATCAAAAATTTCCGAGGGTCCAAGGCCCCGCCAAGTTCCATTTTTGGATAGAGACCACATAATACTCCATTCGCCGGGGTATTATGTGGTTAGGGATAGTCTAAATTTTCATAAATTTTGTTCGATCTCTCTTAGTTTTCGGGTGGGAAAGAAATAGCGCCATCTTTAAAACTTCGGATACATTGGTAGAATCATCTAACGGGTAATAACAGCAACATAAAAATATTATATTGTAACCATAAATTTTGTAAAATTTAAAGAATAGGTTCTTAAAAATCAGTTTTAAATAATTTTGAAAATTAACACTCAAAATTAGTTAAAGTACTGAAGATTTTAGGTATTGAGTTAAATAAAGATAACTAAAAACGTTGCTTAAATTAGTGTTTCATCAAAAAATTAGTCAAATTCAATTTGAAACCGGTTTAACAGATTTTTCTACTGACGTATTATTTTAAGTGTAGTATTAAAATTTAAATAAAAAAATAAAAGTGTAATTTTACTAAACAAAGCGCCTCCCAGTTATAACGATTGCGTTACACTTTTTATACCCTACACCACTATGTGGTCATTATACCCTACACCACTATGTGGTCAGGGTATTATAAGTTTGTGCTGATGTTTGTAACACCAAAAAATATTGGTCCTAGACCCACCTTATAGTATACCGATCGGCTCAGAATTTTTTTTTTATTTCGATTTAACGATGTCCGTCCATCCGTCCGTCTGTCTGTCTGTCCATGCATTCTTGTGCGCACTCTACAGGTCGCAAATATTAAGATATATTGATGAAACTTGGTACACCGACTTATGTCGGCCCAAGGACGACGCCTATTGATTTTGGTAAACATCGGTCCATGTTTAGACCTAGTACCCATATAAGGGTCCTACCAAAATTATATTGTTTATACGATGCAGGTCGCAAATATTAAGATATTTTCATGAAATATGGTACACCGAATTATGTCGGCCCAACGACGAAGCCTGTTGATTTTGGTAATCATCGGTCCATGTTTAGACCTAGTGCCCATATAAGGGTGCTACCAAAATTATACTGTTTATACGCTGCAGGTCGCAAATATTAAGATATTTTGATGACATTTGGTACACCGACCTATGCCAGCCCAAGGATGAAGCCTATTAATTTTGGTTAACACCGGACCATGTTTAGACCTAGTGCCCATATAAGGGTCCCCCCAAAATTGGTTTGGTTAGAAACTGCAGGTCGCAAATATTAAGATATTTTAATGAAATTTGGTGCGCTGCCTCACATTATAGAATATTTTGACACAAGCCCCATTTTAACCCATTCGAATTTCGGATCCAAACATTAGTTGGCTTTTAACCAGACTGGTGTAGGGTATTGTATAGTCGGCATGCCCGACTTTAACCTTTTGACTCGTTTTTTTAATGCTATAACCCTGGAACATATATGAAAGTTTTTAATTCTTTATTTAAATTTTTCTTTTTCGATATTTACCTTGTTTAATAATGAGGTATTAACAATATGTTAATACAAAAATTTTTAAATTTTGCAAAAAAGAAATTATGTTTTGTATTGTATTTATATAAAATAAATTGTTTAATTACCCACATAACTATCCATAAATTTATTATTTAAATATAAATTTATTACATTATTTAATTATACATTTACAGATGTACATAATGTGGTTTTTCTTTTGTTTTATATTATTTTTGATAAATATTTATAATTGTTTGTAATTAATGTTTTAGTTTTGTTTAACTCAAAACTTTTATTCCCTAGTTGTGTAATAATTTTATAAAAATTCATGTAAACTGAAAATGTTTATAAACTATGAAAACTTTTTATTTTTTTTTCAATAGTTGCAAAAGGGAGAAGGAATGTATAGAATTATGTTACAAAAAAAAAACTTTTAAGCGAATAAATGATAAATTTATAATAAAAAAAAATTCGCAGAAATTATGTTTAAAATTTAAAAATTGTTAAATTAACATTAATAAATTATCATCAAGTTAGGGAAACTAGAAATTTGATTAAATAGCAATAACACTTTATGTTATAAAGAACCCAGCAAAAATAGTTCTGCCAAAGAAGCAATAAAAGCATCACTACTATGGCAAAGGCATCACTTCTTTTCTAATGGTTTCATCGATGAATTTAACGTTGGCGTGTCATAGGACGGAAGCATTCAAATATAGCTACTTACCATTACTCATGCTCTTTATTCTAAAGAAGCAATCCAGATGCTATGTTTAGATATTCTCTAGTATGTGTGAAAAATATGCATAAATTTTATAGTATTTAAGCTGTTATGAAAATTTAATTCATAAGAATGCATTAAAATAATTTTTTAAAAAGTGAATTTTATGCAATGATGTATAAGTACTTTTTTATTAGTACAAATAAATGCTTCTACATTAGTGTAAAGAAACACTTTCACATTGATGATAAAAAACGTTACTCCATTGTAGTAAGATACCGATTTTTGCCCCTCACAGATTTAATAAAAAATTATTTTCGTTATTTTTAGTTTTTTATTTAAAAAATTAAATAGTTAAAAAAGATATTACACTTCAAAAGATAATAAAATAAATTATAAGGTTTTCAAGAAGTAAATTGTTAAATTATAAACAAACAAATGTACTTCAATACATAAGCTCGGTTGATGAATTTCACACATACATTGCTTTTACGAATATGAAATGAAGATAAACTTAAAAAAATATTCATTTTGAGATTTATTAATAAGAAGAAAAATGTTTTCGTTTTGAAATTTAAAAAAGTAAAAAAAAATTATCATTTCAAATTCAGAAATTATGAATTGTAGTAGATTTTATATTTTTTGAATTTTATTTTTTATATTCTCTGAATTTTAACTGATGATTTCTGAATTACAATTGATGTATTCTGAAAATCAATTGATATTTCCCGAAATACAAGTGCTGTTTTTCTGAACTTCGAAATTTCTAATGCAAATTCTGAATATCATTCTAATTTTTTTAATTAAAAAAAAAATTAATTTCAATTGATATTTTCTGAATTACAGTTGCAAGAGATATGTAAACTAAATATAAATTGTCAAAAGGTTTTGAGAATTATTTGAAACAAAATGAAATTTCAAAGAAACTTGTCAAACTGAAAAAAATTTTAAACTGTATAAGTGGATCTCGCATAAAAGTTTTCACAAAAGTATTAAAAAAAGATTTTATAAAAAATAAAAGTTCATTAAAACAGTTTTCTATGAAAATTTTTGATTTGAATGATTAGAAAATATTTTGTACTATGGTTTGAAAAACTATAGAAATAAAAAAACTTATGCTTCAGAAGCAATTAAAAGGGTGATTTTTTAAGATTATCATAGGTTTATATCAAAATCACTACATTTGGAACATGAACGCATGAATACTTTCGGAAGTTCCTTTGAATAACTTCCAAAAAGCACTTAAAGCATACTAACTGAAACTAAGGAAGCAATGAAAGCAGTTATAACCAAAGAATGAATACCACTTTTTTTTGCTGGGAATATAATGGATGCTTAAATAGCCATCATTTGCAAAATACTTACAAAACGCTTATAAAACGTTTACTTAATTTATATAAGTAATTTTTAAAGTCATAAAATTTAAGAGTCGTTGATTAAATAATTTTTAAAAATTTATAAACATATTATTATAATACAATAACAACACGTTTACTTTTAAATATATTAATAATAATTATAAACTAAATTTCCAGTTTTAAATCAAAACATACTAATAATTTTATTGTTAAAATTACACAATTGGAGGTATTCTGTAAAAAGAATCCACATAAAATCGTCGATTTCCTACAAAGTTCCATGTTTATATTAAGTATTATATACGAGTAAATATTTTTAAATCCTCTGGAAAATTTATTTAAATAATCAAAAAAATCATCAAAATCACTTTCATATACAACGAAGGTTATACATATTTAAATGAAATTTGAGATTCCTTTTAACTACCTGCTACTTAACATATTCGATAACACATAAATAAAAATCCTACAGTCTCCCACACAAAGGATGCGTAAAATATAAAGAAGAAAAGATTTTTATTGTTCTTTTATTACTCACAAAAGGATAACAAATCATTTCTATTAAATCGTGTTTTATCCCTCATCTTCTGTACAGATTCTTTTATTTTTTATAAAACGAATACATAATAGATTTAACAACCCGATTATGTTTGCAATTAATTCACAAACATGATTTTTTTTTAGTTTTTTTTTCATAAAAAACTGGAATCTGTTCACGAAAGAAATTCAAAAAAATGAAAATATTATTTGGCATAACAAAAAAAAAAATATTGAATTAAACAGAAGCATAAAAAACTTTTTAATAGCATTTTGTTTTGTAATATTGCGAAGTATGAATATGGCTTGAAGAATTCCATTCAATTTATTGTTGAAAAAAATTGTGTGTGTGTGTTGCATAGTGGTTTACAAGGAAACAGATTTGTGGAAAGAAAATCTGCAAAACAAAATAATTTTGAATATAAATTTTTTCTATCAATTTTTAAACGCGCTGACAAGATCAAATCCTGATTTCTCCTATATCTGAAAAGATCAGGGATCCGGACTATACGCTGTCTCTTAAGTCAGGTGTTCTAGTTTCCCAATTGGTATGTTGTGTAAATATCGGCAAGACAGTTTCGGAAAAAAATCCAAAATGGCGATAATTAATTTTTTCAAAATTCTAACCTAGAAAGGTCAGGCGCCCAATCAATTAGGTATGGAATTCTACTTTCCGAATTGGTACAGACCGATAGATGGCGAGACAAACATCTCTAATCGATTGGCACAAACTCAATATTCCAGCACAAACTCAATACCTACACTAATATAAAAAAGTCCGTAAAAAATTTAGTTAAAACTACTAAAAATTAAAAATATAGGAACAGCAAAAATACAACTGTTAAATATACAGAATTTTAGTTATATTTGAGGTAAATTTTTGTAAATTGAGAATAGCAAATTAACCAGCTAAAATCAGCAAAAAATTTTGCTAAATAATTAGTAGCCTAAAAATCACCAAAAAAATTTAAATTTTCGAAGTTTTTTTCGAAAACCGAAGTTTACAATTTTTTGGCAAATATTTCTGCTGATTTTAGCAGAATAGACTGCTATTTGCATTCAACTAAGTTTAGCTTAAAAATGGCAGAAACTTTGTAGATATAACAGTTTATTTTTGCTATTTTTAGTCTACAAATATTTAGCAAAATTTTCTGCAGATTTTAAAGTACAATTTGCTATTTTCAATTACCCGTGTAAAAAAGATCAGATCTGGCCAGATCTCAATATTGGGGACAAATTTGAGATCTAAATAGATCTGATCAGATCTAGGCATATCTGGCCCTTTTGTCCAGATCACTTTAGATTTGAACAGATTTGGCACTAGATCTGATCAGATCTTGCCACAAAGTATTATCACATATGCCATATATGATCATATTTGATGAGATCTGGTACATGATCTAATTAGATTCAATCATATCTATTTAGATCTAAACTTTTTTACACGGGTAACTAAGAGTTAGCCTAAGTATAACAAAAATTCTGTAAAATTAACAGTTTTAATTTTGCTATTCTCATTTTACTAGTATTTAGTAAAAAAATCTGCTAATTTTAGCAGTTTTTTTTTAAACTAATTTTTAGTAAATTTTTCTGCTATGTTTACAGATTTATTATTTATTTTATTATATTTATTATAACATAAATATCCCTTTGGGAAAAGCAACCGGACACATCACATAACAGGTTATTGGGGAAAGGAACAGGGGCAAAATAAAAAAATAAAAAATTTTTGTCTCAAATTATGAATAAAGAAGGATTTTTTTAAACATAAGAAAGTAACTCAAACAAATGTGAAAACAAATATTTGGTGTGATTGCTTTTGCCGCCAAGAGAGGACGCTAAACTCAGAGAATTTTATGCAAAAATGACTTAACAGAAAAATGGGTTTTAATTGTTTCACGAAAATAATTCTCAAAAATAATTTTTTTTAAAAACTTGTTTGAAGATTTTTTTTAATTACTTCAATATATTTGTAGTTAAATTAAAATATGGATTTTAGTATATGTTTACAAAACAATTATTTTTTATTGCTCCGAAAAACACATTTTTTTTTTGTTGAAAATCCAAAAATTAGTTAGGTTTGATGGAGTATAAAAAAAATTATATAAAATTAGATATATTTTTTTTTTTGTAAGTTTATACTGTTATATAATAGATCATTAAAAAATTAATTACTATTTTTTATCAGAAATTAAAAAAAAAATGTGAATTTTGAAATGCCTAAATTCATAATTTTTACACAAATTTCACGCATTTAAGAGTGTTTAGTATACAAACCATGTGAACCTTCCATTTTAGGATGTGTTGAGCGGACTTTTGTAAAACACTACGAGAAACATTTTTGTGGCACATTCTAACCCTCTAACTCTTCAATGAAAGGGAATTTTTTGGGCCCTTCTTAAAAAGGAACAAAAAAGACCCGTAAGTTGAAGAGTTAGAGGATTAAAATGTTCTACAAAAATGTTTCTAGAAGTGTTTTACATAAGTTTGCTAAACACATCCTATACCTAAAATGGAAGATTCCCATGGTTTCTCCCTAAAATCCAGGTTTGTGGAACATTTGAGCGCCAATTCTGAATAAGTACGAAATTAACCCTTAAACACATTTTAAGTTTTTACTTATTACTGGCCTTTAAGTTAAATTTTCAATGCCGATGTCTTAAAAGACTTATAGTAAAATTTCATGACAAATATTTTTGCGGAACATTTTAACCCTTTAACTCTTCGACTTATGGGTCGTTTTTGTCCCTTTTTAAAAAAGTGCCAAAAAAGTTCCTTTAATTGAAGAGATAGAAGGTTAAAATGTTCCACAAAAATATCCCTCATAGTGGTTTACATAAGTTCGCTGAACATACTGTATGCCTAAAATGGAGGATTCACATGGTTTTTTATATTAATCCTTTTTAATTTTTTTTTTTAGAAAAATCATTTTAAGCGTTTAAAACCCATTTTTGGTGAAAGGCATTTTTTTTTATTAATGAATCCATTTTATCCAAATTTGGCACAAATATGGCTTGATCTTATATCAATTTAAGTGCTAAATTTCATCGAAATCGGATAATTTTGGCAGGTTTTATAAAGATTTTAAAATAGAGGATATATGGCAGGATTAAGAGTCCTTGGTTCGATTTTGATAAAAATTGACACAAACGTTTCCAGTTTTCTGTTATTTGGTTGCAATCATGAATAAACTCATACGCGTTCATTTTTGTTTTTTCTGATTTATTCTACATCGAAATAATCATCGTTGATCCGAACGAATATGAATGAAATGAATGGTATGAAAACGACCAATGATTAAATCAACGATGCAACAAAAATCACTTGGTTTGATTGATATAAAATCAGCAACGAATATGTGTATTTGAGTATATTCGGCGCTTGAACGCAAACGAATGTTTATTCGGGTGTTGATTACATATGATGGTTTTGCAATCAGCAATTGCAGTTCTCTGGTACAGAAGCAAGTTTATAGCACTCTCGCTATAAATTGTCTATTGTACCATTGTAAGATAGGAATAGCAGAAATTAAATTATTTAATATACAGAATTTTAGTTATGTTTGAGTTAAATTTAGCTTAATAACACTCACAAAAATTCAAACTTTTAAGATTTTTTTAGATTGTTTTTTATGCAGACTGCTATTTGTATTCAACTAAATTTAACTTAAAAATAACAAAAAATTTACAAAAGTACAAAATTCTCACCCCGTTGAATTTTTGTACCTTATGTAAGATCTCGGTTTGTGTGTTTCACTCATTATTTTCTTATTGCGGACAACTGATGAGTTGGGGTGATGCCCACGAAAAAATTGTATTGTCTATCATGAAAACCGTCGACCTTTTTGAAACAACAAATAAAATTTAATATGACAATATCGTATTAGAATTTGGAATTGAGGTAGAACAATATTCTAACTAAATATATGAAAATATAAAAAGTCCCAAAAAACATGTTTGTATTTTTTATACAAAAATTAAAATAATTGAAGGGCGATAATATTTTTAGCAGTTAAATTACCACAGGCAAAACTCGGGCTCAAGGTATTACCCGAGTAAAAAAAATAATATGATGTCATATGTAACGATATCTTATTTAATATAATTGGAGATATACTATGATCCGAAAAATGGTGGATAAAATTTTATCGGATAAGATCTAAATATATTGAATCATATAGAATCTTATCCGGATTTTGACCCGATATAATTATATCTAATTTGATGTAAAAAGACATAATTATATAACGCTTTATATTTCAGGTTCAAAACAAAAGCTATTAAAAAGTAATAAAAAATAACACCCTTAAGTTAAGAATTCAAAATTTAAATAAAAATTTAAGTATTTAGAAGAAGTTGTACTTAATTGTAACGAAGCATTTTAAGCCTTTTCATATAAACTTGTATTCTACCCGTAAACTGTATAAACCTGGTATGTTTATGAGTTTAATGTCAAATTCCACACATAAAAAATATGGCTTGTACAATATTTATACGAGGTTTACAAGGAATTTAGGAGTTATAATGAGTACGCCTTTTATATTTTGAAATCATACATAAATATATCTCAAAAAAGCATAGAATTTTTTTTAACATTGAGCTATATTTAAGCATATCTAAAACAACTTAGAAAAAAATTTAACATTGAGCTATATAAAACTTTATATGTTTTCCGATAAAGCCATTTTTAATTATATATGACGCTGTATTAAAATTGTCATAGCATATGTAACTAGATATGGTACATATTAATATATATGGGGACATATATATTTATACTGATCTATATATGACATCATATAAGAAATTTTTGAAAAACTCAAAGCTATACATAATTATATCCACAAAGATACAGTGTCACACTTGACTATATATAAACATATTAGTCCATATTAAATTATATAATTTCCTATATAACTTTTTTTACTCGGGTAAGCATAAAATATATTTCTTTAAGCTCCATCTATCTATAAACAAAAAGTTTTTGTAGGTTTGAGGTTAAGAAGAAGAATAAACCTTCCTCAAAAGTTATAAACACATTAAATTTGCAAATCAGACTAGATCTAGTTTCTGCCTTTTTATGGACAGGCTTCATCAGTGATCTTCCATTAAATTGTATTATTGTTTATATTTTTATTGTCAGATTGTCTCTATATGAATAATTTCAGAAATGATCAAACAGACATATACAAACATTCTACTTTAGATTTTTTTTGTTTGTCTTCTTATTTCCTCCGTGTCACCTTTTCACAAATATTGCCACATTGACGTATGATTTGTACGTACAAGTGCAGGCAATTTGTGTATATTGGAGACGACCAGCCAACAGGGCATTTTTATTTTTTATAGTAAAGTGTTGTTTTTTCAAACGCGTCGTATAGACCAAAAACAATTAATATTATCATTAATATGTATTTTTATTAATTCAAATTTTTTTGAATGCAAAATTTCTTTAATAAAACTTTAAAAACCCAAGGGCATGTTTAAGAAACTATTGAAATAATAATTTCCTAAAAATGCAAATAAATTCTGTTTAAAACGATTTTCCAAGAAATGTTTATAACAATTTTAGGTAGATATTTAAAGCAAGTCTTTAGTTTATCTTTATGTCTTAAGAAATTTCATTCACATCTGTTTTGTAATACATCAAATTTATGACATTTTACCAAAAAACAAACAAGAATATTGTTACCTCGGTTTTACCACGGTTTTTCATATCTTATTTACACAACTAAACCTTTAAAAAAAAAAATGTAAGAAAAAATATGACCCATTTTTTTCCAATGGCATGTAGAATAATATTTCAATATTCTTAGTGCGAGTGTTTGGCGAAAGTTGGTGTTTTTTTTTTTTTTTTTGTTTTGCCTCATAATTTTTCCTGTTATCCTTTTTTTTTTTTGTCAGTTTTACACAGATACAAATACACACACTTACTTACCAAGGGTATTGAGGTAAATGTGGGTTAAAATCGTGTGTACTTTTTTTTCTAGAGTCTAGCTGTGCCTGTTATTGTGTCCATAGTTATAAATTTTTATATACCGGACATATGGTTTTATCTTATATACACATAAAATGCCATGATATCAACACTCAGAAAAAAATGTTAGTAGAAATATTTATAAACAATTTTGAATTTCACTTTACTAATTTTATAATAATTGTTAGTAAAAATATATACTTTAGTAAACATTTTGGCTTTTCTTATTTTACAAATTACTGAATTTTTAACTAATTTTCCTTGCTGATTTCAAAAAGGATTTTATAAATTTTTCAAAAGCGTGTTGCCAAAATTAGCAAATTATTTTATTAATTTAAAAAGGGCTATTAAAGGTTTTTTCTTTTTATAAACATTAAAACTTCTACTAAAACTAAAATTAAAGAAATTCTTATCTTTTAGAAAACAAACGAAATTAAATAATCGTCACATTTCATATAGGGGAAAAAATTAAATTTGATGTATAATTTTATTGCGATATTTTATATTATAAATTTTATGCATAAAAATACGAAAAATTGTCAAAATAACAAAAAATTTCGTGAAATATACGAAAAATGGTTTATTTTACGAAAGTTTTTGTGGTTTTAACATTTATTTATTATTTATTTATTTATTTTTATGCATGGATAATTAGGTGTGTATAGTATATTTGCTTACGTGTTAAGTTATTTATGTAGTAATCAGTAGCAAAATTTTCAGTAGCTATTACAGACTTTGTTTGTTGAGTGTATACCTACAACACATATTTTTTTTTTTTTTTTAGATACACGAGAATATCTCTAGCATGAAATATAGTTTGCTGTGGAAGAGGTAAAGGTATTAAGTATTACATTTATGATGTGAAATATACATACATGGGATAGAGGTATGAATAAAAAAATCCTAGCATACAATATTATTTTAAACCATCATACATAAATTGCTTCCGGCGGAAGTTAAAAAAACAACATATGTACACAGACACACACACACACAACAAAAACAATATATTTAATATTAAAGAAAAGCTGGAACATGGATAAGAGTTTATAAAAAGGAATTTTTAAACTTTTGCAAATTCCTGTACAAAACTATTAAGATTAAATAGCTACAAAATATAAGCTTAAGAATGTTTTTTTCTATATCTAAAAATTTGATAAATTTGTCTATGCTATACTTTAACCCTCTAGTGTACAAATGTTGCCTTTAAGCATTTTTTATCTATTAGACAAAATTTTATAGTTTGAGGCTCTAATGCATAAACTTTTCTTTATTTTGCGTTAAGAAATACAATTGCTAAATTCAATATTTTACTTGTTAAACGTTTATTAAAATATGACATGCATAATAGTTAAATAACAGTTTGTTAATTTCTCGTTTTATTCTGGCAACACCCTTACAAAATGTGTCTCCACTTTCAAATAAATTCCCTACGGGAAATTTTAACAAACTGTCACCGAACTGGCTCCTTTATATGAAATAGACTGGTCACTTTTACATGGCGTTGTCATAGGAGGGGGAAATTAGGTTACTGAACTCTCATAAAGGACAAAGTTCAGGGACCTGTCCTAGGATTTGTCTTGTGACTTGTCACAAGGGGTCAATTTCCCCCTCCTATGACAACGCCATGTAAAAGTGACCAGTCTATTTCATATAAAGGGGCCAGTTCGGTGACAGTTTGTTAAAATTTCCCGTAGGGTAGTTAGTGATTCATAAAGCCAGTAAACGGTTGACTCGTTAATCATAGATGAATAATGTTGCTTTGAAGATTTTATCAATAAAAATAATTTATAATAAATCAAGACTTGTTAAAAACCAATTTTTATACCTATCTTGGTTATGTACAATAAAAGCATAAAATAATATTTTTAAGACAGTTTAATACAACGAATACTGAAAGTATTCGAATGACGAATATGTTTTGATTACATCAACATCACTATTTTGTTTAATTTATTTTTTATTTTATTTGCATACTAATTGGAGAAAATTTAATGGAAAAAAGTTTAGATGGGGCTATCGTTCCAGATTTTTTTAATTTGTTGGCTACAAAATGTTAGATTCTACATATTCTTTGGTGGATGTCCCTTGAAAAAGTCTTTAAATAAAAGAAAACTGAATATTTTGGGTTTCAAAACGCTTATTTTAGGCATTATCCTACTTTAACAGATTGTTAAATTGTTCGTTATTAAACGAATTATGCATACTGTTTTTGCCAAATTAGCTTAAAAACTTTTAATTAAACTATTTAGGAACTTTATGCCTTCGGCTGTTAATATTTATTGAAAGCAATTTAATTACTAAATATTATAGAAAATATAATTTTAATCTACAAAAAATTCATGAAATTTTGTAAAAATTAAAAAAAAAAAAACTTTTTTTACAATGAAATAAATTTTAAAAAATATAAATTAAAATACAGGACTACAAGACGTTAATAGTAAACGCGAAAGTAATTGAAAGGCTGCTTTTCCAAAATAAATTAATTTTTTCTCCCAAAAACACACTGAATGGCAACAGCATATACTCATAGAAATAAATCTGTAAAAATAGCAGAAAAAGTGACTAAAAATTAGTTAAAAATAATGTTGCAGGAAAACTACTGAAATTAACAAATATTGAATGGGGGAAATGTTTTTAGTTGATCTGTTATTTTAAGTAAATGAATGGTATTTTTAGTTTGACTCAAGATCATAAATTAATATCACTTTCTGTTTATATTATTTTCAAATCAAAGAAAGATGATACAATTTTTACAAGTAAATATCAAAGAATAAAAATTATTGGAATCTTTCTTTGATTTGAAACTAATTTAAACAGAAAGTGATATTAATTTATGATCCTGAGTCAAACTAAAAATAACATTCATTTATTAACAAATATTGTTTTGCTAAATACTAGTAAAATTAGAACAGCAAAATTAAAACAGAAAATTTTGCTAACAAAGCTATTATTTTTCTTTATTTTATAGTTGTTACTTTGACTGAAGCTCCTTCAATATCAAACCAATGTATTATGAGCTTTTTAACATTCAAGCCTTTAATTCTATTTATAGTGATTAGAACGAAAGCAAAGACATTTTTTTACAACGATTACTTGTTTTCTGTAACCCATGTGATGGGTTAGACCGTAGAAATGACTAACACGATGCAATTAAGGGATATTACTTAACAATTTGGACAGCACCTTGTCTGTGAGTATCTTATCGTAGATTTTAGTTGAGCCGAAGATTGTTACAATGAGTGTTATTTTTCTAATTTTATTTTATCGGGATATACATTAATTGAACTAAAGGAATTAAATATGCTAAAATCCCAAACGTATTTTAGAAATTGTGAAAAATAATCCGTTTTAGGCATGTCCCTATCCAGATTTCATTCTTGCCTAAGGAAATCGTCAGGGGACGACGTTTTTAGAATTTCTAGAAATATTTGTTAAGTTAAATTACAAACTCAATGAGAATTTCTTGTTCTCGTCTAGGAGCGTTATTAAACATTTAAAATATCAAAGAAAAAACAAAAATAACAACAGAAAATTTTCCACAATTTGCTTTATCGTCTTCCATCTTTTTGTTCGGTTTAAAAAATTTTTTTAAAATATCAAAGAAAAAACAAAAATAACAACAGAAAATTTTCCACAATTTGCTTTATCGTCTTCCATCTTTTTGTTCGGTTTAAAAAATTTTTAAAAACAATTTGAAAAAAAACATTTTTGCAGTTCTATTAAATTTACGGGTAATTTTCCTTATCTGAATAATTTTCCAAAATTCCTTATCTGAATAATTTTAGATATACATATTTAATGAACAAATTAAATAAAGTCATTTTTGCAAAATTTCGAATTTTGAAATTTTTAATAGAGATAGGTACTAGTTGTTCAAAAATTGGCTATAGTTCGCCGTACACCCTCCAATATGATGTATTTTTGGAAGGCGATTTCAAAAAAAAAATTTTTTTTTTCGGTCCGTAGGGGTCGCCTTTTTTAATTTTTTGTTATAGCTTTGGCATTTAAAATCGGATTTTAAAGTGTTATAAATCGATTTTTTTGCCTCGAAGAGACCAGTGTTTTGCTATATAGTAAAAATCCAATTAAAAAAAATTTAAAAAGGCGACCCCTACGTTCGGCAACCAATATATAAAAAAAATTTCTACTGGGTTTAGCGAAAAACTTCCTTAGCAAAAGATTAATGATTTTTTGCGAGCTTTAATTTTGTGACATTATGGTGGTACATTAGGGTGGTAGCAACTGAGATCTGGTGGGTAACTACTAGAATGGAATACTTGAGGTCAATGGCCCTTGGAGCAAAATACTGGTCTTATCGAGAGAAAAACATCGATGTATCATACTTTAAGATCCGACTGTAAATACCAAAGATATAACGAAAAATGTAAAATGGC
Source organism: Leucophora obtusa (assembly GCA_949987735.1). Taxonomy (NCBI): domain Eukaryota; kingdom Metazoa; phylum Arthropoda; class Insecta; order Diptera; family Anthomyiidae; genus Leucophora; species Leucophora obtusa. The sequence goes on along the minus strand of OX465299.1, from coordinate 31,011,861 downwards.
GACCCCTACGTTCGGCAAAAAAAAAACAAAAATTTTTTTTGAAACCTCCTTGCAAAAATACTTCATATTGGAGGGTATACGGCGCACTTTTTTTTTTTGCGTGTAAGGTGGTACGCTCTACTGGGCATGTAATAAATGAAAATCGACACATCCTATTTAAAGGGACATCGTAATGTTTACGTATGTGTGCTATTTCTTATAGTTTCCGAGATATTTGCATTTGAAAACATTTTTTCCCTAGCTCTAATCCGTATTTTTACGCAAAGCCAGAGAAAACAAACAAAAATGCAAAATCCGTCCTATTTAAATCAAAAAATATATAGTAAAAAAGCCAAAGATAAAAACTTGGTAAAGCAACAAAGCATTTTTGGGTAAAATATCTTAAAAAAAAAACAATTTAAAAATCAAAAATTTTAAGAAAAGCCTTTTTTAAAGTTAAATAAAAAAAAATTAATACAAAATTTTATTGAAGTCAAAAATAACACCAGTTCAAAGTTCAAGCTAAATCAAAAATATTTTTTTGTTATTTTTTTTTTTTTCCAAAAAGGTACCAACACTCCTTTGCCTACAGAAAAAAAGTTCTTTCAAAACAAGTAAAATATCTAGATTATTCTGAAAGGGAACTTAATAGGGACGAGTTTTGTGGAAAAAACTTCTCAGATTTCTTTAATCTTTTTCTTCCAGCATGTCCCGTTTATGACCAATTATTGTAAAATATTTCAAATTTAACCAGTTACCAAAATTTTAAATTCTATTTTCAGAATTCCAGTATTTCCAATAGAAAATTAAAATTTTTTTTACATTTTATTATTTTCAATAGAATGATATAGATAAATCCAACATTTTATTACAACTTGTTCATAATAAGTTCCGGTTTTACCCCATATAAAAAATTTTTTTCACGATAATGAGATTCACGTGAAAATTTTCTAGACTTTGTTCTCATCCAAATTTAAAATATAAGACTAATTTTTCTTGTAAAAAAGTTACATATTGTGATTGTGTCTTTCTAATAAAATTAAAAAATTGTTCTTTTTAGAATTTAAATAAAATAATAAAATATGATTTGGGGTCTTTAAAATTCGAGTGAAATTTTGCACGTGAAAAACAACCCTACGGGGAATGAGGAGTCAATTGCCCTCCAAGGACCTATCCCGTGACCGGTCAACCGAATTCATATTACTAAATTAGTACAAATATGAACAAAAGAAAATTAATTAATTTTCTAAGTATTTTCTGATCCGTTATTTTCACTGTTGCTTTTAAAAAAACTTGACCGATACCGAAATAAAAACAAAATTCGCGGCATACTTTTAAAAATACATTGAGTTGGACACTGAGGCGTATATTAATTGTTGGAACCGCGCATGGATCTTGCAATAAGGTATTATCACATATGCCATATCTGATCATATTTGATGAAATCTGGTACTGGATCTAATTAGATTCAATCATATCTATTCAGATCCAAAAAGATCTGATCTGATCTAAACTTTTTTACACGGGGGTCGCTATTTTATATTTTTCATTATATCTTTGGCATTTACAGTCGGATCTTAAAGTATGATACATCGATGTTTTTCTCTCGAGGAGACCATTGTTTTGCTCTAAGGGCCACTGACCTCAAGTATCCTGTTCTAGTAGTTACCCACCAGATCTCAGTTGCTACCACTCTAATGTACAACCCTAATGTCAGAAAATTAAATCTCGCAAAAAATCATTAAACTTTTGCTAAGGAATTTTTTCGATAAACCCAGTAGAAATTTTTATTATATATTGAACGTAGGGGTCGCCTTTAAAATTTTTTTATTGCATTTTGCTTTTATAGCAAAACACCTGTCACTGAAAAATTAATTACTTTCGGCAAAAAAAAATTTTTTTTTTTTTTAAATCGCCTTCCAAATATACTTCATATCGGAGGGTGTACGGCAAATTTTTTTTTTTGAGGCACGATCTACTGTGCATATTATTACTTTTAGCTAATGTTTATTACTGTCAAAAATGCTCGACCGAGACCCACTTTTTATGCACCTAATTGTTTATTTCACTATATTTGTTGGCCAGTTTGAGGATTGGTAAAGGTTATTAAAAGAGTTTGCTTTACCCAACGATGCAATAGCCAAAAAATAAGAGTTTGTGAATATAATTAATTTGTTTAATATGAGAAATTTTTAATTAAAAATAAGCCAACAATGCAAACATTTTTTCAGTGTATACTGTTTACTTTTTAACCATATTTGATTCAAATTTTATGGCGAATAAATAGATTATTGTTATTATTTTTTTCTTTCTGTAATATTTATCACATAATTACTGTGGTTTCATATTTTTATTTTCACTGGCAATTTGTATTTCTACAATAATTTATTCAAAACTTTTATCGCATTTTTGTTTGATATTAATGTTTTTTCTGTTAATTGCTCCCCTAATAGTAACCACAAATACATAAACGCGGAGAAAACCTCTGATATGTACAATCATTGAACTGAATTCCCATTTTACAAACACATTAACCAACATTTAGCAGGCAAACCATTGTTTACATATACAACACCAGCCCATAGAGTAATCATCATTCGCATCTTCATCAACGAACAGACAGAGAACAGCCAAGCTAAATTGTACAATGTTGACAATGCCGTACAGAAATTGAGAACAGTTAACACCAGATTTACGCCAAATGGAAATTAAAGTACTTGAATAAAAGTAAATTACGAAAAGTTCGAAAAATTACGCCCTTGTGGTTTTTAATTTTTTGGTATAAAATTGTTGAATGAGTAGTACAAATTCGAAAAGAAGAACTCGAGATCTAACTGATAAATTACCCAGTCAGAAATTTCCAGTAGCACAGAAGTCACTCTCAAAAAGTTATTTACCAAATATTAGATCATTTGAACTCAATTTTACAAAGTTCGGCCGAAACCGAACACTTCAATGTTTGGATATAAAGCAAGATTTTGATTGTTTTTAATAACAAAATAATATAAAAGTTACAAATAACGGTTAATTACAGATAGAAACAAAGAGACTTTAATTTAGTCCAATTTTTTTTAAATCCAAAAATTTTAAAATAATTTTAAATCATTTAAAATCTCAAAACCTAAAAATCATAAAAAAACTTGCGAAAAAGGAGACTCGGAGAAGATTCGAAGATAAACAAAAATCTTAAAATAGAATGTGTGTATGTGCCGATTTATCACTTCTGAGTAAAATCAATAACAGAAGGCTGAATAGTATAGAAAACTATGAATTAGTTACATTGCATTCAAGACCTTACTTGGGTGAGATTACTTACTAAGCGGTCGCACCTTAGTATAGTTACGTTTGTAATGCAGGAATATGCAAATTTTCGAATCCTACAGTCTACAGGTTGTTGAAAAATTATCACAGAGAGCAAGAGAGAGTCAATCTGACAATAAAATATAAACAATAATACAATTTATCACTGATCAATCAATGAAAATCACTGATGAAGTCTGTCCATAAGAAAAGGCAGAAACTAAATCTAGTCTGATTTGAAAATTAATGTGTTTAAAACTTTTAGAGAACAAGGGTTTATTCTTCTTCTTAACCTAAAACCTATTAAACTAAAAAAGTAATATATTTTTTGCTCTTAAGCACCGTAAGTTGTTTTTCACGTTGAAAAATTTTACCCGAACTTTAAAGGCTTCAAATTGCAATTTAAATCATAAAAATGAACAATGTTTTAATTCCATAACAAAGACACAATCACAATATACACAAAATGTCAATTTTTCACCAAAAAAATAATAGTCATGTACATTAAATTTGCATGAAAACAAAGTCTACACCCTTTTCACATGAAACTGACTACCGTGAAAAATTATTTTTTTTTTATAAGGAGTATAACAGTTTTTCACGTGAAATCGAAACAACTTACGGTACTTTAAAATAAACATTAAATTAAATTTGAGCATTTTTATATATTACTACGCAAAATTTAAAAGAACATTGGAAAATATAAGCCGAACTCTGTCGTACACTAAATTTTGATATGATTTGACTCTAAAGAAATTTCAACTTAAATCGAGAACACACGTTTCTTAAAAACAAGTAAAAATAATTTCTTAAATAAATTTAAATTTAAATGTTTTTCTTAAATTTGTTTTGGTCGCCTGACCCTGCTACAAAGCAAAAATTTTGACGTGTAAAAATTCAAGGCCCCAAAAAGACCAAAAACCTAAAGAAATTCAAGATGGCCATTTTAGATTTATTACAATTGAGCTCAAGATTTTTGCAGTTTTTATTAAAATATCTTTATTTTTTTTTTGCAATATCGATATTTCGTCATTCTTTGAATGCCATTATCAGGGTTTATGTAAACAACAAAAAATATCAAAAAGAAAACTAAAAATATTACCAATTCACACCATGCATGTCAACACTACATTTAAAATGTAAATGGTGTGCAGCGGCAATATTTTTAATTGCTTTTATTATTTGTTGTTAATATGTTGTTGTTTACAAAAACCTTGATGATGTCATTCAAGGAATAACGAAATATCGGTATTATAAAATAAAGAAAGATATACTATAAACATCTGGACCTAATATAAACCAAATAGTTATATTAAAAACAATTTAAAAATTTTAAAAAATATTGGTCCCGCCTGGATTTGACCCCCTATCAATAAACTGTATCCAAATCACTTCTTAGGATCAATTTTAGAGCAATAATGCTTTAGAAGTAATAATTAGGTGAGTTTTTTGGATGTTGTTTAGAACTATTTCTAAAAAAGTTATAGAAATATAGTAACAGATTCTTTGGAAGCAATAAAAAAAAGTAATTTATTAGGAATTATTTTTCAAAATAACATTAAAAATACTCTAACAGATACTTTAGAAGCAATAGAAGAAGTGGGTTTTAAAGAATGACTGCCTATACATTTTGCTGAGATACTAACTGGGACATAGCGACTTTGAGCTGATTTTTCTTAACCATAAATATTTGACCCAGACCCACATTTTATAACACCTATTAGCATATATTTCACTATACAATCAGGGAACTTCTGCAGTCAGAATTTGTTAGTTGTTTAAGTAGTATTTCAGTTTTGTCATTTTAAGTGAAAATAACATTAATTTGTAGAACAAATGTAAATGTTAACTACATTCCTAAGTCATTAAACAAATAACATAAAATACTGAGAATTCATAACATTCATTTAATTCAGCATTTTGTTAAAAAAAAAAAAAATAAACAAAAAAAATATATGTAAATAATTTTTGTTACGTTATTTTGACTAATCTGTGGTTCATTTTATTAAGAGTCAAAATCAAAAGAAAATATAAATTGAATTTAATGAAATGTTAGTGGCCCTGTTGTAAAGGGAAATTTAATTTGTTTTTAAATAAAAATTGTCTTTACGTACAAAATATTTTAAGTGTATTTACTGCACCGTTAATTCAAATTCGCTTTTGTGGAATTTAATCATTTTCCCGAAATACTGCCCAATTGTATTGTATAGTTGGCATGCCCGACTTTAACTTTTTTTTTAATAAAAAATTATGAAAATGAAGAGTTTTAATGGGCGAATTCCAGTTCAAATTTAATAAGCTCTTTTTTTAATCACCTAGATTTATATTCTTTCATACAAAAAACAGTTAGATTTATTTATCTGGGTTTACACATAACAATAAAAACACAACTATATGAAACGTCCTGTTCATATAATGTCAGAAAAAAATACGAATTGAAGTTAAGAGAGAAACAAAAAAATTGTAAAACTAACAAATAAAAGTTTTTTTTTTTCCTTAAAATTTTTGTGTTAAATATGTTAAGAAAAAAAAACTACACTTCACCAAATATTTATTTTCTTTCCATCTTGGACATGGAGAAATAGCTGAAATAGAAATGGAAATGGTTAAATCTACTGTAAGTAATTTAATTAAATCCAATTAGTGAATACTAGATATTGTAGAGGAATATTTTAATTGTGTAGAAATATAAATTAAAGTGATGAAACTTAAAAGACAGACTGTTTCTTGCCGTTTTATATAAAATATTATAAAGAATTTCAAGTTTCAATAATATTCTGCATTATTGTGTTTATTATTAAAAATTAGGGTGAAACAAGTTTCGGAGAGAAAAATTCTGTCAGAATTTGTGGAATCCATCTTTGCACTTTGAGAACTTCTTTTTGGATTTATTAAATCCAAGTGATTAAAAAATGCGGTTTACAAAGTGCTGATAATTTTCTCAAATTTGCTTTTGAGACAATTTCACACATCGACATCGAAAGGAAGACGGGTTACGAAAGAAAAAAATTGGTCTATACCCAGTTCTTTGGCACAGAAAATATTAGTGGGTAGTATTTAGAAATTTTTTGAAACCTGTGCTGGTTTCTGTGTCTAATGTAAGAAGTTTTCCCATAAAAAAATGCAAATATATCATATAAAGGACAGAGTGGTTCATATAATGTCAATATAAGGCAAAATTTGCCATATGTGAATAACCCTGTTCTAAATACGGTTCCAGCGTGATATGAAATCAATTTTAGTATAGGCCCAGAATAAGAGCGAAGAGTTTTTCATATATTTTGACATTTAAAGACGGCTAAGTGGTGCTGCTGTTGTCACAATCCCATAATTCATTTATCACAACTGAATTACTAAGTTGCAGCAACCGAATCAATTCGGTAAAACATTGTCTGTTATGACCGACAATATGGTTTAGTTGTGTTTTTGTTTATATTCCACTACGTCCGAAAATTGTTTACAACTTATTTAATTTATATGACGTTAAATATTGTGCTAAAAAAATTAAGCACAACGTGTCTGCTCTCATTTTACTATATGTAGTGTTTTCTTCTCCTATAGTTGGGCAAAATTTCATACACATTATAACAACAATCTCAAATTTATTTGTATAAAAACAGTTTTTGAAAAAGAACGCAATTTTGGCATACATAGTAAAAGAGTTCTTCAACAGGGACGCTACAAAAGTAGAAAGACAGGGACAGCAAACGACGCCATATTTCTTGCCGCTCTTTTGACATTTCTCTTCAGTAAGGTTTGCCATTTCATGATGGAAAGATATACGAGCCAACAACGAGTCGAAATTATTAAAATTTACTACCGAAATTCGGAGTCAGTGGCCTCCACGTTAAGAGCGCTACGTCCAATTTATGGTCGTCATAATCAATGGGTTCGTCAATAAACAAAATATCCGTTATTGGTCAGGCAGCAATCCACACGTACTCCATGAGTCATCATTGTATCCCGAAAAAATTACGGTTTGGTGCGGTTTATGGGCCGGCGGCGTCATTGGGCCGTACTTCTTCCGTGATGATCAAGACCGGCACGTTACTGTGATTGGGAATCGCTACCGTTCAATGATAACCGAATATTTTTGGCCCCAATTGGATGATATGGACTTGGAGGACATGTGGTTCCAACAGGACGGCGCCACAAGCCACACAGCGAATGTCACAATCAATTTATTGCAAACTAAGTGTTATCTCACGAAATGGTCCAGTCGATTGGCCGCCTCGGTCGTGCGATTTGACGCCGTTGGACTATTTCCTGTAGGGCTACGTCAAATCTATGGTCTATGCCAACAAGCCAGCGACGATTGATGAACTTCGTACGAATATCGGCCGATTTATGCTTGAAAACCGTCGAAAATTGGGTTCAGCGTCTGGACTTCTGCAAGCGTGCCCGTGGTGGCCATGCAAAAGAGATCGATTTCCATACATAATGGCATCGAACGTACTTTCACATTAATAAAGAATTTCATTGATATCCAAAACCATTTTTGTTTTATTTAAAAAAAACTTTTGTAGCGCTCTTATTGAAGAACCCTTTACATTCAAAAATAAATATTTGCACTCAAAATCATTAAAAACATATAAAATTGATGAAGTTTTAAACCGTTTGAAACTTTTGTATACAGTATTCGCAAAATTAAAAGGTTAAACATAATTAAAACAACAGGCGATAATGACGAAAATAAAATATGCCGCTGTATTCGATTTTAAAACTCTCAATGTCGACATAATATCTGTTCTTTCAAGACGTCGTAAAACGCTTCCAAAGTGCACAAAAAATTCTCATTTAGTTTATTATTCAACTTAGCTAATATTTCTTAAAATTTTAAAACGTCTTCTGCGGATGGGATCCAGCTTAAAACAAATTATTTGCCATAATTTCTTAAACAATTTTTTAAATTTAAGCAGATTTTACTATTTTAATGCAAAAAAAAAATGAATGAATAAATTAGTTATTAAATAAAATTGAAAAACTATTCCATCACTGTGTATAATTTATGTTATTTTTATTTAACAAATGAAATAAATACAATTTATGTATTTTGATGAATTATTTATTTAGCTGATGATTATTTAACACACATATTTATTATTATATAAAATTTTGTTGTTAGGGACAAAAATTCTTTTTTCTTCGAACCAAAAAATAATAAAACACACGATATGTAAATTATAAAATAGATCAAATGTCACTAAAAGTTTAACAACAGACAAGAATTCTAGAGAAAAAAATTACTACATGAACAATGATAATGTTTTGTAAATATTTGAAAAAAACAGCACAGCTTGGTTTTTTGTTAAATATTTTTTTTTTAATTCAAGTAATTTGTATGTGCATAAATTTAACAAAATGAAATTTAAATCCTCAAATCATAGACAAACAGAACAGAATATGAAAAATATGCAAAAAAAACTGCTCAATAGTTATACGAGTAATGAAGACTATATGAGACTTGCTGTTCCAGTGTGCAAAGGTAGTAAATAAGTTTAATTTGGCCCAGTGTGCACTGCACTGTGGTCTCAGTTCTATATTATTTGGCAGAAATCAACAAAAATATATATTTTCTAATTGGCAACACAGCGAGTACTCAAGAAAATTATAATGAAAAACGAGTAAAAAGGTTAAAGTCGGGCATGCCGACTATACAATACCCTACACCAGTCTGGTGTATTGTTTGGATCCGAAATTCGAATGGGTTAAAATGGGGCTTGTGTCAAAATTTTCTACAATGTGAGTCAGCGCACCAAATTTCATTAAAATATCTTAATATTTGTAACCTAGCCAATTTTGGGGGGACCCTTATATGGGCACTAGTTCTAAACATGGACCGATGTTCACCAAAATCAATAGGCTTCGTCCTTGGGCCAACATAGGTCTATGTACCAAATTTCATGAAAATATCTTAATATTAGCGACCTGCAGCGTATAAACAATATAATTTTGGTGGGACCCTTATATGGGCACTAGGTCTAAACATGGACCGATGTTCACCAAAATCAATAGGCTTCGTCCTCGGGCCAACATAGGTCTATGTACCAAATTTCATCAAAATATCTTAATATTTGCGACCTGCAGCGTATAAACAGTATAATTTTGGTAGGACCCTTATATGGGCACTAGGTCTAAACATGGACCGATGTTCACCAAAATCAATAGGCTGCGTTACTGGGCCAATGTAGGTCTGCGTACCAAATTTCATCAAAATACCTTAATATTTACGACCTGCAGCGTATAAACAGTATAATTTTGGTAGGACCCTTATATGGGCACTAGGTCTAAACATGGACCGATGTTCACCAAAATCAAACTTGTTCGTCCTTGGCCCTGCGTACCAAATTTCATCAAAATATCTTAATAGTTGCGACCTGTAGAGTGCGCACAAGATTGCATGGACAGACAGACGGACGGACGGACGGACAGACGGACATCGTTAAATCGAAATAAAAAAAATTCTGAACCGATCGGTATACTATAAGGTGGGTCTACGACCAATATTTTTTGGTGTTACAAACATCAGCACAAACTTATAATACCCTGACCACATAGTGGTGTAGGGTATAAAAAATTGTTTAAAAACCCTGCCAGTCTATGAAGCTTTCAAAGTTTGAATTATAAACACGTGCAATTAAACCGAGATCAAAACCGTGCTACAATTGTGCCAAAATTCACTTAAAATATTTTGTATTAAAAGACCGCTTAAAAACGGAAACGAAGAAACTTTTGTACGCCGATGCCCAAAAAGAAGTATACACACACTTTTAAGCACGGGAACGCTTTTGTGTTACCGAGGTAAAGTACACGAAAAAGACATATACCGATCAAAAAAACATTATATCTAGCATATGTAACCATATCTCATTGGATATAGGTCGACATTTATTCTTATCCAAGTTCATCTCAAAATTGGGGTATCCAGTAATATCCAATAAGATCCATTAAATATATTACAGGATTAAATTAGATCCAAATAGATCTCAAAATTGGGAGATCCAATAATATCCAATAATATAAAATTGAGATCCTGATAGGTCCCAAAATATCCTGTGGGATTAATTTAGATCCAATTAAATACAAACGGATAAGCTAATTTTGGCAGATCGACTTGGATAATTTGAGATCAAAATTTATCCTATGATATATTTGAAATTATATAAATTTTAATAAAATTTAAAAAATAACACAATAAAAAATATTTATTTAATTAAAAAAAAAAAAACTCCGTCGCAAGATTTGAACCCAGATTGCTGGCGTTGTAGACGATCACTTAAATCTCTCAGCCACATACTGCTATACAAAATGACTGACTATATGAGACAACATTGTTCGTGTTACTGAGTTATATATAATATATAAATTTATAAATATCGATGACTTAGAAAAAATAAATTAATAACATTCTTGCAAAAAAAAACAAAAATGAAAAATCTTAAATTTTTTCCACTCACGGAATTTTTTGGTGAAGAAGATAAAAAAAATGTTTGTTGAATGGTCTAGGCACCAATTTATATGGCTCAAAAGTCTAAATAAAAACAGTCTGTATTTGTGAAATTAATAATGGGATAAGAACAATATACATGTTGTTGAAAAGGTAATATAAATGTCTTCTAAATAAGGTCCCAATGTAGAAACGGTAATGACATATCATTATTTTTTGGACTACCAGTAATGACACCCACTTACCTTCTTTATTATTTTAAAACATATAATAATGAGTTACTGATAATTACTTATTTTTATCATTATTTCAAATAGAAAATAATTTTTTAGAGTTTTTTGAAAATTTTTTGAAATCTATTTTTAGACTCAATATTTTTGAAACACTGGTAAGGATATATGTAACCACATATTTTTTGATTTTTTGTATGTTGGAGAGTAAGCTTGCTTGTGTGCAGCAGGTCAATTGTGTTTTTATCTATTAAATATTACATGTCGATATAGCTCAGATGGTAGAGCTGTTGACTGGCAATCTGTAGACCCAGGTTCGATTGCCGCACCAGCAAATTTTATTTAAAAAAAATACAATAAAAAATATTTTTTTTTATATAATTTATTTTTTAGAAAATCTATTTTTAGACTCATTATTTTTGTCAGTACTGGTAAGCACATAGGTAAAGATATATTTTTTGATTTTTCGTATGCTGGTGTGTAACAACAACTCATTATTTTTCGCGACATCGCCATATAAAGGTAATAAGAAATGTAATAACAAAAGTAACTAGTTACCATTACCAAGTATGTAGTTACATAACCACATATCTGGTAATGATTTTCTACACTGGGGTATGACATGTAATAGCTTAGCAATCCTTTGGAAAAATACTTTTATCCAACACTTTGTCACAAGTTGTTTTGTTGGTATTAAAAAAAGTAGGAGTAAAAAAATAAGAATATTGGCAAAATTGTATGTAGAAATATTACAAAAAAGAAAATAATTTTCGCTCTGGAAGAACTAAAATTCATAACTTTAACGAAATTATTATATATTACGATATCTAATTATATATTTAAAATACTATTGATTTATAACATAATTTGGAGATGCTGTTGACACAAAATGGTTTAATCTTTTTAAGATTTGTAAAAAAAATATTTATAAGTAAATCAAATTGAGTTAAAAAAAATAAAAAAAATAAAAAAAAATTTTTGTGCCCGAGCTGGGATTCGATAATACTACATATATATAAGTATGTGTGGGCTTATATATGACAATATATATTTACATATTAAAATATTATTAATCCCAAGTTGCAGTAAACACAACTTTCAAGTGCTGTTGGCTGAAAATGGGTTAATTTTTTTAAGATCTGTAAAAAAAATATTTACAAGTAAATTAAATTGAGTTAAAAAAGTAAAAAAAAATTTTTTTTTTGTGCCCGAGCTGGGATTCGATAGTAGGGTCTCTCAGGTTATATGTGACTATATATAATTATATATTAAACACATAACAATTATTGTTGATGTGGGACCATATATAATCATATCTCAAATTATATTGTTAATCTTGCACCATATATGGAATAATATATAACTATATCTTAGAGCATTTAATATAATATATAATCATATATAAAAATATCTGACATCATACAAGCAAAAAATTTTTATAGGAGGACATATATCATTATATCTCAAAATATATGGCTTATATGCCACCATATGTGATCATATATTATGTTATATATGATCATTTATTATTATATATGACAACAAATCTGTAATATCTCATTATGTACAGCATATATGATTGGTATCTAATCTTATAAAAGACAATATACAAAAATATATGGTTATATAAGGTACAACATAAGAAACATAATTATATATGGCTATTCATGACAACATATATATTCACATATTATATGATAAAACAAGATATTACTATATATGACTATATATGAATTTTTTTTGATCGGGATTTTAAGCAAAAGACATATTCCTGGTAACTGAAAACAGCATTTCCGTACTGAAAATTATGTGAAAATTATTGTTGTTTGGACTGTTTCGGATTGCTTTGGGTAATAACACAGTACAACACTAAAAATGCATCGGGCATGTGACATATCAATTCTGATAGATTTTAGGATGAACATCACGATTGTGAACACCAAATTTCAAAATTAGCTCTAGTTTTTGAAATATTTGCAAATTTAACTTTTAGCAAAAAGACAGTTTTTTTGTTAAAATTTCTTATTTATTCATACACCTGACTGAACTATGGATAATTTCTAATATGGTTTAAAAATATTGGGCTTTTGGAAACACATCAATTTATTTTGATTAGATAAAGGATCTAGGATATAACTGCAATTAAAATGAAAACTTCACTTATTTTCCTATTTTACAAATCTAGTAAAATCCCTTAATCGGATTTGCAAAATCTTTACATGTGACGTAAATTCATATTCCACTAAATTCTTTTTATCAAAAGAATCACAACTTCTGCATCAACATTTGCAGAAAATTCAACCTGAAATACACATTTTACATCTTTTTTTATTTCAAATAAGTTTTATATGAATTTACTAAGGCACATTTTTGAACATGCATATTTTAAAATCGTTATTTTTTCAAAATTTGCACTTCAATTATCGAAAACTTTGTTGAAATTGATTGGAAAACATATGTTTAATATTTCTGAATGGTTTTATCTGGGTTTTATATTTTAAGATTTGTTACAGACTCCTTAATTTTTAGGCATTTAAAAAGTCAGTCTTTTTCAGGTTTAGTCAATATTAACTTTAAATTAAGTAACATGAGATGTTTACTAAAGGTACAAATTCAAATATTAGATATTCCTTTCATCGCAGATTATTTATTAACGAAATCGTGAAAAAAGAGGAATTTCAGTTTTAAATGCATATATAGGGAATATTATCGCAGCTGTCAAAACGTGCAATATATCAAATTAAAGGGCATATTTCATCATTTTAAAATGTTGCTAAAAAAAAGCGTTATTACTTTCAATTTTATATTTTATTCCAAAAAGTTTCTAAAAAAATTAATTTTCCTACAAAAACGTTTTTGCAAATATTTCTTAAACTATAGCTAACTTTAAAATTTTAGTGCCATATTCGTGATCTGCGTCCCAAAGTCTATTAGAAATGATGTGTCGCAATCCCGATGCATCAAATTTTTCTTATTTTGTTGTACTGTGTAATCGGCCGATATGATGTTTGAAACGATACAATAACGATGATTGTATAGAAACCTATCAACTCAGTTGGACGATCATCATTTTCAAAATTAAGCAATTCATACCCTGGAAATGGAGGTTGTCATACCAAGCAACGGTCTTATTAGGAGGCACATACACGCATTTTTTTGTAGGAAGAACATCTTTTCTCTTAGATCTACATTTATTTTTAGGTTTATTGCAGTACTAGTTCTACAACTTATGTGGTGCGAATTTGAAAAATATCGGATAATTTAACTCTTGGCGTCATGCGACCAAAATTTTCGATTTCTGAAATTTTTTTCATCATTTTTTTTAACATATATCTTGCGTTACATCATTTCTAATTAATTTGGCATGCTGAATACGAATATCTTCAATTTTTTTAAATTGAACTATTGGTTTTCGAGATATTACGACTAAGTTCTTTATTAAAGACATGAATTGACAAATGAGCCGCTAATCAGCGCAAATTAATTCGCTTCTTTCACTTGCATTTAAATATTTTCAGAAAGATGGCAACTCTGGGTCCAAAATGTAGTCAATATAGGCATCAAAATTATTTTTACGAGTACTACAAATGATTTTTAATTTTATATATTTCAGATATGCTCTCATACAAAAATATTAATGACTCACCGTGGTCACTAATTTTGTTTCCTTTACAACATATTCAAATTTCATCCAAATGAAAGTAAATCATGCCGCAGATCTCCCTTGTAAGTATTTGGTGGGAGTAGTTTATGAGCGTGATTCAAATAGCTATATTCGTTATCTGTAAATGAGCTAAAACTCGAAACTCTAACAATAGTTCTTGAATTTATGGCAGAAAAAAATTAAAAATAAAGACAGCACCCGACTCGTGTAAACTGTAAAACATATTAAAATTTGTATTGAAATTTTCTTCATATTATATTTATAAAACCCTTAAATTAAATACTAAAGGAATTCACAGTTTAAGTGCTAACATTAGCACATTGTAAAATTGCATAGAAAGTTGTCAAATTTACGAAAAAAGCTAATTTACAACTATAAATAATACAAACTGTGAACTACATTACTTTTTCCATTTTCTTTTTTTTTTCAATACAGATCTATAATCATTTATGAACATTTTTTTTGTCGGCTTTTTTTACATTTATTATATGGTTCTTTCCCTTAAGCTTTAATAACCAACCAACCAACTAAACAATTTTTATTTTGGGCATACCGCCCCCACCTCCCCGGTCTTAATTCTTTAACAGAAAAAAAAGCCTTAAAAAATGTCCAATATGAACCTAGAGCAAACAGTATATTAGTGTGTGCTTTATCGGATGACCCCAAATGATTGATTGACAGTTTTAAAGTCACACAATCATAACACACATACCAATAAACTCGAAACAAATGCCAACACATACGCCCGTATACCAATGTGTATACTACAGGAAGTGGTATTAAAGCGGATATACATACAAGCAAGCATAACTTTATGTAAGGTTGTTTTTTTTTTCTACGAAATATTTATAAATTTTATTTTCGTTGTTATTGTTATTTAAGCCTGAAGTGTTGTTGATTAAATAAAAATAATTATTTGGTGCAAAAGTGTACAACAACTATAATAACGACAACAGCAGCACTAGCAGCAAAAACCTGAAACTTTGTGTAACCGGAAATGTAAAGCAACCATGTTTATTTATGCTTTTATACACACTCACACACACAATCATCATCATCATTTTTTTGTTTGTAAATAAAACAAAATGTAAAAAAAAAAGAATTATTGAAAAATCTCCCCTTTGGTAAATGTTTAATTGTATTAAATTTATATTGTCAATTTACACTACAAGTGATGGTATTTTTTTGAAAAGTGTTAATACATGGATAAAATTATAACTATGTGTGTGTTCATGTAAGTATGGCTGTGTAGGTGTTAAAACAAACATCTGTTTTTTTTTTTTTTGTTTGCCCTATCCAAACTTTAGTTGTGTATTTTTTTCTTTTTTTGTTGTTCTATTTGTTCTTCCAATTCATCATTCAATTTGGTGTCTTTATGACGTATGGCACCGGTGTATTCGTACCCTTATCATTCTCTCGCCCCGTGTGATTTTTTTATACAACTGGACGGAGAACTGATAAGGGCTCGTATCACCATAACAACAAATAATATCAAAACGTGTCTAGAAAAAATGTGTTCTTTTAAATAAATTGTGTAAATAGTGTTAAAATACTTTAAAAAAAATATAAATAAAGTGTTATCAAATTAAACTGGGTGCTTTTATAGTATCAGTTTTATAGTTAAAAAGAGAAACAATATTCAGAAAATTATTCTTATTAATTAATAATGTGTTGCTTTCTTTGGCAAGGGGATAGGAGAGAGGTGAAAGGTGATGAAAGATGAAGGGCTTCAAAAATAGGCGCCATTATATTGCGAAATAGCATATTTCAATTACGACTTAAACTTAATCACTTTTAGTTTATTATTGCCACTTTTACTTTATTATAAAATAAATAAATTAAAGCCCTAAAATATACGATATATTTTGTTTAGTTTTTGTTAATATTAGTATTGTAATTTGTTTAGTAAGATACTAATATTTATAAATGAATGTATTTACACCGATAACTTTTGCAAATGGAAAGTATTTGGTTTGAATTTTTGCAAAAATATTTTTTAGAAGGGCCCACATACTATACTAAAAGTTGGAATCTGGCATCAACTTGGAAAGCTATGCTGCCATACAAATTTTTTGAAAAATCGCGATTTTAACGTATAGGCCGCTATAGATTAATACATTTTTTTTATTGAAATATTTTCCTTTTAATTGCTTCCCTACTAAGGCGTTACATTTATCGAGGTCGATTGTACATTCGGCGATTAAAATCGCTGAAATAGCAAAAAACCATAAAAACCTATATAAAATGCTAAATAGTGGTTAAAATATCAAGATTAGCACATCGCATTTATATCGTAAATATGGCCACAGGTCCTGTGCTTACATTTTAATACAAAAAAAATTCATCTTAAATGAATTTGAAAATTTTTTTATATAAAAAACTGAATGGACAACCGCCAAACTTTAAAGACATTTTGCGAAAAATCTGTACCATTGATCGAAAAATAAAGTACGCCATTGTAATTAGTATGTCCGAAATATATAGAATTGATGGTCAGAGCTCTATTAGTTTTTAAAGGTCAAGATTTTGTCATGCAGTGTTATTTATAATTAATTTTTAAAAAAGAGAAAATTGTCTTGGCCAAGTTTTAACGAAAATTTTCATTCAACTACTGATGTTTTCTTCACAAAATGAAAGATAAATTTATTTGTATGAAAATTTGTTTTGTAAGCCTTCTATAACTTAAAAAAGCATTTATGAATTTATACATCAAATTTTATGAAAAAGGTTTATAATTTTTATGAAACTATTTTTCGTGAAACTTTTTTATTACTACTACTGAATATGTTGCTGTTATTACGGGAAATTTAATTGTTTTGAGCTCAGCGGTATTTTTGCTAATTTTAGCAACACATAACTACTGATCTGTAGTACAACAAAATTAGTAGAAAAACTTAGTAGTCGCTACTAAATTTTAGTAAAGTTTATGTGAACTGCAATTCAAAATTGATTTACTAAAATCAGTTAAAAAACTTACTAAATATCATAATTTTAGTGCATTGAAATTAGTATAAATAATTCGTTGCAGCTACTGAATTTCAGTAAATTGTTGTAAACTGTAATTTAAAATCAATATGCTAAAAAAAATTTTATCAAAAATAACTTTTCTTCTTTCGATTGTAACAAGCGTACTTCGTCGTACTTGAAATTTGGAGTCAAAATTACAAACGGTTCTCCAGTTATTACCTTTTTATATCATTGGAGATACAATAAAATTTTCTGGGTGTTATTTCCAAACTAAGAATATATCAATAGTAACAAATATAAACTAAACAAGAATTGTAAAAATCAACGAATTCTGGTAAATAAAATTTTATAAATTAGTATATTTTTCTGCTAAATTTAGCACTCGGTTTTAAAAAATTAGTAAAATGTTTTGCTGAAATCAGCAGCGAAAATTAGTAAAAAAAATCCGTAATTTGTAATAAGAGAATAGCAAAACTGATTTGTACTAAAAATCAGTATAAAACGAGTAAAAAGGTTAAAGTCGGGCATGCCGACTATAAAATACCCTACACCAGTCTGGTGTATTGTTTGGATCCGAAATTCGAATGGGTTAAAATGGGGCTTGTGTCAAAATTTTCTATAATGTGAGTCAGCGCACCAAATTTCATTAAAATATCTTAATATTTGCGACCTGCAGTTTGTAACCAAGCCAATTTTGCGGGGACCCTTATATGGGCACTAGTTCCAAACATGGACCGATGTTCACCAAAATCAATAGGCTTCGTCCTTGGGCCAACATAGGTCTACGTACCAAATTTCATCAAAATATCTTAATATTTGCGACCTGCAGCGTATAAACAATATAATTTTGGTGGGACCCTTATATGGGCACTAGGTCTAAACATGGACCGATGTTCACCAAAATCAATAGGCTGCGTTATTGGGCTAACATAGGTCTGTGTACCAAATTTTGTCAAAATATCTTAATATTTACGACCTGCAGCGTATAAACAATATAATTTTGGTAGGAGCCTTATATGGGCACTAGGTCTAAACATGGACCGATTTTAACCAAAATCAATAGGCGTCGTCCTTGCGCCGACATAAGTTGGTGTACCAAGTTTCATCAAAATATCTTAATATTTGCGACCTGTAGAGTGCGCACAAGAATGCATGGACAGACAGACGGATGGACGGACGGACAGACGGACATCGTTAAATCGAAATAAAAAAAAATTCTGAACCGATCGGTATACTATAAGGTGGATCTAGGACCAATATTTTTTGGTGTTACAAACATCAGCACAAACTTATAATACCCTGACCACATAGTGGTGTAGGGTAAAATAAATTAATGTAAAACTTTATTAAAAGCATGCAGACAATTCTCCTAGTGAAGAAGCCCATTTGTTAAATTTTACACAATTACGGTGGGTCTCATATTGAAGGTTTAAGAGTTAACTAATATTTAACCCATGAAAATGTTGTTGTTTTGTATATAGAATAATTTGAAATTTTCTTTCTTAAAGTTAATCCTGCACTCATAGAAATAAATCTGTAAAAATAGCAGAACAAGTTAAAAATAGTTAAAAATGATGCTGCAGAGAAACCTGCTGAAATTAGCAGATTTTTTGCTAAATACTAGTAAAATTAGAACAGCAAAAATAAAACTTGTTAAATATACAGAATTTTAGTTATATTTGAGCTAAATTTCTGTTAAGGGAAAATAGCAAATTAATCTGCTAAAATCAGCAAAAAATTTTGCTAAAAAAATTCGAGCCTAAAAAATCACAAAAAAATGTTAAATTTTCGTAGTTTTTTTCGATTTTTTTAAATGCAAATAAAAATCGAGCCTTTTGAAAACAGAAGTTTACAATTTTTTAGCAAATATTTCTGCTGATTTTAGCAGGATAGACTGCTATTTGCATTCAACCAAATTTAGCTTAAAAATAACAAAATTTTTGTAGATATAACAGTTTATTTTTAATCTATTAATATTTAGAAAAATTTTCAGCATATTTTACAGTAAAATTTGTTATTTTCAGTTAACTAAAAATTAACTTAAGTATAGCTAAAATTCTGTAAATTTAACAGTTTTAATTTTGCTGTTCTTATTTTAATAGTATTTAGCAAAACAAATCTGCTAATTTCAGCAGTTTTTCTGCAACATCGTTTTTAACTAATTTTTAGTAACTTTTTCTGCTATTTTTCAGATTTATTTCTATGAGTGTACGGCGTGAGACCCACCGTTAGTTGATAAAATATAATATTTTAATGTTTCTGCTATTATTCGGTGGTTGTCGCCAGCAGTGTAGCTGAAGTTTAAAGATTATTAAAGATTATTATTAAAATTAAG
The DNA here is from genome assembly GCA_949987735.1 of Leucophora obtusa. Classification (NCBI taxonomy): domain Eukaryota; kingdom Metazoa; phylum Arthropoda; class Insecta; order Diptera; family Anthomyiidae; genus Leucophora; species Leucophora obtusa. The sequence continues at coordinate 30,991,939 of OX465299.1, read as the reverse complement.
AAAACAAACAACAAATGGCAACGGTACCCACCAAAAAAAATTGCAAGTAATGCTTTACAACTACTTCTTTCCCTTCTTCACAAGTATCCGTTAGTGTATATTTACTACCTTTTTAGAAGTTATTCTGAACAACTTAAAAAAAGCACTTCTTTCATTACTTCCAAAGAATCCGTTGGTATATTTTTACAGCTTTTTTAGAATTACTTCTGAACAACATCCAAAAACTTCACTTAAGTATTGCTTCCAAAGAGTAATTGCTCCAAAATTGATCGTAAAAAGTGATTTTGGTATCATTTGGCATTTCCAAACAGGGTTCGATTCCAGGCAGGACCAATATTTTTATACCCTACACCACTATGTGGTTAGGGTATTATAAGTTTGTGCTGATGTTTGTAATACCAAAAAATATTGGTCCTAGAACGACCTTATAGTATACCGATCGGCTCAGAATTTTTTTTTATTTCGATTGAACGATGTCCGTCTGTCCGTCCGTCTGTCTGTCTGTCCATGCATCCTTGTGCGCACTCTACAGGTCGCAAATATTAAGATATTTTGATGAAACTTGATACACGGACCTATGTTGGCCCAAGGACGAAGCCTATTGATTTTGGTGACCATCGGTCCATGTTTAGACCTAGTGCCTATATAAGGGTCACCCCAAAATTATATTGTTTATACGCTGCAGGTCGCAAACATTAAGATATTTTGATGAAATTTGGTACACCGACCTATGTCAGCCCAAGGACGAAGCCTATTGATTTTGGTTAACACAGGTCCATGTTTAGACCTAGTGCCCATACAAGGGCCACCCTAAAATTATATTGTTTATATGCTGCAGGTCGCAAATATTAAGATATTTTAATGAAATTTGGTTCGTTGACTCACATTATAGAAAATTTTGAGACAAGTCCCATTTTAACCCATTCGAATTTCGGATCCAAACATTAGTTGGCTTTTCACCAGATTGGTGTAGGGTATTGTATAGTCGGCATGGCTTACTTTAACCTTTTCACTCGTTTTAAAATGTAAATTGCCGAAAAACAAATATGAAAAGCTTTAAACCAAAGTTATAGGCCAAAATGTGTGTTAATATTTTTATGATCTCACTCCTTATATTTTTACAGCTTTTTTTAGAATTACAGAAGTAACAACAACAATCAAAAAAATCACTTAAGTATTGCTTCTAAAGAGTAATTGCTCTAAAATTTATCGTAAAAAGTGATTTTGGTATCATTTGGCATTTCCAAACAGAAGGTTGCGGGTTCGATTCCAGGCAGGACCAATATTTAAAAAAAATTTTTTTTTAATATTTAAAATTAACTTGTTTAAATTCAATATTTTTTTAATTTTTAAATTTTTAAAAATATGAGTATATAAAAGAATGGTGAGAAATTGCTTTTATGCACCTGTCAAAAAATACTGAAAACAATATTTAATTGGAATGCACTTGTTTAATAAGTACTTTTATTGAAGAAAATAAGGAACAATATGTCGCAGTAGCAAAGTGGTGATTTTATGCCAGTCCACTTTCATATCAAAGAATAGCTCAGCGGTAGAGCGCTAGACTAGCAATAATGAGGTCGCAAGTTCGATACCCGGTGGCAGCAATAAAAAAACGGTTTTATGTTTATGTTAAAAAAGAAGTACATCTACACTGATAGAATTTTCGTTCATACTATTAATGAATCGATTTCATTAATCTGAATTCATTGATTTAATGAAAAATTGTCATTGAATTAATGAAAAATACATTAATTTAATGAATTTGTTCATTATATATTTTCAACTAACCCGCTTAGTTTTCATTTAATGAATGCGTTTCATTGATTTAATGAACGCGTTCTCTGGGGACTTTTCAATGAGAAAATCATTGGATTACTGAACAAATTCATTAATACTATGCACAAAATTCTATCAGTGTAATAACAGCAAGCTTTTCAGTAGCCATTACTGACTTTTTTGGTTGAGTGCAGGGGAACAGGTCTGAAATTTTCGAAATTCGAATTTATTAGAACACAGAATTAAATTTAAAGAAAAACTTTGGTACCCACATTGCCTAAGATTTAAATTTTAAGTTGCTGTTTATTCAGAATATTATAAACCTGTAAAAATAAAAATAAACCTGTAAAAAGAGTAGAAAAATATATTGTACCTACTGAAAATTAGTTAAAGATGACCTTGCAGAAAAAAGTGCTGAAATTAACAATTTTTTTTTTTTTTTTTTTGCTAAATACAAGTAAAAATAAGAACTGTAAAAATGAATCTGTTAAATTTACAGAATTTTAGTTATAATTGAGTTAACTTTTAGTTAATTTAAAATTACTAGTTATACTGTAAAATGCACAGGAAATTTTGCTAAATATTAGTAGACTAAAAATCGGAAAAACAAACTGTTAGTTATATCTACAAAAAATTTTTTTGTGTAAATAACAGTCTATCATGCAAACATATAAAAAAAAATTTTTAAATTCAGAAAAAACTGCATAGTTTGGTTGTAACTACCGACATTTTTGTTTGTGGGGAAAGAAATTTGATTAATGCAAAAGAATACCGGTTGGATAATTAATTTTCAATGGTTTGCAAGCAATTCGGTTGCCACAATGAATCTGTTTTCTCTCTATCGGAAATGTAGAATAAACATAAGCATTTTAACGTAATGACCAGGGCAAGGACTTTCATGCACTAAAAAATCGAAAATATGCGGTTAAAATATGCACTATAAAATGGAAAATATGCACTTAAATATGCATTTATAACGAAATATGCACTTAAAACCAAAAAATATGCAATTAAAAATAAATGTTTTTTTAATTAAAAACTAACATAAACGTAAAAATTAAGGTATCGGTTACAATAAGCTTGTTCGTTTACTTACTACAAGTTACTATATTTACTACAGCTGGAAAAATTCAATACAAAAAGTAAACAAAACTTTGCGATTTTAGTAAAAGTAGTAAGAAATTCGAGTAAACGAACACACTGAATATGTCTTCACATACACATAGTTAAATATATTTTTGTGTGTGGCATTTCACCTGAAAAAAACTTTATTATAAAATAGAACTTAAATAGGTGTACTATAAAATCGTACTCACTTTCGTAACTCAGAGAAAAAAGTGGCAGAAATTAATGCTCGGGGACAAGTTTCCTTAAAATAATTTTTATAAAATTTTTCAACTTTCTGTTTGTGAGCAATAACACCCGAAAACGTTAATTTAAAATTACATCTATAAAAAATGTGTTAGTGGATGACAACATTTTTTTTTATTTTTAAAGTATGAATTCTTAAATCGAATTTCATATTTAAAAATATTAAAAAATATGCAATAATGTGCAAAATATGCAAAACTAAGCAACAAAAATCATAAAATATTCAATAAAATATGCACTTAAAAGCAAAATATGCAAAAATATGCATTTATAACAAAATATGCAAAAATATGCAACAACAAATCGATGCCATTTTTTTGCAAATTCTTTGATTCGGAAAAGTATTTGGTCAAAATCATTTTTGGACCACTGACTAAAAACATGCATTTGCATGAAAGTCCTTGCCCTGGTAATGACATAAAAGGGGGAATATTGGGCTTTTTAAAGAAACACCGGCCGACAAAATTTGATGAAATTTTCTAACCAAGAATCAGACTATACTTTCCTGAAGGTTTTAGACGTGCTGAATCCGAATCTGACATCAGAATAGCCCTATCACGTACGCAAAGCGGTAAAAAATCCAGTTTGGTGTTAAAATCATCCCTAAGCCAAAAGTGATTACTACGAAGTTTTATTGATATGACCCAATGAGACATGTCTTCATAGCTCTTTAAAGTTCATATCATTCATATTATTGCTTGAAAAAAGAAAAAACAACCAAAAATGTTTTAAAAAATATTTTCCCGCTTCTTTTTTACCCCAAACGTAAATAAACAGGGCGACTTATAACTATTTTAATTAAAATGTTGTAGAAAAAAAGTAAGGTATACTTCTAGGAAATACTAAAAAAGAAACGAGCTTTTTCGAGTTAACCAAATACTAAGAAATCACACACACACAAAATTCTTTATACATAATTCATATAGAAACCAATACCAACAATGTACACAGTACACACATTTAACTCTCTATCCATACACACACATATTTCACCTTTGCAAATACACACATGCCATTAAACAAACCCATGAATCATAAAAAAATGCCGAAATAAAAAATAAAACAAATGAATAAAACCAACAAAGTATTTTCTGTTGCCAGAATAAGTATCTTGAGACCACACAGTGCAGAAGATTTAATTGAAAAAGAAGAAGAAAAAATATATACACACATCCGTACACTGAGAGAAATATCATCATGATGTTGATGAAATTTGCATTCTCGCCCATTTTGGCTGCTAAATGATAGAAAATATTTTTTGAACTCAGTGAACGTACTTTTATGTTTTCAATTCATCGAACTTCATTTTTTGGTTTTCAATTCACTGAACTTAACACTTTAATTTTTTAGTTCACTGAACGAAAATGAAATTGAACGAATTTAGTGGTGAATTAATTCAGTAAGAAGGTAAGTTTTATTTTTGCTGTTCCTATTTTACTAATATTTCATAAAAATAATCTTCTTATTTTAACAATTTTTTCTACAATGTCATTTTTATACCCTACACCACTATGTGGTCAGGGTATTATAAGTTTGTGCTGATGTTTGTAACACCAAAAAATATTGGTCCTAGACCCACCTTATAGTATACCGATCGGCTCAGAATTTTTTTTTATTTCGATTTAACGATGTCCGTCTGTCTGTCTGTCCGTCCGTCCGTCCGTCTGGCTGTCTGTCCATGCAATCTTGTGCGCACTCTACAGGTCGCAAATATTAAGATATTTTGATGAAATTTGGTACGCAGACCTATGTTGGCCCAAGGACGAACAGGTTTGATTTTGGTGAACATCGGTGCATGTTTACACCTAGTGCCCATATAAGGGTCCTACCAAAATTATACTGTTTATACGCTGCAGGTCGTAAATATGAAGATATTTTGATGAAATTTGGTACACAAACCTATATTGGCCCAATTACGCAGCCTATTGATTTTGGTGAACATCGGTCCATGTTTAGACCTAGTGCCCATATAAGGGTCCTACCAAAATTATACTGTTTATACGCTGCAGGTCGTAAATATTAAGATATTTTGACGAAATTTGGTACACAGACCTATGTTAGCCCAATAACGCAGCCTATTGATTTTGGTGAACATCGGTCCATTTTTAGACCTAGTGCCCATATAAGGGTCCTACCAAAATTATACTGTTTATACGCTGCAGGTCGTAAATATTAAGATATTTTGATGAAATTTGGAACACAGACCTATATTGGCCCAATAACGCAGCCTATTGATTTTGGTGAACATCGGTCCATGTTTAGACCTAGTACCCATATAAGGGTCCCCCCAAAATTGGCTTGGTTACAAACTGCAGATCGCAAATATTAAGATATTTTAATGAAAGTTGGTAGAAAATTTTGACACAAGCCCCATTTTAACCCATTCGAATTTCGGATCCAAACATTAGTTGGCTTTTACCCAGACTGGTGTAGGGTATTGTATAGTCGGCATGCCCGACTTTAACCTTTTTACTCGTTTTAATATAAAATATACTTAAATCATAGTTTTTATACCCTACACCACTATGTGGTCAGGGTATTATAAGTTTGTGCTGATGTTTGTAATACCAAAAAATATTGGTCCTAGACCCACCTTATAGTATACCGATCGGCTCAGAATTTTTTTTTTATTTCGATTTAACGATATCCGTCTGTCTGTCTGTCCATGCATTCTTGTGCGCACTCTACAGGTCGCAAATATTAAGATATTTTGATGAAACTTGGTACACCGACTTATGTCGGCCCAAGAACGACGCCTATTGATTTTGGTGAACATCGGTCCATGTTTAGACCTAGTGCCCATATAAGGGTCCTACCAAAATTATATTGTTTATACGCTGCAGGTCGCAAATATTAAGATATTTTGATGAAATTTGGTACACCGACCTATGGCAGCCCAAGGACGAAGCCTATTGATTTTGGTTAACACCGGTCCTTGTTTAGACCTAGTGCCCATATAAGGGTCCCCCCAAAATTTGCTTGGTTACAAACTGCAGGTCGCAAATATTAAGATATTTTAATGAAATTTGGTTCGCTGACTCACATTATAGAAAATTTTGACACAAGTCCCATTTTAACCCATTCGAATTTGGGATCCAAAAATTAGTTGGCTTTTAACCAGACTGGTGTAGGGTATTGTATAGTCGGCATGCCCGACTTTAACCTTTTTACTCGTTTTTCTCTATCTCCTAATCTATACCACAAAAAGTCTAAATTTATCCAAATTGGTACATACATCGTCAGCGTATTATTGCTTTGACACATACGTCAAAAAGTCGATATGGAGAAAAACGATAAAGAAGGTTTTAATTTTTTAATTTTTGTATGTAAAATGGACAAGTAGACGAAAGTCGATATAGGATATCTCAGATATGACACAAGATATCAAGAAATGGGTTGCGGAATCACAAAGAGAATATTTACATCATACTAAGTATGTAATCTATTCCTAACTTAATTTTTTCAGAAATGGTCAGTAGTTCAAACCAATAATAAGCTGACGATATGTAAAAATTCTATATTCTGAAAAATTTTATACACTCCAGTAAACATTGACAACCTTTAGCGTAACCTATTTTGAAACAGGATGATTGCAGATAAAATTTCCTGAAAGCCTATTTTCTCGTCTTTAAGTTTTGTGAACGCTTTCTCTTAAATCGATGATATGATTTCGAGATCAATGATTAACAATTTGACACATATGTATATTTAGATTTTTTAAAACTTTTTAACTGTTTTGTTAATGAATAAAAACAAGTACTATGAAGGCAAAAGTTTAATAAAATTTGAATAACTTTCTTTTCGTTCAGAAACAATTGCACCACATTACGGTTGATAGGAATTGTAACACTGAAAGTAAAAAATATAATTTGGCGTCAGTATCCAAAATTATAAAAACAAATTAAATGCAGTTGTTGTCAAACTATGAACTACGCCATATGTTTCGATCTGATTTCAAATGGCGAATGGCAGTGAACAGGAGACCAAAACAGGGGTATACCACGATATAGCAAAAAAAAAATTACATTCCTGGAATCGTTTTTAACCATTCTTCAATCCTACGAAGTAATTAGATTAAATTTTTTCGACCCACCCTAACAAACACTTATGAAACTCACCAACACTACAAGCTTTGCGTGTGAATATTCTATATGTTTTTACTACAAATTGAAATTGTTGTTTTTTCAACGAAATTCTCGAAAGGTTTTTCTTTTGAAAATGTTATTGTACGTAGAAAAATGAACATTTAAAACGTTATCGTTTTTATTATTATTTTTTTTCATTTTTATACCCTACCACAACTCAACAGTGGTATTCTCTACTATGTGTTTCGTGATTTTCGGTAGGGTAAGTACTTACATAGTAATCAATTCAGAATGACTTAAGAAATAATTCTAGCGATGCCCATAGCTATAAGTCTTATAAACAGACTTGCTATTAATGTCAAAACGGAACCTAAAAATTTATTAAAATTTATCCAATTCCACAAAAATTATTTGGTCCCTACCATAAATTCATTAAAATATGAAGACAATAAAATTACTCTTAGCTCTAGTACACCTGAAGTTCACTATAGTCGGTCTTTACACCTAAATTTATTTCGAATGTAAAACTAAGATAACAATTAAAACTGTAATTTGGCCCACTTCCCATTAAACTAATCCAATAGTGAGATGTTGTAGGGTCTTTCTAGATAACCGTTGGCCGACTTTAGTTTATTTTTTCTTTTTGGATTTAAACTAATGGCTGGTGTTGTTTCCTTTTATCCTGTAGCATGCTATATTTTAGTAAAATTTTTACTTTTTATTCCATTTGCTTGATTTGCTAGTGAAAGGTGAGTTTGGGGAATTGTGAAATGATTAGATGGGAAATTAATGAAATTAGATTTTCTAAAAAGTAGTAAAAAACAAAACAAAAGAATATTATTTACTACGTATGAATTACATAAAATATACTGTACAAATAAAAACTATTTTGTAGAAGGAAATGTGTTATAAATTAAGTGATCCAGTAAACATTTTAGAGAGTGAAAAGATAAAGTAATCTTCCAATAGGGTGGATGGAACAAGTAAATAAATAAAAGTCGGTCATGCCGACTATACGAAACTCTACACCATAGTGCACTCATAGAAATAAATCTTTAAAAATAATAGAAAAAGCTACTAAAAATTAGTTAAAAATGACCTTGCAGAAAAAGCTGCAGAAATAAATTTCAGAAAATTTTTATAAAACTTTATTCAAAAACTTGAAATTGATTTAAAACCTTTTCAAAAAAAAAAAAAAATTATAAAATGTAATGACAGGGTAGTGTTTTGTTAAATTCAATGCTTTTATGGTGTAGGGAAAAATATTGGAGCATTTTTTCTTTTTGGTTGTACACTCACAAAAGTTTGTCGGTAGAATCTACTGAAAATGACAGTTAAAACAAAGGTATATGCAGTTAAAAAGGCGACAAAGGTATTTACCTTTAAAATAACTGAAACTTTTATTATTTTTAACTGAAAAATAACTAACAAATGCATTAAAAATAACTACCAATGTCGTAAAATTAACTGATAAATTTTTACTACAAAAATTTAAAAACAACTGACAAAATCGGTAAAAACTACTGTTTTTAACAAACAATTCTTTTTATTTAGAAAAGGATATTTAAAAAAAAAAATTTTTTTCCTTCGACTACGAAAATATGTGTTATTACTTCAGCCTATTTAAAATTCGAAGGAAAATTTCCAAACCGTATTGGAGATACAATACGGTTTGGAATTTTTATTTGTAAACTAGAAATATATCAATAATAACAAATATAAATTAAACAAGAATTTTTAAAATTCAACGAAATTTTTAATTTTTTTTTAATAACTACCAAAAATAACTGTTTACTGTAAAATTACTGTTTTGGTAGTTGTTTATTATGATATTAAAAATAACTGCTTTAAACAACTGTTACGAAATTACAATACTTTTCGTTAGTTGTTTTCTTAAATAATCGTCATAAAAGTTGTTTTGCATTTCTGTATAGAAAAACAACTGTAATTTCCGTTAAAAACAACAACTACTGATTACTACACAAACAACTGTCATGTAGTAACTATCAAACATTTTTGAGTGTAGGGAAAAAAGGGATTTTTTATAACAAACGTAGTGGATTTTCAAAATAGCTTCTGGCATCACTGGTTCCAGCTCGATTGCGAAAAATTAGTCAAATCATTTATACCGTGTGCTTTTTCGAACACCAAAAACTTCTCTGCATTGTTCACTGGGTTTTTATATTAATTTGCAAGGAGAGTCTGTTGAGGGGTTACACTGAAAGAATTATCCTTCATGATATAATTTCATAGAACTTTTTTCGTAGATCCAATGAAGAATTTCATTATACAGTAAAACTTGTCTAAGACGAACTAGGATAACACGAATTCTCGATTAGTACGGAATAATTTAAAAGTCCTGCCTTTTTGGCAACAATTTCAATATAAACGAGTAATAAGGTTAAAGTCCGGCATGCCGACTATACAATACCCTACACCAGTCTGGTTAGAAGCCAACTAATGTTTAGATCCGAAATTCGAATAGGTTAAAATGGGACTTGTGTCAAAATTTTCTATAGTGTGAGTCAGCGAACCAAATTTTATTAAAATATCTTAATATTTGCGACCTGCAGTTTGTAACCAAGCCAATTTTGGGGGGACCCTTATATGGGCACTAAGTCTAAACATGGACCGATGTTCACCAAAATCAATAGGCTTCGTCCTTGGGCCAACATAGGTCTGTGTACCAAATTTCATCAAAATATCTTAATATTTGCCACCTGCAGCGTGTAAACAATATAATTTTGGGGGGACCAATATATGGGCACTAGGTCTAAACATGGACCGATTTTAACCAAAATCAATATGCGTCATCCTTGGGCCAACATAGGTCTGTGTACCAAATTTCATCAAAATATCTTAACATTTGCGACCTGTAGAGTGCGCACAAGAATGCATGGACAGACAGACAGACGGACGAACGCGCGGACATCGTTAAATCGAAATAAAAAAAATCTGAGTCGATCGGTATACTATAAGGTGGGTCTGGGACCAATATTTTTTGGTGTTACATACATCAGCACAAACTTATAATACCCTGACCACATAGTGGTGTAGGGTATAAAAACATCCGTTGAGACTGTTACGAAATTGGATTATTCTAATATAGAAAATTATTGAATTTTAGAAGAGAAATATCCCGAGAAACGGGATTCACTAAAATCTAATCTGGTAGCAATACATTTAAGTATAATGTTAAGTGGTTTTAGTATCACTGGAATTTTCTAGTATGTTCTACAACCACGGCCTTCAAACTATATAAGGCTGCCACTTGACTTTAAGTAAGTTAGTTACGCATTAACATTTGTGTAGTTAATCACATATTAGCCTTTGTGTAGTGAGTTATGAACTAGCAGCAGTGGATACAAGGGGCTATAGCCCCCCAAATTCTCGGGATTTGTGTGCAGATGTAAATGCAAATTTACATCTTCAATATACAAGTACCTTTCATTTGATAAAAAATTCAAAATAATAGTCTAATATTTTTAAACCCTAAACAAGAAATATGGGCCGACAAAACACCGTTAAACTTCTGGTTCTTTGTTCCCTCTACCGCCCACCTAAATTTCACCCAAATCGTCGTGAACCACAGAATAAACCTTCCGTGAGTGTTTACTTATAGTAGCCCTGTAGTCTAAATAAAAAAAATCTCTAAGGATTTAGTGTTTTTTTATTGCCAACAAGATGCACTTGTGTGAATGTCATTGATAAGTAGCCAGAAGCAACAAAATACTGCCAGGAAAAAGAAAACACTACCACTAACCGAACTTAATATACAGAAATCCCTTAGATTTACGCAGGGCACTCACAATATATTTTCCATAACCGCTTGAGGTTTATTTAAAAAGTAATAGGTAATAGGTTCAATTGAAGAATCAATTAAAATATATTGAAACATATTAAGGTAGTTCAAAAGGGGTGTGCTATTTGTTGTATCGTCGTATCGTCCTAACAAAAAACAGAGTTGTTAGAATTTAAATTGAAAAAATACGACATTTCAGAATAGTACGATACAACATTTTTATATATGTTTAGTGTCCTATGTTTGAGTGTGCTAAGAGATAGAAAACCCAAAAGAAAATCGTTGTTAAAGCAAAATAAAAATTTTAACAACTTTGTTTGTTGTTAGGACGATACAACGATACAACAGATAGAACACCCCTTGTGAATAACCTAATTGTTTAACTATTTTATCAATCAATAAAAACAAACCAGAAAAAAATATGTATCGTCTGTAGGAGTTGTTATTTTCAGTCAAATATTCTATTTTTAGATTTCTATTTTTAGAAAAAATAATTTAAATAATTTCGTTGGTTTCTGTTTTAAAACAAAAATTTCAAATATTTTCGGTTTTCTTTTTTGTTAAAATAGTTTGTTTATATAGAAAATTATTTCAATTCAAATTACAAGAAATACTTAACTCATACACACAAACATAGCCAATAAAAATATGAACGTGTGTGTTGTGTATGGTGTAGTGTTTTGAAAATTAAACAAAAAAAAACTCCCGTGTAAAAAAGATCAGATCTGGCCAGATCTCAGCACATCTTACCAGATCTAGGCATATCTGGCCAGATCTTTGTAGATCTTACCAGATCTAGTTAGATCTCAAAAGTGGGGACAAATTTGAGATCTGATCAGATCTAGGCATATCTGGCGCATTTGTCCAGATCACTTTATATTTGAACAAATTTGGCACTAGATCTGATCAGATCTTGCCATAAGGTATTATCACATATGCCATATCTGATCATATTTGATGTGATCTGGTACAGGATCTAATTAGATTCAATCATATCTATTGAGAACCAAAAAGATCTGGCCAGATCTAAACTTTTTTACACGGGCTTTCAAATATGAAAAAACAAACCACAAAATCGCTTCTTTTACGTTTTGCCAGTTAAAAATTGATGATTGTTTTAATAGACTTTTCAATTATTTTTATTTCTTTTATGGATTGTTTAAACAATATTTGAAAATAAATAGCAAAATGGTTTGAATATAATGAAAAATCAGTAGTCCTTTTTTAATTGTGTGTTCAATTAATTTAATATGTATTTTAGGTTGTTTTTAAGGATAAAATATTCTGAGTGGGGGAAAGAGATAAAATGAGGTAAAATAATAGGCAAAAAAAAACAAATTAAAATAATTACACTTTGCTTATTAGGTATTTAAGCAAAAGTCTCTACATCGAAGTTTATAAGTTCATGAGTCGTTACAGTTAAATTCCAGCTTAAATTAAGAATTCCAAACGAATTTTCCAATATGCGCAAGCCACTTGGAATCCATACCTCAAGTAGTAAGTAATGTCATTGTCAGTTATGAGATGTTAATTTATTTTAATTTTTCTTTAATCTAAATTTCCCAAAAATATCGCATAACTTGAGGTTTACCTGTAGCAGCCATGTAAACAACATACAGAAAATGGTTTAGTTTTCCTTATACACCAACATATAGACACAAGGTAAGAAATTGAAAACTACAACTCCCCAGATGCTAAGATATCAACAAACAAACAAATATTGGGCAACTACGTAGTACTTTGGTAATACAACTATTATTTTGTTCTTATACCATTTTTGTAACTCAACTGCTGCTGCCGCTGCTACAAGTGGCTGGCAACTTAGTTGTTGGTTCATTTTGTTGACTGCATCCGGCTTAGAACGAATTTAACTTTTCAAAACTCTTGATTCTATGACACTTTTTCCAATTTTTCGCTTTCATTTTCTGTAATTGTTCAAATAAGTTAAACGGAAGTAAAAAGTTAATTATAGGTGTTTTATTCTATATTTTTATTAAATTTACTGATTTCTACTCCTTCGCCCCACTGTGTGCAGGTGAAGTCATACAGTTTGTTACACTTTGAATTGTGGATCTAACAATAAGATCCCTAAATAGAAACATTCGTCGGTGAAAATCATTACCACATTCGTTACGGGTAGTCGCTTTTGGGTCAAAAAGTTCATTGTCTTATGAAATATTTGCAGGGTAGGGTGTTAATAGCTTCGGGGCAGCCAAATTTTATACTAATACTCGTTTTTATAAAGTAAGTTCTATTTTTGGCACAATATTTTAAGATGGCGGTGTTGGTAGAAAAAATCTTCATCGTCTACAGTCATTATCCATGAATTTTATTGAATTTCTAAGATTATACAGTCACACGACGCACAGTGGTACATTTTCAGAGAAGGCGATTAAAATTCTATAACTTTTAAAGTAGTTGACGTATTCAAATGCTGTTGATTTTTTGTTGAATTTCCTAAGCCTTTATAGCTTCTTTTGAAAACATTAAAATTTAGTAATGTTTAATAAGATTCTAAATTAAAGGTTAAACTTTTATACAACTTGTTTTTAGTAAATTTGAGTACAAAACTCAAATTTTGTAACCAATTAGTGTTGGGTAACTTATCAAAAAAAATAGCCAAAAAATAGCCTTTGTCAACTTTATAAAAATTTGACATTTCCTCACTCAAAAAATAGCTCAGTCATAGAATTAGTGAAACATATTGTAAATCAATAATACTGCACTGAGAGAATTATCATCATTTCAGCAATGAAATTTCTTCATAGTTTCATTGAAAATTGTCACTGAAACTCGTCCATTGAAACTTTTCATAGAATCTATGAAACAGTTTTCATTAAAGTCAATGTTTATGAAAAGTTCATAAAATTAATGAAACTCTTCATACAATTAGTAGGCCACTCGTCCAATGAATAAATCATTCAGCCAATGAAGAGCTTCATAAAATCTATGAAGCAATTTCATTTACTATTATTTACTATAGTTGGTTGTTGTCGTTGCTAAGCTGGATTGGATAAATAAAAAGTACTTAGCATATGAAAAAGGCGTAATAAAATCGTAGCATATTTTACGGATGTACAAAATATATCTAAAGAAAGAATTCAATAAATTAAAAACATTCATAAAAAAAAAGTTTCAAAAAAATTAATATGATTTATAAAAAAATTTCATAGTCCAAAATTAATAATAAAAAATTAATAAAAAAAAAATTATAAAAGATTACTCTCTCAGGAAGTGACGATTATTTATAAAAAAATTTAAAAAAAGTAAATGCTATTGAACAATTTCATATATATAAAGAACATTTTCATTAAATTTATGGAGATCTAATTTATGAAATTCAATGAATTTTTTCAATGAAATTATGAAATTTTATAAAAGAAAAGTTATAAAAAATTTCATAATATTAATTGAATATTATATACATAATGAAATTCTTCATTGGTGCTACGAAAAAAATTCTATGAAATTATATCATTAATATCATGAAGGATAATTCTCTCAGTGTGCACTAGAACATAGCTCAAAAAAATAGCTCAAAAAAAGTTCGCCGTACACCCTCCAATATGAAGTATTTTTGCAAGGAGGTTTCAAAAAAAAATTTTTTTTCTCCGAACGTAGGGGTCGCCTTTTTCAATTTTTCGTAATAGCTTCGGCATTTAAAGTCGGATTTTAAAGTGTGATATATCGATTTTTTTGCCTCGAGGAGACCAGTGTTTTGCTATAGAGAAAAAATCCAATGAAAAAAAATTTAAAAGGCGACTCCTACGGTCGGCAACCAATATATAAAAGAATTTCTACTGGGTTTATCCTTAGCAAAAGTTTAATGAATTTTTGCGAGCTTTAATTTTTTTTTTTTTTTTTTTTTTTTTTAAGAGAAGCAACACTCAGGAAATTCTTCCTACTAATTAACGTGTTGCTTCCTTTGGAAATGGGATAGAGAAGTGAAAGGTGGTGAAAGATGAAGGGCTTCAAATATGGCTTCTGACATTAGGGTGGTAGCAACTGAGATCTGGTGGGTAACTACCAGAACGAGATACTTGAGGTCAATGGCCCTTAGAGCAAAACACTGGTCTCCTCGACAGAAAAACATCGATGTATCATACTTTAAGATCCGAATGTAAATGCCTAAGATATAACGAAAAATGTTACAATACTTTTAAAATTTTTTAATAAAATTCTTTGAAAATGTTTACGTTAATTCTATATTTAAATTTATAAACATATTTTTAAACATTTTCACCAACTATTCATTGCATTTTTCATAGTTTTTTAACATACACTTTTAAATATTTTACTTCTGATTTTTTCTTTCAGCAGAGTTGTAGTTTTGTGTTAGCGGAGTCACATTTTTGTTGTAAATATTTTAGCGAAGTCACATTTTTTTCACGAAAAAAAATCCACAGAAAGTGCGTGAAAATCCCCAAAAAATGGGTATATTTATGACAGCTTTGCTAGAAACTATACCACCCAAAATTTTTTTTCTTTTTTTTTAATAATAGAACAAATTAATTTTAAGGACGTATTTTATTAATAATATTGTAATATCCGTGTCGTTCGCACATAATCGTTTCAGTCGAAATTAGACGATTTGAGATCTTAAGGTATTTGTATAAAATTGTTATAATAAAAATTTGTTATAACTACCCAGCAAAAAACCTGCTGCGCTGGATGCAGCTTTGTAAGGGAATAAATAAAATTAATCCCTTACAAAGCTGCTTACGGAAGGCATGATTTTTCCATACAAAGGGCCCGCTTGGAAGCACGTTGTTTTGTGAGAAAAAGCGCATTATTTGCTGCTGAAAAATTGCAGTAAATTCATGTTTTTCGTAAATGCATTTAAACGCAAATAAATTCATGCACTTTTTTTTTGGAAAATGTGCTTTTTTTGCTGCTGAACAGATGCAGTAAATTCATGATTTTCATTGAGCGCATTTAAACGCGACTTCTTACGAAAATAAATGCATTCATTTGCCGACTTCAAAATGCAGACTGACTCATGTTTATGTGGCGTCTATACATTAAACTCTACTAAAGAAAAGTAAAGCACGATTGAGATGACTCAGATTTCGTACGCATTAATCTTTGGATAACTTACATTTTATTTTACTCCCTTACAACCTGCTTCGTCGTAAGGGAATAGCGTAGCACTATAATTTTTTAAATAACTTGCTTACGATTTGCTTCGTTTAAGGCAGTTTTGCAGGGTATACAATCAAATTGCAAAATTTTTTGTGTATTGTATACGCATAAAGTGGCGCAACTCTGTAAAGCAGAATTTGTAGCGCGTTTTTAAGCGCTTCTTTAATACGAGTATTTAAAATTTTTTGCAATTTTTCCCAATTTAAAATGTCAGCATATTTATTACTATTATAAGTTAATAAATTTACCAACCTTGTGCTTAAAAATTTTATTTAAAAAAAGAATACTAATTTTAGGCATAACGTGTTTATTTGTAAATACATAATGTTTAAAAATTCTTTGTGTGTGTGTTATTGTGTATCGAAAGTTTACTCATTTTTTGTTTATATTTACCGAATATTTTTATCTATTATAATTTAGTAAACTTACCAACTTTGTGCGTAAAAATTTTATGTAACAAAAGAATATTAATTTTAGGCATAACGTGTTTATTTGTAACACACGTTATGTCTAAAAATTCTTTGTGTGGGTATTATTATTATGTATAACTTTACGCATTTTTTGTTTATATTTACTGAATTTTCGTAAAGTTAAACAAAACGTTACGCATTTTATAGTATGTAGTAAATTTACAAACATTATTTAGAGTGTAGTTTTAAGCAGTTTTTTGCTGAAGTTATGTTTTTAGCAAAAGTTTCATTTAGGGGCAAGAAATTTTTTTTCAGATTTTTTTAATTTTACTAAGTTTAAGGAAAGCTAAGTTAGCAAATTTTCATTTCAAAGCATCCTAATTGATAGCAAATTTTTGCTGTATTATTAGTTCATCAGTTACTTTTCATTAAATTGTATTATTATTTACATTTTATTGTCAGCAACCCGTCGGCTATAGAATTTGAACATGTGCCTTATTCCTACATTACAAATTTAACTATATAAAGGTGCGACCTCTTAGCCATCTCACACAAGTAAGGCCTTGAATACAATGTAACTAATTCATAGATTTCTTTTCTATTTAGCTTTCTGTTATTGTTTTTCCTCAGAAGTGATCAACAGACATATACGACATTTTATTTTGAGATTTTTGTTTATCTTCCAATCTTCTTCGTGTTTCCTTTTTGCAAATGTTTCTAAACTGACGTATGGCTTTTATCTTGAAGAACAGGCAACTTGCGTATATATTGGAGACAGGTTGCCACTGGGAAAATTTCATAATGTATTTTAGTACAGTGTTGTTTTTACCATATATAGACAGCTGCAATTAATATTGTAATTAATATAAATTTTATCAATTTTAATTTAGTAGGTTTGAGGTTAAGAAGAAAAACAAAAATTTTTATTTAAAAATTATAAACGCATTAATTTTCAAATCAAACTACATCTAGTTTGTTTGCTATCAGACTAGATCTAGTTTGTTTCTTCGTGCAGAACATGTGGTGTTAATTTTATTGCAAACAAAGCGATGGTGGGTTAGAGGGATAAATTGTCCTGCTAACCACTGTCTTGTGTGATCCTAAATAAACCAAAAGCAGCTCTTATTTTCACAATAATATTGGAAGTTAAACTGTAATGCAGCATGTTTCTGCTTATAATACGACTGTAATAGTTTCTGTTTTTGTTTCTTTAATTTTCTTCTCTTTTTTGTGTCGAAAAAGGTGTTTGTGCCACTTGGTTGCTTAAATCCAGAGTTTGATTTAAGTTTATGAACTAAACTGTGACTGTTATCTGTTCATCGTAATAGTGGAAGTAGTAAGTAGTAGTTAAGGTTGTATGTATTTCTTGTTTATGTATAAGTAGTTATTGTAATTGTTTGTTTGCTTAAATATATACTTTAGAGCGTAAACAAGTAGGTAGAGTATAAATTTGTACCATCTTTTCCACACAAAAATCTGTATTTTAAATATATTTTAGTTTTTTTTTTTTTCAACAATTTCTTTAAATATATTTTGAAATTATTTTTGTCTTTCAAGGCTTTTACACACAGGTTCACAGTTATTTTTCATTCCGTTTATCCTTAATTGTACGAATGTTGTCTTTAGAAAATTAATAGTTTCAAAAAGTTTTTAAAGTGTATGTCTCTATGTGTTGATGTTGTTTCCGTTTTCCCTTCGTCTTTTAACTTTTCACTACAACAACATCTATCTACTCTTTCATTTTCACAGCCAAAAATTAACACACAAAAACTTGTCTTTGCAACACTTGTTTAACTTTTATCAATTTGACCTAAATTGCATTTTGTGTGACTGACTGAATGAGCCAGTGAGTGTTTGTTGTCTCTGCATTTGTATGGGTTTCTTCCATGTGTTTATCATTGTCGTCATTATTTTCATTTTATTGTGAATGACGCTAATTTTTGGTTATATGATTGTGTTAGTTTTTGTTCATGTGGTCGCACACGCATACATACAGAGTCAAACATTTATTATTTACTTTATGTGTAAAGGGGGAAATCCACTATGTGATTTATATTTTAAGTTGTGTATAAGTTAATGTTTACAGAAAAATCTATCAATGGCGGACTGTCTAGGGGACATATAATTTATTCTTAAGAGGAAAGTGTCCGCTACACACTCAAAAAAATTTAAATCAACCGGAAACACAGCTTCTAAATTGAACTAAAGCTGTAACCACACTTGACTTAATTTTGTACCAAATTTTATTTAATTTTTCTTTAGCTTAAATAGCACTAATTTATGACTTTACAAAATTTTAACTAGATTCATATTTGCTTTAATAAGATACATACTTAATTTAAAAATGTTCATAAAAAAATAAGATGTTAATGCAAATATGATATAATAATTGAATTACATAGACTCAAAAAGTTTGTCGGTGGAATCTACTGAAAATGGCAGTTAAAACAAAGGCATATAAAGGTATATAAAATAACTGAAAATGTAGTTATTTTTAACTGTTGAAAAATAACTAGCAAATGCATTTAAAATAACTGACAATGTCGTAAAATTAATTAACAAATTTTCACTAAAAAAATTTTAAAATATTTGACAAAGTAGGTAAAAACTACTGTGTTTTTAAAGTTAATTTTTTTCATAAAAGAAAAGTATATTTTAAGAAAGAAAAAAAAACATTTTTTTCATCCGATGATAAAAAAAATGTTTAAGCATAATGAAGTAAGCTTTAAATTTGAAACAAAACTTCTAAACCGTTTTCTAGTTACTGAATTTTTAGTTATTAGTTCTCCAGTTGTTACGTTTTCATGCATTGGAGATACAATACAATTTTCTGATTTTTATTTGCAATAAAAACAAATATAAACTAAACAAGAAAAACAAACAAACTTTTTTATTTTTCAAATAACTAACAAAAAACAGGTTGCTGTAAAAGTACTATTGCCGTAGTTGTTTGTTATTATATTAAAAATTACTGCTTTAAACAACAGCTACGAAATTACTTTAATCTTCGTTAGTTGTTTTCTTAAATAACTGCCATAACAGTTGTTTTGTATTTTTCAATATAAAAACAACTGTAATTACAGTTTATTACACAAATATCTGTCATTTGGAAACTTTCGAACTTTCTTGACTGTAATTTTTCTCTCTGTGGATTGGCAGGAAATATAATAGAAATAAAATTTTTTCACTATAATGTTAATACATTGGCTTATACAACTTCGAGTTAATGTGGTAATATCATTTTTATTAAAATATCAATATTTTTAAGGTAGCTTTTGATCTACCTCAATCACGATTCACTTCCATTTGACTAAATAAATTCCAGAGCTGGGCTGATGCTTTAAAATCCAAAGGTTCAGAAATTTGATCAAATATCAACGTCATTAGTTTTCGTAGATTTTGTTGAAATTATAACAAATAACTTCATCTTTGTAAAACAAACGGCAACATGTGAACAAAAAACTTTTTGTACAGAAACGTTATTATCTTCCCAATACAAAGGTAAAATCTGAAACCCGAACACCTTAATTTAAAATAAAATAAATATAATTTAATAAATAATTCTGATTCTGATTTTTATTTGCAAACTAATATCCCTATTCAAAATGACAAAGTGTAGAATCAGTAGTATCTACTAAAAAGTAACCGTTAAAAAGGCGACAAAGTTGTTTACCTTAAAAATTAGTTATTTTTAACTGTTTAAAAATAACTAACAAATGCACTAAAAATAACTAAAAATGTCGTAAAATTAACTGACTAACCCAGTGTAGAAACGGTAATGACTACCAGTAACGACACCCACTTACCTTCTGCATTATTTTAAAACATATAATAATGAGTTACTGATAATGACTTATTTTTATCATTATTTCAAATAGAAAATAATTTTCTAGATTTTTTTGAAAATTTTTTGAAATCTATTTTTAGACTCAATATTTTTTAAACACTGGTAAGGATATATGTAACCACATATTTTTTGATTTTTTGTATGTTGGCGAGTAAGCTTACTTGTGTGCAGCAGGTCAATTATGTTTTTATCTATTAAATATTACATGTCGATATAGCTCAGATGGTAGAGCTATTGACTGGCAATCTGTAGTCCCAGGTTCGATTCCCGCACCAGCAAATTTTATTTAAAAAAAAAAATACAATAAAAAATATTTTTTTTTAAATAATTTGTTTTTTTAAAAATCTATTTTTAGACTCATTATTTTTGTGAGTACTGGTAAGCACATAGGTAACGATATATTTTTTGATTTTTCGTATGCTGGTGTGTAACCATAACTCATTATTTTTCGCGACATCGCCATATAAAGGTAATAAGAAATGTAATAACAAAAGTAACTAGTTACCATTACCAAGTATGTAGTTACATAACCACATACCTGGTAATGATTTTCTACACTGGGTATTTTTACTACAGAAATTTCAGAACAACTAAATAAGTTGCTAAATCGACTGTTTTCAGTTTTTTTTTTTTTTTGATATGATAAATATTATATTATTAACTAGAGCTGATTTATAGGAAGAAGAAGAAGAAAACATTTTTATTGAAAAATTTAACAGACACAAGGGAATCAATTCTAATTGAAAAATAAATTGTTCAAGTATTAGTTAATTCTGGCTCTTCTCATTACAAAACATACATTGTGTAGGCTGTGATTGAAAAAACTTCAATTAGCCACACTCAGCGCTATGCCGACCGTGGTGTATCATGTTTAGAGCTGATGCTATGAGTCTTAGCCTGTGCAGAGGGCTGCCGGTTCAATCCCCGGTCATATATATATATTTGTTCCTTTTACTCTTGCAAGGAGCATAGGGCCGCAATCCCCGGTCATGGCAATACACAAAAAGTTTTTCATATAGAGACAAATTAAAAATTACTTTGACACATAAACTAACCACTGGCGATTCTTTGGGTAAGACGAAACTGCGGCAGTCTGGTGATTTCCTTGTGTCTGTTAAATTTTTCAATAAAAATTATTTTCTTCTTTTTCTTCCTATAAATCAGCTCTATGTGACGGTTACAAACACTTACTGAAAACTATATTATTATATTTTAATAAAAAAAAAACAATTTTTTTCTTTCGATTACAAAACTATTACTTCATCTTGCTTAAAAATTGAAGTTAAAATTCCAAACAGTTCCCCAGTTATTACGTTTTTATGCATTTAAAATACAACAAAATTTTCTGAATTTTATTTGTAAACTAAGAATTTTAAAAAACTCAACGAAATTCTTTATTTTTTAAATAACTAACAAAAATTATTGTTTACTGCAGAAATACTGTTTAAATAGTTATTTATTATGTTATTAAAAATAACTGCTTTGAAAGACTGTTACGAAATACAGTACTTTTCGTTTAACATAATAGTTGTTTTGAATTTTAGTATAAAAAAATAACGGTAGTTACAGTTAAATGAAATAACCACTAACAACTGTTATTTAATAAATTTCAAACTTTTTTGAGTGTAATGAATAATATTATACTATATATTGGCAAATGACACTCAATTGAAATTTCGAGCAGATTTAAATTTCTTGTTAAATCATTAAATTATTTGATCTATTAAAACATATAAAACTTCGCATCAGTCTATTAAAATTCTAAAATTCCATTTCAAATTCTATTACAATCAATAGAAATATCAAATGACGATAATCTCACTTTCAATTTTACTTACAATAATTCACTTGGCCTAAAAATATTCTTTTTCTTTTTTAAGTCTCCATCATATCACATTAATATTATCATGTTCAATTTATAAAGCATTCAAAATATTATTTAACAGACATACAGATAGATACTTTGTTCATTGTCCATATTTTATAACCACCAACAGATAAACTATTTTCCTTAGTTTCCTCCTCCTCCTCATTTGTTGGCCCCTTAACACACAAACTTTAATCGAAATTTACACATAACATTGTCAACTTTAATTTATTATCAATAAATTTTCATTAGCATCGTAACCCCTTTTACGACACCTGCAGGACAAATGTGAATAGGAATTTCCACACAGAGAACATTATAGTGTATAATAGAGAGAAAAGGAAAGGCAAGATGAACAGCAGCAACAACAACAATAACAACAACAGGAAAAATAACAACAAGAGCAGTAGCCAAAGCAATTAAGGTGGCTTTTAACAGAAACTTTAGACAAACTCGAAATTTTGTCATCGATTTAGCAAATATTGAACAGAAGTTTTCTTGTTTCATAACTTGTCATTGTTGTGTTGAATTTGTGATGTTTTTCATATTTTCCGGATCTTTATATCCACATGTCATTCAAGTTATTATTACTTCCGTTCCACTATTGATATGAAAGAAAAAAAATCACTTCATTAAACTAAGTGCCACCTTTGTAGTTACGTAAAGTTACACTATATTTCCCAAATGGTTTTGAGATTATAGAGAAATGAAAGGAATAGTGTACGGGAAGGTGGGTGTTTTCAATTCTGATGGGTTAAGATGTAAAAGAAGCATTTGACAACTATGTTTATAGTACGTATGTACTATGTATGTGGGAGTTGGTAAATGGTGTAGTATAATTCATATAATTCTGCTGGCGGTTATCGACATCACCATCATAGTTCTTAGTAGAACAACAACAGTTTAAAACTTCATAGTTAGCCGTAGTCGACATCAATGAGTTTTACTCGTGTAGTTTGTTAGGAAATATATTTCAGTATAGAGATGGATTGTTTCAATGAATATTGGTTTTTCAAGAATGATGGAAGGGTATGAAAGAAAAGTAAAAGATATCAATAGAAACATTATTACAGGTTGAAAGCTTGGTAGGGAAAACCGAATGATAACCCAGTAAGAATTGTTGCTGTTATTAGTTGAGTCATATTTCAAATTCAGACATCCTTCATTTAAAAATATAAGGTATCTCCACTGATATTGTTTTAAGGATATTTTTCTTTTTTTTCTTGTTTCACTCCCAATAATCTTCGAGGTGGTTATTATTAGAAATTATGAAGTTTAGTTTGTAAGTTTTTATCTTGTAAGTTTTATTACATTTTTAAAATCGTTTCAAATACGTGTTCCAAACAGGGAAAGTTTAAAATTGCACAATAAAAGTTAAAATAGGTTAGGAAAATGGCACGAAAAAATAGAAAAATTGACATGAAAATGAAGAAATATCACGCTTTGTTGGTAGAATTTTCCTAAAATGACAGTTAAAATAAAGATATGAGCAGCTAAAAAGTCAACAAAGACATTAACCTTTAAAATAACTAAAAATGCAGTTATTTTTAACTGCTGAAAAATAAGATGAAAATGAAATAAAATCAAAATTTAGTTTTCTAGGTACATGTATGGTTTATGATTAAATTTATAAAAGACGATAAAAACGCCTAAAATTCAGTTTATGTACACTCGAAAAAGTCTGTCGGTAGAATCTACTAAAAAATACAATTATTGTAAAACAAAGGTTTAAGGTATTAACCTTTAAATTAACTAAAAACCCAGTAATTTTTAATTGTTGAAAATTAGCTAACAAATGCATTAAAAATAAATAACAATGTCGTAAAATTAACTGAAACATTTTAACAACAAAAATTTTAGAAAAACTAAAAAAAAAATTGTTTATTTCTAACTGTTGAAAAATAACTAAAAAAATGCCTCAAAAATTAATAACAATATCGTAAAATGCAATGCAAAAATTTGACTATAAAAACTTTAACCTACAAAATTGTTTTAAAAAAACTACTACAGTTTACAGTTAATTTTTTAATATTATAAAACTATATTTCAATAAAAGCATTTCATTGGTTTCTTTCGATTACAAAAAAATTCTAATAAATTCATTTGAATTTTGAAATCAAAATTCCCAAAGGCTCCCCAGTTACTACACTTTTATGCATTGATGATATAATACCATTTTCTAATTTTTATTTGTAAAAAAAATATATTAATAACTACAAATATAAACTACACAAGAATTTTCCAAAACTCAGTGAAACTTTTTTAGTTTTGAAATAACCAACAAAAATAACGATTTATTGCAAAAATACTTTTTTAGTAGTTTTTTATGATAAGATTAAAAATAATTGATTTAAACAATTGTTACGAACTATAGTACTTTTCGCTAGTTATTTTATGAAATTATTGTAATAGTAGTTGTTTTATATTTTTCTGTAGAAAAATAATTGTAATTACAGTTAATAACAACAACTACTAATTACTACACAAACAAATGTAATACAGTAACTGTCAAATTTTTTTAGTCAAAGGGTTTGCACAGATGATTACTACGATTACTGAACGTCCAGATAGCTAATAACTGGCACTTTAACTGACACATTTGTTGTTGTTTCCATATACAATTAGAATTCGGGCCTAGGAAGTCAATTTATCTTTTATTCAAATTCCTAAATAGATCAGATTGGACTAGTGAATAATTGCATTTTCACCGCATTTTAAATGGAAATAGTATTCTATTTCAGTGATTTAGCCTGTGCCGCAGGTAAGGTTGACCAGCCAAATGTTAAGGTTGACATTTTTCCTCTTTTTGCCCCAGCCCTTTATAATTTAAGAAAATCCTAGTTCTGTGGATTTCTATGCCGGAGAAGCAACCCACGTACCAAATTTAAAATATCCAGCTGCATCGGTTTGGGCTGGGAGACTAAGGAGACAAATTTCCCCTTTTCCACCTTCTTTTACTACTTTATTATTTAGAATTCCGAAAATATTATCTTTAGCGAATATTTTAAATTTCCCCAGCAAAATTGTCGGATGCAAAGAACCTATTCTAATTTATGTTCCATCATCGGTTCTTTTTGTTTGAGTTAGTCCCAAAAGCAACAGGTTCTGTTCCTCCAAACTAGAACATTTTGCTTTGGAACCGGTTCTAGAACCAGTTATAGAACCGGTTCTGCGACAGTAAAAACACCTGTTCTAGAACAGATTCAAAGGCAACCAGTTCAAAAAAATTTTGCTGGATCAAGGGGAGACTTTTTACCACATTCTTGGCAAAAATTAAAAAAAATACTTTGACAGAAAATTGATTATACTCTCGGAAGCGCGTGTTTGAAATTTTAACTTTCTAGCTATACAGGCTATTTAAAGAGGCACTTCATCCACTTTGTACCCACATTTCTCTAAAGTACCTGGAAAAAATTCGAAAAATACCTAATCAGTGAATTATCCCTTACTTCAATTTCAAGTTCCTACATTGGGAAAATTATCTGCATAATATTAATGAATTTTTGCATAAAACCAATGAAGTTTTACTGGAAATCGTCCATTGAAACTTTTCATTGAATTAATGGAATTTTTCATAAAATGTTGTGAAAAATTTCATTTTATTTATTGAAAGTTTCATGCACTCAATGAAAGAGCTTCATTAAAACTAGATTCATAAAATATATTAAGCTTTTTCATCAAATTTAACAAATTGTTCATTTACTTTATGAAGAAAACTTCCTTAGTTTACTGAAAAATTTCATTGAAACTCGTCCAGCAAAATTCTCTTTGTGTAATACCAGCGGTTAAGCCCGTATGCCACTAGTTCCATTTTGTATTGATCAAATATTTGAGAACAGTGCAAATCCAGTCGTAGGAAAATCACACAAGGGCAATTAAATAAAAGTTCACTCAAATACATATAACTAAAATTCTGTAAATTTAACAGTTTTAGTTTTATTTTACTAGCATTTAGCAAAAAAATCTCCTAATTTCAGCAATTTATTCATTTCATTTTTAACAAATTTTTAGTAACTTTTTCTACTATTTTTACACTTTTACTTCTATGAGTGTACAGTTAGTAATGAAGGTTGTTGCCACACTTTCATTGTCACTTACCAAAATAAAAAAATAAGTGGAATTATGGTTTGAAATTAAATTGTTGTCTCCTGCTGCTACATGACCCTTAGTTGTAATCAAATAAAGTTAAGTCAAACATTTTTATTAAGTAAAATTGTAAACTGAGACTTTTGATATTTAAACTATACTAACTACAACTACCCATATATCAGCTACATCATCATAATCATCCCCGTAGTCATCAAAATTATATTTAACTCATTCGAAACATATCGGCTTAGCAATGCTGCCAGATAATCTTAGTGAAAAAATCGGCATTCTTTTAGGAAGAAATAGACAATTCGGCAAATAAGTGAGGAAACCTTAACAACGAAAAAAAATTTACATAATTATACTTAAAATATCTTTTATGTAAAGACCGCTGCCACTGTACTACAAAAACAAATTAAATTTCACTTGAAAACAGGACCACTAAAGAATTGTTTTTGACTGTTAATAAAATAAATCACAAATTAGTTAAAAAAAAACTAACAAAAATTACTTATTTTTTGGTTAATTGTTTTAATAACTAAAATGACTAAATAAAATTGAAGTTACGAATTCTCAGTATTTTATGTTGTTTGTTTTTTTCATTGACCTACGAATATAGTTAAAATTTACATTTCTTCTACAAATGAATGTTATTTTCACTTAAAATAACAAAACTGAAATACTACAGAAACAACTAACAAATTTTGACTGCAGAAGTTTTCTGTGTGTATGCGATCCGATATTATATTTTTTAACCGACGCTGAGGAGTGCAGTTGACGTTTTGCGTCAGATGAACGAAAATACAGTAACAAAATACCCAGTCAGAAATCGCCAGTGGTACAAAAAATCAAGCACTGGCATACCACTGGGTAAACGCGTTGTTAAAAATACATTTAAAAAAATGTTTTGTTTTTTTAATGAAAAATTTGTTTTACAAAAATTTCTACGGTTTATACAAAAAAATCACTGGCAAATAATAGGTTTAGAGTGCTATGCCATTGGTTCTCCAGTTCCACCTAGTCAGAAATTGCCAGCGGTACAAAAGTTAATTCACTGGTAGAGCAATGATTTTATAAAAATGCTGGCGCTTCGTTAAAAAAAGTTTGTAGTCAGAAGTTTTTTTTTGATTTTTTTAAATTTTAAATTTTTTTTGTTTTATATCAAAATTTTTGAAAACGAAAAAACTGATCAATTTCAGATTTTTTTGTTTATCTTTTAAACTCCTCCGTGTCCCTTTTTCGCAAATGTTGCCACACTGACGTATGGTTTTTACGTTCAATTTGTGTATACTGGAGACAGACTGCCAACAAGGCATTTTTATAATGCTCTTTAGTACAGTGTTGTTTTTCAAATGCATCATATAGACCAGCTGCAATTAATATTGTAATTAATATACATTTTTATTAATTTGAATTTAGTAGGTTTGAGGTTAAGAAGAAGAATAAACCGTTTTTTAAAGTTATAAACACATTAATTTGCAAATCAGACTAGATCTAGTTTCTGCCTTTTTCTATGGACAGGCTTCATCAGTGATTTTTCATTAAATTGTATTATTGTTTACATTTTTTTGTCATATTGTCTCTATATGTGACAGCTCATAGAGAAAGGGACCTAAGGGTAAAAAAATCAATTTTTTTTTTTTTGAGGACAACATCTGAGAATCGAATGAGACCGATCCCATGCTATCCTGACCTTAGATCCCTTTCTATCCTTAGGTCCCTTTCTATTTTGCGCGTCACATATGACAATTTTTTCAAAAACCCATGCACTGCATTACAAACGTAACTATGCTAGAGTTCGACAGCTTAGCCATCTAAGCCACGTAAGGCCTTGAATTTAGTTTAGCTAATTCGCCACTTTTTTTGTCGCCATTTTAGTCGCATATGCGTTTGTTTCCACTGTAATTTACAATAGGTTTTATTTTAAGTTTACTCCAAATAAATTTATTGTAATAAAATAGAACTGCTGTGATTAAAAATTTTTAAAAATATCGGCCCTCTTTAGCGGAAAATTCCATAAGACATTATGCTATTTTTTAACCAAAAATCGTCAAATCTGGCAGCCTTGTTTGTTATCCTTTCTTTTTCAGGTTGACATACAATGTTGGCTGGTTGAATGCCTGGTTACTTGTTTTCACATAGTAATGTCAGAGTCAGTCTTGTGTTTAGCACGGAAGTGACCTGTTTTTATGCTAAATATTACTGACATAACCAGCAGCGGCAGTTACTGCAGGATTTCCATCATCATCAGCCATGCACACATGGTCTGAAATTATGAATTGAAAAAAACCGAAAAAGAAAAGGTTTCAAAATACATAATAACCACTTTAAAATAAAACTATATAAAAAATTTTTTGGGCTAATTTTTAAGGTTTTTGTCCGTCCACTAATCGCTATAAAAAGTACACCCATAAAAATAAATCTGTAAAAATAGCAGAAAAAGTAACTAAAAATTAGTTAAAAATAATGTTTTACAAATAACTGTTAAATTAGCAGATTTGTTTTTTGATAAATACTAGTAAAACAAGAACATCAAAAATAGAACCGTTAAATTTACAGAATTTTAGTTATATTTAAAATAACTTTTAATTAATTGAAAATGACAAATTGTACTGTAAAATTTGCAGATAATTTTGCTAAATAGTAGTAGACTAAAAAAAAACAAAAACAAACTGTTATATCTACAAAACTTTTGTTATTTTTAGCTAAATTTAGTTGAATGCAAATAGCAGTCTACCCTGTTAAATTAACAGAGATATTTACTAAAAAAAATTTGTAAACTGCTGTTTTCAAAAGCTCGATTTTTATTTGCATTTTAAAAAAAATGTAAAAAACACATCCAAAATTTTTAAATTTTTCGCGATTTTTTAGGCTACTAATTGTTTAACAAAAAATTTTGCTGAATTTAGCAGGTTGATTTGTTATTTTCTATTAACAAAAACTTAACTCAAATATAACTAAAATTCTGTATATTTAGCAGTTTTCGTTTTGCTGTTCCTTACTAATATATAGCAAAAATAATCTGCTAATTTAGCAGTTTTTTTTTGCAGCATCATTTTTAACTAATTTTTAGTAGCTTTAACTAAATTTTTTACAGACTTTTTTCTATTAGTGTATGTATTGGGTTTTTAACATTTTAAAGATTTAAAAGATCGCTTTTCGGCGGCCTTGGGCATTAGACAACTTGCTTAATCTAGTTGTCCTTTACATTTGATGAAGTATGTAGGTAGAATATACGTGGTAACACATCTTGTATATTTTATTTATTTTTATCAAATCATGATTATAGACCGCGTGTGCATAGTATAAATAACTTGTAGACCAAGTGATAAATGCAAGTTTAATACATGTTGACATCAGATATCATGGAATGATAAAAAATCATTAGAAACGACAGGTAGTTGAGTGAAAAAAAAAATATATTCAGCTAAAAAATATTGTATATCCACATATAGGATTATGATGAAAATAAAATGTTTTCACTTTATTTTATGACTGACAATATAACATCACACAGTTTTAAGAAACATGTATGATAGCAAAGAAGTATTACTTTATCGATTCATTTGTAACTTACCAGCCAGAAAAATACAAACGGGAAAGCTATGGCAAAGCACCTTAACAGGTGGTTCAAGTACTGGCAAAAAGTGCGTTGCCATTCCCAAAATAATAACATCATTAGACAAAAGGCCCGGCTGTTCAAAAAGTGCCGGAAAAGCACTGGAGAAACAAAATTTTTGAACGTTGGCAAAACGCTGGCAAAACCAATAAATAGGTGGTCTGGAAATATATTTTACAAAATAAAATTTAAAAAAAGTTCATATGTATTTATTTTGGTCCTGCCGTGATTTGAACCCAGGCCGTCAGTTTAGCAGACGATTGCTCTACCCACTGAGCTAACGAGACATATAATATTTCTTAGCTAAACACATAAATAAGTGATAATCGCTCGACAACTACTGGCTGTGTTAAAAAGCCATCACTGGCAAACATTTTTTTTGGAACTAATATTCCAGCGTTGGAGAGCAAAAAAAGTTTGTCTTAAAGGAGTTTTTCCACAAAAAAAAATTTTTTTTAATTAAAAAAATCCAAAAAAAAATGTTTGCTTTCAACCGGATTTGAACTCGGAACATCCTGACTACAAAGCTTTTTTAACGAAGCGTCAGCATTTTTATAAAATCATTGCTCCACCAGAGAATTGGTTTTTGTACCACTGGTAGCATTGGATAACCACTGGCTGCAAATCTTGGCATATCACTCTTAGACCAATCTTTGCCAGTGGTTTTTTTATAAACCACCGAAATTTTTGTAAAACAAATGCTGGAAAAACGCTTTTTGAAAGCGCTGGCAAAGCGCCCCAAATGAGTGTTCTCCCAGTCATTTATTTTCAACACCATGGTTACCCAGTGGTATGCCAGTGCTTGAGTTTTTGTACTTTTGGCGATTTCTGATTGGGTTCTTGAATATTCGACCGTGAGCCACCTAATAAATGGCTGAAAATATGACAGTTGTTTGTGTAGTAATCAGTAGTTGTTATTTTTAACTGTAATTTGAAAACAACTGCTACAAAAGTTATTTTAGAAAACAACTAATGAAAAGTATTGTAATTTAGTAACAGTTATTTAAATCAGTTATTTTTACTATCATAATAAACAATTACCAAAACTGTATTTTTACAGTAAACTTTGTTAGTTATTTAAAATTTAATTGTTTAGTTTATATTTTTTATTGTTTACATATTCCTAATTTCCAAATAAAAATCATAAACTTGTATTGCAATAACTGGAGAACCGTGTCGAATTTTTATTTCAAATTTTAAATAGGCTGAAGAAATTACACGAAAGAAAAAAAGAATTGTTTGTTTTTTATTAAAATATACTCTTATAACACCAAATATAATTAACTGTAACAAAAACAGTAGTTTTTTATCCATTTTGTCAGTCATTTTAAAATTTATGTAGTAAAAATATGTCAGTTAACTATTCGACATTGTTAGTTATTTTTAATGCTTTTGTTTGTAATTTTTCAAGAATTAAAAATAACAACGTATTTAACTGTCATTTTCAGTAAATTTTACCGACAAACTTTTTTAAGTGTATGTACAAGTAATCATAAATTTATTTAAAACAAATAATTTCGTATAGAAAAAATTCTTGGAACAGTTTTCTAATTGAAAACCTCGCAAATTTCGAATCATTTTTCCAAGAAAAATTCTTAGATTTTGAGAAAGCTGATACTGAGACGTTTCTTATTGTTAAAAAAATTTTGACGGATTTTAAAACGATCTTCCTGATTAAACTCACAATGTCTTAAGGGATAAGAAAATTAAAAATTTATTTGCTCCTTGTTGTTTATATCTTTTTATCGATATTGATTTATTTCCAGTTCGAGTTCGTATAAGCATTTTTTAGTATACAAAAAATTCGTCTTAACCTCACATACAACTCTCACTTACAACCTCACATACAACTCTCACTTACAACACCATCTTCATCATTATTAATATTCCTATCAACGCCGTTGTTCATGGCACATTAATTGTATTAATGAAATTTTAATTAAATAGGAAAAAAAATGTTCTCTTGCTGTTCATGTTTATATTTTCTATTAAACAAGATTAAATAATAATCATTCTTAGTTTTTCTTTAGTTTACTTTTTAAACAATTCTGTGAATGTTCATTTTATAAATTTCTTTTTAAACTTCTGTTTTGACGCTGTAACAGTTGTTTAAACAGTGCATAATTTTGCATGTTCATTTTATGTAGCTTTTGGATGCATTCGTTCATTCATTCATAGTTAGTTGTTTTATGCAGTTCATAATAGTTTTATATTTTCCTTTTTAACCCTATTCACTGCATTGGTTTGTTCTGGTTGTATTCAGTCATTTATTCACTCATTTTCTTGTTTATTAATGTCACCAACAGCCCAGTCTCATCATCAGAATCTATAGAAAGTTCTTTTTGTAGTTGTTTCTGAATGTCTAGTACTTCTTGTTCATGCATGAGTTGTTGTATTCTTGTTGTTTTGGAACCAAATTCATACAATGAATTCTAAAGAGCTGGTCTTTTCAATTCATTTTGGTAAAAAGTTGTTGCTCTTTTTTTTTTTTTTTTTTTTTTTTTTGTTTAGTCCTAAGGTGCAATATTGGCGCTGCAGTATTTCAAAGTAATCACTAGCGACTAAGGTTTTATCCATTATGTGGTTTATAATGGCAAGTTGAGATTATAAATAAATCATGTGGTTTATACTGTTTGGTTTATATTTGACCCTTTAATTTAAAATTGTATACAATACTTTAAAGTTGACAGTAATCATATTTATACAGGTAAAAATAAATAAGATTTGTAAAATGTTTAAAGAATGATTTAAATGGGTTAATAGCTATTCGAAATGTAGTCAAGCCGCAACTAGCGCCTTGACGAACCGCAATTAGCGCGTAAAACATAATCGTAGTTCACGGTTTTTCCTTTATGATTTTCTGTGCATCAAAAGACTTTTTTCTTATTAGTAAGGGCCATTGATTTAATAATAACTTTAAATACAAATTTTAATTTTCTTCTAATAAATCAATGTTTTAAATTGAAACACAGTCCTACAAATAAATTAAAAAATTGACATTAATTCACGAATCAAAAAATATATAAATAATTTGTGCGATTTATTTTTATATATTTTTTGTTTTCGAGAATTTATTAATTAGCTTTTTTAATCATCTTTGAAAATAATTTTTTCAGTCAATTCTTCAAAACTCTGATTTTATTTATAATTCGCGAATTATCTCTCAAAACAAATTATTCAATCGAATCAAAATTAAATTAGATTAAATTAAATTAGACCAAATCATTGTCTCACTTTTTTCAATATCAAACCATTGATTTAAAATTATTATAAATTATTCACTGATTCATAAAATTAATAAATTTTTATGCGAATTGATTAAATTAACTAAATGTTAACTTAAATATACCCTACTAAAAAAAATTATATGACTTTTGATATTATATATAATAATATCCGAAAAATGAGAACATCTAATTGTATCAAATTAGATCGTATTATGGTCATATTAGATCTAATTTGAAACAATTATATCTAATTTGATGGAATAAGATATAGTTTGATACAATTTTATCCGGATTTTGTCCTCATCCAAATGTATCAAATATAATATAACCATACCCAACTAAATATAATGGTATATAAATAGATACAATTATACATAATTATATGAGGCATATGTAATTATATATAGGTCGATATATAATTGGGTATTGTAATATGTTGCACTATATATTGTGCAATATATAACAAGATATAGTTATATATTTAGGATATAATTTCGTAAAATTTTATATAATTATATCTTTGTATATATGTTTCAATATACAATTATACAAAATTGTATATGATAATATATGACTATATCAAAACTTTTTTACTTGGGTAACTAAAATTTTCTAAATTTAACAATTTTATTTTTGCTGTTTTTACTAGTATTTAGCAAAAAATACATAATTTAGAATTTTTCTGCGAGGTAATTTTTAACTAATTTTTAGTAGCTTTTTCTGTTTGGAATTAGCAGTTCGTAAGTTTTGAACATGCTATAAAATAGAGAAAATAGCCGATTTTCTTCTCCCTATTTTATCTCCTTATTACCCGAGGTGACCAAATAATAAAAAAAAAAGTATTTTTTTCGAAGCAAAAAAGCATTTTTGGAAAAATTCTTAAAAAAAGCGATTTCAAGCCCAAAATCGGAAAATCCAGAAAAAAACAAAAGAAGCAAATATGAATAAAAAAAAGCAAAAAAAGCAATTTGGTCGTCTCTGATTATGATACATTTGGCAATTTTTTATCTCCGCGCCATGGGTATGCCTTTGTGCTTATCCAGGCAACTCACAAGAGGGGGATATGGAAGTTTTTGAAACTTTGAAGTTGGACATTCCGCAAACAAGGTTGGGAACCACAGCTTTAAATTTAACCAAGACTGGGACACTAAAAAGTTAAATATTGACCACATTCAAAACATTATGTCGGTAAAATTAACTGCATTTGCAGTTAGAAAAGTTTACACTGCAATTGCATTTGAATTAACTACAATTTCAGTTATTTTGAATTGCAATTGTAGTTAAAATAACTGCAATATCAGTTAATTTTTAATGAATTTACAGTGTACACATCTTTAACTGTAATTGCAGTTAATTTTACCGACATAGTTTTCTTAATATATTTTCTTGTCGCCTCTATTATTTAAAAAAATTTTATCCAAATCCAAGAAATCAAACATATATAAATAAAAATGTACCAAAAATTGAGATCATCCAAATATTTGAACACAAATTAATCAGCCTTACTAAATAAAAGTTCACATAGTGCACTCAAAAAGTTTGTCGGTAGAATCTACTGAAAATATTAGTTAAAACAAAGGTATATGCAGTAAAACAGGCGACAAAGATATTTACATTTAAAATAGAAATGTCGTTATTTATAACTATTCAAAAATAACTAACAAATTCATTAAAAATAACTAATAATGTCGTAATAATAATTTAAAAATTTTTGCTACACAAATTTTGAAACAACTAGCAAAATATGTAAAAATTACAGTTAATTTTCTTGATATCATAATTGTATCCGAGCAAATAAAAATTATTATTAATGATTCAGAAATAAGCACCAAAAACATAAAAGTTTTTGTCACTTTTTCCTATGAAAGTGGTCCATCCAGAAGAGCTTTTCTTTAGATGTTTTCTTATATAACTGTAATATTAGTTGTTTTGGATTTTTCCATTGAAAAATAAATGTAATTACAGTTAAAAACAACAACTATTGATTACTACACAAACTGTCATGTAGTACTATAACTATGAAAACTTTGAGTGTATATTTTGATAAATTCGATTTTAGTTAAAATTTTGGTTCGTAGTGTGTTTTGAGTTGGTTTGTTTTTAAAGTATTCTGAGCGCTTAATTTATTTTTAACCAAACAAACTAAACTCTTTTATCGTAAGGGCCAATGTTTCTATAAGTTTTTAAATGTTCACATGTGTTAATTTTACAAATCTCAGAAACCCAGTTTAAAAGCGTTATCTAAAAGTTTAAAGTTAAAAAACATTTTCTAACCATAAGTATGCGATATAAGTCATTATTGTTTCTTGTGTTCGAGTAAATGGATCAATAAAAAAAAAAAGAAAACAAAAAAAGGGAAAACATATTTCCCAACAAAATGGCTTATGATAAAATTTACAGACAATAATATTAACTTTAAACAGCATCATCACCAGCAGCTCAAAAACTGAAAATGATGCTAAACATAAGGGGTTTCATTGTTTAAAAGCTTACAAGAATGGTTTGTTTAAAAGGAAAAATTTAACAATCTTTAAAAGAAATCTATATTTATGCGTGTCCTAAAAAATAAGGGCTTAAAATAATTATTAAAACTTTAAGCAGTATTTACCCCCATTTTACGTTTTTCTTTTGGCTTTATTAAATGAAACCAAAGAAGTCTTTATCTTTTTAGTGGCACACAGTATGAGCTGAATTGTTGGCAACACTTAATAGTTTCTTCCTTATTTACTACTCATATTTAATAGTAAACATATCATATTTTTATTTATTTCCATGCCTGTTTTCCATAACTTGTTTATATATAAAACTTTTTTTCTTCATTCTTGTAGTTGCTAGTTTTCTTCCTACCACTTAAAGTGTTTAAATGAAGGGGGATACAAGTTTTTTTTCGTTTATATTTTTCTATGTTATTTTCCACTTAATATCCTTTTAACATGAATCAAAAGTCTCATATAGTGTTGTAAGTGAAAGATGTTGTAGTGCACTATGGAACAAAAGTTTTAGGAAATTGTACTAAAAAATTGTATTCAAAATATAGAGATCTATCGGGATTAAAGAACAAAAAAAGAGGATTTAACATTTGATGCAACATATAGTAGAACGCGTATTATAATATAGTGCAGGGCTGGCAAGAATTTTTTTGCTTGGGTGTCAAAAATACATATCAACATTGATCCAGTCAGAAACGGCATGTGTTTTTTAAGTTTTAGAAAGTGGCTTTTTACAAATAACATATTTTAACAAAATATCAAATTTTCTGTTTGTAAAAAAAAAAGAAAGGTGTCCTTTTTAAACTTCTCAAAAGCACATGCAATAGCTGGCTGGAGCAGCGTTAATATAATTGTTTTATTAAAATAGGCCGCGAGCTACCTAAAGGTTGATTTCACAATGATAGAGTAACTCTACTCTGCAGCACAGATTAAAATGTTAACTGTTCGAAATGCAGAGTAGAGTTACTTCAAAACTTATTTGACATTTTAGTACTTACTTCATATTTTCGCCTCTTTTTTGCCGGAATTATTACGGTTTTTAGTAGGTTTGAGGTTAAGAAGAAGAATAAACCTTCCTCAAAAGTTATAAACACATTAAATTTGCAAATCAGACTAGATCTAGTTTCTGCCTTTTTATGGACAGGCTTCATCAGTGATCTTCCATTAAATTGTATTATTCTTTATATTTTTATTGTCAGATTGTCTCTATATGAATAATTTCAGAAGTGATCAAACAGACATATACAAACATTCTACTTCAGATTTTCTCTGTTTATCTTCTTATTTCCTCCATGTCACCTTTTCACAAATATTGCCACATTGACGTATGGTTTGTACGTACAAGTGCAGGCAATTTGTGTATATTGGAGACGGACAGCCAACAGGGCATTGTTTATTTTTTATAGTAAAGTGTTGTTTTTTCAAACGCGTCTTATAGACCAAATACAATTAATATTGTCATTAATGTATTTTTATTAATTCTAATTTAGTAGGTTTGAGGTTTGATGAAGCCTGTCCATAAAAAGGCAGAAACTAGATCTAGTCTGATTTGCAAATTTAATGTGTTTATAACTTTTGAGGAAGGTTTATTCTTCTTCTTAACCTCAAACCTACTAAATTAGAATTAATAAAAATACATTAATGACAATATTAATTGTATTTGGTCTATAAGACGCGTTTGAAAAAACAACACTTTATTACGGTTTTTAATTTAAATATTTTTTTTATTTTAAATCATACCGAAAACACCACAAATTTCATATTTATTTAATATTCTTATTTTTTTTAATTTGTTGACACTTAGATATGTGAACAAATTAGAGGTGTGTTTTTTTGGGTATATTTGTCATATTAAACAGTTAACAGACCAATGTTAACTCCAGAGTCTAGCAAATCTGTACTCCAGAGTCAAACCAGTTTTAAGCCACATTCACAATGATAGAGAACTCCTCTCTGCAAAGTGGAGTGTACTAAAATAGAGATGGCATGATACAAAAAATATGTAAGTGCGAAAAAGAAAGCAACACAATTAAAATTGCAGAGTGGAGTACTGCATCATTGTGAATCTGGCTTTACTCTGGAGTGGAATAACAAGAGATAGCATAATACAAAAATGTGTTAGTATGAAAGAGAACAAAACAAAATTTTCTACAGATTGGAGTACTCCGTCATTGTAAACGCACCTTAAAGGTTGAATTCACCCAAAAAATTTTGTCGGTAGAAGGCGACAGAGGTATTTAACTTTAAAATAACTAAAAACTTTATTATTTTTAACTCGTTAATAATTAACAAAAGCGTTTTTAAAATCTAACGAAATTGAACGAAATTTTTTTGTTTTTTAAATAACTAACAAAACCAACTGTTCACAGTAAAAATACTCTTTCGGTAGTTGTTTTTTATGATACTAAGAGTAACTACTATAATTACAGTACGTTATTTTCGTTAGTTGTTTTCCTAAACAGTATTGCTTGTTTCGTATTTTTTCCTATACCGAAAAAATTTTTCAGTTACTGGCTACTAAAATTTCAACTGAGCCTCAGGTGAAATACCCCTTACTGAGCTTCAGTTAATTAATTAAGTTGAAGTTAACTAATTCTATTTTAAAATCTAATTTAACGGAGCCCTCAGTTAAAATAAAACAAAACTTGAAATTAGTAACTAATAACCGGTTCAATAGTTTGAATTAACATATATTTTTATACACTTGTAAATATAGAAACAAATGCATTTTGTTTACTAAATTGACTATTTATTTAAAATAAATACAAATTGAAAATGACCTCAAGCCGAACATAAAAAAAACTCACATCAAAATCAAAGGTTCACAATACTTGCTGTCAATATAAAAATTAATTTTGACTTTTATACTGCTTCTATTTGCATCAAAGAAATTTTTCACCAGATTTGTTCCATTCGCAAAACATCAATAATTCTTGGAATCATTAGTTACCTGTAATCCATTAAAACAATGGAAAATGATTAAAATCAATTTTATTTTCCACAAAAAAAAAACAAGAACTTACCGTAATTTGAAAATTTTTCATAATTTTCCATTTTGTTTTATTTTTTATTGATTATAAATTTCTTGGCAACTAAATGATTTGAAATTCACAGGCTGACTCAAAATTTGTCTTTATTTTCTAAATATTAGTTGCTCAGTTAATTTTGATTTATTTTAAATCAACTGTGAGTTTTTTTTAACTGAGCAACTGAGGAATTTTTTCGGTGTAGAAAAACAACTGTAAGTACAGTTAAAAACAACAACCATTGATTACTACACAAACAACTGCCAGGTAGAAACTGTAAACATTTGTTAAGTGTTGAAATTATTTTAAATATAGGTTATTTTCCATTTTTGTGCAAATTTCTCACAATTTTTAATAATCTGAGACTTTTTCTTATAAGAAGTTGTTATACAGGGTGCGGCTAATGTAACTATATGATGTAAAAAAATTAAAACTTCTCTGCTTGTAAATATTTCATTTTTTTTCTATTTGAGAAATGGAACGCTATACAATTGCACAAAGAACTAAGATTGTTTTTCTATTCCTTGAAAATAATCGTTCGATAGTTAATATTCAAAGTGCATACAGAAGATTTTTATGGTCTAAAAACAAATCATACAGTTACTTTAGCCCCACTCTTTAGAATGTTCGGAATTTTTTTAATGAAAAAATGTGCAAAAAATGATAATAGAGTTGGTAGTCAAATTATTCTTGCATATAGAAAAATTTTAAATTTATAATGCCAAGATAAACAAAATAATTTTGAGACTTAATGCCGGTTTTTATGAGAGACTATTAATTATAGAGATAGGAAATCAAAACTTACACTACTCACCGATAGAGGGCGCTGAAATTTAGTATTACCTGAGCAACTATTTAGTATCAGCTGAGCCTATATTTAAAAACTCAAAAACTGCTGAAAACTGCTCAAAATAAGGAAACAGACAAGCCCGAAATATATTCAAATAATAAAATTTGAGATATCCGTTTGTTTTTTTTTGTTTAGTTGTTTGTTATTATTTAAATTTAAATAAAAAAAGAATATTGTAAATTTTTTGAACAAACTGCCATCTAGTGATAACGATACTGTTATAGCTTATCTTTTTGATGATGCCATACCCCGGTTTTTATGAAAAGAATCAGACGTATTCGTTATTTCTGTAAAAAACTCAAACTTAAAATCATTTATCTTTAAAATTTTTTAGTCGCACTTGTTCTACGCAGAAGTTCTAACAAATTTGTGCAAACATTTTGAAACAAAATCATTTTTAAATTAATGCTTTTTACACAAATTTTTTTTACGAATTCATCTGATTCTTTTTAAAAAAACACCCAGTCAATTTCATAATTATAATAATTTAAACAGAATATTTTGCCAGTCACCAGAAAACGTCGGGCGCTACTAAAAATACGTGCCATAGTTTTGCCACCCCTGACATAGTGCTTTTTATATAATAAATATGAGCCTATTTTATCTATAAATGAGGATTTTCACTCTCTTGACGAAAGTGTAAATTATATGTAATTAGTAACCAAAAATATTAATCATTCTCCCCTAAACACTACAATAAAAGAAACTGTTGTTCAAAAACTTAACTATAGCTGTATTTTCGCTCATACCTATCAACGTTACACACAAAAAAATATTAGAGGGCATATTGCCTCGGTTGGCATAGGTAGCACAGTTTAGTACCCCAGTGTAGAAAATCATTACCAGATATGTGGTTATGTAACTACATACTTGGTAATGGTAACTAGTTACTTTTGTTATTACATTTCTTATTACCTTTATATGGCGATGTCGCGAAAAATAATGAGTTGTCGTTACACACCAGCATACGAAAAATCAAAAAATATATCGTTACCTATGTGCTTACCAGTACTGACAAAAATAATGAGTCTAAAAATAGATTTTCTAAAAATAAATTATATAAAAAAAAATATTTTTTATTGTAGTTTTTTTTTTAATAAAATTTGCTGGTGCGGGAATCGAACCTGGGTCTATAGATTGCCAGCTCTACCATCTGAGCTATATCGACATGTAATATTTAATAGATAAAAACATAATTGACCTGCTGCACACAAGTAAGCTTACTCGCCAACATACAAAAAATCAAAAAATATGTGGTTACATATATCCTTACCAGTGTTTAAAAAATATTGAGTCTAAAAATAGATTTCAAAAAATTTTCAAAAAAATCTAAAAAATTATTTTCTATTTGAAATAATGATAAAAATAAGTCATTATCAGTAACTCATTATTATATGTTTTAAAATAATACAGAAGGTAAGTGGGTGTCATTACTGGTAGTCCAAAAAATATTGATATGTCATTACCGTTTCTACACTGGGACGTTAATAATAAAAATAGTTTTATTACCTATTCCAAAATGTATTTTTTTTACCTTTTGGCAATGTAAATGCAACCTATCAAGATAGGCAACCCTTCGAAAATTCGAAATGTCACAAATTAAATATATGTATTTGTGTTTTGATTTAATTTTTTTCGCCAGCAATTTTACTTTTTATTCATATTTTTTTTAATTTGATACTCAAACAATGTACCATGGAATAAAAACATTATAAGAAATACTAAAGTGGTAATTATATAATCGCTATATGCACAAAAATAGTTTTTAATTATTTTGTTTGCATTTCCAGCTGCATTTATGAAACAATTAGATGTTGAGTTGGATTAAATTTTAAATACATAAAAATATCTTACCAACAACAATCAGGACGGCAAACGCAAAATCAAACAATTAAAAATGTCCAACAGCACGTGCTGACTGTCCCAACGTAACAAACGTTGATCCTCTATAGTCAAAGTATTCTGAGTTCCATTGGGAACTCGGGTAATCATAATCTTTTTTCTCCAATTTTCATTTATGTTTTGCACTTATCTTAAAATCTTAATAGTTTTTTCATATGCAAAGCACGTCGGATCTTAGAGGTTTTTATCAAAAAAAGTCTTGAGAATCAAAGCTTTTCGTAAGAAAAATGTAATTGGAATCTGGATGTTTTTCGTTAGGAAAAATATAAAATTTTAGGTTTTTACGAGAGAAAAAACTCAGACTGCGAGGGGTTTTCAAAAGAAACAAGTTCTCAGAATATATAGAAACCTCCTTAGAATATGAGGACTTTTTTCTATAGAAAAACCCTCAGAATCCGATAAATTTTTTCTATAGAAAAACTACTGAAATATGAGGACTTTTTCTTGTGTAAAAACTGTCCGAATATGAAGACTTTTTGCTATACAAAAACACAGCTTCTGAGGACTTTCTGACACAGAAAAACCCTTAGATTCTGAAGACTTTTCCAATAGAAAACTCCTTAGATTCTGAGGAATTTTTTCGTATAGATAAATTCTCAGATTTTGTGTACTGTTTTTTTCACAAAAACTCAAATTCTGAGGACTAGAAAAACCTTCGGAATCTTACAGAATAAACACCAGATTCTAAGATTTTTTGTATCGAAAATCTCTCTGATTTAAAAGATGTTTCTATTAAAAAATCCACAAATTTCTAAGAGAAAAATCTTAAATTTCAAGTATATTTTCTATTGAAAATCGTTAATATAATGTTGTTTTAATACTGTTATTAGAAAAATTATATGATTTGTGAAATGTTCATGTATTATTATCTTTTTTTAATAAATAAATTAAGATTAAATAAAATAAAAAAATATATACATAATTTTGGGGTCTTTTCGCAATAAAAAATAACCTAATATTAAAGTAGAATTACCAATATTTTACCTACATTAACATTGGTAATACAACAATTTGCCTTAGTTAATTCAACAAAAGTTATAGGTAATTTTTGGAACATAAAATTCAAACACAAATTACCTATTCTTTATGCTAATATTGCCGTAAAACATAGCAATCTCTATGTTGCCTTTGAAAATAGGTGATATCACCCTATAAATTTAGGCAATATTACCTATAGTTTTTTTTGTGTGTAAGTAATTAAAGCAAATATACGTTTAACCGATTTAGGTATAATTTTTTTTTTAAACAGTTAATGTTTATACAATAATATTCGCAGCATAATCGAACGTATGAAATAAAATAATAAAAAAAATGGAATGACTTCTAAATGAATCACTTCCTTCATTACA
Organism: Leucophora obtusa; assembly: GCA_949987735.1. NCBI lineage: Eukaryota > Metazoa > Arthropoda > Insecta > Diptera > Anthomyiidae > Leucophora > Leucophora obtusa. The sequence continues at coordinate 30,949,085 of OX465299.1, read as the reverse complement.
TCACAATGAATTACTCCCTTAGGAATGGGTTTTAAACAACATCTAATGCTGCAATAAATATATGCTGGTCAGAAGTTCTTTTTCATGGGTGATAAGAAGTTAATATTTTGTATGGGGGTTGCATAGGAACGTGCTGGCACAGAATTCAGAGGGTTGAGTGTTCGAATCCTACCAGGTCGAAAAAATATTTTTGTAACTTTTTTTACACAATTAATAATTTTTTGTAGTTTTCACTGTAATTTTTTTCGTTTGTGCACTCAATTAATTTTTGAAACTATTTAATTTTTTTTTTAATTTTCTATTAATTTTTAATGAAATTTTATAGAAATATAAAAATTCTAAATAAAAGTGTACAAAAATTTTTTAAATATTTTTTGTTAAAATATCAAAAAGGTAAATATTACAATTATGTTTGCATTTAAAAATTGTAATTAAAAAAATCCATTTTGATCAAATTTTTACTAAATATATTTATTATTACACTAACAGAAAAAAAAACAGCCTGTAAACATTTTAGTTAAAACTACTAAAAATAAATTAAAAGTTACCTTTCCGAAAAAACAATTTTTTGGGGATTTTATCAAGGTAATTTGTTATTTTTAATTAACTAAAAGTTAACTAAAATGTAACTAAAATTTTGTAAATTGAACAGTTTTATTTTTCCTATTCTTATCTTACTAGTATTTAGGAAAAAAAATCTGCAGTTTTTTTGCAAGGTTATTTTTAATTAATTTTTTGTAGCTTCTTCTCATATTTTTACAGCTTTATTTCTTTCTCTGAGTGTATTATTTTTATAAAAATAACATTAAAAAAAACAACTTTATATATTTTTCCAATATATTATATATTTTTGTTAATAAAAAATGAAAGAAATGAAGATAACAACAATTTACTGAACAAGACTGCTAAAAGTCAGCTATCATGTATAAGAGGCGATAATAGCACAGGGGGTATTGCGTCTGCTTGAAATGCTGACAAGTGTGGGTTCGAACCCCACATGCTGCATGATAATTTCAATTAAAATAAAAATTAAAATAAAAAGAAGTGAAAAAGAACTTCCTCATCATTGGTTCAAATATACACTCAGATAAAAAATTTAGTAAAAAAATTTGTAAACAGTTTCCAATCGCACTTTACTATTTTTATACTGATTTTTAGTACAATTTCTTTTTTTAGTAATCATTTTTGCTATTCTCCTATTACAAATTACGGATTTTTTTACTAATTCTCGCTGCTGGTTTCAGCAAAACATTTTACTAATTTTTCAAAACCGTTTTGCTAAATTTAGCAGAAAAATATACTAATTAAAAAAAAATTTTTTTTTTTTATTTTTTATAATTCTTGTTTAGTTTATATATGTAACTATTGATATATTCTTAGTTTGGAAATAACACTCAGAAAATTTAATTGTATCTCCAATGCGTAAAAAGCTAATAAATGGAGAACCGTTTGCAATTTTGACTCCAAATTTCAAGCACAATGAAGTACTTAACGCTTGTTACAAGAAAGAAAAAAAATTTTATTATTTTTTTTTTTTTAGATTTTACAGTTTTTTATTTTTTAGTATACTTTTTTGCTAAATTCAGCAGATTAATTTTAAATTACAGTTTACAACAATTTACTGAAATTTAGTATAAAATTTAAATGAAATTTTAATTACACTAATTTCATTGTACTAAAATTATGATATTTAGCAAGTTTTTCAATCGATTTTGAATTGCAGTTTACATAAATTTTACTAAAATTTAGTATCGGCTACTAATTTTTTCTACTAATTTTATTGTACTACAGATCAGCAGACATGTGTTGCTAAAATTAGCAAAAAATACCGCTGGCCTCAAAACAGTTAAATTTCCCGTAATAACAGAAAAATTTTCAGTAGCCATTACAGACTCTTTTGGTTGAGTGTACATCATTTGTTTTTAAAAAGAACAACTTCCTTCCTATGAAAAGCCAATGTTAAATCCATTGGTGAAAACCCCGAAAAAGAACAACTCCCTATTCAACAGTTGCAGTGCTTTAACTACTTCTTTCTCCTCACTTTTTTTGCTGGGTATGTTAGGTGTGAAAATGTATAAACATTGAGTTTTCAACGTTGAAAGTTAACGTGCACAGGAAAAGTAATTTATTCATTTTTGTCTCAAACACGTTTTTGTGTACTTTGAGTTTTTTTTTTTTGAGTTAACGGATATAGTTAAGTCGAAAACTCAGCTTATATCACAGAAAAAATATTCTGTGACTTAATTTTTCGATTAAATCCTAAAAAGTAAGTGATCATAAATTGTTGTCCTTTTCGTTATTTCTTTCCCATAGTGTAGTGTATTGGTGTAACAAAATTTGTTGTCTTAAAACAAAGAATTTCAATGACGCTCCTTCCTCCTCCTGCTGCATAAGTACATACATACGAGTAATAATAATTTTTGTTCATAATAATAATGATAATGATGATGTTGATGAGTATGTTGTTTTTGTTATTATTTTTGTTGTTAGCTCTTTATGAGCAACTCAATAAATTGTCAACAATTTATAAAGTTAAGTTTTATGTTGTTATTTAGTGCGTATAACCGCATACTTTTTATGCTTCTTTAAGTCTATTTCATATGTGGTAAGAAGCTATTTGTGTCAATTAGTTATTAGTCAATATAATTATGAAATTTAATAAATTTAAGGCAGAAAAGATGCCAAAGATTAAGACCGAATTGTTTATTCAGATATTTAAAATTAAACAAACACCACATTAACCTAATTCAATCCAATCTAATCCAATCTACTAAACTGTTTTCCTGCTATAAGATTTGTAAATTTATTACGAGTAAGTAAATAAATAAAAATCCCACAAAACAAGGTCATTTTACTATAATATTTAAGCACATTTTCATATAGAAAGTCTCAGATACTGAGTGATTTTTCCTATAGAATAATAAATAATCTACTTTCCTAAAAAACAACTTCAGATTATGATGAATTTTTCCTATAGCAAAAAAAAAAAACATTAGGTCCTTTGTTATTTTTCCCATAATAAAATATCAGATTCAGAGGTTTTTTTCTACAAAAAATACCTCAGATTTTGGGGCCTTCTATCATTGTAAAAAATTTTCCTGGATATTGTCATATAATATTTTATTTGTTATTACAAAACGTTGACTATTTTCATGATATACAATACAATTATTTCGTGGGCATTACCCCAACTCATCAGTTGTCCGCAATAAGAAAATGATGATTCGAACACACAAGCCGAGACATTACATAACGTACAAAAATTCAACGGGACGAGAATTTTTATTTGTATATGAACTGTCTGATTTCGTAAAATCCAGCCATAAATTAACAATTCTTGAAAAGTAACAATTTTACATACATTTAAGTTCAGATGGAATATTTCTTTACCAATTAAATAGATCAAGGGATGGACCGACTCTAATAATTTTCAATAAGGTACGTCCTTGGGGTACTACCAACTTTGGCATCAAATTTCGTCCCATTATCTTTGGTATTACTACCAGTAGTTTGATTTCAATTAATTTTTTTTTTTTTTTTTGATGGACCAACACTCAGGGGATGCCCCTTATTAACGCAGTACATTGTGTTGGTATTAGGAAAATAGGTTATGAGGAGAAGGAAAGAGGGAGTAGTGTTTGTGAATATTTGATTTAAATTTCTCAACATTGTAAGTAACAGGGAAGACTTCTGCGGGGAGTTTATTCCACATACGGCTAGTGCGACTGATAAACCAATTCTCTCTATAATGCGTCGTGCGATCCACTGGACAATCAACTACAAACGGATGCGCTCTACTTGATAAACGAGTATTGCGAATAAAAACTTGGGCTTTGGGGACAAGTTCACTTATCTCAGTCGAGCACTTCCCATGGTAATATCGATAGAACAGGGCCACACAACCCACATTCCGACGATGCTCCAATGAGTCAATAGAGCTGGATACCCTATTGTCATTGATAAGCGCCGACGCCCTCCTTTGCACACGGTCTAGAAGCTTCAAAATAGACTTCGAAGCTCCTGCCCATATATGGGAGTTGTATTCCATCTTCGGTCGGATATAGGTGGTACAAGTAGTGAGTAAATCGGATGGAGTGATGTATTTCTTGCACCCACGTAAAAACCCTAGACACTTGAATGATTCTTTCGACACCTGAAAAACATGTTTATTCCAACGGACATCACACTGAATTTTCATGCCCAGAACATCAAGATTATCCGAATCCTCAATATCAATATCACCCATATGTACAGATGACAGTGTTGACCTCACAGCCCTATGGGTCAACAAACAACATTGGTTTTTGCGTGCATTAAAGTCGACCTTATTCGCACGACCCCACTCAGAGATTGTAGAAAGCTCACGATTCAGTGTGTCATTCATAATCTGTCTTTTGCCCCCAATCTCCTCAGGGCTTGGCCTACGATCGAAGGAAAATGAATGACAATTGTTGATGCCATCTGCGAAAGAGTAGATACGGTTAAAAGTTTGACCAAGAAGATCATTGAGAAAGATAAGAAATAGGGAAGGAGAAAGAACAGAACCCTGCGGTACGCCTGAATTCAGCTGAAACTCGTCGGATGAGACCCCATCTATAACAACACGAATTGTGCGATCTCTGAGAAAGCTCGAAATAAAACGAGCAAAGTCATTACCCACACCAAAAGCAATAAGCTTTGAAATAAGCGCCCCGTGCCATACAAGATCAAAGTCCTTTGAAATATCCAGAGCATCCACTTTGCTCTCACCAAAACGGTTTTAATTTAAAGTCATAATTTGATATATTTCTATTAAATTGCAGACAAATTATTTTGAGTGTAGTATATTTTCTAAAAAGTAAAAGTGTTTAAAATAGGGCATACACGTTCAATACACCGATAATAATCCATGCATAAAAATACTAAAAAATGTCAAAATAACAAAAATTTTAGTAAAATATACGAAAAATGGTTTATTTTACGAAAGTTTTTGTTGATTTGACATTTATTTCGTATTTTTATGCATGGATTATTATGTGTGTATTATTGATCAATTTTTCAAGAATCAACCAATCAGAACATTTTTTGTTGATTATAAAAACATTGATCAATAATATTGAACGTGTATGTTTGCCTTAACACTTTAAAATATACTTTGTTCATTTCTTTATATTTCTCAAACAATTTTGTATTTATTGACAACAATATCCAATTATTTAATAACTAATTTAATTACTCCATTAACGACTTTAGTAGCAAATCCATCATTAAGTAGCAAATCCATCATTTTTATAAGCTATTGGATAATAAAATCATTATTATTATTAAATTATAGATAATAACCAGTAATTGACACCAAATAACTTTTTAGTTTAATGAAAAACTTAAAACTTATACAACTATCATGTAATTAATTCTTTGGCATTAAAGTAAAAGTTGTTTAGTTAAGAACAACTTTAAAGAAATATATTTTAGGATAAAGATAAATGTTAAATACAGAATCTACTGTTATAGTTATCTGAAAAGTTTGGATAAATTTGAAGTTTACTATAATATTATCTTAATAGTACACTGAGGGAATTACCTGCTTAATATTAACCCTCGAAGTGGCACATGGTTCTGGCCAGACATATTTCATTTTAATGCTTCAATTTAGCATACTTCTATTTTAGGTACATGGCTGTAATTTCAGGTAATCTCCCAAAATATTGTTGGCTTTCGATGTATAAATTAATAATTACTTTTGGTACATGGTGTCTGGCCAGACCCCTATGCATTTTGTATGAACGCATAGGCAAGGCACATGGCACGAGTTGGAAATTTGTATTTACTTTATTCTTTTATGCTTCTTTCTTTCTTCTGATTTTGTTTGTGAGTTAGTTATTCATTGAACGTTGAACAGTGAAGAAGTAATCTAGTTTTTGTGCGGTAATTTTGAACTTGTGAATAATTTTACGCAGGTAGATTTGTTGCGTTGTTAGTATATTATGGCTGATGAACTGGAATTTATTTATAATACACGCTTGCGTAGCGCGAATTTGCAACCCCAATTGTCAGAGGCATTAGTGCGGGATTTTCAAAGTCAGGTAGAAGCTGATGAAAATGATGATGTTTTTGAAAACGATGGTGACGACACTGCTGATTATGTGCCAGAAGATGATGCATCAGACATAGAAAATGATTTGGAAATTGAACCTAACGAACTTTATGATAGTGATGAAGACGTAGATGAAGAAGAAAAAAGTGGAAATGATGCTGAAGCAACAAATGAAGTCGACTCAGGCTGTTTTTATGGTAAAGACGGTACTAAATGGAAAGAAACTGAACCCCCTGCATCTCGTTTGCGCCAGCATAATATCATGCGTTTTCAATCTGGAACAAAAACAAGGCTCACCAATCCAGTTGAGGTATTCAAGCTATTTTTCTCAACCAATATTACGTTCGTCATCATTAGTGAAACAAATCGGCATGGGCGAGAATCAATTAGAAAATGGAATGAAGAACATCAAAAAAAGAAAATGGATTGATTTGACAAGCTCTGAGCTAGATGCATTCATTGGGATTTTGTTGGCTTCTGGTCTCAGCCATAATAATATGCAAGACTCCAGTATATTGTGGCGTTTTGATTCGCTGCCCATATTCCGTGCGGCTATGTCGCACAAACGATTCATTACTCTGTCCAGATATATTCGTTTCGATAATAGTCGTACGCGGGCATTCCGACAGCAAACAGATAAAGCAGCTCCTATCCGGGACCTTTGGAATTTTCTCAATGAAAATCTGCAAAATTATTATGAACCTTATGAAAATATCACCATCGATGAGCAGTTGTTTCCGTATCGTGGGCGCACAAAGTTCACCCAATATATCCCATCAAAACCTGCAAGGTATGGGATCAAAGTTTGGTGGGCATGCGATGCTAAGACTAAATTTCCATTGAAAGGAAAACTATACACTGGAAAGGAAGGAGACAATCGGGAGATAAATCAAAGTGAAAACGTTCTAATGTATTTCGCAAATTGTTACGCAAACAGCGGCAGAACAATTATTTCTGATAATTTTTTCACCTCATTGAACGGCGCTAAACGACTTGCTGCTATGGGACTGGCATTTTTTGGCACCATTCGAGCAAACAAAAGATGTCTTCCTAAGGAAGTTATGGAGAGCACCAGACGACTAATTCTTTCAAGTGTGTTTGGTTTTCATGAAAATCTTGTTGCACTTTGAAGCTACGTGCCCAAAAAAAATAAGGCAGTCAATTTAATTTCAACCGTGCATTACACGAAACATGTTGAAGGCGTAGCCATGAAACCAGAAGCAATTTTATTTTATAATTCAACTAAAGCCGGAGTTGATACGATGGATCAAATGCTAACTCATAACACAACAAAACGGTCAACCAGACGCTGGACATACGCGTTTTTCTGCAACATGATTGATGTGATGGCATTGGCAAGTTACATTATATGTAAGCTAAATGATGAAAATACAAGAAAAGAAAGAAGACGCATATTTTTATATAAACTTGCAAAGCAATTGGTACTGGCCAACGTTGAAAATCGCATTAATAATCCGCACATTGTGGCTCAACCAACAACTCGCATAGCATTTGAAGCGTTCTTTGGGAGACCTCTCAATATAGCAAACCTTTATGTGGCTTCACGCAGTGGTCCAGACACATTAGCTGCCAAAAAAGATTGCAGAATTTGCCTGCAGCAAGGCGACAAAATACGCCGTAAGACACGCTTTTTTTGCTGCAAATGCAACAATCCTGTTTGTCAGCAACATTCAAAAGTAGATTATTTATGTTTTTGTTGCCTTCCGCAAAATTCTGAATAAAAAAATAAATGTATTCTTCATAATAATTTTCTATTTTGTCATAAACATTTATTACTTTACCCATAATAAAGAGAAATATATATAGAACAAAAAAATTGTTGCCCTTTTCATTCCAAAGATTTTTTCAGGTCTATTTTTTCTTCCTCAGGTAGCTAATAACATAGTAAAAAGAAATAGAAACACAAAATATAACAAATATTTTCCTATCTTAGTAAAAAATTTAACGGCAAACAGCCCTTATTTCCATACAAATGCATGTAAATGTATAGGGGTCTGGCCAGACACCATGTGCCAAAACTAAGGGCTCAAAATATGTGCCACTTCGAGGGTTAATGAATTTTTTCCTAAAACCAGTGAAGTTTCACTGAGACTCATCCATTGAAACATTTCATTGAATTAATGGAATTTTTCATAAAATGTTTATTTATTAAAAGTTTCATACACTCAATAAAGAAGTTTCATTTAAATAAAACATATGAAGCTGTTTCATCAAATTTAAGAAATTTTCATTTACTTTGTGAGGTTAACTTCATTAGTTGGCTGAAAATTTTCATTAAAACTCGTCCAGCATAATTTAATGAAAGATAATTTCTTGGTAAATGTCCATTTCAAATCGAGATTTAATAATTTCGTTATTAAATATCTACCATACAACGAAATTTTTTCAATTTCATATTAAAAACACATTTTAATTTATTTAAAATTTCATTTCTGGTTTAACTTAATATCAAAATTCTCCACTGTTGTTGCAGGCATTAAAGTCTTATTGCAATAGGAATATTTTTCACAACTGTTTTCGATGTAAAATTGTTTTTGTATGTTAATTTATGTGTTAAGTTTTCTTGTTATATTTGCCTTAAGTTTTGTAAATATATGTTAACGAGCACACACAAATACAAACAAATATAAACACACTCGCACACTCACACAAAAACACATGCTTTTACTTAACAACGTAGTATAAACACATACACTAAACTCTTGCTGTCAACAGTATTGTCAAGTTGCGAATACCAATAAGTTGCATCATCAAACATAAACACATACACGCACACATAATCAAATCCATAGACGTATATTTGCATTTAATCCTCTACATAAATTATAGAAGAACGAAACCATACATAAACATACATACATATAAACACACACTAATAAACATTTCAAACAAATAAATTCCTATGAAGAAGTAAGTATATACGTGTATGTGTGTATAATTTACATACTAATACAGTTATATGCATGTACGAGTATGTGCAATTGTTTTAGTTTACTACATACACGTATTTAGGAGTAAAGTATACCATGGCATATTGTTCACTGTCAATTACAGTTGAGCTGGTAATTAAGAGCTATTAAATGTAGAAGTAGTCAGTAGTTTTAGCTGTTCTGTAACGCATTTAAGCAAAAGCATCATTTGAAATAAAAGTATTTTTAACAATTGTTATCAAATTAATTACATACATATAGAGAGCAATATAATGTGTATTTCTGAAAGATGCACTTTGTCTTAATTTAATGAGATCTTTCATTGTTTAATTCGAAAAAATGTACTAGAATACCATTTTTAATTTATATTAAAAATTAGGGAAAATGTTAGCAAGGAACAATAATATTGTAATTAAAAAAGAAAAGCTTTTAAGGCAAACATACACGTTCAATATTAGTGATCGAATGTTCTTTTTAGTTTGACTCTAGATCATAAATTAATATCACTTTCTGTTTAAATTATTTTCAAATCAAAGAAAGATGATACAATTTTTACAAGTAAATTACAAAGAATAAAAATATATTTGAAAGAATTCGATAAAACCAGCAATACAGAATACGTATTTTCGGCTTTCGCTACAAAGCCATCATCAGTGTATTTCGTCTTGTGTGGGCTAATATTTTAATGTTGTCTACACTCAAAAAAATAAGTTAGTAGAAAAATTAGTAAAACGTCTTGTATATCAAGTGTACCAGTTTTCATAAATTTTTTTGCTGAAATTCCGTTTTCAGCAAAAATTTTAGTTATAATTTTTTTAGCACTAAACTAATGTTATACTAATTTATTTTTCTACAAAAATTGTGCTGATAACCGCATTCATAGCGTGGACGACAACCAGATAGACAAGATGTAGATGTCGCAGCTTGTCTGGAAACGGAAATGACAAAAAAAGAAAAACAACTACACAATTTCTATATTTAAATTTTCAGCAAATAAATTAACTAAAGTAAAATTTCTCTACAAATCTTTTGAGTTTTTTTCAGTCTACTAATATTCAGCAAAAAGTTTAGTGATTTTAGCAAGAATTTTTTTAATTTGCAATCGACTAAGTGTTAGCAAAACTTTCGCTGAAATTACTGTTTTTTGTGGTAAAAATCAGCTCGCTGATTTTCAGCAAACACTTTTGTTGAAATTACAAACTTTTTTGCAAGCACGCTCCTGACTAAAAATTTGCTGACTTTACTGACTTTTTTTTTGAGTGTACTTATGTGACCGCTGAAAGAAAATCGAATTTCGTATCAACAACTCAACTTAGACTAACATTTATTTGTTTGTTGTTAATCTGTAAATTTAATGTGTTTATAACTTTTGAGGAAGGTTTATTCTTCTTCTTAACCTCAAACCTACTAAATTAGAATTAATAAAAATACATATTAATGACAATATTAATTGTATTTGGTCTATACGACGCGTTTGAAAAAACAACACTTTACTATTAAATGTTTTCCACTGACGGAATTTTTTGGTGAATAAGATTAAAAAAAATGTTTGTTGAAGGGTCAAGGCACCGATTTATATGGCTCAAAAGTCTAAATATCAACAGTCTGTATTCGCGAAATTAGTAATGGGATAAGAGCAATATACATGTTATTTAAAAGGTAATTTTAAATAAGGTATGACATACATAAGCTTAACAATCCTTTGGAAAAAATACTCTTATCCACACTTTTTTACAACTTGTTTTGTTTGTATTAAAAGTAGGAGTAAAAAAATAAGAATATTGCCAAAATTGTATGTAGAAATATTACAAAAAAAAATATCATTTCTGCTCTGGAAGAACTCAAATTCAGAACTTTAACGCAACTCACTGTAGAAAATCATTACCAGATATGTGGTTATGTAACTACATACTTGGTAATGGTAACTAGTTACTTTTGTTATTACATTTCTTATTACCTTTATATGGCGATGTCGCGAAAAATAATGAGTTGTCGTTACACACCAGCATACCAAAAATCAAAAAATATATCGTTACCTATGTGCTTACCAGTACTGACAAAAATAATGAGTCTAAAAATAGATTTTCTAAAAAATAAATTATATAAAAAAAATATTTTTTATTGTATTTTTTTTAAAATAAAATTTGCTGGTGCGGGAATCGAACCTGGGTCTACAGATTGCCAGTCAACAGCTCTACCATCTGAGCTATATCGACATGTAATATTTAATAGATAAAAACACAATTGACCTGCTGCACACAAGTAAGCTTACTCCCCAACATACAAAAAATCAAAAAATAAGTGGTTACATATATCCTTACCAGTGTTTAAAAAATATTGAGTCTAAAAATAGATTTCAAAAAATTTTAAAAAAAATCTAAAAAATTATTTTCTATTTGAAATAATGATAAAAATAAGTAATTATCAGTAACTCATTATTTTATGTTTTAAAATAATGCAGAAGGTAAGTGGGTGTCATTACTGGTAGTCCAAAAAATAATGATATGTCATTACCGTTTCTACACTGGGAATTATTATATATTACGATATCTAATTATATATTTAAAATACCCCAGTGTAGAAACGGTAATGACATATCATTATCGATTCCCGTACCAGCAAATTTTATTAAAAAAAAAAAAATACAATAAAAAATATTTTTTTTTTATATACATACATAGTTTATTTTTTTGAAAATCTAATTTTAGACTCATTATTTTTGTCAGTACTGGTAAGCACATAGGTAACGATATATTTTTATTATTTTTTTTCGCGACATCGCCATATAAAGCTAATAAGAAATGTAATAACAAAAGTAACTAGTTACCATTACCAAGTATGTAGTTATATAACCACATATCTGGTAATGATTTTCTACACTGGGTTATTTTCAATTGTTTTAATGTAAGTACACTAAACCGTACCGCAAAAGAAAAGTTCGCCGTACACCCTTCAATATGAAATATTTTTCCAAGGCAATTTCAAAAAAAAAAATTTTTTGCCGAACGTAGGGGTCGCTTTTTTTAATTTTTCGCTATCGAGGCGACCAGTGTTTTTCTATAAAGGTAAAATCCAATGAAAAAAAATTAAAAAGGCGACCCCTACGTTCGGTAACCAAATTATTAAAAAAAAATTCTACTGGGTTTATCGAAAAACTTCCTTAGTAAAAGTTTAATGATTTTTTGCGAGCTTTAATTTTCTGACATTAGGGTTGTAGCAACTGACATCTGGTGGGTAACTACTACAACGGAATACTTGAGGTCAATGGCTCTTAGAGCAAAACACTGGTCTCCTCGAGAGAAAAACATACTTTAAGATCGGACTGTAAATGCCAAAGATATAATGAAAAATGTAAAATGGTGACCCCTACGTTCGGGAAAAAATTTAACTGTTTTGAGGCCAGCGGTATTTTTTGCTAATTTTAGCAACACATGTCTGCTGATCTGTAGTACAATAAAATTAGTAGAAAAAATTAGTATCCGCTACTAAATTTTAGTAAAATTTATGTAAAATGCAATTCAAAATCGATTTGCTAAAATCAGTTAAAAAACTTACTAAATATCATAATTTTAGTACAATGAAATTAGTATAAATAATTAGTTGCAGCTACTAAATTTCAGTAAATTGCTGTAAACTGTAATTTAAAATCAATCTGCTGAAATTAGCAAAAAATTGTACTAAAAAATAAAAAAACTGTAAAATTTAAAAAAAAAAATATTTTCTTCCGATTGTAACAAGCGTATAATTACTTCATAGTACAGTAGACGCTCGCAAATTAGAGCTTTCAGTAATTCGAACGTCCAGAAATTAGAATCAATGTTTGCAATACATTAAACGCTCTGAAATTCGAATTTAAAATTCTAATTTCTGAGCGTTTTTTTTTTTGTGGTTATTTGAATACACAGGAAATCCCCAATTTATTTTTATTCTGTTCGAATAAAGTAAAACTAAAAAGGGGAATCACCAAATTATATATGTTTTTCCCTATTTGTTTTTTTTTTTTTGTCGCATTTATGTACATTTTTGGCTAGTTTATTTGTGAAATTTGATACGCGTGTACATATTATTTGGCAGTCTCTATTAAATAGTGAAATTGTATCATTTAAAATGTTAAATAAACGTAAAAAAAAACACTTTATCATTGGAAACTAAAGTCAAAATATTAGAAAAGCTTGACAAAGGCGTTCAAGGGAACCGGTTAGCCCTAGATTTTAATGTGACAACATCTTCAATCAGCTACATCAAATCACATAGAACAGCAATATTAAATGCTGTTTCAAACACATATCAGGAGGCAAACAATAAATCTTTGCACAGCGCTGAATATCCAAAAATGGAAAGTCATCTGTATGAGTGGTTTTTAAATCAACGAGAAAAAAAGTGTACATTGACTGGGCCAATATTAAAAGAGAAAGCTAAACAAATATTTAGAGAGGAATATCCCGATAAAGATGAAAATGCATTCCGGGCAAGTGATGGATGGTTTACCAAATTTAAGAAGCGACACGGTATCCGTTTTTTAAAACTTTGTGGCGAGATTCTTTCCAGTGATGTTGCTTCAGTCACTCCTTTTATTCATCGATATCGTGCAAAGATCGCTGAGATGGGTTTAATGGAGTCACAAATATATAATGTCGACGAAACCGGATTATTTTTTCGTTGCCTACCAGACAGAACCTATGTCTCTGCTTTTGAAAAAAACGCCTCTGGACATAAAATTCAAAAAGACGGAATTTCAGTCCTACTTGGTGCAAACTCTGATGGATCACACAAATTAGTTCCATTGGTAATTGGAAAAGCAAAAAAACCCAGGTGTTTTAAAAATTTCAATAATCCTCTGCATTACAACTTTTCAAAAAATGCTGCGATGACTTCTATGTTTTTTCACGAATGGTTTCACGGAATATTTATTAAAGAGGTAAACAAAAATATTGATTTCAGGTTCAGTACATAATTTTAAAATTTTTTTCAATTCACAGGTGATCCGCTTTTCTCAGGAAAATAATTTGCCTCCGAAAGCCATTTTGCTTATAGATAATTGCTCCGCTCATACACCCATTGAGAAACTTAAAAGTGACGATGGAAACATAGTTGCATTATTCTTTCCACCAAATGTGACAGCAGCTTTACAACAAATGGATCAAAACCCTATTAAGTTAACAAAGCTCAATTACAGAAGTATGTTTCTTTCTCAGTTAATTGCTGAAGGTGGTGAACTGAAGAATCATTTGAAATCCCATTCGATCCGCAATGCTATATTATTACTGAAACAAGCTTGGGATGCGGTACCACAAAGTGTTATGAAGAAATCTTGGTCAAAGTTGTCCAATTGGGACTCTAACCAATACGACAGCGACGATGACGTGCCAATAGCACAATTGTTGCAAATAGATCAGGACTGCAATGAAGTTATTCAGATAACTCAAGCTCTTTTAAAAGAAATAGTTCCCAACGATTGCATCGGTATAGAAGACATCGACAGATGGAATGAAGATATGTTTGATGACGGATCTGTTTATGTTCTCAGTAGCGATGGTGAGTCTTCAGATAGCAGCGAAGACGACGTTGTTGCAGTATCATCAGTTTTCTCTAATAATACAGCCATTGAAATCGTAAATAATTTAATAAAATGGTGCAATAACAGTGAATTGTTTTCAACTAAGCACATAAGTAATCTTTTGGCTCTCCGTAATGATATTTCGGATTTAAAGAAACCAAAAAAACAAACAAATATAACTGATTATATGTCAAACAAAGATTAGTTGTTAACTTGGCCATTGTTTTATTTTAATTGTTTAATTTTTTTTAAATACAGTTTTTTAGTTTTTAATTAAAAAAAATACATGTGATGTAATTGGACTGCATTGCTATGTTTTGTTGCCATTCGTTTTTTTTTATATTCATATTTTTAATTTAAAAAAATACATTTTATGTATTGGACTGAATTGTTGTGTTTTGTTTTCTTGTTTTTATCAAATAAAATTGAATTAAAAAATATTAAAAAGAGTTTTATTTAAGTTTTTGGAAATAAATTTACTCAATTTTTTTTTCGAAAAAAAACGTCAAGAAATTAGAATAATTCAGAAATTAGAATTGCCTCAAAAACAAAGCGGTTCTAATTTGCGAGCGTCTACTGTACTTGAAAAATTTGGAGTCAAAATTGCAAACGGTTCTCCAGTTATTGCCGTTTTATGCATTGCAGATGCAATAAAATTTTCTGGGTGTTATTTCTAAACTAAGCATATATCAATAGTAACAAATATAAACTAAACAAGAATTGTAAAAAATCCAAAAAAAAAATATTTTTAAATTAGTAATTTTTCTGCTAAATTTAGAACTCGGTTTTGAAAAATTAGTAAAATGTTTTTTTGAAATCAGCAGCGAAAATTAGTAAAAAAAATCCATAATTTGTAATAAGAGAATAGCAAAAATGATTACTAAAAATAAAAATTGTACTAATAATCAGTATAAAAATAGTATAGTGCGATTGGAAACCGTTTACAAATTTTTTTACAAACTTTTTTATTTGAGTGTAGGTCTAAACATGGACCGATTTCCAACCAAAATCAATAGGCGCCGTTCTTGGGCCGACGTAAGCCGGTGTACCAAATTTCGTCAAAATATCTTATTATTTGCGACCTGTAGAGTGCGCACAAGAATGCATGGACAGACAGACAGACAGACAGACGGAAGGACGGACAGACGGACATCGTTAAATTAAAATAAAAACAATTCTGAGCCTCTCGGTATACTATAAGGTGGGTCTAGGACCAATATTTTTTGCTGTTACAAACATCAGCACAAACTTATAATACCCTCTCCACGTAGTAGTGTAGGGTACAATTATTGTGAGTGTATTTCCGTATAGCAAAATGTATATACAAAAATTACATTAAATTTCATATCATATTGTATAATGTAACATAAAATTTTATATAAGAGTATTTTATGTAAAAAAATTTACAAGAATTTTTAAAAGTGTAGTACTCATAATATCATTAAAGATCCTTTTGTAAAATTCCACTAAAACCTTGTTTTTTTTGTCATAAAACAAACAAAAAAGAAAGACTCTTTCCTTTTCCAGTAGTACTTGGCCTTTGACAATTTTTCTTTTTTTTCTAGCACTGACCTGAAAATATCGTAAAAACAATCAAGTCATCAACACAAACTCAAAAAGAGTTACTCGTTGCAACAAAGCTACACAAATCAGTTTAAATGTATAAGCCAACAAATTTCTGAAGAGACTCATTAAAAAAAAACCAAAAAACACAATAGCAAAAATACTAAAATAAAGAAGAGTACTAGCATTAAAGGACGAAAGGAAATGTGGAAAAAAGTACAAAAACTTTAGAATCACTTTGATAACAACTTTAACCAAACCAAGTTAAATTGGTGGTTAACAGAGAAACAAAAGAAAGAAAAAAAAAACGATGGAAAAAATCAAACATCAAACATTAACTGGAAAATATAAAAAAAACAACAAAACGAAAATTGAAAATAACAAAATCATCATAAAGTTTGTTGTTTTATTTTGTTTTTCTTTTTACTTTTTCTGTGGAGCATATTATGTGTTACTTGAAAAACTTTTGTAGTAGTTACAATATCCGTTTCCGTTGGAATATTTTTTTAGGTATTTTTGGTATGGTTAACGAAAACAAACTGTTACTTATAAATGCCACTTAAGTGCAGTTGCTACTAAATTTTTCAATGTTGATTTTTTTTCGTTTTTTTAGTATTGAACCCCTACAGGGCTTGGAAAAGAAAATTCTTTAGGTTATCAAGTTAAGCAAAATAAGCAAATTCTAAGAAGCAGAAAATTGTTCGATATTGAAACAAGGCATTACTTAAAGGCTTTTCAATTTATGTTACCAGAAAAGAGTGAGTTAAAAACAAAGTAGGCCAGCTTCTTTTGTAAAATAAGCGGCAGATTTCCATATTGAGCAAATCAAGTGATATTTTTAATAACACTATTTTACAGAGATCAACACTGGGGGATTTTATATAATTATTCAATTATATACACTGAACCAAAAGTAGTAAGTGAAATCAACATAAATATTTTGTTACTTTTTGATGAAACAAATTGTTAAAACAACATCTTTTTTATTCAAATTAATATACTTTTTTTTCAAATCAACTGTTTTGTTTTTTAAATGCACATACCTACTTACTGCAAGCAAAAATAATACTATCCGAAGCAATTGTTGTTTTGAAAATTTTTTGTCAAATAATTAAAAAAATTGTATTTCCCAGGAAAATTTTTTACAATCGGTAGCTAACCACACCCATTCTACAACTGGTTCGACTGCAACCGATTCCATGGAACTGGTTCCTGAACTAGTTCCAGAACTCATTCTAGAGCAACCGGTTCCACTTTGGAGCCATGAAGCGGTTGCTTTTGGGACAATTTCAAACAAAAAGAATCGGTGTTAGAATCGACAGTAGAAGGGGTTGTGAATGACAAGTAGCTATTGTACAACCTATTTTTTGGAACAGAAAATTTTCCTGGGTTGTTAAGTCTAAAAAATTTTGTTGAAAAGCCAGTATTTATAAAATTATTCTTCAATTTGACAAAACGCATTAAATCGGTAGAAAAAAATTTAGTGTGGTTAGTTTTGTCGCGTCATTCCTCATGTAAGTGTGTAATAGTTGGAAATATTAATAAATTAAGAAATTAAATTTAGTGACTTGTTGTGAATTGTTCAGTGAATATTTATTAATTTTAATTAATAAAAATTTATGTAATTTTATAGTTACGAGTATTATGTGAATTGTAAAATTTAATATAAAGTGTATTCAATATAAAATGTTTTTTAATTATTAAAAATATTTAATAAATTTATATGTTTTTGGACATGTATTTCATGTGTTTAAAGAATTGAGTTTTGAGTGTGTCCACAAGTATTATTATTTCAATTTTATATTTCATTATTTTTATCAAATTAATTAATTTTCTTTAGACCTTATATTGATAAAATATAATAAATAATAAAATATAAAATATTAATCGTTAAAATATGAATTAAATTAGTTGAACAAAACGCATTGTTGAATTGAATAAAATGTATTGCTAAAACAACAAAATAGTTATTCTATTTGATGAAATATAACTGTTGGCGTAACTAATTTTTGTTAATATATTTGTCAATATTTTGTCAAAATAACACCACATCAAATAGTCAAACGTCAAAATGTAAATTTACTAAACAATATGTTAAATTGACGATAGGTTTTGTTGGTTGTATAGTGATTACCCATTCATCAATTTAATATGGATTTTAGTTGATTTCACCGCTATATTTGGTTCAGTGTATATATTATTTATAATTGAAAGTTTTAAAACTGATTTTTAAAAATTATATTAAGGCTGATAAAAGAAATTACTAGATTTTTGGCTAGATGTGATGAGAAAATCGCCGTTCTGTCAAGTTTTAATAAAATTTTATAAATAATATAATGAGTTTCACGTGAAAATTAAACTTTGTTTTCACACAAATATAATATAAAATCCCAGTGTAGAAAATCATTACCAGATATGTGGTTATGTAACTATATACTTGGTATTGGTAACTAGTTACTTTTGTTATTACATTTCTTATTACCTTTATATGGCGATGTCGCGAAAAATAATGAGTTGTCGTTACACACCAGCATACGAAAAATCAAAAAATATATCGTTACCTATGTGCTTACCAGTATTGACAAAAATAATGAGTCTAAAAATAGATTTTCTAAAAAATAAATTATATAAAAAAAATATTTTTTATTGTATTTTTTTTTAAATAAAATTTGCTGGTGCGGGAATGGAACCTGGGTCTACAGATTGCCAGTCAACAGCTCTACCATCTAAGCTATATCGACATGTAATATTTAATAGATAAAAACACAATTGAGCTGCTGCACACAAGTAAGCTTACTCGCCAACATACAAAAAATCAAAAAATAAGTGGTTACATATATCCTTACCAGTGCTTAAAAAATATTGAGTCTAAAAATAGATTTCAAAAAATTTTCAAAAAAATCTAAAAAATTATTTTCTATTTGAAATAATGATAAAAATAAGTAATTATCAGTAACTCTTTATTATATGTTTTAAAATAATACAGAAGGTAAGTGGGTGTCATTACTGGTAGTCCAAAAAATAATGATATGTCATTACCGTTTCTACACTGGGATACTATTATTTTTCTTGTGAAAAAGTGACATTTTGTGCTTAATGTGAATGTTGCTTTCTAATTACATAAAAAAAAAATTTCATTTTTAGAATTTAAATTACTATTTAAAGCTTTTAAAGTTTGAGTGAAAATTTGCCACGTGAAAAACAACTTACATACGGTGCTTTAGTTCCAATTTTGATTTAGCGATTTTTTCTATTTTAGATTTTAGTAAATTTTTATTGATTTCATTGAAAAATTTGTTTAATCAATTTTCTTATTTTTATGGAATTTGAAATTGGAAAAAATTTTGTATATATTGTAGGGTACTTTAAATTCAATAACTCTTACTTATTGCTACCTCAGTTATGCGACATAATCTTAAAGTAGTAGTAACAGTTGTTTTAAAACAAATTTTGGAATCACTTGGTATTTTGTTATAATTTAATTTTGCAATTTTTTTCATGCAATTGTATATACCAAAACCCGTATTATATTACTTTCTTTGTTACAGGTTTCAATGTAAGTGCAAATGTATTATATATAAAAACAAATACTTTTATTTTTCAGAAATATTTTACCTTGCCTTTAGTTCAAGAATGAATTGTAAATGTATACGAATTTTATTTTTAGTAGTTTGGTTTGTTTCTAAAACGAATGCCACAATTATTTGTATGTAAAAGTTGACCTTTTTGGTCATATTATAGAAACTTAATTTTACGCTAAATTTGTTTTTTTCTTTTCGTTTTCATAATTTTCCATTAGTTATTGTTATGTGGTATAAAATAATGGCACTGGTTAGACTGAAGCTGAACACAGAATTTGACAAAAGAAATTTGTTAAAAAATTTGTCAGTGTTATGAAAAGTTTCATAATTTTAATTGAAAACTCTTCTTTAATAATGAAATTAATCGTTGTATCTAAATAAAACAAAAATATTTACGGATAGATTGCTGAAACAGCCTTTAACCAATTTTTTGTAAATTATGCAAAAGCTTGGGAAAATTTACCAAGTTTTTAGTTAAATTTTATAAAAACTTGGCAAATTTTGCCAAATACTTACATAATTTATAAAAAAGTTGTTTAAAGCCTGTTTTCATTTATTTAATGAAACAAATTCATTAACAAAAAAAATATTGTTTGTAAAATTCACTTATAGTATTGTAAATTTAAATTTCTCTATGTTCAGGCTACAAATTAGAAAACAATTTAAAATAAAATAGATTTTGCCAGCATCTAAACGCTGTATAAGCATTATTTTAACAAGTAGTCATGTAATTCAGTTATTTTTGTATTTGAGTTTAGTAATATTCGTTGGTATTAAAATGAGAAACTTGAAGCTTCGTTATTTGTATCCCATTCCCAATACAATCAATTAAGTTTCAATTGAATTTTATGTTTCATGTACACCAAACATTTATACAATTTCAATTTGCAGAAAATATTGTACGTTTGTTATTGATTTTACTTGAAAAAATAAAAAAAAACACACAAAACTTATCGCAATACACGGTCATAAATCAAAAGGGTTGACTATTCGTTTAAAAAATATGACAAGAACATTTTTTAAAACCCCATTTCGATTTTTCTCAATAACTTAAAGATGACTTTAATTTATATAGAAGTATATAATTTAATGAAATGTTGGAGACAAACATTAATATAGAACTTCTTAAATGTTCATAGATTGTAAAACCTGTAGAGAATCCGCTATTGGGAGGTAATTTAACTGCAAAATTTTAGTTTAGGCCCATTAAAGAAAATTCTCCGTTATTGGAAGGTTTCATTGTTTATGCTTATTTTACTATTATTTCCTGTTTTATGGTTTAAAATAATTTTCATCTTAACAGTAGAGAGCTACACACTTGAAAATGTAATTTTGTTTCATACAAATACGGGTATAAAATTGTATTCCCAGTAGAAATATTTACTAAAATCACAAGCAAGGAAATTGATATGTTGGTATTTTTCTTTATTGCCCAAGGAAAAATGATTTGCCCATTAATCAGTAAGTACACTCATAGAAATAAACTTGCAAAAAATTCAGAAAAATTTACTAAAAATTTGTTAAAAATTAACTTGCATAAAAAACTTCTGAAATTAGCAGATTTTTTATGCTACATAAAAGTAAGATAAGAACAGTAAAAATAAAACTAATAAATTTACAGAATTTTAGTTTTATTTGAGTTAACTTTTAATTAATTGAAAATGACAAATTATACTGAAAAATCTGCAGAAAATTTTGCTTAATATTAATAGACTAAAAATAGCAAAAACAAACTGTTACATCTACGACATTTTTGTCATTTTTAAGTTAAATTAAGTTCAATCAGCAGTCCATCTTGCTAAAATCACCAAAAATATTTGCTAATAGTAAAGGCAGGAAATAGTAACTGTATTTGCAACTGCAGAATTTTCAATGAAGTTGATAATCATGGTCTTCTAAATTTTATATACTGCTAAACAGGCCTGGGGGTTAATCATTACATTTTGTAATTAATTACACATGCAATTTAGCACAATTACGCTGAGTTTCTAATTTGTAAATCGCAATATTTTCGACAAAAATTTATGTTAATTCTTAAAAAGGACAACGTTTATAGTCCTCAGTTCGAACGTTATCAATTAGCATGATATTTGGTATCAGAGCTTTGAAGAATTAATTCCTTAATTAAATTTTTCAATTCTGAATTAAAAATTCGATAAATTAATTCACAAAGCACCATATATTGAACGGAATTAATTCATATTTGTTTTCGTTTGATTTATTTTGTTACGAATTAATTCAATTGCTATAGTTCTTTTTATTAAATCAAATGAATTAATTCACTGGTGAACGCGTTCAATATTATAAATCGAACGGCAAAAAAGTGAATTAATTCCTTACTGAATTCATTCAATTTCATTTTCATTCAGTGATTTAAAAAAAATAAAATTACATTCAGTGAATTAAAAAAAATAAAATTACATTCAGTGAATTAAAAAAAATAAAATTACGTTTAGTGAATTAAAAAAAAAAAAATTACGTTTAGTGAATTAAAAAAAATTACGTCCATTGAACTCAAAGCCTGTTTTCTGCCGTTCAGTAGAAGAAAACATTTATTTACAAATAAAATTTGTAACTAAGCAATTTTACAGCGTTTGCTAGTGAAAATAAACAAATTACATATATATTAAGTGTTAGAGAAACCCGATGCACTTTATCAACCTACATGATTAAAAAATAAAGCCTTTTACTATTAAAAATAAAAACTTTACAGATATAGATGAATTTGGAAAAAATATTTGGAATAAATATTACTATGACGTATTTCATTTATACGTTTTTACAATACAATGTTTTCTTCTACTGAACGGCAGAAAACAGGCTTTTAATTCAGCATACGTAATTTTTGTTTTTCAATTAAGTGAACGTATTTTTTTCTTTTTTAATTCACTGAACGTAATTTAATTTTTTTTAATTCACTGAATGTAATTTTATTATTTTTTAATTCACTGAATGTTTTTTTTTTTTTTAATTCACTGAATGTAATTTTATTTTTTTTTAATTCACTGAATGAAAATGAAATTGAATGAATTCAGTGGTGAATTAATTCTGTAAGGAACTAATTCATTTTTTACCGTTCGATTTATAAAATTGAACGCGTTCACCAGATTCATTTGATTTAATAAAGAGAACTATTGCAATGGAATTAATTCGTAACAAAATAAATCGAACGAAAACAAATATGAATTAATACCATTCAATATATGGTGCTTTGTGAATTAATTCATCGAATTTTTAATTCAGAATTGAAAAATTGAATTAAGGAATTAATTCTTCAAATTAATTCTTCAAAGCTACAAAATATCATGCTAATTGAACGTATTTTTTTTCTTTTTTAATTCACTGAAGGTAATTTAATTTTTTTTTAATTCACTGAATGTAATTTTATTATTTTTAATTCACTGAATGTTATTTTTTTTTTGTAATTCACTGAATGTAATTTTATTTTTTTTTAATTAACTGAATGAAAATTAAATTGAATGAATTCAGTGGTGAATTAATTCACTTTTTTCCGTTCGATTTATAAAATTGAACGCGTTCACCAGTGAATTAATTCATTTGATTTAATAAAGAGAACTATTGCAATGGAATTAATTTTTTTAATTTATTGTTTGATGAACGCCTTCAGTTGAACGAATTCAGTGAATTACTTAAGAAAAGGAATTCATTCAATTCTAAAGAAAATTGAATTCGATTGGTAGTGAATTCATTCCAAAAAGAATTAATTCTTCAAAGCTATGCTTGCTATATGCATTCTTTATTATTATTATAAAATTTCGATATTTTAAACTGAATCTGTACACGATTTTTGTTTAAAAAAAAGTATATTAACGTAATTTTGAAGTAAACTAGATCTGTAAATTTTTAAACAAAGATGGATTTTTTTATGATTTTCTTACCATTACAGCCATTAATTTTATAAAATATCCCAGAGAGATTAAAAAAGATTTTTTATGATTATTTTTGAAAGTTAAATTTTCCTACTAGGTATCTACTACATACACAATAAAAAATTCATGAAATAGTTTTATACTTTTTCTCTTCACTATGAACAGAAAACACTTTTACTCATATCGGTACACGGAAAAAAAAGAATATTTAAACCAAGTATAATAACACATTTGATTTAGCATTTTTTTGCGCATAATATTAAATTACGTATGAATCTTGTTAAAATAAATATGATTCTAAATAAAATAAATATTTTCTTACTTAAGTTTATATCGCAACAATTGTTTTCGCATTTAAGAAATGAGAAGCAACCTGTTTAAATATATTGATGCACCCTTATTTAACTTAATTCCTATTTCGTATCTCTAGTATTTGGTTAGTTTTCAATCGAAACTCATCGTACCCAATTTAATCAAATTAAAAACATTTCAAACAAACAAAAGAAATTACAAAAAATAATAAATAAAAACAAAATAAATTCGCAATTTTGATGACGATTTTCAAAATTTCAGTAAGTTAAATATGGATGCTCTACACACGATTAGTCAATTGTGGTTACAGCTTTAGTTTGATTTCAAATTTTTTCTCTATTTAGTGTTATGCTGTTTCTGCTTGATTAAAATAATATACTCGTATTTTCTGCGTGTACAAGTTAAAAAAAAATACCATTGCAATATACTCTAAGATTTTTTTTTCTTTAATTTTCGCGCATGAAATATATAAAACTTTATTAATAACAAATAGTACAAACTGAATTTGAAGTCTGACAAAACAAATCAAACGTTCAAAATTATAGGTGTTGACCTTTCAGAAGCTTAAGTAAAAAAAGTTAGGAATATAAAAATTTAACTTTTTATATGTTTATAAGCTTTTAATATTTAAAACATGACGGAAAATCGGTTGGTAAAGAGATTTCACTGACGACTATTAACAAGATTGGGTAGAACTTAAGCCACTTTATTCAGCTTTAACTTATGCCACAAGCCTTAAAAATTTAGTATGAGTATTACAACAAAATCGTTAAATTAAGTGAATGTATATGAAATCCTATGAAGTTGACTTTTTATATATTTTTTTTTTGTTCACTATATTCAGAAATTTTTCATATTTTTCATACCTCTTACATATTTTCAATGAAATATTTCTTAAATTTTTGGCATGATTTAAATACAATCTTAAATTTTCTTAGATCTCCACTAATTTCAATAAGACCAGAAGCCATGCAATATATGTGGCTTTCCATACCACCCGTATCAGTGGGTGCATTTATTAGACGCTCAACTGTTACAAATCTGCTGCTCAACAATCCGGTAAACATTTTTAGCGTTTTTCTTTAATCACCTGGATTTAGAATTTTTTATACAAAAATGGGATTTATTAAGGGGGGACATGACATTGGCCGTTTTTTGAAATCGACTTTTTTTTATAATTTTGTATTTTAGTAAATATTCTTAAGATTCTAATAATTTCATGTAAAAATTCCTACGGGTTCAAAAGTTATAGACGGATTAGTGAGAGCGCATATTTAATTTTACGTATGGCAGCTGGTATATACACAAACTTTGAACGCGTTTATCTCGAAACCATGTTTTTCGTACTGGTTGCGGCACTAACGGATTAATTTTTTTGTATTTTTTTAAACTTGATTAGCTATCGTATGACACGAGCTTTTTTTAAATTTTTTTTCGATTTTTTATGAATTTTTAAAGTAAATATTTTTTTCGAAAAAACACACTTTTAAATTTGGAACATCACCAAAAATTGAAAAAAAAATTAAAAAAAAGCTCGTGTCATACGATAACCAATTTTGTTAAGATTTAAAAAAGTCATTTTTTCCAGATCAGACAATTTTTGCGACTCCCAGCGCTGCAACCACGAGGCCCCGTTTTTTTTTCTCTGCCGCCAGTTTGGATCTCTATAAAACCATGTTAGAGTGAAAAATATATTTTTTTTAATTTTTTTTTCTTGTAAGTTGTGCAATTCTCTACAATAATAAATTTTGGAAAAATGTTTGTTTTTGACTGAGTTATGAATTTTTAAAGAAAGGTCTGTTTTCTCTGCCCCGAATGTCATGTCCCTCCTTAAATCCAAAAAAAAACTGGATTTAATAAATCCACAATAAAAGCACAAATATATGAAACAGCGTATTAATTTAATGTCAGAAAAAAATATGAATAAAAATTAAAAGAGAAACAAAAAAATTGAAAAACTAACAAATAAAAGGTTTTTCTTAAAATTTTTTGTATGAAATATTTTTAGAAAAAAAAACTACAACTCACCAAATACATATTTTCCATATTGGACATGGAGAAATAGCTGAAATAGAAATGGCAATTTTTCACTCTACTGTAAGTAATTTAATTAAATCCAATTAGTGAATATTAAATATTGCTATGGAATTTTTCAATTGTGAAAAATATAAATTGAAGTGATAAAACTGAAAAGGCAGACTGTCTATCGCTGTTTTATATAAAATATAACTAAAACTTTAAAGTTAAAAGTTAAATCCTTCATCATCGAATTCGTTATTAAAAATTAGGATGAAAGAAGTGTCGGACAGAAAATTCTTTTTAAAATAGGGAGAATATAACCCCATCTGTTGAGCACTTTTAGAACTACTTTTTGGATTTATTAAATCGAAGTGATTAGAAAAAGCGGCTATTGTAATTACCACCAGTGGTGCCAGACCTTTTTGGTCAAAAATTGTCAAAAACAAGGTTGGTTACCGTTATCGTTATAATACCGTTATCGCTAAAATACCGTATGAATTTGAATACCGTTACCGTTACCAATACCTCTAAAAAATTTCCCAATACCGTTATCGTTACCCATACCGTTATTTTTATGGGTAGTTACCGGTATTTTACCGGTATTAATTAATTTATATAAAAATGCCAATTTTGTAACTTTTTATTTTATAATCTTGAGTTATTTTTACAAAAAAAAATTATAGACAATGATTTTAAGTATTAGAACTGCCAGCATTGAATTTGTAGGTTATAATCTGTATTTTTAGGACTTCAAAATAAGAATATGCAATGTTTTTACTTGTTTTTATATATTTTTAACGCAATTTTTAATACCGGTACGTACCGGTATTGCTGTTTCCATAACGGTATACCGTTACCGAATCAGTCGTAAATACCGTTACCTTACCGTTACCGAAACAAACGAAATTCGATACCGTTACCGTTATCCTTACCGTTATTCGTTTCGGTAACCAACCTTGGTCAAAAATATAAATCGTCGAAATCGTCAGCAATTTTTTGAAAAATCGTCAAAAAATCGTCATCAGTTAAATATCATAAAAACACTAGTTTCATCTATTTTTTTATTCGAAATTCATTTAATTTTAACCAAATTTGGTTACCGTTATAATACCGTTATCGCTAAAATACCGTTTCAAATTGAATACCGTTACCGTTAACAGTACCTCTGAAAAAAATTTCCAGGTACCGTTATCATTACCGATACCGTTATTTTTATGGGTAGTTAACGGTATTTATTAATTTGTAAAAAATGCCAATTTATTAACTCTTTATTTTATAATCTTGAGTTTTATTTTACAAAAATATTATAGATAATAATTTGACTTATTAAAGACATTGCTAAACCGAATCAGCAAGTGATTCTTAGTACCATAAGAGGGTCTACGCGCATTATTTTTGGTATATGTACACATCAGCACAAACTCAATATACTCCGTTTTGGGTATTTTATTCAGATACTAAACGATGTACGGTTTAAATTAATATCATATAATTTCGGACAGTTGGTATGGAGCGCCTCATATATATTTATTTATTACAACCCATAACGCATACAAAAGTATATAAAAAAAATCATTGAAAAAAAGGACATGATTGAAATAAATGCTTTTGGGTAGTACTTGAAAATAGAAGCCGCCAATGTTTGGTTTAATGTTATATGAAAGTGTATGTGATTTTATGTTAAGGTAGTGATTATTTAGATGGGACACTTTTGGGAAAATTTTAGCATACCGTAAAGAAAAAGTTCTCACAAATCTAAATATTTAACCCTCTAATGCACAAGAGAGTCCCGCAACGCTTATACGCCGATTTGAATGCAACTCGTACAAGTGTTAGACAATCTAAGGTTAACCCTTTGACGACCATAGGCAAGTATGCTTGCCCAAGGGTTTTTCGCATTTATAATTGCCCAGACAAAAGATAGAGTAAATATTTCCAAAGGTGATTTGTAAAGGAGAAATGGGGGAACAAAAATGTAGTAGGCAGCCAATCCCTACCTAGTCCTGCTTTCCCCTTGCGAGCACTCGAAGTTGGTCATTTAGTATTCTTCATTTAAGGGGTATTAAGGGTAATTAATTGATGATTTCATTACCATTGCATTGATATCAATTGTAATGAAATTATTTTCATTACCATTTTTTTAATTAATGGTAATGATTCTAAAATTTAATTTCATTGATTAATAACAATGATTTTGGAATGCATTACCATTGATAACACTGTGAGACAAATGGTAGGGGTCAGTGATCGGGAAGCGTTCAAACTAACGGGGAAAGTTATATCGGTAAAAAAGAAGTTATACGTGTCCCGGCGTTTCGCCCTAGGAATCGAGATATATCGATTTGACCTTTGGTGGTCTTTTTTTTGACATAACTCGAGAACCACTAGTCCGATTTTGCTCAAACAATTTTAAAAAAATTAAAAATTACAATTCCTTTAATCTGTTCATATAACGTTTTTCTATATACTCAACAGTTTTGCCGGTAAAAATAAATGTATGAAGAAAAAAATATTTTTTGCCTAGAATATTAAAAAAAAGTAATAAACAAAAGGTTATTGATTTTTATGGTAGCGGTAACAAACATTTATTTTTACCGGCAAAACTGTTGAGTATATAGAAAAACATTATATGAACAGTTTAAAGGAATTGTAATTTTTAATTTTTTTAAAATTGTTTGAGCAAAATCGGACTAGTGGTTCTCGAGTTATGTCAAAAACAAAGATATATCTCGATTCCTAGGGGTGACCCAGCGAAACGCCGGGACACGTATAACTTGTTTTTGACCGATATAACATTTCCCGTTGGTTTCATCCCATCCCGATTTTGACTGTCGCATAGTGTAATGAACAATTTAAAAAAAATAATTGCCATTGACAGAAAAACGTAAAAATGGAGTAAAACTCGCTGAAATCGAAGATGGAATATGCTCATTCAGGCTCATGCTCATTTGAAATTAAATATTACTTTCCATTCCATTGTTATTTGTATCCAGGTAAAGTTTAATGGAATGGAATGGATCCTCCTTAAAAAATTATATTTTATAACTTCCCCGGCCAAACCCGTTGTTCTTTTTCATTTGTCTGAATTTTTTTGTTAACAAATGGGTTTTAATCAATTGTAATTAGTTTTTTTATGCATAGTGTAATTTCATTACCACACTGAAAATATTATTACAGTAACTGACTGTAGTTTATTAAAAAATTATCCGTACATTTATTTTTAAATGATTATTCAGTTAAAATACAAAGAAATATATTTTTTAACTGTTTTTGTCGTTTATTTAAAAAATAAATTACATATAAATACGTATTTTCTGTTACAGTTAATATTTTCGTTTAAAATGTTTTGTTAAAAAACGGATTCTTTTTCGATTTCTAGGGCAGTTAAAAAAACGAAATAAACTAAATATCATTTATTCTTACGGATTTTGTAGTTCATTTTTTGCAATTTAAAAAAATACGAAATAAATGAAAAATCATTATTTTTTTAAGGATTTTGTAGTTTATTTATTAACATTTACAAATAAATGAAAAGTTCTTTTGATTTAAATGAAAATTCAGTAGACCGGTTTTCAAGTGATTTTTCATTTATTTTAAATTACATTTTCAGTTAATTTAAACTACAAACTATTTTGAGTGTAGGTCAGAGATTATGAAAATCGCAAAATTTTCAAAATCGCTTCGGCAGAAAATGTGTGGTCCTCAAAGGGTTACAAGATTTGTTTTGTGTGCCATCTCGGATTTTTAGGGGGTTGAACTTGGTACCAAAACTTTATATTTTTTTCTTTTTTTTAATATTTAAACATTTTTTTTTAATGGCCAATTTTTTAAATTTAATTTTTTTTCGTTGAATTAAAACTACCTGATTTCAACCATAATTACTACACTTACAATATTTTATCATTAAAAACAACCTAAAATACATATTAAATTAATTGAAAACACAATAAAAAAAGGACTGCTGATTTTTCATTATATTTAAACCATATTGCTATTTATTTTCAAACATTATTTAAACAATCCATAAAATAAAAATAATTGAAAAGTTTCTTAAAACAATCATCAATTTTTAACTAACAGAACTAATCGTAAAAAAACGATTTTGCGGTTTGTTTTTCATATTTGAAAGTTTTTTTTTTGTTTGTATTTTCAAAACACTACACCATACACAACACACACGTTCATATTTTTATTGGCTATGTTTGTGTATATGAGTAAAGAATTTCTTGTAATTTGAATTGAAATAATTTTGTATATAAACAAACTATTTTAACAAAAAAGAAAACCGAAAATATTTGATTTTTTTTTTTTTAATAGAAAACAACGAAATTTTTTAAATTATTTTTTCTAAAAATAGAAACCTAAACAGAGAAAATTTGACTGAACATAACAAATCCTACAGACGATACATATTTTTTTGTAATTTGTATTTTATTGATTGGTAAAAAAAAAGCTAAACTATATGCTTCAATGTATTTTAATTGATTCTGCAATTGAAAATAAACTTTATCTATTACTTTTCAAATAAACCTCAATCGGTTATGGAAAATATATTGTGAGTGTATTTCTCTAAAAAAAAGGACATTTTTATAGGATTTTTGAAAAAATTTAAGCGAGTTGTAATTTTTATTCCATGACCATTACAATGGTGGCCAGATTTCATCATTTAGTCAGAAAGTACATCAGTGACATGGAGTATTAATTCTTGAATTATTTGCAAAAAAAACCTGTATTTACTCCGGAGTTTTAAAATTTAAGATAAAAAGTAAAAATTTTGGTTCTTAGATGACTTAAATCTACTTTTTAAATTAAGATAAACAGTTATCTTTGGGATAGAAAAGAAACAATGTCATCTAGCGACAAGCGTTTATAGAATGTGAATGTAAAAAAACATGGTATTTATGTTCAGTGTGTTTTGGCCGACACTGTTGATTGGAAAATAATTTAATAAAATAATTATAAGGTAATTTTCATTAAGTTTTATTTCAAACTTCACCAGAAAGCGCTTTCTTTCGTAATATTAATATCTCGCTCGAATAAGGGCGTTACTTACAAGTTTTCTAAAACGTAATTTCTTAGCTAATATGATGTTTTAGCAATAAAAACATGATCTGCGAAATATTGACGAATTTTGCTTAAATTCTGGAGTCGCAATTTGACCTCGAATTTTTCAAAAATACTAAAAATGAAAAATAAAAAATTAAAAATAATCCAGCCAACAAAATTCTGAGCACTCATAAATTATGAGTCTTAAAAGACTCCAAAATATGTGTCTTTTGTGAGTGCTCATAATTTTGAGTCCAAAATTATTCATATTTGATTCTTTTTTATGAGCCTTTCAAAACTCACACACAGAAAACACACTTATTTTTGATTATTTTCTGAATACTCATAAAAGGTTCAAAAATGAATCCGATATGAATAGGAAGTCTTTTGAATTGGGAAATTTTAAATGACATGTTCAAAAATTGCTCATATTTAAGAGGGATTTCGGAAGGCTCAAAAATATGAGTCATAAAAGAGGCAAATATTTGTACAAAAAAAATTATTGTTAGAACGCTCTAAAAGTCAGGCAATTGTTTTTTTTATTATTTATAAAATAAATGTATATAAACTAAACAAATTATTTATTATTTTCCGTTGTTTAAATAAAACTGGAATGCAATATCATTGGAGGATATATTTTATTGTCCCGTACAAGCTTTGTGCAAAAAATGCCGTTTTGGAAGCCCAAGATAGAGAAGAATGTATTATAAGAAGTCAAGATTTCTGTTTTACTCAAAATGTTTCAAGACTGGATATTTGGTAAAGGCTCAACTGGGTATTTGGAAAAGTCTCATCTTATAAAAAAGACCGAATGTTTTTATAAAAATTTTAACTCACGAATTTGTCATGTAATATATATATGTATGTAACTAATCACTATTAACCAATAATATGTCACTATAATCGCTCGTACTATGAGTTAACAGTTTTTTTGGAATAAATATTTTAATAAATTAAATATCGCTAATAAATACAACATTAATTTTAAACAACAGCACCTAATTTCTTATTCAAGAGTAGCAAAACGGCTCTGAAAAGGGTCTAAATTTGATTAGAAACTACTCAGAAAAGACTCATAAAAGATTCCTAAAAGACTCTTAATTCATGCCAACAAGAGCATTTTTCGTATAAATAAAGTCCCTCTTTCTGTACACTCTTAAATTACTCAGAAAATGCTCTAATAAAAGAGGGAAATTTCCCCTCCTAATGTTCATTTTTAGGAGTATTTTATGAGTCATAAAAGAATACTCAGAAAGAGGCTTCAACTGCAAAGAAAAACACCCTCATAAAGCTATGATTTCAGAAGGTCTCAGGACTCTTTTATGAGCCTTTTCTGACTCCAATTGTACACTGGGAACTTAAATTATTTCACCTTTAAGAGCAAAATTTTGAGATCTCAATGGTGTGATTTCTGCATGAAACTTTGTACAAGGCTGCAACAAGAAAAAAATAAAAAAATTTTTTTTATGTCTACTGTAAAGCTTTTAAAATGGATTTGGGGTCAGTTTTATAGTCGGAACTAAAAACAATTTTTATCTTAAATATTTCATAAGTTAGAAATTTAGTTTGTAAAATTTTAGAAAAAATTCCTTCTTAGTTCTTACTTTGGGACAACAAAAATAAACAAAAAAAAATGCATGTAAGTAGTTTTTGTTAGTTGTTTTGACTAATTTGTGGTTCACTTTATTAATCGTCAACAACAAAAAAAATAAAATGTAAGTTGAATTTAACGAAATGTTACTGGTCCTGTTTTCAAATAAAATTTAATTTGTTTTATTTAAGTGCATGGTGTTGGTACGCGATTTAGTAAAAATAATAAAATTTATGAGTGATTATTTATGCACAATCTCTTTTTTCGTTTATCCGTACACTCAAAAGAATAAGTTAGTAGAAAAATTAGTAAAACGTCTTGTATATCAAGTGTACTAGTTTTCAGCAATTTTTTTGCTGAAATTCCGTTTTCAGCAAAAATTGTAGTTATATTTTTTTTAGCACTAAACTAATTTTGAACTAATGTTTTACTAATTTATTTTGCTACAAAAATTGTGCTGATAACCGCATGCATAGCGTGGACGACAACCAGATAGACAAGACATAGATGTCGCAGCTTGTTTGGAAACGGAAATGACAAAAAAAGAAAAACAACTCTACACATATTCTATATTTAAATTTTCAGCAAATAAATTAACTAAAGTAAAATTTCGCTACAAGTTTTTTGAGTTTTTTTCCATCTACTAATATTCAGCAAAAAGTTTAGTGATTTTAGCAAGGATTTTTTTCATTTGCAGTCGACTAAATGTTAGCAAAACTTTTGCTGAAGATTACTATTTTTTTGGTAAAAATCAGCTCGCTGATTTTCAGCAAACCTTTTGCTGAAATTACCAACTTTTTTGCAAGCACGCTCCTGACTAAAAATTTGCTGACACAGCAACATTTTTTGCTGACTTTACTGACTTTTTTTTTGAGTGTACTGAGTCCAGCCCTTAGCAATCCAAATAATCAAGGTTAAGAGATTAATCAGAACTGGGTCGACAACGACAACAAGAGTTGCTTTTTCATATATTTTGTATGGGAAGCAAAATGTCGTCATGTCGTCCGGCGATTTGTCGTCGGAATAGACTCTATTCTATTTTCGTGGCGACACACTAATACACACTTAAAATATTTGTCAAATTGTTGCCATATTTTTAACTAATTAATGATTGCCATTAGAACAGAGTTGTTAGAAATTCGTATTAGAGCTGCAAAAATTCGTACTTTGTTTACAAAAAATTAATTTTTTTGACAGAAGAAATATAATTGAAATTTAAAATACATAATTTACGGCAAAAAAGCAAAATTAAATACAATAAAATATAAAGCAACAAGAATTAGTGAAAGACCAATTGAATTGGTGAAGAATTGTGGTGAAACAAATACAACAATATTCTTGTTTTGCTTTCCTTTTTTTCTAAACGTCAACAAATGTCGACGGTCGATTGTCGCTGAATTTAAATTAACCGTGACGACTTTTGCTGTCGTCGGTCGACAATCGACCTAGTTGTGATTAACCTCTCATATGTATATATCAAACTTTCTCTATTGACGAGTACATTAGTTTTATGGCGATTTTTTGTTTTACTATCGAAAATTTTCTATATGCTGACGAAGAAGAAAGTACCAAAAAATTGTAGTTTTTCTACCCCCGTTTCTACGCGTTTAATATCGAAACGGGCAGTAAAGAATACGAGATCAATCTTGGATTAGGATTCATAACCGTGTTTCAATCAAACGTAAGCTTTAGAGGATTTCCTTGCTAGTTCAGAATAACTGAGATTGTCAAATAATCAAAAATGAATTCCCAATTATATCTTATATGAGCCACCCTATTATATTTTATGTGATTGTATAATAAAGGATGCGTTACATTTTATAGCGTATCATGTATTGTGACGTGTTTTTATGATTTTTATTCCATTGTTTTGTTTTGAAAACCAAACAAATTCTGCTTTTTTTCTCTCTCTCTCTTATTTGTGGTAAAACTTAAATGGCAAGCGGAGATTAATGTTGTGGCATGATGCCCATAAAATAGAGTTGAGGTGGAGGTAAAAATAAAAGAAAAAAATTTGATGTTTTTGTTTGTTTCGATTATTTTACTTGACTATGGGGTACAATAACAAAATATATACAGTGTGTGTAATGAAAAAAAGAAGTAAAAAGGAAGTGCCATTCATGATGATGGCCCAAGGAAGTAAGTAAAAAAATGCCAAAGTACTATACTTTATAAAAAGGCAAGCTACAAAATATTTAAATAGAATTTTATAGGATTAACAATTTCTTTTATTTGTGTAGAAAAAATAGGATTTTATGACCTATAAAATCAGGTATAGATCTAAAACCAAAAGTCATTGGTTTTCAATTAGGAGTTAGTAGTTTTAAAAGGATTTTTTGGAAAAAAGTTTATACATGAAAATAAATACAAAAGTAGTATAATTTAGAGATTAAACTAAATTCTGCAGATAAATAATACAAAACTTACCCTCAAAGAACTTCTGCAGCCAATATTTGTTAGTTGTTTAAGTAGTAATTTAGTTTTGTTATTATCAAGTGAAATTTTACATTTATTCATAGGTGCAATATAATTTTAACTTTACACTGTCCGAAATAACTTTAAAACCGTATATATTTTCAATAACTTTTCCAAATACCGAATTGATTTTCCAAATACCGAATATATTTTCAATAACTTTTCCAAATACCGAATTGATTTTTTAACAAAATACTGTTTAAAGATACATCTGCATGAAATAATGCCTCATTAAAAAAATCTATTAAATGGCTTTCAAATCGATATGACAATTTTTAAAAAAATTTTAGTTGAAACACTGCTTTAACATAAACAAAGATTTAACACAATATTAAGCTCAAAATGTTCAGTAATTTAACTAATTTTAAGTTTTAATTTTAAAAATTATTCATGGCTTATTTTTAAGAACTCATTTGTTAAACGTTAAACAATTTATTGTTTAAATATATTTTCGTAATGCTGCTATTGTCCGACAGATGGCGCCAACAGTGCAGAAAAAGTTTTAAAATGGCGATATTTCTTTCCCTTCTGATTTTTTTTAAATGGCCCATATCACGAAAACTAAGAGAGAAAAAGTAAAATTTCGACTACCCCTAACTATATAAAAAATAACCCCGCGAAAAGGTTATCTCTATCCAAAAACAGAACTTGGTGAGGAAATTTTTAATTCATATCCATTTTATTAAATTTTTCGTAAATACAATAGTACAACATTGAGTACTATAAAGTTCTACACTCATATAAATAAATCTGTAAAAATGACAGAGAAAGTAGAGTTTGCTGTTCGGTTTTAATCGAAACCGAAACCGCGGTTTTTTAAGCCTCAAAACTGAAACCGAAAACAGATAAAAATAAGTCGGTTTTTAACAAATACTGTAACCAATAAAAATAAATAATTAAATTACATATTATTGAATCTTGAATTTCGAAATGAGCTCAGCTCATATTTTACAAAATTTTGTATTTAATTGTAATTAATATTTTCTCGATTAAATATTACTTTAAAGAATTTTATGTTTTTATTACGGATAACATAAACCCATTATAGTTTTGGAAAAGAATTGCAACAAAAAGTCATGTGGTTTAAGAGATATTGAGTTTCATATAGTCAGTTTAGATTTTCACCGCGAATTTTTCAAAAAGTCTTACTTGGTAGTCCGCTAAATTTATAAAATTGTAACTTTATATCGTTTTAAACAAATTGCTAAAATTTAAATTTAAACTCTTAAAAATACAGCTTTAGTTGCCGAAAAAAGAATAAAAAATATTAATTTATAACGGTTTTCCACGTTCTTTTTTTTCCCCGGAAAGGTCAAGAAGTGGCATTATTGCCTTCATTCGAGTGAGAAATTCAGCCGTATTTTAATGAATATCTTGAGCGTGTTAAATTACTTAATTTTTATACATATTTAATTATTTTGAAACAATTCTATTACTATCACAGGAAAACCGAAAAATAACCGAAACCGCGGTTTTTATAATTTCGAAAAACCGAAACCGCGGTTTTCAAATTTTTCGGTTTTTAGCAAACTCTAAGAAAAAGTAACTAAAAAAATCTCCTGAAACTAGCAGATTGTTTCGCTAAGTACTAGTAAAATAAGAACAGCAAAAATAAAACTGTCAAACAGTTTTTTTCTAGTTATATTTAAGTTAACTTTTAGTTAATTAAAAATGACAAATTTTACTGTAAAATCTCCAGAAAATTTAGCTAAATATTAGTAGACAAATAATAAGGGATGTGGGATTAATCGTTTAATCAAACTTCCTGATTAACCAAAATTCTGGCTAATCAATTAATCGACAATACAACAACTTTTATTAATCAAAAATATGATTAATCGATTAATTAGTTATTTCGATTATTCAAAATAATGATTAATTGATTAATCAAATTTATGAAGAATTGAATATCTTGTTTTTTCCGTTGAGTAAAGAAACATGAAACATGTTAGTCAAGTCTGACCAGTGAGCAAACAATCTGTCGGATTTTCTTTATTTGGAGCTACATACCCATTTTGTACTATAGGAAGGTAAAAATTGCGGTCTTTGTTAAAATGTAAATTTTTACTATTCAATGAAATACTTATTAACGGACACAATCAAACGATAAATAGACTTTAAAGTCACAAATGGGAAATTGATGTCAGAATTTAAGATTTTAAATAAGCAATCCCACAATTCCTAAAAATAAAATTAGAATTTCCAAAAATGGGATTTTTTACATATTTTGCTGCCACGTCTACATTTGGAGTAGGGATTTTAAGAGACTCATCCAATAAATTTTGTATATATTGGAGTATTTACTATTTGGTGCCGCTATTCGAGAGAAACTGGACCTGAGTCGGACCAAATTTGGAATTCTACCTTTTCAAATAGGAATATCTCGGGAACTATAACTCACACAAGAAAGCACATTTTTATAGGTCTGTTCAAGCAGATTACAAATATGTTAGTTTTATGAAAATCTGATAAGAAACCAAGCGCCCAAAATTTTTTATGGAAAATGTACTCCCGGAGGGTCTTTGAGGTTCAACGTTGAAAGTTATCTT
Organism: Leucophora obtusa; assembly: GCA_949987735.1. Lineage (NCBI taxonomy): Eukaryota > Metazoa > Arthropoda > Insecta > Diptera > Anthomyiidae > Leucophora > Leucophora obtusa. The sequence goes on along the minus strand of OX465299.1, from coordinate 30,911,475 downwards.
CGATATTACCGCAGCTATGTCTGTTCTAAATTCAATTTTAATCGGACAACTAAGTAAGAAATGGCCGGTTTTTTAAGGTTAGCGATATTTCATTCATTTCGGTGAATGTATTTTAAGGTTAATGGTGTTTCAGTTATTTCGGCAACATTATTTTAAAGATAACGGAATTTTAGTTATTTCGACGGCGATATTTTAGTGATATTTTAGTAGTATTGCCTAATAACCCTGGATTAAAGTTATGCCCATAATTTCAAGCAATAGATACCTACCAGTGCTTAGATACCTACCGGTTTCTGTTCGCTTACACGGTACGTATCTAAGCATGGGAAGGTATCTATTACGGCATTAGTCCACTTTTTAATCTTAATCGTGTACATATAAATTTATTGATAGCTAAATACCAGTGTGGAAAGTTATTACCAGATATGTGGTAGTTACTTTGCTAATTATTGTTAAATTTGTTTTAATAAAATTTGCTGGTGCCGGGAATCGAATCTGGGACTCCAGATTTGTACTTAACAGCACTAGCATCTGAGCTATCTTGACATAATATATTTGATAGAGAAAAACATAAATAATTTGCCGCACACAAATATGCTTACGAAATAGCACACAAAAAATCAAAAATATATATTTATATATAACCTAACCGGAGTTGAAAAATATTGAATATATTAATGTTTTATTGTCCAAGAACCAGTTCTATAACTGGTTCTAAAACCGCTTCCAAACCTGTGCTAGTTTGAAGGAAAGAAGCCTGTTACGAATAAGTCAATATCCATACAAATGAACCGTTTGTAAAAATAAATATCGTTTTTATGCTTTTGATTTGGTCCATATTTCGGATTTTATCACCTAACCTAACTATTTTTCACAGTGAAGTTTTAAATTTGCAAGTATACATCTGTGTTTGCTTACCTTTTTTGGCTTTTGGTGAAAAGGATTCACACTCCCCACGAGAAGCGCAAAATTTAAAATTTTTATTGTGCATCTAAAATATTTTTTATATAAAGACTGCTGCAAATGTATTTAAAAACAAATCAAACTTCATTTAAAAACAGGATCACCAACATTTCATTAAATTCAACTTACATTTTCTTTTGTTTTTGACTATTAATAAAATGAACCAGAAATTAGTTAAGGCAATTAAAAAAATTAATTACATTAATTTTTTTAAAGACAAATGTCTGAATAAAATGATTTACATTTTTTATAAAAATTACTGTTATTTTCACTTAAAAAAACAAAACTGAAATACTACTTACACAACAAAAAATTGCCAACCGAATTGCTAAGCCTATTTTAGTTGCTACGACCAATAAATTCGTTTGGTGCAACCATATTGGAATGTGTTTTCTGAATATTTTGGGTACTGCAACTAAAATTCAGTTGTATAAACCGAATTTAGTTGTGATAACCAATATTCAGTTGCACCAACCTATTTTAGTAGATGTAACCGAATTTCAGTTGGAAAATGGCAATTTTTTTTTTCTGTGTGTACAGAATTTCCCCGAGTGTATTTCCCAAAAAAAAAAAAACACCTCAACTTATATTCCGTCTATATTGCAGCGGTCTTGGACTACATAATATTGTATGTAAATGAGCATTTTAAGAGATAAGTGACAGTTTAATTGCAATTGTCTATTGTAAGTTCAATACATCTATCGACTATTTCAAGTTATCATATCAATTTAGTCATTTTAGGTCAAAATTTATATGAGGCTTCCCATAGCAATTGTCCAACTAAAAAAGTGTATCGTATCAATTTCAAACTTACAATATTTATTGACCTATGTGATAACAATACAATTTTAAACAACTTTATTCATTTTTCCAAAAAGTTGGCCAAGTAAAGCCTCATTCATACTGAACCCAAAACTAGAAGTTTTTAATTTTTTTTTAGTTTTCGATTTTAAATTTGATTGGTATTTGACAATCAAAAACTAAATAAATTTGAAAACTACAAGTTTTGGGTTCAGTATGAATGAGGTATTAGCGAGGTTAAATAAATAAATAAATAGAATTTTGAAAATGCTAGAAATTCGACAATGTCTATAGCATATTTATGGGCAATTTAAATGATTAATTAAGTTTGTTTTTTTAATTCAGAAGTTATGTATTTTTAGTGCAACAGTTAATAAAATTTATATAAAAGTTGGCCAATTTTATTTTTATTTTTGAAAACGTGTTTCTCTTGACTCAGAAAGTTTCTGCCTCAAATATAGAATAAATATTCAAATATGTATTCTATTATAAGTTAGTCCATAATATCCCAGCAAAAACAGGCATTACCAAATAATAAAATGAGTAATTAGGACATAATGGGTTAGAGGCTATTTACTAGCTTAATTACCCAGTGTAGAAACAGTAATGACATATCATTATTTTTTGGACTACCAGTAATGACACCCACTTACCTTTTGCATTATTTTAAAACATATAATAATGAGTTACTGATAATGACTCATTTTGATCATTATTTCAAATAGAAAATAATTTTCTAGATTTTTTTGAAATCTATTTTTAGACTCAATATTTTTTAAACACTGGTAAGGATATATGTAACCACATATTTTTTGATTTTTTGTATGTTGGCGAGTAAGCTAACTTGTTTGTAGCAGGTCAATTACACTGTGAGACAAATGGTAGGGGTCAGTGATCGGGAAGGGTTCAAACTACCGGGGAAAGTTATATCTGTAAAAAAGAAGTTATACGTGTCCCGGCGTTTCGCTAGGTCAAACCTAGGAATCGAGATATATCGATTTGACCTTTGGTGGTCTTTTTTTTGACATAACTCTAGTCCGATTTTGCTCAAACAATTTTAAAAAAATTAAAAATTACAATTCCTTTAATCTGTTCATATAACGTTTTTCTATATACTCAACAGTTTTGCCGGTAAAAATAAATGTATGAAGAAAAAAATATTTTTTGCCTAAAATATTAAAAAAAGTAATAAACAAAAGGTTATTGATTTTTATGGTAGCGGTAACAAACATTTATTTTTACCGGCAAAACTGTTGAGTATATAGAAAAACGTTATATGAACAGACTAGCGGGCGCTTCGCCCTCCCCCCCGGGGGCTGCGCCCCCCACAATTTTTATTAAATTCGTTTTTTATTTAAAGCCTTCACCCAGCCACCACAAATAAATAATTCTGCACAACAATGGGTTTAAAATAAATAAATATTTGATCACTTTTTCTCATGAAAGTGGTTTGTTAGTAATGAATCCATAATAATTTGCAATATACGTGTGTATGTCAAGATAATTTGGTAAAGTGCGAACCAACAATGGGTTTAAAATAAATAAATATTTGATCACTTTTTCTCATGAAAGTGGATTGTTAGTAATGAATCCATAATAAATTGCAATATACGTGTGTATGTTAAGATAATTTGGTAAAGTGCGAACTTAGGTAGATAGACCCGTAAGTAGTTTTGTTCATTTGTGTTTTGAATGAAAATAAATAACGTAAAGCAGGGTTGGAAAGCATTTTATAATATTAAAAATAGCGGGCAAAGCTACGTTGTTAGCGTGTCTTAAAGTTTTTTTTTAATTCCAGTTTATGTAAAGGTAGACCTGGCAATTCAAGTAAATTCACAAATTCAGTTGGAAAATTTACTGCGTCGGTTTCTTCCACCGGTGCTTCGTTACATGAAGTTTAAATATCGGAATATATAAGTTCCATTCCTTTTCTAAGGTTTTTTTCTTTCAGAAAATTTGTTTAACTTTTTGGAGAGTATGTTTCAATGCTATATAAGTTTCATATTCCGTTGATAGTGTTTGAAGAGGTAATTCCCTCTTCCAATCCATTTGCATTGTCTATAATTTCAATTCCACTCGTTCAACGTTTATATCCATTTCATTCCACTTGTGTAGTGTTTCAATTCCACTCGTTTCCTATTTAGTTTCTTAATTTTAGTGTTTCATATACACTTGTTCTTTAAGTTTTAGGTTTCTAGCTAAAGACGCAGACGTTAAGGGGGGGGGGGGGGGGAATTTTCCCCTTTTGAACCACCATTTTTACCACGTTCCTGTCCAAAGTCCTAGAAATGCCTTGTCGATAAGTTAGCCCATACTCCAAGGAAAACATATTATATATTACAGGTTTCTAGCCGAAGGGTTCGGTTAGGCCATCAAGGGGGAGAATTATTCCGTTTTTACCCCTCGCGGTAGGAATTTCAAAAAATTCCGTCTTAGAGGACGTCTGCGTTGGAGGAGGAACCTACTACATACATAATTTTAGGTCTCTATATCCAGCAGTTTGGCCAGGCCGTCAAGGGGGAAGTTTTTTCCCTTTTTACCCCTCCCGGTATGAATTTCCAAAAATACCATCTTAGGGGCCGTCAACGTTGGAGAAGGAACCCAATTTAAGATCCCTTGTTCCAGCAGTTTGGCCAGGCCGTTAAGGGGGAGACTTTTCCTGTTTTTGACCCTACCTGTAGAAATTTCCAAAAATCTCATCTTAGCGGATGTCTACAATAGAGGAGGAACTTTAATACCAAATTTCAACTTCCTACCTCCAGCGGGTTGGGGCAGGCCTTTAAGCGGCACCCATTTTTGCAATGTCCCTGTCCAAAAAGCACCTTCTCGGTAGGTGAGCACATACTCCAAGTAACATATGTTTTACATTTCAGGTTTCTAGCCAACTTTTACTATTTGTGCCCCTCTCGGTAGGAATTTCCGAAAATCCATCGACAGGGAATTCCAGCTTCCTAGTTCCAGCAGTTTGAGCAGGCTGAGAGGAACTTAAGTACCGAATTTCAGCTTCCTAGTTCCAGCAGTTTGGACAGGTCGTTAAGGGGCAACTCTCCCTTTTTGAGCCCCCATTTTATAACGACCCTCTCCAAAATTCAAAAAAGTATCTTTCTAATAAGTTAGCCCTCACTCCAGGGACCCACATTTTAAGCTTCAGGTTTCTAGCCGAAGGGGTTTTTACCGGCCCCCAAGGTGAGGCTTTTCTTCTTTTTGCCCCTCCCTTTAGGAATTTACAAAAATTCCATCTTCGCGGCTATCTGCGATGGATGAGGAACATTCATATCAAATTTCAACTGCATTGCCTTAGCGGTTTGGGCAGGCCGTTAGAGGGGACATTTTTCCCTTTCAACCACCATTTTTACTATGTTCCTGTTCCAAAATAGAAAAATTACGTTGCCGGTGAGTTAGTCCTACTATAAGGAATACATATTTAAAATTTTAGGTTGGCCAAAAGGGATTGGGCAAGCCGTCAGGAGGAGACTTACCTTATTTCCCCTCCCGGTAGGAATTTCAAAAATTCCGTCTAAGCGGACGCCTACACAGAAGGAGGAACTCACATACCGAGTTTCCTTTTGGGATATCCTGTAGGGAATTCCAAAAATACAAACTTAGTCGATGTCTACTACAGTGGAGGAACCTTTATACCAAATTTCAACTTCTTACCTCCAGTGGTTTTGGCAGGCACTTTTCCAATTTGTGAGACTGTTTATGGGGAGACTTTTCCCCTTTTTACCCGTTCCGGTATGAATTTCCAAAAATCCCGTCTTAGCGCATGTCTATGCCGAATATCAAGAAACCTTGTTTAGTGGAGATATCCGTGGGGGAGGAAAAAAAGTAGTTTTTTTGAAATTATATATTATTTTAAATGGTACTTTTTGGAAAAACGAAATTTTTTGGAAAAAGATACTTTGTTTTTACAAAGTACTTTATTTGTACTTTTTTTGGAAAAGGTATTTTTTTTTAAAAAGGTGTTTTTTTTTGGAAAAATGTATGTTTTTTGGAAAAAGGTATTTTTTTTGGAAAAGGTACTTCTTTTGGAAAAGGAAAATTTTTTTAGAAAAAGGTACTTTTTTTGGGAAAAGGTACTTTTTTTTGGAAAAGGTACTTTTTTTGAAAATAGGTATTTTTTTGAAAAAATGTATGTTTTTTGGGAAAAGGAAAATTTTTTTAGAAAAAGGTACTTTTTTTGGGAAAAGGTACTTTTTTTTGGAAAAGGTACTTTTTTTGAAAAAGTTATTTTTTTTGGAAAAATGTATGTTTTTTGGGAAAAGGTACTTTTTTTAAAAAAGGTACTTTTTTTGGAAAAAGGTACTTTTTTTGGAAAAAGGAATTTTTTTTGGAAAAAGGTACTTTTTTTGGAAAAAGGTACTTTTTTTGGAAAAAGGTACTTTTTTTGGAAAAAGGTACTTTTTTTGAAAAAAGGTACTTTTTTTGGAAAAGGGTACTTTTTTTGGAAAAAGGTACTTTTTTTGGAAAAAGGTACTTTTTTTGGAAAAAGGTACTTTTTTTGGAAAAAGGTACTTTTTTTTTGGAAAAGGCTACTTTTTTTGGAAAAAGGTACTTTTTTTGGAAAAAGGTACTTTTTTTTGGAAAAAGGTACTTTTTTCGGAAAAAGGTACTTTTTTTGGAAAAAGGTACTTTTTCTGGAAAAAGGTACTTTTATTGGAAAAAGGTACTTTTTTTTGAAAAAGGTACTTTTTTTGGAAAAAGGTACTTTTTTTGGAAAAAGGTACTTTTTTTGGAAAAAGGTACTTTTTTTGGAAAAAGGTACTTTTTTTGGAAAAAGGTACTTTTTTTGGAAAAAGGTACTTTTTTTTGGAAAAGGGTACTTTTTTTGGAAAAAGGTACTTTTTTTGGAGAAAGGTACTTTTTTTGGAAAAAGGTACTTTTTTTGGAAAAATTTACTTTTTTTGGAATAAGGTACTTTTTTTGGAAAAAGGTACTTTTTTTTGGAAAAAGGTACTTTTTTTTGGAAAAAGGTACTTTTTTCGGAAAAAGGTACTTTTTTTGGAAAAAGGTACTTTTTTTGGAAAAAGGTACTTTTTTTGGAAAAAGGTACTTTTTTTGGAAAAAGGTACTTTTTTTGGAAAAAGGTACTTTTTTTGGAAAAAGGTACTTTTTTTTGAAAAAGGTACTTTTTTTTGAAAAAGGTACTTTTTTTGGAAAAAGGTACTTTTTTTGGAAAAAGGTACTTTTTTTGCGAAAAAGGTACTTTTTTGGGAAAAGGTACTTTTTTTGGGAAAAGGTACTTTTTTGGAAAAAGGTACTTTTTTTGTCCCCTTTTTGCCCCTCCCGATAAGAATTTCCAAAAATGCCGTCTCAACGGACGTCTACACCGGTCGAGGAACCTACATACCAAATTTCAACTTCATAGCTCCAGCAGTTTGAGCAGGCCGTCAAGGGGGAGACTTTTTCCCCTTTTTGCCCGTCCCTGTAAAAATTTCCAAAACTCCCGTCTTGGTGGATGTCTACGATAGTGGAGGAACCTTTATACGAAATTTCAACTTCCTACCTCCAGCGGTTTGGGCAGGCCGTCAAGGGGGGCATTTTTCCCCTTTTTAACCCCCATTTTTACAACGTCCCTGTCCAAAATTCTAGAAAGTACTTTCCAGAAAAGTTAGCCCCTACTCCAAGGAACACATATCTTAAATTTCAGCTTTCTAGCCAAAGGGGTTTTGGCAGGCCGTCAAGGGGGACACTTTCCCCCTTTTTGCCCGTTCCGGTAGGAATTTCCAAAAATCCCGTCTTAGCGGACGTCTACCCCGAAAGAGGAACCTACATACCAAATTTCAACTTCCTAGCTTCAGCGGTTTGGGCTGGGCGATGTTGAGTCAGTCAGTCAGTCAGTCAGTCAGTCACGTTATTCTTTTATATATAGAGATTAAAGGAATTGTAATTTTTAATTTTTTTAAAATTTGACTAGTGGTTCTCGAGTTATGTCAAAAAAAGATATATCTCGATTCCTAGGGATGACCCAGCGAAACGCCGGGACACGTACAACTTGTTTTTGATCGATATAACATTTCCCATTGGTTTCATCCCATCCCGATTTTGACTGTCGCATAGTGTTATGTGTTTATCTATTAAATATTACATGTCAGTATAGCCCCAGCAAAATCTTTCATTACCAAATAAGTGGTTATATAATACAAATTCATAGCTCCGCACAACTTATTTTTTGGCGTCTAAACTCATTATTTTTGTTTGGCGTGGTCGTTTTTATAAGTAGTCACGCTTACCCGCTCGCTTACGAAAAAATGAGAAGTAAGTAGTTATGAGATTCTGAATAATAAGTGGTTACAAAAATGCTTACAAATAGTTGAATTATAAGTGGTTATCCGACTGCTTACTTGATTCTTAAAAATAAGGAGTTACACAAATACTATTAGCTTCAGAAAATACATTCAGAGAAATTAAAGTTTTTGCTAGTGTGTAATTTTAGTACTCGTAATAAAAATTTTAACACAAAACATATTTACATGTAATAAATACAAATGTATAAAATTTAACTTTGTAAAAAGTACTTATTTAAACTATTACGAGTAAGTCATTATTTTATATTTAGAAACAATGAATACAATAGGCCGTTATTAGGAAGTCATTATTTTATATTACAAAATAATGCAAAAGGTAATGATATATCATTATTGGTAATGCAGACAGCAATGAGGTGTTATTACCAATATTTTTCTGGGGCTCAGATGGTAGAGCTATTAACTGGCAATCTGTAGACCCAGGTTCGATTCCCGCACGAGTAAATTTTATTAAAAAAAAAAAATACAACAAAAAATATTTTTTTTTATATAATTTATTTTTTTGAAAATCTATTTTTAGACTCATTATTTTTGTCAATACTGGTAAGCACATAGGTAACGATATATTTTTTGATTTTTCGTATGCTGGTGTGTAACCAGAACTCATTAATTTTCGCGACATCGCCATATAAAAGTAATAAGAAATGTAATAACAAAAATAACTAGTTACCATTACCAAGTATGTAGTTACATAACCACATATCTGGTAATGATTTTCTACACTGGGTACTTATGTTTGTTATACCTACTCGCGGCGAGGGTGGTCGTTACCCTCGTGCTTACAAAAAAGTGCGAATAATAAGTTATCAGCATGGTTGCTAATTGTGAGAGAATAAGTGGTTACTTATAAGGCAGTGTACAAGTGGTTACCCTTATATGTAAAAATAAAATTACGTAGTGTAGAAAATCATTACCGAATATGTGGTTATGTAACTACATATCTGGTAATGGTAACTAGTTACTTTTCTTATTACTTTTGTATGGTGATGTCGTGCAAGATAATAAGTTATGCTTACACACCAACATAGGGATAATCAAAAAAGATGTCGTTATATGTATGCTTACCAGTATTGAGCACAATAATGAATTAAAAATAGCTTTTATAAAAAAAAATTCCATTATTATAAATTTTTTTAATAAAATTTGCTAATCGATAGTTCTACTTTCTGAGCTATCCCAACATATTATATTTGATAGATAAAAATATAATTGGCATACTGCACACAAGTATGCTTACGCGCCAATATACAACAAATCAAAAATATGTGGTTACATATTACCGTACCAGTGTTGAAAAAATATTGAGTATAAAAATAGACTTTCAAAGAAAATTACGAAAAAATATTGAACATTACTTTTTGTTTGAAACAATGATAAAAATAAGTCAATACTGGTAGCGTATTAGTTTTTGTTTCAAAACAATGGATAAAGTAACTAGTTATTAGTAACTCATTATTATATATTTTAAAATAATGCAGAAAGTCGGTGTCATTATTGCACTAATAGAAAAAAGTCCGTAAAAAATTTAGTAAAAACTACTAAAAATTAGTTAAAAATTATGCTGCAGAAAAAAACTGCTAAATTAGCAGATTATTTTTGCTATATATTAGTAATATAGGAACAGCAAAACTAAAACTGTTAAATATACAGAATTTTAGTTACATATGAGCTAAATTTTTGTAAATGGAGATTAGCAAATTAACCTGCTAAAATCAGCAAAAAACTTTGCTAAATAATTAGTAGCCTAAAAAATTACAAAAAAATTTTAAATTTTCGAAGTTTTTTTTCGATTTTTTTTTAATGCAAATAAAAATCGAGCCTTTTGAAAACAGCAGTTTACAATTTTTAGCAAATATTTCTGCTGATTTTAGCAGAATAGACTGCTATTTGCATTCAACTAAATTTAGCTTAAAAATAGCAAAAATTTTGTAGATTTAACAGTTTATTTTTGCTATTTTTAGTCTACAAATATTTAGCAAAATTTTCTGCAGATTTTACAGTACAATTTGCTATTTTCAATTAACTAAAAGTTAGCCTGAATATAACTAAAATTCCGAAAAATTAACAGTTTTAATTTTGCTGTTCTCATTTTACTAGTATTTAGTAAAAAAATCTGCTAAGTTTAGCAGTTTTTTCTGCAGCATCATTTTTAACTAATTTTTAGTAACTTTTTCTGCTATTTTTACGGATTTATTTCTATGAGTGTGGCAGTGCAAAAAAGAATGCTATGTTATGTCATTACCGTTTCTATGTATTTATTTAATCTATTACCAGTTAGTTATTATTTTACAAATACCCAGACAGAAAAATACGATCGGCACAATATTGGCAAACCATTGGCGACGATCGGTTATGCGTTGGCAGAACATGGGATAAACAATATTGACAGTATTGTCCTGTCACTCGATTGATAACAGGATCGGTTATCCATATCGGCAGACCATGGGATTAATAATATTGACAGTATTGTCCTGTTACTCGATTGATAACAGCGGCCAACCGTTGGTTGGCGCTAACTTGCCAACGTTGCCACAACGTTGTCAAAATAAAAAAAAAATAGTTGGTCAGACGGCCAGGTTGTCAGCCTAAAGGTCTTGGCTGACAACCTGGCCGACTGGCTAAAAAGACTTGTAATAGGTGATAGCAAAAAAATTAAATCAATGATAACAGCAGTTGGAGCTAAATTACAAGCGTCGGCAAAAGATTGCTTGACACTAAGCTGCCCACATTGACCTAATATTTTGTTGAAAAACCAAAAAAATCGATGGTCTAAAAAATTTTTTTTTAAATTTATTATAAAAAAATGTTAATTAGAATTAGGTTGTTCACAAGGGGTGTGCTATCTGTTGTATCGTTGTATCGTCCTAGCAAAAAACAGAGTTGTTAAAATTTTTATTTGAGTTTAACAACGATTTTCTATTCGGTTTTCTATCTGTTAGCACAATCAAACATAGGACACTAAACATACGTAAAAATTTTGTATTGTGCTATTCTCAAATGTTGTATTTTTTCAATTTAAGTTTTAACAACTCTGTTTTTTGTTAGGACGATACAACGATACAACAAATAGCACCCCTTGTGAAAAACCTTAATATTTTTTAAATAAATAGCACACTAAAAATGAGCTCTAAATTAGCAAATATTTAACTACGCCTACTTTTTTTAAAAAAGTTGAAAATTGTTTAAAATTTTATTCTTGATATGATACAGTTTTTTTTTGCTGGATAGTTGGTATGGAGAGCCTCATATGTGTGCAACTGGTCGCACACATATAGTGTCTCGACCCTTTATAAGTATATGTATATCAAAGTTAGCTAATCAAAACTCAAGAGCTAAAATTAATTATCACTCAATTTATCATACATGGGCGATAACTTTTGCACCAGCCAAAAGACGAGTAAGTAAAAGGGAGTTTACACAATTTGTAACATAAATGACAAACTAGAAAACATTTCTCAAAATCACAATCTTTCAAAATAAAAAAGAAAAGCCTCAACTACACAAATACATTTATAGTTTTATAGTGGGTTCTAGGATAATAATATGATAAAATTTTACATAGTTGTATCAGGATTGTGAGAAACATTTACATAAACAAAAACTTAATAATATACTATAATTCATATTGTTTCAATGTGAAGATGTCTGGTCTTATAGTACGTCCATTTTACAAGATCTTCTTTGCCAAAATAAAAATGATTATACTATAACCAAACAATTGAGTTTTCAGAGTTTTGTTTTTATTTCTTTTTTTGTTCATGCTGAACTGAATGACCATTAAGCAAGCATTTTCAGTATCCGTTGATGAGGCTGTACTTTTCCGTTTCCGTTTTACATGTGCAACAGAAACAGTTACAACAACTACCACAGTAGCTGGAACAACAAACATGATACTCCTACCCATGCAACATACGCACTTATTAAACAACCAACACATACATACACAGATTTACTAGTGCCAATGTTAAAAAGGCTGACATTTATGTGTTCGGAACAAACTTCGTTTGTAGGTCAATAGATAAACTGCTGAAACCTGCTCCAAATAAGGAAAAAACAAGCGCGGAATATATTCAAATAATAAAATTTCAGTTTGTTTTTTTGCTTTGCTATTAGTTACACTGTGAGACAAATGGTAGGGGTCCGTGATCGGGAAGGGTTCAAACTACCGGGGAAAGTTATATCGGTAAAAAAGAAGTTATACGTGTCCCGACGTTTCGCTGGGTCACCCCTAGGAATCGAGATATATCGATTTGATCTTTGGTGGTCTTTTTTTTGACATAACTCGAGAACCACCAGTCCGATTTTGCTCAAACAATTTTAACAAAATTAGATCTAGTGCCCATATAAGGGTCCCCCCAAAATTAACTGGGTTACACGCAGCAGGTCGCAAATATTAAGATATTTTAACGAAATTTGGTTTGCTGACTCACATGGTCCAGAGAAAAAAGCCGATAGATTCTAGATAGAATCGGTCCATATTTGGACCTACAATATTTGGAATTACAATTCCTTTAATCTGTTCATATAACGTTTTTCTATATACTCAACAGTTTTGCCCGTAAAAATAAATGTATGAAGATAAAAATATTTTTTGCCTAAAATATTAAAAAAAAGTAATAAACAAAAGGTTATTGATTTTTATGGTAGCTGTAACAAACATTTATTTTTACCGGCAAAACTGTTATATGAACAGATTAAAGGAATTGTAATTTTTAATTTTTTTAAAAATGTTTGAGCAAAATCGGACTAGTGGTTCTCGAGTTATGTCAAAAAAAAAGATATATCTCGATTCCTAGGGGTGACCCAGCGAAACGCCGGGACACGTATAACTTGTTTTTGACCGATATAACATTTCCCGTTGGTTTCATCCCATCCCGATTTTGACTGTCGCATAGTGTTATTATTTAAATTTAAATAAAAAAAGAAAATTGCCAATTTTTTAACAAAGTGCCATCTAGTGATAACGATTTTGTTATAACTTATTTTTTTGGATTAAATGAAATGTGTTTTCAAGTGATTTTTTGGTAATGTTAAATTACGAATCAGCCAGAGTTGCCATATCGGTTAGACTTATTCAAGTTGATCTGACAACTTTGTTTCATATTACAGTAGACGCATTCACATGAAACTTCATTGGTTTTAGGCAAGAATTCTTTAATCTCAGTGCAGATTCAGACAAACTGGGAATTTGACCATTGTCGAAACTGCAAAAGAGATAAATGCCGCCCTAACCTTAATTCTCGCAATGTTTTACAATTGTCCGAAAGCGCACCGATTTCTTGTTGTTGTTTGTTTGTTTGTTTTTGTTTGGTATGAGTTGTTGTAACACATTTCCGTCATATATAACCCACATTGGTGTCTCTTATATGTCCAACTTGGAAGTACTCCAGTTGTACCGTATCCTATCATATTGATAGATAGACAATAACAGAAACGACACTACACAATTTACCAAGTTATTTAAAAAAAAAAAAAAATCCAAAACAGTTTTGAAATTTATACTAAAATTATTTCAAAATACTGGCTCGTTGATAACCGTGTTTGTAGAAGATGTAAATAGAATCATAATCTAGACTGAATTATCTTTCTGGTAGTGTATAAAAATCGAAAATCGGTTGAAAAATATTTCAGTAATTGCAATTTCCTTAGACCATTGTAGGGGTAAAATGAGATAAATTATGAAAATCGTAAAAAATAAAATATTTCTCTTAAAAATTTACAATGTTATACCCCAGTTTCATTTCTAAGATCCACAAATATTCACATATAAATTTTTCTCTCTCTTGGCTTATGATAACCTAGTACCAGCTATGGCCAAAAATGGGATTCGTTTTTTTATAAATTTGCAAAAATTTATTTTTGAGATTTTTAAAATTTTGTTCAACAAAATATAAAAAAAGTGCTGAACGCATAGAGGTTTATTAAATACACCTTGGAGAATGATTCTACTGAAAATTACACATATCCCGCTTTTAACTTAACAGTGACGGCGTTTTAAATTTGAGAAGTTTAGAGAAAAATGTGATTTTGGCCAATAACTTAGATAATAGTATTAATTTTTGTGTTTTTAGCTAGCTGGAACCAAATCACTTCCGATTTCTTTTAATCCTGATACAAGAGATTATTTTCCGAAAGTTTTGTAAAATTCCGACAACGTTAACCCTTTTATTACCAAGGTCAAAAGTGAAATTTTTTCTCTTTTTCAAAGAAAGCAACAACACTTTATAAAACGAGTAAAAAGTTTAAAGTCGGGCATGCCGACTATACAATACCCTACACCAGTCTAGTTAAGAGCCAACTAATGTTTGGATCCGAAATTCGAATGGGTTAAAATGGGACTTGTGTCAAAATTTTCTATATAATTATAAAAGAAGAGAAAATCGTAAATATAGCCCATATGGGCGATAGGTCCAAATATGGACCGATGCTATCTAGAATCTATCGGCTTTTTTCTCTGGACCATGTGAGTCAGCAAACCAAATTTCGTTAAAATATCTTAATATTTGCGACCTGCACCGTGTAACCCAGCCAATTTTGGGGGGACCCTTATATGGGCACTAGGTCTAAACATGGACCGGTGTTAACCAAAATCAATAGGCTTCGTGCTTGGGCCGACATAGGTTGGTGTACCAAATTTCATCAAAATATCTTAATATTTTCGACCTGCAGCGTATAAACAATATAATTTTGGGGGGACCCTAATATGGGCACTAGCTCTAAATATGGATCGATTTCAACCAAAATCAATAGGCGCCGTTCTTGGGCCGACATAAGTCGGTGTCCTAAATTTCATCAAAATATGTTAATATTTGCGATCTGTAGAGTGCGCACAAGAATGCATGGACAGACAGACAGACGGACGAAGGGACGGACATCGTTAAATCGAAATTAAAAAAAAATTCTGAGCCGATCAGTATACTATAAGGTGGGTCTACGACCATTATTTTTTGGTGTTAGAAACATCAGCACAAACTTATAATACCCTCTCCACGTAGTGGTGTAGGGTATAAAAAGAAAATATACATAAAAACCAATAAATACAAAATTTATCAAATTCTAATAAATCTTTCTAATAAATAGAAATTTAACTTCCTGTATAAAAAAGTAAATGGTGTAAAAGTGTCTGTTACAAAAATATTTACGCACTTTACTCATATTTCTATCTGTTCCCGCATGCACTTGTCAATTGTGTGTGAGAAACTGTGTGAATACTGATGTGTGTGATGGACATGAACTACAATTACATTTATCCTCCGATTGGCCGTCGACTTAGACCACAGACTTTAAAACTAAACTCATTTTAAGTGCAATAGGCAGACAATTTGAATAGTATTTCAAAACAAGCCAATACACAGTACAACGTACAGCTGAGAATACATAATTAGCAGTGCAAATGGAAAAAATTGCTAAGCTAACGAGACATTTAATACAAAATAGCTTAAATCATAAATGAATGATAACATGTTGTAAAATAAGTTTTTGCGTATGAGTAATATGAAATTAATCGTACGCACCTAAACATCCCAGCAAAACTTTAGTAATGGGTTGGACTTTTTTCATGTATTGCCTGGCAATGGGTTCCCATTTACCTTTAGTTTTACTTTGCCCAAAAATTTTTTTCTTTTGCAAATAATGCTATAAGGGACAACACGATTAATTTTTTAAACAGATATTTTAGAATTTCACATTAAACAAGAATTTAAATTTTAAGATCTTGTGTATATTCTTGGTTTCAAAAAGGAATTTCTTTGGTCAGAAAACATGACAGATTCTACATTTTTATAAGAGATAATTCCCAAAAATTTTTTATAATGAGCTTGTTTTTATAGAATTATTATTGAAACTGTTAACCATTTTAATTATATTTTATTATTTTTTTATTTCAAAGTTGCAATAATTATGGCCAGTTTTATACTCAGAACAAAGTTTGATATTTTCTTATATATTTTGTTCTCAGATCGTTTTTTTTTTTTTTTTCTTAAATATTTCTTAAATAATAAATTTTGAAAGACCCTAGTTCTGACTATAAAACTGCCCCTTAACCACTTCTTCTAAATTAAACCTATTAGATTAGGAAAAATTGTTGTATTCGAAAAACTCTTTGACACTGAAACAATTTTTATATTCTAGGTTTGATATGAAAGTTGTAGTGTTTGGAATAATTTTTCTTATGAAACTATAACAGGCACTGCAAAAAATTTTACAATTTAGGGAACATTCCTATTATCATATTCTGAGAATTTTTTCATATCAGAATCCTCATTGTGTTTCCTATTAAAATATTATTTAGGTTGGGTGCGAACTGGCTAAATAAAATCTAAACTAAATCCAGGTTTCCAAAATTCTATGAAATTTGAAAAAGTTTTCAAAAAATTTTCAAATAAATATTAAACCGTTTTGTCAATTTGTATTTAGTTTAGAATTTATTTAGCCACCCCGCACAGGCCTAAATTTTTAAATGATTTTTACAAAACAGAACATTAAAATCTTGTAATTATTTCAATAAAGAAAACTAACTAAACATTAAAAAAATTTCGAAATGGGGTTGAGCAGATTTTCCTTAACCCCTTTTTTGGTAATTTTTGGAACAACTTGGAAAACCTATGCTAAAACGTAATAAAACTTCTACTTCTAGCAAGAAGAGTATAAGACTATAAGATGCAATTGGACATCATACAGAACATTATGGCGTTGTCAGACAGTCGATCGAAAAATGAGGAAAATGTGAAAATAAATTGGCAGAAACTAAAAATTACAATAAAAGTTAAAAAAATTTTACAATTTAGAAAAAAAAATTACAAAAAAGTATGCAAATATCGAAAATAATAATAATATCGAAAATAAAAATATATGCAGAAATTAGCTATCAAATTTCATTCTCAAAAATTTTTATTTTCAGATATTTCATAAATTATAGCACTTTCTTAATTTCTGATATTACCAATATTTTTCTTCTTTTTTTTCTCATAATTTAGAGATTTTTTTTGCCTCTTTATTCACATTTTAAATTTTTTTCTGCGAAAATTCCCTTATATTCGTGTGTGCTACCATGGCATCATACCGTAATTGACGGAATTGTTTTGTCCGATGTCCGTTTCGATGTGCGAAACGATAGCGATTGGAACACTAGTCTTATACCCGTCTTGCATTTAGTTCATAAAAATACAGTATAAGATACGAAAAATGTTTAGCCCCCCCTCCCCCCCCCCCCCCTTGAGTGAGTCCTGGATCCGCGACTGCGTGGGAGGTAAGACTTCTTTTATTCCCTACAAGCATGTACTTTATACCGTACCACCTTTCGCGAGCTTTAATTTTCTGACATTAGGGTGGTAGCAACTGTGATCTCATGGGTAAATACTAGAACGGGATACTTGAGGTCAATGGTCCTTAGAGCAAAACATTGGTCCCCTCGACAGAAAAACATCGATGTATCATACTTTAAAATCCGATTGTAAATGCCAAAGATATAAAGAAAAATGTAAAATGGCGACCCCTACGTTCGGCAAGCAACAAAAATTTTTTTGAAACCTCCTTGCAAAAATAATTCAGACTTGAGGGTGTACGGCGAACTTTTTTTTGAGGTACGATCTAATGTACTTATTTTAGCCGCTATTGCCAACAAGTGAATTTATTACATTATATATTACAAGTAGGGTATTCAATCGATTAATCGTTATTCGATTAATCGAGCAATTTTTCTCAAAAATTTTTAGAATAATTCAAAATGTCCAAATTTCGAATAACGAATAATTCGAATAATTTCTTACGATTAATCGAAATTGGTATAAAATTACAGAAATATTTAAAAAATATAAATTTTTTATTAGAGTAAATGTGTTAAAAATTCAATTTTTTTTTTAATTGTGGTAAATAATTTGCTGTATGCTTGTACCTATCCGGATTTCATTCTGGCCTAAGAAAATACTTAAGGGACGACCTTTTAGAATTTCTAGGAATATTTGTTAGCTTCAACTCAATGAGAATTTCATGTTTTAAGTATTACCGTCAATAAACATCTTAAATCCCAACAAAAAAAACAACATAAAATTATCACAGTTTGCTTTGTCATCTTCCAAATTACTACCCTGTTGTTGTGACTTATCTAGTAAAGTAGTGGTATCTATTTACATATATTTAGTTAGAATATTCTTCCACCTCAAGTCCAAATTCTAATATGATATTGTCATATTAGATTTTTATTTGTTGTTTCAAAAAGGGTTGATCATTTTCATGATAGACAATACAATTGTTTCGTAGACAGTTGTCCGCAATAAGAAAATGATAACTTTCCTACTCAAACCGAGACATTACATAAGGTACAAAAAACCAACGGGATGAGAATTTTGTACTTTCGTATATGAACTTTCTGATTTGGTAAAACCAGTTATAAATCAACTCCTTTTTGAAAGCAACAATTACATAAAAGTACCCTTTGGGTACTATTTATATGTATGTCTGTTGTCAATACATTTTGTAAAAACAACTAATTTTAAACTCAAAACAAAATAAATATTTGAATGAGATTTTAGCCGTGGTGTGCTTATTTTCAACAATTATTTTAACTTTTGCATTAAAAAATACAAAAATTGTTTTTTCGGACTTTCTATATTTTCATATATTTAGTTAGAATATTCTATTCTATATTTTTGTATTTTTTAATGCAAAAATTAAAATAATTGTATCTATTTACGTATAATAAATTTTTAATTATTTTTTACGACATTTTATATTTTTTTAATTGTAATTATTGTAACTAATGATTATTAGAATTATTAATTACAATTAATGCTCAATGTAATAAAGCTTGTTTAGTGAGCACTCTGAATTAATAAAATAAAGGGATGGAGTTACGGAAACGTAGAGGGAAAATCAATTCTCACCAGAATTTCACACTACATTTACGTTTTTTATGTATTCAATGCATACGAAAGAGATAAAAATTAATGTGCGGGGTCTTATATAATTCTTTCGGGCGTGGTTCTCCCCGATTTGGATAAAATTTTAATATGTGAAAGAGGGGACAGAAAAGTTAAAATAATGACAAAATCTGATCTCAATTATTACATTTTTTTTGTTTTGATGAATTTCAGAATAGTTACTGAATTTATTTTTGGGTATATACATATATTATTTTACAGAAAATTTTTTCGATTAATTTTAAAATTTTGTTCGATTAACCGGTTAAGAAAAAAACCCAAATAATTATTTGCACGATTAATCGATTAAAATAAAAAGCCGATTAATTGAATACCCTAATTACAAGTAACAAACTTATTTCAGTACTTTATTTGTAATGACTTGTTTGAGCCTATACCGGTTATCTTTAGGCAACCACTTACCTCCAACTTAAAATAATGCCTTATTCGACCAAGTAAGTGTAAATACTTACAATTGTTGGTTTCTTATTCCTTTATAGAAAGTTTTTTTAAGAAATATGTTATTTATTCACTACATTTAAATAAAAAACAAACGACTCATCGATAGTAATTATTTTCAGCAGTGTTGCCAAGTTGGGAGGTTTCCCCCTAAATTTAGGGGGTTTTCAACCGCTTAGGGGAAGTTTTAGGGGGTACCAATTTATTAGGGGGAAATTTGGGGTGTAACAAAATCATTTTAGGGGTTGTTTTGACTTAAAAAGCAATTCAATTTTAGAGTTCGATGATTGGTGTTGCCAAATTGTTGATAGTTTTCACATAAATTTTTATTTTCTTTTAGCCTACAGATTTTTGAAGTTGAAAAATTTTAGACTGTGACTAGGAAAGAAAAGAAAACAAGCTAAAATATAACGAAGTTTTTTTTATTTTTACAACAAAAAAATCAATTATTTGCATTTATTAAAAATAATTTGAAATAAAAACTTAGAAAATTTTTGAACTTTGGGAAAATTAATGGTGGAATATTTAGTTGATCTCTTAGTTTTAAGTAAATGAATGTTCTTTTTTAGTTTGATCTAGAGTCAAACTAAAAAAGAACATTCATTTTGGGAAAATTTATTTTAGGGGGATGTTTTTAGCTGTAGAGCAAATTTAGGGGGTTTTTTGGACAAAAGACTTGGCAACACTGATTTTCAGCCATAAAAAAATGACAAGCAAGAGGAAATCTCAACAAACTTTTTTCATTAAACCAACCAATGCTCTTTAGTATAATACAAATATCACTATTTTTCTGTCCATAATTGTATAATTATGTTTTGTATGATTTTGGCATCATCATTATGATGTTTAAAGCTTTACAGGCATTTTAAAACAACAGTATACAACAAAAACAATAACAACAGGAACAACTGTACAAAATTATGTTACACATAAAACAGATCAGATCAACTATTTTATGCCTAATTCATGTTTGTTTGCTGCTAGTTGTAGTAGTTAAATATATATTTATACCCTACACCACTATGTGGACAGGGTATAATAAGTTTGTGCTGATATTTGTAACACCAAAAAATACTAAACCTAGATCCACCTTTTAGTATACCAATTGACTCAGAATCACTTTTTGTTTCGATTTAACGATGTCCGTCTGTCTGTCTGTCCATGCAATATTGTGTGCACTCTACTGGTCGCAGATATTAAGATATTTTGATGAAAATTAGTACACCAACCTATGTCGGCCCAGGAACGAAGACGATTTTGATTAAAATCGGTCCATGTTTAGACCTAGTGCGCATATAAAAGTCCCCCGCCCCCAAAATTGGCTTGTTTACACTCTGCAGGCCGAAAATACGAAGATATTTCTCACATAGTCCCAAGTACAATGCCTATTGATTCTAGATAGGATCGGCCCATATTTGGACCTATCGGCCATATGTGCTCTATTTCCAATTTTTGTCTTATTTTATTATTTTATAGAAAATTTTAATACAATTCGATTTTAACTAATTCCAATATCGAATCTAAACATTTGTTGACTTTTAACCAGGCTGGTGTCGGGTAAGTTATAATCGGCATGCCCGACTTTAACTTTTTTATAAATGTCAATTTTTTTCACTTGATATGACCATGTATGAAGGGTTTGTGTGTGTGTGTGTGTGGTTATGTATGTATGTGTGTGCGATTGTACTTATGTTTGTAACTAGGTGTATGTTTATATCAATTTATAGTTTTCGTTTTCAATTTTTGGTTCCCATAAAATGGTTTAATTTCCGGTTTATATTGATACACATTGGTGAATAGATTTAAATTTGGTTATAACTACAAATATATTGCAATAGATTTGAATTTGGAGTGGTAGAAATAGTTTGAAGTTCGTGTACTATTATATATTTTATTGATTAATTGTAACACATTTTCTAATTGCATATATTCAAAAATTAAATTGAATTGCATTACATTTTACATTTATGAATATACATACACTCATAGAAATAAACCTGTAAGAATAGCAAGAAAAGCTACTAATAAAATAATTTAAAAATGGCTTTGCAGAAAAAAACTGCAGAAATTAGGTAAATACTAGTAAAATAAGAATAGCAAAAATAAAACTGTTAACTTATATAAACTGCTGATTTCAGAAGGCTCGATTTTTATTTGAATTAAAAAAGTCGATAAAAAAGCTTTGCGAATTTAAAATTTTTTTTGGATTTTTGGTCCACTATTTATTTAGCAAAATTTTTTTTACCGATTTTAACACATCAAGTGATTTGTTTCTATTAACTTAAATTGAAATCAAATGTAACTAAAAATCCGTAGTTAGTTAGTTAATTGTTCTTTATTTAAATTCAAATATGTAATTACAACTTAATATAATTAAAAACTAGAACATACGACTATGTCTTTATGTCGTCAGTAAAATTCCGTATATTTAACAGTTTTATTTTTTCTCTTCCTATCTTACTAATATTTAGCAAAAATAATATGCTAAGCTCAGCAGTTTTTTCTGCAAGGTCATTTTTGACTAATTTTAAGTAGTTTTAACTAAAATTTTTATAGATTTTTATACCCTACACCAATACGTGGTCAAGGTATTAAAGGGTTTTTCAGTAAGAGCGCTACAAAAGTTTTTTTAAATAAAACAAAAACGATTTTGGATATCAATGAAATTCTTTATTCCTATGAAAGTACGTTCGATGCCATTATGAATGGAAATCGATCTCTTTTGCATGGCCACCATGGGCACGCTTGCAGTAGTCCAGACGCTGAACTCAATTTTCGACGGTTTTCAAGCATAAATCGGCCGATACTGCTGCAATTTCACGTTCGATATTCGTACGAAGTTCATCAATCGTCGCTGGCTTGTTGGCATAGACCATAGATTTGACGTAGCCCCACAGGAAATAGTCCAACGGCGTCAAATCGCACGACCGAGGCGACCAATCGATTGGACCATTTCGTGAGATAACACGTTCTCCAAACTTGGTTTGCAATAAATTGATTGTGACATTCGCTGTGTGGCTTGTGGCGCCGTCCTGTTGGAACCACATGTCCTCCAAGTCCATATCATCCAATTGGGGCCAAAAATATTCGGTTATAATTGAACGGTAGCGATTCCCATTCACAGTAACGTGCCGGTCTTGATCATCACGGAAGAAGTACGGCCCAATGACGCCGCCGTCCCAATAACCGCACCAAACCGTAATTTTTTCGGGATGCAATGATGACTCATGGAGTACGTGTGGATTGCTGTCTGACCAATAACGCATATTTTGTTTATTGACGAAGCCATTCAGCCAGAAATGAGCCTCATCGCTGAAGATGATTTTTCGATGAAAATCCGAATCATTTTCAAGTTGTTGCTCAGCCCAATTCACGAACATCCGACGTCAAGCGGCTTCACTTCTTGCGTCAATTTGATCTTGTAAGGATGTAAGCCAAGATCTTTTCGCAAACGACACAACGACGTCACAGAGATGCCCAACGCTTCAGAACGACGTGTGAGAGACACATTTGGGCTTTCTTCAACTGAAGCCTCAGCGGCAGCAATATTCCCGACATTACGGGCACTTCTTTGTCTCACTGGCACGGGAACAATTTGTACTGTGCCTGTGTATTCAAATTTTTCCACTAGACGCTCAATTGTTGATCTGCTAGGACGATTATGACGACCATAAATTGGACGTAGCGTTCTTAACGTTGAGGCCACTGACTCCGAATTTCGGTAGTAAATTTTAATAATTTTGACTCGTTGTTGGCTCGTATATCTTTCCATCATGAAATGTCAAACCTTACTGAAGAGAAATGTCAAAAGAGCGGCAAGAAATATGGCGTCGTTTGCTGTCCCTGTCTTTCTACTTTTGTAGCGTCCCTGTTGAAAAACCCTTTATAAGTTTGTACTGATGTTTGCAACACCAAAAAATATTGGTCCTAGACCCACCTTATAGTATACCGATCGGCTCAGAATTTTTTTTTATTTCGATTTAACGATGTCCGTCTGTCCGTCCGTCCGTCTGTCTGTCCATGCATTCTTGTGCGCACTCTACAGGTCGCAAATATTAAGATATTTTGATGAAACTTGGTACACCGACTTATGTCGGCCCAAGGACGAAGCCTATTGATTTTGGTTAAAATCGGTCCATGTTTAGACCTAGTGTCCATACAAGGGTCCCCCCAAAATTATATTGTTTATACGCTGCATGTCGCAAATATTAAGATATTTTGATGAAATTTGGTACACAGACCTATATCAGCCCAAGGACGTAGCCTATTGATTTTGGTTAACACCGGTCCATGTTTATACCTTGTGCCCATATAAGGGTCCCCCCAAAATTGGCTTTGTTACAAACTGCAGGTCGCAAATATTAAGATATTTGAATGAAATTTGGTTCGCTGACTCAGTTAGTTAGTTTTGTCCTAGAACAAATATCAAATTAATCTTAAGAGCCAATTTTTGGGGGACCTTTATATGGATTCTATTTGTAAAGATGAACCGAGTTTAAACAATCCATTGCGGATGGAAGTCGGTGCACCAAATTTCTTCAAAATATTTTAATATTTGCGATTTGAAGCGCGCGCACAAGAATGCATGTACAGATGCACAGGGCCAAATCCAATCAAAAATTTATTTTGTGTCGATCGGTATACTAAAAACTGGATCTTCTTTTTAGTGTTACAAACATCAGCACAAACCCATTATAACCTATCCGCGTAGTGATGTAGGGTAGAAGAACTAGAAGTTTTTAAAAACTAATTGTTTCTGATTGTGGTATAAATGGTTTTGGAAATAATATTAAAAACAACAAAAATTCTTTTTCAACTTTTCAACTCTAACACTAAAATTATACTGGGCCACACAAAAATACTCCCCATTAAAATAATAACAGATCCTTAAAAATTGTTGATCCCTGAATCTAAATCCATTTTTATAATTAACCTACAACGAACAATTTTTAAGAAATTTTGCGATTGAAAATTAAGCATTTAGGGAATCATTAAAAATCAGGCTCCCTTTGAAAAAAATTGTATTTTTAAAACACCATTTTATACTTTTAGAAAAATAAATCTTTAGCATGGGAAAACATTTAAATTTTTTTGAAACTTCAATTCAAGTCCACATTAAATAAGATCTTATTTTTATAGCTATGACCAAAAAAAATGAAATTTTCATCTCAAAATTCTCAAGAATGGCTTGATTTTGGAAAGGACACTTTTAGGTTTTGTCAATTTGTTTACCAGTATTATCGTATCTTTGATTAAGAATTTTAATACATATACGCACTTAAAATTATTCAAACTCTCCCCAAAAAAAAAAAAAAAATACAATTATAATTTATTCATTTTATTTATATAACAAATTGTTGTATTGAATTGAAATGAGAAAAAAAATAAAACAAAAATGCAAAATAGTATTTAAAATACAACTACAAATCCAAAATAAAAACTCATTTTAATTCAATTCATATACAACATACATTTACAAATTCGATAATAGCCTTTCATGATGTACATGGGTTTGTTTCGATAACAGTTTATGTTATAATTGGATGATATTTGAAATTGAGTTTGAAAATTGCATAAATTAAGAAAATGCTAAAGGGGGATATTAAATTGTATGAGCAGGATGAATACGTTAACAATAAGTACATTCCTATGCAGGTAGCTACATATATGTGGGCTTTTGATAAAAGCACCTAAGTTGACTAAAGAAAAAATTTCAAAAATTTTTGCAGTCAATAAAACTTATAAATACGGTTCTCAAATTTTTACAATTTGAGATCCCCTTAAATTGATTTATTTCAAAATTTTATTAATTTCTGTTTGAAAAAAGAACTTTCTTAATTTTTAACATTTTTTAACGTAACGTTTTTACTTTAGCGATTTTTTTAAACTCTTCTTTACAACAATAAATTTGTTTTTAGCTCTCCTGCTAAATGTAATATTTTTGAAATAAGTGCTTTTGTCAAAAGTCCATAAATGGAAATCACAATTAAATGTTAAAAATTTAAGGTTTTAAATTAAAAAAGAAATCAAGAAAAGTAAATATCGTTCATTTCATGACAGAACGTTACAAAATTGCATTCTTTTTGACTTTCCTTATATTGTGAAGAGGGAGGCCCTATGCTGCAATAAAGACAATCCGGGTTTGAGAACATTTCAATTTCTTGTGGCGATTTCTCACGGAATGCATGATATATGTATATTCAAATATATATTTCAAAATAGCACATTGCGATGATATGAATATTTATATTTTAGAGTTACCCGAGTAAACGCGGTGAATTTTGTTCTTGTATATTTAGAAAGTTATTGACAATTTTCTAACAATACTTCAGTCAAATTTCGGAAACCGAAAGGTTCTGGGATCCCAAATGTATGCTTCATTAACCCTTTGAGGACCATACATTTTCTGCCGAAGCGATTTTTTTGCCATTTTCATAATCTCTGACCTAATAATAGTTATGTCAAGAAAAATTGGCTCCGTTCCGGACGAAGCGATTTTTACTATTATTTTATTTATGTGATCTGGAACTAAATTATGGATATGTTACAAAAAATTGGTCTCATAGAACCCTTGCTTGTCCTTCATTTCGCTTGTCAAAGTTTGTGCTTTTTACCCCTTAAATGAAGAATTCTAAATAACCAAGTTCGAGGGCTTGCAAGGGGAAAGCGGGACTAGGTAGGGAATTACCACCTACTACATTTTTGTTCCCCCAATTCTCCTTTACAAATCATTTTTGCAAATATTTACTCTATCTTTTGTCTGGACAATTATAAGTACAAAAAACTCTTGGGCAAGCATACTTGCCTGTGGTCGTCAAAGGGTTAAGCTCTTCTAATAGTGAATATGGTGAATTATATTCAAAGCGAAGATGATAAATCCGAAAATGGAATCATTTTGTGTTGGGTGTTTTATAGGGCGGGTCGATTTAATAATCGCCCATGGCTCAGTGAAAATCGTATTCTAGGGATCAAAATAAGAAACTTTGCCGAAGGAACTTTACCTCTAAAACGAATTCTACTACCCCCCAACTGTTGACTTTTGTCCCGTAGGGTCAAGTTTTGAAAAATCCCACTTTGACCCATTTAGAGTGCCCCAATCGAGTCCAAATGTATGACCGACCCCCACTAACTTTGGAGGGCCGATCCACCCATTCCAGTGGCACACCCCCTGGAACTCCCCTGGGGGGGTTCCCCATACAAACATTTTAAAAAATCACCATTTTTGGCACTTTATTTTATTATTTTTTATTTATTTTATTTATTTTTATTATTTTATTTATTTTTTCTCTTTAGAAATTTATTTAGTCAGAACATATGTAAATGAAAAAATTAATTTAACTTAGTAATAGAAAAGAAAATAAAAAAAATTACTGTTTGAAGTCTTTTTTGCTTTCAAGTCTGGGCAATTTCGCACGGCTCTCTAATGTCGTCACCATAACAGCCTCTACATTTTCCGGTATAACTCGTTTGGAAACGCTAGCTAGCAATTTGTTGCAGGTCGTAAAATAGGTTGTGTGGGTTTTTTAAGCCACCACAAGACACAGCTGCATGTCGTAAACTTACTTAAGCTAAATCGGTTACAGGTAGAATTGAGCATAAAATTATCATAAAGGATTTTCCAGAAGTAATAAAAGGCGCACTTGCTTAACAGAATTTGTGGTCAGATTAACGTTTAATTTACATGTAAGTACTTTATGGGCAGTTTTGACAACAAAATCGGTTACAGGTAGAATTGAGCATAAAATTATCATAAAGGATTTTCCAGAAGTAATAAAAGGCGCACTTGCTTAACAGAATTTGTAGTCAGATTAACGTTTAATTTACATGTAAGTACTTTATGGGCAGTTTTGACAACAAAATCGGTTACAGGTAGAATTGAAATTACCATTTCATTCTTATTACCTCGTCTCCTAGACCATATATAACGCAACAGTTTTTGTGAATGCATTAAGTCGTTGTGAAGAACTCGAAGTGTGAAGTGCTAATTTGAGATAAAAAAATATTTTAAAAAAAATCATTCCAAATCAAGAAGTTTACAATGAATCCACCATCCTCTACACCGCAAGATGAAGCAATAACAACATCAACAACTATCGAAAACCCAATGAGTCATATACCCAGGCATGATGTTACTGTTTTTGGTGTGTCTACTGATTTGACTGATCTTAATTTACCAACCCATCTGGATATCTTGAGATATTATTTTTACTTGAGCGAACAAAAAAAGTTGTCCTATAAAGCATTCACTATTCAAGTACAAGATAAGTTGATTGGAATTTGGGAAAAACTTGGTATGGAAATAATGCTGAAAAAAAGTGTATGTAATAAATTGAATAGATTGCTTGACAAATATCAAGAGCAAATCAAGAGAAGAAACAAACCCCAACAATTTACAGAGTATGTAAAATCTCTGGAAACAATTTTTTTCATTGGAACATGTAAATGCGATTTGAAGGCAGCTCCATGTGCATGCGGTTTGGTTCCCGAACGCCTCAAAGAGTTTATGCACGATCAACATAATCAGAGAAGTCTAACAATGGATGGATTTGCGATGGAAATTGAAGAGCAAGGAGCAACGTCTATGTCATCAATGCCAACATACCAAGATCCCGATGATTCAACATACGCACCGCCACCGGTTACACGGAAATGATCAATATGAATGACATAAATGACGTATTTGAACCACCATTCACGCGAAGCATTCCATACGATACTTTGAAAGAATATTTAAATCAAGATGATCCACCGTTTAATGATCCAAAAATTCCATCACACATACAAGAAACAGAACGACACGTTCAATTGCTAGCTAGCGTTTCCAAACGAGTTATACCGGAAAATGTAGAGGCTGTTATGGCGACGACATTAGAGAGCCGTGCGAAATTGCCCAGACTTGAAAGCAAAAAAGACTTCAAACAGTAATTTTTTATTTTTTCTTTTCTATTACTAAGTTAAATTAATTTTTACATTTACATATGTTCTGACTAAATAAATTTCTAAGGAGAAAAAATAAATAAAATAATAAAAATAAATAAAATAAATAAAAAATAATAAAATAAAGTGCCAAAAATGGTGATTTTTTAAAATGTTTGTATGGGGAACCCCCCAGGGGAGTTCCAGGGGGTGTGCCACTGGCATGGGTGGATCGACCCTCCAAAGTTAGTGGGGGTCGGTCATACATTTGGACTCGATTGGGGCACTCTAAATGGGTCAAAGTGTGATTTTTCAAAACTTGACCCTACGGGACAAAAGTCAACAGTTGGGGGGTAGTAGAATTCGTTTTAGAGGTATGGTTCCTTCGGCAAAGTTTCTTATTTTGATCCCTAGAATACGATTTTCTCTGAGCCATGGGCGATTTTTTTGCCTCCCCACAAATCGACCCGGCCTAGTGTTTTATTAAAAATCACTTAAAATTGGAAAAAATTAGAGAAACTTAAAAAAAAATTTAAATTAAAACTAATAGCTAGAATTGAAAAAAAATCGCTTAACTTATAAAAATCGCTAAAAGTGGAAAAATCGCTAAAATTGAATAAAAAAAATTACAAAATTTAAAAAAGTTACTAAAAGTGAAAAATCGCTAAAATTAAAATTAAAAAAAAAAAAAAAATCGCTTAATTGAAAAATACTTACAACAAAAAAAAATCGCTAAATCGATTAAACAATCGCTGGCATTAAAATAAATCGAAGAAATAAAAGAAAATTCCTAAAATTTGAAAAAAAAATCGGCAAAATAAATCGCTTTAATGGAACAACAATTTAAAAAATCGCTGGAAATGAAAAAAAGACTGTAATTGAATGAAACTACAAAATTTTAAATTGTAACAACGCGATTTTTATATTTTTGGTACAGTTGATATTTGTGCGATTCTAACAGATCAGATCTAAGATGATACAATAGCCGCTTTTTCTAATCACTTGGATTTAATATATCCAAAAAGTAGTTCTAAAAGTGCTCAACAGATGGGGTTAGATTCTCCCTATTTTAAAAAGAATTTTCTATCCGACACTTCTTTCACCCTAATTTTTAATAACGAATTCGATGATGAAGGATTTTACTTTAACTTTTAAGTTTTAATTATATTTTATATAAAACAGCGATAGACAGTCTGACTTTTCAGTTTTATCACTTCAAATTATATTTTTACACAATTGAAAAATTCTATTGCAATATTTAATATTCACTAATTGGATTTAATTAAATTACTTACAGTAGAGTGAAAAATTGCCATTTCTATTTCAGCTATTTCTTCATGTCGAAGATGGAAAATATGTATTTGGTGAGGTGTAGTTATACCCTACACCACTATGTGGTCATTATACCCTACACCACTATGTGGTCAGGGTATTATAAGTTTGTGCTGATGTTTGTAACACCAAAAAATGTTGGTCGTAGACCCACCATATGGTATACCGATCGGTTCAGAATTTTTTTTTATTTCGATTTAACGATGTCCGTCTGTCCGTCTGTCCGTCCGTCCGTCTGTCTGTCTGTCCATGCAATCTTGTGCGCACTCTACAGGTCGCACCTATTAAGATATTTTGATGAAATTTGGTACGCAGACCTATGTTGGCCCAAGGACGAACAAGTTTGATTTTTTTGAACATTGGTCCATGTTTAGACCTAGTGCCCATATAAGGGTCCTACCAAAATTATACTGTTTATACGCTGCAGGTCGTAAATATTACGATATTTTGATGAAATTTGGTACACAGACCTACATTGGCCCAATAACGCAGCCTATTGATTTTGGTGAACATCGGTCTATGTTTAGACCTAGTGCCTATATAAGGGTCCTACCAAAATTATACTGTTTATACGCTGCAGGTATTAATATTAAGATATTTCGATGAAATTTGGTACATAGACCTATGTTGCCCCAAGGACGAAGCCTATTGATTTTGGCGAACATCGGTCCATGTTTAGAACTAGTGTCCATATAAGGGCCCCCCAAAATTATATTGTTTATACGCTGCAGGTCGCAAATATTAAGATATTTTGATGAAATTTGGTACATAGACCTATGTTGGCCCAAGGACGAAGCCTATTGATTTTTGGTGAACATCGGTCCATGTTTAGAACTAGTGCCCATATAAGGGTCCCCCCAAAATTGGCTTGGTTACAAACTGCAGGTCGCAAATATTAAGATATTTTAATGAAATTTGGTGCGCTGACTCACATTATAGAAAATTTTGACATAAGCCCCATTTTAACCCATTCGAATTTCGGATCCAAACAATACACCAGACTGGTGTAGGGTATTGTATAGTCGGCATGCTTGACTTTAACCTTTTTACTCGTTTTTTTATAAAAATATTTCATAAAAAAATTTAATAAAAACCTTTTATTTGTTAGTTTTTCAATTTTTTTTGTTTCTCTTTTAATTTTCATTCGTATTTTTTTCTGACATTAAATTAATAGGCTGTTTCATATATTTGTGCTTTTATTGTTGATCTATTAAATCCAGCTTTATTTTGGATTTAATAAATCCCCTTTTTGTATGAAAAATTCTAGATCCAGGTGATTAAAAAAAAACGCTAAATAAGATTAAAACTGATAGAAATATATGGGCCCATTTCTCGGACAAACACATTAAATTCATCATAACCAGGGCAGTGTTTTACTTGCATGTTTAGTAGTCAGTAGCCTAAAAACGATTTCGACCAGATACTTTTCAGTATCAAAGAATTTGCAAAAAAAAAATGCCATCGATTTGTTGTTACAAATTTTATTATCAATGCATATTTTTCAAAATCCAGCTTTTAAGTGCATATTTAAAGTTGTTTATTGCATATTGTGCATTTCATTACAGACCTTTATATATTTTGCAAAAACTTAAACTAAGTTTTAATTAAAAATAAATAAAAGTTAAAAACAAATAAGTTTTAAGTTAAAAATAAATAAAAGAAGAATTTGTAAAAAAAAAGGCTCTGAAGCAATATATATGAATTTTAAAAATTAAAAACAATTTTTAATAGCATATTTTTCTGATCTTGAGTGCATATTGTCATTTAAAAGCATATTTTAAAAGTATATTTTGCATTTTTTATATATAAGTATATATATTCATATATAATGTTTTTTTTTTTGTGCACGAAAGGCGCTGCCCTTATTATGACAACATGAACCTCCTCCATATCAACTTTTTTAATCGGGTTTAAAAAAAAAAACAATTATAAATAACTTTTTATTTAATTTCTATAATACATATTTTATAGGATATTTGAATTCTTTGAATGAATATATTTATATATTCGTATAAATGTAATTTGAAGTATTGAATCTGTGTGTGTGTGTGTGTGTGTGTGTGTATATGTATGGATCTGTATATTTTATACGATAATAGCCTTAAGTGGTTATTATTCTAATAACATTCCAATATGTTTAGTAGCAATCAATAATGTAATTTATTACAAATACAACTCTATAACCATAAAAACATTCATACATACACGTGTACAAAGACACACTCGTATTAATAATAAAAAAAAAAATATTATGTTTCATTTAAGCTATATTTGCAAAAAGGAACTGGTTGAGGGGTAAAGAAAGGGGCCCTTTTAAAAGATTTTGAAAATAAATAAACAATAATAAAATTACAATTCATAGGAAATACGCTCGTAAGGCAAACATACACGTTCAATATTATTGAACAATGTTTTTAAAATCAACCAATCAGAACAAAGTATTTAAAAATAAAATGTTCTGATTGGTTGATTTTTTAAAAATATTTAATATTTTTAATAATTTCTTTTTAAAACAAGTCCTACGATGCGATTAGGTTGTCCATGATGAGAAAGTGTAATTCTCCACTGATCATCAATTGGAGCTTGGAGATGCTCAACACTAGGAATTCACGTTCGGCATACGGACTACTTGTAGGACCGTCAATGTGGCCTGAGGATGTCCTCTCGCTATTGATATGTACTATCGCTATTGATATGAACACTGGTCATTGATGAGTTGCTTGAGGGTCTAAACGACTTGGTCTTCAGGACCTATGGCTACGCCAATGATCTAGTCATCTCCGTTGTCAGCTGGGATGACAGGACCATCTCTGAACGTATGCAGCAGGCTCTGAACTTTACTCACTCATGGTGTCGAGAAAAAGGGTTGACTATCAACCTGGCGAAGACGATCCTGATAACGTTCGCGAGGAGAAGAAGGGTTAACCGGTCTGAGCATATTGCTGAAGGTGAGATGATAGGCTTCTCGGACAACGTGAAGCACCTGGGGGTAACTCTTGATAAATTCAATATGCCACCAGGGCATATTACGCCAGTCTGAGGCTTTTTGGGAAAACATGGGGTCTAAGAATACATATGGTCTACTGGTCATACCATTGTTAAACCTACAATCACCTATGCTGTCCTAGCATGGTGGCAAAAGGTTGAGTAATCAACGGCAAGGGATACTCTGCAGAGGCTTTATCGGCTTGTGTGTATTGGCATTACGATGGACAGCAGAACGTGTCCGACGGATGCCGTTGGGGCCATGTTAGGTATTTCACTACTGTATATTTCCGTGATGGAGGCTGCCAGCAAGGGCTCACTTCGTCTTCAGGAGTTCGGGGATATGAAAACTGGGGGCCCAAGGGGTCACATGAGGATCGCTGGATATTTATGGACGACCCAATTTTAAGGGTCGCGGATAGGATGATCCCGGAGCAGATTTTCGTCAAATATTTTGACATTATGGTAAAGGGTTCTTCAACAGGGACGCTACAAAAGTAGAAAGACAGGGATAGCAAACGACGCCATATTTCTTGCCGCTCTTTTGACATTCCTCTTCAGTAAGGTTTGCCATTTCATGATGGAAAGATATACGAGCCAACAACGAGTCGAAATTATTAAAATTTGCTACCGACATTTGGAGTCAGTGGCCTCAACGTTAAGAGCGCTACGTCCAATTTATGGTCGTCATAATGAATGGCTTCGTCAATAAACAAAATATGAGTTATTGGTCAGACAGCAATCCACACGTACCTACTCCATGAGTCATCATTGCATCCCGAAAAAATTACGGTTTGGTGCAGTTTATGGGCCGGCGGCGTCATTGGGCCGTACTTCTTCCGTGATGATCAAGACCGGCACGTTACTGTGAATGGGAATCGCTACCGTTCAATGATAACCGAATATTTTTGGCCCCAATTGGATGATATGGACTTGGAGGACATGTGGTTCCAACAGGACGGCGCCACAAGCCACACAGCGAATGTCACAATCAATTTATTGCAAACCAAGTTTGGAGAACGTGTTATCTCACGAAATGGTCCAGTCTATTGGCCGCCTCGGTCGTGCGATTTGACGCCGTTGGACTATTTCCTGTGGGGCTACGTCAAATCTATGGTCTATGCCAACAAGCCAGCGACGATTGATGAACTTCGTACGAATATCGGCCGATTTATGCTTGAAAACCGTCGAAAATTGGGTTCAGCGTCTGGACTTCTGCAAGCGTGCCCGTGGTGGCCATGCAAAAGATATTGATTTCCATACATAACGGCATCGAACGTACTTTCACAGGAATAAAGAATTTCATTGATATCCAAAACCGTTTTTGTTTTATTTAAAAAAAACTTTTGTAGCGCTCTTATTGAAGAACCCTTTATTTAGCAGGGCCATGTGGATCAGCCGATCCTAGGAGCCTGAGTAGGAGGCTCAGATATGGTTCACTGATTAGGAAGAAGCTCAGGTTGTGAAGAAAGACTGAGCTTTCTAGGCATTGGGAAAATTTTTACTGGCCAGAAACAGGCCCAGAGATTTACTTCTTTGTTCGGTGGAGAATCGAGGCAACTATAGTCACTCGACAGGGGGAACCTAAGGACCCTGACGGGATACTTTACTTAAAACTGTGGTCTCAGGTACCAGCTTCACAAACAGAGTCGATCGGACACTGATGTTTGCAGGTTTTGTGAGCTGGAGTGTGGGACATCGTAGCATATTCCCTGCGAATGTCCGAAGCTTTGTGACAAGAGACTCAGGTTTCTGGGTGACCGTTTCTTGTGGCCTTCTAACATTTTAGATAATTCTCCTAAAAGGATTATTGTCTTTATTGATAGCTTGAATATCTAGGAAACTCTAGGCAACACATAGCATCTATATTGGTCGCGGTGCGTAGTGCCTTCTGATCAAATCAAATCAAAGCTAATCTAATAATTTGGGCTTGTATTCACAAAAATCATTCGAATTTTATTACAGTTGTTTAATAAAACAAATTAATAATCAAAACAACAATAAAATTCATTCAATTAGTCTCCCAGCAAAAAAAAAAAGAGACGCCAAAGCAGTAGAAAATTCACTACAATGTACTACGATGTACTTCTATTTCAAAAGAAACACTAATGATTTTAACATTGAGTTGTCATATGAGAGGAGTACTCTCACTTAAACATTTTTTCAGTACTTTTTGAACGAGTGCAAAGGAAACTTTTTCATCAATTAAATAATTGAAAAAAATTTTTACAAAAAACAATTTTTTAAGTTTTTAAAAATTTATTTTATTGCCGCCAGCAGGTATCGAACTTCCGATCTCAGGATTGCTAGTCTAGCTATCTACTGCTAAGCTACTTTTTGATATGAAAGTTGGCTTCCATAAGACACTACTTTGTCATTGCTAAACTCAAAAAAAAAAGTCAGTAAAGTCAGCAAAAAATGTTGCTGTGTCAGCAAATTTTTAGTCAGGAGCGTGCTTGCAAAAAAGTTGGTAATTTCAGCAAAAGGTTTGCTGAAAATCAGAGAGCTGATTTTTATAGTAATCTTCAGCAAAAGTTTTGCTAACACTTAGTCGACTGCAAATGAAAAAAATCCTTGCTAAAATCACTAAACTTTTTGCTGAATATTAGTAGACTGAAAAAAACTCAAAAAACTTGTAGCGAAATTTTACTTTAGTTAATTTATTTGCTGAAAATTTAAATATAGAATATGTGTAGAGTTGTTTTTCTTTTTTTGTCATTTCCGTTTCCAGACAAGCTGCGACAACTACATCTTGTCTATCTGGTTGTCGTACATGCTATGCATGCGGTTCTCAGCACAATTTATGCAGCAAAATAAATTAGTAAAACATTAGTTCAAAATTAGTTTGGTGCTAAAAAAATATAACTAAAACTTTTGCTGAAAACGGAATTTCAGCAAAAAA
Source organism: Leucophora obtusa (assembly GCA_949987735.1). Lineage (NCBI taxonomy): Eukaryota > Metazoa > Arthropoda > Insecta > Diptera > Anthomyiidae > Leucophora > Leucophora obtusa. The sequence continues at coordinate 30,875,893 of OX465299.1, read as the reverse complement.
ATTGCTGAAAACTAGTACACTTGATATACAAGACGTTTTACTAATTTTTCTACTAACTTATTTTTTTGAGTGTAGATATTGTGCCTTATGCTCTTCAATAAAATTTATTATTAAAAAAAGTGTAAAAAGTGCACGGCAATTCAATATTTTTTTTTCATTACTTGACAGTGTTAGCGATCTGTTCTCTTTGACCATCCAAGCCAAGGTGATCGGGAGTAATTCGAGCTGATTCGGACGATTAGTACCTGCCGAAACCATTCAAATAAACGAAGAATGAGAGTCTGTTTATGGCCCTACCTTTATATATGCCGTGTATGCTCTACTTAAAAGGGTCCCGAGTAGGTACCTCCCAGAAATATATTGCCTTACTATGCCAATGATTATGACCACTCGAAGTCATGTTCTACAATATTGTTGAAGTTGTTACAAGTAGGTACTTGTATGTCTTTTTGATTTTCTTCACTTTTTTTTTGCTTTCCGAAAGAAAATATAACTACATTTATCAGTGTGCATATGTACTATATAAAAATATATTTATATACAACTGTTTCAATCCCAAATGTGCTAAAACAGTTAGAAGCTGAAAATACTATATCTTTATATTTGCAACAAAAATAGTTCGTTTGGTACAAATCTATAAACAAATTTTGTTTAAGGGGGGACATGACATTGGCCAATTTTTGAAAGCGACTTTTTTTATAATTTTGTATTTTAGTAAATATTCTTAAGATTCTAGGAAAAAAAATTTCATGGAAAAATTCTCACGGATTAGTGAGAGCGCATTTTTAATTTCCGCGCTACCTACGTACGGCAACTGGTATATACTTGTTTTACTTGCTACCTGACTTTTGGTGGTTGTTATTTCGTACCTACTTGAAGGGTGAGTTTTTTTTTGTGTTTTTGAATTGCTAAACGATTGCAAAAAACTATAAGAAACAGCACAACACAAGATAACGAAGGCATACAGTATGAAGCAGGCATGGCAGATTGAAGGAAACCTTTTTTTTCTTTGTTCACAAACTTTGAACGCGTTTATCTCGAAACCATGTTTTTCGTACTGGTTGCGGCACTAGCGGGTTCATTCTTTTTTTTTTGTATTTTTTTAAACTTGATTCGCTATCGTATGACACGAGCTTTTTTTAAATTTTTTTTAGATTTTTTATGAATTTTTAAAGTCAATATTTTTTTCGAAAAAACACACTTTCAAATTTGGAACATCACCAAAAATTGAAAAAAGATTTAAAAAGAAGCTCAAGTCATACGATAACCATTTTTGTTAAGATTTAAAAAAGTCATTTTTTTCAAGATCGGACAATTTTTGCGACTCCCAGCGCTGCAACCACGAGGCCCCGTTTTTTTTCTATGCCGCCAGTTTGGAGCTCTATAAAAACACGGTGGAGTGAAAAATATATTTTTTTTAAATTTTTTTCTTGTAATTTGTTCAATTCTCTACAATAGTAAAAAATTTTGGAAAAACGTTTGTTTTTGACTGAGTTATGAATTTAAAAAAAAGGTCTGTTTTCTGTGCCGCGAATGTAATGTCCCCCCTTAAAGACTTATACGGTAAAAAATAATTGTATAGTTTTTATTTTAGTTTAAAGTTTTTGTTGTATTAATGAGATATTGAAAGCTTGGATTAAATTGGATCTAATTATATATGGTGCACGAGATTTGTCTAGATAATATGTAGTTTAATTACACCCAGATCGAATGACACCTGGTCAGATCTAATCCTATAAAATAGTAACTAATGTTTTGTTTAATTAATCATAGTCTAATTTGGCCCTTCTAAGGATATTTTTAAATGTATTTACACCTCGAATTTTCGTTATTCAGTTGCCAAAAGTTAGTCTTTGCAGATTTGTGACAAACTTTTTACGTATTCATAAACTCAACTCACGTTTTATTGAAATAAAATATTAATTTAATGACCAAAACGACATACATTCAGACAAGTATAATGTAAATTTACATTCATATGAATTTATACAAATCCATATGCATAACAGAAGAACTATGTATGTAGTAGTAACATATGAAAGTTGTAGTAGTAGTAGCTGCAGTACAACTAGGCTGGGTTATACCTTGACTTTTTGTTCAAGCTAAATATCCTTTGGTTACAAGTTTTACAACAACAAACACTCGAATAGTTACTCACGTGTGAACACATGTTTACATTTGCATTTACGACTTTACGCCATATATCTATACAAATCTACACGCACACACACACAAAGAAATACTCTGAATAACATACACGCTCTCAAACACTTAAGCTTTTATGTTTATGTATGAATTTCAATTGTATATCGTCCGACACACTCACAAATTCTTCTATGGCAGTGTATTTGCTGCGTGCTGTTTATCATTTCAAATATGCAAAACTTTTGTATGTGAAAAAAAAAACAAGCGTTAAAAATTATTTTTACATGATAAAAGGAAAAATTCATGCATATTGAAGATGTTACATACTTAAACTTTTCTTTTGACCAGTTGGTTCTACATAAAATGTATATGATGGAATTGTAACAACAAGTTTTCCTACCTTAGATGCGGTAAGACTGAGAGTAAAGGTATGGTTTAAAACTTTATAAAACTTATTCATTGATTCACTTAGATAAATATATCTAATTATAATAACAGCTATGCTAACTAGCAGAAAAAAGAGATTGTTGGATATATTTACAGGCAATTATATATATGTTTATAAACTACTATACTTATGTTTGAGGTGTGTTTCCAATTATTTTATTTTTATCGGTATAATACGTATATCTCCAGGCAAACACTGTAATGTTTGAATGTTAGTCATATTTTCCCACTTAAACAAAAATATATTTGCATTTTTATTTTATCATTATTATGTTTGTGGAGTGCAAATATAATAATGATAAATGTATATATGTTTGCCTGCAAACATTTATATATTTGCGAGTAGATATATTTCATATGATTCAAACATACATATGTTTACAGGCAAAAATATTATATTTGCTGGCAAACATATTATATTAAAAACACGGCAAATATATTTTGACAGTTCTTCCAAACATATATATATCACCAGCAAATATGTTTCCTGCAGGGCGATTTTTTTCAGCGTGAAGGTTTGTGGGCGAAAATGAGGGAAATGTAGTTCGCCTTCGGTTGAGTACGCTTTCTAATTCCATCGAGGTGATCTATGCACTTTCGAGATCAAATTCACGTTCACGGACTTTTGCAGTGTATGGCCGGATACTCGCAGCAAGTGACATACGAACGCACTTTGGGCCAGGATCGCCGTTTTTTTGGCCAAAAGAACATTTCAGGTAAAGGGAAAATACGTTTATATATTCAAAATCTAGGATTGTTGAATATGTTGTGAGTGAAATATTGTATCATTGTGGTTACTCGTTGCTAGTTGGCGAGAGTTCAAAGTCAAAGTTTTTTAATTTTGTGACATTTTTTATTTTATAATGATACAATAAAAAAGTCATAAATAAACAATAATTTGTTCCAAAAACAATGTCAAATTATAAAACTGACACTAGTTATCAAAAAAAAATATAAACCTGTTAAGTATATACGAAAAAAGTAACAAAATTATTAATTTTACCTCAAAAATATGGGTTTTTTTGAAAATCCTAAATTTTCAAAAAAAAACTCCAAAATGTTCCAATAGATATTTGAAAAACTTGAATGCCAATGTGTTCCCTAAGATGTCTTCTACCTAGGTTTTTGCGACCGTTTGCGACCGTTCATAAACTTTCGAGATTTTGCCTTTTAACTGAAAAAGTACCTTCAGATCTCGCTGATTTCCAGCATTCCAGAGCTTTAGTAAAAACTAAAAAAATAGCACTAAAAATTAACCTAAATGTAGGTTCTGGTTTTCTGACACAGACTAACCCCCTAAAGTCCAGGTTTATAGGACATTTGAGTGCCAATTCTGAATAAGTACGAAATTAACACTTAAACACATTTTAAGTTTTGACTTATTTCTGGCATTGGAGTTAAATTTTCAACTTTGATGTCTTCAGAGACTTATAGTAGAATTTCATGACAAATATTTTTGCGGAACATTTTAACCCTCTAACTCTTCAACTTATGGGTCTTTTTTGACACTTTTAAAAAAGGGCCAAAAAGGCCTTTCCACAAAAATGCCCCTCGTAGTGTTTTACATAAGTTCGCTGAACATATCCTATACCTAAAATGGAAGATTCACATGGTTTCCAATGCCGATTCACAATAACCATTTTCAAAAGAGGGGAAATTTTAACCCCCCAAAAACATAGGGCCAGACGAAAACTTTTAAAACGCCGATACACTTATATTTTTTTTTGGTCCCTCTGCGTGAATCAGTTGTCATCAGAACCTTTTTTTTTGTACAGTTTAATTTATTTTCCAACACATAACGATTTTAAATTTATGGCCGCCATATTGGATCCGCCATGTTTAATTTTTTAAATTTGATTTCATATTCGTAATCTGCTACCCAAAAACTTCCCCTGGTGGAAATTTGAAGTAAATCAGACGATATAAGAAATTTAATGAAAAAATTGTTTGTCGCCATATTGAATCCGCCACTTTGAATTTCAAAATTTTAATTTCAAATTTTTAATCAGCGGATCCTAGACCAATATAATTGATTATGTTAAGTCCAATATATTAAAAACTAAAAATTAATGGCCGCCATCTTGGATCCGCCATTTTGAATTTTATATTTTTTATTTCAGATTCGTGATCAGCAACAACCAGACACACCTTTGTGATATCCTTTAGTTTCATATACTCAATATTCTAATTTTGGCCAAAATTCGATGATGCTGGCCCACTGTGGAACGGTGTGCTTCCTGGATGAAAATTATCTTCCAAAACCTTCGGATATGTCAAGGTACTCAAAGAATATGCCAAAAGGTGATCAACGAACTTCACGCTTCCTAGATGAAAATTACGTTCATGAACTTTGGCATACTTAATTTTGCAGGATTGGCAAAGGATGTGACAGAAAATTACCTACCAACGGCACGCTTCACTCAGAAAAGTTCTGCAGTTGCAGTTATTTGTGCAGTAATGCAGTTATAGTTATTTTAACTATAATTGCAGTTAATTTACTTAGAGCAAAATTGTTCAATGTTTTTGACAGTTACTTTTTTAAACAAATTACAAAAACTACAATATTGTAGTAACATTTATTTTATGCAGTTATTTTGAATTTTGTTAAAAATACATCAAATTTCAATTTCAAGCGCTTCGAAGCAAACAAGAGTGTGCGTTCGAAGCGCTTGTTTAGAAATTTCTAGTGAAAGTGTATGAGAAAAACATGTTTTCTCTTGTACCTTTAGTCATAAAATAATGCTAAAGAGTGAAGTCGCGTAATATGGAAAATGTTATATATTTTATTAATTAATTAAAATAATAAGGTGAGTTTTATAATATAAAGTATACATTTATTTACGGGAATATTAAAAAATACCGAATTTATTTTCTTTTAGTTCTTTTATATATTCATCCCTTTCTATCTGGAGAAAAAAAGAAAGCCAAACAATATTTCATCCCTCACAGACAGACATCTAGAACAATATCCCAGCAAAAAAAGAGATGCCGAAGCAATAGAAAAAGCACTACAATTGATGATCTAGATGTACTGCTTTTTTAACATAAACACTAATGATTTTAACATTGAGTTGTCATAGAAGAGGAGTACTCCCACTTCAACATTTTTTCAATACTTTTTGAACGAGTGCAAAGGAAGCTCATTTTCACCAATTAAAAGTTAAAAAAAATTCTTCGCACAAAAAATTATATTTTATTTATTTTACAAAAGTTTTTTATTGCCGCCACCGGGTATCGAACTTGGGCCCTCACGACTGCTAATCTAGCGCTCTACCGCTGAGCTATTCTTTGATATGAAAGTTGACTGGCATAAAAACACCACTTTGTCAATGCGAGATATTGGTGCCTTTTCCTACTTGTGACTCATTGTGACCGTCTTAAGACTATTTTTAAGACTGAGAGTCTTAACTTTTCATACAAAACAACAATAAAATTCAAAAAATTCAAATTTTATTTGTCAATATTATGATTGTATCGATATCAGGTCTTCATTTTTTTGAAGTTTTTAAACAAAATCTTGAATAAATATAATTTATTATGACTTTGCAACAACAACTACATGGGGAATACAGTCATAACTAAGAGTCACAGACTTTTCGCAGGAATAGGCACCATTGTGATTTATTCTCTTCAATAAAAGTACTTATTAAACAAGTGTAAAAGGTGCACTTTAATTCAGTATTGTTTTCAATACTATTTTTGCAGGTGCATAAACAGGAATTTCTCCCAATTTTTTTTATATATACATATTTTTATATGAATTATAAATATTAAAAAAAAATTAATAGAATAAAAAAAATTTAAAAAAAAAAATAAAAAAATATTGGAATCGAACCCGCGACCCCCTATTTGGAAATGCCAAGTGATACCAAAATTAATTTTGGCGATAACTTTTAGAGCAATTACTCTTTAGAAGCAATACTTAAGTAATTACTTGGATGTTGTACAGAAGTAATTCTAAAAAAATTGTAAAAATATACTAACGCATACATACTTTGGAAGCAATAAAAGAAGTGATTTTTTGAAGTTGTTCAGAATAACTTCTAAAAATGCAGTAAAAGTACACTAACGGATACTTGTGAAGCAGTAAAAGAAGTAGATTGTAAACACTAGTTGCAATTTTTTTGGCTGGGATTTTAATAGTGAACAATAAAAGTTACGAGGGCAGTTCAAAATATTTTTAGCCTAAAAATTAAAAACAATAGCTAGATTTTTAAAATTATTTTATTTTTCAATATAATCTCCTGAAACTTCAGTACACTTAGTCCAACGTTTTTTTAGCAATTATATCCCTTGATTAAAATAATTTTCCTGAAGCTCCTCAAAATAATCGTTTACAGCTGCCATTGCATCTTCATTTGAGGTAAAACGTTTGCCAGCAATGAATTTTTTTAGAATTGAGCTAAATAAGAGGGAGCCAAATAAGTAGAATAAGGTGGGTGGTCAAGCAATTCGTACTTCAATTCGTTGAATTTTTAATTTTTCATTCGAATGCGTTTTTGGTCAACTGTTAACAAATGCGGCAATCTTCTTGCAAAAAGATTTTTCATCTGTAATTCTTGATGCAAAATAAAATGTACTGGATCATTTGAGATGCCTATGGCATTACATATTTCACGCGCCTTTCACTCGTCGATCGTCTAATATCATATCATGGACTTTAGCTATGATTTCTGGCGTTGTTGCAGTTTTTGGACGTCCACTTCGTGGTTCATCTTCAATGCTTGTACGACCACGTTTAAATTCAGCAACCCAATATTTTACTGTTGCATATGAAGTAGCACTTTCACCTAACACATTCACCATATCATTATGAATTTTTTGTTCCGATAAACCTTTCTTATGTAAATATTTAATCACACCACGAATTTCTAATTTTTCCATTATAAAAAAATCACTGAAGTGTCTTTTTTGAACACCTGTTAATATACGAATGAGCTGACAGATCGAAATGAAATTTAACATGTTCATATGACGGATGGAAATTTCCATTATAGAAAGCTTTTTGCTGTTTATCTCTATGTCAGACTTAGAACATTTCGCACTGCCTTCGTATTGTGGTTTTTCTTGAATTACATAATAAATGGTTGGAAAATTAACTTGTTTTCAAAAAGTTACCCACTACACTCATAGATATAAATCTGCAAAAATAGCAGAAAAAGTTACTAAAAATTTGTCAAAAATTATGCTGAAGAAAAAACTGGTAACATTAGCAGATTTTTCTACTAAATACTAGTAAAATGAGAACAACAAAATTAAAACTGTTAATTTTTCGGAATTTTAGTTATATTTAGGCTAACTTTTAGTTAATTGAAAATAGCAAATTGTACTGTAAAATCTGCAGAAAATTTTGCTAAATATTTGTAGACTAAAAATAGCAAAAATAAACTGTTAAATCTACAACATAGATATAAATCTGCAAAAATAGCAGAAAAAGTTACTAAAAATTAGTCAAAAATGATGCTGCAGAAAAAACTGCTAACATTAGCAGATTTTTCTACTAAATACTAGTAAAATGAGAACAGCAAAATTGAAACTGTTAAATTTACGGAATTTTAGTTATATTTAGGCTAACTTTTAGTTAATTGAAAATAGCAAATTGTACTGTAAAATCTGCAGAAAATTTTGCTAAATATTTGTAGACTAAAAATAGCAAAAATAAACTGTTAAATCTACAACACTTTTGCTATTTTTAAGCTAAATTTAGTTAAATGCAAATAGCAGTCTATTCTGCTAAAATCAGCAGAAATATTTGCTAAAAAATTGTAAACTGCTATTTTCAAAAGGCTCAATTTTTTTGCATTTAAAAAAAATCGAAAAAAAAACTTTGAAATTTTTTAATTTTTTGGTGATTTTTTAGGCTACTAACTATTTAGTAAAATTTTTTGCTGATTTTAGCAGGTTAATTTGCTATTTTCCACTTACAAAAATTTAGCTCAAATATAACTAAAATTCTGTATATTTAACAGTTTTATTTTTGCTGTTCCTATTTTACTAATATATAGCAAAAATAATCTGCTAATTTAGCAGTTTTTTTCTGCAGCATAATTTTTAACTAATTTTTAGTAGTTTTATATAAATTTTTTACGGACTTTTTTCTATTAGTGTACTGACATTAGAAGTGGGGAAAAAGGGCCACCAGCGAAATCAATTAATGAATGTAGTGAACGGTCATGAAGACGCAAACTTGAAAAGGTAAATGATGAAATTTCTTGCAAAATCATAAAGGAATCGTTTTTGCATCAAAATAAGAAAGACAAAATCTTAATAATTGAGAAAATAGTAGAAGCGAACCCCAGTCGCACAAAAAGAGTTTTTAACAGCTTTCCTACGCTAATTAAAGATCATAAGTTTAGCCCAGAAGAAGCGTTAACATTTTTATTTATTTAAAATTGACAAAAAAATCAGTATTTGGAGTTATGAAAACGAACTAATGAAAAAACTGCCCATTTTTTCCCCGAATACCGTAATATACTTTCTTTAAAAAGAGACCTTTTGCCTTCGAAAACTTGGAAACATGTCCAGATTTTTTACTAATGAAGACTTTCTTACAATTTTGCTGTATTCAGTCAGCTGATTTTTAGGAAATAATTGGTAAATTTGATTAGATACGAATATTTACTAAATTAAATCCAATAGACTTTTTGCTGTATTTTAATAAAATAAAGAAAATCTAAAGCAAATTCATTAAATATCTGCTATAAAAAGCTATAAAAAGTCTGCAACATTTCTGTTGTTTTATTATTTAAAAACGCAATTACAGCAAAACAAAAAATTAATTTTAATCACTTTTTCACTAAATAATTTTTTGGGTGTATGAATGGAAAAATATAGAAAAATTATAGCGTTTTTTTTCTTTTAGGATAAGTTTCATTTCTTTATTTTTATAAAGTCTATGGATAACAATTATCCTTACAGACTACTCGCTAAAAATAAAATTAAAAAATTAAAAATTTAAATTAAAATTTCCAGCCCATAGTTGCTAAAAAATTTGGGTATTGCACTAAAATTTAACAAAAACAGTTGTTAGTGTTATAAAGTTTAACCCTTAATATGTAATTTTTTTATTACTCGACTTTTACCATCGATATCTTAAATTAAAGCTAAAGGTTTCCACTTTTCAACAAAAAACACTGCATTGAAATATGGCAACTTCTTCAAAAGTTATGGATTTTTGACCGCCTTCTCTGAAAATGTACCACTGTGCGCCGCACCATTTTTATGCAAATTGAAAACGGGTTGTTGAAAATCATGTAGAGACAATCTGACAATAAAATATAAATAATAATACAATTTAAAAGGAAAATCACTGATGAAGCCTGTCCATAGAAAAAGCCAGAAACTGGATCTAGTCTGATTTGCAAATTTAATGTGTTTATAACTTTTGAAAAAATGTATATTTTTCTTCTTAACCTCAAACCTACTGAATTAGAATTAATAAAAATACATATTAATTGCAATTGGTCTATATGACGAGTTTGAAAAAACAACACTTTTCCAAAAAAAAAACAAAAAATGCCCTGTTGACAGTCCGTCTCCCATATACACAAATTGCCTGCACTTGAACGTAAAAACCATACGTCAGTGTGGCAACATTTGCGAAAAAGGTGACAGGGAGGAAATAAGAAGATAAACAAAAAATCTAAAGTAGAAGTTTGTATGTGTCTGTTTGATCACTTCTGAAAGTAAAAAACAATAACAGAAAGCTGAATAGGAAAGAAACTATGAATTAGCTGCACTATAAGCAAGGCCGTACGTGGGTTAGAAGGCTAAGCTAGTATAGTTACGTTTGTAATGTAGAAGTACATGAGTTCGATTCCTTCAGCCGACGGGTTGTTGAAAAAAATTATCATATAGAGGCAATCTGACAATAAAATATAAATAATAATACAATTTAAATGGAAAATTACTGGTGAAGTCTGTCCAAAGAAAAAGGCAGAAATTGGATCTAGTCTGATTTGCAAATTTAATGTGTTTATAACTTTTAAAAATATGTATATTCTTTAACCTCAAACCTACTAAACAAATTTTTTTCTTTTCATTTTTTTTAATTGTTTAAATTTAGTTCTTTTTATTGATTTCTAAGGCTGAATGACCAGTTAAAATTTAATCAGCAATTAAACTCGAATTTTATAATTGAAACAACAGCAAATGTTTCAGTTAAAGTCCCAGTTAGTAGCTAACTGGACATTTCTCAGTAAACCCCTCAACCACTTGATTTCTTTGCTTTTCAACATTTTTGTAGTTGTTGCATATTTAAGCTATAATGCAAACAAATTGTGGCAAATATTCAGTTCTACAAATAATAATGTAGTAGAGTTAAATGTATAACAAACATACACATATGCCAACTTGCCACACACTCAAGCACACACACATATACACATTCGTTTACACATAAACACAATTCTTATTTATATGGTGCATACATATGCAGTGTTGCCATAACGGCGATTTTCTCGTCAGATCTAGCGATTTTATTTTGCGATTTTTATTACGGTGATTTTAAAATTGTCCTGTAGCTATTAGTCAAAAATCTAGCGATTTTTTATCAGCCTTAACACAATTTTTAAAAATCGGTTTTATGTTGAAAAGTAGTATAAAATTCGCATATTGGTGTTCTTTTATTATAAAAAAGAAATTCTTAAACGATTTTAGTAAAAAAAAACTTTCTAAAAATGCGCATTTCAATAAAGTATGGGTATGTAGTTTTTCACCGCACAACGCCCTCTATTGAGTATTTTAAATACTAATATTAATTCAATAAAAATCAGGATTCATTTTTTGAAGCTTAATCGTAAAATTTTTCATTATTTCAAAGTTTATAACACTTCTTATGAACATATTAAAGAAATTTTTGGGTAAAAACTCCTTTAAGTACCATTTTTCAACAAGAAATTTTTGCATGGTTTATAATCCAGTGATTTTCTAGCGATTTTTTGAGTGGATCTAGCCATTTATTTTGAAAATTTGTTGGCAACACTGTACATACGTATAGCTGTATGAACATTTGTAGCTCATAAATGCCCAGACAAATTGCGGTAAGCACTTTTCCTGTCCGCATTTAAAGTCGTAAATTTGTCGCACGTAAGGGTTGTCTTTCTGCCACATAGTACTACTACCTACCACTGCCCGAACAACAGCAGTTACAGAAGCACAAACAACCAGCAACAAGATGTACCAATCTTTATTACACTCATAGAAATAAACCTGTAAAAATAACAGAAAAAGCTACTAAATATTTGTTAAAAATTAACTTGCAGAAAAAACTTATGAAATTAGCAGATTTTTTTTTGCTAAATACTAGTAAAATAAGAACACCAAAAAAGTACATTTCAAATTCTAGCATTTGTATATTTAAAAAAAATAGATCAAACTTGAATTTTTGTTTCCCTTTTGCTGGAGTATGCTATTGAAATAAAATGTAATTAAAGTTTAATTCAAGCCTTTAAACTGGAGTTTTCCAGTTGTAATTGGACTTGTTTTCAACTTGAATTCCAGTGAAATTGTTTATAGGGTATCTGTTAAACTTACAGAAATTTAGTTACATTTGAGTTAATTATAAGTTGATTGAAAATGACAAATTATACTGTAAAATCTACAAAAAATTCTGCTAAATATTAGTAGGCAAAAATTAGCAAAAACAAATTGTTGTTTTTAATTCAAGTTTAGTTGTCTATTTTGCTAAAATCAACAGAAATTTTTACTAAACAATAGTAAACGCTGATATTAGAAAGCAGAATTTGCATTAAAAAAATCGAAAAAAAACTATGAAAATTTAAAATTTTTTGTTACTTTTTTAAGTCTACTAATTATTTAGCTGATGTTAGCCGATTAAGTAGCTATTTTCTATTAACTAAAATTTAACTAAAATATAACTAAAAATCCTTATATTTAACAGCTTTATTTCTGCTATTCCTATCTTACTAATATTTATAATAATCTGCTAAATTCAGCAGTTTTTTCTGCAACATCATTTTTAATTAATTTTTATTGGTTTTAACTAATATTTTAACCGACTTATTTCTATGAGTGTACCATTTACAAAAACTTACTCTGTATCAACTCACTGCTTGCTTTGTATGTAAAATTTTCTGTTCATACTTAAAACAAGTTTTTTATTTTATATGTTTTCTCCATATCTCTCCCTGTATAAAAGTAAAGCTCATCAGGTAATGCTTCAGCACGTATTCAAAGTCAGCAGAAAAGTCAAAAATTCATTGAATTGAAGTTGTTGCATTATTAATAAGCCTTAAAATTAAGAAAAGCTATTTACATTTTTCGTATCTCACTCTTTACCATCTATGCCAAACAGTTATTCGTAGGCTTCCCCCTTCCCTTCCCCTTGACAAACTCACTCCTTATGATAAAAACAAACAATTTAAATATGTTTCATCCGAACTTACCAACCCACCCAAAAACAATGAAATTTGGAAAACGAAATAAACTTACCTACGTTACGGTTGGCTTTAGTTTCGTTTTGTTGTTTTTGTGAAATCAACCTTGTGTAGATTTGTGGTTTACATGTATGACAACAACGACAAGCATAATCTTGATATTTTTAATAAGGTTAAGAAAACTTTTACGGAAAATTTTTAATTTTTAAAATGTTTTTAAATTGTTTAGGGCGGGCAACTTATCTGAAATCTTAAGAGATTTAAACGTTATTACTGTAGCTAATCACTAAACTTCAAAGCAAAACCTTCTATTACACGCAGTGTTGCCATATAGCCAGTTTTAACTGTTTTTTACAGTTTTTTGGGGGGCCTAACAGTTTTCCAGTTTTTTCATGTAAAAAACAGTTTTTTAAATTCATAGATTTTTTTGCAGTTTTTTCTTATTAAATCGGAAATTTTGTTTTATTTACAATTTTTTTTTTTTTATTTTTTAACCAAAAATTTAAGAATTAAAATATAAAAGTGCTTATGCATAATCTGAAAACCTTGTACGTTTGTAAAATAACTTTTGTATAAAATATATGTTTTATAAGACATTTATAAACTTAGAAAGTGATTATGCATATGACGCAAAAATTACAATAAAACTTTCCTATTGTAAAAAATCAGGTATAAATCGAAACATAAATAAATTTAACAATGCGAATATAATACTATAAATGGAAAATCGAAACATTTTTAAAACAAATTTCCTCAGAAATTAGCACGGAATAAAATTGGCTAAACCATATCTGACACGTCAATAATCACGCGGACATTTTTTAGCCGTACTTTTTAGATCATTTCTAAATGAAGGATAATTTAGAATTTTTTTTGTAATTTTTTAAAACAATGTCTCATCAAAAAAGGCCGATATTTTTTTAAAATAAATAATTGCCAATTCTGGATAACAATTTACTACTATTTTTGAGCAAGGACAATTCCAAAAAACTTAATTTTTTACGGGGTTTTACACACCGTCAAACAATTCCCGACGTAACAATACTCAATCAAATGAAAGGTAGGTAATTTTATGTGGAATGCAAATCCATAAAGAATATTTTGAAGTACAACATTGACCAGTAAAGTATTCTATCCTAAGTCAGGGGTTAATATAAAAAGGTTCACATCTTGGAAGGGTGTTTGGATGAACTTTTTTTAACTTCAGATTCGGGACTTTTTTCTTAAAAAAAAGTATAATTAGAAGGCTGCGCAAAAAGACAATTACTATAAAAGTCAAAGGAAATTAAATTATTCAAATCTCGATATTTTGAAAATTGAGACCCTGGAATAATATTTTTGTCCCAGGATACTTCGGGATCCTAGAATTTCTTATGATTTTTAAAATTTTTTTCGAAAAACTGTTTTTCTATAAAGAAACAGTTTTTATTTACAGTTTTTCTAAAAAAATATATGGTAACACTGATTACACGGTAATGACTTTGGTGAGAAGAAATAGGGGATGAAGATTGTTACAATGAGTGTTATTTTTAATTGGTTTAAGATCACTTATTACAAATTCCAAATAGATTTTACAATTTATTTTACCACAAATATAGAAAAAAAAATGTATGAAAAACACTTTCCTAGAACCAGTGGCTGACAATTAATGCATTTTTAAGTAATACCAAGCACTATCATCAGATAGTCTATATGGGGTTCTCTCTAGGTTATAATGTAGATTTAAGTTTTTATATTCACAATATATTAACCCCCAAGCAAATAATATAATAAGAAATAAATTCAAACATTTTTACTAGTTATTTTCCCCAAAAGTTTACTAGTTATTTAAGCTTGTATAATAAAATACAACACACAAACATTTGCTTTACTACTAAAGGAACTTTGGTCAAGGCAACAACTATAACATAGAAAAAACAATAATAGCCTTTTGAGGGTAACGATATTTTATTTACTTCAATATTAGTATTTTAAGGTTAACGGTTTTTCAATTACTTCGGTAACGATAATTTAATTGTAAAAATAGTCAGTTATATCAATGCATACTCTCAGGGAATTTATTAGTTGTTTAAACAGTATTTCAGTTTTATTATTTTAAGTGAAAATAACATTCATTTGAAGCAGAAATGTTAATTTTAAATACATCCAATAACTTGGTACAGAGACTATTAATTATAGAGATAGGAAATCAAATCTTACACTACTCACCGATAGAGGGCGCTGTAATTTAGTATTACCTGAGCAACTATTTAGTATCAGTTTAGTATCAGCTGAGCCTATATTTAAAAACTCAAAAACTGCTGAAAACTGCTCAAAATTAGGAAAAAACAAACGCGGAATATATTCAAATAATAAAATTTGAGATATCTGTTTGTATTTTTTCCTTTGTTGTTTGTTATTATTTAAATTTAAATTTAAAAAAAATTGTCAATTTTTTTTACAAAGTGCCATCTAGTGATAACGATTTTTTTATAACTTATTTTTTTGGTGATGCCATACCCCTGACTTGGTAAGTAATTTCAAACACAAACAACATAAAATACTGTGAATTCTTAACATTCATTTAAATTAGTCATTTTGTTTTTTAAAAAATGTATATAAGTAATTTTTGATAATTGTTTTGACTAATTTGTGGTTCATTTTATTTTCAAAAAAAAAATTACATCCCTATAAACAATTTCACTGGAATTCAAGTTGAAAACAAGTTCAATTCCAGCACTGTTTTCAGTTTCAAGGCTTGAATACAACTTTAATTACATTTTATTTCAATAGCATACTCCAGCAAAAGGGAAACAAAAATTCAAGTTTCAAATATTTTTGTTAAATATACAAATCCTAGAATTTGAAATGTACTTTACTTCAATCAAAATTTAAAGCACTTGAATTTTTAAAACCTATGTGCTTATTGGGATAAATGAAGTTGAATTTAATGAGATGTTAGTGGTCCTGTTTTGAAGTCAAATTTGGTTTGCTTTTAAATACATTTTCAGCGGTATTTACATACTATATCAGGGATGGCAAGACTTTTTTCGCTGCGTGCCAGAAACGGATAAATTTTTTTTGTAAAAATTTCTCGCGTGCCACCTTAAATTTAGTTGTCTTTTAAAAGCAGGGTTGGCAGGCAATACCGCTAAAATACCGTTATCGATTCAAAACACTTTCAACTGACTACCGATACCCCTAAAATACCGTTACCGAAGTAACCGCAATACCGTTATCCTTAAAATACCGTTGCCGAAATAACTGAAATACCGTTATCCTTAAAATACCGATGCCGAAATAAATAAAATATCGATAACCTTAAAATACCGTTACTGAATTACATGAAATAGCGTTATCCTTAAAATATCGTTACCGTTATTTTAAATTCTCTGTTCTTTGTCATTGCACGTGGTTATTGAGTATTTTATATGAATTAAGTCAATTAATTCGTTTTGGTTTCACTTTAGTTTGGTTTTTGCAAAAAGAAATGCTGTATGTACCGAAATAACTGACTACCGTTACCCTTAAACTACCGTTACCGATATAACTGAAATATCGTTAACCTTAAAATACCGTTACCGAAATAAGCCAAATACCGTTATCTTTAAAATACCGTTACCGAAATAACTCAAATACCGTTATCCCTAAAATACCGATACCCAAATAAATGAAATAGCGTTACCCTTAAAATACCGTTACCGAAATAACCTAAAATATCGTTACCCTAACGATAACCGCATTCGTTTCGGTTACCATCCATGTTTAAAAGTCCTTTTTTAAAAATTTTTTAAATTTCTCTAAAAATATCATCGCAAATGTACATATTTATCAGCGCTACCCCCCCCCCCCCCCGGAAATAACCCCCAAAGGAAAAAATTAAATAACATCCAAGAAATTAATTTTTGGGGGTTTATTTAACCTTTAAATATATTAAATATTTCATTATGAAAAAATCCCCAATGAAATAAAATTAAAACAGTTTGAACATTATTGCCTTTTCATTTTTTGGGGGGGTTATTCCATTTTTGGTGGATATTTCATTTTGTTAAAAAAAACTTAAATTATTGGGCGCCATCTATTAATTAAGTACGTAAGAAACTTGTTCTAAAATATGCCTCGGGCAAAAATTTGGTTTTGTTAAAATAAATCGCGCGGCTTTTATCATCACAATAATGAATAAAAACCGAATATTATGGATTTGAACAGAGAAATTTCTATTTCAGATGAAATGTCTCTGCGACACACGATCAAAGCCCAATTTCAAATTCCAACAAAGAAGGTTATTTCATTATGAAACTTATTTTCAGCGTTTATTTCATTGAGAGTTATTTCGTAGCACCTATTTCCCCTTAAAAAAATAATAATTTTTCAGATCGAATTTTATTACAAGCTGTTTTCCATTTTTGTGCAATTTTCTAAAATTTCTAATTTTTTAAGCTTCTTTCAATCTAGAATTTTCTAAATTTTCCCAGAATTTTCTGGTAATCGAATTTGCGAGTTCTGTATTAACCATATTTCTTTAAACAAAAAAATGGTGGCAATACAGAGTTTTATTCATTTTAAAAGACGATTTACAAACTCTATGAAAAATTTCACCATTACGGAGTTAAATCACACATTTTTGTAGCGAAATTTAACATTTAACTGAATTTTTTGCTGGTCTTCTAATAGTTAATTTTTTTTGAAAATATCCAATAAAACGTCGCGTGCCACCTAAAATCCACTCGCGTGCCACTACTGACACGCGTGTCATAGTTTTGCCAGTCCTGTACTATATATTTTAGGTGTAACTCTACTTTTTTACAAACACAAGTGAAAATAGTAGCCAGGGCTGCGACCTTCATGCAAATGCAGGTTTGTCGTCATTAATCCAAAAATTATTTAAACCAAATACTTTTCCAAATCAAAGAATTTGCAACAAAATTGCATCGATATGTTGTTGCATATTTTTGCATATTTTACTTTTAAGTGCCCGGGTAAAAAAAATAATATGATGTTATATGTAATGATATCTTATTTAATATAATTGGAGATATGCTATGATCCGAAAAATGGTGGATAAAATTATATCGGATAAGATCTAAATATATTGAATCATATAGACTCTTATCCGGATTTTGACCCGATATAATTATATCTAATTTGATGTAGAAAGACATAATTTTATAACGCTTCATACTTCAAGATCAAAACAAAAACTATTAAAAAGTACTGAAAAATAATACCCTCAAGTTAAGAATTAAAAATTTAAATATAAATTTAGAAGAAGTTGTACATAATTGTAACCAATCCTTCTCATATAAACTTGTATTCTACCCGTAAACTGTGTAAACCTGGTATGTTTATGAGTTTAATGTCAAATTCCATACATAAAAATATGGCTTGTATTTATACAAGGTTTACAAGGAATTTAGGAGTTATAATGAGTACGCCTTTTATATTTTGAAATCATACATAAATACAGTATTGTTCGAAACCTAAGCAACTTTTCCTAATAAAGTAATCAAAGTCCTACATATTCTTTTTAAATTGGTTTATACAAAATAACACTTTTAATTTTTATTATGTTATGTGCCTACATTCTAATAATAACAAGAAAAATTTAATTCCATTTCCTTGCCAGTAAAAAAAAAAACAAAAATGAAATTGACTCCATATATTGCTGTTCGAAACTTAAGCAACTTTCAGTACTTCCTATGATACCCTTTCTTGCATATGACCTCCGCATTTGCCTAAATGGTTTTGCAACGTATTCGTTAATTTTCATTAGTTTTATGAAATTTAAGGTTGGATTTAGCAAAAGCTCACTCAAATTGGACTGTGGGAAAATGGAAAATAGTTTTATTCAGCGACAAGTCTAAATTTAACCTGTTAAATTCAGATGAAGTATGCCACGTTCGAAGACCGAAGGGAAAACGATTACATCCGCGTTATTGTAAAGGAACAATAAAGCATGGGGGCGGAAATGTAATGGTGTGGACCTGCTTTTCGACTAGTGGAGTTGGCCTTTTGTTGAAATACAAATAAAAATCGATCGCTTTGTTTATTTGGATATTTTAGCCAAACACATGCTTCAATATGCTGAATTGGAAATGCCACTTCTATGGGTGTTTCAGCGTAATAATGACCCAAACTCTCGTCAAAGTGGGTCAAAGAATAGTTACCTGTTAATGGGATTCAATTATTGGATTGGCCAGCTCAAACTTCAGACTTGACTCCCATAGAAAACCTATTCGGCATTTTGAACCGCAGGGACGGAACTCGCCGTTTTAGTAATAAGCGGGAGCTGATTAATTGCTTAAAATCAGAGGGGGAATCAATACCAACCATAACACTATCAAATCTAATAGATTATATGGCAAAACTATGTGCGGAGGTCATATGCAAGAAAGGGTATCATAGGAAGTACTGAAAGTTGCTTAAGTTTCGAACAGCAATATATGGAGTCAATTTCATTTTTGTTTTTTTTTTTTACTGGCAAGGAAATGGAATTAAATTTTTCTTGTTATTATTAGAATGTAGGCACATAACAAAATAAAAATTAAAAGTGTTATTTTGTATAAACCAATTTAAAAAGAATATGTAGGACTTTGATTACTTTATTAGGAAAAGTTGCTTAGGTTTCGAACAATACTGTATATCTCAAAAAAACATAGAATTTTATTTGCATTGCGCTATACTTAAACATATCTAAAACAACTTAGAAAAAAAATGAACATTGAGCTATATAAAACTTTATATAATTTCCGATAAAGCCATTTTTAATTATATATGACGATGTATTAAAATTGTCATAGCATATGTAAATAGATATGGCACATATAAATATATATGGGGACATGTATATTTATACTGATCTATATATGACATCATATAAGAAATTTTTGAAAAACTCAAAGCTATACATAATTATATCCGCAAAGATATAGTGTTACACTTGACTATATATGAACATATTAGTCCATATTAAATTATATAATTTCCTATATAACTATTTTTATTCGGGTGCACATTTTTTTTGCATATTTTATGATTTTTATTGCATATTATTCATTAAATTGCATATTTTCTTCATATTTTTTTTTTTTACGAAGAGTAAGATTTAATGAAAAATAAAGAAAAAGAAGAATTTCCAAACCTTAACGCAGCACTTAACTAGAAGGAAAACATCAAGTTGTCATCTACTTAGACATTTATGTTGGATTTAATTTTTAATAAAATGCTCTATATGATTTTTAAAATCGACAAATTTAAATTGCATTTTTTTGGTTTTAAGCATTTATTTTTGGATTTTAAGTGAATATGTTTGGGTTATTAGTGCATATTTCCATTTAAGGGCATATTTTGCATATTTTACTGCATATTTTAAGTGCATATTTTTGATTTTTAAGTGCATAAAAGTCGTTGCCCTGATAATAACATTTATCAACTTTCCAGCAATAAAAGATATGCCAAAGCAGGAAAAAGGTCTATATTTAAGGATCTAGATGTAGGTACCTCTTTTTTAACAGAAACACTAATGATTTTAACATTGAGTTGTCATAGGTGACACTTCAAAACTTTTACAGTACTTTTTAAATGAGAGCAAAGGAAACTCTTTTTCTTCAATTTAAAGTATAAAATAAAATTTTTCCCAAAAACAAATTGTATTGTTTTTATTTTAAAAAAATTTTGACTGCTGCCATCGGGTATCGAACTTGCGACCTCAAGATTGCTATTCTAGCTCTCTACCGCTGAGCTATTCTTTGTTGTGATAGGCGACTGGCGTAAAAACACCATTTTCTTCAATAAAATTACTTAGGAAGCAAGTGCAAAAGCTGCACTACAATTCAGTAGTTTTTTGAGTACAATTTTTCATAATTATACCCTACACCACTACGTGGAGAGGGTATTACAATTTTGTGCTGATGTTTGTAACACCAAAAAATATAGGTCCTAGACCCACCTTATATATACCGATCGGCTCAGAATCACTTTTTATTTCGATTTAACGATGTCCGTCTGTCCGTCCGTCCGTCTATCTATCTGTCCATGCATTCTTGTGAACACTCTACAGGTCGCAAATATTAAGATATTTTGATGAAATTTGGTACACAGACCTAGGACGACGCCAATTGATTTTGGTTAAAAACGGTCCATGTTTAGACCTAGTGCCCATATAAGGGTAACCCCCAAAATTTTCTTTTTTACACGCTGCAAGTCGCAAATATGAAGATATTTCAATGAAATTTGGTTCGTTGACTCACATGGTCCCAAGGAAAAAGCCTATTGATTCTAAATAGGATCGCTCCGTATTTGGACCTATCATATGGACTATATTTTCGATTTTCTCTTCTTTTATGATTTTATAGAAAATTTTGACACAAGTCTGTTTTAACAAATTCAAATTTCGGATCCAAACATTAGTTGGCTTTAAATCAGACTGGTGTAGGGTATTATATAGTCGGCATGCCCGACTTTAACTGTTTTACTCTTTTTTTTTTTATATGTATTTTTAAAAACTGAAAAATTAGAATTTAAACAAATTAATTATCCAAACAATTTTTAAAATGTTGGGCCCGCCAGAAATCGAACCCCCGATCATTTGTGTTTTTTTTTTTAAAGAGATGCAACACTCAGGAAATTTCTCCCTTTTAATTAACGTGTTGCTTTCTTTGGAAAGGGAATAGAGAAGAGATGGAAGGTTTTGAAAGATGAAGGGCTTCAAATATGGCAACACCGTACTTGCGCGAAATGTTGAACCTTAGAACGGTTGTTGCGGGCTATCTGATGGTGAGTTGGCGAACTTTGTTGTAGCTGTTTAGTTCACAGTCCTGTTACACATATTATTTTACTTCGATAGGGACACCCAAGGTGGATGCTGCGATATGTATGGGATATAAAAATCAAACATATTTTTTTCCCCAAGTTGATGCTGCCGTCGCTGGGCATCGAACCCGCAACCCTATGTATAACAGTCCAATGCTCTAACCATTACATCACAGCGCCCACAGTTTCGAAATAAATTGTATTAAAATCACTTTTTAGGATCACATTTAGAACAATGACTTTTTTATAAAAAAAATATTTTTTATATTGAAATTTTTTTCTCTGTTAGTGTCAGGCAAATTTATGAAAAAAAAACTTGACTTTTAATTTTTCTGCTGAATTATTACATAATATAAATCTTTTGAATTCACAAAATAAAAAAATACGAATTTTTTGTGACGATTGTAAATTATCAATTCATTCAGAATCGAAATTTTTGTTTGTTCATACCCGAGTAAAAAAAATTATATAGGAAATTATATAAATTAATATGGACTAATATGTTTATATATAGTCAAATGTGGCACTATATCTTTGTGGATATAATTATATATAGCTTTGAGTTTTTCAAAAATTTCTTATATGATGTCATATATAGATCAGTATAAATATACATGTCCCCATATATGTTAATATATACCATATTTAGTTACATATGCTATGACAATTTTAATACAGCGTCATATATAATTAAAAATGGCGCAATGTAAAAAAAAATTCTATGTTTTTCTGAGATATATTTACGTATGTATGTATGTACCAAAGGTTTAAAAGGCTTAATTCTTGCATTCACTTTTTAAAAATTAATGAAATTTGGGTTAAATTTCATTCCCTAATAGCATTCTTATGGAATTAATTCGATAGCTTAATTCCCTATAGCTTAAAATAATATGAATTCATTCTATTTTGATTGAATTCTAACTGAATGAAACAAAATTTACCTGAATTCATTTAATAAAAAAGTGAATGAAAAATTATTTGTTTTCATTCACTTAATCAAATGAAAAATTTTAATTTGTATGTAATTGCTGAAATATTAGCATAATACAATGAAAAACGTTTAAAATTCATCTAACAGAAATAAATAGTATCGTATGCTTTGTTACAGCTGTATGCTTTGGTTTTGATTATATGTTAGTTTCAAACTACACTGCACTAAGTGAATGGTAATAAAATTTCTTCATTCAATTAGTAAAATGGTGAATGAACATGCGATTTGAATGATTCAAGTTAGGAATTCATTCAATTCATATTAAAGCTTTGGGAATGAAGCTTATGAATGAATTCTTTACGAATGGTTTAAGGGAATGGTACATGAATCTTTTTAAAATCTGAATTTAATTTTTAGTGAATTAAGCTTAAATTGAATTAAGTTTTTCGAAGCTCTGCTATGTACTATGTATGATTTCTAGTATCCTACCGAACAGTTCGGCCAAAAAGTGAAAATTCGTCGATTTTCTGTTATTTGAAAGCATTAGGGAGAAACTTTCATACTGCTAAAAACACGGTAGTTTAGCCGTAAAGTTAACTGTTCGGCCGCCGAACTTTTTTCAATTTGGCCGAACTTTCGCCGGCCGAACAGTGAATTTGTAGCTTAACCTCAGACTTTTCCTTAAATTTAACACTCAAAATGCACTCTAATCGGCCCAACAAACATTTTTCCATAAGCAAAATTTATCCCTTATGCTTCAACATACCAAATAACAACCAAATACATTTTCAGGCCGAACTGTTCGGTCGGACATTAATGATTTCAAAATATAAAAGGCGTACTCATTATAACTCCTAAATTCCTTGTAAACCTTGTATAAATACAAGCCATATTTTTATGTATGGAATTTGACATTAAACTCATAAACATACCAGGTTTACACAGTTTACGGGTAGAATACAAGTTTATATGAGAAGGCTTGGTTACAATTATGTACAACTTCTTCTAAATTTTTATTTAAATTTTTAATTCTTAACTTAAGAGTGTTATTTTTCAGTACTTTTTAATAGTTTTTGTTTTGATCTTGAAGTATGAAGCGTTATATAATTATGTCTTTCTACATCAAATTAGATATAATTATATCGGGTCAAAATCCGGATAAGATTCTATATGATTCAATGTATTTAGATCTTATCCGATATAATTTTATCCACCATTTTTCGGATCATAGCATATCTCCAATTATATTAAATAAGATATCATTACATATAACATCATATTATTTTTTTTACCCGGGTAGTTCTATAAGTTTCCTTAGTATACAAAAAAACATTGGCAAAATTAAAAAATTTGTCCTGAAAAAATCCTTGCTACGTTCCTGAATGGGGGATTAAAGGTGTTCACTTTAATGACCTTACTTGAATTTGAAACATCCACTACAGAAAGATTGTATAAAATTATTGAAAGAGAAAAATCCCTAAAAAAATGATTTAATTTTCTTTTAATACATTCCAATATTGAAAACTACCTATAAATCAACATCTACACGGGATAGAAAACTCTCGAGATTTTATGAAAATGCAGCTCTGTATAAGTCTACGAAATGTAGGGCCTGTTTATATATTACGAAAATGATCTAAACGATAGAAATTGACAATTGCTTTCGTTAAAAATATATGGGAAACAATAACAAACTTTCGTTATTTTGCTTTCGTTTAGACAATTTTCGTAATACATAAACTAGGGCGTAATCTCTAGACCATTGACAACTGCTGCCATACATAAGTTTTTTTATTAGTAACAATTTTTAAAATGTCTTGTAACATTATTGAACATTTCAATTGATTAAATGCACTTTTTGGTATTTGAAGAAAAAATTATTCTTTGAAATACAAAAATTTTAATAAAAACAAATTCTTGACAACTAGAGATGGTACTTTTATGATAAAACTTAGTGCCAACAATATAAGAGAGATGACAAATTTAACGCAAACTCTACGAGATTTCTATCCCGTGTAGATGTGCGTTCACGAAATATCGGAATATATATTTGTAAAAAAAAATTTAACTTTTAAAAAAAATCTATCCTTTTTCAGCAAACTTTTAGAAACGCTCGAGCATTTTGTTTTAAAAAATCGTCACAATCTTAAAGTTTTTTAGAAGATAAAATTTCCGTGGTTTTATTAGAAAATTTCATACGAATTTGTTTGGGTTTACGTCAGGATATTTAGCAGGGAAAACAAAATCGTATTGACCTTTTTGTGTTTACCTTGGACACTTTTTATCTTTCCAATATCATATTTAGGGAGTAACCATCCTTGTTAGCTACCATTTCCCTTAACTAGAATCCTTGCTAAAACATTATTAATTTTATTTAAATGTCCTGTGAAAATTCCATTATCACACATTCATATCACTGAAGTCAATTTAAAATGAAATTGCTGATTTAATTTAGCAAAAACGACCATAAGATGAAAATACTGCAAATATAATATTAAAATTATAAATGTGATATTTGCGGCAACTAAAAATGAAAAGCGAAAAATGAGTCAGTTTACAATATCGTGCGAAAGGAAATTAGTATGCGTGGGTTGTTAAAACGGACCCAAAATGCAAATAATGATAATGATGATATTTAAAACTGTAGGGACTAAAAACAAAATTACTTGTGAATGTTGGTTGACTGGTTGGACGGTTGGTTGTTACAAATGAAAGTTTGTAGTTTTTTTTTATTATTTCGATGCAGTTCGTCGTTATGAAAGCAAAAATTTTAACTGATGTTGAAGCGTATAAAAGGGAGAAAACAAAATGCAATTTAAAAATTGTCCACATGTAGTAAAACAGGAATAATACTACAAATGATGACTACTACTACAACTACGTACATCGGTTAGAAAATATGTATGTATAAATGTAGACTTTTAGTGCATATATGGGACTAATTAATTGATAGTTTCATTAACAATGAATTAATATGAATTGTAATGGAATTTTTTTCATGCTAATCGCCCTTATTATCTAAATTTTCCAAATGTATATTTTTGTTAAAGTCGACTTTAGTTAAAATTTTGGGTGGCAGTATACTTTGACTTGGTTTATTTTTGGAGAATTCTGATTGGTTAATTCAGAGACTATTAATTATAGAGATAGGAATTGTAACGACGTGTTTTCCACAGTATGCTGGGGTAAACTCGCGGTCCCAGGGTTCGTTACAATTATTTATTTTTAGTCCCAAAAGAGAACGCCGATTTTGTTGGTTTTTTCATAAAACGTTATAAATATTTATTAAGAAAATCTATCTTATCACGACTCGGGACGACACAACACGATCAACATATATACAGACGATTTTCGACAGAACGCACCGAGTGAGACGTCACGAAAGGTATGCGATCCGATCAAGTAGGGTCGTAGCAGAGGGCAGAAATTGCTAGTAGCAATGGTTCTCGGCAGTCGGAATAACCAACATCCGAGAAACACCGGCCTGGGCAGAGTGACAAAATGACACGACGCAGCAGATTCTACTAGCACCAATGGTTCTCGGCAGTCAGCATAACCAACATTCGAGATGCACCGGCGTCAGCAGAATATCAAAACGGGTACGGCGTGGCAAAGTCTGTTAGCACCAATGATTCTCGGCAGTCAGCATAACCAACATTCAAGAAGCATCGGCGTCAGCAGAATGATAATAAGGGTACGCGCGGCAAAGTCTGTTAGCACCAATGATTCTCGGCAGTCAGCATAACCAACATTCAAGAAGCATCGGCGTCAACAGAATTCTAATAAGGGTACGCGTGACAAAGTCTGTTAGCACCAATGATTCTCGGCAGTCAGCATAACCAACATTCAAGAAGCATCGGCGTCAGCAGAATTCTAATAAGGGTACGCGTGGCAAAGACTGTTAGCACCAATGGTTCTCGGCAGTCAGCATAACCAACATTCAAGAAACACCAGTTTCAACAGAATGCCAATAGAGACACGAGTAGTTGGTGAGACTACTAGTTAAGGCACTCAAATATAGGCAAAAGCTATCCGTGTAGGTCTTACCTCAGCGCGTGCTGTCGACTAACTAACTAATTTCATACGATGCGCCTCCTTTTATACATGTTGATCGTATACACAAATACAAAAAACACACAGTTGTCTATAACACAAGGGGGTAACATTAAGTATGAACAGTGTTGATTGAATTTATTTGTACTTATTCTAATGAACGATAGGTGGGGTTTTTCCGTTACATTTGAATTTATAGAGCAGATAAGAAAACTGATTATTTATAGCAAGGGCAAGGAGTATAACTGAATAAGTAATATGGACACAAGGGTAGGGACAATGAATAGGTATAACTAATATAATTAAAGTTCAAATATAAATATAAGTAATATAATATTATGATAAAGTACGTTATAGATCTACATAAGACAATATTCATTATAATATTAATATAAGGAGTGACGTATATAATATATTGGAAAAAGAAAGGGAATGTTGGGAAATTTTAGGAATGGGTTAGATGTGGTTACATAGGGGAGAGAGGGGACTGATGTTAATTGCATGATTATATAATACATACGGCTTTATAAGACTGATGTGGGCAAAAACGAACAGGTGACTTTTGTCGTCACATTACCTCTCCTCCTCGGCGGGGCCCAGTGGGATGACGGTTGTGTTACCGCTTCGATTGATGATAACCCGGTAGTTATACCCGGCAATGACTTTACGGAACTTCTTTTTGGTTCCTGGTGGTCGTTGCGCCAGAGCTTCCGCTATGATTTGGAGTAACGCTGGTGGCATTTCGTTGGTTACGCTTTGTTCAATTGTTGACTGAGGAGTGGTTTTGGTACTGCCTGGGGACTGGCTCAGGAGTATGTCGGAGAGAGGTACCGCCGTTGGTGTACGTGTGGGTGTTGGATTTGTGATTGTGGATGAGATGCGTGTGGTGATGGCCCTGGTTGGATGTAATGTACGGGTAGGTGAGGTCGGTGTACTCGGGGTTGACGGTGTTCTTGGTGATGTAGTGGCTGATTTCAGAGGGGCCACGATTGCAGTAGGCGTCGACCAGGGTGTTTCAGTGGGTGATGTACGGTAGAAATGTCGATGAATGAAGGGTGTACGTGGCAATGATGATGATGTGGTGTGAGTGGGTGGTTCAGGTGTATGGGGTGATAAACTAGCAGATCGATTACGTATTGGCGACCGTTGTAGGGGGGTAGCCGGTGATGAACCCTTATTAGAGAGGGTTTTACATTGGACTGGTGGTGCTTCAATTCCCGTCCGTTGTTTATTTGAGGGAACCAGTACTTTAACTGTAAGCGTGCGCTCATAGCAGGTGTAACCATGTTGCTGATATTCCCGGTCTTTTAGCTCGTAGCTGCAGAATCCTTTTCGCTTCGGTGGTGTGGGTTCCCGGTAACTAGGGTCATCTGAGTCCAGTGATGGTGGTGATCTTGGTGGTAGTGGGGAGGATACGTGTGCCTCGACAGACCGCTCGTATAAACCAAATAGCGACCGCCAAGTTTCCGTGTCGATGAGGCTGCCGAGCTCCCTCAACTCGTCTTCTAGACTCAGAAATTCTGGATCCTCTTCTGTATAACCTGCCCCAGCTTCGGAAGGCCAATTTGTAGGGTTTGTCGGGGTGGTTTGGTAATCCCGTTCACTTGGAACTGTAGAAGGTGTTTCCATTCGAATGTCGTGATAATTATTGAACGGTGCATAATGATCAGACCCGGGATCAGAGGTTGTTACACCCGGGGTATCAGTTCCCAAGTTTCTATCATTCTGTTCGAGCAGCATAGGAGTTCCAGGTGATGTCGATTCTGATGGTTGTGACTTCGTGGATAGGAGATCCTCCTCCTCGCTGTCGATCACGATTACGTCCCCATCGTATAGTGATGGTGGGGGAACATTATGGTAACTAGCCTGTACAGTCGTGGTGTCAGTAACTCTACGCGTTTGGGTGGTCATCCGGTACAATGTGCTTGGTGTACGTGAGGTTGGACGCTTTCGTGCTGTTGTGTGGCAATGTGTCGCCTGCTTTTCCGGGTGACCTCTCCTTCGTACCGGAACACTTTTGCTTTTGCCGGTACTGGTAGAGGGAACATCATCGTCATCCAAGAAGACCATTCTCCGTACTTTGGCTTTCTCTTCTTCCATTCTTCGTCTGAATTTCTTTCGGGAGTTTTCGAACTTCTTTCTTTCTGCACTCATCTGTTTTTCTTTTTATTTCCAGTGGATCTAGGCGAAACAAAGATAAAAGAAAATATTATTAGTGAAATGGAAATGGTAATGCAAATATTTCAGGTCAGTTTCCTTTTTCTAATCAAACAAGGTTAGAAGTTAAGTTATATAAGGCTTGAGTTCACTAAGGTGCGCAGTGCGAGTTTCATTAGCTGTTCTCCCATAGAGCCTAACTATGACTGGAGATACAAATTCGCGGATGGAATAAGGGCCTCCGTATTTTGGAGCGAGCTTGGCGGCAAAATGTTCACTAGCCTTGGAAAGTGGGTGATTGCGGACCAAAACTTGGTCTCCTATTTTTGGCTTCCAGGGCCTTCGTCGTAAATTATAGTGGCGTTGTTGGTCTTGGGATGCCTTAGAGAGATTCCTTTTTACGATTTGGAAAACCTCGTTCATCTCCTTTTCTCGTTCGCTCGGGCTCGTATTCCGGGCCCCTGTTCCGGTGGTGACCTCATCGTACAGTGCCCCAGGTAATCGTGGTTCTCGTCCTTGGGTAAGGTAGGCTGGAGAGTACCCCGTTGATTCTGAAACACTAGTATTCACGGCGAGCATAATTTCCGGCAGTAGTTCATCCCACTTAGTATGTTGATGGTTGGAAAACTGGGCGATAATCGTCTTAATAGTGCGGTTTGCCCGTTCGGTGGGGTTTTCCTGAGGGGTATAAGGAGCGGTCAATTGTTGGCGGATTCCCATTTCCCCTAAGAACCTTTGGAAAATGCGGGATGTAAATTGAGTGCCATTATCCGTGATAAGAACTTTCGGAACCCCATATCGGGCAATTATTCGTTCACGGAGGGCCTTTACTAGAACATCGGTCGTAGCTTTTCTGAGTGGCACCAGTTCCGTCCACTTAGAAAACCGATCAAAGAACACCAAGAGCATGGTGCACCCATGTTTCGATCGTGGTAGGGGGCCCACAAAGTCGGCACAAATAGTCGCCCAGGGCTCTTCAGGTATTCGGGTTAACATTTCCCCGGCTGGTTGTTGTTGGCTAACCTTAAATCGTTGGCATGATTCGCACCGGCGAACGAATCGGCTTACATCCCTGAACATCCCGGGCCAATAATAGCGGTTAGCGATTTTATTTATCGTTTTTCGAATACCAAGATGTCCGGCGGCTACGGCATTATGATTTTCTTCTAATACCCGGTTTCTCAAGGGGGTGGCCACACAGAGCTTCCAGGGGGTGCAATCATCGTTGTTGAGATCACGGGGAAAATGGCGGTATAGCTGGCCCTCGATGATCATATAATCTGAATATTTTTCGGGATTTTCCCGTACTTCCTTAAATTTTTTCCGTAACCACGGGCACTCAGGGATGGTATTAGTAGAGGGTTGTATGCGGGCGATATTAAGAGCTTCCAACGGTTGACGGGATAGGGCATCCGCGACAACATTATGTTTCCCTTTCCGATATTGAACCACAAAGTTGAATTGTTGTAATTCCAGGGCCCATCGTGCCAGTCTTCCCGTAGGGCTTTCGATGGAATTAAGCCATTTAAGGGACAAATGGTCAGTCAATACTATGAACTGATAACCTTCTAAATATGGTCTCATCTTACGAATGCCCCAAATAATCGCGAGGCACTCCTTTTCGGTAGCTGAGTAATTTTTTTCGGCTTTATTCAAATGTCTGCTAGCATATGCGATGACTCGTTCCGAACCATCCAGTTCCTGAGTTAAAACAGCTCCCAAGCCATAGTCACTTGCGTCGGTCTGCAGAGTAAAAGTTTTCGTGAAGTCAGGGCAAGCCAACACAGGCGCTTCGGTTAATTTGGTTTTCAAAGTATCGAAAGCTGTTTGTTGTTCTATTCCCCACTTCCAATGTTTGCCCTTTTTCAGAAGTTGGGTGAGGGGCTGGGAAATTGCGGCAAAATCTGGGACAAAACGTCGGTACCACGACGCGACCCCAAGAAATCTTCTAACCTCCTTAACATTTTTCGGGGGCGGCATTTGGGAAATTGCGGCTACCTTATCAGGGTCTGTTTTTATTCCTTCGCCGCTTACTACATGTCCCAGGTATTTTGTCTCGCGTTTGAGAAACTCGCATTTGGAAGGGTTTATCTTCAGATTTGCGGCCCGTAATCTGCGAAAGACCTCCTTTAAATTGACCAAATGTTCCTCTAAGGTTGCCCCAATCACGATTATGTCATCAAGATAGGCAAAAGCGTGTGGTTCTAGGTCAGGTCCTATTACGGTATCTAACGCACGTTGGAAAGTGGCGGGGGCTGAATGCAGCCCAAAAGGCATAACCCGCCATTGGTACAAACCTCGACCAGTGACAGCAAAAGCGGTATATTTCCGACTATCTTTGTCCAATGGAATTTGCCAATATCCGTCTTTCAAATCGAGGCTACTCACATATTTCGCATTGCGTAGTCTGTTGAGGATGGTGTCTATCCGGGGTAATGGATAAGCATCGGGTACTGATCTGCGATTTAATTGGCGGAAGTCCACACATGTCCTCCACGTGCCATTTTTCTTTTTCGCTAGGGTAATTGGAAAAGAATAAGGGCTGTTCGAAGGTTCAATACACCCTTGGGCAAGTAATTTATTTATTTCGGCATCGATTATAGCCTGCATAGCGGGATTTCTCTGACCGTAGCGTATCTTTATGGGCCGTTCATCCGTCATAATGATTTTATGTGTTGCAACGTTGGACAGCCCCTGGATGTTCTGAAACTTGGGCAACTCCCTCTCCAGAAATCTTTTAATTTGCTGGGCTTCTTCCATATTCGCATCCGGTGTGGCTCGGTAGTGAACTTCTCCTTCCGACGTAAGGGAATCTTCACAGATACTAGAGGTTGTTCCATTTTCACTCACCTCTTCAATATTATTGCCAACCGGTCCAACGAGTGCCATGCATTTTTCCTTCCTTGTGTGCGTAGGTTCGCATTTTAAGGTTAAGCCGGCGCACGTAATAGTGGTTTTGAATTTCCGCAAAAAATCTAACCCCAGTATCATATCCTCAGTGGATTCAGCCATAACCAGGAAGGTGCACCGGGCTGTAATACTTCCGAGGGTGATGACGTATCGTGCCCCCTGAGTCACCTCTTTTAAGGAACCGTCGGCCAAAACTACGTCCACCTCCTCATGAACATAATTAGGTTTGGCCCCCAGTCGTCTAACACAATTGGGTTGAATAAAACTGCGGGTGGCCCCGGTATCAATAACGGCCGTGACCAACTGCTCTCCAATTTTTACGGTTGCCGTTAATTTAAATTCTTCACATTGTAGGGACGTTTTCAAGCATAGGGGTCTTTGCCTTTTGGGAGGACCGCCACCCCTTAGTTTTGACGGTCCTCGGCGGCGTTTCCCGACTGGCGCAAGCAGCAGTCTTCACTATGGGTCCCATGTCGTCCACACTCTACACAATAAACGGGATTATTATTATTATTATGAATACGATTATAGTTACGATTGTTAGTTTCCGTCGGTCCGGTAAGCATACGATGGTTTACCCCTCGATGAGGTTGTGAGGTAGACGGTATGCTTTCCAATTCGTCAGCCAGTGAAATTAGGTCGCTTAGCGATGAAAAATCTCGTCGACGGATGTACCACTGGTAATCGGTTTGCATATTACGGAAAATCCTCTCCAATTTTTGCTCCTCCGTAAGGTTGGCATGCCGCATGAGATTCTGTATTGATAAGAGATAGTCCTTGAAACTTTCTCTCGGGCGTTGAACGCGTTTGCGTATTTCATCCTCTAGTCGCTCAAAATACCGTGGGGGGAGAAAAAATGCACAAAAATCAAATTTAAAATATTTCCATACTTGCCAGTGTTTGTTGTTATTGCGGAACCAAACAAGGGCTCTATCCCGGAAGAATTCCGGCATAATCCGGGGTAATTGGTCGGGGTCCACACCGTACATTTCGGACAATTCCTCTAGCCGTTCAATGAATCCCAAAGGATCGCGACCACCGTCGTATTTTAGACCCCATTTTCTCACCTGGTCTATTACCGTTACCTTTTCTTCTGACAGTACGGCCGTTGGCATTTTGTGAGCTTGTAGAACTGTGTTTGGTGTGGGAAATTCAGGCTTCACGGGCGATTTCGGCTGACGAGCGATTCCGTCTGGGGGTAATTGCAGCGTTATAGTTGGGGATGTTGGTATCGTATTATTGGCGGCCTCATGTTTCGCTTGTAATTCACATAGCCGCTGGAGCCGAGCTGGTTCATGTTCCAAACCTACAAATTTAGCAAAACGTTTCCGAAGATCCTCCACGTTACCGGTGGGGTTAAGCTCGAATTCAGTTAAATATGCAATCAATTCGTCCCGTTTTAGGGAGTAGGCCCAGGTAGATTTCAACATTTTATTTTCTTTCCTCGCTTATTATTTTTTTTTTCAATTTTATCAATCGTTTAAATATTCCCGGGGCTACTGTAATATGTTCTTTTTTTTTTTTTAAATACAATACGGATAAGTTCTTCTTTTTGTTCTTCAAATCGTTTTTCTCCTCAGTTTTTTTTTTTCGCGTTATCAAAATAATTCCAACTCTAATTATCTCTTCTTTTAACTCGTTTAAATAACAAAAAAAATTGTTTATTTTTTTCCCGTTAACAAAAAAAAATCTTTTCAATATCACTTAAATATTTCTTTCAATAAAAAAAAACTTTCAATGTCACTTTTTTAATATCTAATAGTTTTTCCTTTAAACTGTCACTGTTTAATATATAAATAGTTTTTTTTTTTTTAAACTGTCACTTTCAGTATTATCAAAATATCTTTTTTTTCTTTAAAAAATCATATTCCTTGTTTTTTTTTTCAAATATAGTTAATTTTCTTCCATGTGTCACTTTTTATGAAACGTTCAGTTATTTATTTATTTTATTTTTTGTTTGCTCAGTTTGTATATTTTAAAGTTTCTCTTGTTTTAATTTATTTTCCACTTTCTCTCTCTGGGACGGACAGTTTATGACTGTCCCTGCTCGGGCGCCATTGTAACGACGTGTTTTCCACAGTATGCTGGGGTAAACTCGCGGTCCCAGGGTTCGTTACAATTATTTATTTTTAGTCCCAAAAGAGAACGCCGATTTTGTTGGTTTTTTCATAAAACGTTATAAATATTTATTAAGAAAATCTATCTTATCACGACTCGGGACGACACAACACGATCAACATATATACAGACGATTTTCGACAGAACGCACCGAGTGAGACGTCACGAAAGGTATGCGATCCGATCAAGTAGGGTCGTAGCAGAGGGCAGAAATTGCTAGTAGCAATGGTTCTCGGCAGTCAGAATAACCAACATCCGAGAAACACCGGCCTGGGCAGAGTGACAAAATGACACGACGCAGCAGATTCTACTAGCACCAATGGTTCTCGGCAGTCAGCATAACCAACATTCGAGATGCACCGGCGTCAGCAGAATATCAAAACGGGTACGGCGTGGCAAAGTCTGTTAGCACCAATGATTCTCGGCAGTCAGCATAACCAACATTCAAGAAGCATCGGCGTCAGCAGAATGATAATAAGGGTACGCGCGGCAAAGTCTGTTAGCACCAATGATTCTCGGCAGTCAGCATAACCAACATTCAAGAAGCATCGGCGTCAACAGAATTCTAATAAGGGTACGCGTGACAAAGTCTGTTAGCACCAATGATTCTCGGCAGTCAGCATAACCAACATTCAAGAAGCATCGGCGTCAGCAGAATTCTAATAAGGGTACGCGTGGCAAAGACTGTTAGCACCAATGGTTCTCGGCAGTCAGCATAACCAACATTCAAGAAACACCAGTTTCAACAGAATGCCAATAGAGACACGAGTAGTTGGTGAGACTACTAGTTAAGGCACTCAAATATAGGCAAAAGCTATCCGTGTAGGTCTTACCTCAGCGCGTGCTGTCGACTAACTAACTAATTTCATACGATGCGCCTCCTTTTATACATGTTGATCGTATACACAAATACAAAAAACACACAGTTGTCTATAACACAAGGGGGTAACATTAAGTATGAACAGTGTTGATTGAATTTATTTGTACTTATTCTAATGAACGATAGGTGGGGTTTTTCCGTTACATTTGAATTTATAGAGCAGATAAGAAAACTGATTATTTATAGCAAGGGCAAGGAGTATAACTGAATAAGTAATATGGACACAAGGGTAGGGACAATGAATAGGTATAACTAATATAATTAAAGTTCAAATATAAATATAAGTAATATAATATTATGATAAAGTACGTTATAGATCTACATAAGACAATATTCATTATAATATTAATATAAGGAGTGACGTATATAATATATTGGAAAAAGAAAGGGAATGTTGGGAAATTTTAGGAATGGGTTAGATGTGGTTACATAGGGGAGAGAGGGGACTGATGTTAATTGCATGATTATATAATACATACGGCTTTATAAGACTGATGTGGGCAAAAACGAACAGGTGACTTTTGTCGTCACAGAATTCAAAACTAACACTACTCACCGATAGAAGGCGCTGAAATTTAGTATTACCTGAGCAACTATTTAGTAGCAGCTGAGCCTATATTTCAAAACCTAAAAACTGCTGAAAACTGCTCAAAATAAGGAAAAAACAACGCGGAATATATTCAAATAATAAAATTTGAGATATTCGTTTGTTTTTTTTTTTTTTGCTTTATTTGTTATTATTTAAATTTAAATAAAATAATACCCTGACCACATAGTGGTGTAGGGTATAAAAATTGTCAATTTTTTGAACAAAGTGCCATCTAGTGATAAAAATATTTTTATTACTTATTTTTTAGGTGATGCTATACCCCTGGGTTAAATAATTTTCAACCAATCAAAATGTTTGAAAATATAAATATTTTTGAAGGGTTTCCATACACACAGTGAACAAAACCGTATGTTTAAGAATAAATTCGACTTTAAATTTAAAATACTCTGTTATAGTAAGTGACAATGATTTTTCAAAAGTTCAATTTACAGGAACAAGAAGAAATAAACATTTGTATTGAAAAACTTAACAGTCACAAGGGAATCACCAGACTGGGGAAAATTGTCCAGCAGCACCGCCTTCTCCAAACAACACTTGACATCCAACTATTGAATGCGAATAAAGTGCATCATTGTTTCATAAAGACTTGTTAAAGAGGAGAAAACAATAGTATTGAAAAAAGAGAAAACATTCTAATTCAGAAATAAATTGCTCATGTGTTAGTTAATTCTGGCTCTTGTGATTACAAAACATACATTTTGTAGGCTGTGATTGACAAAACTTCAATTAGCCACACTCATCGGTGTGCCGACCGTGGTGTATCTCGTTAGAGGTGATAATACAAATTAACACATTTCGATAATGCATTGGAACATCGCTCCAAATCGGAACGATATAGAATGGAAGAGTTAAATTGGATAATTTGCAGCAGGGAACGAAATGAAACACATAAATTGAAAAAATTAACATTATCTCGAAACCTAAGCGAGATAGCGCAAAACAGACAAAATTTTTGCTCCATAAGGGTAATATTTACTATACGCCGATATTAAAATAGGATAGATCCAGGAGGGATCCATTTTTATACAACAGTCATTTTTGATTTTAGTTTTTAACAATATGCGTGTTTATACAAATTTACACACTCCGATAATGGATTGGAATATCACTCCAAATCGGAACGATATGGAATGTAACGGGGAACGAGTGAAATTGAAATACTTGTAGCAGAATCCGAAATGGAATAAAACAGGGTTATTAAATTCTATTTCTATTATCACATAAATTGAAAAAAATGGAACATCCTGTGGTTGTTTCATTAAAATGGATAGCTCGGAATCGCTCACGGAGCGACTTTTGTGCAAGCTTCATTAGGAGCATCTTCGTTGCTGAGCTTGCAAAGATTTTGTCGGTTTTTGCTCTATCTCGAGTAGTTTTGTAAAATGGCAATTTTTTAAAATGTCAAATGTAAGCGAGATAGCACAAAACAGACAAACTTTTTGCTCCGTTGCAGTATTACGCCAGATTCCTGAAAGCTCCCAAGTGATCCATTTTTAAAAAGCAGTCAGTGTAAAGCAATTTAAACATCTAGTTTTGTTGTAAACAAAAGCTTTTTTACTCAATTTTAATTAATTTTTAATGCATTAGTGGCGATTTCATTAGCATTAGTAGGACAAATTCTAATGCCAGAAAATGTCAGTAGCATTAATGGCAATGAAATTTTTTCCCCATTATCATTAGTCAACTAATGGTAATGAAATTTCAATGCCAATGAAAAAATCCCAAGTATGGTGCATATTAAAGTAAATGAGTGCTTGAAGCGAGAGTAATAAACACTTTTAAAAAGCCGAAAAGTATGCAATATGCTTACAATCATTATCATGAGATGCATATTTATAATGTTAAAAGATGCCAGATTGTTAAGATTTTTAAATGATAAGTTGAAGTGTGGAATGGGATTTGTGGAATTAAAAATCTATTTTATATTGAAAAATTCTTTGTTTAAATCGTCTAATTTCAAGAAAGTTTTAAAAAACCTTTCTCTAGAAAATGTTTAGCATTTTAGAAAAAAAAATTTCGCAGAATTTTATAGAAACAAAAATTCTCAGATTTTATAATTTTTGTCTATAGAAAAGCTTTGACACTATAAACAATTTTAGTTTCCCAAGCAGCAAACTAGCCCAGAAATTAATCAAAAAGGAACTCAACGCCAAACTCTACCCATACTAATTTTAACAGCTGGAAAGACAAATTTAAATTAAGGCTATTCGAATTTTTTAATTAAATATTTAGTTATTTTTTTTTTAACGAGTCATGTAACTATAGGTAACATAATCTGTAAGAATTGAATTCTGTAGATGAATAAATAAATATTTATTATTAAAAGTTCGAAAAAATATACTTGCAAATATTATTAATTTTACTTCGTTTAAATTCCTGGCAGCTCTGTAAAAAAAGCTGTTCATTTTGCAACATTAACGTCATCATCCTTCGTGGTGTTATTATAGGAATGAGAACAAAAATTATTTTTCCAAACATTACAAACAAATAGCGATGAAAAGCAACGAAAATGAAAATATTATGCAACAAAAAAAAATATGAATTGGAACAAAACTCATTTCAGTACGCAAAAAAACACAGCTTATAAGTCTATAGGAATGTTTCGTGAAAAATAATAACACAGTAAAATGTATACACAGTACATCCCAGTTGGAAATTTCATAAAGACGTATTCATAACGGCTCAGCGACATGTATCTGTCACTGACGACTTGTTGATCCGCTAATACCTAGAGACATTTACTGATATTTTCATACAAATGTAAAACTAACAGGTTTTTGTATTTTCTTTAATTGCTACTTCCGACAAATTAGAAAATTTTATAAATAAATAAACAAGAGCTGCTTGCTTTCCAACAAAATTTAACAACATATTTGTAAAAAGAGTGAAAAGTTTCCGCAAAATTTAAGAAACAAATTTGACAGCACTGCTGCAGTTCACTGTGAGTATCTAAAAAATATTTTGCATTTTTCTTAATCTCCCTATTTCCAATAAACAATTTTGTTGGAATTCAAGTTTAAATCAAGTGTAATTACAGTCTAACTTTCAAGTTCACCCAGAAAACAGATAAGGTGCTGACAACCCCATTTGTTGCCAATCGAATGGTTCAGTTGCATCAAACGAATTTTTCGGTTGTGGCTACCGAATCATTCTTGATACAACTGAAATTCCATTGTGACAGTCGAACTAGTTCTGTCTCAATTGGTTTTCTGTTGCCACAACTGAAAAATTCGGGTATCAAAACCGATTGTCTACAAATGCGGTTATCAGAACTGAATCTGTTTTCTGGGTGTTTAAATGCACTGTTATTCAGTATTATTATACCCTACACCACTATGTGGTCAGGGTATTATAAGTTTGTGCTGATGTTTGTAACACCAAAAAATATTGGTCGTAGACCCACCTTATAGTATACTGATCGGTTCAGAATTTTTTTTTATTTCGATTTAACGATGTCCGTCTGTCCGTCCGTCCGTCCGTCTGTCTGTCTGTCTGTCCATGCAATCTTGTGCGCACTCTACAGGTCGCAACTATTAAGATATTTTGATGAAATTTGGTACGCAGACCTATGTTGGCCCAAGGACGAACAAGATTGATTTTGCTGAACATCGGTCCATGTTTAGACCCAGTGCCCATATAAGGGTCCTACCAAAATTATATTGTTTATACGCTGCAGGTCGTAAATATTAAGATATGTTGACGAAATTTGGTACACAAACCTATGTTAGCCCAATAACGCAGCCTATTGATTTTGGTGAACATCGGTCCATGTTTAAACCTAGTGCCCATATAAGGGTCCT
Source organism: Leucophora obtusa (assembly GCA_949987735.1). NCBI lineage: Eukaryota > Metazoa > Arthropoda > Insecta > Diptera > Anthomyiidae > Leucophora > Leucophora obtusa. The sequence continues at coordinate 30,836,655 of OX465299.1, read as the reverse complement.
ACCAAAATTATACTGTTTATACGCTGCAGGTCGCAAATATTAAGATATTTTGATGAAATTTGGTACATAGACCTATGTTGGCCCAAGGACGAAGCCTATTGATTTTGGTGAACATCGGTCTATGTTTAGAACTAGTGCCCATATAAGGGTCCCCCCAAAATTATATTGTTTATACGCTGCAGGTCGCAAATATTAAGATATTTTGATGAAATTTGGTACATAGACCTATGTTGGCCCAAGGACGAAGCCTATTGATTTTGGTGAACATCGGTCCATGTTTAGAACTAGTGCCTATATAAGGGTCCCCCCAAAATTGGCTTGGTTACAAACTGCAGATCGCAAATATTAAGATATTTTAATGAAATTTGGTGCGCTGATTCACATTATAGAAAATTTTGACATAAGCCCCATTTTAACCCTTTCGAATTTCGGATCCAAACAATACACCAGACTGGTGTAGGGTATTGTATAGTCGGCATGCCCAACTTTAACCTTTTTACTCGTTTTAAATTAAAATCGACTACATTGGATATTTCCAAGTTTCTACAAAATATTTGAATTATTGAAGAAATGTTTTCTAAATATTTATAAATTTGGAAATAACGAAAAGCAACCAAGTTCAAAGAAAAAATAAATTCTGTGTGGGTTCAAAAAGCACTAGGGTTTTCATTTAACCTCCTATGTACATTCTGATTCGTATAAACTCGACTTATGCAAACTTAGTGCTCAAAATAGTTTACAAGCCATCGAACTTACACCTACTAGGTTTACACTTAACCAGAAACTAGCAGCTTGTGAAAACTACTCGTATTTACTTTTCAAATTGCATAAAAATTTTGTACAAATCAAATTTTTCACGTTCTCTCGAAAATTAAATGTATACGACTGTTATTTTGAAAAACTGACATTTCAGTTTTATTGTGATTGTGTCTTTCTTATAACACAGTACAACAGCCAATCTGGGGGGTGAGAAATTCCAAGTCAGGGTGATGGTACTAGGTCAGTATAGTAAAACCCTCAAAGGGTTTGGCGTTCGTATGTGTCAGTTTTTTTTATGACCTTTTAAATTTTTTCCTTATCTTGATGTTTTTTCGCTTAGTTGTAACATTTTGGCAAAAACGTAGTTTAACATAACTCGAGAACCACTTGTCCGATTTTGATGAAACAAATTTAGAAAAATTTAGAATTACAATTTCTTTAATCCGTTCATATAATGTTTTTCTTTATAATCAACAGTTTTGCCGGTAAAAATAAATTTGTGGAGAAAAAAAAATATTTTTTTGCCTAAAAATTAAAATTTTTTTTTTTTAAATTCATAAAAAATCCAAAACGGAAAAAAGGATCAAGTGTTATTAATTTCATGTAAAGTCACATAACCTATAAACAAAATTTAACGCGTTCTGCTTTTATTTACAATTAAGTGAAGGTATCCCATTTTGACAAGAATATTGATATTTGTTTTTATCCAAAAAAGTGTCATTTATCGCCTTTTTCATAAATTTTCCCCAAAAACTCCAGACTTCTGGCCATAAATTACTAAAAAAATTAAGTAAACATTTTTATAATTTTTTATTTTTATTTTATTTATTTATTTTTATTTATTTTAATAAATATTGCCTAGACTTTTTCGATGGTGGTTGTTCGGGACTAGTGGCATCGCATTCATCGCTATCATCAGTTTCTGAACCACACATAATGTCAATGTGTGACTCCACTGTTGGCCCTTCTGCATCTCCTGAAAATTCTTTATCATCAAGATCATCCTTGTCTTGCCACACTAACTTACTCCACCAGCAAATTTCCGCAATTATTGCACTCGGCGACTTTTTGCCTCTATATCTGTAAGTTTGTAAGCTGTGACTTTCACACCGGGTGCCAACAAATTGTTTGATTTCAAAATGGAAGCCAGCTCTTCCGATTTATGCTGTGTTAATTCCAACTTGGCAACAATTGAATCAAACTTATTTTGATTTATTAAAATTGGCTCATTGGATACTGATGGCTCATATGGGGAATCATCACGTGCATGATATGTCGGAGCAGTCGTAGAAGAGAAAATATCTGGGCTAGAAGCTTTTGGCACAGGAATGTGGTCCGAATGAGGCAATGGTGTTGCGGCACTTGCAACACCAACGTAATTATACGATTTTCTTATCCTTTTTGCGGCTCCTTTATTCGCACATGCATAGCAATTCAATGGATTGTGACCTTCGCCAGGATTAGTCCAAGTCATTGGGATACCGAATGGCATACTTTCACGTCTTCTATTTTTCCAATCCATTAGACGGTTGTAGCAGCTTTTACACACTATATTTGGTACCCAATTTTCGTTCACTATAACATTTTGGTTGAAGTACATCTCGTATGTTTGAACAAAATCAGTACTGAAATTTCCCCTTTTTTTATGTGTTGAGACATATTGACCACAGCAGTAGCAAAAGCTATTTATATCTGGCTTGCACAGTTCCATATTCTGTTCTCTTTTGTTCACTTTAAAAAAACTGGAGAAAAATCACTTTTACTGTTCGCGTTCGTCGGCACTTGTTGAATGACAAAAATCACAGAACCAGTGTGAGAAAGAGAAGAAGTATAATGACAATGCATGTTTTATGTGAACATTACAGAACCAGTGTTGCCACATCAATATTTCTCTTTTAGTACAGTAGAAAAATATGAGAGAGTTCGGCTTGTGAGTGTCAATGTTTTCTCCAAATAATGTTGTGCATATCTGGAGCAAATTTTTGAAATTCATACATTTACCTAATTGTGAATAAATGAGAAACGCGTGCATCGATTTTCATGATCTATGCATGATTTATGCTCATGAGTTATGTGACTTTACGCGAAAGTAATTAGTTTTGGCACTTTTTTCCATTTTGGATTTTTTATGAATTTTTAAAAAAAAATATTTAAATTTTTAGGCAACAAATACTTTTTTCCCTTCATACATTCATTTTTAACTTCGAAAGTGTTGCACATATAGGAAAACGGTATAGAAACAGATTAGAGAAATTGTAATTCTAAATTTGTTTCATCAAAATCGGACAAGTGGTTCTCGAGTTATGTTAAACTACGTTTTTGCCAAAATGTTACAACTAAGCGAAAAAACATCAAGATAAGGAAAAAATTTAAAAGGTCATAATGACAAAAATGACACATACGAACGCCAAACCCTTTGAGGGTTTTACTATACTGACCTAGTACCATCACCCTGACTTGGAATTTCTCACCCCCCAGACAATAATCCCAAAAATGTTCCATAGTGTAATAAATTACTTTCACAATTTAAATAAAGATTTGTGGTATTTAAAGTTCAAGTGAAAAAAAAATTTTTTGTTGTTGTTTTTGTTATTTCTTTAATATTTTAAATGTTTAATAGCGCTCCTAGACGAGAACAAGAATTTCTCATTGAGTTTGTAATTTAACTTAACAAATATTTCCAGAAATTCTGAAAACGTCGTCCCCTGACGATTTCCTTAGGCAAGAATGAAATCCGGATAGGGACATGCCTCAACAGATTATTTTTCACAATTTGTTAAATACGTTTGGGATTTTAGCACATTTAATTCCTTTAATGCAATTAATGTACAGTGGCGGCCAATAAATTAGAAACGATTCAAGTTTTTTCTAATTTTATTCTCGTTGCGTTTATTTTTAAAGATCAAAATATTGGTTTAATTCGCCACGAAAGACAAGAAGTTTGTTCAGAAAATTGTACAGAAATTTAATGTAATGTTTGTTTTTTCATTTTGTCACTTGTTTTAAGTGGGCGTGGCTTTTAAAGAAAAATCAACGATATCGACCTTTTATCAAATTACATAGTAAAATTTAGGCAGTACTGATCGGTTCTGTAAAAGCTGCATATTTTTGGAAATCCTATAAAATTTTCTTAAATCTAGCATTATCTTTATCTAGAAATAGTCGCCATACTTAAAAGTGCAGCATCTTAAACATGACCAATTTTTCTTTATTTTTAGCTATTTTAAAATAAAGTTAACAACACTGAAATTTTAAAGTGAATAGTTTTATGCTTTTTCTTACCACTATATAAAAAATCAGTCAAGCTTTTCTTTACGTTATATTAAAAAGCATTTCATTAGACAAAAGGGCCGGCTGTTTAAAAAGCGCCGGAAAAGCACTGGAGAAACAAAATTTTTGAACGTTGGCAAAACGCTGACAAAACCCATAAATAGGTGGTCTGGAAATATATTTTCCAAAATAAAATATAAAAAAGTTCATATGGGTGATATCAAAAAATGTGATAAAAACCGTGTAACAACCTAATTTCTAATGCATGGATTACATTTGAGTTACATATTTCGATATATATCAGCGCATTGTCACCTGTTTTACAAAATTTATAACAATTTGACCAATTTTTGGTTAATACATAAAATTTGTGACCAATTTTATAGGCCAAATGTAAACTCCGTAACAAGTAACTCATAAGGTTTTTTAACTTTAATAGCTTATATTTTAATAACCAATAAAGCTAAACACTAAATGAAAGAATTTTTATGAAGAGGAAAAGTGCCGTTTTTAATATAAATTAATACATTTTACAAACTTTTTCGTATATCTTAGCTATCACGACTTCAACTCTGTAACGATTTTTCGTCATAATTTTTGATAAAAATGCATATACCAGAATTTTGGAGTTATCTATTATTTATATTCCGAAAAGTATAATGTTATTTATACTCAAATTATCGTTGGACTGTAAGTAATCATCCAGTATAACAGACTTGAAGTTTTTCTGCAGTATGTAACATTCTCGAGATGAAAAAGGATGTCTTTAATAGGATTTGAAAAAATGTTGTAAACTCCGTTCCTAATTTTTACAGCAAACCATTTAACGAATAAGAAAAACATTGGCATATTTGGATTCACCTTGTAGGCATCATACAATTTTGTTTCGGAAAGAAAATTCTGACAAAGCGTTTCTAAAAGAAAACGAAAAAAGTAACCAAATGTAAACTCCGTAACTGTAAACTCCGTAACCAAAATTGTTTTCATCAGATTGCATTAAAAAAAATGTAGGTAAATGTTTAAAATACTTTAAAATAACCATAAACAGAGGTGATTCAACTAATATTTATGCGTCAAAAGATGATTCAATCGATAATTTTGCGTCAAATCAAAAAAAGTTATCAGTTTTTTACCATAAACTGCTGGAGCGAAAAACGATTGATTTTGATTTCATTGGTTTGGAATCGATATTTCGAGCCATTACTGACATATATATATATTCGTTCCTTTTACTCCTGCAAGGAGCATAGGGCTCTGACATTAGTTTGACAAATTAAATTTGTGTCACACAATTTAAGAATTTTTTGATCGCGAATGTTATGTTTTTAATACATTATTTTGTAACTTCGCAACTGCGGATAGGATTTTAAAAAATTTTATATTTTTGAGAAGCATTTAAAAGGACCAAAAATACAAAATTAAAAAAAAATAAAAAATTTTTTCGCGGAATGAATTTTATTTTTATTCGCGAAACCGCCAATTTGATAAACACAAATTATATATCATTAGAAAGCAAATTGAAAACCCAAATACGAAAAACTAATAAATTGAAGAAAATTCGTACCCATTTTTTTTTATTATATCTTTTGCTTGCAGAAATGTAAACTCCGTTACAACAAAAAAAATTAAAATTGTGCAAAAAAAGTTATTGCGACAACTTGTAGATGAGATTTTTTGCAATTAGGTTTATAATGACTAAACTTACTGATTCCATTAAGAAAAAACCGAAATATTAACACTTTTTGCTTCTCATAAATTTGGCCCAAAAATTTATCACATTTTTTGATTTCAGCCATATGTATTTTTGTTGGTCCCAGGGTCGTCAGATTAGCAGACGATTGCTCTACCCCCTGAGCTAACGAGACATAAAAAAATTTGATGGGTAAACAAATAAATAAGTGATAATAACTGGACAGCTACTGGCTGTACTAAAATGCTAGCACTGGCAAACACTTTTTTGGAATTAATATGCCTGCGCTGGGAGAGCAACAAAAATTTGAAATTAAAAAAAATTCAAAAAAAAATTCCTGGCAACCGGATTTGACTACAAACATTTTTTAACGAAGCGTCAGCATTTTTATAAAATCATTGGTCTACCAATGAATTGATTTTTGTACGCCTGCTAGCATTGGCTAGGTAGCACTGGATAACCACTGGTTGAAAACCTTGGCATATCACTCTATGCCAATTCTTTGCTAGTGGTTTTTTTATAAACCACCGAAATTTTTGTAAAACAAATACTGGTAAAACGCTTTTTGCAAACGCTGGCAAAGCGTCCCAAATGAGTGTTCTGCCAGTCATTTATTTTTAACACCGTGGTTACCCAGTAGTATGCCAGTGCTTGATTTTTTTTACCACTAGCGATTTCTGATTGGATATTTGTTCTTTTAAATTGGGTTTTTGTTTAAATTAAAACGAATTGGGAATAAAATTGGGGATTTAAATTTTAAAAATGGGAATAAGCTAATACTTTTTGACCAACCCACTAAACAGTGCAGTATTGCCAGAAAAAACAACACAGCAGTCAGCGCCATCTGTTGCATTCAAAACCGGTATTGGCGCAATTCAGGAACATGTCAGAACCATGACCTTCATTAGAGCTTTCAATTTTTATTCTTTATAGTGTATTTAGACTGGGCAAAAACTATTAGTTTTTGGCGATTTTTAGTTTTCGAGCCGAAAACTAAAAAATTAATATAGTTTTTCCATACAATTTTCATGCAAACTGAAAAACAGATTCCACCTGGTTTTTGCCAAAAACCAAGTAAAAATATCTGAAATGTTCATTTTTGATACACCCGTTATCATTTATAATTAATTTTCGATACACCATGTTACAACGAATATAGGAGTAAAGCAAGTGTCAAAAAATATTTTTTAATTTTTTAAGAATATTTCTAGTTTAGTTTGAAATTTTATTCTCTTTTAAATGTATTAAAAAATTTTTTACATCAATTTAACAATAAAAAAAGAAAGAAAAGTGTGTATTAAAAAAGTGTTGTGACAAAGAAAAACAAAATAATCAGTGTAAATGACTTGGCTTTCGTAATTTAGTTTTGTACAAAAACCAGCTGGTTTTTGCTTGGTCTAAATTCAGTATTAGCCTCATTCATACTGAACACAAAACTAGAAGTTTTCCTTTTTTTAAGTTTTCGATTTAAAATTTGTATGAGATGGGACAATCGAAAACAAGATAAATTTGAAAACTACTAGTTTTAAACTGCAAAAAAGCTTGAAATATCATGGATGGTCTAGTTTATTTGTACCTCGGTTTTTTTAATATTAGTTTGTAACATTGTGATTGGCAGGATTCGAGGATATAATAATAGGCTAAATTAATATTTTGTAATTGATTTAATATTTTGTAATTTCTTTGAGATTCAAAAAGTTTTATACATTTTTTCAACCACAAATTTAAGAGTTAATTTGTTCTGTAAACAAAATATAAATTTGTTTGAATTTAAATTTGATTCGAAATTGATACTTAAAAACAAGTTGAATTCAAACGATATTTAAAGCACTTGAGTTTTTAGTTTTACAATGCTTATTGGGATTTTTCTTTCTCTTTTTCTTTTCCTTGTAGTAAATTTTCTTCTATTAAGAAATTTATCATTTGGTATCGCACTCACCAAGATTCGAACCTGAAGCCTTGTGTTTGGTAGTTCATGGCCTTACCAGTATAACTAAACCATAATTATACAAATAGTTTTATAAAGTTTCCTATGTTCCATTTTTCAAATTCAAATCTTTAAATTTTATTTGAGTCTTCCTCTAGTCAAATTTAAAATATATTAGGGGTTTTCATATAAACTCGTATTCTACTCGTAAACGATGTAAACCTGGTATGTTTATGAGTTTAATGCCAAAGTCCATACATAAAAAATATGGTTTGTATTTATACAAGGTTTACAAGGCATTTAGGAGTTTATATGAAAACCCCTATTAATTTTATTTGAATAATCCTTTCAAATTTGATTATGTTGACTACGTCTAGACGCATCAATATGTTTTTAGTTTTGAGGATGCGATTCAAATCGCCGACATTTTTTTTTTAAATTTATTAAAATTTTATACTGACGAATATGCAGTTAGTCAGCGTAAATTAAGAAAAAATTCTTATGATAATGGCAAATAGGCCGTTAGTCGTCACGTGTTAAGAATAAATCCTTATAATGATGACAAATAGGCAGTTTGAAAGCGTAATTTTAGAAAAGGAAAAAGTCCAGACATGTCTTTAAGACGTCTTTGATTTAAGTTTACACCTGCTGACTTGTTATCTAAATTGTCTTTAAGCTAAATTTTCCAGCTGGGATGATGACTACTATAATGTTGAATACGTCTACTGAACATACTTTCTACTTGGTGATGATGATACCATCTTTTTCAACAACCAGTGATTGCTGCAATGTTAAAAGTAGTTATATATTTTAGATGAGGTTGAAAATATTCTTCTTCTTTTTTTTTTAACAGCGAAAAATAGCACACACAAAAAACGTATATTTAATTGCGGCATTGTGCAATGACATGATAGCACCATACAACGAGGATCATTAAAATGAAACTTACTTCTTTGCAATACATGGGGAAAAATGTATCTCCATTCAATTTATAAGAAGGTGGAGTACCCTCGTAAAATGAAAAGTTAAAAATTAAACAGACCAAAAACTGTGGATAAAAAGTTAACAAAAATTTTTAAACATTTCAATGTGAAAAGTTTTGCGTTTTTTCTTTCTGGTATACATAAATAGTTTTTTCATTTATGATGTGCTACTCACTATATGGAAGATAATGTAACCAACTATATAACGAGAGAACCTTTTTGGACTAGAATAAGTGAACATTTTTAATAAGCTAATGACACTTTTCCTCACAAAATAAATGAAAATTTGCTTAAAACGAATTAAAAGTAGATGCATGTCCAGGGGAGGGAAATTGTACCATTACCTGCCAAAAGATAAAATTGTTCAATACAAAAATATAAATGACAATAGAAAATTTAATAAAAGCGCTTTAACTTCCCTTCCTTAAATGTTGCCATAGTTCCGGTTCTGATTAAAAGCATTCGTAGAGTGTATAAAATATTAAGGAAATAAAACTAAATGCTTCTTTAAATTTTATTTTATATTAATTTAATGAAGTGGGAAAGTTTAAGGAGGGACATTACATTCGCGGCAGAGAAAACAGACCTTTTTTAAAAAATTCATAACTCGGTCAAAAACAAACATTTTTCCAAATTTGTAGAGAATTGAACAAATTACAAGAAAAAAAAATTAAAAAAATATATTTTTCACTCCAACATGGTTTTATTGAGCTCCAAACTGGCGGCAGAGAAAAAAACGGGGCCTCGTGGTTGCAGCGCTGGGAGTCGCAAAAATTGTCCGATCTGGAAAAAAAAATGACTTTTTTAAATCTTAACAAAAATGGTTATCGTATGACACGAGCTTTTTTCTTTTAAATTTTTTTTCAATTTTTGGTGATGTTCCAAATTTGAAAGTGTGTTTTTTCGAAAAAAAATATTGACTTTAAAAATTCATAAAAAATTGAAAAAAAATTTAAAAGAAAAAAGCTCGTGTCATACGATAGCGAATCAAGTTTAAAAAAATACAAAAAAAAAAAAAAAAATTTCGTCAAAAAATGAGCCCGCTAGTGCCGCAACCAATACGAAAAACATGGTTTCGAGATAAACGCGTTCAAAGTTTGTAAACAAAGAAAAAAAAAGGTACGTAGGTAGCGCGAAAATTAAAAATGCGCTCTCACTAATCCGGCTATAACTTTTGAACCCGTAGAAATTTTTCCATGAAATTTTTTTTCTTAGAATCTCCAGAATATTTACTAAAATACAAAATTATAAAAAAGAAAATCGATTTCAAAAAACGGCTAATGTCATGTCCCCCCTTAAGTGAAACTTCATTCATTTTATGCTAAAATTCATTATTGTCATGAAGATAATTCTCTAAGTCAAACGCCATAACGCCTAGCACACTCAAAAAAAAATATGTTAGTAGAAAAATTAGTAAAACTTCTTTTATATTTTTTGCTGAAATTTTGTTTTCAGCAAAAGTTTCAGTTACATTTTTTCAGCACTAAACTAGTTTTGAACTAATGTTCGATTTGCATCAAATTTTAACCATTTAAATTTTAAGTCTAATGCAATAATAATCTGTCTGAAATCGACTGTCGAAAAAATACTGTCAGCTTAGTGGTCATGTTATGTTTTAACGTTAAGGCTTTCAACATAAAAATGAAAAATTTTAGGTACATAATTTCAACCAAAAAAAAAATTGTATTTTACCTAAAAATTATAACAAACATCTCTCATCATCATCAACGACAACATCATCACTTTTCTACTCAACTCATCATAGTCGTCATTATTATCATGGTTGACATACATTTTGTTTGTCATTATAAAAATTTTGTAAATAATTAACACGCTTTTGTTGGAAATGGAGCATCGTCAACATCACAAACATACACACACGCACACACACACAACAGTGACAACCCAGAACGCACACATTCAAAAAGACAATGCGAAAAATGGCCAACCATTATATAGAGACAAAATCAACAAAAAACGGAAGTTAAGTTTACATTTCAACAGTGTTAGTTTATCATTGTTCGTTTGTTTTCACAAAAAAAAAAAAATAAAGAAAAAGAGTACAAGATTTTTCACACTTTTATTTTTTTAATCAAATACAAAGGCAAATACACTACACTTACACATTCATATTTAAATATTTAAATACAATTTTGTTGTTGTTATATTTTACTCTAATACTCACGCACCCGTATAGAATCTCATTAATGTTGTAGTATTACACTATCGTTGAAAAAAAAAACAATTTTATTCAGTGTTATTTAACATTATAACAACAACAACAATAGCAACTATAATAACAACAACAAAAAACTCATTTGTATTGCGTTTTTTATTTCCGGTTAACACGAACAACACGAAAGCTAACAATAAGTTTGTTCCTATTGCATAGTTAACTTTGTTTGTAAGTGTGTGTGTGTGTGTGTGTGTGTGTGTGTGTGTGTGTGTGTGTGTGTGTGTGTGTGTGTGTGTGTGTGTGTGTGTGTGTGTGTGTGTGTTTAGTAGCAGTATCTACACTCATAGAAATAAATCTGTAAAAATAACAGAAAAAGTTACTAAAAATTAGTTAAAAATGATGCTGCAGAAAAAACTGCTAAAATTAGCAGATTGTTTTGCTAAATATTAGTAATATAGGAACAGCAAAAATAAAACTGTTAACCCTCTAATGCTCTTTCTTCTGATTACAAAAATATTTAAACCATATATTTGGCGTTGAAAATCGACCATGGAACAAATATTAAAATTTTAATTTATCGCTTTATTTAGGCGATATAGCACAACAAGGGTTGAAGATGTATCTTGAAACCCAGTAGTCAAATAATTTCGGTTTTTGCTGTAAATAACGCTATCAATAAAATTAAATTACGTACCGAAAATAGTTGATCAATTGTTGTTATTTCAAAAGTTATGACAATTTTCGCTTTTTGAAAATTACGAAATTTGGCGCTAAACATCTATAAATTTTGACGAAATTAGTTCTGCTTACTACTACCTCTGGGTATATTATCTGTGTTTAATTTCAAAAAACCTGTTGGCTAGTTTTTGAGTTAGAGAGATATTTGTAAAACGTATCCTGGAGTTATCCTGTGAGTCCTGGATAAAAATTTTTAACTGATTTTACAATTAGAGGCTCTACCCTAGCTTTCTTATTATCGGTAATGTACGCCAGATCACAAATGTATTTTTGGCAATTTTTCAAATCTTTTTTCTATTTTAAAAAGTTAATTTTTTCAAATTTTGTAAATTTTCACTTTACATGTTTCTCGCTTGAAAACCGTTCCTTATACAGAAAAAAGTTTGAAGGCAGAAAAGTAGACTGTTAAGTTTTCTATTGATGTAATACAACTTGTTTAATAAAATATTGTTATTAAGCCAAAAACTATTTCAAATCTGAAGACCGCCAAAAGGCGGCCTTGGCCATTAGAGGGTTAATTATACAGAATTTTAGTTATATTTGAGCAAAATTTTTGTTAATGGAAAATAGCAAATTAACCCGCTAAAATCAGAAAAATAATTTGTAGCCTAAAAAATCACAAAAAATTTCAAAAATCAAAAATTTACCTCCTGTTTTTATAAATAGAATTAGACGAATTTGTTAAAACATTTGTGTTAAAAACACAAACTTAAAAAGGTTTATCTTTCAAATTTTTTAGTACTAACAAATTTGTGCAAAAATTTTGAAATAAAAACGTTCTTAAATCAATGTTTTTCGCACAAATTTCTTAACGAATTCGTCTGATTCTTTTTATAAAAACACCCAGTTAAAATCTTCGAAGTTTTTTCTATTTTTTTTTAATGCAGATAAAAATCGAGCCTTTTGAAAACACCAGTTTAGAATTTTTTAGCAAATATTTCTTCTGATTTTAGCAGAATAGACTGCTATTTGCATTCAACTAAATTTAAAAATTTATAGATATAATACTTTATATTTGCTATTCTTAGTCTACTAATATTTAGCAAAATTTTCTTCAGATTTTACAGTACAATTTGCTATTTTCAGTTAACTAAAAGTTAACTAAGATATAACTAAAAATCTGTAAATTTAACAGTTTTAATTTTGCTGCTCTTATTTTACTAGTACAGTAGACGCTCGCAAATTAGAACCGCTTTGTTTTTGAGGCAATTCTAATTTCTGAATTATTCTAATTTCTGGACGTTTTTTTTGTAAAAAAAAAATTGAGTAAATTTACTTCCAAAAACTTAAATAAAACTCTTTTTAATATTTTTTAATTCAATTTTATTTGATAAAAACAAGAAAACAAAACACAACAATTCAGTCCAATACATCAAATGTATTTTTTAAAATTAAAAATATGAATATAAAAAAAAAACGAATGGCAACAAAACATAGCAATGCAGTCCAATTACATCACATGTATTTTTTTTAATTAAAAACTAAAAAACTGTATTTAAAAAAAATTAAACAATTAAAATTAAACAATGGCCAAGTTAACAACTAATCTTTGTTTGACATATAATCAGTTATATTTGTTTGTTTTTTTGGTTTCTTTAAATCCGAAATATCATTACGGAGAGCCAAAAGATTACTTATGCGCTTAGTTGAAAACAATTCACTGTTATTGCACCATTTTATTAAATTATTTACGCTTTCAATGGCTGTAGTATTAGAGACAACTGATGATACTGCAACAACGTCGTCTTCGCTGCTATCTGAAGACTCACCATCGCTACTGAGAACATAAACAGATCCGTCATCAAACAAATCTTCATTCCATCTGTCGATGTCTTCTATACCGATGCAATCGTTGGGAGCTATTTCTTTTAAAAGAGCTTCAGTTATCTGAATAACTTCGTTGCAGTCCTGATCTATTTGCAACAATTGTGCTATTGGCATCGTCGTCGCTGTCGTATTGGTTAGAGTCCCAATTGGACAACTTTGACCAAGATTTCTTCATAACACTTTGTGGTACCGCATCCCAAGCTTGTTTCAGTAATAATATAGCATTGCGGATCGAATGGGATTTCAAATGATTCTTCAATTCACCACCTTCAGCAATTAACTGAGAAAGAAACATACTTCTGTAATTGAGCTTTGTTAACTTAATAGGGTTTTGATCCATTGGTTGTAAAGCTGCTGTCACATTTGGTGGAAAGAATAATGCAACTATGTTTCCATCGTCACTTTTAAGTTTCTCAATGGGAAAAGAATGAGAAAAGCGGATCACCTGTGAATTGAAAAAAATTTTAAAATTATGTACTGAACCTGAAATCAATATTTTTGTTTACCTCTTTAATAAATATTCCGTGAAACCATTCGTGAAAAATCCGAGAAGTCATCCAAGCATTTTTTGAAAAGTTGTAATGCAGAGGATTATTGAAATTTTTAAAACACCTGGATTTTTTTGCTTTTCCAATTACCAATGGAACTAATTTATGTGATCCATCAGAGTTTGCACCAAGTAGGACTGAAATTCTGTCTTTTTGAATTTTATGTCCAGGGGCGTTTTTTTCAAAAGCAGAGACATAGGTTCTGTCTGGTAGGCAACGAAAAAATAATTCGGTTTCGTCGACATTATATATTTGTGACTCCATTAAACCCATCTCAGCGATCTTTGCACGATATCGATGAATAAAAGGAGTGACTGAAGCAACATCACTGGTAAGAATCTCGCCACAAATTTTTAAAAAACGGATACCATGTCGCTTCTTAAATTTGGTAAACCATCCATCACTTGCCCGGAATGCATTTTCATCTTTATCGGGATATTCCTCTCTAAATATTTGTTTAGCTTCCTCTTTTAATATTGGCCCAGTCAATGTACACTTTTTTTCTCGTTGATTTAAAAACCACTCATACAGACGACTTTCCATTTTTGGATATTCAGCGCTGTGCAAAGATTTATTGTTTGCCTCCTGATATGTGTTTGAAACAGCATTTAATATTGCTATTCTATGTGATTTGATGTAGCTGATTGAAGATGTTGTCACATTAAAATCTAGGGCTAACCGGTTCCCTTGAACACCTTTGTCAAGCTTTTCTAATATTTTGACTTTAGTTTCCAATGATAAAGTGTTTTTTTATGTTTATTTAACATTTTAAATGATACACTTTCACTATTTAATAGAGACTGCCAAATAATATGTACACGCGTATCAAATTTCACAAATAAACTAGCCAAAAATGTACATAAATGCGACAAAAAAAAAACAAATAGGGAAAAACATATATAATTTGGTGATTCCCCTTTTTAGTTTTACTTTATTCAAACAGAATAAAAATAAATTGGGGATTTCCTGTGTATTCAAATAACCAAAAAAAAAACGCTCAGAAATTAGAATTTTAAATTCGAATTTCAGAGCGTTTAATGTATTGCAAACATTGATTCTAATTTCTGGACGTTCGAATTACTGAAAGCTCTAATTTGCGAGCGTCTACTGTATTTAGCAAAAAAAAAATCTGCTAATTTAAGCATTTTTAACTAATTTTTAGTAACTTTTTCAGCTATTTTTACCGATTTATTTCTATGAGTGTAGTATATACATTTTTATCGTTTATTTGTTTTATACGCGCAGACATAGATACACTCCAATATAAATACTAGTTTACACACATACAAGCTTACACTTAACGTGAAAACACAAATACAACAAGCTTTCGCAAACATATATCAGCAGAATTTCAACATACAAGAAAATGGCGAAAAAATATAGTTGCCACAGGATTTAACTTTAAGAGGGCCCTCTTATTTGATTTTTATAATTTTTAAATTTTATTTCATTAATATTTACACCATCGCTAAAATGGATCAAAAATAAAAACTTAAGTTGTCAAAGCATTATATACTGAGACTTTATGTTTCAGCTTCGAAAGAGTCGAATCTTAAACTCTACAACACTCTGTGGCTAACTGCAATTCGACACTGTGAATAACTATTATCCAACAAATGCCTGATTGGCAGTAGTTAACAGTCATATTGTCTCAAGTTGAGAAAAACTAATCTAGTCACAGAAGATACCAACATAAAGAAATCTAATAGCAATAAATTAATTTAGTAGTTCAACTTTAAAGACCGTGAATATTTAAAAAAGAGTTCGTCCAAAAGTAAGATTTTAAACGAAGAAAAATAAGTATGAAGCTAAATTGTACAATAAATGTTGTTTCAAGATATATTTTAGGAAAATCTATTTATGCCTAAACACCATGTTATAACAAACTTTGAGGAACAAACTAAATAAACGTATGAGTAATTTTTTATTAATCATACTTACAAGGAAGATAATAGAAATTCTTGAAAATATTGAAACAGTGAAATTCAAGTTTTAAAGTTTGACAAAATTGCCACTTTCCACTGGCACTTTCATTATCTGGTTTGTGCTTCAGCGTGCTTCCTGTAGATATTTTCTACTACATTTCTATTCCATTATAATCAGGGAGTGCAACTTAGAATATTTTCTGTAAGTTTTTTATCTTCTTCAAATAAATTTAAATTTCATTAAGATTGAAGAACCGCAGTCGGTGTAGTTTCCTAAATTTGCATTACCTTCCTTTAAACTTACTATCACATACGAATACAACTCAAATTCTTCAATAAATTCATCAAAGTAATTGTAATCTCTTAAATTGTCAAGTTTAAAGACCAGATTATTTTCAAAATCCACTTTAAATTGTTCCATTTTTCAAAATTCATTAAGAGCCCTTTTATCGTATAAACCCTAATTAAATATCTACATTTTGCATCTCTCAACATGTACATTGTTAGGGTGACCGAACAAAGGGTGTCCTAACGAATTGTTTGTATAAAAAACGTTCAAGCAATGCATTCAGTATAGTATATTTTGAGAAATATACCGAAAAAGATTTTGTAAGTTGCTTTTTGGTCCCAAATAATGTTTATAGCTAACGATAGTAACTTCGGTTTAAAAATATTTTTCCCTAAAATTTGTATGAAAAGTTGCTTTAAAACAAGTTTCCCAGCTAAATCTCATTTATGGCTGCTCTTTACTAATATCCTCAGTATTAAATGATAAAATATTATTTTTTAGGTGAAAAACAAGCTTTTATGGTGTAGACCTTTGAGGTAAAACAAATAGTTTAGGTTAAACAGAATTTAATAATATATATATTATTCGCCTATATAGGTCTGGTGGAAAATATGACAAAATATTTTTTGACACTGTACTAAAATACACCAATTTCTATGGAAATTTCAGAGGTGACTTCATATTTTCACTATCTACTCAGTAGCAACAGTAGAACCAATATGGTACTACTTTTTGTAACTGTGGTTCAAATATATCAATTCAAATTCAGAATTTCCATTTGAAACTAAGAAAATATCAATTAAAATTTAGAAAATATCAGTTGAAATTCAGATTCTTTATTTCAAACTCAGAAAATATAAATTGATATTCATATTATTTTTGATCTTTGCACTTGAAATTAAAAAAAAATCATTTAAAATTTGGAAAGTATAAATATCACTTCAGAAAATATTAATTAAAATTCAGAAAATATCAGTTGAAATTCAGAAAAATATCAATTGTGATTCAGAAAATATTAACTAATATTCAGAAATCATCAATTACACAGTACAACACTAAAAATGCATCGGGCATGCGACATATCAATTCTAATAGATTTTAGGATGAATATCACGAATGTGAACACCAAATTTTAAAATTAGCTCTAGTCTTTCAAATATTCGCAAATTTAACTTTTAGCAGAAAGTCAGTTTTTCGAAATTTCTTAATTATTTATATACCTGACTTTTAATATGGTTTAAAAGTATAGACTTTGGGCTTTTAGAACCATTTCAACTTATTTTGATTACACTCTAAAAAATGTTTGTAAATTTACTACTATAAAATGGGTAAAATTTTGTTTAATTTTACGAAAATTCGGTAAATATAAACAAAAAATGCGTAAACTTTTTTCATACACACTTCCATACACAATAATACACACACAAAGTATTTTTAGACATTATGTGTTTATAAATAAACACATTGTGCCTAAAATTACTAGTGTTTTGTTAAATAAAATTTTTACGCACAAAGTTGGTAAATATACTATCCTATAATAGTAATAAATACTCTGACATTTCAAATTGAAAAAAATTAAAAAAAAATTATAAATTATAAAAAGAAAAGGCGAAAACGGATTATTTTTTGTGAATTACAACATTTTCACAAACACATTAGAGTCTGGAAATAGCAACATAAGCATGAAATTGTTTATGGTGGTAGTCTAAACCTCATTTCAAAATTGAAAACGCCGTAAGAGAGATACGGCCTACGCAGGAACAACTGGGTGCAATGACTCCTGCTCAACAAAATGGCTTCTTTGCAAGGGAGGCAGTCAACCAACAACCGTCAACAATAACGGAAGAATACGCCGTAAGAGAGATACGGCCTAGGCAAAACAACTGGGTGCAATGACTCCTGCTCAACAAAGTCAGTATTCATTGAGTACAGTCTAACTTGCAAAGAAAGCATTTTGTTGATCAGGAGTCATTGCACTCAGTTGTTCCCGCGTAGGCCATATCTCTGCGTTTTCTCCCGTTATTGTTGACGGTTACTGCCTCCCTTTCAAAGAAGGCATTTTGTTTAGCAGGAGTCATTGCACCCATTCAATAGTTATAACAAATTTTTATATGAATTTTATACAAATGCCTTAAGATCCCAAAACGATTAATTTGGACATAAACGATTATGAGAGAATGACTCGGATATTACTATTAATAAAATACGTACTAAAAATGAATTTGTTATTTTATTTAAAAAAAATTTTGGGATGGTGCTTAAAGTTAGCATAACTGTTGTAAATGTACGCATTTTATTGGATTTTTACGCACTTTCTGTGGATTTTTGCGCATTTTAGTGGATTTTTACGCATTTTATGCGTACATTTACACGTAAAACGTGCTTTTTTACACACAAATTTAGTAAATTAACAGACTACTTTCAAAATTTCATTTAATTTTTACGCACTTTCAATGTAAAATTACAAATTATTTGTGCACCAACTTAAACACAATGTGCGTATTTTTTTTCAATTACGCACATAGAGTAAATGTACCCAATTTATAGTAGGAGTTCAGTTTCCTACTATAAGTTGGGTAAATTTCAACAGAATTTAATTAGAGTGTAGGTTAAGGATCTAGGATAAATGAAAACTTCACTGCATTAAAGGAATTAAATATGCTAAATTTCCAAACGTATTTAACAAATTGTGAAAAATAATCCGCTGTCCCTATCCGGATTTGATTCTTGCCTAAGGAAATCGTCAGGGGACGACGTTTTTAGAATTTCTGGAAATATTTGTTAAGTTAAATTACAAACACAATGAGAATTTGTTGTTCTCGTCTAGGAGCGTTATTAAACATTTAAAATATCAAAGAAAAAACAAAAACAACAACAGATGTTTACACAATTTGCTTTGTCATCTTCCAATGTACTACTCTGTTGTTTTGACAGATCTAGCAATGTAGAAACATCAATAGAAAACAATGTTTTCTACAGTAACATTTAAATTTGCACAAACAAATTTTTCTATTTTACAAATCTAGTAAAATCTCTTAAGTTGCGTTTACATCTGTTTTCAAATCCCGAGTTTTCAATGGAAATCTTGACCCGAAATCTTTACCGTTTACATTTGCACTTTCTGACAGTAGCGAGATTTCGATTTGACAACTGCAGTTTTTTTTTGCAAACAAAATACCATAAAAAATAACCTAAAATTAGAAATATTTCTAAACATCATTTTATTCATTGGCGGAGTACAATTTGCAATATTTTATGTAAATATCTAACGCTAAATATGTTAGTAACTTTGTAAGGATGACAAGCTAGAAGCCAGATTTTGCAATATTTTGGTGAAAGGAAGACATGCACTTCCCAACGCTTTCTTTATAGTTATGCTTCGCGCGAAGCAAAAATTGGAACCACGCAACAGTTCTTGTAATCATTAGTATATTTTCATTGTGTCTAAAGTTATATTTACTTATTATATTTTTTATTTCATTTTAATTTAAATTTTTTTTTATTTCATTATTTAATGTTATTTTGAGGTTATTTTTTTAATCAGCTGTTGACCATCATTGCCAATTTTTTATGCAAAAACTCTACAAACTTATCAAAACGCAGTGTTGTATTCTGTAAAAGTCTCCACATTTGTGAGATTTTCGTGAGATTTCTTAGAAATCTCGAAAATATACGGGATTTCTTTTGTATGGGGAATCTCGGGATTTCACATGAGATTTTCACTGAAATCTCAATTTTAGTCGAAATTTTAGGATTTGGGTGCAGATATAAATGCATGAAATTTTTCTTATTTTGTTATACTTTTTGAAATTCAGAATTTCCATTTGAAACTCTTAAAAAATATCAATTAATGTTTAGAAAATAGCAATTAAAATTCAGATTCTTTATTTCGAATTCATAAAATATGAATTGATATTCAGAATTTGCATTTGAAATTAAAAAAATTTCAATTAAAATTGAGAAAGCGTCAATTACAATTCAGAAAATATTAATTAAAATTCAGAAAATATCACTTGAAATTCAGAAAAACATCAATTATGATTTAGAAAATATTAATTGATATTCAGAAAACTTCCATTATAACTCCGAATATATCAATTAAAATTCAGAAATCTCAATTGAAATTTTAACAATTAAAATTCTGAAAACAAAATATGAATTTCAATTGATAACTTACGACTTTCAGTCGATATTTTCTAAATTTCAATTGAAATATTTTCAGTTTTACGATTGAAGTTTTTCTAAATATTAATTGATATTTTCTGAATTACAATTGATATTTTCTCAATTTCAAATGGAAACTCTGAATTTTAATTAATGGTTTTTGAATTGTAAATAGAAATTCTTAATATTAATAAATTTGAATATTCTGTGAACAATTAAAAAACGCTCAAAAAGAGATTAGAAATTTTCTAATTAAAACTTAATTTTGAGCTTGTTTGGTTTTTTACAATTTTGTAAAAACAAAAAATTCTGAAAGCGCATTTTCATCAACTTTAAACGTTCACTAATAGAAAAAGTCTAAAAAATTTAGTTGAAACTACTAAAAATTAGTTTTTAGTAAATTACCTTGCGGTAGAAACTGTTAAATATAGAGAATTTTAATTATATTTGAGTTAAATGTTGTTAATAGAAAATTACAACTTAACCTGCTACAATCAGCAAAAAAAAATTTTAATTTTTAAAGTTCGAGCCTTCTGAAATCAGCAGTTTACTTTTTTTTTAACAAATACCAAAAATTTTGTCTGTTTTAAATATTTTTAGCAGAGTTGGCAGGCAATACCGCTAAAATACCGTTACCGAAATAACCGAAATATCGTTGTCCTTAAACTACCGTTACCGAAATAACTGAATACCGTTACCCTTAAAATACCATTACCGAAATAATCTAAAATAGTGTTACCTTTGGCGATAACCGCATCCATGATTTTTAGTATACTAATATTTAGCGAAAAAAATTTTTTTTTCGGATTTTACAGTTTAATTTGCCATTTCGAAGTAACTAAAAGTTAATTCAAATATAAATAAAAGGCTGTAAATTTAACAGTTTTATGTTTGCTTTCTTATTGCACTAGTATTTAACAGAAAAGCTGCTAATTTCAGTAGTTTCTTCTACAAGGTAATTTTTAACTAATTTTTAATAGCTTTTTCTGCAATTTTTACAACATTTATTTCTATTAGTGCTCAATTTTTTTTATTTACTTTTCCCATAATCAGCAATCTATACTTATGGTTTAAGTGATATTATTTTAAATATTTTTGCTTACGAGACACCCTAATGTACAAACAATCACACAATTTTTTATTGTACACATTTTTCTAGTACATGCAGAGCAATATGGCCAAGTTCTCATCAAAATTTTATGCTGAAATTAACAAATCTGTTTACAAATTTATTAAAACGTTGCCTTTTTTGTAATGCTGCTACATATCTATGTATTTAGTACATACTCATTACATTTTTACACTTTTACACACCCCACTTCAAACTTACTCCTTTTCTGTTCATACTAAACGAATGTGAGTGAGTTTGTAAGTTATTACATATTTCATTAAATATCAAAACGATAGAAAGGAAACACACACACAAACACTGGCATAAAAATGGTGGCATTTATTTGTAGGGAGATTTTTTTTTTTTTGCAATTATTACAAAATAAGTAAATATTAAGTCAAGCTTTTGTTAAATGTTAAGAACTTTCTATAAATTTTTATTAAATCCAACAATTTTAATAAAAAAGCTTATGGCTAACGAAATCTACAGCTATACTCAAAATAGTATGTAGTTTAAATTAACTGAATATGTAATTTAAAATAAATAAAAAATCACTTGAAAACCGGTCTACTGACTTTTCATTTAAATCAAAAGAACTTTTCGTTTATTTTTAAATGTTAATAAATAAACTACAAAATCCGTAAAGAAATAATGATTTTTCATTTATTTCGTTTTTTTAAATTTCAAAAAATTAACTTCAAAATCCGTAAGAATGAATGATATTTAGTTTATTTCATTTTTTTAACTGACCTAAAAATCGAAAAGAAATTCTTTTTTTAACAAAACATTTTAAATGAAAATATTAATTGTAACAGAAAATCCGTATTTATATGTAATTTATTTTTTAAATAAACAACAAAAACAGTTAAAAAATATATTTCTTTATATTTTAACTGAATAATCATTCAAAAATAAATGTACGGATACCTTTTTGAATAAACTACAGTCAGTTACTGTAATAATATTTTCAGTGTATAAAAAATTAATTGTATTTTTTAATATTAGTTATTAAGCGCAAAAAGTGGATTTATTATTTATTTATCTGGGTTTACAGATAGCAATAAAAATGCAAATATATGAAACAATCTATTAATTAATTGTCAGAAAAAAAATACGAATGAAAATTAAAAAAGAAACAAAAAAATTGCAAAACTAGCAAATAAAAGGTTTTTCTTAAAATTTTTTGTATGAAATGTGTTTCGAAAAAAAACTACACCTCACCAAATACATATTTTCCATCTTGGACATGGAGAAATAGCTGAAATAGAAATGGCAATTTTTCACTCTACTGTAAGTAATTCATCTAAATCCAATTAGTGAATATTAAATATTGCAGTGGGATATTTTAATTGTCTAAAAATATAAATTGAAGTAATAAAACTGAAAAGGCAGACTGTTTATGGCTATTTTATATAAAATATAATAAAAAAATTAAAAGTTAAAGAAAAATCCTTCATCACTGAATTCGGTATTAAAAATTAGGGTAGAAGATGTTACGGATAGAAAATTCTTTTTAAACTACTTTTTGGATTTATTAAACCCAAGCGAAAAAGAAAATGCGGCTAGTATTCCTTTTTTATCCTTTATGTGTCTTTAAACATGTTTAGTTTTTGAATTAATTTTATATATTTAAGTGTCACCCTATTAAACTTCTATGCCCATCATCTATTCTTGTTGGTCATGTTTATTCTTTTTTCGGAATGATATAATAAATGTCTTTGTGTGTGTGAGACTTGCAACAGCATGTTGATGATGTTGCCGATGTTGTTAGAGATGCTGCTACTTTACTGTGTTACTTTGTTTTTATGTTTAACATTTTTTTTTGTAGATATGTCGTAGGGGTACGAACAAAAAAGGATAAATGTTGTGGCTTGATGTCATCAGTGTTGTTAAACACAACAACAACAAATAAACCTTCATTTATACATACTCGTACTTATCGTCGTATACACTTAACAACAAAACATGCTTGAGTGACTTGATGACGCTTAAATATGTACAACATACACTTTTAATACTCTTCAAATACTATAAGAATTGGGGGGATATATTCAATTTGTTATTTTGTGTGAAATTAATATTAATGAAAACACTTTAATAGCCTTAAATTCGAAGTTGCTAAAAATCAAAAGATAATTATAGTTTTTAAATAATTGAGCTCGACGTTTTCGTAGTTTTTTTATAAAATATCTTTCTTTATTTTATAACATCGATGTTTTCTCATTCTTCGAATGATATCATCAGGGTTTATGTTCACAACAACAAATATTAAAAAACAATTAAAAATGTTGCTGCTGCATAGCACGCATGTGAAGATTGCATTTAAAGTGTGTGTAATATGCAACGGCAATATTTTTAAGTATTTTTAACATTTGTTGTTGTTTACATAAACCTTGATGATGACATTCAAAGAACAACGAAATATCGGTATTATAAAATAAGGAAAGATATTTTATAAAAATTACAAATACCTCGGGCTTACTTAATTAACCACCCAGTGTAGAAACGGTAATCACATATCATTATATTTTCGACCGCGACTTATTATTTTCAAAAATATAATAAGAGTTACATATACTGGTTATATTTTCCATTATTTCGAAAGTTATATTTTTTATTATTTCAAAATCTTTGCCAATAGCTGTATTTTCGACTATATCCGTAAACTAAGAAAAAAATTCAAAGTACACAAAAACGCGTTTTAGACGAAATTCAATGGATGAGTTCCAGTGAAACTCCATTTGTTTTATGCAAAATTTCTTAATATAATACAGATAATTCTCTCAGTGTAGCATTTCCTTAAGTGGAAGATCTATGCCAATAAGTCACAAATGATCGGTGACCTCAAAATCAAGATAGCCCGTTCCATCGCCTAAATTTAGCCAGAAATATGCGCTAGAGCCATCAAAAATTTTACTTCTAAAGGTGAACGATATCATATTCCACAAATATTGTCATTGATGGCCCTTGATATCTCACACTGAACTTATTTTGCTCAATTTCAACATCTACCTATCCCTATTAGAAAACCTTTTATATTTAAATAAAGTATTTTTGCAAGGGTCCTGGTTGGGCGCCAAAAAATTTTCAACAAAGATGATATTTTTTTTAATGTATTTCCGATAATACCGGGAGTTTTATAAAATATTCGCTAACTGCCGAAAATAAATGTAGACTAAGTAAACTGGATCAATAATCTAAATAGTCAGCACAAACTTCGGACTAACTGCTAAAAAAAACTCCTGCAAATTTTTATTTCTTTTGTGCCTCATTTCTTCATCCACAATTTCATTTTTAACTTTTGCTTTTTAAGGTCCGATAACACAATGTCCCGTTTAAGTTTAACTAACCGTTAAATTCCAAGTTAATATGTTTCAGTTATAGTCCCAGTTAGTAGCTAACGGAACATGGTAATATTGAGTCTAAGTTTGCTTTTCATTTTGAAACAAACTTATTTAAAATTTAACAACAAGATTTCGTCATACTTACAAGTTATGAAAAATTACTCCTTCCACACAAACTTATTTTTGTCGTCCCTCACAAAAGTCTTACTAACCACAGTGGTTGATGTTTGACATGGTTTTAAAACTTGTTTCATTAGAAAAGTTTGTCGCATCAGCATTTAAAAATTTACAGAAAAAAAAAGAAAGATTTTTTGGGGTTTTTAAATATTTAAAGGATTTTTATGTAAGTTAACCCGTACAATTACTCCACACACATACACACACACAAACACAAAAGCATTAAAAATTCTGACACATATACACAAACTTATATAAATTGACTTTTACTTACATAGCTAAACACACACACACACATAATTGTTTTGACAACTGCCATAAAATATCATCAGTTATGATGTGTTATAATTAGATGTGGGATGTGGTTGTTCGTAAATTTTATTAAGCTAACACATATTTTTCAAATTTTAATTTTAATGAATGTATATTTATGTACATACTATTAGACAAATTTGAAAAAGAGAAATTATTTTAGGAAATTGAGATTATTAGTTCAGTGGCAGTTTAATTTAAAATTTTTGTTAACAAATGCTTAAAAATAAATGCTACCCTTATGTCATTATATTTGTGTCATGAAAATAAGTTTGAAGTTAATTTTTTAACATTTTACATTAAATATGTACAAACATTATTTAAACATAGAATATACTATATTAGGGCGTTTCGCCGAATGCCTTCTTTTGGTTTTTGCAACTCTTAAAGCTGAATATGCAATCCTTTCGATTTTTTTAAGGAGGTTACGGACGTGCTAAAATGGATTTTATTTAAAATTTGGGGAAATTTGTTGAAAATTACCTTGCTGAAAAAACTGCTGAAATTAGCAGATTATTTTTGCAAAATATTAGTAAGGTAGAAACAAAAAAAAAATAAAACTGTCAAATACACAGAATTTTAGTTATATTTGAGTTAAATTTCAGTTAATGGAAAATAGTAACTTAACATGCTAAAATCAGCAAAAAGTTTTGCTAAATATTCAGTAGACTAAAAAAAATCACAAAACGAATTTAAAAATTCCTAATTTTTTCGATTTTTTTTTAATGGAAATAGCATTTTACTATTTTCTATCTGGAAATTGAATGTTACTCTTTTTTAGCAAAAATTTCTGTTGATTTTAGCAGGATAGACTTTTCTTGCATACAACTAAATTTATTTTACAAATAACTTTGTAGATATAACAGCTTTTTTCTATTTTTATTCTACTTATATTTAGCAAAAATTTCTGTAGATTTTACAGTACGATTTGTCATTTTCAATTAACTAATAGTTAACTAAAATATAAATAAAATTCTTTAAATTTAACAGATTTATTTTTGCTGTTCTTATTTTACTAGTGTTAGGCAAAAAAAAACTCCTCATTTTAGCAGAATTTTCTGCAAGGTCATTTTAAACAAATTTTTAGTAGTTTTTCAGCTATTTTTACAGGTTTATTTATATGAGTGTATTTAAAAATTTTTTTTATTCTGAGACATTTCGCCTTAAGATAAATTTCTTAGATTCTATGCCATTTAGCTCTAACCCAGATTTCGTATTGAGCACTTTCAAATACTTAGATATTTGGAACTTTTCTTTAAAAAAAATAAATGTTATGACTTCATCAGTATTGTTATAAATCTACATGTATTAAATTGTATAATTTAAAAGGTGTTGTACATCTAATTAGAAAGTCATCGTGATTCATAATCTCAGGTGGTCGATATTAATAAGCTACACTCATAAAAATAAGTTAGTACAAAAGTCAGTTTAACGCGTTATTTACATTGGAAAAATTAGGCCCTACTATAAAAAACTTAAAACTGAGCGTTTTGATTCCATTGAATTAATTTTTCTTTTATTTTGTCTAAAAACTAAGGATTAAATTAATATTTTTTGTAAATCTAATTCAGCATAAGAATTACTTTTGTCCGTATTTGAGTTAACTTTGCATGCTAATTTTTAGTACTTTGTGTTTCTTAAATTTGCAAAATTTTCAGCTGATTATACCCTACACCACTATGTGGTCAGGGTATTACAAGTATGTGCTGATGTTTGTAACACCAAAAAATATTGGTCCTAGACCCACCTTATAGTATACCGATCGGCTCAGAATTTTTTTTTTATTTCGATTTAACGATGTCCGTCTGTCCGTCCGTCCGTCTGTCTGTCTTTCCATGCATTCTTGTGAGCACTCTACAGGTCGCAAATATTAAGATATTCTGATGAAACTTGGTACACCGACTTATGTCGGCCAAAGGACGACGTCTATTGATTTTGGTGAACATCGGTCCATGTTTAGACCTAGTGCCCATATAAGGGTCCTACTAAAATTATATGGTTTATACGCTGCAGGTCGCAAATATTAAGATATTTTGATGAAATTTGGTACACCGGCCTATGGCAGCACAAGGACGAAGCCTATTGATTTTGGTTAACACCGGTCCATATTTAGACCTAGTGCCCATATAAGGGTCCCCCCAAAATTATATTGTTTATACGCTGCAGGTCGCAAATATTAAGATATTCTGATGAAATTTGGTACTCAGACCTATTTTGGCCCAAGAACGAAGCCTATTAATTTTGGTGAACATCGGTCCATGTTTAGAACTAGAGCCCATATAAGGGTCCTACCAAAATTATACTGTTTATACGCTGCAGGTCGCAAATATTAAGATATTTTGATGAAATTTGGTACACAGATCTATATTGGCCCAAGGACGAACAAGTTTGATTTTGGTGAACATCGGTCCATGTTTAGAACTAGTGCCCATATAAGGGTCCCCCCAAAATTGGCTTGGTTACAAACTGCAGATGGCAAATATTAAGATATTTTAATGAAATTTGGTGCGCTAACTCACATTATAGAAAATTTTGACACAAGCCCCATTTTAACCCATTCGAATTTCGGATCCAAACATTAGTTGGCTTTTACCCAGACTGGTGTAGGGTATTGTATAGTCGGCATGCCCGACTTTAACCTTTTTACTCGTTTAAACCAAAATTATTTCCTAATTATTATATTGTTGTGTCTCTGTTGTCAATATCACATTGAGATCGTGATTTATTTTATTTTTTTTTTTATTATCATAAAATAGCTTGTATCTCGGAAACTAAGCGAGATAAAACAAAATGGACAAAAATTTGTCACTATTTACCTATAAGTTAAACTTATAAAATACATATGCCCCCAATAAAAATATGGGCCCGTCTAGGGTCAGATCCCGGAAGTCGAAATTTAAAGCGACATTTTAACAAAAATTTGTAGTTAAATCAGTTAAAATTTCTGCTGAATTCAACTCAAATTTCCTAGCTAATTTAACTAAAATTGTTTGTATATTTAGCAGTATGCAAAATTTAGCAAACGATGATTTTCAACTTCATTGAAAATTCTGCTGGCGCAAATACAGGTACTATCCTGTTATTTTAGCAGACTTTTGAATTATATATACGGGCTTTTTTATGAGTGTACATTATAACCTAGAGAGAACCCCATAAAGCCAATTTGATGTAGTGCTTGGTAGTACTTGAAAATGCATTTTCAAGTACTTTTTCTCTATTTGTTGCAAACTAAATTGTGAATTCTATTTGGAATTTGTCATATTTGATCTTAAAAACGAACAGAAACAACACTCATTATAATTTTAATTTTGAGATTTTTAAGTGCGAGATAATTTTAGCTTTAAATTTAAGAATTTTCTTTTTTAATTCATTTTTGAAATTTTGATAATTCATAAATATTAGAACACTTTTATAATCTAAGAATTTTTCTACGGAAAATCGTTTTAAAAACTAAGAATTTTTCTATGGGAATAAAACATCCAACATAGCAATATTTTCCTAAGAAAACTTCTCCCTAAAACATTAAGTTTTATTAAAAAAAGAATACCATACTTAAAATTTTTTACATAAACAGCTTATTAAAAAATACTTTTTAAATTCTAAACTCTTTGCCGATAAAATTTCTTTTTTGTAAAAGAAATTGAAATCCCAAACTAAATCATGCATTTTACATCATTACCACGTCTTTTTGTTTATTTTCAAACACTGTAAAACTTTGAAACGCTTTGCCACAGTCAAATTGATAAACACTCAGGCATAAAAATATTGATATGTTTACAAATACAGTGGAACACGGTTACAACAACCTCGAATGAAGCTGGAAAACTGTACGTTATGGACGTAGCAAAGTGTTACCATTCACGAAATAAGCACTAGTTGAAAAAAAAAAACGTTAGATGGCGAACCCTATATATAATCTCTAAATTCGAAAATTATATAATTTTGTAAATTATATAATTTTGTAAATTATACCACTGAATTAGTAAGCAAAACGATTAAAAAAGTTAAAAAAGGGAATTAAGATCCAAAGAAAATTCATAAAATTCAAAGCAAATAATTTATTGTAGAGTGCAGATTTATATTATGAAAATAGTAAGACCAATATTTAAAATTTTGTGTTCTTTATATCCGTCTTTGCTTCAAACGTTGTTTTTTACAAAAAATATTACTAAAATTATTGGGACCAGGAAAAACTGTTTATTATAGGCGTAGTTCATTATAACCACTATTTCACTGTACTAATAAACTAAAAGCTTATTTACAGTAATTTGTAAAAACAAATAGTATATGAACAATTCTCAAAATTTTTTTAATTCCATAAAACTGACTAAATATTGAATTGATTTATTAAATTTTAAACCTAAATCATAACGACTGACTTAATGAGCAATCGTTTTGCAGAATCTTTTGGGCAATTTAAGCAATTTTTTCTTACTTATAAACGTTCAAGGTTAAAAATTATCAAAACAAAATCGGTAGAGTTCAAATCTTGAAAAAAAATTTGTAAAAAATTCTACAATTTCTTATCTACTGGATCGATAGTAAATAAATTTGGTGCAGTCGGAGCTGAGGTATATTCGAGCTTAATTGTTAGCTATGGACCTCATGCACCTCCTGGAACGGATCTCCCAAAGTGGGGCACTTTACGTATAAAATAATTTTAAAAAATCGCCATTTGTTTCTTTTATTTCTGTAATCTGCTATTTTATTTATGTAAACTGCTAGCAAAGACCTTTAAAAAAACATCTTACATGTGTGGGATATCTCTTACAGTTTCCGAGAGATTTGTATTTGAATTTTTTTTCTTTTTCCTTTTACCTTGCCCTAATCCAGGGGTGGCAAGACTTTTTTCGCTACGTGCCATAAACGGAAAAATTTTTTGTGTACAAATTTTTCGCGTGCCACCTTAATTTTAATTGTGTTTTAAAAGTCCTTTTTTAAAATTTGGAAAATTTCTCTTAAAAATATCATTGCAGATGTACACATTTATCAGCGCTACGGACAACCCCCATGAAATAACCGAAAGGGAAAAATTAAATAACGTCCAAGAAATTACGGTTATTTAATTTTTGGGGGTTTATTTAATCTTTAAATATTGAGATTATTTCATTATGAAAAAATCCCCAATGAAATAAAATTAAAACAATTTGAACATTATTGGCTTTTCATTTTTTTGGGAGGTTATTTAATTTTTAGTGGTTATTTTATTTTGTTAAAAAGAGTTAAATTATTGGGCGCCATTTATTATTTAAGTTAAAAACAACCTAAAATACATATCAAATTAATTGAAAACACAATTAAAAAAAGGACTACTAATTTTTCATTATATTCAAACCATTTTGCTATTTATTTTCAAACATTGTTTAAACAATCCATAAAAGGAATAAAAATAATTGAAAAGTCTGTTAAAACAACCATTAATTTCACTATGCGACAGTCAAAATCGGGATGGGATGAAACCAACGGGAAATGTTATATCGGTCAAAAACAAGTTATACGTGTACCGGCGTTTCGCTGGGTCAACCCTAGGAATCGAGATATATCTTTTTTTTGACATAACTCGAGAACCACTAGTCCGATTTTGCTCAAACAATTTTAAAAAAATTAAAAATTACAATTCCTTTAATCTGTTCATATAACGTTTTTCTATATGCTCAACAGTTTTGCCGGTAAAAATAAATGTTTGTTACCGCTACCATAAAAATCAATAACCTTTTGTTTATTACTTTTTTTTAATATTTTAGGCAAAAAATATTTTTTTCTTCATACAAGACCACCAAAGGTCAAATCGATATATCTCGATTCCTAGGGGTGACCCAGCGAAACGCCGGGACACGTATAACTTCTTTTTTAACGATATAACTTTCCCCGGTAGTTTGAACCCTTCCCGATCACTGACCCCTACCATTTGTCTCACAGTGTTTTTACCTGCCGTAAAAAAGAAGATTTTGTGGTTTGCTTTTTCATATTTGAAAGTTTTTTTTTCTTTTGAATTTTCAAAACACTACACACGCAACACACACGTTCATATTTTTATTGGCTATGTTTGTGTGTAAGAGTAAAGAATTTCTTGTTATTTGAATTGAAATAATTTTTTATATAAACAAACTATTTTAACAAAAAAGAAAACCGAAAATATTTGAATTTTTTGTTTTAAAACAGAAAACAACCAAATTATTTATATTATTTTTTCTAAAAATAGAAATCTAAAAATAGAATATTTGACTGAAAATAACAACTCCTAAAGACGATACATATTTTTTTCTAGTTTGTGTTTTATTGATTGAAAAAAAAAGTTAAACAATATGTTTCAATGTATTTTATTTGATTCTTCAATTGAAAACAAACTTTACCTATTACTTTTTAAATAAACCTCAATCGGTTATGGAAAATATATTACGAGTGTAGGCGGGAGAGATCTCTAGGGACTCTTTTTTACAAAAGAACTACAGGGCAACTTATTTTTATTATCAATTTACATAATAATACATATGGACAATCTCCTCAAATGTAAATTTCGTTTCCCGTTACATTCCATTTACTTCCCAACGTTTATTGTTCCAGTTGCACTCATTTTCCGATTCATACTTACCATATCGCTCCCCATGTTAAGTGTTGCAATTCCATTCGTTCTTCGTTCCATTACAATTCGTTCCAATTTGGAACAATGTTCTACTCCATCCAAGTTATGTATTAAAACTTCCCTGGCCAAATCTGTTGTTTGCTTTGATATATCAGGACTTGTTTTGGAAGCAAATGATTTTTAATCAATTCTAATTAGTTTTTTTGCATCATTAATATTTTTCTTTATATAAAATACTTCATTACCATTAAATGGTAATGAAATTTATTTAGATTTCATTGGTAATGAATCGGAGGTATAATTGGTAAGAAATATTAATATAATTGCTACACTGAACCAAAAAAGTCTGTAATGGCTACTGAAAATTTTGATGTTGTTACGGGAAATTTAACTGTTTTGAGCTCAGAGATATTTTTTGCTATTTTTAGCAACACATGTCTGTTGATCTGTAGTACTACAAAATTAGTAGAAAAATTTAGTAGTCGCTACCAAAATTTAGCAAAATTGTTGTAAATTGCAATTCAAAATCGATTTGCTAAAATGAGCTACAAAATTTACTAAATATCAATAATTTTAGTACAATGAAATCAGTATAAATAATTAGTTGCCGCTACTAAATTTCTGTAAATTATTGTACACTGCAATTTAAAATCAATCTGCTGAAATTCGCAAAACAGTGTTCTAAAAAATAAACAAACAGTAAAATCCAAAAAAAAAAAAAAAAATTAATAAAAAAAAACATTTTTTTTTTCTTTCGATTGTAAAAAATGTAAAATTTCTTCACCATACTTGAAATTTTTAGTCAAATTGCAAACGGTTCTCCTGTTATCACCTTTCTATGCATTGCAGATACAATAAAATTTTCTACGTATTATTTACAAACTAAGAATATATCAGTAGTAACAAATATAAACTAAACAAGAATTGTAAAAAATCAACGAATTCTTGTAAGTAAAATTTTGTTAAATTAGTATATTTTTCTGCTAAGTTTAGCACTCGGTTTTGGAAAATTAGTAAACAAGACAGTAATAAGAGAATATCAAAAATAATTACTAAACAAAAATTTCTACTAAAAATCAGTATAAAAATAGTAAAGTGTTGTTGGAAACTGTTTACAAATTTTTTTACTAACTTTTTTATCTGAGTGTAAGATATACTGATGTAAAAGATTGAATGTGCTTAATTTGATTATGCCATAAAAAACTGTCTACCACACTCACAAAGGTTTATCAGTAGAATCTTTTTAAAATGGCAGTTAAAACAAAGGCCTTTAAAATAACAATAAATGTTGTTGTTTTTTTTTACTATTGAAAACTAACCAACGAATGCATTAAAAATAACTAACAATGTCGTAAAATTAACTGACACTGAATTGAAAATTCCAAATGGTGCTCCAGTTATTATGCTTTTATGCATTAGAGAGATACAATACAAGTTCCTGATTTTTATTTCTAAAAATATATCAATAATAACAATTCTAGAAATATATCAGTAATAACAAATATCAACAAAACAAAAATTTTTAAAATTCAGCGCAGTTCAACAAAATTTTTATTTTTAAATAACTAAAACAACTATTTACTGTAAAAATACTGTTTCGATAGTTGTTTATTATTGAATTAAAAATAACTACTCTTAAAAACCGTTACGAAATTATAGTACTTTTCGTTAGTTGTTTTATTAAATAACTGTTATAACAGTTGTTTTGCATTTTTCCACAGAAAAATAACCGCAGTTACAGTTAAAAATACCAACTACTGATTACTACACAAACAACTTTCATGTAGTAACTGTCAGCTATAAACTTTGAGTTCCCTTAAAAAGTATGGATTGCTCATAAGGTCATAGAGCATGAAGTTGATCATCCAAAGACTTCGCTAGAAGCTTAAACTGAAGTACGAATTTTGTTTCTTACCGATTTAAACACAAAAAAAAACCGAAAATGATTCAAATTCGTATTTTGAAAGTGTAATTAAAAAACCGCTATAACTTTCATAGTAAAAATCTGACATTGAAACCTTTATTAATCCTAAAGTTAGTTACGTCTAATTTTTTATGTGTACAAAGCGGCATTGATGTGACAAAAGAACATTTTTTTTTAACCTCAAATATAAAAAAGTTCAGAGAATTGTGCATATATGTATGTATGTACATAGAAAATAAAGAATAGAAAAATTAATACATTAATTCAAGCATGTGACATTAAAAGATTATCACTCACTTACACTATCAATAGACATCAAAGCAAATATGTCAGCCAAAAGTGTTAATTAAAAGTACTTAACACTTTGAGTAGTTGGTAAAAGACAAAACAAAACATTACATGCAAGCATACATACATAAATATTTACATTAACAATTGAAGAATCCCAATGGGCAACATGCATAATAAATACATAAATGGTAGTTTTATTGATGATAACGATGATAGTGTTTTTTTTTTATGATATTAATTCTAAATTATCGAAATTCACTATAAATCGATTTTAAATCCAAAATATATTCGATTATACGAAAAATGGTTTTAGTTTTTTGGCACCAG
Source organism: Leucophora obtusa (assembly GCA_949987735.1). Taxonomy (NCBI): domain Eukaryota; kingdom Metazoa; phylum Arthropoda; class Insecta; order Diptera; family Anthomyiidae; genus Leucophora; species Leucophora obtusa. The sequence goes on along the minus strand of OX465299.1, from coordinate 30,802,290 downwards.
TTTCTTTTATATTAGTTTTGTATATGGGTACGTATGATTAATATTTGTTTATTTAATTGTACTCATATTACGTATACGTATCAAAATATATTGTAGATGTAAACACCATTTTAATTTTGCACTCAAAAAAGTTTGACAGTTACTACATTACAGTTTTTTGTGTAATAAACAGTTGTTGTTGTTTTTAACTGTAATTTTATTTGGTTTTCTATTAAAAAATACAAAACAACTAGTATGGCAGTTATTAAAAAAAAAAAACAACTAACGAACAGTACTGTATTTCGTAACAGTTGTTGTGGGCAGCTATTTTTGTTCAAATAATAAACAACTACCGAAACAATATTTTTACAGTAAACAGTTGTTTTAGTTAATTATTTAAAAATAAAAAATTTCGTTGAATGTTTGCAATTCTTGTTCAGTTTATATTTGTTATTATTGATATATTCTCAGTTTGCATATAAAAATTAGAAAATTTTATTATAACTTGAATGCACAAAAACGTAATAATTGGAGAACCGTTTGGAATTTTTCAAATTTCAATTACACATTTTTTTGTAATCGAAAGAAAATAAATGTTTTTTTTATTATTAAAATAATCTTTTATAATATCAAAACAATTTATTGTATGAAAAACAGTAGTTTTTTTAACAATTTTGTCAGTTTTTTTTTTAATTTTTGTAATGAAATTTTGTCAGTTAATTTTACGATATTGTAAGTTATTTTTAATGAATGTATTGATTATTTTTCAACATTTAAAAATAACTACATTTTTAGTTATTTTAAAGGCAAATACCTTTTTCTCCTTTTTAGCTACATATAACTTTGTTTAATCTATTCTATTCTTTGTCAAATAAAACTTGATTTTTTCAGATTTTTTTCAGTTTTTTTAATAAGTTTGAGACAGGGACGTAACAGTTATAACTTTTATTCAAAAAACTCGTTATTTTGCAATTATTTCTTTTTTGAATATTTTTAATTTTCTGTTTATTTGCTCTGTTTGATTTTTATTTTTAATTCAAACAAAAACAATTCAAAAACGATTTTTATTTTTTCAAAAATAATAAAAGTTATTTTGCGATTTTTTTTTCTTTATCAAAAATTAACAATTAAGAATATAAATCAAAAGCCATAGAACCAGTGACTTCAACAATTATAATATCCTGATGATGTCAACTAGTGTTAATAAAAGATTGAACAGTGATTTAAAGTGAGTAAATATGTATATTCCAGCAACCTCGGGCATTCAATTTAGGACAATTTTTAATTTTTATTTTATTATCAAATAAAAAAGTTAGTGCTTAATTTTTTCAAAAAAATCATTCTGTAACTTTTATAAAAAGTTTTAAAATAAAAATCAAAAAACAACAGAAATTTATAGAGTAAAATATAAAAATTGAAAAAATTAAAACTTTGTGATTTTTTTGTGCAATATGATTTATAAAATATAGTGCATTATTGAAATATTATAATTAAATAAATTTGGGTTGTGACGTTTTAAGAAATATAACAGTTATTTTGGGTCTCTGGTTTGAGAGTATATGCTACCAAAAGATCCTTAATGTTTTCAAGTTTATATTATAAAGATTTTTGCCTTCAGTCCTTCATTTGGGTATATTTTTATCTCTTTATTGCCAATAGTATAAACTACCAATTCCAGTAGGCAATAATCGTCAAAATTTGTTAATGAATCGGGCATAAGCCAAAGTTAACTCTCACAAAATTTAGAAACTTCAATCTGGTGCTCTAAACGTAGAGAAAAGTTATGACTGCATTGCGTAATGATCATAATATGGTTCCAGTCATCATAATATGAACACAAGTGATAATAAAATCTTCCTCAGTGATCATAGTATGATCAGTTAGCATCATTTTTATGATCATTAGAATCATTTTTACTATGATAATTTCGTATTCAATCATATGTTTTCTCTGCGTGTAGCTTGGTAATTTTAACGGGCTAAAATATTTAGGATACACATCTCGCAATATGTATAAACTTTTGGGTCTGGCACTATATTGAAATAAAAACAATTACTTCAACTCACCTTAACCCACAAGTATTTAGTAAGAAGTATGTACCAACATACCCTACGACACTTCAAGTTGTTTGACTTCATAGTCTATGTAACAAATGAAAGTGTTGAAGCAGTTAGTATTTTTTGACTTTAAACAAATATATGTCTGTAGATATTTACTCGTCGAAAACACAGTGCAACAAGAAATTTTAGCTGTAATCGGTCTAACGCGAAATGAAAGTACATTATAGCGAAAATAAAACGCCCAGAATGTTTTGCAAAGTTGGCTGGGATTACTACAATACTTTATGGCTTGTTTTAATGACCATTCATGCAGAGAAAAGAGCGTGATGTTATGATAGTTTAAGAGTATCATGGTATGATTGAAACATGTAATGATCATAGTATGATTCTAATAATCATATCGCCATCAGTGATTCTATATGATCAGTTAGAATCATAATTATTATCACTAGAAGGAAACTATGATAATTTCGTTTCCCTAATCGTGTTCAACTAAATATATTTTTTTCTATTCGTAAAAATCCGAGGCAACTATGCAAAACCCTTTTTTTATTTAACAATGGTGTACTTTCGAGTAAAGTGTCTGTAACCGTCGCATAAGACAATCGTAATTAATATTATAATTTATTACTAAAGAATTTTTCTAAAGCTGATTTACAGAAAGAAGAAGAAGAAAACAGTTTTATTGAAAAATTTTACAGACACAAAAGAATAACCAGACGCCGCAGTTTCGTCTCAACATTCGTCTTACTTTCATTTCGTTTTAGAACCATTAAAGCTAACGCCGACGAGCTAAAACTTGTTGCACAGTGTTATAAAAGAGAAATGCTTTTATGCTTTAATGCTTGATGAAACAAATAAAAGAAACTGAATATGATTCTCACAATTAATTTAACAAATCATAAGTAAATATTGAATCCACATAAATATTTAATACTAATGCTTACAAAAAACAAAATTTTAAATTTGTTGGTTCTTGTTAAAAGCTACTCTTACTAAATAAACACAAAGAACTTAACACTCTAATGAAATGTGAAATAAACAAGGGTTCCGCAATTTGATTTTTTATATTTATGCTTTGATATGCCGATTATGCCTAAAATGCTACTACAGATAAATTCTCGATAAAAGATAGATTTTGATTATACACAAATCTGCGAATAAAACTAAAGTTTTTCTTTAATAAATTGTATCGATCTTTTTTCGATTAATCAATTTGTGGTATTAAATAGATATCTGAAATAGGACTTTTAATGTCAAAATTGTTTCTAAATGTAAATAAAAAGCTATTTATTTAGGGGGTAATTTTGTAAAACACTTCGGTGAAGTGTTGCGTTATTTCTATAGAAATTGTTTTTGTTACAAAAACAATTTACATTGAAAGTTCCCTTCACTTCACCCAAGTGTTTTACGAAATTAGGTACTTAATTTATTTTGTATCCGATGTTTCGCTAGAGGTTTTTCAACATCTTCTGGGATAATTTATATTTAATAAATATTATCTCAATTACATATGTATTAAATATATTAAATGTTTTTCTATGCGAATCAAATGGCAAGATATAAAAAGATGGAATTAATAAATAAAAACTGCAGAAATAATATATAATAGGAATATAATTTTTCGTTACGTTAAGTTTAACAGTTTGAATTTAACTTATAAAGTTTTATTATAGATACATCCATGATTAAACCTTGATTTTGAATTAAAAAAAAATCCATGTCAAAGCAATATATCTGTTGGCACAGCAGAAAAATTTATTAAATTTTAAATGAAAGAATTCTTGCTTTTGTTAATTTAGCAACATTTTGTATTAAATTTAACAAATCTAAATTTAAGTTTATAAAGTTATTAAATTTATTAATATTATTCAAATCCCGGTTATCCAGATTTTTTATTTTCAAAATCTCGATCGAAATGAAATATTTTTTTTTTTACAAAATAGTTTTAGAAATGCCTTTTGGAGGAAAATATTCTTTACTGCAGAACAAAGATAACCTCAAAATAAATTTAGTTTTTAATGCGATATTCGAAAAAGAAGGAAATGAAATGCAAAAAGGTTAAAGCCAAAAAAAAATCTTATGCATAATTGGATGAAATAAAATAAAATTTTCTTTATTTTCATTTAACCATTTCTTTTAAAATGAAGGAACTAGCCCCGCAAAATCATCCATTGCCGGTAATGAGCTTTGAAAGAGGAAATAAAGGTACACTAATCGAAAAAATGCTTTAAAAATTTTAGTTAAAACTACTAAAAATTACTTAAAAATTGCCTTGCAAAAAAACTGCCGAAATTAGCTGATTATTTTTCCAAAATATTTGTAAGTTAGGAACAGCAAAAATAAAATTGTATAATATAACTTACCGACAAGGTACTTTTTGGAACTTTGGACAGGAACATGGTAAAAATGGGGATTAAAATGGGGATTAACACCAGCCCAAAACTTTTTCTCTAGAAACCTGAAATTTAAAGAATTAATTTATTTGGAGCACTAGAACTGAGAAACGAAATGGAACGGGAAGCGAATGGAATTGAAACACTACAAAAGTGGAACAAAATTGAATTGAACGAAGAACGAGAGGAATTGAAACTCTTGACAATGGAAATGGAATGGAAGAAGAAACAAAATGGAATGGAATTTGGAACGTAATAGAATGGAACGGGGAGCGAATGGTATGGAATAGGGAATGAGTGGAAACACTAAAGTTAAAAAACAGAATGAAGCGGAGCAACTACAAAGAAATAGAATGGAAAGAGGAACGAAATCCCACAATCTTGAAACACAAGATAGTGGGAACGAAATAAAATGAAATGGAGAACGAATGGATTTGAAATAGTTAAATCTGGAAACGAAATGGAGTGCAATGGGATCGAAATGTGATAAAATGGTGAACGAAATGGAATGGATATGGGAACGAGTGGAAATGAAACAATATTGGTTCAGTAGTGATTGTCGTTTAAACAAGTTCATTTTTATTTTTTCTTCCTAATGCAGTCTAATACTGCTTGTGTTAGTTGCTTTAGAGCTGTTGGTAGTATATTTATTAGATGCATAACATGCAGTGGTCTATTCCATAAAGGGTGTTCTGGTGTCAATAGTGATCGTGATTTTAATGTTTTAATTTCATCAAATAATATTGTTTATAACTGCAATAAATGCGCTAAAGGATCTAATAATTTAATTGCTATGATATCAATTTTGTCAAATGAAGTAAGAGAATTAAAAAAGTTATTCAATGCCTGTATATACAACAACAATGCAGTTGAGAGTGCTTCTTTTAAAAATAAAAACATACATGCTGAGTCAAGCTTAAATTCAAAAAATAATGATTTACAACTAAAAGGTCGTTCAACTCTGAGTGATTCCTTTTCTTCAAGTTCTGCTAATTATGCTTTTCGTAAAGATGTTGTTAATACTACTGAACCAAGTAATAATGTTTTAAATTCTAATATGCGAATACGTAGAGCTAGTCTTTGTCTTTCTTTACATGATGATGATGATGATATTCATAATGATGTTATTGCTACTATTAAACCAAATGATGTTATTGCTGCTACTGAGCCAAATGCCGTTTTAAATTCTAAACGAAGAGCTAGCATTTGTTGTTCTCAAAACTCTGACAATACTGTTAGCTCAGCTTCAACTGCGTACTCTCAAGTAGAAAGTAATATCCCAGTTAACAATACTGGATGGACTAAAGTTAACTACAAAAAAAAGAAACGTAAGCATGTGGTGTTTGGAGATAATAATTCCAAAGACTTAGAAGTTATCGCTAATCAAAAATGGGTGCATATTTCCTCATTTAAGCCTAGCGTAACAGCAGAACAAATCCTGAGTTATGTTGCAAAAGGTGCTAATATTTCCAAAACCCATCTAAAATGTTTTAAATTGGTTAGAAAGGAAATTGAGCAGAACACATTGAGGAGTGTTTCTTTTAAAATTGGGATCTCCGCTGAATTATATGATAATCTATTTGAGCCTTCCTTGTGGCCTACTAATGTAAAAGTGCGTCCGTTCTTGTTCTTTCAAAAGCCTATATCTTAAAACATGTATAATATTAATTAATATTTATAATTATTTTATAGTTTAATCATAGTCTGTAAGGAAATGATGTTCCATAGACTGAATAAAGAATAATAATAATAATAATATATAAGAGAAATGGAATGGAACAGGTAACGAAATGGAATGGAATGGGGAGCATGGCATGAAATTGGGAACAAGTGGAATTGAAACACTAATAAAGTTAATAAACTGAATGAAACGAAGCAAGTGCAAAGAAATGGGAGGGAAAGATATTGAAACATAAGACAGTGGTAATGAAATGGGATCATGCGCGGTTCCAGCAATTAATATAAGGGGAAAAATCATACGCCTCAGTGTCCAACTCAATGTATTTGGTTACGGTGGCGAATGATTTTTCCCCTTATATTAATTGCTGGAACCGCGCATGAATGGGATGAAACGGGGAATGAGTAGAATTAGAATACTAACATTGGGAAACGAAATGGAGTGGAACAGGGAACCAGTGGAATTTAAACATTAGAAAATTAGAACGAAATGGAATGGAATTTGATCAACTCAAATCGTTGGAGTTTGGTATTTGAAATTTCGCATGTGCATCTACCTTTAACATAGACAATCACTGAGCAGGATGTTTGGGAAATGTTACTACGTGGTCAGGGTACTATAAGTTTGTGCTGATGTTTGTAACACCAAAAAATATTGGTCCTAGACCCACTTTATAGTGTACCGATCAGCTCAGAATTTTTTTTTATGTCGATTTAACGATGTCCGTCCGTCCCTCCGTCCGTCTGTCTGTCTGTCCATGCATTCTTCTGCGCACTCTACAGGTCGCAACTATTAAGATATTTTGATGATGATAAGTCAGTACACCGACTTATGTCGGCTGAAGGACGAAGCCTATTGATTTCGGTTAAAATCGGTCCATGTTTAGACCTAGTGCCCATATAAGGGTCCTACCAAAAGTATATTTTTTATACGCTGTAGGTCGCCAATATTAAGATATTTTGATGAAATTTGGTACACAGACCTATGTCAGCCCAAGAACGAAGCCTATTTATTTTGGTTAACACCGGTCCATATTTAGACCTAGTGCCCATATAAGGGTCCCCCAAAATTATATTGTTTATACGCTGCAGGTCGCAAATAACAAGATATTTTGATGAAATTTGGTACACCGACCTATATCAGCCCAAGGACGAAGCCTATTGATTTTGGTTAACACCGGTCCATGTTTGGACCTAGTGCCCATATAAGGGTCCCCCAAAATTGGCTTGGTTACAAACTGCAGGTCGCAAATATTAAGATATTTTAATGAAATTTGGTTCGTTGACTCACATGATCCCGAGAACAAAGCCGATAGATTCTAGATAGAATCGGTCCATATTTGGACTTATCTCCCATATGATCTATGTTTACGATTTTCTCTTCTTTTATAATTTTATAGAAAATTTTGACACAAGTCCCATTTTAACCCATTCGAATTTCGGATCCAAACATTAGTTGGCTTTTAACCAGACTGGTGTAGAGGATTGTATAGTCGGCATGCCCGACTTTAATATTTTACTCGTTTTTTTTTTCTATTTGGAAGAAAAGAAATTGTTTTTTTTTTATTAAAATATACTTTTATATTACCAAAGGAATCAACTGTAGGAAAACAGTAGTTTTTACCCATTTTGTCAGTTCTTTTAACATTTTTGTAGTAAAAATTTGTTATTTAATTTCACGACATTGTTAGTTATTTTTAATGCGTTTGTTAGTTATTTTTCAACAGTTCAAAATAACAAAATTTTTAGTTATTTTAAAGGTAAATTTTCTTTTTCGCCTTTTTAACTGCATATCAGAGATACAAGCCAGCCGACTTTAGCCGGTTAGCCGCCGCCAGCCGATACCTTTGCCAAGCCGAATCAGCCGCCGACAATAATCGGCTAAGCCAAATCGATTTGAAACCGGTTTGACAGATTTTTCTACTGACGTATTATTTTAAGTGTACCTAAAAAAAATACAAAGTTGACTTCGATATTTTTGCAGTTGCTTTTTTTGCGTGTATGTATCTGTTGAAATTTTTGGAAAATGTACCTTTTAGCCGACGTTAGCCTGTTAGCCACCGCCAGTAGACACTATTTTTTTAAACCGCCGAAGCGTTGAGCGAAGGCTCAACTCTAAAAATCAATCGCCGCCGACCATTTTAGCCATTAGCCGCCGCCAGCCGACAGAATGGACCGGCATGTATCTCTGCTGCATATACCTTTCTTTTTATTGTCATTTTCAGTAGATTCTACCGACAAACTTATTTGAGTGTAGTTTTTCATAGTGTATAATAAAATATAAAAAATCATTTTTTATCAGTGTTTCAACAGAAAATTTGTTAAATTTTAGTTATGTCACTTTGATAGGTTTTTTAAAAATCTATTTAAGTTTCGACTATAACTTTCGCTAAATTTTGACTTGAGGTAAATCCACGATCAAATTTATATACTGACTTAAGGAAATCTCGCGAATAATTTTAAATTTTGACTCAAGAAAAACTTACGATTAAATCTAACTTGAGATAAACCCACATTAAAATCTAAATCCTGATTTGAGGTAAACCGACAATTAAATCTAAGGCTTAGTTTTATAGTCAGAACCAAGAGCGTTTGTTTGCTTAAATATTAAAGTAAGAAATTTTGTTTAAAATTTTCATGCTTAAGAAATTTTTAAGAAAAACTGTTTTATTTCCTGGCACAACATTTTGATTTGAAATAAATCCACTATTAAATCTAAATTTTAACTTTAGATAACGCCACGATTAAATCTAAATTTTGTTTAAACCACAATTAAATCTAAATTTTGTTTTAAGGTAAAGCCACAATTAAGTGTAGGTAAATCCTAGATTAATTTCAAACTTTGACTTGAGATAAACCCATGATTAGTTATGGAGATTTACTTAAGATAAATCAACCATTGGTCTTACAGTTTAAATTGCCTAACTCCAGCAACACCGAGTAATTTTGAAACATATTCACTTTTTTTTTAATTTTAATTTATACTCTTTATCAATGCGTCATTATCAATTATACGTTATATTATCATTTAATGTTAATTAAGTGATAACATTTCAATTCATTGACAGTATGTCATTTTGGGAAGTGTTAAAAACAACAAAAATAATAATAGATGTTGATGATGGCAGTGATAATAATATTGACACATGTGTGTGGCCGAGTATGTGTGTGTGTGTGCGCGTCTGTTATTTCAAATATTTGAACTTTTTTTTCCAGATTTCAACACTTACCAAATTGGAACATTAGATAAAAAAAAAAGAAGTCAAATACACATGAAACCCACAAAAAAGTTGTGACAAACATTACCCAAATAAAGTTAAAATGTGCAAATATTGAAAATAGAATTAAAAATTCTTTAAAACACAATACTATGACTAAAGATTTGTGTTTAAAAATTATTCAAAAGCCGTTTTGTAAATTATACTATTAAAGCATGAATGATCGATAGATGGGATATGGGTAAGCAATGATTAACCAATATTTACTTAAATTTTAAAATTGTACATGAAAATACCATTTCTTTTTCTGGTTTTTATGCTGAGTAGGAGGAGGGGCGGGTGTAGTATTCACATAATATGGCATGAAGAGAGAGAGATTTGTTGTGAATTCTTTCTATTGATTTTAATATTTTCGTATAAAAACCATAGAAAATATTTTCAACAAGTCAGTTGGTAATAAAAAATAGAAAGAATCATAAAAGTTAATATTAAAAATAATAGTGAAATTAAAAATTTAAAAATATTTTAATAGAAAAAAATAAAATAAAAATTATGAGTGTATTGCGACAAGTGTTGGCAATAATTTTAATTATGGCGGGAACTTTAAGTTTCTTAAATGCCACTTCCGTTAATGACACCACGGATTTCATATCATATCGCGAAGGTAGACGCAGTTCGTTGGCAGAAAGTTGTTTGACAAATGATGAGGGTGCCGGTACTTGCATGTCACGTTTTAAATGTTTAAATTCTGGTGGTACTCCCAAAGGATATTGCGGTATTTCATATGGTGTTTGTTGTGAAAGTAGGTGATCAAAAAAAAATACACCCTTCAAGTGTATTTTTACATTCGACTAACTTCTTAATTTTTAACTTCCATTATAGCCAATCTACAGTGTAATGCTATTTCAAGATTAAAACGTACAATTATTAAGAATCCTGCTATACTTACAATGGATCCTTGTATTTATAGCATACAACCATTTAGTCCAAATGTTTGCCAGTTGTTAATAGAATTTCAAAGATTTGAATTACAACCTCCTCAATTGAATCCTGGCACAAATTCCTTAGAATGTGGTGATAATTTATCAATAGGTGATTTCACATTATGTGGTGATAATACGGGTCAACATTTATATATACCCTTTAATGTGGCCAATGGTGTTAATGAAATACCCATCACATTTAATCTACCAAATCGTTGGTCTCAATCTACTTGGCGTTTGGTTATAACACAATTAGAATGTCCTGCTGTGCCCAAGAAACGTTCGCAATCCTTTATGCCTTTTGTAAATGGCAATAATCTACAAAATTTAAGAACAATTTTCTCTTCACATCATAATAACGATTTTGACATCTTGGCTCCTCCGGGTTGTAATCAATATTTTACCCAATTGACTGGTAACATCAAAAGTTTCAACTTTAAAGATGATGGTTCGACATATTATTTGCCAAATATGAATTATGTGATTTGTATTAAACCAGTACCAAGTGCAACTATGATAGAGTAAGTATTAAATTTTTTCAAACAAATTTTATTTTAAACAAATGTTTGAACTCTTTGGTAAAACTCTATAGATTCTAATAGAGTAATTTACTTCTTTCTCATAACATGCGAGCAACAAGTAGAGTGCTTGATGAGCACATACTTTTCCTATTTTAATTTAGAATTAAATTATTTTACACTTTTTATTGTTTGTCTACGAGTATCTAGTTAACTGCAACATTTATGGTCGATTAAATCAAATGTTTAGAATTATCAAAAAACAATAAAAATAACACAGTGCAACAAACATTTTGGGGCCTCAACCAAACCAAATTGAAATATTAGGTCTTGAATACGGTGCACTTTTAGTAATAAACCTGTAAAAATAGCAGAAAAAGCTACTAAAAATTAGTTAGAAATGACTTTGCAGAAAAATCTACTAAAATTAGAAGATTTTTTTGCTAAAATAAGAGCAGCAAAAATAAAACTGTTAATTTTAGAGAATTTTTTAAATTAACTTTTAGTTAATTCAAAATGATAAATTATATTGTAATATCTGCAGAAGATTTTGCTATATATTAATAAACTTAAAATAGCAAAAACAAACGGTTATTTCTACAAAATTTTTGTTATTTTTAAGCTGAATTTAGTTGAATGCAAATAGCAGTCTATCCTGCTAAACTCAACAGAAATATTTGCTAAAAAAAATAGTAAACTGCTGATTTCAGAAGGCCAGATTTTTTTGCATTAAAAAAAAATCGAAAACAAAAATTTGAATTTTTTGTTTTTCTTTAGTCTGGCAAATTTTTTTTGCTGATTTTAGCAGGTTAAGTTATTATTTTCTACACTTAAAATAATACGTCAGTTAAAAAAATCTGTTAAACGGTTTTCAAATCGATTTGACTGATATTTAACAAATTTTTAGTTGAAACACTGATACAAACAAAGATTTAAGTTATCTTCACTTAACACAATACTAAAAATCCTCAGTAATTTAATTTTAAAAATTACACAGTACAACACTAAAAATGCATGGGGCATGCGACATATCAATGCTGATAGATTTTAGGATGAGTAGCACGAATGTGAACACTAAATTTTAAAATTAGCTCTAGTTTTTTAAATATTCGCAAATTTAACTTTTAGCAAAAGATCAGCTTTTTCGTTAAAATTTGTTATTTATTCATATATCGTATGTACCTATCTAAACTACGGATAATTTTTAATATGGTTTAAATGTATAGACTTTGGGCTTTTAGAACCATACCAACTTATTTTTGTTAGATAGAGAATCTAGGATGAAATTGCAATTGAAATGAAAACTTCACTTATTTTCCTATTTTGTAAATATAGTAAAATCCCTTAATCGGATTTGCAAAACCTTAACACATGACATAAATTCATATTCCACTAAATTCTTTTTGTTAAAAAAATCACAACTTTTGCATCAACATTTTACGAAATTCAATCTGAAACACAAATTTTATCGCCAATTTACAAAAATGTATATTTTTGTTAAAGTCGATTTCATTTAAAATTTTGGGTGGCAGTATGCTTTGACTTGGTTTATTTTTGGAGCACTCTGATTCGTAAATTTATTTTCAACCAATCAAAATGTTTTAAAATATAAATATTTTTGTATGAACAAAACCGTATGTTTAACAATAAAACGGACTAAATTTGAAATGCTCTTTTATAGTACTTTTTTGAACATGCATATTTTAAAATCGTTATTTTTTAGGAATTTGCACTTAAATTATCTAAAACTTTGTTGAAATTGATTAGAAAATATGTGTATAACATATTTCAATGGTTTTATCTGAGTTTTTTAATTTCAGATTCTTCGCAGACTTCTTAATTTTTGATATTAAAAAAAAAAAACAATCTTTTTAAGTTTTAGCCAATTTTTACTTAAAATTAAAATATAAAGTGCGAAATTTTTTCGATAAATTTAGTAACATGAGATGATAAGTAATGGTATAAATTAAACGAGTAAAAAGGTTAAAGTCGGGCATGCCGATTATATAATACCCTACACCAGTCTGACTTAAAGCCAACTAATGTTTGGATCCGAAATTTGAATGGGTTAGAACGGATTTGTGTCAAAATTTTCTATAAAATCATAAAAGAAGAGAAAATCGAAAATATAGCCCATATGGGCGATAGGTCCAAATATGGACCGATCCTATCTAGAATCAATAGGCTTTTTCCTTGGGACGATGTAAGTCAGCGAACCAAATTTCATTGAAATATCTTCGTATTTGCGACCTGCAGGGTTTAACCAAGCCAATTTTGGGGGGACCCTTAATTTAGAGCACTAGGTCTAAACATGGACCGATTTCAACCAAATCAATAGGCGTCGTCCTTGGGCCGACGTAAGTCGGTGTACCAAATATCTTAATATTTGCGACCTGTAGAGTGCGCACAAAAAAGCATGGACCAACAGACAGACGGACGGAGGGACGGACGGACAGACGGATATCGTTAAATCGAAATAAAAAAAATTCAGAGCCGATTGGTATACTATAAGGTGGGTCTAGGACCAATATTTTTTGGTGTTACAAATATCAGCACAAACTTATAATACCCTCTCCACGTAGTGGTGTAGGGTATAAAAATTGGATATCCCTTTAATCGCAGATTAATTATTAACGAAATCGTGAAAAAAGAGAAATTTCAAATTTAAATGCATATGTAGTGAATACAATCGCAGCTGTCAAAACATGCGATATATCAAATTCAAGGGCATATTTCATCCTATTAAAATTTTGCAAAGAGTGGCGTTCATACCCAGGAAAATCGACAGTAGAAGGGGTTGTGAATGAAAAGTAGCTATCCCACAACCGATTCTTTGGAACAGAAGATTTTCCTTGGTAGTTTTAATTATCATTTTTTGAAATTCGGGCCTTTTATTTTCTTTACAATTTTACTTTGAAATTGCGATGAAGACCCAAATTTCAAAAAACGATATATCCGTAAGAAAACATGTTATCAAAAAAATTAAAAAATCATTTTAAAGCGGAAGAGTAGTATATTCAGAAGCCGAATCTTGTTAAAAATATTTTTAGAGGAAACATACAATTCGAAATATTTTTAAGAAAAGTTAAGTTTTTCCAGTTTATAAAAGTACATAGCTCGAAAGTCTGATAGGAAAGAACATTTCTGAGGCCAGATTTAAATTAAGCGAACCTTTTGCTTTCAGAAAAGTTTACTTTAGTAATTTCGTAGCAGTTGTTTAAAGCAGTTATTTTTAATATCATAATAAACAACTACCAAAACAGTATTTTTGCAGTAAAGAGTTGTTTTTGTTGGTTATGTAAAAAATAAGAAATTTCATTGAATTTTAAAAGTTCAAATTTTTATTCTTTGTAATTTACTTGTGAAACATATTTTTATAATACTAAAACAATTTTTTTTACCAATTCTTTCAGTTGTTTTAAATTTTTTTTTTAGTAAAAATTTTTCAGTTAATTTTACGATTTTTGTTAGTTATTTTTAAAACATTTGTTAGTTATTTTTCAACAGTTAAAAATAACAACATTTTTAGTTACCTTTGTCACGTTTTTAATTGCATATACCTTTGTTTTAACTGCCATTTAGACAGATTCTACAGACAAAATTTTTACAACATTTTATATACAAGATGTTTTACTAATTTTTCAACTAACTTATTTTTTTAAGCGTAGTTCTTATGACTTTTTGGGGGTAATTTTCTAAAACACTTCGGTGAAGTGTTGCGTTATTTCTATAGAAATTGTTTTTGTTACAAAAACAATTTACATTCCCTTCACGTCACCTAAGTGTTTTACGAAATTAGGAACTTTGTTTGATATTATATCGTTTGACTGCATTTCAGAACTCCCTTTCACAAAATCAGAAACAACTGAAACCCTCTAACTAAATGATTACACTCATAACAGAGAAATATGTTTATCAAGATAATATATGATTGTAGATAACAGCAAAAAGGCAGATTTTAACTATAAAATGATTATAGGCGATCATATCATTAGAAAAGTATGATTTATATACAATAATAACACTGTGAGACAAATGGTAGGGGTCAGTGATCGGGAAGGGTTCAAAGTACCGGGGAAAGATATATCGGTAAAAAAGAAGTTATACGTGTCCCGGAGTTTCGCTGGGTCACCCATAGGAATCGAGATATATCGATTTGACCTTTGGTGGTATTTTTTTTGACATAACTCGAGAACCACTAGTCCGATTTTGCTCAAACAATTTTAAAAAAATTACAAATTACAATTCCTTTAATCCTTCCTTTAATTTGAAGAAAAAAATATTTTTTGCCTAAAATATTAAAAAAAAGTAATAAACAAAAGGTTATTGATTTTTATGGTAGCGGTAACAAACATTTATTTTTACCGGCAAAACTGTTGAGTATATAGAAAAACGTTATATGAACAGATTAAAGGAATTGTAATTTGTAATTTTTTTAAAATTGTTTGAGCAAAATCGGACTAGTGGTTCTCGAGTTATGTCAAAAAAAAATATATCTCTATTCCTAGGGGTGACCCAGCGAAACGCCGGGACACGTATAACTTGTTTTTGACCGATATAACATTTCCCGTTGGTTTCATCCCATCCCGATTTTGACTGTCGCATAGTGTAATTTGATAACAACAACAAATTATGGCAGTAGGGAACTTAGTTTTGTAGCCTTACCTTTTCTTTGCGGGTAGCACACAGCTAGTTAAATTGATTACTTTGCGAACTAGTTTAATACACTCACAATATATTTTCCATAACCGATTGAGGTTTATATGAAAAGTAATAGGTAAAGTTTGTTTTCAATTGAAGAATCAATTAAAATACATTGAAACATATTGTTTAACTTTTTTTATCAGTCAATAAAAACAAACCACAAAAAATATGTATCGTCTGTAGGAGTTGATAATTTCAGTCAAATGTTTTTTTTTTAGTTTTCTATTTTTAGAAAAAAAAATTAAATAATTTCGTTGTTTTCTGTTTTAAAACGAAAAAATTCAAATATTTTCGATTTTCTTTTTTGTTAAAATAGTTTGTTTATATACAAAATTATTTTTTTAAATTTAATTTATTTTATTTATTTTTAATAATATAAAACTTCATTCTTAATGTTAAAAACTGCTAAGCCTATGACTTGTCAGCAGCATTTCAATTCAAATTACAAGAAATTCTTTACTCATACACAGAAACATATCCAATAAAATATGAACGTGTGTGTTGTATGTGTAGTGTTTTGAAAATTCAAACAAAAAGAAAACTTTCAAATATGAAAAAACAAACTACAAAATCCGTTTTTTTCTAACGTTTTGTTAGTTAAAAATTGAAGATTGTTTTAACACACTTTTCAATTATTTTTATTTCTTTTATGGATTGTTTAAACAACGTTTGAAAATAAATAGCAAAATGGTTTGAATATAATGAAAAATCAGTAGTCCTTTTCCTAATTGTGTTTTCTATTAATTTAATATGTATTTTAGGATGTTTTTAACGATAAAATATTGTGAGTGTATTTACTAGTCCAAAAACAAGAAATTTATGAAACTAGTTCGAGCATTTTTACTGGGTTATTACAAAGAATAATTGTTTACTCTTTAATATTCCTTGTAGTTTTTCTTTAATATCCATTTAAATTTTTTTATTTTATTTTTAGATACCAAGCACTTAAGTTTTCCATGTCCAATGAGATAGAAGTTAGTGCCGGTTATGATGGTGATTGTCATAGTACGATACAAACTGAGGGCAGACGTGAAGATTATCTAATGATACCACAATCATATGTGGCGAATAGTCTAAATATTTTACCCACTTACTATTGTGGTACTTCACTGCAGCAACGGCCAGCACTGCTGGCATCAGCACCATTCATCATGTACTTTTCAAGTGACGGCTATACAGATGCAACAGAGACAGGTTTTAGTATAAACTATCGTATAAGAACATTATTTTAAGTAATCAAAATATGGACTAGATAAATTAACTTTAAATTGTAAATAGTTATTAAGTATGGTTATGGGTATAATTTGGGTACTTTCTCGAGATAAAAAAGAGATATTAGATTTTAATTATTTAATAAAATATAATATTTAGCTACAGAAAAATACGGTTAGTTTAGAAATTTTTGAAATTGAAGTTAGTTTAGCCAGTTCACACTGGTTCACACCTAGACTTAATGTTTAAAATTAACGTAATAATTTTACTTCTTCTAATCGATTTCAATGTTTTTCCTGTTGCAGTTTATACATTTTTGTTTTTCATTTGTACAAATTTTGTGTAAATGTTATGCTACAAACTGATTCTGATGTTGACTAAGGTCATTTTGGAATATTTAGTTGGTCCATTTGCGATACCATATTGTCGTGTTTATTTAAGTTTTTTTCTTTAGATTCTGCAATATCATTAAAGGATGCTAGAAAAAAAGAGAAAAAACAATAAAAAAGTAATCATGTCTACAAAAAGTACAGTGTTTTTGAAAATAACAATTCGAAAAATAATTAAATAAAAATCTGTCCATTTTATAAAAAGACTAGAATTTAAGAGGGATATTCTAACATGAATGAATTTGGATGTTTATTCAAAAGAGTTTAGTTATTTAAAAAATAAAAACTTCGTTGAGTTTTCGAAAATTTTTCTTTAGTTTATATTTCTTATTATTGATATAATATTTTTAGATTGAAGTTAAAAAGCAGAAATTTGTATTGCACCTCCAATGCATAAAATCGTAATAACTCCCAGCAAAAAAATTTGGAAGTCATGCTTTACAAACCACTTCTTTCATTGCTTCCAAAGTATCTGTTAGCGCATTTTTACTGCTTTTTTAGAAGTAAATAATTCTGAAAAACTTAAAAAAAAAATCATTCCTTTCATAGCATCCAAATTATCCGCTAGACAACATCCAAAAACTCACTTAAGTATTGCTTGTAAAGCATTATTGCTCTAAAAGGGATCCTTAAAAGTAATTTAGATACAGTTTAGCTCCAAACAGATGATCACGAGTTCGATTCGTGGCGAGACCAATATTTTTTTAATATTTTTTATTTTTATGTTTTTTTATTTTTTTTTAGTTATTTTTTTTTTATTTATTTGTTTTTTTTTTTACTTTTAATTGATGAAAAAGAGTCGTCTTTGCACTCGTTCAAAAAGTACTGAAAAAATGTTGAAGTGGAAGGACTGCTCTCCTATGACAACTCATTGTTAAAATCATTAGTGTTTCTTTAAAAAAAATAAGTGGACTGAACTAATTATACCTTTTTTGTAATCGAAAGAAAAAAAATTTTATTAAAATATATTCTTATCATATAAAAAACATAATTGTTAGAAGGCAGTAGTTTTTACCAATTTTGACAGTTTTTTTTTAATTTTTGTAGTAATTTCTCCGTTATTTGTATTGGCATTTTTCAACAGTTAACATTACATTCTTAATTATTTGAAAGATAAATACCGTTATCTCCTTTTTAACTGCATATGCCTTTGTTTTAATTTTCAATTTCAGTAAATTCAACCGGCACACTCTTTTAAGTATAGCTCTAGACATTTTTTTCATAAAATTTTATGAAAAATTTTTAATTTTAGTTTCTACGTTTGTATTTTTATGAAATCCACTGTAGTTTCCTTTAATGTATTTTTTTCTTCTATTTTTTTACACTCTCTTTATTTCATTGCTCTATTTGTAGCTACGGTTGTACTGAAACACAAGTGCTACATTTGGACACTTGTTTTCCGGTATAACCACTACTACTACTGCGACAACAGCAACAACCACTACTAATAAAACTATTACGATACATACGTACATTTAGTTATTTAACACATTTTCTGTTGCTTCCAAGCTGTTGTTTTTCGGAGGGTTTTGAAAGAGTCTAGAAAAAAGCCAACCAAATGATTGTCCTTTTTTGTGTAGATGTGTTGTAAAACAGTGACCAAAAATGCATTTTCGTTATTTTGCTTGCAGCTGTGTACATAAAAAACAATATAGATACAAATACACAAACACAATGAGTCAATTGCCAAAGTAGTAGAATGAGTACACTCAGAGAAGTTCCGCAGTTACAATAGAACGGTTAGTTGTATAGTAGTTGTTTAATGTTAAACAACTGTATTGCCAGTTATTTAAGAATCAAACTATTGGAAACTACTGCATTTCTGTAACACTTTAAATATTTACTTTTTATTTGATTTATTATTCCCGTTTTTTCGTAAAATAGTTTTTTATAGCAAATCATATTTTAATCTGTTTGATTAAAAGTTAATCCGACTTTTAATGAAGGAACTATTTCTCGAATCTGTATTCATACACTCAAAAAAAGTTTAACATTTATTACATGACAGTTGTTGATGTAGTAATCAGTAGTTGTTGTTTTTAATTATAAATATAGTTTTATAACTATAAATACTGTGAACAAATTAATATCAACTGTTATGACAGTTATTTAAGAAAACTTCTAACGAAAAGTACCGTAATTTCGTAAAAGTTGTTTAAATCAGTTATTTTTAATACCATAACACTGTGGAACAAATTCAGGTTAGCAAAAGTTAGATCGATTCTGAGAGTGAGGGGTGAAAATAGAGGCTAAATTGGTAGACCCGTATCGCGGCGTTTGCTTATGTTTGTTCGAATTTTTTATATGGTTTTTTGGCTATAACTCGTCGACTAATTGATATTTTTTAAATCTGTAAAAGCCAAATTATAGCTAGAGACCTGTGCAACAATTAAAAAAATAAAACAAAAAAAAACAACAAAAAATCAATCAAATTGTTCCACAGGTCTCTAGCAATAATTTGGCTTTTACAGATTTAAAAATATCAATTAGTCGACGAGTTATAGCCAAAAAACCATATAAAAAATTCGAACTAACATAAGCAAACGCCGCGATACGGGTCTTCTAATTTAGCCTCTATTTTCACCCCTCACTCTCAGAATCGACCTAACTTTTGCTAACCTGAATTTGTTCCACAGTGTAATAAACAACTACCAAACCAGTAAACGGTTGTTTTCGTTAGTTATGAAAAGTAAAAAATTTCGTTGACTTTTTAAAATTCTTGTTTAGTTTATATTTGTTATTATTTATATGTTCTTAGTTTGCAAATAAAAGTTAGAAAGTGGAGAACGGTTTTGAATTTTTACTTCAAGTTTTAAGTACTATGAAGTAATAACATACTTTTTATACCCTACACCACTACGTGGAGAGGGTATTATAAGTTTGTGCTGATGTTTCTAACACCAAAAAATATTAGTCTTAGACCCACCTTATAGTACCTATACCGATCGGCTCAGAATTTTTTTTTATTTCGATTTAACGATGTCCGTCCGTCCGTCCCTTCGTCCGTCCGTCTGTCTGTCCATTCATTCTTGTGCGCACTGCACTATACAGGTCGCAAATATTAAGATATTTTGGTAATTTGGTACACCGACTTACATCGGCCCAAGGACGACGCCTATTGATTTTGGTTGAAATCGGTCCATGTTTAGACCTATTGCCCATATAAGGGTACCCCCCCAAAATTGTTTTTTACACGCTGCAGGTCGCAAATACGAAGATATTTCAATTAAATTTGGTACACAGACCTATGTCGGCCCAAAAACGGAGCCTATTGATTTTGGTTTAGACCTAGTGCTCATATAAGGGTACCCCCCAAAATTGTCTTTTTTACACGCTGCAGGTCGCAAATACGAGGATATTTCAATGAAATTTTGTACACAGACCTATGTCGGCCCAAGAACGAAGTCTATTGATTTTGGTTAAAATCGGTCCATGTTTAGACCTAGTGCCCATATAAGGGTCCCCCCAAAATTGGCTTGGTTACACGCTGCATGTCGCAAATACGAAGATATTTCAATGAAATTTGGTTTGCTGACTCACATAGTCCCAAGAAAAAAGCCTATTGATTATAGATAGGATCGGTCCATATTTGGACCTATCGCCCATATGGGCTATATTTTAGATTTTCTCTTCTTTTATGATTTTATATAAATTTTTGACACAAGTCTGTTTTAACCCATTCAAATTTCGGATCTAAACATTAGTTGGCATTAAGTCAGACTGGTGTAGGTTATTATATAGTCGGCATGCCCGACTTTAACCTTTTTACTCGTTAGTAATATAATGAACAAATTGCTTTTTTTTTAAATATAATTTTATAAATTAAAAAAATTTAACTGAAAAAAACAGTATGTTTATCCATTTTTTCAGTTGTTTTAAAATGTTTACAGTAAAAATTGCTTAGTTAATTTTATTACATTGTTAGTTAATGCAGTTATTAGTTATTTTCCACCTGGTTAAAAATAACTACATTTTTATTTGGTTTTAACTCTCATTTTCAATAGACTCTACCGACAAACTTTTTTCAGTGTACTACTAATTGTGTAGAACTTTGTGTTTTGTTATAACTACGCTTTCCCACACTTTGTTATAACTACGCTTCCATAAAGTCAGATAAAAATCAATGTTAAGAAACTGCTGCAGAAATATTTTGGCGCTGTCGACAAATTTTTTGCTAACGACGATATTTTCAATGTTCTTTGTACACCGGATCGCTATTGGCGCTACTTCGGTATTTAAGACTGACAAAGTTAAACTCTTAACAGTCAAGTTGTTATATTAGCTGTCAAAAAATGCATGTGTAAACGATGAAAATTAAAAATTTATTTAACTGTAATCAAGTAGATTAATTTTGCAGTCTAAACGAGCTATTATAAAGTTTCTTTTAAATCTCAAAAAATATATGGGTTTCAAGTTGACAAAGAGAGTGACAGAAAGCTATATTAGAAAATTAAAATCTTGAAAATTTGACTCCAAATATCAGCTGTTTAAAAAAAATGGTTTCCAATATTTGCTGTAAATTTTACTATATTTGTGGTTATTTTTACTGCGTTTTTCAGTTTTATTTTTTAAACCAGACTAAAAATATTTTTATTAATCATATATGATTTGATATAATTATAACTGTGTGATGATATATGATTATATAACATACTATTTAGTCGGTAAGTTGAAAACTACTGCAAGTATCAATTGATTTAAATGTAATTTCGGTATACACCTTTTTAATATAAATTGCAGTTATTTTTAATGTAATTTTCTGTTGACCGCCATAATTCTCAGAGTGTATGAGCATTTTTTGTTTTGCTGTTAAAAATTCATGTAAATGTGTTTGTAAATAAAAGTTTAAAGATCTTAGTATATGTAAAGTTACAGTGATGATAAGTGAAATTTTTTATTTTAAGCCACGTGAAGACAAAATGTGGATTGTGTCGACAAAATTGCCTATCTGCATTATGCTGATTCTTCATTTTGGAGGTCTTAAGCTGGATTAACACACTTTTGAGGAATAAAATGTTTTAAACTTCACAATATTAACAACGACAATTTAAATTTGAAAATATACACGGAATAAATTTGGTAAAAATTTCGTAGAAAAATATTTCACGTATTTCACATGTTTGCCCGTCAATTTTGAATCTTTTGAATGACTTTTTGAAAATGAGAAATTTCAATACCAAACACCACAGAAAAATTTTCAAAGTTTGTCAAAAGCTTGACGAACAGACCGATTTTTTGTTCTCCATTCAAATATTCCAAATCTGAAAAAAATACTATGAAAAATGCCCTAAATCTTTAGAAAAAATATAAAATTTTCTCATTTTCAGGAGATTTTTTAAAAACATTATTAAAATTTCGTTTTTACCAGCTTTTAAATTGGACCGTCATTCAGTGTTACCATATATTTTTTTAGAAAAACTGTAAATAAAATTGTTTCTTTATAGAAAAACTGTTCTTCGAAAAATTTTTAAATTCTGGGATCCCGAAGTATCCTGGGACTAAAATATTATCCCAGGGTATCAATTTTCAAAATATCGAGATTTTAATAGTTTAATTGCCTTTGGCATTTATAGTAATCGACTTTTTGCATAGCCTCCTAATATAACTTTTTTTTAAGAATTTTGGTCTCCTAGGCCCGAATCTTAAGTTAGAAAAAGTTCATCGAATCACCCTTCCGAGATTAACCCCTAACTTAGGATAGAATACTTTACTGGTCAATGTTGTACTTCAAAATATTCTTTATTGATTCCACATAAAATTGATATTCATTTGATTGAGTATTGTTATGTCGGGAATTGTTTGTTTGAAAACATTACGTTTTTGGAATTGTCCTTGATCATAATTGAAAAAATAGTAGGAAATTGTTATTCGGAATTGGCAAATATTTAATTAAAAAAAATAAAAAATCAATTTTGGCCCTTCTCGATGAGACATTGTTTTAATTTTTTCAAAAAATATAAATTTCTAAATTATCTTAAAAGTTCGGCTAAAAATTGTCCGTCGGGTCTATGACTTGTAAGATATGGCTTAGCCAATTTTATTCCGTGCTAATTTTTGATGAAATTTTTTATAAAAATGATTCGTTTTTCCAGTAAGCATATTTTGTAGTATTATATTGGTATTTTTAAATTTATTTATGTTTCGATTTGTACCTAATTTTTGACAATTTGGAAGTTTTATTGTAATTTTTGGGTCATATGCATAACCACTTTCTAAGTTTATAAATGGCTTATAAAACAAATATTTTATACAAAATTCATTTTATAATCGTGTTATAAAGTTTTCAAATTATTATGCATAAGCACTTTTATATTTTAATTCTTAAATTTTAGTTAAAAAAATTAAAGAAAAATTGTAAATGAAACAAATGTGCCGATTTAATATAAAAAACTGTAAAAAAAATCCATGAATTTAAAAAAACTGTTTTTTATATGAAAAAACTGGAAAACTGTTAGGCATCCCAAAAAACTGCAAAAAACAGTTAAAACTGGCTATATGGCAACACTGCCGTCATTGCAATATACTGACATCTCTAAATCCATCTCTGTAGCATAATTTAGTGAGGGTATCAAAAAGTACTTTTTGTACCAACTCTACCAATTCAGTTGCTGCATCTGTTTATATTTTCCAAAATTGTATATGTGTGGGTTAGCTTTTTTTGCTGTAAGTGTTAATTTATGGTCACATTTAGTGTTCTACTCTATTTTGTAGTTACAAAAAATAACTGTGAATACAGCTAGTGCCCGTATGTGTCTAAAGGATAGTTATACCCTACACCACTATGTGGTCAGGGTATTATAACTTTGTGCTGATGTTTGTAACACCAAAAACTATTGCTCCTAGACCCACCTTATAGTATACCGATCGGCTCAGAATTTTTTTTTATTTCGATTTAACGATGTCCGTCTCTCCGTCCGTCCGTCCGTCTGTCTGTCCATGCATTCTTGTGCGCACTCTACAGGTCGCAAATATTAAGATATTTTGATGAAACTTGGTACACCGACTTATGTCGGCCCAAGGACAACGCCTATTGATTTTGGTTAAAATCGGTCCATGTTTAGACCTAGTGCCCATATAAGGGTCCTACCAAAATTATATTGTTTATACGCTGCAGGTCGTAAATATTAAGATATTTTGATAAAATTTGGTACACAGACCTATGCTAGCCCAATAACGCAGCCTATTGATTTTGGTGAACATCGGTCCATGTTTAGACCTAGTGCCCATATAAGGGTCCTACGAAAATTATACTGTTTATACGCTGCAGGTCGCCAATATTAAGATATTTTGATGAAATTTGGTACACAGACCTATGTTGACCCAATAACGCAGCCTATTGATTTTGGTGAACATCAGTCCATGTTTAGACCTAGTGCCCATATAAGGGTCCTACCAAAATTAGCTGCAGGTCGCAAATATTAAGATATTTTGATGAAATTTTGTACACAGACCTATGTTGGCCCAAGGACGAAGCCTATTGATTTTAGTTAACACCGGTCCGTGTTTAGACCTAGTGCCCATATAAGGGTCCCCCAAAATTGGCTTGGTTACAAACTACAGGTCGCAAATATTAAGATATTTTAATGAAATTTGGTGCGCTGACTCACATTATAGAAAATTTTGACACAAGCCCCATTTTAACCCATTCGAATTTCGGATCCAAACATTAGTTGGCTTTTAACCAGACTGGTGTAGGGTATTGTATAGTCGGCATGCCCGACTTTAACCTTTTTACTCGTTTTTTTTTATATTATCTTATAGTTTTGCATTGGAATAAAACTGTGTATATATGAATATTTTCCAAAGAGCAACAACTTGTGTTCCTACTTTTAAAATATCTACTATGTATGTTAACCCTTTTTTCCCTTTGAATATAACCTTTGACCTGTGCTTTTAACAACAAAAACACATACACTTTAGTTTACAAGTTTAAGTTTATTAATGTATTCTAAAAATGCTTAAAACTTTAAATAAAAATTATATTTTCTTTTAGTATTAAATTCAGTATTGACTTTTGACTGCTGATCTTGTCAAGGGTCCTTAAATTACAAAAAAATATATATACTTACTATATTTGTCACTTCTTTTTACCAAAAAAATATATTCCAAAACCGAATTTTTGAAACTTCTCAGCCAATTTTTACCTTTAAAACATTTTAATAACCAAAAATCCTTTCTGATCAATAAAGCTAAGTATGTGAATAAATTCGTTTTTCTTCTTCTCCTAGATTATAGAAAATTAAGCAAATTGAACTTCGGTAACAAATATCCCGACTACATTGTCTTGATGAATAGTTTATGCATTTGATTTTTTTTATTTATGCCCAAGAGTCTAATATAAACATATTTAAAAAAAATTTCGAATTATATCGCATTATTATATTTTTAATATTTTTTTAAAAGCTTGTACTCTGTAGTGCGCAAGGGTAGTGAAAGGGTTAATTGCAAACCAATGATTAGCCCAAAATAATTTAGATAACATTGAATATTTGATCTTAATTTTTGCAAGGTGTGTGTGTGTGTGTGTGTGTGTTAACTTTTTGGTAACGGTATATGTATGTTATTTGTTTTGTAAATAAATATCATTCAAGTATCAGTTTATTCCTTACTGTGCATGGCAGGGATGGAAATTGTTGCTTATAAAATAGTACTGAAAATCTTAAAAAGGAGTAACTTTTTGAATGCAAAGCTACTAAAGAAAGTTCCTTAAGGTTTTCACATTCTAAAAATTTCATTAAAACACACTTCAAACCTTGAAGATTGTTTATTTTTTTTTTTTTGAAAGATCTTAAAAATTTAATTTTTTTATATATCAAATTCACAAACCCTAAAAATCCCAGCAAAAAACAATGATGCAAAAGTAGTAGGAAAATAACTCAAATTAATGATATAGATGTACTTATTTTTAACAATGATTTTAGCATTGAGTTGTCATAATCAAAAGTTGTTAAGTAGTTTTTGAACGAGTGCAAAGAAACACTATTTCATCAATTGAAAGTAAAAAAAGAAAGGCAAAACCATAATATTTTTTTATTTTTGAAAAATTGTTTTGCCGTCGCCGGTTATTGAACTTGCGACCTCAAAATTGCTAGTCTAGCCCTCTGACGCTGAACCAATATTTAATATGAATGGCATAAAGACATCAATTTGTCATTGCGAGGTATTGTGTCTTAATCGCTTCAGGAAAAGTACTTGGTAAACAAGTGCACTGTAATTCAAAAATTTTTACCGTACTATTTTGTGCAATTTTTCGTCATTTTTATTTTATTTATTTTTGAAAATTAAAAAATTATTGAATATAAGCAATATCAAAAAAAAATTATAAAAATATTGTTCCTGTGAGTACCCTACGGGAAATTTTAACAAACTGTCACCGAACTGGCCCCTTTATATGAAATAAACTGGTCACTTTTACATGGCGTTGTCATAGGAGGGGAAAATTGACCCCTTGTGACATGTCACAAGACAAATCCTAGGTTACTAAACTCTCATAAAAAACAAAGTTCAGGGACTTGTCCTGGGATTTGTCTTGTGACATGTCACAAGGGGTCAATTTCCCCCTCCTATGACAACGCCATGTAAAAGTGACCAGTCTATTTCATATAAAGGGGCCAGTTCGGTGACAGTTTGTTAAAATTTCCCGTAGGGTATTTAAACCTGCGCTTATTTGTTTGTAAATAAACTATATTCAAATCACTTCTTAGGATTACTTCTAAAGCAATAATGTTCTAGAAGTAATAATTAAGTGATTGTTTGAGTATTGTTCAATAGCTTCTAAAAAGTCTGTAAAAATATACTAACGAATACTTTGGAAGCAATGAAAAAAGTTTTTTTTTAAAGCATGAATTCTAATGGAATGTTTTCGCCCTAAAAGTTACTCTAAAACTAAGGTATTTTTACCGGAAAAAATTTACAATATTCTAGGTAAATATATGAAACCCTAAAAAGGTTAATATTTGACAGTCTTCGAGTATATTTTTACTAAGAATTCTGCAGATTTTGATCATATTGTATTAATTTTTAATAAATTTTACTTTGTTTTATGTATTTATTTAGAACCCATGAAGATGATTAAAGATTTTAATCGAAATATTGGGAAATTAAATATAATAAAAACATTTAAGTAATAGTTTTTTTATTTATTCGGACCTCAGAGCCAAACAACACAATTCAGATAAACATTAAAAGATCAACATTATATAATCCATTAAATTCTGCAGATTCAGTTTTCAGTTTTTTATTTATTTACGTAACATAAGAAGATTCTTACAAAGTAATATTACAAACAATTAAAGAGTTCAGGCATTGAATTGTCCTTTTCTACTTAGAAATATTTACATAAAGTATTATTACTGGTATTATAAAAATAAAATTTTTTTGTTTAGGCAAAAAGTAACAAAAACCTAATTAAAGCAAAAAAAAAAAAAAATTTATATTGAGATAAAACTTAAGACTACGTACTAACAGTCAATTCGTTAATATGTGCATATTCAGACAATTAACATCTGAGATCATAATTGTGTGTGAGTATCGAAATTCTTTGTTCAACCATATCGATACAATTAATAGAGTGGAGCCTTTCAGTAGAAAAATGCCAAGGAAGATTATAGATCATCTTCAGTAGTTTATTTTGACTTGAAGTCTTTGTTTGTGACACTTTGCTACATCGTGCCATACTGGGGCTCCATAATACATTAAGGACACGAAAATAACTTTAAAAATTATGACTTTGTTGTCTTGGCTTAGGGTAGACTTTCTGTTTATAAAAGAGTACATAAGTCTTATAATATTATTTAATTTGTTGATTATGTAAGATATATGAGCACTAAAATTAACTTTTGAGTCCAGGATAATTTCTAAGTATTTAACTTTAGCTTCCCATTTTATATTTGTGTTGTTAAAACAGAGTTCACTTTGGGGAGTAAAACAAAGCTTGCGTCTTCTAGTCAAATACATTGCGTGAGTTTTTTGTGGGTTAATGAGGATTTTCCATTTTTTGAAATATTCCTCTAAACGTATTAGAGCATTTTGGAGACTGTTTATTATGTCGTCAGCCAGTACCCCATGACAGAGAATCGCAGTGTCATCTGCAAATATAGACGAAGAGCAATCAATTAACGTAGGAAAGTCAGATGTAAATATGTTGTATAAGATTGGTGACAGAAAGGATCCTTGTGGACAGCCTGCAGATATTACCATTTCTGATGAACAGTTGCTTCCTATATAGACTTTCTATATTCTGTTCATCAGAAAGCTCTGAATTAGTTTTATAATTTCTGAAGGAAAATTAAATTGAATCATTTTATAAATTAGGCCATCATGCCATACCGAGTCGAACGCAGATTTAATATCCAATAATACCATTCCCGTAGACTTCCCAGCATTAAAATTATTTTTGATTTTGGTTTTTATTCTAATTAATGGGTGAGACGTATTGTGGCCAGTTCTGAAACCGAATTGCTGTATTGGGAAAATATTGTTTTCACTACAAAATTTTAAAATTTTTTCTTTAACGATTTTTTATAAGATTTTACTTAAAGACGATAATAAGCTGATTGGTCTATAAGACAATGGACAAGATGATAATTTGTTCGGTTTACAAATTGCAATAACCTTAGCTTCTTTCCAGCATTCTGGGAAATAAGAAAATTTGAAACAATTGTTAATAATAATAGTCAGATTTTGTATTCCCTTTTTAGGAAGGGCCTTTAAAATTCTGTTACTTATCCCATCAGTACCCGGAGACTTTTTCCTTTTAAGATTTTTTATTATATTTGTTATCTTTTCAGTTGTAACATAATAATCACTATTTATGCTGGCATTGACGTGTTGGAAAGTTTCTAATGCGTTGTTAACAGTAGAAATAGTGGCATTGTCGCTTAAGTTGGATGACAGCGTATGGTTTAATTTGAATGTGTTAGCTAGCAATTCACATTTCTCTTGAGCTGTTGAGTAACGAATACCATTGTGTTTGAGAATTGGCATAATATTATACTTCTTTCGCTGTACTTTTGAAATATTCCAAAAGGGAGAAGAACTTTTATCTAGGGATGCCAAAACTTTGCCCCAAGACTTGTTTCTTTCAATAATGAGTTCTTCCTTAACTTTTTTTATTAAGTCGGTTCATTTCCATTTTATCATAGTTAAGTCTATTGAGCATCCAACGCCGTCGATAAAAATTTCGAGTCATAATCATATTTTTAATATGAACAGGTAAAGGCTTGTTTTTAGGCAATATAGCTTTTTTAGGAATACTTAGCTCTGTGGCGTCATTAATTATTCTATCAAATGTGTCTATCATAATATTAATATCGTTTCTTTCTATACACTCTACGCTGTTTCCAGATATATTATGATTGATTGATTGTTTAAATTGCGCCCAGTTGGCTCTACCAAAATCATAAACAGATTTAGACGAATTGCAGATTGATTCAAAAAGGGTAATTACTACCGGCAAGTGATCAGAACTTAAATCGTTCAATGCAACAGGTTCAGTGATTTTCAAAGGTATATTGGTCAGGTAAAAATCCAAAGTTGAGGCTTGATGTGATTCGTTTGATGGTAAATGGGTGGGATTGCATGGATACTTAATCCATACATTGTTTAATTCAATTTTTTCATGAAGAATATTTCCCCAGCAGTTGGCACGCAAACATCCCCAAGACCGATGTCTGCTGTTAAAATCTCCTCCCAGTGTTAGATTATCGTTGGTGCATCGTGTAAGCTTTAAAATATCCGCTGCAAAATTATTCTTCTTAATGCCGTCAGGGCCAGCTGCACCACCAGGAAAATAGCAGGAATATATGAAAATAGGACCATCGGGCGATTCTAAGTTTATACCGATATTTTCAATTAGCACTGTATCTACAATTGGGACTAATTTGTGACGTATAGATTTTTTGACAAAAATAGCTACACCGCCCCCTCTTGAATTATCCCTGTCATTTCTATAGCAGTAAAAATCATTATTTCTTACAGACACATCTGGACACAACAATGTTTCTAACAATAAGCAGATATTTATATTATTAGTTAGTAGAAAATCAAATAATTCACCTTTTTTATATCGAATGCCTCTAGCATTCCATATCATTATTTTTGTTGCAAAATTAGTTGAAAATGTTGTTGTTGAAGTCTGAGTCATTATGAAAGAAATTTACATGCTATACTTGACACTGCTTTTAGTTGGTCAAGTTTGGATTTACATGCTCTTAATTTATGTATAAGTTCAAATGTTATATTTTTAATCTCATCAAATGAGAATAAATCATTATTAATACTTGTATTTAAATTAGACCAGCCATTAGCGGGTGGAGCTCCTGAATGAAGCGCAGGAAATTGGGACCCGCTATGAATAGGAACGTGCGATTGGTGGTTTGAATAACTACCACGTCTCTGTGATCTGGAGTTTTTGGCATTGATACATTGTTTTATTTCTATATAATTTTTGCGATTAGGGCAATCAGCTGAAGACGATTGGTGATTACCACTGCAATTGGCACATTTAATAATGTCTGAGGTACACTCATCAGTTCTGTGACCACCAGAGCATTTAGAACAAAAAGATTTTACAGCACAACGTGAGGAACCATGTCCAAACATCTGACAGTTATAACATTGTGTTATTTTGTTTCTTCTGTTTCTATGAAACTCCCATTTTACTTTAAGATATTCGATAGAAGAAGAATTTTGTCTAAGCTCTTTAAGAGTTATTGATTGTCGTTTGAAATACACAACATAAAATATCTGGTCAGTGTTTCCCCTTCCTTTTGTGTTGAAAAATATATTTTATCTCATAAAAATACTCAAAACGGAAAAATTGTTTCCTAGGTTCTAAGATCAAATTACTGAATGTTCAGTATAAATTTTAGACAACAGATGAATTCAAATTTATTTAGAGAAAGAACAGCAAATGTGCCGGTTAAAGTCCCAGTTAGTATCTAACGGGATATTGTGGAAATGAGACTAAGAATAAAATTCTTCTCATACTGCATTTGCATAAGTTCATAAGTTGTTTATGTTCTGCAACCGGTTCTTTTTGTATGTAGTTTGACCTATAAGGAATAGGTTCTTTTCTTCAAAACTAGAACAGGTTGCCTTAGAACAGATTCTAGAACCAGTTATAGAACTGGTTATGGAACTGTGGAACCTTACACTTTGACTTTTGGGTTTCAGTTCTAGAACAGGTAAAAGCACCTGTTCCGGAATAGATTCACAGGTAACTCATTCTAATAAATTTTGCTGGGTATATGGGAGAAAGTAGTTCGCGTTACAAAAGTACTTAATTTTCCATCTCTGCACACTACATAAAAACAAATATTATAAAAATCATAGCATAATTTTTGGCGAAATATATGTACATGTAAACAATATGGGTAATTCCATAAACAGTGAAGCCTTCCAATTGGGGGCAGCATGAATCAAATAGAATTTCTTCATTTAAGGCAGGTATCCGCAGGCTTGCCAGATACTTTTTTTCGTTGAACAGTGGCAGTTCTGTAGACTTTCCTTCTTGAATTTCGCGGAAACTATAGAATATTTTGAAACTTTTTTCATTAAATTTATTTTAAAAGCAGTTCTTCTTTATTTAGAAATTTTTCTAATTTCTCGACAGTGACAAATAAAGAAAATACTGGCGCCACTGCCTTTATCTGGTTTAGTCCCTAATTTGCTTAAAATTAACATTATCCGCATAAAAACTACAATTAAATATAAAAAATAGCACTAACAATAAATATTTTTTAAAAATTCTTGGAATGCTTTTGTATAAATGTCTAGAAAAATTCTCAGAATTTAGGGACTTTTACGAAGAAAACGTTCAATTTTTATAAAATTATTTAAACAAACAAACCAACCAACCAACAAACCCTAAACATATTTTATTTTTAAATTTTCAAGAACTTAAGGCATTTTTTAAAAAAATTTTTAGATTTGAATTTTTCAAGTTTGCCTTTTTAACACAATAGACTTTTATCCATAATCGATATGATTTTTTTTTTTTTTATAAAACAATATTTTAGATTCTGGGACATCAATGATATAAAACTATCAGGCAAAAAGGATTTTTTGTGTTAAAAAGCTTTATATTAATATAGAAAATCCATAAAAAGGTAAATTTGTTACTTTTTTTGAAATTATGAGAACAAACTTGACTGATGTTTTCTAAAAACTATACAAATTTAATATAATCTTCAAAATTTATGAAGGATTTTAAATATCCCCAAAAAATCCCCAAAACATTTTTAAATCCCCAAAAACCCCCTGCCCCCAAATGAAAATTTTTGTCCCCAAGACCAACAAAATATCCTTAAATTTGGGGACAAAATCCCAAGTGTGGCTAGCCTGGGTATCCGTTGCTAACAGAGAAAAACAGGGTGATCATTATTTAACAAGAAAACTACACAGTTTACAAATTGGGTGTCAAACTAAAGGTCTTTTTGATATCCATCTATCTATCAATGTGACAAAAAATACACTCAATGAATTATGTAGGAAAATTCAACTGCAAATGTCAGTTAAAGTAACTGTATTTGCAGTTAAAAAGGCTTAGGGTGATCCTTCGCCAGTGGCGAAGGATCACCCCTTCTTCCCCCTTCTTCGATGTTAAGGGGGATAAAAAATTTAAAAAAAATATATTTTGTGCATTTTTCAATTACCTTTCGTTGACATCCACTTTGACGAATTTATATCACATGTGGTCGCAGACAGACGTGTTTTTGTGTTTTTGGGATGCCAAAAAAATAATTGAAAGCAACTACATTTTGAAATAACTTCCTCAAATCGTGTAATAAAAAAATAATTTTTCATTATGTTAGACCTGAGATCCTAAGCTTTCAGAAAATAATGATTTGATTTTAAAAAATGCTTAAAAAGTGTGAAAAAATATTAATTTTATGTTAGTGCCTGTCTGTGGGACACAATCACCAGATGGACCCTGGAGCTACGAAGAGTTGGTGCATCCCTGCCTGAAATGCTCTATAAGACTTTTCTTTATGTTTAAAATATGTTTAATAGTAAATTAGTACAATCGTGTTCATTCTTAAATTTATATTAATTATTCAGTGTTTTGTAATTTTGAAGAATCATTATATTATAGTTTTACATTATTTTATTTAATGTATTGGAGATTTATTGATTAAAAAGAATCATATACCTTAAAGAACATATTCTAAATTATTTATTTCAGTCATTAAAACATTGACTTTGCCGTATTAACAATATCTTTTGTTGAAATTGTATCTAGCTCTTTTGGCGAATATTCTCCAGGTTTGGGGTAGTTACGCCGATTTGGGTTACTTTGAAAATCATTAAAAAAGTAATAGAAAATATGCAAATAATTAGATTAAAAATTATGGAAATTAAAGCCAAGATATGTAGATCTTCAATTTGAAAGTAATTTTTTAAAAATAATTAGGGGTTAAGAAATGACAGTGCTTTGAAAAAAAGTGGCGAAGGATCCCCCCTCTACCCTATACTACATTTGAATTTAAATCATCGGCAATATGAAATTATTTCTAACTGTTAAAAATCAACTGACATATGTAGTAAAAATAACTACAAATGTAGTTAAAAAAACAGTAATGGAAATTATTGTAAAACTATAAAAGCTACTGTTTTTGTTAGTTAAACTTACTAACACCAATTATTAATTTTATAAAAAAAAAACTTTTGTAAATACTTTTCACTTCATGTTATTCTTAATTAAATGTTACAATTTAGAACTATTTTTTTATTTTTCACCTTGTTGTAGATGTCTGCCGCGGGGGGTGAAATATTTGTTTGGCTTGCTTTTTCTGCAGATAGAAGATAAAAATATTAATGAGCTGAAAGAAAAGGAATACAATAATTTATAATATTTATTGACGTAAATAATATTGTTTTATATTATATAACTCACCTCACTTTCTTCATTTATTAAAATGTCTTACTGCCGAATTTTCAGTTTGCTTTCTTTAGCGTCCTTTCTTTAACTAAAAACACATGAGAAAAAATATTCTTCGCATATTCTTTCATAAGAAATTTCTAAAGGCCATGACCCTTACTATAAAAGAGTATTTTAAATTTAAAGTCGACTTCATTTTTAATCATACGGTTTTGTTCATTTTGTGTATGAAAACCCTAAAAAATATTTGTATTTTCAAACATTTTGATTGGTTGAAAATAAATTAACCAATCAGAATGCTCCAAAAATAACCCAAGTCAAGGCATACTGCCACCCAATAATTTAACTAAAGTCGACTTTAACTAAAATATACATTTGGAAAATATTGATAGTTAAACTGCATATTTTTTGTGTGTGTAAAATATTTTCGATGTGTGGAATATTTAAACGAGAGGCAAACACGCATACACTTAAAAATAAATGTGTTTGTTAAAAAATCCAAAACAACTGAATGAAGTAACTGTAACGAAAATACAGTAGTTTGAAAAAAATGTCAAACCTATTTTTATTCCATAATTATTAGATTGCGAAGATATGTTTCTAACCGAATGTTTATTACTTTTGTCCTCTCTTTCACATATTCAAGTTTCATTAAGATGTGTGGGTTACTAAGGTGGTCCCAAAAAAAAATAAAAGATGGAATTTACGCGCTCCATAACCCCACAAATATGCCATTATGAGAATAAATATGGTCTGCCAAAGAAAATAATCCCCAAAAAAGTTTTGTTTAGAAGTCGCAGATTGCATTTGAAGTTTGAAAGTTTTACTTGTTCCATTATTTTAAATTAATTAAAAAATTATAAAAAATGAGGAATATTATATATAATTATTATGATTGCGACACTTCAAATCTAATAAATTTTTAAGTGTGCCTTATGAATATGAAATTCAAATTAAAATCCAAGTCGTGGATTTCGCGAAATTTTAAAATTCCTTACAAAAAAGGTTCAACTTTGATTAGGAAATATTCTAGTATTTACTGATACGCAAATTTAATTTTTGCATCAATATACAATTTTAATGGAATTTCCTCTTATGTAAGACAGGATTTTTGTTAACAATAAAATTATAATAAGCTCAATAATAGCGAAATACTAAAAAAAGTCAAATTTTAATTTAACTTGCAAGGGTATATTAAAGAGCTAATTATTAAATTTGATAATTTGATAAATTATTAAAATTGATAAAATTTGTTGTTTTTGGGCAACTTTTTTCGAATTTTTCAACAAATTGGGCTCTATAATTTGGATCTCTTCAGCGTGTTATAGTCAAGTATTTATAAATTTTCTAAAAAGTGTTGATTTGTGGACCGCCATAGGCGTTACGGATCTAAATTTTGTTCAAATCAGTAGAGATCTTCTGACAGAATTTTTGTCCCAAAATTTCGGTTTTGAGAAAAAAATGGCCAATATTACACAAAACTAAAAAAATTATATTTATGAAATTAATTACTAATAATAATTTTTTTCTTTAGGGTTCACTCAGTTTTACTTTTTTACCCAGTTCAAAACCGAGGTAAAAAAGTAATTTTGACATAATTCTCCAAACTCAATTTTTAAATTTTTAAAAATTGTATTAAAGAAAACATAAAAAATAGTTATTTATCTTCTTGATATTTTCAAATACACCATTATAGTAAATTATCAAATAAAAATACTCAAAATCATTTAGAGCAAAATGTACAAAATTTATGGGTTTACAGCAAAATATGCATTAACATATGCATTTTTAGCAAAATATGTAAAAATATGGATTTACAACAATATATGCAAAAAAGATGCATTAACAAATTGATGTCATTTTGTTGCAAATTTTTTGATTCGCAAAGATATTTGCTCAATGTTGTTCTACAGCTAACAACAACAAACATGAATTTCCCTGAACTTACGAGCCCTATATATCAGCCTTAGGAAATTGATCAGTACCATCCTGTTTTCAACAAAACTTTTATGTATGGAGTCTACCATATACAACAAATATTCAAATTGAGTAAATATTCAGAGCCGGAAAATATGCTACAAAATGCAATAAACCATCGCACATTGCTACAAGCCCACATGCATACATCCACTAAATACACACAATAAAACCAAAATATAAAGAATGAATATGAAATTCAACAAATACATAAACATATAAATGATAAAATGAGTAGTGAATGAATGAAAAGTGAATACAAAATGAAAACAACAAGAACCGGAAAAGCAAAAAATAAAGCACTTCAACAACATTGAATAATATGAGAGTATGAATGCATGTATGCAAGTGTTTGTGTAAATGTATACACATACATAGATTCGCCAACGAAACAAAAATTCTCTGTATAAATTCCAAATAAAAAAGATGATTGAAAAAAATGAATGAGAAGAACAGACAGACGGACAAATTTTCCAAATACTGGTGTGCAACAATGAAATTCATTTATAAAAGTTACTGATATTTAAGCAATACAAATATAAATTTGTATATATGAATATACCCACATAGCATTTGGAAGATTGTTTTGTCAAAAATCACCTAAGAGAGTCTTCTTCGAGTACTTTTGATGACCAAATACTGATTAATCACTTGCGCGCTTGAAAAAAGAATCGAAAATGATTCTCGCTTATGCTTAAAAGAGATTTATTGAAAATTATATTGCGCATTTAAAAAATGCTTGTTATGTTGTTTTTGTTTAAAAAGTGATTTATGAAAAATACAATAACAAAACCTACAGCAATCACAAATTGATCATACAGGTGCTTGAAATGTGACTGTTTTCAATGTTATTTTAGAATAATATTTTGCGCAGCTGAAAAAGTGCTTATTATGTTGTTGTTTTTGCTTATAATATTTGAATATTGTAAATTTTTGTTTATTTATCTCAGTGGATTCGTGGTATAAAGTTGTGTAATTTTATAAAAGTAAATATAAGTAATTTAATATTATAATATTTATATATTATAATTTTAGTGAAAAGTGATTTTTAAATAAAAAAAGATGATGTCAGCCAAACAATTAAAAATCAAAAAAAAAAGAAGCCGAAAAATTAATAGAACTAAAAAATAAGTTCTCAGGAAATTTCATTAACAAACATTTTTGCTATTTTATTATAATTTTGTTTATATGTATTATTGTATATAATTTTAATAAACTTAATTAAATAACAATTTACATCAAATAAATATTTTGTTTTTTTAATGTAAACAATTAGAAATACGGCTAAAAAATGACTCGAAGAAAACTTACAAATAATTATAAATACGAGTCAGAAATAAGTCGAAACTGATTAGAAAAGCGAGTCATAAAAGACTCATCAAGAAGAGCCGCGGGTAGGGTACCATTTTCTCCCGACAAAACAGTCATTTATGATCAGAAAATGAGCTCAACTATGATCATTTTAATCGTCCAGAGGAGTCATAAATGACTCGAATGTGATCAAATATTTCATAAAATGCTATGTGGGTAAGTATCTATGCATATGTATGCATGTTTATTTGTGTGCGAGAAAGCAAGCAACTGTGTGAGTGTAAATGTTGGGCTCTGTATTTGTTTAAATATTGCTGCGATTTATTGCATTATCAATAAAGTGAATAAATTTTGAGGTTATTGTGGCGTGATAACGTTTTAAAATACCAACAACAACAGCAGCAAAAACATCAACAAAATATTATCCGTAACTGACCGAGGCAACAAGGAAAAATAATACGCGAAAACAAAAATCGAAATGTACACACATTGACAACAATTTAACACTGTTATATCAATGTGTCTGACTAACATTAAGTGTGTGAATGTGTTGGAGACAGACCTTTAAAAACGTATTTTAAAGATATTGATTGAATATGATTTTTATTGATTCTTTTCATAGTATCAAACTAATTGATTAATTTCATTTCAACTAAAAATGATTCATTTGATTCAGACCGATAAAAAATAATTCAATCCGCAGTAATAATTCAATTTATAAAAATTTACATCAATTCTCGAAACAAAAAATATAAATTTATATTTTGAAAATAATTCTTCTTGAATCAATGCTTCAAAGCTCTGATTTGATTTATACTTCGCGAATTATCTCATAAAACAAATTATTCAGTCGAATTAAAATTGAATCAATATGAATTAGACCAAACCATTACCTCACTTTATTCAATATTAAATCATTGATTTAAAGTTATTATAAATTATTCACTGATTCATAAAATTAATAAATTCTTATGCAAATTGATTCAAAAAAGAAATATCTTTTTCAAGCTCTGGTTGGAGCTAGAGATGAGCGATCCGGTGATTTTTGAATAACGCTGCTACCAGTGATCGTGATTTTCAAATCACCGTTCTTTTAAACAGTGACCGTGATCACAGGTTTGTAATAGAGATGGGCGATCCGGCGATTTTTCAGTAACATTGTTCTCAGTGAATGTGATTTGCAAATCGGTTCTTTTAAACTGTGATCGTGATCACGGTTTTTCTATGGAAAAGACTGCGATTTTCTGATAAATAAACGAAATAATATTTATGGCGAGATTTTAAGATGTCAGTTAAACTTGGTTTAGTTAAACCGAAAACGAATTTTGTCAGCCATTTCAAAGTTTATTAACAAAAATTTGCCGGAAAAACTTTTTCTCGAGTATAATTTATTTCTTTATGGAAATAAAACAAAATAAACCACATTTTAAAAGCAGTATTCCAGTTACAAACTGCGTTAAACTAAGTTTTATTCAGAAGAGTGTGAAAGCAAGTCACTGTTATTGAAAAAAAAGTATTAATGTGCACAATGAAGTTTGCAAGAAAGAATAGTACAAAAATATTTAAAGAACGACATTCCGAGTAACTGCGACTTGAAATATTTGATCACTGCCGTTACCAGTGATTTATCAATAACTATGATTAAAACACCGGTATGAAAATATCGCTCATCTCTAGTTGGAGCAGACAGTTTAAAATGAATAATAATAGAAAAAAGTAGCAAAATATATTGATGCTAAATATTTTCTAGGGCAATATTAAGTTTTAACGCCCACTATCGGTCAGTAGTGAAAGTTGCGATGTCTTATATCTGCAAATATATAATCTCTGGCACAAATTCATATTTTATTGATATTTCCTACATCCTTTTAGTTCAAAATAATGTTTATAAATGGAACTACAATTGAAGTGTTTAAAAATGCATCCCCCTTTAAGCAAATCCTAGATCCACTCTTTTCCAACCAGCACTTGTTTGAGCTGCCCTTAATTCCATATTATAAGTTCATTTGAAAATTTATTAATCAAATTAAGATCTAGAATTAGCGAATTTTAGAATGAATTCTTTTGAAGCTCTATTTACTACGTATAAGCCATGTTTCGTGGTTGTAATAAATAGTATATAAATAGTATTAAAACAGTTGCTATTTTTATTCCAATTATTATTATTTTTTATTTATTTTTTTGCTCTTTAGTTATTGTTATTTTTAACAACACATTTATTGTTATTCATACTATAAAATTGTTGTGTTAATTAAAACAAAAACCGAAATGTTTTATGTTTTTTTTATTTCTTCCCTCTACCTCCTTCAATTATAATACGTATTCGTTTCCAGTATATTCATTAATATAATTCATTCCCTACATAGGAGTAATATTGGCTTGCATTTTCATACCCCCACTATTTGAGGCAAGTTTAAAATTGGACAAAAAAAGTTGAAATCGGAACACAAAATGACATGAAAAACCAGCTAAATTGGAACGAAAAAAGGCAAAAATGGCATGGTTATTCCAAATATTATTTTCGCTGCTTTAAAAAAAAACACTGAATTTCGTTTTTACCTACATTAAGAAAAAAATTTTTTTTTTTGTAAATTTGTTTTATAGATTTTTTTAATGAAAAATCTAAAAAATCGCCAAAGTGGCTTTTTTCAAAATCATATGGGGAAACAGGAAGTATTCCGATTTTTTCTCCTCAAGGCGGGATCGTGGTAAATAGACTACGGCAATATCTGTATCAAATTTTAGCGAAATTGGATCACGTTTAGAGGTCCCTGAAAACCATTTTTTTTTTTAATATAAAAAAATGTGTAATTAATTCATCGACTTGAAATTTGAAGAAAAAATTCGGAACGGGTCTCTAGTTTTTACCTGTTTATGCATTAGAGATACAATAAAAGTTTCAATATTAACAAATATAAACTAAACTACAATTTAAAAAAATTTACGAAATTTTTTATTTTTATATTCTGTTTTGGTAGTCGTTTATAACATAAAAAATAACTGTTTTCCCAAATAACTGTCACGAAAGCTGTTTTGTATTTTTTCCATACAAAACCAACCATATTTACAATTAAAAAAAACAGCTACTAATTACTACACACACGACTGTTATGTAGTAACTGTCAAATTTTTTTGAGTGTATGTATGTATAGGTGACAATGTTTGTAATTTGTTTTTATTTTTGTTGTTATTAAACTGATATTACGCTGCCAATACTGCAATTAACTGATTGAAAAATAACGAAACAAACAACAACATCATTATTGGCAAGAAGAATCTAGGTTTAGGAGATACAATCCTATTCGGATCGGACATCGAGCAAAATAAGTGCTGGCAATATATAGCGCTCCAACCTCCCATTTAACTGTAAAAAAGTGGGGTCAAAAACTGCAGCAAATTCTACCGACAATCTTTTTAAAGTGCGGTTCCAACTTTGGTTCAGTTCCTCCCGGGTTTTCTACAGTGTTTAAAAGGCCAAAAAGTTCGTAAAACTGCGAAAATTATATTGCTCTTTAGTGGTTTTCTCATTCTTCGATACTAGAGTTTGCTGTTCGGTTTTAATCGAAACCGAAACCGCGGTTTTTCAAGCTTCAAAACCGAAACCGAAAACCGACAAAAATAAGTCGGTTTTTAATAAATACTTTAATCATTTAAAATAAATAATTAAATTGCATATTATTGAATCTTGAATTTCGAAATGAGCTCAGCTCCTATTTTACAAAATTTTGTATTTAATTGTAACGAACATTTTCTCCATTAAATATTACTTTAAAGAATTTTTTTGTTTTTATTATTACCGATAACATAAACCCATTATAATTTGAGAAAAAAATTGCAACAAAAAGTCATGTGGTTTAAGAGATATTTAGTTTCACATAGTCAGTTCAGATTTTCACCGCGTATTTTTCAAAAAGTCTAATTTTGTAGTCCGCGAAATTTATAAAATTGTAACTTTATTTCGTTTTAAACAAATTGCTAAAATTTAAATTTAAACTCTTTAAAATACAGCTTTAGTTGACGAGAAAAGAATAACATATTAAATTATAACGGTTTTCCGCGTTCTTTTCCCGGAAAGGTCACGAAATTGCATTATTGCCTTTATTCTAGTGAGAAATTCAGTCGAATTTTAATAAATATATTAAGCGTGTTAAATTAGTTAATTTTATACATATTTAATTATTTTAAAACAAGTCTATTACTATCACAAGAAAACCGAAAAATAACCGAAACCGCGGTTTTCAAATTTTTCGGTTTTTAGCAAACTCTACTTCGATACCAAATTGTTGGATTAATTGTACACACAAAAAAGTTTGACATTTACTACATGATAGTTGTTTGAGTAGTAATTAATGGTTGTTATTTTTAACAATAATTACATTTGTTTGTCTATAGAACAATACAAAACAACTTTTGTGACAGTTATTTTAGAAAGCAACTGACGAAAATTGCTGTAACAGTCGTTTAAATAAGTTATTTTTCATATCATAATAAACAACTACCAAAACAGTATTCTTACAGCAAACCGCTGTTTTTGTTAATGAATTAAAAAAATAAAAAATTTCTTTTGTAAATTCTCGTGGTCTTTATTTAACTGTCGTGAAATTATAACATTTTCTTCTTTATGTTGCTTTTCAAAAAGGGTTGATTTATGACTAGTTTTATCAAATCAAACAGTTAATACACAAAAGTACAAAATTCTCGTCCCGTTGAATTTTTGTACATTATGTAATATCTCGGTGTGTGTTCCAATCATCATATTCTTATTTCAGACAACTGAAGATTGGCGTGATGCCCTTGAAACAATTGCATTGTCTATCATGAAAATGGTCAGCCTTTTTGAAACAACAAATAAAATCTATTATGACAATATCATATTAGAATTTGTACTTGAGGTAGAACAATTTTCTAACTAAATATATTTCTTTATAAATTTTTCTTTTTTATTTTGACAGTTATTTTAATTTTTGTAAATTAAGTACTGCTTTGCGTATTTTTTAGTAGAGTTGTGATAGTAGGGGAATGTCGTGTACGTTGGATCGCGAGTACCTTGGAACTTTGCATTTTTCTCCTATTTGTTAATGTTTTACTGCAAAGACTTCTTTCTTCTATAAAGTTTTTTATTTTGCCTAATGATCATTTTAAACGACTCAAAGTTTCAGATAAGTCTATAGAAGGCCCTAAAACTGGGTGCGTGTACCTTGGATGGACAAAAGTAAATTTTTGAAAAAAATTTAAACTAATTTTTTAAAAATAATGAAGATATTTCAAGTTAGGGGCTTAAATCAATATAAAGTTTGTCGTTTTCTAAATGCAGTAACCAGTAAATTTCTTAACTATATTATACAAATAAGAAAAAAAATTATATATTTTTTTAAATTTCAATATATGATTAATTGAAGCACCACAAGCTAATTCTACTTTTTGAATTTAATTCGCTACAAAATATCCGTTAGTTTAAGATTTTCGCCATTTCTTAAAAATTACGTTTTTATGCAAATATTAAATTGCATTGTCTCCTTTCAAGTAGATATCAACTCTATGAGGCTGCATTTTGTTTAAGATATTCCCTTCAGTTTTTACGAGTTCCAAGGTACACGCCAATTTGTAATTTGGAACACTTTTATGGTTGTCTAAAAAAATCATAATTTCTTAAAACACATAGAAATAATTAAAGTTTTTATTATTTGCAATCTATAACAACACCAACACTAATATTTCTGCATTTAAAGATTCTTCGCATCTATCTTAATCTTAGAGATATTGACACAGAATTTTATATAGAAATGTACCAAGGTACACGACACTCCCCTATTTCATTTTTGTATACTGAGTACTCAATACAGACCGTTTCTTCAAGTACTCAATACTAAAAAGTACCTACTTAATATTTCGAGAGCTGTATTTGATACAAGCGTAAATTTGCCATGAAAAATACTATGTACATACAGCCATGTGTTTTGGTATGAAAATACATCCCTCTTTTTTATGAATGTAAAAAGCACAGATTAATATCAGATGTGAAACCAATGACAGGTGTCAAAAAGTATTCTCGAACTGTATGGTTTTGTTTACATGGAAGTCAAGTCAAGAGGGAGATAACAATATAAAATCTCCATACATTTTGTTTTTTGCATATAACTGTCTCTTTTTAGATTATTGTGCTTTATCTTTTGTGTTTTTCTTAAATTTTTGTGTTTTGCTTTGCTCATTTTCTGTCGGCCATATTGCCCAAATCCGCTGATTCATATCTGGTATAATTTGTGGTAAAAAGCATGAATAGTGTTGAGTCAATACTTGAAAAGTATTCAGTAGTATTAGTTCCGATGTGTGATCTGTCCGATGTCCGGTTCGACTAGGATTGGGACTCCTATATTTACGTTACGTTACGTTTACGATAATACATAAGTGTTCTTTTTAGCTACGGCACGGTACAGTTACATCACATTTACATTTACGGTCCCATAATCCGCCCTTCAGCCTTAATAATACAAGAAAAAATTACTGTTTTAATTTATTTATTGTGTTTGTCGATAGCAGTCTGAACACAGAAAAGATTTTCTTTTATACTTTTTTGAGCATCTATTTCATGTGGTTTTTTATTTTATTCTAGATTTTTCCATTTATTTGTTAATTATTATTTCTTATTTGTTGTTTGAAAATTCTGATTTCAACAGAATGATCCGGCAAGTACGTTTACATTACGTGTTAGTAACCATTCGTATACGCTTCTTGTTTTGGTTTCGTAACAGCTGATTCGTTACAGTTACGTTTACGGTTGGGTAACTAACCCTTAAATTAGTGAACTACGTGTTTGAACGACCGAACATGTTCGCGTACACGACGATTTTTGTTTGAAAAAATGCAAAATCCTTCGAATTCTGGTACTTTTTATATAATTTTTGTATATACAGT
Source organism: Leucophora obtusa (assembly GCA_949987735.1). Classification (NCBI taxonomy): domain Eukaryota; kingdom Metazoa; phylum Arthropoda; class Insecta; order Diptera; family Anthomyiidae; genus Leucophora; species Leucophora obtusa. The sequence goes on along the minus strand of OX465299.1, from coordinate 30,758,072 downwards.
AGAGTTGTAAAATTTCGATACTTTTTGAGTACTCAATACTACTCAATACTTTTCAATTGAGTACTCGATACTACTCAATACTTTTAACGGTTTTTTTAATTTAAAAATAAAAATGTTGTGAATTCGTATTTATTACGAAATATAATAACAATTTATATACACGTGTTAAATAACTATTGTCACTTACATTTTAATTAATTTAAAACGTTTTAAATAAATTAATTAAATAATTTTTTCCAAAAATCCGTTACAAATTTCTTTGTTTCACAAATAGAGTTGTATTTTCATACGTTTCATTCATACGAAAAATACACATTTCTACGGAAAATTGCATCTTTAAAAGTATTGAGTAGTACCGTTTTAGTATTGAGTACTCAAAAAAACAGTCAGTATCGAGTACTCAGTACCGGAATACTCAATACTTTTACAACTCTAATATACAGTACCATTTGGAGCATGTTGCCACAAAGTTTCGAATGGTATCCCGATTTTACAAGAACTCAATAAGAACCCTCTAAATCCTTCAATTTTAAAGTATGTTATGATTCATTAGTTCAGAGCGCTTATAGTTTTGTTGGCTGTGTAATTTACTTTTTCTTTAAAAATGCTTTTTTATTTAATAGCGAATTTACATTACGATCGAAATCGAGTTAAAAGTAGATTTCGATAGATTTCGACTGAAATCCAATAAAAAATTGGGATTTCAAACAGATTTCCCATACGAAATGAAATCCCAATTTAATTTGGATTTCAGCGAAATCTCATCGAAATCCAAATTGAAATCCAATTTTTCTCCCATATTTGCAGAAAAGTAGGGAAGTTTGCAGAAAAGTGGCAACATTTAGCAGCTGTTTATGTCATAAAAAACTAATAAATAATAAATTTTAATAACTTTAAAAAATTAAGGAATAACATAATAAAGTATGTTATTTTTAATTGAAAGAAATATTTAAAGTTGAAAACGGCTATTTTATTGTATCCGACGAAGAGAAACTATGAAAAATCATTTGATGGCGCCGGCAAGACCATTGACGAAACATTGAATATTTTAGCTTTCTAATAATCATCCCTATACTTAAACACATTTCTTAGCAAATATAACATTGTATCTTTTATAATATAAATGATTTTTGTGTTCCGTCATTAAATAAAATGGTTTTTAGAAAATCTTTAAATTTTGGTTATTTTTTGAGGTTAGTTTGTTTTCTTGTTGGCTGATCGAAATCCCATTCATCTGTCAAATATCTAATGTAAACGATATAGATTTCGAATTGGATTTCGAAACGAAATCTAGTGAATATTTTAACAATGTAAATTCGCTATAAAATAGATCAAAGAATCAATTTGGGACCAATAGAGTTTCATAAATTTTTTTTGGGGATTGTTGGGAATTTATGAAAACAGGCGGGTTTCTTCTAACGACTCTGTATTTGCCTGCAACAACTCTGTTTTTGAAAACATATGCAATATTTGATTAAATAGGTGGCAATACTCTATTTTTCGTCGAACGACCTGAGATAAAAGTTGACGCAAATCAACGGCGGAGTATAAAATTAACGGCGGCAGCAATAGGACTTCGACACAGATTATACCAGATATGAATTAGCTGATTGGGCAATATGGCCGACGGAAAATGAGCAAAACAAAACGTAAAAATTTAAGAAAAACACAAAAGATAAAGCACAATAATCTAAAAAGAGACAGATATATACAAAAAATGCGAAATACAAAATGTATGGAGATTTTATATTGTTATCTCCCTCTTGACTTGACTTCCATGTAAACAAAACCATACGGTACGAGAATACTTTTTTGACACCTGTCATTGGTTTTGCATGTGGTATTAATCTGTGGATTTCGGCTAAACCCTCTAACCGGCAGATCCGTATCCAGGCGGGGTATATTAAATTGACCACAAATCCGTGAAATAAGTATTTTATAATAAGAAATTATGATTTTTTAATAGAAAAAATTTATAAAATATTTTGTGGAGATTTTTTTTTTATACAGTGCACTATTTGGAAGCGAGAAAGAGTAAAAAATAAAATTTCGTAAAATTAATATTTTAAAACAAACAAAACTTTCAAAAATCTTAAAAACATATTTAAATTGACTAAAACAATTGATAATGACCATAAAGAAAGTTTAAAGCTTAAGCTATTCAAAAAATTCCTTGCTTGAAAACGAATGGACAGATTTTTCTGATATTTGGCAAAAAAAAAAACATATTTTATAGGTAGCAAAACTTATAAGTTTGAATAATAAACATTGAAGATGTGGTGCGTTTTCGCACAACTTCGTATTTTTCGAAAAACGAAAATCGTTACATTCTCTTAAGTAACAGCACAAAAAATGTTTTTTTTATTGTAATTACATCTTAGTGAGAGGAATAATTTATGCCTAAACCTAGTCATTTTTATGCGCTAGTTTACGAGATTCACTCTTAACCTATTTTGGCCCTTATCGCCTAAAGACAACGAAAAGAAAATGTTGTAGAAGAACTTCTCGTCTATTTTTCATGAGGAACACTTGATATAAATTTCATTGCGAAAAGCTTAGGCCGGTTAGAGGGTTTAAAGATTTTCTAACTTTCACGTTAAAGCACCGTATGTTGTTTTTCACGTGGAAAATTTTCACTCAAACTTTAAAGGCCTTAAATAATAATCTAAATTCTGAAAATGAAAATTTTTTTAATGCAATTAGCAATGAAACAATCGCAATAAACACAAAGTATCACTTTTTCACAAGAAAAATAATAGTCTTGTATATTAAATTTGGGTGAAAACAATTGTCGTGAAAAATTTTTTTTTTTTATGGAGTAAACAGTTTTTTCACGTGAAACTCAAACAACATACGGTGCTTAGGAAAGCAAAATAATATAACAGTTTTTTTTTTGAGATAGAATTCAAAGCGATAATTTGAATATTGAAAAAAATATTGGATTAGCTGACACCACAAGCTAATAGCAAATTTACACTATGATCGAAATCGAGTTAAAAGTAGATTTCGATCAATTTCGACGGAACTCCAATAAAAATTTGGGATTTCAAACAGATTTTCCATAGGAAATGAAATCCCAATTTAATTTGGATTTCAGCGAAATCTCATCGAAATATTTTCAATTTATATTTCAATTATTTTCCCATATTTGTAGAAGAGTAGAGAAGTTTGCAGAAAAAGTGACAACATTTAGCAGCTGTTTATGTCATAAAAAATTAATAAATAATCCATTTTAATATCTTAAAAAAATTAAGGAATAACATATTTTTTAATTGAAAGAAATATTTAAAGTTTAAACGGCTATTTTTTTGTATTCGACGAAGAGAAACAATGAAAAATCATTTGATGGCGCCGGAAAGACCATTGAAAAAAATTGAATATTTTAGCTTTCATCTAATTATCCCTATACTAAAACACATTTCTTATCAAATATAACACTGTATCTTTCATAATATAAATGATTTTTGAGTTCCGCCATTAAATAAAATGGTTTTTAGAAAATCTTTAAATTTTTGTTATTTTTTAAAGTCAGTTTGTTTACAAAAAAATTGTTGTTGGCCGATAGAAATCCCATTCATCTGTCAACTATTCTAATTTAAACGATAACGATTTAGATTTCGAATTGGATTTCAAAATGAAATCTAGTGAAAATTTTACCAATGTAAATTCATTATAACAAATAAATGAAAGCTGCTCACTTTGCTGGCGCCCGTTTTCCATAAAAAGTTGACGGCGACAATGCTTCGACTTTGTGTTACTCGACTAGTATCTCTGACGCCTTTTCCGGAGAAAAAAAATTTTATACATCTTGAAATATATTATTTAGACAACATTAAATAAATTACAAGCCAATAAAAAAGTATTAATTGTTTAGTGATATAAAAGTGTGAAAAAATCAATAATTTAAGTAGAATTATAATACAAAAGTTAAAACAAAGAAAAAAGTTTGCAGAATAGATGATAGCAGACAAAGAAGAAAAAATAGATAATTGAGCAATCTCCTGCAGTTTTAAAAGGGAGACAAAAAAAATTCTAGCTGAAAATGTTTGTGTAATATTAGAAAAATATGAAAAATGAAATATATAATACAAGTTATTTAAAATGTTAACTAAATAATAATGTGCAAGGATTTAAAAAGCAAAAAATTACATAAAATCTTAAATCAACCCCTTGTAGTGTATAACACAAACAAAAAACAAGTTGCAATTTACGCCTCCGCCTTGAATTTTGTAGCAAACAACCACCAGATTTTACAACCACATAACACACAGAAACAATCCTGTTTCCTATAAACTTGTTTCAAAAATCCTCCACCCGATTTTATCTCAACAAAAAGCGACATAAAAAAGAAAAACAATAATCAGCTGTAACACGTTCTTTTTTACGTTTCATCCATACAATGCATTTCCATTTTACATCCCTGGTCTAGACTTTGTTTTTCATTGTTGTTTCTATTTGTTTATAATCATATTGTTTTGAAGCTCCCCTACATTTTACAATTTTTTTTATATCACATTTCATGTGACTTCACAAGGGGTCATTTTGTATGTGTTATAGTGGATTTCATATTACAACAATTCTTTTTCAACTGCAGTTTGCAAATTTGTTAAAGTTTACAAGATCATCGAGAACTCATCAAAAATATCATGTCAGCCGATTCGGATATGGAATATTCCGACAATGATTGTGAATATGATGATTATTATAATTCAGGTAAGAATTATTTATAGAAATTACGGAATATTGTAATCAATTATGCACTTTTTTTTTAAAGTATACAGAGTCTATACATTGTTTACATGTGTAAACTAATTGTTTAAGTGTGTAAAAATTAAAAACTGAATTTTGTTATTTACACGGAACTTTTAGATCTTATTATTTATACAAGAAAATTAAGTAATTAATGAAAGAAGTAATGTAGACTTTTATCAAAAGAAATACGTGAAAGTGATATTTATTTCCTCATTAAAACAGCAAATACTGAATTTTTTGTATGTGTATGAAAATTTTTTTTTGTTAAGCCTCCTATAAATTTATGAAGCATTTATGAATTTAGACATTAGATTTTAAATCAGCTAAACTTGCTAAACTTACACATTCTTAATCGTACTTTCGAAGAAAAAGTGTTCGCTATACTTCCGGTCTTGTATGTACAGCTATGGACATATAAATGGCACATTTTACCATGAATTCTTTCTTATGCTACTATATTGCAAATACTATTAACAACCAACAAGTATTTGATTTTTCCAAATGTTTATTATGCACATTTAATATTGCTATAAACTTTAATTGAAATTCATTAATGTAAATAAAAACTTATCATTATGAAAAAAAAACCCATTGAAATGAGCTGGACACATAAATGGCACAATCTTAAGAAAAGAGAAGAAATGGTTTTAATATTGCATTTGTTAAATTTTTTGGTATGTACAAATATTTTACCGTTAATATTTAGTGCTGCGGCCTTTGTTTCTGATGACAGCTTCGATTCTGCGACCCATACTTTCCACTAGTTTTTGGCATTTTGTTTTGGGGATGGCGTACCAAGCTTCCTGTGCGGCCCACCACAGTTCGTCCATATTTTTGTAATTTTTCTTGGCAATTTCAACCTTGACTTCATTCCAAAGGTTCTCTATTGGATTTAAGTCAGGGCTCTGGGCTGGCCAATCCAAAACATCAATCTTCTCCGCACAAAACCATTTTTTTACTAGTTTGGAGGAGTGTTTGGGGTCATTATCTTGCACGACGAACAAAGATTCTGCCATCTGGTCCTATACTGTTAATTTTTGTTTCGTCACTCCATAACACGTTTTTCCAAAATTTAATGGGATTTTCCTTATGGATTCTGGCGAAGGTTAGTCGTTTTGAAATATTTTTTTTTTGGGATAAGGGCCTTTTTCTGGAAATGCGCCCAAACAAATTTGCCTTGTTTAGTCTTCTTCTGGCAAGTCTGCTTGATATTTCCATGTTAAAATTTTCATTAATATCCGATGCTATCTGCCTTGATGACTTGAATGGATCAATTTTCACCATTCGTACTATATATATATATTCGTATTACCCTTAGTCAATATATCGGGATCCTCAACACAAGAATTAATTGCATTGTAGACTTTTATGCGAGAAATTCGCATGATCTCAGCAATTTCCCCTACTTTTTTTCCATCTTCATACATTTGCCATATGATCCGCCTTTCCTCACCTGTGGTATGTTTTCCTGATCCCATTTTAAAAATTATTTAACTTTTTATATTTATTTTTGAACTACGAAAAATATTTATTGCTTTGAATTAAATCTACACGACTACTGCCTATTTTAAGTAAATTGTGCCATTTATATATATGTCCACTTTAAATCAGCATTGTTAACGCAAAAATATTAACGGTAAATAATAAGCAAAACATAATGGAACTTTTGAGCACTATTAAGACAAACATCTTTTTCAACAACAATCAGAAGATATAAAACTTGTATTTTTAAATATATTTAGTTGGAAAATACTTAAATTTATGCGCAATTTAAATTTGTGCCAATTATATGTCCATAGCTGTATGTACATGTATGGTCAAAATAATAAGTATAGCCTAAAATATTTTTTTAATGGCTCGCAGCCAAATATTTGAATTATTGTTTTTTGATGAGCTTCGTAAGAAGACGGTATATCCACCATTATTTTGAATTATTGGCTCATATGAATAAAAAATAGATATTACTAATAGGGGGAAATACAGGGTTTTTTAAGCAATTACTTCACAAATCTATTCTGCTTGGGAGTAGACTAGAAATTTAATTTTTTAATTTTCGTTTACATATCATGCTAATTTGGAGTTAAAAGCCATTCCTAAGCCCAAAGTAATTACTTCGAAGTAATTGCTAAGTTTTATTCATATGACCCATTGGCTCGTATGAATAAAAAATAGATATTACTAATAGGGCGAAATACAGGGTTTTTCAAGCAATTACTTCACAAATCTAGTCTGCTTGGGAGTAGACTAGAAATTTAATTTTTTAATTTTCGTTTACATTTCATGCTATTCTACCAGCCAATTGGTAAATTTGGAGTTAAAAGACATTCCTAAGCCCAAAGTAATTACTTCGAAGTAATTGCTAAATTTTATTCATATGACCCATTGTGTTGACTCTTTTCGGCTTGCTGGCGATAAGATTTTTACTGTTTAAGGAGAGATGAATGCATTCAAATACAGTTGTGGCCAAGCATTTAAGTCAATTCAAGTTTTGTTCTATTTTTATTGTTGTTGCCTTTATTTTTAATGATCAAAATAGTGTCTAAATTCGCCACGAGAGGCAAGGAGATGGTTCAGAAAATTGTACAGAATTTTAGCGTAATGTTTATTTTTTCATTTTGTCACTTGTTTTAAGTGGGCGTGGCTTTTAACGAAAAATTAGCGATATAAACCTTTTATCAAATTACATAGTAAAATTTAGGCAGTACTGATCGGTTCTGTACATACTGTATATTTTTGGAAATCCTAAAAAATTTTCTTAAGTCTTACATTATCTTTATCTACAAATAGTCACCAGACTTAAAATTGCAGCACTTTAAACATGACCAAATTTTTATTTGTTTTTAGCGATTTTAAAAGAAAGTTAACAACACTGAAATTTTAACAGGAAATGCTTTTTACTATAACGTAAAAAAAATCTTGACTGATTTACTATATTGTGGTAAGAAAAGCATAAAACTATTCACTTTAAAATTTTAGTGCTGTTAACGATATTAAAAATTGTTAAAAACAAATAAAAATTTGGGCATGTTGAAAGTGCTGCACTTTTAAGTCTGTCGACTATTTGTAGATAAAAATAATGCAAGACTTAAGGAAATTTTATAGGAAGTCCAAAAATATACAGTTTGTACAGAACCGATCAGTACTGCCTAAATTTTACTATGTAATTTGATTAAAGGTTGATATCACTAATTTTTCGTTAAAAGCCACGCCCACTTAAAACAAGTGACAAAATGAAAAAACAAACATTACGTTAAAATTCTGCACAATTTTCTAAACCATCTCCGTGCCTTTCGTGGCAAATTAAGATACTATTTTGATCTTTAAAAATAAAGGCAACAACAATAAAAATAGAAGAAAACTTGAAATGACTTAAATGCTTGGCCACAACTGTATATATTTAAAAAGTGATATTTATGACATACTTTAAAACCGATTAAAAAAATAGTTTTTTTATACATAAAATAAATTCATTTTTCCTGTGTTAAAGGAGAGAGGAAAAGTAAATTATTATGAATGCACCTAGGTATAAATTGTGTGTGGTAACAAAAAAGAAGCACTGGCAAAGCAAAAGTAGACCGCGGTCTTACAAAAAGAAGTACTGGGAAACTACTAAATTTGGACGCTTTACCAACGCTTGAAAAGGGTGACTTCTCAGCGCTTGTTTCCCTAGAGTTTTTTTTAGAGTAATTTAAAATTCTTTAGTAATGAAGGCTCATAAATTTGGTGGCATAGAAAACACTTGGTTTTTATGTTTCTTGATGCTTTCTCAATACTTTACACAGCATTAAATAGATCGGTGTTATCATTGGGTGTCAGGAAAGCACTTTAATTTTTTTTATTTGGGCGTTGGGAAAGCATTTGATTTTTATGTTTCTGGGTGCTTTCCCAGGGCTTTGTAAAGCATTACCACCACCGTGGAATGGAGTAATCATTTGGGTGTTGGGAAAGCACTGTTAACAAGCACTCATACCACCTATTTCGGTGCTTTGCCAGTGCTGGCTCCTTTGTAATTTTCTACAAACCCCTTAAGAATAAAGTACATAAAACATTTTTTTTGTTTGGGAAATTTTTTTTTAACCTATTATCGGTTTTGAGATTTTTCCATTTGTGAAATAATTGGGCATATTTGAAAAGAAAAGAAAGTTTTAAAATCAAGAGATCATCAACTTTTAGAACAAAATTTTTTTATGAATGAAACCTATATTGGTAGTGCCATTTACAGGAAGGTTTCACTGTATATAAACTATTTTTCTACTTGTTTTACTATATTTTCATTACTATAGTTTATTGGCATAAAAAAACATTAAAAATCATGACCTGTGTAGTTCTATTAAATTCCATTAACCTTTAAATATTAAAAACAAATGAACTTTTTACATTCACACTAAAATAAACATACCATTAAAGAAAGAACAACATAGTAGTAATCTTTTAAACATAGCCATGAAGAGAGAAACGGAAGACCGGACGGATGAACTGACAGACAATAAGTAAAATAATTATAATTTAATCAAAAATAAAAAGGAACGAACAAAAATACACATATAAGAGTAAAAAGATGTTTGGTTATTGACCTGAAATAATAGTAACTAACAGAATATAACAACAACAAAAAGACATCATAATGCGGTTGTTTACCTTTAAGATACAAGATGAATAAAAACATGATTTCCCGGCAACACTAACTAAAGATCATCTACTACTTTATAGTACTTGAACCGAGGGTTTTGTTAACAAATTGTTGTTTTTATTTATTTTTTTTATCATGTAAAAGAAAATTCTACAGAAATATATCTTTAATATTGATTTTAAAATTATATTTCTTTTTTGTTTAAATTAAAATTTTGAAAAAACTTTATCCTTTAATTTTCACGGCAATTTCCTTTACAAAAACCATAAAAACCCCGACATAAACAAAGAAACACCTAAAAAGGTGATAAAGTAGAAACAAAGAAAACCAATTTGCCAGAAAAAAAACTGAACTTGAAAAAATACACTTGAAGCACGTTTTTTTACTTTTGTACATATTTCTTAACTGCTTCTTTTTAATATTTAGTATACATAAGAGTGATTATGCATTTAGTATATGCAATGAACACGAATGTGACCAAATATATCGCATTTGACGATAAAAGTTCGGACATATTTTGTGTTATAAATATATTTTTCATTGCTTATGTAACTGACAGAAATATATGTCTGGGGGAGCGATGTACGTCTGACTGTTAAAATCATTACGCAGCCAAAATAGGTGGACGGGGTTGCAAATTTCTACTTAAACATTTAGTCAAATGAAAAATTTAAATTTACAACTATATTAAAAAGGTTTAAAATGAGTAAATAGTATATAGTGTTTTGTTATAGCTTGTGTGCCTTGGTTTTCATTATGTGTTGGTTTCTACATTATGTGTTGGTTTCACTGCACTAAGGCGTGGTTTACATTATACCATAAGTCATAGGATCTGTCAAAAAAGTGAGTCAGATGCCCAAAATCCTATAGTGTAAACAGTACAAAATATTCGATTGAAATTTTGACAGTCAGATTGCTTCTAAAATATTTCACAAACTTATGAGAATCCGATGGTAACAGCTGTGTTCATCTTATTTCATTTGATGGTGTAAACAATCATGTAAGATTCTTTGACAATCACAAATTTCGTAGGATTTTTAATTTGATTTGTCAGACGTAAAATCAGTTACAAAATCAGATAATGTAAACGTCACTTAAGTAAATGATAATAAAATTTCTTTATTCAATTAGTAAAATGTTGAATGAGCGTGCGATTTTTCTAATTGGGAATTCGTTCAATTTTTATTAAAGCTATGGAAATGAAGCTTATGAATGCATTCTTTAGGAATGGTGTAACGGTGAATTAAGCTTAAGTTGATTCAAATTTTTCGAAACTAGGCTGTTTAGACTGCGGACATAATCTTGTTTAAAATAGATTTAAAATTAAATTTTATTTTTAATTTCACAATTTTCTTTATTTTCGATATTTCGCTACTCCATTGTGTAGCATCTTCAGGAAATAACAATTAAATTAATAAATTAACAAATTATAAACAATTTGAAAGTTTGAAAAAATTTGAAAAGCATTTGTCAAATATAAATTGTATGTATACATATATACCAGTAAACAAAGTCTTTGCTATAAAAGTATAACAAACAAAAATATTAATAATTAACAATAATAAATGTATTAATATAATGTGTTATAAATTAATGTAATGTGTGTTATTTCTTTTGTATTAAATATCTATAATTCTGTGCTACATTTTCAGTATCTGCCTTAAAGTTAATTCTATTTGTTGTGAGTGTATTAATTATCTGTAACATTTCTAATATATAACGACGTTTATAATTATGTTCTGTGTTTAAAACTGATACATTTTCAAAGTCAGGATAGTGATTCAAATTTGAACAATGAGAAGATAATGCTGTCTTTTGTGAATTAATATGTCTATATTTCTGATATGATCTATGTCCAGCTATTCTAGTTCTCAATTTATTCTTCGCTGTACCTATATATACCTTATCACAATTCTCTCCGTCATTTCCACTACATGGTATTTTATATACTATATTTGACATGTCCAATTTCTGTATCCTATCCTTTGTCTTATTTCCCGCAAGGGAAATAAATTAGAAAATATTTTATAATTTAAAAACTTTTAAATTATGAAGACCTCAAATTTTCATGATCGTGAAAAAGCTCAGGTGTTTTTTCTGGAATTTTCGTAGTGGCAAAGAATTAATTTTATATTAGAAATTATATAAGGGCCATCAACAATAAACAAATTAACCTAAAGTTTGAGCTATCTTAGAGTTACAGATGTCAAATTCCATACAAATTTGAATTTTTTTAACTTTCAGTTTGTGTTAACTTTAGTTTATTTGTTTATTGTTAATGGGGGTAAGTCTAATTATATATTTTTAAAAATTGAATAAATTAAAACTTGTTTTTAGACCAAAAAACTTGACAAATTTGTCTTTAAATCTGTACAGAATAAGTGGTATTCAAAATTTTTTTATAAATTGAGTGGTTTTCTTAAAAAAATATATTTTTTAAGTTACTTATAGAACTGTTTTAAGAGGCACTAAAAGGAACTTAAAAAGTTCGATCAAGCATACAAATTAATCAGTGTTGTTTTGTTTAGTTGTTGAATTTTTCCAGTTATGGTAAAAGTGGCAAATTGTAGTAAGTAAATGAACAAGTCTAATGGAAAGTTTTCTATTTTCCGAACGTTAGAAATTTTTGCATTATCAAATTTGAAATAATTAATTTTATTATTTTAAATTGTTTATTTTTAAATCCCAGGATTCCCGGTCCAAATTCCCGGAAATGCGGGAACTGAAAAATGCTTAATTTCCCTGGAATCCCGGGACGGGAAATCCCGGGATGCATTCCCTAGATTCAAGATACCAATGAAGCCAATAATCCTGTTAGGAGAAATATCTAAAATGTCAGAAGGCGATATGAAACAATCGCCTAGAAATCTGAAACCTGTCACACAGCCTTGAACATTCGCAGAGGACATGCTCGATGCCTTAATCTCCAGCTCTTAAAACCTGCAAACATCAGTGTCCGAACGACCTTGTTTGTGAAGCTTGTACATGAGACTACAGTGTCCAGTAAAGTATCCCGTCAGGGTCCTTAGTTTTCCCCTGTCGAGTGACAATTGTCGCCCCGATTCCGATTGAAGAGAATAAATTCTTTATTTAATATGAAAAAAAAACTAGCTGGTCATGTCGTACACTGTTGTATCTCCATTGCTATGAGTACATAGCTTTAAAGTATAAATTCTTTTAAAGAAAAATTATTAATAATTATATTCTCGTCCCGTTGATTTTTTGTACCTATGTAATGTCTCAGTTTGGGTATTCCAATCAGCATTTTCTTATTGCGGACAACTGATGAGTTGGGGTGATGCCCACGAAACAATTGTATTATCTATCATGAAATGGTCAACCTTTATGAAACAAAAAATAAAATCTAATATGAAAATATCTTATTAGAATTACAACTTTAGGTAAAAAATAAATATACTTATTTTATTTTTATTTAATCGAGCATCCAGGGCCATATACAGCTATGGACATATAATTGGCAAAAATTTGAATTGCGCATAAATTTAAGTATTTTCCAACTAAATATATTTAAAAATGCAAGTCTTATATCTTCTGATTGTTGTTGAAAAATATGTTTGTCTTAATAATGCTCAAATGTTCCATTATGTTTTGCTTATTATTTACCGTTATCATTTTTGCGTTAACAATGCTGATTTGAAGTGGACATATAAATGGCACAATTTACTTAAAATAGGCAGTAGTCGTGTAGATTTAATTCAAAGCAATAAATATTTTTCGTAGTTCAAAAATAAATATAAAAAGTTAAAAAAATTTTAAAATGGGATCAGAAAAACATACCACAGGTGAGGAAAAAGTCTACAATGCAATTAATTCTTATGTTGAGGATCCCGATATATTGACTAAGGGTAAAATTCGGAAGCCAAGGCCACGAAAAACTGATGAGCGTACGGATGCAGCTATAGTACGAATGGTGAAAATTGATCCATTCAAGTCCTCAAGGCAGATAGCATCGGATATTAATGAAAATTTTAACATGGAAATATCAAGCAGACTTGCGAGAAGAATACTAAACAAGGCAAATTTGTTTGGGCGCATTTCCAGAAAAAAGGCCCTTATCCCAAAAAAAAAAAATATTTCAAAACGACTAACCTTCGCCAGAACCCATAAGGAAAATCCATTAGTTTTTGGAAAAACGTGTTATGGAGTGACGAAACAAAAATGAAAAGGATAGGACCAGATGGCAGAATCTTTGTTCGTCCTCCTAAAGGCCAAGAGTTTAATCCTCGGTTCACTTAGAAGACGGTAAAACATGGAGGTGGCAGTATTATGGTTTGGGGTGCATTTTCTTGGCATGGCGTAGGTCCGCTTATAAAAATCAATGGAAAAATGGACAAGTTTCAGTATTTAGAAATTTTAAAAAACCATATGGAGCCTTATGCCTTCAACTTCATGCCAATAAAATAGAAATTCAAGCAAGATAATGACCGCAAACACTCCTCCAAACTAGTAAAAAAATTGTTTTGTGCGGAGAAGATTGATGTTTTGGATTGGCCAGCCCAGAGCCCTGACTTAAATCCAATAGAGAACCTGTGGAATGAAGTCAATGTTGAAATCGCCAAGAAAAATTACAAAAATATGGACGAACTGTGGTCGGCCGCACAGGAAGCTTGCTACGCCATCCCCAAAAGAAAATGTTAAAAACTAGTGGAAAGTATGGGTCGCAGGTGCGAAGCTGTCATCAGAAACAAAGGCCACAGTACTAAATATTAACGGTAAAATATTTGTACATACCAAAGAATTTAACAAATGCAATATTAAAACCATTTCTTCTCTTTTTTTAAGATTGTGCCATTTATGTGTCCAGCTCATTTCAATGGGTTTTTTTTTCATAATGATAATTTTTTATTTACATTAATGAATTTCAATTAAAGTTTGTAGCAATATTAAATGTGCATAATAAACATTTGGAAAAAACAAAAACTTGTTGGTTGTTAATAGTATTTGCAATATAGTAGCATAAAAAAGAATTCATGGTAAAATGTGCCATTTATAAGTCCATAGCTGTACGATTAATACATTTTTGAATTCATATAAATATGTAATGAACAGTAAAAAATATATCTTATAATTAACTTACAGTTAAAATACTAAGAACTAAATCCCATGATGAAAAATTATTAAGTTTAATATACTAATACTCCTTGACAACTTTATAATCCTCCTTAATCTAAGAAAATCTGGTTGTTTTTCTGTAATTCTAATAATTATTATATGGAAAATTTTTTTCAAATCAGGATTGTATAAATCCACTCAACGGATTTGATGAGGAAAATTTTCGAACACTTATTATTTTTTTCCTTAAAATTTGACAGCCAATTTTAAGAATTATTTTTTTTTTATTATTAATTCTTCAATTACATAACCGAGCCCTTAGGGCCTTATATGGTTAATTAAAGCTACTAACTAAATAACAAACTTCTATATAAAATTATTTCTTATACGTATATATTAAATATTTAAAAAGTTGTATGACGTCATTGAAATGCTTTTTCCGTTAATTTTTAGAAACCTGTTCCAATTCTGTTATAGATTTCATAAAGACCACTTTTAGAGTATATTAAAGGTTGATTTTGTTGTTGCTTTAGTAGGCCTTAGATAACCTCATGTTGAAATTTGTTATTGTCTTTTCTAAAACCCATATATTTCAAACTATTTATTTGATTCATTATCATTAAATCAATAATAATGACGTTGGGTAATGCTGATTTATGAATGTTACGTTTTTGCTTTTTGTAACGTGTGTTTATATTGATATTTTTGTTGTTATTTCTTTGTTTACATCGTTCCTTTAAATGTCATGCAATACTCGTACTTTATTATATACCCACATAATATATAACCTTCAATATAATATTTGAAGTCAGGTATGAATTTTTGTGAACCAAATATCTGATATTATTTACACTGTTTTATATTACATTATGTGTAAATAACATTTGTATTTATTTATTTATTCAGTCTACTGGTACATAATTATCTTAATTATGTACTAGTCTACATGTAAAAATGTTTATAAATAACATCTTTCTATTCTACATATTATTTAAATATTGAAAATAATTTTAACTTAAATTTAGTTTTATCAACATTATAATCTAATGGTGAAAAACTGTTACATAGCCTCAAACACCTGGCAATTGGTTCATGAAAATCTTCACAAAACTGGCGTACATAACGAAGCTCACGCGGAGGGTTTTAAAATTTTACCAAATTAGATAATTCCACACATTTAATCTCACCAGATAATATTTTAAATATTTTTTGACCCTATCGACAATGTAAATTAATTAACACAAGTAAATGATGTTATCTAAAATACTTAAATTCTGATAATGTATCAGCAGAATATCTCAGGTCTTCATTTTGCTTGGGCATATTCTAAAACTTAATTTTTTATTCTTAATTATATTTTTTTGTTATCAGTTCATTTTAGAAAGAAATAGCAAATCGAAAATTATTAATAGATATTTGAAATTCAGAAAATATCAATTGAATCTCAGAAAAACATCAATTATAATCCAGCAAATATCAATTGAGCGCTGTGGTGTAATGGTTCCACATAAGGTTACGGGTTTGATCCCCAGTCAAGGCAACATCAATTTCTGAAAAATAATGGTACATATGAGTTTTTTTATCCCGGATATACATATCGGAGCGTTCTCCTTCGGTGTTCCCATAGCACTTAACCCACCGAAGTAAAATAATATCACAGGGTTATGAACTAAAATGCTTCAACAAAATTCGCCAACAACTGCTCCAAAATTGAACACCTCGCGCAATTATAGTGTTGCCATATTTTGAAGCCATTCATCTTTCACCGCCTTTCATCCCCTTTCCAAAGAAAGCAAGAAGAAAATATGTAATAAGCAACACATTAATTAATAGGACGAATTTTCTAAGTGTTGCATCTCTTCTTAACAAACAAAAAAAAAATTAAATTCAAAAAGTTTGAACATGTATAATATTATTTGAAATTCAGAAAACATCAATTGAAATTCAGAATAGATCGATTAAACTTCCGAAAACATTAACTGAAATTTAGATTAAATCGATTAATATTCAAAAAACATCAACAGAAATTCAGAATAGATCAATTGATATTCAGAAAACATCAATTAAAATTCAAAATAAATCAACCGATATTCAGAAAATATCAATTTAAATCCTAAAAGAATCATTTTAATATTCAGAAAACATCATTTCAAATTTGGGAAATGTTAATTAAAATTCAGAAATTATCATTTGAAATACAGAAATATTAATACCTAACTATATCTTTCTTTTTTCTTCCAGGCGAAGATTGTGATGTTGAACGTTTAGATCCCAAAAAAACGGATCCAGAATATTTTGAATACGAATGTTTAACAGTCGAAGAAGTTGAAAAATTACTCAATGAATCTGTAGAAAAATTAAATACAATCCTACAAATAACACCATCCTTAGCTAAAGTTTTACTACTTGAACATCAGTGGATTAATCAAGTAGTGGTTGATAAATATCGACAAAATGCAAATGCTCTTTTGGTCGAGACACGTATTAAACCGCCATGTAATAATGTAGATCCTGCATTAGAAATAGATAATGCACCCTCAACAAGTGCACAAGCAGTTACTATAACATCGATAGCTTCAATAGGAACATTAAGTACATATAGTAAATCACCAACGACAACGCCTACCTTAAGTAGTAGTGGTGGGAGTTTATATCGTAGTCAAATGTGTCCGGTATGTGCTACTGTGCAGCTGGGTGATAAATTCTATAGTTTATCATGTGCGCACTCATTTTGTAAAGACTGTTGGTCAATGTTTTTTGAAACACAAATATTTCAGGTGAGTTGTGTCTTTTCTATGACCCAAGAAACTTTTAATTTTATTGTCGTTTTCTTTTTAATTAAAGGGAATTTCTACTCAAATTGGTTGTATGGCTCAAATGTGCAATGTTCGTGTTCCCGAAGATTTGGTCCTCACCTTAGTAACACGCCCTGTTATGCGTGAAAAATATCAACAATTTGCTTTTAAAGATTTTGTTAAATCACATCCCGAGCTACGCTTTTGTCCGGGCGCTAATTGTCAAATTATTGTACAGTCTCGTGAGATTGCACCCAAACGTGTAGTCTGCACTTCCTGCACCAATAGCTTTTGTTTTAAGTGTGGCATGGACTATCATGCACCCACAGATTGTCAAATTATACGCAAATGGTTAACAAAATGTGCCGATGATAGTGAGACGGCCAATTATATAAGCGCCAATACCAAAGACTGTCCCAAGTGTCATATTTGCATCGAAAAGAATGGTGGCTGTAATCATATGCAATGCTTCAATTGTAAATACGATTTCTGTTGGATGTGTTTGGGTGATTGGAAGACACACGGTTCGGAGTACTATGAATGCTCACGCTATAAAGACAATCCAAATATTGCCAATGAATCGGTGCATGTTCAGGCCAGAGAAGCTTTAAAGAAATACCTACATTACTATGAACGTTGGGAAAATCATTCGAAATCATTACAATTGGAACAGCAAACTTTAGATCGTTTACGTACACGCATTAATGATAAAGTAATGAAGGGCCGTGGTACGTGGATCGATTGGCAATATTTATTTAATGCTGCTGCCCTATTGGCGAAATGTCGTTATACATTACAGTATACTTATCCTTATGCGTATTTTATGGAAAGTGGTTCACGTAAAGATCTCTTTGAATATCAACAGGTAAGATAAACAAAATAATAATATGCTGACAGTTTTTTTGGCTTTTAATATGTACTTGTTATATTAAAAGTAATTTGTAAAAAATCTGGTATAATAATTGCTAAATTTGAAACAATTTTTCTAGACTTTAAGTTTCTGAAGCATTATTTAAAAGCCTACGATCAATACCGGTAATTAAAACCCGCCAATATGAAATCAATCATAAAAATCAAAAATAAAAAAATAAAAATTAAAAATAAAAAAAAATTTTAAAAAATCATTAAAATCAAAGAAAACTCTCAGAAAAAAGGTAAAATTGAAAAAATAATTGCTAAATATTGTAAACAAAAATGCTTAAAAATAGCAGGGTTGGCAGGCAATACCGCTAAAATACCGTTATCGATTCAAAACCCTTTCAACTGACTACTGTTACCCCTAAATACCGTTACCGAAATAACTGAAATACCGTTATCCTTAAAATACCCTTAAAATACCGTTACCGAAACAAATGAAATATTGTTATCCCTAAAATACCGTTACCGTTATTTTTAATTTTCTGCTTTTGCTTATTTCACGTGGTTATTGAGAATTTTTTCTACATTAAGTTGATAAATTGATTCTGTTTTTAATCTCGTTTGTTTTTTTTTTTTTAAATTGCGGAATGCATCGAAATAACTGACTACCGTTACCCTTAAAATATCGTTACCGATATAACTGAAATACCGTTAACCTTAAAATACCGTTACCGAAATAACCCAAATATCATTATCTTTAAAATACCGTTACCGAAATAACTCAAATACCGTTATCCTTAAAATACCGATACCGAAATAAATGAAATAGCGTTACCCTTAAAATACCGTTACCGAAATAACATAAAATATCGTTACCCTAACGATAACCGCATTAGTTTCGGTTACCATCCATGAAAAATAGTTAAATCTCTAAAAAATCGCAAAAATAAAAAATTAAAAAAAATCAGCCATAATGAAAACGAAAAATCTAAAATCGCTAAAATAAAAAAAAAATGGTAGAGCTGCAAAAAATTTGGTAAAATAGATAAAACCCGGAAATTGGTAAATAAATAAATAGAAAGATAAATTATGAAAAAATACATCGAAAAAACATACAATCAATCTACCCGTCTACTTAACTCTTTCACTACCCTTGTACACTACAGTGTACACTAGAGCGTACCACCTTACAGGCAAAAAAAAAAAGTTGGTCGTACACCCTCCAATATGAAGTATTTTCGCAAGAAGGTTTCAAAAAACATTTTTTTAATTTTTTTGCCGAACGTAGGGCTCGCTATTTTACATTTTTCGTTATATCTTTGGCATTTACAGTCGGATCTTAAAGTATGATACATCGATCTTTTTCTCTCGAGGACACCAATGTTTTTCTCTCGAGGACCATTGCCCTCAAGTATCCCGTTCTAGTAGTTACCCACCAGATCTCAGTTGCTACCACCCTAATGTACCCCTAATGTCAGAAAATTAAAGCTCGCAAAAAATCATTAAACTTTTGCTAAGGAAGTTTTTCGATAAACCCAGTAGATATTTTTTATATATTGGTTGCCGAACGTAGGGGTCGCCTTTTTAAATCTTTTTTCATTGGATTTTTCCTTTATAGCAAAACACTGGTCTCCTCCAGGCAAAAAAAGCGATATATCACACTTTAAAATTCGATTTTAAATCACACTTTAAAATTCGATTTGAAATTGCCTTACAAAAATACTTCATATTGGAGGGTGTACGGCGAACTTTTTTTTGAGGTACGGTCTAGTGTACACATCTTTAAAAGAATATATAAAATTTAATATTGCAAAAATAGGCTCTTGGCCTTCCAATAAAAATCGATATATATATAAGCGGTTCAACATGGCAATATAGTCGCGATATTTGTTGATGAAGTCTAATTTTTTGAATATATCATAATCTCCTAGAAAAGTTGTTTTGGTGTTTCTTACAAACTAATAAAGATAGAAAATTGAAATTTATCATATAGCTTCGTTTTATGACGAGAAGAAAAACAAACCAAAGGATTTTTGGCTACTCGAATATTTAAAGGGTAAAATGTGGATCAGAAATTTCAAAAAATCAATTTAGAACGTCATTTCTGGAGGAGGAGGGGTCAAAAAGGGTACATATTTTTTCTAATTTGAGGACTCTTAACAAGAATCTGCATTCAAAATAACTATAAATCCGCAAACAATAAGTCGGTAGTGAAAGGATTAAGCTGCACATTGGCGGCGAAAAGTACCATTTAAAGTTTAAGGTTAAGTTTAAGTTTACTGTTAAAAATCGGAAACAAAACTTTAACATTGTAGTAGCAAAAATTACTTTATTAACTGAAAATTCTGAAATTATTATACCCTACACCACTATGTGGTCAGGGTATTATAAGTTTGTGCTGATGTTTGTAACACCAAAAAATATTGGTCCTAGACCCACCTTATAGTATACCGATCGGCTCAGAATTTTTTTTATTTCGATTTAACGATGTCCGTCTGTCCGTCCGTCTGTCTGTCTGTCCATGCATTCTTGTGCGCACTCTACAGGTCGCAAATATTAAGGACCAAGGACGACGCCTATTGATTTTGGTAAACATCGGTCCATGTTTAGACCTAGTGCCCATATAAGGGTCCTACCAAAATTATATTGTTTATACGCTGCAGGTCGCAAATATTAAGATATTTTGATGAAATATGGTACACCGACTTATGTCAGCCCAACGACGAAGCCTATTGATTTTGGTGAACATCGGTCCATGTTTAGACCTAGTGCCCATATAAGGGTCCTACTAAAATTATATGGTTTATACGCTGCAGGTCGCAAATATTAAGATATTTTGATGAAATATGGTACACCGCCTTAAGTCGGCCCAAGGACGAAGCCTATTGATTTTGGTGAACATGGGTCCATGTTTAGACCTAGTGCCCATATAAGGGTCCTACTAAAATTATATGGTTTATACGCTGCAGGTCGCAAATATTAAGATATTTTGATGAAATTTGGTACACAGACCTATGATGGACCAAGGACGAAGCCTATTGATTTTGATGAACATCGGTCCATGTTTAGACCTAGTGCCCATATAAGGGTCCTACTAAAATTATATGGTTTATACGCTGCAGGTCGCAAATATTAAGATATTTTGATGAAATATGGTACACCGCCTTACGTCGGCCCAAGGACGAAGCCTATTGATTTTGGTGAACATGGGTCCATGTTTAGACCTAGTGCCCATATAAGGGTCCTACTAAAATTATATGGTTTATACGCTGCAGGTCGCAAATATTAAGATATTTTGATGAAATTTGGTACACCGACCTATGGCAGCCTAAGGACGAAGCCTATTGATTTTGGTTAACACCGGTCCATGTTTAGACCTAGTTCCCATATAAGGGTCCCCCCAAAATTGGCTTGGTTACAAACTGCAGGTCGCAAATATTAAGATATTTTAATGAAATTTGGTTCGCTGACTCACATTATAGAAAATTTTGACATATGGTTTATACGCTGCAGGTCGCAAATATTAAGATATTTTGATGAAATTTGGTACACAGACCTATGTTGGCCCAAGGACGAAGCCTATTGATTTTGATGAACATCGGTCCATGTTTAGACCTAGTGCCCATATAAGGGTCCTACTAAAATTATATGGTTTATACGCTGCAGGTCGCAAATATTAAGATATTTTGATGAAATTTGGTACACCGACCTATGGCAGCCTAAGGACGAAGCCTATTGATTTTGGTTAACACCGGTCCATGTTTAGACCTAGTTCCCATATAAGGGTCCCCCCAAAATTGGCTTGGTTACAAACTGCAGGTCGCAAATATTAAGATATTTTAATGAAATTTGGTTCGCTGACTCACATTATAGAAAATTTTGACACAAGTCCCATTTTAACCCATTCGAATTTCGGATCCAAACATTAGTTGGCTTTTAACCAGACTGGTGTAGGGTATTGTATAGTCGGCATGCCCGACTTTAACCTTTTTACTCGTTTACTTTATTTACGATTCCTTAGTTTTAAGATATTTGGGTTATAAAGCTTTAGTTAGGGTCCGGTTGAATGACAAAGCTTTAATATAATTTTTAGAAAAATCCGTTAGTTTTATTCAAAAAAGAAAAAAAGCTGAAATAAAACAAAATCTGTTAAAAAAAATTTGTGAAAAATAATAATTTATACTAAAAATAATGATTAAAAACGTTATAAAATAAAATTCCATTACTAAGGTTTGTTGTGGGTGCAGAAGTTAAAAACTTGCCCCCGTATTCAAAATGAACAGTTAGTAGCTTCTTATTAGTGTTTCCAATTATACGACGTAGGCGGTTAACCGGTTAATGCATTATTCGAAAAATCACTAAAATTGATTAGGGTCGGTTAATCGAGAAAATTGGCAATTAATCGTTCAATGCAAAATTAATGCATTTCCTTAATTTTTTATCGATGAAAACACAACGAGCTGCCTCCTTTTGTTAGATATCAACGTGACATATGAACTCAATGTGTTTAAAAAAGTTTTCATATTCTAAGGTTGAAAAGTTTCGAAATCTGAGATTTTTTAAATTGCAACATTCCTTATACTGATGGAAAAAGGTCTGTAAAAATGTTGCTAAAGCTATTAAAAATTAGTTAAAATGCCGGAAAAACTGCTGGAACTAACAAATTTTTTTGCCAAATATTAGTAAGTTAAGAACAGAAAACCTAAAACTGTTACATATTTATAATTTAATGCATATTTTTTATTTCTTTCAAATTTTAAAAATCTGACTAACTTTAAATACAAAATTTCTTTGGATTTGCATCCAAGCAATCAATTAATCAATACTTAAGATTTTATTAATATTCTTCCTTCTCCTGTGAAGAAATAAAAAACGAGTTAGAGGCTTTTTACACTGAGACATCGATATAAAAAATTTTAGTTTTCTTTGAATTACATTTCTCTCAATTGAAGATACGAATTTACTCTGCAATTAAAAAAAAAATTCTGATTTTCTAAGTCTCTTTTTGGTGTTTTTAAGGACCATTAACAGTAAACAAATTAATAGTGTCCGACCGAACTCACTTTTTTAAGGCCGAACCGAAGCCGAAGCCGAACTTCGGCCAAAATTACTAAGTTCGGCCGAAGCCGAATACTTTTGTGTTTGAATAAAAACACAATTTTTTGCAACTTTTTCAAATTCAAAAACGCGGAAACCAATTTCTAAATATTTCTAAATGGCAAAAACATAAAAATGTTGTATTTTTCGCTCTTTAAGTAAAAATTAAGTTAAAAATGTGCATATTTATAAGTTACTATACAAAATTAAAGAGCTAAATGTTGCAAAATATTGATTTATAGAAAAGTTCGGTATTCGGCCAAAATTTTGCCGAACATCGAAGTTGGCCGAACATCACTTTTTGGCCGAACTCCGAAGCCGAATACTCGGTCGGACACTACAAATTAACCTCAATAAGCCATACTCATCTATGTGCCGACTGTTGTGTATGCTACGAGCCATAGCCTGCGTAGAGGTCTGCCGCTTTGATCCCCAGTCATAGCATACACACAAAAAATAATTTTTTCATATAGAGACAAATTAACAATTAAAGTTACGTTGATCAATTGACACAAACTAACCACTGACGAGTCTTTGTGTGAGACGAAATTACGGCAGTCAGGTGATTTCCTTGTATTTGTTAAATTTTTCAATAAAAATGGTTTCTTCTTGCTCCAAATCACCTTTAAAAATGACTGAAGTTGGGAGAGTTGGCACCTCTTTTAATTTAATGCTCGTTGTTAAAAGTCTTTTTTAAAACATGACGTGTCTCGCTGGTGCAATGTCGATTTGATTGGAGTTACTATTTCAGTCGATTTTTAAAGAATTTGATGGCATTTTATTTAGTATTTGTTTGTTCTAAGCTTTTCTTGCAAATTGTTAGCCAATATTAAGAATATTGTGAAGTTTTGGGAAAAAATAAAGGAAAAATTCCATATTAAAAATGTAACCGGTTAATCGACCTATTTTAACCGATTATTTGGGACGAATAATTATTTGAGTTTTAAATTATTTGTTTCGACATTAACCAATAGTAGAATGAGTTTAACAACAGTATTCTGAATAAGACTCATGTTAACTTTATGCTAAATTTTCATTTTGAATATCGCTGTTGATTAATATTGGTAAATGAATTTTGGCTCACTCAATAATTATGCGACACGCATTTATTATTGAAATTGTCTTTTATAGCGTCCATTCCATCAGAGCTCGGCCAAAATTTGACCATGGGTCTTTCAAATTTCTTTATATTCTGCACACGTACCCTTTAGGAGAGGACTGTCAAAACTATGGCACGCGTGCCAGTAGCGGCAGGCTATCGGATTTTTGGTGGCACGCGACGTTTTGTTATATATTTTCAAAATTCTTTTAGTTACCAGACGATTCTTAGTGCGTAAAGTATCTTGAAAAATAAAAAATTTGATCTTTAAGACTTGCATACATACCAGTGTTGCCACCAGTTAAAACAAAAAATTACACAGATGTAGGTCAAAAATTATCCAAAACTGTATGAAATTACACAAAAAATATATTTTTCATATTATTAAAAAAAAAAAAATACTGGTCAAAGTGGAGAAGAATACAAATATTTTGGGAAGAATTTCGCTATTTCTTACAGACTGATATGAAATCTCACACTGTAAGTTTTGGATGGCCGAAACTGCGGGAGCTGTGCCATTCGACTCCAAAGTTTTGCCATTTTCTATTTAGCATTTTTGCTATAACCTGATCCGTGGTTTTGCCTTCTGCAAAAGCAAATCCAGGCCAATTTCTCTGAAAATATTATTACAAATTACAGTAATTATCGCTTATATGCACTTATAAATTTGCACGACTTAGTGCTTATAAACGGGAAATTCATTTAAAAGAAACACGTTATATGCATTGCCAGTAAGGTGTTGGATAATTTGGGGTGCATTTAAACGATAATTGCTTATAGCCGGCGTGCATATAAGCGGTAAATACTGTATTCTATTGACTAAAGGGATTTTCGATGCAATATCTTTTTCAGGATTAGAATAGCGTGCTTTTAAATTTCAATATTAAAACAATGTTATTTTATCCATATTAAAAGTTTCTTTCACAACAAAGTATTTATGTTTTTCAGAAAGGCTACCCAGCAAAAAAAAAAACGAATGCATTCTACAAGAATGCATTTTTCAGTGCATATAAAGTAGCTATATATGCTGATTTATGACTTCAAATAAACCTATTTTAAATGACTTCCAAAATGCCATTAATTAAAAACTATAGCTTTAAAATGGATTCGATATTTCTTTTCATACGATTAAAAATATTTAATTTTATAAAATTAAAAATACTTTTTTGTATTACTTGTTTGCTAAAATTTATTTTAGAAAAGTTTAAAGCTAGTTATAATTTTTTATTATTATTATTTAGTAAAGAAAACATTTTTTGATTTTAAAATTTTTTTAAAAATTTCTTTTAAAAAGGCGGGTCGTGTATCCCGACAAAGTACTTTCAGTGAAACGAAGCTTATTTATCAGTGGGTTGGAATTATGTGTTGGATTGGTGATTAAATCATATATTTACAGCTTACTTGTTGATTTTTTAATTCAATACGTCTTCCCTATACGAAGAATAAATATTAGATCCCATCTTTTTAGATTCAGACTATGTAGATACCTTTTTATATTTGGAGGGGATGCATTCTTTAAAACTTCATAGTATCTGCCATTTGGCCAAAGATGTAGGATTGCGTGATTGATATATCCATTAATTTGTTTGAAATTATAGCACTTTTAGATAACGCAACATTTGATAATTCATAACACAACTTCGTTCCTATAATTATAATTAAATATGAACCAGGATATATTTTTAAAATATATTTTTTACTTACAATTAATTTATATGCTTCTTTTGCTAATAAAACCAATTTTACATCTTTATTTATGTTTTAAAAATGTATATGTTTTTTTTAAATATTGATCTCTGAAAAAATTTTGTAAATATTACAAAATTTAAAATCTAATGAAATAATTTGCAAAAATTTACCGTAAACAAACTTTTTGTTCAACACCCCAGCAAAAAAAAAAAAATAACTACTCATACAACCTCGCTGCTTTAAAATAAAAAAAAATCTTTAATAGCACAACATAATCAGCTCCACATGCACAATAACACTTTCACGATACACAAAAATGTGCAAAGTAGTGCACGAATCAAAAACAAAAAACTTCAAAATTTTTCAACAGTATCAGAGTTGTCAGTTGTTTGTTTTTAATTCGTACACTACTTCATTTTACAAGACGTCCCACAAACTCTGTAGAGAATTTCCCCAATTCAGCGTTTTTGTGTATCGTAAAACTGTTATTTTGCACGTGGATCTGTTTATATTATTTATTGGAGAATAGACTTCTTTTTTTGCAGGGGCTTAAATAATAAATGTTTAAAACATACTGACAATCCATTGCAATATGTTCTCTTTTTATAAAAAATAATTTAAATTACTTTTAATATGTTACCTGAACTTCATAATTAATGAATTAAAAATGTACTTTATATAACTTTTAAATATCGATCTCTTTAAGAAAACTTGAATTCCGTATTATTTATTTTATTTTAAATAAAACTAAAATGTAATTAAATGGCTAACCAAATTCTGCGCAACAAAAACGAACGAAACCTTTTTCTAGCTTTCTTTCGATTTAGTTGTGCGGAATGAAATTAATTTTATTTTTTAGAATTATTAAATTCTTTTAATTGGTTTCAAAGCATGTCATAAGCATCACTTCTTAAATATATATTTGAATGAATTCACAATAAGTTACTTTTCATCTCTCCTTAAACTAGGGATGCCGAACGGGACTGGTTTTTATAAATCCCGGGATGCGGGATTTTGAAAATTAAAATCCCGGGATCCCGGGATTTTTCGGGATCCCGGGATTTATCGGGATCCCGGGATTTTTCGGGATTTCGGGATTTTTTTGTTTCATCATATTTTTAATTTTAAAAATAAATAGCTGAAATAAATCCTACAAATTAAAATAATTCATTTAAAATGTACTTATTATTTCTTGTAGTATGAAGAAATAAACAAATTAAGCCGGATTCACAATGCTGGAGTACTCCACGCTGCAGAGTGCAGTGTGTAAAATAGAGATAAAAAATATGTAAGTGCAAAAAAGAAAGGAACAAAATCCACTCAGAGTGGAGTACTACAGCATTGTGAATCTGGCTTTAAACAGAAACTACACACATAGAAATAAGTATGTGAAAATAGCAGAAAAAGCTACTAAAAATAAGCAAAAAAGTTCCGCGATTAAAACTATACTTATAAGTTAAATTTAAGCAAATTGCAAATTTCAATTTACCTCTGAAGAAACTTTAAAACTAAAGGCTTCATTAGTTTAATAGTAAAGTAAAAAAACGTATCTGTAATCAATTCAATGTGTTAAAATAGTATAGAAATATATTTTTATCTTTTTTCTATGCATTGAAACTGTTGTCAAGTAAAATCGTAAAAAAGTTCTGTTGAAAATAGAAATTTTCTATTTTATTACTTGACATTTAATTCTATGCACAAGAAAAAGATAAAAAATGCAATGTTTTTATGTTTTATACTCTTTTTATTCATTATGAGAATGATACGTTACTTTTTTTACGATACTTCCAAACTAATTTGGGCTTAAAAGTTTTTACTAAAATACTGCAAATTTTTAGTTATATTTGGCTAAAATTAATTGAATGCAAATACAAACTACTCTGCTGAAATCATCAGAAATATTTAGTGACTATTAGTTTTTTTAAATCAACTAACATAAAATATTAAGCACATACCTCTGCTGATTTCAGAAAGGCAGATTGTTAGATTTTTCTAATTTAACATGAATTTGCTGTTTTTAGTCGGCAAAATTATTTTGCATGAAGTTATGATTTTAGCAAATCATCAATAAAATAAATAAAAACATGTCCGTTAAGAGATTAAATAAACCTGAATTATGATTTTCAAAAGTTTCATAGCTGAATAAAAGTTTTTAAATTATTAATGTTTTTATTCATATTTATTTAATCTGTAATCTATTATTTGAATGATTCAATTGCCAAATCGATTAACTCCATATAGAAAAATAAATAAGTATTATAGAGAAAAATTAAAAAATATTATATACTGTTTTTTAAAATTCCCGTTAAATTATAGACTTTGTAATTTAGTAGTGTTAATATTTCTTATCAGAGAAATTTGTTTTGAATATTTCACAGTTAGTCAATAAAGGGGTTTGAAATTAAAATTTTATAAAGTTCAGAAAATGGAGTTAATCGATTTGGCAAGTGAAACATTCATTTATAAATAGAAAAAATTAGTTCTTTAATAACATTTAATAAGATATTACATTTTTGTGATTTAGGTCGAATATAACAATAAAAAAAATACAAAAAGAGATAAAATATGGCAAATAATGAAATCGGAAATCCCGGGATTTTTTCAAGACCAATCCCGGGATTTCGGGATTTCTAAATCCCGAAAATCCCGGGATTTTCGGGATCGGGATTTCGGGATCGGTATCCCTACCTTAAACACAGGAAAAATGAATTTATTTCCTGTATAAAAAATTATTTTTTAATAGGTTTTAAAGTATGTCATAAAAATCACTTCTTAAATATACATTTGAATGCATTCACAAGAAGTTACTTTTCATCTCTCCTTAGATAGTAAAAAAAATGAATTTCTTTCCTGTATAAAAAAGAACATCCAAGCACTCATTTTTATGACGTGCAAAGCAGACTTAAAGTAGCATAAACACCTTCTCTCCTATGACAAGCCAATGTTAAAAAAATGCCTTTTTCACCTCAATTTGAAGGCATTCGTGCCGAACAATATAGGTGCCCAGCAAAAAAATACCTGACCAAGATCCGTAAAATCACCTATATTGTTCGGCACGAATGCCTTCAAATTGAGGTGAAAAAGGCATTTTTTTAACATTGGCTTGTCATAGGAGAGAAGGTGTTTATGCTACTTTAAGTCTGCTTTGCACGTCATAAAAATGAGTGCTTGGATGTTCTTTTTTATACAGGAAAGAAATTCATTTTTTTTACTATCTAAGGAGAGATGAAAAGTAACTTCTTGTGAATGCATTCAAATGTATATTTAAGAAGTGATTTTTATGACATACTTTAAAACCTATTAAAAAATAATTTTTTATACAGGAAATAAATTCATTTTTCCTGTGTTTAAGGAGAGATGAAAAGTAACTTATTGTGAATTCATTCAAATATATATTTAAGAAGTGATGCTTATGACATGCTTTGAAACCAATTAAAAGAATTTAATAATTCTAAAAAATAAAATTAATTTCATTCCGCACAACTAAATCGAAAGAAAGCTAGAAAAAGGTTTCGTTCGTTTTTGTTGCGCAGAATTTGGTTAGCCATTTAATTACATTTTAGTTTTATTTAAAATAAAATAAATAATACGGAATTCAAGTTTTCTTAAAGAGATCGATATTTAAAAGTTATATAAAGTACATTTTTAATTCATTAATTATGAAGTTCAGGTAACATATTAAAAGTAATTTAAATTATTTTTTATAAAAAGAGAACATATTGCAATGGATTGTCAGTATGTTTTAAACATTTATTATTTAAGCCCCTGCAAAAAAAGAAGTCTATTCTCCAATAAATAATATAAACAGATCCACGTGCAAAATAACAGTTTTACGATACACAAAAACGCTGAATTGGGGAAATTCTCTACAGAGTTTGTGGGACGTCTTGTAAAATGAAGTAGTGTACGAATCAAAAACAAACAACTGACAACTCTGATACTGTTGAAAAATTTTGAAGTTTTTTGTTTTTGATTCGTGCACTACTTTACACATTTTTGTGTATCGTGAAAGTGTTATTGTGCATGTGGAGCTGATTATGTTGTGCTATTAAAGATTTTTTTTTTTATTTTAAAGCAGCGAGGTTGTATGAGTAGAGTTATTTTTTTTTTTTGCTGGGGTGTTGAACAAAAAGTTTGTTTACGGTAAATTTTTGCAAATTATTTCATTAGATTTTAAATTTTTTAATATTTACAAAATTTTTTCAGAGATCAATATTTAAAAAAACATATACATTTTTAAAACATAAATAAAGATGTAAAATTGGTTTTATTAGCAAAAGAAGCATATAAATTAATTGTAAGTAAAAAATATATTTTAAAAATATATCCTGGTTCATATTTAATTATAATTATAGGAACGAAGTTGTGTTATGAATTATCAAATGTTGCGTTATCTAAAAGTGCTGTAATTTCAAACAAATTAATGGATATATCAATCACGCAATCCTACATCTTTGGCCAAATGGCAGATACTATGAAGTTTTAAAGAATGCATCCCCTCCAAATATAAAAAGGTATCTACATAGTCTGAATCTAAAAAGATGGGATCTAATATTTATTCTTCATATAGGGAAGACGTATTGAATTAAAAAATCAACAAGTAAGCTGTAAATATATGATTTAATCACCAATCCAACACATAATTCCAACCCACTGATAAATAAGCTTCGTTTCACTGAAAGTACTTTGTCGGGATACACGACCCGCCTTTTTAAAAGAAATTTTTAAAAAAATTTTAAAATCAAAAAATGTTTTCTTTACTAAATAATAATAATAAAAAATTATAACTAGCTTTAAACTTTTCTAAAATAAATTTTAGCAAACAAGTAATACAAAAAAGTATTTTTAATTTTATAAAATTAAATATTTTTAATCGTATGAAAAGAAATATCGAATCCATTTTAAAGCTATAGTTTTTAATTAATGGCATTTTGGAAGTCATTTAAAATAGGTTTATTTGAAGTCATAAATCAGCATATATAGCTACTTTATATGCACTGAAAAATGCATTCTTGTAGAATGCATTCGTTTTTTTTTTGCTGGGTGATTTTACGGATCTTGGTCAGGTATTTTTTTGCTGGGTACTTCATTCAAATTCATTGGATGTATTTGTAAAATTTTGCATGTTTTCTTTAATTTTTATGTTAATGGTAGCAAGACAGACCTTAACATGAAATTTCTTTACAGTACCCAGCAAAAAAATACCTGACCAAGATCCGTAAAATCACCTATATTGTTCGGCACGAATGCGTTCAAATTGAGGTAAAAAAGGCATTTTTTTAACATTGGCTTGTCATAGGAGAGAAGGTGTTTATGCTACTTTAAGTCTGCTTTGCACGTCATAAAAATGAGTGCTTGGATGTTCTTTTTTATATAGGAAAGTAATTCATTTTTTTACTATCTAAGGAGAGATGAAAAGTAACTTCTTGGGAATGCATTCAAAAGTCATAAATATCACTTCTTAAATATATATTTGAATGTATTCCCAAGAAGTTACTTTTCATCTCTCCTTAGATAGTAACAAAAATGAATTACTTTCCTATATAAAAAAGAACATCCAAGCACTCATTTTTATGCATAAACACCTTCTCTCCTATGACAAGCCAATGTTAAAAGAATGCGTTTTCACCTCAATTTGAACGCATTTGTACCGAACAGTATAGGTGCTTTTACGGATCTTGGTCAGGTATTTTTTTTCTGGGAAGTAAAAAAAAGTTTTTAATGGCATTTTGGAAGTCATTTAAAATACGTTTATTGGAAGTAAGAAATCAGCATATATAGCTACTTTATATGCAGTGAAAAATGCATTGTTGTAGAATGCATTCGGTTTTTTTTTGCTGGGTGCTTTTACTTCTTGGCCAGATATTTTTTTTCTGGGAAGTAAAAAAAGTTTTTAATTAATGGCATTTTGGAAGTCATTTAAAATACGTTTATTGGAAGTAAGAAATCAGCATATATAGCTACTTTATATGCAGTGAAAAATGCATTCTTGTAGAATGCATTCGGTTTTTTTTTGCTGGGTATGTGTATCAACAAATTTTCTTTTAAAAAATAAAAGTATAACATTTTTTTTTCAAAATTTTCATACGATTCTGTTGAAATCTGAAACATGTTGGATTTACAGAATTATAAAATATTCTGATTCTGCTTCACATTGCTGCGTTAACAAAATTTTTGTCTGGTCAAAGCCCAGTATCAGATAACTACAGCAAAAAAATTTTGAGAAAGTTTTTAGAAAGTCACAATCATAACAAACGCAAACTTTCCCACTCTTTCGCTGATTTTTTAAATGTTCTTGCAAACCAAGTAAATTTTTAATAGAAGCTTGACAATTATTTTCGCAGAAAATAAACAAAACAAAAAAATACATAATACCATTTTTGGTTTCTTCCAAATTGGGGTTAGTGTTGCAAAAATTTACAAAATTAATTCACCTGAAAATGGAGATTTGCGGTAAATGTTTTACTGACAAACTCGTTTCGTCTAAATATCGACTAATATTTATTAATATATTAAAAAGCTTGGGGACTTTTAAAAATTTACGGAAATTTCTATAAAAAGTGAAATTACACAAAAACTACACAAAAATGTCATTATTCAAAAATTATCCAACGAATGTGTAAACAGTCCCGTTTTTGAATAATTATTCAAAAAGTGGCAACACTGATACATACATACGTGTTTTTGTAAAGAGAATCAGACAAATTCGTTAAAAAATTTGTATGGAAAACACTAATTGGAAAACGTTTTTGTTTCAAAATTTGTGCACAAATTTGTTTGGACCTCTTTGTAGAAAAGATACGTCGAAAAACTTTTAAAGAAATTTTTTTCAAGTTTATGTTTTTCAAACAAATATTTTAACGAATTCGTCTAATTCCTTCTATTAAAACCAACGAGGGTAAATGCTTAAGAGTTCCCATACGAAAAAAGTACACTCTTTGGTCCCCTTAAAGTTTATATGGATTGTGATCCTGTTAATTCCCGTGAAGAATAAGAGAAACAAAAGGAAAACCGAAAAAGTTAACAGTGCACTGTTTTTTATTGTTTCTTATGATTATTGATTAACCCGGTAACAAAAACAATAATAAATAAGCTGTGTTTTCGACTTAACTATATCCGTTAACTTTTAAAAAAACACAAAGTGCATAAAAAAGTTTTTTAGACGAAAACTAACATATTACTTTTCGTATGCACGTTAACTTACAACGTGGATAATTATCAACGTTGAAAACTCAACATTTATACATTTTCACACCTAGCGTAACTTCTTCGCGTTACCACCTAAAAAGTTTTGCTAACGTATGTTCGACTATAACGGAACAATCATAAACATAACCTGTTTAAAAATTTTGTATACTACAATCGGTTTAACGTAGATTTGCTTTAATTACTTAACGTTGATAGGCATGAGACAAAATACAGCTATAATCAATTTTAAGTGGTTTATGTATTACGAAAATGCTCTAAACGAAAGCAAAGTAACGAAAATTTGTTTTTATTTCTTTCGTTTAGACTATTTTCGTAATAGATAAACAGGCCCTAATTATTTTTTTTATTGCTTTTAATGTTGTTTTTTGCTTGTAAAATCGTTTTTATTAAATTTATTGTTTTCGCGACGTCTTTTATTTTCTCTCGTTCGCTGTTAAATTTCTTCCAATTCTTTGTGTTTTTCTTCTCATTCGTGTGTGAAATTTTTAAAAACTATCTGTTTTTATAAAAGAAATCAGGTGGGTCTCATACTGAAGGTTTTAGAGTTAACTAATAGTTAACCAAAAAAAAATTATTGTTGTTTTTAGGATGTGGATTACCTTTAAACTTAGTTTAACGTAGTTTGTAACTGTAATATTGCTTTTAAAATCGGGTTTATTTTGTTTTATTTCAATAAAGAAATAAATTCATAAACGAGAAAAAGTTGTTCCCACAATTTTTGTTAATAAACTTGGAAATAGCTGGCAAAATTCAGACATTTCGGTTTAACTAAACCAAGTTTAACTGACATCTTAAAAACTCGGCCTTAAGTAAACAAAAATATTTTTTTTAATCACGTTAGCATTGAAAAGTATAATGGAAAACTGTGCCCTAATATTAACGATACTGCATAATTTATTTTGCTTTCAACAAAAACCGCTTGAAAATATAATGGGAATTTTTAATGAAAATATCAAAATCCTAGAGAGGCAAATCTGCCAAATTGTCCAGAACTCAGGCCAGTGGAGAGGTATTGGGCATTGGTAAAAATAGAGATGAAGAGTACAAAGCAAGTCGCCGATAACGTTAAAAAATTTTCTATGAAATGGAGTTTGTAAAGCAAGAAGATCACTGAAAATACCATTAAAGCTCTAATGGGTGGTATCCCAGATAAAGTTAAAACTTTCATACAAAACAACTAGTATATTGGGTGTATAACTTAAAAATGAGGAATTCACAACAGATGGCTTATCTTTTACTTATGGTTTGTGTCTTTAATAACTTATACGGCATTTTGGAGGGTAAACATCTGTCATTTATTCTCACAACAAAGTTTTTTTTTCTTGAAAAATGCCGAATTTTGTGCCAACAAAGCATCATTTGCGAAAAAAGATGCAGCTGAAGCACATGATTGCTCATCGAAGCTTATCCTGAATATGTTCCATCGATTTTAACGTGCGAGAGATGGTATATGCGGTTCAAAAATAGTGATTTTGACACGGAAGATAAAGTACGTCCAGGTCAGCCAAAATGTTCGAAGGTGATGAATTGGAGGCACTATTCGATGAAGATTGTTGTCAAACTCAAGAATAACTTGCAAAACCATTGCGAGTCACTCAACTGATTCGTTTGAAGAGAGTATTGCCGGAAAAACGAGTGGAATATGCGACGAGACATGAAGCCGTAATATTCCATCATGACAACGCTCGGCCAAATGTTGCAAGACCGGTTAAAATCTATTTAGAAAATAGTGGTTGTGAAGTTTTGCCTCAGCTGCCTTATAGTCCAGACCTTGCTCCGTCCGACTACCATTCGTTTCGATCGATGCAGTACGCTTTCACTGGAATACGGTTCACTTCAGAACATGGTATTCGAAATTGGCTTGATTCGTTATTGGCCTCAGAAAATGAGCCAACCCAGTGGGTAAAACCAATTCGAGTACGCTGAATCCAGTGGTGCAAGCCGTTTTTCTTGGTTAGCTCTTAAAAAAAGATATTAATATAATATTAGAAAATAGACAGACAAATTCTCTAATTCGGCAAAACCCAAACTAATTGGCAACTTTTAAAGAAAAAATATTAGCTTGTATAAATAATATTCTTTATAAATATTGGAATTATAATGTTTATATTTTTTTTTTATTTCTTTTTAGGCTCAACTTGAAGCTGAGATTGAAAATTTATCATGGAAAATTGAACGTGCCGAAACAACCGATTTAGGAGATTTAGAAAATCAGATGGATATTGCCGAAAAACGACGCACTACATTGCTCAAAGACTTTTTCCCTGTTGAAGTGTAAACCAAAACCATAACCAATAAATCATCAAATATAGTATTTAGTAGAACAAGGAAATAATTTTAAAAAATAAATTCTTTAGTATTGCCAATTCGCTATAATTAAATTTAACAACAAAAAACTAAATTATGTAGTTAAATAAAAAAAATGAAATAATACACATTTTATTTAAAAATTTATATTTTTTTTTGCAATATAAGATTTATAATCTAATAAAAACAAGCATAAGTTATATAATAATATGAAAACATTAAGAACATTAAATTAAAACTAAACGAAATTTTAATAAAGAATTTATTTCGAAAACAAAAATTCTCTAAAACTTTTCATAAATTCATACATACGAAACACTACATACACTACATGTTTGCAATATTAAATACAAAGTGCTTCTTACATGTCTAAAGCATTTTATTACTTTTGGTTTTTTTTTTATATAAAAAAGCTACAATATCACTGTGGAACAAATTCAGGTTAGCAAAAGTTAGATCGATTCTGAGAGTGAGGGGTGAAAATAGAGGCTAAATTAGAAGACCCGTATCGCGGCGTTTGCTTATGTTAGTTCGAATTTTTTATATGATTTTTTGGCTATAACTCGTCGACTAATTGATATTTTTTAAATCTGTAAAAGCCAAATTATAGCTAGAGACCTGAACAACAATTAAAAAAAAAAAAACAAAAAAAATCAATCAAATCAATTTTTTTAAAAAGTTTAATTGTTGCACAGGTCTCCAGCAATAATTTGGCTTTTACAGATTTAAAAAATATCAATTAGTCGACGAGTTATAGCCAAAAAACCATATAAACAATATGAAAAAATTCGAACTATTATAAGCAAACGCCGCGATACGGGTCTTCTAATTTAGCCTCTATTTTCACCCCTCACTCTCAGAATCGACATAACTTTTGCTAACCTGAATTTGTTCCACAGTGTATTCATAAAAACTATCCCCTCAATTCATAAATGCTTTGTAAAGTTATAGCAGGTTTACAAAACGTCTTTTTCACATAAAATTTGTTCAATAAACCTCCTATAATTTTACAAAGCGTTTATGAATTTAGGGGTATAAATATAATAATTATAAAAAAAAACTAAAAAGAGAAGCAAAAAAAATTTTAATCAGTAGGTTCATATACATATTATTAAAATTAACAAATTGTAGTTAAGTTTAAAAAATATTTAAGATTTTCAGTTTATAAATGATTTGTAAAAGTAACAGATATTGTAATTAATAATTTTTAAAATCGAGAAAAAATAATGTTCTCAAGTTCGAATTGAAAATACAAATTTTGTTAACATTTAATTAATAATAATTGAATTTTTTTTTTTTTTTAATTGGAACTTTTTTTTAATAGTTGTATTATTATTTTTTTTTTCTTTTTTTACTTAAAAATAAAAGTATTTTTTAACTTTTGTTCTTTTATTTTGGTTTAGAAACAAATTCTTAAGAAAATTGTATTAAATTGAAAAAAAAAATTGAAATTTATATTCATTTCTTTATATAATTAAGTTGTTCATTTCATCATTTTCATTATCTTCCTAATTTCAAAAATTTGTTTATTATTTTTATTTTGATTGTGTATTGCTACAATACATTGACTGAAACGCAAAATTGCTTATTATTTTTATTGGTATCATCTTTTTCTGTGTTTTATATTGTAAAATTTTGTATAAACACAAAACAAATTGGATTTTATATGTTTTATTACTTTTTTTCTATTTTTAAAAAATAATTTTGAATATTAATAAAATAAATGTGATTTAATAAAAAAAAATAGATTTTTTAATAAAAACGTAATTAAAAACATGAATGTTAAATTCTGCCGCGCCGAACTGTAGTTGAAGATGTTTGACTAAGGAAAATAAAAACAACTTTTATAATATAAAAAATATAAAATAAAAACAACTTATATAATAAAAAGCGAAGAATGTTGCTAAATTCCAGTTCTTTTCGTTAGTGTTTTTCTATAACCACCATAATATGGTGGTTAATTCGTTACTGCTATGTGGAGAACAAATTATGAGGAGACCTACACAACAGCATTTTAAGGGAAATTAATTTCAAATGCCAACCTCACCTAGAGTCCACACCTTGCACATGGTGTGGCCTGTTAACGCTGACGAGGCTCTGACGACCGAGTATGGGCGGTATAAACCGGTTCCCACGGCAACCGGACTATGTGCCGGAACGATTCGAATGTATTCGGATTTTCGAATTTATCCGATCAAGGATTACCAACTCCGTCATTACATATGAAGATTTCTATACAAACTGTCCAGCTAAAGGGCCACACAATATTACACTACTCAACAACAACAACAAAAACTACTATTTTTGCACAACCTTTTTATAAGTACCTCCTAGTACCTACTGGGCCTTTCTTCTTTTATTCGTTCACCCAATGAAAATACTCTATTGGTCAATATTGCGGGGAAGTGCATCAAAATCATTAATATCTTTTTTTTTGAATATGAATTCCACATAAAATGACCTTTCATTTGAGTATGATCATGTCGGGAATTTTCCAGGGTATTTTAAGGACCTCGTAAGGATCTCCAAAATTTCTTATTTAATTTTTCTATGAACCTTAGATTTTGACACAACACATACAGTGGTGGCCAATAAATTAGAAACGATTCAAGTTTTTTCTAATTTTATTCTCGTTGCCTTTATTTTTAAAGATCAAAAGATTGTTCAGAAAATTGTACAGAATTTTAACGTAGTGTTTGTCTTGTTTGTCACATGTTTTAAGTGGGCGTGGCTTTTAACGAAAAATTAGGGATATCGACCTTTAATCAAATTACATAGTAAAATTTAGGCAGTACTGATCGGTTCTGTGCAAACTGTATATTTTTGGAAATCCTATAAATTTACTTAAGTCTTGCATTATTTTTATCTACAAATAGTCGCATAGATTGCAGCACTTTAAACATGACAAAATTTTTCTTTGTTTTTAGGGATTTTTAAAGAAAGTTAATAATACTGAAATTTTAACATGATATGCTTTTTAATATATAGTGACTAATTTTTTAGATAGTGGTAAGAAAAGCATAAAACTATTCACTTTAAAATTTCGGTGTTGTTAACTTTATTTTAAAATAGCTAAAAACAAAGAAAAATTGGTCATGTTTAAGGTGCTGTACTTTTAAGTCTGGCGACTATTTGTAGATAAATAAATAAATAAGAATAATAAATAAATAAATAAATAAAAAAATAAATAAAAAATAATACAATACTTAAGGAAATTTTATTGGATTTCCAAAAATATACAGTTTGTACAGAACCGATCAGTACTACTGCCTAAATTTTACTACGTAATTTAATAAAATGTTGATATCGCTAATTTTTCGTTAAGACAAGTGACAAAATTAAAAAACAAACGTTACCTTAAAATTCTGTACAATTTTCTGAAGCATCTCCTTGCCTTTCGTGGCGAATTTAGCCACTATTTTGATCTTTAAAAATAAAGGCATCGCGAATAAATTTAGAAAAAACTTGAATCGTTTCTAATTTATTGGCTACCACTGTACATACATATAATAGGTCCATTCGATTACTGGATAATTTGTACAAATTTGTACAAATTTTTACTGGATGGCGTTCGTTTACATAAATACTCAGTAAACAAAAAAAAAGAGAGAATAAAGTGACAGTTCTATGCTGAGAGTTTCTAAGTCTTCTTCTTTTTCTTGCAAATTTTTACTGAACAAATTTTTGCCAGTAAGAATTTGCAAGAAGAAAAAAACATATGTTTCGAAAACATATGTTTGTTTATTGTAAATAAAAAAAATTATTTTCCAATTATGTATGTTATTTTATGGAAATGCAAAGCAGTAAAACTTTCAAAATAAATTATGGAAAAGATAAGAAAACCTTCTAAAAATGTACTCCTTAAGGTTTAACATCAAAAATTCTCTTCTTTTATAGCAACTAGTTAAAATGTATTTGTATATTTGGTGTTGTAATCAGCTGTGTCTACAAACTTGCAAATTGTTGCAAATTTTCTGTTCGCGTACATGTTTGGGAAAATTTTATTTTGAGAGTAAATCTTGTCTTACTCTCTGTAATTTTGTACTGAGTAATTCTTACTTGACTTGACTGAGAAAAGTAATCGAATGGACCTAATATATTAAGTTCAAATTAGAAAATTTTTTTTCGAATCGAGTTACGCGGTTACCCCCCAGGTAGTTTTCCCTCAGTCTAAATGCAGTATAAACATTATCCATCAATTGTGTATAATTTATGATCTGACCGATCGGAATACGTATTTTCCAAATTTACAAAATGGAAACTAAATTTAAAATCAAAAGTAAAATTTATTTTTCCCGTTTTCACTCAAACCATAAATAATTGCTAGGTTTTATTAAAATACTATTACATTTACAAAAATTATAATGTCAGGGTTGCCATACGACAGCTATAAAAAACTGTCAAAAATCGAATTTTCAAAAGCTTTTTGGGTCTTTAAGGTTACCAAATAAAATTAAATTTTGGTTTCCAAATTGGAATTCCTATTATGTAATACTACAAATACTACAAAAGAATAATAAACAAATTTTAAAAATTTTCAACAAAAAGAATATAGTGTTAACAGAAGTCGCAAATGCCGAACAAAAATAACTTATTTTCTTTTGGATACTCGTTAATATTTTAGTGTCCAAATTTGTTAAAAATGTGTCATGGTCGCCTTAGGCCGGGTTTTTGGGATGTCTGTGAAACTTGGTTCATTTAAACCAGGGATCGGCAAATATATACAACCTTATTTTGTGCTTGTATGATTGAGTTGCAGCCTCTCACTCTCAATACACTGCCAAAGAACGTTTGTATAATAATTCGAAAATTTTAAATGTTTATAATGGGAATATAAAATAACCCCTCAATTCACAAATGCTTTGTAAAGTTATAGCAGGTTTACAAAACGTCATTTTCATACAAAATTTGTTCAATAAACCTCCTATAATTTTACAAAACGTTTATGAATTTAGGGGTAAAAATTTAAAAGCAAACAACAACTACGAAAACAAATATCAAAAAACAACCAAAAAAAAATAAAAACAAATTACCAAAAAAATGTATCAATAAACATTATGCAGGTTATGTAGGTGTGAGAGAGCGCCCATGGGCATAGGTGATGCCGACCTCTGATTTAAACCGAAAACGAATTTTGTCAGCCATTTCCAAGTTTACTAAAAAAAATTTGCCAGAACAACTTTTTTTCTCGTTTGGAATTTCGGTCATTATTAAAATAAATCACATTTCAAAAGCAGTACTCCAGTTACAAACTGCGTTAAGCTAAGCTTAACGATAACCTACATCCTAAGAATTTTAATTTAGTAAATTAATTAAAACTACTCGTTACCCTGCGTTTGTCCATAAAAATACAAAAAATTAAAATTTTTAAAATATCTTTAACTATCAGGAATCAATTTTTTTTTTTAATAAAATATATAAAATATATTGGTGCTTCTAAAATTTTGGAATAGAAATGTTTGGCCTAAGAGTTTTGTAAGGATTAACTAAAAATTATTTAAAACTTGGATTTAATTTTCCTGCGATTTCGGAGGGTGACACTTATAGAATAATGACATTCAGGTGATAATTATAGAACTTTTAGGATCAGTTTTTAGGATTTAGATTATCTTTAAACTTAGTTTGATGCAGTTTCTACCTGGAGTACTGCTTTTGGAATGTGATTTAAAAAAAGATTTATTTTTTTTATTTTTTATTAAAAAAATTCTAAACGAGAAAAAGTTGCTCCGACAAAGTTTTATTAAGAAACTTGGAAATGGCAGATAAAATTAACTAAAAATCAGCATTTTTAAACACCGAATGGCAATGGAAGAACTTAGAATTTAAAAAATTGCGCCATTTATTTTTTGGTGCAGAAAATATATGTAAATTATTGTATAACATTGCACCTGTAAGAAGTCATTTGCCGTATATTGAATCAGAGTGTTCTAGAAAAACTATTACTCACCCTTCACCCAAAAATAAACATCAAATCATTTATTTTTCTTAAATTACTTATGTAATCGAACATAAACTATTTTATTAATTTAATTTTTAATTTAATTATTTCATAATTTAAAAATTATTTGAACTAAAACAAGAAAAAAATACAACGATGACAATTTGGTTAAATTGCCATCAAACTTTGGCTTGGCTCCCAAACCTTATTCCATTTCATTAGTAAGTATGCATTTTAATTTTAAATTAAAACAAAAAAAAAATCACATTTCAGTCGTGATTGCAGAATTTAAGAATTCGTGTTTATCGACTGGTTTCAATAATGATTTCATGAGTATCCAATTGAGATACACTAAATTTTAATGGCGCATAAGTGCCAAAATGACCGCCCGATTCATTAGGCAAAATATGTTCTTCGACTATATGCTCTCCGACTTCTTCGACAACAACCTCATGAAGTTGTACATCTGGATTATATTTTTGTTCCAATGCAGCCTGTGCATTATCATTACATTCATTTTCATGCATTTCGAAATCGGTAAAATTGTTAAAGACAGATCGGCAAACGGCACATTCAAAACCACTAAAATGGATAAAAAGAAATGAAATATTTAAATATAATTTTTTCAAAAACATCTTCGAATATGAGAAATTTTCTATAAAAAAATACTTTAGAATGAAAGAATTTATCTAAAGAACGTATCTTTGGATCTAAGAGTTATTATACAGAAAAATGTCTTACAATTATTCTATAGATGTCTCATAAACATATGACGTTTTTAAAAGTTTGCTTGAAAGCTTTGTAGAATAGAGATAAATCCTTTTTATACTTACACTGGTTCATCAGCCATTTCTAAATTTTGTTTTGCTGTTGCTTGCGCCTCGGCCACTGTGGATTTCATATCAATTTCTACACCATCTTTTACATGGGACAAAAGATGTTTCTTGAAATTTCCCAATTGTATGAATGACTTTGAACAGATTTTACACGTGTATGGTTTAGTATTCAAGTGTCCCATAATATGCTTTTTAAGGTTAACACGCTGGGAGAAATACCGACCACAGCGTTTACAACGAAAGGGTTTCTCTCCAGTATGTGTTAGCTGATGGCGTTGCATGTTTGATTGTTGGGTAAACGATTTAGTACAAAATGTACATTGATATGGTCGTTCCCCGTTATGTACAGAATAGTGACGGTTTAAATTAACAGACTGGGCAAATGCCTTATTGCATATACGGCACACAAAGGGTCGTACATCATTATGGACCTTCATATGTCGTTCTAAATTGCCACTATTACAAAAGTACTTTCCACAACTTTTACATTCATACGAAGATTTTGTTTGGGAGTGCACTTCTTTTTTGTGCAATAGCTGATCACGTTTACAAGGAAAAACCTACATTTAAAATTACAAAACAAAACATTAGTGTTGAAGTACTTTACACAAATATACTCTATCTTACCTTATTACATCTTTTGCATGTATACATGGGCAATGCACCATTTATGCGCATAGATTCTTCATATTCCCCCGTTGTGGCCATGGCTGCCTAAAATTTTCATTACATTTCATTGTCCTTGTTCAAATATTGTTGTATTTCTTATTTATATATTTTTGATTTTCCTACCTTTCTGTGGTTTGGTTGAAGTCTCCTAGTCTTGACGGAGGTTTTCGTCCCTTAATAAATATGGGAAGCAACCGTGAAATAAGCAGGGTAGGATGTCATATGGTTGTCAACAAAAATTTTTTCCTCAGTGTTGCCATCTCCAAAGAAAAAAAAAACAGTGTAGCCAATAAATTGCGTCGTTTTGACATAAATACGCTCTTTTTAACTTATAGTCTTGACAATGGTCTGTAAAGCAAGGTTGGTTACCGAAACGAATAACGGTAAGGGTAACGGTAACTGTATCGAATTTTGTTTGTTTCGGTAACGGTAAAGGTAGCGGTATTAGAGACTGTTTCGGTAACGGTAAACCGTTATCGAAACAGCAATACCGGTACGTACCGGTATTAAAAATTACGTTAAAAACATGTAAAAACGAGTAAAAACGTGGCATATTCTTATTTTTATGTCTTAAAAATACAGATTATAACCTACAAATTCAATGCTAGTAGTTTTAGTAATTAAAATTATTATCTATAATTTTTTTTGTAAAAATAACTCAGGATTATAAAACAAAAAAGTTAAAAAATTGGCATTTTTATATAAATTAATTAATACCGGTAAAATACCGGTAACTACCCATAAAAATAACGGTATCGGTAACGATAACGGTATTGGAAAATTGTTTTAAAGGTATTGGTAACGGTAACGGTATTCAATTTGAAACGGTATTTTAGCGATAACGGTATTATAACGATAACGGTAACCAACCTTGCTGTAAAGTCATCAGCAAAAATTGGATTTTTTATTTAACATTCTAGAGTTATTTGTTTACTTTTTGTATGAATATTTGAGTTTCTAGGGTTTTTGTTGTTGTAATCGAGAGAACATGCTCTCTAACGGTGGGTCTCATACTGTAGGTTAAACTTTAACTTAACTAAAAACAAAATAAAATGTCAAAAAAATGTACACAAAACAACAAAAAAAT
The DNA here is from genome assembly GCA_949987735.1 of Leucophora obtusa. Lineage (NCBI taxonomy): Eukaryota > Metazoa > Arthropoda > Insecta > Diptera > Anthomyiidae > Leucophora > Leucophora obtusa. Next base: position 30,714,033 of record OX465299.1, on the reverse strand, counting down.
GTTGGGTTAACTATTAACCTAAGTTTAAACCTGCAGTATGAGACCCACCGTAATGTGCCTACCAGTCATTGTTTTGCCGTGGTCTTTAGCCATGGATCTGTGTGAGCATGAAACAAATCACACGTAAAACAACAACAAATTTTATTTGTTGTTATTGTTTTGCATGTAATTTTACATGTAATTCGTTTCACGTTCGCACAGATCCATGGCTAGTCAAGACTATAAGTAAATAAGTAAACAAAAAAACAGTCGTAGTTGTTGCTATACGAAAAATTGTTTCCGAATGGTTTGTGAGAGATTAATCAGAACTGAGTCGACAACGACATATGCTTTTCAATATATTTTGTATTGGTCTCATACTGTAGGTTTAACTTTAACTTAACTATAAACAAAAGAAAATGTCAAAAAAATATACACAAAACAAAAACAAATTTTTGGGTTAACTATTAACTAAAGTTTAAACCTGCAGTATGAGACCCACCGTTAAAATATATTTCTAACTGCAATAAAATAAAAAGCAAAAAAAAAAAAAAACTTTCCAAGTAGAAAAATATCAAACTAGTTTCAAAAAGTACTAATTTTAGGACTAGAATATACCACACTAGCTTTCAAAACAATAATTTTGAGTTAGAATCATAGCTTATTCAATTTTAATTCTCTTTTGAATAAACTTGCATTAAAATTGATTAATTTTATGAATCAGTCAAGCCTTTATGACAATAGATTTCTTTTTAACGTTTTGTTGATTCTTTGAAAATTCTTGTTTCGAGTATATTTGATATTATTGATATATTCTTAAGTGGGAATTCATAAAAACTTTACAAATACTCTATAAATTTTGTTATCGGTTATTTTTAATGTATTTCCTAGCTATTTTTCAGCAGTTTAAATAATTAAATTTCTAGTTTAATATTCTAATGAAAGGGAATTTTCTCACAGTTTCAAAACATATTTTAATTTTTCCATAACACATGATACTACCTAGTGTAATTTTACTTCTTTAAGGAAACTTTATTTAATCCGGAAAGTGGTATAAAATTAAAAAAATTGCGACATTTTGTGAGCAAACTCAGAACAGCGCCGTATATAAATACTGTGTCTGAAGGTTTTCGAAAAGTTTCAATAAAGCGATTTTTTGCATTTCAACATATGGCAACAATAATTTTATTGCTAACAGTGCACTATGAATGAAAATCTGTTAACAGCTGTTGAAGGAAAACCTAATTCGTAAACAATTTTGTTCCCAGATATTTTATTTTATTTAATTAACAACGAAATATGGCAAAAGATGAAAAAACTGGCACAAAAAAATCTCGACGAGAAAGAGCACGTGACAAAGCTAAACCACAAACAAAAGTGAGTAATAAAAATTTCATGCAAAGTTTTATCTAACAAATTTCTAACTTACAGATTATAATACGTCATTTACCACCTACAATGACGGAAGAAGAGTTTTTAAAACAAATAGATCCTTTACCCGAACATGATTTCTATTATTATTCTGCAGCCGATTGGTCATTGGGTTTTGATGCCACATGTCGGGCTTATATTACATTTAAAAATTACGATGATGTTTTCTTATTTCGTGATCGTTTTGATGGTTATGTCTTTGTAGACAATAAGGGTCAGGAATATGCAGCCATAGTGGAGTTTGCACCTTTTCAAGGATTCATCAAGAATAAATCACGTGGTAGTGATAATAAGGTTAATACTATCGAAGAAGAATCCCATTATCAACAATTTTTGAAAAAACTAGAAGAAGAACGTGAAGCTGATACCAAGGGAGGTGAAAGTAAATTGGAATTTTCTTTGGATATGAAAAAAGAAGAGATTACATCAACACCCTTACTACAATATTTGGCTAGCAAAAAAGAAAAACGTCGTGAAGATGCCAAGAAGCGGTCAGCCGAAAAGAAACGTAGGCGTGAAGAGGAGAAAGATAATAAACGCAAGCAAAATCCGCCACAAACGCAACCAGTAAAAGTTTTAGTAGCCGAAAGTAACAAAGCGGACAAAATAGAACAGAGAAATAATCAACCACGGGAAGAACCCAAAAATGCACGAGCACGCCGTAGAGAAGAACGTAATCGTTTACGTCATGAAGCATATTTACAAAAGAAAAAAACTAGTGATGATCAAAAGAAGGGTGGGACGTCACAATTGGCTTCGGAAAAGGAGAGTAACTCACAAACTAAAAAAGAAGATGATAAGCAAAAAATTGACAAAGATACTAAAACTTCAACACTAAATAATTCCAGTGATTCCCCTGCAAGTCCTAAAGAGATTTTGAAAAAATCTGAACCAGCTGATGAACTTACCGAATCTGTGCGCAATTTTATATTTTCTGCTGCCAATGCTTTAACTACAACTAACAATGAAGTTCAAGAGCAAAAAGAAATTTCGAAAGCTACTTCAGACAAGGAAGACTCCCATTTGGAAACTGACACAAAATCAACAGATGATTTAAGTAACATACAAGAAAAACTATCAAAAGTTGATATAAATTCAGAAAATCAAACATCGGAGGAAGAAAAGAAACCAGCTAAAGAATCTAGAAATCAAGAAGAAAGGGTGAAATTAACACAAAAGCAATTAGACGAAAAGCGTGAAGAGCGGCGCATAAGAAATAAGGTGAGTTTGAATATTTAGTTTTTTTTAACATTTTTTTTATATATTTCTAAGCCCAATTTAAACTACAACCAAAAACTAGTAGTTCTTTAAAATATGTAGTTTATTTCTGATTTAAAATTTATATTGAATTTGACAAGTAAGGGCGATTAACTTATTTCCAACATAACCATAGTTAAACGTTAACCACAAATATTTCCATATAAATTTGACATTCATAACTATGGTTAAGCACTAAACTCAGTTTATGTTGAGATAAGTTAACACGTCTAAATATTGTAAAAGCAGTTTTCAAAAACTTCAAGTTTTTAGTTAATACTACATTTATACCTGAACAAAAACTACCTGGTTTTTGGCTCCTGTAGTTTGAAGAATTGACTCTGATGGTTTTCTATAAATATCATGAAATTTGAATCAACAGAGTTTAGGCAAACTTTCTTACTTAAAATATTAGCCTATAGGAGCAATAAAAACAAAAATGTTTATACAATTTTACGAACAACATCGCCGGCATCTGAAAATTCCACAAAATATGATTAACGCTACCAGTGTATCCGAAGATTTAAAGACCGCCATATTTCTTTCATTCCCGATTTTTGAAATTGCAAATGCCTCGAAAACTAAAACAGATAGACCAAAATGAAACAAAGTTCGACTAGCCCTAGCTTTAACTCTCTTTCTAAAAATGGATTTTAGTGGGGTCTTGGACCCTCAGACATTTTTTAAAGTTCAATTTTATATAATGAATTCATTAACCTGGTCGCCACCCCCCATTTGCTAACCGTTGGCTTTAATAGAAGGAATATTGACAAACATTTTTGTTAAGTATAAAATTTTTTTTGAAATCTAATTAATATATTTAGTTAGAATATAATACTTTTGTCTAATTAATTAAGTAAAATTTAAGTTAGAAAATCTACTAAGTGATGCTTAATATTTAACAGAACAGCTTTTATTTGTATACTTTTATTTCATTTCAGGATCGTCCGTCTATAGCGATTTATCAACCTAAGGCACGCCTGCGTTTATCTGAAGAAAGTGATTCAAATACAGCATCTAAAGATATTGTACGTAGTCAATCCACATCGGATTGCGAAGGCGTTAAAAAGGACGAACAACCACGACACAAAAAGGTTCAACGTTATTCCGAACGCTCTAAAAATCGCAAATCTTACAAAGAGGGTGATGTTGAGGAAGCTGATGAAAGTAAAACAACAAATAACGATTAAACAAGCGATTTAATAAAACTACATAATTGATTTAAAATCAAATTTTAACGACTTTTTATTTTGAGTTTTTTTTCATAAGTTTAGTAGAAAGTAGAGATAGTTTCTATTTTTAAAAGCTTACATTGGGAAAAGTTTTTATGTTAAGTTGTCAAGAATCCACAAACTGTTTTATTTTCTATGATTTGTATTCTCTTATACTTTTTATCCTTATCCAAAAAAATATTTATCCTTTAAACTAGATTTTATCCAACATCGAAAAGCTTTTGCTCTCTTAAAAATTTATGGATTCTATGTTTTTGTATTAACTTTCAAACACCTGTTGCATTTCTTCTTCACACAAGCTCCTTTGTTTACTAATAAAATTCTTTTGAAGCTTTTCATTCGTTGCCATATGTTTAAGCTTTTAACTAACAAGTGGATTTCTGGTTTTTGGTTTTGTTTTTCCCGAAAGGAAGTTGTTCATATTTCAAAAATGGTTTTCCCTTTTAGAAATTAGTCTTTTACGGGATTCTAAAGCGTTTGGTTGTTTTGAAAATTATAAATTTTCTTTACGGTTTAAAAGGTTTTAATACTTAGGGTGTAATTAAAACAACAAGGCGCTAAATTTGAAAATAAAATAAAATTATTATATTAAATTAAATTGAAAAATTAAAGTTATGAAAAAAAAAATTTAAATAGAATTTACAAAATTGAAAATATTGTATAAAAATGAAGTTAAATGTTTTTGTAATAAAAAGAATTAAATAATTTATTTAAAAAAAATTCAAACTCAGTGATATATATTTACTGAACATGTGAAAAATGTTATAATCTAAACTAATTGTGAATTTTGGGAATTTTTACTCAAACATACATATTTAACACATTATTAAACTTTTGGAATTTTATCCCTTTGAAAGGAAAACACACTATGGATTTTAAATACTGGTAATATTTCATTAAAGGATTAAGCAATTATTTTAGAAAATTCATTATAAATTTATAAATTATAAATTTTTTTGGAAATTTCGCTACATTTTTACTTAGAAAATTTTCATAGTCCTATGATATTTGACGTTTATTTAAATGATCAGATGATAATTTAGCCAAATGAAAATTTTGTGGGAGTTGATGGTATTTTGAAGTAAAAAATATCTAGATGTCAGTTATGTGGCTACTGAGCAAACACACGAGTATTTTATGAATTTATGCCGGAATTTTTTCAACTTTCGATTTTCATCAATTATTGCTCGAATTATTGTACCTCTTGGTCTAAAAAAACGGTAACGTTTAATTAACCCTTGGCGATCGATGACCAACTTTTTAATTCATATACAAAAATACATCGTTTAATACATACGGGGGAGTTATGTAAACCGGATCCACAAAAAATCGTTCGTTTTCATGCAAAATTACGTGTTGTTGTTAACAAGCGCATAATTTTATGTGGATTCATTTAATAGAACAACCCCGATAATTTTTCAGTAACTTTGGTATAATCAAAAGGAATATTGAAACAAATTTTAAATCGCACCGGCCTTTTTCGAGATATTGCGATTTGATTTTTACTAGAAATGGCGTTTTTAACACACTTAACCCTTTGGCGAGTGGCGTACATTATAATGTACGTCGACTTCATCAACTCGTCACTGATTTGAATTTTAACCAAAGCGCTATTCATTTACTGTTATCAGTTCGGTATTTTGTTCTTATTAAAATTTTATGCAGGCTGTGAAATTTCAAAACAACATGAGATCAGTAGGGTGCATTTTGTCTTGTGATCATCAACGCTGCTTGTTAAAAGTTAAAAAAAGGCTAAAATTTAGTCTCAAAAATTGTGTAATGAATAAAATTCAAAAACTCAAAAGATTTTATGCAGAGATTAGTAATAGAAAAAATATAAAATTAAAATTTTAAAAAAATTTTAACCTGCTCGGGGTCGGCAGCATGTTAAAAGTAATAAATAATATTTCTTGGGCATAGATCTACATTTCCACGAAGTTTGGTCGGAAAATTCCCAGCCATTAAAATTCCCGTGTCAAAGGGTTAAAGAAGTTTGTCGGTAAAATATACTGAAAATGACAAAGGTGCTGAAATAAATGTAGTTATTTTTAACTGTTAACAAAAGAACAACCAACAAATGTTATAAAAATAATAATGTTGTAAAATAACTGACAAATGTTTACTACTAAAATTTTGAAACAACTGACAAAATTGGTAATTTTTTTCTGACAAACACAAAAAAACTGATAATTTTTTTAATATTTTATTATAAAAATATATTGGAATAAGGGCGAGTAACTTATTTCGAACAAAACCAAGGCTGATATTTCCATATAAATTTGACATTCATAACTATGGTTAAGCACAAAACTCAGTTTATTTGTAGATAATTTAGCAGGTCTAAACATGGTTTAATTAAAAAGGTTAGCTACATGGATATTATTTTTTTCGCTTGCTGTAAACCACTTTGACAAAATTCGAAACAATAATATTTACGAATTTACAAAAGGAAATAAGAAAATAAAATTCGGCATAAATGACTTTGTATGTTTACACTAAAATATTTTTGTTCGAAAAATTTTTAAGAATTGAATGAGGGGTATGTATAGTTGATCTTTTATATGGTAAATGAATGTTTCTTAGTTTGACTCTAGATCATAAATAAATATCACTTTCTGTTTAAATTATTCTTTCAAACTAAAGAAAGATGATACAATTTTCACAAGTAAATTACAAAGAATAAAAAATTTGAAAGCATTCGATAAGGCCAGCAAGACAGAATACGTATTTTCGGCTTTCGCTACAAAGCCATCATCAATATCATTTGCCTTGAAGGGTTAATAATTGATAATCGTCTACTTATGTGAAAGTTGAAAGCAAATCGAATATGTTAACAACTCAACTTAGACTAACATCAACGAAATCTACACTCAATAAAGTTTGACAGCTACTACATGACAGTTGTTTGTGTAGTAATCAGTAGTTGGCGTTTTCAACAGTAATTACAGTTGTTTTTCTATAAAAAAAGCAAAATAACTTTTATGACGGTTATTTAAGAAAACAAATAACGAAAAGTACTGTAATTTCATAACATTTGTTTAATCAGTTATTTTGAATATCATAATAAACAACTACCAAAACAGTAATTTTACAGTAAACAGTTATTTTTGGTAGTTATTTAAAAAATAAAAAATTTTGTTGAATTTTTTAGTTTATATTTGTTATTATTGCTATATTTCTAGTTTGCAAATAAAAATCAGAAACTTGTATCTCCAATGCATAAAAGCATAATAACTGGAGAACGGTTTGGAATTTTTACTTCGAATTTTAAATAGGCTGACGTAATAACACATATTTTTATAATCGAAAGAAATTAAAATATACTTTTATAAACAAAAAGAATTGGCTGTAAAAAACAGTAGTTTTTTTTATCGATTTTGTCAGTTGTTTTGAAATTTTTGTAGTAAAAATTTATCAGTTAATTTTACGACATTGGTAGTTATTTTTAATACATTTGTCAGTTATTTTTCAACAGTTAGAAATAGCAAAAGTTTTAGTTATTTTAAAGGTAAATACCTTTGTCGCCTTTTTAATTACATATACCTTTGTTTTAACTGTCATTTTCAGTAGATTCTACCGACAAACTTTTTTGAGTGTAAGTATGTTACTTACACTTTTTGGTTTCTCATTCCATTTTCCTTTACCTGGTAAAAGAAGGGTTAACTGTCATTTTCAGTAGATTCTACCGACAAACTTTTTTGAGTGGAAGTATGTTACTTACACTTTTTGATTTCTCATTCCATTTCCCTTTACCTGGTAAAAAGAAGGGTTTGCTGGGTTGTTTTCGATACTAAATTATATTTAAAACTATTTCAACTAAAGAAGAAGAAGAAGAAGAAATAAAAGAAAAGTTTGCAAAAATTGCTTTTTTATTGTAATTTAATTTTTCAGACTCATATAAAACTTTAACTTTCATTTGTTTTTCAATTTAATGCATTTTCAGTTGAATTAAACAATAAAAAAATAAAATGTGACTACACTAATAAAAAAAAATCCCGTACAAATAGGTCAAAATTGTGCTGGCGCAAATACATGTACTATTTCCAGTTATTTTAGAGGAAATCTTACCTATTTGCACGGGCTTTTTTAGAGAAAATAACAGAAAAATTAGTTCAATTTAATCAGAACGCGTTTACAGACTTTTGAACTAACTTTTTTTTATGAGTGTAACATTACATTAGATGTACAATAAAATGTTTTCATTTTTATTTGCAAACTAGCGTGTTAATTCATAAACGCAATATAAAGTCAATGCAGGTTTACAAAAAAATTTTCATATAAAATTTGTTGCATAAACCATCTATCCGTAACTTTATAAAGCGTTTATGAATTAAGGGGTAAGTACACTCAGATAAAAAAGTTAGTAAACAAATTTGTAAACAGTTATCAATCGCACTTTACTACTTTTGTACTGATTTTTAGTACAATTTTCTTTTTTAGTAATAATTTTTCAAAACCGAGTACTAAACTTAGCAAAAAAATTTGCTAATGTAACAACAAGGGTATACTTTAAGGAAATTTTATTTACAAGAATTCGTTGATGTTTTAGAATTCTTGTTTAGTTTATATTTGTTATTATTGATATATTCTTAGTTTGGAAATAAAACTCAGAACATTTGCAATTTTTACTCCAAATTTAAAGTATGTTGAAGTAATTATAGATTTTTTACAATTGAAAGAAAAAAATATTTTTTTTATTAAATTTGATTTCAATTTTTTTTTTAGATTTTACAGCTTTTTTTTATTTTTTAGTACACTTTTTTTTGCTAATTTCAGTGAAATTTTCCTGGCGGATCTAATACAATTTTAATTAAATATAAGTCTTACTTGACTGTTAAATATTGCTAAAATATTTGTTATAACGACTTTATTGTGAAAAAAAACGTCTACGCCTACGCCTTACATAATCAGGGGGATTTAGTAGCGGCTACTTAATTTTTCTACAAATTTTGTTGTACTACAGATCAGCAGACATGTGTTGCTAAAATTAGCAAAAAATACCAGGGGCTCAAAACAGTTAAATTTCCCGTAAAAACAGCAAAATTTTCAGTAGCGCCTATCTGTAATTTTTACAAAAAAATTAGAGATGGGCGCGTGATACGTAAGTTAAAATGATAGCACTCACATGAGTCGTGCGTGAGCGTGAGTTAAAAAAAATGTTCGTGAGTGAGTCGTGCGTGAGTAAATTTTTGTGCCTGAGTTTGCGTGATTATATTAAACCAGATTGCGATACTTTGCAAATTTGGAAAAATTCCAGAGATCTGCCCCTCCTTCAAATGATGTGTATTCCCAGGAAAATTTTTCACAGTTGGTAGCCAACCACACCCATTCTACAACTGGTTCCACTGCAACCGATTCCATGGAACTGGTTCCGGAACCAGTTCCTGAGATCCCATATGGAAGGTGTGGGTGAAGTAGAATCAGTTCCAGAACTAGTTCCAGAACTGATTCTAGAGCAACCGGTTCCACTTTGGAGCTATAGAAGGGGTTGCTTTTGGGACAATTTCAAACAAAAAGAATCGGTGTTAGAATCAACAGTAGAAGGGCTTGTGAATTGAAATGATTGTTTGGAACAGAAAATTTTCCTGGGTTCCAGTAAGGTCAGGTACTAGCGAACGGGTGTTTTCTACTTCTGCCAGAATTCTTATGTAAAGAAGAAATGGACTTCTTGTACAAAACATTGAAAAATTTTGTTCCTCCAGAAAAATGTGGAATAACATTTAAAGATTTACAGTGAATTTTTTAAGTTATTTAATTTTTGCATTAAAAAATACAAAAATTGTTTTTTCGGACTTTCTATATTTTCATATATTTAGTTAGAATATTCTTCCACCTCAAGTCCAAATTCTAATATGATATTGTCATATTAGATTTTTATTTAAAAATTTTATAAAATTTTTAAATAATTTAAATTTAAAATTAAACTAAAGGAATTAAATGCGCTATTCTTGATTAAGGCAAATTTTATTCTTGAATAAGGCAATCGTCAAGGGGCGACATTTTTAGTATTTCTAAATGTATGACCACCCATGAATTTTTGGACATCGTGAAGAAAAGTAATGTTGCGAGTAAATAGCCTGGTAAGTAGTAAAACCCTTTGTGTGCTACTTACTCACTTAATTACTCGGTAATGTCTGTTTTTGCTGGGCACTTGCATATTAGTTAAATTTTTAACAAAATTCTAATTTTAATTCTAAATAAATAAAACTTATATTCAATAAAGTTTCCTTAAATAATTAAGATAAAAACCAAATTTCATATTTTTCGTGAGTATTTCGTGAACGTGAGTACTTCGTGAGTGTGATTCAAATTAAAATTAATCACGTGAGCGTGAGTGAGCGTGATTATAAAAAAAATGTTTGTGCGTGATTATTATTTTTCTTTCGTGAGCGTGCGTGAGCGTGAGACAAAATTCACTCACGCGCCCATCTCAAAAAAATATAACAAATTCATTTTTCTTTGAGCATTTCATTTTCATTTTTAAATTCGCAGTGTCCTAAAAAGGGACGCAAATCGGTGTTTAACTGTGTATTAAATTTCTGTGGTTTAGTGTTAAAATTCTTTTTGGTATCATAATTGGACTTAATTCATGGATTTCCTAAAAATATATCTAGTTTTCTTTCAAGAAAATAGTAAGTCGTTTTAATTGCTAAATATACGAAATTTTAGTTACATTTGAATTAAATTTTAGTTAATAGAAAATGACAACTTAACCTGCTAAAATCAGCAAAAAATTTTGCTAAATAATTAGTAGACTAAAAAACCACAAAAAATATGTCCCACTGAAAAAATATTCGTCTATTTTCATCATACAGTCAAAACATCCCAAACAGCACAAGGGTTAATTTTTAAAATATTATTTTTAGAGCTAGAAAAATAATATCAGGAAGTTTCATCAATATCCACTCAGGAACAGAGAAACAAGCCAGCCGCCGTGAGCCGTTTAAGCCGCCGCCGCCGGTCATTTTTGCTTCAGCCGCCGCCGCCGATTTTTTTCGGCTCATTTCGGCTGGAAGTATCAATTTTCAAATATAAAAAATTTAAAAATAAATATATTTTTTAAAAAGAATTTACTAATTCATTAAACTTGAACAACCAGAGCTAAAAACAATTTTTTTATATGAAAAGAAAAAAGGTAAAATCTTCTAAATATTAAATTTTTATAAATATAATATTTTTAAGCTATAAAAGCTTATATAAATTTATATTGTGAAAAAAATTAAAAAAAAAGTTCTTAGTGGGTTAATATAATAACTCAGAATGCAACTCTTTGCAGATGTGTAAAAAATCAATTAATAAAAAAACATAGCTGCTTAACTTTGCATTTAAAACTCAATATACATATGTATTTGGTGTACGCATTTTTATCAAAAATTATGACGAAAAATCGTTACAGAGTTGAAGTCGTGTTAGCATAGATATACGAAAAAGTTTGTAAAATGTATTAATTTTTGTTAAAAGCGTTACTTCTCCTCTTTATATAAATTCTTACAGTTAGTGTTTAGCTTCATTGGTTATTAAAATATAAGCTATTAAAGTTAAAAAACCTTACGAGTTACTGGTTACGGAGTTTACATTTGGCCTATAAAATTGGTTACAAATTTTATGTATTAACCAAAAATTGGTCAGATTGTTATAAATTTTGTAAAACAGGTGACAATGCGCTGATATATATCGAAATATATAACTCAAATATAATCCATGCATTTGAAATTAGCTGGTTACATGGTTTTTATCACATTTTTTGATATCACCCATATATATTTTTTCAATTCTAAAATACATTTTTAAAAATGTAGTTTTTAGTAGCTTTAATTAGCCATATAAGGCCCTAAGGGCTCGGTTATGTAAATGAAAATGGTCCAGTTGAATATTTTGGATAAATTAGACATTTTGTAACAAATAAATGAAAAAGTAAAGATAAGAGATATTGTAAAATTCTATAATATTTAGAAAAGGACACTTACGGATAAAATGCTCAAACCAATGTTCCAATTGATCACATAATTTCATCATTTAAGGACATTATTGATTGGGCATCTAATTCAAATGGGTCCCTACAAGATATGTGCATCCTGCCCAAACTTTCTAACAAAGCCTCCATTCAAAAGCCTTCAAACAAGTTTAATTTCTTAAATCAATCGATATGTATTTTTTCTATGGTCTTTATTTATGCCTTAATTTAATTAAAAAGAATAAATAAAAAAAAAATTGATTCCCAGTATGCTTTAATTGTCTGAAAATTCTATAAGAGGCAAAAATTGTTTTGAGTTCCAAGGGGGTTATATTTTCCCAATGTTGGGATTACTTTGGAGCCCTTTACATTGGCAAAAAAATGTGCTGGCAAAATTAATATTTTGCAAGTTATGTTTCAACGAAAAGGACTTGGTACTAAAAGGGTATGTTTACAATTTATTAAATAAAACTTGTTTGTTATATTAAATATTTAGGTCCATTTGTTAGATATAGTCTTGACTAGCCATGGATCTGTGCGAACATGAAACAAATCACACGTGAACCAACAACAAATCTTATATAAATTGATTTTATATATATTTTTTTGCGAGTGATTTTCTGACCGTGATAAAGTGCAGACGTTAATTGTGATCTCTTTTCTATAATTCTACTTAAAATTAAAAGCAATAACATTTGTTATTGTTTTAAGAAAAAATTTTTTTTATTACATTGTATCAGTGCTGCCATAACGGCGATTTTCTCGTCAGATCTAGCGATTTTATTTCGCCCCTAGCGGGAAAAATTGTCCTGTAGCTATTAGCCAAAATCTAGCGATTTTTTTATCAGCCGTAATATAATTTTTAAAACTCGGTTTTATGTTGAAAAATATATACTCGCACATTGATATTCCTTTATTATAAAACACAACATCTTAAACGATTTTAGTAAAAAAAACTCTAAAAATACACATTTCGATAAAATATGGGTATGCACTTTTTCATCGTACAACGCCCTCTATTGTGTATTCGTAATACTAAGATTAATTCAATGAAAATCAGGACTCATTATTTGAAGCTTAATCGTAAAATGTTTCATTATTTAAAAGTTTATAACACTTCTTATTAACATATTAAAGAAATTTTTGAGTAAAAACTCCTTTAAGTACCATTTTTCAACAATCTAGCGATAAAATCGCTAAATATTTACACTGTTTATAATCTAGAGATTTTCTAGCGATTTTTGGGTCTGATCTAGCCATTTATTTTCAAAATTTGTTGGCAACACTGCATTGTATATTGAAATCCACAACAAATTATTACTTATTATTCAGTAGTAAACAAAGGGATTAATATTCTGCTATACTAATCCTCTGCTGTTACAGCAAAATGGATAGTAGCAGCGAGTCTACTGAAGCAAGCGATATTGTCTGGTAGACAGTCGCTGAAAACTAAACAACGAAACGACGACAAAATCGATCACCAGGATTAGTTAAGCATGCAATCAAAATAAAAAAAACTACCAACAATGATGATTAGGGCAAGGAATTCCATGCAAATGCATGTTATTTCTCGATAGTCCAAAACTAATATGGACTAAACATTTATCCGAATCATCAAATTTAGAACAAACTGGCATCGATTTGTAGTTGCATATTTTGACATAAATGCATGTTTTTGCATATTTCGACTTTAAATGCATATTTGGTGGCTTTTTAATGCATATTTTGTGCTTTTTAATGCATATTTGTTCATATTTTTCATTTTTAGTAGCATTTTTTATTTTGTAAAAAAATATAAAAAATTTATACGTTTTCATATTTTGATTCAATCAAAATAAACATTTTTAAAACTTTATTGACCTATGGGAAATCTTACAGTTCTGTGTCTGTTTGCAAAATAACTAACTTAAATATATTTTTAAGTTTTAAAGTGCATTATTTTTTCAAAAATTATAGTTTTTAGTGCATATTTTTCTTTTTTAACCGCATATTTTAGGCGCATATTTTTCATTTTTAAGTGCATGAAATTCCTTGCCCTAATGATGATATACCAAGTACCTACTAGCTAGCAACAACATGTTTGCTGCACTTGATGAAGACAATAATGATGATGATAATTATATTAACGATAATGCTAGATATAAGAGCGATGATGAATAACTTTTCAAAAATAGTAAACCTTGAAGATTATTCGTACAAATCCTTGAGAGATGGTCAGGTAAGAGTAATGGCAAAAAACGTAAAGGCATATAGAGTGATAGTAATATATCTATCTTTCGTAAAAAAACTTAAACGTTTTCAAATCACATTACAAAATGTTGTTTCAGCCGATCAAACCGCCGCCGCCGCCGATTATTTGGTTGCGCAGCCGCCGCCGATTTTTATCCGGCTCAACCTTAATCGCCGCCGCCGCCGCCGATTTTTTGCTTGCGCCGCCGCCGCCGATTATTTTGGTCGGCTTGTTTCTCTGCTCAGGAATATCTATTATATTAATATGTTTAAAAAAAATAAAATCTCCTAAAATTTGACTTTTGACATTACATAGAGGCAATTTAGTGTTTTTCTATTTTGCATTAATTTTCAGGATTGAAGTATTTGATCTCGTGTTATTATATTCTGGCCAAAATATTGTTGAATTAAAAGAAGATCAAGGAAAACTTGCCTAAAATCTAAATAAGTACCATAATAATAAGTAGTAGTTGCCGTGGGAAATTGTAATAACTCGGATGTTTTTAACCGATTTCGGAGAATTCACTCCGAATAATGATTCTTTTTTATTTATATTTTTAATTCTCGCTAGTTTTATAATTTTACTGTTTTTGAGAAAATGTACAAAAAGTCATATTTTTCCCTTGTAATCCGTGTTCCAAACTTCAGGGCCGATGCGGCACGTCTTCCCGATATCCGATTCTCCTAATTTTTTAGGGGGACTTAATTTTACACCTAAATAAATATATCCAGGCTGGTAGCTCGGTCAATAATTCAAAATTTATTTTCCTCCATACAAGCTTGGATTACCCTAGTGAACAACAAAACCATATTTTATACTGAACATTTGCAGTCATTTTTACGACATAACAATTTATTTTGACTAAATTTGTTAGGTGTTACTTACCAGTTAAAAATAACAAGATTTCCGGTTACTTCAAGGAAAATAAAAACCTTTGTCGCATTTTTCAACAAACAATTTCAGTTGATTCAGTCGACAAACTGTTTTGAGTATATTAATGTTACTTGATATCCTACATTTTCTTTAGAAACATTTTAAATCGTCTTATATTTCTATAATACAATCTAGTATTCATTCTTTATGCGATTCTGCTTTTAAATAATTCAAATTAAGCTAGTTGAATTACTAAAGTACAAATGATTCCTACCATTACTATATGCTAAGCCAAAAAAAAAAAAAATTAAAGAAATAAAATAAACTGACAGTTGCTATTTTTCAAACCCTTCTTTATTTTGTATTTTAACACTGACAAGTGATACGGCTTTTACTTTTATGGCTGATAAAATCCTACTGGAGCAAAGTAGCAAGTAAAGACAAGGAATGAATCCTTTTTTGTGGCAATTTGTCGCTTAGGTCACTTAAGTGGAAATTTAACATATTTCACATTCTTTGGTAAAAGTGGTTTTTATGTATAAAAGAAATTCTGTTGTTCCATGTACAAGCAACCAAATTATTCTAAATTTAATCTACTAAAAATTACAGTTACAAAGAAGACAAGCGGCAATTACCATTAAAATAACTAAAAATGTTGTTATTTTTAACTATTACAAAACAACTATAATATGCAGTAAAAATAACTAACAATGTCATAAAAATAACTGACAACTTTTGACTAAAAGAATTTGGAAAAAACTGAGAAAATTGGTAAAAACTAGTGTTTTTTGCAGTTAATTTGTGTGATTACTTTTTTTTCTGTTAAAATAGAACTACACTCACCAAAGTTTGTCGGTATAATCTACTGAAAATGACAATTAAAACAAAGGTATATGCAGTTAAAAAGGCGACAAAGGTATTTATTTACCTTTAAAATGACGAAAAATTTTGTTATTTTTAACTGCTGAAAAATAACTAACAAATGCATTAAAAATAACTACCAGTGTTGTAAAATTAACTGATAAATTTTTACTACAAAAATTTTATAACAAATGAATAATAAAAAAAATTTTTTTTTTCGTTCGATTACAAGTCTACTTAAAATTCGAAGTAAAAATTCGAAACCGTTCTCCAGTTATTATGCTCTTATCATGGATGGTAACCGAAACGATGCGGTTATCGATAAGGGTAACGCTATTTTAGATTATTCCGGAAACGGTATTTTAAGGGTAACGCTATTTCATTTACTTCGGCATCGGTATTTTAAGGATAACGGGTTTTTAGTTATTTCGGTAACGGTATTTTAAGGATAACAGTTTTTTGATTATTTCGGTAACGGTATTTCAGTTATTTCGGTAACGGTATTTTAAGGATAACGGTAGTCAGTTTTTTCGATGCATCTCTTAATTTTTTTTACGAAAAACAAACGAGATTTAAAATAGAACCAATTTATCAATTTAATGTACGAAAAAAACTCAATAACCACGTGCAATTACCAAAAGCATAAAATTAAAAATAACGGTATTTTAGAGGTAACGATATTTCACTTATTTCGGTAACGGTATTTTAAGGGTTTCGATATTTTATTTATTTCGGTATCGGTATTTTAAGGATAACCGATTTGCAGTTATTTCGGTAACAGTATTTTAAAGATAACGGTATTTGCGTTATTTCGGTAACGGTATTTTAGGGGTAACGGTAGTCAGTTGAAAGGGTTTTTAATCGATAACGGTATTTTAGCGGTATTGCCTGCCAACCCTGGCTTTTATGCATTGGAGATACAATACAAGTTTCCGATTTTTATTTGCAAACTAGAAATATGTATATGAATAATAAAAAATATAAACTAAACAAGAATTTTTAAAATTCCAAAAAATTCAACGAAATTTTTTATTTTTTAATAACTACCAAAAATAACTTTTTACTGTAAAATTACTATTTTGGTAGTTGTTTATTATGATATTAAAAATAACTGCTTTAAACAACTGTTACGAAATTATAGTAATTTCCATTACTTGTTTTCTTAAATAACCGTCATAAAAGTTGTGTTGCATTTTTCTATAGAAAAACAACTGTAATTTTTATTAAAAAAAAACAACTACTAATTACTACACAAAAAACTGTCATGTAGTAACTGTCAGACTTTTTTGAGTGTATTTAAAGTATTAAAAAATATAGGACCCACCCGGATTCGAACCCGCTATCATCTGACATTAAAGGAAACTTATTAATTGGTTGTAGTAAAATGTCGATTTCGGTAGTTTTAAACTGATATATCAATGAGTTTTGCGGGCTCAGTAGTTCAAAAGAGTACGAGTGCTTTAGTAAATTTTTAACGATTTATTCCAATTTTAAGACGTTATAGTTTACGAACCGTTAGAGCAAAAATGATAAAATTTGGTAGATATCTTGGTTATGCCAGGCTCAATTATCACAGAAAGTTTGATCAAATTTGGAATGACCGATGGAAATGGGATGGTTGATTTTATATGGTTGTAGCCAATACAAAAATATAATATAACAAAAATTTTTTCTGAGCATGTAAAAGAAGATTTTTTGTTTTTTAACAACACTTATAGCATGTACTTGTTAAACACAAAAGCATTTTCGGTGAATCTAAAACAACATAAAAACGAATATCCAAAAAAGAAAATCTTTGGAAATTGTATTACAGTGCCACCACGCTTAACCCAAGACTCGGTTGACGCAACTCCTCGATTACTGCAAACCGAAAATTATTTGCATTGTTGACTCAGATAACGCAACTTTACGAAAATAAACTTCAGTTATTGCATTTTTCATTTTTTATTTTAATTTTGCTTTTGTTTGAACTGCAGTGCAGAAAAAAATTTCATGTAATAAAACACAGTAAAAAATTTCTGACTTTTTTAATTAAGGTGGTGTTTCCAGACAATGTTTTGTCTCAGACGAACGAAAATATATGCCAGACAAAAACAAAATCCATGCTTCACTTATTCATCTCACAAAGAACGTCATCTAGAAACCTTATATAAATAACTATTTTACTAATGTTAAAAATATTAATTTGTTTAGCCACTGTACATTAGAATGTGTATTTTTATTTACTTTACTTTTTTTATTTCAACTAAATTTAATTTAAATATTTATTGCTTTTTATGTTTTGTGTTTTTAGTAAAATCAATCAGTTGATTTTATAAATAAGTGATTTAAACTGTATGACCAAATTGGTTTTTCAATTAAACACTTCAATCTACTATGAAATTAATCCTAAAATCGGATAGATACCTATGTACATGAAGAGGAGCCATCCACAATTGTTTGTAGGTGGCACAAAAAAATTTGTAACTGGGTATTCACAACAACTTCAGTTTTTACAACTGCTTAAATTTAGTTGCGTTAAGCGAGGTTACACTTTATATACATTGGAGGACTTAGGACATATTAAAGTAGTACTTTATTTTTGCAATAAATTTCAGTGTACTCGTATTATTAAAGAAGGTGGCATAAATCATGATTAAGTACACTTGACCATACACTCAACAAGTTAGCCAGTTACCACATGACATTTTTAGTTGTGTTTTTTAACTGTAATTACTATTTTGAATTTAATTTTTTTCAGGGTTGACAGGCAATACCGCTAAAATACCGTTATCGATTCATAACCCTTTCAATTGTCTACCGTTACTCCTAAAATACCGTTACCGAAATACCCGGAATACCGTTATCCTTAAAATACCGTTACCGAAATAATTGAAATACCGTTATCCTTTAAATACCGATACCGAAATAAATGAAATACCGTTACGCAAACAAATGAAATATTTTTATCCCTAAAATACCGTTACCGTTATTTTTAAATTTCTGCTTTTGGTAATTTCACGTGGTTATTGAGTATTTTTTGTACATTAAGTTGATAAATTGATTCTGTTTTTAATCTCGTTTGTTTTTTGTAAAAAAATTACGGGATGCATTGAAATAACTGACTACCGTTACCCTTAGAATACCGTTACCGATATAACTAAATTACCGTTAACCTTAAAATACCGTTACCGAAATAATCCAAATATCGTTATCTTTAAAATACCGTTACAGAAATAACTCAAATACCGTTATCCTTAAAATACCGATACCGAAATAAATGAAATGGCGTTACCTTTAAAATACCGTTACCGATTCCAGGCTAAAGTGGTTGAATGATATCCGATGAAGTCAAAATTCCATATCTGAATCACTTTAACTATATTAAATGAATAAATGAAATAAAAAATATTTTTTTCTAAATTTCGTATTTTGGGAATTTTTAATAATAATACACTTTTTTCCAAAATGGGCCATTTTCGTCCAACTTTAGGCACAGGTTAACGTTTTCCAAAAAAAAAAATTGATTTATTCCATTTGGGACCATTTCCAATAAAACTGGGGGTTTAATGAACGAAAATCGGCAAATCTAATTATTTTAAGGGACATCCTAATGTATGTTCAAAGGTTTAAAAGGCTTAATTCTTTCATTCACTTTTTAAAAATTAATGAAATTTGGGTTAAATTTCATTCCCTAATAGCATTCTTATGGAATTAATTCGATAGCTTAATTCCCTATAGCTTAAAATTATATGAATTCATTCTATTTTGATTGAATTCTAACTGAATGAAACCCAATTTACCTGAATTCATTTAATAAAAAAGTGAATGAAAAATTATTTGTTTTCATTCACTTAATCAAATGAAAATTTTAATTTGTATGTAATTGCTGAAATATTAGCATAATACAATGAAAAACGTTTAAAATTCATCTAACAGAAATAAATAGTATCGTATGCTTTGTTACAGCTTGAATGCTTTGGTTTTGATTATATGTTAGTTTCAAACTACACTGCACTAAGTGAATGGTAATAAAATTTCTTCATTCAATTAGTAATATGGTGAATGAACATGCGATTTGAATGATTCAAGTTAGGAATTCATTCAATTCATATTTAACCTTTGGGAATGAAGCTTATGAATGAATTCTTTACGAATGGTTTAAGGGAATGGTACATGAATCTTTTTAAAATCTGAATTTAATTTTTAGTGAATTAAGCTTAAATTGAATTAAGTTTTTCGAAGCTCTGTGTACGTTATAGCTTCGGCATTTAAAGTCAGATTTTAAAGTCTGATATATCGATTTTTTTGCCTCGAGGAGACCAGTGTTTTGCTATAAAGGAAAAATCCTATGAAAAAAAAAATTAAAAAGGCGACCCCTACGTTCGGCAACCAATATATAAAAAAAATTTCTACTGGGTTTATCGAAAAATTTCCTTAGCAAAAGTTTAATGATTTTTTGCGAGCTTTAATTTTCTGACATTAGGGTGGTAGCAACTGAGATCTGGTGGGTAGAACGGGATATTTGAGCTCAATGGTCCTTATAGCAAAATACTGGTCTCCCCGAGAGAAAAACATCGATGTATCATACTTTAAGATCCGACTGTAAATGCCAAAGTTATAACGAAAAATGTAAAATGGAGACCCTACGTTCGGCAAAAAAATTTTTTTTTTTGAAACCTCCTTGCAAAGATACTTTATATTGGAGGGTGTACGGCGCACTTTTTTTTTTGCCTGTAAGGTGGTACGCTCTAACGTACATTGTACATATAAAATTACGTTTTTATATTTTTTAGCTTTTTTATTTTTTAAAAATAAAGTGCTTATGCATAATAATTTAAAAACCTTATAACAATTTTATAAAATGAATTTTTTATGAAAAATTTGTTTTATAAGTCACTTATAAATTTTAATAGCGATTATGCATATGACCCTAAACCTATAATTCTCTTATATCCTTCTTATAATTTTTAAATATGTTATAGACTTTTTCCAATATCGCCAATATACATATCTTCAAGTTGTTAAAATAAAGATAGGTTCAAAATACTACTTTGATTGTCTTCTAAATGAAAAATGGGTGATACGAGTGTTGCCGTAATAACTTCTGGATGATATTTCTTCCAAATGCTTGTTGGTAATATATATATATTTGTTCCTTTTAATCCTGCAAGGAGCATAGGGCCGTAATGTTGGTAATGTCGCATAGAAAAATCTGCATTTTTTATTTCATGCAATAATGTTTTTAAAAAAAATTCGAAAATGGTGTTTTGAGAACAATATCAAATTTATTGCTAAGGTTAACCTTAAGTTTGAACGAGTTAGCGATATTCCTTAACTTTTTCTAATAAATCATAATATTCAAAAGTCAATCAGCGTGAATAAGAAAAGTCGATATTTCTGAAGGAAGTATCACCCTACTGAGTATAAGTAAATACCTTTGTTTTAACTAGACTCAAAAAAGTTTTTCAGTAACTACATGACAGTTGTTTGTGTAGTATCAGTTCGTTGAGTTTTTGAAAATTCTTGTTTAGTTTAAATTTGTTATTATTGATATATTCTTAGTTTTCAAATAAAAATCAGAAAATTTTATTGTATTGCAATTATTTTAACTACATTTGCACTAAAAATAACTGCAGTTTTAGTTAATTTAAATGCAATTGCTGTGTACACTTTTTTAAATGCAAATGCAATTAATTTTACCAACCTAATTCTCTGAGTGAATAACTCGAGAACCGTTTTGAATTTTTTTTACTTTAAGCTTTAAGTAAGTTAAAGTAATTACACATCCAGTTATAATCGAAAGAAAAAATTGTTTTTTTTTTATTATTAAAATATACTTTTATAATATGCAGTGTTGCCATTTCAGTGCTTTTCGGGTATTTTTTGGTGCTTTTTTCCTTCTCGTACCCGGTGATTTTTTACAAATACCCGTTTTAAAAAAGCGGGTATTTACAGTGCTTTTTCAAATTTCTGGCAGTGCTTTTAGTGCTTTTTGTACAGTTTATATTTTTGGTATTTGTTCGCGTTTTTTTTAATTTTTCTTCAATTTTCTGTCAAAGTTGAAAAAATAATACGAACTATACAAAAAATACATTTTTTCCAATGTTTGTGGTACAATTTTAAATAGCAACTTCGTTATATTTAAACTTCAAAATTTTTAAATATTAGTTTGGTGCTTTTACCACTTTTTTTAGTTATTTTTGAACCTTTTTTTCACTATTTTATAAAACTGAAATGTGTTTTTAAATTCTGGACTTAAATTTTTCAAAAAATTAACATCGTGCTTTTTTACCCCATTTTTGGTAAATTTTTACACTTTTTACCCGTTTTCACTATGCTCACGGTGCTTTCCTGCCTTCAAGAGTTGGCAACATTGATAATATGATTTTTTAACTGTAAAAATAGTAATTTTTATCAATTTTGTCAGTTGTTTTAAAATTTTTGTAGTAAAAATTTGTCAGTTATTTTCACGACATTTTTATTTATTTTTAATGCATTTGTTAGTTATTTTTCAACAGTGAAAAATAATTACATTTTTATACCCTACACCACTATGTGGTCAGGGTATTATAAGTTTGTGCTGATGTTTGTAACACCAAAAAATATTGGTCGTAGACCCACCTTATAGTATACCGATCGGTTCAGAATTTTTTTTTATTTCGATTTAACGATGTCCGTCTGTCCGTCCGTCCGTCCGTCCGTCCGTCCGTCTGTCTGTCTGTCCATTAGGGCGGGTCGATTTAATAATCGCCCATGCCTCAGTGAAAATCGTATTCCAGGGATCAAAATAAGAAACTTTGCCGAAGGAACCATACCTCTAAGACGAATTCTACTACCCCCAACTGTTGACTTTTGTCCCGTAGGGTCAAGTTTTGAAAAATCCCACTTTGACCCATTTAGAGTGCCCCAATCGAGTCCAAATGTATGACCGACCCCCACTAACTTTGGAGGGCCGATCCACCCATGCCAGTGGCACACCCCCTGGAACTCCCCTGGGGGGTTCCCCATACAAACATTTTAAAAAATCACCATTTTTGGCACTTTATTTTATTATTTTTTATTTATTTTATTTATTTTTATTATTTTATTTATTTTTTCTCTTTAGAAATTTATTTAGTCAGAACATATGTAAATGAAAAAATTAATTTAACTTAGTAATAGAAAAGAAAATAAAAAAAATTACTGTTTGAAGTCTTTTTTGCTTTCAAGTCTGGGCATTTTTTCTTTTCTATTACTAAGTTAAATTAATTTTTTCATTTACATATGTTCTGACTAAATAAATTTCTAAGGAGAAAAAATAAATAAAATAATAAAAATAAATAAAATAAATAAAAAATAATAAAATAAAGTGCCAAAAATGGTGATTTTTTAAAATGTTTGTATGGGGAACCCCCCAGGGGAGTTCCAGGGGGTGTACCACTGGCATGGGTGGATCGGCCCTCCAAAGTTAGTGGGGGTCGGTCATACATTTGGACTCGATTGGGGCACTCTAAATGGGTCAAAGTGGGATTTTTCAAAACTTGACCCTACGGGACAAAAGTCAACAGTTAGGGGTAGTAGAATTCGTTTTAGAGGTATGGTTCCTTCGGCAAAGTTTCTTATTTTGATCCCTAGAATACGATTTTCCCTGAGCCATGGGCGATTTTTTTGCCTCCCCACAAATCGACCCAGCCTACTGTCCATGCAATCTTGTACGCACTCTACAGGTCGCACCTATTAAGATATTTCGATGAAATTTGGTACATAGACCTATGTTGGCCCAAGGACGAACAAGTTTGATTTTTTTGAACATCGGTCCATGTTTAGACCTAGTGCCCATATAAGGGTCCTACCAAAATTATATTGTTTATACGCTGCAGGTCGTAAATATTAAGATATTTTGATGAAATTTGGTACACAGACCTATATTGGCCCAATAACGCAGCCTATTGATTTTGGTGAATATCGGTCCATGTTTAGACCTAGTGCCCATATAAGGGTCCTACCAAAATTATACTGTTTATACGCTGCAGGTCGTAAATATTAAGATATTTTGATGAAATTTGGTACACAGACCTATATTGGCCCAATAACGCAGCCTATTGATTTTGGTGAACATCGGTCCATGTTTAGACCTAGTGCCCATATAAGGGTCCTACCAAAATTATACTGTTTATACGCTGCAGGTCGTAAATATTAAGATATTTTGATAAAATTTGGTATACAGACCTACATTGGCCCAGTAACGCAGCCTATTGATTTTGGTGAACATCGGTCCATGTTTAGACCTAGTGCCCATATAAGGGTCCTACTAAAATTATATGGTTTATACGCTGCAGGTCGCAAATATTAAGATATTTTGATAAAATTTGGTACACAGACCTACGTTGGCCCAAGGACAAAGCCTATTGATTTTGGTGAACATCGGTCCATGTTTAGACCTAGTGCCCATATAAGGGTCCTACCAAAATTATATTGTTTATACGCTGCAGGTCGCAAATATTAAGATATTTTGATGAAATTTGGTACACCGACTTATGGCAGCCGAAGGACGAAGCCTATTGATTTTGGTGCACATCGGTCTATGTTTAGACCTAGTGCCCATATAAGGGTCCCCCCAAAATTATATTGTTTATACGAAGCACGTCGTAAATATTAAGATATTTTGACTAAATTTGGTACACAGACCTATTTTGGCCCACGGACGAAGCCTATTGATTTTGATGAACATCGGTCCATGTTTAGACCTAGTGCCCATATAAGGGTCCTACCAAAATTATACTGTTTATACGCTGCAGGTCGCAAATATTAAGATATTTTGATGAAATTTGGTACACAGACCTATATTGGCCCAATAACGCAGCCTATTGATTTTGGTGACATTAGTTGGCTTTTACCCAGACTGGTGTAGGGTATTCTATAGTCGGCATGCCCGACTTTAACCTTTTTACTCGTTAGTTATTTTAAAGGTAAATACCTTTGGTGCCTTTCTAACTGTTCTAACTAAAATTTTCAGTAGATTTTTCCCTTTATTTTCTTTTACGTTAATTTTTCCGCTCACATAATAGGGATCAGGTGCCTTCCTGGAATTTGAGCTACTTCTGGGAATATGACTCAAAGTGTACTATGATATAGGGTACCTCATTGTTGGACTAGACCGACTATAATTTTTTGACTTGCTGTAGCTGTTGCTGCTAAAATATCTTCTGTTATAAACAATCATCTTGGGTATAATTCCTTTAATCACTTGTATATTTTTATTATTTTTGTTACTATACTTCGTTCATCCCTAGAATTTTTCTGTTTTTAATGCATTCATAGTTTCAGCAGCCCCTCTTCTTATGCTCATAAGATTTTATTATTGCTTTTTGGTTTGGTTTTTTTGCTTACTGAATTAAACACTGTGTATTAGACTAGAAGTATTTGACCTCTATTTTAACATCATCCCCTACCAAAATTCCCATTTTGATAATTCGTAAATAATTTATTTAGCGCCAGAAAATAGTTGTAAGTAGCTATAATATATTTTTCATGAATTTCTTTTCATTTATATCCACAAGGATTTCTTCAAATTTGCAAATGTTTTTTGTTATCTTTTTTAGTGGCTAGTTGGAGATGAAGGTTTGATAAGTGGATTTTGAAAATAGTTAAAGTAGACAGAAATAAGTTAAATTCAACTAGAAATCCTTTAAATGCAGTAAGATAAAGCAGAAAGTATAAGATATCGTTGTATATTCAGTTTAAGCTATTTACAAATTTAACAGAATTATAATTTTAATAGCAAACTATTCCCTAACGTGGCTGGCATATATTGTATTAATTTTAAGAGAAAAAATAATTTCATCACGATTATTTTCCCAAATATGATAGAGCTATCTAAAGCAACCCAGCAAAACCTTGGTAATATATGAGTACTTCTATGCATATTACCTGGTAATACCCCTTACCCTTGCATTACTTTGGACCCTTACATCTTACCCTTGCATTACTTGTAAATACCAAATTCATACGTTTGGATGTTTTATTGGTGTAAATAATTCGTTTTTATAGAAAATTTTGGAAATTCTATTTTTTGTTAAAAATCCCTGAATTTAAAATTGATATTCGGTTTAAAAAATTCAAATTTAAACAAAATGTTTTTAAAAACTCCTTACCTGTAAGTTCAGAATAACATGTTAGTAGGTAAGGAGTTACATAGATGGACATGCCCTTGTTAAAATAATAGGTCTAGTAATAGAAAAGTAAGAGCTTACCCCCTTCATTACAAAATGCTTATTTTTATAACCAAAACTTAAAAAAAAAATTTCCAAAATTTTTACCTAGAGGTAATAGGTAAGCGTAACATGTAAGTTCCGAATAACATATTACTAGGTACCTCGATTGACATACCCTAGTTAAAATAACAGCTTTGGTAATAGAAAGGTAAGAGGTTACCCACCATTATTTCTTCTTACCAAAGTCATTACCGGGTAATAGAAAGTTTTGTTGGGAATGTTTATTTTTGAATTGAATATGATCTATCTACAGTAATTTTGTTAAATGTTATCGGTTTCATGCACGGTTGGCAACCGATTAGATTATTTCGGTAACGGTATTTTAAGCGTAACGCCATTTAATTTTTTTCGGTATCGGTATTTTAAGGACAACGGTATTTCTGTTATTTTGGTAACGGTATTTAAAGAATAACAATATTCCGTTAACGCTATTTATCAGTATTTCAGTTATTTCGGTAACATTATCTCGGTCAGTTATTTTGCATAAAACAAACTGAAATAAAACAAAACAAAAACTTACTGCATGCACAATTACGAAAAGCAGGGAAATTAAAATAATAGTAACGGTATTTAAAGGACAACAGCCTTTCATGTATTTCGGTACCAGCATTTAAAACTAACGGTCTGCGTCATCGAATTTTGGCCAAAACTAGAATATTGAGTATGTGATACTAAAAAGTATCACAAAGGTGGGTTTGCAAGTTGCTGATCACGGATCTGAAATAAAAAATTTAAAATTGAAAATGGCGGATCCAAGATGGCGGTCATGAATTTTTAGTTTTTAATATATTGGACTTAAAATAATCAATTATATACCCAGCAAAAAATTTGCAAGTAATGCTTTACAAACCACTTCTCTTAATGCTTCACAAGTATCCGTTAGTGTATTTTTACTGCTCTTTAGAAGTTATTCTGAACAACTTCAAAGAATCACTTCTTTCATTGCTTCCAAAGTATCCGTTATTACATTTTTACAGCTTTTTTAGAATTACTTCTGAATCATTTTTTAGAATTACTTCTTAATTTTTTTTTTAATATTTATAATTAATTTGTTTAAATTCAATATTTTTTTAATTTAAAAATTTTTAAAAATATGTATATATAAAAAAATGGTGAGAAATTGCTTTTTATGCACCTGTAAAACAAATACTAAAAACAATATTGAAATGGAGTGCGCCTTTTACACTTGTTTAATAAGTACTTTTATTGAAGAGAATAAGGAACAATATCTCGCATTAACAAATTACCCGAGTAAAAAAGTTTTGACATAATCATATATTATTTTATGTAATTACATATAGTAACTTATAGTTAGATATGGCCACATATGCTTTTAAATTGAAGCATATAGACTTTTATATAGTCATATATTAAATATTTTTGCCTCAAAGGTTTTAATATTGAGACATATGTGATTTTATATTATTACATACTGGCCTGCATATAAGTGTATGTGCTATATATAAGTACACAAAGTAATATATAAAAGATATAATTACATATACGTTTATATATAATTTAGTATGACACTATACATAATAATATAAAACTATATATGGAGCCATTTAAGAAATATTATATAATAGGTGTTATATATGATTATATATTGACGCATATGAACCCATATATAACTTAGTATGGTTTCATATCTACAATATTTCATGATTTCTTTTATATATAACGATATAACATTCTTTATAAAATCATCTATAATTACACTGTGAGACAAATGGTAGGGGTCAGTGATCGGGAAGGGTTCAAACTACCGGGGAAAGTTATATCGGTAAAAAAGAAGTTATTCGTGTCCCGGCATTTCGCTGGGTCACCCCTAGGATCGAGATATATCGATTTGACCTTTGGTGGTCTTTTTTTTACATAACTCGAGAACCACTAGTCCGATTTTGCTCAAACAATTTTAAAAAAATTAAAAATTACAATTCCTTTAATCTGTTCATATAACGTTTTTCTATATACTCAACAGTTTTGCCGGTAAAAATAAATGTATGAAGAAAAAAATATTTTTTGCCTAAAATATTAAAAAAAAGTAATAAACAAAAGGTTATTGATTTTTATGGTAGCGGTAACAAACATTTATTTTTACCGGCAAAACTGTTGAGTATATAGAAAAACGTTATATGAACAGATTAAAGGAATTGTAATTTTTAATTTTTTTAAAATTATATAATTTATCGAAATTATAGGATATCCAGTAGACCTGGGGGTTAATCATTATATTTTGTAATTAATTACACATTCATTTACACAATTACATGTAATTGTAATTGAAAAAAACTCAATTACAATTACAAATTATTTGTAATTGTAATTCAAAATTTGTAATTCAAAAAAACTCAATTACAATTACAAATTATTTGTAATTGTAATTTAAAAAAGAACAATTACAAGTAATTTGTCAATTACATTTTTTGGGAAAATAAATAATGACAAAAAGCACAAGTTAGGGGTAATCCCAACATGACGTATTCTTTTTATACGCATCCATGCCTATGCAACCTATCCCAGTCAGATTTTTATACAAAATTTTAACAAAAAACACTTTTTAATTCTAAATGTAATTGAAATCACTTTCAATTACAATTACTAGTAATTTGTAATTGAAAATTTTCAATTACAATTGCTTGTAATTTCAATTACAAGTAATTGTAATTGAAATCCCTCAGGTATGATCTCCAGATATTGTATATCTTTTTTTATTTAAAAATATAATTTTGTATATTGTTAGATATGGTCATATATATTATGGTAAAAATATAGGGTTAATATTTAGGTATAATTGTATCAAACTGTGTCCACTTTTATAACATTTTATATAATTTTATACAAAAAGATATAATTTTATGTAATTGGATGAGGACAAAATTCGGATACAATTGTATCATATTGTATCAAATTGTACCAAATTGTATACAATTGTATACAATTCGATACAATATGATACAATAAGACGTTCTCATTTTTCGGATATAATTATATCTAATTACATAGAAGATTATATATAATTAAATATAACTTCATATGGCTCCATATCATTTTTTTTTACTTGGGTAGTGTTTTTACGCCAGTCAACTTTCAAAGAAGAGCTCAGCGGTAGAGCGCTAGACTAGCAATCGTGAGTACCCAAGTTCGATACCCGGTGGCGGCAATAAAAAAACTTTTCTAAAATAAATAAAATATAATTTTTTTTTGCGAAAATTTTTTTTAAACTTTTAATTGGTGAAAAAGAGCTTCCTTTGCACTCGTTCAAAAAGTACTGAAAAAATGTTGAAGTGGTAGTACTGCTCTCCTAAGACAACTTAATGTTAAAATCATTAGTGTTTATGTTAAAAAAGAAGTACATCGAGATCATCAATTGTAGTGCTTTTTCTACTGCTTCGGCATCTCTTTTTTTGCTGGGTAGGTCTAGGGTCCGCGGATTAAAAATCTGAACTGAAAATTTTTAAATTCAAAATGCCGGATCCAATATGGATACAAACAATTTTTCATTAAATAAATTATGTCGTCTGATTTACTTAAAATGTCCACTAGGGCACTGTGGGCCAAGATCGCCGTTTTTTGGCCAAATGTAAAATTCAGGTAAATTGAAAATATATTTATATATTCAAAATTTAGGATTCTTGAATATTTTGTGAGTAAAATTTTGTATCATTATGGTTACTCGTTGTTAGTTGGCGATAGTTTGAAGTCAAAGTTTTATAATTTTATGACATTTTTTTTATTTTGTGATGACACAATAAAAAAAAATCATAAATAAACAATAATTTGTTCCAAAAATAATCCCAAAATATAAAACTGAAACTAGTTATAAAAAAAAAAATAGAAACCTGTTAAATATTTACGAAAAAAGTAACAAAATTATTAATTTTACCTCAAAAATATAAGTTTTTTTTAAAAACCCAAATTTTCAAAAAAACTCCAAAATGTTCCAAGAGATATTTGAAGAACTTGAATGAGAATGTGTTCCCTAAGATGTCCTCTACCTAGGTTTTTGCGACCGTTTGCGACCGTTCATAAACTTTCAAGATTTTTCCCTTTAACTAAAAAAGTACCTTCAGATCTCGCTGATTTCCAACACTCCAGAGCTAAAACTCTAAACTAAATGAATGTTCTGGTTTTTTCATACAGACCAACCCCCTAAAGTCCAGGCTTGTGGGGTATTTGAGCTCCAATTCTGAATAAGTGCGAAATTTACCCTTAAACACAATTTAAGTTTTGACTTATTTTTGGCATTGAAGCAGGGTTGGCAGGCAATACTGCTAAAATACCGTTATCGATTCAAAACCCTTTCAACTGACTACCGTTACCCCTAAAATATCGTTACCGAAATAACTGAAATGCCGTTATCCTTAAACTACCGTTACCGAAATAACTAAATTACCATTATCCTTAAAATACCGATACCGAAATAAATGAAATATCGATACCCTTAAAATACCGTTAACGAAATAAATGAAATACCGTTACCACTAAAAAACCGTTACCGTTATTTTTAATTTTCTGCTTTTGGTAATTGCACGTGAATATTCAGTTTTTTTCGTAAATTAAGTTGGTAAATTGGATCTCTTTTAAATCTCGTTTGTTTTTTGTAAAAAAAAATTGCGACATGAACCGAAATAACTAACTACCGTTATCCTTATAATACCGTTACCAAAATAAATGAAATACCGTTAACCTTAAAATACCGTTACCTAAATAATAAAAAAACCGTTATCCTTAAAATACCGTTACCGAAAACCCGTTATCCTTAAAATACCGATACAGAAACAAATGAAATATCGTTACCCTTAAAATACCGTTACCGAAATAATCGAAAATAGCGTTACCCTTAGCGATAACCGCATCATTTCGGTTACCATCCATGCATTAAAGTTAAATTTTTAACTTTGATTTCTTCAGAGACTTACAGTAGAATTTCATGGCAAATATTTTTGTGGAACATTTTAAGCCTCTAGCTCTTCAACTTACGGGCATTTTTTGACACTTTTTAAAAAAGGGCCAAAAAAGACCTTTTAAGTACCGTAAGTTGTTCCGATTTCACGAGAAAAAACTGTTATACTCCATATAAAAAAAATGATTTTTCACGATAATGAGTTTCACGTGAAATGTGTGTAGACTTTCACCCAGAAAACAGATTCGGTGCCCATTTGTTGTCAATCGAATGGTTCAGTAGCATCAATTGAATTTTTCGTTTGCGGCTACCGAATTATTCTTCATACGACTGAAATTCCGTTGTCACAGTCAAATTAGTTTTGTCTCAATTGGTTTTCTGTTGCCACAACTGAAAAATTCGGCTACCACAACCGAAATATGCGATTGACTACAAATGGGATTATCAGAACTGAATCCATTTTCTGGGTGTTGTTTCCACACAAATTTAATGTATATTTAATCCTTTAATTCCCAGTGGAACATAGGGCCGCTAGGTTTCAGTAATCATTTCAATTTCGGGGAGAATAAGTGATTGGCCTATAGCTCTCCAAATTTAATGTACAAGACTATTATTTTTCTTGTGAAAAAGTAACATTTTGTGTTTATTGTTATTGGATCTTTCTAATAAAATAAAAAAAAATTATTCATTTTTTAAATTTAAAGTAACTTTTGAGGCATTTTAAGTTCGAGTGAAAATTTTCCATGTGAAAAACAACTTACGGTGCTTTAATTGCAAAGTTAGAGGATTAAAATGTTCCATAAAAATGTCCCCCGTAGTGTTTTACATAAATTGGCTAAACACATCCTATACCTAAAATGGAAGATTCACCTGGATTCCTATGCCGATTCACAGTAAACATTTGCAAAAGCAGGAGAAATTTTAACCCCCCAAGAACATAGGGATAGACGTAAACTTTTAAAAAGCCGATACAAGTATATTTTTTTTAGGTCCCCTCTGCCAGAATCAGTTGTCAGAAGCTTATGTTGTCTTATTTTGAGCAGTGTAATTTATTTTCCAACATATATAGTAATTTTAAATTTATGGCCGCCATATTGGATCCGCCATGTTGAACTTTAAAATTTTGATTTCAGATTCGTAACCTGTAACCCAAAAACTTCCCCTGGTATAAATTTTAAACAAATTAGACGACATAAGAAATTTAATGAAAAAATTGTTGGACGCCATATTGGATCCGCCATTTTGAATTTCAAAGTTTTAATTTCGGATTTCTAATTAGCGGACTCTAGGCATATATAAGTGTTTACTTTAAGTTCAATATATTAAAAACTAAAAATTCATGGCCGCCATCCTGGATCCGCCATTTTGAATTTTAAATATATTATTTCAGATTCGTAATCAGCAACTCCCAAACCCCGCTTTTTGATACTCTTTAGTCTCATATATTCAATAATCTAGTTTTGGCCAAAATTCGATGATGCTGGCCCACTGTGTAGGGGTAGCAGGTTATGAATCTGAAATCAAATTATAAAAATTCAACATGGCGGATCCATTTGGAAAATAAATTATTCCTCGGTCTTAAGGTCGATAATAAGGTATCAGAAATTAAAATAATTTTAATTCAAAATGCCGAATCCAAGATGGCGGTAATTAATGCTAAATCAAAAATTTATTTATTTTTATGAATTGAAATAAATTAAATCTGCAGTAAGTTGTTTCGATTTTACGTGAAAAACTGTTATACTCCATACTCCATGAATATGTATATAAAAAAATATTTTTCACGACAGTGAGTTTAACGTTAAAATTGTGTAGAATTATTTTTCTGGTGGAAAAGTGACATTTTGGATATATTGTGTTTGTGGCTTTCTTATAAAATAAAAAAATCGTTTAATTTTTCAATTAAAACAAATATTTGAGGCCTTTAAAATTCTAGTGAAAAATTTTCCCGCAAAAAACAACTTACTATGCTTTAAATATAAAAAAGTTCTTAAATTCTAAAGTGCTAATGCATAATAATTTGAAAACCTTATAACACGTTTATAAAACGAATTTTATATGAAAAATTAGTTTTATAAGCCATTTATAAACTTAAAAAAAAGTGATTATGAATATGACCTTCAAACTAGTGTTGATTGTTTTTTTTTTTTCTTTTTAAAGCCACTGTTTTCTATTTCTAACTTATACGGAAATTGTTATGACATTTATTTGTTAGCTATATATATATTGCTTTGTTTTCTTTAATCTACACTATATAACTTTTAAATAAAAATTATTAAACGTTGTCAATTTCTAGCTGCTTGTTGTCACAGTATGTTATTATTTTCATTTTCTCAATAACTGACAGTTTGTTTGGTAAATATTTTCTATTTTGAAATTTATACAAAGAAAACAAAAAAAAAAGTTCTTAGAAAAGAATAATAAACAATAACGTGTTTTTGTAGGATATTATAATTTTAATTTAATTCTTTTGAGCATTTAATATTTTAACTTTGTAATTTGTTCATTAAAAAAATCGTACATGTATTACATTTTTATGTTCTTGTAATCTTTTTTGAGTATGCATGTGTATAAAAATCAAAAGTTGAAAATCATTTACATTAAATTTTTGAAATAAATGCATGTTTTTCTCAAAAAAATACATAAAGATTTAGTATGTTTGTGTATGCTGAATACTTGTATTTGTGTTAATATTGCATTGGGGTTTAGCTTTAATGACATGCCATGTATAAATACCCACCCTTCGCTTTCATTTTTCAATTGCATTCATTTATAGCATTTTTATTTTAATTTTTCACAGAGTGTACTAATACTATTGTGAAAAAAATTTCCACACACAAATACATACAATATAAAATATATTTTCAATTAATGCACTGTGTATACTGTATATAACAAGCGAAAGAAGTCATTGAAAAGAGCTTAAATGCTGTACAACATACTACTGTTGTTGTGTATAGATATTAAAATACACATATGTACATATATGAGACTTTCCATACCAATTGTCCAGCTATAGGAATATGTATGTACTTGTAATTAATATCAAATTTACAATATTTGTTGTCTTACACATAGAGAATTTTGCTGAACGAGTTTTAATGACAATTTTCAGTAAACCAATGTAGTTTTCTTCTCAAAGTAAAAGAAAAATTTCTTAATTTCTTTGATGAAAAAGCTACGAATTTTTTATGAATCCATTTTAATGAAACTTCTTCATTGAGTACATCAAACTTTTAATATATGGGTGAAATCAAAAAATGTGATAAATTTTTGGGCCAAATTTGTGAGAAGCAAAAAGTGTTAATATTTCGGTATTTTCTTAATGAAATCAGTAAGTTTAGTCATTATAAACCTAATTGAAAAAAATTCTCTTCTACAAGTTGTCGCAATAACTTTTTTGGCACAATTTTAATCTTTTTTGTTGTAACGGAGTTTACATTTCTGCAAGCAAAAGATATAACAAAAAAATTGTGTACGAATTTTCTTCAATTTATTAGTTTTTCGTATTTGGGTTTTCAACTTGCTTTCAAATGATATATAATTTGTGTTTATCAAATTGGCGGTTTCGCAAATAAAAATACAATTCATTTCGCGAAAAAAATTTTTTATTTTTTTCTTAATTTTGTATTTTTGGTCCTTTTAAATGCTTTTCAAAAATATAAAATTTTTTAAAATCCAAACAGCGGTTGCGAAGTTACAAAATAATATATTAAAAACATAACATTCAAACATTCATCAAAAAATTCTGAAATTGTGTGAAACAAATTTAATTTGTCAAACTAATGTCAGTAATGACTCGAAATATCGATTCAAAACCAATATAATGCAAAATCAATCGTTTTTCACTCCAGCAGCTTAGGGTAAAAAACTGAAAACTTTTTTTGATTTGACGCAAAATTATTAGTTGAATCGTCTTTTGACGCATAAATATTAGTTGAATCACCTCTGTTTATGGTTATTTTAAAATGGTTTAAACATTTATAAACATTTATTTGAATGAAACCTGATGCAAACAATTGTGGTTACGAAGTTTACATTTGGTTACTTTTTTCGTTTTCTTTCAGAAACACTTTGTCAGAATTTTTTTCCGAAACGAAATCGCATGATGTCTACAAGGTGAATCCAAATATGACATTGTTTTTCTTACTCGTTAAATAGTTTGGTGTAAAAATTAGGAACGTAGTTTACAACATTTTTTCAAATCTTATTAAAGATATCCTTTTTCATCTCGAGAATGTTACATGTTGCAGAAAAGCTTCAAGTCTGTTATACTGGATGATTACTTACAGTCCAACGATCATTTGAGTATAAATAACATTATACTTTTCGGAATATAAATAATAGATAACTCCAAAATTCTGGTGTATGCATTTTTATAAAAAATTATGACGAAAAATCGTTACAGAGTTGAAGTCGTGATATCTAAGATATACGAAAAAGTTTGTAAAATGTATTAATTTTTATTAAAAACGGCACTTTTCCTCTTCATAAAAATTCTTACAGTTACACTAATAGAAAAAAGTCCGTAGAAAATTTAGTAAAAACTACTAAAAATTAGTTAAAAATGATGCTGCAGAAAAAAACTGCTAAATTAGCAGATTATTTTTGCTATATATTAGTAATATAGGAACAGCAAAACTAAAACTGTTAAATATACAGAATTTTAGTTATATATGAGCTAAATTTTTGTAAATGGAGATTAGCAAATTAACCTGCTAAAATCAGCAAAAAATTTTGCTAAATAATTAGTAGCCTAAAAAATCACCAAAAAATTTAAAATTTTCGAAGTTTTTTTTTCGATTTTTTTTTTAAATGCAAATAAAAATCGAGCCTTTTGAAAACAGCAGTTTACAATTTTTTAGCAAATATTTCTGCTGATTTTAGCAGAATAGACTGCTATTTGCATTCAACTAAATTTAGCTTAAAAATAGCAAAAATTTTGTAGATTTAACAGTTTATTTTTGCTATTTTTAGTCTACAAATATTTAGCAAAATTTTCTGCAGATTTTACAGTACAATTTGCTATTTTCAATTAACTAAAAGTTAGCCTAAATATAATTAAAATTCTGTAAATTTAGCAGTTTTAATTTTGCTGTTCTCATTTTACTAGTATTTAGTAAAAAAATCTGCTAATTTTAGCAGTTTTTTCTGCAGCATCATTTTTAACTAATTTTTAGTAACTTTTTCTGCTATTTTTACGGATTTATTTCTATGAGTGTAGAATTTAGCTTTATTGGTTATTAAAATATAAGCTATTAAAGTTAAAAAACCTTATGAGTTACTTGTTACGGAGTTTACATTTGGCCTATGAAATTGGTCACAAATTTAATGTATTAACCAAAAATTGGTCAGATTGTTATAAATTTTGTAAAACACGTGACAATGCGCTGATATATATCGAAATATGTAACTCAATTGTAATCCATGCATTAGAAATTAGGTGGTTACACGGTTTTTATCACATTTTTTGATATCACCCATATAAAATAAATTTTTTTACATTTTTTGAAATATTACATTAATTCAATGAAAAGTTGCGATAGACGAGTTTCAGTGATAGTTCATTAGTTTTATGCAAAATTTCATTAATATCATGCCGATAATTCTCTTAGTGTATATGATGTGAATTAAACATGCAACAAGTTTTTTAATTCCTGCAAAAATGGTCAAAGTAGCTGTGTTTAAAATTGAGAAATTTAGAATTTTTAATTTTAAATTATTATCAGGTCAGCGACTTTCATGCAAATGCATGTTTGTAGTAAGCAGCCCAAACAAGATTTTGACGAATAAAAAAATTTGCAATAAAATGGCATCGATTTGTTGTTACACATTTTGTTATGAATAAATATTTTTGCACATTTTACTTTTAAGTGTTTTTTTGTTATTACACATTTTACATTTCAATGCATATCTTGCATATTTTTTAAAAACTAAAAGTGTGATTTAATTAAAAAATAACAAAAGAAAGAATTTAGAAACCTTAACACAGCACTTAACTAAAAGGAGAAACACCATGTTGTCATCTACTTAGATATTTATATTGTATTTAATTTATAAGCAAACGCTCTCGAATAATAACTTTTCTGAAGTCTTAGTTTTTAGATTTTTAGTGCATAGTTTTTGGTTTCTAGTGCAATTTCCATTAAAGCGTAAATTTTGCATTTTTACTGCATATTCTAAGCCCATATTTTAGATTTTTATCTACACGAAAGTCGCTGCCCTGATTATTTTTAAAGTTTATAATGCCAGAAATTTGATTTAGGGCGAAAAGGCACAAGACTTGATGATCTAGATGTACTTCTTTTTTAACATAAACACTAATAATTTTAAGGTTGAGTTGTCATAGGAGAGTATACCAGTACTCATACCCACTTAAAAGTTAATAAAAAATTCTTCAGAAAAAACTTCCAATTATATAAATCATACGATTTTAATTTATTGGTTATTCATAAATAGATGTCACTACATTGCTAGATACGTCAAAACAACAGAGTATTATTTTGGAAGATGACAAAGCAAATTGTGGTAAATTTTTTTATGTTGTTTTTTCTTTGATATTTTAAATGTAAAATGACGCTCCTAGACGAGAACAAGAAATTCTCATTGAGTTTGTGTTTTAACCTAATAAATAGTTCTAGAAATTCCAAAACGTCGCCCCTGACGATTTCCTTAGGCAAGAATGAAATTCGGATATGTACATGCTTGCAACAGAATATTTTTCACACTTTGCCAAATAAGTTTTGGGATTTTAGCATATTTGATTCATTTAATGCAACACATTTTTATGGGATACGTATATAATACTGTTATGCAAAATACTGTTTAGACAAAATACTGGTCAAAAAAATTTTAAAAATCCTGCTTTTCATAATACTGTTTTGCAAAATACTGGATTTCACAATACTGTTTTGCAAAATTCTGTGAAGTAAAAATGCTGGTTTACAAAGTTTATTTTATTAAAAATAACTTCAAAAAAAGTATATAATTTTCAAAAAATTAACAAAAACATTTAACAAAAAATTAATTTCAATGCATTTTATAAACTTAAATTAGAACAAGATATTTGCAATTCGCTTTAGGTAGCCTGTATGGCTTAATTCACACCTTTTTCTTATAACTCTTTTAATGTTTATGTACGCCTTTCTTTTCTTTAAATTTATGTAACGTCTTTCTCCATTCGCGCGTTTTGAAATGGTATTTACAGCTACCACGACCTCATTACCCAACTGCCTGATAAGGTGGTATAATCTTGACTTTCTACGCCCTACCACAGCTTTCTGTCTTCTATGCCAAGCTTCCACACTATTTTGAGTTATTGGGTAGGATTTCTTACTGTCATCGTAAACCGACCAAAAGGTTCCAGAATACTTTGGGTGATATGAGCCCTTGACGTATTTTTTTTCAAACCACTTGCACAGTTCAGGGGTATGGCATCACCAAAAACAAAAGTTATAACGACATCGTTATCACTACACCTTTTGCAACTGTAATT
Source organism: Leucophora obtusa (assembly GCA_949987735.1). Taxonomy (NCBI): domain Eukaryota; kingdom Metazoa; phylum Arthropoda; class Insecta; order Diptera; family Anthomyiidae; genus Leucophora; species Leucophora obtusa. The sequence goes on along the minus strand of OX465299.1, from coordinate 30,675,580 downwards.
CAGAAAATATCAATTAAAATTCAGAATTTCCATTTGAAATTCAGAAAATATCAATTGAAATTCAGAATTTCCATTTGAAATTCAGAAAAGATCAATTGAAATTCAGAATTTCCATTTGAAATTCAGAAAATATCATTTGAAATTCAGAGAATATCAATTGAAATTCAGAAAATATCATTTGAAATTCAGAAAATATCATTTGAAATTCAGAAAATATCAATTGAAATTCAGAAAATATCAATTGAAATTCAGAACATATCAATTGAAATTCAGAAATCGTCATTTGAAATTCAGAAAATGTCAATTGAAATTCAGAAATTGTCATTTGAAATTCAGAAAATATCAATTGAAATTCAGAAAATATCATTTAAAATTTAGAAAATATCAATTGAAATTCAGAAAATTTCATTTGAAATTCAGAAACCGTCCTTTGAAATTCAGAAAATGTCAATTAAAATTCCGAAAATATCATTTGAAATTCAGAAAATATCATTTGAAATTAAGAAAATATCAATTGATATTCAGAAAACATCAATTGAAATTCAGAAAATATCAATTGATATTTTGAGTCAATAGAAAGAACTTTTTTCACGAATGAAAAAACTACCATAAATAAAATATTGGCAGATTTTCTAATAAATTGAGTTATCTAATGCACTAAAAACTCAGAACTAGTTTTGAGTTTAAATTTTTGTTTTCTACATGCACCATATTAAGCTCTAATGACAAATTTCAAGCAGTTACAAATTCCATTAAATTGTAATAAATATTTAACATTTGGAAAAATTGAAAAAGTTTTTCGATGTGTTATTTGCATCATATAGGATATGATACATACAGCTGGACAGTTGATAGTAAAAGCCTCATATGTGTAAAGTATGGTTACAGTAAGTGAATGTGTATTAAATACACAAATACTGTACTCACACTGTCACATGTATTTGCACTTACAAACATCTATATAAGATGTGCTATAAGTGCATTACAAACACACACATACACTAATAGAAAAAAGTCTATAAAAATTCTAGTTAAAACTACAAAAATTTAGTTGAAAATGACTTTGCAGATAAAACTGCAGAAATTAGCAGATTATTTTTACTAAATATTATTGTTGTAAGATAAGCACAGCTAAAATAGAACTGTTAAATATACAGAATTTTAGTTATATTAGAGTTAAATTTGGTTAATAGAAAAAACAACTTCACCTGCTAAAATCAGCAAAAAATTTTGTTAATAATTAGTAGACTAAAAAATCAAGTTTTTTTTGCATTTTTTTTAATGCAAATCAAAATCTAGCCTTCTGAAATCAGCACTTTCTATTTTTTTTTTAGCAAATATTTCTGTGGATTTTAGATAGATAGGCTGCTATTTGCAGTTAAAAAAATAACAAAAATTTTGTAGATATAATAGTTTTTTTTTCTGCTATTTTTAATCAACTAATATGTACAAAATTTTCCGCATATTTTACATTATATTTCGTCATTTTTAGTTAACTAGAAGTTAACTCAAATATAACTTAAATTCTATTGGTCTAATTCATAAACTTTTACAACAGTCTTATTGCAGGATTTTAAGCTAATTTGTGAAAAACAGTATTCATATTCGCTTAATAACGAAAAAAATAATATAGGTTTATAGTCGATACTCATTAACTTTAAACCTTTTATAAAGTTTGGAGTGAGGAAGCCACCATTTATTTGTTAATTATCAGGCATGAAATGATTTATTAAAACCATCCAATCCCTAGAATGTGTGGCTTCCAACAACTTGCATCCATCAAACTGAAAAAAGCTACAACAATTGCTTAGCCAATGACCTTTTTCGAAAAAATTTCAAAAAAAAATGTAAAAATAAAATTAAAAAGAAAACAAAACAATAGTGATGTACAGACTGTCAAAACATTATTCGAAATTCGATTAATTTTGTATGCTTCGAATAATATGTTCTAAAAAATTACTTTTTGACGCACATTTCCATTGATTTGCTTTATAAATAAAAAAGAATATTTTTAATAGATTTTAAATTTATCTTAGCACATCATTAGTTCTCTTATTTAAGAAAATACATTTTCACTTCCGATTACCGAGTCAATCGTTTACTAAATTTGTACATCATTTACGACTTATTTGGGAGAAGAGAGAAAGCAAACAATAGTGTTGCCAGTATCAAAATGGAAATTAATTTATAGTTAAAATACTATTATGAATAAAGATTTCTAATAATTCTTTATTAAGCGAAATATGTACTTTAACTATAGCAAGCTTTAAATAGCAAATAAATTTTATTTATGAATTAGCACATATAAATATGATAGTTTTATTTTTGCTGTACTTATGTACTTTTTTAGTATTTAGTAAAAAAATATCTGCTAATTCCTACGGCTTTTTCTGTAAGATCATTTTTAACTAATTTTCAGCAGCTTTCTCTGCTTATTTTTACAGATTTATTTCTATGAGTGTACGAAAATGTTGTTAAATAATATAACGATGCACATTCCAAATGTAGTTTCATGTTTTTGCTCTCCAACAGGGGTAGTATTAACTTTAAAAATTTCTTAAGTGACCAAAAATATTTTCCCATTAGTGATAGTGCATAAGAGGAAATTGCTATTAAGTGCACAATTAAAACTATTAAATGAGAAAAGAAAAATAGTTTTAATAGATGAAGATTTCATGATTATACTGAATTAATAGCAAATCAAGCAATGGACGAAAAATGATATAAATAAAACTAAAAGTTTTGATTCAACACAAAACTATTTAACTTTATTTTTAAAGAAAACATCAATAATAACACTACTCTATAAAAATCATCTTTTTTGCTCAGAAATTCTAATAAAAATGTTTTAAAGTATTTGGCCTCCTAGCAGAGAGCTTTCTGAGTTATAGGGCTTTCTTTTTTTAACCTCTGACCCAAGAAATAATATTGCAAAGAAGTAATTTAAAGTGGCTTTATAAACCACTTGGCCCTATAAACTTGTGGCTTTTTGTTCCCAATAGGAACCACAGGACCTAATATATATATATATATATATATATATATATATATATATAAACCACTTCTTTCACTGATTTTTGTGTCTTTTAGAAGGCTGCTTATAGTACTTTCAATGAAAAATTTTTCATCCAAAAAATGAGCAATTTTTTACAAAAAATTTTAAAATATCAAAGAACATAAGGCGACCAGATTTTGAAAAAGAAAAAAGATGACATTAAGAAAAAAAGTAAAAAATTTATTTGAATTTAACATTTAAAAAAAAAAAAACAAAAAAATTTACATTTACTTGTAAATACCCTACGGGGAATGAGGAGTCAATTACCCTCCAAGAACCTATCCCGTGACCGGTCAACCGAAGGCATATTACTAAATTAGTACAAATATGAACCAAAGAGAATGAATTACATAATTTTCTAAGTATTTTCTGATTCGTTACTTTCACTGTTGCTTTTAAAAAATTTGACCGATACCGAAATAAAAAACAAAATTCGCGGCATATTTTTCAAAATATTTTTTTATTTATTTTAAACTTTATTTTTTTACGATTTGCTTATTTTAGCTCTTATTTAAAATTTTTATAATTGTTTGCTAAAAAATTTTAAGTTTTGTATTTTCAACGTTTTTTAAGCTGTTTTAGTTTTAACAATTGGTAGGTATTTCATTTAATTTTCTTTTTAACTTAAGGGCAATTTTTTAAATTCTTATTTATATTATCAGAGTTTTTGAGGTAATTTTTAATTGATTTTTTAATTTAATTATGGCGAACGCAAAATACGAGTCAACTGCCATTAAAGGACCTATCCCGTGACCGGTCAATCGGGGGCATACTGAAGGCACTTCCACTATATTTGTGTGTGTGTTAGTGTTGTTTTCTTTTATATTTTTTTCTTTCCCATTTTTTTATTTGCTTGTAGTGTTTGCTTTTTCTTTTTCTTTTTTATTTGAACAGAAACGAAACATATATAACTTTACCATCAGCCGGCAATCACTCATAAGCAACATTAGCTCAGACGGTAGAGCGTTTACCTTACAAGCAGAAGGTTGTGTTATCGAGCCCTACTTCGACGCCAAGTAGATTATTTTTAATTCTTAATTTTTTATTAGTTTATTTGAAAAGCTATTTTTAGACACACCACCTTACTGTCACAAGGTGTCTTAACTGTGGCAATTGGTCATTTCCAATGACAACGCCATGTTAAAGTGATATGTCTCTTTCAAACAAAAAGACCGATCAACGACCGGTCTCCGCCCCCTTGGCACTTATCCTGCGTGTCATCTGGGACCGGTCCCTTTCCCCGTAGGGTATATAAAGTTGGTTAAAAAAGATAACGAAACTTAAAAAATAGGATAATAGAACTAAATGTTTGCAATGGGTTTACAGGAGCCCATACACGATACTGCATATCGTCCAACTTGCTGGATGGACATGTGCATTTTGTTTGGGTCATCAAAAAAGCCCATACAATATCAAAATCGTATTTTCGAGTATGCCCCCACCCTCTTACGAAAAGAAAATAAGTGCTAAAATTTATTTTCAAAAGCGAAAGTTAAGTAAGAGTATGAATAGAACAAGCACGGTACGACATTTTTGATACGATTTGACAGAAAAAACCCCTGCTCGCACCGGAGTGAAATAAAAGTTGTTGTAATTTTTAAAGGAAACCGTCCCTCGTGCCGTGTTTGTACACTCAAAAAAAAAGTTGTACGGGCTTTTTGGAAAAAATAACAGAAAATTAGTTCAATTTAATCAGAACGCGTTTAACAGACTTTTGTACTAACTTTTTTTTATGAGTGTACTGTTCATACTATAAGATCAATAATAAAAAATATTAATCATGCTTTTAAAAATAAAGATGACAAAAGATGACCGATTATGAAAAAGATGACAGAAAGAGGACACAAATTTTATAGATGACAGCGAGTGAAAATAGATGATTGTCCTCCAAAAAAGATGACATATGGTCACCTTAACTAACAATATATTTTCCATAACGGATTGAGGATTTATTTGAAGAGTAATAGGTAAAGTTTGTTTTCAATTGAAGAATCAATTAAAATACATGGAAACATAGTGTTCAACTTTTTATATAAGTGAATAAAAAATAAACTACAAAAAAATTCGTATCGTCTGTAGGGGTTGATATTTTCAGTCAAATGTTTTGTTTTTCGTTTTCTATTTTTAGAAAAAAATAATTTAAATAATTTCGTTGTTTTCTGTTTTAAAACGAAAAATTCAAATATTTTTTTTTTTAAATCGTTTGTTTATATACAAAATTATTTCAATTCAAATTACAAGAAATCCTTTACTCATACACGCAAAGAAAAAACATGGTTGGGATGACCATATTCGAAGAGCATCATATATTTTTGGGTTTATGATTGCGACAATCATATTGTGAAATACCTTTTTCTATCATAATATGATCCCTTAATTAATATTATTATTCTAAACTGATCCCAATATTATAATATTATAGTCCTGTATATCATACTATGATCCCTATAGTTTTTTCCCAGCATTCTCTTTAAGGTGAGTAAAAAAGCTGTGCATGATTTGTTTTATTCACAATAGTATATTTATTTATTCAATGACTAATTTACAAACTTAAATAATTTAAATTAATTTTAGTTATCACTTATATATAACTAAAAATAAATTATGGAAACATCTGATAACAGCGCGTAGAAAAATATTGTTAAAAATACAATTTTACAATACATCCGAAATGATCATAACATGTTCTCAGTGATCATATTATTTTCCTAATGATCATAATATTTTCCTCATGATCATAGTATGGTAATAAAAAAATGTTGTGATCATTTGGGATCATATTATGATCACCAGGAACATATTATGATCAGTACGTAAATATTATAATCATTTCGTCGTGCACTTACATTTTTTTTTTAATTTTGCACTTTTTTCAATTTTTTTTCGTAGAAAACTAAAATCTATCACACTTCTTATTACAGACGTTCTGAATAAAATGAATTACTTTTTTCACTTAATTTATAGTACTAAACAATTTATTGCATAATCAACAATAATTTCATTTAAGTATTGCTTGACAATCTATATCTCTCTAGACTTCTTGGGTAGAGCGATTTCTTTCTTCCAAAATCAATGTCACTATTAAAATTAATACAAATAAGATATTTTTATATTTTTTAAGTCTTGTTTTAATACATTACAACTTCTTTTCACAAAATCTTAAACAAGACTGACGCTAACTTATAGATAACGCTCTTAAAAATATATACTGATCATCTCATGGTTGTCGAAACTATAGCAATGATTGTGAACATGATTTCTCTCAACTCAGATAATAATATGATTGCAATTCGAAGAGAGGAATATGATTGTCCAAATAATATATGATTGTAGACGAGAGAAATATTATGATAATCGACAAAAAGAGAGATTTTAACTATAAAATGGTTATAGGTGACCATATCATTTGTAAAGTATGATTAATACATTAATAATTTGATTGCAACAACCATGTATGGCAGTAGTGACCATAGTTTGGTAGCTGTGATCATATTGCAACCATATCTTTTCTCTGCGTGTACACACAAGCATAGCCAAAAAAAAAATATGAATGTGTGTGTTGTGTGTGTAGTGTTTTGAAAATTCAAACAGAAAAAAAAACTTTAAAATATGAAAAAAAAACAAACCACAAATTCGTTTTTTTTAACGTTTTGTCAGTAAGAAATTGAAGATTGTTTTGACAGACTTTTCAATTATTTTTATTTCTTTTACTGATTGTTTAAACAATGTTTGAAAGTAGATAGCAAAATGGTTTGAATATAATGAAATGTCAGTAGTCTTCTTTCTAATTGTGTTTTCAATTAATTTAATATGTCTAGGTTAACGATAAAATATTGTAAGTGTTTGTGTTTTATTTGAGATATTTTTTACTCATAAAATAAGAACACTCAAAAAAGTAACCAAAGTATGCTGGCTGGGCACTTACACTAATTTCAAAAACAGTCGTGTTCAACTAATTTTCGAAACAATCGAATATTGTAAATTTAGCAATATTTCTTTGTGCATTAAAAGAACTTCCAGAAATTGTTTTCTTAAATTAACAGATTTTGAGACATATTTTTTTAAAAACAGTTTAAATGTTTTCATAGATAAATTGCACAAAATTACTTATTAATTCTTCAACAATATAAAAAAATTGTTGCAACAACAAATTATTGATATTCTGACATTTTTATATAAAATGTCTTTGAAAAAATAATACATTTTGTATTACTTTCATATTTGTTCTATCTATATACAATACTTATTTGCTAACACAATATGAAACTTATATTTTATTACTATGTCAGAAGAATATTTTGTACTAAAGTTGCTTGCATTCTCTAAGACAACAAGTTTTTTAAAGTGTTATCCGTATATTTTGCTATTGTTTTTATTCATATAAAAGTATAGTATAAGTATATATATTTCTGTAATATAATGATAATAGCTGTGTTTTCGTCTTAACTATATCCGTGAATTCATAAAAAATTGAAAGTAGAGTAAAATGTGTTTTGGTCGAAAACTTACACTTCACTTTTCATATGCACGTTAACTTTCAAGGTGGATTAATTATCAACTTTGAAAACTGAATCTTTATACATTTTCACTTCTACCGTATTTACTTCGTGTCACTTCCCAATAAGTTTTGCTGACAAACGTTCCATTATACTGCAAATATTATAAATATTAACTGCTTAAAATTGTTTTATACTTTAATCGGTTTAATTTAGATTAACTTTAAATACTTAACATTGATAGGTACGAACAAAAGCACATCTATTACTTGCTACTCATTGACACTTTTACATATGATTTTTTTCTGAGACAAATGGTAGATGAGATTGTTTATATAAAATATATTTCTTATTCGATGACATTGGAGTATCAAATAAAGCATTCACAATAAAGTTTAAAATAAAAATCAATAAAATTTTTAAATAATTTTAAAATGTCACGAACAAAAATCGAATAAATATCTAATAAGGAAAGTTTCTCTCAGACTATCAAGTCTTCCATTTTTCTGAAATTCGTACATGTGATAGAGAATGCAAATCTAGAACAACTTGTTTCATTATTTTGGTCATCTCGGGGATTTAGCGGCAAAATAGGTGACATAAAAGCGACCATTTTTTGTACTTTTTTGTTTGGCAGCATGTTTGATAAAGAAACTGGATAAAAATAACGTATTCGTTTCGGAAAAACATCACTTAAATTCAGGGACGTAACAGTTATAACTTTTATTCAAAAAACTGATTGTTTTACAATTATTTCTTGTTTGAATATTTTTAATTTTCTGTTTATTTGCTCTGTTTGATTTTTATTTTTAATTCAAACAAAAACAATCCAAATACGATTTTTATTTTTTCAAAAATAATAAAAGTTATTTTGTGATTTTTTTTCTTTATCAAAAAATAACAATTAAGAATATAAATCAAAAGCCATAGAACCAATGACTTCAACAATTATAATATCCTGATGATGTTAACTAGTGTTAATAAAAGATTGAACAGTGACTTAAAGTGAGTAAATATGTATATTCCAGCAACTTCCGGCATTCAATTTAGGTAAATTTTTAATTTTTATTTTATTATCAAATAAAAAAGTTATTGCTTAATTTTTTCAAAAAAATCATTCAGTAACTTTTATAAAAAGTTTTAAAATAAAAATCAAAAAACAACAGAAATTTATAGAGTAAAATATAAAAATTGAAAAAATTAAAATCTTTGCCAAACTTTGTAATTTTTTTGTGCAATATGATTTATAAAATATAGTGCATTATTGAAATATTATAATTAAATAAATTTGGGTGGTGACTTTTTAAGAAATATAACAGTTATTTTGGGTCTCTGCTTAAATTTGATTAGACTATAATTATATTAACATTTGTTTAAAACATCTTTAACCCTTAGTGGCCTGGGGTCAGAAAAGACCCATGAAATTATGACTACAAGATTGTAATGTCATTAAAGTGATGAAAAAAATTTCAACTGGATAAAAATAATTATTTTATGTAACGTGATGTAAAAACGCACCACTAGGAAATTTACAAAATAATACCTTTGATAATTTTCGGCAAAATATCACTTTGAATGAATAAAAAAATTTTTTTACACTTGATAAAAATTATTATTTTGAGTAACTTGATCCATATAGGGTTAATGTTCTCACTTTTCACAAAAAAGACCCACTAGAAAATTTACAGAATAAAATTTTTCAGATTTTTATTAAATTGGATATGCGATAAAAAAAATTTCCTCTTGATAAAAATAATTATTTTCTGTAACATGATCCATGTAGAGTTAATTTTTACACTTTTGTCAAAAACAAGCCACTAGAAAATTTACAGAATAACATCTTTCACAATTTTCCGAAAAATATCACTTCAAATGGACCAAAAAAATCTTTTTACCACTTGATAAAAAATCTTGATCCATATAGGGTTAATGTTTTCACTTTTCGGCAGAAAAAGCCCACTTGGAAAATTTCAGGATAACGTCTTTCCAAATAGAAAGCAATAAATGCTTAATAAACAAAAGCTTTTAATTAGAATCTAATACGATTACAAAACTAAAATTGCTATTAATATACGGACACATTTGACCCCATCTTTTTAACCCTTAAAAATAAGAATCGCATATCCCAATTTAATAAAAATCTGTGAATGTTATTCTGTAAATTTCATAGTGGGTCTTTTTGTTGTGAAAAGTGAGAACATTAACCCTATATGTGACACGCAAAACAGAAAGGGAACCTTAGGTCCCTTTCTCAGGAGGGCATGGGATCGGTCTCATTCGATGCTCAGATGTTGTCCACATCAAAAAAAAATTGATTTTTTTTACCCTTAGGTCCCTTTCTCTATGCGCTGTCACATATGGATCAAGTTACACAAAATAATAATTTTTATCAAGTGGAAAATTTTCTTTTATTCATTAAAAATGATATTTTTCCGAAAATTATGAAAGGTGTTATTCTGTAAATTTCCTAGTAGGGCGTTTTTGGCCAAAAATATAAAAATTAACCCCATATGGATCGCGTTACATAAAATATTTATTTTTATCTAGTTGAGATTTTTTTTTTATCAATTTAATGGCTTTACAATCTTGTAGTCATAATTAATATTAAGTTCCATGGGTCTTTTCTGACCCCAGGTCACTAGGGGTTAAATATTTTTTAGTCTAACCAAATTTAAGTGATGTTTTTCTGAAAACGGTGTAAAATGTGATGAAAACATTCAAATTTTGTTAAATTGTTGACAAAATGAGCAATTTTTGTAAAATGTCCTGGAAAGCACTTGCTCCAAACACAAATTCGAATTATCATATTTCCAATTTATTTTTTTCTTTAATATCAACTATTATGTGGTACAAATAGCAATCGATATCTTCAAATTAGGCATTTTAAAAAATCTTTAAAATTAAGTTAAAAAAAAAACACGTTTTTGCATTTTTATCAAATTCGTGGGTCATTTTGGATTTCAGGCTAAAGTGGGTTAATGATATCCGATGAAGTCAAAACTCCATGTCTGAATCGTTTTCATTATATTAAATGAATAAGTGAAGTAAAAAATATTTTTCTTCGAAATTTCGAATTTTGGGAATTTTTAATAGTATGTAATGCACTTTTTTGTCCAAAATAGGACATTTTCGTCCAACTTTCGGCACGGCTTAACGTTTTCCAAAAAAAAAAATCGATTTCTTCCATTTGGGAGCTTTTCCAATAAAAGTGGGGGGGGGGCGGGTGCAATGACAAATCTATTTTTAAGGGACACCCTAGTATATATACATTAGGGTGTACCTTCGTTATATGGACGAAAAAAATTGTTGACCTGTGACCCTTGCCCCCCTCCTCCCTAGAAATGTGGCTATGGGTATAAAAATACACCATGCAAAAAATTAGGGTGATCGTATAACGGGAACAAGTGCCGCATCGGCCCTGAAATTTGAAATATGATTCTGGCTGCTTTTGAAAATACTGGCTCTTAAGTAACTGGCTCATAATCTAGACTGAATTACCTTCCAGGTAATATATAAAAATCTAACATCGGTAGGAAAATATATAAGTAATTGCAATTTCCTCACACCATTGAAGGGTTAAAATGAAATAAATTTTGAAAACCGTAAAACATAAAATATTTTTCCCAAAAACTTACAATATTATACTTTAGTTTCATTTCTAAGATCCACAAATATTTAGATATAAATTTTTGTCTCTCTTGGATTATGATAACCTAGTCCCAGTTATGGCCAAAGATGGAATTTTTTTTCTTATAAACTAGCAAAACACTAATTTTGAGTTTTTTAAAATTTTGTTCAACAAAATATAAGAAAAAGTGGTCAACGCATAGATATTTATTAAGTACACCCTAGAGTATAATTCTACGGAAAATTACACATATCCCTCTTTTAACTTAACAGTGACGGCGTTTTAAATTTAAAAATTTTAGAAAAAAGTGTGATTTTGGCCAATAATTTAATTAATAATATTAATTTTTGTGTTTTTAGCTGGCTGCAACAAAATCACTGCCGATCTCTTTTAATTTTAATACAAGAGATTGTATTCCGAAAATTTTGTAAAACTTCGACAACGTTAACCCTTTCTTTACCAGGGTCAAATGTGAATGGACTTAAATCGCAATTTGAAAAATAAGGTACACCCTAATATACATACTACTCAAAGTTTATTATTTGCGTAACCATGTTAGTGGATAAAAAAGTGCAAAGTGCATGAATTAAAGTTAATTATATATATTGAAGCGAGCAATAATTTTAGGTGGGCGAAAGTATTTTTATTACAACTTACATACGATGTTTTTTATTAATATTAATAAAATTCTGCAATACTAAAAAATATTCACATAATACTAATGAAGTTAAAAAAAAATCCATAAGTTTTTATACACTTTTTCTAATTAAAGGTTATACTGATTACTACAGAGTGTATAAAAACAATAATATTTTAACTTTGTTTGAAATTTATTTTTACATTTGTGTAAATATCATTTAACATCCATTGAGAATAGTTTGTAAATTGTTTACTTATTTTACAACTATGACATTTATCCATGGAGGCAATAGTTGCATTTTAGTTTGATTGAATTTTTATTATTGCTGTAAAGATGTCAATTGATTTTTTAATGTCAGATTGAAAACAAATAAAATAGAAAGCAAATATTGGTAACAAAAATAAACACTTTATACTATTATGTAAAAGCAGCCAAGAAGGCAGAAATACAATTGAAGTGTACACTTTTTAACTGCAATTGCAGTTAATTTTACCGGCATAATTCTCTGAGTGTAACAGGAATCATAATCATATAACAAAGTCGACCTCAATAATGTAATTTAACCATTTTTCTTAGATTTCACTAATTAAAAAAAAAATTACTAAAACAAATTATTAATTACACTAATTGCGACTATATTTACTTGTTTATAAAACTCATAAAAAAGTTAGTACAAAAATCTGTTAAACGCGTCTTAATACTTGAGATTAAACTAATATTTTTTGTTAATCCAATTTAGCAAAACAATTTTTTTCATCCGTATTTAAACTTACTTTGCATGTAAATTTTTAGTAATTTGTGGTTCTTAACTTTACAAATTTTATAGCCAATTTAAACCACAATTATTTCCAAATGATTGTTTTCATATTTTATATATGGCTTATATCTCGGAAACTAAGCGCGATAGAGCAAAATGGACAAAATTCATTACACTGTAATTATATAAACCTATCTATACGGAGAGTTCAAAAACACTGATTGTTAACGATATTTTAGCAGAAATTTTCAGTTAAATCAGGTAAAGTTTTTGTTGAATTTAGCTCAAATTTCTTAGTAATTTAACAGAATCGCTTTAGCTATGCCCATCCATCTGTCGATGTGTTTTTATTTGCAATCTACTTGGCGCCGATTCTAAATGGTTGACGCAGCTGTGAAATAATAAAAACTGTTATTTGTTATCATTATTTTGACATGGGTGAAGAGAAATTTATCACCGTTTCTTACACGCAAAAAATAACAAGTGCATAATTGCCGTAGTACTTCGGTAAAATACAACTTCAAAAGTTTTCTGCTAAGTTGCACAATTCTTTAATTAAAATATAATATTTTCTAAGATAATTTACAAAAGAAAAAACTTCGGTAACTTAACATATTTTGAAGTGAGTGAATATGAAATAGGGCAGAAACTAAAGCAAGTTGACAAAAACCAAAAATTGATAAATCTACATGTATTTTTTTACTAACTCACAAAAAATACTTTTGAAGTTGTATTTTACCTAAGTACTTCGATAATTATACACTTTTTATTTTTTTATTTTTTCCGTGTAGCTTTGCAAATCATTTAAAATCTGGCGTGTTAGCCGATACTTGGGAATTACCAGCGAAGTTAAAATGCATAACTTTTTTAAGGATGCCATTGAATGAATGGAGTGGAACATTGCTCCAAATGGGAACGAAATATAATGAAAGAGTGGAATGGAAACACTTAAAATGGGGAACGATATGGTATGGAACGGGGAACGAGTGGAATTACAACAATAAACATAGGGAAGTTTGTATTTTTGGAGTTTGCCAGGGGAAAGTTCCAGAACTGATTCTAGGGCAATCGGTTCCACTTTGGAGCTATAAAAGCGGTTGCTTATGGGACAATTGCAAACAAAAATAATCGGTGTTAGAATCGACAATAGAAGGGGTTGTAAATGAAAAGTAGCTATTCTACAACCGATTCTTTGGAACAGAAAATTTTCCTGGGATATATCGAAAATTAAGCGCGATATAGAAAAACGGAAAAATTTTTGCAAAATTCAATTTTAGAGCACAATCCAATAAAACAAATGAGGAAAGTGCGGGAGGGATTTCGAGGTATTAATTTTGATAAAACAATCACAGGGTGACTTATGTTTTTATAATTTTTTTTGTGATATTAGAAATTATTTGTGATATAAGAATAAATTGTTAAAAAAAAATATAAAAATGTCGCATTGCGGCTGTTGTATAAAAATTAATCCCTCGGAACCGCTATCGGACCTGCCCTATTTCTATCACAGTTTAAGTGTGATAACGCTCCAAAAGACCAAAAAATTTGTCCGTTTTGCCCTATCTGGATTACTTTTTGAGATACAGGTAATTAAAATAAAAATGGTAATTTTACAAACTTGTCAGTATCTCGAAAACTAAGCGAGATAGCTCAAAACTGACAAAAATTTTCCAAAGTTCGCTAAGACCACACTCGGGATCCATTTTATGAATTAGCTACAGGGTGACTCATTTTTTTAATATAAATTAACGCATTCCGATAACACAAATTTCTAATGTGTGAATTCATAAATGTTTTATAAAGTTATAGGAGGTTTATGGAATGAATTTTGTATGAAAAATTTCTTTTGTTAACCTACTTTAACTTTATTAAACATCTATGAATTTAGGCATAAATCTATAAATTTTATTTTGGTTCGCCTAGTTTTTTAAAGCAAGCATGAGCCCCAACGAGGTTTTTCCATCACTGATTTCAGCAATTTTTCTCCATTTTAATGTTTTTCAAAAAATGTATCTGTCAATTGTAGTTATTGTGTTTTAATCGATAAATTAATAACTGCAATGGAATTTAAAACCATTACCATTGATCAATGAAAACATATCAATTAAACAACACTTTACTATAAAAAGTAAAAATGCCCTGTTGGCTGTCCGTCTCCAATATACACAAATTGCCTGCACTTGTGCGTACAAACCATACATCAATGTGGCAATATTTGTGAAAAGGTGACACGGAGGAAATAAGAAGATAAACAGAGAAAATCTGAAGTAGAATGTTTGTATATGTCTGTTTGATCACTTCTGAAATTATTCATATATAGACAATCTGACAATGAAAATATAAACAATAATACAATTTAATGGAAGATCACTGATGAAGCCTGTCCATAAAAAGGCAGAAACTAGATCTAGTCTGATTTGCAAATTTAATGTGTTTATAACTTTTGAGGAAGGTTTATTCTTCTTCTTAACCTCAAACCTACTAAATTAAAATCATTATCACTAAGTAAAAAATGCTAATGAAAAAAAAGAAAAAATTCATTCAATTCAATGCTAATGAAACCGTCAATTAATTAGTCCGCTTATATGATATGTCATTAAATCTTCTGGTTTATTTAAATTAATATCTATAATTAAAAACTGACAAAGTCTAAAAATAAAAGTGAATAAAAAATGTTTATCTCAATCTAAATATATTTCCAGATTTAAAAAAAAAAAATACAAATAAAACTGAAACATAAACATCTTGACAACAATGCATTACCAACATTATCAAATGAAGAATAAAAATAACCTAAACAAACAACAACGACATAAAAATATATTGATCTTACAAGGGATTTTAATACCATGAACCAACAAACAATACAACAGAAATATTGTTAAAGCATTTATTTAAGAGAGAAAAAAAAAGAAAATATAAACAATTTCCTTGCCATTCCCTCCCACTCTCTACAAAACTATTACAATGAATGATACTACTTTATCTTCGTCTTCCAATACCACCGCAGCGAGTACAACTACTACGAGTACGAGTAGTATTACAACGTTACTACCATCAATGATTGTTGATGAGGATGATTTAACCTCAACTTTGGTAACACATTTATCTTTGGATGAACTGAATGAAATCCATCAAAGTGCTGAAATGCTTTGCATGATGCAGAATTATCATGAAACAACGACCTTTGATAATAACAGTGAATATTGTCTATCGAACTTCGATACAATATTATGTTGGCCTCGTACCCCACGTGGAACACTAGTGCGGTTGCCATGTTTTGATGAACTTTATGGTCTACAATATGATAGTTCACGTAAGTATCGATATATGCTAATATAATAGATATATATTTTTTTAAATTTTTTTCCAGCCACTATTAATTAAAATACACAATCACCTCCGGTGCATTAAAATGTAATACATATCTAAAGAATTTAAAAAAATTCAATTACGAATATAATGAAAACGCATACAATTATAGTAATAGTCATACACGGGACTACATAATTGAGTCGATGATGCTTTCATTGGCATTGCATTGATATCAGTTGTACACTTACTCATCGTTATGCATTCATTATCTTGCTTAGTTTTCGAGATACTGGCCATTTAAAAAATGGTCATTATGCAAAATGACCTGTATCTCGAAAACTAAGCCAGATAATGCAAAACGATGAGTGAGTGTACAATTAATATGAATGCAATGCCAATGAAATTATTCAATTAACTAGCCCACTTAATTATTTAGTCCCATGTACGGCTAAAATTTGAAAAGTTCGTGAAATTGAAATATGAAGTGTTTTCTAATACGAGTATAGCTAGTTTCTAGCAATTTTTTTTAGTTTGATTTTGTAATATTTTTAGGAAAAAGTTGGTGCTCTTAGCCAAATTTTGGCTTTCTCTTTTTTTCTGAAGCTTGGGAGCTCCAATTTTTTTTTTGCTTCTGAGCTTTCCCATTTTAAAAAGCTATTTTTTTTTTGCTTTTGTGTAGGCACCGAGCTTTTTGTATAAAATAAATTGAATTTTGGCTCGCTCGCTTTTTCCAACCCTTATTAAAATTAAAGATAATCTGATATGTTAAGAAAATCGATTTATTTATATTTCGATCGATTTGGTTTAAAATTGAAATTAAAAAAGTAAATAGAAATAACAAAGAAGATTGAAACTATGTTTGATCGCTTCAGTTGAATCGGGTATATAGATTTACACGTTTTTCTATTTTTTATATTAAGGATTGAAATTTCAAAAATGATCGATTTTCATTACATGCCAGAATAACTGATTTTTTGTTTAGGCAAAATCCACTCCGGATCTCTTTCGGCCGAGCACAGAATTTGAAATTTTTTTTACTTTATAATTTATTCTAAAAATATAATTATATTACAACAACAAAATGACAAATATTTATACAAAAAGTAAACGAAAACCCTAGAATGTCAAATAAAAACCCACATTTTTCCTAATGACCCCAGCAAAACCTTGGTAATGGGTTGGATCTTTTTCACGCATTGCCTGGCAATGGGTAACCCTTTACCCTTTGTTTTACTTAGAAACCTAAAGTAATACGTTACTAATATTGTGATATATCAATGCTTATGTGGGAGGTATGAAATAATGAATTACCGATATAGAGATATATCACTACTTATTTGGAGGCTTTAAAATAATATATTACTGATATTGTGTTATATAATAACTTATTAATAAGGGTAAAATTAATAAGTTTTTGGTATTGCATTATATAACAACTATGGTATTCAATTAATCGACTTTTTATTTTAATCGATTAATCGTTCAAATAATTAATCGAGTTTTTTTCTTAACCGATTAATCGAATAAAATTTAAAAATTAATCGATTAATCGAAAAAAAATACAAACACATTTGTTGTATTTCTAGGAACAAAAATAAATAAATAATTTCAGTAACTCTTCTAGAAATTAGAAAAATAAAAAAATTAATAAAAAAAAAACGTTGTGATTAATTTTGTGACAATTGTTTCTAAGATAGTTAGCTCCATTGGATTCTAAGCTATACGTATATATGAAAAGTTATTTAGTTCTCATTAAACATTGTTTAGACCTCATAAATAATAATTTTGAGTATATCTTGTTAGCAATTTATTTGTAAGTTTCTTTGTTCTATTTTTGAAAAAGTATTAAAAAAACACCTTTAATAGTTCGAATCTTATGGCTGCTAAAGGATATTATGATTGCAGAGTGCTTGCTCACTAAGAGCGCTTAATTACATTGCGCATTAATTATAATTGAAAATTAAAATAATTGTTAATTATAATAATTATTAATGCTTTCGTTTAATATCAGCATTTCAAAAACTGAAAAAAAAATTAAAAATTTGGTTATATGTAAGTAAATTGGTCCCACCACTCTGTGTGATTGTCAAAACAACAGAGCATTATTTTGGAAGATGACAGAAAACTATTACAATTTTTTGTTTTTTCTTTAATATTTATTTAACATTTCTAGACAAAAACATTCAGTTTAAGCTACCAAATATTTCTAAAAATTCTAATATATCATCCTCTGATGATTTCCTTAGGCCAGCATGAAATTCGGAGAGTTATAAGCCTACAGCAAAATATTTTTCACAATTTGTTTAATAAGTTTTGGGATTTCAGCATACTTCAATAAAAATATTTAGTTTATAAATATTTTTGTAATTTTTTACCAATTTCGATTAATCGATTAATCGCATTAAATTATTCGAATTATTCGTTATTCGAAATTTGGACATTTTAAATTGTTCGAACAATTTTTGAGGAAAATTGGTCGATTAATCGAATAACAATTAATCGACTGAATACCTCAATAACTACTTATTATGCGAAAGTACGATTTAATAAAAATTTATAATCTAATTACATTGCTTGGGTCGGTGTACCCCAGTGTAGAAAATCATTACCAGATATGTGGTTATGTAACTACATACTTGGTAATGGTAAATAGTTACTTTTGTTATTACATTTCTTATTACCTTTATATGGGCATGTCGGGAAAAATAATGAGTTGTCGTTACACACCAGCCTACGAAAAATCAAAAAATATATCGTTACCTATGTGCTTACCAGTACTGACAAAAATAATGAGTCTAAAAATAGATTTTCAAAAAAATAAATTGTATAAAAAAAATATTTTTTATTTATTTTTTTTTTTTAATAAAATTTGCCGGTGCGGGAATCGAACCTGGGTCTACAGATTGCCAGTCAACAGCTCTACCATCTGAGCTATATCGACATGTAATATTTAATAGATAAAAACATAATTGACCTGCTGCACACAAGTAAGCTTACTCGCCAACATACAAAAAATCAAAAAATATGTGGTTACATATATTTTACCAGTGTTTAAAAAATATTGAGTCAAAAAATAGATTTCAAAAAATTTTTAAAAAAATTATATACTATTTGAAATAATGATAAAAATAAGTCATTATCAGTAACTCATTATTAAATGTTTTAAAATAATGCAGAAGTTAAGTGGGTGTCATTACTGGTAGTCCAAAAAATAATGATATGTCGTTACCGTTTCTACACTGCGACTTTTAAAGAAAGTCCTTTCTGGTAACGTCTTATTTTATTCCCTATATGTAACCAATGAAATATGTACTAATGTGTAACGACTTATTTCACTCCATACAGGTATGTACTTTTTTTTAGCTAACTAGTGAATTTAATGTTACAAGTAACAACTTATTTCAGTACTTCTACTGGTACCATTTAGCTCCAATGACAACCCCATGTTAAAATAATGTGTTATGAGACCAAAGTATAAGTATTTACAATTTTTGGTTTGTTATTCCATTTCCTTTTACCTGGTAATAGAAGGTTTTGCTGGGACTTTACCTGGTAGTATTGTTTATACAATGGGATAACTATTGGAGTTTTAAATTTTTTTTTTATAATAATATAATAATTTGTTTATTGCAAATATTCCTTCAGAGGAATATCTGCTATTCTTTTTTTTATTTTGGTTTAAATCATTTCGGAATAAATTTTTATGAAAATTTTTGCGAAGCAATAACTTCATTTATTGAATAAATCCTTGTCCTCCGTAAAATCATAAGAATAATGTCGAAAGCTTTTTTTTAGAATTTGAAAGGTAACGCTACTTCTTTCATTTTAGTGTCCATATTTTGTGGTACGGATTTTTCATTTATTTCGGTATTGGTATTTCAAGATTAATATTGTTACGTCTTTGTCTTTGGTTTACTTCCTTTAAAAAAACCCCGTTCTTTTTTTTATTGAAAGCGAAATAACTAATTCCATTGCTGACACCAAGTGTTACGTTTTACCTAAATGAATGTTATTTTAGTTTGACTCTAGATCATAAATTAATATCACTTTCTGTTTAAATTATTTAAATCAAAGAAAGATGATACAATTTTTACAAGTAAATTACAAAGAATAAAAATTTTTGAAAGAATTCGATAAGACCAGCAAGACTAGAGCGCTACTAACTAAACTCACATAAAATCACAAATGTTAATAATCAACTTCACCCCACAAATGTTAATGCGCAAGTTCCACTTCCTTCCTAACGTTCGAGCTTTTGCAGTTTAACTGCCAGGTTGTAGATCATGCTAGAAGCTTCCAGTGTCTATGATTATAACACTTATCATTATTCTCAACAGAGCGCCCAACTACTTAACATTATACTGATTATAATTTAATGCAGTGCTGCCAGTTTGAACGGTTTAGTAAATCCAGTCTCTTGGGATATTTTCCTTCCAAAATTCCAGAACATTCCATAATAATCTAATCCAATTTGGTAACAATATTTTAAAATAGACATTTCACTTATTTCGTCGAGATAATTTAAGGATAACGCATTTTGGTTATTTCGATAACGGTATTTTGAATCAATAACTGTATTTTAGAGGTTTTGCTATCCAACTCTGATTAATTCTAAGACTGGGGAAATAGACAACCGAATATTAATGGGTCCCTTGCCTACCACCGAAAAATTATCTCGGCACGCATTTAAAGTTATTCTTAAACAAAAATCTTCAAATTTGAAACTCGGTAAATATTTAAGGTTTAAATTGGGCTAAAAAAATTTAAACGAAAAGCCACTGGTTTCAGTTCGCGTTATAAAATGTTTTTAATTATACCCAACACCTCTTCGTCGAAAGTGTATAATAAATTTGTGGTGATGTCTGCACTGTGGGCCAGTATCAACGAATGTAGGCCAAAACTAGAATATTGAGTATATGAAACTAAAAAGTATCACAAAGAGGGGTTTGAAAGTTGCTGATCACGAATCCGAAATAAAAAATTGTAAAACTCAAAATAGCAGGTTGAAGACGGCAGCCATGATTTTTTAGTTTTTAATATATTGGACTTAAAATAATCAATTGTATAGGTAGGTTTAGGGACAACTGATTACAAATCTGAAATTAAAATTTTGAAATAAAAATGTCGCATCCAATATTAAATTTCTTATGTCGTCTGATTTACTTGAAATTTTCTCCAAGGGAGCTTTTTGGGTAACAGATTACGAATCTAAAATCAAATTTTAAAAATTCAATACGGCGGATCCAATATGGTGGCCATAAATTTAAAATTGTAATGTACTGGAAAATAAATTATTCCTTATGCAGATCTTACAGTCGCTGATAACGAATCAGAAATGAAAAAAATTTATATTCAAAATGGCGGATCCAAGATGGTCGTAATTAATCCTAATTAAAAAATTTTTTATTTTAACTTGTGGATCAAGTTTTAATTGTATCCGATTTGAGTAAGTACTATACATTTTCACATTGGTTTAGACCTAACGAGCGTATTAAGGCCCCCATAAATTAGCTATTAATCTGTATCGCAAGCTACAGGTCGTAAATATGAAGACATTTTAACGCAATTCGGTTCACAGTTTCACATGGGCGCAAGAACTAAGAGCATTGAGTTTCAATACAAGCAGTCCATGTTTAGAACTAGTGCCCCTTTAAAGGCCACCTAAAAATTGGCTCTTATAAAAAAAAAATCTGCTAATTTCAACAGCTTTTTCTGCAGTCATGTTTAACTAATAGTTTTAGCAAAAATGTTTACAGATTTTTTTCTATTAGTGTAGTTTAAATTTGCCCCTTTTTATTATTTAAAATAAAGGTAAAATAAATTGCTGAATTTCTAGATTTTTTATAATAGGTGTTATCTGTTTGCTAAAACAACCTGCATAAGAATGAATTGTTAGTTAAAAAAATACCATTTAATCGTGTCTAGTTTGCATCCATGTCTTGACACTTATACCATATGTCTGTGTTAGAAAGCAAATTTGTTATATGTAGTTTCTTGTGCAAATGTTTGCTTTCTTTGTAGTTGTTCCAAGTACATAAATGGTGTGTACTTTCTTTTATTTTTTTTTTGTTTACTTTGAAAGAGTCACTGATGCACACATACACCAGGGTCTTCCTAGTATTTATAATACTGAAATTGCATGTGTCTTAATAAACTTTCAAAAGTGTGCATTTCTCTTGGTAATAAAATGCTCATATGTTTGTTGAGATTGTTGCAGTTGTTGTAGTTTTATATGAATGTTTAACATTAATCAATGTGTTGAATTATTAAATAGTTTTGTGAAGTGAAAAGAGAAATCAAATTTAAAATGCAAACATACATATTTTATGTGCAAAAAGGTTTAAAGGCAAACTTTCTTTTATATATTAAAACACTTTAAATTTTACTTTGGAAAATGATTTGAAAAAGCACTGGAATATTTTAAAATGGTGAAGTGCTCTTAGTGAAATATATCATAGATATATGCAGTTTGTCAAGAGTTTTCAAATCAAATATTTTATTTTATTTATATAAATTAAGGAAAATCAAAGGAAATGAAACTGTAAAAATAGCAGAAAAAGCTACCAAAATTAGTTAAAAATGAAGTTGCAGAAAAAACTGCTAAAATTAGCAGATTTGTTAATTCGAAATGACAAATTATACTGTTAAATCTGCAGAAAATGTTGCTCAATATTTGTAAACTAAAAATAGCAAAAACAAAATGTTATATCCACAGATTATTTAGGTGAAATCAACAGAAATATTTGATAAAAAAATAGTTAACTGCTGATTTCAGAAGGCTAGATTTTTATTTTCAGTAAAAAAATTTAAATTAAACTTTTTTTTTGTTATTTTTTAGTCTACTAATTAGTTATAAATTTTTTTTTACTAATTTTAGCAGGTTAACTATTTTTTTTATTAACTTAAATTTAACTCAAATATAACTAAAACGAGTAAAAAGGTTAAAGTCGGGCATGCCGACTATACAATACCCTACACCAGTCTGGTTAAAAGCCAACTAATGTTTGGATCCGAAATTCGAATGGGTTAAAATGAGGCTTGTGTCAAAATTTTCTATAATGTGAGTCAGCGAACCAAATTTCATTAAAATATCTTAATATTTGCGACCTGCAGTTTGTAACCAAGCCAATTTTGGGGGGACCCTTATATGGGCACTAGTTCTAAACATGGACCGATGTTCACCAAAATCAATAGACTTCGTCCTTGGGCCAACATAGGTCTATGTACCAAATTTTATTATACCGATCGACTTTTTACTTTTTGATTCGATTTAAAGATGTCCGCCTGTCCGTCCGTCCATTTGTCTGTATGTCCATGTATTTATGTCCGCACGCCGCAGGTCCCAAATACAAAGATATTTTAATGAAATTTGGTACACTGACTTATATAGACGCAAGGATAATCCCTATTGATTTCAGATGTAATCGGTACATCTTTGAACTTAGCATCCATACGGACTTTACTGCAACTTTGTTTTAAATTCCTAAAACTTCTTACTGATTTCCCTTTTTTTTACCAATTTAAACACAAATTTTGACAAATTTCTGAAGTCCGTTAATGGATCTACTCAACCAGACCTACTACAACTAAGTCACTTTTCAAGTGTATTTTCACTTTACACTCAGAGAAATAAATCTGTAAAAATAACAGACAAAGTTAATAAAAATTAGCTAAAAACGATGCTGCAGAAAAAACTGCTAAAATTGGCAGATTATTTTTGCTATATATTAGTAATATAGGAACAGCAAATTTAAAACTGTTAAATATACAGAAGTTATATTTCAGTTAAATTTTTGTTAATGGAAAATAGCAAATTAACCTGCTAAAATCAGCAAAACATTTTGCTAAATAATTAGTAGCCTAAAAAAGCAGAAAAAAATTTAAAATTTTCCATATTTTTTTTTTATTTTTTTTTAATGCAAATAAAAATCAAGCATTTTGAAAACAGCAGTTTACAATTTTTTTAGCAAATATTTCTACTGATTTTAGCAGAATAGACTGCTATTTTCATTCAACTAAATTTTGCTTAAAAATAGCAAAATTTTTGTAGAGATAACAGTATATTTTTGCTACTTTTAGTCTACTAATATTTAGCAAAAATTTTCTGCAGATTTTACAGTACAATTTGTTATTTTCAATTAACTAAAAGTTAACTTAAATATACCTAAAATTCTGTAAATTTAACTCTTTTAATTTTTCTTTCTTATTTTACTAGTATTTAGCAAAAAAATCTGCTAATTTCATCAGTTTTTTCTGCAGCATAATTTTTAGCAAATTTTTATTAACTTTTTCTGCTATTTTTACAGATTTATTTCTATGAGTGTAGCACTGTGTAATCAATAAATATTGTACACTCAATACCTTTTATTACAGTTTTTATTTTTAATATTTAATGTATTGGAAGTGTTTTTATGACAATTTTAGTTTTATACGAGTTTATATGCATTTATAATGATTTTTTTTCAATATTTCCCTTATTATCTTTTTCTCTTTCTCTCCTTCCCATTTATAGAAAATGCTACACGTTATTGTCAAGCGAATGGTACATGGGAAAACTATACAAACTATGATGCTTGTATGCATTTAACGGAACACACCGCCACCGATTCGGAATTTGATGAGCTGTTAGTAGAATTACCAACGATTATATACGTTATTGGTTATACAATTAGTTTAGTATCATTAACATTAGCAATTGTGGTATTTGCATATTTTAAGTAAGTATTAATAAACTAATGAAAATAAATTAATTATTTAAAATTCACTTTAATCGGGATAAACAAAAATCCCAAAACTCATTTAACAAATTGCGAAAAATAATCTTCTCTTGACGATTTCCTTAGGCAAGAATGAAATCCGGATGGGTACATGCATTCAACAGATTATTTTTCACAATTTTTTTTAAGAGAAGTAACACTCAGGAAATTCTTCCTAGTAATTGACAATTCTTTGGAAAGGGGCTAAAGAAGATATGAAAGTTGGTGAAATATGAAGGGCTTAAAATATGGCAACACTGTAATTGCGCGAGGTGCTGTATCTGAGAACAGTTGTTGCGCGCCATCTGATGAAAAGTTGGCGAACTTTATTGAAGCTTTTTAGTTCATAGCCCTATTATGTTTTTTACTTCGGTGGGGTTAAGTGATATGGAAAGGATATGTATGAAGGATAGAAAACTCATAATATTTTTACAAATTGAAATCTAAGGAGGGAAATGATTCTACGAAGAACTCTAAGCAACTTTGCCCTAGAAACTATAGGTCTAAAATGAATTTCGAGCTTGCAGAAATTCCAAAATTCCTTAGAATTCTTCGTAGAATCATTTACGCCCCTACGATTTTTAATTTTTTTTTGCATCCATATCAATTGACCAACCCTAATGATCACGGCTACAAAACTATTGTTAATCTACACTGAGAGAATTATCTGCATGATACTAATGAATTTATACTTTAAAGCAATAAAGTTTCACTGGAATTTAACACCATTAAGAAAAATTTTACTTTTAAATTTAAAAATTAAATTTTTTAGGTTTTCTTCGATAAAAATAAAAAAAAAACAGATGTAAATTTACTTTTTTTTAATTGGATAAGATGTGAATGAAACTTATTTCATTTATATTTCATAAATACTTTAATGTTGCGAAAAATGTATATGTTATACTTATTTTTAATATAACCTTGAATCTACTTAAAGAGCTCCTTAGCTAATGAAAATATTTTTTTTTGTAAATGTGGCTTTTGCGTTGGTTGTGCATTTAGCTTTATTAATACTAAAGGTACAAAATAATTGTTTGAATTTCATAAATGTCTTATAAAACATACCCAGTCAGAAATCGCCAGTGGTACAAAAAATCAAGCACTGGCATACCACTGGGTAACCATGGTATTAAAAATAAATGACTGGCAGAACACTCATTTGGGACGCTTTGCCAGCGTATGCCAAAAGCGTTTTACCAGTATTTTTTTTTACAAAAATTTCGGTGGTTTATAAAAAAACCACTGGCAAAGAATTGGCTTAGAGTGATATGCCAAGGTTTGCAACCAGTGGTTATCCAGTGCTACCTAGCCAATGCTACCAGGCGTACAAAAATCAATTCACTGGAAAACCAATGATTTTATAAAAATGCTGACGCTTCGTTAAAAAATGTTTGTAGTCGGAAGGTTCCGAGTTCAAATCCGGTTGCAAGCAAAAAAATTTTTTGGGATTTTTTTTAATTTAAAATTTTTTTTATTTTATAAAATCAATTTTTCTGTTTGTGGGAAAGCTCCTTTAAGACCAACTTTTTTTTTGCCCTCCAAACACTGGCATACTAGTTACTAAAAATTGTTTGCCAGTACTACCATTTTGGCACAGCCAGTAGTTGTCCAGCTATTATCACTCATTTATGTGTTTAGCCATTAAATATTATATGTCTCGTTAGCTCAGTGGGTAGAGCAATCGTCTGCCAATCTGACGGCCTGGGTTCAAATCACGGCAGTGTCAAAAAAATACATATGAACTTTTTTTAATTTTATTTTTGAAAATATATTTCCAGACCACCTATTTATTGGTTTTGCCAGCGTTTTGCCAACGTTTAAAAATTTTGTTCCTCCAGTGCTTTTCCGGCGCTTTTTGAACAGCCGGTCTTTTTGTCTAATGATGTTATCATTTTGGGAATGGGAAAGCACTTTTTGCCAATACTTGTACCACCTGTTAAAGTGCTTTGCCACCGCTTTCCCGTTTGTATTTTTCTGACTGGGTATACACAGAAAAAAATTTTAAAATCAAACAAAATTGACAACAAATAGAAACAACGTTGAATCGAAACTTTTAAAAGTTGTTATTCAGCAAACTAATTATTACAATTTGAGCAAAAAAATTATTATTCAGCAAAAGTTGTGCTAATACTTAATCGATTGTAAATGAAAAAATCCTTCCTAAAATCAATAAAACTTTTTGATAAATATTAGTAGAAAGAAAAAAACTTAAAATATTTGTGGAGAAATTATACCTTAGTTAATTTATTTGCTGAAATTTTAAATCTAGAAATTGTGCTTTTGTGATTCTTTTGAAATTATTTAAAAACTTATAAAAATGTCCATACTGCCACATTGGCTGAATTTCAACGAAACTTGAACGATTTGATGAAATAATTTATTAGTATCATGATGGTAATTTTTCTCGGTGTAATAACGAAACTAAAGGCCCAAGTTTGTCGAAGTTGAATTAAGGGAAAGAGCGAGTCTACTATTTATTTAGAAATTTTTTTTGCTGATTTTAGCAGGTTAAATTGTTACTTAATTCAGTAAAACTCGCTTAAGACGAACTCCTAATATTAACGCGCTGCTCAATTGTATACCTCTCCATGGTTGAATTTGTCAAACACTGAAACAAAGAAATGTTAAATTAAGTTTAACAAAAAACTTGACGTTAAGGTGTGACTCACAATGAACATCGTGCATTATGGTTGGACCACCCTTTGTATATTAGTAAGATAAGAACAGTAAAAATAAAACTGCTAAATATACTGAATTTTAACTACATTTGAGTTAATTTTTTGTTAATACATACTAGAATTGAAAAAGCACTACATACTTAAGAAGTATTTTGGTACTTCCTAAGTACCATTGGTACTTGTACCTTGGTGTTTACCGATTATTTCGTTAATTTTTCGTATAAAATTTAACTTTAAATCAATTTTTACAATTAATAATAGTTTTATTTGCATTTTGAACACATAAAAATTCATATGAAATCCGAACGGAACATGCTTGGCCTAAAGCCACGTGTATTACTCTACTCAGAATCCAAATCTCTGTCGATTGAAGTATACCTTCCCAGCAAAAACATGGTAATGACAGGTCATTACCATACGGATTACCAAGTAATGATAGGTCATTACCTTTTGCATTACTTTAAAATACAACATAATGACTTACTGATAATAAGTTATAGAAGTACTTATATATTCCTGTAAAGTAATCACTTACTGGTAATTGATTAAATAAGTACTGCTTTAGTATTTTTTATATTAGTATTTTATTTATTAAATTGTTTCGAACATTTTTCCAACTGAATAGAAAATTTTCCGAGGTAAAAAGTTTTTTTTCCCAATATGATCAACAATTTCACAATGTATGGTAACCACTTATTTCTTAACTTCTGACTAACCACTTATTCTATCTTTGTAAGTAAGTACTTATTCTTTCACTATGGGTAAGTCGTTATTCGTACTTTTTTTGTAAGCGAGTGGGTAATGACCACCCATGAATTTTTGGACATCGCGAACAAAAGTAATGTTGCGAGTAAATAGCCTGGTAAGTAGTGAAACCCTTTGTGTGCTACTTACTCGCTTAATTACTCGGTAATGTCTGTTTTTGCAGGGTTAGAACTTGATAGGAGCGAAATTAATTGATAAGTACCGATGTAATTGACAAGTATCTTTGTACTGAAAAGGTATTGGAAAATATATGTACTGAGTACCGAGTACATTGGAAATACTTCTAATTAAATTTTTTTAAGTATCAGTTCATAATACTTGTAACGTTGGCAGTTATCAATACACAAGTACTCAAGAGAAAATTGGATTTTGAGTCGATTGATTCACATGACTATAGGTGTATCATGTTCTGCTCGAATTTTAAGTTACAATTCACTTACACTTGGAACTTACGCCCAACTATGTATGGTTGAAACCACAATTTAAACAAAGAATTTGAATAAAAAATAGTTTGATAAATATGATTACAGATTTATTAGTTTAAGTATATTAGCATTTGCCAAGTATTACACCGATAAGAAGCCATGCATAACGAGTAAAAAGGTTAAAGTCGGGCATGCCGACTATACAATACCCTACACCAGTCTGTTGTATTGTTTGGATCCGAAATTCGAATGGGTTAAAATGGGGCTTGTGTCAAAATTTTCTATAATGTGAGTCAGCGCACCAAATTTCATTAAAATATAATGAATTATTTATCATTTCATATAAATAAGCCAATTTTGGGGGGACCCTTATATGGGCACTAGTTCTAAACATGGACCGATGTTCACCAAAATCAATAGGCTTCGTCCTTGGGCCAACATAGGTCTATGTACCAAATTTCATCAAAATATCTTAATATTTGCGACCTGCAGCGTATAAAAAATATAATTTTGGTGGGACCCTTATATGGGCACTAGGTCTAAACATGGACCGATGTTCACCAAAATCAATAGGCTGCGTTATTGAGCCAACATAGGTCTGTGTACCAAATTTCATCAAAATATCTTAATATTTGCGACCTGCAGCGTATAAACAATATAATTTTGGGGGGACCCTTATATGGGCACTAGTTCTAAACATGGACCGATGTTCGCCAAAATCAATAGGCTTCGTCCTTGGGCCAACATAGGTCTATGTACCAAATTTCATCAAAATATCTTAATATTAATACCTGCAGCGTATAAACAGTATAATTTTGGTAGGACCCTTATATGGGCACTAGGTCTAAACATAGACCGATGTTCACCAAAATCAATAGGCTGCGTTATTGGGCCAATATAGGTCTGTGTACCAAATTTCATCAAAATATCTTAATATTTGCGACCTTCAGCGTATAAACATTATAATTTTGGTAGGACCCTTATATGGGCTCTAGGTCTAAACATGGACCGATGTTCACCAAAATCAATAGGCTGCGTTATTGGGCCAATGTAGATCTGTGTACCAAATTTCATCAAAATATCTTAATATTTACGACCTGCAGCGTATAAACAGTATAATTTTGGTAGGACCCTTATATGGGCACTAGGTCTAAACATGGACCGATGTTCAAAAAAATCAAACTTGTTCGTCCTTGGGCCAACATAGGTCTGCGTACCAAATTTCATCAAAATATCTTAATAGGTGCGACCTGTAGAGTGCGCACAAGATTGCATGGACAGACAGACAGACAGACGGACGGACGGACGGAGGGACGGACGGACGGACGGACAGACGGACATCGTTAAATCGAAATAAAAAAAAATTCTGAACCGATCGGTATACTATAAGGTGGGTCTACGACCAATATTTTTTGGTGTTACAAACATCAGCACAAACTTATAATACCCTGACCACATAGTGGTGTAGGGTATAAAAATACCACAGAAATGTCAAAATAATAAGAACTTTCGTAAAATATACGAAAAATGGTTAATTTTACAAAATTTTTCCTTGTTTTGAAATTAGTTTCGCATTTTGAGGAATGTTGTATTATGAATGTATAAATTAAGAAGGCATTGTTTAAAAAGAAAGTTCACAAATTTTGTTGTGTGTCACCTACGAATGCATACAGGAGCAGGCAATCACTGGTGTTGTCGAAAGCTTTATTACTATCTAAAGCGGCCCACACATTTGCAATATTATGGCACAAATTACCAAATTATGCAAACATACTGACTGTGTGTGTATTAAATTGAAGGTTGAGCAATATTATGGAGTGAATTAAAACATTGATTTTTATTGGACAACTTGATATATTGTGTAAATATTGGCAACACTTGGCAATTTTAATTTTCCGCTGTTTATGTTTTGTGTACATTTTGAGGATACGCTGAAATTATATATTGCATACAATATTGTGGGGATATGTTGTTACATATATGTATGTTGCAATTTATTGTATGGTGTGAAGCAAAACGATAAAAGTAGGTACTGTGCCATTATATTAGATATAATAATGCAAATGTATTGGGGCTTAAGCTAAATTACAAAGGAATTCGTAAAAGACCGTTTGTTTATTTCTCTGATATTTATACCCTACACTACTACATGGACAGGGTATAATAAGTTTGTGCTGATGTTTGTAACACCAAATAATATTGGACCTATACCCACCTTTTAGTATACCGATCGACTCAGAATCATCTTTTGTTTCGATTTAACGATGTCCGTCCGTCCATCTGTCGATGCATTCTTGTGCGATACAGTGATCCACACACCCTGATCTAATAGTATCGGATTCCAGGGCCCTCAAGGTAGCGAGACTGTCCGTAAAGATGCTAATGGATGATGGATCCATATTCCGTTCCATTATCATCCGTACGGCTCCGTAAGTCAATTGCATAGACCTCCACCTGGAAAACGCTAAGATCGTCAGGGAGTTGCGTGGAGACTCGAGTGTCCTGTTCACCGGACCTGTCCCCATGTCCATCTTCGAACTGTCTGTATATACCAAGATATAACCACTCCGAATAACGGATTCAGCGGCACAAAATTGTAAAATGTTACTCATTATGTTTCAGTTTCTTTTGGGTTAGCTGGGTGACATACTTTTTTAGGTCAGTTAGATGACATTTCTTTTTGGGTTAGTCCTGTGACATGTCTAAAGGTATCTAAATTGGGGTAAATTATATATATAATTAAATAATTTCGTTTTTTTTTCTTCTTTTGTTTACTTTCTTTTCATGCATTATTCTCCAACAAAATAACATTCAACTTTTGTATGAAAACATATTTCGGCTTTTGATGACTAAAACAACTCAACAAAAATAACCAACAACATCATAACAACCTTCATTACTTTTTTACCACTACTACGGGTAACACACATACTCAAATATACAACGTGATGATATGGGTAAAAATATAAACAACAATAACAACGTCAACCCATGTTTCATCTATGTTTACTACTCTAATCTAAACAACATGGATTTTCTTTCAAAACAAAATGTGCTACTACTACTACTCCTCTACTTGCCGATTGTCTGCCTGTTAATCTGCTCCTGGCTGTGTCTTGTCTTTTTTTGTAATTATGTTTGTGTATTTTAAAATTTTGTGCCATTTTTATTGTGGGTTACCTTTAGGGAATTACGTTGTTTGCGCAATTCCATACATGCGAATTTATTTTTCACATATATAATGTCAGGTTTACTATGGATACTGACACTATCTGTTCAGGTATGTATGAAATTATTATGTGTTTGTAATTTATAAGATAATACCAACCAACACCTAACACATAAACACTATGGGAGAAGAAATTCGAGAATTTAATAGAATTTTTAGACAATTTATGTTCTAGTTTAAATATAATTAAAATATACATTTCAAACAGAATATACACCCGAGTAAAAAAATTATATATAATCATATGTGGCATATATTACAATATATAATTAGACATGTGGTTATGTATATCCATATATAATTATATATGAGGTTTTTCCCGAAAAATTTTCCTTATATTATGCCATATATAATTTCATCTAATTAGATATCGGCCTTCATAATATTAGATATGGCATATATAATTATATATTACATAACATGGTTGATCTTATTGCATATATAGTTATATATAGAACTATATCTTAATATATATGGTGGCATTTTAGCAATATATAATTATATATGGTATCATTTAAGCAATATATAATTATATATGGTGACAGTTAAACTAGATATTATCATATATGGTGCCATTTAAACAATATATGGTCATATATGGTACCTCATAACCCGAGTAAAAAAAATTATATATAATCATATGTGGCATATATTACAATATATAATTAGACATGTGGTTATGTATATCCATATATAATTATATATGACTTTTTTTCCGAAAAATTTTCCTTATATTATGCCATATATAATTTCATCTAATTAGATATCGGCCTTCATAATATTAGATATGGCATATATAATTATATATTACATAACATGGTTGATCTTATTGCATATATAGTTATATATAGAACTATATCTTAATATATATGGTGGCATTTTAGCAATATATAATTATATATGGTATCATTTAAACAATATATAATTATATATGGTGACGGTTAAACTAGATATTATCATATATGGTGCCATTTAAACAATATATGGTCATATATGGTACCTCATAAACAAAATCTTTAATTCAGTTCCAGATATGATAATATATGGTACTATATATAGTGCGATATATATTTATATATGGTGTTATTTAAGCTATATATTATCATATATGGTGCCATTCAAACCATATATTATCATATATGGTACCATTTAAACAATATATTATCATATATGGTGTAATTTCAACAATATATGCCCATATATGGTACCTCATGAACAATATTTTTAATACAGTTCCACATATGATAATATATGCTACCATATATAGTGCCATATATATTTATATATGGTGTTATTTAAGCAATATATTACCATATATGGTGCCATTTAAACCATATATTATCTTATATGGTGCCATTTCAACAATATATGCTCATATATGGTACCTGATGAACGACATTTTTAATACAGATGCAGATATGATAATATATGCTACCATATATAGTACCATATACTTTGATATATCGTATCATTTAAACAACCCGAGGAAAAATAGTTACATATAGTCATATATGTGATTAAGTTATATCTGTATAAATATACAGTTTCATCCAAAGAATGGCCCGATATATTTTTATCAATTGTTTATCAATTTTTATCTAAATGTATCAGTTTAGATCTGACCTGATTCAATTATGTGTTAATCAGATGAAATTGTATCAGATTTTTGATCTGATACAATTTTATCGGTTTGATCGTAATTGGTTCAATTTTATATAAATAAAATATAATTGTATCCGACATTTACCTTATACAATTGTATCAAAGTTTTAAACTGATATCAGGTCAAAATTGGGATATAACTATATAATTTTGTATACAAATATATCTATTTGGACCTAAACTGATACCATGTAATATAAACCAATAAAATTGTATCAGGTCAAAAATCCGATACAATTTCATCTGATTAACACATAACTTAATCAGCCCATGTGAAAATCGAAATATATATGAACATACATGATCATACATTGACTAGTATATGATCATGCATAGTCATACATGATCATATACGTCAATGCATAGTTCAATGTATGACCATACATTATCTCATATATTTCCATATATCTTCGGATACGAAATTTGAGGGTATATGACCATACATGTTCATATATGACCATATATGCTCACATATGGTTCATGTATGCTCATATATGATCATATATGGCCATATACCCTTAAATTTCGGATCCGAAAATATATGGAAATATATGAGATAATGTATGGTCATACATTGAACTATGCAATGACGTATATGATCATGTATGACTATGCGTGATCATATACTAGTCAATGTATGATCATGTATGTTCATATATATTTCGATTTTCACATGGGAGGTCAGATCTAAACTGATGCAATTAGATAACAACTGATACAAATAAGAACTGATACAATTTTATCGGGCCATTTTTCGGATCAAATGGTATATGGCTGAATCTAAGTTATATATTACCATATAAAGCTCCATATTGGTGCCATTTAAACAATATATTGTCATATATGGTGCCATCATATATGGTAATTCATCAGCAACTACAATATTAACTGTATTTCAGAAGCTATTAATTGTATTTCAGAAGCTATTAATTGTATTTCAGAAATTATGGAATGTATTTCAGAAATTTATTAATTGTATTTCAGAAATAATCAAATCTATTTCAGAACTTATTGATGGTTTATCATAGTTAATAGAGAAAAATTTCTAAATTACATTTCATAATTTCTGAAATACAATTGATAATTTCTGAAATACAGTTTGATAATTTCTGAAATACAGTTGTGAATTTCGGAAATACAATTAATAATTTCTGAAATACAATTGATAAAACTGAAATTCAATTGACTAGTTCTGAAATACAATTCATAAATCTGAAAAATAATTGATAAGTTCTGAAATACAATTGATAAAACTGAAATTCAATTGATTATTTCTGAAATACAATTGATAAATCTTAAAAACAATTGATACAATTGGAAATGGTGTAGAGCGTTAAAAATATGTAAATAAAATTATTTTTTAAAAAAAATTCAATTTAATAAAAAAAATATAATTTTATAAAAACATTTATAGAAAATAAAATTATAAATTTTATAAAAAGAAATTCTTTTGAATGGGGGAAATGTTTTTAGTTGATCTGTTATTTTTAAGTAAATAAATGTTATTTTAGTTTGACTCAAGATCATAAATTAATATCACTTTCTGTTTAAATTATTTTCAAATCAAAGAAAGATGATACAATTTTTACAAGTAAATTACAAAGAATAAAAATTATTGAAAAAATTTCGATAAGACCAGCAAGGAGAATGCGCATTTTTATAAAAAAAATGCATAGCCGTGAAAGGTATCGAACTCGAGACCTTCTGAGTTTAAACCTTATTTTAACAAAATATTGAAATTTTTATAAAATCAGTGCTCTTCCAGTGTATTATTTTTTGAACTATTGTCAATATCTGTCTGGGATCTTATTTAATCCCAAATAAATGGAGATCTTACGTAGTACCCAAATATAATGCGGGATCTAATTTTAGCTGTCATTTTTCTGGATAGTTTTAGATGTCAATCTCCAAATATATTGCTGTTTCTAATTCGATCTGCAATTTATGGGATAAATTAAGATCCTACCAAATCCCCAAATATATCACTGGATTTAATTCGATCTGCAATTTATCGGAAAAGTTAAGATCTTACGCAATCCCGAAGTATATTACTGGATCTAATTTTATCTGTAATTTTTTGGATAAATTTAGATCTTACTTAATCCCCAAATATATTGCTGGATCTAATTTGATCTGCCAATTTTCTATTCAATTTATATCCAAGTTTATCCACAAATATATTGCTGGATCTAATTCGATCTGCCATTTTTCAGATAAATTTAGATCTAACTTAATCCACAAATATATTGCTGGATCTAATTTGATCTCCCATTTTTCAGATCAATTTATATCTAAGTTTATCCACAAATATATTGGTGGATCTAATTCGATGTGCCATTTTTTGGATCAAATTAGATCTAAGTTTATCCCCAAATATATAGCTACATCTAATTCGATCTGCCACTTTTTCGGATCAAATTATATATACGTTTATCCACAAATATATTGCGGGATCTAATTTGATCTGCCAAAATTGAGATCAAATTAGATCTAAGTTTATCCCCAAATATATAGCTGGATCTAATTGGATCCGCCATTTTTCGGATCAAATTAGATCTAAAAATATCCGCAAATATATAGCTGGATCCGCCAATTTTCGGATCAAAATAGATCTAGGTTTATCCCCAAAGATATCACTGGACCTCCCAATTTTGAGATATAACTTGATCTTAGTTTATCCCCATATATACAATGGGATCTAATACGATATGATTGGATACACCCAATTTTGAGATCTAATTGGATCAGCTAGATATTACAGCAGATCTTAAACAATATCAAATTGGATATAATTAGATATTGCGCGAGATCAATTTTTTTTACTCGGGAAACCAAATCTTTAATTCAGTTCCAGATATGATTATATATGGTACTATATATAGTGCGATATATATTTATATATGGTGTTATTTAAGCTATATATTATCATATATGGTGCCATTCAAACCATATATTATCATATATGGTACCATTTAAACCATATATTATCATATATGGTGCAATTTCACCAATATATGCCCATATATGGTACCTCATGAACAATATTTTTAATACAGTTCCACATATGCTACCATATATAGTGCCATATATATTTATATATGGTGTTATTTAAGCAATATATTACCATATATGATGCCATTTAAACCATATATTGTCATATATGGTGCCATTTCAACAATATATGCTCATATATGGTACCTGATGAACGACATTTTTAATACAGATGCAGATATGATAATATATGCTACCATATATAGTCCCATATATATTGATATATGGTGTCATTGAAACAATATTAATATATAGACATATATTGTATCATTTAAACAATATATTGTCATATATGGCACAATTTAAACAATATATGGTCAAATTTGGTACTATATCAACATTTTGAATACAATTCCATATATGGTTTAATTTGAATAATGTAAAACTGTATGGCGCTATAAAAAATATTATCAGATATGTTACTTCATTAACAATATTTATAATACAGTGTCATATATTGTAATATATATATATCATTCAATATATATTGATGTATGGTAATGATACAATAATTCCAATATCAGTTGAGATACAATTTGTGGGTCCATATCAACAATTTGTTCACGTACATTTAACATGTACATTTAAGTTATAATTTATAAACACTTTATAAAGTTAAATAGTTCCATAAACCTCGTCTAACTGTATAGAATGTTTATGAATATACGATTTAATATATAATAATTACAACTACAAATTGGTGCCATTATCTAAAATTTAATTTAATGTTAACTTATAATAAAATAAAAATGTATTTCCTAAAAATAAAAATATAGTGTTAATTAATGTTAATATACAATAGGTTTAAGTTTAACATCCCAGACAGAAAAATATAATCGGCACAATGCTGGCAAACCGTTGGCGATGGTCGGTTATGCGTTGGCAGAACGTTGCATTAACTATCTTGGCAAAAAAATAGATTTCAAAAAACATTTTTCAAAAAATTGAGAAAACTTTTTTAATATTTGCTTTTAAAAACATGAAATTTAACCCAGTCCACCAGATTGTCAGCTAAGACCTCTACACTCTAATCTAACGAGACTTGTTATAGATGTGTGATAGCTACAAATTAAATGAATGATAAAAGCATTTCGAGCTAACTTATAAGCATCGAAAAAAGGTATTCCAGAAATTATTAAATGTATTTTAGAAAATTTTAATTGTATATCACAAAATATTATTTGCACTTCAGAAACTACAATATTACGCAAATTTAATTATTTATTTATTTAGTTGTGTCCAGAAATAATGAAATCTATTTCAGAATTTCATAGCTAATAGAGAAAAATTTCTCAAATACATTTCATAATTTCGGAAATACGATTGATAATTTCTGAAATACAGTTTGATAATTTCTGAAATACAGTTGTGAATTTCGGAAATACAATTAATAATTTCTGAAACACAATTGATAAAACTGAACTTCAATTGACTAGTTCTGAAATACAATTCATAAATGTGAAAAATAATTGATGAGTTCTGAAACACAATTGATAAAACTGAAATTCAATTGATTATTTCTGAAATACAATTGATAAATCTTAAAACAATTAATACAATTGGAAATGGTGTAGAGCGTCAAAAAGATGTAAATAAAATTATTTTATTCAAAGATTTCAATTTAATAAAAAAATAAATATATAATTTTATAAAAAAATTTATAGAAAAAAAAAATTTTAATTTTATAAAAAGAAATTCATTTTGTAAAAGAAATGCATATTGAACTCGTTACCTTCTGAGTTTAAACCTTATTTTAACAAAATATTGTAATTTTTATACAATCAGTGCCCTGCCAGTCTATTATTTTTTGAACAGTTGGCAATATATGTCTGGGATCTTATTTAATCCCAAATAAATGGAGATCTTACGTAGTACCCAAATATAATGCGGCATCTAATTTTATCTGTCATTTTTATGGATACTTTTAGATGTCAATCCCCAAATATATTGCTGTTTCTAATTCGATCTGCCATTTTAATACCGAAATAAATTGCTGGATCTAATTCGATCTGCCATTTTTCTGATAAATTTAGATCCAAGTTTATCCCCAAATATATTGTTGGATCTAATTTGATCTGCCATTTTTCAGATCAATTTATATCTAAGTTTATCCACAAATATATTGCTGGATCTAATTCGATTTGCCATTTTTCGGATCAAATTAGATCTAAGTTTATCCCCAAATATATAGCTAGATCTAATTCGATCTGCCACTTTTTCGGATCAAATTAGATATACGTTTATCCACAAATATATGGCCGGATCTAATTTGATCTGCCAAAATTGAGATCAAATTAGATCTAAGTTTATCCCCAAATATATAGCTGGATCTAATTGAATCCGCCATTTTTCGGATCAAATTAGATCTAAAAATATCCGCAAATATATAGCTGGATCCGCCAATTTTCGGATCAAAATAGATCTAGGTTTATCCCCAAAGATATCACTGGACCTCCCAATTTTGAGATATAACTTGATCTTAGTTTATCCCCATATATACAATGGGATCTAATACGATATGATTGGATACACCCAATTTTGAGATCTAATTGGATCAGCTAGATATTACAGCAGATCTTAAACAATATCAAATTGGATATAATTAGATATTGCGCGAGATCAATTTTTTTTACTCGGGCAATTAACAGTTCGTTGTCGTTCATAAATCTGTGTTTCAATGGGTTTGTCTACAGA
This sequence comes from Leucophora obtusa, assembly GCA_949987735.1. NCBI lineage: Eukaryota > Metazoa > Arthropoda > Insecta > Diptera > Anthomyiidae > Leucophora > Leucophora obtusa. The sequence goes on along the minus strand of OX465299.1, from coordinate 30,636,429 downwards.
TTATAATTTAAGAATTAAAGTTCAAAGCAAAAACAGTAATAACAGAGGATAAAATAGTGTTGTTACAATTTCGTTGATGTTAGTCTAATTGAGATCCCAATGTAGAAACGGTAATGACATATCATTATTTTTTGGAGTACCAGTAATGACACCCACTTACCTTCTGCATTATTTTAAAACATATAATAATGAGTTACTGATAATGACTTATTTTTATCATTATTTCAAATAGAAAATAATTTTTTAATTTTTTTGAAAAGTTTTTGAAATCTATTTTAGACTCAATATTTTTTAAACACTGGTAAGGATATATGTAACCATATATTTTTTGATTTTTTGTATGTTGGCGAGTAAGCTTACTTGTGTGCAGCAGGTCAATTATGTTTTTATCTATTAAATATTACATGTCGATATAGCTCAGATGGTAGATCTGTTGACTGGCAATCTGTAGACCCAGGTTCGATTCCCGCACCAGCAAATTTTATTTAAAAAAAAAAATACAATAAAAAATATTTTTTTTTATATAATTAATTTTTTTGAAAATCTATTTTTAGACTTATTATTTTTGTCAGTACTGGTAAGCACATAGGTAACGATATATTTTTTGATTTTTCGTATGCTGGTGTGTAACGACAACTCATTATTTTTCGCGACATCGCCATATAAAGGTAATAAGAAATGTAATAACAAAAGTAAGTAGTTACCATTACCAAGTATGTAGTTATATAACCACATATCTGGTAATGATTTTCTACACTGGGTTGTTTACATTTTCAATTATCAACCCACAAAGGCATAGGATACTGATAATGGGATTGTAGAGGGACCCGAAAATACGTATGCTAAATTTTTATTCCCCGTAATGATTAATATCCCAGTGTAGAAACGGTAATGACATATCATTATTTTTTGGAGTACCAGTAATGACACCTACTTACCTTCTGCATTATTTTAAAACATATAATAATGAGTTACGGATAATGACTTATTTTTATCATTATTTCAAATACAAAATAATTTTTTAGATTTTTTTGAAATCTATTTTTAGACTCAATATTTTTTAAACACTGGTAAGCATATATGTAACCACATATTTTTTGATTTTTTGTATGTTGGCGAGTAAGCTTACTTGTGTGCAGCAGGTCAATTATGTTTTTATCTATTAAATATTACATGTCGATATAGCTCAGATGGTAGAGCTGTTGACTGGCAATCTGTAGACCCTGGTTCAATTCCCGCACCAGCAAATTTTATTAAAAAAAAAAAAATACAATAAAAAATATTTTTTTTATATAATTAATTTTTTTGAAAATCTATTTTTAGGCTCATTATTTTTGTCAGTACTGGTAAGCACATAGGTAAAGATATATTTTTTGATTTTTCGTAAGCTGGTGTGTAACGACAACTCATTATTTTTCGCGACATCGCCATATAAAGGTAATAAGAAATGTAATAACTAAAGTAACTAGTTACCATTACCAAGTATGTACTTACATAACCACATATCTGGTAATGATTTTCTACACTGGGATATGTTCTCGAATCGAACGAAAAACAATCATTTTAAAATTTTTTTGTTTTAAAATTGCCATGTCAAAGTGACAAGTCTCATGACCTGTTCATAATTAATTTTCCACCCAGGGTAATTACACAATAACCTATATTTGATCGCCTTGTTTTTGGACCTTTAATTAACAGAGGTTGCCTAAGGTGTTCCGACACTTATAATTGTCCAGTTAATATATAGAATAAACATATCCTAAGGTGATTTGTAGTGGAAGGTTGGGACCATAAAAATATATCTGTTCTTTCTTAGAAGTCCTAAAAGTTTATACTTTGTGTTTTTAAGCGGCGTTGTATCAAATTTATTCCGCTATCTGAAATGTAATAGGATTTTCTCCCATAGTGTAACACTGTGGAACAAATTCAGGTTAGCAAAAGTTGGGTCGATTCTGAGAGTGAGGGGTGAAAATAGAGGCTAAATTAGAAGACCCGTATCGCGGCGTTTGCTTATGTTAGTTTTTTTTATGGTTTTTTGGCTATAACTCGTCGACTAATTGATATTTTTTTTTAAATCTGTAAAGGCCAAATTATAGCTAGAGACCTGAACAATAATTAAAAAAAAAAAAATCAAATCAATTTGTTGCACAGGTCTCTAGCAATAATTTGGCTTTTACAGATTTAAAAATGTCAATTAGTCGACGAGTTATAGCCAAAAAACCATATAAACAATATGAAAAAATTCGAACTAACATAAGAAAACGCCGCGATACGGGTCTTCTAATTTAGCCTCTATTTTCACCCCTAACTTCTGCTAACCTGAATTTGTTCCACAGTGTAATGTTATAGTTATCTTTAATGCATTCAATATTTATATATGAAGTTATTGCCATATACTCTCATATACTAAAATTTTTTCATATAAGAATATAAAAAAATATTTTTTAAAAGAAAAATATTATAGAAATTTATTATTTTTTATTTTATTTCTTCCTAATTCTCTCATTCTTTAGATATCCCTCCATTCTGGTATGGGTGGGTGCATTGTCCTGGTTACGTTGTTAAATTTTTTCACATTAACAAATTTCTTTTGGATGTTAGTTGAAGGTAAGTTGGTCTATTGTATAACTGAATTTCAAACTTTCATACAATGATTTAAGTATCAATAAAAAGTAAAAAAAAGTTATTTTCAAGATTATAAAGACTAGAGTAGCTATTGTTTGATTATTATCGCACGTTATTGTGGTTCTAAAATAGTTTACCGTTACAAGTTTTATACAATAATAAATATGACATACATATATAAATATTGATAAAATAAAATATCTATGAAGAGCTACATATAAATATTGGTAATATTATGGAAAATTTTTAAAACTTTTAGAGAATTTTTAACTAAACAATTTTTCACCTAACAAAAGCTATAGAATTCTGAGAAAATTTTTATTTTTTAGAGAAACTACTGAAGATGTTCTTAAATATTTTAAAAGGTTTTTTTTTTCATTTTAAGATTTTTTAATGCTACACGTACGAGTAGTTGCATGTTTATAAAGTAGCAGTGTATGAAAGATTTTATAAAAAAATCGACCAAATTGTACGAAGGATATTTCAAACTTTTCTAAGTATTAACATTTTAAAAAATATTATTGAAAAATATTATTGTATAAATCATCTTAAAATCGTATGAAGTGTATGAGTACATTAATAGCTTTTGTTATTCAATCAACTACAACAAACTACACGTAAAAACATCGAAACAACTATTTTCTGGAAAATAACATACAGTGGTGAAAAATAGAATAGAAACGATTCAAGTTTTTTCTAATTTTATTCTCGTTGCCTAAATTCGTCCCGAAAGGACAGAAGATGGTTCAGAAAAATGTGGAGAATTTTAGCGTAACGTGATTTTTGTTTTGTCACTTCCCAGCAAAATTTTTTTGAACTGGTTACCTCTGAACCCGTTCTAGAACAGAGCTGTAAAAAACTGCAATCAATTTGGATGGCAATCAAAATGATTTCATACAAACTGATTTCATTCTTTGATTTCAAAATGATTTCAGATTTGAAAATGAAATCTTGTCAAAATTGCAATACCTTATGATTGCAATCATTTTGAAATTTTTTTTGAAATTATTGAATGCAATTAATTAAATTAAATTGAAATCAATTCGATTGCAATAAAATTTTTGTTGAAATCATGCGATTTCAATCAATTTTCCTGTAATCACAACTATAGTGAAAGTCCAACTAAATAATATGCACTTGGAATCTAGCGATTCCCAGGAATCAGTTTTTATGAAACAATCACAGGTTGACCCACGTCACACCGTGACTGTTTTATAGAAATGGATCAATCGGAAGCTGTACAAGACCTGGCCTATTTATATTAGTGGGGTGTGCTAATACTCCTGTGGAGCAAAAATTTTGTCCGTTTTGCTCTCTCTCGCTTATTTTTCGAGATACGGGTCATTTTAGAAAAACCGCCATTTTACAAAATGGCCGGTATCTCGAAAACTAAGTGAGATAGAGCAAAACGGACGAAATTTTTGCAAGTTTTGGATCGATGTACACTCCCCCATTATTCACATGAGGTAGGTCCGAGAGCGATTCCCAGGAATAAATTTTTATGAAACAGTCACGGTGACCCATGTCACCCCGTTACAAACATTTTTGCAAGGTTTGGATCGATGTACACGCTCCCATTGTTCACATGAGGTATGTCCGAGAACGGTGACACATTTCACCTCGTGCCTGTTTTATGGAAATGGATCAATTGGAAGCTTTACAAGACCTGGCCTATTTGTATTACTGGGATGTGTTAATACTCCTACGGAGCAAAAATTTTGTCCGTTTTCCTCTATCTCGCTTATTTTTCGAGATACGGGCCATTTTAGAAAAACCGCCATTTTACAAAATGGCCGGTATCTCGAAAACTAAGTAAGATAGAGCAAAACGGACGAAAATTTTGCAAGTTTTGGATACATGTACACGCGCCCATTATTCACATGAGTTAGGTCCGAGAGCGATATTCCCATAAATCAATTTTTATGAAACAGTCACGGGGTGACCCTTTTTCCCATTTATTTGATAACAGAAATTAAAATACTAAGATAATAAGAATTTACATATTATAACAAAATACACCATGGAAACCATCAGATTTTAGTGGAAAAAGATTTTCATTTGAAGAGAACGAAGATTTTGATTTTGATTCTGATTTAATTTTGATTGGAATTACTGGATTTGATTGCAATTAAATTAATTGAATTCAAATCGATTGGAATCAAATTTGATTGCAAACAATTAGTATATAAATTGATTTCAATAATTTTTATCGTATTGATTTACGATTTTGAGTGCAATCAAAAAATTAGCAACCACTAATGCGAAATCATGTGATTGTTATTAAATCGATTGCAATCGTTTACAGCTCTGTTCTAGAACAGGTCTTTTTGACACCGGTTGCGTGGAACAGGTTCTAGAACTGATTCCTGGGATTCAAAATATAAGGTTTCACTGTCGCAGAACCAGTTCTATAACTGGTTCTAGAACCGGATCCAAAACAACCTGTTCTAGTTTGGAGGAAAATAACCTGTTGCTTTTGGGACAAACTCAAACCAAAATCACCGATGATAGAACATTGCATTGGACAATTTTGCTGGGTTGTTTTAAGTGGGCGTGGCTTCTAACGAAAAATTAGTGATATCGACCTTTTATCAAATTATTTAGTAAAATTTAGACAGTACTGATCGGTTCTGAACAAACTGTATATTTTATGGAAATTCTATAAAATTCCCTAAAGTCTTGCATTATTTTTATCTACAAATAGTCTCCAGACTTAAAATGGCAGTACCTTAAACATGACAAAATTTTTCTTTGTTTTTAGCGATTTTAAATATGAAATGTTGAATTTCGAGATGTGCACACCCCTAAAAAAAAGTATGATGAAAAATTTGAGCTAAATCGGACAATGCTATCCCAGGGCACACCGTAATCGAAATTTAATATTTTCCGGACATATATTTAATAGCATTTTTTTCCAAATATATATTACCACTAGGGCTAGGAAGTTCTTGTATTTATTTCATTGTATATTATGTATGTACATAAAATATGTATTTAATATCGGAAAATATACTTTTACAGTTTTAAAATTATACCTTGTCCACGTACTGACAGGGTATAATGACCAATATTTATTATAATAAGTTATAAAATATTTTGAACAGAAAAATTATGAAACAACATTGACAAAATTGAAAAATAAATTTTGATCAACAACATTAGCTGTATTTTCGACTTAACTATATCCGTTAACTTTCAAAAAAGCACAAAGTGCATAAAAACGTTTTTTAGACGAAAACTAACATATTACTTTTCGTATGCACGTTAACTTACAACGTGGATAATTATCAACGTTGAAAACTCAACGTTTATACATTTTCACACCTAGCGTAACTTCTTCGCGTTACTACCTAAAAAGTTTTGCTGACGCACGTTCGATTATACCGGAACTATCATAAATACTCACTATTTAAAAATTTAAACTCCAATCAGTTTAACGTAGATTTGCTATAAATACTTAACGTTGATAGGTATGAACGAAAATACAGCTATTAAAAAAATTTTAAACAAGTATTAATATTATAAAAGTATCTCTTACGAAAAGTACGTCACTACACTTAAAATAATACGTCAGTAGAAAAATCTGTCAAACCGGTTTCAAATCGATTTGACTAATTTTGAACAAATTTTTAGTTGAAACACTGATTTAAGCAAAGATTTTAGTTATCTTCATTTAACACAATACAAAAAATTCTCAGTAATTTAACTAATTTTGAGTGTTAATTTTTAAAATTATTTCAAACTAATTTTTAAGAATCCATTCGTTAAATTTTACAAAATTTATTGTTAAAATAAAATTAGGTTATTCACAAGGGGTGTGCTATCTGTTGTATCGTTCTATCGTCCTAACAAAAAACAGAGTTGTTAAAGTTTTTATTTCGCTTTAACAACGATTTTCTATTGGCTTTTCTTTCTGTTACTTAGCGTCTTGACGAGACATCGATTTGTTCAACCAACGAACAATTTTTTGTTCACCCATGAATTTGTCTCGTGTGGACCACTCTTGTTCATTAGTTTTTGGGAAAACAAATCAATGTCTCGTCAAGACTCAGAGTTAGAATACTCAAACATAGGACACTAAACATACGTAAAAATGTTGTATCGTGCTATTCTCAAATGTTTTATTTTTTGTATTTAAATTTAAACAACTCTGTTTTTTGTTAGGACCATACAACGATACAACAAATAGCACACCCCTTATGAACGACCTTAATATTTTTATGTTACTGTTATTACCCGGTAGGTGGCGCCATCAATGTATCCGAAGTTTTAAAGATGGCGCTATTTCTTTCCCTTCCGATTTTTTAAAAAGGACCCTATCTCGAAAACTAAGAGAGATAGAGCAAAATTGATGAAAATTTCGACTACCCCTAACCGTAACTCCAGCAAAAGGGGTTATCTATATCCAAAAATAGACCTTGGCGGGGCCTTGGACCCTCGGAAATTTTTAATAAAAATTTTCCACTTCATAAAATGGCCCACATCTCGAAAACTAAGCGAGATAGATCAAAACAGACCTTATATGCCCTCACATGATATAGACTAGGCCCGGTGAGGGTCACAAGACCCTGAATTGGAATAAATTTTACAACTCAGTATAATTACAGATAAAACTGTAGTTTTAAAATTTTTTACTTAAATTTAAATTTGTTAAATTTAACAAAAAAGTGTTAAAATCAACAAATTTTATTTTAAGCCAAAAAATAGAAATAAATTTTGTTAAATTAACAAATATTTCTGTCCAGCCAACAGACTTATTTTGAGTGTACAATCAATTCCGATATGGCTAAAACTTCCAAGAAATACCCAGCAAAAACAGACATTACCAAGTAATTAAGCGAATAAGTAGCACACAAAGGGTTTCACTACTTACTTACTCCAAAAATTCATGGGTGGTCATTAACCTCTCGCTTACAAAAAAAGTGTGAATAACGAGTTACCCATAGCGAAAGAATAAGCAGTTACTCACAAAGATAGCATAAGTGGTTACTCAGAAGTTAGGAAATAAGTGGTGGACCTACATTGTAAAATAGTTGGTCATATTGACAAAAAAAATGTTTATCATGGAAAATTTCCTATTTAGTTCAAAACAAATTTATAAATAAAATATTAATATAAAAAAAGACTTAGTCAGTACTTATTTAATCAATCACCAGTAAGTGATTACTTTGCACGAATATATAAGTACTTCTATAACTTATTATCGGTAAGTCATTATTTTGTATTTAAAAGTAATGTAAAAGGTAATGACCTATCATTGCTTGGTAATCTGTATGGTAATGACTTGTCATTACTATGTTTTTGCTGGATATTTTTACAGCTATCTCCCACTGTCCTTGGCGAAATTTCTCCAAAGGCCGAATGTATAAATATTTGTCAATTTCAAGCTTTGTCAACTTGCCTTAGTTATCGACCCATTACATTCCGGTACATTCTCGTGTAATTTACTTCTTGAAATTCTATCTTAACGAAATACTTCGCTAATTATACACGTTTTGGTGTTTTTTCTTGTGTATTTAAATAAAAAAATGTTAACTTATTAAAAGTTTTGTTAATAATGATAAAATACCATATCACGTTTCTCTTTTATTTCTCTTTTCTCTTTCTTATCTTTGTTTGTTTTTTCATAATTTGATAATTATTTCAACATTATATGCATACAAATGATGATAAACAAAAGGACTTTATTTGTATATATTGGTGGTGAAAACATTTTCCGCAGATAATATACGATTTAATATGTATGCATTGATAGGATGGGGTAAGTAAATTGTATACCATACGAAAGTTAATAACAAACAATAATTATGAATATGAAATATGCTGATTTCACAAATACACATAAAGACATACAATGAGACAAATAGATAATTATAAAAATATCAAATTAATGAGAACTCCCAAAAATCATTCAAAAAATAAAACCATAGATGATATACATAGCTACACTAAGAGAATTATTTCTATGATATTAACGAATTGTTTCATAAAGTTGGTGGGATTTCGTAAGAATATAAACAATGAAATTTTTCTTATTATTTTATAAGTAAACTTTTCATCGTAATAATGATATTTTTTATTAAATTTTATAAAAAAAATTTATTTTATGTATGAAAAAGTTTCTTTAACCCTAGAAGTGCATCGCTCTTTTTTTCGCTGTTTATTAGGCATGGTTGATGTTAGTCGAATCGACTAACAATGCTCTTCTAGGGTTAAAAACCTAAATTATTTCTTCGTCTTGTGTTTATTTATTTTGTTAATTTAACGAAAAATTTCATTGTTTGAATTGGCCGAAAGTTCCCACGGTGTATTAAGGGTCTACTTAATTATTTTCATTTATATAATTGTCATGTATAATATTTTTTGTAGGTTATTCAATTAATATTTTTATTTTAATCGATTAATCGTGCAAATAACTGTTCGGGGTCTCTTTTTAACCGATTAATTGAATAGAATTTAAAAATTAATTGATTAATCAATAAAACAAATTATGTAAATTAATAAAAAAATTTTGTTGTATCTATTTGTAATAAATTTATTTAAAAAAAGGTACGAATACAATTTCAGTAACTTTTCTAGAATTTATAAAGATAAAAAATGTATTAAAGATCTATCAAAACAACAGAGTAGTACGTATTCTGGAAGATGACAAAGCAGATTGTTATTATTTTTTGTTGTTGTTTTTACTTTGATATTTAAGATGGTAAATATCGATCCTAGGCGGAAACAAGAAATTCTCATTGAGTTTAACCTAACACATTTTTCTATAAATTCTAAAGATTCGTCCCCTGACGGTTTCTTTAGGCAACAATAAAATCTGGATAAGTACAAGCCTGCAGGAAAATATTTTTCACAATTTGTAAAATAAGTTTTTGGGATTTTAGCACATTTAATTATTTAAATAAAAAAATATATTAAATATTTTTGCAATTTTTTACCAATTTCGATTAATCGCGTTGAGTTACTGGAATAATTCGTTATTCGAAATTTAAAGATTTTATATTATTCGAACAATTTTTGAGCAAAATTGTTCGTATAATCAAATAACGATTAATCGATTGAATACCCTAATTGTTTGTAATTGTATTATGTTTCTTATCTTGTTAAAAAGCTACCCAACAACATTTTTTAGAACCGATTACATTCCAGAACAGGTGCTGTTACCAGTGGTTTCATAGCACCAGTTCTAGAACTGATTCCCGAAAGTCAAAATGTAAAGTTTCACTTTCCCAGAGCCAGTTCTATAACTAGTTCTAGAATCGGCTCTAAAGCAACCTGTTCCAGTTTGTAGGAAAGGAACCTATTGCTTTTGGGTCAAATTCCATATAACAGAAACCGGTTGTAGAACATAAATTAGAACCCATGTTAGTGAAGTATAAAGTGTTCTGCAAGCAATTCTTTGGATTTTATTTTTTACTGAGTACCTTTAGTTATCAGTGCTTAAAATAATAAAAATATGTTTTGTAGAATTAACTAAATTCATTGATTTTTTTATGGCTGCCCAATTTAACAAAAAAAAAAATCTACTTAATTCTATTTACAAATTAGCAAAACATGAAATGAGAGAATTATTTATCTTTTTGATATTAATGAATTTTTGTATAAAATCTATAAAATTTCGTTGGAATTCATAAAATTATGCGAAAAATTTAATTTCATTAATTAAAATTTTCATAAATCTATGGCCAGTTTTATAGTCACAACTTAGAACGATTTTATAAAAAAACGAGTAAAAAAGTTACTAATGTTTGGATAAGAAATTTGAATGGGTTAAAACAGACTTGTGTAAAATCATAAAAGAAGAGAAAATCGAAAATATAGCCAATATGGGCGATAGGTCCAAATATGAACCGATCCTATTTAGAATCAATAGGCTTTTTCCTTGGGACCATGTGAGTCAACGAACCAAATTTCATTGAAATATCTTCGTATTTGCGATATGCAGCGTGTAACCAAGCCAATTTTGGGGGGACCCTTATATGGGCACTGGGTCTAAACATTGACCGATTTCAACCAAAATCAATAGGCGTCGTTCTTGGGCCGACATAGGTCTGTGCACCGAATTTCATTGAAATATCTTCGTATTTGCGAACTACAGCGTGTATAAAAGAAAATTTTGGGGGGTACCCTTATATGGGCACTAGGTCTAAACATAGACCGATTTCAACCAAAATCAACGGACTCCGTTCTTTGGACGTCATAGGTCCGTTTACCAAATTTCTTTGAAATATCTTCGTATTTGCGACCTGCAGCGTGTAAAAAAGAAAATTTTTGGGGTACCCTTATATGGGCACTAGGTCTAAACATAGACCGATTTCAACCAAAATGAATAGGCGTCGTCCTTGGGCCGACATAAGTCGGTGCACCAAATTTCATCAAAATATCTTAATAAAGGGTAAGAACGCTACAAAAGTTTTTTTAAATAAAACAAAAACGGTTTTGGATATCAATAAAATTCTTTATTCCTGTGAAAGTACGTTCGATGCCATTATGTATGGAAATCGATCTCTTTTGCATGGCCACCACGGGCACGCTTGCAGAAGTCCAGACGCTGAACCCAATTTTCGACGGTTTTCAAGCATAAATCGGCCGATATTCGTACGAAGTTCATCAGTCGTCGCTGGCTTGTTGGCATAGACCATAGATTTGACGTAGCCCCATAGGAAATAGTCCAACGGCGTCAAATCGCACGACCGAGGCGGCCAATCGACTGGACCATTTCGTGAGATAACACGTTCTCCAAACTTGGTTTGCAATAAATTGATTGTGACATTCGCTGTGTGGCTTGTGGCGCCGTTCTGTTGGAACCACATGTCCTCCAAGTCCATATCATCCAATTGGGGCCAAAAATATTCGGTTATCATTGAACGGTAGCGATTCCCATTCACAGTAACGTGCCGGTCTTGATCATCACGGAAGAAGTACGGCCCAATGACGCCGCCGGCCCATAAACCGCACCTAACCGTAATTTTTTCGGGATGCACTGATGACTCATGGAGTACGTGTGGATTGCTGTCTGACCAATAACGCATATTTTGTTTATTGACGAAGCCATTCATTATTACGACCATAAATTGGCCGTAGCGCTCTTAACGTTAAGGCCACTGACTCCGAATTTCGCTAGTAAATTTTAATAATTTCGATTCGTTGTTGGCTCGTATATCTTTCCATCATGAAATGGCAAACCTTACTGAAGAGAAATGTCAAAAGAGCGGCAAGAAATATGGCGTCGTTTGCTGTCCCTGTCTTTCTACTTTTATAGCGTCTCTGTTGAAGAACCCTTTATTTGCGACCTGTAGAGTGTTCACAAGAATGCATGGACAGACAGACGGACGGACGGACGGACAGACGGACATCGTTAAATCGAAATAAAAAAATATTCTGAGCCGATCGGTATACTATAAGGTGGGTCTAGGACCAATATTTTTTGGTGTTACAAACATCAGCACAAACTTATAATACCCTGACCACGTAGTGGTGTAGGGTATAATCATACATCAAATCTATTAAATATTTTGGCGATAATTACGAATACAAAGACTTTATGTGAAATAGAGGAACAGTTTTCGCGATATCGCTGATTAGAAATTTTAAAATAGAAATATTTTTTTTTTCAAAATTTTTTCAGTTTAGGTGAAGTTTACTGGACTATTATGGAACTTTTCACTGGCGAATTTTTATTCTCCCAAAAACCGTTTCTATGTGAAGTCTAATTATGAATACAATTTTAAATTAAAAAATTTGATAAATATCTTAAAAGCTATTAAGCAAAAGGCAAAAAAAGTAGAAAAGAATTTTTTTTTAAATTTCTAGGAAAACGTTATGCTTCCTTTGAATTATAGTTTTAAGAAGAACAATTAAATTCATATATTGAAATATTTTGTTTTTCGTGCCGTCTGGCTCAAGAAAGTAAAAAAAAAAAAATTATAATTTTTTGTTTTTTCTCGAAATCATAAAAACGCGAATACCTCGTTAACAGTTAATAATTTAATGGTTTTTATTTCGTATTCCTAAAGTACTTACATATATAAAATTGTGTTCAAAATTTATGGAGAAATCTTGAAGGACATAATCATAATTGATGATAAAATTTATTTAAACTTTTTTTGATTTATGTATATGAAAATCTACATACAATTTAATTTCGCTAAAATGTGGTACAGATGTTGGTATCTTCTATTCACCACAATCGGGCCTTGAGGAGCAAAAATCGCACTAGGTCCTGTTTCCCAATACGATTTGGAGCACGTAATAGATATTGATTTCCATCCCATTCTCGTTTGTATCCAGGTAAAATAAAACGAAATAGAATGGGAATGAGCACAAGTTAAATAGGAACACTTAACATAGGGAACGAAATGAAATGGTGCGAAATTATTATCGAAATGTGTTAATTTGTATTATCACATAAATTATTAAAAAGAGAGTCATAAAATCGATTGCTCGGTATCCCTCCCGACCTATCTCATTTCCATCATCGGAACGCGGAATGGCGATTTTTAAAAATGGCCTGTTTCTCAAAAAGTAAGCGAGCTAGGGCAAAACGGACAAATTGTTTGATCCATTGAAGTATTAACACACGCCGATAGTTTAAATAGGGAGCACTTGCTTGGGATCCATTTTTATACAACAGCCCCAGGGTGATATTTTCAAAAAACGACCCTATTTGCCAAAGAAAAAAATTATTTTTCATCAAGACATTGCATGCATGCACACGTGTGTAGTCTCAGTGGCAAAATTGCATGAACTGGGCTACGTATTGGTACCTCATTGCTCAACAAATGCCTATATTGATGACATCGAGAAATCCTTTTTTTGGAAGGAATAAAAAAAATTGTTGAAACGTTGTACTAATTGTTGGAGCTAAAAGGAGACTATGTACATATGTAGAAAAATTAAAACTTTTTTCCTAAAAAAATGTATTTCATTCAAAAAGTCATGGACTTATTGATATAGTATTTGATGAAAAATTCTGTTGACTAGCGGTAAAATCTAGCATTTTCCAAATCACAAATTTGTCAATAATTATGCCCGCCTACTTCGCCGATTTTTTTTATATACAAATAAAATATGGACAGTTGGCATGTAAAGTCTCATATATGTGTGTGTGTGCTTGTGAAATTTTTGTGTTTGATTTGTAGGGGTTTTTTATTATTAAAATTGAATTTTGTTTCTGATGAATCTCTTTATTTTAACATTATAATGATGATGACAATCTATACAATGCTGATAATATAGGTGGTCCTGCTGTTTTTGTTGTTATTTGGACTATAGCCAAAGGACTGACAATGTCATCTGCCATAACAAAACAGGTACGTTTGTACAAAAAAAAAATAAATATATTGGATAAGTGAATATGGAAAACAGAAAGAAATATTATATAGAGGACTTAATAATGGGACAAGATATTTATAGAAAATCTAATTAAAAAAAATAGTATACCTTTACCATTTCTTCCACTTTAATTTATATAAAATGTATCATTTATCACAAAATTTTAGATTGATATGCCTGTTTGCCCCTGGATGCAGGAGACGTATGTGGATTTTATATTTCAAGGACCGGTATTTGTAGTACTACTTATGAATTTGATATTTTTATTAAGAATAATGTGGGTGAGTTTTAAATTCAATGATTTATATTACATATTTTACTAAATACAGTGGTTGAAATGATTTTTATTTTGGAAATAGTAATGTAGAGTTAAAAATTGTTAATAAGTTGATTGGAATTGACCATAACTTTTTAGTTTGTTGATGAATTTTCTTAATATATACCTTATTTTCTCCATAGACACGTAAGCTCTGGAGGCAAATTATATAAAAGAAATAATGTTAATGATTTTTGTCTTGATTAATTATCTCTATATGTGATGCGCAAAATAGAAAGGGACCTAGGGGTAAAAAAGGGTTTTGTTCAGGAGAGCCATTTTAAAGATTTAAATACGTGTATCTTTGGTGTACCATCAAAAAAAAATTGATTTTTTTACCCTTAGGTCCCTTTCTCTATGCGCTGTCACATATGCTTAACATATATGAAAAATGGTCTCCGATGAAAATAAATTAAAAAAATATAATAAAGAAAAGCTTAACAGATTATTATTTCCAAAACAATGTACAACATTCTTATCACTGCTCCACTTCTAAAATTTCTTTTCAATTTATTAAAGGTGTTAATAACGAAATTACGTTCTGCCAACACGTTGGAAACTCGACAATACCGCAAAGCTGCCAAAGCTTTATTGGTATTGATACCATTATTTGGCATAACTTATTTAGTGTTATTGGCTGGGCCCAACGAAGGTGGTGTCATGAGTCATATGTTTGCTGTTATACGAGCAGTTCTCTTAAGTACTCAAGTAGGTTGAGAGCAGCATAAAGAATCACTCAAAAAAGTTTGTCAGTTAACACATTGGCTCATATGAATAAAAAATAGATATTGCTAATAGGGGGAAATACAGGGTTTTTAAGCAATTACTTCACAACTCTAGTCTGCTTGGGAGTAGACTAGAAATTTATTTTTTTAATTTTTGTTTATATTTCATGCTATTCTACCAGCCAATTGGTAAATTTGAAGTAAAAAGCCATTCCTAAGCCCAAAGTAATTACTTCGAAGTAATTGCTAAGTTTTATTCATGTAACCAATTGACTGTTATTTGTATAGTAATCAGTAGTTGTTGTTTTTAACTGTAATTACAGTTTTCTTCTGTAAGAAACTACAAAAGAACTATTATTACAGAAATAAAAAAACAAAAAACAACAACCAAAGAAAGGTAATGTGTATCCTAGTAGATATTTAAAGTAGTTATTTCTAATATTATAAAAAAGAACATTCATTTACTTAAAAATAAGAGATCAACTAAATATTCCCCCATTCATCTTATAATAAAGAACTATAAAAACGTCTGTAAAAGTTTTAGCCAAAAACTACTAAAAATTTGTTAATAATGATCATGCAGAAAAAACTTCTGAAATTAGTAATTATTTAGCTAAATATTAGCAAGATAGAAACAGCAAAATAAAAACTGTTAAATGTACTGAATTTTATAGTATATTTAGACTGGGCAAAAACTAGTAGTTTTTGGTCATTTTTAGGTTTTGAGCCGAAAACTATAAAATTAATTTAGTTTTTCCATACAATTTTCATACAAACTGAAAACCAGATTCTACCTGGTTTTTGCCAAAAACCAAGTAAAAATATCTGAAATTTGTATTTTTGATACACCCGATTTCTTTTATAACTAATTTTCGATACACCCTGTTACAACGAATATAGAATTAAAGCAAGTGTCAAAAATATATTTTTTAATTTTTTTTAAATATTTCAGTTTTAGTTTAAAATTGTGTGTTGTTATATATTTTTAAATGTGTTAATAATTTTTTTAATTTAATTTAACCATAAAAATATAAAGAAAAGTGCTTAATAAAAAAGTGATGTGACAAAGAAAAACTAAAAATTCAGTGTAAATGAATTGGCTTTTGTGATTTAGTTTTGTACAAAAACCACCTGGTTTTTGCTCAGTCTAAATTCAGTATTAGTTATATTTGAGATAAATTTTAGTTACTAGAAAATAACTTAATCTGCTGATATGAACAAAAAATTCTGCTAAATAATTAGTAGACTAAAAAAATCAGATAAATATTTAAAATTTTCAAAGTTTTTTTCGATTTTTTTTAATGCAGATAAAACTCGAGCCTTCTCAAATCCGTATTTTAATATTTTTTTTAGAAAAAATTTCTGTTGATTTTAGCAGGATAGACTGCTATTGGCATTCAACTAAATTTAACTTGAAAATAACAAAAATTGTATAGATATAACAGTTTATTTTGCTATTTGTAGTCTACTAATATTTAACAAAATTTTCTGTAGATTTGACAGTATAATTTGTCATTTTAAATTAACTAAAAGTTAACTTACATATAACTAAAATTCTGTAAATTTAACAATTTACAATTCTTATTTTACTGGGTATTTAGCAAAAAATCTGCTAATCTCAGCAGTTTTTTCTGCAAGGTAATTTTTAACTAATTTTTAGTACCTTTTTCTGCTATTTTCCATGTTTATTTCTGTGAGTGTGTCAATAGTAATTACTAGAGCTGATAAATCCGGTTACTTCTTAATACTCGATATTTTTAATTTGGTTACTCAATGATACTCGCTACTTTTAACGGTTTTCAAATTTGAAATTTTTTAAAAATTTTTAATAAAAATTCTTTGAAAATGTTTACATTGATTCAATATTTAAATTTAAAAAGATGTTAGCCGCTTTTTCTAATCACTTGGATTTAATAAATCCAAAAAGTAGTTCTAAAAGTGCTCAACAGATGGGGTCAGATTCTCCCTTTTTTGAAAAGAATTTTCTGTCCGACACTTCTTTCACCCTAATTTTAAATACCGAATTCAATGATGAAAGATTTTACCTCAACTTTTAAGTTTTAATTATATTTTATATAAAACAGCTATAGACAGTCTGCCTTTTCAGTTTTATCACTTCAATTTATATTTTTACTTAATTGAAAAATTCCACTGCAATATTTAATATTTATCTAATTGGATTTAATTAAATTATTTACAGTAGAGTGAAAAATTGCCATTTCTATTTCAGCTATTTCTCCATGTCCAAGATGGAAAATATGTATTTAGTGAGGTGTAGTTTTTTTTCTAAACATATTTCATAAAAAAATTTTATAAAAACCTTTTATTTGTTAGTTTTTCAATTTTTTTGTTTCTCTTTTAATTTTCATTCGTATTTTTTTCTGACATTAAATGAATAGGCTGTTTCATATAGTTGTGCTTTTATTGTGGATTTATTAGATCCAGTTTTTTTTTTTTGGATTTAATAAATCCCCTTTTTGTATGAAAAATTCTAAATCCAGGTGATTAAAAAAAATGTTAATTTTTAATTTTTTACCAACTATTCATTTTGTTTTTCAAAGCTTTTTAACATTTACTTTTAAATATTTTACTTTTGATTTTTTCTTTTAGCAGAGCTGTAGTTTTGTTATAAATATTTTAGCGCAGCCACATTTTTTCCCGACCAAAATGCAACTCTGAAAATATCGAGTACTAGTTTTAAGTATCGGGTACACAAAAACAGATAAATACTCGATACCCACTACTCATATTTTTACAAGCACTAGTAATTATACTTTTTTTTTGCAATAAGCAAAGTAAGTTGTTTCGATTTCACGTGAAAAAACTGTTATACTCCATATAAAAAAAATATTTTTCACTATAATCAATTTCACGTTAAAAGTGTGTAGAGTTTGTTTTCACGCAAATTTAATGTACAAGACTATTATTTTTCTGGTGAAAAAGTGACATTTTGTGTATATTGTGATTGTGTCCTTGTCACAAAATTAAAAAATTGTTCATTTTTATAATTTAAATTGCAGCCTTTAGAGTTCGAGCGAAATTTGTTCACGAGAAAAACAACTTACGGTGCTATATCAATAAAAAATTGTTGTGTTTATAACATACGTTTTTTATTAAAATATATTTTTATAATTCAAAAAAAATATGAACTGTAAAAAGCAGTAATTTTAAAAATTTTGTCAGTTGTTTTAAACATTTTGTAGTAAATAAATATTAGTTATTTTTATGATATTGTTAATTATTTTCACTGCAGTTGTTAGTTGTTTAAATATATATATTTAAATATCCTTCTTGAATATATATTAATTTTGACTGTCATTTTCAGTAAATTCTACCGACAAACTTTTTTGAGCGATATTATAAAAATCTGTTTTTAATGAAATGCCTTGTTTTCTATTTTTGTTGACAGGGCTTCTCAGTATCATTATTTTATTGTTTTTTAAATTCAGAAGTTAGAAATGCTTTAAAGCATCATATATCAACATGGCAAGATACTCGTAATATAAGACTTAATCAATCAAGAAGGTAGATATTAAAAAGATTAAGGTGACAATGAAATATTTGGGGAAACATTTTTTTTCTGAAGGTTAATGAAACTCGATCGGATTATTTATTTTCACATGGTGAAACTTAGACACCCACCACTGACGGGTAAACTTTAACTTAATTATTAAACAAAGGAAAATGTCAAAATGTCAGAAAGTAACTATTTATTGATATTATGACCTTGGCGACTTTAGTTTAACATTTTTTTTTTTTCATATATTTAGTTAGAATATTCTTCTACCTCAAGTCCAAATTCTAATATGATATTGTCATATTAGATTTTTATTTGTTGTTTCAAACTTGAGGTAGAAGAATATTCTAACTAAATATATGAAAATATAGAAAGTCCGAAAAAACAATTTTTGTATTTTTTAATGCAAAAATTAAAATAATTGTTGATTTTTTTTTTATCATAATCTTGCTTAGAACTTTTTGTAATTTTTCCATTATTTGTGTTGTTTACAAAAAAGTGAAAGTTCCCAGCAAAAAAAAAATTAAGTAATGCTTTACAAACCACTTATTTCACTGCTTTACAAGTATCCGTTAGTGTATTTTTACTGTTTTTTTAGAAGTAATTCCGAACAACTTCAAAAAATAACTTCTTTCATTGCTTTCAAAGTATCAGTTAGTATATTTTTACAGCTTTTTTAGAATTAGTTCTGAACAACATCCAAAAAAATCACTTCAGTATGGCTTCTAAAGCATAATTGCTCTAAAATTGATACTTAAAAGTGATTTTGGTATCATTTGGTATTTCTAAACAGATGATAAAAGCTTCGATTCCTGGAGGGACCAATATATTTTTATTTTTTTTTAATATTTATAATTAATTTGTTCAAATTCAATTTTAATTTTTCAATTTTTAAAAATATATAAAATAAAAATGATGGAAAAGAACTGAAAACAATACTGAATTGCAGTGCACCTGTTGTTTAATAAGTACTTTTATTGAAGAGAATAAAGCACAATATCTCGCATCGATAAAGTGTTGTTTTTATGCCAGTGAGCTTTTATATCAAAGAATAGCTTAGCGGTACTGAGCTAGATAGCAACCGTGAGGTCGCAAGTTCGATACCCGGTGGCGGCGATAAAAAACTTTTGTAAAATTCAACGAGTAAAAAAGTTAAAGTCGGGCATTCTGACTATACAATACCCTACACCAGTCTGATTAAAAGCCAACTAATGCTTGGATCCGAAATTCGAATGGGTTAAAACGGACTTGTATCAAAATTTTCTATAAAATGACAGAAGAAGAGAAAATCGAAAATATAGCCCATATGGGCGATAGGTCCAAATATGGACCGATCCTATCTAAAATCAATAGGCTTTGTCCTTGGGACCATGTGAGTGAGAGAACAAAATGTTATTTAAATATCTTCGTATTTGCGACCTGCAGAGTGTAACCAATCCAATTTTGGGGGGACCCTTATATGGGCACTAGGTTTAAACATGGACCGATTTTAACCAAAATAAATATACCTCGTCCATGGGCCAACATAGGTCTGTGTACCAAATTTTATTTAAATTTTTTCGTATTTGCGGCCTGCAGCGTTTAAACAATCCAATTTTGGGGGGTACCCTTATATGGGCACTAGGTCTAAACATGGACCGATTTTAACCAAAATCATTGGGCCAGGGGAAGTCAGTGTACCAAATTTCATGAAAATTTCTTAATAGTTCCGACCTGTAGAATGCGCACAAGAATGCATGGACAGACGGACATCGTTAAATCGAAATAAAAAGTGATTCTGAGCCGATAGGTATACTATAAGGTGGGTCTAGGTCCAATATTTTTTGGTGTTACAAACATCAATACAAACTTATTATACCCTCTCCACGTAGTGGTGTAGGGTATAAAAAATATAATTTTTTTCCGAAGAATTTTTTTTTAAACTTTTAAGTGGTGAAAAAGATCTTCTTTTCCACTCGTTCAAAAAGTACTGAAAAAATGCTGAAGTTGGAGTACTCCACTCCTATGACAACTCATTGTTAAAATCATTAAGGTTTATGTTAAAAAAGAAGTACCTACATTAGAGTGGGGCGATTTGTATGGACAAAAATTTTTTGATATTGTGCCATCGATTTTTCGATAGCTTTTGGCATGAGGAAAAAAAAATTCCACTACGACATATCAAAAAAATCATTTTCGAGGTTCCCGAATTTCAATTTTTTGCAATTTTCTAATAAATGCTAGATTACCGCCATCTTGCGGTGGCTTTTTGAAACAACTAATGAAATTGTAAACAATATAGCATTACAACCTTTCCAGAAAGGTATTACTTATGAAAATCGGATAAAAAATGTGGCAACTAGCGGTAAAAGTAAATAAGTAAAATTATTTTCTGCTTGTTTTCATCAACATCATCATCATCATTTCATCATCATTATTATCATTTCATCATCAAGCAGAAAATAATTTTACTTATATACTTTTACCTCTAGTTGCCACATTTTTTATCCGATTTTCATAAGTAATAGCTTTCTAGAAAGGTTGTAATGTTATATTGTTTACAACTTCATTAGTTGTTTCAAAAAGCCACCGTATGATGGCGCTAATTTAGCATTTATTAGAAAATTGCAAAAAATTGAAATTCGGGAATTTTGAAAATGATTTTTTTGATATGTCGTAGTGGACTTTTTTGCTCAGTGCAATCCCAAGAATCAGAAACGCGAAGCGCCCATTAAGATGTTTAAATCGCCCCACCCTAACCTACATCTAGATCATCAATTGTAGTGCTTTTTCTACACTCTAATTAATTTTTGTTTAAATTTACCCAACTTATAGTAGGAAAATGAACTCCTACTATAAATATGGTAAATTTACTCCCATTGCGTAAATGAAACAAATTACACACATGATGCGTAAATTAATTACACACAAAATTTATAAATTTACATTGAAAATGCGTAAAAAATTTTCAAAAATATGTGTAATTTTACCACGTTTGTGCGTAAATTTTTCAAATAAAATATGTAATACCGCTCAAAAATAAAAGAATATAACTATTTTTAAAATATTTTACTAACTATAAATATAATATTATTTAGGCCTAATGCAAGCCTCAGATTCTGAGAAGATTTTCTCTTTACACACACTAAATTCTTATCAGTTTTTTCCCATTCAAAATGCCTCAGATTCCGAGTACTTTTTCGTGATGGAAAAGCTTTAGATTATGGTCACTTTTTTATTGAAAAACATATCATTCATAAGATTTCTCATATAGAGGACTTTCTATTATGTAAATGGTTTAGGAAAAAATCTTTGCAAATTGAGCGATATTCTGTGAGTCTTACTCAGAATTCTATGGTTTTTTCTGGAGGAAAAAGTTCGTGAAATCTGAATTTTTTTTAGTAGGCAGTGTGCTAAGAATCCGGAAAAATTGCTCCGAATCGTAGCGTTTTTCTTTAGCTGAGGGTTATCTGAGGCCTTTTTTGTTGTTAGCGAAACTTCCTAATTCGCCGGAGTCAAATTCCACAAGCCTGGAAGGAAAAACTAACATGAATCGAAATCTTTTAAAGTTAAACTAAATTTATCATTACCTTTTAATTATAGATGTTGTACGGACATTTCATGGCAGGTAATTCAATATTAGCACAGGCTTTAAAAAATATTATATTTCTAAATTTATTTTATGACAATTTATTTTATATTTTAAAATTTCTTGAATTTTTGAAATGTCATCCTCTATGTATTTTCGTTACTATAACAAGTTGGTAAATTTACAACATTTGTGAGTAAAATTTAAATTTATCAACAAAATAAAAAAATGTACTTACAACATGTTTAATTATAAACAGATAATGCCTATAATTGCACTATGTGTGTATTATTGTATATGAAAGTGTGTACAAAATAATTTTGCGCATTTTGTGTTTATATTTACTCACTATGCGTTATATTAAACAAAAATTTACTTATTTTATAGTAGTGAATTTACAAGCATTTTTAGAGTGTACTGCTTCCGAATCTCTTTTTTCGCTGGGAAAATATAAAAATTTTATGCTTGGTGCTTCAAAACTGTTCCTCACACGAAATAAGCTGTGAGCCACTGTACTTTCTGCTACACATATTACGAGTATTACACTGAAAATAATAAGTATGTATGTCGGCTCAACAGAAAAATTTGTTGCTTTAACGAAATTTATTCCTTTTTTTTTTGGCTTAACATAAAATCTATCGATTTTAAAAGATTTTTTTTGTAAATTTAACAAATCTAAATTTAAGTAAAAAATTAGTAAATCTACAGTTTTATTTGTTATTATACAGAGTTTAAAATTTGTCAACTTATAAGGTTTCATGACCCTCCCCGGACCAAATGGAGCAAACTTTTTGTCCGTTTTGCTCTATTTCGCTTAGTTTACGAATTATGGGCCTTTTTATAAAACAACAGACAATTATCAATTATTAACCCATTCAAGGCAAATGACACTGATGATGGCTTTGTAGCGAAAGCCGAAAATACGTATTCTGTCTTGCTGGCCTTATCGAATTCTCTCAAAAAAATTTTACTCCTTGTAATTTACTTGTGTAAATTGTATAATCTTTCTATAATTTGAAAATAATTTCAACAGAAAGTGATATTAATTTATGATCCATAAACAAATTAAGAACATTCATGGAAAATTTTTGTTAAAAATTTGCGAAGGTGCACCTTTTCAAAGGGGTGTTGGTATAATTAATCGAAATTTCCATAAATCTTGCTCTATCTCCCTTAGTTTTCGAGATATGAGCCATTTTAAAACTTCGGATACACTGTTTGCGCGATCTACCGGATAAAGCTAAAACACGAAGATGTTATTTGTGAGTTTTTAGAGAATTCTAAAGTGGCTTTTTAATAATAAATTGTGTAAAATTTAGCAAATGGGTTATAAAAAATTTGTTTTAAATAATTTTGACAATTAACACCCAACATAAGTGTAAGTACTGAGGATTTTTAGTATCGTGTTAAATGAAAATAATTAAAATCTTTGTTGAAATCACTTTGTTGATTAAACTAAAAATTTCTTAAAAATTAGTCAAATCGATTTGAAACCAGTTTGACAGATTTTTTTACTGACATATTATTTTAAATATTATTTGCACCTTTAATTGAAAATCGCTTTCCGGAATTTAATCCGCTTCCCGAAATATGGCCAAAAAGTTATTGTGGTGTAGGGATCATATAGTATACATGACCGATTTTAATTTTTTACTTCTTTTTTCTTTGAATCGTTCTAAAATTCTGAAACTAAGAGGCTTAGAATTTTAACCATGTCCGTTCTAGACAAAGTGATACAATACTCCTTCCGGGTTCCAGCGAAAATCAAAAGTTAAGTTTTCATTGTCACCCTAGCAAAGATTTATGTATATTATATAAAAACACTTTTTAATAATTTATTATTTATTTATAGATATGTTTCAAAAAGCTTTATAAAGGACACTTCACCAAACACGGAAAGTAAGAGGTATGAATTTAAAAGTTTAACTGAGATAGAGAAGGAATCCTTAAAAAATATGAAAGTTTTGAATTATAAAAAAATTTACTATCAATAGCAAATTTAATGGTAAAAATTCTGTTCACTTTGGTGAACAAATTTTAAAATAAAATGTTTCAAAATTAGAACAGAAATTTTCTTTTAGGTTTTTTCTTAAGAACATTTTTCATAAATGCAAAATGTTTCCAACTTTTTTATTTCTTTATAGAAAAAATTATTCGAATTATTTTTTTACAAAAATTTTCCAAGGGAAACATCTCTGATTTAAGTTTAATAAAATTGTGTATAGTTGTGTAACTTTCGTTAAAAAAAAAAAAAAAAATCAACATTTTCTCCCCTAAAAATCCCTTTACATTTATTTTGAAATTTTTTTAAACATGTTTCTTTTTTTGTATTTTTTCTTGTTTAAATCACAACAGACCTTTGACATCGTACTATGGCAAAGGCAAACGGGAATCATGTGTTTCATCAGCTACCACAACAACATTAGTTGGCCAGCATCACTCCACATTACAGCGGGGTTCAAATGGTGCTTTGCACATGTTACCCACTGCTACCACTTTAATGCCCAGGGCAGTTAGTCCTTTGATGAAGGTAAGTAAAAAATGCTTTTTTTCTTTTGGTAATTTATACATACGCATTAATTTTGATTTTAGTTAGTTGGATATTTGGAAATAGGTTGATTTTAAAAGAGGTCAAAGAAAAAAAAAAATGAGTTCAAAGAAGAATGAAAAACAATAATGATTGAAAAATATCCAATTTCGTTTTAAATAATAAAATTGGACATTTGATTTATTTTTAGATAAATCATTTTGGTTAAAAACTAAATTATCTTTTTATGTAAAAAAATTATACTTTTATATATCATATGTGAATCTGTATTTTATAAGATTTTAATAATTTTAGTGATTCGTGAGCTCAATTGTTGGTGCAAAAATTAAAAGCTCGCCCCTATTTCATGTAGTTGCTATTGAGAATCATATATACGAGTAAAATTACAAACACTGCTTCATTTTTTCAAATGACAGAAAATGAGTAAAGCAATTATATTATACTATGGTTGGTGCTTTAAGCAAGAATTTATTTTTAAAAGTTTAACTTAACTAATTTAACAATAATTCCCGTCGAATTAATTCTTTGGCACAGAATTTTCTGTTCCAAAGAATCGATTTCAGAATAACTTATGTTCCTTTGCAACCCCTTGTCAGGTCGGTAATCATCGGCATGATTTTGGTTTGAAATTATCCCAAAAGCAACCGCCTTACATTTATGTAAGTTTCGTGCATAGAGTTCCTGAACTATTTTCTCATTTCTTTATTTTTTATAAAGTCTATGGATAACAATGATCCTTACAGACTACTCGCTAAAAATAAAATTAGAAAATTAACACAAATTATTTAAGTAAAGTTTAAACATATCTTTTGAATAACTTAAGTCTAAAACAGTATTATTCTCTAATTTATTAAAATTTTTAAGCAATTGTGGATTGATGTTACACTTGATGTTGATCTAACGGCTTTTTCTGAAAAAACTGAAAAGGACGGATTCTAATGTCAGAGGTCCACAACTCAGGATTAAACAGATTTTCATACAATTCAGCTGAAATTCCAAGTTTAAAATTAACAAATTTTAAATCAGACCATGAAGCATCTTTTTTTACAAGTTTATAACATGTCATGCGGGACTTAGCAATATTAAGATGTTTTGCCACATATGATAGAATGTTTTCTTCTGAAACTGTTGGCTTAAATGACGACAAGTGGATCCATTTCATTTTTTGTACCACATCCAATTCAGAATTATCACTATCACCAGTTATGAAATTATGTTTTTTAGGTTTTTTCTTCCTATTTGTAACATTACTCCAATTTGATGAACTTTGAGCATCAATTACGTTATTTAGATTAAAAACCTCCAAATAAGCAAAACTGTTACTAACAGATCCAGATTTTAAATCAACAAAGGCATTTGAGTTAACAGGTATTTTAATTACATCAGAAACTTTAACAGCAGAAGCTTTAATAGCAATATCATTAACAGCAGCAGCAGCTTTAACCGCAGTAGTAGCAGAAGGCAACTCATGATCAAGTGTAACATTAGCAGTATTACGAACAGTGTTTAGATTTTTGTATACAGCTTTGGCATCAACCAGTGTTGCCAACAGTAAAACAAAAAATTACACAGCTGTAGGTCAAAAATTATCCAAAACTGTATGAAATTACACAAAACATTTATAAATTTTTTTATTTTTCAAATAATATATGAGGCCATTTAGACCAACTCTTCTGCGCCTTGTGGAGCAGAATCAAAATATTTTGGAAAGAATGTAGTGATTTCTTACCGGCTGGTTGGATTACTATGAAATTTATCAGGATCGAAGTCAAAGTAATTTCGAGCTTAAGTTTTTCTGGCCGAGCCCACAGTGCCACTTGACACCAAACCAGACCCCCTCGAGCATTGTGAAAGCCTGCCTGAAACTTTGCATTTTTTCAATAACCTGGTCCAATTTTCTGCAGAGCCAAATCAAAGCCAATTTTTCTGAAAAATATTGGTTATGTTTGCACATAAAATATTCTATTAACTAAAGAAAAATTAAATGCAATATATTTTTCAGGCTTAAAATAGTGAATTATATGGTGTCGTTCATAGTTAAAAGAAACCTTTCTAGGTTAACTATTTCTAAATTGTTGAATTATTTTTAAAATATTTTGATTGTGAACCACTGTTATGAGTTAGCAACATTTTTCTCCGATCACGGAAATTTCGCGCTGGGATAAAAGCTGTTACAAAAACTTTGAAAATTACTAGTTTTTTCAATCAATCACAAACTACCCAGCAAAATCTTTCATTACCAAATAAGTGGTTATATAATAGAAATTCATAGCTCCGCACAACTTATTTTTTGGCGTCTAAACTCATTATTTTTATTTGGCGTGGTCGTTTTTATAAGTAGTCACGCTTACCCGCTCGCTTACGAAAAAATGAGAAATAAGTAGTTACGAGATTTTGAATAATAACTGGTTGCACACATGCTTACAAAAAGTTATCCGATTGCTTACTTGATTCTTAAAAATAAGGAGTTAGGCAAATACTATTAGCCTAAGGAAATAGATTCAGAAAAATTTAAGTTTTCTCTAATAATTTTAGGACTCGTCATAAAAATTTAAACATAAAACATATTTACATATAATAAAAAAATTTAACTTTGTCAAAAGTACTTATTTAAACTAATACGAGTAAGTCATTATTTTATATTTAGAAACAATGAATACAATAGGCCGTTATTAGGAAGTCATTATTTTATATTACAAAATAATGCAAAAGGTAATGATATATCAATTTTGGTAATGCAGATAGTAATGAGGTGTCATTACCAACATTTTGCTGGGTAACTAATCCAAATTTCACTCTGTCGCAGCATTTTCAAATGTTCTTGTCACCCAAGAGAAAAGTACTTTTTTTAAGTGAAGTTTGAAAAATATGTTCGCAAAACAAGAACAATATACGGGGTTAAAAATACAGATTAAATATAGACCAATGTTTTTGATTACTTCTTCATTGCGATTAGTTTTGAACAAATTTACCAAACAATTCGTTGAAAAAAGAAATTTGTGGT
Organism: Leucophora obtusa; assembly: GCA_949987735.1. Taxonomy (NCBI): domain Eukaryota; kingdom Metazoa; phylum Arthropoda; class Insecta; order Diptera; family Anthomyiidae; genus Leucophora; species Leucophora obtusa. The sequence goes on along the minus strand of OX465299.1, from coordinate 30,608,792 downwards.
AAATGTTTCACAAACTTATTTAATCGAAATATCGACTAATTTTCATTATTAAAATGAATTTACGGAAATTTCTCTAAAAAGTAAAATTACACGAAAACTACACAAAAATGTCATTATTCAAAAATTATCCAACGAATGTGTAAACAGTCCCGTTTTTGAATAATTATTCAAAAAGTGGCAACACTGGCATCAACAGAAACTGTTTTTGTTGATTGTAAAACATCAGCAAAAGGCAAACCAGAGCTTAAACCTGTTTTGAGCGCGGGTAAACTACAATGATTCTTGTTGTTATTATTATTATACAAAAAATTTGCAACGACATCAGACTGCAAATTAGAGTCAGTTTTTTTACTAAGAGGATCATCCGAATAGGAGTTATTAAGCTGCCTACACACTAGGGAACATGGTTGAGGGAACAAAAAATATCAAAAAATTTTGTAAACACGAAATGCACGCTCTCAACACGCACACACACACAAACGCACTCACACATTCACAAAAAATGCTCTCTTTTTTCAAGTATGTTCCCTAGTGTGTAGGCAGCTTTAGCATGTAAATTAAAGGCAGATTGAGAAGTAACATTTGCACATCCAAATTTAACGATTCTTAAGAGATCGATTACCACCAATTTTAACTCTTTAACTTCAATAGACAAAGCAGAAACCGTTGAAATTAACTAATTAGAAGAAATTAAACATTTATTACAGTTGAAACAATGTTTTTATTATAAATTAATGGTTTTAAAACGTATTCATCTTTCAAATTTATACAAATATTATGAAAGTGGCGTTTACAAACAGCACAAGTAATTAATTCTTGCTGTGAAATATTATGAAAACAGAACGAACAAATCAAATCTAGATCCGACATTATAAACGCGTCTTACTCAATCAAGAGTAAACTGTTGGTTCTAGTGGAACCAGTTGCAGAATTGGCGTGGATGGCAACTAATTGAAAAAGTTTTCCTCGAGTAGTAATACTTTTTAATATTTCTATTGCCAATGGTGTGTTCTTTTGGATTATATTTTTCATAGGCATTTGGAATATCCCTATATAAATATTAAATAATAACGTGACTGACTGAATCATTGATTTACTGCCCTGCAAAAAATAGCATGATTTTTTTCTCTACATTCAAAATAAGTGCAAACATTAAATACAACAAATACAAAAACACATAGAAATTTCAAGCACAAGCATAGTTTTCTACTGAAAATATGTTAAATTTTCAATGGTATCGGTTCTTTCCTATAACACGCACATGTTAAATTCATTGATGGAAATTTACAAAGTATGTAAATATATAGAACTGAACAGGTGTTTATGACAGGCATTTAAATGAATATAGTACGCTGTCAATCAACAAAACAAAAACGTAAATTTTTAAAAGGGACACTGCAAAAATAAATGATTGGATTCTAATATTATGTTATATTATTACGTTTTACCGCTTATCTTATAAAATCTTATATTGTGCAACTATTTGAGCGACAATTATTTGATTTTAATGCTTTTCTTCCATCTACTTTGCTTATATTAAAGATTATTAGGACGCATTCTTAGGTAATAATATATTCAAGATGTTGCGAAATTTTTTTATAAAACAAATTTTCGTTTCTACTTTCTGATGTGCGCAATAATGGTGTATAAATAATTTTTAGTTTACTTAATTCAGCAATTAAACATTAAAAAAAAAAATTTATCAAACACGAGTTTCTTCTTTATTAATTGCAAGTGACCCAAGCCCGTATGACACTTGTTTAATTTTGTATTGAACCGATATAGGATTGATGAAATATTAGAGAGTATTAGAAATACCATTTGTAAACAAATAAACGGTGCTGCAAACTTTGTTCGAACAAAAAATCTCTAAAAATTATTAAAAATCGTTACAAACACAAGCAAAATGCAAGAAACACAGACAAATTTGGGAAATTGAGAACATTCTCCATAATCAAGGACTAAATGTCATTTTAAAGTTAAAATTTTGAAATTAAAAAAAAATTTTTTTGACGGCTTTCAAATATTTGATTAATACGAAATAATTAGGTGTCATATGGGCTTATGACACGTGTTGCCATTTTAGCATATTTTCTGCTATATTTAGCACATTAAGTTCGAAAATAGCATATTTTTTTAAGAAATATTAGCATATTTCGTTTGGCAAAAGCAGATTTTTAGCATATTTTTGTCCACGCAAGATTCAGTTTTATTATTTTTTTCAACAATGATTAAATGCGTATACGTTAAAATAACCGTCAAAAATGTTTATCTAATACGAAAACTTAACAAAAACGCGGCTTGTAGAGTAAAAATTGCAATATTTTTTACGCAGCAGATTTTAAGCTTATTTTTGTACGGGGTAATTTAGCAAATTTTTACCATAATGATTATTTCAACATTTTTGTAATTTTTTGTTTGGCATATTTCTTTTTTCACGTTTTAGATGAATTTAGCATATTGTTTAGGTGATTTAGCATAAAGAAAGTTTCTGGCAACACTGTTTATGAACACTAACGAAAAACGTATAAGTAATAATGAAATTGTATTAATAATAATCATACGTATGAGTGTACCAATAGGTTAATGATTCCGAAATGGTCAAGATATTGCAATATTTAAACAATTTGTAAAAAATAATTGAGTATTATTGTTTAAAACCATTTCTCTTATTTTATTTATTCCAAAAAAAAAAAAAAAAAAATAAAATCTTTTGTAATTTATTTCATGGGCTTGTGCTGAAATTATATCAAGAAATTAAATTTTACTATTCCTCCTCTAGAATTACGGCATTTTCACTTTTCTGGATTTAAGAAATTTGAAAAGTTGAGAATTTAATTTAACTTTTGCTTAAGTTTATACAATTTTCTATTGATATTAAAACTTAATTAATTTTCACAAATTTTATAAAAATTCGCTTACCTGTTTTTGAATTAAGGTAATGTCCTTTAAGCATATCCAGCAGTCATACTATGAGTTCTTAAAGCAGAACTAGGAGAGTCTTCTAGTAAAGTTTAATATTTTTGTAAATTTTTGTTTTAAATATTTTAAAATAATAATTATTATGCTTTTTAAAATTAATATTTTCGTTCGATTTGAGATCATATATTATCATATTTTCTTCAAATTATTTTGTAAATTAGATTTACACTTAATATAAATAGATCATCATCAACTATTAACCTATAAGGGTATGGGTACTGAGGATGGGTTTGTAGCGAGAACCGAATCGATTTTTATCAATTCTTATTATCTGTAATTTAGTTTCAAATTTTATCATCTTTCTTTCATTTGAGAAATACATTTAAGGATTTTTTTTCTTTAAATTATATTGTAAATTTGTTTCACACTCAATATATGTAATGGATCATCATCAGTTACACTGTAGGTACAACAATTTCGAGCCTTTTTCATAAATACGGCGATCTGAGAGTGGATTCTGGTAGAGGAGACAAAAAAAAAAAAAATTTGTTATGTCGACGTTTCGAAAGATCACATCGGAATTTTATTTTAGAGGGGGTTAAAGTTTCCCCCGTTTTTCAAATGTTTATTGTGAATCGGCATAGGCAACAATGTGAATCTTCCATTTTAGGTATAGGATGCATTCAGCGAACTTATGTCAAATACTATCAGGAACATTTTTGTGGAACACTTTAACCCTCTAACTCTTCAATTAAAGGGACTTTTTTGGCCCATTTTTAAAAAGGGACAAAAGAGACCCGTAAGTTGAAGTGTTAGAGGGTTAAAATGTTCCACAAGAATGTTCCTCATAGTATTTTACACAAGTTCGTTGAACACATCCTATACCTAAAATGGAAGATTCACATGGTTTCCCCCTAAAATCCAGGTTTATTGAACATTTGAATTCTGAATAAGTACGAGATTAACCCTTAAATAAATTTTAAGTTTTGACGTATTTTTGGCATTGAAATTAAATTTTAAACTTTGAAGTCTTCAGAGACTTATAGTAGAATTTCATGACAAATATATTTGCGGCATATTTTAATCTTCCAGCTCTTCAACTTATGGGGCTTTTTTATCCATTTCTAAAAATTGGTCAAAAAAGTCCCTTTAATTGAAGAGTAAGAGGGTTGAAATGTTTCGCAAAAATATTTGTCATGAAATTCTACTACAAGTCTCTGAAAATATCAAAGTTGAAAATCTAACTTAAATGCCAGAAATAAATCAAAACTTAAAATGCGTTTAAGGGTTAATCTCGTTCTTATTCCGAATTGACGCTCAAATATCCAACAAACCTGGATTTTAGGGGGAAACCATGTGAATCTTCCATTTTAGGTATAGGATGTGTTCAGCGAACTTATGTAAAACACTACGAGGAACATTTTTGTGGAACATTTTAACCCCCTAGCTCTTCAATTAATGGGGCTTTTTTGTCACTTTTTAAATAGAGTACAAAAAAGGCCATCTAATTGAGGAGTTAGAGGGCTAAAATGTTCCACCGAAATGTTCCTGGTAGTATTTTATATAAGATCGCTGAATAGATCTTATACCTAAAATGGAAGATTCACATGGTTTCCTATGCCGATTTACAATAAACATTTGAAAAAGTGCGGAAATTTTAACCCCCCCTAAAATAAAATGCCGTTGTGATCTTTCAAAATGCGGACATATGGTACGTGTATTTTTTTTTTTTTTGGTCTCTACCAGAAACCATTGTCAGAACACCGTAATTTTTGTTCGCGTTGTACTGTGTTATTAACCCATAAGGGTATGGATACTGAGGATAGGTTTGTAGCAAGACCTTAATCGATTTTTTTCAATTTTTATTCTCTGTAATTTAGTTGCAAATTTTATCAGCTTTCTTTATATGTTTAATGAGAATTTGATATGATCACAAATTGAACAAAATATCGACTTATATATTTAAATGTTTTTTATTATGTTTTCTGGCAAAATAATTCAACTTCTTGCAACAAAAATTGTAAGTTCTACAACTATGGCTAAAAGATTGGGTTCTAAGGGTTTTAAATTTAACATTTTTAGACATTTTTAAATAATACATTTTAAAATTTTTATTGTGAATTTCTATTTTTATCTTTTGTAACTTAATTTGAATTTCTTTTATTTTCTAGGGTCTGGAAGAAAATTCTGTTTAAATTGACAAGTGGCAAGCAAACGGCTTATATTTTATATCAACGGAATTACAATAGCAATATATTTTAGATATATAGGTTATTCACAAGGGTGTGCTATCTGTTGCATCGTTCTAACAAAAAACAGAGTTGTTAAAATTTTTATTTGACTTTAGCAACGAATTTTTTTTGGGTTTTCTATCTGTTAGCACACTCAAACACTAAACATACGTAAAAATGTTGTGTCGTGCTATTCTCAAATGTTGTATTTTTTCAATTTATATTCTAACAACTCTGTTTTTTGTTAGTACGATACAACAAATAGCACACCCCTTGTGAACAACCGTATAAAAAATTTCATTATAAAATTATAATTATTATATGTAAAATTTTGTACTAAGAACTAAGTTAGAAAATAAAAGGTAAGTACGAGTATTTTCTGTACATAAACAAATTTAGGTACAGTTTTATGGTCACAACTAGGAACAATTTTTGTCTTCAGTTTTAAAAATTTTGTTTTAGATTTTAGATGATCTAAAGATTGTTACAATTAGTGTTATTTTTCTTCGGTTTTAAGATCAAATATGACAAATTTCAAATAGAATTTACAATTTATTTTACAACAGATAGAGAAAAAACTTATGAAAAAAACTTTTTTAAAACCAATGGTTGACAAGTAATGCATTTTCAAGTGTAACCAAACACTTTCATCAGATTTTCTTTATGGGGTTCACTCTAGGTTATAATGTAGATTTTATTTTTTGTATATATGCTAACTTTCAAAGTGAAAAACGGATGGAGCAACATTTTTACTTATTTATTTCATATTACAACGAAAATTACATGTTTTTAACAAAGCTATTATTATACCCTACACCAATACGTGGAGAGGGTATAATAAGTTTGTGCTGATTTTTTTTTATCTATGTTATATTTGTTATTTTGATTGAAGCTCTTTTATTTGTTTAAAAATATTTTAAGTAAAATATAAAAAAATCATTAGTCGTGACTAAAAAACTCGCCTTGATTCCTTACAATAAAAAAAATCAAGCATAGAGAGTTAGTAGAGTTTTTGATTGTAAATCACTTGAATGTATAATAAACATTATGTAAGCACCGATTGCTGAATGTCCAGTTAAAATTTAACAAATATTTCTAATCTGTTTCCGCATCATTTTACAGAAAAATGTAGGGGAAAGTAGGTACACTCAATAATAATAAATGCTGCAATTTAACAGAACTAAGATTCGCAATAAATTATATTAATTAAAATTTTTGTTTGAAAACTTCAAAAAATTAAGACCTGGTGTTGACACAATCATAAGGAATATTTTTATTGAAAAATTTAACAGACAAAAGGGAATCAACAGACTGCCATTGTTTCGTCTCACCCAAAGACTCGTCAGTGGTTAAGTTTATGTGTCAATTGATCAAAGTAATTTTAATTGTTAATTTGTCTCTATATAAAAATTACTTTTTGTATATGCCATGGCCGGGGATCGAATCGGCAGCCTTTTAATTGAAAAATAAATTGCTCATGTATTAGATAACTCCGGATCTTCTGATTACAAAATCATGCTGTGACTGATAAAACTTTATCGATGTACCCACCATGGTGTATCTCTTTAATGTTACGAGTTGTATCCTGTGTAGGGGCTGCAGGTTCGATCCCCGAGACAAATTAACAATTAAAATTATTTTGATCAATTGACACATTAAATTAACCACTAACGAGTCTTTCGGTGAGACGAAACTACGGCATTCTGGTGATTCCCTTGAGTGTGTTAAATTTTTCAATAAAAATGTTTTCTACAGTAATTAATTCCAATATTAATTACGATTAACTAAAAATTCAGAATTAAATTTAAATTTTTGAATTTTATTGTTGTTTTGTATGGATAGTTAGGACTTTCAGTCTTAAAAATAGTTTATGGCAGTCAGAACAGGTTAAAAGTAGGAATACGTACCTACTTACTATGTAAATATCCAAATAGTGTTTTGTAAATTTAAGGTCTCTTAATAAATTTATTCAACATGAAAATAAATTATGTATGTATATTTTAAAATTGTAAAATAGAAAAATTTTGTACAATTGTATTTGCTAAATTGTAATTATTTTTGTATGTATGTGTGACAAAAGGAGAGAGACAAGTAAACTAGAGCTTCTATATGTAAAAAATTAAAAAAAAAAATTATACTACATTAAATGTAAAAAATGAAACGAAATCTACAAATTATAAATGTTTTTGTTAATATAAGAAAACCAGAAAAGAAACAACTAGTATTAATAAGAAAAGATAAAAATAAAAATCTAAATGTTCAAACAATTTAACAAAATGTTGAAAATATTTTTATTTTTTTTTGGCAAATTATATATGATTGGGTAAGTATCTCATCTTTAAATCATTTTCAACTTAAATGGATACCAATAAATATTTATCTTAAGCTTGTGAAAACTACGTCAAAAGGGAAGAAAAAGCGAATATGTGTTTTATGTAAATGTATTAGTTAAGGGAACAAATTGATACGTGGGAGATTTATTATGAAATCGCCCACAAACAATAATACACAAAGAAAGTAAAAAAAAAAAAAAAATAGCCACATCAATTTAGGTTGGGAATTTTTTAAAGGCCTAATCAATTTCTGTTTTAGATGTCTATGAATTATTTTAGTAGTTATGGTTAAAAACTAGGTTAACTTACAATTTCAGTAACATTTGCAATTCACAACGGTCTCAAATATCACATTCTAACTGAAAAGAGCTAGAGAATTTCCCTTAATATAATAAATTTTGTACAAGGATAGCTGCAGTTTTTCCCTCACCCAATATTTCATATACCAAAACAGTTTGTTTTTTTAAATAACAGCAATATATCTACTATCTCTCTCTCATATACTTTCTAATCTCCTATTACAAAACCATATAATGTTAACAAAAACAAACAAGAAAACAACAAACAATAGAACCACAATAATAAGTTACTATCAGTGTTGCCACCAGTAAAACAAAAAAATACACAGCAGTAGGTCAAAAATTATCCAAAACCGTACGAAATTACACAAAAAATTAATATTTTTTTTTAGTTTAAAATAATAGTTATTTTTTTTTTTTTTAATTATGTGGCTCTTTGAACTCTCCTGCACACAGTGGGGCAGAATCGAAATAATTTGGAAATAATTCAGACACTTCTTACCGGCTGGTTGGATATCTATGAAATTTCACAAGGTCGTAGAGTTAAGTTTTGAGGCCGAAACCCATGGACGCAACACAGGAGCTCGACCATTCAGCTCCAAAGAAAGCCACCTCTAAAATGTGAAAATTTCGAAAGCTTGCCATTTTCCGATATATCTACGGATTTTAAAAACGTAACGTAACAAACGTAATATTCGGCAGAAAGTTGGAAAATGGTGTTTGAATTACAATCTTATAACATGTGCTAAATTTGGAGAAAATGGGTTAATATTTAGACAGAGTTTACCTACAAAGGTCATATAAAAAGTCAATTATAGAGTGCCAGTTGTAATAAAAATAGCCTTTGCATGTTAACGAAGACTGAATTAATGAATTACTTAAAGATATTTAAATCTGCTCAACTGTGCTGTTGTAAGAAAATTTTTGTCTGATCAAAGCCCAGTAACTGTTACAAAAAAACGAAATATGGGGTTTATATACAAATAAAATATAAAACAGCATGTTTTACTTCGTCTAACTAAATTGGGTTTCGTGTTGCAAAAATTTACAAAAATTCAGCAGAAACTGGAAATTTCTGGTAGATGTTACAAAAACAAACTCATTTTATCTACTGTTGGACTTGAAAGCATGGAATTTAGTAAATTTTTCAGTAAAGAGCGAAATTACACAAAAACTACACAAAAATGTCATTATTCAAAAATTATCCAAGGAATGTGTAAACAGTCCCATTTTTGAATAATTATTCAAAAAGTGGCAACACTGGTTACTATCTAACTGAAAAGTTTCTTACATACTACATATTTACAATCTTTATAATTTATTTCATGGTTGAAATGAAAATGGAAAATAGAAACAAAAACAACAATAAACTAAAAAAAAAAATGGTCATAACTACCAACTCACAAACAGCAGCAACAACAACAATTGCACAAAACCGTAACTCTATATTTAACAACAAGAAAGATAATAATAACATCATGTGGTTTCTGCTTGTCTTCTACTGACTATTAATAATGTGAGAAAATAGGAGCGACCATGTCTAAGTAGAGTAAAATTTGTCGTTCTATATATGAGGTCACCAACACACACGAATACAGTCATTAAACATCACATACACACCACAATCACTTACACATTATTACTTCAGCAACAAGTTGTATTAGTGACAGTTAGTATTTGGTTTCCGCCTTAAGTTTATGTAATAAAACATCACAAACAAATTTTAATATTTGAAAATCTTTTAAAAACAATAACTAATAAACTTCCGAATTGGATTTTTTTATCAATATTATTTTAAATAGTTTATTTATTTGTTCAGCCAATGGAAAATGCAAATTAAAATTATTTTAAATAAGTTAATAAATTATATTTAAGTCTATATTTTGATATACAAAAATCTAAACTGAGATCCTTATCAATTGGGCAACCAGAAATATGCGCTAAATAATGTTCTAAATATCAGGAAATATGCTTCTAAAAACATTTTTCATTAAAAAGACATATTTTTCAGTAAAACTGGAGTTTATTTTGCCACTGAAATTTTGTAGCGATCTAAATTTTAAAACCGAGGAATTTATCCGAAATTTCAACACAAGATATACCCTTCACCTCATATTACATTCGCATACTGATATAAAAAGTCTACTGGAAAATGTTTATTTAGAGACCACCTGCTTCAGTTTTTGATGTGAAAAACCCCTATTAAGTTTTTCATATAGAGACAATCATAAACTAACCACTGACGAGTCTTTGCGTGAGATGAATTTGAGTCCCTCTTGTCTGTAAAATTTTCCCCTCTTTTTCAAATGTTTATTGTGAATCGGCATAGGAAATCAAGTGAATCTTCCACTTTAGGTATAGAATGTGTTCAGCGAACTTATGTAAAACACTGCGAGGAACATTTTTGTGAAAAATTTTAACCCTCTAGCTCTGCAATTAAAGGGACTTTTTTGGTGCCCTTTTTAAAAAGGGACAAAAAATACCCGTAAGTTGAAGAGATAGTGGGTTAAAATATTCCTCGTACATAAGTTCGTTGAATATATCCTATACCTAAAATGGAAGATTCACTTTGTTTCCCCTTAAAATCCAGAATTGTTGGACATTTGACCCACAATTCTGAATAAGTACGAAATTAATCCTTGAACACATTTTAAGTTTTGACTTATTTCTGGCATTGAAGTTGAATCTTCAACTTTGATGTCTTCAGAGACTTAGAGTAGAATTTCATGGCAAATATTTTTGCGGAACATTTTAATCTTCTTACTTTTCAACTAAGGGGGGTATATACTGTAACAACAGAATTTTAAGGGGCATTTTTAAACGATTGTCAAAAATTCAAATAAAAATATTTTTACTCTATTATTATTTTATATAAAATATGTGTTATTCTAGTATTTTCAAAAAAGTTTTTAGTTTTAAATTTCTCCAACCACAATCTTCAGGGTTGCCACTTCATTATTGGCCTTTTTTTAAAAAAGGCAAAATCGGCTGCCACTGTACACTGAAAAGTGATTCTTAATACCAGATAAATTCTCTAGTCCTTATCGTGGCCCGATTTTTATTTTTTAAATTTTGTTTTAAACAAAGTTGCCACACAAACTTGAAAATTCAAAAAAATGGCAAGAAAAAACAATTTTAATTGGGAATATAAAATTTATTTGATTGAAATTCGAAAAAAAGAGCCACGATAAGGACTACAGTCTTTTGTTGACTACGAAAGAAAAAAAACCGGTTCGAAATCGGTTAACCCACCTTGTCTGTACAGTAGCAGCCGATTTTGAACTCATGGTTGTGAGAAAAACGCGTTTGAAGTCTAAAGTTAATTTTAAGCTAAGAAAACAGCAAAATTTCGAAAAAATGTAAATGAAGAAAAGTTATATCTCCTAGCTTACTACATGTACCCCAAATTTGGGACGAATCGGTTAATCGGTATTTGATATATTTAACCCAATAATATTAAAAACGATGGTATATACATTATTATACATAATGCTGCTCATATTATTTTGTAAAAATGCTACAATTTTGTAAATTTTTTAATTTATTTCGTATTTTTCCCCCATTTTTATATATGTGACGCGCAAAATAGAAAGGGACCTAAGGGTAAAAACCGGTTTTGTTCAGGAGAGCCATTTTAAATATTTAAATACGTGTATCTTTGGTGTACCATCACTGAGCGTTTTGGTATTGGTTTCATTTGAAAGCGACACATCTCATGACGTCAGGAACGTGTTGGTCAACCTTGAAAACGCGCGTAGGTCGTCCCTACCTCTTGTTTTGTGTAGTTGGTTTTTACTGTTTTCTACCTAGCGCGCTGTTTCCATGAGTTTGATATCAATTTTGCTCGCGGTTTATCGAATCCAGCTTTATTTTCTGAAATTATTAATTGTGAATTATAATAAATACTCATTTATAATTCTTTTAAATCCTGAATATCACTCTGTTAGTACGAAAATTTTTTTAGAATCGTCGACTTCACTTTCATAAAACACGCATATCTCTGGGAGGTTGTCCACATCAAAAAAAAAAATTTATTTTTTTACCCTTAGGTCCCTTTCTCAATGCGCTGTCACATATATTGATTACTTTTATAACTTATATTAAGCCATCAGCACCTACCTAGGAATCGTCATTGGCTTTTCTTTGAAAACTGCGTGCAATTCTTACATCTTTTGATGTAGTTTTTATCTTTTTATTTTGCCCTGTTTTTTTAATAAAAACAAGTTAATAAAAATGCAAACAAAAAGCGTTGCACACAAATTTACCACATGAGTATTACTTTGGGACTAAAACATATTTTACAAAAAAAACATGTGGAAATTTAATTTCTTCGAATTTTTTATTTAAATTTTTGGAGCATATAGAGAAAATAATGCTCCATTCAAATAAAATATAAAAAAAATTCGAAAACAAAAATTTTCCTAGAGTCGATACCCCCCTTTTTATTAAGGGACAAAAAAGCCCGAGAGACAAAATATTTGCTCCACAGGAGTTTTAATACACCCCTAGGGTCATATCCATATGCATTCTCAATACAAAATTCATTTTATAAATGTGTTATAAGGTCTTCAATTTATTATGCATAGTCACTCTAGAATACAAATAGGCCAGGTCCGGAAGAACTCCCGAGGGATCCATTTTGACACAACAGTCACAGAGTGATATTTTTAATTTTTATTTTAAACAATTTACGTCATAATAAAAATTAATACACTCAGGCAATTGATTGGAACATCGGTTCAATTCGGAACGATATGGGATGGAACGGGGAAAAAGTGAAATTGGAACACTTGCCGCAGGGAACGGAATGGAGTGAAACGAGGAACGAAATTCGTATTCTATATAGTATCACATAAATTTAAATTAAACAAAAAAAAAAATGTTTCACCTTTGGCAGTTTCATAAAAATAGATTCCTCGGGATCCCCATCGGACCTACTTCATCCAAATATTAGGAGCGTGATCATTTAAAATTTTTTTCATATTAAAAAAATTTTGTCCGTTTAGATTTCGAGATGCAGGTCATTTTGTAAATCATAATTTTTTAAAATGGTCATTATCTCGAAAACTAAGCGAATGGCGAAAAACGGACGAGATTTTTGCTTCATTGGAGTATTAAGGCACTGGGCTTTGTAATAGTAACGTATTGAGAATAATAAAATGTACTTCGTAATATCATTAGAAATATGTTTTATAATGAAGCCAACATCAAAAATTGATTTTTTAGCCTCAAAAAAAGTAAAAACACCGTTTTTCTACGACAATCTACAAGAAAGGACAAAATTTGTATGACAGTGCCATCTAGCGTGAGTTTTAGGTAAAAATAAATATCAAAAATGAATTCATCGACCCCAAAAACAGTAAGATACCACAACTTTCCAGCATAATAAAAATTAATAAGCATTATTTTATCAAATTTTTGATGATTTTTTCTTGTTAGACAGCGTTCCAAAATCACAAACTTCAAAAGCGCGTAAAAAAATCTCGCACTAAACTAATGTTATGGAAAATGTTAACTTTCAACTTGCTTTTGGTGTCATCTCATTCCGATTTGGAAAGTTCGATTTTGTATCACTGTGAAATTAATTAAAAATGACCTTGCAAAAAAAACTGCTGAAATTGGGCGATTTTTTTTGAAAAATTCTAGTAAACTAAGAACAGCAAAAATAAAACTGTTAAATTTACAGAATTTTAGTTATATTTGTGCTAATTTTTAGTTAATTGAAAATGAAAAATTATACTGTAAAATCTGCAGAAAATTTTTACTAAAAATATCAAAAACAAAATGTTATATATACAAAATATTTGTTGTTTTTAAGTTAAATTTAGTTCAATGCAAATAGCAGTCTATCCTGTTAAAATCAACAGAAATATTTGTTAAAAATAGTAAACTACCGATTACAGAAGGCTAGATTTTTATTTACATAAAAAAATCGAAAAAAAACTTTCAAAATTATTTTGTTTTGTGATTTTTTAGCCTTTTAATTATTTTGCAAAATTTTTTGCTGATTTCAGCAGGTTAAGTTGTTATTTTAAATTAACTAAAATTTAACTAAAATATAACCAAAATACTGTATATTTAGGTCCGATTACTGAATGTGCAGTTAACTGGGACTTTAACTGACAAATTTGTTGTTGTTTCCCATATAAAATTTTAATTTAAACTGTCGGCTAAATTTTAACTGAACATTCAGTAATAGGGCCTTAACAGTTTTATTTTTGCTGTTCCTATCTTACTAATATTTAACAAAAATAATTTGCTAATTTCAGCAGTTTTTTCTTCAAGGTAATTTTTAAGCAATTTTTAGTAGTTTTAGCTAAAATTTTTAAAAAGTTTTTTCCTATTAGTATACAACTAAGATTTTATATTTATAATTCACATTCCATAAATAAGTATTCCATATATTTTTACACGTGAAACACGTGTTTCTATTTACTGTTCTATAAATTTATCTTAAATATTATTTACTATTAAATAACAAAATATTCTTTAATAAACATTTCTTAATACGCATTTAAAAAAAATAGCACTTCTTCTACTACGCTACTTACAATGTTAAACACGTTTTATCTTAAGAAAAAACATTCTGCAAAAAGCATACTCTAAACAACTATTGAGTTACAAAAAATATTGAAGACTTTATGCTGATGTTTCAGATTTGCAAAAATACTAAAATTATCAACTTTTGTCAGATATTTAAGACTATAAAATAGGTGGCAAATACAAAATACTTATTAAATCCAAAGAGAATTAAATAGAAGTTTATAGTTAACTACCCAGTCAGAAAAATACAAACGGGAAAGCGGTGGCAAAGTACTTTAACAGGTGGTACAAGTACTGGCAAAAAGTGTTTTCCCATTCCCAAAATGATAACATCATTAGACAAAAGGACCGGCTGTTTAAAAAGCGCCGGAAAAGCACTGGAGGAACAAAATTTTTAAACGTTGGCAAAACGCTGGCAAAACCAATAAATAGGTGGTCTGGAAATATATTTTCCAAAATAAAATTTAAAAAAAGTTCATATGTATTTTTTTTAGTCCTGCCGTGATTTGAACCCAGGCCGTCAGATTGGCAGACGATTGCTCTACCCACTGAGCTAACGAGACATATAATATTTAATGGATAAATACATAAATTAGTGATAATAGCTGGACAACTACTGGCTGTGCCAAAATGCTAGCACTGGAAAACAATTTTTTGTAACTAGTATGCCAGTGTTGGGAGGGCAAAAAAAAAGTTGGTCTTGAAGGAGCTTTCCCACAAACAAAAAAATTGATTTTATAAAACACACAAAATTTTAAATTAATAAAAATCCAAAAAAAAATTTTTTGCTTGCAACCGGCTTTGAACTCGGAACCTTCCGACTACAAACATTTTTTAACGAAGCGTCAGGATTTTTATAAAATCATTGGTTTTCCAGTGAATTGATTTTTGTACGCCTGGTAGCATTGGCTAGGTAGCACTGGATAACCACTGGTTGCAAACCTTGGCATATCACTCTAAGCCAATTCTTTGCCAGTGGATTTTTTTATAAACCAGCGAAATTTTTGTAAAACAAATACTGGTAAAATGCTTTTCGCAAGCGCTGGCAAAGCGTCCCAAATGAGTGTTCTGCCAGTCATTTATTTTTAATACCGTGGTTACCCAGTGGTATGCCAGTGATTGATTTTTTGTACCACTGGCGATTTCTGACTGGGTACTTTTAACAACAACAACAACAATAACTAAAGGAAAGATATTCACCAATCTAAAATATTGAATTTAAACTGAGAAAAAAATACTTAGATTTCGCACAAATGTAGTTTTTGCTTGTTTTTTTTTTTTTGCTAGTAAAAACAAGCAAGAGTCAAAAACTTGATAGTTTTTGCTCAGTCTAAATACAGTATAGATAATTTGAAAAAAGCTTTTTGTATGAACCTCTACCGGAAACCACTTTCTAAAATAAATGCTTTCGCACGTTCGAGGAAAAATAAAACCCCTACAAAGAACTTACACAATGAGTTTTTTGAACTTAATGAAGTGTAAAGTGTCAAGAAATTTAACATGATAATGAGTGAGTAAAAAGAAATGTTAAAAAAGGGAAAAATAAAACGACAAGGTGTAAATATAAAATTAGATGTATGTGTGTCTGTTGTTAATAGAAAATTGTCAATCAAGCAATTTTCCAATACATAACTTATAAAAAATGCAACAAAAGAAAAGGAAGGGAAAAATAATAATAAAACGGAAACAAATTTATATATGGAAGAAAAATTTATTATAAATAAATATATATGAGTAAATTCGTCTAGATTTATACACGCAGAAAAAAAAATAAATCTGTAAAAATAGCTGAAAAATTTACTAAAAATTAGTTAAAAATGATGCTGCAGAAAAAAAATACTAAAATTAGCAGATTTTTTTGCTAAATAATAGCAAAATAATAACAGCAAAATTAAAACTGTTAAATTTACAGAATTTTAGTTATATTTAATCTAACTTTTAGTTTTTTGAAAATAACAAATTGTACTGTAAAATCTAGAGAAATTTTTACTAAATGTTAGTAGACTAAAATAGTAAAAATAAACTGTTATATCTGCATAATCTTTGCTATTTTTAAGCTAAATTTAGTTGAACGCAAATAGAAGTCTATACTGCTAAAATCAGCAGAAATATTTGCTAAAAAAATTGTAAACTGCTGTTTTCAAAAGGCTCGATTTTTATTTGCATTTAAAAAAAAAAGAAAGTTTCACTTTACTATTTTTATACTAATTGTTAGTAAAAGTATATGCTTTTTTTTTGATATTCTCATTTAATAAATTACTAAATTTATAACTAATTTTACAATTTTATTTTCAAACCGTGTTTGTAAAATTAGTAAATTATTCGACTAATTGAAAATAGGAATTTATGTCACTACATTGCTAGATCTGTCAAAACAACAGGGTAGTATATCGGAAGATGACAAAGCAAATTGTGGTAAATTTTTTGTTGTTGTTTTTGATTTTTCTTTGATATTTTAAATGTTTAATAACGCTCCTAGACGAGAACAAAAAATTCTCATTGAGTTTGTAATTTAAGGGGGGTATCGACTAGAGTTTCCAATTCGGTTAATCGATTAACCGATTCCTCGATTAATCGCCTCTCTTTCGGTTAATGTCGAAACAAATAATTTAAAACGCAAATAATTATTCGACCCGAATAATCGGTTAAAATAGATCGATTAACCGGTTAAATTTTTAATATAGAATTTTTCCTTTCTTTTTTCCCAAAACTTCATAATTTTCTTAATTTTGGCTAAAAAATTGCAAGAAAAGCTTAAAAAATATAAATACTAACTAAAACACCATCAATTTCTTTTCAACTCGATTGAAAGAGGTTCTCAAGTCTTTAGATACCTCTTTTTCAGCAACTCCAAGCAAGTCGACATTGCACCAGCGAGACACGTCATGCGTTTTAAGAAACTCTTAAAAACGGCTTTGTTTTACCTTTCTGCAATTAATTTTTAATACAATTTTTTGCAGATATAACAAAAAATCAAAATTTCTATAAAAAAAAGCTTCAAAAAACATCGCGAAAGGCTAAATTAAAGGTGTTTTTTAAACTTCTCAAAACACACGACATGTCTGGCTAGAGCAGCGTCAAAGCGCTATATAGGCCTTTAGGAAATATAATAGAGATTTTTCCATTTCTTTTAATAAGTAAAACTAATGCAAATTATATTTAAATGTCCTTCAAGACAAAGTTATATTTGTTTTAAATTTGTGTCAAACAACTCTCAAATGACATGTTACTTCCATAGGAAATCTAAATTTTCTTACATCTCCCAAGAAAGTGCGTTTAGTCGGTTTAAAACCACATAAATTCTACAACATGTTCCAATCCATGGAGCCCGAACCCATTTCACTGAATTTAAATCAGGGTTGGCAACCGAAACGAATTAGGGACGATTTTATAGTTCATAGTTTAATGCAGTTATCGACATACTATCAAAATTAAAGCCGATTTAAATGGATGAAGAGTATTTAAGTGCTGTATATTCTTAAATATATAGAAACTCTGCCACTAAAAAGTTAATGTAGACTGAAAAATCGTCCACTAATTGTTTTGGTTGCCATCCATGATTTTAATTTTCATTCGCATTGATTTCATTAACAATAAACAAATAACCTTAAGTTAACAGAATTGTGTACATGCTATTTATGATTTTTTTCATTGATTCAATGAAGATTCGCTGGAAGTCGTCCATTGAAAACTTTCATTATATTAATGCAGTTTTACATAAAACTTTATGAAAATTTTTATGAAACCATACATACCCCTCATTCAATTTTTATTTTATTTATTAAAAATTTCATACACCCAAAAAAATTATTAGAAAGAGCTTCATAGTAAAAATTAAAAACTTTTTCATAAAATTTAAGAAATTTTTCATTAATTTAGTAACAATTTTCATCAAACCTCGACCAATAAAATTCAAACTTTAAGTTATTTTGTTTATTTTTAATATCCCTTCAAAAACCGAAAAAGACTGAGAATTTAACAATTCTTTACGATATTCATCAGCAAAAATTTTTGCTGATTTTTGCAGAGTAAATTGGTATTTTCAATTGACTAATAAAATTCTAACTTTATTTTATATTTTATTGTTGGCAGTATTGTTTAAAAATTGCATCAAAAAAAAATTGTATCTAAAGTTTTTCAAATTTTTAAAATTTTATTCTAAAGAAATAAAAAATCTACATTAAGTTATCGATATGTAACAGTTTTAGATTTGCTGTTCTTAACTTACTCAGTTTTATTTACGAAATAAAAGATTTTGACCGAAATGAAATGTCTAATAAATTCTCAATCATCGTTTTTAAGAATATTTGGGTTAATATATAAAATACTCTTTATTCGATTTTCCCAAATTTGGTGCACACGTAGAAAACTGCGAGGTATAAATTTTGTTCATACACAGTTTTTTGAAATTGTGATGTTTTCTTAGCGCAAAATTAATTTTAAACTTTAAACGCGTTTTCCCACAACCCTGAGTTCAAAATCGGCTGCCACTGTACAGCCAAGGCGGGTTAACCGATTTTGATACGGGTTTTTTTTTTCTTTCGTAGGCAACAAAAAACTTTAGTCCTTATCGTGGCCCCTTTTTTGAATTTTGGTGAAATAAATTTTATATCCCCGAGCAAATGTGTTTTTTCTTGCCTTTTTGGAATTTTTAAGTTTGTGTGGCAACTTTGTTAAAAAAAAAATTTCAAAATAAAAATCGGGCCACGATAAAGACTAGAGAATTTATCTGGAATTAATAATCACTTTACATTTTTATTTTCCGATAACACTATGCGACAGTCAAAATCGGGATGGGATGAAACCAACGGGAAATGTTATATCGGTCAAAAACAAGTTATACGTGTCCCGGCGTTTCGCTGGGTCACCCCTAGGAATCGAGATATATATTTTTTTTGACATAACTCGAGAACCACTAGTCCGATTTTGCTCAAACAATTAAAAAAAAAAATAAAAATTACAATTCCTTTAATCTGTTCATATAACGTTTTTCTATATACTCAACATTTTTGCCGGTAAAAATAAATGTTTGTTACCGCTACCATAAAAATCAATAACCTTTTGTTTATTACTTTTTTTTAATATTTTAGGCAAAAAATATTTTTTTCTTCATACATTTATTTTTACCGGCAAAACTGTTGAGTATATAGAAAAACGTTATATGAACAGATTAAAGGAATTGTAATTAATTTTTTTTAAATTGTTTGAGCAAAATCGGACTAGTGGTTCTCGAGTTATGTCAAAAAAAAGACCACCAAAGGTCAAATCGATATATCTCGATTCCTGGGGTTGACCCAGCAAAACGCCGGGACACGTATAACTTCTTTTTTACCGATATAACTTTCCCCGATAGCTTGAACCCTTCCCGATCACTGACCCCTACCATTTGTCTCACAGTGTAATTAATGAAGTCTGCACAGTGGCAGCCGATTTTGCCTTTTTTAAAAAAGGCCAGTAGTGAAGTGGCAACTCTGTCGATTTTGGCTTGGGAAATATAAAACTAATATTTTTTTAAAATACTGCAGTAATATGATTTTTAAATAAAAGATTAAAATTTTAAAAATATTATTAATTGAATTTTTGACAACCGTTCAAATATGCGCTTTAAAATGCTGTTGTTACATTATTTAACTCCCTTAACTTAACAAATATTTCTAGAAATTCTAAAACCGTCGTCTCCTGACGATTTCCTCAGGCAAGAATGAAATCCGGATATGGACATGCATTCAACAGAATATTTTTCTCAATTTGTTAAATACGTTTGGGATGTTTCTTTTTCATTACATTTTTGAAGCTTTTTTTTGTTAAACGATGGAAATTTTTATTCGAGTGATACTAAAATTTAGTAAAATTAGTAAATTACAGTTTACAACAATTTAACTAAAATTTAGTAGTGATTACTAATTTTTGCTACTAATTTCATTGTACTACAAATCAGTAGACATGCGTTGCTAAAATGAGCCAAATATACCGCAGGGTTTAAAATAGTTAAATTTCCAGTAATAATAGCAAAATTTTCAGTAGCCATTACAGTCTTTTTTAGTTGAGTGTATGTTAGTTTTAAAAATATCATAGTTTATGGGTGTTATTTTCTATAACACTCCTATGAAGTTTGTGTTATACTCGTATCTATAGAAATTGTTTGTGTTACAAAAACAGTTCTTATTTAGGAGAGTCTCCGTATCAGTTATTTTTTAACCCAAAAAATGGTCACCCTATTTTGTTACAAGTGGCAATGAGGAGAGGAAAATATAGAATAAAAAATCCTCGAATTTGCCTCTACTTTTTTTTTTTTTTGTTACTGATATTAACAATATAAATAAAACTGACATTAAATGTTATTATTCTTACATGTCTAAACCAAACACGTATGTTCGGTGTTATTTGTTGATATATAAACATCGTCCATCAAATTATACATATTGCAGACAACAAATCTGTTTACAAATGATTACTCACAATAAGTTAAATTTATAACAAATTCAATATTTTGCTACGAACTTAACAAATAATTCCATAAGGATTAAAGGCGATAAAGCAATTTGTAGTTAAATGCTTAATAATTTCTTTAAAATTTGATATCTCTAAGTTTTTAACGCTTTGGGCTAGTTTTATAGTCAGAACTAAGATCGATTTTTTTCTTAAATATTTCTTAAGCAAGAATTTTTTTTTTTAAACTTTCTTTTTAAGAAATGTTTAAGAAAAGAAAAACTGATCTTAGTTCTGACTATAAAACTGGGCCTTTAAATCTGTGTTTATTTATATTTATTAACAATTCCTTAAGGGCAAACACACACTTTCAATATTATTGATCAATATTTTTAAAATCAACCAATCAGAACAAAGTATTTAAAAATAAAATGTTCTGATTGGTTGAATTTTGTAAAATTGATCAATAATATTGAACGTGTATGCCCTACTTAAGGTTTCAAACTGAATTTATTATTCTTTCAATTTCTGTGTGGTAACATTAAAACAATTTATCAATAAATCTTAATCACTATTATGTTTTGATTTCTTCTGTGCTACTATACCAGCCAACTTACGAAAGTTAAAAGCCAATAATTGCTTTATGGTCAATAGTATTAAATTGTTTATATTTCCTAATATTGATGACGATGTAACATTACTTAAATGTATCTATTTGGCATTAATGTTGTTTGCATTGTAGTTATTCTATTTACCGATAACTAAAATGTGATTATAAAGACATTATGTTCCAAAAGTTTTGGGAAATAATTAATAAAATGGATAAAAAAACAATCTATAAAGTTCTCCCCATATTAAATATATCATGGCATATAGAGACTAGTTAATATAATACTCATTTCTAAAGGAAAAATATCATGAAAACGATTTGTGGAATTTGTGGTGTAATGGTTAGCGCGTTCGACTATTATACATAAGGTTGCGGGTTCGATCCCCAGCGACGGCAACATAAATTTATAAGAGTAATATGTATGAGATTTTCTATCCCTCACGCATTTCACACAGCACTTAATACCACCGAAGTAAAATAACATGACAGGGCTTTGAACTAAAAAGTTTCAACAAAGTTCGTCAATTTTTTATCAGATTGCGCGCATCAAGTGTTCAGCATCTCGCACTATTACAGTGTTGTGGTATTCAAAGCCCTTTATTTTTCACCACCTTTCATTTCTTCTCTATCACATTTCCAAAGAAAGCAACACGTTAATTAATATGAAGAATTTCCTGAGTGTTGCTTTTCCAAAAAAAATTTAGATTTCGTTGCGAGCAACTTGTTTTTGTTCTTGAAAAAAGATTTCTTATAAAAGTCGATAAATTATGTCGAAAACCTTTCAAAATACTGAGTGAAAATGTGCTGTTTTTTACCCCTCAATTCATAAATGCTTTGTGAAGTTATAGCAGGTTTACAAAACGTCATTTTCATACAAAAATTGTTCAACAAACCTCCTATAATTTTACAAAGCGTTTATGAATTTAGGGGTTAATATGTAATTTACAAGGCTTGCAACCGATACCCTTATCCGTTGCTAAACCCTTTCAAATAGAAAACCGCCACCGATACCAATACCGAAAGTTAATTAAAATAAAAAAAAATACCGGTATTCCAAAATCCTTTCCCTTAATACCGATATCGTACCAGTATTGCACCGGTTTCTAAAAAAATTTCTAGAAGCTTAAATTAATTTAAATTAAAAATTTTAAATAAATATTAAAAATCATAGTCCTAACTTGGTATATTTTATTAATTTTGAAGGGTAGAGATACAACCTTGCGGCTGCGGCTAGTTTTCTTTTGTTTAGAGTAGAGATTCCACCTTGCGGCCTTGGCTTCGTTTCTTTTTTTTTGCATGGAGTTTTGAAGCTTTAAAAGCTCACTACGAATTCGCTCTAAATTAAAACTTAATTTAAATTCTCTGCGTTTTCTCCAGTGATGTCAAGTTATGGGGTTTCCCCTATATTTCGGGGGTTTCCAACCGCTTAGGGGGAATTTTAGGGGTACCAATTTGTTAGAATTTTTGAAGTGGAAAAATTTTAGACTGTGACTACACTCAAAAAAATAAGTTAGTAGAAAAATTAGTAAAACGTCTTGTATATCAAGTGTACTAATTTAAGGCAATTTTTTTGCTGAAATTCCGTTTTCAGCTAAAGTTTTAGTTATATTTTTTTTTTTAGCAATAAACTAATTTAAAACTCATATTCTACTTATTTATTTTGCTACAAAAATTGTGCTGATAACCGCATTTATAGCGTGTAGGACAACCAGAT
The DNA here is from genome assembly GCA_949987735.1 of Leucophora obtusa. Classification (NCBI taxonomy): domain Eukaryota; kingdom Metazoa; phylum Arthropoda; class Insecta; order Diptera; family Anthomyiidae; genus Leucophora; species Leucophora obtusa. The sequence goes on along the minus strand of OX465299.1, from coordinate 30,585,711 downwards.
AGACAAGATGTAGATATCGCAGCTTGTCTGTATGTACTCGTAGTACAGACAACGGAAATTATAATTAAAAAAAAAAAACAACTCTACAAATTTTCTATATTTAAATTTTCAGCAAATAAATTGACTAAAGTAAAATTTCGCTATAAGTTTTTTGAGTTTTTTTTCAGTCTAATAATATTCAGCAAAAAGTTTAGTAATTTTAGCAAAGATTTTTTTCATTTGCAATCGACTAAGTGTTAGCAAAACTTTTGCTGAGATTACTATTTTTTTGGTAAAAATCAGCTCGCTGATTTTCAGCAGATCTTTTGCTGAAATTACCAACTTTTTTGCAAGCACGCTCCTGACTAAAAATTTGCTGACACAGCAACATTTTTTGCTTACTTTACTGACTTTTTTTTTAAGTGTAGGAAAGCAAAGAAAACCAGTTAAAATATACCGCAGTTTTTTTATTTTAACAATAAAAAAATCAAGTATTTGCATTTACTAAAAATAATTTGAAACAAAAACTTATAAAATTGTTGGATTTTTGTAAAATTTATTGAGGGGGGGGGGGGGGTGCTTTTTAGTGGTAGAGCAAATTTAGGGTATTTTTTGCCCAATTTAGGGGATTTGTAAAAAAAGACTTGGCAACACTGGTTTTCTCTTATTATATTTATCTCACAATCTCTTCAATCTTGCCTTTTTTTTAAAAAGTAATGCAATTACTTGGAAGGCTGGCCAGACTTAGGGGTTTTTCCCCAAATTTGGGGATATTTTGTTGGTCTTGGGGACAAAACTTTTCATTTGGGAACAGGGGATTTTTTTGGGGATTTCAATTTTTTTGGGGATTTTTTTCAAAAAATTATTTCTTTTTAAATAAGCTGGCATTAAAATTTATTAATTTTATGATTAGTTAATAATTGATTTAATCAATTATTTGATTATCACTTTAAATCAATGATCAGCAAAAATAAAACTGCTTCTTTGAATAAGATATTAACTAATTAACTAATAAGGAAATAATTCAATCAATAAAATTAGTTTTGTGAAACGATTTGTTAAAAATTGATTCAGATTTAAAAGTCAAATTCAAGAATTATATTTTTATTTTTATTGTGGAGGCAAACTTTAAAAAACTTAAATTTACGAATTCTTTAAAAAATTAGTTCAAAATCTTAAAAATTTTAAGAAATTAAATAAAATCGAGTACCTTTTTTAACATTTTTTCTTGTTGGGGATTTTTTGGGGATATTTCAAGATTTGTTTGGGGATAACGAAAAAAGTATCTGGCAAGCCTGTTACTTGGTGATGTTTAGAGATTGAAAAGTTGATACGATGGAACTTTTATTTTGAAAAATCTTATATTTATCATGTTCAGTATTAGTCTCGGACTCATCAAATTATTGATCTTTACTGAAATTAAAATAAAAAAGTAAATTAATTAAAAAATTTTCTATACACAAAAAAAACAGTAGGCACCAACAATGGAATTTGTAAAAGCAATCACATTTTCTTTTAAATTGAAATTTTATTCCCAATAATTTTTTTGTTTCAAATATTTGTAACTCGTTTGTAAATTGTTATATATATTTGTTCCTTTTACTCCTGCAATGAGCATAGGGCCGCAAATTGTTATCTTTCATATAAAAATTTTTAAAAAATAAAAATTCAAAGTTAAAAAAAAAAATTCTTTTTTTTTGGATTTACAAATTTCTATGTTGGTGCCTTTTTAAAAAGTTTTTTTTTGTATTTACAAATTTGGTGTGAGAAAGGTGTAATTTTGTAATTTTATTTTGTGTACCGACATAAAAATCACTTTTCCTATCCCTGGTGGTGTTTTCATAATATGTGACGTATACTTCTCCACACAAACCTTACGCATAACACCACAGCGCCTCATTATTCTTTTCGGTTGTCAACCTTGGTAATTTAAGACATATCCTAAATTATTTACTTGTATACCCATTACCGTATACTTTTTGATCTAACAATATACTTGTGAATTAGTCCATTGTTTTGTGAGAGTTTGCATGGACGTATGTGGTGTTTCATATGTTGACTTTAGTATTTATTTAGACTAATAATACCTGCTGGAGATGTGTGGTATAATTTATTATTAGATTCTAGTATTTAGTTGTTGCCAATAGTGTATGTTTAGTTAATGATTTATAGGCTTTAGTCCATGTTATATAAAGGCTCAATTTTAATTAATGAAATTTTACTGAAAACATTTCAATCGTTTATCATGAGTGATGAAGAAAATAGTTGTAGGATTTGTGTCAGTTAGAAACACTGCAAAAATATAATCTACATTAAAAAAAGTTTGTCGGTAGAATTTACTGAAAATGACAGTTAAAACAAAGTTATATGCAGTTAAAAAGGCGTTAGAGGTATTTAAATTCAAAATAACTAAAAATATAGTTATTTTTAACTGTTGAAAAATAACTAGAAATAATGTTAAAAATAACTAACAATGTGGTAAAATTAACTGACAAAAATTTACTACAAAAATTTTAAAATAACTGACAAAATAGGTAAAAACTACTGTTAATTTTTTCATATTATAGAAGTATATTTAAAAAAAATTTATTTCTTTCGATTATAAAAAAATTTTTAATTTCTTAATTGCACTTGAAATTACAAATTCCAAACAGTTCTCCAGTTATTACGTTTTTATGCATTCGAGATATGATATAGTTTTCTGATTTTTATTTGCAAACTAAGAATATATCAAAAATAATAATAATAATAACAAATAACTAAACAAGAATTTTAAAAATTAGCGAAATTTTTAATTTTTTAAATAACACCAAAAATATAACTGTTTACTGTAAAAATATTGTTTTGGTAGTTGTTAATTATGATATTAAAAATAACTGCTTTAAACAACTTTTACGAAATTGTAGTACTTTTCGTTAGTTATTTTCTTAAGTAACTGTCATAACAGTTGTTTTGTATTTTTCGATATAAAAAATAATAATAGTTGAAAACAACGACTACTCATTATTACACAAACAACTGTTATGTAGTAACTGTCAATTTTTTTTAAGTCTACTTTTTTAAGCATGACGTTCTTCTCTACATTCAAAATAAGAAAGTGCAAAACTCAAATAATACAAATACAACAACACATAGATACTTGACGCACAAGCATACCCAGTGTAGAAACGGTAATGACATGTCATTATTTTTTGGACTACCAGTAATGACACGTACTTACCTTCTGCATTATTTTAAAACATATAATAATGAGTTACTGATAATGACTTATTTTTATCATTATTTGAAATAGAAAATAATTTTCTAGATTTTTTTTTAAATTTTTTGAAATCTATTTTTAGACTCAATATTTTTTAAACACTGGTAAGGATATATGTAACCACATATTTTTTGATTTTTTGTATGTTGGCGAGTAAGCTTACTTGTGTGCAGCGGGTCAATTATGTTTTCATCTATTAAATATTACATGCCGATATAGCTCAGATAGTGGAGCTATTGACTGGCAATCTGTAGACCCAGGTTCAATTCCCGCACCAGCAAATTTTATTAAAATAAAAAAATACAATAAAAAAATATTTTTTTTTATATAATTTATTTTTTTGAAAATCTATTTTTAGACTCATTATTTTTGTCAGTACTGGTAAGCACATACGTAACGATATATTTTTTGATTTTTCGTATGCTGGTGTGTAACCATAACTCATTATTTTTCGCGACATAGCCATATAAAGGTAATAAGAAATGTAATAACAAAAGTAACTAGTTACCATTACCAAGTATGTAGTTACATAACCACATATCTGGTAATGATTTTCTACACTGGGTAGTTTTCCGCTGAAAATTTGTTAGATATTTCATGTGGATTTTTAGTTGATCTGTAGATTGCAGAGTTGGCAGGCAATACCACTAAAATACCGTTATCGATTCAAAACCCTTTCAATTGACTACCGTTACCCCTAAAATACCGTTAACAAAATAACCAAAATACCGCTATCCTTAAAATACCGTTACCGAAATAACTGAAATGCCACTATCCTTAAAATACCGATACCGAAATAAATGAAATATCGATACTCTTAACATACCGTTACAAAAATAAATGAATTATCGTTACCCCTAAAATACCGTTACCGTTATTTTTAATTTTCTGCTTTTGGTAATTGCACGTGGTTATTGAGTATTTTTCGTACATTAAGTTGATAAATTGGTCCTGTTTTTAATCTCGTTTGTATTTTGTAAAAAAAAACTGACTACCGTTATCCTTAAAATACCGTCACTGAAATACCGTTAACCTTAAAATATTGTTACCGAAATAATCAATAAACCGTTATCCCTTAAATACCGTCACCGAAATAACTAAAAAACCGTTATCCTTAAAATACCGATACCGAAATAAATGAAATAGCGGTACCCTTAAAATACCGTTACCGAAATAATCTAAAATAGCGTTACCCTTACCGATAACCGCATCGTTTTAGTTACCATCCATGGTAGATTGTCACTTTGTTCAGTTTTTATTCGGTTTTTTGTTCGGTTTTTAAGATCAAATATGACAAATTCTATTTTGTTGTAAAACAAATTGTGAATTCTATTTTGGATTTGTCATATTTGATCTTAAAACCGAACAAAAATACCACTCAGTGTGACAATCTACAGATCAGATTGAAAAATGTCCAGTGGATCTACGACGTGTCCTTAAGGAGTTAAGAAGTACTTTCATTGAAGAGAATAAGATACAATATTTTGTAGTTACAAGGTGGTATTTTGATGGCAGGCAAAATTCATATCAAATAATAGCTCAGCGGTAGAGGGCTAGACTAGCAATCTTAAGTTCGCAAGTTCGATATCCGGATGCGGCAATAAAAGCCTCATTCATTCTCTCATTCCCATTCTCAATGTCTTTAAGTAATTTTAATAGTTAGGTAATTTATTAAAAATTTGATTCAGTAGCATTGCTTTTGATGATATTGTCACTTTACAGCGCCCTCTAGCGAAGATATTTGGAACTTCACGAAGCGACTAATATTTTTTTTCAAAATTTTTTTTGTTCTTTTATGTCTCAAAATTTATGATAAAATATGCTTATTGGTTTTGAAAATATTTTGTGATAAATTTTTATTAGCGGTGAATGCTTATACCCTACTACACTACTCTGTGAAATAGGGAATATTGAATTTGTTTTGATGTCTGTCCAGCTATCTGTCGCAGTAAAATGAACGGCCCTTGTAATCAAACTCAAACTACAAGTCGCAATACTGAAGATAATTGGAGAAACAGAGATTTTTTATTGGCTATAAAAAGCAAAAATATCCTCGATATATAATATTTTATTTTATTTTCATATATGTATAAAAATTTCGTTGCCTTTTTATTGATTCCACTTTAATATTTCATACACACACTTGTATTTATAAACATTTTTTTATACTACAGTGAATTTGACAGTTAAAGGGATCAATCATATTGTTGTTTATGGTTCAAAGAATATGTATGAAATAAAAACCGTTGTATAAATTTATAAAATAAATTGAAGATTGAAAAATTAAAAATCACGAAGAAGTACATAACTGGGAGAACGAGTCACAGTAGCTTATACCCAAAGTAATGCTGCGTTTTACATCTGCATCCAAACTCTGGGATTTTATTATTTTCAACTGTAAAAAGTAACAATGAAAAAGAGACGTTTAATAAAAAAAACGTTAATTTTTAAGTAAAATACACATAATTATGTTAGTTCTAAAGTAGGGCATACACGTTCAATATTATTGATCAATTTCTCAAAAATCAACCAATGAGAAGATTTTATTTTTAAATACCTGGTTCTGATTGGTTGATTTTAAAGCCGAGCACACACGATCAATATAATTTATTTAAATTTTATTGATCTTTTCATACACATTTTCAATGTTATTAGAAAAATAGAAATGAAATTAAAATTGATGAATATTTTTCTTTTTATAAAAAACTGCAAAATTTAGCAGATTTTAAAATAAAACCATATTTACAGTGATTATTTTTTTATTTCGCGATAATTTATATGCTTTTCTAATTTTATTTATTTATTTATTTTTCAACAACAAAAATACAAATTTAAAAAAACTAATATTTCAATATTGGCCACACACTTTCCAATTATATGAAAAATCCAAAACATTTTGAATTTTTCAATTTGATCAACTTTCAATACAGAGCACAGACCTTCAATTAATTTGTAAACAATCAAAAATTGATCACAAATATTGAAAATATATGGTGCACTTAAAAATATTGAACGTGTATGTTTGCCTTAATAAATATATTCATTCAAATTTGAAAGCCTTTAAGTTTTTCTTTACCGTGATCAATATAAAAACTTCGGGATTTCGGTGTAGATGTAAATGCAAAGTTAGAAGATATTATTTTTGTCTACAATTGATTTGAGATTAGTTGAAGATTTTATATTAGAATAAAAATATAAAAATAAAAAATAAATTTAGCTTATATCGACTTGAGCTGTTGTACTTGTAATATGTTGCAAGAAACTTCCTACATGCATATCTGTGGCAACAAATCAAGCTGAATAATTAAAATTTGTTAACATAAAATATTTGTAAAAAAAATCATTATAAAATCATTTACGAGTACTTATGACAAAAGGAATGTCATTAATTTTGTTAAAAAGGAAACGGTAATAATTAATAAAACGTTTGCTTTTGTTGCTAAGCGTACGACCTAAATCAATACGTCGCTGTTAGATGTATGTCAAATTATACAAAAATAACATTCGAAACAACCAACGACAGTTTTGTAGGTTGACATACAATTGTCTTTGATATTGGGAGTAGGGTAATATACACAAATATATTGCAATATATATATACCCAGTGTAGAAAATCATTACCACATATGTGGTTATGTAACTAGAAACCTGGTAATGGCAACTAGTTACTTTTCTTATTACCTTTGTATGGCGATGTCGCGCAAAACAATGAGTTATGCTTACACACCAGCATACGAAAAATCTAAAAATATGTCGTTACCTATATGCTTACCAGTAGTGACAAAAATAATGAGTCTAAAAATAGATTTTCAAAAAAATAAGTTTTATAAAAAAAAATATTTTTTTAATGTAAAATTTTTTTAAATAAAATTTTCTCGTGCGGGACTCGAACCTGGGACTTCAGGTTGCCCGTCAGCAGCTCTACCATCTGAGCTATCTCGACATGTAATGTTTGATAGATAAAAAACATAATTGACCCAAGTCAGCTTACTCGCCAACATACAAAAAATCAAAAAATATGTGGTTACAGTGTTGAAAAAATATTGGGTTTAAAAGTAGATTTAAAAAAATTTACTAAAAAATCTAGAAAATTACATTCTATTTGAAATTATAATAAAAATAAGTCATTATCAGTAACTCATTATTATATGTTTTGAAATAATGCAGAAGGCAAGTTATTGTCATTACTAGTAGTCCAAAAAATAATGATATGTCATTACCGTTTCTACGCTTGGTATTAGCGTGGATCGATTTTAAATTTCACATCGCTCCAACAAGACAAGAATGAAGTTAAATATGGGGAATTTCATAGTTATAACGTCAATTTTCTTTATCAATTCTTTCTTAAACAATTGAGCCGGTCGCTTAGATGTCTTCCGAAGAATAACTTACCTATGTCTTAGCTTTCGCTTAATACATTATGAAAAGTTATTGTTGTATTTTATTCCTTAATCAGATAGTACACATAACAACAACACTTTATGATGCATAAAACGAAAGCTAAGATGAAGGTGCACTCAAAAACGATTGACAGTTAGTTGTGTATTAATCATGACAGTTATTTGTGTATTAATCAGTAGTTTCTATGTTTATCTATAATTACAGCTTTGTTATGGAAACATACAAAACAACTATGTGACGGTTATTTAAAAAAAAAAAAACAACTAACAAGAAGTACTATATTTTGTAAAATTAATTTAAAGCAGTTATTATTTTATTTATAATAAATAACTACCAAAACAATACATTTGCAGTCACCAGTTATTACACAGAGAAAATTTTGGTGGACGAGTTTTAATGAAAATTTTCAGTAAACGAATGAAGTTTTCTTCACAATATAAATGAAAATTTTCTTAAATTCGATGAAAAAGCTTCATATATTGTCTGAATCTAGTTTCAATGAAACTTTTTCGTTGATTGTATGAAACTTTTAATAAATAAAATGAAATTTTTGACAATATTTTAAGAAAAATTCCATTAATTCAATGAAAAGTTGCAATGGACGAGTTCCAGTGAAACTTCATAGGTTTTATGGAAAAATTCATTAATATCATGCAGATAATTCTCTCAGTGTATTTTTAGTAATACACTCAAAAGAGTTTCTCTGTAGAGTCAACTGAAAATGACAGTTTAAATAAAGGAATGTGCAGTTAAAAAGGTGGCAAAGATATTTACCTTTAAAATAACTAAAACGTTTTTGTTTTTAACTGTTGAAAAATAACTAACAAATGCATTAAAAATAACTAACAATGTCGTGAAATTAACTGACAAATTTTATTAAAACGACTGAATAAATTGGTAAAAACAACTGTTTTATTACAATTAATACTTTTGGTATTATAAAAGTCTATTTTAATAAAAATAAAAAACTTTATTTTTCTTTCGATTACAACAATATGTCTAATTAATTCAGCCTATTTAAAATTTGAAGTTAAAATTCCAAACGGTTAAGTAGTTAATATGCTTTTATGCATGCAATACAAGTTTTTGATTTTTTTTGCTAAGTAATAACAAATATAAACAAAACAAGAATTTTTAAAATTCAACGAAACTAAACACAGTTGTTTGTTTATTGTAAAAATACTGTTTTGGTGGTTGTTCATTATGATATATAAACAACTGTTACGAAGTTAAAGTACTTTAAGTTAATCGTTTTCTTAAATAACTGTCATAATAATTGTTTTGCATTTTTCTATAGAATACAAAAACTAACCACTGACGATTCTTTGGGTAAGACGAAACTGCGTCAGTCTGGTGATTACCTGTTAATTTTTTAATAAAAATGTTTTCTTCTTCTTCTTTCTATAAATGAATTTTATATAAATGTGTGATTTTACTAAAAAATTCTGATTTGTTGTACCGCTGCCACAAAATTGTTCATTTAAAATAGGTACTTCCATTCAGTATCACAGATAAGAATTATGTAACTGAATCGTTTGCCCTTAAAAACTCACAAGGAAAAAATTTCAAATCAATAAGAAAAAATATTAAATTAAGTAGAAATAGCTTGGAAATAAAACCAAGTTAGTTTTCTTTTTAATTTCAATATGTTTTTCCTTATTTTTTAAATACAAAAACTAAACCAAAAATATTCATACCTAAATTAAACATGTTCCTAAAAATAAGATGTTGATGCAGATATGATATAATAATTGATTCAACTATGATTATTTTTCTCTGTGTTGATGCCTTAAGCAATACAAATACAAAACCGATTAAAAATAAGTTTTATAACGCTTCTATCTTGTTTGATTGTCTTTATATTGATACTACACCTAGAAAACAGATTTGGTGCTGACAATCGCATTTGTAGCCAATCGAATGGTTGGTTGTAGTGGACGAGTTTTTTTAGTTGTGACTACATAAAACCAATTGAGACAAGACTAATTTGACTGTGACAACAGTATTCCAATTGTATCAAAAATAATTCGGTATTCGTAACCGAAAAATTCATTTGATGCAACGGAACCGTGCGATTGGCAGCACATTGGGTTGTCAGCACAGAATCTGTTTTCTGGGTGTAAAATTTTTCGGTAAAAATCATTTAAAAATGTTTAAAAGTTTCATTTATTTTTATATTTCAAATTAAAATTTCAAGCCATTGGTTTATTTATTTAAAAGCACAATTTAATTGAGTGAAAGGAATAAAAATAAAAAGTCTAGACACTGTTGGTTTTTATACATATGAAGCTTTCCATACCAACTGTCTCGCTACGGGGAAAAGTATGTCGGATCATACGAATACATAAAACATGGTAAAACTGTTTAAATTTTTTTATAAAGTGGGTAAAGTGATGTGGTTAAATTACGACAAAATAACCCCTGTAAAAAAGTTTAGATATGATCATATCTGATCATTAGAGCACCTAAGAAGTATTAGCATTGTGCAGTGTTATTTTTTTCACCTCCCCACGTATTTTCCGATAGATTGGGCGTAAAAAATTATGTCCCTGCAAAAATTCGTCCTCTCGGATTAAAACAGGGCAATTACCACCGTTAACAATTTAGCTATTTTCTCGTCAAATCTAGCGATATTTCAACTCGTTTAGCGGGATAAAATATGATTTAGCTATTATCGGGAAAACTAGCAATTTTTTTTAAAGACAGTGTTGGGGTTTTCTTAGCTTTTTTTTACATTTATTTCCTTAACGGAATTTTTGAATAATTATTATTTAGCGATTTGTCGCTAAATTTTTATGGAATACTTAAAAGTTGAAACAATGTAGCGATGTATCGACAATTATTTTAGAAAGTTTTAAAAAGTTCGAAAAATATAGATATTTTTGGGACATTTTTCAACAGAATCCGAAAAATTCGTGAAATTTCGCGATTTATCGCTAAATTTTTTAAGTGTTTTATAATTTAGCTATTTTCTAGTGATTTTTTAGTTTGATTTAGTGATATTTTTAGGAAAAAAGTTGGCAACAGTGCCAATCACTCGCGGCTTTTAGCCCTAAAAGTGGACTAAAATTAGTTCAAAGTTTCTTTGCGCCATAATTCATAAAGGGCATATCTACAATGGGCATACTAGTCAATGAATTGGCTATAGTTTTTCTCATACACACTTTTGATGTATCAATGACGCGTCATGGTGATTTAAGTGGTCAATATCAAAATTTGCGTTTAACCACTTAAATCACTTTGACTTTAACTACTTAAATCACCATGACGCGTCATTGATACGTTAAAAGTGTGTATGAGAAAAATGCTACCCACATTATTGCCTGTAGATATGCCCATTTAGTATTTTTCTCTAAAACCTCTACTTTAAGAGTTATAGCACAAAGAAGCTTTGAACTAATTTTAGTCCATTTTTAGGGCTAAACTGGCCTGTTTTAATCAGAGAGTATCAATTTTCGTGGGGATATTATTTTTTACGCCCAATCTATTGAAAAGTGCGTGAGGAGGTGAAAAAAATAAAACTTTTGCCCATATGGGTGCTCTATTGAGCGCCAGTAATGAATAAGCACGAAATTAGCTCTTAAACACATTTTAGGTTTTGACTCATTTCTGGCATTGAACCTAAATTTTAAACTTTGATGTCTTCAGAGACTTATAGTAGATTTTCATGACAAATATTTTTGCAGAACATTATAACCCTCTACGTATCTACGTAGTCACGCTGGAATTCGAAGCTGGGCTCCCTGCTGGTTAGCCGAGAACTCTGGGGGGAGCTATCGAAACTTATAACATTTGATTGCTTGAAATGTAAATAAATTGTTGTGTTCGTGATGTAGATAAACATACACCTTACCCCAACGTTTACAAAAACTCACAAAGTAATCTAAAAATAGATTTTAAAAAATGTTTTAATTATTATTTTGCGTTTATATATTATCAATATGTAATCAGTGTTTGGCAAGTCATTAATTTTTATTTTGAAATAATGCAGAAGGTAACGAGTTATCATTACATAATGCGTGAGTTTATCGTACCCATTACCAAAGTTTTGCTGGGTACTTTCCTATCATTTATCGATTATAAGTTTACGCAGCTCTCCTTCATTCATTATTTAACACGTGTTTTTAAAAAGATCGAAATAATTTTGTTTCGATAAAAATTTTACAATTTTGACAAATGTTTTATTACACGATTTAAAGTTTTCATTTTAAAATCTCTTTGGTAGCCTACTTTGAATCAGAGACTATTAATTATAGAGATATGAAAACAAAACTTACACTACTCACCGGTAGAGGGCGCTGTAATTTAGTATTACCTGAGCAACTATTAACCCTCTAATGCTTTTTCTTCTGATTACAATAATACACTGAAAATATTATTACAGTAACTGACTGTAGTTTATTTAAAAAGTTATCCGTACATTTATTTTTAAATAAGTATTCAGTTAAAATACAAAGAAATATATTTTTTAACTGTTTTTGTCGTTTATTTAAAAAATAAATTACATATAAATACGGATTTTGTGTTACAGTTAATATTTTCATTTAAAATGTTTTGTTAAAAAAATAATTCCTTTTGGATTTCTAGGTCAGTTAAAAACAAACAAAATAAAATAAATATCATTTATTCTTACGGATTTTGTAGTTAATTTTTTGAAATTTAAAAAAACGAAATAAATGAAAAATCATTATTTTTTAAGGATTTTGTAGTTTATTTATTACCATTTAAAAATAAATAAAAAGTTCTTTTGATTTAAATGAAAAGTCAGTAGACCGGTTTTCAAGTGATTTTTTATTTATTTTAAATTACATTTTCAGTTAATATAAACTACAAACTATTTTGAGTGTATTTAAACCATATATTTGGCGTTGAAAATCTACCATGGAACAAATATTAAGATTTTAATTTATCGCTTTATTTAGGCGATATAGCACAACAAAGGTTGAAGACGTATCTTGAATCCCAGCGGTCAAATAATTTCGGTTTTTGCTGTAAATAATACTATCAATAAAATAAAATTATGTACCGAAAATTTTTGATCAATTGTTATTTCAAAAGTTATGGCGATTTTCGCTTTTTGAAAATTACGAAATTTGGCGAATTTGGCACTAAACATCAATAAATTTTGACGAAATTTGTTCTGATTACTACTACCACAAAGTACAAAATCTGTGTTTAATTTAGAAAAAATCTGCTGGCTAGTTTTGGAGTTAGAGAGAAATTTGTAAAACGTATCCTGGCGCTATCCTGTGAGTCCTGGAGAAAAATTTTTAACTGATTTTACAATTAGAGACTTTAAACTAGCTTTATTATTATCGGTAATGTACGCCAGATCGTAAATGTATTTTTGGCAATTTTTCAAATATTTTTTCCTGTTTTAAAAAGTTAATTTTTTCAAATTTTCTAAATTTTCACTTTACATGCTTCTCGCTTGAAAACCGTTCCTTATACAAAAAAAGTTTGAAAGCAGAAAAGTAGACAGTTAAGTTTTCTATGGATATAATACAACTTGTTTAATAAAATATTGTTATTTAGCCAAAAACTATTTAAAGTCTGAAGACCGCCTTTAGGCGGCCTTGTGCATTAGAGGGTTAAGTATCGGTTTAGCCTATATTTAAAAACTCAAAAACTACTCAAAATAAGGAAAAAACAAGCGCGGAATATATTCAAATAATAAAATTTGAGATATCCGTATGTTTTTTGCTTTGTTGTTTGTTATTATTTAAATTTAAATAAAAAAAAGAAAATTGTCAATTTTTTTAATAAAGTGCCATCTAGTGATAACGATGTTTTTATAACTTATTTTTGTGGTAATGACATACCCCTGCTTTGAATATTTCAAAAATAACTCGATATAGTTTTTATTGCGAAAGTTTTGCAAAAACAATGTCAGGTTTTTTCATTCGTTGTGCAAATATCAGCTCGGAAGTTTCCCAGGTAAAGCTAAAATGGCGATTGTTAATTTTTCAGGGTTTTCGGTATTTTTTGGAGGTCTAGAAATTTTATACGTCAAATTTTTGGCTTGTTGGCATTTTAGTTCTCGCGTTCCACTTTCCTAATTGGTACGATTCATTTAACAATTTTATACAAAAAATAAAAAATCCACGAAAATGCAATCAAATTTTGTAATTTTTCGTACTTTTTGCCCTTCAAAATAATGTAAAAAGAACCTGGAGGAATGGAGTTAAAGTTTCACCCGAATTGTTTCCCAGAATGACAACTATCTTATTCATAAATAAAATTATATAGATACTGTGCAAGAAATCACTTAAAATCGCTATGGTTTGGTACAACAATCTATAATAATCTCAATATATTCACGCTCATATAGGACCCTTTATTTAAACCTGGACCGATGTAAACTATTTCCAGCAGAGTTCGTCCTAGAGGGAATACAAACTGATATAACAAATTTTTCCTAATTACCTTCAGAATTGCGACATGAAGTTTGGGAGACGAATATCAATAAATCGATTCAGCAAGTGTTTTTGAGTCGATCGGTATACTATAAGGTGGATCTTCGTCCATAATTTTTGGTAGTTAATACACACATCAGTACAGACTCAAACTCTGTACCATAAGGTGTAAGAACCGAAATTTTATAATATTTATATTTAAATACTCGTATGTTCCATGTTTTATTTATGTCATATATTTATGCAGGATATTAAATACTGTAAGTTTGACATTGATATACTTTTTCTAAGCTAGACAGTTGGTAGGGAAATCCTCATGTACGATATATATATAGAATATCACGCACACATATAGATATCTAACTTTTATTACTTTTAAGTTAGAAACCTATAAATGCTTTGTTAAAAACACTTTAAAATCCCACAAAGCAGCAATTCTAATAAAGGTGGCAAATACTAGGGTATTCAATCAATCAATCAATCAATCGGTATTCGATTAATCGAACAAATTTGCTCAAATAATTTTAAATGCCCAAATTTTGATTAACAAATAATTAAAATAATTTTAATCGATTAATCGAAATTGATGAAAAATTATATAAATATTCAAAAAAAAATATATTTTTATGATTTTTTAAAGGATGCTATAAAAGCATCAATAAGCATTAATTCTTAACCCGGTGTCTTCAAATGCAATAAATTATATGATACGAAATGTCAATTTTCTTGAGATGAAATCATTTTGACAATTGCTTTCTATGATTTTATTGCATGCCAAGATACTAGGCAAGTTTCTTAATACAGCTTGTTTAGTGCACAGGGAAAACATTTTCATAAGAATGCTATTAAGTAATGAAATTTAATGCAAATTATATTAATTTTTAAAAAGTGAATAAAAGAGTTAATTCTGTTAAGTCTTTGTTTTGAGATAAAACAAAAAAAAATGTGGAAATTTTATTTCTTCGAATCTTTTATTGAAATTTTCGAAGCATATGAAGACAAGTATGATCTATTTAAATAAAATAAGATAAAAAATGGAAAATTTTTTTTTTCTATATTCAATAAAGGCTCTTAACTTTAACTGTGACATTAAAGGCAAAACAAAAGTTTTATATTTAGTTATTCACGTTTTAAAAAGTTTTATCATCATCATATCATGTCATCTAAAAAAAATTAAATTTATAATTATTTTATCCTGTCTAGAACAGACATTAATATAAAAAAACAATCGTCCTTACTATCTACATTTTTCAAATGTATATTTTAGTTAAAATATTGGGTGGCAGTATGCCATGACTTGGTTTATTTTTGGAGCATTCTGAATGGTTAATTTATTTTCAACCAATCAAAATGTTTGAAAATACAAATATTTTTGTAGGGTTTTCATACACAAAATGAACAAAACTGTATGATTAAAAATAAAGTCGACTTTAAATTTAAAATACTCTTTAATAGTAAGGGCCAATGTTTTTCAAGTTGTCTACCTTAAGTTTCTTTAGGTAAGAAAAGTAATAAGTCAGTTGTTAATCACTTTCGTTGGATTAAGTGAGCATTAAATTAATTAAATCGCTGTGGATTTTGACTTTTTAAATGCCATTTCAATTTGCTTTTATTCTTCATGTACTTAAATGGAACAATAATGCGTAGGTTAAAAAGGGAAGAACTTAAAAATAACCTAAAATCAACACCTTAAAATAATAATATTTATAGTACATGGAGCTTCTATAAGACATACATTGTCACCTGGATGAGTGACAACATGTATTTTGTTATTGAATTTTTGTTAGTGTGAAGCAAAACGGCATCTAGAAACACCGCCTCAATGTTTGATCTTTAACATATTTAAGTACTTTATATTCTCCTCAAAACAGAACAATAGATTTGTTGTTTCATCAACAAGCCAATAAAAAAGTTAAATCCAAAGCACAGATTTCAGAACACTTTATTCCATGGATGGTAACCGTAACGATGCGGTTATCGGTAAGGGTAACGCTATTTTAGATAATTTTGTTAACGATATTTTAAGGGTAACGCTGTTTCATTTATTTCGGTATCGGTATTTTAAGGATAACGGTTTTTTAGTTATTTCGGTAACGGTATTTTAAGGATAGCGGTTTTTTGATACTTTCGGTATCGGTATTTTAAGTAACGGTAATTTAAGGACAACGGTTGTCATTTATTTCGAAGCGTCCCTCAATTTTTTTACAAAAACCAAACGAGATTAAAAACAGAAACCATTTACCAAATTAATGTACGAAAAACACTCAATAACCACGTGCAATTACAAAAGTAGAAAATTAGGAATAACGGTAACGGTGTTTTAGGGATAACGGTATTTCATTTATTTCGGTAACGGTATTTTAATGGTATCGATATTTGATTTATTTCGGTATCCGTATTTTAAGGATAACGGTATTTCGGTTATTTCGGTAATGGTATTTTGGTGGTAACGATAATCACTATAAAGGGTTTTGAATCGATAACGGTATTTTAGCGGTATTGCCTACCAACCCTGCTTTATACTGCATTAGCATATATTCAACATTTCTATATAGGACCTACATAAATCCATCTTTTAGTACACCGATCGACTCAGAATCACTTTTACAAAATGGCCTCTATCTCGAAAACTAAGCGAGATAGAGCAAAACGGACAAAAATTTTTGCAAGTTTTTGATCAATGTACACTAGACCGTACCTCAAAAAAAAAAAAGTTCGCCGTACACCCTCCAATATGAAGTATTTTTGCAAGGCAATTAAAAATTTTTTTTTTCTTTTTGCCGAACGTAGGGGTCGCCTTTTTTAATTTTTCTTTATAGCTTCGGCATTTAAAGTCGGATTTTAAAGTGTGATATATCGATTTTTTTGCCTTGAGGAGACCAGTGTTTTGCTATAAAGGAAAAATCCAATGAAAAAAAAATTAAAAAGGCGACCCCTACGTTCGGCAACCAATATATAAAAAAAAATTCTACTGGGTTTATCGAAAAACTTCCTTAGCAAAAGTTTAATGATTTTTTGCGAGCTTTAATTTTCTGGCATTAGGGTGGTACAGCAACTGAGATCTGGTGGGTAACTACTAGAACGGGATACTTGAGGTCAATGGCTCTTAAAGTAAAAAACTGGTCTCCTCGAGAGAAAAACAGTGATGTATCATACTTTAAGATCCGACTGTAAATGCCAAATATATAACGAAAAATGCATACGAAAAATCAAAAACTATATCGTTACCTATGTGCTTACCACAACTGACAAAAATAATGAGTCTAAAAATAGATTTTCAAAAAAATAAATTACATAAAAAAAATTTTTTTTATTGTAATTTTTTTTTTAAATAAAATTTGCTGGTGCGGGAATCGAACCTGGGTCTACAGATTGCCAGTCAACAGCTCTACCATCTGAGCTATATCGACATGTAATATTTAATAGATAAAAACATAATTGACCTGCTGCACACACGTAAGCTTACTCGCCAACATACAAAAAATCAAAAAATATGTGGTTACATATATCCTTACCAGTGTTTAAAAAATATTGAGTCTAAAAATAGATTTCAAAAAATTAAAAAAAATCTAGAAAATTATTTTCTATTTGAAATAATGACAAAAATAAGTCATTATCAGTAACTCATTATTATATGTTTTAAAATAATGCAGAAGATAAGTGGGTGTCATTACTGGTAGTCCAAAAAATAATGATATGTCATTACCGTTTCTACACTGGGAGAGCTTTAAACTGAGAATGGGAAATGCTTATGTCTAATTGATTACAATACTTATTGAATAATCTCATAGCTTTAGTAAGCGGTTCATTTAATGCATATTCAGTGCTATGTAAATAAATATCAAAAAAAAAACTTATCAATATTTCTTAATGGCCTTGGAGGGACATACAATTAAAAATAAAATTTTAATGTTTTTCTCATTTTTATCGAAACCCTTTTTTGACACACTAGGTCCCTTTTCTCGGAGAAGGTCACATATATATATATATTTTATATAAATTATATTAAATATTATATATTGATATATAAATATTATCAATTTGATACAATTCAATCTGCCATTTTCCGGATCAATTTAGATCTTACCAAATCCCCAAATATATTTCTGGAATAATTCGGTTAGCTTGATATTACAGTAGATATTAAAGAATATCAAATTGGATATGATTATATATTGCGCCAGATCATTTTTTTTACTGGAAAACGTACTACTAACAAAAAACCATGTTTTATAAACACCACTTAATGAAAAGTACTCGTAGCTTCTACCAGAAAAGAGCTTTATTGTCATTTAAATTACTTGTTAAATGCTGGATTTACACATTTTGTAAGATTTATATCTAACTTTTAGTGTTGTCACTTTTCAATTTAAATAAAATCTTTTGAATTTATTTAAAGTTCAATTTACTTAAATGTTTTTATTATTACACATCGTTGTGTTATTCCAAAACTAAAAAAACCGCCTCTGAAAAACTACACTAAATATCTCTAACCTTTTCATTACTTCTCTGCCATGGGAAAAACTTTTCTTTATAATGCAACATATTACTTATGCCACAAGCATACAAAATATTCGTATGTATGCAAGTTTTGTTAGAATAAATGAAAAGTAAGAAGAAAAAAAACCACATAAAAAGCCACAAAGATGTTTGTAGATTGTATAATTTTGTGTTAGTGTGTTGGTAGTTTTTACCAAAAGAAAACTGTTATAAGAGACTGTAACAAGTGAATGAGTTAATGTGTGTGTGACCGAATGAATAAGATGAAATGATGATGGTGCATGGAGTACATCAAAAAACGTGTTAAATTACTTTTACGACTTTTAGCATTTAAGTTTTAGCAAGATTCATATAAGTTCTATAGTGTTCTTTCTTTTTTTCTATTCTTCTTTTCCAGCATGTTTCTATAAGTTTACTATAACCATACTAGGTACACCATGACTTCATTAGCATCAGGTTCTAACAAAGAGTATATACTTTATAGAAAAACTATGCCAGACACGGTTCTCTCGATAATTAGTGAACCCGCACCAAATTCTGGAAAAATGCATAAAAAACGCGAACAAATAAATAGAGCGAATGTTGAGCGAGAAGGCATATATGGAAGCTCACTGCTTCTACTTAGTATTTTGTTGTTGTTGATGTTTTTGTTAACATGTTGGGTTGCACTATCCACAGACGCAGAATAAAATGAATGATGTTGTTAATGATGTTGTTGGTGATAATAGTGTCAGTTGTGGTAGTGGTTGCTTCCATTGGTAGTTGTAGTAAAATACTTTAGTGTCTAGTTGTGCGAACTCGTTTAAATAAAAACTTTTTTTATTTATTGTGATTAACCCCTCGAAATCGCAAAGGAACAGATTTAAAATAAAAAATAAAATACAAATTAGTTACTAATTTGATTTTAAACTTTTGTGGTTTATATGGCTGTACAATTCTGAGAGGTTAGTTTAATTTCAGTAATTTTTAAATCACAATTTCTTTATGTGTTGGGCTTTTGAAGGGTTAATATAACTAGTATGAACAAATAGCTGTATTTGTGTGACTCTCTATCAGCGTTATCAAGAACGATTTTGACAGTTTTTCAACGTATTCCGGCTTTCTACTGTCAAAATTGTTCGAGATATCATTGATAGGAATACCACACAAACACAGCTAATGTATACAATAACGTTATTGTTGCGTTAATAAATTCTTGTTGTTACTGATTTTTTTTCTATTTCACTGTAATTTTCTATGCTGTTAATTAACAATTGTTTATAATTTTATTAAATTTTTATAAAATCATAAATTTCCATCCTTATTATTGTAAAATTCAATTAAAATTTAATTACGTTCATGTTGCATTATGAATAATACATCATCATTAATTTTTAATGACAGTCAATTGTTATTTTTTCATAATAAAATATTTGCTAAATAAAGCACCAATTTCTTGTAGAATCAGCTGCAATTTATTTTCCAACCCCAAGTTATTATTAACTGAAACATATTGTTTCACATATAAAATTGAAATTTAATTGTTCATTAAATTTTAACAGTCATTTCGTATTCGGTACTTAATAAACTATTATGCAAATTAATCAGAATTAAATAAAGACAGGAAGATTTAAATTTAAAAGAAAAACAGATAATTGGTAATGCCGGTTATAATACATAAATAATGTAGTAAATTTTTTTGTTGCATTTTTCCATTTGCTCCTGTGGAAAAAGTCACATTTTTTAACATTTACTGGAAAGCTAAAATTTTTACAATGCCAATGTTATTTTTTTTCGACATTTTCAAATGGTCTTGTCTATTAAATTGACGATAATAAATTTCTAACGCAATTCCGCAACAAGTGAAAAACCAGTTTTTTAAAGAACAAAATATGGGGCTTTTGGATATTTCCGAAACTATTTTCATTTAGAAAAACCAAAAATTGTATTTAAAAAGAATGAGTATCGGTTTTAAAGGTGAATTAACACTGACGGAATAATTATCGCTGCGGATTGCTTTCAAGAAAGGAACAAAGCCTACTCGGCAGAGTGGGGTATTCCAGCATTGTGAGTCGATTTAATGTAAAAATTGTAAGTTTCAAAATTTTTAACAATTTTTTGTTAGTTTTATAAAGAAAATTTTCATATACGATATTAGCAATACAAAATGATTATTTACAAAAACTGGAAAACCAGTTATTCAAACCGGTTTTGAATGAAAAAAAACAGAAAATCGGATTTTCAAAAAGGCGGTTTTTAGGAGTATTTGAAAACCGGGTTTTCAAATGGGTCGGATACTTAACTCTAGTGCTTGTGCATAATAATTTGAAAACCTTATAAGATGTTTATAAAATGAGTTTCGTATGAAAAATTTGTTTTATAAACTATTTATAAATTTTAAAAATGATTATGCATATAACCCTACCATATATTTTTGTTTTACCCTTTGAGCATAAGAAAGGGAAATTAAAGTACAACTGAGCGTATGATTAATATAGTTATACTGAATTTTATAATTTATTAATCATACGCCATGTTGTGCGTTAAAGCAAAACAATGAAATAATAACACTGTGAGACAAATGGTAGGGGTCAGTGATCGGGAAGTGTTCAAACTACCGGGGAAAGTTATATCGGTAAAAAAGAAGTTATACGTGTCCCGGCGTTTCGCTGGGTCAACCCTAGGAATCGAGATATATCGATTTGACCTTTGGTGGTCTTTTTTTTGACTTAACTCGAGAACCACTAGTCCGATTTTGCTCAAACAATTTTAAAAAAATTAAAAATTACAATCCCTTTAATCTGTTCATATAACGTTTTTCTATATACTCAACAGTTTTGCGGGTAAAAATAAATGTATGAAGAAAAAAATATTTTTTGCCTAAAATATTAAGAAAAAGTAATAAACAAAAGGTTATTGATTTTTATGGTAGCGGTAACAAACATTTATTTTTACCGGCAAAACTGTTGAGTATATAGAAAACGTTATATGAACAGATTAAAGGAATTGTAATTTTTAATTTTTTTAAAATTGTTTGAGCAAAATCGGACTAGTGGTTCTCGAGTTATGTCAAAAAAAAAGATATATCTCGATTCCTAGGGGTGACCCAGCGAAACGCCGGGACACGTATAACTTGTTTTTGACCGATATAACATTTCCCGTTGGTTTCATCCCATCACGATTTTGACTGTCGCATAGTGTAATGGACACTACACCTTATACACACTAGAGGCCAGTATGAATGTTTTGCAAGACATTCACAAAACATTTTCTTATACAACACCAAAATATTTTTTTTTGTTTTCTGTTTTTTTTTTTTTTTTTTTGTAATGATCTGAATTTTAACATCTTGTAAATAACTACAAATAAGTAAAATGGTCAATTTTTGTTATATTTAGTATTAAAAATCGTCAAATCTCTCATCAGCGTATGCAAGAGAATGTTTTGTAAGACATTCATTCAGCCCTCTAATACACACACCACTTAAAATTGAGAAAATATTAATTCCGATTCAGATTTTTTATTATCATTATATAAAATTTCAACTTAAAAACACATTTTTTATTTAGAATTCAGAAAATGCTGCATATGAAATTAACAATATATTATTTGAAAATCAGATATAATCATTTAAAAATTATCAATTTGTAATTCATAGAATATCAATTGACATTTATAAAAAATCAAATATTAATTAAGAAATCAGCAATTGAAATTAAAAAAAAATAACTGAAATTTAGACAACATTACCAGAGAAACAGTTTATGCTTAAAATATTAACAAAATTCTGAATACATTATTGAAATTAAGAATGTGTTAAATGAAAATCAGAAATTTCAATTAAATACAGAAATTTCAATTAAATACAGAAAAAATTTTAGTTACAAAAAAACGTTCGTTATAACAGGAGCACAATGATTCAAAAAAAAAAAAAAAAAATGGATATAAATACCGGTATGAAGTCAGCGTCAAGATACAAATGTCTCCATAGAGAACATTTATTGTGAACGAGCCTTAATTTTTTTGTGTTGGCAATGACATCGTCAAATATATTCAGTATACATCAAATCAGCGAACAAACAACATCATATTTTTTCATCGTGTTAAAGATGGCGAATTTTGTACCAGAAAATGATGTTTTGCGGAAAGCATTAATTTTTTGTTTTCATTTGAAGAAATGTGCTACAGATTCGCATCGAATGCTTGTCGAGGCATATGGTGATCATGCTCTATCAGAAGCAACATGCAAAATATGGTTTCGACGGTTCAGAGATAACGATTTTGATGTGAGAAATGAAGAACGTGGAAGACCACCAAAAAAGTTTGAAGACGCCGAATTGCAAACAATATTGGATGAAAATGACACTTGGCAGAAATGTTGCACAACAAACAATTTCTGAACCATGCATTGATCGAAAAGCGGCTAGAATGGCCCGCAAGACACGGCAAGGGAATTTTCCAACATGACAATGCACCTGTACACCGAGCAATACCGGTTCAGGATACAATCAAAGCATTAGGCTGGGAGCTGCTACCACACCCGCCGTATTCACCAGACTTCGGTCCTTCCGACTATTATGTGTTTTCATCGATGGGACACGCATTGGCTGAGCAGCACTTCGTTTCCTACGAGGAAGTTGAAAATTGGGTGACTAATTGGTGAAAAATGTGTAGCCAGCAATGGCCATATCCTCAGATTCTGAGGATATTTTCCAGTGAACTCCTGCTGACTTGTCCTGATGAAATTTTTATATTTGTGTGAAGATGTGAGGTATTTTATTTTCCTGTAGAAAAGCGTTAGATTCTCAAAAAATTTCCTTCTAAATCTAAAGACTTTTTACTCTAGAAAAACCCTGAGATTCTGGGGATTTTTTCCTACAAAAAAACTTTTAAGATTCTGAGGACTTTTTTCTGTAGAAATCCCCTTAGATTCTGAGGACTTATTCCTATAGAAAAGCCCTCTGATTTTGAGGACTTTTTCTTTAGAAAAGCTCACATATTCGGAGGACTTTTTCCTACAGAAAAGTTCCCGGATTCTGAGGACATTTTACTGTGGAAAATCCCTTAGATTCTGAGGACTTTTTCCTATAGAAAATTCCTCAGATTCCAAGAATTTGTTTCTATGGAGAAAGCCTCAGATTCTGAGGACTTTTCTCTTTGGAAAAGCCCTCAGATTCTGAGGACTTATTCCTATAAAAAACTTCTTAGATTCTGAGGACATTTTTCCTATAGAAAACCCTTTATATTCTTAGAAATTTTTCTATGCAGAAACCCCCAGATTCTGAGGGCTTTTTTCTATGAAAAACTTATCACAATCTCAAGGATTTTTATAGAAAAGTTTCCTTAGAATCTGAGGGGATTTCTATAGGAAAAAGTCCTCAGTTTACACTAAATTCGCTTGGGACAAAACAGAAAATTTGTTCACGTGCCACTACTGGCACTGACGTCATAATCTTGCAGGCCTTTTATTACACAATTTAGTTTGTTTTCTATCATTATCGAGTTTTATATTCATATTGTTCTTATAAATTTTTTTCATATTTCTATTATTAATTTTTCTATTATTTTGTATTTATACTATCTTTCATTTAGCACTTCATTATTAAACTTAACTCATTTTATAATTTATTTATAAAGAAAAAATCTTTCTTTTTTTTAAATTGTTTTTCTTCATCTATTGTCTCCTTGTGATAAACTTATTATTTTATATTTATTTTCTTTGTAATTTTTGCTTTTTCTTACAATTTAACTTAAGGGCATCATTTGTTGCTATGATTTTTTTTTCGTTTTTTTTTTTCTTCAAATATTTTCTTTCGTACGAGCGTTTTATTTTATAAGGCTTAAAAAACTTCTGTCTTTGAAAGCCTTAAGGTTAAACTAGTCATATGCTGTATGTGTGAGTGTTGGTTTTCGCTGTTGTTGAAACAATTGTATAATTAACATTAAAATTGTATAATTTATAAGAAACAAGATTTTTTTTTATATTTTTTGAAAATTAAAATTGTTTGCAAACTGTATTGTGTTTATAATTAAATTTACAAAAACAATGAAAGAAGAAATTTTTTATGATTTAATGCAATTATAGAGAAATTTCATTTCAATTCATAATTATTAGTTAGCATAATACGTAATAAAAAAAATATTATCATAATACTAAATTGAACAAATTACCCACGTATCAATGAATTTATTGTAAGGCAATCAATATAAATTGAAAATACATGGACAATATTTTCATAACACATAACAAAGCACACAGGGCTAGGAATGAAAAAACTTTACATATCATTGTTTAAAAACATATTGGAGCTGAGTCAGATATAATTTCTAAGTAGTGCATTTAGGCATGTACAAATGGCACTGTAAGATATTAAAAAATTAAATATTTTAGTAAAATAATTAAATTTTATATATGTTTGTTCAATTTTTATTTTTAAATTTAAAAAGAAATATAATTTTTGCGACCTTTAATTCTGCAATTAAAAATTAATTTATTCTTGTTCAAGGCCAATTATTTACTTGTTATAAATTTTTTTTACTTTTTTCAAAATTATTTTTGTTACTTTTTTTAAAATAAAAGGATAAAAAAGCAAACATTTCATACTATTTTATATAAAAATTTTGTTTGCTTAATCGATTAATTTTAAAATTATAATTCGATTAACCGGTTAAGAAAAAAAAAAAACAACCCACCGAATAAACAAATATAATAAAATAAAATATATTTATGTTTTCTCACTTTATAAAAAAACAAGCACAAAAACAGGGGTCTCGCATGTGAAAACCTGAATTTCGGCAATACCGGTTTTTCATGCGACAGATGGCGCTTATTGCTGTTTTGTTTTTTCTGGCAATACTGTTCTATTTAGTGAGGAGCAGTGTTGCCAGAATTGTGTTAGCCCATTCCCATTTTTAAAGTTTAAATCCCCAATTTTATATCCAATTCATTATAATTTAATTGTGTATTTAGAGTCTAAATACACAATTAAATTAAATTAAATTAAATTAACAATTAATTGTTAGTTTTTGGCCATTTTTAGTTTTTCAAATATTTTGGAGAAATTTTGAATTTGATGGACTTTAATTTAAAATAATATGCATAAAAATTTGTTTCGAAAATTATTCTGATTTTCATCCTAAAACTAAATCTTTTAAAATTTACAATTTTTTAGTTAAAAATTAGTAATTATCAAAAATTAAAAACAATCCCCAAAAATACTTAACGATAATAGTAAAATCACCCATATTTTGTTAATTAACCAAATCCTTCTCCATAAAAATCTGTCCCCAAACCGAAGTCGAAATCCCTAATTTGGGCCCAAATCCCCTTACCTGACAAAACTGTTAAAACTTCACTTGCGAAAATAAAATCCTACCTTGAAAAATTTTTACAAAATAAAATCCTCACTTGACAAAATTTTCTAAAATTTCCTTCATGTTAGCGACATCTACAGTTTGTTTAAAAAGTTATCGAAGTCACATCTCTATATTATAAATTTCGGACAAAAAATATACATCAAAAACAAAAAAATTATTTGGAGAGGGTGAAGTCACAATTTGAATTATTTTGGTTTGTTTTATATGCAATAACACTGTTCTAATTCCAATGACTAAGTTAAGTACCGATAGTAGTAGAACCTATTCTAGAATAAATGCTGTTAATAATCGCTTCTAAAAACATTTGCTGGGTTAATCTAATTTACACAAAAATAAAGATATTTTTTTATATTTTCTGCATATTTCACATATAAAAATATTTGATAAAATGTTAAAATTGTTCAATGATTTGGAAAATTAACAAATCATAAGCAAATAAAAATTGAAAATAATATATAATGATGGTAATCTAAACAAAAAGACAGACGGTCATCAAAAATGTAAATGTGTAGATAATAAAATTCAAAACAAACTGCTAAATTAGACCGTACCACCTTACAGACAAAAAAAAAAAAAAAAAAGTGCGCGGTACACCTTCAAATATAAAGTATTTTTGCAAGGCAATTCCAAAAAAATTTTTTTTTGGCCGAACGTAGGGGTCGCCTTTTTTAATATTTCGTTATAGCTTCGGCATTTAAAGTCGGATTTTAAAGTGTGATATATCGTTTTTTTTGCCTCGAGGTGACCAGTGTATAAAGTAAAAATCCAATTAAAAAATTTAAAAAGGCGACCCCTACGTTCGGCAACCAAAAAAATAAAAAAAGATTCTACTGGGTTTATCGAAAAACTTCTTTAGCAAAAGTTTAATGATTTTTTGCGAGCTTTAATTTTCTGACATTAGGGTGGTACATATCTAATGGTAGCAACTGAGATCTGGTGGGTAAGTACTACAACGGGATATTTGAGGTCAATGGTCCTTAGAGCAAAACATTGGTCCCCTCGAGCGAAAAACATCGATGTATTACGATGAAGATATAACGAAATATGTAAAATGGTGACCCCTACGTTCGGCAAAAAAAAATTTTTTTTTGGTTTTGAAACCTCCTTGTAAATATAATTTAGATTGGACGGTGTACGTCGAACTTTCATTTTTTAGGTACGGTCTACTCTACATATTTATTGAATTTTTCGTTGTGGATTTATAAATATTTTTATTAAAACATGCAGTGGTCAATACAAAACCCAACTAATATGAAAGTAACATGAAAGTGTGAACACACGATATCGCTTTTAAATCGCTCGTGTAAAACTCAAAAACGAACATCTGAAAGGCCGCAAATGCAATTGTATTTGCTTTATTTATACATATTCTAAAAAACTTTCTATAATTAAAAATTTCCTTTTTTAAAACGTTTTGTAACCATAAATTAAGTACCAAAAAATATGATGCTTTTTATCATACGATGTAAGCTTGAATAAAGTTTTTTAAAAGCTTACTTTATATTGATTTTAGACATTTACAAAACACAAAAAAAAATTTAAAAAAAAACGATTTTATAGTCTAATTTTCAGAAATTCTCTTTTAGTTTACTGGGAATACAATTGAGTTCATTTATTTTCATAAAGAAAATTTTAAAAACTGTAAATAATAAAATTATGAATATGACGGTTATGCAAACTAATATTTTTAAACACATCCCGTGTAAAAAAGTTTAGATCTGATCAGATCTTTTTGGATCTAAATAGATATGATTGAATCTAATTAGATCCTGTACCAGATCTCATCAAATATGATCAGAAAGGGCATATGGCATGTCCCCAATTTTGAGATCTAATTAGAACTGGTAAGATCTACTAAGATCTGGCCAGATATGCCTAGATCTAATTAGATCTCAAATTTGTCCCCAATTTTGAGATCTAATTAGATCTGGTAAAATCTACTGAGATCTGGCCAGATCTGATCTTTTTTACACGTGATAGTTTTTTTAGAAACCAGCAGAAACAACGGTTAATCAAAACAGCTTTGATATCAAACGAAATTTGTTTTCTTTTTAATTTGATTATGTTGCCACTTATTTTTAAAATGCAAAAACGAAATCTAAAATTGGTTCACTGTAATTTAAATACGAAGAAACTTCTTTTAACTAGAATCGTATTTACTTCAATATGATTCACATTTTATTTTCAAATGTTTGTAGAAAATTAAATGTTTCTTCAAACATTATAAAAAAAAATAAATATAACTACACTGAGAGAATTATCTGCATGATATTAATGAATTTTTGCATAAAGGCAATGAAGTTTCACTGGAACTCGTCCATTATTTTTTTTGGACTAAAACATATAGTAATGAGTTCCGTGTAAAAAAGTTTAGATCTGACCAGATCATTTTGGTTCTCAATAGATATGATTCAATCTAATTAGATCCTGTACCAGATCACATCAAATATGATCAGATATGGCATATGTGATAATACCTTATGGCAAGATCTGATAAGATCTAGAGCCAAATTTGTTCAAATCTAAAGTGATCTGGACAAATTCGCATGATATGCCTAGATCTGATCAGATCTAATTAGATCTCAAATTTGTCCCCAATTTTGAGATCTGATTAGATCTGGTAAGATCTACGAAGATCTGGCCAGATATGCCTAGATCTGATCAGATCTAATTAGATCTCAAATTTGTCCCCAATTTTGAGATCTAATTAGATCTGGTAAGATGTGGTGAGATCTGGCCAGATGTGATCTTTTTTACACGGGTTACCACACTTAAAATAATACGTCAGTAGAAAAATCTGTTAAACGGGTTTAGTACTTTAACTAATTTTGAGTGTTAATTTTCAAAACTATTTATAACTAATTTTTAAGAACCCACGCGTTAAATTTTACAAAATTTATTGTTAAAATATAATATATTCATAAATTTATTTTTATCGGGATATACATTAATGACATTAAAGAAATTAAATGTGCTAAAATCCCAAAACGTATTTAATAAATTGTGGAAAATAATCCGTTGTAGGCATGTCCCTATCGGGATTTCATTCTTGCCTAAGGAAATCGTCACGTTTTTAGGATTTCTAGAAATATTTGTTAAGTTAAATTACAAACTCATAACATAAACATAAAATTAAACATGAGAATTTCTTGTTCTCGTCTAGGAGCGTTATTAAACATTTAAAATATTAAAGAAAAAACAACGACAAAAAATTTACCACAATTTCCTTTGTCATCTTCCGATATACTTTTCTGTTGCAATGTAGTGACATCCAATCATGTATAAACAACAATACAAAAAAATATTCGCTAAAGTGTCTCTTCTAAAAATGTCGTCCGCTGACGATTTCCTTAGGCAAGAATAAAATCCGGATAGGGACATGCCTTCAGCAGATTATTTTTCACAATTTGTTAAATACATTTTGGGATTTTAGCACATTTAATTCATTTAATATAATATTTTTATGTTTCTGTTATTACCCGGTAGATGGCGCCACCAGTGTTTTCGAAGTTTTAAAGATGGCGCTATTTCTTTTCCTCCCGATTTTTTAAAATGACCCATATCTCAAAAACTAAGAGATAGCGCAAAATTTATGAAAATTTCGACTACCCCTAACCATATAACAGCCCAGCGAAAGAGGTTATCTCTATCCAAAAATGGATCATGGTGGGGCCTTGGACCCTCGAGAATTTCTAATCAAAATTTTCCACTTCATAAATGGCCCGTATCTCGAAAACTAAGCGAGATTGCCCTTACATAACTTTAGATGGTAAGGACTAGGCCCGGGGAGGGTCCCGAGACCTTAATTTGAACAAATTTTACGACTCAGTATAATTACAAATAAAACTGTAATTTTGCTAATTTCTTACTTAAATTTAGATTTGTTAAATTTAACAAAACAAATTGTTTAAAATCAACAAATTTTATTTTAAGCCAAAAAACAGGAATAAATTTTGTTAAAATAACAAATTTTTCTGTACTATTTTGAGTGTGGTTTGCTAGAGTAGATACCCTTCTTAAAATAATTTCTCTTATCATTTTGTTTATTTTAAATGGGTTAATAAAAAAAAATTCAGTTTTTAAATATTCCAAAAATATTTAATATTTATATTGTGTCCTTGACATAACAAGACTTTAAAACTATCTCTTCTTTATGTTTTTCTAAAAAGACCTGCTGATAACTAATAATTGTTGTTTGTTGGCATGTGAGAACATTAAATTAAACATTAAGGTTCTTTATTATACATATTATGCAATAATACATGTAAAATAAGTACATATTTAATATATAAATTTTGACAACATGTTTAGAGTGAAGAAGAAACAAAATGGGGATATTATAAGGATGGATTCTTTTCTAACGTAGACATTTATTTTACAAATTTACCCCATCAAAACTTATAATAATTTGGAAAAAAAAAATCGTTTGTAGAGAAACAGTTTTTAAATTTTTCTGAAATGATTATGATTAATAATTTTCCGGTTAATTACTGTGCTGGCAAATTGATGGATTCTAGGCAATTCTAATAGTGTATTTAGACCAGTGGTGGCAAGACTTTTTTCTCTGCGTACCGGAAACGGACAATTTTTTTTGTAAAAATTTCTCGCGTGCCACTTTAATTTTAGTTGGCTTTTAAAGTCCTTTTTTAAAAATTTTTAAAATTTTTAAAATTTCTCTTAAAAATATCATAGCAGATGTACATATTTATCAGAGCTACAGATAAACCCCATGAAATAAATCGCAAAATGAAAAATTAAATAACATCCAAGAAATGACGTAAAAATGTTTGACGGTTATTTAATTTTTGGGGGTTTACTTAATCTTTAAATATTGAGATTATTTCATTATGAAAAAATCCCCAATAAAATAAAATTAAAACAGTTTGAACAGTTTTGCATTTTCATTTTTAGGGGGGTTATTCCATTTTTGGTGGTTATTTCATTTTGCTAAAAAAAGTTAAATTATTGGGCGTCAACAATTATTGCGGTACGTAAGAAAGTAGTTGAAAAATCTGCTTCTGATAACAATTTGATTTTGTTAAAATAAATCGCGCGGTTTTTATTATCATAATAATGAATAAAAAGCGAAGATTATGGGTTTGAACAGAGAAATTTCTGTTTCATATGAAATGGCTCTGCGAAACACGATCAAAACACAATTTCAAATTCCAACAAAGGGGGTTATTTCATTACGAAACTTATTTTCAACCTTTATTTCATTGAGTGTTATTTCGTAGCACCTATTTTCCCTTTAAAAAAAACTTATTTTTTTAGGTCCAATTTTATTAGAAGTTGTTTTCCATTTTTGTGCAATTTTCTGGTCCTTTTTATTTCTTCGATTATTTATGAGGCATTTCCTCATCGAAACAATTAAAGTTCTTTCAATCTAGAATTTTAGAAATTTTCCCATAATTTTCTGATAATCGAATTTACGAGTTCTGTATTAACCATATTTCTTTAAATAAAAATGGTGGCAATACAGAGTTTTATTCATTTTAAAAGACGATTTACAAGCTCTATAAAAACTTTCATCATTATGGAGAATCACACAGTTTTGTAGCGAAATTTAACATTTAACTGAATTTTTTGCTGGTCTTCTAATAGTTTAAATTTTTGAAAATATCCAACAAACCTCGCGTGCCACCTAATATCCACTCGCATGCCACTACTGACACGCGTGTCATAGTTTTGCCAGCCCTGATTTAGACTAAACAAAAACTAGTTGTTGGCTATTTATAGTTTTTGAGGCGAAAACTACAAAATTAATTTAGTTTTTCAATACAATTTTCATATACACTGAAAACCAGATTCTACCTGATTTTTGCCAAAAACCAAATGAAAAATCTGAAATGTGCATTTTTGATACACCCAGTATCATTTATAATTAATTTTCGATACACCCTGTTACAACGAATATAGAAATAAAGCAAATGTCAAAAAAATATTTTTTAAGAATATTTCTGTTTTAAGCACCGTAAGTTGTTTTTCATGTGAAAAAAATTTCACTCGAACTTAAAAGTTTGAGGCTTTTAATGTAGGAGTGCATTATTTAAAATTCTAGAAATGAAATATTAGAGGGACACAATCACAATAAACACAAAATGTCACTTTTTCACAAGAAAAATAATAGTCTTGTATATTAAATTTGAGCGAAAACAAAGTCTACCCAATTTTTATGTGAAACTTATTATCGTAAAAAATATTTCTTTTTTATATGGAGTACATGCGTGGTTCCAGCAATTAATATAAGGGGAAAAATCATACGCCTCAGTGTCCAACTCAATGTATTTGTCTACGGTGGCGTATGATTTTTCCCCTTATATTAATTGCTGGAACTGCGCATGATGGAGTATAACAGCTTTTTCACGTGAAATCGGAACAATTTACTGTACTTTTGTTTTAAATTGTGTGATGTTATTAATTTTTATATGTGGTAATAATTTTTTTGAATTAATTTAACTACAAAAACAAAAAGTGTATAATAAAAAAATGGTAGGACAAAGAATAGCTAAGTAAATAACCAGTGTAAATGACTTAGCTTATTCGAAAATTTCTGCTCTGGTGGTTTATTTTCACAACAACGTATAAATCACTTCTAAAGAGTACTTGCCTCCTAGAAAATTATACGCCGTAAAAATTATTAGTTTAGGGTTAACTTTGATTACCTTAAATAATAAATTTTATAGTGGATAATTTTTCCAGTATGCTGGTACTCTTCAGACCATGGCATGGATGGTAGCTGAAACGATACGGTTATCGCTAAGGGTTAAGGTTAAAGATATTTTAGTTATTTCGGTAACGGTATTTTAAGGATAACGGTATTTTGTTTATTTCGATAATGGTATTTTAAGGTTAACGGTATCAATTTATTAAATTAATGTATGAAAAATATTGTTATTGAATTACCAAAAGCAGAAAATTCAAAATAAAGTTAACGGTATTTTAGGGATAACGGTATTTCATCTATTTCGGTAACGATAGTTTAGGGGTTTTTATATTTTATTCACTTCGGAATTTAAAGGATAACGGTATTTAAGTTTTTAGGGTAACGGTATTTTAAGGACAACAGTATTTCGGCAACGGTATTTTAGGGGGAACGAAAGGATTTTGCATCGATAAAGGTATTTTAACGGTATTGCCTGCCAACTCTGCTTTTTGCTGAAGCGTTCCAATATATACTCATATTTATATATATTTTTAAAGTTACAGTGTGAATAATGCCTGCCTGGATTCCCTGCTGTTAACATGTTTTATTGTTGGGACTTTTCGTTTGCTGCTTCATGGCTTTATTTATATTTTTGAGCCATTAAGACTTCTTAAAGCTTTTTATTTTATGCGAGTACATGACTTTTTTTCAACAGCAAATATATATATTTTTTTATTTCCACTTTAATATAAGGAATAGGGAATATAACATATATTCGCAATTAATGCCAAAAACATGCAAGGGGTGTTTACTATATTTTAAAATGAATAAATTGTAAAAACTTACAACGGTTGTATAACAAAAGTTAAACCTTTAAACACACACATAAATGTCAAGAGTTATTTCCGTGTTATTAAAAGAGAGTCATAAAAAATTTAACATAAAATATTGTTTGACCTGTCAAATTATTTCAAATAACCAAAGTTTGGTGTTTACTTATTCTTGTGAATGTCAAATTTATATGAATTTAACATATTTGTAGTTAAAGTTTAATTTTGGTTGTTATACGCTACACACTCAATACACTCTGTGCAACAGCGTATATTGAGTTTGGGTTGCTATTCGTACACATAAATCTGTATATTATATATATATGGCAGAAAAAGCAACAAAAAATTAGTTAAAAATGATGTTGCCGAAAAAACTGTAAAATGAGCAGATTTGTTTTTTGCTAAATACTAGTAAAATAAGAACATATTTAAATTAACTTTTAGTTAATTGAAAATAACAAATTGTACTGTAAAATCTGCAGAAAATTGCTTAATATTTGCTTAATATTAGTAGACTAAAAATAGCAAAAACAAACTGTTATATCTACAAAATTTTTGTTATTTTTAAGCTAAATTTAATTGAATGCAAATAGCAGTCTATCCTGTTAAATTAACAGAAATATTTGGTAAAAAAAATTGTGAACTGCTGTTTTCAAAAGGCTCGATTTTGATCTGCATTTAAAAAAAATCGAAAAAAAACTTTAAGGCTCTAATGCATAGACATTTTTTCGGTTCTTATAACAGTCTTATAAGAAAAATTTGTTGTTGTATTGCATGTTAATTTGATTTATAAGACTGTTATAAAAATCGACAAAATGTCTATGCATTTGGCTATTAAAATTTAAAAAAATAAAAATGACCTGCTGGCAGTCCGTCTCCGACATACACAAATTGCCTGCACTTGAACGTAAAAACCATACGTTAGTGTGGCAACATTTGCGAAAAAGGTGACAAGGAGGAGATAAGAAGATAAACAAACAATCTAAAGTACAATGTTTGTGTGTCTGTTTGATCACTTCTGAGAGTAAAAACAATAACAGAAAGCTGAATAGGAAAGAAAACTATGAACTAGCCACACTATAAGCAAGGCCATACGTGGGTGAAATGGCTAAGCTGTCGAACTCTAGTATAGTTACATTTCGTTAGCTGAAATGCAAAACCACGTAACTAACATTTTTACTATTTTACAGGAGAAACAAAAAATGTTATATATTGAAAAATAAATGGAGTTTTGGTAATCAAATATCGCAGATTTTCTAAATATAGACTGATTAATTAATTTCTGGAATAAAAGTAATAATTTATTAATGTTTCAAAGAGTTAAGTTAGTTATGCGCTTTTGAACTCGTATTTTCTTAAACAAAAACACGTAACTACAATGAATTTTTTTTAAGTTTCAAGGAAAATTTTGTTTTGCATTCATAAAATGTAGAATAAAAGAAGTTGTTCTTTTGTTATTTAATATATCGCTTTATATATTTATTATTTTTTTTTTAAATATGAAAATAAAAAATGATAATTAACAACAATAACTACAATACAAATAAAGGAAAAAATTAAACCTTTACTTCTCAAATGGAATGTCATTGTAATAATAATGACAATCGGGTGGAAGAAATGGTTTAAGGTCCTGAAGATGTTGCCATTTTTTGTTTGAAATTTTTATTCTTTATAAATGCAACTTCAAAGTTTCAAACGCTTTTAATTTGTTTCCAATTCTTTGTGGAAATTCCTTAAACTCATCTGTTGCACTTAATTTAAAATAAATTACTCCAGAGGGATCATACGCTAATACACGAATCATATTGACTGTGGGATCTCCAAAAAAAAAATTTATTATAATTAACAAAGTAAAAATTTCAAACTATAATCACTATAATTATGAGAAAATAGGACTACTAGGGGAGGGGAGCGTAGTAGCACTATCCGCTAGTGAAATATAAAAATTCAAATCCTACTATGAATAAATAAAATTCAATAGAAATAAATATGTGTTAGTTACAATTTTCAAGCAACAAGTATGAAGTTACGTGCTTTCGATTTTCGCTAATAATATGTCTAATTTTTATTATATGACAGTAAAAATTGGAGAAGACGTGGACCTCGTTGATATGCATCATAATCGATCAAAAAACCGATTTTGAATTTTTTGTTAGTTACGTGGTTTTGCATTTCAGCTAACGATTTGTAATGTAGGAGTGCATGGGTTCGATTCCTACAGCCGACAGGTTGTTGCAAAAATTATCATATAGAGACAATCTTACAATGAAATATAAACAATAATACAATTTAATGGAAAATCACTGATGAAGCCAGTCCATAAAAAGGGAGAAACTAGATCTAGTCTGATTTGCAAATTAATAATGTGTTTATAACTTTTGAAAAAATGTTCATTCTTCTTCTTAACCTCAAACCTACTAAATTAAAATGTTTTCGTTATTTTTTAGGCCACTAATTATTTATGAAAATTTTTGCTGATTTAAGCAGTTTAATTTGTTATTTTCTATTAACAAAAATGTAACTCAAATATAAGTAAAATTCTGTATATTTAACTGTTTTATTTTTGCTGTTTCTATCTTACTAGTATATAGCAAAAATAATCTGCTAATTTAGCAGTTTTTTTCGGCAGCATCATTTTTAACTAATTTTTAGTTGTTTTAACTAAATTTTTTACAGAGTTTTTTCTATTAGTGTATGTCTGCATCTGCTGGTGTAATCCGAAATAGATTTGCAAAACGACAATGACAACAATTCAAATGATTTTTTATTTGATTTCTCAGCCCTGAAATCAGATCATAATTCATATAATGTAAACCCCGCTTTGACAGATTTATATAACTATATTTCAATAGGCTTTTTTCTGCAGGGCTCTTTTTAACTAATTATGATTCGATTTTTTTGCTATTTACACAGATCTATTTCCATTAGTGTAATATCTTAATATTATTAATAAAAATATTGTAATAGTAATATAAATTATAGTGTTTATAACACTGTGAGACAAATGGTAGGGGTCAGTGATCGGGAAGGGTTCAAACTACCGTGGAAAGTTATATCGGTAAAAAAGAAGTTATACGTGTCCCGGCGTTTCGCTGGGTCACCCCTAGGAATCGAGATATATCGATTTGACCTTTGGTGGTCTTTTTTTTGACATAACTCGAGAACCACTAGTCCGATTTTGCTCAAACAATTTTAAAAAAATTAAAAATTACAATTCCTTTAATCTGTTCATATAACGTTTTTCTATATACTCAACAGTTTTGCCGGTAAAAATAAATGTATGAAGAAAAAAATATTTTTTGCCTAAAATATTAAAAAAAAGTAATAAACAAAAGGTTATTGATTTTTATGGTAGCGGTAACAAACATTTATTTTTACCGGCAAAACTGTTGAGTATATAGAAAAACGTTATATGAACAGATTAAAGGAATTGTAATTTTTAATTTTTTTAAAATTGTTTGAGCAAAATCGGACTAGTGTTTCTCGAGTTATGTCAAAAAAAAAGATATATCTCGATTCCTAGGGGTGACCCAGCGAAACGCCGGGACACGTATAACTTGTTTTTGACCGATATAACATTTTCCGTTGGTTTCATCCCATCCCGATTTTGACTGTCGCATAGTGTAATTAGCAAAAGAAAACCCGAAAACGGTTTTCATAAAAAATCGTAACCGAAAGCGGTTTTTTTAAATAGTTATTTCGGACAAACCGAGAGCCGGTTTTCTGAATTGGCAGTTTTTTGGGCACTCTACTTAGAATCACTTTTTGTTTAGATTTAACGTTGTCCGTTTTTCTGTCCATCCGTCCGTCCGTCCTTCTGTCCAAGCATTATTATGGGCACGATAAAAGTCGTTAATATTAACCCTCTAATGCTCTTTCTTCTGATTGCGATAATATTTAAACTACATATTTGGCATTAAAAATCTACTATGGAAAAAATATTAGAATTTTAATTTATCGCTTTATTTAGGCGATATAACACAATAAAGATTAAAGACGAATCAAGAAATCGAATAGTCAAAAATTTTCAGTTTTTGCTATAAATAACACTATCAGTAATATAAAATCACATACAAAAATTAGTTGTTGTTATTTCAGAAGTTATAGCGATTTTCGCTTTTTGAAAATTACGAAATTTGGCGAATTTGGCACTAAACATCAATAAATTTTGACGAAATTAGTTCTGCTTACTACTACTTCTGGGTGTATAATCTGTGTTCAAGCAGCAGTTTTTGAGTTAGAAAAATATTTGTAAGACGTATGCTGATGGTATCCTGTGAGTCCTGGAGGAAAAATTGAACCTTATTTTACAAGTAGAGACTCTATACTAGCATTGTTATTATCGATAATGTCTGTCAGATCGTAAATGTATATTTGATACAGCCTTCTCGCTGGAAAATCGTTCCTTATATAAACAACTAAGGAATATAAGGAATAACAAGTTTCTGTTTTTTACATTGTTAAGCTCAAAATATACATAAATAGTTGCCCTCGTACACCTAACATTAGATAAAATCAAAATTTATTACCGTTATTCCATTTTTTTTATCAATTTATAGACAAATTTTGACACACATCTATTTCAACCCTAAATCGAATTTTGGAACCAAATATTAGTTGGCGTTTAACCAGACTGTTGTAGAGTAGCATATAGTCGACCTGCCCGACTTCAACTTTTTTACTTTTTATATATTTCATTATATTTGTTGCAGCGTTAATTGAAATTCCCTTCCCGGAATATGAAACAAATCGTTCTGTGCATAGGATTTCATAAAGTCGGCGTGTGCGACTTGAATTCTTTAACTTGTTCGAAGTTTAATGGTTTTTTTTGGTACAAAAAAAAATCACAACAATTTTACGACTTTATTAATATTTTTAGGTTCATATGCACAATCACTTTTTAAATTTATAAATGGCCTATAAAACATATTTCCTACCCAAAACTCATTTTATAAACATGTTATAAGGTTTTCAAATTATTGTGCATAAGCACTGTATTATTTTGTTTTTTAAAAATAAAATTATTAAAACTTATGTTAACACATAATAAGTATTTGGTTCGTAAAAACTTTTAATTACTTTAGCTGTTTTTCTTCTCCCTTTTCCGTTGAAAATTGTTGAGAAAATTGTATGCATCAGCATAAGAAAATATTTTGAAATATGTACTCATACATTTTCTCATAAATGTTTTTCAAAAAATGTGTATTATCACTAGAATTTCATTAAAGTCTGTACAAAAAAGTTAATGAACTGTTTGTTTTCTTTTTTTTTTTGGTTAACGAAAATTTTAATTAGAGCAAAGGGAAAGATTGTTCTATTCCAATAAGCATTAATGTTTCAGTAAAAACTCAAGTGCTGTAAAGTTTGCTTGAAGTAAAGTAGATTTCAAATTCTAGCACTTGTTAATTTAACAAAAATATTTCAAACTCGAATTATTGTTTCCCTTTGGCTGAAGTAACTTAAATTCCAGTGAAATTATTTATGTATAAATATTACAAAAAAATAATTTCCGCCATGGACGAACTCAAATTCGGAACTTTAAAGAAATTATTATATATTACGATATCTAATTTAGGGTGACCATTTTTTTGTAACATCAAATCAGTACAAATTTTAAAAAATATTATCATTAAAAAAAAATTATTATGTAGCCAACCTAATTTGTTGTCAAGCGAATGGTTTGGTTGAGGCAACAAAACTTTTCGGTTAACCATCCTAAAAAAACCTCCAGTTTTTCCGCATGAAAAAACTCCAGTTTTTTAAGTACAGGAAACGGATCCATTATTTAGAAATTTCAATGATCTGTTACCATTTCTTTTCTAATTTTTTTTAACAAAGTGATGAAATATAGCCATGCTACGAATGGACCCCAGGTTAGTTAATTCTTCCGAATTTTTATTCAGGCCAACGAATTTCTGTTGTCACGAGCAAACTGCATTGTCTAAATTAATTTGTTGTAGTTACAAACTAACCAATCGATTGGCTATAAATTTAGCTGTCAGAACAAATTTTTTTTCTCTTTGATAATTTCTGCATGATTTCTGAAATAAAAACTTCACCTTTTGGCTACGTTTTTCTACAAAAACACGTAACGTTTTTAAAAATGAAAATTTTAAGGTTTTGTGTACTTTTTCCAATTGAATATCCCAAAGATTCGAAAATCTTTCCATAGAAATCCGACATGTATTTCTTCAGATTTTAAGAATTTTTGTACGGAAAAATCTTTAGCTTTTGATGTCGTTTCCTATACTCAGAAAGCAGAATCATTCTGACAACCGGATAATTAAAATATTTTTATCACAGTCAAATAACTGTTGTATCAACTGATTTTCTATTATCGCAATGGAATTATTTGATAAATTCGGTAGTCATCACGAATCTTCTCTGTGTATGAAACTATATATTAGAATAAGAAATTTACATGTAGAAAAATCATTTTGAATGCTTTCTGGTAGAGGAAACCTCTCACATTCACAAAAATTTATCCTGCATTTGGGCTTTTTTTTTTACTAAAAAAATTTAATATTTTTTTAAATGCCAAAAATCAGTACAATCAGTACAAATTTTAAAAAATCAGTACAAATCAGTACACGACTTTTTCATCAGTACACGTAACCAAAAATCAGTACATGTACTGATCAGATCAGTACGAATGGTCACCCTAATCTAATTATACATATATTGAAAATACTATTAATTGCAAACATAATTTGCAGATGCTGTTGACTTAAAATGCGTTAATATTTTTCAGATCTGTAAATCAAATTGAGTTAAAACGAGTAAAAAGGTTAAAGTCGGGCAAGCCGACTATACAATACCCTACACCAGTCTGGTGTATTGTTTGGATCCGAAATTCGAATGGGTTAAAATGGGGATTATGTCAAAATTTTCTATAATGTGAGTCAGCGCACCAAATTTCATTAAAATATCTTAATATTTGCGACCTGCAGTTTGTAACCAAGCCAATTTTGGGGGGACCCTTATATGGGCACTAGTTCTAAACATGGACCGATGTTCACCAAAATCAATAGGCTTCGTCCTTGGGCCAACATAGGTCTATGTACCAAATTTCATCAAAATATCTTAATATTTGCGACCTGCAGCGTATAAACAATATAATTTTGGGGGAACCCTTATATGGGCACTAGTTCTAAACATGGACCGATGTTCACCAAAATCAATAGGCTTGATTTTGGCCCAAGGCTTCGTTGGCCCAAGGTTCGTCCTTGGGCCAACATAAGTCTATGTACCAAATTTCATCAAAATATCTTAATATTTGCGACCTGCAGCGTATAAACATTATAATTTTGGTAAGACCCTTATATGGGCACTAGGTCTAAACATGGACCGATGTTCACCAAAATCAATAGGCTGCGTTATTGGGCCAATGTAGGTCTGTGTACCAAATTTCATCAAAATATCTTAATATTTACGACCTGCAGCGTATAAACAGTATAATTTTGGTAGGACCCTTATATGGGCACTAGGTCTAAACATGGACCGATGTTCACCAAAATCAAACTTGTTCGTCCTTGGGCCAACATAGGTCTGCGTACCAAATTTCATCAAAATATCTTAATAGGTGCGACCTGTAGAGTGCGCACAAGATTGCATGGACAGACAGACAGACAGACGGACGGACGGACGGACTGACAG
This sequence comes from Leucophora obtusa, assembly GCA_949987735.1. Classification (NCBI taxonomy): domain Eukaryota; kingdom Metazoa; phylum Arthropoda; class Insecta; order Diptera; family Anthomyiidae; genus Leucophora; species Leucophora obtusa. The sequence goes on along the minus strand of OX465299.1, from coordinate 30,544,668 downwards.
ACGGACATCGTTAAATCGAAATAAAAAAAATTCTGAACCGATCGGTATACTATAAGGTGGGTCTACGACCAATATTTTTTGGTGTTACAAACATCAGCACAAACTTATAATACCCTGACCACATAGTGGTGTAGGGTATAAAAAATGTAAAAATAAAAATACTTTTTTTGTGCCCGAGCTGGGATTCGATAACAGGACTTCAGTCACATGTATAATTTTGTATGGGGTTATATAAGAGTATGAAAATATATACTTACATAAATTGATGTGTAAAAATAGTACAGGTCAATGAAATTGAGATAAAAACGTAAAAAATTGTCTGTTTTGGGCCGGTCCAAGACCTCATATGTGACTATATACTAGAGTGCACTTTTTCACCAAAAACATTTTTTAAATTTTAAAGTATCGCGTGTTAACAATTGTTTATAACTAGGGCTAGGAAGTCCATGCATTTATGATCGTCTTTTGAGTACATAAATATTAGCGTTGGTCGATTTAGCAATCGATATTGTGCCATCGATTTTCGATAGCTTTTGGCATGAGGAAAAAAAAGTTCGACTACGACATATCAAAAAATCATTTTCGAGAAGCCCAAATTTCAATTTTCTTATAAATGCTAGATTAGCGCCATCTTGAGGTGGCTTTTTGAAACAACTAATAAACTTGTAAACAATATAACATTACAACCTTTCCAGAAAGGCATTACTTATGAAAATCGGATAAAAAAATGTGGCAACTAGAGGTAAAAATATATAAGTAAAATTATTATATCGATAGCTAAATCGACCCACCCTACGATGCGGATATCGGTAAGGGTAACGCTATTTCATTTATTTCAGTATCGGTACTTTAAGGATAACGATTTTTTAGTTATTTCGGTATTTTAAGGATAATGGTTTTTGAATTATTTAGGTAACGGTATTTTAAGGTTAACGGTATTTCAGTTATTTCGGTAACGGTATTTTAAGGATAACGGTAGTCAGTTATTTCGATTCATCCCGCAATTTTTTTTTACAAAAAACAAACGAGATGAAAAACAGAACCAATTTACCAACTTAAAGTAGGAAAAATACTCAATAACCACGTGCAATTACCAAAAGCAGAAAATTAAAAATAACGGTAACAATATTTTAGGGGTAACGGTATTTCATTTATTTCGGTATCAATATTTTAAGGATAACGGTATTTCAGTTATTTCGGTAACGGTATTTCAGGGGTAACGGTAGTCAGTTGAAAGGGTTTTGAATCGATAACGGTATTTTAGCGGTATTGCTTGCAAACCCTGATATATAGTTATATATGAAAAATATAGAAAATATTATTGAAGTGGTACCATATACAATAGGGCGTACCACCTTACAGGCAAAAAAAGAGTGCGCCGTACACCCTCCAATATGAAGTATTTTTGCAAGGTTTCAAAAAAAAATTTTTTTTCCTGAACGTAGGAGTCGCCATTTTACATTTTTCGTTATTTATTTGGCATTTACAGTCGGATCTTAAAGTATGATACATCGATGTTTTTCTCTCGAGGAGACCAGTATTTTGCTCCAAGGGCCATTGACCTCAAGTATCCCATTCTAGTAGTTACCCACCAGATCTCAGTTGCTACCACCCTAATGTACGACCCTAATGTCACAAAATTAAAGCTCGCAAAAAATCAATCAACTTTTGCTAAGGAATTTTTTCGATAAACCCAGTAGAATTTTTTTGATATATTGGTTGCTGAACGTAGGGGTCGCTTTTAAAATTTTTTTCATTGGATTTTTCCTTTATAGCAAAACACTGGTCTCCTCGAGGCAAAACACTTTAAAATCCGACTTTAAATGCCAAAGCTATAATGAAAAATTAAAAAAAAAATTTTTTTTTGAAATCGCCTTCCAAAAATACTTCATATTGGAGGGTGTACGGTGAACTTTTTTTGAGATACGGTCTAATATACAATCATATCTCAAATTATATTGTTAATCTTCCACCATATATGGAATCATATATTGATGGTGTATACCATAAAAATGCGGAATTTTTGGCAAAACATTTTTGTTGTGAAACATTGGTACAAATAAATTTATTCAAAGTCATCATTAGCTACCCAGCAAAAAATTTTTAGTATTTTGGAAGCAGTAAAAATACGAAGCGCTTAAAAACGCGCTACAAATTCTGCTTTACAGAGTTGGGCCACTTTATGCGTATACAATACACAAAAAATTTTTGCAATTTGATTGTATACCCTGCAAAACTGCCTTAAACGAAGCAAATCGTAAGCAAGTTATTTAAAAAACTATAGTGCTACGCTATTCCCTTACGACGAAGCAGGTTGTAAGGGAGTAAAATAAAATGTAAGTTATCCAAAGATTAATGCGCACGAAATCTGAGTCATCTCAATCGTGTTTTACCCTTCTTTAGTAGAGTTTAATGTATAGACGCCACATAAACATGAGTCAGTCTGCATATTGAAGTCGGCAAATGAATGCATTTATTTTCATAAGAAGTCGCGTTTAAATGCGCTCAATGAAAATCATGAATTTACTGCATATTTTCAGCAGCATAAAAAGCGCTTTTTTCAAAAAAAAGTGCATGAATTTATTTGCGATTAAATGCACTTACGAAAAACATGAATTTACTGCAATTTTTCAGCAGCGAATAATGCGCTTTTTCTCACAAAACAACATGCTTCCAAGCGGGCCCTTTGTATGGAGAAATCATGCCTTCCGTAAGCAGCTTTGTAAGGGATTAATTTTATTTATTCCCGGATTAATTTTATTTATTCCCTCACAAAGCTGCATCAAGCGAAGCAGGTTTTTTGCTGGGTATGACCTTTTCCACATATTTCTGGCAACATATGGATTCCGCGCCAAAAGAACTGCTCATATTTTCGGGCCAATAATGAATCGAGCTCAACTTTCCAACCACTATTTTCTAAATAATTTTTAACCGGTCTTGCAACATGTAGCCGAGCGTTGTCATGATTGAATATTACGGCTTCATGTCTAGTCGCATATTCCGCGCGTTTTTCAACCAATGATCGCTTCAAATGAATCAATTGTGTTCGGTACAGGTCCCCTGTGATCGTCTGGCCCAATTTCAGCAGCTCATAACAGATGGGACTCTTCTGGTCCCACCAAATACAGAGAGCATTACCTTGGCGCCATGGCTATTCAGCTTTGGCGTTGATTTGGCTGGTTGGCCAGGCTTTACATACGATTTCTTTCACTTCGTGTTGTCGTAATGGATCAATTTTTCATCGCCAGTAATGATTCAATGAAAAAATTACTTCTTTTTATGGAGCTCAAGCAGTATTTCGGACATGCAAAATCATCTTTCAACGTCTCTCGGCTTCAAACCTTGTGGTAGCCAATTTCCTTGCTTTTGGATAAAATTAAATTGCTGCTTGAGTGACTCCCAATTATTTTGCAAGTTCTTCTTGAGTTTGACGACAGTCTTCATCGAGTAATGCCTTCAATTCATCATCTTCGAACTTTTTTAGCTGACCTGGGCAGTATTTGTCTTCCGTGTCAAAATCACCACTTCTGAACCGCACAAACCTTCAATCGCACTTTGAAATCTATGAAACATATTCAGGATAAGCTTCGATGTGCTTCAGCTGGACTTTTTTTTCAAATTGAAGATGTAAAGCAAAACTTCCCGCAAATGATGCTTTGTTGGCACAAAATTCGACATTTTCGAAGCAAAAAAAAAAAAATAAGAAAGACTTTGTTGTCACATTATTTTGTTCAATGACTAAGTGAGAATAAATGACCTGTTGCAGTTTGGTTCTTGAAATTTTGCATGTAGGTTTTACCTACATGCAAGGGGAAAATATCCCTCCTTTTGTGGTCTGTGAAAACCTTTTAAGCAAGAAATCTGAAACTTAGCATTAAAACATGTTGTAAAAAATAGTTAAACCAATTTATTAAAAGAGAAAAAGCTTAGAAAAGGTATGCAATTTTCTTCTAAATATATTTTGATATTTATTTTAAAACTACCGGTAACAAAATATCAGGCTTTTAAGGTATCTATAAAGTGGTGGAAGAAACCAAAGAAGTTACTAGACTTAACTCTATATAAATCTCATTTTAATAAACTTTAAGACACACTAACAATGTAACGGACTTTGACTGCTTGTTACTTATACATACATTAGGGCGGGTCAAATTGTTTGGATAAAAATTTTTTGATATTGCGTACCCGATTTTTCGAAAGCTTTTAGCATAGGGAAAAAAAGTTCCACTACGACATATCAAAAAAATCATTTTCAAGGCTCCCAAATTTAATTTTTTTGCAATTTTCTAATAAATCTAGATTAGCGCCATCTTGAGGTGGCTTTTTGAAACAACTAATAAAGTTGTAAACAATATAACATTACAACCTTTCCAGAAAGTTATTACTTATGAAAATCGGATAAAAAATGTGGCAACTAGAGGTAAAAGCCCTACGGGGAGGAATCAATTGCCCTCCAAGGACCTATCCCGTGACCGGTCAACCGAAGGCATATTAATAAATTAGTACAAATATGAACAAAAGAAAATGAATTAATTTTCTAAGTATTTTCTGATCCGTTATTTTCACTGTTGCTTTTAAAAAAACTTGACTGATACCGAAATAAAAACAAAATTCGCGGCATATTTTTAAAAATATTTTTTATTTATTTTACTCTTTTATTTATTTTTAACTTTATTTTTTCACGATTTGCTTATTTTAGCCCTTATTTTAAATTTCGGTTGTTCGGTTTAAGATCATTTAATTTTTCTTTGTAACTTAAGGGGAATTTTTAAATTTTTATTTATATTATCCGAGGTTTTGAGGTAATTTTCTAATTTTTAATTGATTTTTTAATTTAATTATGGCCAACGCAAAAAACAAGTCAACTGTCATTAAGGGACCTATCCCATGACCGGTCAATCGGGGGCATATTCAAGGCACTTCCACCATATTTGTGTGTGTGTTAATGTTGTTTTCTTTTCTATTTTTTTCTTTCTCTTTTTTATTTGAACAGAAACGAAAAACATATAACTTAACCATCAGCCAGCCATCACGCATAAGCAATGTTAGCTCAGACGGTAGAGCGTTTGCCTTACAAGCAGAAGGTTGTTATCGAGCCCTACTTCGACGCCAAGTAGATTATTTTTAATTCTTAATTTTTTATTAGATTATTTGAAAAGCTATTTTTAGACACACCACCTTACTGCCACAATGTGTCTAAACTGTGGCAATTGGTCATTTCCAATGACAACGCCATGTTAAAGTGATATGTCTCTTTCAAACAAAAAGACCGATCAACGACCGGTCTCCGCCCCCTTGGGACCTATCCTACGTGTCATCTGGGACCGGTCCCTTTCCCCGTAGGGAGTATATAAGTAAAATTATTTTCTCCTTGTTGTCATCAACATCATTATCATCATTTCTCATCATTATCATCATTTCATCATCAAGCAGAAAATAATTTTACTTATATACTTTTACCTCTAGTTGCCACATTTTTTATCCGATTTTCATAAGTAATACCTTTCTGGAAAGGCTGTAATGTTATATTGTTTACAACTTTATTAGTTGTTTCAAAAAGCCACCTAAAGATGGCTCTAATCTAGCATTTATTAGAAAATTGCAAAAAATTTAAATTTGGGAGCCTCGAAAATGATTTTTTTGATATGTCGTAAAGGAACTTTTTTTTCCCATGCTAAAAGCTTTCGAAAAATCGAGTACGCAATATCGATTGCTAAATCGACCCACCCTAACATACATATATCCAAATTTTAATAAAAATGGGGAGTTATGCTTACAATACTTTCTTTCCAGTTTAGGTGTTATTTTAGTAAATAAATTCAAAAATTTTTATGAATATAATTAGCTTTATCTTCGGAATTAAACAATACATTTTTTTGATATATATGTAGCTTGATTTCTTTAAAGAATATGCATAATATTTTTAAAAATAAATATTTATTGCCGCATTTCTATTTTTATTTGGGGATTTTTTTATACGTTTCAAAATTTCATTTTAGTAAGAGAAAATACATAAATTTGCATATATTTTTACAACATAATAATGTAAATTTTTTTCTGTAAAATCCCTTACAAATTAAATGTCTTCCCAAAAAAGGCTTCCAAGCTATAAAGTTTGAAAATAAAATTTTATCATTTCCAAAACTGACAACACTCTTTTTATTATGGTATATGACATTTTTATACAACAATTCGTCAAATTCTCAAAAGTGTCATTAAAAGGGAACTACAACTTAACAATCATTTTAACCCCGCTGAATACCTAAATATATCTACATAATAAAATATTTAAATTGATGGCCTACATAAGATTTTATAAATAAAATAAAGTTTCGCAGAAACACTAATTGATTTTAAATAAGACAGGTGACGGTAAAAAATATTCTCTAATTAAAGACAGCAGTGATTCAATTAAATTTATAACTTGTTTAAAAATTTATAAAATTTGTTAAAACGTTAAAAAAAAACCTTATTGAAAAAACATAACAAACAGAAATGAATAAAGCAATAAAATGATTTAAACTATCAAAGAAATTTATATTTTATTCTTCAGTTTACCCAACACTTATCACAACATGATGATTTTAGTAACTTTTAAGCTATCATGAAATAACGTTATGTTGTCAATCAAATGATTTCACTTTTGAAATACAAAATACTTCGAAAAAGAGCCATTAACTTAAACATTATAATTTACTTAATTATACCAAGGGTTTTATTTTTAAAAATTTGCGACAAATCCCTTTTAGCTATAAATAATTTAAAATTTCATTTAAGAAACCGTAAAAAAAAACTTTAAAACTAATTTTGAAGAGAAAAAAGTTGTGTCTTAAGTACAGTTGTTGAAAAAAAATGCACAAAATTTGTTAAGCAAAAACTTTTTCACTTGGTAAATGGAGCTTAAGGTAAAACTTTTCTTAATGCTATAATAGTTTAACTGAAGGAAGAATAGTTTTGAGGGCTAAAAAACTACAAAATAAGCAGAATATTTTTTTGGTTAAAGTTTTGAATAGAAATAGATTTTATTATGCATAATTAATATGAAAAATCATTTATACCCTTAATAGCATATTTGTTGGGTCAAACTGACTCAATCATATAATCAACGAAAGTCATACACAGAGAAAAAAATTCATAGTTAAATTAACTATTATATCATAGGCAGGTGTATTAACATCGCATTTTTTTATGAACATTTTAAAATTAAGTATGAATATTTTTAAAGTAAATATGATTTTAGTTTAAATATACTTTGTCGTAGTTAAATTAATATGGCAACATTTTAGAATTTGTTTTCGTTTAGAATTTTGTTTATTTAGAATTTGAAATTAAAAATAAAGCAATTTTTTTTTATTCAAATGCTGTTTCTATTTAATTTAATGTTGTTTCTGCTTGATTTTAAATTAGTTTTTTCTGTGTATACTAAATTCTTTTTGTTTTCAAATCTTTTTTTTTTTTTGTATTTATAAAACTTGAACCTTTCGTCAAAATAAAAGTCATTCTTATATCAAAATAATGTGTCACTGAATTCAAATTTCAAAATACCATATATTGGGTCAAAATTACGCAAATTTGCTAAGTGTAAAAAAAGATAAATTGCCACTTGCCGAAAAAAACATTCTTTTTTTTTGAGAAAGAAAAAACTTTATAATTAGAATTTATTCGGCGACTAATATATATCTGATAGCTACTCTGTACTAATAGTTTGAAGTGAGCATCGTTTTTTGACTTTGCTTTCCAAAATTAGATGCTTTTGACCCAAACGGTGCAGAAATATTTAATATGGGTACTTCAATACATTTGTATGGACTCGATCTTGTGCTTAATTCCATTTCGCTTAATATATTTGGGCCTTTAAACTCCTAACGTTTATAAGAAAAGGTATTGTTTGCCAGCTACGATAATTTTCCTTTATACTTTGTGATTTAAATTCATCATTAAAGTAATGACGTTAATGTGGGTTTGTGTTATATTTTATTACCCATTATCAGAGCTTTAAAGAATTAATTCCTTTTTGGAATGAATTCCCAAAAATTTAAATAAATTTTGCAATTCAATGAATGAATTCATAAATAAGACATAAGCAGGAATAAATTCCTGTGAATGAATTCAAAGAATTCAAATTTAGAGAATGAATGAATGACCAAAGAATTAAGCATTAAAATTAAAGAATTAATTCACTAAAGAATTCATTCAATACGAGTTAATTCAATTTTAAATCAAGAAATTCACTCAATTCTAGTTAATACAACTTTTGGTTAAGGAATTAATTCCCTAGAAAATTAATTCCCTTTGTACATTTAATTCCCTGAAGGAATTAACTTTTTCGTTTAATTCCCTAAGGACTTAAATTTTTCTTTTAATGCCCTAAGGAATTAACTTTTTCGTTGAATTCCCTGAATTAAGTTTTCACTTAATGCCCTCTTAAGGTCTTAAAGTATTAACATTTTTTCTTTATTTTTCAGCTCTTCCGATAATTTGTATAATTGGTTTAACTAAAACGGATTTTAATAAAGTCTATGTATACCTCCTTTAATAGCAACAACGACATGTTAGTTAATTTAAACATTAGGGTTTGTCAAAAAAAAAATTATTTGATTTTCGGATATCATCACTTTTTTAAAGTTTTTGCTTAGAAAAAAGAATGGCGTTTTTTTTTCTTTTTTATTTCAACTCCTTCCACTGGCGCAAGTCGGCCAAAAACGCTGATTTGGAGATCCATTTTCTGCAGAGCAAAAACGGCTGCATTTCTGGGAAATCTGACTTTACTATTCGATTCGACAGCAAAGATTAATGTAAAAAACATTTTTTAGCGTTTTCTGAATACAGCAGATAGTCATTAGAGTCGTCCAAAAATCCACTTTTTTCAAAAATTTCAAAAAAGTTACTTTTTTATTACACACAATGAAAATGTATTCCCTGTGATGATATCCGAAAATCAAATTTTTGTGACGAACTCTATTAAATATATTAGAATTGTATAAATAATATTTAGGTTTTCATTTTATTGTATATTCTAAGGTGAAAAGATATGTCCTTTTGAGCATTTAATGAAAAACTTAAATTCAGGGAATTAAACGAAAAAGTTAATTCCTTCGGGGAATTAAAGTTAATTCCTTAGGAAATTAAAAGAAAAAGTTAATTCCTCCAGGGAATTAAATGTACAAGGGAATTAAGTTCTTGACCAAAAGTTGAATTAACTAGAATTTAATGAATTCCCAGGGAATTCATTCCATAGAGAATTAATTCCTTAATCAAAAGTTGAATTAACTAGAATTGAATAAATTCCTTGGTGAATGAATGAATTAGAAAAAAATTAATGAATTCCTTTAAGATAAATCGAATGAAAAAAAGGAACTCATTCAATTCCTTAAGTTTATATGTATATATTAGGGCGGGTCAAATTGTATGGATAAAAATTTTTTGATATTGCGTCATTGATTTTTCGAAAGCTTTTAGCATGGGGAAAAAAAAGTTCCACCACGACATATCAAAAAAATCATTTTCGAGGCTCCCAAATTAAAATTTTTTTGCAATTTTCTAATAAATGCTAGATTAGCGCCATCTTGAGGTGGCTTTTTGAAACAACTAATAAAGTTGTAAACAATATAACATTACAACCTTTCCAGAAAGGTATTACTTATGAAAATCGGATAAAAAAAGTGGCAACTAGAGGTAAAAGTATATAAGTAAAATTATTTTCTCCTTGTTGTCATTAACATCATTATCATCATTTCTCATCATTATCATCATTTCATCATCAATCAGAAAAGAATTTTACTTATATACTTTTACCTCTAGTTGCCACATTTTTTATCCGATTTTCATAAGTAATACCTTTCTGGAAAGGTTGTAATGTTATATTGTTTACAACTTTATTAGTTGTTTCAAAAAGCCACCTCAAGATGGCGCTAATCTAGCATTTATTATAAAATTGCAAAAAATTTTAATTTGGAAGCCTCGAAAATGATTTTTTTGATATGTCGTAGTGGAACTTTTTTTCCCCATGCTAAAAGCTTTCGAAAAATCGATGACGCAATATCGATTGCTAAATCGACCCACCCTAGTATATATATATATATATATATTCCCGTCGTTCCTATAAGGAGCATAGGGCCTCAACAAATTTCTTCCATTCGGATCTATCCATCGCAATGATTTTGAATTCGGGCCAGGTTTTTCGCATTTTACAGCTTCGGTTTGGATTTGTCTGCGCCATGTATGAGCTAATCGACCTTGTCTGCGGCTTCCCTGTGGGTTCCATTCGATAGCATTTCTAGCAATATCTGATGGTCCTTTACGGATGGTGTGCTCAATCCAGTTCCACTTTCGTTTTCGAATTTCTACGGCTATTGGTGTTTGTCGATTTTCAAGCCACAAGTTTTTATTCGAGATGGTTTGTGGCCAAAAAACACGTAGTATTCTACGAAGACATTTGTTTGCAAACACTTGTAGTGACTGGATATCTTTAGAGTTAGCATTCCAGGACTCACATCCGTATAGCAATGTTGACTTCACATGGGAGTTTAATATGTTTAATTTAACACGACGCGATATTGAAGACGTTTTCCACACCCTGGTGAGCTGGCCAAAAGATTGAGTTGCCTTTTTAATTCGACTTGAGATGTCTGCGCTTGAGCCTCCAGTATTGCTAATAACAGCCCCAAGGTAACAAAAGGAGTCTACCTCCTCTAGAATTTCGTTATTAATCAAAAAGGGACTTGTGTTTTCTGACCGAACTCTCAAAACCTTTGTCTTGCTGATGTTAATTTTTAGCCCAGCTTTTGTTGCAATTTCCGATAGTTTCTGAAGCTTCATTGACATATCAGAATAGCTGTGGAAGAGGAGGCAGATATCATCTGCATACTCGAGGTCCTCCAACCTTTCGTGGAGCCCCCAAACAATACCTCTGTTTTCGATCATTGCTTGACTCATAACAATATCTAGTGGTGACATTACACACCCTTGGCGAACTCGATATTGCGAGAAAGCAGGCCATCGTTTAGAATTCGACAGCAAGTCTCTTGATATAGGCTTCTGATTATTTGAATCAGTTTTGGTGGAACGCCTTTACAGTCAAGAGCTTTCCAGATAATATTGTGGGCTAGGGTGTCGAATGCCTTCTCAAAGTCAAAAAATATAAGGTATAATGGGGATCTCAATTCAACTGATTGCACCACGATTATTCTTAATGAATTAATATGGTCAATAAATGAGATATTTGGACGGAAACCAGCCTGTTGTTTTTTTAGAGTTGGCAACTAGTTGTCAGAAATTCTTTTGGTAATGACATGGGTTAATACTTTAGTTATCAAACTAAGGGCGAGTAACTTATTTCCAACATAACCATGGTTAAACGTTAACCAGAGATATTTCCATATAAATTTGACATTCATAACTATGGTTAAGCACTAAATTCAGTTTAGTTTGAGATAAGTTAACAGGTCTAAGTAGTGTGATTCCTCGCCAGTTGTTTCGGTTCGTTCAATCGCCCTTTTTGGAATCTTTACTATTATGCCTTCCTTAAGTGCCTCTGCTACCATTTCCGTCTCCCAAATATTTACAATAATTGGAAAAACAAGTTCAGCGCTTGTCTGGGGATTTGTTTGTTTTTTTTTTAACTGAATTTATATTTTGGGAATGAATTCCCTGAACAAACTAATTCCTTAAGTTTTTGACCAAATTTATTCCTTAAGTTTGGTCAGGGAATTATTTCCCAAAATATAAATTCAGTTCAAAAGAAGTGAATTAAGGAATTAATTCTTCGAAGGTCTGCCCATTAACGTCCTTTTGAATTTTGCGTTTAATAATTGACAGTAGTGTTAAATGTTTTTTAATGTTTGACGTAAAAAAATATAATTAACCGTAAAGAAATATATTTATAGTGATATTAAAATATCAAGAATACTAGGGGTATTGCCGAGAAAGTAATCGGCCTGGCATTAGTTTTAGTATAAAAAAAAATTCTCAAAAAGAATTACAAATTTCACGATTTTCGTTTTCTCTTTTTCTCTTTTTCACTAAAAGTCAGAAATACATTAATTTTCAAATTTAGATTAGATCTAATTTCTGCCTTTTTGTATGGACAGTAGACCGTACCAACTTACAGGCAAAAAAAAAAAGTGAGCGGTACAGCTTTAAGTATAAAGTATTTTTGCAAGGCAATTCCAAAAATTTTTTTTGCCGAACGTAGGGGTCACCTTTTTTAATTTTAATATCTTCGGCATTTACAGTCGGATTTTAAATTGTGATATGTCGATTTTTTTGCCTCGAGGAGACCAGCGTTTTGCTAAAGAGAAAATTCAATGAAAAAAATTTAAAAGTGCGACCCCTACGTTCGGCAACAAAAAAACAAATAAAAAAATGTCTGCTGGATTTAACGAAAAACTTCCTTAGCAAGAGTTTAATGATTTTTTGGGAGCTTTTTTTTTTTTTTTTTTGAGGTACGGTATAATGGACAGGCTTCATCAGTGATTTTCCATTAAATTGTTTATATATTTATTGTCAGATTGTCTCTATATGATAATTTTTGTTTAAGTAAATTAGACTTTTACCGACAGATTGTGAATACTTGTAATGTTGTTGTACATTAGTTGTTCTTTTGTAAAAAGTGAAAAGTGTTTTTTGCTTTGTAAAAAGTAGTAGTATTTAATTATGGAGAGGTTTTTATGAACAAAAGGTTAACTATAAATAAATTATAGCGTTAAGTGTTTTTTGTTTTAGTTTATTAACAATAAAGCATAATTTAATAATAATAAAATGTTAAGTTGTCCATTTAAAGTTACGGTTTTCCTTTGTTTGTGCTAAAATTACAATAATATAGAAGTGTAATTTATAAAATTGTCTTTAACCTCCATTTGTATTTAGTTATTAAAGCTAAAAATACATAAGATATCAATTGCTATGGCTTGTCTTTGGTTTTGCTTTTTTAAGATACTTTAAGGTTTCTACGGTTTTTTAATTTTTTTAGACAATTCTTATAATTTATGGTTTTGTGTTATGAAACTTGACAACTCAACTAAACAAAAATGTTGTCTCCAAAAAAAAAAAAAAAAACCAAAGTAGACACATTTGTAGAAAAACATGATTAACAATTTAAACATAAATTATGAATTACGGCATTCATACGTACAACAATATGATACCAAATAAACAACAAAATAAAGAAGTTAACAAATCTTAAGAATTTGTTCACCCAATGAACAAAAGGGTGGCATTTTGGCGAAATTTATGGGAGCGTGTTTTTGCTCATCTTTTACATGGTCTTAAAAAAACGAAGTTTGACACCTTTGCGGAACTAAAGGAGTTACTTATGGGTGCAAACTTCTGTCGTATGATGTTATGAACCGATTGTAACAAATGTCAGTATGGTCAGACTTTGGGCCTGTAGCTGTTAGCGAGCTGTTGTTTGATTACAAGCCAATCCACAGACACTTTATTAACCCAGCGAAAAGAGTGATGCAAAAGTAGTAGCAAAAGCACTACAATTAATGATTTAGGTTTACTTATTTTTTTAACAGAAACAGTAATGATTTTAATATTGAGTTGTCATAGCAGAAGAGTACTCCCACTTCGACATTTTTTCAGTACTTTTTTGAATGAGTGCAAAGGAAGCTTTTTTCATCAATTAAAAATTTTAAAAATTCTTCGCAAAAAAGTTGTACTTTTTTATTTTAAAACCATTTTTTTATTGCCGCCACCGTATATCGAACTTGCGACCTCTAGATTGCTAGTCTAGCTTTCTACCGCTGAGCTATTCTTTGATATGAAAGTCGACTGGAATCAAAAACACCCCTTTGCTATTGCGAGATATTAGCCGCTTTTTCTAATCACTTGGGTTTAATAAATCCAAAAAGTAATTCTAAAAGTGCTCAACAGATGGGGGTTAGATTCTCCCTATTTTAAAAAGAATTATCTGTCCGACACTTCTTTCACCATAATTTTTAATACCGAATGCGATGATGAAGGATTTTACTTTAACTTTTGAGTTTTACGGCATGTTTATCTATCACGAACGTAAAGAAATTTTCGTTAAAATAACGACGGAAAACTGCTTTTGGTTCATGTATAACGAAAGAAAATTTTTATCGAACGATAACGTTATACATAAAATGTTCCTTATAATTTTGGTTCATATAAAACGAAGCAAATTGCCAGTTAAGTCAAAATCAGACGATAACCAATTTGCTTTCCTTTAAAGAAAAATTATGAACCATATGCAATTTTTTGCCAAGTACTCGTATATATTTTATATTTTTCAATTTTATACATATGTATATACAAACCTGAAGAAAAACACTCATTTTATGGAACTTAAAAAAGCCGTTCTATAAGTTGATTTTTTTTTTTTGATAAATAAAACGGTTTGATGTTCTTGAACTTTTTATATTCTTACACTATTGTACTATTTTATACAATATTAATCACTTTTTAAATTTTTTTTTTATTTACTTTTTTTTATAAATATTCATTTTTAAATTTTTTTTAAAATTAATTTCAATATATTTCAATATTTTTTATATTTTGTTTTGATTATTTATTTATAAGGATTTGTCTAATCAATAAAAAAGGGTTACCATCAATTAATATTTTAACCAAAATATTTAAGAAAACTTTGAAAAATTTGAAAAAAAAAACTGTTGCCAATCCTTTTATTTACAAAAACCAAATGAAATGTAACGTAACACACGTAAGTCTAGACGAAAAATTATAATCGTTTTACATAAACCAAATTTCTTACGTGATCGTTCGTTTCCCTTTCGTTCGTTAAGTTTTCGTTTCTTTTTAGATAAACAGGCCGTTAATTATAATTTATATAAAACAGCGATAGACAGTCTGCCTTTTCAGTTTTATCACTTCAATTTATATTTTTGCACAATTGAAAAATTCCATTGCAATATTTAATATTCACTAATTGGAAAAATTGCCATTTCTATTTCAGCTATTTATCCATGGTCAAGATGGAAAATATGTATTTGGTGAGGTGTAGTTTTTTTTCTAAACATATTTCATAACAAATTTAATAAAAAACTTTTATTTGTTAGTTTTTCGATTTTTTATACCCTACACCACTATGTGGTCAGGGTATTATAAGTTTGTGCTGATGTTTGTAACACCAAAAAATATTGGTCGTAGACCCACCTTATAGTATACCGATCGGTTCAGAATTTTTTTTTATTTCGATTTAACGATGTCCGTCTGTCCGTCCGTCCGTCCGTCCGTCCGTCCGTCTGTCTGTCTGTCCATGCAATCTTGTGCGCACTCTACAGGTCGCACCTATTAAGATATTTTGATGAAATTTGGTACGCAGACCTATGTTGGCCCGAGGACGAACAAGTTTGATTTTTTTGAACATCGGTCCATGTTTAGACCTAGTGCCCATATAAGGGTCCTACCAAAATTATATTGTTTATACGCTGCAGGTCGTAAATATTAAGATATTTTGACGAAATTTGGTACACAGACCTATGTTAGCCCAATAACGCAGCCCATTGATTTTGGTGAACATCGGTCCATGTTTAGACCTAGTGCCCATATAAGGGTCCTATCAAAATTATACTGTTTATACGCTGTAGGTCGTAAATATTAAGATATTTTGATGAAATTTGGTACACAGCCCTACATTGGCCCAATAACGCAGCCTATTGATTTTGGTGAACATCGGTCCATGTTTAGACCTAGTGCCCATATAAGGGTCCTACCAAAATTATACTGTTTATACGCTGCAGGTCGTAAATATTAAGATATTTTGATGAAATTTGGTACACAGACCTATATTGGCCCAATAACGCAGCCTATTGATTTTGGTGAACATCGGTCCATGTTTAGACCTAGTGCCCATATCAGGGTCCTACCAAAATTATACTGTTTATACGCTGCAGGTCGTAAATATTAAGATATTTTGATGAAATTTGGTACACAGACCTACATTGGCCCAATAACGCAGCCTATTGATTTTGGTGAACATCGGTCCATGTTTAGACCTAGTGCCCATATAAGGGTCCTACCAAAATTATACTGTTTATACGCTGCAGGTATTAATATTAAGATATTTTGATGAAATTTGGTACATAGACCTATGTTGGCCCAAGGACGAAGCCTATTGATTTTGGCGAACATCGGTCCATGTTTAGAACTAGTGCCCATATAAGGGTCCCCCCAAAATTATATTGTTTATACGCTGCAGGTCGCAAATATTAAGATATTTTGATGAAATTTGGTACATAGACCTATGTTGGCCCAAGGACGAAGCCTATTGATTTTGGTGAACATCGGTCCATGTTTAGAACTAGTGCCCATATAAGGGTCCCCCCAAAATTGGCTTGTTTACAAACTGCAGGTCGCAAATATTAAGATATTTTAATGAAATTTGGTGCGCTGACTCACATTATAGAAAATTTTGACATAAGCCCCATTTTAACCCATTCGAATTTCGGATCCAAACAATACACCAGACTGGTGTAGGGTATTGTATAGTCGGCATGCCCGACTTTAACCTTTTTACTCGTTTATTTCTCTTTTCATTTTCATTCGTATTTTTTTCTGACATTAAATTAATAGGCACAAATATATGAGTGCTTTTATTGTGGATTTATTAAATCCAGCTTTTTTGGATTTAATAAATCTCTTTTTTGTATGAAAAATTCTAAATCCAGGTGATTAAAAAAAATGCTAATTGTGCTGTCTGCTCTTCAATAAAAGTACTTTTTAAACAAGTGCAAAAGGTACATGGAATTCAGTATTGTTTTCAGTGCTTTTTCATAAGCGCATAAAAAGCAATTTTTGATCATTTTTATTTTATATATTTTTAAAAATTGAAAAATTAAAAAATATTGAATTTAAACAAATTATTTATAAATATTAAAAAAAAAAATAAAGCAAAAAAATAAAAAAAATTTTAAATAATTTTAGATTTAAAAAAAAAAATTAAAAATAAAAAAATATAAGTCCCGTCGGGAATCGAACCCGTGATCATCTGTTTGGAAATAAACTGTATGAAAATCACTTTTTAGTATCACTTTTAGAACAACTATGCTTTAGAAGCAATACTTAAGTAATTTTTTGGATGTTGTTCAGAATTACTTCTAAAAAAGCTGTAAAAATATACTAACGGATACTTTTGAAGTAGTGAAAGAAGTTGTTAAGCATGACTTTAAATTTTTTGCTGAGAAGTGATATGTGTTTATGTAGCACTAAATAAGGTATCTATTTAGAATTCCTTACCTTGTGTTTAGCTGGGGGGTTTTCTGCTAGTTAAAAATATCAGAATTAACTTATTACACTCCAAACATGTAAATTGATGTGAAATTAAATTTTTAGAAGGAACAAAAATTTTTCCCTGAACAAAATCCCACACTGAAAATATTATTACAGTAACTGACTGTAGTTTATTTAAAAAGTTATCTGTACATTTATTTTTAAATGATTATTCAGTTAAAATACAAAGAAATATATTTTTTAACTGTTTTTGTCATTTATTTAAAAAATAAACTACCTACAAATACGGATTTTCTGTTACAGTTAATATTTTCATTTAAAATGTTTTGTTAAAAAAATAATTCCTTTTGGATTTCTAGGTCAGTTAAAAAAAAAAACAAAATAAACTAAATATCATTTATTCTTACGGATTTTGTAGTTAATTTTTTGAAATTTAAAAAAACGAAATAAATGAAAAATCATTATTTTTTAAGGATTTTGTAGTTTATTTATAAACATTTAAAAATAAATGAAAAGTTCTTTTGATTTAAATGAAAAGTCAGTAGACCGGTTTTCAAGTGATTTTTCATTTATTTTAAATTACATTTTCAGTTAATTTAAGCTACAAACTATTTTGAGTGCATAATTATTATTAATTTAAATTAAATTTAATAGTTGGTGTAGATCGAGTTTCTGCCTAAAAAAATATTTTTTTCAATCTTTAAATTTGTATATAAAATAAAATTCTTCAGAATAAAAAAATGATTTTTGAAAAAACGCTAACATTATTATCCACTCACTTTTGTTTGACAATATAATTCTTTGGGTTTTTATGATCAAAATCTTTCCACATAATATGACTTATGTTTATGATTTGAAATCCCTTAAGTTATTTGATGTTGTATCAGTTTTAGCATATTACATTAAAAACAGACAATTTTATCAAAGAAACTTACATTAGATAAAATATACATATTTATGTGTGTAACCACATAATTGTGGATATAGTTAGCAAAAATACAAAATCATATAAAAACACTATAAAAATTTTAATACGAAAAGCAAACAAAAAACTATATAAGGTTTTCAGTGGTATTTACCAAAGTTTGGTGGGGACGAAATCCATTAACAATTGACTACATATTAGTCTTTATAAGGAATGTATAAAAGAAGTCATAAGGAATGTACAAAAGAAGTCGTAAAAACATAATTTCGTAACTCAATTTTTAAATCTGATACAATTTTCAGCAAGTCGATTTGCAAAATTACGATTATGCTTCTCATGAACGAACCACTTACAAAATCAATGAGATGTCAATAATTTTTGTGAAAATTTAGCTTTAAGTATTTCTAATACTGAAGTTATCTTTTTTAAAAACGTTGTTGTAAATAATTGTATTTAATCTGTAAGGATATTATTGTATCCATAGACTGAAATAGAGAATAGTAAAGGAAAAATCCAACGAGAAAAATAATTAAAGAGGCGCCCCTACATTCGTTCCTTACCCTACTTGTTCCCTATTACATTCCATTTTGTTGCACTTGTCCACCATTTTAATTCCACTTGTTCCCCGTTCAATTTCATTTCATTTCCGATAATTTCCCGTTTCTAATTTAGTAGGTTTGAGGTTAAGAAGAATAATAAACCTTCCTCAAAAGTTATAAACACATTAAATTTGCAAATCAGACTAGATCTAGTTTCTGCCTTTCATTGTACTTCGTTCTATTTCATTTCCCGACCCAGTGTAGAAAAACATTACCAGATATGTGGTTATGTAACTACATACCTGGTAATGGTAACTAGTTACTTTTATTATTACATTTCTTATTACCTTTATATGGCGATGTCGCAAAAAATAATGAGTTAGGTTCACAATGGCATACGAAATATCAAAAAATATGACATTACCTATGTGCTTATCAGTATTGACTAAAATAATGATTCTAAAAACAGATTTTCAAAAAAATGAGTTTTATAAAAAAAAAAAAATTTTTAATAAAATCTTCTCGTGCGGGAATCGAACCTGAGACTCCAGACTGGCAGTCTATAGCTGTACCATCTGAGCTATCTCGACATGTAATATTTGATAGATAAAAACATAATTGAATTGCTGCGCACAAGTCAGCTTACTCGCCAACATGCAAAAAATCAAAAAATATGTGGTTACATTTATCATTACCAGTGTTAAAAAAATATTGAGTCTAAAAATAGATTTCAAAAAATTTACAAAAAAATCTAGAACATTATTTTATTTTTGAAATAATGATAAGAATAAGTCATTATTGGTAATACATTATTTTTTATTTAGAAATAATGAAAAAAGTAAGTATTTATTAGTAACTCATCATTATATGTTTTGAAATAGTGCAGAAAGTAAGTCGATGTCATTACTGGTAGTCCAAAAAATAATGATATGTCATTATCGTTTCTACACTGGGTCGTTCCCTTCCTTCCCGCTTTCTAACTTAAATGCTTCAGTTTCACTCGTTTCTCATGCCGTGTCATTTCTTTCTCCGTTCCATTCCATTTCGTTCCACTTGTCTACACTCAGATAAAAAAAGTTATTAAAAAAATTTGTAAACAGTTTCCAATCGCACTTTACTATTTGTATACTGATTTTTAGTACAATTTTCATTTTAGTAATCATTTTTGCTATTCTCTTATAACAAATTACGGATTTTTTTTTACTAATTCACGCTGCTGATTTCAGCAAAATATTTTACTAATTTTTCAATACCAAGTACTAAATTTAGCAGAAAACGAGTAAAAAGGTTAAAGTCGGGCATGCCGACTATACAATACCCTACACCAGTCTGGTGTATTGTTTGTATCCGAAATTCGAATGGGTTAAAATGGGGCTTGTGTCAAAATTTTCTATAATGTGAGTCAGCGCACCAAATTTCATTGAAATATCTTAATATTTGCGACCAGCAGTTTGTAACCAAGCCAATTTTGGGGGGACCCTTATATGGGCACTAGTTCTAAACATGGACCGATGTTCACCAAAATCAATAGGCTTCGTCCTTGGGCCAACATAGGTCTATGTACCAAATTTCATCAAAATGTCTTAATATTTGCGACCTGCAGCGTATAAACAATATAGTTTTGGTGGGACCCTTATATGGGCACTAGGTCTAAACATGGACCGATGTTCACCAAAATCAATAGGCTTCGTTATTGGGCCAACATAGGTCTGTGTACCAAATTTCATCAAAATATCTTAATATTTACGACCTGCAGTGTATAAACAATATAATTTTGGTAGGACCCTTATATGGGCACTAGGTCTAAACATGGACCGATGTTCACCAAAATCAAACTTGTTCGTCCTTGGGCCAACATAGGTCTACGTACCAAATTTGATCAAAATATCTTAATATTTGCGACCTGTAGAGTGCCCACAAGATTGCATGGACAGGCACGGACGGACGGACAGACGGACATCGTTAAATCGAAATAAAAAAAAAATTCTGAGCCGATCGGTATACTATAAGGTGGGTCTACGACCAATATTTTTTGGTGGTACAAACATCAGCACAAACTTATAATACCCTGACCACATAGTGGTGTAGGGTATAAATATACTAATTTAATTTTTTTTTTTTGATTTTTTACAATTCTTGTTTAGTTTATATTTGCTACTATTGATATATTCTTAGTTTGGAAATAACACTCAGAAAATTTTATTGTATCTCCAATGCATAAAAAGGTAATAACTGGAGAACCGTTTGCAATTTTGGCTCCAAATTTCAAGTACGATGAGGTAAGTAAAGGTAGGCTTATTATAATCGAAAGAAAAAATTTTTTTTTTTTAGATTTTAAAGTTTTTTTTATTTTTTAGTACACTTTTTTTTGGCAATTTCAGCAGATTGATTTTAAATTACAGTTTACAACAATTTAATCAAATTTAGTAGCTGCAACTAATTATTTATACTAATTTCATAGTACTAAATTTATGATATTTAGTAAGTTTTTTAACTAATTTTAGCAAATCGATTTTGAATTGCAGTTTACATAAATTTTACTACTACTACTACTACTACTACTACGGCTACTAATTTTTTCTACTAATTTTATTGTACTACAGATCAGCAGACATGTGTTGCTAAAATTAGCAAAAAATACCGCTGGGCTCAAAACAGTTAAATTTCCCGTAATAACAGCAACATTTTCAGTAGCCATTACAGACTGTTTTGGTTGAGTGTAGTATTTTAATGCCACTAGTTTTCAGTTTAATTCCATTTCGTTACCAAATTTAAGTGTTCCAATTACACGCGTCCTCTTTGTGACCCGCCCGTAGGAATTTAAACAAATCCTGTCTTACACCCCCGTTTCCACATGCAAGTGCAAGTTCGAAAAACTCAATACACTCACACTTTTTCACTAATACAATCACACTTATAGGACTTGCGACTCAACTTGCAAGTAAAATTTGAAGACAGTGGATTTTTGACACTTGCGGCAAGTGAAATGAGAGAATAAAGAAAACAGTGTTGCCTAGTAATGTTTTCTATTAATTTACTAGTATTTGGTAAAGTAAGAGTTGTAATGCAACTGATTTTGTATTTATTTGTAAAAAAAAAGTAAAAAAGAACACAATGACATATCTTAATGGTAATTTAAAATATCAATTTTATAAGTTTTTGAAAAAAAAATTGTTAAGAACAAATTTTTTCCCAGTTTTGTTAGAATATTGAATACTTGGCAATACTGGAATCCTATTTAGTGACAACCTATGCCTTCGACAACATTTTAAAAATGAACTTGCAGCAAGTAGTGTGGAAACATGTAAAATTTTCATGTTTTTTCGGTCATTTTCGATAATACGTATTCTCAACTTGCAACCATTTACTTGCATGTGGAAACGCGGGCGGGGGGGGGGGGAGAATATCTACGACGGAGGAGAAACTTTCGTTCAAAAATTTAAATTCCTAGCTGCAGATGTTGGGCAGACCGTTAAAATAAGCCATTTTGAACCTTCCATTTTTTCCACGTTCCTGTAAATAATTCTAAAAAGTACCTTGTCTCAGTTAGCCCATAATTAAAAGAAGATATATTTCAAATTTCAGATTTCTAGCCAGAACGGGTTCCGCAGGCATTTTGAAACCATTCCAAAAGTAACCGTTTCTTCTACTGCGAACTAGAATTGCGTCTTACAGTTCTCGAACTTGTTTCTGAACAGGTTAAAAAACAACACATTGGCCGTTTCGAACGTATTTGGGAACTAGTTCTGTGAAATTTGTTCTTTTGAAATTTTGCGAACCCATTGTAAAAATTTGTCTGGTTTGTTAAGAATTTGATTTTTAATAATTGTGCAGTAGACCGTACCGCAAAAAAAAAGTTCGTCGTACACCGACGAATCTAAATTATTTTTGCAAGAAGGTTTCCTGCCGTACGTAAGACGATCCTTAAATTTTTTACATTTTTCGTTACATCTTTGGCATTTACAGTCAGATCTTAAAGTATGATAGATCGGTGTTTTTGTCTCGAGGGGACCATTGTTTTGCTCTAAGGGCCATTGACCTCAAGTATCCCATTCTAGTATCTACCCACCAGAGTTGAGAATTAGGGTTGTACATCAGAGAATTAAAGCTCGAAAAAAATCATAAAACTTTTGCTAATGAAGTTTTTCGATAATTCCGGGAGAAATATTTTTTTTGCCGAACATAGGGGTCGCCTTTTAAAATTTTTTTCATTGGATTTTTACTGGTCTCCTCGAGTAAAAAAATCGATATATCACACTTTAAAATCCGACTGTAAATGCCGCAGCCAGAACGAAAAATTAAAAAAGGCGACCGCTACGTTCGACAAAAAAATAAACATTTTTTTTTCCAAATTGCCTTACGAAAATACTTTATATTTGAAGGTGTACCGCGCACTTTTTTTTTTGCCTGTAAGGCGGTACGGTCTATTGTGCAGTTATGTTATTTTACATTTAAACCAACGATATAAATTTATTCTCTAACTGATTTATATAGCTGGTTTACATAACATGCCAAAACGCTTATTTGTGTAAAGTGTATATAAAAAATTCCATTATTTATTTTAATACTTTTATATTTAGTTCCGGTTTTAGTATGTTCATATAACAATAATGAAACAAACAAGAATTTTTTCTAAACGTGCTATACATATATAAAATGATATATTTACGATGTATGCATGATTGACTATACAAACTATGCTAAGATATTGAATTGTTTATTAAATATACAAAAATTCTGTTTACAATGTTGTATCCAAACAGAATCATACAGAGATACTCGATATATACCTATATCTTATATCTATACAGACATATACAAATATATCACACTCATACATTCAATCAAAATAATCACTGTATACATGTTATCTCCCTATAACGAATTGGCTTTATAAAATGTTCTATACAAACAAAACTAGTATTTAGCACATACAAACACAAAATAAATAAAAAAAAAAATCCAACAATAAAAATAACAAAAGGATGTAATAAAGTTTATTAAGGAACACCACCAACAAATATAATCGTCAGAATTTTTATTTTTTTATTTCTCATAAATATATAGAGCAACAATAATAAAAATTTTGTTCTGTGTGCAAAAGCATTGAAAAAATAGGAATTTCAGTATGTTATGATGTTTATATCTTTTTTCAGCTAGTGATACACATACTGGTACATTAGGGCGCCCCGACAAAGGCTGTACTTTCAAGACAAGAAAATATATAGTTTAAACAATTTTGTTAAAAAATCTGTGAAAAAATTCCGACAGTTTTCTTATTCACAAAATACATTAATATTGCCATTTTCAAAAGCTGGTTGGAGCCATAGTATAATATAGTAGCTTTACTCTTCTTCAGTCATTTGAAAACATGAAGTCGTGTTTGTAATTGTACTTGCACATATGGTTCTTATATCACTACGTACAACTACATGCGATTGTGAGAAGCTCTCAATTTTTTTAATGAGTGGGGCTACTATAGTATACTATGGTTGGAGCCTTAAAGCACTTATTGAAAAGAGCTTTTTATTTTTTCCCATAACCTGCATTTAAAATCGCATCGTTTGAGTGCTATTTCCTCAAATATTATTTTTAACGGGACAGCTAACTGTAGTTATGAGTACATACCTTATACATGTGTTACATCTACATATACTTAAATGCGTTCATATAATACACATATATACACTTGTTTATATGTATATATGTTAGTTATTTGTAACAGGCGCTCATAATTGCATAGCAAATAATGTTTATGTGTTTATTTTTTAAAATAAATATATTTTTGTTATATTTGTAGTATATTTAGCATTTCATTTGTATTTTAATAAATATGTCTGGTTACAAAAATTAGACCAGGGGTGGGCACATAACCGGCTTGAAGGCCTAATTTTGGAGTTTCTAGTTGGGAGTCATGCTTTGAAAACCACTTCTTTCATTGCTTCAAAAGTATCCGTAAGTGTATTTCTACTGCTTTTTTAAAAGTAATTCATAACAACGTATCCGTTAATATATTTTTCAGTTTTTTAGAAGTAATTCTGAGTAATATCCAAAAAATACAAAATTGCTTCTAAAGCATTATTGCTCTAAAAGTAGTCCCACAAGGGAATATGTACGAATAAAAATGCCTGACTGTTTGTAAAAACTTGACTGCTTTTGCTATGTCTGCGGCAAGCATACTCCTAGGGAATAAAAGGTCCCAGCAAAAAAATTGGAAGTAATGATTTACAAACTACTTCTTTCACTGCTACACAAGTATCCGTTAGTGTATTTTTACTGCTTTTTTAGAAGTTATTCTGAACAACTTCAAAAAAATCACTCACTTCTTTCATTGCTTCCAAAGTATCCGTTAGTATATTTTTACAGCTTTTCTAGAATAACTTCTGAACAACATCCAAAAAATCATTTAAGTATTGCTTCTAAAGAGTAATTGCTCTAAAAGTGATCGTAAAAAGTGATTTTGGCATCATTTCCATTTCCAAACAGAGCGTCCCGGGTTCGATTCCCGGCGGGACAAATTTTTTTTATTATTATTTTTTTTATTCTAGTAATTTTTTTTAATATTTATAATTAATTTCTTTAAATTCAATTAGGTTGTTCATAAGGGGTGTGCTATCTGTTGTATCGTCCTAACAAAAAACAGAGTTGTTAAAATTTTTATTTTTGTTTAACAACGATTTTCTATTCAGTTTTCTATATGTTAGCACACTCAAACATAGGACACTAAACATACGTAAAAATGTTGTATCGTGCTATTCTCAAATGTTGTATTTTTTCAATTTAATTTTTAACAACTCTGTTTTTTGTTAGGACGATACAACGATACAACAAATAGTACACCCCTTGTGAAAACCCTTAATATTTTTTTAATTTTAAAATTTTTAAAAATATGTATATACAAAAAAAAAAAAAAAAAAAAAAAATGGCGAGAAATTGCTTTTTATGCACCTGTAAAAATAGTACTGAAAACAATATTGAATTGGAGTGCACCTTTTACACTCGTTTAAGTACTTTTATTGAGGAGAATAAGGAACAATATCTCGCAGTAACAAATTGGTATTTTTATGCCAGTCAGCTTTCATATCATAGAATAGCTCAGCGGTAGAGCGCTAGACTAGCAATCGTGAGGTCGCAAGTTCGATACCCGTTGACGGCAATAAAAAAAACTTTTGTAAAATAAAAAAATTAAAATTTTTTATATTGAAGATTTTTTTTGTTAAACTTTTAATTGGTGAAAAAGAGCTTCCTTTGCACTCATTCAAAAAGTACTGAAAAAATGTTGAAGTGGGAGTTCTCCTCTCCTATGACAACTCAATGTTAAAATCTTTAGTGTTTATGTTAAAAAAGAAGTACATCTAGATCTTCAATTGTAGTGCTTTTTCTACTGCTTCGGCATCTCTTTTTTTGCTGGGGGTTTCAATAATAAAGTGTATACATTTTATTTTTAACTGTAAGTTTTTCCAAATGAGCCATGAGTGCCAAAACATATCTGCCGAAATTGCTGCAACGGCTTGATGCGGTGGTCTAAAGGTAATACAAGTTTTGATTATCATTTTTAGCACGACAATAATTTTGAACGAAAAACAGTGCCAACGCATAGGAATGCCAAAGGAATGAGCATGACGAGACTGCATGCTATGTTTGCCAAAATAGTGGCATAGTGAAATTAAATAGGCATAATCGAAAGAGCTTTGTATACAAAGCCGTACCATCAACTTTGCTTCCAGTGCCACATTCGAATGTGCTACCGGTACTGGGACTATCTGTTCGCAGTCCAAGTCTACCTTAAGTACTTGGTACAAGCATCGAAACCGAAACCATCATCTTTAATTTAACAATTCGAAGCAACATCAAGCCCATTAAAATGCTATATAGCACTAAAATGCTATCACAAGAGCATTAAAATGCTATAAAGGCAAGAGCATTATGTCTCTTATAACAGATTTGTGTTGGACATTGTTCGATAATGGTGTCGAATTGCCAAGAGCGAAAAGGAAAGTGAATTGAAAATCAATGAACTTATATATTTAAATACTAAGTATTTATTTTTGTATATGGGTGAAATCAAAAAATGTGATAAGTTTTTGGGCCAAATTTGTGAGAAGCAAAAAGTGTTAATATTTCGGTTTTTTCTTAATGGAATCAGTAAGTTTAGTCATTATAAACCTAATTGCAAAAAATCTCTCCTACAAGTTGTCGCAATAACGTTTTTTCACAATTTTAATTTTTTTTTGTGGTAATGGAGTTTACATTTCCGCAAGCAAAAGATATAACAAAAAAAAATTGCATACGAATTTTCTTCAATTTATTAGTTTTTCGTATTTGGGTTTTCAATTTGCTTTCCAATGATATATAATTTGTGTTTATAAAATTGGCGGTTTGGCGGCCTTATGCTCATTGCAGGAGTAAAAGGAACATATATATATATAAATTGGCGGTTTCGCGAATAAAAATAAAATTCATTCCGCGAAAAAATTTTTTATTTTTTTTTAAATTTTGTATTTTTGGTCCTTTTAAATGCTTTTCAAAAATATAAAAGTTTTTAAAATCCTATCAGCGGTTGCGAAGTTACAAAATAATATATTCAAAACATAACACTTCGCGATCAAAAAATTCTTAAATTGTGTAAAACAAATTTAATTTGTCAAACTAATGTCAGTAATGGCTCGAAATATTGATTCCAAACGAATGAAATGCAAAAGCAATCGTTTTTCGCTCCAGCAGTTTAAGGTAAAAAACTGATAATTTTTTTTTTTGTTTTGACGCAAAATTATCGGTTAAATCATCTTTTGATGCATAAATATTAGTTGAATCACCGCTGTTTATGGTTATTTTAAAATATTTTAAACATTTACCTACATTTTTTTGAATGGAATCTGATGCAAATAATTTTGGTTACGGAGTTTACAGTAACGGAGTTTACATTTGGTTACTTTTTCGTTTTCTTTCAGAAACGCTTTGTCAGAATTTTCTTTCCGAAACAAAATCGTATGATGCCTACAAGGTGAATCCAAATATGCCATTGTTTTTCTTACTTTTTTAATAGTTTGCTGTAAAAATTAGGAACGGAGTTTACAACATTTTTTCAAATCTGAAAAAGGATGTCTTTACCTTTTTCATCTCGAGAATGTTACATACTGCAGAAAAACTTCACGTGTGTTATACTAGATGATTATTTACAGTCCAACGATCATTTGAGTATAAATAACATTATACTTTTCGCAATATAATTAAGAGATACATAACTGCAAAATTCTGGTGTATGCATTTTTATCAAAAATTATGACGAAAAATCGTTACAGAGTTAAAGTCATGTTAGCAAAGATATACGAAAAAGTTTGTAAAATGTATTAATTTTTGTTAAAATCATTACTTTTCCTCTTCATAAAAATTCTTACAATTAGTGTTTATCTTCATTGGTTATTAAAATATAAGCTATTAAAGTTGAAAAACTTTATGAGTTACTGGTTATGGAATTTACATTTGGCCTATAAAATTGGTCACAAATTTTATGTATTAACCAAAAATTGGTCAGATTGTTTGTAGACCTATACTGAAATTTAATATAGAATAATTTGTTCATAAACAACAACTCCGAAAAATGAATTTTCGAAAGACTTTTTTGTACTAACTCTAAACAATAACTAAATTAACCCTTAATGGACAATATCGAATTTGACTGGTTTTTGCGGTTTGTGTTAAGTTTTGGGCTTTAATGTGTTCTGATATATGTAGTAGAATTTTATGGCAAACCTTTTTGTAGAACATTTCATCCCCCTCCTCCCTCTTTTTGGGGGTGATTTTTACGATTTGTTAGAAAAGAGTCAAAAATTACCGTTATGTAGGGGAGTTGGAGGGTTAATATTTTTAAGGGGGGAAACTTTAACCAATCCTAAAATAAAATACAGATGTGATCTTACAAAACGCCGACACAGGTATATTTTTTTGTCTCCTCTACCAGAATCCAATGTCAGAACCCCGTAATTTCGGAAAAAATTCAAAATTGTTGTACAGTGTTTATACAATTGGTGAAAAATTTTTAAGAAGAGACATCAAGTTTCGCCTTTGTTCATCAAAATATCAATCACAAGTATAAAAATGTAGGCCTTACTTTAAGAAAAAATTTAAAAATTAAAGTCGACCTTATTTTTAAACAGTCGGCCGCTCAATTTTCCAAATATTTTTATTGTCTAAAATAGGGCATACACGTTCAATATTATTGATAAATTTTTCAAAAATCAATCAATCAGAATATTTTATTTTTAAATTGATCAATGTTTTTAAAATCAACCAATCAGAACGAATTATTTAAAAATAAAATGTTCTGATTGGTTGATTTTCCATAAATACTAAAAAAAAACCAATTCAAAGCTACGATAAAATATACATAAAAACAAATAAATTTAAAATAAAAGTAATTTTAAATGTTTTGTATAGTAAGGATATACTAAGTCCTTCTAATTTTTTACAATACTTTTTTTTTTAAAGTCCCCAAAAATACCAGAAATATAAGTTTTTAAATAAATATTTGGCAGCTCTGGAATATTTTTTTTAATGTTTCTTTTTTTCATTTATGATATAGCTGTTTGAAATTACTGGGTTAAAATGGAACAGTGTGTCCAATATATGTTGATTATTTTGTAAACTAGTGTTCTGTTAAATGTGTAGAATACAGAATTACACATTTGGTGTTTATTTTTATTCACACTAATCTATCCACTTAATAATACTAAATATTAAATAATTGTTTACAGTGTACAGTAGACAAGTAATTTAAAAAAATAATTGACATCACCCCACAATTTGCAATCATACGCCAGTGTATAACGAGGTGTTTAAAATTCACTTCAATTTTGGTTTTTCAATAAAAAAAAGGAGAGAAAAACAATAAAACATCCCTCCACAATATCCATTAAAAGCGAGTCTATACCAAACACTGTTTTGCCAGCTACACAGTAGAACACTCGTATATTCCTTTACAATGAAAATTGGATACATTCGACGTATATTGGTTTTTATTTTTAACAAACCTGGGTCACAAAACCAAAAAAAAAAACTAAACAAAAAAAAAACGAAAGAGGAAAGGATAGAAAAAAACGCAGCTGCGACCTTTATTATCTCTGTTATACAAAAAAAAAAAAAAATCATAAATTTTTGTATAAATATTTTACAAATTTCAAAATATCACGAAAAAGCATCAAACTCAGATTTGTTAATAAAGTAAATTTAATAATTTACAAGCAACTCAAAATCAGTTGTAATTTATAAAACAAATAAAAGAAAAGACAACAAAATATGCACTGCAAATGTTGTAATGTTTAACAATTGAATAATGTTGAACGAACGATGAGAATAATTTTCTTGAAATGTTTTATAAAATATAAGTAAATAGTACTGCTGCATAGTAGTTCTTTAGGTATTTTGTAGTTTAGGAATATAATAATGTATGCATTCTAGATTGCATGTTCTTGTAGTTAAGTTTTTTTATTTTCTTTTGCTTTGACAAACATTCATCTTTATGAGAGCGAAATGAAAACTTCCATTAGACCCCTTAAGGAATTTAAGTGAATGTTTTTGTTTCAGAAAAAAAATACAAAACAACAACTACTGTTTTAAAACACTATTTTTTATAAATTTACAGTGAACTTTAAGTGAATGAAAATTAGATTTTCCTAAAATTAAAACAAAAATTTTAAATTCCTTTTATAGTCGAATGGCTAACTAATATTGATACTCTTTCTTGATACTAGAGTTTTTCACGGGAATTACCGATTTATTTCCACTTCTGGAATCTCTTCGTATATCCCATATGCACAACATTGCAAAATTGGTTGAAGAAACTACTCGGAAAAAAAGTTCATAAATAGTAGACATTTTTTCATAAACTGTATGAATCCAACATACAATTTTTTCCCAAAACTTGAGGTTAAGAAGAAAAAACATTTTTTTCAAAAGTTATATACACATTAAATTTGCAAATCAGACTAGATCCAGTTTCTGACTTTTTCTATGGACAGGCTTTATCAGTGATTTTCCATTAAATTGTATTATTGTTTATATTTTTTATTATCAGATTGTCTCTATATGAATACTTTCAGAAGTGATCAAACAGACATATACAAACATTGTACTTTAGATTTTTTGTTTATCTTCTTATTTCCTCCGTGTCACCTTTTCGCAAATGTTGCCACACTGACGTATGGTTTTTACGTACAAGTGCAGGCAATTTGTGTATATTGTGTATATGCCAACAGGGCATTTTTATATTTTTAGTAAAGTGTTGTTTTTTCAAACGCTTCGTATAGACCAAATACAGGTTGGCTGAAAAGTTTCTGGCTCGAAATGAAAGAATAATGTTTTTGTTACGAAATATATTTTTTTATTCAATATAATCTCCTAGAAGCTCAATACACTTGTTCCAATTATCTTCCAATAATTTTATCCCATGCTTATAATGGTTTTCCGGAAGCTCTGCAAAATAACCGTCTACGTCTGCTATGGCCTCTTCATTCGACGAAAAATGCTTTCCACGAAGGAATTGTTTGAGATTTCTGAAGAGATAGTAGTCACTGGGAGCCAAATCTGGTGAATACGGTGGATGTTCAAGCAATTCGTACTTTAATTCTTTGAATTTAGCCATCGTCAAAACACTTTTGTGAACAGGTGCATTGTCTTGATGAAAAATGATTTTTTTCTTCTTTAAACCAGGTCTTTTCTCACGTATTTTTTCATCCAGCTGATCCAAAAGGCTGCAATAATATTCGGAGTTGATTGTTTTACCTTTCTGAAGATAATCAATCAACAAAATTCCTTTTGCATCCCAAAAAACTGATGCCATAACCTTCTTTGCTGATCGTTGTGACTTCACCTGCTAGGAAGCTGAACAACCACCTTCAGTCCAGTGCAAACGTTCTTGTTTCAATTTAGGATCATGGTGGTAGATCCAAGTCTCATCCATAGTTATAAAACGACGCAAGAAGTCGGTTTTATTCTGCTTAAAACGCTCCAAATTACGCTGAGAAATTTGTTTTCGATCCAGTTTCTGTTGAATTTTTAATGTGTGCGGCACTAACTTTCCAAACAGTTTTTTCATACGTAATTCTTCATGTAAAATATGGAGTACTCATTCGTCTGAGATGCCTATGGCATTAGAAATTTCACGCTTAGTCAAACTTGAATCTTCAGTAACCATATTATGTACTTGCTCAATAATTTCTGCTGTGGTTGCAGGTTTTGGTCATCCTTGGCGTGGATCGTCTTCAAGGCTAGTACGACCAAGTTTAAATTCACCAGCCCAAAATTCAACGGTGGATTTTTGATGGTGAGGACTCCTTATACACTTCTAACAATTGTTCATAAATTTCCTTTGCTTTTAAACCCTTCAAAACAAAGAATCTAATGACTGCACGATATTCAATTTTTTCCATATTAAAAAAAATCAATGACACATCAACTTCAAATGGCTTGTAAACAAAGAATGAATTGACAGAATGACTTGTAACTTTGCATGTGTTCTCAGGACAGTTATACCAACTTGATAATAAAAAAGTTTGGAGCTAGCAGTGCCATCTCTTGGCGTGCGCAGGAACTTTTCAACCAACCTGTATAATTAATATCG
This sequence comes from Leucophora obtusa, assembly GCA_949987735.1. Taxonomy (NCBI): domain Eukaryota; kingdom Metazoa; phylum Arthropoda; class Insecta; order Diptera; family Anthomyiidae; genus Leucophora; species Leucophora obtusa. The sequence goes on along the minus strand of OX465299.1, from coordinate 30,512,369 downwards.
TAATTAATATTTATTTTTATTAATTCTAATTTAGTAGGTTTAATTTTAATTTAGTAGATTTTATTTCAAACTAACTTCTTATTTTCAAATTTAAAAACAAATAAAAATATTCATAACTGGAAGCAATTTATTCATATACATATATAATAAACTGAAAATAAGGAAAACTGTTCATACTATTTATGAACAAATTTGGTTCTGTGTAGAGCAGGCGATGATTTTAAATTCTCAAAATATTTAAAGGAAAATTAAATTCTGCAATTAACATGCATAGAAAACAGATTTATTGTAACAAATAAATTTTCTCCAACAGCATATTTCGAATGCAGCCACCGATATTTCGATTAGTTTTGTCGCTAAATATTTTAATTGATCCCAGAATACTTTTTATTACAACCAATCCATTTATTTGGCAAAAAATTCAGTTGTTACAGCGAATCTGCAGTCTCGTGTAATATTAAAAAAAAAAAAAATCTTATGTTGCATTTTGCATCTGCATTTTTGCATCATCCCGAGATTTCGACTAAAATTGAGATTTCAGTGAAAATCTCATGTGAAATTCCGAAATTCCCCATACAAAATAAATCCCGTAAATTAGCGAGGTTTCTAAGAAATCTCACAAATGTGAAGACTTTTACAGAATACAACACTGCGTTTCGCTTAATTTGTAGAGTTTTTGCATGAAAAAGTGGCAACAATGGTCAACAGCTGACTAAAAAAATAACCTAAAAATAGCACAAAATAATGAAATAAAAAAAAATTATTATAAATGAATGTTCTTTTAGTTTGACTATAGATCATAAATTAATATCACTTTCTGTTAAAATTATTTTCAAATTAAAGAAAGATGATATAATTTTTACAAGTAAATTACAAAGAATAAAAATTTTTGAAAGAATTCCATAAGACCAGCAGACAGAATACGTATTTTCGGCTTTCGCTAAAAAGCCATCATCAGTGTCATTCGCCTTTGAATTTAGACAGAAAGTGATATTATTTTATGATCTAGAGTCAAACTAAAAGAACATTCATTTACCAAAATAAGAGATCATGTAAACATTCCCCTCATTCATCTTGAAAATTATTATAATTATTATACCCAGCCAGCTAAATTTGGAATCCTTTTGGGTTCTTATTATTTGAATTAAAACTTTTGAAATTTTAAAATTTTTGTCAAAAATTGCTTATATTGTGGAGGAAAATATGAGCCTTCTAAAATGAATGATAAAATACATAAAAATTTGAGACAAATTATTAAATCCAAAAGATGATTCAGAAATGTAAACAAATTTGAATATTTGGTGAACAATTCAAAAATGACTCAAAAAAGACATTAATTTTTGAACCTATTAAGTAATTTTTGAATCAAAATAGAAAGCTCGTTCGGAAGTGCATGTCTTCCTTCCACCAAAATATTGCAAAATCTGGCTTTTAGCTTGTCGTCCTTATTAAAAATAATTAATTTACTAACATATTTAGCGTTAGATCTTTGCATAAAATATTGTAAATTGTACTCCGCCAATGAATAAAATGGTTTTTAGAAATATTTTTAATTTGAGATTTTTTTTATGGTACTTTGTTTACAAAAAAAAAATGCAGTTGTCAAGTCGAAATCTCGCTACTGTGATAAAGTGCAAATCTAAACCGTCAAGATTTTGGGTCGGTCGAGATTTCCATTGAAATCTCGGGATTTGAAAACAGATATAAACGCAACTTTTATTGTTGAAGGGATTTCGCTGTTGACTTAAATTAAATGTGTTTTCGTAGCAGTTTATAATTTTATATAAAAAGCTTTAAAAATTTGTATTTTTTATATAACAAAAAGGTTAAGTTACTTTTTGTCAAATATCTATTAAAAAAATCCTTCGATTCTGCATCAAAACTTAATAATAATTTACCCATAGACTTTAAAAGGTAAAATTTTCATCTTTTTTAATGTCATAATAGGTGTGTTTCTTTACTTTTTGGGTAAAGTTCGGTAAAATGAGAGTAAGCACAAAATCCTCTCACAAAATGACAAAATTACCCAATAGTACAGGAACGCAAAAAACCACTTTTCTAGCCCAAAAACTTATTTCAAAGAATAATGTTAAACAGTGATGGGACTTGAAAAATTTTGTTTTGTGCCAAGTGTGTGACTAAAATGTGCCAAATGGGCCTTTATTGTGCCAAAACTCAATTTTCACTTAGAAACCGTGTTTTCAACTTTCATTTTGTATATGCATTCTTATGGAATTATTTTCAATTCTTATGGAATTAATTATATTTGAATGAATTAAAATTTTCTTTCAATTAAAAGGTGAATGATAAATTAAATTCATCCGATACTTATTAAAGATTTTGGAATGCAGCCAATGAATGAATTCTTTAGGAATGGTTGCACGGAATGGTATGCATATAAACATTTTCTAAAACTGAATTAATTTCTTTATGAATTAAACTTAAATTAATTCTTTCGAAGCTCTGAGATAAATTTATAGCATTTGAATTTTTAAAATTCTATGGATTAAGCACCGTAAGTTATTCAGTTTTCACGTGAAAAAACTGTTATACTCCATATAAAAAAAATTATTTTTCACGACAATGAGTTTCACGTGAAAATTGTGCAAACTTAGTTTTCACGCAAATTTAATGTACAAGACTATTATTTTTCTGGTGAAAAAGTGACATTTTGTGTTAATTGTGATTGTGGCTTTGTTATAAAATTAAAATATTGTTAATTTTTTTAACTTAAATTGCAATTTAAAGCATTTAAAGTCTGAGAGAAATTTTTCACGTGAAAAACAACTTACGGTGCTTCATTCGGTAATATCTTCGATGCCATTTTTTAGTTTTGCTTTATTCGGAAAGGTATTTTAATATCAGTAAATGTTTAGAAACTAAAAATTAAAGAATTGTTATTTTTTAAATTCATTTTCTATTAAGTTTTGTAGATAACCAAAATGTGCCAAAATAGTATCGGTTGTGCCATTGTACCGATCAATCTTAGATTGTGCCAAAAATCCCATCACTGATGTGAAAATACGTATAATTTCAGTTTGCAAATCGGCACAAATAGACATATTTATTCGCATTTAAAAGTTGTTTTTGATTTTATTCAATTAATTTTAACAAAAAACCAAGTTTCTTTTGCTTATTTCTTTATTTAATTACAATTTTTAATTTAATTTCACAATTGTTTTTTGTTTTTATTTGCATCAGCTGTTTTACCAAAGTTTACCCGAAGAAAAAGTCTGGGTAAATTTTGGTAAAAAGAGAAGTACTAATACACTCGCATTAGCGCTCTCATTTACCCAATTCTCGAGTACGGGAACGCTTTTGGGTAAATTTCGGTAACTTTGGGTAAATTTCGGTAACATTGGGAACGTACGGGAACACACTGAATATCATTTGGAATGTTTGATTTCACAAATGTTTTATTTTAAATCAAATGTTGTTACTTAAGCTTGATTCACACTCTATTCATCCCTGTTCCTCCATATTTAGCATTTCCCAGTATTGAGGATAGAAAATGTCATTTGCGAAAGAGAATTTACAAAAATTTGACAACTTATATCCACAATACTGGGTAATATTAGATAGAGGTAGCTACTATTTCCTATACGCTTAAAAATGATTGTAAATTAAATTCACTTCTATAAAGTACCCTGTGGGAAAAGTAACCGGCCACCGGACACGTCACGTGACCGGTTCTTCTATTGGTCTATTTTGACTAGACTATTTATGGCGGCAGGTAGCTTCAGATACCAGTTTAATCTACAATTCTAAAAAAAGTTTTGATCTTTGTAGTGAAACGCGGCTAGTTAATTTATTATCATGCGGAATACGAAAACAAGGTCGATGTGCATAAAATTCAAATTTTATTATTTTTAAGTTGTTATATTTTTTATTTTATTGAGCTCGTATATATCTGAAACTAAAGTTTAACGATATTTAAAGGGTAATGCTGATATTGAAAATATCTTAATGATAACGGTATTGTAAGGGTTAGTTTAAAGGGTTTTGAATCGATAACAGTATTTCAGCGGTATTGCCAGCCAACTCTCTGGCTGATTCCCAGTACTGCATATAAAAATATATGTGACTAAAGTTTGAATGAAATACCGTAAAACTTTACTTTCGGAGCCTTCTAAACAACCACTGAATATCTCAAATAGCTGCATATGAATCCGTATTAATTTTTTTTGTAATCCGATGTGAAAATCGAAATATATATGAACATACATGATGATACATTGACTTGTATATGATCATGCATGGACATACGTGATCATATATGACTATGCATAGTTCAATGTATGACCATACATGATCTCATATATTTCCATATATCTTTGGATCCGAAATTTGAGGGTATATGGATGTATATGGCCATATATGATCATATATGAGTATATATGACCCATATGTGATCTCATATATTTCCATATATCTTTGGATCCGAAATTTGAGGGTATATGGATGTATATGGCCATATATGATCATATATGAGTATATATGACCCATATGTGATCATATATGGTCATATATGAACATGTATTTACATATACCCTCAAATTTCGGATCCAAAGATATATGGAAATATATGAGATCATGTATGGTCATACATTGAACTATGCATAGTCATATATGATCACGTATGTCCATGCATGATCATATACAAGTCAATGTATCATCATGTATGTTCATATATATTTAAATTTTCACATGGGATGGTAAGTTTTTGATTAAGTTTTTTCCAGTAATTTAATGAATTTGAAAAACAAAATTATTTCAGATTTTCTCGTATTTCCTAAATTGCAACTTCTACTAAATACGAGTATAATTTAGGCTAGAAACTCTAGTATATACATTTAAGAACCTAAGACAATTTTTTACTATCGGCTGCCAACCACATGAATTTTGTAACTGGTTCCAATGCAATCGATTCCATTGAACTGGTTCCGGGTTTATAAATAATGATTTTCATAAAATCACTATTTATCTTATTGTGTTAAATTTTTATGTGCATGCATACTTTTGGCTTCCTTTTGTTTTATGTATGAAACACAGATACAAAAATCTTTCACGGTTGTGTTTTTTATATGGCTTAGAAGAGTTGTGTTTAAATATCATTTTCTTTGTCCGCTTTAATATGTTTTGTCTGTCTAGTTGTAGTCCGCACTATAAATATCTTTATGAGCACAACTTTGGTAGCAAAATAAATTAGTAAAATATTAATTGGAAATTAGTTTAGTGCTAAAAAATAGAACTAAAACTTTTGCTGAAAACTAGTATACTTGATATATAAGACGTTTTACTAATTTTTCTACTAACTTATTTCTTTGAGTGTAGTATATTAGTAAATTGGCAAATTAGTAAAATAATAAATTAGCCTATTGGTAAATAAGTAAAATAACTATTTCGAAAATTTGCAATATCCTTTGAGTTTATCATCTTCTTCTTGCTTTAAGATCACTGTTAGCATGCAACGAGCACTTGGTAACCGAATGCGGACTGTATTCCGTTTTTTCCTTCCAGTTAATAAGTAGTAGTTGATTTTTCTGTAAAGCTTTTATTTTATTTTTTTATCAAAGGTTGTTAACGTATGTGTAACTCGTTTTAGCTGGCGCATTTGGTGGCGTGTCTTAACTAAAAGTATTTTTTTTTTTTTGTTTCTGTCCCCTGTTTCTGGTGACAACATGTTACCATAGTTGTAGTGTTGCTTTAAGTATTTTCTGTTACAATTCCTTATGTTTATCATTCATTTCATTAAAGTTGAATAACATTTTAGCACGCGTGTGGGTTTCATTTGTTATTAGCTTCCATTCTGTAGTTTTCATGAACTGTTTGTGTAGTGACTTGTTTTCGAATGTAAGCTGGGGTAGTAACTTATACAAAAGTGTAATACTCCCTAAAGTATGAACAAACGAATATAAAATGCAAAAAATATGTTCGTCATAATTCTAGAGTACCACGTTTTTTTTTTCGTCAAATGCTTCATATTTGCCCTGTTTATTATTAAGAGTAAACAAATATTGAAAGTTTTTCCCCCTTTAATATCAATTTTCTTTTGTATAAAACGTGTTAAAGTAGTGAAGCATATTTTTCTGTTGTGTATTTTATTTTTCTCAGTTTATTAAGCTCTGAGTTGTTAAGGTATATCAATCAAATCAATACATTTGTTGGCATTAATAACTTATGTTACAATAATTCTTTTGTTTCAGTTTATTTGGAAGAGTATCATCATTTGTGTTAGTTTTTTATTACAAAGAGCTTATTTTTTTACAAATGCGTTTTAATAAGAAAACAAAAACTTTAAATTCAAGTTAAATAATAGAAAAATCCACATTTAATATTAGCAAATGAACTCTCATAATAATCCATGCATAAAAATATGAAACAAATTTTGAAATGTGGAAAACTTTGGTGAGAAGAATGAAAAATGGATAATTTTATGAACATTTTAATGATTTTGACATTTTCTTTTCACATTTTTCACTCGAAAAGAAAATTTTATATTTATAATTTTTTCAATAGAAGCTTTAACTCGATTCAAAATGAAAAGCGAATTGGAAGTGCGAAAAAATATTGTGAAAAGTTTTCAAAATCACTCTCAGTGGACTTAAAAAAAAATAGCTTGGAAAGTTGGCCCGAAAACGGTTTATAGAGTTCCAAAAAGCACCCAGCAAAAAAAGAGATGCTGAAGCAGTAGCAAAAGCCCTACAATTGATGATCTAAATATACTTCTTTTTTAACATAAACACTAATGATTTTAACATTGAGTTGTCATAGGAGAGGAGTACTCCAACTTCAACATTTTTTCAGTACTTTTTGAACGAGTGCAAAGGAAGCTCTTTTTCATTAATTAAAATTTAAAAAAAAAAAATTCTTCACAAAAATAATTATATTTTTTTTATTTTACAAAAGTTTTTTTATTGCCGCCACCGGGTATCGAACTTGCGACCTCACGATTGCTAGTCCAGCGCTCTACCGCTGAGCTATTCTTTGATATGAAAGTTGACTAGCATAAAAACACCACTTTGTTACTGCGAGATATTGTTCCTTATTCTCTTCAATAAAAGTACTTGTTAAACAAGTGTAAAAGGTGCACCCTCCAGTTCAAAATTCTTTCCAATACTATTTTTACAGGTGCATAAAAAGCAATTTCTCACCATTTTTTTTACATATTTTTAAAAATTAAAAAAATATTGAATTTAAACAAATTAATTATAAATATTAAAACAAAATTAATAGAATAAAAAAAAAATTAAAAAATATTGGTCCCGCCGGGAATCGAACCCGGGACCCTCTGCTTTTAAATACCAAATGATAGCAAAATCACTTTTTACGATCACTTTTAGAGCAATTACTCTTTAGAAGCAATAATTAAGTAAATTTTTGGATGTTGTTCAGAAGTTATTCTAAAAAAGCTGTAAAAATATACTAACGCATACTTTGGAAGCAATGAAAGAAGTGATTTTTTGAATTTGTTCAGAATAATTTCTAAAAAAGCACTAAAAATACACTAACGGATACTTGTGAAGTATTGAAATAAGTAGTTTGTAAAGCATTACTTGCAATTTCTTTTGCTGGGTATTTATTATTTGTGGAAACAAATTAATTGTTGATAAAATTTAGCGTTTTCGAACTAAAAACCATAATATTTCTTAGTCATTAAATGGTCAAGTATTCCTTCCGTTTAATAATAATGTACATAAATTTCATAAATTAAAAAAATATATTTATATATCTAAGTAAAAAAGCAACGAAGTTCCTAAACTCTTTGCTTCTAAGTCAATGTAAATAATATAAATATTAGAAGAAATAAATTCAATTGAATTGAATGAAATGGTCAAGTGTTCTCCACTACAGTGCAATTCTTATAATTTTGATGTTTCTCTGCAATAGTTTTGATATTTAAGAAGTGATATGGTTCAGAAGTGATATAACAGATATTCCTGGGCGGATATTGATGGAACTTCTTGATATTATTTTTCTAGATCTAAAAATAATATACGTAATTTAATTTCAGAAAATTAACTCTGAAGTGCTGTTGGGGCCTATATGCCCCGCTTAAAAAATATTAGTCTATTTTCATCATAGGGTCAAAAAAGCCGCAAAAGCACTTAAGGGTTAATTTTCTTAAATTAAATTAAGAATATTATTTTTAGATCTAGAAAAATAATATCAAGAAATTCCATCAATATCCGCTCAGGAATATCTGTTATTAAAATCTCCTAAAATTTGACCTTTGACCTTACATAGGGGCAATTTAATGTAATTCATTTTGCCTTAATTTTTAGGATTGAAGTATTTCCTGTTGTGATGTTATATTCCGGCCAAAATCATGTGGAATTAAAAGAATAAAAAAGAAAAACTTGACTGAAAACTAAATAAATACCAAAAATCGCTGTTTTCTCGAAATCTGCTTAAAGAAAAATCTCTGCCCCAGCCAAACGAAAAAAGGAAATCCCACAATTTTAGTAGTTTTTCATCTCTAATATGTTTTTAATAAAACCTTAAAGTCCAATCGTTGATTTTTTAAATTTCTTTAAAAAATTTTAAAAAATTTAAAATTGTAGATTTTGAAAACAGTGTATTCTTAATATTTGGCACTAATTTAAAACAATAGAAAAAAATAATTCTTATCTGAGTTCTTGGAACTTATGGAATAAGAAAATGTTTCTGTTGTATATTATTTAAATAAATTTTTAAATTTGCACCCGAATTTCTTGATTAAGTGATTTGCGACACCTCAGTTGCCTGGGAAAATTGTAATAACTCGGCTGTTTTTTAACCGATTTAAGTTTTTATTGCTTTATTACATTCACTCCAAATCACGATGCTTTAATGTTTTTAATTCTAATTAGTTTTAAAATATCAATGTCTTCGACAAAATGCACAAGAAGTCATATTTTCCCCTTGTAATCCATGTTCCAAATTTCAGGGCCGATGCGGCACGCCTTTCTGATGACCGATTTATTTATTTATTTTTATTGATTTCCAATACAACAAGATATATAATCTTATAACACTATGCGACAGTCAAAATCGGGATGGGATGAAACCAACGGGAAATGTTATATCGGTCAAAAACAAGTTATACGTGTCCCGGCGTTTCGCTGGGTCACCCCTAGGAATCGAGATATATCTTTTTTTGACATAACTCGAGAACCACCAGCCCGATTTTGCTCAAATTTAAAAAAAATTAAAAATTACAATTCCTTTAATCTGTTCATATAACGTTTTTCTATATACTCAACAGTTTTGCCGGTAAAAATAAATGTTTGTTACCGCTACCATAAAAATCAGTAACCTTTTGTTTATTACTTTTTTTTTTAATATTTTAGGCAAAAAATATTTTTTTCTTCATACATTTATTTTTACCGGCAAAACTGTTGAGTATATAGAAAAACGTTATATGAACAGATTAAAGGAATTGTAATTTTTAATTTTTTTAAAATTGTTCGAGCAAAATCGGACTAGTGGTTCACGAGTTATGTCAAAAAAAGACCACCAAAGGTCAAATCGATATATCTCGATTCCTAGCGGTGACCCAGCGAAACGCCGGGACACATATAACTTCTTTTTTACCGATATAACTTTCCCCGGTAGTTTGAACCCTTCCCGGTCACTGACCCCTACCATTTGTCTCACAGTATAATTAGAGTATTGTATTTTTTTAATGGAAAAACATATTTATGGTAAACACACAGTTATAAAATATAGAAATAAAGCATATAATGTAATGTATAGAATAATCCTAATTATATATCCTAATTATAATTATCCTAATTTTTTGGCGGACATGGTTTTACACCCAAATAAATATTAACAGGGGTAGCCCGGTTAAAAACTCAACGAAAAAATTTTTTGGAGACCCTAATGAACATATACTTAAGTGTTACCTCATTTTTCGGATCCATACATATATGGTTGAACCATAAATGTTCATACCCAGTGTAGAAACGGTAATGACATATCATTATTTTTTTGGACTACCAGTAATGACACCCACTTACCTTCTGCATTATTTTAAAACATATAAAAAGGAGTTACTGATAATGACTTATTTTTATCATTATTTCAAATAAAAAATAATTTTCTAGTTTTTTTTGAAAATTTATTGAAATCTATTTTTAGACTCAATATTTTTTAAACACTGGTAAGGATATATGTAACCACATATTTTTTGATTTTTTGTATGTTGGCGAGTAAGCTTACTTGTGTGCAGCAGGTCAATTGTGTTTTTATCTATTAAATATTACATGTCGATATAGCTCAGATGGTAGAGCTATTGACTGGCAATCTATAGACCCAGGTTCGATTCCCGCACCAGCAAATTTTATTGAAAAAAAAAATACAATAAAAAATATGTTCTTTTATATAATTTATTTTTTTGAAAATCTATTTTTAGACTCATTATTTTTGTCAAAAAATAGGAAAATTTGGAAAAGCAAATTTTATTAAAAAAAAATACAATAAAAAATATTTTTTTTTATATAATTAATTTTTTTGAAAATCTAATTTTGGACTCATTATTTTTTGTCAGTACTGGTAAGCACATAGGTAACGATATATTTTTATATTTTTTCGTATGCTTGTAAGTAACCATAACTCATTATTTTTCGCGACATCGCCATATAAAGGTAATAAGAAATGTAATAACAAAAGAAACTAGTTACCATTACCAAGTATGTAGTTACATAACCACATATCTGGTAATGATTTTCTACACTGGGTATATGAACATTTTTCACCGAGGATGTTTACACTTCAGTGTACAAGAAAGGGTAGTGAAAGGTTAAAATCTACAACACTTTGTATTTTTCTTGTCAGCTTATGACTATTATTTTCTTCTTAAATTCTGTCAAAACACTTATTTTTCCAAAAATAGTAAACTTCTTTAAGGATAATCTTCGTTAAACAAAATTGATATATGTATTTCTACCAATGCCTGTTTTAGTCAAAAAGAAAGAATACTTAAATCGAACTGAGTGTTAAAAAGTAAAAAGGTGCAAAGTAAAGCCAATAAATGTCAAGCAACCTCAATATTATAATACCCCATTAAAAATCTATAATAAAATTTAATGCCATACTTTGCTGTAATGTATCTTTTATATCGCTTTTTTTTAAAAGTTTTAATGTTTCAGCCAAAAAACCGTATTTTAAATTTCCGCAGAAAAATAAAATGAAATAAAATTATCAACTTTGTAAATAAGCATGAAATGCTTAACATATCACTATAACATATCATACACTCACACATACAAAATTATATTCACACACATATACATTTGATAAAAATAACAGGATATCAGCAGTTAAGACTCTTTAGTTAGGAATAAACGAATCACACACTCATATCATGCATATAAGTATGAATATGTGTGCATGTGTTGTTATATATGTTGAATTTGTATGTGTGTTTGTTTTTTGTACCCGTAACCTAGTTTTATGATATTTTATCTGTGATATACCATACTATGGTACAAGGAATGTCTGTTATAAAATATAACAATACATGCTGATATTGTTTTTTTTTTTCTTGTTTTCTATTGTTGTGCATTGAGGTTGTTAAAACAATAACATTGTTTACAAGGTTTTTGGTTTCATTATCAATGATTTCCATCATGTTCTTCTATGATGAAAAGGTAAGAGCAAGTGGAGTATCCAAAATTGTTTAAGAAAAGTGGATAACCGGTTACTACATGTTTAAAAGATCATAAAAAAATGTATATTTATTCCATGTCAATCATAATTTTGTGTTTATTTGTATGCGATTAAAGATTTTGGATTAAGAATTAAACGCGTTATAAAGGAAACAACGTTATATATACACCCAGAAAACAATCCAATCATCCACCAATTGAATTTTTCAATTGGTAATTGGTATTTAGGCAAACGAAATTGTGCTATTATAGTCAAATTATCCTTGTCTCAATTGGTTTTCTGCAGAGCTGTAAATGAATCATTCTTCTTTTTTTAATTAATTCGCAAATCATTCATGCATTGAATTAGCAAAATTTTGAATTAATTCTTTTCACAAAAATCACGAATTAATTGATTATTTAAATCAATTCACATGTATTTGGCGGCCCTCTGCTCCTTGCAGGAGTAAAAGGAACAAATATATACACACAGAAAAAAAACAGGGGGAACTTTATCTAAGTGTTATGTAATTATACAACTACATAAGTTCGAAGTAAGTTTTACAATTTTCCAGCAAAATATATGCATTTTTTCGGATATTTTCCACTACACATGTATATATTTTGCAAGGATTGTATATATTTTACAAAAAAATGTGCATACTTTACAAGAACTTTGTAAAACTAACTTGAAAATTATGTAGTTGTATAATTACATAGCACTTAGATAATATTCCCCCAGTTTTTTTTTGCGTGTACATGTATTTGGCAAAAATTAATAACAATTCATTTGCAATTCAAATAAATTTGCAAAATGAATTACAATTCATTTTCAATTCATTTGAATTGAAGTGATTTTGAATTAATTTAAATTATTTAATTAGGAAAATGAAAAATTAATTGCCATGAAATTATTAATTGCTTTTTCAATATTAAATGTGTATTTGTCTTTTAGCGTTGACATACCAAACACCATGTTTTTATTTTGATTGATTGCAATTCATTTTTGATTTCATTAATATGAATTGTATTTCATTTTTAATTCATTTGAATTAATTCAAAATCAATTCAATTCAATTGAATTGGAAATGAATTGCAATTCATTTTGCCAAATTTATTTGAATTGGAAATGAATTGTAATTTAATTTTACCAAATTCATTTGAATTGATTATAATTTCATTCAATTCTTTTCCTTGATGAAAAGAATTAATTCAAAATTTAGCTAATTCGTAATGAATTGAAACCAAAAAAGAATGATTCATTTACAGCTCTGATTTTCTGTTATCACATTAGATTAGCCACAAATTCGGTTGTCAACACGTATCTGTTTTCTCTGTGCAATAAACCGCTTTATACCGAAACCGTCTTGTATAAAACATCTTAGTAAGAAAGACAATTTATTAGCTAACTCTATTTTTCTGCATCGGTTAACCGAGTTCTCTGTTTTCAATGCTCTTATAAACCGGTTTTGTATATAAATATCGAGTACTCTAATTTTAAGTCTGATGTGTTGATTATTAACAATTGTTGCTTTATGTTCTGTTGTTGATTTGATTGGCGTTAATTGCAATGTTTTGTATGGTTTTTGTTTTACCTACTCTATTATGTTGGACATGATTTTTAATGGAAAATTTGTAACAAAGGATAAGAAAATGTGTATTAAAACAACAAGAAGGTGTTAAAAGAAATTGTGAAAATTGGTAAATTTAAAAAAAAGAACTATTATTAAAAAATATAAATAGAAAAGGTTATTTTAACACTCAAAAAAATAAGTTTGTAGAAGAATTAGTAAAACGTGTTGTATATGAACCCAGTGTAGAAATGGTAATGACATATCATTATTTTTTGGACTACCAGTAATGAACCGACTTATTTTCTGCTTTATTTGAAAACATACGATAATTAGTTACATTTTCCATTATTTCAAAACAAAAAATAATTCAGTTAAGTGTCGTTTTTTCAAACTCGTCGTATAGACCAAATACAATTAATATTGTAATTAATATGTATTTTTATTAATTCTAATTTAGTAGGTTTGAGATTAAGAAGAAGAATAAACATTTTCTTCAAAAGTTATAAACACATTATATTTGCAAATCAGACTAGTGGCGAGTAACTTATTTCCAACATAACCTAGGTTAAAACTTAACCACAGATATTTCCATATAAATTTGACATTTATAACTATGGTGAAGCACTAAACTCAGTTTATTTTTAGATAAGTTAGCGGGTCTAAATCCAGTTTCTGCCTTTTTTTATGATTTTCCATTAAATTGTATTATTGTTTATATTTTTATTGTCAGATTGTCTCTATATGAATACTTTCAGAAGTGATCAAACAGACATATAAAAACATTCTACTTTAAATTTTTTTGTTTATCTTCTTATTTCCTCCGTGTCACCTTTTCGCAAATGTTGCCACATTGACGTATGGTTTTTACGTACAAGTGCAGGCAATTTGTGTATATTGGAGACGGACTGCCAACAGGGCATTTTTTATTTTTTATAGTAAAGTGCTGTTTTTTTAAACTCGTCGTATAGACCAAATACAATTAATATGGTAATTAATATGTATTTTTATTAATTCTAATTTAGTAGGTTTGAAGTTAAGATTCGTTATCAATAATGACTTACTTTTATCATTATTTAAAATATAAAGTAATACCCATGTGAAAATCGAAATATATATGAACTTACATGATCATACATTGGCTCGTATGTGATCATGCATGGTCATACATAGTCATATACGTACATGCATAGTTCAATGTATGACCATACATGATCTCATATATTTCCATATACCTTTGGATCCGAAATTTGAGGGTATATGGCGGTATATGGCCATACATGATCATATATGAGCATACATGAATCATATGAGAGCTTATATGGTCATATATGAACATGTACGGTCATATACCCTCAAATTTCGGATACAAAGATATATGGAAATATATGAGATCATGTATGGTCATACATTAAACTATGCATGTACGTATATGAGAATGTATGCCCGTGCATGATCATATACAAGTCAATGTATGATAATGTGTGTTCATATACATTTCGATTTTCACATGGGTATTCTAGATTTTTTTCTAAATTTTTTTCAAATCTATTTTAAGACTTCAAGGATATACACTGGTAAGCATATATGTTAGTGTATTTTTACTGCTTTTTTATAAGTAATTCTGAAAAACTGAAAAAAAAAACATTTCTGTTATTGCTTTCAGAGTATCCCTTAGTATATTTTTGCAGCTATTTTAAAAACAATTCTGAACAACATCCAAAAAATCACTTAAGTATGGCTTCTAAAGCTTCAGTTTATTTCCAAAAAGATGACCACGGGTTCGATTCCTGGCGGGACCAATAATATCTTAATTTTTTTTCCTTTTTACTATTATAATTGCTATAATTTTTTAATTTTTAAAAATATATACAAAAACGAGTAAAAAGGTTAAAGTCGGGCATGCCGACTATACAATACCCTACACCAGTCTGGGTAAAAGCCAACTAATGTTTGGATCCAAAATTCGAATGGGTTAAAAGGGGCTTGTGTCAAAATTTTCTATAATGTGAGTCAGCGCACCAAATTTCATTAAAATATATTAATATTTGCGATCTGCAGTTTGTAACCAAGCCAATTTTGGGGGGACCCTTATATGGGCACTAGGTCTAAACATGGACCGATGTTCACCAAAATCAATAGACTTTGTCCTTGGGCCAACATAGGTCTATGTACCAAATTTCATCAAAATATCTTAATATTTGCGACCTGCAGCGTATAAACAATATAATTTTGGTAGAACCCTTATATGGGCACTAGGTCTAAACATGGACCGATTTTAACCAAAATCAATAGGCGTCGTCCTTGGGCCGACAAAAATCGGTGTACCAATATCCTGTAGAGTGCGCACAAGAATGCATGGACAGATAGACAGACGGACGGACGGACAGACGGACATCGTTAAATCGAAATAAAAAAAATTCTGAGCCGATCGGTATACTATAAGGTGGGTCTAGGACCAATATTTTTTGGTGTTACAAACATCAGCACAAACTTATAATACCCTGACCACATAGTAGGTATAAAAAATTATGAAAATTGCTTTTTATTCACTTGTGAAAACAGTACTGAAAATAATATTGAATTTGCAATTGTTTAATAAGTACTTTTATTGAAGTGAATAAAGCACAATAGCTCGTAAAGACAATGTGGTGTTTTTATGCCAGTCTACTTTCATATCAAAGAATAGCTAAGCGGTAGAAAAATAGATAAGCAATCTTGAGGTCGCAAATTCGATACCCGGTGACGGCAATAAAAAAGATTCTGTGAAATAAAAAAAATATAATTTTTTTAAAAAATTTTTTTTTTTGAACTTTTAATTGATGAAAAAGAGTTTTCTTTACACTGTTCAGATAGTACTGAATATTGGAGTACTCCTCCCCAATGGCAACTCAATGTTAAAATCATTAGTGTTTCTGTTAAAAAAAAAACGTGAATCTAAATCATTAATGGTCGTGCTTTTTCTACTGCTTTCGCATCACTTTTTTTGTTGGAAAGTAGTTTTATTAAGCCCCCCATACATTTGCAATATTATGTCCAATATATATATATATTTAATCCTTTAATTCCCAGTGGAACATAGGGCCGCAACAAATGTTCTCCATTGTATTCTATCGGTAGACATCATTGTCATCTCACTCCAGGACACACCATACGCATGCAACTCGTTCTCTATTTGGCGTCTCCAAGTGTTCGCAGGTCTGCCAGGTCTCCTGGATCCTTGGGAGGTTATATTCAACGGACTGTCGAGTTAAATTATCCGCTGGCTTTCTCATTGTGTGCCCTAGCCAACTAAATTTACGTAATCGGATATTCATACTTAAAGGAATTTGATTGGTTAAGTTCCACAAATCCCGATTTGATATCGTGGCAGGCCAGAATATCCTATGTATACGCCTGAGGCAGCGGTTTACAAAAGCTTGTATACAACTCATTTTACGACTCGAAATATTCCAGGTTTCACAGCCATACAGAAGCACAGATTTCACGTTGCTATCAAAAACCTTGATCTTGGTGTGATTGGAGACATTTTGCGATCCCCAGAATTTATTAAGCATGCCGTATGCTTGCTTTGCCTTGCACAGTCTATTCTGTATATCTTCTTTGCTGCCCCCTCTTTTAGAAATTATACTCCCCAGATAACAGAAGATTTCAACATCATCAATGGGTTGGCCCGAAAGCTGGAAGTTCGTGTCGCATGAAGAATTCATGCGCATTGATTTAGTTTTGTCCAATATAATGGCACAGTATTTTTCTCGTTTTGCCACACACCATACAATAAATTGCAACATATATGTAACAAAAGATCACCACAATATTTTATGCATTATATGAATTCAACATAACCTCAAAATGCACACAAACATAAACAGCGCAAAATTAAAATTGCACAGTGTTGCCAATATGCAATATTTCAAGTTGTCCAATAAAATTCAAAAGTGTTTTGATTCACTACCCAGCAAAAAAAATCGTCAAAAGAAGAGAAAAAGAAGCAGTGATTTGGATTCGATATTGTGAAAATTTGGATCGGAACCAATGAATTTTACATAGGGTTGTCATAGGGTGGAAGTTTTCTTTTATGATCCTTTTGATGTTCTTTTTAATTGGTGAAAAGGAATTAATTTTTAATCGTAAAAAATTTAAGCAAATCACTTGTACCTGACAACTTGTCTCAAAATAATTAAAGTTAAGTGCTTAACCACAGTTATAAATGTTAAATTTATATGGAAATATCTGTAGTTAGATAGATTTGGAAAGACTTAATTTCCTTCAAAATCACATTTTCGGAAGTTGTGAAAAAGAACTGCTTTAGGAGCGCAAAATCAGAACTTAATGATACTTTGGAATCAATGAAAAATTGATTCCTTAAGATCACTTCCACGTTTTTTGCTGGGTACATAATATTTCTCAACCTTCAATGTAATACATACACCATTTGGAAAGTTGTACCATAATATTGCAAATGTATGGCCCGCTTAACACTTAATACATGAAAATTGGTCTACGGTACGTATGAGTACTATATAATGCCATTTAATAATACTCATACGCACTGATGCCTTTGATAAAATTCATACATATATGTACTTCAATATCTAGATTAGATATATATATATATATATATATATTGAAGTTTTTATTTATTCTTAAGCATAATCTTTTCAATAAAACAAAAAAAAAAAAAAAATAATTCTGATTTCTTATTAAATGTTCTTTTACAATCATTTGTAAATGTTTTACATAAACTTTTAATATTTTATGTAAATCCGTTTTAGCTATTTTGTTTTTCTAGATTGTATTCAAAAATATACTTTTATCACAATATACAAATATTTAAATATATTCAGTCAACTGAAACATTTCTCTTTAAAAGGAACAGTAACTGGTAAATGTGATATAAAAGTGAAATGAAGGCTGAATCTTTTTGTGTATTTTAAAGCGAATATTTGGTGGAACTGTATATACACTGGGCGAAATAATTAAAAAACCAATTCGGAAATAATCGAAAAGTTTAAATGAACACACATTTTATGACAACACAAAAATATAAAACTTTATTAAATTCACGTAAAGGTAACCAAATTTTAACATAATATTCAAAGGAAATAATTAAATATAAGACTAAACTTAAATATTATAATTTTTATATTACGAATATAAAGAAAAAATGCAAAAAAATAAAGAAATAACGGGAGAGCAAACAAATACCAAACATTTTTGTATTTTTTTTTCAAATATTTTCAGACCCATTGGAGGGAAGTGCAAGTTTGGCACATTTTATTCATTGGAATGTCTAATACAAATCTGTTTTTACACTAGACCAGTTCAACAGCAAATCTGATTTTTCAAGATCTGTAAAATATCCTGGAATATAACAAATTACCCCTAAGTCGGAATAAGGACCAAATTTTATAAATAAAAAATTATTTTTTCATTAGAGGAATTAAATATGCTAAAATCCCAAACGTATTTAAGAAATTGTGAAAAATAATCCATTGTAGGCATGTCCCCATCCGGATTTATTTCTTGCCTGAGGAAGACATTTTTAGAATTTCTCGAAATATTTTTTAAGTTAAATTACAAACTCAATGAGAATTTATTGTTCCCGTCTAGGAGCGTTATTAAACATTTAAAATATCAAAGAAAAAAACAAAAACAAAAACTTTTGCTTTGTCATCTTCCAATGTACTACTCTGTTGTTAAATGGAATTTTTTTTTTTTTTGAAGTGGCAACATAAAAAATAAAAAATTTATTAAATAGCTTTTTAATATTACGATCGAAATCGATCTAAAAACAGATTTCGATGGAAATCCAATAAAAATTTGGGATTTCAAACAGATTTCCCATACGAAATGAAATCAAAATTTAATTTGGATTTCAGCGAAATCTCATCGAAATAGAAATAAAGTTTTGCTGCCATATTTGTAGAAAAGTGGGGGCTTTAACAGAAAAAATGGCAGCATGAAAGTGCTGAAAAAGTGTTATATAGGTTAGGGTGACCATTCGTACTGATTTGATCAGTACATGTACTGATTTTTGGTCACGTGTACTGATGAAAAAGTCGTGTACTGATTTGTACTGATTTTTTTAAAATTTGTACTGATTGTACTGATTTTTGGCATTTAAAAAAATATTAAATTTTTTTTAGTAAAAAAAGCCAAAATGCAAGTACAATGTAGTTTTTCTTTTAAATGATAAATTTTTGTGAATGTTTTTCTCTACCAGAAAACATTCAAAATAATTTTTGTACATGTAAATTTCTTAATCTAATATGTAGCTTCCTACACAGAGAAGATTCGTGGTGACTACCGAATTTATCAGATGGTTCCATTGCGATAATAGAAAATCAGTTGATACTACAGTTATTTGACTGTGGTAAAAATATTTTAATTATCGGGGTGTGAGAATGACTCTGTTTTAGGAAACGACATTAAAAGCTGAAGATTTTTCCGTACAAAAATCCTAAATCTGAAGAAATATATGTGGGTATTTCCAAGAAAAATTTTAGAATCTGTAAGATTTTTAATACAAAAGAGTTCACAAAACCTTAAAATTTTCATTTTTAAAAACATTACGTGTTTTTGCAGAAAAACGTAGCCAAAATGTGAAGTTTTTCTATGTTCTGCCAGCTAAATTTGTAGCCAATCAATTGGTTACAATGCAATTTGCTCATGACAACAGAAATTTAGAATTAACGTTCATACTATCCTGGGGTCATATTTGACTCCATTCACAGCATGGCTATATTTCATCAATCTGTTACAACAAAAATTAGAAAAGGAATAGTAACAGATTATTGAAATTACTAAATAATGGGTCCGTTTCCTGTACTTAAAACACTGGATTTTTTCATGCAAAAAAAATGTTTGTCTTGGAATCTGAATAGGGAGAAATGTGTAAGGTTTTTTAGAATGGTATGATGGCTAAGCGTAAAATTTTGTTACTTCAACCAAAGCATTCGGTTGACAACAAATTAGGTTGGCTGCATAATGATTTTTTTTTTTGATAATATTTTTTAAAATTTGTACTGATTTGAAGTCAGAGAAAAATGGTCACCCTAATATAGATACCAACGTTGGACACATGCGGCACTTTGGCAAATTTAGTGCGGCTCTTGTTGAAATTCAAATTTCGATATTTTTTTATTTTTTTACAATTTTTTTTTTGTTCTTTTCCCAGCCAGCAATTTCGGAGCGCTCATAAATAAGATTTTTAAATGGCTCATAGAAATGATTATTTTTAAAAACACTCTTTGTTTGGTAGAAAATATGAAGCCTCAGAAAACAATCCAAAAAGTTGTCTCTACAATCTAAAAAGCTGTCTCAAAATGAAGGTTAATTTTTCGGACTCAAAGAAGATTCCAAAATTATTTAAATTTATGAGGAAAATATCGATTTTATACGTTCTTTTTTCTTAGTCATTTCTGAGTACACAGGGGGCTCTTTTGTACGGACCACTTTCATAGGAAAAAGTGGAAAAATGTTTATGTTTTTGGAGTTCATTTCTGAGTCATTATAGATCATCTTTGTTTGCTGGGTATTTATAAAATTTTTGAACTAAAAATTAGTGCAGGTTTTATAATCAAAATGAAGATCAATTTATAAATACTGAAATTTTATTTAAGTACTATATGGTAAAAGTTCGTACCTACAAGGAAGGTATCCCAATGGGTTATCTCCAATTTTAATGAAATGTTTTAAACAAGTGTATCTATCAGACATGTGGTAGAGGAGGACAAAATAAGAGGCAAGTATTTTTTTGCAATCTTAAGTTTAAACGTTAAAAAGTGAGATAAAAAGCTAAACTATTCTTCTGGAAAAACATGTCTGAAATTTGCGAAATTTAGAATTAATTGTATACAGCGTTAAAGTACTTGAGAAAAGAAAAAAATTGATTCCCATATTGCTTTTGGGAAAGTCGCGATAACGAATATCGAAAAAAAAACTCAGACACCCCCTCGATTAAAATAAATTGGCATGTAAAGTTGAGCTAAAACTTACAATAATTTCCCATACAAACTGTGCTATTCGAAAAAAATAAAAATTTGGATAACATAAAATTTTTAACCTGTTCGTACATGCTTTGTATACCGGTAGATGTGTTGAGAAAAGCTTTCATTGGATACCCCATTTGTTTTTTTCTTTTTTTGTCTTTACAACTAAAATAAATAAATTAAGAACACTAAAAATTTACTCCAATTTTGAACTGGCAAATTGAGACTAGGCTGTTACAAAAAAATACGTCTAAATTATTTTTTTTTTCGCCCTATCACATATCCGAATCTCATTAAGATCGGAGAGAATCCATTGGGATACCTTTCTTGTTAGTGCCGACTTATAATTATTGATCTTAAATTTAAAAATGTGTGAAAAAGTTGGCGTTTTACGAGTAGTAAATTAAACGGCACGGAAAATATTGAAAAATCTTTAAGTTTCTAATCATCGATTAAACTTACCCTTTAGTACAGGGGGTCCCTTTAAAGAGATGGTAATTTTTAAATAAAAATTCGAATAAATTTTTCGTACACATTTTTGTTATCAGAATAATATTCAGTCTCTTATAATTCCTTGAGTTTTTAAATTTTCATTTGGTCGATTCCGTGATAACGCAGATTAAAGCAAAAAATACTTAAAGTCTAAAAATTTCTAATTCCATTTATTTTATTTAAAAATGCCAAAATAGAAATTGCAAAAATTGAATTTGCAATCGGTTCATGTAAAAAGAGTTTTTAAATAGATAATGCTGAGAACCGATTAAAAAAAACATTAGTGCCGTTTCCTTTCATTTTAGTTCAATACATGTAGTTTCACCTATTTAAAATGTACACAGAGAGAATTTTACTGGACGAGTTTTAATGAAATTTTTCAGTAAACTAATGAAGTTTTCTTCACAAAGTAAATAAAAAATTGCTTCAATTTTATGATAAAGCTTTATATATTTTATGAATCTAGTTTTAATGAAAGTTTTTCATTGAGTGTATAAAACTTTTAATAAATAAAATTAAATTTCTCATAACATTTTATGAAAAATTCCATTAATTCAATGAAAAGTTTCAATGGACGAGTTCCAATGGAACTTCGTTGGTTTTATGCAAAAATTCTTTAATATCATACAGGTAATTTTTTCAGTGTAGATTGCAGCCCTTTATAATTTATGAAATCCACAATATGGCCGTCGGTGACAAATCCATGCGCACTAGACCGTACCTCAAAAAAAAAGTTCGCCGTACACCCTCCAATATCAAGTATTTTTGCAAGGAAATTTCAAACATTTTTTGCCGAACGTAGGGTCACCTTTTTCAATTTTTCGTTATAGCTTCGGCATTTAAAGTCGGATTTTAAAGTGTGATATATCGATTTTTTTTTGCCTCGAGGAGACCAGTGTGTTGCTATAAAGGAAAAATTCAATGAAAAAAAAATTTTAAAAGGCGACCCCTACGTTCGGCAACCAATATATAAAAAAAATTCTACTGGGTTTATCGAAAAACTTCCTTAGCAAAAGTTTAATGATTTTGTGCGAGCTTTAATTTTCTGACATTAGGGTGGTATTTTAGGGTGGTAGCAACTGAGATCTGGTGGGTAACTACTAGAACGGGATACTTGAGCTCTGTGGCTCTTAGAGCAAAACACTGGTCTCCTCGAGAGAAAAACATCGATGTATCATACTTTAAGATCCTACTGTAAATGCCAAAGATATAACGAAAAATGTTAAATGGCAATCCCTACGTTCGGCAAAAAAAAAGAAATTTTTTTTTTTGAAAACTCCTTGCATATTGGAGGGTGTACGGCGCACTTGTTTTTTTTTTTTTTTTGCCTGTAAGGTGGTACGTTCTAATGCGCACCCCTACACTCATAGAAAAAAGTTAGTACAAAACTCTGTTAAACACGTTCTGATTAAATTGAACTAATTTTTCTTTTATCTTCTCTAAAAAAGTCCGTACAAATAGGTCAATATTCTGCTAAAACAACAGGAAATAGTACATGTACATATTTGCGCCATCAGAATTTTGACCTCTTTGCACGGATTTTTTTTATGAGTGTACCGTAAATGATCAAGATCAAATTTTTAGAGTTATTCCACATAAAATTTTGGTCATATAATTATTTCCCCTACTGTATTTCATTATGAATTTTTTTAAGCTTATTGTTACTACTTTTTACGATCTGCAACTAAATATTTTCTATAAGTTTAGCTCATGTTTTATGCAATAAGATTATGTACGATATGCATATTCTATACAACACCGTTTTCATACATAAAATTTAAGATATTTTCTAAAGCTCATTTACAGGAAAAGGAAGAAGAAACCATTTTTATTGAAAAATTTAGGAGATACAAGGGAATCATCATCAGACTGCCATAGTTCCGTTTCACCCAAAGACTCGTCAGCGGTTAGTTTATGTGTCAATGATCAAAGAATTTTTAATTGTTAGTTTGCCTCTTTATATATGCTATGACCTAGAATCGAACCGGCAAACCTCTACATAGGTTATGACTCGTAGCATCACCTCTTTAGGAGATAATTCACGGTCCGCACAGCGATGACTATGGCTAATTGAAGTTTTGTCAATCACAGCATATATAATGTCGGTTTTTGTAATCAGAGGAGCCAGAATTAACTAATATATAAGCAATTTATTTTTTAATTAAAACTCTAATGTTTAAAGCTTCTTGCAGTGGAATTTAAACCGTATTTAAGGGAATTGACTTTTCTTTTCAAATATTGTAAATTATTTGAAATGGTGTCAAGTGTTAATATAAATTCATAAATCAACTGAACCATTTTATACTATTCACTATTTTTGTGAAATGCTAATGGAGTTGGATGTATGCACGTAAGTATGTGCAAATGTATGTGTGCCTGGGCAAATACACATCTGAAAGAACCATATGTATGCAATAAATAAAACAACACTGGCAAAACAACATTGGCAACAAATAGTTAGCAAATTTAAAGAACATTGTTACTGGTGGTATAATGTGGTAACAACATGGTGACAAATATGCAATTACGGAGAAAAACAAAGTTTGTTTCTGTATTGAGAAAAATATCTAACTAAACAATGCATAGGAGTTTAGTTGTAATACGTTAGTATGTATTCGGCAATAATGTTGTCTGTTGTGTATATGATTTCTTTAATTTAGAACACTTAATCATGACTAGACTGTCCCTCGGAGATTGCTGTAAAGTTATTTAAGTGTTTTGTTTTTGTGTGTATATTTATTTCTTACTCTGTATGCAACCTTACACGTACTTAGTAGAGACAATATATGAAATTTATTAATATTGTTTCTACTTAAACACATAAATCTGCTTTTTTTCTAGTGATATAATTCGAGAAAAAAACGAAAGCACAATAAGAGAATTTATGTGAATTTATAATTAGCAGTGACATTTCATTAGTATTTCTTTGAATTATTAATTCAATAGCAATTTAATGCAAATTAACCCTTTACTGCACAAGGGCGCTAAAAATCGATGTTCAGATATTAAGTACACTATGCGACTTGGGATGGGATGATACCAACGGGATGGGATGAAACCAACGGGAAATGTTATATCGGTCAAAAACAAGTTATACGTGTCCCGGCGTTTCGCTGGGTCACGGCTAGGAATCGAGATATATCGATTTGAAGTTAGTAAGTATCATATAGGGGAAATTGTCACCTTTGGTGGTCTTTTTTTGACATAACTCGAGAACCACTAGTCCGATTTTGCTCAAACAATTTTAAAAAAATTAAAAATTACAATTCCTTTAATCTTTTCATATAACGTTTTTCTATATACTCAACAGTTTTGCCGGTAAAAATAAATGTATTAAAAAAAAAAATATTTTTTGCCTAAAATATTAAATTTTTTTATTTTTTAAATTCATAAAAAATCCAAAACGGAAAAAATGGCAAGTCGTATTACTTTCAAGTAAAGTCACATAACCTTTAAACAAAATGAGACATAAATCATGAAAACCGATGGACGCGTTTCGCTTTTATTCACAATTAAGTGAAGGTATCTCATTTTGACAAGAATATTGATTTTATGTTTCAATGAGTTTGGATAATATTTATTATATATTATTTATTATTAACACTTAAAATTAAAAATTATTACAGGTAATTATTAGGTTATTACATAGATACATAGGTTATAAAAATCGATGAACGCAAAACTTATTTTCGTTTGTTTGCGCCCTTTACTTTCTTGCGTGGTGGTTCGCCCACTTGTTCAGAGTCTGTATCGGATGAGGATCTGTCTTCATCTGGAAAAAATCAATTGTTTTTAATCAGTCAGTTAACTTCATTTTTGTGACTTACCCTCGGAGGAAACTCCCATTGTATATTCTTCTTCTTCATCTTCATTGTCGGGATCGTACGTCTTTTGCGACCACCAACAAATTTCAGCCAGCAGCGAATCGAGCCTTTTGCCTTTATATCGCGTTTCCATTGGCATTGCCACTTGATGGAAGCGCTCGCCATGTTCATCCTACTCTGAGGCTAGCTGCTTACTAAAGTATTCGAGATGGTGATGCAAGAAGTAAATTTTTAGGGACATATTCACTCCAATTTTCTGGAAGTAGTGCAACATCTTGGTCACAAGAGCGGGGTTATTGTGTGCTCGCGTACTTCCCAAAAAATATCGTATGACTTTCTTCACTGCCCTCCACGCAAAGTAATCATTACCGTCTAAAGCACCTTCAAATTCCTTTGATTTCATGAGCTTTCGTATATCCGACCCATTCAGAACACCTTCCTTCAATTTTGTTTCGCTGATTCGTGGGAAAATATTATTCAAACAATCAAGAATTTTCGGTTGCTTCACAATGGCCTTGATGAAATTTTTTACGATTCCCTGTTTGATATGGAGAGGGGGCATGAGGACGTTCTCCATTGGCACCAGTGGATCATTTACGCAGTTGTGTCCTTTCTCCGTTGGATCTCGAGGAAGCCAGTCATGCGTTTCGTATTGGTTTCCTTTAAATCGGGTATCCCAAAGACACAAGAAACACATGTTTTTCGTATAGCCTCCTTGGAGACCTTTTAGCATCGCCACGACTTTCAGATCACAACTGATTCGCCACATGTGATCAGTGTAGCAAACTTTATCCAAAATTATTTTCATCGAATCGTATGTTTCGCTCATGTCTGTGCTGTAGCCAATGGGAATGCTTGGTTTTTTATTATATTTATGTAGCAAAACGACTTTCAGGCTTGATTTCGAAGAATCGATGAACATTCGCCAATCAGCTGCGACATAATTAATGGCCATCGCCTCCATCAGTCCCTTTATATCGTGGCAGTAAACAAATGTGTTCCCTTCGTTGAGTGTGTAGTACCGTTGGAATAGCAATTGTTGTCTTCGATATCCGGTGACTTTGACATTAGGCTCCAAATTGTTGCCTTCTTTCAAAAGCTGGGCAAGTTTTTCTGCTTCACGTTGAGAAAGGTTTAATTCTGCAACAATCTTGTCCATTCTTGCTTGTGATATTGGAATTATTTTGTTCGATGGGCCGGTTTCTGGTGTTGGTTTATAGGTGAAATCCGATTGATCCATTGTTTCAATAGAAAAAGAAGTTTCTCTGTCAGGACTTGGAAGCGGTGGAATTGGTAATTTATCCGAATGCGGTAGAGGTATTTGTGCACTTCTAACAGATATGTAAACTATTCGTTTAAGGCCTTTACGATTTATTCCACATATTTTGTTTGCGCAAGCGTAACAGTTATCGGAATTGTGCTCTCCTGGATCAGTCCAAATCATTGGTACACCAAAAGAAAGTGAACTGCGTTTCCCTTGGATCCACATGTTAAGAGCATTGTAGCACGTTTTACAAATTTTGTCTGGGGCCCACGAAACGCCGCGAATTATTGCGGAATAAAAATAAAGTTTAAAAGCACGCTCCACTTGCTCAGTGAGTAATGCAGTATTTGTTGAAAAAACTCTTTTGCCACAAACGCAACAAAATAAATTGATATTTTCTGGACAATTTGCACTCATTTCGGTTTTATATTTTTATTACTTTTTCGTCACTTTAAAAAAATCGTACTTTACGCGTTCGGAGACACTTGTTGAATGACAAAAATCGATCAATGAACACCTATAAAAACTACGTAAGTTTCAATATTTTACTGAGAGGTACTTATGAATTGGCGCATCTTTTAAGGGTTTTTCGAAACGTTCTAAAACATGACCACTCATAAATGTGGGAGAAATTTGTGTAACAAAATCATGCAGGTAGCCAACGGAAAAAACCCAAATAATTAAAAAAGTGCACTTTCCTTTTTCCTTTTAATTGTCCACGCACATATATGACCGTTTTTTAGTTTGTTACCGCTACCATAAAAATCAAATAACCTTTTGTTTATTACTGTTTTTTAACATTTTAGGCAAAAAATATTTTTTTCTTCATACATTTATTTTTACCGGTAAAACTATTGAGTATATAGAAAAACGTTATATGAACAAATTAAAGGAATTGTAATTTTTAATTTTTTTAAAATTATTTGAGCAAAATCGGACTAGTGGTTCTCGAGTTATGTCAAAAAAAAGACCACCAAAGGTGACAATTTCCCCTATATGATAGTTACTTACTTCAAATCGATATATCTCGATTCCTAGACGTGACCCAGCGAAACGCCGGGACACGTATAACTTCTTTTTTACCGATATAACTTTCCCCGGTAGTTTGAACCCTTCCCTACCATTTGTCTCACAGTGGTATTTTAGTAGTTTTTTGTTTAATAACAATCATGCCTTCAACATATAATTTTTCACAATTTATCAAATAAGTTTTGGGATTTTAGCACATTTAATTTCCTTAATATAAATGTTTAAGATTTTTCTTTTATCTATAAGGTCTTTTATATTTCTAAATTACATAGAATCTCATGTATCAGCTGTTTTATGCTCAGTGTAGATCCAAACCAAAATAAAAAACCCCCAAAAAAATTTTTTTTAATCTTTTACAATCTGAAAGAAAATCTTTTATGAATTTTGTAATAGAATTTAATTTATAAAATATTTTATCATTCAAGTGAATGGTCATTATAAAAAGAATAAATTCTTGAAAGAATTTGTTTACTATGTATGAAAATTAAAAGATTGAAGGCAATAAATGAATTAATTAATAGGGAATGGTATTAAGGAATGACATACGAGTAGTAATAAATTTTAATTCAAAATTGAAAAGTGAATTAAAGAATGAATTTATTCTAACCTATGGTATTAAACTAGAAGTCAATTCCTTTGAAATAATTAAACTTTATTTAAAAATTCCATGAATTCCTTGAATTTATATTACAATATTTTCAAAGTATAATTAAATTGTAAACGTTTAACTATTCAAGCATTTCAAATTAATAGCTATTCTATTTTAATGTATGTATATTTTAAAATCAATGAAGTGTTGAAAAAAATCCATCTACATGACTGAACTGTTGATTGATGACAAAAAGATTAGTTGAGAGTAATGAAACAAATTATCAAAATCACAAATCAACAGTAAAAGTTAAAAATTATTAAATCTGGCGAAGAGATAGAAAGTCAAAATTCTGATAGCATGAGATGCATGCATGTACCAAATGAAATGATTGCTGCAAATCACATTTTTAAGCAAAAACTTCATGTGACTATTGGGTGATTTATTAGAGAATCACAAAAAGTTTTCGTTTCACATTCAATTTAAATTTTCAATGCTAAAGAATACACATGTGAATAAATAAAGCAGAATTACTTATGGGCAAAGCAGAAAAAAAAATCACACAAATACAATATGTTATGCAAAGAGTAAATCAAAGGTCATAAGTTGATAACTCATAACTTACAGTTAAATTTTAATTTTATGCAGCAAAAAAGATAGTTTTGCCTGTCATTTGTATAAAATATCGGTAGAAAAAATTAAGTATCAGTTCTGTTTTAATAAAACCTATCACTGTAACCAAAGTATTAGATTTTCCAATAAATTTAAAACCCAAGTAAAAAAGTTTTGATATAGTCATATATTATCATATACAATTTTGTATAATTATATATTGCAACATATATACTAAGATATACTTATATACAATTTTACCAAATTATATCCTAAATATATAACTATATCTTGTTATATATTGCACAATATATAGCGCAATATATTACAATATCCAATTATATATAGACCTGTATATATTTACATATGCCTCATATAATTATGAATAATTGTATCGAATTATATACCATTACATCTAGTTGGATATGATTATATTATATTTGATACATTTGGATGAGGACAAAATCCGGATAAAATTGTATCAAACCATACCTAATTCCATCAAATTAGATCTAATTGTGTCAAATTAGATCTAATATGACCATAATACGATCTAATTTGATACAATTATATGTTCTCATTTTTCGGATGTAATTATATATAATATCAAAACTCATATAATTTTTTTTAGTAGGGAATGTTTTTGTCAATTACAGTGCAATTAACAATTAATTTCATTTACTTCGGTAATTATAATTATATAATAAGATTAGAAACAGAACTTTTAATTATTATACACAATAAAATTTTGGAACGTTTCATACATATTTAAATTCAAAATTCGACAAAAACTAAATGTTAGCGTCTGTGGTGCAGGGGATAGAGACACAGCCTGCTAGTCTTAGCAATCTGAGTTAAAATCTCAGCAAAGACATTATATTTTTTTTAAATAATTTTTTTACTGATTTAAATTAAAAGACACAAATAATTTTTTGTTCCTTATTGAATTTTATTCATAAAGAAAATATTCAAATTTGCAACCTGAAAAAATTTAAATTTTAAATTTAATACAACAAAAATTCAATACGTGTAAATAAATTTCGGTAATTACAATAGCAGTATTAAAAATAATGAATAAGTGATTGTACGTGGAACTACAAAAATTCGGTTGTATACCGCCACAGTAAAGCAAGGAGGTGGAAATATGGGTGTGTCTTTCCGGAAATGGAATCTCTTTTCTCTGTGTATGTTCTGCAGTAATAAAAAATGATGTATATACATCAAAATATTGCATATTTAAAAGTTTTTTGTTTGTTTTTTAATCTCGTTGAGAATTGCAAATACAGTACAGTGTTGCCATACTTGAAGCCCTTCACAACCTCTAATTTCTTCTCTATTCCCTTTTCAAAATAAAAAACTTATGCTGGAAATCTTTTGATGATAAAAACTCATTACTAGTTAAGATATGATTTCAAATGCAAATGTTTTGACCACCACTGTATGTATATTTCAAACATAAATAAGTTGTTTTAAGACAACTGCAGAATTCTTTCTTGTTGCAACAAAGTTTTTGTTTGCTGTATAAACGAAGAAGAAGTTTTATACTTTTTTAACATTCAGTATGATTGAAAAAGTAAATTTATTCTGGTTTTTGATTCGGCCTCTGTTGCATAGTATAACGTCAAATGTATATATGCAAAAATATATGGGATTTTGTAAGCATAAATTAAAAAAGTTTTGGTTTTGGCTTTTGTTTTGTCGTTTGGTATTTCCTTATTCTCATGCATATCCTTATTCTCATAGCTATAAACACGTAATTTTTCTACATGAATTCATATGTAAATAATTTATTTTGTTATATATTTAATAAGAATGAGATTTTTAAACAAAAACCAAAAGTTTTTTTTTTTTTTGGTTAATTCAATTTAAATTAAGAAGGGTGAATACTATAGCGTACCACCTTACAGGCAAAAAAAAAAAAAGTGCGCCGTACACCCTCCAATATGAAGTATTTTTGCAAAGAGGTTTTAAAAATTTTTTTTTATTTTTTTTTGCCGATCGTAGGGGTCGCCATTTTACATTTTTCGTTATATCTTTGGCAAAGTAAAGTATGATACATCGATGTTTTTCTCTCGAGGAGACCAGTGTTTTGCTCTAAGGGCATTTTGAGCTCAAGTATCCCGTTCTAGTAGTTACCCACCAGATCTTAGTTGGTACCACCCTAATGTACCACCCTAATGTCAGAAAATTAAAGCTCGCAAAAAATCAGTAAACTTTTGCTAAGGAAGTTTTTCGCTAAACCCAGTAGAATTTTTTTTTATATATTGGTTGCCGAATGTAGGAGTCGCCTTTTTAAATTTTTTTTAATTGGATTTTTACTATATGGCAAAACACTGGTCTCCTCGAGGCAAAAAAATCGATATATCACACTTTATAATCCGATTTTAAATGCCAAAGCTATAACAAAAAAAAAAAAATTTTTTTTTTTAAATCGCCTTCCAAAAATACCTCATATTAGAGGGTGTACGGCGAACTTTTTTTTTGAGGTACGGTCTAGTGAATACTGTACAGCATTATCACTTGTTTTTCAGAAGAGATTAATTGTTTTTTAAATTTATCAGTTGCATTTCGAAAATAATCAATTGATTTTAAGTTTTATCAATTGTATGTGAGAAATTACTGATTCTATGTCAGAAATTATTGAATGTATTTTAGAAATTATTAACTGTTTCTCAGAAAATATTTTTTGAATTTTAGAAACTATTAATTGTATTTCAGATTTTACCAAATGTACATCACAAATTATCAATTATTAAATATATTTCAAGGGGGATTTCTGCATTTAAAAACCATAGATTTTGAGATTTTCCTATGGAAAACACGTCACATTTAGCAGATTTTTCGTATAGAAAAAAACCTCATATTCTGATAAATTTTTACTATAGAAATGCCTCAAATTCAGCGAACTTTTTTCTATAGGAAAAAGTCCTTAGAAACCAAGGGATTTTCTATCAGAAAAAGTCCTCGGAATCGAAAGGTTTTTCTATAGGAAAAAGTTTTAGATCTCTGCGGGTTTCTCTATAGGAAGTTTTCAGAATCTAAGTGTTTTTCTGTTGGAAAAAGTGCTCAGAATTTAAGGATTTTTCTATACACTCAAAATAGTTTGTAGTTTAAAATAACTGAAAATGTAATTTAAAATAAATGAAAAATCACTTGAAACCCGGTCTACTGACTCTCATTTAAATCAAAAGAACTTTTCATTTATTTTTAAATGTTTATAAATAAACTACAAAATCCTTAAAAAATAATGATTTTTCATTTATTTCGTTTTTTTAAATTTCAAAAAATTAACTACAAAATCCATAAGAATAAATGATATTTAGTTTATTTAATTTTTTTAACTGACCTAGAAATCGAAAAGGAATTCTTTTTTTTAACAAAACATTTTAAATGAAAATATTAACTGTAACAGAAAATCCGTATTTATATGTAATTTATTTTTTAAATAAACGACAAAAACAGTTGAAAAATATATTTCTTTGTATTTTAACTGAATAATCATTTAAAAATAAATGTACGGATAACTTTTTAAATAAACTACAGTCAGTTACTGTAATAATATTTTCAGTGTAGGAAAACCTCCTAGATTCAGAGAGGTTTTCCATGGCAGAAAGTACTTGGAGTCAAAGCAATTTCCCATAGCAAAAGTCCCAGGAATTCCTCAGAATAAAATATTTTTATTTATAAAAAAATCATCAGAATCTGACGATTTTTTTTTAAAAAATATTGTCGGAATCTGCTGGCTTTTCTTTGGGAAAAGTTCTTAAGATTTAACAGTTTTTCTACAGGAAAAAGTCGTTAGATTATACCACCGAATTCTGTCGTCAAAATCTCTAAGAGAAAAGTTCTCAGTCAATTAAACAGTTTCCTGCAGGAATGTGTTCAGAACCTGAGGCGGTTTGTTTAAGAAAAATTCCTCAGAATCTTCGAATTTTTTATAGAGAAAAATCGTCAATTTCTGACCACTTTTTCCTATTGAAAATACCTTACATAGTGTCTACAAATGAAATAAAATGTGTAATGAAATTTGAAAATAACACACAAAACAACAACAGGGAAAATAATTTTGTTGTTGCTTTGTGTATAATTTGCAAATTTTATGGGATTTTTTATTGCATTTGAAGACACCGGAGTAGGTTATGTGCTGTTTATTAGAGCACCCATATGTGCAAAAGTGTTATTTTTCACCTCCCCACGCACTTTCCGGTAGATTGGGCGTAAAAAATAATATCCACGCAAAACTTGGTCCTCTCGGATTAAAACAGGCCAGTCACCCGCGACTTTAAGCCTTAAAATTGGACTAAAAATAGTTCAAAGCTTCTTTGCGCTATAACTCTTCAAGTAAATGTTTTACAGAAAAACACAATATGAGAATTTTTGTAGGCAATAAAGTGGGCAGCATTTTCTTCATATGCATTTTTGACGTAGTAATGACGCGTCATGGTGATTTAAGTGGTTAAAGTCAAAATTTGTGTCAAACTTTTTGTTTTTCAAATAGCTCCTGATTAAGTATTTATTATTTGATGTATTTCTGCACACAGAAAACAGTCTCAGTTGTGGCCACCGAATTTGTTGCCAATCGAATTCGTGCGGTTACGACAACTATCTTTATATTAAATTATATTTTTCGTCGTGAAAGCCAATATTCGGTTGTCTAATTCAATATTATGTTCCACATAAATATTATTATGTTCCACAAAATTTTATTGAAATTAAAAAACTTTTTTTGAAATTTCTGGTATTGAACCCGGCCATTCAGGTTAATAGTTCACACTCTTACCCACTGCACCACAACTACTTTTAATTTTCTTAGCCATATTTACTGTTTATACATATTAGTATTTTATTTTAATTAAAAAAAAAACATAAATTTTTGTCTTGTCCGGGATTTGAACTCGGAAATCCGGCGTGCTAGGCCAACTCTCTACCGACTACACCACAAACACTTAATAATTTTAATGACTAATTTTGAATTTATGTGTTTTATTAATACAGTATAAAATTCGTTTATCAATACCAATTAATAGTTGTGTGTGTTATCAATACAATCCACAATTCGGTTGGTTCTACAGAAACTTGAATTTAAGGTCATATTTGATTAGGATACCCGTATTTGTAGTTACCACTTTCGAATATTGAAATTTTTTTAAAAAAGGTTATAGATAACACCAATTTTCTTGTATATTCACTAAATAAATGGCTGCTTCTACTGCATTGAATTACTAAACTGATACTAATTTTAAAATTGATTGGAGATACCAATAATTTGTTAAAAGGATTGTTTTTAGTTCATTTTCCCTATTTTTAATACCTAGTCAAATATTTTTGATGTAGTATTCAATTATAGGTAATTCCAAATAAAATATTGTCCTGGCAAATTCATTTTAATGGTTTTGATCGAAAGCCAACCAATCTTTTTCCTGGGTGTGATTGGTTTTCGCCAGATTATATGGTATTATGGGTAGTTTTGATAAAACAATCACATTTGGAATATATATGGGTTATTCCATGAAAAAATTCCCGAAATCCAAACTTGCAACTTAACCAATTTTAATCGATGTTTTAATCCATTAAATTATTATTCGGGTTCTTAATTGTAGGAACTAATCGAATAAAATTTAAAAAAAAATTTTTTTGTTGGCCGGAATATAACAACCCTTAAGTTGCGGACAAAATAATGTGGAATTAAAAGAAGAAAAAAGAAAAACTTGCATAAAAGCTAAATAAATGCCAAAAATCGCTGTTTTCATGAAATCCGCGGAAATAAAATCTCTGCCCTGGCCAAATGAAAAAGGGAATTGCTACAATTTAAGCTCCAACAGGTTCTTAATAAATCCCTAAAGTGCAATCGTTGATTTTTTAAAATTTCTTTAAAAAAGTTTTAAAAACATAAAATTGTAGGTTCGTTAATAGTGTTTAAAAACTCTGACCTTTTTAACACTAATTTAAACTTAATTAGCAAAACTCAATATAAAAAAATAAGTGGTCTGAGACATATCAGCTGCCGGGGGAAATTCTAATAACTCGACTGTTTTTTAACCGATTTAATTTTTAATTACTTTATTGCAATGAAAATTCACTTCAAATCAAGTTTAATGTTTTTAATTAGAATGAGTTTTAAAAGATTTATGTTTTTGAGAAAATATACAAAAAGTCATATTTTTCCTTTGTAAATTAGTGTTCCAAACTTCAGGGCCGATGCGGCATGTCTTCCCGATATCCGATTGTCGTAATTTTTTGGACACATAGTTTTACACCCAAACAAATATTGCCAGGGGGTAGCCCGGTAAATAACTTAAAATTTATTTTCCTCCATAAAAGCTTGGAGCACCCTTGTGTACATACAAAATTTCAAGTTATTCTTTTGCATATAGAGATTTTTTTTTAATTCTAGCAACTTATATAAATTTAAAGCTAATCTTTATGGACTAATTAACTTAATTTGATGTTTTCTTTGAAAAAAAAAAAAAAAAGTGAACATATAAGTAATATGTAATTTGCTATTAAAATTACATAATAATCATACTTCAAAAGTCCCTAAGTCCCTCAAATAAAAATTTTGTGGATTTAAAAAAAAATAAACAACATACATGCAAATTACATTAAATATGTTATTCCATGTTCCTCTTATGTTTATTTATCTCCTACCAAAGCCTCTTTAATCTTTAAGTAAATTTATATTCCTGTTGGTATCATCTCCTTATTTTTACAATTTTTTTTTCACTTTCACAAACGGATCACTACTAGGTTTCAAGTTTAATTCGTTAAAAAATAATATACTTGTTTTTTTATTATTGTTCCATAGACATTGGAAACGTTTAAGGTAAACAAGATGAAAGGATACAGAAAGGAGGATGAAGCGAAGGCAAATGTAAATGAACACAAGTAGATTTTCCCAGAACACTTTAAAGACCTACAGACGCATAAACAAATGGAAAAACAACAATTTCAGCAATACTAGAAAAAAGGCAAACGTTGAGCAAATGCAAATATCTTGTTGACATACTGGAGTTGAAAAAAACAACAACACCAAATACGATAAGAACAAAAAAGAACTCATGTCTAAACCAACGATGTGTGAAAACAATAAAATACATTCTATACAGGAATATGGCAACCCAGTGAAATTATTTTATATAAAAAAGTAATTTAAAATTTTAATAAATTCTAATAGTTGTATTAGCTATAGACTAATTTATTTAAAACTAGATTTTAAATCTAAAACAACTGAATTTTAAATGTTCATTAGAGCGGACTATTAAAAAAAAAATTTAGGATATCTAACGAAATTCAACTACATTTCTCATAAGTATAGATGGGATATCTATAAAATGAAAAACAGCGTAAATCAAGGGGTTTTCAATTACAGAAGCAAAAAATAAAAAAGTTCTTGAGTTTTAAAATTGGTTAATGGTAAACATGTCATATATATCAGTGTAGAAAATCATGGGCAGTGTAGAAAATCATTACCAGATATGTGGTTATGTAACTACATACTTGGTAATGGTAACTAGTT
Organism: Leucophora obtusa; assembly: GCA_949987735.1. Lineage (NCBI taxonomy): Eukaryota > Metazoa > Arthropoda > Insecta > Diptera > Anthomyiidae > Leucophora > Leucophora obtusa. Next base: position 30,475,845 of record OX465299.1, on the reverse strand, counting down.
AGTTTTGTTATTACATTTCTTATTACCTTTATATGGCGATGTCGCGAAAAATAATGAGTTATGGTTACACACCAGCATACGAAAAATCAAAAAATATATACAAGTCAGCTTACTCGCCAACATACAAAAAATTCAAAAATATGTGGTTACATATATCCTTACCAGTGTTTAAAAAATATTGAGTCTAAAAATACCCAGTGTAGAAACGGTAATGACATGTCATTATTTTTTGGAGTACCAGTAATGACACCCACTTACCTTCTGCATTATTTTAAAACATATAATAATGAGTTACGGATAATGACTTATTTTTATCATTATTTTAAATAAAAAGTAATTTTCTAGATTTTTTTTTAAATTTTTTGAAATCTATTTTTAGACTCAATATTTTTTCAACACTGGTAAGGATATACGTAACCACATATTTTTTTGATTTTTTGTATGTTGGCGAGTAAGCTGACTTGTGTGCAGCAGGTCAATTACGTTTTTATCTATCAAACATTACATGTCGATCTACATAGCTAAGATGGTAGAGCTATTGACTGACAACCTGAAGTCCCAGGTTCGATTCCCGCACTAGAATATTTTATTTAAAAAAATTTTACAATAAAAAAATATTTTTTTTTATAAAACTTATTTTTTTTGAAAATCTTTTTTTAGGCTCATTATTTTTGTCAGTACTGGTAAGCATATAGGTAATGACATATTTTTAGACTTTTCGTATGTTGGTGTGTAAGCATAACTCATTATTTTTCGCGACATCCAAAGGTAATAGGAAATGTAATAAGAAAAGTAACTTCTACTTACAACTTACTATTACCAAGTATGTACTTACATAACCACATATCTGGTAATGATTTTCTACACTGGGTAGATTTCAAAAAATTTTTTAAAAAATCTAGAAAATTATTTTCTATTTGAAATAATGATCAAAATAAATCATTATCAGTAACTCATTATTATATGTTTTAAAATAATGCGGAAGGTAAGTGGGTGTCGTTACTGGTAGTCCAAAAAATAATGCTATGTCATTTTCGTTTCTACACAGGGTGGGAATGTAACTTATACCACTTCTATAATAAACCCTTAATATGTACTATATTTTTGAATATTTGAAATACTTACTTAGTATTGAAAGGAAAGCAAAATAAAAACAAATTGTCAAATTCATTTTACTATTCCTTTATGCGTGACTTATGGGATTTTTAACAATGACTTTTATCTTAGAGTTAAAAAGAGGTGGATTTATTCAAATTTTATGAATTTATGTTAAACTTATCATATAAATAGCTACTATGAACCATATAAGTAGGAAAAATATTCAAAATAGATTGAGATTTAAAATTGACGTTCCCAAGTAAAAAGAGGCTTTAGTTTAGCACTTAGTGTTAACAAACTGGAAACGTTTTCTTGCACAGAGAAAATAGAATCATTGTGACAATCGAATTTCTTACTAGTTCAATGATTTGGTTGGAGTGACCAAATTATTTTAGACTTCAAAAATTATTATTTTATCACCAATTTCCATTTTCTTTATGGAAAACAACCATAACAAGTTATTATTATCTTGTAGAATGATTTATTATTTTAATATTTTATATTGCCTTGAAAAAGCTCTGTCGTGAAAAAAATTTTTTTCGCACCCAGAAAACAGATTCGGTGCTGACAATCCCATTTGTTGCCAATCGAATGCGGCTACCGAATTTTTCTTGATACAACTGAAATTCCGTTGCCACAGTCAAATTAGTCCTGTCTCAATTAATTTTCCGTTGCCACAACTGAAAAAACCGAACCATGCGATTGGCTACAAATGCGGTTATCAGAACTGAATCTGTTTTCTGGGTGCGTGAAATGAAAATATTACGAATATCGGAAAACAGTCTCCGCTTAAATAAGCATTAGTATACATCGCTTTGCTTAAATAACACAGTACGACCAGAAAAAAAACGGTGTTCTGACAATGGATTCTGGTAGAGAAGACCAAAAAACAATATACTGCGGCACAAAACAAAAATGTTCCTCGTAGTGTTTTTTTAAGCCTCTAACTCTTCAACTTACGGGTCTTTTTTTGTCCCTTTTTAAAAAAAAGACCCTTAAATTGAAGAGTTAGAGAGTTAAAATGTTCAATTTTACCCACTTAATATCAATTTGGGATGACATATTTAGAACCAAAATATATTTAATATTGTCGCCTCGTATCACATATCCAACTTTCAATATATCCAGAACAGACTCCCCTTATATGACATGATTTTTGTTCGCAATGTCGTGGTCACACTTCGATTTCGCCGAAATTTGGATATGTGATAAACAGAGAAGAAAAATTTGAATTTTTTAGGTTTTTCTGCTTTTCAGGTATGAGTACTTGATTTTTATGTTTTTTTTTTTTGGATTTTCCGATTTTTAGCTATAGAATTACTTTTTTTTAAGATTTTAGAGGCTTCAAATTGCTTTTTTTTAAAGATCTTTTGCCTAAAAATCCTTTTTTTGCTCATAAAAATTAATGTTTTGAACTTTTTTTAAAAAAAAAAAGTGCTATTTTTTCAAGCACCACTACGTGGAGAGGGTATAATAAGTTTGTGCTGATGATTGTAACACCAAAATATATTGAACCTAGACCCACCTCATAGTATACCGATTGACTCAGAATCACCTTTTATTTCGATTTAACGATGTCCGTCTGCCTGTCTGTCCATGAATTCTTATGCGCACTCTACACTCATAGAAATAAATCCGTAAAAATAGCATAAAAAGTTTCTAAAAATTTGTTAAAAAACTGCCAAAATTACCGGATTTTTTACTAAATACTATTAAAATGAGAACAGCAAAATTAAAACTGTTAAATTTACAGAATTTTAGTTATATTTAGGCTAACTTTTAGTTAATTGAAAATAGCAAATTGTATTGTCAAATCTGCAGAAAATTTTGCAAAATATTTGTAGACTAAAAATAGCAAAAATAAACTGTTATTTTTGCTATTTTTAAGCTAAATTTAGTTGAATGCAAACAGCAGTCGACTCTGCTAAAATCAATAGAAATATTTGCTAAAAAATTGAAAACTGCTGTTTTCAAAAGCCTCGATTTTTATTTGCATTTAAAAAAAATCGAAAAAAAACTTTGAAAATTTTAAATTTTTTGGTAATTTTTTAGGCTACTAATTATTTAGCAAAATTTTTTGCTGATTTTAGTAGTTTGTAATTTGCTATTCTGGAATTACAAAAATTTAGCTCAAATATAACTAAAATTCTGTATATTTAACAGTTTTATTTTTGCTGTCCCTAAATTACTAATATATAGCAAAAATAATCTGCTAATTTAGCAGTTTTTTTCTGCAGCATCATTTTGAACTAATTTTTAGTAGTTTTAACTAATTTTTTTACGGACTTTTTTCTATTAGTGTGCAGGTCGCAAATATTAAGATATTTTGATGAAATTTAGCACACCGACTTACGTCAGCCTATTGATTTTGGTTAAAATCGGTCCATGTTTAGACCTAGTACCCATATAAGGGTCCCCCACCCCAAAATTAGCTGGTTTACACGCTGCAGGTCGCAAAATATTTCAATGAAATTTGGTTCGCTGACTCACATGGTCCCAAGGACAAAGCCTATTGATTCTAGATAGGATCGGTCCATATTTGGACCTATCGCCCATATGGGCTGGGCTATGTTTTCGATTTTCTCTTCTTTTATCATTTTATAGAAAATTTTGACACAAGTCCATTTTAACCCATTCGAATTTCGGATCCAAACATTAGTTGGCTTTTAACCAGACTGGTGTATGGTATTATATAGTCGGCATGCCCGACTTTAACATTTTTACTCGTTTTATTTTAAATACATCCGATTTTGCTTCTTTTTTTATGTGTTCTCTGGTGATGAAGAAAACACGTATTTTTTGATGGCTCAATACAAATCAGGTTATTTTATGGTAATATCACAGGCCGACATTCCCGCTCACGCTGCAAAAATCGTTCTCTTGGTTTTTGTATGTGCAGATTATGAAGGTTCGGTATGGGAAATTTGCTTAAATTTGCTTTGAAATAGGGGAAATTTCAGTTTGCAGACAGATTTGCTTTGAAATCTGGGAAATTTGTTCAAAAGAGAAGGAAACTCTCACATTAGGGAGCCCGTTACCGAACCTTTGCAATTTGCATAAAATTTTGTTGGGGCCGTGAGGTTAACCGTCTCTCTATAGTATTCTTACTCTATGGTACTATTCCATTTTCAGTTTTAACCGTTGATATTTTTTGAATTTTTTTTCCTTCCACATTTCCTGTTAGAGGTTTCTCATATTATTTGTTTTTGCCGCTTTGTAAATATTATTCATTTTATTTTATTGTCATTGTATGCAATTTTCATCACCAAATTCCATTTCTTTCTTGTTGTTATTATTATTCTGTTTGCTTATAATTTTATGCATACATTCACACTTTACTAAATATTGTGTTGTTGTTGTTGTTGTTGTTATTATTTTGTCAGCTTCTTCTTCTATTTTATAGTGTTGTGACCTGTCTTGTTGTTTTTATTATTTTTTTTTAATCTACATCTACCATTTTAATTGTTTTGTCATCCAGTATGTTTGACTATGTCAACGCAATACTAAGGCGGATCGAAACAAATTTTTTCCCAGTTATCTGAGAATAAAGTTTAGTTAAAATGATTCCAGAAATTTGATTTTTATAATTTTGTAATTTCTGTTTACCACATCTAATTTTTTCTAAAAACAAGACACTACGTTATGTCCAGATAGCATATTCTAAACTTCACACTCTTAACTTAAAGCTTATATACATACAATCGAAATCGTAAAATTTTATACCCTTCAGCATACACTGAAAGCCTCTTCAAATATTAATGTTTGCGACCTGAGAATACATGAACAAACAGACAGACGGATGGACAAACACCGTCAAATCGAATCAAAAATTGACTATAAAGTCAAATGACTAGGTCCATCGTTGGACCTAGCGCCCATATAACGTTAGGCAAAATCAAAATTTTTTTACGGGTTTCCTAATTTTTAACCAATTTGTAGGCAAATTTTGACACCCACTCAAAAAAGTTATGCATTTACTACATGACAGTCATTTGTGAGGTAATGCGGTTGTACCCGTGTAAAAAATATCAGATCTGGCCAGATCTCAATAGATCTTACCAGATATAAGTAGATCTCAAAATTGGGGATAAATTTGAGATCTAATTAGATCTGATCAGATCTAGGCATATCTGGCGCAATTGTCCAGATCACTTTAGATTTGAACAGATTTGGCACTAGATCTGATCAGATCTTGCCATAAGGTATTATCACATATGACATATCTGATCATATTTGATGAGATCTGGTGCAGGATTTAATTAGATTCAATCTTATCTATTTAGATCCAAAAAGATGTGATCAGATCTAAACTCTTTTACACGGGTAGTTATTTTAACTGAAATTGCAATTGTTTTACTTGGGGAAGAAATTCTTCAAGGTTTTTTTAAGTTATTTTTTAAACAACCATAAAAAACTACTACATTTCCGTAACAATTACATATATTTTTGAATGTGTGCGAGTTTGCCTTTCGCTCAAATATTCCACACATAGAAAATATGTGGCACATATACACAAAAAATATGCCGTTTAAAAATTTCTAGTAAAATAATATAAGAAGTAAATGAATGTTCTTTTTTTAGTTTGACTCTAGATCATAAATTAATATCACATTCATTTACTTAAAGATAAGAGATCAACTAAATATTCCCCCATTCATAATATAACAAGGATATTTTTTCTCCTGTGTCCTTTGTCAAAAAAAAGGACGCTGAAGAAAGCAGACTGAAAATTTCGCAGTAAGAAGTTTTGTTAAATAAAGAAAATAAGGTGAGTTGTATAAAAGAATATTATATTTATTTACTTAAATATTATAAAATATTGTATTTCTTTTCTTTCAGCTTTTAATGTGTTTATCTTCCACCTGCAGAAAAAAGGAAGCCTAAAAAATATTTAATCGCCCGCAGGCAGGCATCTAAAACAATATTTGAATTAAAAGTGAAAAATGAAAAAAAAAATGGTATCTTAATTTTAAAATTTATTTTAGAATAAAATGAAGGGAAGTGTATATACAAAAATTTGTTTTTATTAAATTAACCCTCTAATGCTCTTTCTTCTGATTACAATAATATTTAAACCACCCGTGTAAAAAGATCAGATCTGGCCAGATGTCAGCACATCTTACCAGATCTAATTAGATCTCAAAATTGGGGACAAATTTGAGATCTAGTTAGATCTGATCAGATCTAGGCATATCTGGCCAGATCTTCGTAGATCTTACCAGATCTAATCAGATCTCAAAATTGGGGACAAATTTGAGATCTAATTAGATCTTATCAGATCTAGGCATATCTTGCGCATTTGTCCAGATCACTTTAGATTTGGACAAATTTGGCACTAGATCTTATCAGATCTTGCCATAAGGTATTATCACATATGCCATATCTGATCATATTTGATGTGATCTGGTACAGGATCTAATTAGATTGAATCATATCTATTGAGAACCAAAAAGATCTGGTCAGATCTAAACTTTTTTACACGGGCATATATTTGGCGTTGAAAATCTACTATGGAACAAATATTAAAATTTTAATTTATCGCTTTATTGAGGCACAACAAAGGTTGAAGACGTATCTTGAAACCCAGCGGTCAAATAATTTCGTTTTTTGCTGTAAATAACACTATCAATAAATAAAATCACGTACCGAAAATTGTTGATCAATTGTTGTTATTTCAAAACTTATGGCGATTTTCGCTTTATGAAAATTACCAAATTTGGCTAATTTCGCACTAAACATCAATAAATTTTGACGAAATTAGTTCTGCTTACTACTACCTCTGAGTATATAATCTGTATATAATTTCAAGAAAATCTGTTGGCTAGTTTTTGAGTTAGAGAGATATTTGTAAAACGTATCCTGGCGTTATCCTGTGAGTCCTGGAGAAAAATGTTTACCTGATTTTACAATTAGCGACTTCAAACTAGCTTTATTACTATCGGTAATGTACGCCAGAACGTAAATGTATTTTTGGCAATTTTTTAAATATTTTTTTCTGTTTTATAAAGTTAATTTTTTTAAATTTTCACTTTACATGCTTTTCACTTGAAAACCGTTCCTTATACAAAAAAAAAGTTTGAAGGCAAAAAAGTAGGCAGTTAAGTTTTCTATGGATATAATACAACGTGTTTAATAAAATATTGTTATTTAGCCAAAAACTATTTAAAATCTGAAGACCGCCAAAAGGCCACCTTGGGCATTAGAGGGTTAAGAAATGGTGTTAGTAATTTTAGCAGCCAGTTTAACTAACAAAAACAGTAGTTTTTACAGTTTTACAATAATTTTTATGTCTGATATTTTATAGAGCGTTTAGACACAAAAGTTAATCTACTTGATTAAAATTAATCCAACTTTTTATTTTTATCCTTTACACATGCATTTTTTGATTAACTTGACAAAAAGTTTAACTCTGGCAGTTTAAAATACTAAGGTGGCGCCGATAGTGATCCGTCTCGTGATGAGCATGGAAAATGTCGGCGTTAGCAACTTAATTGTCGACGGCGCCAAAATATTTTTGCGGCAGAGTCACAACGTTCATTTTTATCTAGCTTTAGTGTGTGTGTTTTACAACGCTGCCAACCGAATTATAACAAATAACAGCGTTGCATACAATTAGTAGTATGAATACAGAGTCGTTTAGAAATAGTAACTAGATTAAAAGTGGGTTTAACTGTTAAACAAAAAGATTAAAATATGGTTTAATCGACTTGTTTAATGCTTGATTAAGCAGTTAATCCTACTTTTATGGGATTAACTTTTGTGTCTAAACGCGCTATTAACTGCATTTATAGTTGTTTGTACAGTTTATCTTTACAGTTTATTTTTTCTACATTAGTTAGTTGATTTTTAACACTTAAAAATAGCTTCATATTGCAGATGATTTAAATGCAAATGTAGTGTATAAATTTTTAACTGCAAATGCAGTTAGTTTAACTCTCATTTGCAGTTGGTTTTATCTACATAACTCCCTGAGTACAAGACCTTTTCAACCCAATAAAATTTCGAATATAAACATTACTTGACTTTCTGCCAGACTGGTGTATGGTATTATACAGTCGGCACACACGACATTAACCATTTTGCTGGCGGTTTAAACTTCTGCAACTTTTTTTCTTATCAATAAAATTAAAAGCACTCAGAGAATTATGTAGGTAAAATATATGGCAAATGACGGTTAAAATAATTGGGTTGCAGTTAAAAAGGTGTACACTATGTTTGCATTTAAATCAACTGCAACATGAAGTTATTTTTAACTGTTAAAAATAACGTCCAATGTAGTAAAAACAACAGTCATGGAAATTATTGTAAAACTGTACAAACAACTACAAATGTAGTTAGAACAACAGACATAAAAATTATTGTAAAACTCCCGTATAAAAAGATCAGATCTGACCAGATCTTACTAGATCTCAAAATTGGGGACAAATTTGAGATCTAATTAGATCTGATCAGATCTAGGCATATCTGGCGCAATTATCCAGATTACTTTAGATTTGAACAGATTTGGCACTAGATTTGATAACATAATTAGATAAGGATCTAATTAGATTCAATCACATCTATTTAGATCCAAAAAGATCTGATCAGATCTAAACTTTTTTACACGGGAAGTAAAACTATTGTTTTTGTTAGTTAAACTTAAAACACCAATTATTAATTTAATAAAACCAAACTCTTGTTAATACTCTTTACTTCATTTTGTTCTTAAATAAATATTACGATTTAGAAATAATTTTTTTTTAATTTTTTCCCTTTAATACATCATTGCTGTAGATGTCTGCCTGCGGGGAATGAAATATTTATTTGGCTTCCTTTTTTCTGCTGGTAGAAAATAAAAATATTAAGAAACTAAAAGAATATAAATACCATATCTTATAATATTTAGGTAAATAAATATAATTTTCTTTTATATAACTCACCTTATTTTCAACATATGTGACCTTCTCCGAGAAAAGGGACCTAGTGTCAAAAACGGGTTTGGACTTAAGAGTGGATTCTGGTACCTAAAATGGTGTAGAATAAGATGAAATGAGTTAGAAAAAAACTTAATTTTCACACACTAGGTCCCTTTTGTCGGAGAAGGTCACAAATAATAAACTTTTTTACTGCGAAATTTTCAGTTAGCTTTCTTTAGCGTCCTTTTTTTCACTATAAATTTCTAAATGCCTTATTTTATGTGTGTGCGTAACTTATTTTCTATGTGTGGAATATTTGAACAAGAGGCAAACACACTTAAAAATAAATGTGTTTGTTAAAAAATCGAAAACAACTGCATAAAGTAACTGCAAAGAAAATGCAGTGGTTTTTGTGGATTGTTTAAAACAGTAACTGTGAAAAATATTGAAAATATCTTCCCCAAGTAAAATAATTGCAATTGCAGTTAAAATAACTACAACCGCAATCAGAGTTAAAATAACTACAACCGCAATTGCAAATAAAATAACTACACAGGTAACTGTCATGTAGTAACTGCTGAACTTCTGAGTGCAACTTGAAAGCAAAAGTGTGATTCCTTTCTCTTCTTATAACAATAGTTGAACACTAAAATGGATAGGAACCGACCAGTGTAGAAACGGTAATGACATATCATTATTTTATGGACTACCAGTAATGACACCAACTTACCTTCTGCATTATTTTAAAAAATATAATAATGAGTTACTGATAATGACTTATTTTTATCATTATTTCAAATAGAAAATAATTTTCTAGACTTTTTTGAAAATTTTTTGAAATCTATTTTTAGACTCAATATTTTTTAAATACTGGTAAGGATATATGTAACCACATATTTTTTAATTTTTTGTATGTTGGCGAGTAAGCTTACTTGTGTGCAGCAGGTCAATTATGTTTTTATCTATTAAATATTACATGTCGATATAGCTCAGATGGTAGAGCTATTGACTGGCAATCTGTAGACCCAGGTTCGATTCCCGCACCAGCAAATTTTATTTAAAAAAAAAATATAATAAAAAATATTTTTTTTTATATAATATATTTTTTTGAAAATCTATTTTTAGACTCATTATTTTTGTCACTACTGGTAAGCACATAGGTAACGATATATTTTTTGATTTTTCGTATGCTGGTGTGTAACGACAACTCATTATTTTTCGCGACATCGCCATAAAAAGGTAATAAGAAATGTAGTAACAAAAGTAACTAGTTACCATTACCAAGTATGTAGTTACATAACCACATATCTGGTAATGATTTTCTACACTGGGCGTGATACCGTATAAGTCACAAGTAGAATTTGAAGTCGGAATCAAAAGTGATCATTAACGACAATATGTCATATGTTACGATCGGTTATTCATAGAGGGTAACTGGAAATGTTTTTTAGTTTTTTTTTTCAACCCACCTTATAATGTACTCGCACACCATAAACACATATGACGGTTTTCAAAAATTTTTTAAATTTTTACAAAATAAACTATGTCAAAAAAATTTTTTTTAATTCTTGATTTACAGTTTTTGCTTAGTTTTAGTACATTTATTTATTTATAGAAAATTTTATTCAATACTTTCCAATACGAAGAATTAAATATTTTATACAAGAATGCTTTTTGAGGTTAGGCAAATTTTGTTTGTTCCATATATTTTTAAATCCATAATATTTTTTAATGTCTTTTCGCTTTTAGTATGAAGCTGATTAAAGTTGTGTTTACATCTATTTTGAAATCCCGAGATTTAAATGAAAATCTCGACCCTAAATCTTAATCGTTGTAAACAAAGTACCAAAAAAAAAAAAAAATAACCTCAAATTAAAAATATTTATAAAAACCATGTTACTCATTGGCGGAGTACAATTTACATAATTTTATGTAAAGATCTAACCCTAAATACGTTAGTAAATTTTTTTTGTTTTGTAAACACGACAAGCTAGAAGCCAGATTTTGCAATATTTTGGTGGAAGTAAGATATGCACTTCCCAATGATTTCTGCATAGTTATGCTTAGCGGGAAGCAAAAATTAGAACCACGCAACACTTCTTACAATTATTAGTACATTTCCAATGGGTCTAAAGCATACATGGGAATTTTTCATTACCATTGAAATGTCATTACCATTAGTTCATACTAATGACAATGAAAAAAATTTCATTACCATTTAATGGTAATGAAATATTTTTCATTAGAAAAATCATTACTAATGGTAATGAAATGACACTAATGTATAAAAAAACTAATTACAATTGATTAAAAACCATTTGTTTACAAAAAAATTCAGACAAACTAAAACGAACAACGGGTTTGGCCGGGGAAAGTATAAAACATAATTTTTTAGGGAGGATCCATTTAATTCCGTTAAACTTTACCTGGATACAAATAACAATGGAATGGAAAGTAATATTTAATTTCAAATGAGCATGAGCCTGAATAAGCATATTCCATCTTCGATTTCAGCGAGTTTTACTCCATTTTCACGTTTTTCTGTCAATGGCCATTATTTTTTTAAATTTACTCATTATCAATGGTAATGAAATTTAAAATTATTGTCATTAATAAATGAAATTAAATTTTAAAATCATTACCATTAATTAAAAAAATGGTAATGAAAATAATTTCATTACAATTGATATCAATGCAATGGTAATGAAATCATCAATTAATTAGTCCATCTAATTAATTACTCCCATGTATGGTCTAAAGTTATATTTATAATAATTTCATATTTCATTATTTTGTGTTATTTTTAGGTTATTTGTTTTTTTTTTTTGAGTCAGCTGTTGACCATCGTTGCCACTTTTTCGTGCAAAAACTCTACAAATTAAGCGAAACACAGTATTGTATTCTGTAAAAGTCTCCACATTTGTGAGATTTTCTTAGAAATCTCGGAAATTTTGAATGGTAAATCTCGGGATTTCACATGAGATTTTCACTGAAATCTTAATTTTAGTCGAAATCTCGTGATTTTGGTGCAGATGTAAATGCAACATAAAGGATTTCATTTAATGAAGATATCGGTGGAATAGATTCACCTCTGCAGACCATTCGAAGCGAAACGAGTTTGAAAATAAAGGTCGCTGTAGCCGCTAAAATGTTCATCGCGATGAGTAACTTTAGATAGTTAATGTGAAAAAATATTAAATTTTCGCAAATATTTTAAAAAGTCCATCAAATATTTGGGTTTTAAAATTTTTAAACCCCTTTCTGGTTTGAAAGCCAATTTCAAAAACAATTGGTTGTGAATTTCAAATGCGAACAATACACATTTTCAAAAAACTTATGCTAATTTTATAAAAGTTTGTGATGATCATATTCCGTTCCTTGAACTGATATTAAATTGATATATCTCGAAGTGTAGCAAATTACAGCATCTTTGAAATACTGTTCTCAAATTTAATTTTATTAAACGGCGCACGCACCTCATAGAAAAAGATTTTAAAATTTAAAAAATCGAAAAATTTTGGTTTCAATTGTAAACCACTACACAACTTTTCACTAAACAACGATATGAAAGTTATTTATGTAGTGAATAAAGTCTACCCAATAAGCACATAGGTTTAAAAAATTCAAGTGCTTTAAATTTTGCTTGAAGTAAAGTACATTTCAAATTCTAGCATTTGTATATTTAACAAAAATATTTGAAACTTGAATTTTTGTTTCCCTTTTGCTGGAGTATGCTATTGAAATAAAATGTAATTAAAGTTGTATTCAAGCCTTGAAACTGGAAAACAGGGCTGGAATTGAACTTGTTTTCAACTTGAATTCCAGTGAAATTGTTTATAGGGTAGTGACTCAATTTTGTACTGATTTAGATCTGAAAGTTGAAAACTGCGAGTAAAGAAATTAAACTCCAGTAGTCCCGGTTCCTAACCCTAGAATCAATTCACAAACTAGTTCGAGAACTGATTATTCGTCAGTTGTACTTGACATTTATGTTCCTTAGTGTGGATTCCGGAACCATAGAATCGGTTGTAGTGGAACCGGTTGCGGAATTGGGGTGGTTGGCAACCGATTGTAAAAATTTTGAAGTATAGTCTATCTAATCAATCATTTCTCACAATTAAAATAAAAAACCTTCAGAAATAAGGGCCATTTAAAGCCATTTGCAACAGATGTCGAAAATTTTTTTTAAATTCCCCATATACCTAAACAGACGGAAAATTTCATTTCGAAAATCTCTGTGTCTGCATGCATTTAAACTCTTCCATTTTATGTGAGTGGCAAACAAGACGTCAACTTATAAGCGTATATGCAAAATATGTTAGTATGTGTGCAAATATGTTGCAATGTGTGTGTGTGAATAATTTTAAATCCGAATATGTATGTGTGTGCTTCTGTATAATTTATACTTATAGCCCTGTCTACTGTTACTGACATTAAGCAATGGCAGTATCCAGCCAGAGATAGTGTTTTTATTTTAAACAATTTAATTTAAGTTTATAAAATGATAATAAATTTTGTTTAAATATTATGCATACATATAAAGTTTCTTAATAGAGTCTGTATGGTTTTTTTGTAAACCACATTATTCTGGTTAAAGTGGTTTTTAAATCTATATTATTCTTAATTTGCTTAAATTGACTGTCATAATAGTAGAATTTCAATTGAATATTTTTATATAAATAAAACTGAAATAAAAAAATGAGTTAAAATATAAATTGAGTCATTGAAAAATAAAATAATTTCAAGGAATTACAAAAAGAAAAGCATCTGTTAAAAGATGAAGTTTTTCCGAGTAAACGGAATTAATCCAAATATAGGCACTTGGATAAAAAATAAATAATTGGTGCATTCAATTGTATAGAATACGATATGACTGTATCTAATTAGATAAAATAAATATCTAATTAGATAAAATGGCAAAATTCGACTTTATTCATTAACATAGTGTCCTTCAAGAGCGATACAATCGCTCCAACGCCTTTCTAACATTTCGATACCTTTTTTATAGAATGATTTATCTTTGGCCTAAAAATTGGCCCCTTTCTTTCGGCAATCATCTCTTCATTCGAACCAAATCTCTTTCCAGCGAGAATTTTTTTTGAAGTCTGAAAACAAGTAAAAATTGCTGGGAGCCAAATCTGGGTGCGGAAGCAATTGAAAATATAATTCGTGCAATTTGGCCATCGTAGTCAACGACTTGTGACACGGCGCATTGTCTTGGTGAAATAGCACTTTTTCTTCTTCATATGGGGCCGTTTTTTGCAATTTCCTCCTGCAAACTCACCAGTTGGGCCATGTAGCGATTGCTATTGATGGTGTGGCCTTTTTCAAGGCAATCAATGTAGAAATTCTAGCCGCGTCCCAAAATACTGATGCCATAACTTTACCAGCTGACTGTTGCGTCTTTGGATTCTTCGGGCGAGATTCGCCAGTTGCTGTCCACACAGTAGACTGCCGATTCGACTCTGGAGGAAAGTGGCAGATCCAAGTTTCGTCCAATGTTACCGATGCAAAAAGTCCACTGTGAGCAAACGCGGCACCCATTTCGAAAACAGCCTTCTCATGGACAAATGTTCACGGCGCAGGCAATATTGGTATCGAAATTTCTGTTATCTTAAGTACAGTTAAGGTTGTGTACAAAAAACTCTCAATTACGTAAATTTCAGACAAGTTTCCTTACAAAAATGTAATCATTTTTCATCCCATCTTTTAAACCTTAAACGTAAGGTTGGGCCGATAAAAAAACTTATTTCTTACTGTCTTCTCCTCTATCGCATATTCGAATTTTATTAGAATCGGGGAGAATTAATCAACGCTCCTTCCTTTTGAGTAACTAGAATAAATCGCAACGTGTGTAGACGGAAACGAGCGCAGCGATTTCTGTTGTTACACTATTTCGGCTATGGGCTCAAAAACAATCAATCTATTCACAGTTGGTATCAGTATAAATATAAACATGAAATAAACTACGATAACATAGGTTTTTCAACAGTTCAGTGGTTTAAGTGCTATAAGGAAAAATATATAAAAAATAAATCTAAATTTTGCAAAATTAAGATTTTTAATTTTGAAAAAAGAAACGATAAAAATAGCAATCATGTATCTGTAAAACAATAAGGGGGTAATTTTCTAAAACACTTCGGTGAAGTGTTGCGTTATTGCTATAGAAATTGTTTTTGTTACAAAAACAATTTACATTGAAATTTCCCTTCACTTCACCCAAGTGTTTTACGAAATTAGGTAAGTACTAAGTTTTTTATTGTGTGAGAGTTTTTCACTAAATAAATAAAAAAAAATATGTACTACTGGTCGTATGAGTGATGCATTTTAATATTCAATTAATATCACTCATACGACTAGTGTTAAGTACATATTTTTGTGTTAATTTCATAGACTTGGATATAACTTTGGCATTTATTGATGGATTTCTTCCATTAAAAATGGAAAAAACGTTTTATCGACAGTTTCTATCTTTTACGATTTTTTAAACATTTAAAAAGTTTAAAATCAAACTGATTTAAAAGCAATATTTCCAAAGTTTGTTTTTTATTTCATTATCTTTTTATTGATTTGAAAAAAAAAAAATAAATAAATAATTTCATTATCTTTTTATTGATTTGAAAAAAAAAAATTAAAAAATAAATAAAAAAAAAAATAAAAAATGCGCAGAATAGCTTAAACTAGTGTTATTTTTTACAATTGAAATAAATTTTTTACAATTGATTAACTATTATAATCAGAGGGAACATTTTCTAATTTTTTAGACCTGCTAACTTATCTATAAATAAACTGAGTTTAGTGCTTAACCATACTTATGAATGTCAAATTTATATGGAAATATCTGTGGTGAATGTTCATTCTTAGTTATGTTGGAAATAAATTACTCGTACTTAATGATAAAATTCGGTAGTTATGTTGTCATTTTACTATGAAAATTTAACTACTTAACTATCGAATATCGTCGTTAAAACGTTAAGTAGGGCATACACGTTCAATATTATTGATAAATTTATCAAAAATCAACCAATCAGAACATTTTATTTTTAAATATTTTGCTCTGATTGGTTGATTTTAAAGGGGGTAAACACTGTAACAACAGCATTTTAAAGAGCATATTTGAACGGTTGTGAAAAATTCAATTAACAATAGTATCAATATTTTATTTTTTTATTTAAAAATCATGTTATTGTAGTATTTTTAAAAAATATCAGTTTTATATTTCCCCCGCCAAGAGATGCAACTTCCTTACTGAGCTTTTTTAAAAAAGGCAAAATCGGCTGCCACTGTGCAGACTTCATTAATTATCGGAAAATAAAAATGTAAAGTTATTCTTAATTCCAGATAAAATCTGTAGTCCCTATCGTGGCCCGATTTTTATTTTTAATTTTTTTTTAACAAAGTTGCCACACAAACTTAAAAATTCCAAAAAAAGGCAAGAAAAAACACATTTGCTCGGGGATATAAAATTTATTTGACCAAAATTCAAAAAAAAGGGCCACGATAAGGACTAGAGTTTTTTGTTGCCTACGAAAGAAAAAACCCGAAACGAAATCGGTTAACCCGCCTTGGCTGTATAGTGGCAGCCGATTTTGATTTGGTTTTGGATTTTTGTTTTTCAATTTCTTATTATTGAAAAGTGTGTGGCCAATATTAAAACACCCAGAAAACAGATTCAGTTCTGATAACCGCATTTGTAGCCACTCGCATGGTTCGGTTGTGTCAGCCGAATTTTTCAGTTGTGGCATCAGAAAACCAATTGAGACAGGACTAATTTGACAGTGAAAAAAAATTAGCGATTAATATACTGCAAACGAACATAATGATGCAAACTTTTTCGTTTTTGGATTTTTTTTTTTTTTTTGCAAACTAAAAAATCAATCAAATCAATTTTTTTTTAATTTTAATTATTGCACAGGTCTCTGCAATAATTTGGCTTTTACAAATTTAAAAATATCAATTAGTCGACGAGTTATAGCCAAAACACCATACAAACAATATGAAAAATTCGAACTAACATAAGCAAACGCCGCGATACGGGTCTTCTAATTTAGCCTCTATTTTCACCCCTCACTCTCAGAATCGACCTAACTTTTGCTAACCTGAATTTGTTCCACAGTGTTATCATAATATTATTGTATATTAAAATTTTATTTCAGAACTCTATATCTACATTAGCGACGTAACTAACACAAACAAATTTTAAAATATGTATACATAAGAATAAGTTGCCATTTTTAAATAATATTCTAGAAAACAAATTGATTCAAAAAAATCTTATAAGCAAGTGAATCCGTTTTTTTGATCTCCTGAACAATTGTATTTTTGCAGATATAGAGTATTGAATCTAGGGTATCGATATAAGTTTTTATTTTTTTAATATAGGCTCATGTTTTTTTTTTTTTATAAAAGAAAGTTGGCCAGTCATCTACAACATTATGTTGTTTTATGTCAAATTAAAATTAAATAAGCATATAATTACAAAACATTTTTTTAACAATTAAAAAGATAACACTACAAAATTAAATAATATTAAGTCACATTTAAAAGCAAATCTTTACAAAACGAATTAAATTATAAAGCGAGAGTGATTTAAAATGAATAATTTTTGTTGTTATTATTATTCATTATAATGTTAAAATTAGTTATATACTCGGTGCTTTTACTTTGACAAAACTTTTGAATTATCTCTATATATAAAAGAATAATGTGACTGACTGATTTACTCACTGACCTAAAAAAAGTTAGTACAAAAGTTTGTTAAACGCGTTCTGATTAAATTGAACTAATTTTTCTGTTATTTTCTCTTAAAAAGCCCGTACAAATAGTTAAAAATTCTGCTAAAATAACAGGAAATAGTACATGTATTTGCGCCAGCACAATTTTTTTATTAGTGTAGTTTCACCCTCCAGAAACGAAATGGAACGGAATGGAGAACGCGTGGATTTGGAACACCAGACCAGTGAAACGAAATCGATTCGAAAGGAGACAAAATGAAATGGAGCGGAGAACAGGAGGAATTCAAATACTAAGATTGGGAAACTAAATGGAACGAAACGAAAAACGAATTTCAAAGTGGAAGAGCGGAATTAAAACACTAAAAATAGGGAACGAAATGGAATGGGGCAACCCATGTGAAAATCGAAATATATATGAACGTATATGATCATACATTGACTAGTATATGATCATGCATAGGCATACATGATAATATACGTCCATGCATAGCTCAATGTATGACCATACATTATCTCATATATTTCCATACATCTTCGGATCCAAAATTTGATGGCATATGACCTTACATGTTCATATATGACCATACATGCTCACATATGATTCATGTATGCTCATATATGATCATATATGGCCATATACCTCCATATACCCTCAAATTTCGGATCCGAAGATATATGGAAATATATGAGATAATGTATGGTCATTCATTGAACTATGCATTGACGTATATGATCATGTATGCCTATGCATGATCATATACTAGTCAATGTATAATCACGTATGTTCATATATATTTCGATGGAGAGCTTAGATTTTAGTGATTTTTAGCGATTTGAAAATTAATTTTTCGTATTATAGCGATTTTTCTCAATTTTGAAGTTTTTTTTTAATGATATGTAATGCTCAAATCATTATCATTAAATTAAAAAATTATGATAAAAATAAATAAGTCTACTTTTGCTTAGTAGAGGAAACCGCTTAGCGAAGTGATTTAAATACATTTCGATACTTAAACCAAATATTAACAGCTTTTTTATATATAAGTAGTATCTTATATATATTCTCCATATACAAAAGAGTAATGTGGCTCACAGACTGACTGACGGACAAGGCAGAATATTGTCTGGAGTTTGGGTTAATTCACTGATAAGGTACTTTCAGAATTTTTGCCATTAAGAACGGTTTCAAAAGGAAAAAAATATCCTGTAGGTTAAACCTTAAGCGTAAACAGCCACTAATTGTAAGACAGGATATTTTGTAATATTTACGGGGAGGAGCAAGGAGGATAAATTATAAGCAAACCCTTTAAGCCAAAAATAGAAATCGAAAGAAAAATCCGATATTTAAAACTACCGGTAACGAAGTATCGGACTTTTAGCCTAGCAATGCAATAAATTTCTGTCCTTTATCAACAAAAGCCGACACAGAAAATGAGATATTAATATTTTACCTGTATTCAGTTGAGTGGAAACAAAAACATGGACAATAATTTATATTAAAAATTATTATTTTCTGAGAAAAGGAAACTCAAAAAAAGGCCATATCTTTTATAAAAAACACGTTAACAAATTATGGTTTGTCAAGCCCGACTATGAAATACTCTACAAAACAGTACGAGACATGAGGTAAACCAAATTAGACGAAGGGTCCTGGTTCTTATTTTATGGGCGAAATTTATTAACTATGTTAGGCAGAAACTATAGAAAAAAATCAGGAGGAAATTGCCAAAAACAAAAAAAAGTTCATTTAAGCCACTACCAGGTAGGTGATTTAAATGAGGACTAAGTCTAAAAATGGTCCGATTTTCTTTAAATTTCTAGGTAAGATTATTTGTTTTATTGTCATATAAATAATCCTAATTCAAATAGAACCTTCCTACTTCAAAACATGCATCGATTTTAACTATTTACAATGCAAAAATAAAAATTTCTAAGCCCAAATATAAATTTAAAAAAATATAATTTTCTAAGCCCAAGTTTGTACAATTATCTTTAGATTTGCGTCCTGTGGCTTGAACACAAAAATATTTGGACAGACGGACATCGCCAAATTAACTCAAGAAATTGTTTTTAGTCGATCGGTATACTTAATGATAGGTCTAGGTCCACTATTTTCATAGTTTTCAGCACAAACCCATTATACCCTTACTACGTAGGTAATGATGTATTGTATAATAAATTAAGTAGTGAAACTTTCCAATAGTGGTTAGATATTACAAACACCTTTAATTTAACCATCGCAATACGCTACTAAAAGCATTCACTGTATTTATATTAGCAAATGACACAGCATACTTTAGGATTTATCACAATTTAAATGCTACAAACAAATTGTCTATGTTATAACCATCATTAAATAAGATCGCTCTAATAAAAGGCAATAAAAATATGATTAAATTACCAAAAAAAGAACAAAAAGTCAAACGAAACACGAAATAAAAGAAACTTGTTGTTTGAAAACAACATTCTGCTGCTTGTTTTTTCGCCATAAAGTTTGGGATATATTTGATTTCATATATATATTTTTTTTTTCATAAACATTTTTTGCTGTTGTGCATTTTATGGTTGTTGGTTACATTAGTATTCTCAACGTCTTATTGGGTTCTTGTTATTTGATTGGTGTTGGTTTTTTTTATTTGTCCTTCCTTTCATTTTTTTATTAAAGAAATTGTTACTTTTTAATTTCCGTTTCCTGTCTAAATACGATTACAAAGCAATAAGGTAAGAAAAAAGGACAAAATAATAAGCCTTATTAAACTTGGCTCATAGTTGTAAAACACAGAGAGAAAAATTAAAACACGATTTTAGAAGCACCGCCGAACTCGAAGCAGATTTTTGTTAGCGCAACTCTCATTTTCCCTTCAAAAAATGCAATAAAATAAGGCATAGTTTATGATGTTGTTATGTCTTT
The DNA here is from genome assembly GCA_949987735.1 of Leucophora obtusa. NCBI lineage: Eukaryota > Metazoa > Arthropoda > Insecta > Diptera > Anthomyiidae > Leucophora > Leucophora obtusa. The sequence goes on along the minus strand of OX465299.1, from coordinate 30,455,206 downwards.
TGTGTAATTTACTGCTTATTAGTGGGAACAAAAATCATGTCATACTCGTATACAATAAAAGAAGCTGCTTTCAAAAATGCAGTAAAAAGTAACAAATCGTTTATTGCAGGCAGATGACATGATTTCTATTTGTTATGTCCCACTAAGAAGCAATAAAATAAAACAGTATTCTTTTATTGCATTTTTTGGAAGAGAAAAAATAGAGTAGCACAGCATTGCTTCTAAAATAGCGTCTATTTTTTGCTGGGTATAGTAAAATATTAAAAGGTTTGGCTATGTGTAGATACAGTCAAATTTCATGGCCGTTCTTAGGACTCGAAGACCAGTGCTAAAGTTTCTCTGAGCTTAATTCAGTCTAAGGACACCAACAATGAAATTTTATGAGGAATTATTTAGTAGAACATTTTAAGCCTTTCTCTGAAATTTTATGGATCATTTGAATCCTTTTTACAAGAAATACTGTAAAAGTTTTCTGAAACAACAATTTTAAGTGTAAAAATATTCTTCAAATCCGTTCTGATAGAAATTTCAATAGGGGCCAAGAGATTAATTTCCCTGTTCAGTAAAGGATCGAGGCGACTTCTTGGGGCCATGAACGGGAATAATTCACTGTTATCTTAGGTACCAAGGGCACAAGATATGGTCAATCGGACACTGGTGTTTATAATAGTGCTGGTGAATTCGGTTACTTTTCAATACTCGACACTACTCAGAGCTTTGAAGAATTAATTCCTTTTTGAATGAATTCACTACCAATCGAATTCAATTTTCTCTAGAATTGAATGAATTCCTTTTCTTAAGTAATTCACTGAATTCATTCAACTGAATGCGTTCATCAAACAACAAATTCAAAGAATTAATTCAATTGCAATAGTTCTTTTTATTAAATCAAATGAATTAATTCACCGGTGAACGCGTTCAATTTTATAAATTGAACGGAAAAAAATTGAATTAATTCCTTACTGAATTAATTCACCACTGACTTCATTCAATTTCATTTTCATTCAGTGAATTAAAAAAAATAAAATTACATTCAGTGAATTAAAAAAAATAATAATAAGTTCACTGAATTGAAAAAAAATAAAATAAGTTCACTGAATTAAAAAAAAATAAAAAAAGTTCACTGAATTCAAAGCCTGTTTTCTGCCGTTCAGTAGAAGAAAACAATAATGTACAAATAAAAGTTTTAAATAAGCAATTTTACAGCGTGTGCTAGTAACAAATTAGAAACCGGATGCTGTTTATCAACCTACATGATTCAAAAATAAAGCCTTTTACCTTTTACTATTACTTTTTAACACATACACTATGATGTCCCTTAAAGTAACGATTTGTCAATTTTCCTTCATTACACCCCCCCCCCAGTATTATTAGAAATGGTCCCAAATAGAAGAAATCGATTTTTGTTTTTGGGAAATTATTTTTTTCTTTAATATAAACTATTATATGGTACAAATGGCAATCGATATGTCCAAATTGGGCATTTTAAAAAATCTTTAAAATAAATTTAAAAAAAAACACGTTTTTGCATTTTTATCAAATTTTGTATACCAGGCTAAAGTGGGTTAATGATAGCCGATGAAGTCAAAATTCCATAACTGAATTATCTTGACTATATGAAATCAATAAATAAAATAAAAAATTATTTTTTTCGAAATTTCGAATTTTGTGAATTTTTATAGTACACTCAAAGAAATAAATCCGTAAAAATAGCAGAAAAAGTTACTAAAAATTAGTTAAAAATGATGCTGCAGAAAAAACTGTTAAAATCAGCAGATTTTTTTTTTACTAAATACTAGTAAAATGAGAACAGCAAAATTAAAACTGTTAAATTTACAGAATTTTAAGTATATTTAGGCTAACTTTTAGTTAATTGAAAATAGCAAATTGTACTGTAAAATCTGCAGAAAATTTTGCTAAATATTTGTAGACTAAAAATAGCATAAATAAACGGTTATATCTACAAAATTTTTGCTATTTTTAAGCTAAATTTAGTTGAATGCAAATAGCAGTCTATTCTGCTAAAATCAGCAGAAATATTTGCTAAAAAATTGTAAACTGCTGTTTTTAAAAGGCTCGATTTTTATTTGCATTTAACAAAAAAATTGGAAAAAAAACTTCGAAAATTTTAAAACTTTTGATGATTTTTTATGCTACTAATTATTTAGCAAAATTTTTTGCTGATTTTAGCAGGTTAATTTGCTATTCTCCATTTACAAAAATTTAGCTCAAATATAACTAAAATTCTGTATATTTAGCAGTTTTATTTTTGCTGTTCCTATATTACTAATATATAGCCAAAATAATCTGCTAATTTAGCAGTTATTTTCTGCAGCATCATTTCTAACTAACTTTTAGTAGTTTTAACTAAATTTTCTACGGACTTTTTTCTATTAGTGTAATACACTTTTTTTTCCAAAATGTGCCATTTTCATCCAACTTTCGGCAAGGGTTAACGTTTTCCAAAGAAAAAATTTATTTCTTCCATTTTGGACCATTTCCAATAAAATTGGGGGGTGTAATGACAAATCTATTTTTAAGGGACACCCTAACATACACTCACAATATATTTTCCATAACCGATTGAGGTTTATTTGAAAAGTAATAGGTAAAGTTTGTTTTCAATTGAAGAATCAATTAAAATACATGGAAACATATTGTTTAACTTTTTTTATAAGTCAATAAAAAACAAACTACAAAAAAACACGTATCGTCTGTAGGAGTTGATATTTTCAGTCAAATGTTTTATTGTTAGTTTTCTATTTTTAGAAAAAATAATTTAAATAATTTCGATGTTATCTATTTTAAAACAAAAAATTAAAATATTTTTCGGTTTTCTTTTTTGTTAAAATAATTTGTTTATAAACAAAGTTATTTCAATTTAAATTACAAGAAATTCTTTACTCATACACACAAACATAACCAATAAAAATATGAACGTGTGTGTAGTGTTTAAAAATTCAAACAAACAAAAAACTTTCAAAAGTCAGTTAACAACCCAGTGTAGAAACGGTAATGACATATCATTATTTTTTGGACTACCAGTAATGACACCTACTTACCGTCTTTATTATTTTAAAACATATAATAATGAGTTCAAATAGAAAATAATTTTTTAGAGTTTTTTGAAAAATTTTTGAAATCTATTTTTAGACTCAATATTTTTGAAACACTGGTAAGGATATATGTAACCACATATTTTTTGATTTTTTGTATGTTGGCGAGTAAGCTTACTTGTGTGCAGCAGGTCAATTGTGTTTTTATCTATTAAATATTACATGTCGATATAGCTCAGATGGTAGAGTTGTTGACTGGCAATCTGTAGACCCAGGTGCAATTCCCGCACCAGCAAATTTTATTTAAAAAAAAAATACAATAAAAAATATATTTTTTTATATAATTTATTTTTTAGAAAATCTATTTTTAGACTCATTATTTTTGTCAGTACTGGTAAGCACATAGGTAACGATATATTTTTTGATTTTTCGTATGCTGGTGTGTAACGACAACTCATTATTTTTCGCGACATCGCCATATAAAGGTAATAAGAAATGTAATAACAAAAGTAACTAGTTACCATTACCAAGTATGTAGTTACATAACCACATATCTGGTAATGATTTTCTACACTGGGAATTGAAGATTGTTTTAACAGACTTTTCAATTATTTTTATTTCTTTTATGGATTGTTTAAACAATGTTTGAAAATAGATAGCAAAATGGTTTGAATATAATGAAAAAGTAGTCATTTTTTTAATTGTGTTTTCAGTTAATTTAATATGTATTTTAGGTTGTTTTTAACGATAAAATATTGTGAGTGTACTTTTAAATATTTAACTTTTAACTTTTTCTTTTAGCAGAGTTGTAGTTTTGTGTGTAAATATTTTAGCTGAGTCACAACTTTATAACTTTTTTCCGCCCAAAATGCAACTCTGAAAATATCGAGTAGTAGTTTTAAGTATCGAGTACCTTAAAAAAAGACAAATACTCGATACCCAGTACCCAGTACCCATACTTTTACCAGTACTAGTTTGTAAAATTTGTGTGTTGAGGTCTTTGACGTTGCAACAAATTCTCTGCGAGTGATAAATAGGAGGATTCTGGGTAATCATTTGTAATTATTTCATGTCACCTTCCGACATTTAGAATATTTCACCTCCCAGAATAATTGGCTTCATTGGTAGCTTGAATCTTTAGTGGCAGCACAAAAGGCCTATGCTGGTCGAAGAGTTAATATTTCTAATAAAATCTAATATGTCCCCTCAACTGAAGTTGAAATCCCCAATTTAGTGTCAAATCCCCACTGATTCAAATCATTAACATTTAATGCAAATATGGTTTAGAATTGATATCATTAATATTGATGTTTATTGAGTGGTAATAATCAAGAAGTTCCAAGTACAATTTCATTACATACCAAATTATGTAGCATTTTTTCTTTTGCAATTTTCTTAAAACAACATTTTTAAAATCGCCATATAACACAAACAGTTTTTGATGTATTTTTCTAATATCTTATAGTTTTTATTTAAAACATTCGAATTATTACATTTTATTTGCCTGCTTTTTCTCTGTGTAAAATCTATTGTAAACATTCTAGTTATGTATCTTCCTTTGTGTGTTATTTGTTGCTAAATAGGAAGTGCGGTTTTTGTAAATCTTTTTAATTTAATATTTCTGCCGAAATATATAGGTAATATTATAGAAAGTGATCAACTTTTTTTAAGATTAAGACCTGTTAACTTATCTCAAAATAAACTGAGTTTAGTGCTTAACCGTAGTTATGAATGTCAAATTTTTATGGAAATATCTGTGGTTAACGTTTAACCATGGTTATGTTGGAAATAAGTTACTCGCCCTAAGTCTCTCTAATGATAAGGTTATTTTATAATTTGATTATGCTAAATAAATTTTAATAAATCCCTTATATAAAACAGAAACCTTAGAAAGACCTTATTGAGTATACAAAACCTACACGTGCTGAAATAGAAGGGAGAATTTACATTCAAAAGTTAATGCTAAATTTAAGAAATGTTGCTGCACCTTGCTGTAATGACAAATTAAAATGGTTTTAAATATTTATAAAAACTTGTGAAGATTTAATTTGTATTTAATAACATAGTAGTCATTAAATATTTTGATTTTAGGTAAAGAAATCAATATATGAACAGTAACTGTAAAATATTGAACATTTAAATACTTTATTTAAATGGTGTTTATGCTTAATTGGTGATTATGCTAAAAGTGAACAACTTTAAGCATTGTTCGATTTAAGCATAATCCCCAATGAATTTTACAAGCCACGATACACAAACTAAGTTGTTGATTAGCTGTAATTTAACTTCTGAGAAGTTATTTGTAAGTTGACTGTGGGAATACAGGCGTCAGTTGTAATGCGAGCACCTGTCACGTGACCTCTCTCAGGAATATCTGTTATATTAATATGTTTAAAAAAAATAATTAAAATCTACTAAATTTTGACCTCTGACCTTACACAGGGCCTTTTTTATGTATTTCTATTTTGCCTAAATTTTCAGGACTGAAGTATTTCATCTTATGTTGTTATATTACGGCCAAAATCATGTGGAATTAAAAGAAGAACAAAACAAAACTTGCCTAAAAACTAAATAAGTGACAAAAATCGCTGTTTTCTAGAAATCCGCTGAAATAAAATATCTGCCCTTGCCAAATGAAAAATGGAATTCCTACAATTGTTGTAGTTTTTAATCTCTAATATGTTCTTGATAAAACCTTAAACTCCAATCTATGATTTTTTAAAAATTCTTTAAAAAAAATTAAATTTATAAATTTGAAAACAGTGTTTTCAAATTCTGACCTTTTTGGCACTAATTTAAGGGGGTATCGAATCTAGGATACCCGCTTTATATTTTATTTGGATAGAGCATACTCATATGTATATGCTCAGAAAATATGAATAAAAAATTCGAAGAAATAAAATTTCCACATGTTTTTTGTAAAATATATTTTGGCCACAAAGTAATATTTTATGCATTAAATTTGTACACAAAATTATTTGGGAGCGTTTTTATACGCTACACCCCTACACCACTATGTGGTCAGGGTATTATAAGATTGTGCTGATGTTTGTAACACCAAAAAATATTGGTCCCAGACCCACCTTATAGAATACCGATCGACTCAGAATTTTTTTTTATTTCGATTTAACGATGTCCGTCTGTCCGTCCGTCCGTCCATCTGTCTGTCCATGCATTCTTGTGCGCACTCTACAGGTCGCAAATATTAATATATTTTGATGAAACTTGGTACACCGAGTTATGTCGGCCCAAGGATGAAGCCTATTGATTTTGGTTAAAATCGGTCCATTTTTAGACCAAGTGCCCATATAAGGGTCCTACCAAAATTATATTATTTATACGCTGCAGGTCGCAAATATTAAGATATTTTGATGAAATTTGGTACACAGACCTATGTTGGCCCAAGGACGAATCCTATTGATTCTGGCGAACATCGGTCTATGTTTAGACCTAGTGCCCATATAAGGGTCCTACCAAAATTATATTGTTTATACGCTGCAGGAGGCAAATATTAAGATATTTTGATGAAAATCCGAAGCCTATTGATTTTGGTCAACACCGGTCCATGTTTAGACCTAGTGCCCATATAAGGGTCCCCCAAAAATTGGCTTGGTTACAAACTGCAGGTCGCAAATATTAAGATATTTTAATGAAATTTGGTTCGCTCACTCACATTATAGAAAATTTTGACACAAGCCCCATTTTAACCCATTCGAATTTCGGATCCAAACATTAGTTGGCTTTTAACCAGACTTGTGTAGGGTATTGTAGAGTCGGCATGCCCGACTTTAACCTTTTTACTCGTTTATCATTGTCTTTTTTATAAATCTTATTTCGCATAATACAGCAGAACAAAGAGAAAAAAACTACATCCAAAGATGCAAGAATTGCACGCAGTCTTTAAAAAAAAGCCAATGATGATTCTTCGATTGTGAGCGAAGGCACGTTATATGAGGCAAGGTACTTACGGCTTTTTATAAGCCATAAAAGTAATCAATGTATATAAAAAATAAAGAACAACTACAAAACAAATGAAAAAATTTACGAAATAAATAATTTTCCGAAATGAAATGTTTAATAAAATCTTTACTATAATTTTTAAGAATATTTGGGTTAATATATAAAATACCCTTTATCCGATTCTTCTCTGGTGCATATGTACACTCATAGAAAAAATTTTGTAGAAAAGTTAGTAAAACTGTTGGTACTTCAACTTAACAAATTTTTAACTAATTTTTAGTTAAAATTTAATTTTTAGTTAATTTTCTTGCTAAATCCACATTACTAACTTACAAATTTTTTTGCTGAATTTAGTTACTAATTTTTAACAATAAATTTGCTAACTTTACAGTATTTTGCTGAATTTTAGTTACTAATTTTTAACAGAAGATTTGCTAATTTTACAAATTTTTTGTAAACTAAACCACCAATTTTGGAGCGCTTATAAACAGAATGTTAAATGACTCATATTTTTAACTCGCCAAAAATAATGCAAAAAGTTTTTAAATAAAGCTAAATTGAAATGGTTGAAAATTTGTGCTACTCATAAAATATCTAAATTATTAAAATTTACGAGAAAAGTTTCTATTTATCGTAATACATTAATTTTCAAAGATCAAGTTTTAATTTGGAGGAGCCATTTTAATATGAAAATTGTGATTAAAAGTATCTCTGGCGAGCAAGTGGAGTTTACGGCGATGACCCTAATTTTTTCCCCCAATATTGTGATTTTAAAGCTTATTTAAAGAATACGATATTTTTAATCGGCCACACCTTCTTTCCTGTGGGTGGAGCTTTAGAGGTTAAAATGGAAACTCAAATAAATTCGGAAGTATATATCCGATCAGCAAACAATGAAAATCAAAAGAAGGGTCTCTGAAATACATTTTGTTATGGTTAACATATTATTGTTATTATTAAATATTACCACTTTTACAAAAAATCATTCTTGGGAAATTTTCATTGGCATTGAAATATAATTGGCATTACTTTATCTCAATGTCAATGCCAACAAATTTCATCACCATTCAATGCCAATGAAATTTTTTTCAATTTGCATTGATGAAAACAATGGTAATGAAATGTACACATAATTGAAGAAAAAGCAATAAAAGAAATACGCGAATTTTTAATTTTTTTTCTTAATTTATTCTTTTATTAAAACATGAAAAAATACTTCTTTCATCAATTATAAATGGGCATTTAGGCATTGAACAATGCCAATTGAAAAAATTTCAATTAATTGACACATTCAATAAACTGTTCCCAAATATGTTTTTAAATACACATTTATTTTTTATTTATTAATTTTCATTTCATTTGCTCCTTTTTTACCTTTTTCCAGTCCACTAGTAATCTTCAAAAGTTTTGTTGATTTTAGAAAATTTTAGCAAAAATTTTGTAGATTTAACTGATTTCAGCAGGTTAAATTGTTATTTGCAATTAACAACAATTTAGCTCAAATATTACTAAAATTCTGTAAATTGAACAGTTTTTTTGTTGTTTTCATTTTATTAATATTTAGCAAACTGATTCTGCTAATATTAGCAGTTTTTTCTGCAGCATCATTTTTAACTAATTTTTAGTAACTTTTTCTGCTATTTTTACGGGCTTATTTGTATGAGTGTAGAAAACTGCAAGGTATAAATTTTGTTCATACACAGTTTTTTGAAATTTTGCCGTTTTCTTAGCTTAAAATTAATTTTAAACTTTAAACGCGTTTTCCCACAACCCTGAGTTCAAAATTGGCTGCCACTGTACAGCCAAGGAGGGTTAACCGATTTCGATCCGGTTATTTTCCTTCGTAGTCAACAAAAAACTGTAGTCCTTATCGTGGCCCTTTTTTTGAATTTCAGTCAAATAAATTTTATATTCCCAAATAAAATTGTTTTTTCCTGCCTTTTTGGAATTTTCAAGTTTGTGTGGCAACTTTGTTAAAAAAAAATTAAAACATAAAAATCTGGCCACGATAAGGACTAGAGAATTTATCTGGTATTAAGAATCACTTTACATTTTTATTTTTCAATAATTAATAAAGGCTGTACAGTGGCAGCCGATTTTGCCTTTTTTAAAAAAGGATAATAATGAAGTGGCAACCCTGGCGATTTTGGTTGGAGAAATTTAAAACTAATATTTTTTGAAAATACTACAATAACATATATTTGAAATAAGGAAATAATATAGTAAAAATATTGTTATTTGAATTTTTGACAACCGTTTAAATATGCTCTTTAAAATTCTGTTATCACAGTATTTACCCCCCTTAAAACGAGTTATCAAATCGACATTTTAGCAATTTTGAGGCACTAGATGTAGTTTTTTCCGATTAGTTAGTTTTACACTTTTTTTCTTCTAGTCTATAGCTACAATTGTGCCGAAGACAGAAAAATAAAACTCCAAATGGTGTCGATAAGTATGTCGAGAAATTCCACATGAGAAAGAGTTGGCATTCGATGCCTTCAAAAATGTTGCACTGTGTTATTATTAATAGCATCATAATAATATTACACATACGTTATAGGATTTTATTTAATTACTTAATACATATTATCATAATTTTCACATAAAACTCGAAACATTAGCAGTAAAACAATGTTGTAGATTTTATTTCTTAGTCTAATAAATATCTTTTAATTAAAACTCATATCAAGTCAGCCATAGCATAAGAGTCATATCTTATGAGTCATATAAATAATTCATATGATATATTACAGATACATCTAGGTATCTCTATATATTTTGTTCATCTTCAGTTGAATAATTCATAAATTTGATTAAGAAATACATTTACAAGTTGTTTGCTTGTTTAATGTTTCTATTATTTTTTCGCAGTACGATTATAAAGATGATGATTGTTATCATAATTTAACGATATTATTTTTATTTTTGTTTTCTAACAACTATGTTGTGCTGCTATCAAAATGTCAAAGTCAAGATTATGTGTTCTATCAACCACTTGTAGCAAATAATAATTGTTTATAAACGGCAAATAACAAATGAAAGAAAAACATTTGCCAAAACATTTATTTGTGTAAAATCATTTATAAAAGATATAATAGCATTTTGTATTAAAGTTCTAGGCATAAGGAAGGTATACCAAGTCAAGCATACTGAATTTAGAAAGAATATTTTGTAAATATTTATAAAAATTAGAATATGTTATATAAAATACAATTAAACACATTTTTGTTCTACAATAGTAATTCGAATTATGAATGCTAGCGTACCTTCCCAAATAAGTGTGAAAATGCCAAAGAACTTTTTACATTTTTATGCTGTTTAAGCAAAAAAATAATCCTTGAAAACACTAGTTTACCGTTATTTGTAATAATAAAACCCTTTGAAAGTTTTTATGAATTTGGTCTGCTTTAATCAAAAAAAAAAATAAATAAATAAAAAAATAAATAAAAAAATAAATAAATGAATAAATAAATAAAAAAAAAAATAAATAAAAAAAATTAATAAAAATAAAATAAAAAATAGAAAGGTATTAAATACTAATAGGGGAAAATATTGGTTCTTTTTTTAACAATTCTCAATTTTAGTCTGTTTGCGAATACTGGACTTTATACTTCACATCATTCTACATTCTGTTGAGAAATTTAGTGTTAAAAGCCATTCCTAAGCCGAGAGTAATTGCTAAGTTTTATTCATATGACCCAGGGGTCTCACATGTTCCTGAATGTCGGCAATGCCGATTTTAACGCAACAGATGGCGCTGACCTACTGCTTTGTTTTTTCTGGCAATACTGCTCCGTTTAGTGGGGAGCAGTGTGGCCCGAAAAGTTTTAGCTCATTCCCATTTTTTAAGTTTAAATCTTCAATTTTATACCCAATTCGTTTTAATTTAAACAAAAACCCAATTTAATAGAAAAACTGGAAGCTAAATTCGCATCACTCTTATGCCCAGAAAATTAACACAATTTTCACACGAAATTCACTATCGTGAAAAATCTTGTTTTTTCCAAAATTGAATTTAGAATTAAACAATGTATTTATTATTTTGCCCAAAACATATACAAAACTGACATACAGTACTAAAAATAACGGGAAATTCCCAATTTCTTTTTTTACTTGTAAAGGAATTGCCATATTAAAATTATTTAAATAAAAAGGAACTGTCGTGTTTACTTTCAGTTAAATTATGTAACTAAAATTAATAATTAATAATAAGCAAGTCCGTACAAATAGCAGAAAAAGTTACTAAAAATTAGTTAAAAATGATGCTGCAGAAAAAACTGCTAATATTAGCAGAATCAGTTTGCTAAATATTAATAAAATGAAAACAGCAAAAAACTGTTAAATTTACAGAATTTTAGTAATATTTGAGCTAAATTTTTGTTAATTGCAAATAACAATTTAATTTGCTGAAATCAATAAAAAAAAATTGCTAAATAATAGTAGAATGAAAACAGAAAAAAAACTGTTAAATCTACAAAATTTTTGCTAAAATTTTCTGAAATCAACAAAACTTTTGCAGATTACTAGTGGACTGGAAAAAAGTAAAAAAGGAGCAAATGAAATGAAAATTAATAAATAAAAAATAAATGTGTATTTAAAAACATACTTGGGACCAGTTTATTGAATGATTAAATTAATTGAAATTTTTTCAATTGACATTGTTCAATGCCTAAATGCCCATTTATAATTGATGAAATAAGTAGTTGTTTTAATAAAACAATAAATTAAGAAAAAAAATAAAAATTCGCGTATTTCTTATATTTTTTTTATATTACCTACAATGCTTTTTCTTTAATTATGTGTACATTTCATTACCATTGTTTTCATCAATGCAAATTAAAAAAAATTCATTGGCATTGAATGGTGATGAAATTTGTTGGCATTGACATTGAGATAAAGTAATGCCAATTATATTTCAATGCCAATGAAAATTTCCCAAGAATGATTTTTTGTAAAAGTGGTAATATTTATAGACAATAATATGTTAACCAAAGCAAAATGTATTTCAGAGACCCTTCTTTTGATTTTCATTGTTTGCTAATCGGATATGTACTTCCGAATTTATTTGAGTTTCCATTTTCACCTCTAAAGCCCCACCCACAGGAAAGAAGGTGTGGCCGATTAAAAATATCGTATTCTTTAAATAAGCTTTAAAATTACAATATTGGAGGAAAAAATTAGGGTCATCCCCTTAAACTCCACTTTTTCATAAATTTTAGTAATTTAGATATTTTATGAGTAGGACAAATTTTCAACCATTTCAATTTAGCTTTATTTAAAAACTTTTTGCATTATTTTTGGCGAGTTAAAAATATGCAGTAATTTTTATGAGTCATTTAACATTCTGTTTATAAGCGCTCCAAAATTGGTGGTTTAGTTTACAAAAAATTTGTAAAATTAGCAAATCTTCTGTTAAAAATTAGTAACTAAAATTCAGCAAAATACTGTAAAGTTAGCAAATTTATTGTTAAAAATTAGTGACTAAATTCAGCAAAAAAAAAATAGCAAACACATTTGTAAGTTAGTAATGTAGAGGTAGCAAAAAAATTAACTAAAAATTAAATTTTAACCAAAAATTTGTTAAAAATTTGTTAAGTTGAAGTACTAACACTTTTACTAACTTTTCTATAAACTTTTTTCTATGAGTGTACATATTTTTTTGACCATACGTGTATGTCTAAAATATGCTGATCTTTAATCTCCAATGCATACAACAGATAAACACAAATAGAAATAAATCTGCAAAAATAGTAGAAAAAGGTACTAAAATTAGTTTAAAAAAAAAGACCCTGCAGAAAAAACTGCTGAAATTATCAGATTTTTTTGCTAAATAATAGTAAAATAAGAACAGCAAAATTAAAACTGTTAAATTTATAGAATTTTAGCTATATTTGAATTTAATTTTAATTAATTGAAAATTGTAAAATCTGCAGAAAATTTTGCTAAATATTAGTAGACTAAAAATAGCAAAAACAAACTGTTATATCTACAGATTTTTTGTTATTTTTTAAGTTAAATTTTTTTTAATACAAATAGCAGTCTATCTCTATTTCTAGAAACCAACATTTTTAAAGGTAAAAACGTAACAATATCATAATATACGAGGGCGACCGCAAAAGTAACTGGCCTAACATAAAAAGAACCGTTTTTTTGGAATTATTATTATTTATTTTTCAACATAATCTCCTTCCAACTCAATACACTTCATCAAACGTTTTTCAAGTTTTTTAATTCCATCCGAAAAATAAGATTTTTCAAGACCTTCAAAATATGCCTCAGTTTCAGCAATAACCTCGCTATTGGACGAAAATTTTTTGCCACCGAGAAATTGTTTTAAATTTGGAAACAAGAAATAATCAGAAGGAGCTAAATCTGGACTATATGGTGGATGCAGAGCAATTTAAAATCGTAATTCGGCCAGTTTTTGTTGAGTTAAAAATGCGATTTTTTGGGGCAAAGTCAACAAACGCGGCACCCATCTTGCAGATAGCTTTTTCATGTGGAGTTCATCATGTAAAATACTCCAAACTTGTTTTTCGTGTATTTTAACAATATCAGCAAGTTCTCTAAGCTTTATTTGTCTATCTTTAGTCACTTCATTAAATATTTTTCTAATGTTTTCAATAGTAGTAGCAGTTTTCGATCTTCCAGAGCGTTGTTCATCTTCCGTACTTGAACGACCCATTTTAAATTGTTGAACCCAGGATTTCACGGTGGAGTATGATGGTGCATTATCACCATGAACAGAATCCAATTCATCTTTGATTAATTGTGGCGTATAACCTTTCATATAAATGTGTTTAATTACGGCACGAAACTCTTTATTTTACATTTTTCAAAAATTACAAAACTTGTTTACTTCAATCACCTGTAACAAAGAAAATAATCGTTAAATATTTCGGAAATTTTCACAGATGGCTTATAAAAGATTGCTTTAAAAAAAAAAAAAAAAGTTTCTAGTAAAACAGAAAATGTGCCAGGCCAGTTACTTTTGCGGTCGCCCTCGTAATATCATAATCCCCAAATCAGTAATGGGTAACTGTCACCATGTCAACGCGGCCATTCCCTAGGTTATGTAAGTCACATAGGATTTTTAAGGACTCGCTTGTTTGGGCTTACTAGAACCCTCGAAAGAAATAATAAACAATAATACATAAAAACTTGGAATGTGGTTTCACAGTTCAATAGCCCAATATTCATAGAAAAAGTGGTTTTGATCAACGAAGTGGTTAAAAAAATTTTATTTTTTGTAAGCTAATGTAGACGTTATCTAAAAGTGTTTAAATCATAAAAACAAATGAAATAAAAATTTGTAGACGTATTTTCACTTAACAGCTTTTTTCTCTTTTACATTTTAACATTTTCATATGAACTTATTTTGCTTATTTATTTATCTAAGGACTACTTTTGGTGGAACTCAATTCCTATAAACTTACCACTTAATATAAAAAAAATTAGGTAAAAAATTATACATACAAATCTGTTTGGCCATTAACTAAGCCAGTAATACTTTTAAAATTCCTCCGATGATCGTTTGGGAAGAACGTGAAAGCATGACAAGGAAAAACCGCAATGTTTATAATCGAATCTTTCGAAAAAAAACTAATAACAAAAGTTAAATAACTGATAATAAAAAAATCTTATTCTGGCATGTACCGAACGAAAAACATTGAATAAAATAATTTTGGTTTTAATAATTTTCTAATCAAAAAGAACAACACATGATTTCCTGTGGCCAAAAATAATATGTAGTTTGTCTTTATTCTGCAATTTAATTTAATTTTCATTTAACAAAAAAAAAAAAACGTGTGTGCTTTTTTCAATTTTATATTCCCTAGCGGCACCCGAATGTCTAGAGGCTATAATAAAAAATATTAATGTTTTTGTTTTAAAATAGTTTTAGTATCATAAAATAGTAAAAAAAAAAAGAATTCATAAAAGTGTGTAGCTATAAAACTATCATAAACGTATGCCAAACCCACAAAATATTTGATTTATGTTTGGTGTAAAAATTATATTTCAAAACTTTTAATTTTACTAATGACCAAAACTGGACCTTAGTCGTACGTTTAAGTGGTTTGTTATAACTAAAACATATTATAACAAATAGATAAATTGTTAGCCAAAATAATAAAGTGTTAAATATAGTTTTATAGGGTTTTAATTTGTATGAATGACTATGACGCATTTCTAATACCTTGCCACATAAAAATACGAAGAATTGTTATGAATTCGAATGGATTTTCTAGTTTAGCATAATTGAAATGTAAAATAGTTTTTAAAACTCATTAACAACTTTTATATTATTTTTGTGTTTGTGACTGAAAGAACATAAAATTTAATTATTCATAAAACGATATGAATGACAATGTAGTTGGCATAAGGTCAAGCTAAACAAGTAAAAGTGTTTAAATTGGTTTTAACGAACATTTAAACACCCTTTACAATGTTTTTGTTTACAAAACATAAAGAGAAAATTTAAGGTAGAAAAATAGTGTGAAGATAAAAGAAAAGTTGTTGAATTGACAAAAAAAAAATATTATACAAAAAGTAAGTAGGAAGTAAACAATGTCTATTGAAGCACTGCAATGCTAAAACTCCCTTCACTTACTTTTTGACTAGACATAACAAGCAAAAAAATCCGACGTATCCCTTAAATTAGTCCTACAATCTCGTTAGAAATAGTTTTACTGCAAAGTGGTTATAAGGTGATTTAAAATTATAAAATTACTTTCTTTTTGTGGTATATTCTTCGTCAATCCATAAATGATTCTTTTAGTGAAAAAAAGCGTTTGAGAAATAATAATCAAAAATTCTTTCAAGATTTTCTATTGGGATCGAATTTTTCTATTAATATGTTTGCATGTCCACCAATTAGCAACGACCTCAAATATTAATAATTATTTTACCAATTAATTTAGTATTAATTTTAAAATGATTTACTATTTGAATATTGCATTCTGTTTAAATTTTAATATTCATGCTAATACTTTTAAAAAAAAAATTTTATTCGCTTGTTTAATTTATAATTTATCAGTGTTTAATTACTGCATTCTAATTAATTGCTGTTTAAATTTTAAGAACTTATTTTAGGAAACTGTACTCCCAATATAAATTAGGTAAATTTATTCCCGAGTGTGTAAACGAAAAATACACACATTATGTGTAAAATAAAATGAAATTTTAAAATTATATTCTTAAATAAAAGTTATTTTATGTAAAATATTGCTTTTCAAAAAGTGTTAATTTATGACTTGTTTTACCAAATGAGAAAGTTCATATACAAAGTTACAAAATGTTCGTCCCGTTGAATTTTAGTACCTTATGTAATGTCTCGGTTTGTGTGTTCCAATCATCATTTTCTTATGGCGAACAACATAAGAGTTGGGGTGGTGCCTACGAAACAATTGTATTGTCTATCATAAAAATGGTCAACATTTTTGAAACAACAAATAAAATCTAATATGACAATATCATATTAGAATTTGGACTTGAGGTAGAACAATATTCTAACTAAATATTTATATGAAAATATAGAAGTCGGAAAAAACAATTTTTGTATTTATTAATGCAAAAAATCAAAAATAATTGTTGAACAAAGCATACCACGGCCAGCCCATGCAAAATATTTGTTTTGTTTTGGGATAATCTCGTTGTTTTTATAAATGTTACTGACAATGAAAACACAAACATCCCAGTAAAATCTTTCACTACCAAATAAGTGGTTATATAATGAAACTAAAAATTTATAATTCGGCGTCAGTACTACACTCAAAAAAAAAGTCAGTAAAGTCAGCAAAAAGTGTTGTTGTGTCAGCAAATTTTTAGTCAGGAGCGTGCTTGCAAAGAAGTTGGTAATTTCAGCAAAAGGTTTGCTGAAAATCAGCGAGCTGATTTTTACCAAAAAAATAGTAATCTTCAGCAAAATTTTTGCTAACACTTAGTCGACGGCAAATGAAAAAAATCCTTGCTAAAATCGCCAAACTTTTTGCTGAATATTAGTAGACTGAAAAAAACTCAAAAAACTTGGAGCGAAATTTTACTTTAGTTAATTTATTTGCTGAAAATTTAAATATAGAATATGTGTAGAGTTCTTTTTCTTTTTTTGTCATTTCCGTTTCCAGACAAGCTGCGACATCTACATCTTGTCTATCTGGTTGTCGTCCACGCTATGCACGCGGTCCTCAGCACAATTTTTGCAGCAAAACAAATTAGTAGAACATTAGTTTAAAATTAGTTTAGTGCTAAAAAAATATAACTAAAATTTTTGCTGAAAACGGAATTTCAGCAAAAAAATTGCTGAAAACTACACCTTTTGCAACTGTAATTCAGAAAATATCAATTGAAATTCAGAATTTCCATTTGAAATTCAGAAAATATCAATTGAACTTCAGAATTTCCATTTGAAATTCAGAAAACATCAATTGAAATTCAGAATTTCCATTTGAAATTCAGAAAACATCAATTGAAATTTAGATTTTCCATTTGAAATTCAGAAAATATCAATTGAAATTCAGAAAATATCAATTGAAATTCAGAAAATATCAATTGAAATTCAGAAAATATCAATTGAAATTCAGAAATCTTCATTTGAAATTCCGAAAATATCAATTATTATTCAGAAAACATCAATTGAAATTCAGAAAATATCAATTGGAATTCAGAAAATATCAATTGAAATTCAGAAATCTTCATTTGAAATTCCGAAAATATCAATTGAAATTCAGAAACCGTCATTTGAAATTCAGAAAATATCAATTGAAATTCAGAAAATGTCAATTGAAATTCAGAAAATATCATTTGAAATTCAGAAAATATCATTTGAAATTCAGAAAATGTCAATTGAAATTCAGAAAATGTCAATTGAAATTCAGAAAATATCAATTGATATTCAGAAAATATCAATTGAAATTCAGAAATCGTCATTTGAAATTCAGAAAATATCAATAGTATTTCAATTGATATTTTCTGAATTTCAATTGATGTTTTCTGAATATCAAATGGAAAATCTGAATTTCAATTGATATTTTCTGAATTACAGTTGCAAAAGGTGTAGTAGTACACTTGATATACAAGACGTTTTACTAATTTTTCTACTAACTTATTTTTTTGAGTGCAGTTATTTTTGTTAGGCGAAGCCGTTTTTATAAGCAGTCTAGCTTACGCGCGACTACTTATTTATTTATAAAGATAATGTGAATTTGGTAACTACTTATTTTTCAACCACTAGTAAGTATATAAGTAAGTCGTATTATTTAACAACTTGTAAACACTTATTTTTTAACTGCATATAAGCACACGAATAAATACTTATTTTGGTAACTACTTATTTTATATATTTTTTTGTAATGCAGCAGGTAAGAGGGTGCACAAATTTTGTGCGTTTTTTCATGCAGTGAATATGGACAACTACTTACAAAATTACACCAAATTATATGCACTAGACCCTAATTGTACTGCTTATTATTTAGATATTAGTAATGAGCACCCATTACTGAGATTTTGCTAGGATACCTATAATAGTAGCCAAAGGATAATTTTATATTAATTTATTAATTTAAAAATTTGTTTTCAGAGTAAATATGCTCACATAATATATATTTGCCAAATTAATGTTTAAACTAAAACAAGCGAAAAAATTTAAGTTGGGCATGCCGACTATACGACAACCCTACAACACAGTACGAATTAGGTAATAGTCAGGGCAAAGGATCAAATTCCGGCAATGTAATTTCAATCAACTTGCATGGTCAGGACAAAAATAAACATTTTGTGTCTAATTGTCTAACGCATAATGTGGGTATTTATTTTATTTACACGCTCTGGAATAGATTAACTCAAATTTACAGTTTCCTACTACAAAGTTGGGTAAATTTAAGCAAAAATAAATAAGAGTAAATTTAAATAAAAATTAATTAGAAATTAATTCCTTAGTCGATTGTTATAACATGTATTCTTACAATAAAACTACAGGCCGGTTCATCTTTTGACCTAATCGATATAGAATGGTGCTATCTGAGCTGAAATACATTTAGCTTAAATGAAATCACCAAAGTACAATATTAGTAAAATTACACATAACTTATTTAAATAGTGTATGCATTGTTAATGCAAAAATAAATATTTTGTATATTTTCATATACACTTATGCTCACGAAATTAAGTCAATTCAATTTTTTTTTAATTTTATTGTTGTTGTCTTTATTTTTAAAGATCAAAATAGTGGCTAAATTTGCAACTAAAGGCAAGGAGATGGTTCAGAAAATTATACAGAATTTTAACGTAGTGTTTGTTTTTTTCATTTTGTCACTTGTTTTAAGTGGGCGTGGCTTTTAACGAAAAATTAGCGATATCAACTTTTTATCAAATTACATAGTAAAATTTAGGCAGTACTGATCGGTTCTGTACGAACTGTATATTTTTGAAATTCGTATAAAATTTCCCAAGTCTTGCATTATTTTTATCTACAAATAGTCGTCAGACTTAAAATTGCAGCACTTTAAACATGACCAAATTTTTCCTTGTTTTTAGCGTTTTTAATAAAGTTAACAGCACTGAAATTTTAAAGTGAATAGTTTTATGCTTTTCTTAGCAAAATATAACAAATCAGTCAAGATTTTTTCTACGTTATAGTAAAAAGCATTTCATGTTAAAATTTCAGTGTTGCTAACTTTCTTTTAAAATCGCTAAAAACAAAGAAAAACTTGGTCATGTTTAAAGTGCTGCAATTTTAAGTCTGGTGACTATTTGTAGATAAGAATAATGCAAGACTTACGGAAATTTTATAGGATTTCCAAAAATATACAGTTTGTACAGAACCGATCAGTACTGCCTAAATTTTACTATGTAATTTGATAAAAGGTTGATATCGCTAATTTTTCGTTAAAAGACACGCCCACTTAAAACAAGAGACAAGTTGAAAAAACAAACATTACGTTAAAATTCTGTATAATTTTCTGAACCATCTCCTTGCCTTACGTGACGAATTTAGCCACTATTTTGAAATTTAAAAATAAAGGCAACAACAATAAAATTTAAAAAAAATTTAATTGACTTAATTTCGTGAGCACAAGTGTATTTAGTTAGAATATTCTTTCACCTCAAGTCCAAATTCTAATATGATATTGTCATATTAGATTTTTATTTGTTGTTCCAAAAAGGGGTTGATCATTTTCATGATAGACAATACAATTGTTTCGTAGACATCACTCTACTCTTCAGTTGTCCGCAATAAGAAAATGATAACTTTCTTACTCAAACCGAGACATTACATAAGGTACAAAAAATCAACGGGACGAGAATTATTCTAACTAAATATATGAAAATATAGAAAGTCCGAAAAAAACAATTTTTGTATTTTTTAATGGAAAAATTAAAATAATTATTTTGTATATTTTTTATTAAACAATATTAATATGTGTTTTATGAAAAAAAATCGCTTAAAATTTTAATAAATCTCTGAAATTTCAGAAATAGCTAAAATTAAAAATCGTTAGAGTTGAAAAAAAAACGCTAACATTAGAAGAAAATAGCTCTAAAATTAAAAAAAAATTTATAAAATTTAAAAAATCGAAAAATTAAAAAATTGCTATAATTAAAAAAAATTTTTAAAAATTACAAAAATTAAAAATTGTATGAAGGTTTGTATAGTTGATCTTTTAATTGGTAAATGAATGTTTTTCGTATGATTTAAGATCATACAAGTAAACTACAGAGAAGAAAAATTGAAAAAATTCGATAAGGCCAGCAGGAGAGAATACGTATTTTCGGGTCCCGCTACAGACCCATCTTCAGTATCCTATGCCTTTATGGGTTAATATTCGATGATGATCTATTTATATTGAATTTAAGCAAATAAACCCATGTTTAACATAAAGGATACTGAAGATGGGTCTGTAGCGGGACCCGAAAATACTATTTTATACTACTGGCCTTATCGGATTTTTTTAATTTTTTCTTCTCTGTAGTTTACTTGTATGAGCTTAAATCAAACGAAAAAACATTAATTTACCAATTAAAAATTTTTAAAATATTTTAAAGTGTTTGTTTAATTTTTATTTTTAAATTTAAATATAAAAATAGTTTTATTAAGCTTTAATTCTACAATGAAAAATTTATTAATTCTTGTTCAAGGCCAATTATTTCCTTATCATGAAATAATAAAGTACTTTTTACAAAAACTCTGCCATTTTCCTTATCAGGATATTCTCTAAGCAAACACTTCGCAGAGTTTTTGCTTTCAAAATGAAAAGACGATCGTTTCGGGGATTTCCCAGTTCCCCATCATCAGTTCTCTTTAGAGAGTCGTGAATATTAATTTACGCATCATGTGTGTAATTTTACCAATATTTATAGTAGGAGTGCAGTTTCGTATTCTAAGCTGGGTAAATTTAAACAAAAATTAATTATAGTGTGAGCAGTTTGGTGAGGCTGTTATGGGGAGACTTTTCGCATTTTCGCCTCTCCCGTATGTATTAAAAAACATCCCCTCTTATCGAGTTGGAGGGCATACATGTCAAATTTCAAGATAGTGTATTTATAAAATTTGTGCGGAAATTTTAAATTTAACAAATTAGTCGTAATTTTATTATTATTTTTAAAAGGCTTTGCATATTAAAGTGTGTAGAAAACAGATTTACGCATTTGGTGTTTATATTAACTAAATTTGTGTAATATTATATCAAAATTTAGCTGCCCATTTTACATTCACAAAAGAAAATTAGTATATTTATTGCCATTATATGTTAATACCTATATCCTATTTAAAAAATCTGTGATAAAAATTTTTAATTTAAAAAAGGGGTAATAATTTTAGACATAAAGTGTTTAATTGTTAAAACATCAGGTCTAAAAATACTTTGTGTGTGTATAATTATGTATATGAAAGTGTGTTTTTTACATTTACTGAATTTGTGTAATATTAGAATTAAATTTTTCCATTTAATAGTAGTAAATTTACAAGTAAATATTAGAGTATATTTACATATATCTAATATATTGTAATATATTTACAATTTTTGTGCGTTAACTTTTAATTTAGCAAAAAAATGATAATTCTAGACAAAATTTGTGTAATTGTTAACACATTATATCTAAAAATACTTTATATGTGTATTGTTGTGTATAAAAGTGTTAACAAAAAAGTTAAAACGTTTGGTGTTTATTTGCTAAATTTGCACAATATTACATAAGAATTTACCCATTTTGTAGCAGTAAATTAAAAAAAAATTATTTAGAGTGTATGCTACTTAAAACATTAAATATTAATGAATTTGTATTATCTATAAAGGTTTATATGTAAAAATGGATTTTTTATGTATGGTACTCATATTTATCCCCTTGACTTTGATGTGGTTTTGTATATTAAAGTTAATTTGTTTTTAATATGTTTACAAAACAGCAACAAACAAAAAACAAAATCCGCCTAGCAGCAAAAAACAGACGAAAACAGAACCGCATTGTCGTTATATTTATTCAATGTTTTTTTTTTTTTTTTAGTTCCAAGTTGTTGTTGTTGTGTAATTAGGCTAAACATAAGCGGAAAAATGTCAACATTTTGTAAAAAAATAAATGTAAATATAAACAAATACAAGTAAATACCTAACACCCCAAAGATCGACATTTATGAACGCCATATTAGTAGAAGTGTGGGTGGAACATAAGAAAGAGATTTGTTTTGCTAAATAAAGCACACAGTGATGTGAATTGTATTTTATTTGAAAGATGAGTTAAAGATGGATTACACTGGCCAACAATTTTTGGAGTCATTGCTTAAGGTCTCAATCGAACCTAATGAATATGAAAGTTACTTGTATTAAGTAGTAGCAATACTTCTGCTTGATTTTGCTCTACTTTATCGAAAATCTTTCTATTAGCCTAAATTATATCCCAGCCCTAAGTTGGATAATTATTTTTAATTTAAAAAAATGTACAGTTCTTCAAGCACTTAACATTTTGATATTCCAGAAAAAAAAGCATAACTATCTACATTCAATAAAAGAGTATAAAAAATTAAATAATGCAAGTATAACAACATATAGAAACTAAACGCACAAGCATAGTTTTCTACTGAAAATTTGTTAAATTTACAACGGTATCGGTTCTTTCCTATGACACCCACATGTTGAATTCAATGATGAAAACATCAACACACGTAGTGGCGTAAGAAATAATTACCCAATTTTTCATTATACATTACACCACTACGTGGGCAGGTTATTTTGAGTTTGTCATGATGTTGGTAATATAAAAAACTATTACCCCTAGACCCATCTCATAGTCTACTGATCGACTAAGAATCACTTTTTGATTCGATTTAACTGATTCTAGGACATCCTCTTCCACTTTGGAGCTATAGAAGCGGTTGCATTCGGAACAATTTTAAACAATTTGTCTTTAATGCGGCACTACGAAATTAGCCCCAACGAAATAATCCCCAAGCAGAAAAATGCAAAAACCCCCAATGAAATAAGAGCCAAAAGAAATGAAATAATACCCAAAGGAAAAAAATGAATTAACTCCCAAAATAAATGAAATAACCCCTGAACGAAAAATGAAATTAAGGCCAAATATCGGTCTTTATTTCAAAATGAAACAACTCCCAAAAAGAAATATGAAATAACTCCCAATGAAATTGACCCCAAAAAAATGAAATAAAGACCAAAAATATTTCTTCAGAAATTTATTTTATTTTATACGAATATACATATATGAATGCTTCAGTTGCCAAATCGATTATCTCCATAAAGAAAAATAAATGAGTCTCAAAGAAAAAAAAATTAGTAAATAATATATAATTGTTTTTTAAAATTCCTGTTAAATTATAAATTTTGCTAGTTAGTAGTGTTAATATTTATTATTAGAGAAATTTGTTTTGAATATTCCAGAGTTTGGAGTCAGTAAAGTGTTTTCAAATTAAAGTTTTAGAAAATTCAGAAAGTGGAGTTAATCGATTTGACAACTGAAGCATTCATATAATAATTAACATTAGTTAAACACTTGTATAGTTTTGTCAACAGTCTGACGGCACACTGGGCATGAGAAGTTCTCCATGGAATTAGAAATTGCATCTGCTTGCAAATTTAGAATGTACAGTGAAGTTTGTTGTAGTGCTTCTTTAGATACCGAAAGTCAGGTAATTACAAATTAAGGAAAACCGTGCTGCAGGAAACCCTGTTGCGCTTTCAGAAATATGAATTAAAAAAATAAAAATCCTGCAGCACTGTTTCCTTTGATTTGAAATTATCTAACTTTCGGTATCTAACTTTCGCGGCGATTTTTTAAACCAAATTTTCGCCTGTGGCATTGATTTCTTTTTATTTTTGAAAGCGCAACAGGCGAAAATTTGGTATAAAAAATCGCCGCGATTTTTTATACCAAATTTTCGCCTCTGGCGCTTTCAGAAATATGAATTAACAAAATAAAAATCCTGCAGCACTGTTTCCTTTGATTTGAAATTATCTAACTTTAGGTATCTAAAAAAGCACTACAACAACTTCGCAGGCGAAAATTTAGTATAAAAAATCGCCGCGAAAGTTAGATACCGAAAGTTAGATAATTTCAAATCAAAGGAAACAGTGCTGCAGGATTTTTATTTTTTAATTCATATTTCTGAAAGCGCAACAGGTTTTCCTGCAGCACGAATTTTCGTCTGCGGCGCTTTTAGAAATATGAATAAAAAAATAAAAAGCCTGCGGCACTGTTTTCTTTAATTTGAAACTTTCGGTATCTAAAGAAGCACTACAACAAACTTCACTTTACGTACACTATCCATATATTCCATGTTGAACAATAGCAGCTGTTGAAAAACAACCCATCGGCACAACCGCACAGTTACCGTCAATTAAAACTAATTGTTATATAGATAAATAAAGTTTTGATTTCAGGTACCAATATTTGTAAATCTGAACGGTTTAAATTGTAGAAATATTTACTAAAATCAGTTTGACAGAAACAAATTTTTAAAAATTTCAGAAATTATAAAAATGAAATAACCCCAAAACAATGAAATTCTCCCCAAAAAGTAAGTGAATGCAACAATCCCCAAATTAATATGTTTGGGAATTCTTTCATTTTGGGCTTATTTCATAATGAAAAAAACCCCAAAAATCATATACGAAACAATCCCCAAAATAAATGAAACAATCTCCAAACTAAATTTTTGCCATTTTTTTGGGGCTTTTTTCGTTTTAAGGTTTGGGGGTTATTTCGTTGGGGCTAATTTCGTAGTGTCCTTTAATGCTCCTAACATTATACAGTAGAGTGGGGCGATTTGTATGGAGAAAAATTTGTTGATATTGTGCCATCGATTTTTCGATAGCTTTTGGCATGAGGAAAAAAAATTCCACTACGACATATCAAAAAAATCATTTTCGAGGCGCAATTGAATTTTTGCAATTTTCTAATAAATGCTAGATTAACGCCATCTTGCGGTGGCTTTTTGAAACAACTAATGAAGTTGTAAACAATATAACATTACAACCTTGCCAGAAAGGTATTACTTATGAAAATCGGATAAAAAATGTGGCAACTAGAGGTAAAAGTATATAAGTAAAATTATTTTCTGCTTGTTTTCATCAACATC
This sequence comes from Leucophora obtusa, assembly GCA_949987735.1. Taxonomy (NCBI): domain Eukaryota; kingdom Metazoa; phylum Arthropoda; class Insecta; order Diptera; family Anthomyiidae; genus Leucophora; species Leucophora obtusa. The sequence continues at coordinate 30,429,607 of OX465299.1, read as the reverse complement.
ATCATCATCATTTCATCATCAGGCAGAAAATAATTTTACTTATATACTTTTACCTCTAGTTGCCACATTTTTTATCCGATTTTCATAAGGAATACCTTTCTGGCAAGGTTGTAATGTTATATTGTTTATAATTTCATTAGTTGTTTCAAAAAGCCAACGCAAGATGGCGCTAATCTAGCATTTATTTAAAAATTGCTAAAAATTGAAATTCGGGAGCCTCGAAAATGATTTTTTTGATTTGTCGTAGTGGAATTTTTTGCTCAGTACAATCCCAAGAATCAGAAACGCGAAGCGCCCATTAAGATGTTCAAATCGCCCCGCCCTATTATACAGAGTAAAAATTTCTTTCTAACGTCCTAATTTTGTTTACCAATTTATAGACAAATTTCCAATCCAACCCATAAAAATTTTTGTTCCAAGATTAGTTGACTTTCAACTAGTGTTTCCAATTCGGTTAATCGATTAACCGATTCCTCGATTAATCGCCTCTATTTCGGTTAATGTCGAAACAAATAATTTGAAACTCAAATAATTATTCGACCCGAATAATCGATTAAAATAGCTCGATTAACCGGTTAAATTTTTAATATGTAATTTTTTGCTTTATTTTTTCCCAAAACTTCATAATTTTCTTAACTTTGGCTAAAAAATTGCAAGAAACGCTTAGAAAAACAAATACTAACTAAAATACGATAAAATTGTTTTAAAATCGATTGAAAGAGAAACCTTTAGATGCCATTTTTTGAGCAACTCCAAGCAAGTCGACATTGAACCACCGAGACACGTCATGGGTTTTAAGAGACTCTTAAAACGGAATTGTTTTACATTACCAAAATAAATTTTTAATAAAATCTTTTTGAATTTTTTTGTAACAAAATAACGAAGTTTCTATTTGTAAAAAAATGCTTTAACACTATGTGCTTTAGGAAATACAAGACAATTTTTCATTTCTGTTTTAATTCTTTTAAAGGGTAAAATTAATTTTCAAAAGTGAGATAATTTTTTCAGCCTCTAGTCGATGATTTTATTTATATTTATTTTAACAAAAAGAGTGCGTATTAATTTTTAAAATTTTATTATTGCAAACATAGAATTTTGAAAGGCTGAAAAACTGCTCTCACTTTCGAAAATCTGTGATAAAATTCGAACAAACAAATCTGTTTGATATTTGACATCTGTTACTGCACACTGAGGGAATTTTCTACATGCTTTTTATGAATTTTTATACTGATTCAATGAAATTTCGTTGGAATTCGTCCATTGAAACACGGAGGAGATTATAAGATAAACAAAAATCTAAAAACAGAATATTTGTACGTATTTGTATTGATCACTTCTGACTAAAAACAATAAGAGAAACCTGAATAGAAAAGAAAACAACGAATTAGTTATATTGTATTCAAGGCCTTACTTGGGTGACGGGTTGTTGAAAAAAATTATCATATGACAATAAAAACATATAAATAATTGATACCTACAATTTAATGGAAAACCACTGACTACGCCTGTCCATCAAAAAAATGCAGAAACTAGATCTAGTCTGATATGAAAATTATAATGTGTTTATAATTTTTAGAGAAAAAGGTTTATTCTTCTTCTTAACCTCAAATCTATTTAAAATTGATAAAATTGTATATTAATTACAATATTAATTGCAGCTGTCTATATTACGTTAAAACAACCCTATAAACATTTTCACTGGAATTCAAGTTGAAATCAAGTTCAATTCCAGCCCTGTTTTCCAGTTTCAAGGCTTGAATTCAGCTTTTATTACGTTTTATTTCAATAGCATATTCCAGCAAAAGGGAAACAAAAATTCAAGTTTGAAATATTTTTGTTAAAAAAACAAGTGCTAGAATTTGAAATATACTTTACTACAAGCAAAATTTAAAGCACTTGAATTTTTAAAACCTATGTGCTTATTGGGAACACTGTACTAAACTTTTCACTAAGTTGATGCAGTTTTATGAAAAATTTCGTATTATTTATTGAAAATTACATACATCCAATGAAAAAGCTTTTTCGTAAAAATTTTGATTGATTTGCATTAATTTTGTGAAGAAAACTTCATTAGTTTAGTGAAATCTTTTATTAAAACTCGTCCAATTAAATTCTGTCTGCGTAAATCACCCTAAAATTTGTTTAATGTTAATGGCCTTTAAAACCGAAAAGACTGAGAATTTAACAATTATTCATGATATTCTCAGATTACTAATATTCATTTGCAGAATAAATTGGTATTTTCAAATGGAGTTTAACATTTTTTATATTGATGGCTCAATGTAAAAGGCTGTTCTAGTTTTTAATGTTAAAAAATCAGCTCTTTGTGTTTTTATTGATAAAAAGTTAAGAATATACATTAATTTTGCATTAAACGATTAATCGATTAATCGCCAATTTTCTCGATTAACCGACCCGAATAACCGGTTAATTAATTTTAGTGATTTTTCGAATAATGCATTAACCGGTTAACCGCCTATGTCGAATAATTGGAAACACTACTTTCAACCATACAGATGCATGATATCCAATAGTCGGCATGTTCGAATATCATATTTTTACTTATGTTTTTTTAGCTGGAGAGTTGGCTTAAAAAGCAGCATGTATGCACTCTAAATAAATTTTGTTTAAATTTACCCAACTAATATGTATTATAAAACTGTACTCCTACTTTAAATTGAGTAAATTTATTCGAGAGTGTGGTAATAAAATAATTAAACACATTATGCGTAAGCTTATTACACATAGAATGTGTACTTTTGCTTTTTTGACAATGCGTACACCATTTAAAGAAATTATGGGTAATTTTCCCAATCTTGTGCGTAAAAATTCTAAAAAAAAGAGAATAAATTGATTTTAAATATTTTATTAATAAAATATTATATATTCGTAACAATAGCAATCTTAAACATTTCTTAAGTTAGAAATTTTTTTTTGGAAAATTCTTATTTAAGAAATATGGAAGAAACAAATCGATATTAGTTCTGACTATAAAACTGACTCTAATACTCGTATATGATATGGAAGAATTACCACAGTATAACTTTTAAATTTAAATGCCTGTTTTTTGAAAAAGTCTCAAATTCTGAGAGCTTTTTCCTTTTTAAAAAAAACCTTAAATTTTAACCCTTTTTTCAGGTTCAGGTTCTGAGGACTTTATCCTATAGAAAAGATCTCACATTCAAATGGAAAAAGTTTAAAATTTTGAGGTCTTTTTTGTTAAGAAAAAGTCTCAGACTCTGAAAATATTTTGCTATTTTTCTAAAGGGAAAAAGTCCTTGGAATCTCAAACTTTTTTTATAAAAAAAATGTCTCACAATCTGAGATTTTTCGTATAGATAAGAATTCTTAAAATTTCAAAATCATTCTATGGGAAAAATCCTTAGAATTAAAAACTTCTTCTATTGAGTAAAGCCCTCATAACCTTACGACTTCTTCTTAAAGAAAAATTCCTCAGTAGTTGAGACCTTTTTTCAAGAAAATCTCTTCAGTATTTTGATCTATTTTAAATAGGAAAAATTCTTTAGAACCTGATATATTTTCTGTAGGAAAAAGTATTTTGAATCTGAGAACTATTTCATACAGAAAAATTTCAAAATGCCGACGACCTACCTTCTGCACACAAAGTATGGGGTTGTGAGGGCTTTTTCCTACAGAAAGGTTTCAGATTTAAGGATTTTATGGGAAAAGACTCATATTCTAAGAAATTTTTCTAACACAAACGACTTTTTTCTACAGAAAAGTCTCATATTTTGAGTTTTTCACAGGAAAAATTTAACAGAATTTGTGTTTTTTTTATAAAAAAAAAAAAAGTTCTCAGAATCTAGTGTTTTTTTATTTCAAAAAGTCTTCAGTATCTTCCTATCTGAAAAAGTCCTTGGAATCTGGGTTTATTCATAGAGAAAAAAAAAAACTTCATTGTGACAACTAATATTTTGCCAATCAATTAGTGTGGTTGGAACCACCGATACATTTGTTTGTGCCAATAGAAATCCGATGTATCATACTTTAAGATCCGACTGTAATTGCAAAGATATAACGAAAAATGGCGACCTCACTTTGGAAAAAAATTTTTTTTTTGAAATTGCCTTGCAAAAATACTCATATTGGAGGGTGTACGGCGCACTTTTTTTGTTGCCTTGAAGGTGGTACGGTCTATTGTTATTGTTCCATACTAATTTTTTTTATAATTTATCGTTTCTTTTAATATTTGATTGTAATATATTTTTTAAAATAATCCAATATCAGATATTTTTCTGCAACTCCTTGTACATTTACATACTTTATGTCAAACAAAATGTGTAATTATACAGATAAAATGTGTAATTATGCAGACAAAATGCGTAATTATGCAGACAAAAAGTATAATTCGAAATAAAAAAGATGTATAAATGCTTGTTTTGTGTATTTTTGTTATTAATAAAGCTTACTTATGACTGGTTTTACCAAATCAGACAGTTCCTATAAAAAAGTACAAAATTCTCGTCCTGTTGAATTTTTTTGAAGAGCCTAAATTTTCAATTTTCAATCGCGATATTTTGAAAAGTACCACGTGATGGAATAATTCAGGAAAACAGTTTTGGAATCAGAATTCTAAACCCTTTCACTTTAAGGGTTTGGACTTTTATCCTCCTCATAGTTTTGCTCATTTTCATTTCAAAACTTGGGACATCAAAGTCTAATTAAATCATTTATTAGATTTTAAGCCGTCCGAGTTTTGTCTTTTAAATCCCGCCTAAAAACACTGTCTTCCATTTAAATATTTACATAAAGTTTGTAAAAGCGGTTGGCGTGTTTTTTCATTGTTTTGTACTAAAAATATTTTTTTGTTTCTCAACTAACAGCAATTTTTTCTTTTTTAAATTATGTAAATATAATAAAATGGTTAAATACAAAATAGCACAGCAACAAAAAGGACAATTAAAATAAATGTAAATGAGTGCCTAAACAGACACACACTCTTCTATTGTTTCGAATTTTATGGTTGGTAGTTGTCTTTTTAACCGTTAAAAAAAAAAAAAAACAAACCATAATGTGTTTATACACATTTTCATTATTTTTGCTGTGAAAACAACGAAACTTCCTTGTTATTCTGTTTTAATTAAGTACAACAAATTTTCAGTTTTACTTTGTCTGACAAAAACAACGTTAATTAAATTTTTATTAAACGAACTTTTAAATGTTGCCATTATGTTTATCTAAATCCTGCAACTCAAGTAGTTCTAATTATAAAAGCATATTTTTCTGAAGTTAATTAAAAAAGGTTTAATATATGATTGGTCTTAGATAAGTTTTTTTTCTGGGAATTTTTCTTATTAAAAATCTTAATTAAATATATAATAGGTATAGGAAAAATGGATATTGATTTAAAATATATTTCTATTTCTATTTTATGCATAAACAGCATGTTAGAAATGTTCGTGTAATTGTTTTCTTGCCTACGTGACGTATACTTGTTGTGAGATTTTGTAGATAATATAAATATCACTCATACGCTGTGTATGTCTGTGAATACTTAATTTTTGCTTCAATTTTGCCAAAAAAAAAAACAAATATTACCAATAATTTTCTTAATTCTTTTCTTGGCTTTTTTTCTTGTTTTGTATTATTAAAATGTAACTATATTATATTTACCTTTTGCTAAATCTAATTTTAACCTTTCCAGTTTTTATTTTCATTTTACATCATTATAATTGGTCTTTGAAATTTGTTTTGTTTTATGATTAAATTTTAGTTTGTAAAGAGTTCAGAAAAGAATTTCTTAAATTTTTCAATTAGTTGACGTAAAGACAACAAAGGTAATAATAATTAAATTTTACGTTTACTGTACTTAAATTTTATATTTTTGTTAGTCTACTAGTATAAGTAGAAGAGTCAAATTAAATGGAATTTCAAATTCAAAAAGGGGAAAATAGAATGACAACAAGGGCAAAAACTTTCATGTAATTAAAAATTTTAAATGCGGGCATAAAAGTGCAAAAATTTGCGCTTAAGATGTACACTTAGGTAAGTAGAAATATGCATCTAAACTTTGTCGATTCTTGAAAATCCTATGTACTACTCCAGAGCGGTTTGGGAAAAGAGTAACAGAAAAAAAACGAGTAAAAAGGTTAAAGTCGGGCATGCCGACTATACAATACCCTACACCAGTCTGGTTAAAAGCCAACTAATGTTTGGATCCGAAATTCGAATGGGTTAAAATGGGACTTGTGTCAACGAACCAAATTTCATTAAAATATCTTAATTTTTGCGACCTGCAGTTTGTAACCAAGCCAATTTTCGGGGGATCCTTATATGGGCACTAGGTCTAAACATGGACCCGTGTTAACCAAAATCAATAGGCTTCGTCCTTGGGCCAACATAGGTCTGTGTACCAAATTTCATCAAAATATCTTAATATTTGCGACCTGCAGCTGTTTATATGTTTTGGGGGGACCCTTATATGGGCACTAGGTCTAAACATGGACCGCTTTTAACCAAAATCAATGGGCTTCGTTCTTGGGCCAACATAAATCGGTGTACCAAGTTTCATCAAAATATCTTAATATTTGCGACCTGTAGAGTGCGCACAAGAATGCATGGACAGACAGACAGACGGACGGACGGACAGACGGACATCGTTAAATCGAAATAAAAAAAAATTCTGAGCCGATCGGTATCCTATAAGGTGGGTCTAGGACCAATATTTTCTGGTGTTACAAACATCAGCACAAACTTATAATACCCTGACCACGTAGTGGTGTAGGGTATAAATAGGAAGCTGAAATTCGGTATTTAGGTTTCTGCTTCGGCGTAAATGTCGGTCAAGAGGTGGTTTTTTTGGAAATTCCTACCGGTACGGACCAAAAGGAGAAAGTCTCTCCCCTTGACGGCCTTTCCAAATACCTTTGGATAAAAACCTGAATGTTTAAATATGTGTTCCAGTGTCGGTGTTTTGTTACTATTTGAGAAGTTTCTCACATTAAAAAATTCAACTACACCCAGGGCGCAACTACACGCAGGGCGTTAAACATGGTGTCAAATTTATAAGTATGTAAGAAAAATGTTTTAAATATCTCCAGCTAAATTTAACATTATGCGAGTCTCCATATTTTAAATATGGTAGAGTTGCATTTTTTATATGAGAAATTTCTATCATAGTTACAGAACACCTAGAGTATGTGTTATCCAGATAATCGAATAATTTTGCTCAAAAACAAAAAATATTAGTAATATAGGAACAGCAAATATAAAAGTCTTAAATATACAGAATTTTTGTTATATTTGAGTTAAATTTTTGTAAATGAAAAATAGCAAATTAGCCTGCTAAAATCAGCAAAAATTTTTGCTAAATAATTAGTAGCCTGAAAAATTAAAAAAAAAAATTTTTTAATTTTCAAAGTTTTTTTTTCGATTTTTTTTAATGCAAATTAAAATCGAGCCTTCTAAAAACAGCATTTTTCAATTTTTTTAGCAAATAATTTTGCTGATTTTAGCAGTATAGACTGCTATTTGCATTCAACCAAATTTAGATTAAAACTATAAAAAATTTTGTAGATATAACAGTTTATTTTTGCTATTTTTAGTCTACTAATATTTAGCAAAATTTTCTGCAAATTTTACAGTACAATTTGTTATTTTCAATTAACTAAAAGTTAACTTAAACATAAATAAAATTCAGTAAATTTAACAGTTTTAATTTTGCTGTTCTTAGTTTACTAATATTTAGCAAAAATTGCGCTAATTTTAGCAGTTTTTTCTACAGCATCATTTTTAACAAATTTTTAGTAACTTTTTCTGCTATTTTTACATATTTATTTCTATGAGTGTAACAAATTGTGAAAAATAATTTTCAACAGTGCACGACTTTTTAGAATTTCTAGAAATATTTCTTAGCTTAAACTCAATAAGAATTTCTTATTTTCTTCTATGAGCAACATCTTAAAGATAAAAGGAACAAAAAATTATCACAATTTGCTTTGTCATCAGTGGTGTTAGACCTTTTTGATCAAAAATCATCAAAAATGTAAAAATAAATCGTCAAAATCGTCAACAATTTTATGAAAAATCGTCAAGAAATCGTCATCAGCTAAATATCATAAAAACACTATACCATTTTCAGTTTTATTTAAAAAAGTTCCAAATATATTTCAAAAATGTTTTAAAATTGTCCAAATATATTTAAAATTGTCCAAATACAATTTAAAATTCTCCAAATATATTTTAAAATTGTCTAAAATGTTTCAAAATTATCCAAAAATTGTATTTCAGAAATCAGAAATCAGACTCTATTTATATTCCAAAATTTTGCAAAGGAATTAATAAAATTCTAATTGCATTTCAAGTTTTTCCAAATGTATTTCAGAAATTTCTATTTTTATTTTAAAAGCATTTTAACCCTTTCGGTACAGATTTTGATTGGCTAAATAGTTTTTGACCAAAGTTTGTGGAAATATAAACCTATGCCTAGGAAATACCTTTGTTTTGTTTTTATAGCTTTATCGCGCCTCCTAGCGGAGAAATTTTGCCTAAAAATTAAAGTTTGAACACGCTGCTGCTCCCAAACGGGTTAAGATTTTTAATCTAATTTTAAATTTTGTATTATTTCCACGACAAAACTCTATACAAAATAAAATGAAGTTTTCGAAAACCTTTAAAGCGCGAATTTTAATAACTTTTGAAAAAATCCCAATTTTGGACCGCTTCTTAAAATTTTTATATGGCAACCCTGGTATAAATATTTTTAGTAAATTGAATTATTTTTAGAGCTAAAATGTCAAATTTCATACCAAAATTAAAAAAACAGACAAATATCTGTAAATTTGTTATTTTATATAGACGCAATCTTCATGTAACGATCGGTCAAATTTTGAAAAAATATATTGTTGGACAAACAATTTCTGAATATTCCTATGAACTCTGAAGCTCTCCTAATAAAACCAGATAAAGAAATTTAGAAAATGGGCATTTCATGTATTTTGTAATAACTAAAGATCAAAAATTGTAAAAAAAAAAAACATAAAAAAATGCTTTTTTCAGAAGGAAATATGGCAACCATGTGCCGATAATTATTTGGAAATTTTTATTGCAAATGATCTGCAAGACATTAAAAAACAATTATCAATTAAAATCCAAATCGTTTCTCTAATATGGAGGTTGCCAGATCCACCCTAAGTTTATGATTCCATATGGCAACAATATAGGGAAAGGGTTAAAAAACATGTATGTTTTCTCTTTCATAATGAAAATTTTATAGGAGTTATGAGACTTAAAAGAAAGAGAAAACATGTATGTTTGTAAAAATGCTTTTAAAATAAATATAGAAATTTCTGAATATTGCGAATTCCTTTTTCTTTATAATTTTGCTTAAAATTCGTTCAAAAGTAAGCAATTTTCCTAAATCGTCAAAACATGAGGAGTTTTAGTTCAAAAATCGTCAATCGTCATTTGTAAAATTTTGACTAAAAAAATCGTCAAAATGACGTAAAATCGTCACATCTGACACCACTGTTTGTCATCTTCCAAAATACCACTCTATTGTTTTGACAGATCTGGCAATGTAGTGTTATTTATTTACGTATAAAGGTGGAAAATCAATTTTCAATAGAATTTCTCTCTAAATTTACGTTTTTTTATATTTTTAATGCATACACTCAAAAAAAAATCCGTACAAATAGGTCAAAATTGTGCTGGCGCAAATACATGTACTATTTCCTGTTATTTTAGCAAATTTTTTAGCTATCTGCAACGAGCATATAATTTAAAAGAGGTACCAACTCTCCCTACCTCTGTTAAGTCACTCTCTTCTTAATTTGTATCGAAAATTCAGCCATAAGAATTACACATGTCTGCAAAGGCTAAAATTTTCGTCAATCTTCGAAAGAGCGAGTTGAAAACAGCGTGCTATCTGTACGGACTTTTTTGGAGAAAATAACAGAAAAATTAGTTCAATTTAAATAGAACGCATTTAACAGACTTTTGTACTAACTTTTTTTATGAGTGTACAAAAACGATACAAATTAATGCACGAGTTGTTCTATTCTTCTCAAACTCATTCAACATATTATAGAGCGCTACGTTTACATCTGGCTAATTCAGGTTTAACTTTATAACATTAAAAATTTACCAGCCTCAAGAATCGGATAAAATTTGAATAAGTGGCAGAAAAATAAAAATTTTGACAAAATATGATCTTAATTATATTTTTTTATTTTTATGAATTTTTAATGAGTTTCTGAAATTTTTTTGTTCCTTTTTTTTAAAATAAAATCATTAAAAATGCAACAAATGTTTGTATATTATTTTACAAAATTTTTTTCGATTATTCGATCAAATTATAAATTTTATTCGATTAATCGGTTAAGAAAAAACCCCGACTAATTGTGTGCACGATTAATCGATTAAAATTAGAAGTCGATTGACTAAAACCCCTAGGCCTTGCCAAACCTCCTTGGCTGGAAATCTCAAATTTAAAGAACGATTGTAATTAGAACACTGGGAAATGGAATGGAACGAGTTGGAACAAATTGAAACACTAGTGAAATGGAATGAAATAGAATGAGTGGAGGAATGAGTGGAATTTAAACACTAGACAATGGCAATGTCAACGGGGAACGAAATGAAAAGGAATGATGAACGAATGTAATTGCAATGCCTAAATTACGAAACAGAATGGACCGGAACGGAACGGGGAACAAGTGGAATTGTGTCACTATACTAGTGGAACGAAATGGAAGGGAACGAGAAACGAGTGGAATCAAAACACTTAACACGGGAAACGAAATGGAATGGAGCGAGCCTGGATTTTAGAAATATTTATCGATTTCAACATGTTTTTTTTATTTCAGTGATTTTTTCAATTTTCACGTTTTTGGAAAAGAAATTGCCATTGTTATTGACCAATGAAATCAAATCATTATCATTTACCCTTAAATGCATGGTGTAGCCATTTGGCAACATACCGGTTTTTTAATAAAAAACAAACCCACTTGATGTACAAAACTGCATTTTTCGGCATTAGGGGCCCCTTCTGTACATAGTGTTCCTATAGTTTAGCGCAGAATTTTTAAACAGTTGGAGTAAAAATCTTGGTTTTGCTCTGTATATTTGTGAAAAATCAAAAACACGCCTTTTTTTTTAACAAAAAGTGCAATAAAATTCATTTTGGCGACAATAAATGTATAAATTATACACTCAAAAAAAAACGTCAGTAAAGTCAGCAAAAAATGTTGCTGTGTCAGCAAATTTTTAGTCAGGAGCGTGCTTGCAAAGAAGTTGGTAATTTCAGCAAAAGGTTTGCTGAAAATCAGCGAGCTGATTTTTACCAAAAAAATAGTAATCTTCAGCAAAAGTTTTGCTAACACTTAGTCGACTGCAAATGAAAAAAATCCTTGCTAAAATCACTAAACTTTTTGCTGAATATTAGTAGACTGAAAAAAACTCAAAAAACTTGTAGCGAAATTTTACTTTAGTTAATTTATTTGCTGAAAATTTAAATATAGAATATGTGTAGAGTTGTTTTTCTTTTTTTGTCATTTCCGTTTCCAGACAAGCTGCGACATCTACATCTTGTCTATCTGGTTGTCGTCCACGCTATGAATGCGGTTATCAGCACAATTTTTGTAGCAAAATAAATTAGTAAAACATTAATTCAAAATTAGTTTAGTGCTAAAAAAATATAACTAAAAATTTTGCTGAAAACGGAATTTCAGCAAAAAAAATTGCTGAAAACTAGTACACTTGATATACAAGACGTTTTACTAATTTTTCTACTAACTTATTTTTTTGAGTGTAGTTTATAGAATTTTTTTTTTGTTTTGTTTTTTTGTTTTTTTTATACACGCTAAACTAATCACAATCACAATAAAAATCAACTTTATTTAAAAAATAAATTTTTTGGTATTTTTCTTGAAATCATATATAAAAAAAATGGTTAAAATCGAAGAGATCATGCATTTAAGGGTTAAATTAAATTAAAAACTGATAATGAAAATAATTTCATTACAATTAACATGAATGTAGTAGTAAGGAAATCAATTATTTATTCCATTTTATTCATTAGCAGAAGAAATTTCTTAGCAAAATGATTTAAATTTTCTTGTAAATATATTACGATACCTGAAACTACACTCTAAAAAAATGCTAAAAAATTCACTACTATGAATGCGTAAATTTTTATTTCATATACACATAGTGATTGAAATTATTTTGTACACACTTTCATATACAATAATACACATATAATGTAATTATAGACATTATCTGTTTATTTTTAAACATGTTGATATTGTTGATAAATTAAAATTTTACGTACAAATGTTTTTAAATTTACTAACTTATAATTGTAATGAAAATATATAAATATAGACTGAAATTTGAAATCAAGAAATTTTAAAATGTAAAACAAAATGTTCTAAAAATAAATTGTTTTATATATTTTTAATAAAAGGTGTGCTAATGCTATCTGCGGTATCTTCAGCTGGTGTCTTGAGAAGTAATGATAAATTTTGTTAGTCCTTCAAAGATTTCCTTTCACATTATTCTTTCTAGCCTTGTAGAATCTAAAATTCAGACTAATTTGATATAAAAGTAAGAAAATATATTGATATTTTTTGATACAAAAATTCTTTTTTCTATTAGAGGATTTCTAGAGGATTTTCTAAAGCAAAAAGAAGAAAATGTGTCCATAATCGGATATTTTTTCATACGTTTAGAATTTAAGGACTCTGAATAATATAAAAAGCTGAATATTTGCCGCTTTTCCTATTAAATTTTTCTTATCGAAAAAGACTTCTGGTTCTAAAAACCTTCTTCTATGAAAAAGTATAGAATCTGAAACTTGACCTTAAGGAACATTTGCTGAGAATCGGAGGCTTTTACTATTGAAAGAAGAGCTCAAAATCTAACGATTTTTATATAAGAAAAAGAGGTCAGAAACTCTGAATTCTGTACTTAATTTATAAAAAAAAAATTGTTATGAAATACCGCTAATTTTGAAGATTTTTTCTTATGCAACACTATTGGATTCTGAGAACTTTTTTCCCATAAAAACCCTGAGATCCTAAGGATTTTTTTGTTTTAGAAAAAATCTTAGGACTATTTCCAATAGAAATCCCCCAAATTCCTAAATTGGAATCTAAGGTATTTCCTATAGAAAAAAGTTTTGCTACATTTCTATAGGAAAAAATGCTCGGAATATGAGCTTTTTCCATGAAGAAATCATCTCAGAATATGAAGATTGTATTAGGCTTTAATATAATTGTAACATTTTTTATAATATGGGAGCACATTTTAAATTTACGAAACTATAAAAAAAAAGTTAATCACATAATTAATGTATCCCTCAAAATGTGAAGTTTAATATACATATTTTCTACACTCACAATATATTTTCCATAACCGATTGAGGTTTATTTGAAAAGTAATAGGTAAAGTTTGTTTTCAATTGAAGAATCAATTAAAATACATGGAAACATATTGTTTAACTTTTTTTATAAGTCAATAAAAAACAAACTACAAAAAATACGTATGTAGGAGTTGACATTTTCAGTCAAATGTTCTATTTTTAGTTTTCTATTAAAAAAAAAAAAAATAATTTAAATAATTTCGTTGTTTTCTGTTTTAAAACAAAAAATTCAAATATTTTGGGTTTTCTTTTTGTTAAAATAGTTTGTTTATATACAAAATTATTTGAATTGAAATTACAAGAAATTCTTTACTCAGTACAACAAACATAACCAATAAAAATATGAACGTGTGTGTTGTGTGTGTAGTGTTTTGAAAATTCAAACAAAAAAAAACTATCAAATATGAAAAAACAAACCACAAAATCGTCTTTTTCTATCGTTTTGTCAGTTAAAAATTGAAAATTGTTTTAACAGACTTTTCAATTATTTTTATTTATTATTTATGGTTTGTTTAAACAATGTTCGAAAATAGATAGCAAAATGTTTTAAATATAATGAAAAATTAGTAGTCCTTTTTTTAATTGTGTTTTCAATTATTTTAACATGTATTTTAGGTTGTTTTTAACGATTAAATATTGTGAGTGTATATTTAGCACAGAAAGCGGCTGAAATTCTTTAAAAATGTTTTAAAAATTTGTTTCGGGAAAAATGTTGCCAAACCTAATGTACTCGTAGAGAGAATATTGAAAAACGCAAAATCACGTGTCGCTTAAATATAACAAGGAATAACATATGTGAATTTAGCAGCCATAGCAGCCCAGTCAGAAAAATACAAACGGGAAAGCGGTGGCAAAGCACTTTAACAGGTGGTACAAGTACTCGCAAAAAGTGCTTTCCCATTCTCAAAATGATAACATCATTAGAAAAAAGGACCGGCTGTTCAAAAAGCGCCGGAAAAGCACTGGAGGTACAAAAGTGTTAAAAGTTGGCAAAACGCTGGCAAAACCAATAAATAGGTGGTCTGGAAATATATTTTCCAAAATAAAATTAAAAAAAAGTTCATATGTATTTTTTTTGGACCTGCCGTGATTTGAACCCAGGCCGTCAGATTGGCAGACGATTGCTCTACCCACTGAACTAACTAGACATATAATATTTAATGGCTAAACACATAAATGAGTGATAATAGCTGTGCCAAAATGCTAGTACTGGCAAACAATTTTTTGTAACTAGTATGCCAGTGTTGGGAGGGCAAAAAAAAAGTTGGTCTTGAAGGAGCTTTCCCACAAACAAAAAAATTGATTTTATAAAACAAAAAAAATTTTAAATTTAAAAAAATTAAAAAAAAAAAGTTTTTGCTTGCAACCGGATTTGAACTCGGATCCTTCCGACTACAAACATTTTTTAACGAAGCGTCAGCATTTTTATAAAACCATTGGTTTTCCAGTGAATTCATTTTTGTACGCCTGGTAGCATTGGCTAGGTAGCACTGGATAACCACTGGTTGCAAACCTTGGCATATCACTCTAAGCCAATTCTTTGCCAGTGGTTTTTTTATAAACCACCGAAATTTTTGTAAAACAAATACTGCTAAAACGCTTTCGCAAACGCTGGCAAAGCGTCCCAAATGAGTGTTCTGCCAGGCATTTATTTTTAATACCGTGGTTAGCCAGTGGTATGCCAGTGCTTGATTTTTTGTACCACTGGCGATTTCTGACTGGGAGTATATATCTCCATATAAAGTACCCAAAATTTTGAAAAATTTTAAAACAGGAAATTCGAAAGAGCAAAAAAGTACCAAAAAAAGGTATCAATAAAGGTACCCTCAAAAATCGCTTTCCAGCAATAACACATTTGTATAAGAAAAAAAACAAAAAAGGGCCCATTTTTAATCCCTTTTTGAACCCTTAAAATTCCGAGGTAGCCGATAAGTTGAGACAGGTCGATCCAAATTTCATCTAAATCGCAGTGTTTTGGATGGGGTACTTTCCTTGTTAGACGAATTCATTGACTTTCTTCTCACAAAGTTTGAAATTAATATTCGTTTGTTATTTTGACGAAATGAATAATAAATTATTTTTACCAAAACAAGGGGTAAATTCCTAAGTGCGAGTTTAATAGCCAAAAATAAGAACAATTTTTGTCTTACATATTTCTAAAGTGACAAATTTTTTTTTTTAATTTCTCAGTTAAGTAAAATTTTGAAAAAAAAATCGTTCTTAGTTCTGATTATATAACTAGCCCTAAATTTATAAAACATTTTTTGTTTTTTCCTATAGGAACCCTAAAATTTAAAACATTTGTTATAACAAAACAAAAATACCTCTAATCAATCAATTCCAAGTAATTCAAAAACTTCTTATAACTAGCCAAATCATTTAACTAAATGCCTTAAACATATAAGTAGGATTTTGAAATTTACATCTGAAGATTATTTAATTTATTCGTACTCAAGTAATCACATGTTTATTCATGTATAAATATTCATTGCTAAATGAAATGAAATTGAATAAAATAGAAATATCTTTATAAAACATTTCAATTTAATTTATTCTAATCTCCAAGTGATTAAATTCTATCTCAGTTTAAAAATAGTAGATACAAAAAAAAATCCCCATGGATGTTAAGTACTTGTATTTACATAATAACTTGATGTGCTTTTGCTTCAACAATTGTAGTTTAAGATTTCGAGTGCAATTTGTTTACAAATACACAAATGACACACTAACATTTTACATATTTGAATGTGTTTTGTATCCAAAAAGAAGATTTCAAGCACATTGGATTTTTATTCAGTCACCCACTCATTCATTCACTCAGAATTATTTGCAATTGGCTAAACAAGATAAAATGGCAAATAAATCAAATCTATGAATTTCAATGTGTTAGATTGACATATAAATCAAATTCAAATGAATAGGGAATAGCAAATATGAGTTGTAAATATAATAAACAGGGTATTGCAAGAGGAGCCACAGTCACCGCTCCTGTACTGAGTTGAGAAATGTTTTAACTACCCAGGAACATTTTCTGTTCCAAAGAATCGGTTGTAGAATAGCTACTTTTCATTTACAACCCCTTCTACTGTCGATTCTAACACCGATTATTTTTTTTTCGAAATTGTCCCAAAAGCAACCACTTCTATAGCTCCAAAGTGGAACCGGTTGCCCTAGAATATTGTATTTAATTAAAAAAAAAAACAGTTTGATTTTTCAGCATTTGTACGGGAAACTATGAAGCCAATAAGATTACCATTACAAGATTTGGCAAAGGCAAAAATAAAGCATTGAGGAACAACATATATTTCTTTAGAAAGTTTAAAATATACATTTTTTGATATATGGCGATTTAAATCGCGGATTTCGTTAAATTAAACTTTGGAAATTGTGAACATTTTATTATTTATAGTACTTAGATAAAGATTTCATATCCTTTAAAATGATATCACAATAACTATTCTAACTTAAGCCTTTCAAAAGATATAGACAGTTTGGGTAAGTCAAAATTTGGATTAGTTTCGTTGTTGTTAAATATATACTAGAACATCACTCACTTAAGACTTTTTTTCTATAGGAACAATCAAAACAAGAATGTTTATTAAATTTTATGAAAAACGTTGCCGGAGTCTGAAAAGTCCTCAAAATTTGATTGAGATGATTACCAGGATTTAAATCAGAGATTATTTTTTAACTACAGGAAGTTTTTATTTCCTGAAAAGTTTTAAAATTATTTTCATTATTTTTCTTTGCATTTACTTTATTTATGAGGACCCAGCAAACAAAGATGATCATTAATGACTCAGAAATGAGCTCCAAAAACATAAACATTTTTCAACTTTTTCCTATGAAAGTGGTCCGTCCAAAAGAGCCCCCCGTGTACTCAGAAATGACTCAGAAAAAAAAACATATAAAATCGAAATTTTCCTCATAAATTTAAATAATTTTGGAATCTTCTTTGAGTCCGAAAAATGAACACTCATTTTGAGACAGCTTTTTAGATTGTAAAGACAACTTTTTGGATTGTTTTCTGAGGGTTCATATTTTCTACCAAAAAAAGAGTGTTTTCAAAAAAACAATAATCATTTCTATGATCTATTTAAGAGTCTTATTTATGAGCGCTCCGAAATTGCTGGCTGGGGAGCTGATTTTTTATATTCCAGTTATAAATTTTAACTAAAAACATCTAATAAAAAAAAAATTCTTATTTTGAAGTATTTTTTTCGGAATATTTCGCAGACCTGGTTCGTGATCAACATTTGGAAAACGTTGTATACACTTTAAAAAATGTTTGTAAATTTACTACTATAAAATGTGTAAAGTTTTGTTTAATATTACGAAAATTCGGTAAATTTAAACAATAAATGCGTTAACTTCTTTTGTACACACTTCAATATACAATGATACACACACAAAGTATTTTTAGACATTATGTGTTTACAAATAAACACATTGTGCCTATAAGTGCACCAAAAATAGTTTTCAAATTTTATCTCAAAAGTAATTAAGTACAATTTGAGCCAAATCGATCAATGTTTACCCATGGTTTTCCGATTAAGATTCAAAAAATAAATTTTGAGTTATATGTTTTGACCAAAGACCCAAAATAACTGTTATATTTCTTAAAAAGTCACCACCCAAATTTATTTAATTATAATATTTCAACAATTCACCATATTTTATAAATCATATTGCACAAAAAAATCACAAAGTTTTAATTTTTTCAATTTTTATATTTTACTCTATAAATTTCTGTTGTTTTTTTGATTTTTATTTTAAAACTTTTTATAAAAGTTACAGAATGATTTTTTTGAAAAAATTAAGCACTAACTTTTTTATTTGATAATAAAAAATAAAAATTAAAAATTGACCTAAATTGAATGCCGGAAGTTGCTGGAATATACATATTTACTCACTTTAAATCACTGTTCAATCTTGTATTAACACTAGTTGACATCATCAGGATATTATAATTGTTGAAGTCATTGGTTCTATGGCTTTTGATTTATATTCTTAATTGTTATTTTTTGATAAAGAAAAAAAATCACAAAATAACTTTTATTATTTTTGAAAAAATAAAAATCGTGTTTGGATTGTTTATGTTTGAATTAAAAATAAAAATCAAACAGAGCAAATAAACAGAAAATTAAAAATATTCCAACAAGAAATAATTGTAAAACAATCAGTTTTTTGAATAAAAGTTATAACTGTTACGTCCCTGGTTGTGACACATAATTTGGAATTGATTTCAGTGTACTTAAGAAGTGCACCATTAAAAAGTTTATCATAGGTACATTTTTCTTAATAACGTTTTCCACCTTTAATTGAAATAATTTTTCCTCATCAAAATATGTTTGAGAAAACATCAGTTTTAAAATGCACCGGTTTGTCAAATTTGAGTGGTTTATTAGTTTAAAGCTAACGTTGGGCTTAAAACATCTAAAGTTCAGAAAGTTCCAAACAGAAATGCTAAGAAGAACGTTGATGACAAAAAATGGCCAAAACCTCTCTGTGTTACATTTTTTTTTTGAGGCGCTCTCCTTGTACCGCAGGGCACAAAATAGTTAAATTTCCCGTTATAACAGCAGCATTTTCAGTAGCCATCATAGTTTTTTTTTTTTTTTTTTTGAGTGTTGAAAGATAAGTCATTGGTGATATTTAAGCCACTTTGTATACCACACCAAACCTGATAGTCTGAGATTTCGAACTGAATAAATAAAATTTTAGTTTTTCAGAAAAAAAATATTTTTTTTAGTAACTTGCAATTCAATTTTTTTATAAGAGACCCTGTATTTTATGTATATATGCAAATTAAAGAAAAGTTAATACACTCATAGAAATAAATCTGTAAATATAGTAGAAAAAGTAACTTAAAATTATTTAAAAATGCCGTTGAAGAAAAATCTGCTGAAATTAGCAGATATCTACAAAATATTTGTTAGTTTTAAGCAAAAAAAAAAAAATCAGCAGAAATATTTGCAAAAAAAAGCTTTAAACTGCTGTTTTCAAAAGGCTCAATTTTGATTTGCATTTAAAAAAATCGAAAAAAAACTTATAAAGTTTAAAATTTTTCGTTATTTTTTAGGCTACTAATTATTAGTCAAAATTTTTTGCTGATTTTAGCAGGTTAAGTTGCTGTTTTCTATCAACAAAAATTTAACTCAAATATTTTATTTTTTCTATTCCTATCTTATTAATATATAGCAAAAATAATCTGCTGATTTTAGCAGCTTTTTCTGCAACATTATTTTTAACTAAGTTTTAGTAGTTTTTAAAAAAAATGTATAGACTTTTTTCTATTAGTGTAGTTGATGATATTTAACTAAATATTTAAATTATTTAACACATCCTTAATTAACCAACACGCATACAAGTACATATTGTGGGTAGGTGTTTCTTTGCTTGACATTGTAGGTGTCTAAAATTTTAAATTATGAATTTATTAACAACTCAACCTCAATTGCTTCATTTATATTGTTGTCTTAGGCTTTTTGACTATGTAAGCAAAATAAACAAGTTAGGAATGGAAAATTTCTGTCTTTTAACCGACTGAGAGATACCCTACACAAGACATGGGCGAAATGTTTGTTAATCATGTGATATATGCATGAATGAAGTCTGATCTACACTCACATGATTAGTGCGTAATTAATTTTTTTTTTTTTTTTGTTCGTGATTATACATATATTCCTCTAACTCCCTTTGGAGCATAGTGCGCCAGTGATTATATACCACTATAACCCAGACTAGAATATAATTACCAAATAATAGGTTATATAACCCATCAATTGTGGGATTAAAAGGTGCAAATTTTGAATAACGAATAATTCGAATAATTTAATACGATTAATCGATAAATCAAAGCTGGTAAAAATTACAAAAATACTTTAAAAAAATATTTTTTTTTGTTATTCCAATTATTTGTTATTCGAAATTCGAACATTTTAAATATCCTAAAATCCCAAAACTTATTTAAAAATTGTGAAAAATAAATTTGCTTTGGACTTGTATTTACCTATCCGAATTTTATTCTTGCCTAATGAAGCCATCAGAATTTATAGAAATATTTGTTAGGTTAAACTACTGTAAAAACTCAATGACAATTTCTTGTTATTCTCTGGGAGCGTTATTAAATGTCTTAAATAGCAAAGAAAAAACAACAACAACAAACCATCATAAATTACTTTGTCATCTTCCAAAATACTGTTCTGTTGCTTTGACAGATCTAATGACATGTATTTACACTAATAGAAAAAACTCCGTAAAAAATTTAGTTAAAACTACAAAAAATTAGTTAAAAATTATGCTGCAGAAAAAACTGCTAAATTAGCAGATTATTTTTGCTATATATTCGTCATATATGAACAGCAAAAATAAAACTGTTAAATATACAGAATTTTAGTTATATTTGAGCTAAATTTTTGTAAATGGAGAATAACAAATTAACCTGCTAAAATCATCAAAAAATTTTGCTAAATAATTAGTAGCCTAAAAAATCACCAAAAAATTCAAAATTTTCGAAGTTTTTTTTCGCTTTTTTTAAATTCAAATAAAAATCGAGCCTTTTGAAAACAGCAGTTTACAATTCTTTAGCAAATATTTCTGCTGATTTTAACAGAATAGACTGCTATTTGCATTCAACTAAATTTAACTTAAAAATAGCAAAAATTTTGTAGATATAACAGTTTATTTTTGCTATGTTTAGTCTACAAATATTTAGCAAAATTTTCTGCAGATTTTACAGTGCAATTTGCTATTTTCAATTAACTAAAAGTTAGCTTAAATATAACTAAAATTCTGTAAATTTAACAGTTTTAATTTTGCTGTTCTCATTTTACTAGCATTTAGTAAAAAAAATCTGCAGCAGAATTTTTAACTAATTTTTAGTAATTTTTCTGTTATTTTTACAGATTTTTGTCTATGAATGTACGTATAAAACACTTTGAAATTATTTTTTTTTTTATTTAATTAATGTTGATATTAAACAAAAGCATTAATAAATAATGCTTAATGTTTAAAAGCTATTTTAGTGAGCATATGATTCGATTTTCTAAAGGGCGAATTAAAAGACAAATACATTTTTAGATCTCAGTAATAACTAGGGTATTCAATTAATCGGCTTTTTATTTTAATCGATTAATCGTGCAAATAATTATTCGGGTTTTTTTGTTAACCGGTTAATCGAATAAAATTTTAAAATTAATCGATTAATGGAAAAAAATTTATGTAAAGTAATATACATACACTTGTTGGGTTTTTAATAATTTTATTTAAAAAAAGGAACAAAAATAAATTCAGTAACTTTTCTAAAATTCATAAAAATAAAAAACAATCATAAATTAATATCACTTTCTGTTCATAAGAAAAATGTAATAATTGATATCAGATTTTGTCAATATTTTTATTTTTCTGTTCCCTTTTTCACATATTAAAATTTTATCCAAAGCGGGGAGAACCACACCGCAATGAGTTAAAGAGTTAAAGAAGAATATAAGATTGATTATTAATTTGTATCTCGTTCGTATGCATCGAATACATAAAAAACGTAAATGTAGAGAGGAAATCTGTTGAGAATTGATTTTCCATCTACGTTTCCTTACCTCCATCCTTTTATTTTATTATTTCAGATTGCTCACTAAACAAGCTTTATTACATTGAGCATTAATTATAATTAATAATTATTAATGATTTCGTTTAATAGCAAGTTTCAAAAAGTCGTAAAAAATAATTAAAAATTTATTATACGTAAATAGATATCACTACTTTATTAGAAAAGTCACAACAACAGAGTAGTAATTTAGAAGATGACAAAGCGAGCTGTGATAATATTATCTTGTTTTTTCTTTGGGATTTAAGATGTTTATAAACGCTCCTACTTGAAAACATGAAATTCTCATTGAGTTGAAGCTAACAAATATTTCCAAACTTAAAGCAAATTATTTATCACAATTTTTTAAAAAAGTTTTGAGATTTTAGAACATTTACATTAATAAAAAATTTATATTTTTAAATATTTTTGTAATTTCAATTTCGATTAATCGTATGAAATTATTCGAATTATCCGTTATTCAAAATTTGGACATTTTAAATTATTCGAACAATTTTTGAGAAAAATTGTTCGATTAATCAAATAACGATTAATCGACTGAATACCCTAGTAATAACTAAGCTTTTTAGAATCCAATTAAGCCAGCTCCCTTTAAAACTACTTTGACAGAAATTTCATTTCATTTCAATCGCAACTTTGATATTTGAAAAAAATTATGTTAATGTTATGTTTCTATGATACAATACTCATTTTTACAAATCTGAAATATCCTTTACCACTGTTGACTGCTGAGCTTTAAACAAAATATTTTTTTAAACCATATTTGTATTTAAAATGTCCTGTCTATCAAGGGTACTATAGATTCCAAACAAAAATTCTAAATGAAATAAAATTCAAAAATAAAATTAAAATCTCTGGGCAATCTCTTGATTTACATGTACACTCATAAAAATAAGTCCGTATGAATAGTTGAAAATTCTGCTAAGATAATAAAACCCAGCATTATATTTTAATGATAACTTGTTACCTTGTGCATTATTTCAAAACAAAAAGTAATCACTGATTACGTATGGCATGATTTATATACGCAAAGTAGATACATTACTTTGTTTTTTTTTTATAAGCATTGGGTAAGGTGTGTATTTTTCGACATCACGAACGGGAATACGAAGCACAACAATTCATTTACTTTTTTAGCAATCAAATATTATATGTGTCAATAGCTCAGTGGGTAGAGTTCTTGGCTAACAATCAGATATCACAGGTTCGCATCCCAGTGTCACTATGTCATATATTTAATAAAAAAAAATATATTTATTATAAATTTTTTATAAACAAAATTTTTTTATGAAAATCCCGCGACGGATGTGAATGTCGGGAATCCCGAAATTTGTTAATGATATTTTGCCATTTTAGGAATTTTTATTTCAGGAAATGTGTTAAAATTCAAATTTATCTAAAACACATAAAAATTTATTAATTTTATGAATTAGTAAATAATTTAAAATAACTTTAAATGAATGATTTATTATTGAATAAAGTGAGATAATGATTGAGTCTAATTTATATTGATTCAATTTTTTGATTTATGTAATTATAATAAAGAATTACCAAACGTATTTTTTTTACTTAACAGTTCATTTTTGTTAGTTATTTAAAAATTAAAAAAACACCTACTAATAAAATTTTGATTTTAGATTTCATTTGCAATCGAAAGAAATTTTTATTTTATATCTTCTATTAAAATATGTTTATAGTTAGCGAAAAAAAAAATGTAACAACAGAAGAAAACAGTAGTTTTACCAATTTTGTCAGTTGCTTACAAAATTTTAGCAATATTTTTTTATTAGTTATTTTTATGGCATAGTTATTTTACTGCATTTGTTAGTTGTTTTAATAGTTAAAATACCTACAGTTTTAGTTATTTCAAAGGTAAATAGCTTTTTCAGCCTTTTAATTGCACTACCCGTGGTATGATTGTCATTTTCAGTTGATTTTACATATGAACTTTTTTGAGTGTGTTTATATTTACTATGTAAATGTGCATTAGGGAGTCCCGATGCATACTATTGCGCTGAAGATGAGAAATATATATTTTTTAATTTTGGATGAGATCTTTAGTTCCCTACCAGCATATAAAGTTGTGCCCAGTCTCTGTATCTAATGTGAGAAGTTTTCGCATAAAAAAATACAACTATGGCGCATCAAAAACAGGCTGAGTCGCGTACTATCAAATTAACAGAATATGATTTTGATATGAAGACAAATTTGACATTGACTCACCCTGTTATAAACATGAAAGTGTTACATTCTTTGATGCAAAAACTTTTCGCATTAGATACAGAAACCGGGCGCAACATTGAATATTGGTAGGGAACTAAAGATCTTATCCCAATTTTATTGTTAAAAAACTTGATTAATTTTTTGCTTAAAATTGTTATCAAAATTTTTTATATTACAACGTGGACGTTATATAAAAAAATATTTTTAAAAAATTTCAGCCATTTTGCTTCTCTAATGCATATTTTATGATAAAAAAAACAAATGCATGAATAGTAGTATTTTTTATTTCTTCTTTTAAGAATTCAAAGTCAAGTGGGGACTAGTAGATTTATTCCGCAGAGTATACAAAAATATCAGACTCCTCGCTACGCTACTTTTAATACTAATTTCTTTAAAAAGTTTAAAACTTGCATCTTAAAACGAGTAAAAAAGTTAAAGTCGGGCATGCCGACTATATAATACCCTACACCAGTCTGATTTAAAGCCAGCTAATGTTTGGATCCGAAATTTTAATGGGTTAAAACAGACTTGTGTCAAAATTTTCTATAAAATCATAAAAGAAGATAAAATCGAAAATATAGCCCATATGGGCGATAGGTCCAAATATGGACCGATCCTATTTAGAATCAATAGGCTTTTTCCTTGGGACCATGTGAGTCAACGAACCAAATTTCATTGAAATATCTTCGTATTTGCGACATGCAGCGTTTAACCAAGCCAATTTTGGGGGGGACCCTTATATGGACACTAGTTCTAAACATGGACCGATTTTAACCAAAATCAACAGGCTTCGTCCTTGGACCAACATAGGTCTGTGTACCAAATTTCATTAAAATATTTTCGTATTTGCGACTTGCAGCATGTTAAAAAGAAAACTTTGGGGGGTACCCTTATATGGGCACTAGGTTTAAACATGGACCGATTTCAACCAAAATCAATAAGCGTCGTCCTTTGGCCGACATAGGTCTGTGTACCAAATTTCATTGAAATATCTTCGTATTTGCGACATGCAGGGTGTAAAAAAGAAAATTTTGGGGCACCCTTATATGGGCACTAGGTCTAAACATGGACCGATTTCAACCAAAATTAACAGGCTCCGTCCTTGGGCCGACATAAGTCGGTGTACCAAATTTAATCAAAATATCCTAATATTTGCGACCTGTAGAGTGTTCACAAAAATGCATGGACAGACAGATAGACAGACAGACAGAGAGACAGACAGACAGACAGACAGACAGACAGACAGACAGACAGACAGACAGACAGACAGACATACAGACAGACAGACAGACAGACAGACAGACAGACAGACAGACAGACGGACGGACGGACAGACGGACATCGTTAAATCGAAATAAAAAAAATCTGAGCCGATCGGTATACTATAATCGAATTCAATTTTCTCATTTGATTTAATTAAAAGAACTATTGCAATTGAATTAATTCGTAACAAAATAAATCAAACGAAAGCAAATATGAATTAATTCCATTCAATATATGGTGCTCAGTGAATTAATTCATCGAATTTTTAATTCAGAATTGAAAAATTGAATTAAGGAATTAATTCTTGAAAGCTCTGCCCTGACCACGTACACACAGAAAAAAAAATTGCCAACCGAATTGCTAAGCCTATTTTGGTTGCTACAACCAATAAATTCGGTTTGTGAAGCCATATTGGAATGTGATTCATAAATATTTTGGTTATTGCAACAAAAATTCGGTTATATAAACCAAATTTTTTTGTGATAATCAAAATTCAGTTGTACCAAGCTATTTTAGAAGATGAAACCGAATTTCAGTTGAAAAATGGCTGATTTTTTCTCTGTGTGTAGTGGTGTAGGGTATAAACACAATAATGAACTAAATCACTCCATGAAAAATTCTTATAAAAAGCTCGTCCTTACTTGGCGAAACAACTGAAAATATTTATTTTATCGTCATCTTCAATCGCTAATAGGGAACTAAAGATTCCCTCCAAAAGTTTGCTTTTTGGGGTATTCAGCTCGTTTTTGCGCATCGTTTATCTTTTGAGTGCTTTTACTTCAACCAATTTTCAAGTAAGCCATTTATAGGGACACTCTAATGTGTATGTTTGGCTTTAGGTTGAATGCATGTGTGTATTTAAGTTTTACTGGTAGGTTCATTTACAGGTTTATGTCAGCATTTTTCCTGATTTTGTTATCATATTATTGCATACTTGGGTATTCAATCGGTTAACCGTTACTCGATTAACCGATAAATTTCTTTCAAATAACTGTTCGAGTAATTTCAAATGGGCAGTTTCGGTTAATGAATTACTAGAGTAATTTTAGCCGATTAATCGAGTAATTCGAGAAAATAGAAGTCTTTTTTTAAAATTAATTTACATGAAGAAGAAGAAAACAATTTTCACCGAAAATTTTGTTTTAATTTGTACTTATTTTCTTCATAGACGAATCAGTGAATAATAAGGTAAGATATGAATTATATATACACTCATAATATTTTATTGTTAAAAACAACCTAAAATACATATTAAGGGGGGACATGACATTGGCCGTTTTTTGAAAGCGAATTTTTTTATAATTTTGTATTTTAGTAAATATTCTTAAGATTCTAATAAAAACAATTTCATTGAAAACTTCCTACGGGTTCAAAAGTTACAGGCGGATTAGTGAGAGCGCATTTTTAATTTTCGCGCTACCTACGTACCTTTTTTTTCTTTGTTCACAAACTTTGAACGCGTTTATCTCGAAACCATGTTTTTCGTACTGGTTGCGGCACTATCGGGTTCATTTTTGGACGAAATTTTTTTTTTTGTATTTTTTTAAACTTGATTTGCTATCGTATGAATTTTTAAAGTTAATATTTTTTTAGAAAAAACACACTTTCAAATTTGGAACATACGATAACCAATTTTGTTAAGATTTAAAAAAGTAACTTTTTTTCCAGATCGGACAATTTTTGCGACTCCCAACGCTGCAACCACGAGGCCCCGTTTTTTTCTCTGCCGCCAGTTTGGAGCTCTATAAAACCATGTTGGAGTGAAAAATATATTTTTTTGAATTTTTTTTCTTGTAATTTGTTCAATTCTCTACAATAATAAAATTTTGGAAAAATGTTTGTTTTTGACTGAGTTATGAATTTTTAAAAAAAGGTCTGTTTTCTCTGCCGCGAATGTAATGTCCCTCCTTAAATTAATTGAAACACAATTAAAATAAAAAGGACTACTGATTTTTCATTACATTCAAAGCATTTTGCTATCTATTTTCAAACATTGTTTAAACAATCCATAAAAGAAATAAAAATAATTGAAAAGTCTGTTAAAACAATCTTCAATTTTTAACTGAAAGTTTTTTTTTGATGAATTTTCAAAACTCTAAACACACACAACACACACAATCATATTTTTATTGGCTATATTTGTGTATATGAGTAAAGAATTTCTTGTAATGGAATTGAAATAATTTTGTTTGTATATAAACAAACTATTTTAACAAAAAAGAACACTGAAAATATTTGATTTTTTTGTTTTAAAACAGAAAACAACGAAATTATTTAATTTATTTTTTCTAAAAACAGAAAACTAAAAATGGAACATTTGACGGAAAATATCAACTCCTACAGACGATACATATTTTTTTATAGTTTGTTTTTTATTGACTGATAAAAAAAGTTACACAATATGTTTCAATATATTTTAATTGATTCTTCAATTGAAAACAAACTTTACCTATTAATTTGTAAATAAACCAAAATCGGTTATGGAAAATATATTGTGAGTGTATTTATATATACTGATTAAATTTTGATTAAATTGAATTAATTGCTTTATGATTTGATTCGGGATTGAAGACAATCATTACTAGTTAAACTGATTTACTAAAATTTAATAAATTCGTTTGGTTCTATGAAAAGAATAAAAAAAGAACGAGAATTGATTATGTGAATAAAATATTGATGGAATAAATTAGCAAACAAATCAGTCAATAAAATGAGTTTTGCGTATGGATTCAAACAAATTATGTTTTTAAGGATCTGTATTTTATTGCATTTCAAGATACAGTGTAAGCGAATAGTTTTCTTAAAGTCGACCTTCATAAAAACGTAAGAAAAAAATGTTTTAAAAAACTAACCACCTCAACTATGTATTATTTTTAAAAGATCATATTAGAAGAGTATTCAAAAATTGAATCAAATCTGAATAACTTTAAATCTTAGATTTATTTGAATGCATTTTTTATCAATAAAAAATTTCATTTACACATTTTATATCCGTAGTTTTAAATTTCAAGAACCTTACATGATTAATCGAGTAGGTGCAAAACCTCAAAATCGAGTTACTCGGTTAATCGAACAAAGCCAAACACGAGTAATTTGAATACCCTATTGGATACTAACTATGTAGTACTTATATGAAAAACAAAACTTATTTTTAATTGGCACAATCAAAATCAATATTTGTTATATTATATATTAAAACCTTGAAATTTTGCTGTAATTTTTTCGATCAACGTTGAAATATACACTCAGAAAAGTTTTGTAGCAATTGTAATTGATTTACTAGGGAATTCCACAAAAACAAATTAAATGATAGTTATTTCAGAAAATAACTAATAAAAACTTTAAAATTTTAATAACAGTTAAAACTTATAGTTGTTAAAAATCACGTTTCTTTATAATTCTTCTATATTTTATTTTCGTAAAATTTAGATTTAAATAAATATGTACACTCAGAATATTTTTACAGTTACTTCAATTAGGTCATTTGTGTAGTCAACGAGAATACATATTTTTAACCGTAACTGTAGTCGTTTTTCTATGTATAAATGTAAAATAACTACTTTTGACAGTTTTTTCAAAAATTCACTAACTAAAATATTGAAATGTAGTAACAGTTGTTTTGTTTTTTCAGCAAATAACTGTAAAAACAGTTATTACATGTGCGGTAAAGTTAATAGTTGGTAGTTTATTACTTTTTCATAATTTTGTAAAATAGAACGATCTGCCTAGATTATGAGCAATAAAATCAACCACTGTAATATTTTTTGGATCGAGTGTTAAAATTAGTCACACTCTTTAAGTTTTTTTAGGTGTAACTTTTTAGACGATTTATCAAAAATATTTTAAAGATTTTTGCGACGGGCGAAATGCTGTTTCTTAAATATTATCATAATGGCAAATTTAAAACACGTGTTGCATCTGTGATTTTCAAACAAAAAATTAATTAAAAACAAAAAAACAATATTCAATAACTTAGCAGAAAACTTGGTAAAGTGATACAATTTTGTGCACAATTTATGTGTTAA
The DNA here is from genome assembly GCA_949987735.1 of Leucophora obtusa. Classification (NCBI taxonomy): domain Eukaryota; kingdom Metazoa; phylum Arthropoda; class Insecta; order Diptera; family Anthomyiidae; genus Leucophora; species Leucophora obtusa. The sequence goes on along the minus strand of OX465299.1, from coordinate 30,400,107 downwards.
TTTTTAGAAGTTTCTTTAAATATTCAACTTAGTTGTATTTAAATATCATGGAGTTTTTAATAATAAAACAAATTTTTTTAAATACACCTATAAATTACTGAATTAAGAATTAAGATAATTTTTTGCGTATATGTATAAAATGATACTTTCTTTCTTTATAATACTTAAAAAAACAGATAATCGTTTTTTAACCAAAATATTTATAATAAATTTTAATTTATTTTAACTTAAACTTGAAAAAATATTTCATAGAGTGTATTATGACAAAAACATTGAAATCTTATTTAAGAAAATATGTTTTTGTATGAAAAATAGATTCCTTTTCGTATATTATAAAAGAATATTCACTTAAAATCTATGTTAATTGATTAAATGCAAAAAATATTGGGTTTCACATTTTTTATGCATAAGAATATAAATATTATATACACGTATTCTTAAAATTGAAACTATTCGTCATGAATTTGTAAATAAAATGTAAATACAAATTTGTGACGATTTTTAAAGTTGCAATTTCAAAACCCTTGAACGCAACAATGATATAAAACGTTAAATATGATATAAAACGCTAAATGGTAACACCACCAACCAAAGCATCCCTGTATAATTTAAAGAAAATACAAGCGGAAACAATTCTTAGGGAGAAAAAACAAAAATATGTTAAAATGGTTAGTTATTAAAACAAATCATTTTAAATTCTTCAACTTTTAACTCATAAATAAAATTTGATTATTTTTCTTTGAAGAATAAGCATTGTTGGTGACATTTCTGGCTTTTTATAAGTGGCACTATTCAAGAATAAAAACAGAAAATGGTAGTAATAATTTCATAATTTTATATGCAGTTTTATTACAACAATTTTCTTTTCCGTGCTTAACAAAACAATGCTGGTATCATATTTTCTATATAAAACGAGTAAAAAGGTTAAAGTCGGGCATGCCGACTATACAATACCCTACACCAGTCTGGTGTATTGTTTGGATCCGAAATTCGAATGGGTTAAAATGGGGCTTGTGTTAAAATTTTCTATAATGTGAGTCAGCGCACCAAATTTCATTAAAATATCTTAATATTTGCGACCTGCAGTTTGTAACCAAGCCAATTTTGGGGGGACCCTTATATGGGCACTAGGTCTAAACATGGACCGATGTTCACCAAAATCAATAGGCTGCGTTATTGGGCCAATATAATTCTGTGTACCAAATTTCATCAAAATATCTTAATATTTGCGACCTGCAGCGTATAAACAGTATAATTTTGGTAGGACCCTTATATGGGCACTAGGTCTAAACATGGACCAATGTTCACCAAAATCAATAGGCTGCGTTATTGGGCCAATATAGGTCTGTGTACCAAATTTCATCAAAATATCTTAATATTTACGACCTGCAGCGTATAAAAAGTATAATTTTGGTAGGACCCTTATATGGGCACTAGGTCTAAACATGGACCGATATTCACCAAAATCAATAGGCTACGTTATTGGGCTAACATAGGTCTGTGTACCAAATTTCGTCAAAATATCTTAATATTTACGACCTGCAGCGTATAAACAATATAATTTTGGTAGGACCCTTAAATGGGCACTAGGTCTAAACATGGACCGATGTTCACCAAAAACAAACTTGTTCGTCCTTGGGCCAACATAGGTCTGCGCACCAAATTTCATCAAAATATCTTAATATTTGCGATCTGTAGAGTGCGCACAAGATTGCATGGACAGACAGACAGACGGACGGACGGACGGACAGACGGACATCGTTAAATCGAAATAAAAAAAATTCTGAGCCGATCGGTATACTATAACCGATATACTATAACGACCAATATTTTTTGGTGTTACAAACATCAGCACAAACTTATAATACTCTGACCACATAGTGGTGTAGGGTATAATGAAATAAAACGAGCGAAGTCATTAAATAAAATACGTCTGTAATCTAACAGAAATTGCTTTACATTTTCGGACCCACAAATAAAATGACTTTAATTTTTACAAAATCGGTTAAAATTTAGCAGATTTATTTGTATATCCCTGTTAAAAATCGATTATACATGAGCACATATGATTCATGCATGCCCCTATGCATCAATATATGATCCATATGTGTCCATGAATGATTCAAATATGCTCATATGAATTTCCATATATGTTCATATGTGTGCATTAACGAAATTTGAGGTAATATTTACATACATGATCATACATTTTCATATGTTTCCATACATGATCATGTGTGTACATTAACGAAAATTGAGGTAATATGTTCATGTATGATCACATATGAATACATATGAACACATATGAATCCTATATGGAAGTATATGGACATGTATGAATTTGTATGACTTCATATACCAGCATGTGTGAGTTCACACATGTCCATGAATGGATACATATATGTCGATTTTTAACCGGGTAGTCTAATATTATAAGCTTTTAAGTTTACCATTTGTTAGTTGTTTTTTTTTTTACAAAAATTAAACTTATATTTTATTGTATTTTATAGAAATTGCAGTTAGTTCCACTGTCATATTCAGCTTATTTTACCCACAAAGAATCTTGAGTGTAAGTAAGTTGATATTCCCTATGTGAAACAGAGATTTATGAAAAAAAAATTTTTGTTTGTCTATGCCTAAAATCATTTTATATTTAAAATTCAAAAAAAAAATCATAATATTTAGTCCAGGGCAGCGACTTTCATGCACTTAAAAAAATATATGCGCTTAAAATATGCAGTAAAAAATTGCAAATAGGCGCTAAACTATGAACTTAAATGGAAAAATGCACTAAAATCCTAAAAATATGCACAAAAAAACTCTTATAACAAAAAAAAAAAAATCACTTTAAATGTATCGATTTTTAAAAATAATATTTATTACTCGAGATCGTTTGCCTAAAAATTAAATCCAGTTCAAATGTCCTATTAGATGACAACATGATGTTTCTCCTTTTAGTTTAGTGCTGTGTTTAGATTTGCGAATTTCTTTTCGTTATTTTTTGTATTTTTATTAATGGCGTTTTCTTTTCTGAAAAAAATTTTGCCTTTTTTTTGCATTTTGCTTTTGAATTGCCTTTTTTGTGTTCTTTTCTAAATTAAGGGTAACATTCTAAGAGGGCTAGGTGTTCTTTTCTAAAAATGTTGCCTAAATAAAGGGCAAAAAGGCAGCATTTTTCGCCCTCAAAAAATTTACGGGGTAGAGTGTTGCCCTGTTTTTTTCTTTATGTCAACGCCATGTGTATATACTGTAATGTTTTTTGCCAGCTAACTCACAACTTGGTGGCCTAGGGGGTGCTATCATGGCTTCTGATGCAGTAGGTCGCAGGTTCAAACCCCGGTTGGAGCACAATATTTTTTTTTGTTTTTTTTTTTTGTTTTTATAAAATTTTAATTAGATTTTTATAGTTTTGCTGTTATTTAGTATTTAACAATTTTTTAGGCTAAAAATAAATAAAAAATTATACAATTTGCTTTAAATATGAAAAAAAAAAAAATTTAATTGAAAAAAGAAAATACATAAAAAAATTTATTTTTTACTTTGTCTGGAATTTGAACCCGTCCAGCCCATGTCAAAGGCAGGCATCACAACCACTAGGCTACAATTAGTAATAGTTTGCGTAAACAATATTGCATACGAGTATACAATACACATACATATGTTTAGAAAAATGCAACAGTGATTTTATTGTGTTCTATTCTGATTGAAAAAATGTAACATTTTAATGGGGTGAGGGCAACATTTTTAAAATGTTGCCTTTTAACAAGGCAACATTTTTTTCCAGAAAAGAAAACGCCATAATTCTAATTTAGTAGGTTTGAGGTTAAGAAGAAGAATAAACCTTTTCTTCAAAATTTATAAACACATTAAATTTGCAAATCAGACTAGATCCAGTTTATGCCTTTTTCTATGGACAGGCTTCATCAGTGATTTTCCATTAAATTGTATTATTGTTTATATTTTTATTGCGCATTTTCAATCATTTTGACTATAGCATTTGGATGACTTTGTGCTTAGGGAAACCAAATTAGCTGTAGAAAATAAGATTTCGAAAAAATGATAACAAAAGTTTCCTCTAAGTGAAGCAACACACTCGTCAAAATGATATCGTTAGATGGATTGAATTATTAAGTCAGGATAACATTGGATATCGTTTTTTCTGTAAATAAAACTCAAATTGTGCTATTTTATAGCTTTTATCTGTTGTTAGTCTATCTTTGTTAAATCTTTCTTGTTTATTGTGATTTCCGTAATGTTGCTGCTTTGCATTCATTGTATTATTACAATTATTATTTTTCGTATGGTTTTTCGTGTTTTGCAATGATGCTAAAATTTTATATACGTATGAATATGTTTTGCACACCTTGCGAGTTTTGCATATCTAACATCATATTTTTGTTTTCTAACGTTGATTGAAAACGTGTTTGTTGGTAAAAAAAAAAATAATTTTAAACAAAGCAGACTAATATCCGCATCCGGTATATAACACACGGTATATAGACGCGTGCTGAAACAGCACACGTACACATAAACAAACATAGATTTTAACGTTATTTTTTCAGCATATACGCGTACAAGAAAAATTTAAATTTAATATTAAAAATATTTTCTCAAACAAAAAGCAAAACGCCAGTACTGAAAAGGTCATAAAATATGACCTTTTTGTGTTAGTTCGTAAGTATGCACATAAAACTGTGTGTTTGTTAAAAATTTGTATATGCAAAATATTTATCCCTGTTCTGAGTTCCGAGACTTTTTAGATATAAGTTTTTATATATTAACTGTTGTATTCGTTTTACTTTCACCAAGCTTTTTCTACAAGAAATAAAACGAAAAAAAAAAATAATTTAGATGTGAATCAGAGAACAGCAAAATAATTCGGAATGTTTAACTTTAGAATTTTTTTTTTTGTGGATTCTGAACTACATGTGTTTATATTCACAAAGGAATGTACCTGTCCTTATCTATGGCATATATAAAAATATATGTGAAACTATTTGTATACTTAGTATATGACCCCCCATCATAATAATCATCTTATGTATTTTTAAGTGTCACTCAAGGTGTTAAAATATTCATTTGTTTTGACTATGGCAAATCGAATATAATGTAGTGTTGTCATTTGTATATAAATATTTATACATATGAACATTTTAGTTTATATTTGTCGCACCCACAAATGTAATTAAAACCTTAATGAATAATTTAATATACTACACTAATAGTTAAAAGTCTGTAAAAATGTTTGCTAAAGTAGTAACAATTAGTTCAAAATTGCCTTGCTACAAAATATAATAAAATCAACAGAATATATTTTCAAAACATTAGTAAGATAAAAGCAGATTTTCCTTTCCTAAATTTACATAATTTTTGCTATATTTTGGTTAATTGTAAATAACAATTTAGCCCACTAAAAGCAGAAAAAATGTTATTTGAAGCACCATATCTTTTAGACTGCTTATTGGATCTTAGTAATTTAAACAATATTCTAATTAAATATGGGTGAAATCAAAAAATGTGATGAGTTTTTGGGCTAAATTTATGAGAAACAAAAAGTGTTAATATTTCGATTTTTTCTTAATGGAATCAGTAAGTTTAGTCATTATAAACCTAATTGCAAAAAATCTCTTCTACAAGTTGTGTTACTAGAAGCTCCAATGGGAGTGATGTCCCAGCAAAAATGTGGAAGCAGTAAAAACGTTTACTGCTTCCTTACTGCTACTTTTACCGCTTCTTAAAATGTATAGCTTCGTAAACGGCACTAATGAAAGGCCTAAGTTGATTAATTGTTTACATCGCTTTTTGCTGTGCTCTTCAAAAAGGCATGAAATGAGCAATACATTTTGATTGCTTAAATATTTTTGCGGTTCTTTTATCAAAATTTTTTAAAATGCGGAGAAAAGTTATTTTAATGTAAATAAGAGGTTTTACTGAAAATAAGAGGCATTTCCTCTTCACGGAAAAATATGCAGGAATATTATGCTTTTGAGAAGGCATGATTTTAAATAGTTGAAGAGCTTTATAATATGCACTTCCGAGAAGGCATGAATTATCGACATTTTAAAAGAAAAACAGGAGCACTAATTAAAAGCGGTGAATTCATGCCTTTTCGGATCTCGAAACAAGTGCTTTCACGCGAGCTATCTCGAACAAAAATCAGGCATGATATCATCAATAATGCAATCGCTTCAGTGCTCAACTTTCCCTGACAAAACTACTTCTAAGCAAGCATTAATTTCTGCTGGGGTAATTATATTATTTATAAGTACATTAACTAAAATAAAAAAAAAAAACAAGTTGTCGCAATAACTTTTTTTGCACAATTTTAATTTATTTGTGGTAACGTAGTTTACATTTCCACAAGCAAAAGATATAACAACAAAAATTGCGCACCAATTTTCTTCAGTTTATCAGTTTTTTGTATTTGGGTTTTCAACATGTTTTCAATAGAGCCCCCATTACCCGGTTTTCGGTCTACCCGGTCTCAAAACCGGTCTACCCGGTCAGACCGGTTTTCACAACCGGTTTTACGGTCTACCCGGTTAACCGGTCTTGACCGCAGGCCCTAGTTTTCAATAATATACAATTTGTGTTTATCAAATTGGCGGTTTCGCGAAAAAAATACAATTCATTCCGTGAAAAAAAAATTTTGTATTTTTGCTCCTTTTAAATGCTTTTCAAAAATATAAAATTTTTTTAAAATCTTATTAAATTAATATATTAAAAACAAAACATTTCGCGATCAAAAAATTCTTAAATTGTGTGAAACAAATTTAATTTGTCAAACTAATATCAGTAATGGCTCGAAATATCGATTCCAAACCAATGAAATGCAAAATCAATCGTTTTTCGCTCCAGCAGTTTAGGGTAAAAAACTGATAACATTTTTTTATAAGACGCAAAATTATTAGTTTAATCATCTTTTGATGCAAAAATATTAGTTGAATCACCTCTGTTTATGGTTATTTTAATATATATTTTAAACATTTACCTACATTTTTTGTAATGCAATCTGATGCAAACAATTTTGGTTACGGAGTTTACAGTAACGGAGTTTACATTTGGTTATTTTTTGCGTTTTCTTTCAAAAACCCTTTGTCAGAATTTTCTTTCCGAAACAAAATCGTATGATGCCTACAAGGTGAATCCAAATATGCCATTGTTTTTCTTACCCGCTATATAGTTTGGTGTAAAAATTAGGAACGGAGTTTACAACATTTTTTCAAATCTTATTAAAGACATACTTTACATACATATACATACTTACATGCTGTAGAAAAACTTCAAATGTGCTATACTAGATGATTATTTACAGTCCAACGATCATTTGAGTATAATTAACATTATACTTTTCGCACTATAATTAATAGATAACTCCAAAATTCTGGTGTATGCATTTTTATCAAAAATTATGACGAAAAATCGTTACAGAGTTGAAGTCGTGTTAGCACAGATATACGAAAAAGTTTGTAAAATGTTTTAATTTTTGTTAAAAGCGTTACTTTTTCTCTTCATAAAAATTCTTACAGTTAGTGTTTAGCTTCTTTGTTTATTAAAATATAAGCTATTAAATTTGAAAAACCTTATGAGTTACTGGTTACGGAGTTTACAATTGGCCTATAAAATTGGTCACAAATTTTATGTATTAACCAAAAATTGGTCAGATTGTTATAAATTTTGTAAAACAGGTGACAATGCGCTGATACGGAGTATATAACTCAAATGTAATTCATGCATTATAAATTAGCTGGTTACATGGTTTTTATCACATTTTTGGTTAATAAATAAACTACAAAATCCGCAAAAAATACTGACTTTTCATTTATTTCGTTTTTTTTTAATTTCAAAAAATTAACTACAAAATCCGTAAGAATAAATGATATTTAGTTTATTTCGTGTTTTTAACTGACCTAGAAATCGAAAAGGAATTCTTTTTTTAACAAAACATTTTAAATGAAAATATTACCTGTAACAGAAAATCCGTATTTATATGCAATTTATTTTTTAAATAAAAGACAAAAACAGCATTTTAACTGTATAATCATTTAAAAATAAATGTACGGATAACTTTTTAAATAAACTAAAGTCAGTTACTGTAATAATATTTTCAGTGTATAAATAGTACCCAAAGGGCACTTTTATGTAAAATGTTGCTTTTCAAAAAGTGTTGATTTATAACCGGTTTTACAAAATCAAACAGTTCATCTTGTGGGCAATTTTATGATACCTTCCCGAAGGCATCCTTGCCCGTTAGAGGGTTAAGAGTACTGCAGAACGGTGTGCAAAAATATTTTTAAATTTTTACAAATTATAATAGCCTTCCATTCAAATTTATTAACTAAATATCAATTCGCGGTTTAAATGGTTGAAAGAATATATCTATAAAACGTGAATTTTTTGGCCTTCTCTCAGAATATTTTAACTTTTCTTATGGCTGCAAAACCCGTGTGGGATAGTGTAACAAGTAGTTTATAACATCAAATTAAATATTTATATCATGACACATACTATGACAAGCCATTCGACAGTCTGTTTAAGGTATAAGTAGTTTTAAGAAATTTTGTTTGCAAGTATTAGAAGAAATAATAAGTCACTCAACTTACCTTAACATTTCAAGAAATAAATCTGCCTTCGTTATTTTTGCCTAAAATAAAACAACAAAATTAAGCACATTAAATAAGATTAAAAAGAAATACAAAAGATGATTAAAATGCTACTTAAAAAATTGTCAAAGACATATTGATAAGATTGAATTAATTAATAAGAAAGTTTGTAGTAGCAACAAATTACACAACTGAAGTAGGTACTCAAAACAATAATCTTATGAAATAACAAAAACAAATATAAAAGCAAATAATAAAATAAATACTTATATGTAAAGGTGACCCTACACTTGCACAACTGAATAAGACTAAAAAAAAACTTCAACTAAATGAAAGTTAAGGAAATTTTCCTGTTTTTACCTTTTTCGGTATTTTAAAGAAAACGAGTAAAAAGGTTAAGTCGGGCATGCCGACTATACAATACCCTACACCAGTCTGGTGTATTGTTTGGATCCGAAATTCGAATGGGTTAAAATGGGGCTTGTGTCAAAATTTTCTATAATGTGAGTCAGCGCACCAAATTTCATTAAAATATCTTAATATTTGCGACCTGCAGTTTGTAACCAAGCCAATTTTGGGGGGACCCTTATATGGGCACTAGTTCTAAACACGGACCGATGTTCACCAAAATCAATAGGCTTCGTCCTTGGGCCAACATAGGTCTATGTACCAAATTTCATCAAAATATCTTAATATTTGCGACCTGCAGCGTATAAACAGTATAATTTTGGTAGGACCCTTATATGGGCACTAGGTCTAAACATGGACCGATCTTCACCAAAATCAATAGACTGCGTTATTGGGCCAATATAGGTCTGTGTACCAAATTTCATCAAAATATCTTAATATTTGCGACCTGCAGCGTATAAACAATATAATTTTGGTGGGACCCTTATATGGGCACTAGGTCTAAACATGGACCGATGTTCACCAAAATCAATAGGCTGCGTTATTGGGCCAATATAGGTCTGTGCACCAAATTTCATCAAAATATCTTAATATTTGCGACCTGCAGCGTATAAACAATATAATTTTGGTAGGACCCTTATATGGGCACTAGGTCTAAACATAGACCGATGTTCACCAAAATCAATAGGCTACGTTAATGGGCTAACATAGGTCTGTGTACCAAATTTCGTCAAAATATCTTAATATTTACGACCTGCAGCGTATAAACAATATAATTTTGGTAGGACCCTTATATGGGCACTAGGTCTAAACATAGACCGATGTTCACCAAAATCAAACTTGTTCGTCCTTGGGCCAACATAGGTCTGCGTACCAAATTTCATCAAAATATCTTAATATTTGCGACCTGTAGAGTGCGCACAAGATTGCATGGACAGACAGACAGACGGACGGACAGACGGACATCGTTAAATCGAAATAAAAAAAAATTCTGAACCGATCGGTATACTATAAGGTGGGTCTACGACCAATATTTTTTGGTGTTACAAACATCAGCACAAACTTATAATACCCTGACCACATAGTGGTGTACGGTATAATAAGTATTTAAGTTTGATTTAGAGTTGTATCTACCCAAGTAAAAAAGTTCTGACATAGTCATATATTATAACATTTTGTATAGCTATGTATTGGAACATATATGTATACCAAGACATAATAAGGATCACTGTAATATACTAAAAGACAATTTTGTCTGACAAAAAGTTTAGATCTTGGAAAGTTTATATTAAAAAGTAAAAGTTATCCTATATCCCTTAATGAGCTGACAGATTATAAAAGCAAACAGTATTCTAGTTTTCAGAACCTTTAAATATTTTAGATTTTTGTTTGTATATTTTGTTTATGTGTTTGAGTATCTTATTGTCTTTTTAAGTTATTTACTTATACCTGTATGTGATATGTTAAAAACACCTTGACATAAACAGATTTAATAAGATTTATAATATACACAATAATATATTATTTACCCTCACTTCATCATTTATTAATATGGGCTACAACAACCAACATTACAATCTCATACTTAAACATTTAACGGCACATATGTATAAGACATCCTTATAAAAGGAATATGCATAAGTGACAACACTCTTACAGTTCTTACAGTTCACACGCACATTAGACTGGCAGCTTTTTGTATAAAGAAAAACTTTTTGCTACCTATTTCCAGTTATACAAAGTCTAACGGTGGGTCTCATACTGCAGGTTTAAACTTTAGTTAATAGTTAACCCAAAAATTTGTTGTTGTTTTGTGTAAATTTTGTTGACATTTTCTTTTGTTTATAATTAAGTTAAAGTTAAACCTACAGTATGAGACCCACCGTAAGTTCATAAATTTTTGAGTATTTTTTTTAAACTAAATAAAAATTAAATAACTCAGCTAAGTATTACTTTTAATTTTAAAAAATAAAATCAAAAAGTTAAAAAATGGGAAAATTAACATTTTATTTTATTTTGTAACAAAAAGTTTCTGGACATTTGATAAATACCGAAATATCGCAAAAACTACCACTCTAATGCACATGTATTTAACAAGCTTAATTAATTTCATTTACAATATTATCACATTACTAAACTTCGTATATTTTTAGAAAATATTTATGTCAGTTAATAAAATGACAAAAAAGAAAACAAATCAGGATTCTTTGATTTTCGAATTAAATTTTAAAATAAAAAGAGACGATATTTTAAGGAGGGTGTCGTTTATTCTGGAATAATAAAAAAATAAAGTTTGTTTTTAATATTTAATATGTCGATAAATATTTCTTTTACTCCAAGAAATTCAATAATAACATCGTAAAAATAAAAGAATTGTAGCTTTTAAAAAAAGAAAATATGTTCAAACGAACGCACAGTGGCGCAAAATCACGTTCACATTACCGTAAAATTTCACACAGTCACGAAAAAAACAGATGTCAAATTGGGTTTACAAATTCTCCTTTCATGACCTGATTTTGATTGAAAAAACTTTTGCAATCTGTTAGCCAAGGCTGTGATGCAGCTAATTTTAATAGGTTAATAGGTTATAAACTTAATAAGAATTATTATTTTTACCAGCAAACGCAGCATATATTCATGCACTCAACCAAAAAAGTCTGTAATAGCTACTGAAAATTTTTCTGTTATTACGCGAAATTTAACTGTTTTGAGCCCTGGGGTATTTTTTTCTAATTTTACAACAAAATTAGTAGGAAAAATTAGTAGCCGCTACTAAATTTTAGTAAAATTGTTGTAAACTGCAATTCAAAATTGATTTTCTTAAAGTATCCACTTGTTGTTAAATTAGTTAAGTTAAATACAAATTCAACCGTTAAATTTTAAATTTTACGCCCAGAAAACAGATGCGGTGTTGCGACTACCGAATTATTCTTCATAAAACTGAGATTCTGTTGTCACAGTCAAATTAGTCCTGTCTCAATTGGATTTCTGTTGCCACAACTGAAAAATTCGTCTACAACAACCAAAACATTTGATTGGCAACAAACAGAGCTTTGAAGAATTAATTCTTTTTTGAATGAATTCACTACCAATCGAATTAAATTTTCTCTAGAATTGAATAAATTCCTTTTCTTAAGTAATTCACTGAATTCGTTCAACTGAACGCGTTTATCAAACAATAAATTCAAAGAATTAATTCCATTGCAATATTATTAAATCAAATGAATTAATTCACTGGTGAACGCGTTCAATTTTATAAATCGAACGGAAAAAAGTGCATTAATTCCTTACTGAATTAATTCACCACAGAATTCGTTCAATTTCATTTTCGTTCAGTGAATTTAAAAAAAAATTAAATTACGTTCAGTGAATTAAAAAAGAAAAGAAATACGTTCACTGAATTGAAAAAAAATACGTTCACTGAATTTAAATAAAAAAATTACGTTCGCTGAATTCAAAGCCTGTTTTCTGCCGTTCAGTAGAAGAAAATATTGTATTGTAAAAACGTATAAATGAAATACGTCATAGTCAAGCATCTACATTTTATTGGGAAGCATAAGTTTGAAAAATTAATAGTTATAAATTTCCAAATTCATCTATATCTGTAAAGTTTTTATTTTTAATAGTAAAAGGCTTTATTTTTTAATCATGTAGGTTGATAAAGTGCTTCGGATTTCTCTAACACTTAATATGTAATTTGTTTAGCAAACTAGCAAACGCTGTAAAATTGCTTAGTTGCAAATTTTATTTGTAAATAAATGTTTTCTTCTACTGGACGGCAGAAAACAGGCTTTGATTTCAATGAACGTATTTTTTTTTTTTTTTTGTAATTCACTGAACGTAATTTTATTTTTTTTAATTCACTGAAAGTAATTTTATTTTTTTTAATTCACTGAACGTAATTTTATTTTTTTTAATTCACTGAACGTAATTTTATTTTTTTTTAATTCACTGAACGAAAATGAAATTGAACGAATTCAGTGATGAATTAATTCAGTAAGGAATTAATTCACTTTTTTTCCCTTCGATTTATAAAATTGAACGCGTTCACCAGTGCATTAGTTCTTCAAAGCTCTGGCAACAAATGCGGTTATCAGAACTGAATCTCTTTTCTGGGCGTAGAAATAAATTATAATTTATAAAAATAAATTATATTATTAGGTGAATTCACAACATATAAACGTTTTTTAAATATCACTAACCATCAGTGTTATCAAAAAAAAAAATAAAGCTAAAAAATGGCTGGAGTATTTTATAAGATTTAAAGAAATTTAAAGACTATTTCATTATATATGATCTCAAATCGAACGAAAATCAATAACTTACCAATTTAAAGACCATTCATTCATTTTGTTTAACTTTAAAATTTTTTAAAGACAAATGTTAATTTTTATAATTCTGACAAAAACGAAATCCTTTTTAAATAAACTCAATTTACAGAAATAAATATATTTTTGCATATAAATGCACACACCATCATGCATGTGCATGATTTTTTTTGTTAACAGTAAATAAACAAATATTTAAACAACTTTTTCAGTTTCATGAAATGGACAGTGTTTTTAGCATACATATGAGGCTTTCCATAAAAACTGCCACGCTGCAGGAGAATCTTAATCATATCAACGTCCAACTAACAGTATTTATTATACTGCATCCCAGTTAAAACGTTTAACAGACTTTTGAACAAACTTATTTTTATGAGTGTAGATATACTTCCTAGATGTACATTAATGATTTTAACATGAGTTGTCATAGGAGAGGCAAACTCCCACCTTTTTTGCTGGGTAACTTATGATAAATATCATGTTGATTACCCAGCAAAAAAAAAGAGATGCCGAAGCAGTAGAAAAAGCACTACAAATGATGATCAAGATGTACTTCTTTTTTAAGATAAACTCTAATGATTTTAACACTGAGTTGTCATAGGAGAGGAGTACTCCCACTTCAACATTTTTTCAGTACTTTTTGAACGAGTGCAAAGGAAGCTTTTTTCACCAATTAAAAGTTAAAAAAAAAAAATTTTTTCACAAAAAAAATTATATTTTTTTATTTTACAAAAGTTTTTTTATTGCCGCCAGCGGGTATCGAACTTGCGACCTCACGATTGCTAGTCTAGCGCTCTACCTCTGAGCTATTCTTTGATATGAAAGTTGACTGGCATAAAAACACCACTTTGTTGCTGCGAGATATCGTTCTTTATTATCTTCAATAAAAGTACTTATTAAACAAGTGTAAAAGATGCACTCCAATTCAATATTGTTTTCAGTACAATTTTTACAGGTGCATAAAAAACCATTTTTCATCATTTTTTTATATATACATATTTTTAAAAATTTTAAAATTAAAAAAAATATTGAATTTAAACGAAATAATTATAAATATTAAAAAAAAATTAAAAGAATAAAAAAAATTTTAAAAAAATAAAAAAATAAATATTGGTCCCGCCGGGAATCGAACCCGGGACCCTCTGTTTGGAAATGCCAAATGATACCAAAATCACTTTTTACGATCACTTTTAGAGCAATTACTCTTTAGAAGCAATACTTAAGTGATTTTTTGGATGTTGTTCAGAAGCAATTCTAAAAAAGCTGTAAAAATATACTAACGGATACTTTGGAAGCAAAGAAAGAAGTGATTTTTTAAAGTTGTTCAGAATAACTTCTAAAAAAGCAGTAAAAATACACTAACGGATACTTGTGAAACATTGAAAGAAGTAGTTTGCACTGTTGGCATTTAATACCTTTTCATAATAACGGTAGTTGGCTACAGCACCTACTTCAAGACCCGTATGGAAATTATAAAAAGTCGATTCCATTAAGGGCATATGTCTTTTTGTATCACCGGTTTCATTTCGCTTTTTTACCGGTCTAATTGTGTAATAACTTGAACTACCGTTAAAATACCGCTAAAATACCGAAACACAGATTTATAACGGTACTTTGCAGATACAACAAAATGTAACAGGTAATATTATGAAATAAGACCTGTGATATTAGGAGACACGTGCCACTATTGTACTGGCAGTCCTAAAATTTTAATATCGGTATTGATGTGGACGTGGTAGGCAACTACCGTTATATTGAAAAGGTAGTGTTTGCCAACCATGGTAGTTTGTAAAGCACTACTTGCAATTTTTTTGCTGGGTAGTTTTACAATTATCTGATAAAACTTTTTTTAGCTGGACAGTTGTTATGGAAAACCTCATTTGTAGTTTACAAACAAGCAAGCAAAAAAGGCTTTAACAAATATTGACTATCTGAGTGATATTTGCATAGGCAATAGAACAAATTTAGTACAAACTCAATTAGAAAGAGTTTTAAATCTCAAAATATGAAATAGATTTTTAAAAAATTTAAAAATTTCGGCAAAATGATTTTCTTACAGAATTTTTACTTTTAGTTTATCGTGAACACTGACAATAACTTAAATATTCTAACCAATACTGTCATTATGATGATACTTAAATACAATATGTTGTAGAAGAAAATTCCAACAAGGAAAGTCTGCGCTGTGGTTCATTATGATGTGAAGGAAATTGTGATATAATGCAGAGCAGAAAAAAATATTGAACAGATGTTTTTAGTGGCATTCCATCCAAAAAAAAAAACCATATACAAATTTGGTAACGTTGGAAACGTAATTTTTGCTTGTTTTAAGTTGTTGTAATTGCTTTATTGCCATGCCGGTTTTACATATTTCGAAATTTTTTTGACATGTTCCCAAGCAAAAAATTATCAAAAAATTAAATTCACATTTTATCATCTTCTTAATTGCCGAGGTGGCTGGGGAAATGAGAGAGGTTATTCTTAGGTTCCTTTTCTCAATCACATAACCAAATTTGATACAATTCGAAGAGTTTGGCATGGAATACTTTTCTTGGAATAATAAATCAGTGATACTAATATAGCCAATTACAAGTTAATTGTGTTTTATGAAGTTCACTTAAAATACAAACTTATATTTTCCTTACAAACAAGCATTTCGATTAAATCATTACATTGCAACACTTAATTAATCCCTTCATAAGGACGTGAATGATGTGAAAACAAATGCTCATAATTCTTATTTTCCCAAAACAATAACTTTCTCCAAAAACAAAATTATTAATAAACCAACAGTCAGCCATGACCTTTACTTTTATTTGGATGAATGTTTTCTATTCAACTTGATCTGTTTCTTGTTAAACTTAAAATTTCCCAGCAAAAACCTTCATTATATATTTGGTGAAAAACTACCCAGGAAAATTATTTACAATCGGTTGCCAACTACATTAATGCTGCAACTGGTTTCATTGAAACTGATTCCATGGAACTGGTTCCGGAACCAGTTCCACGAATCTTATAGGGAAGGTATGACTGACGGGGACTCAGTTCTAGAACTAGTTTCTATTTCCGATTCTAGGGCAACCAGTTCCATTTTAGAGCTATAGAAGAAATTGCTTTTGGGACAATTTGAAACAAAATTCATCGGTGAAAGAATTAACGGTAGAAGGGGTGTAAAGGAAAATTAGCTATTCTACAACCGATTCTTTAGAACAGAAAAATTTTCTAGGTATAGTCAAAAAAGTTTGTCGGTAGAATCTACTGAAAATGACAGTTAAAACAAAGGTATATGCAGTTAAAAAGTTAGACCAAAGTATTTATTTTTGAAATAACTAAAAACTAACTGCTGAAAGATAACTAAATAACAAACTACCTAGGAAAATTTTCTTTTCCAAAGAATCGGTTGTGGAATAGCTATGGCCGCTAAAAAAATAGATGTGTCTTATTTTTTTCTCCTGTTACATATTCAAATTTCATTAAAATTGTAGAGAACCCATTCGGATATGTTTTTTTTTAAAAACTTCATAAAAAAACTTTTCCTGCGTGTCCATATGATGCTAAAAGTACTTTTCTGTAAGCTGAAAAAAATAAATTCTTATCAGATAATATATACTTATTCAGCTAAAATGTTTGTTGGGTTATTATTTAATGTATTGTTTTTCTTACTTGAGTTTTATATCAATATTTTTTATTAGTTTATTTTACGCATAACATTGAAATTTTTAGGGGTGTACTTAACACTTGACTTTATGAAGAACTTATATTATTTATTAATCTTATTAACGCTTTACTATACGAAACTTTAGATCTTTATTTCATACTATTTTCAGTTCAAAATCAACATCTCAGAGAACCTCTCCAGTCAGAATTTGTAAGTTGTTTAAGTAGTATTTCAGTTTTCTGGTTTTAAATGAAATAAATTTAACTATATTCGTAAGTCAATGAAGTAAAATAACGTAAAATGAAGTAAAATAACGTAACAGGGCTATAAACTATAAAGCTTAAATAAAGTTCGCCAACTTACTATCAGATGGCGCAGAAACCGTTCTAATCGCGCAATTACAGTGTTGCCATATTTGAATTTTAAAAATAAATTGTTTAAGAATGAAAAAAAATTTCAAGAAATTTACAAAAAAAATATTGAACTTTTCTAAAAGACGTCGATAACGAAAACAAAATTGGTTAAAAGTTTTTTCATTAATTCAAATTTTTATTTATTCGACCTTTCGATTTCTAATTAAATAAAATATTCGGGCTCGAGACCAGTTGTTGTTATTATAAAAATTTATTTATTTTCTCAACATTTCGGCATTCATCGGATGTCATCCTCAGGAGAATTTTTTCTTTAAAAATAAATTATAATTTTTGTTTAAGAACTCAAAGGGTTTCGGCAGAATATGCTTAAAGGACATCATCTTAACTGAAAAATGGTTAAGCAGTTTTTAATAAAAATTACAAAATAAGTAGTACATTGCAAGATGACAAAGCAAATTGTGGAGAAATTCCTGTTGTTGTTTTTTCTTTGATATTTTAAATATTTAGACGAGAACAAGAAATTCTCATTGAGTTTGTAATTTAACTTAACAAATATTTCCAGAAATTCTAAAAATGTCGTCCACTGACGATTTCCTTAGGTAAGAATGAAATCCGGATAGGGACATGACTACAACGGATTATTTTCCACAATTTGTTAAATACGTTTGGGATTTTAGCATATTTAATTCCTTTAATGCAGTTAATGTATATCCCGATAAAATAAAATTAGATAAACTTCATGTTATTGGAAAAATGTATTGATTTTAAGAAAACATATTAAAGTTGTGAGATATTTTCGTCAAAATTTCGCGAATTTTTAAAAGCGAATATAGCCTAAACACAAACAATTCAATTCTTCACTAAGGCATTAAAAAACTGTACCGGATTTGCATTAAAAATTACCTGATTTTGCGTAATATTTGTAGTTATTTTAACTATATTTGCATTTAAAATTAGTAACTGCAATTGTGGGTAATTCCAATGCAATTGCAGTGTTAGCTTTTTTGACTGCATTTGTAGCTAATTTTACCGATATAATTCTTTGAGTGTTGGTATATTTTCCTTTCTAAGTTAGAGGCATAATTTGTGCTTAAAATCAATTTTCTACGCATCAGTTTTGCGAGGTAAACCTCCATCTTTTTCTTCAGAAAAATCTCAGACTCTGAATATTCGCCATATGACAAAAAAATTTGTATACCCTACACCACAATGTGGACAGGGTATAATAAGTTTGTGCTGATGTTTGTAACATCAAAAATTATTGGATCTAGACCCACCTTTTACTACACCGATCGATTTATAATCACTTTTTGGTTTGATTTAACGATGCCCATCGGTCCGTCCGTCCGTTTCTGATCATGTATTCGCCAAAAACAAAGAAAAATTTGGTCATGTTTAAAGTGCTGCACTTTTAAGTCTGGCAACTATTTGTAGGTAAAAATAATGCAAGACTTAAGGAAATTTTATAGGATTTACAAAAATATACAGTTTGTATAGAACCGATTAGTACTGCCTAATTTTTACTATGTAATTTGATAAAAGGTTGATATCGCTAATTTTTCGTTAAAAGCCATGCCATGTGACAAAATAAAAAAACAAACATTACGTTAAAATTCTGTACAATTTTCTGAACCATCTCCTTGCCTTTTGTGGCGAATTTAGCCACTATTTTGATCTTTAAAAATAAAGGCAACAACAATAAAATTAGAAAAAACTTGAATTGACTTAAATTCATGTCCACAACTGTATATTAGGGTTTCCAAAAAAAAAATGTTTTTGAGCTTTTGACCGGGCTACCCCCTAGAAATGTTTGTGTGTAAAACTACGTCCTCCAAAAAATTGGGATAATCGGATATCGGGAAGACGTGCCGCATCGGCCCTGAGGTTTGTAACACGGATTACAAAGGGAAAATACATTTTGTACATTTTCCGAAAAACGTTGAAATTCTAAAACTTATTCGAATTTAAAAAATTAAAGTATCGTGATTCGGAGTGAATTCTCTTTATAAAAAGGCCGAGGTATTACAATTTCCTCCGGTAGTTGAGGTGTCGCAGACCACATAATCAAGAAACTCAGTTCCAAATTTTAAAATTTATTGAAATAATCTACTACAAAAACATTTTTTTATTCTAAAGTTCAAAGAAACTCAGATGAGAAGTATTTTTTTTTTTATATTAAGGTGGTTCACAAGGGGTGTGCTATTGGTTGTATCGTTGTATAGTCCTAACAAAAAACAGAGTTGTTAAAATTTAAATTGAAAAAATACAACATTTGAGAATAGCACGATACAACATTTTTAGGTATGTTCAGTGTCCTATGTTTGAGTGTGCTAACAGATAGAAAACCCAATAGAAAATCGTTTTTAAAGTCAAATAAAAATTTTAACAACTCTGTTTTTTTAGAACGATACAACAGATAGCACACCCCTTGTGAAGAACCTAATTATGTTTTGCTAACTCGTTTTAAATTAGTGTCGAAAAGGTCAGAATTTTTAAACAATGTTTCCAAATCTACAATTTTAAATTTTTTAATATTTTGTTAAAGAAAATTTAAAAATCAACGGTTGGAATTTAAAGTTTTATAAAGAACATATTAGAGATTAATAATCCCAAAAATTGTAGGAATTGCTTTCTTTCTTGGATAGGACAGAGATTTTATTTCAGCGGATTTCGAGAAAACAGCGATTTTTGGAATTCATTTAGCTTTTAGGAAAGTCCCCCAAAATTGGCTTGTTCGCTCGCTACAGGTCCCCGGTACGAAGGTATTTTATTGAAATTCGGTGCACTGATTCACATAGGCCCATGAACAAAGCCTGCTGATTTTGTTTAGAATCGGTCCATGTTTAGATCTAGTGCTCATATAAAGGTTCCCAAAAATGCATGTTCTCACACTACAGGTCGAAAATATTAAGATACAATACTGTGATGAAATTTGGTACACCAACTTATATCGGCCCAGGCATGACCTAGTGCCCATATAAATACCTCCACAAAATTTACTTGTTCGCTCACTACAGGTCCAAAATACGAAGATATTTAATGAATTTTGGTACACTGACTCACATGGACAAGAACAAAACCTATTGATTCTATTGTAGATAGGATCGGTCCATATTTGAACCAAAGGTTTAAAAGGCTTAATTCTTTCATTCACTTTTTGAAAATTAATGAAATTTGGGTTAAATTTCATTCCCTAATAGCATTCTTATGGAATTAATTCGATAGCTTAATTCCCTATAGCTTAAAATTATATGAATTCATTCTATTTTAATTGAATTCTTACTGAATGAAACCCAATTTACCTGAATTCATTTAATAAAAAAGTGAATGAAAAATTATATGTTTTCGTTCACTTAATCAAATGAAAAATTTTAATTTGTATGTAATTGCTGAAATATTAGCATAATACAATGAAAAACGTTTAAAATTCATCTAACAGAAATAAATAGTATCCCAGTAAAAAAAAATCGTCAAAAGAAGAGAAAAAGAAGCAGTGATTTGGATTCGATATTGTGAAAATTTGGATCGGAACCAATGAATTTTACATAGGGTTGTCATAGGGTGGAAGTTTTCTTTTATGATCCTTTTGATGTTCTTTTTAATTGGTGAAAAGGAATTAATTTTTGTTCGTAGAAAATTTAAGCAAATCACTTGGACCTGACTGACAACTTGTCTCAAAATAATTAAAGTTAAGTGCTTAACCACAGTTATAAATGTAAAATTTATATGGAAGTATCTGTAGTTAGATAGATTTGGAAAGACTTAATTTCCTTCAAAATCACATTTTCGGAAGTTGGGAAAAAGAACTGCTTTAGAAGCGGAAAATCAGAACTTAATGATACTTTGGAATCAATGAAAAATTGCTTCCTTAAGATCACTTCCACGTTTTTTGCTGGGATCGTATGCTTTGTTACAGCTTGTATGCGTTGGTTTTGATTATATGTTAGTTTCAAACTACACTGCACTAAGTGAATGGTAATAAAATTTCTTCATTCAATTAGTAAAATGGTGAATGAACATGCGATTTGAATGATTCAAGTTAGGAATTCATTCAATTCATATTAAAGCTTTGGGAATGAAGCTTATCAATGAATTCTTTACGAATGGTTTAAGGGAATGGTACATGAACCTTTTTAAAATCTGAATTTAATTTTTAGTGAATTAAGCTTAAATTGAATTAAGTTTTTCGAAGCTCTGATTTGAACCTATCGCCCATATGGACTATATTCTCGATTTTCTCTTAAATACACCTGATATTAGGTAAAATCAAAATTTCTTACCGGTTTTCTTATGTGTTATCATTTTAAAGATTTTTATGGATTTCAACAAGACTGGTGTAGGGTATCATATAGTCGGCATGCCCAACTTTAACTTTTTTACTCGTTATTTATAAAATTGAGTAAAATTTTTTTAAAATTTTCTGTTCTACATATTTAAAAGCAATAACTATAAAATCCGATCATAAATAAGATAATTTTCTTGTCTGACAGTTCGTGTATCTAATCAAAATTCACAGTCTGTCTAAATTGTTATCTTTTGATTCAGCTAAACCAAAAGTTAAAGCCAACGCAAAGTAACAAACATTCAAACGTATTAGAACAAGCAAAATTACACACAAATAGAAAATATAACTTTTAAGTTTAATGAGGCATTAAATTATTTGAACTGCTTTAGAATTATACAAAAAAAAAAAAAAACAAAATGAAATAACCTTCGCTTGTGGAAATGATAATGATGATGATACTGTTAATGTTAATGTGGATTATGTGGATGATGCTGACCCTACTTAACTAAATGTCCTCTAAAAATCAAGTATTAAAATCATTTAAACTCATCTCGTAACAAAATGGTATTATTAACCTCTGCAACTTTTTTGGACAAGCAGCCAACCAGTCATGCGGTTCATAAACTAAACATAAGCCAATTACAATGAATGCCAATAAAAATGAAAATTTACCTTTTCAGCTTTTATAGCCAGTTAATATTGAAGCATTTATGCATAGCACAGGTTATTACCCTCAATTTAATTTCATTTCTAAACATAAACTACTAGTTTTTATTATATTAGCTGTTGTTGTATATCAAATTCATTTCTATTTTTATCACTATCATCATATTGTCATCATCATCGTCATCATTACCATTGAAATTTCCATATCAGTTTTTAGTGTTCCATATAAAATGCGTTTCCGCAAGTGAAAATTCAAATATATTTTAAAATTTGTTGTGAACTAAAGTGTTGTTATTTGTCGTTAAAGTATTATATAAAAAAAAACATTTCAAAATGTTTCAGAGTGTTTGGAAAATTTCATTAGCACTCTGTTTAGTTTTGGTGGTAAAAATTGTAAGTTAAACAAAACAATATACATAATTATTATTGTAATAACGATAAAATAAAAATAATTTTTATTGGGTTTCAAATCATAGCATAATACAGAAGCAGCAGCAGTTGATGCTGCAATAATGGCATCAGTTAATTGTTCACAACCACCAAAGTTTGAAAATGTTGTAAGTATTTGTGAAATATTTGTTATAACAAATTTATAATATTGCCCCACTGTGCAAAGGAGTAAATCGAAGGGAAAAGACTCTTTTTAAATCTTATACTACACTCAAATAAAAAAGTTAATAGAAAAAAAATAAGCATAATTTTTTACATATACAGACCTTATATTCAATCTACAGTTTTGAAAAAAATTGTTTTTGATGGCAAACGCTTTGGTGCACCATTAAAAAATGCAACAGAGAGAAGTTTTGCTGGTTTTTTTTTTTAATAAACATTCTTCTTAGCATTTCTCTTCGGAACTTTCTGAATGTTTTAAGCCCAACATTAGCTTTATTTCGACGTGCCACTTCGTGGCCAGAAATATTTTGAATCGCCCTCAACAGCTTCTCCACCTTTTAGGCTTTGGTTTTGTTCCTGGGTCCTTTCGCTTTACCCACTTCAGGATTTTTTTGAATTATTTGGTCTTTGTTGAACTTTTTGATCACTCTGGGAATACATTGCCTGGCCACGCGTACTTCCGTTGCAAGTCTACAATAGATTATTTTTAGTAGTTCCAATAATTTTTTTTGTGAATTTTTGATTCTCCACTGGAAACTAATAAACCACTCGCATTTGTTAGATGCATTTTAAAATCTGACATATTTCTCAAAGATATTTTGATGAAGAAAAATTATTTTAATTAATGGTGGAAAAAGTTATTAAGAAAATTGAGCGATACACTTTTTAACGGCGCATTTCTTATTATCTAATGACAACGGTTCCCAATTGGGGAACTGAAAAAGTTACTACAAGTTAACTGTAATTACAGTTGCCTTTCTGTGGAAAATACAAATCAACTATTACGACAGTTATATAAAAAAAAACAACTAACGAAAGGAACTGTATTTCGTAATATTTGTTAAAAGCAGCTATTTTTAATATTATAATAAACACCCAGCAAAAAAAGAGATGCCGAAGTAGTAGAAAAAGCACGAGAATTAATAGTCTATATGTACTTCTTTTTTAACATAAACACTAATGATTTTAACACTGAGTTGTCATAGGAGAGGAGTGCTCCCACTTTAACATTTTTTCAGTACTTTTTGAACGAGTGCAAGGGAAGCTCTTTTTCACCACCCAGCTAAAAATCGACATATATGAATCCATACAGGTTAAATGAATGTGCGTGCATGCTCATAAACATACATTCATGACCATACATGTATACATAAATCTCCATACATGAATCATATACGACCATACGTGTGCATTAACGAAATTTGAGGTAATATAGTAGTTTTCTTTAGTTGTTTTTTAAAATATCATAATAATTGTTTTGTGTTTTTCTATAGAAAAACAACTATAATTAGAGTTTAAAACAACAACAACTGATTACTACATAAACAACTGTTATGTAGTAACAATCAAACTTTTTGAGTGTATATGAATTATCTATCAAAATTAAAACCGCAGAATGCTTGTTGTGGTTTGTATTTTTGGATGTGTGTTAGAAAAGATTCTTATTATGACGACAAATCGCTGGACGACATGTTGACACTTTTACTTCTCCTGCATTTGCCGCTGTCGTTGTCGACACAAATGTGATTGAGCGAAATGATATATTATGTTAAGCGGAGAATACACGAGGGAACATTCGTGGAAAAATACCCATTTTTTTGTGAATGTGTGTGTGTTTTTGTGTGTGTGTGTGTGTGTGTGCGTTCTGACATCGTGCTATTCGAGTTAACCTAGTGTCTTCAAATGCAATAAAATATGCCATAAAATTAACGAATTACACACAAAGCAACAACAAAATTATTTTAGTTGTTGTTGCTTTGTGTGTTATTTCCAAATTTCTTTGCACATTTCATTGCATTTGAAGACACTAGGTAACAAAATTTTTTGATATTTTTTGTTCCCTACCAGGGATGGAAAACATGGTACAATTGTACTTTTTTTGGTAAATTTTGACCTCCGTTGGTACCGTGGTACTACCGCAATCCATTTGGTACAATTTCAAAAATTTCCGAATTTGAAATTTTTGTATTAAATGAACTTGTTGTCGCAGCAAAAATGTGGAAGCAGTAAAAACGATTACTGCTTCCTTACTGCTACTTTTACCGATTGAAAGGCCTAAGTTGATTAATTGTTTACATCGCTTTTTGCTGTGCTTTCAAAAAGGCATGAAATGAGCAATACATTTTGATTGCTTAAATATTTTTGCGGTTCTTTTATCAAAATTTTTTAAAATGCGGAGAAAAGTTATTTTAATGTAAATAAGAGGTTTTACTGAAAATAAGAGGCATTTCCTCTTCACGGAAAAATATGCCGGAATATTATGCTTTTGAGAAGGCATGATTTTAAATAGTTGAAGAGCTTTATAATATGCACTTCCGAGAAGGCATGAATTATCGACATTTTAAAAGAAAAACAGGAGCACTAATTAAAAGCGGTGAATTCATGCCTTTTCGGATCTCGAAACAAGTGCTTTCATGTGAGCTATCTCGAACAAAAATCAGGCATGATATCATCAATAATGCAATCGCTTCACTGCTCAACTTTCCCTGACAAAACTGCTTCCAAGCAAGCAGTAATTTCTGCTGGGGTACTTTAAAGCTGTCAACAAATATTCGTAATGCAGACATGGACTGAAATCATTCTAACAAAAACTTGAAACTGACAACTTTTGGGCCCAATGTTGCAAAAATCTACTCTTTTAGGCTGAAAGACTGAAACTTTAACTTGTCAAAACGCATACAAAAAAACAAATAAAAACTAGTTTTGTGCAAAAGTTAGGTGGTTTTTGCTCAAGTATAAATGTAGTATTATTATTTTCCCGTAATTTAACCCGCCTCTTTCGTATATTTTTTGAAAAATAATAAAAATAACTCTACTATTTTCTTGAGCTTAAGGTTTGGTTTTTATTTATAAAAAGTTTTTTATTTTCGATATTTCGCTACTCCAATGTGTAGCATCTTCAGGAAATAACAATTAAATGGAGTAGCGAAATATCGAAAATAAAAAACTTTTTATAAATAAAAACCAAACCTTAAGCTCAAGAAAATAGTAGAGTTAAAAATTGAAAAAGAAGGTTAAATAAACGAAAGGAATAATAAAAATATATTACATTGTTTTCTTAGGACACGTTAATATGTTAACAATATATATTTTCATATAAATTTGATATTCACAACTATTGGTTATTTTAATATAAGTTAGCAGGTTTTTGTGTCATACAGAATAGTATTTCCTGCAACGTTGACCTCGATCGCACGTACTTTTTATTTCAAAAAAATGGGTGAGTGCTGAAAAAGTACAATTTTTGTAGAAGAATATTTTCTGACATTGTTCGGAAAAATTTTCTATATATGAAAAATTTTGGTACCGTGAGAGTCAAAAAAGTACAATTTCTTTATGTGGTTGGTACAAAATGAAAAAACTCATTTCCATCCCTGTTCCCTACTCAATGTTTCTGCGTGTATTCCCCGATTTAAGGTCTCCATATTTCCCACACAAAAAAAAAACAAATATCGGTAAACAGAGAGAATCATGTGCATGCTATTAATAAATTTTTACCTTTGGACTGATTGCGGTTGTCGAATTCGTAGTCGAAGTTTTCGGCTAAAATTTAAAGAAATTAATTTCTAATTAACTATATGGGACCTTCTCCGAGAAAAGGGACCTAGTGTGTCAAAAAACGGGTTTGGACTTAAGAGTGGATTCTGGTACCTAAAAGGGTGTAGAATAAGATGAAATGAGTTAGATTTTTAATAAAAATTTATGTACCCCATAAAAACGTACAAAACTGAAGGTGTGTTCAAAGTGATAATGCGTTATGAAACTTTTAATGTGTTCTTTTCAAAACTTCATTTTCACACACTAGGTCCCTTTTCTCGGAGAAGGTCACATATATGTTTTACGAACGGATTATTATTTATGATAAACTCAGTTATAAAAATGTTGAAAAGTTTTGTTTTCACAGACTTTAAAAACCAATTTGACACACTCTCGAATTTGGTCAAACTTTTCATTAATTTAATACAGACTATCATATTTTATGAAAAATTTCATACTATTTATTAAAAATATTATGCATCGAATGAAAAACTTTCAATAAAAATAGTTTAATTAAAATTGTTAAGTAGGTTTGAGGTTAAGAAGAAGAATAAAAATTTTCTTCAAAAGTTATAAACACATTAAATTTGAAAATCAGACTAGATCCAGTTTCTGCTTTTTTTTAGGGACAGGCTTCATCAGTGATTTTCCATTAAATTGTATTATTGATTACATTTTTTTGTTAGATTGTCTCTATATGAATACTTTCAGAAGTGATCAAACAGACATATACAAACATTCTACTTTAGATTTCCTGTTTATCTTCTAATTTCCTCCGCGTCACCTTTTCGCAAATGTTGCCACACTGACGTATGGGTTTTACGTACAAGTGCAGGCAATTTGTGTATATTGGAGACGGACAGCCAACAGGGCATTTTTATTTTTTTAGTTAAGTGTTGATTTTTCAAACGCGTCGTATAGACCAAATACAATTAATATTGTAATTGATATGTATTTTTATTAATTCTAATTTAGTAGGTTTGAGGTTAAGAAGAAGAATAAACATTATCTTCAAAAGTTATAAACACATTAAATTTGCAAATCAGACTAGATCCAGTTTCTGTCTTTTTTATGGACAGGCTTCATCAGCTTTTTCATAAAATTTAGTAATTTTTCACTCAGTTTGTGAAGAAAACTTTATAAGTTTAACGAAAATTTTCATTTAAACTCAACTAAGAAAAGTTTCTCTGTGTACGAGTATTCTAAATGAGAGTTTTTATTCAAACCTCGCTTTTATCGAAATGTAGGGATTTTGACAAAGATACTAAATGCCGATTTAATACAAATTTACTCAACAAAATATTGTACAGTCTGATATTATTATTAAATTTTAGTATTCATATTGATTTCCTTGCTCTACAATAACAAACAGTATAAAAATTAAATATTCGTATATGAAAAAAAAATAAATAAAACAATATGGTCATAGTAAAAAAAAAATTGAAATGCGAACATCTGTGAATATTATATATATTTATTACTCGTGCACTTGTGCAAACAAACTCAACAACACTCATGGAAAATATTAATATATATTTTTTAACAGGACATCCATAAATGCTGTCGTTTACCTGTAATAAATCTTGGTGGAGCTGTAGAAAAATGTCATAAACAAATAAAGTCTTTAAAATCGCACAATGAAAAATATCCAATATATGCACATGTGGTGAGTAGTGTCATAATTTTAAATTGACTTGAAAAAATAATAATTTCTATTCTTAAATTGAACTGACCTATGTAACAAAAAACAAAGTGTCATTTTATATAAAGAAAAATATGCAATTGTTATATTTTCTTATTTTGTTTCCTTTCTTTTCAATATTTACAGTGTTATCCGGAATGTATATATCGTGAAACGGGTTCTTTCAAAGATGATGATATACATATAGAAACTGTCAAAAAGTTTCTGGAAGGAAATGTTCAACAACGTGATAAGATTATTGTACCAACAATAGTTCAGTCTTTTAAAACATGCTTGACCAACAGTGCGTATGAGTTATAGATAATGTAGATTAGGGTGGTACTTATATTTGAATAATTTAAGCTACTTATTTGAATTTCATCTATTTATTTTCAAAACTAAATAATTTCATATGTGAACCAACCTAATCTACATATCACTTAATGCAAAAGACAATTGTATAAAGTTGTTCTTACAACAGCAGAAATTATTTCCATTTGATTTATTACCATTGTCTCTTATGTGTATCTTTTGTCTTTTGTCCTTTCTTTTTTTCAGTCAAACAAAATATGCAGGCTAAGGGCATAAAAAATTATCCAAAATTAACTGACTTGGGTTGTTCTCCTTATGCCAGCATGGTTTATGGTTGTGTTAATGCCGAAACATTTATACACTGTCCCCCAGAGATGTGGCAACAAAATGAAGAATCATGTAATTTAGCTAAAAGTTTTGCCCAACAATGTAATCCTTTGCCGCACATACCAATGCCTATGGTTTAGTCAATAAGGACGCAATAGTTATTAAATGATGGCAATTAGTTTTTAAGTTACGCCTCAATGTTAGTAATTTAAAATAAATGATAGAAGATTAAAATAAAAGTTAATACAATTACATTACTTATCATGGGCCTTAAGTATTTCAGAGATTTTTCTTTTAATTCGTAAAATTTCTACACTCAAAAAGGTTTGTCGATAGAATCTACTGAAAATGTCAGTTAAATCAAAGGTTTATACAGTTAAAAGACGACAAAGGTACTTACCTTTAAAATAACGAAAAATGTTGTTATTTTTAACTTCTGGAAAATAACTAACAAATGCATTAAAATAACTAACAATGTCGTAAAATTAACTGACAAATGTTTACCACAAAAATTTTAAAACAACTGGCAAAATGGGTAAAAACCACTGTTTTTACAGTTAATTCTTTTGGTATTAGAAAAATATATTTTAATAAATAAAAAACTATTTTTTTTATTATAAAAATAAGTGCAATTACTTCAGCCCATTTAAACTTTAAAGTAAAACTTCCAAACGGTTCCTTACAGTTATTATGTTTTTATGCATTGAAGATACAATACAAGTTTCCAATTTTTATTTGAAAACTAGGAATATATCAATAATAAAAAATGTAAACTAAATAGGAATTTTTAAAATTTAACGAAATTCAACGAAATTTTTTATTTTTTTAAATAACTAACAAAAACAACTGTTTACTTAAAAAATACTGTTTTGGTAGTTGTTTACTATGATATTAACAATAACTGCTTTAAACAACTGTTACGAAATTTCATTCCTTTTTATTAGTTGTTTTCTTAAAAAGTTGGCATAACAGTTGTTCTCTATTTTTCCATAGAAAAACAACGGTAACTACAATTAAAACAACAACTTCTAATTACTACATAAACAACTGTCAGTTAGCAAATGTCATACTTTTTTGAGTACATTTTTAGTTGAAATGGTTTGTTAAAATTAAATCAATCCGTTTGATTCCATGAAAAGAATATACGAAACTTAGAGGGATTCTTTGAATAAAATATTGATTGCGCAAAGTAAGAAATAATCAATAAAATGTGTTTTACGAATCGATTTGTACAAAAATTTCATCAGATATAAAAATTGAATTAAGAAATTATGTTTTTAAAGACCTGATATTAGCGACCATTTGATGTAATTTTACTACCTGTAGAAGATCACAACTGGATGAATTTTTTACCGTTTAAAACTAAACAGAAAAAATTATTATAAAATTTCAATTAAAATTTTGTTTGATTTCAAATAAATTTAATCAAATGAGTATGATGTCGAAAAAATTTTTAGTTTACCATAAGTACTATTGACAACATATTCAAAAAAAAAACTCTTAGTTGCGATTACTGAATGTCCAGTTAGCTACTAACTGGGACTTTAACTGACACATTTGTTGTTGTCTCCTATATAAAATTTGAGTTTAACTGCCGGCTAAATTGTAACTGGACATTCACTAATCGGGCCTTAATATGCGTTACGTAAAATCATATTATTTTGTATTTTTAATATTTTTACTGCTATTGCAGATATAAAAATTAAAAAAGTGTGTTTCAAATCAGTCAAAAACATAAGAAAATTAATAAATATACATTAATAATATTTTTAATATCACACATTTTAATAAAAGCGCCATAACTTAATTGAAAATTTTGACGATTTTTGATTAAATTTTTAATTGATATGATTAAAAAATTAATTGAAAAATTTTCAATTAAAACTTTACGAACAAAATTTAATTAATATAACGATTTTTTTAATTGGTCCGAATTCAATTAAATTTTTAATTGTATTTACAAATACTTTAATTGAAACTCGATTTTAAATTTTTCTGTGTACCATTTAGTACACAATACACACAGGGAATTATGTAGGTAAAATCAACTGCAAATGACAGTTAAACTAACTGCATTTGAAGTTAAAACGGTGTAGACTACATTTGCACTTAAATCAACTGCAATATGAAGTTATTTTTAACTGTTAAAAATCAACGGACAAATAGAGTAAAAACAACTACAAATGCAATTAAAAAAACATACATTCAAATTATTGTAAAACTGTATAAACAACTGCAAATGTAGTTAAAATAACAATTATTGTAAAATTTATTAATTTAATAAAAACAAATTTGTGTAAATACAATTAATTTTTTTCTCAAATAAATTTAAAATTGAGAAAACAAAATTCACACTTAACACTTTTAATGTTCAATATTAAGATATTGTTCTAGATGTCCGTCTGTGAGGGATGAAATATTGTTTGTTTAGCTGCCTTTTTTTCTCCAGGTAGAAAGTGATGAATATATTAAAGAGCTGAAAGAAAATAAATACAATATTTTTTAATATTCCCGTAAATGAATAAACATTCTATATTATAAAACTTACCTTATTATTTTAATTATTTAATAAAATGAAATTTTTGCTTATTTTTGCTCTTTAGCGTTGTTTTATAACTAAAGATACAAGAGAAAACATGTTCTTCTCACATTCTTTTACTAGAAATTTCTAAACAAGCGCCATATTATTTTTGTGTGCTTCGTACACACATACTTGAAAATTAAAGTATTTGTAACAAAATTCAAAACAACTGCATAAAATAACTGTCAAAAAAAATTTTTTAAAAGAGCAATTGTGGTTAAAATAACTACAACCGCATTACTACACAAATAATTGTCATGTAGTAACTGCAGAACTTTTCTGAGTGTATGGTTACACTTACAAAAAGTATCAACTTCTGCAAGCTATGATTTGTTTAAAATTTGGCCTCTTTAGAAAAATCAATAAATGAATGAAAAATTCATTAATTTAATGAATTTTTTTATTAGATAATTTCGATTACTCCTTAAAATATGCTATAATTTTATTAAGATTTGCTGAATACAGTAGACGCTCGCAAATTAGAACCGCTTTGTTTTTGAGGCAATTCTAATTTCTGAATTATTCTAATTTCTGGACGTTTTTTTTTCGAAAAAAAAATTGAGTAAATTTACTTCCAAAAACTTAAATAAAACTCTTTTTAATATTTTTTAATTCAATTTTATTTGATAAAAACAAGAAAACAAAACACAACAAGCTTTTCTAATATTTTGACTTTAGTTTCCAATGATAAAGTGTTTTTTTACGTTTATTTAACATTTTAAATGATACACTTTCACTATTTAATAGAGACTGCCAAATAATGTGTACACGCGTATCAAATTTCACAAATAAACTACACCTTTTGCAATTGTAATTCAGAAAATATCAATTGAAATTCAGAAAATATCAATTGAAATTCAGAATTTCCATTTGAAATTCAGAAAACATCAATTGAAATTCAGAATTTCCATTTGAAATTCAGAAAACATCAATTGAAATTCAGATTTTCCATTTGAAATTCAGAAAATATCAATTGAAATTCAGAAAATATCATTTGAAATTCAGAAAATATCATTTGAAATTCAGAAAATATTATTTGAAATTCGGAAAATATCATTTGAAATTCAGAAAATATCAATTATTATTCAGAAAACATCAATTGAAATTCAGAAAATATCAATTGAAATTCAGAAAATATCAATTGAAATTCAGAAATCGTCATTTGAAATTCAGAAAATATCAATTGAAATTCAGAAACCGTCATTTGAAATTCAGAAAATATCATATGAAATTCAGAAAATATCATTTGAAATTCAGAAAATGTCAATTGAAATTCAGAAAATATCATTTGAAATTCAGAAAATCTCATTTGAAATTCAGAAAATATCAATTGAAATTCAGAAAACATCAATTGAAATTCAGAAAATATCAATTGAAATTCAGAAATCGTCATTTGAAATTCAGAAAATATCAATAGAATTTCAATTGATATTTTCTGAATTTCAATTGATGTTTTCTGAATATCAATTGATATTTTCTGAATTTCAATTGACATTTTCTGAATTTCAAATGATATTTTCTGAATTTTAAATGATATTTTCTGAATTTCAATTGACATTTTCTGAATTTCAAATGATATTTTCTGAATTTCAATTGATATTTTCTGAATTTCAAATGACGGTTTCTGAATTTCAATTGATATTTTCTGAATTTCAAATGACAATTTCTGAATTTCAATTGATATTTTCTGAATTTCAATTGATATTTTCTGAATTTCAATTGATGTTTTCTGAATAATAATTGATATTTTCTGAATTTCAAATGATATTTTCTGAATTTCAAATGATATTTTCTGAATTTCA
This sequence comes from Leucophora obtusa, assembly GCA_949987735.1. Taxonomy (NCBI): domain Eukaryota; kingdom Metazoa; phylum Arthropoda; class Insecta; order Diptera; family Anthomyiidae; genus Leucophora; species Leucophora obtusa. Next base: position 30,366,933 of record OX465299.1, on the reverse strand, counting down.
ATTGATATTTTCTGAATTTCAAATGATATTTTCTGAATTTCAATTGATATTTTCTGAATTTCAAATGGAAAATCTGAATTTCAATTGATGTTTTCTGAATTTCAAATGGAAATTCTGAATTTCAATTGATGTTTTCTGAATTTCAAATGGAAATTCTGAATTTCAATTGATATTTTCTGAATTTCAAATGGAAATTCTGAATTTCAATTGATATTTTCTGAATTACAGTTGTAAAAGGTGTAGTCAAAAATGTACATAAATGCGACAAAAAAAAACAAATAGGGAAAAACATATATAATTTGGTGATTCCCCTTTTTAGTTTTACTTTATTCAAACAGAATAAAAATAAATTGGGGATTTCCTGTGTATTCAAATAAACAAAAAAAAAAAAAAAAAAAACGCTCAGAAATTAGAATTTTAAATTCGAATTTCAGAGCGTTTAATGTATTGCAAACATTGATTCTAATTTCTGGACGTTCGAATTACTGAAAGCTCTAATTTGCGAGCGTCTACTGTACTGTAATTTATGCATGTGCCAGTCAGTAATGCACGCTAGGTCGCATTTTGAAATATTCTTTTTTAGTTTAATTAGATAAAAACTATTTTTTCAATTATTTTTCACTTTATGAAAATGTTTCATAGATTTTATGAATGTTTCATTAATTCAATAAAACCGTTTTTAGAGACTTTCCGATGAACAAAACCATTAGATTAATAAACAAATTCATTAATACTACACGGAAAAAATAAAAAGTGTATAATTATCGAAGTACTTAGGTCAAATACAACTTCAAAAGTATATTTTGTAAGTTATTTTTACTAACATGTAGATTTATCAAATTTTGGTTTTTGCCAACTTTCCTTAGTTTTTGATCTATTTCATTTTCACGTACTTCAAAATATGTTAAATTACCTAAGTTTTTTCTTTTATAAATTGTCTTCGAAAATATTATATTTCAATTAAAGAATTGTGTAACTTAGCGGAAAACTTTTGAAGTTGTATTTTACCGAAGTACTACGTCAATTATCCACTTTTTATTTTTTGCGTGTACGCACAATTCTAGCAATGTAGACAAGTTATCCATGATTTTGTTAAATTTTTGCTATTTTAGCACCTGAAAAACGTACGATTTACACACACTACTTGGTAAAATTTTAAAAGCTTAAAAAATCTACAAAACCTTGAATAATAAAGTTGAAATTACTTGATTTTTGCTAGAATTAAGCTACTTAAAATTATGATGATGCCAATCTTACACGCTTATTTATTTTTAGAAATTTAAATTTTATAAATTTAATAGACCATAACAAATTTAAGATTTTTATCTAAATTACCAAACAAAATACACAACTTTTTAAACAAGTTTGCGGTCATTTAAATGTTGGCCAACCATGAGGTATAATCAATATATTTTAATACATATTTGTTGCTGTATCATACAAATCTATGGAGCTTTTAAGGATTTTATAATTGAAAATGAGGTAACAAAGTTTTAAAACAAAACAAAAAAAATATTAAAATAAATCATTTGAGTTGTTTAAAATAAATAATTGCTATAGCAAGATTTAGAACGTTTTGGTTTGCCGGATACACAAACTTACGACGATGATATTGGCAATGATTTGTTAGGAGAAGAATATTATGAAGAAGTCGGTGGTGGCTGTAGTGCAGTTGATGCTTCTGATTCCTATGACTCAGGTTATGGCGTTGAATATAAGGTGGATGTTGAGGGATATAAGGATTTGAATAATGGTAAAATCGATGCTAATCTCTTGAGAGAAGTAATACGACAAATAAAATACGATCCACGTTTTGAACACTTATGGGATCACCTAAGTGAGGGTAAGTGAAAAAATAAACTGTTTGAAGAAAAAAAAAACAAGGCCAGTTTTATAGTCAGGACTAAGCACAAATTTTTTATAAAATTTTATTTAAGTCAAAAATTTTGCAAGCATAATTTCTAAGACAAAAATCGTGCTTACACTAAGAGAGTAATACCACTAAGATTAACTGCAATTGCAGTTAAAAAAGTGTACACTGCAATTTTATTTAAAATTAATGGATATTGTAGTTATGTATTTTAACTGTAATTTCAAATTATGCAATTGTAGTTGTGCAATTACAATGTATACTTTTTCAACTGCAATTGCAGTTAATTTTACTGAGATAATTCTGTGAGTGTAAGAACGATTTTTATCTTAAATATTTTTCAGGTTAGAAATTTTGTTTGAAAAATTTCTGACTTAAGTAAAATTTTGGAAGAAATTCGTGCTTAGTCCTGACTATAAAACTGTCCCTTAGTTTATAATTTAGTTTTACGCTTGTTTGAATAACATTTTATTTATCAAACAAATTTCCCAAAGTTTTTTTAACTTTTATAAATTTCAGAAAATTTAGTTTTGGATTATAAACGTCAAGATGAAAATGAAAAATTATCTCATCCTTATATAGATGTTGACGAACAAAATTATGTACATGATAATATGGAATAATTTTTAATAAAATTAATTACAATAAAATTGGATAAAAACTAAATATATGAATTATGAAAATATGTAGTAATAAAGCAGTGGTATGGCATCATGACAATTCTCTAATTACCGGTAGAGGGCGCTGGAATCTAATTTAAACTGAGCAACTAACAAAATATTATTTCTTCTATCTTTATACACAGAGAGAATTTGCATCACTTTAGTAATGAATTTCTTCATGGTTTCAATGAAAATTGGCACTGGAACTCGTTCATTGAAACTTTTCATAGAATCTATGAAACAGGTTTCATTAAAGTCAATGTTCTTGAAAAGTTCATAAAATTAATGAAACTCTTCATAAAAGTAATAGGCCACTCGTCCAATGAATAAATCATTCAGCCAATGAAGAGCTTCATAAAATCTATGAAGCAATTTCATTTACTATTAATTATTATAGTTGGTTGTTTTCGTTGCTAAGCTGGATTGGATAAATAAAAAGTACTTAGCAAATGCAAAAGGCGTAATAAAATCGTTGCATATTTTACGGATGTACAAAATATATCTAAAGAAGGAATTCATTAAATTAAAAAGTTTCGTAAAAAAAAAGTTTCGAAAAAATTAATATGATTTATAAAAAAATTTCATAGTCCAAAATTAATAATAAAAAATTAATTTAAAAAAAAATAAAAATTATAAAATATTATTCGCTAAGGAAATGACAATATTTTATAAAAATTTTAAAAAAAGCAAATACTATTGAACAATTTCATATAAAAAACATTTTCATAAAATTTATGAAGATCTAATTTATGAAATTCAATGAATTTTTTTAATGAAATTATGAAATTTTATGAAAGAAAAGTTATAAATAATTTCATAATTTTAATTAAATATTATATAGATAATGAAATTCTTCATTGGTTCTACGAAAAAAATTCTATGAAATTATATCATTAATATCATGAAGAATAATTCTCTCAGTGTACAAAAAAAGGTTTGTTTCAAAAAATTTAATGTCTCTCTCATTTTGTTATCACTGATAAAGAATACGCTATTATTTGTATTTTAGTTGAGGCCATATCCCTAGCATCTATTACTAACAAATACACTCAAGAATTTTGTCAGTAGAATCTACTGAAAATGACAGTTAAAGATAGGTATATGCAGTTGAAAAAGCGACAAAGACATTTGCCTTTGAAATTACTAAAATGCAGTTATTTTTAACTGTAGAAAAATAATTGCCGAATGTATTAAAAGTAAGTGACAATGCAAATTTAATAAGGCTGCGGTTAAGAAGAAAAATAAACGTTTTTCTCAAAAAAAAAAAAATATAAACACTATTAATTTTCAAATTGTATTAACTGTTGTAGGAATCGAACATGTGACTATTTTTACACTACAAACGTAACTATAAAGTACCTACGGGAAATTTTAACAAACTGTCACCGAACTGGCCCCTTTATATGAAATAGACTGGTGACTTTTTTTTTTTTTTTTTTGCGGCCCTATGCTCCTTGCAGGAGTAAAAGGAACAAATATATATACTGGTGACTTTTACATGGGGGAAATTGACCCCTTGTGACATGTCACAAGACAAATCCCAGGACAGGTCCCTGAACTTTGTTTTTTATGAGAGTTCAGTAACCTGTCCTAGGATTTGTCTTGTGACATGTCACAAGGGGTCAATTTCCCCCTCCTATGACAACACCATGTAAAAGTGACCAGTCTATTTCATACAGAGATGGGAGTAATTAATTACTTTGTAATGACCATTGCGGGTTTTCATTACCATTAAATCTATAAAATGAAAATTAAAAAAAAATTCATTACCATTACAAAATGTAATTGCAATGAAAAAAATGTTAATTTCATTTGTTTTCTTTACATGTAATGAAACGTTTTTATAATTTTCATTACAATACGCAATGGTAGTAAAAACAAAAAATCATTTTCATTTTTTCTACACTAGGTAGACTAATGAAATTTCATAATGATGTAAAGAACGTTTTATTCTTTGTTCTACACTGAAAAATGTTCCTTTATGGAAATTTTTTTTCGCAATTTTTGTTGACAACTAGCCACCAAACTTTGATGTATGTCTCTAGATTATAAATTTAAAAAAACCGCACTTAAAAAATAGCAAAATTATGGCGGAACGTGAAAAAAGACTTTATGGCAGAAAAATTCAATTAAAAGACTTAATCAGCGATTAACATTGTTCAAACAAATATACTGATGCAAAAAGTTTCCTTTTGACAAATTTTTTTTCGCGATTTTTTTTTTTGCAAGTAAGCACCAAACTTTGTTACATGAAATAGGCATTATAGTCCCTAGATTATAAATTTGAAAAAACCGCACTTAAGAAATTGCAAAATAATGGTGGAACGCGAAAAAAGACTTTATGGTACAAAAACTGAATTGAAAAATCTAATCAGCGATTAACATTCTGCAAACAAATATATTGATGTAATAAATTTCCTTTTTGTAAATTTTTTTTCACGATATTTTTTCGCGATCTTTTTTTAACTAGCCACCAAACTTTGTTGTATGAAATGGGCATTATAGTTCCTAGATTACAAATTTTAAGAAACCGCACTTAAAAAATTCAAAAATAATGGTGGGACGCAAAAAAAGATTTATGGTAAAAAAATTTAATTAACACACTTATTCAGCGATTTACATTCTGCAAAAAAATCTATTGATGTAAGAATTTTCCTTTTTGCAAATTTTTTTTTCGCGGTTTTTTTTAACTAGCTCTCAAACTTTCTTGTATGAAACGGATGTTATAGTCACTAGAATATAAATTTTAAGAAACCGCACTTAAAAAACTCCAAAATAATGGCGGATCGCGAAAAAAGACTATGGTACTAGAATTGAATTAAAAAACTTAATCAGCTATTTATGTTCTGCAAACAAATATATTGATGCAAGAATTTTCCTTTATGCAATTTTTTCGCGATTTTTTTTTTTGCAACTAGCCACCAAAACTTGGTATCAAATATGGATACCATGGCCCTCAGATTATGAACTAAAAAATGCTTTTAGTAATTTGTAAACCTCATATTTTTAAAATAAAAAACTTCGACAAAAACGGAATGTAATGAAAAACAAATGGGTGTTTCATTACTATGTAAACATTATATATATATATTTGTTCCTTTTACTCCTGCAAGGAGCATAACATTAGGTAAAAGTAATGAAAATTAAAAAAGGTGCATTTTAATTTTCAAAACAAATGAAAATTAAAAAAAAATATTCATTACCATTTTTTAACGCAATGGTAATGAAAAAAAAAACATTACCATTTCTTCAAAAAATGATAATGATAAAAAAAGCTCCATTACCATTACATCAAGTAATGGTAATGAAAATGTAATGGTAATGATTTTAGCCCATCTCTGATTTCATATAAAGGGGCCAGTTCGGTGACAGTTTGTTAAAATTTCCCGTAGGGTATTTATATCTCAAATTTTGTTAATCAAACATATTTAGAGCTTGTTTCCTGTTCATTTGATGCTGTTTTCAAAAATGTTTGTGTTTTTAACTCTACGAGGACTGTACGAAATGTTCTTAGCCTGACATAGAGATGGCGGTATAAACAGCAAAAAGCTTTGAATAATGGAAACACATGTTAAATTTTATTTCGATCTGTCAACTCACTCGTATAGTAACAGGTGTTCAAAAAAGGCGCTTCAGTGATTTTTTTATAATGGAAAAATTAGAAATTCGTGGTATGATTAAATATTTACATAAGAAAGGTTTATCGGGACAAGAAATTCATAATGATATGATGAATGTGTTAAGTGAAAGTGCTCCTTTATATGCAACAGTAAAAAATTGGGTTGCTGAATTTAAACCTGGTCGTACAAGCATTGAAGATGAACCACGAAGTGGACGTCCAAAAACTGCAACAATGCCAGAAGTCATAGCTAAAGTTCATGATATGGTATTAGACGATCGACGAGTGAAAGTGCATGAAATAGGGAATGCCATAGGCATCTCAAATGATCGAGTACATTTTATTTTGCATCAAGAATAACAGATGAAAATACTTTCGGCAAGATGGTTGCCACATTTGTTAACAGTTGACCAAAAACGGATTCGAGTGAAAATTTTTTAATTCTCATCACCTCACCTGTTCCCAAATCTAAAACAAATCCTTGTTGGCAAAAGTTTTACCTCGAATGAAGATACAATGGCAGCTGTAAACGATTATTTTGAGGAGCTTCAGGAAAATTATTTCAATCAAGGGATAGAATTGCTAGAAAAACGTTAGACGAAGTGTATTGAAGTTTCAGCAGATTATATTGAAAAATGAAATAATTTTAAAAATCTAGCTCTTGTTTTTCAATGTTAGGCTAAGAACATTTCGAACTGCCCTCGTAAGCTCAGCTCATACTAAACTGTTACTAAATAGTTGCTCAGGTTATATTACGTTTTAGCCCACACTTCCGGTGAACAGTGTAAGTTCTGATGTCTTATCTCTTTAATTAATAGACTCCGAAACAAAAGAGCAAAAAAAAAACTAAAGCATATTTCAAATTTTGTTTTTTGTTTTACGAAATTTTCAGTTTGTAAATAAGACTCAGCTCATACTAAATAGGTCAATGGGTTTATAATTAATAATCTCCGGTAAAAAGTTTCATAAAGTACGAGGGGTACTATTTATATTTCGGGAATAGCAAATAATAACAAACATTTTCAAATAAAAATGGCTTTATTGTTTTTCAAAATATTCCCCTTGATGATCAATATACTTTTGAATTCGTTCAAACCATTTGTCATAGCAGTTTTTCCATTCCTCATGAGACACCTCCAAAATATGGTTTTTGAACGCTTCAACTGTTTCTTCGGCGCTCGTAAATCGTTGACCACGCAGTTTACCTTTGATATTCGGGAACAAGAAGAAGTCTTTGGGTGCCAAGTCAGGACTGTACAGAGGATGAGTCATCAATTCGATGTTTTGATTGCTCAAAAATTCACCTGTTTGACGAGATGTGTGAAAGCACGCATTGTCATGATGGAGAATCATTCGTCTTTGGGGTTTAGTTTTACGAATTTATCCGAATTTTAAACAAATGGCCGTGTACCACTCAGAATTGACCGTCCGACGTTGCTCAAGCGGAACAATGGCCACATGACCCATTCGGCCGAAGAAATAGGCGACCATTTGCTGCGCTGTGCTTCTTCCACGAACAACTTTTGTTGGATTCCGCTCGTCTTGGAATACCCACACGGTCGATTGCTCCTTTATTTCCGGCTCATACGCATATATTCATGATTCGTCACCTGTCGCGATTTTATACACGTCTTTCGAAGCACCACGATCGAACTTTTTAATCATTCCCTTACACAAATCGACGCGAGCCTTTTTTTGAGCGATTGATAAATTATGGGGTATCCAACGAGAGCAAAATTTGTTTACAACTAACTGCTCATGCAAAATCGAATGTATTGAAGTGGAACTAATGTGCAAGGATGCCTCTATCTCACGATATGCCACATGACGATCTTGCATTATCAGTTCATGCGCTGCATCGATGTTTTCTGGCACAACAACCGATTTTGGACGACCTTCACGGAATTCGTCGGCGTCCGAACTACGACCACGATTGAATTGACTATACCAGCGATATACTGTCGTTTTTCATGCTGCTTTATCGACGTACAAAGAACTGAGTTCATCGACACATTTTTGTTGAGATAATCCACGTCGAAAGTTGTAAAAAATAATCCAACGAAAACCTCTTGAAATTTCCATTTTTTGGCCAAATTGAATTTCTTAACTCACTGTAAACAAAACAAATAGCACTTATACATCAAAACATTGTGAGTACGTTTATGCTAAAAAATGTCAAATTTTATTATGGTGTTGCCAGATTTTAGCTATTGACACTGGTGTTGCCAGTTCCCGAAATATAGATAGTACCCCTCGTAATTAAGCATATTTGTTTGAAATGTTTTTCAAATGTTATTTTTCATATAAAAGCAACAGACATAGTTTTTAATTGAAAATTTGTTAAATTAGCAACGGTATCGGTTTACTCAAAAAATTTGACAGTTACTACATGACAGTTGTTTGTGTGGCAACCAGTAGTTGTTGTTTTAACTGTAATTACAGATGTTTTTTTTAAGAAGAAATGCAAAACAACTGTTATTACAGTTATTTAGTAAAATAACTAACGAAAAGTAATTTTGCATCAGTTGTTTAAAGCAGTTATTTTTAATATAATAAACAACTACCAAAACAGTATTTTTACAGTAAACTGTTATTTCTGTTATTACTGATATCCCAGCAAAACCTTGGTAATGGGTTTGACCTTTTTCACGCATTGCCTGGCAATGGGTACCCCTTTACCCCTGGTTTTACTTAGAAACCTAAAGTAATACGTTACTAATATTGTGATACATCAATACTTAAGTGGGAGGTATGAAATAATGAGTTACCGATATGGAGATATATCACTACTTATTTGGAGGCTTTAAAATAATATATTACCGATATTGTGTTTTATAATAACTTATTATTAAGGGTAAAAATAATAAGTTATTGGTATTGCATAATGTAACTACTTATTATGCGAAAGTATGATTAAATAAAAATTTAGAATCTAATTACATTGCTCAGATCGGTGTACTTTTAAACAAAGTCATTACTGGTAACGTCTTATTTTATTTCCTATATGTAACCAATGAAATATGTACTAATGTATAATGACTTACCTCACTCTATAAAAGTATGTACTTATTTTAGCTAACTAGTGAATTTAATATTACAAGTAACAAATTATTTTAGTACTTCCTTCGTAATCACTTATTTTATGCTATACCGGTACGACTTAGGCAACCATTTACCCCCAATGACACCCCCATGTTAAAATAATGTGTTATGCGACCAAAGTGTAAGTAGTTACAATTTTTGGTTTCTTATTACATTTCCCTTTACCTGGTAATAGAAGGTTTTGCTGGGATGTTCTCAGTTTAAAGATATAAATCTGAAAATTGTAGTGTATCTTCAGTGCACATTAGAGCGTACCACCTTACAGGCAAAAAAAAAGTTCGCCGTACACCCTCCAATATGAAGTATTTTTGCAAGGAGGTTTAAAAAAAATTTTTTATGTTTTTTTTGCCGAACGTAGGGGTCGTCATTTTACATTTTTCGTTATATCTTTGGCATTTACAGTCGGATCTTGAAGTATGATACATCGATGTTTTTCTCTCGAGGGGACCAGTGTTTTTCTCTCGAGGGCCATTGACCTCAAGTATCCCGTTCTAGTAGTTAGCCACCAGATCTCAGTTGCTACTACGCTAATGTCACAAAATTAAAGCTCGCAAAAAATCATTAAACTTTTGCAAATGAAGTTTTTCGATAAACCCAGTAGATTTTTTTTATATATTGGTTGCCGAAGGTAGGGGTCGCCTTTTTAATTTTTTTTTCATTGGATTTTTCCTTTATAGCAAAACACTGGTCTCCTCGAGGCAAAAAAAATCGATATATCACACTTTAAAATCCAACTTTAAATGCCGCAGCTATAACGAAAAATTGAAAAAAGCGACCCCTACGTTCGGTTCGAAATTGCCTTGCAAAAATACTTCGTATTGGAGAGTGTACGGCGAACTTTTTTTTGAGGTAGGGTCTAGTGCACATAAAGGCAATAACTGGAGAACGGTTTGGAATTTTTACTTCAAATTTCAAGTATGCCGAAATATACATTTTGTAGAATCGAAAGAAACAAAATTTTTTTTTATTAAAATATACTTTAATAATATAAAAAAAATTAACTGTAAAAAATAGTAGTTTTTACCTATTTTGTTAGTTGTTTTAAAATTTGTGTAGTCAAAATTTGTCAGTTCATTTTAAGACATTATTCGTTTTTTTATGGATTTCTTAGTTATTTTCAACAGTTAAAAATAACTACATTTTTAGTTATTTTGTAGCCTTTTTAACTGTATAGAACTTTGTTTCAACTGTCATTTTCAATATCTTCTAACGACAAAGCCTTTTAAGTGCTCCTTGCTATGACACGCAAATGTTAAAATCATTGATGGAAATGCCATATTTTTAACTACTACTGATAGCGTTGCAAATTTAACAACTTTTCATTAGAAAATAATGCTTGTACATCAAGTTTCCATGTGCTGTTGTATTTGTATTATTTCATTTTTGCTTATTCTGTTATTGAATGGCAGATAAAATGGTCATGCTTTTTGAAGTACTACTTAAAGGCTTCATTAGTCTAATCGTAAAGTAAAAAAACGTATCTGTAATCAATTCAAAATGTTAAAGTAATATAGAAATATATTTTTGTCTTTTTTCTATGCATTGAAACTGTTGTCAATTAAAATCGTAAAAAAGTTCTATTGAAAATAGAAATTTTATATTTTATTACTTGACAATTAATTCTATGCACAAGAAAAAGATAAAAAAACACGATATTTTTATTTTTTATACTCTTTTTATTCATTATAAGAGTGCTACGTTACTTTTTTTACGATACTACCAAACTAATTTGGGCTCTAGTCTTTTGCTAGGTAACTATCAAAAACAACTGTTTAATGCAAAAATACTACCGTGGTAGTTGTTAACTATACTATTAAAAATAATAGCTTCAAGCAACTATTACGGAATACGGTAATTTTTTTTAGTTTTTTTTTTTTTTAATAACTATTACAATTGTAATACTAGTTAAAAACAACAACTACTGATTAGTAGTCGAACAACTGTCATGTAGTAACAGTCAAACTTTTTTGAGTGTATTTTATAACTTTTATTTTAGCTCATGCTATGTATTAATGGAATTCAGAAAGCATTGGTTTATAACTGGTTAATTCATCTTATACAACTTTTTTCATTTAAATCACAAAAACCTATCACAAAAAATATCTTTGCTATTTTTTTGCAGTACATCGATCATATTTAATTACAACTTTTATTGATTTAAACACCCAATCAATTGGCAATTTTGTGATCAATTAAATTATTGATACCTTAAAGTAAATGCCCTTCTTCTTTACATTTACATGTATTTGGTGTCACAGACCCACATTGTTTTTACGATTAACATTGAATCCTCTATTAAGGTAGAATTTATGATACCCTAAAGCTGGAAACAAAAATTTTATGCTAACGTACATAATTTTTCATTATCAAAAATATTTTTATGACTTGGTGAAATTTAATACAAATTTTGGTACCTTTAGAAGTCCACGATTTTGTATAACTTTATATAATTTTTGGTACATTTTGAAACCTATTATATAATTTTGTACCTTTAGAAATCCATGTTTTGATAAAATAAACTTTGGTACTTTGACAAACATTTGGTCCGATTTGATATAAATAATTGGTAACTTTAGTTACCCACGATTTACTTTAATTTTGTTAAAACTTTGATTGCCTTAAATATAATAAATAAGTTTCGTACAAGTTTGTAGGCATAATAATAAGCTGCTCCTTTATATTCCCTCCATTACTATGAGTGGTGTAGGATACAAGCAATGTAAATTTCTCCTTATGATGATGGTCAATCAATAAATAGAATTTTGTTTATGAGTTGTACATTAACCACACAATACTTTACGTTTGAAATAGAAAAACAGAATTAAGCTGTAGAGTTTTGGCATTGCAGGTGGGTAGTAAAACAAAGCCGAAGCTAAAATTATTACAGCACCCTGTATTGCTACTAAATAATACGATTTTCATGTTGTATGAGGAATTATGGTTTTTTTGTTCTTAACTAGAAATTTTGCCATAGATATAGTGGCAAATTTAAAAAAAAATTGCAAATTGTTGCAAGTTGCAATTATTTTGAAAATTTAAAGCTTTTTCAAAAATTCTTTAATCCAGCTTTATTCTGAATAGTCAATAGTTTCAACCAAGAATTGATCAAAATAACATTTATTTCCAAGACTATAGCAGATAAAGCAAAAAAAATATTAAAATTTGTAATTCAGTAGGTTTGAGGTTAAGAAGAAAAATAAACCTTTTACTCTAAAATTTACAAACATTCAGCCTTACTATCAATATTTTTCAAAGGCATATTTTTGTTAAAGTTGACTTTATTTTAAAGCAAAGGTTTTGTTTTAACCGTACTATACAAAATATTTAAAATAAAACTTTTAAAATAATGCCAAACATATACACTCAAAAATTTTGTTTTTTTTATTGAAAACCAAAACAGAATGTTCAAAAATAAAAAGGAAATATGTAAACCAAATGTAAACAAAATTTGAAAATTTCAAATTTAAAACAGAATTTTAAGGTATATTTCAAATATTTTGTATGGTACGAAAATTAAAATAATAGTCGGCTTTTGTGATTTAAAATCGAATTTTTCTTTTTTATAGTAAAGGTGATTAATTTTAAATCAGACTAAATCTAGTTTCTGCCTTTTTCTATGAATAGACTTCATCAGTCATTTTCCATCAAATTGTTAATTTTTTCAACAACCCTTCGGCTGTGGGATTCGAAAACATGTCCCCATATTACAAACGTAACTATACTGAAGTGCGACGACAGATTAGCCATCTCACCCAAGTAAGGCCTTGAATGTAATGTAACTAATTCATTGTTTTCTTTCCTATTCAGCTTTCTGTTATTGTCTTTTACTCAGAAGTGACCAAACACTGACACATACAAACATTCTTCCACTATTTTTTATTTATCTTACTGCATGGCGTTACATGTACACTAGACCGTACCTCAAAAAAAAGTTCGCCGTACACCCTCCAATATGAAGTATATTTGGAAGGCAATTTCAAAAATAAAAACTTTTTGCCGAACGTAGGGGTCGCTTTTTTAATTTTTCATTATAGCTTTGGCATTTAAAATCGGATTTTAAAGTGTAATATATCGATTTTTTTGCCTCAAGGAGACCAGTGTTGTGCTATAAAGGAAAAATCAAATAAAAAAAATTGTAAATGCGACCCCTACGTTCGGCAACCAATATATAAACAAAATTTCTACTGGGTTTATCGAAAAACTTCCTTAGCAAAAGTTGAATAATTTTTTGCGAACTTTAATTTTCCGAGATAAGGGTGGTAGCAACTGAGATGTGGTGGGTAACTACTAGAACGGGATACTTGAGGTCAATGGCTCTTAGAGCAAAACACTGGCCTCCTCGAGAGAAAAACATCGATGTATCATACTTTAAGATCCGACTGTAAATGCCAAAGATATAACGAAAAATGTAAAATGGCGACCCCTACGTACACCCCCTAGGGCAGCGGTTGCAAGGCTTTTTTCGCTGCGTGCCAGAAACGGACATATTTTTTTTGTAAAAATTTCTCGCGTGCCACCTTAATTTAAGTTGTCTTTTAAAAGTTCTTTTTTAAAAATTTTTAAAATTTAGAAAATTTCTCTTAAAAACATCGCAGATGTACATATTTATCAGCGCTACGGATAACCCCCATGAAATCACCCCCAAAGGGAAAAACTAAATAACATCCAAGAAATGAGGAAAAAATATTTGACGGTTATTTAATTTTTGGGGGTTTATTTAATCTTTAAATATTGAGATTATTTCAATATGAAAAAATCCCCAATTGCCTTTTAATTTTTTTGGGGGGTTTTTCCATTTTTAGTGGTTATTTCATTTTGTTAAAAAATTTAAATTATTGGGCGCCATCAATTATTTAAGTACGTAAGAAACTAGTTGAAAAATGCTTCGGGCAAAAATTTGATTTTGTTAAAATAAATCGCTCGGGTTTTACCATCATAATAATGAATAAAAAGCGAATATTATGAATTTGAACAGAGAAATTTCTATTTCAGATGAAATGGCTCTGCGAAAATCGATCAAAACCCAATTTCAAATTCCAACAAAGGGGGTTATTTCATTATGAAATTTATTTTCAGCCTTTATTTAATTGAGAGTTATTTCGTAACACCTATTTTCCCTTTAAAAAAAAACTTCATTTTTTAGATCCAATTTTATTACAAGTTGTTTTCATTTTATGCAATTTTCTGGTACTTTTTACTTCTCCGATTATGAGACATTTTCTCATTGAAACATTTAAACTTCTTTCAATCTAGAATTTTAAAAATTTTCCCAGAATTTTCTGATAATCGAATTTGCGAGTTCTGTATTAACCATATTTCTTTAAACCAAAAACGGTGGCCATACTGACTTTTATTCATTTTAAAAGACGATTTACAAGCTCTATGAAAAATTTCACCATTATGGAGTTAAATCACTCGTTTTTGTAGCGAAATTTAACATTTAACTGAATTTTTGCTGGTCTTCTTATAGTTTAAATTTTTTGAAAATATCCAAAAAAACGTAGCGTGCCACCTAAAATCTACTCGCGTGCCACTACTGACACGCGTGTCATAGTTTTGCCAGCCCTGCCCTAGGGTGTACGGCGAACTTTTTTTTGAGGTACGGTCTAATGTACACTGAGGAGAAAACTTGTACACTAATACAAAAAAGTCTGCAAAAAAATTAGTTAAAACTACTAAAAATTAGTTAAAAATGATGTTGCTGTTCTTATTTTACTAGTATTTAGCATCTGCTAATTTCAGCAGTTTTTTTGCAGCATCATTTTTAACTAATTTTCAGTAACTTTTTCTGCTAATTTTACAGATTTATTTCTATGAGTGTATGACCCTAATAATTTAAAAATTATTTAACAGACTAAACTAATTAAATTACGAGAAAAACGTTAGCTTTCTGATACATGTATTGTAATTTTATGTTTTCGCTATATTTGCGGTTATTGGGTGATCCAAAATTTTGACCATTTTTTGTTTTTCACTAATAAAATCGTTAAAAAGAGAAAATTTTTAAAAATGCAGAATGGGTAATATACTTAATTTTTTTATTTATTCTTTGATTACATAACCGATCCCAAAGGGCCATGTATGGTTAAGAAATAACTCCTACAACTTTTTACACAAAATTGATTACAATCTGAAGCACGACGACTTAAAATGAATTTTAATATGAATTTTCTGACTAAAATTACTAAATTCACAAAAAAGTCTTGAATTTGGAATCACCAATATTTTCGAGTAAAATGTTCTTTTTTTATAAACCAAAAAAATATAATGCCTTCGAATTATAATTTTAAAGGGTTCTTCAATAAGAGCGCTACAAAAGTTTTTTTAAATAAAACAAAACAATGAAATTGTCCGATATTCGTACGAAGTTCATCAATCGTCGCTGGCTTGTTGGCATAGACCATAGATTTGACGTAGCCCCACAGGAAATAGTCCAACGGCTTCAAATCGCACGACCGAGGCGGCCAATCGACTGGACCATTTCCTGAGATAACACGTTCTCCAAACTTGGTTTGCAATAAATTGATTGTGACATTCGCTGTGTGGCTTGTGGCGCCGTCCTGTTGGAACCACATGTCCTCCAAGTCCATATCATCCAATTGGGGCCAAAAATATTCGGTTATCATTGAACGGTAGCGATTCCCATTCACAGTAACGTGCCGGTCTTGATCATCACGGAAGAAGTACGGCCCAATGACGCCGCCGGCCCACAAACCGCACCAAACAGTAATTTTTTCGGGATGCAATGATGACTCATGGAGTACGTGTGGATTGCTGTCTGACCAATAAAACATATTTTGTTTATTGACGAAGCCATTCATTATGACGATCATAAATTGGACGTAGCGCTCTTAACGTTGAGACCACTGACTCCGAATGTCGGTAGTAAATTTTAATAATTTCGACTCGTTGTTGGCTCGTATATCTTTCCATCATGAAATGGCAAACCTTACTGAAGAGAAATGTCAAAAGAGCGGCAAGAAATATGGCGTCGTTTGCTGTCCCTGTCTTTCTACTTTTGTAGCGTCCCTGTTTTACACATAAAACATATTTACATATAATAAAAAAATTTAACTGTGTAAAAAGTACTTATTTAAACTAATAAGAGTAAGTCCCCGGGTAAAAAAAATAATATGATGTTATATGTAATGATATCTTATTTAATATAATTGGAGATATGCTATGATCCGAAAAATGGTGGATAAAATTATATCGGATAAGATCTAAATATATTGAATCATATAGAATCTTATCTGGATTTTGACCCGATATAATTATATCTAATTTGATGTAGAAAGACATAATTATATAACGCTTCATACTTCAAGATCATAACAAAAACTATTAAAAAGTACTGAAAAATAACACCCTTAAGTTAAGAATTAAAAATTTAAATAAAAATTAAGAAGAAGTTGTACATAATTGTAACCAAGCATTTTAAGCCTTCTCATATAAACTTGTATTCTACCCGTAAACTGTGTAAACCTGGTATGCTTATGAGTTTAATGTCAAATTCCTTACATAAAAATATGGCTATAATGAGTACGCCTTTTATATTTTGAAATCATACATAAATATATCTCAAAAAAACATAGAATTTTTTTACATTGCGCTATACTTAAACATATCTAAAACAACTTAGAAAAAAAATTCAACATTGAGCTATATAAAACTTTATATATTTTCCGATAAAGCAATTTTTAATTATATATGAGGATGTATTAAATTTGTCATAGCATATGTAAATAGATATGGCACATATAAATATATATGGGGACATGTATATTTATACTGATCTATATATGACACCATATAAGAAATTTTTGAAAAACTCAAAGCTATACATAATTATATCCGCAAAGATATAGTGTTACAATTGACTATATATAAACATATTAATCCATATTAAATTATATAATTTCCTATATAACTATATTTACTCGGGTCATTATTTTATATTTAGAAACAATGAATACAATAGGCCGTTATTAGGAAGTCATTATTTTATATTATAAAATAATGCAAAAGGTTCAGATCCCGTGTAAAAATTTTAATATGGTGTCTTATATAATTATATCTTATCTGATAAGTTCCCATATACAACCACACACAATTTGATCCGAAAAATGGGTCATCTACATGTGTCTAATTATATCAAATTAGATATAATTTGGTGCAATTTGATCCGAGATTTGTCCATATCCAGGATATCAAATTATATATACTGCCATATAAATATATCAGACTTTATATAATTCAACCAGATAGTAGGTAGGATTTTCATGACTGGAAGTTATGCTTAAAAGCTATTAAGTTGACAATTGAAATTTTAAACAATTTTAAAGGCCCAAATTTTAGAAAACATAACCCAATGTTTAAAAATTTTCCTACAAAAATTGGTTGTGTTTTATAAAAATGCATTTGAATGCTTTTGTCTTAGGAAACGTACGCATAACTTTTTTAATATGAAATTATATATAAAAAAATAACTTAATTTGTTTATGGAGCCTTATATGGTTATATGTGAAGCCATGTTAATTTAAATCTTAATTTACAGATAACTAAAATTTATGTTGAACTATATATTAGTTTGTATAGGATTATATATAGTTATATAAAATTACCAAAAAAATTTTTTAGTATGGCGTCACATACATTTTTATGTAACTTTGCATGGAACCATATATAATCATATCGATCACTACATATATTTTTATTAATTTCATATGGCTTATGTAATTATATATGGAGTAAGATTTGGGGACATATACTAGTATCAATTACCATTTAAAAAATTGTTCAAAAAATAATATCAGATGTAGTTGTATATATTGATATGTGTCTTAATGTGACTCCATTCATAGCCATATATAGCACAATCACATTATATATGACAATATATAACTATTTTTACCCGGGATATTAACACGAAGAAGCTACATTAGGTTTATAAATATATAAAACCAAAGTTTTCAACGTTGATAATTATCCACATTGTAAGTTAACGTGCATAAGAAAAGTACACTCATAGAAATAAATCTGTAAAAATAGCAGAAAAAGTTACTGAAAATTAGTTAAAAATTATGCTGCAGAAAAAATTGCTGAAATTAGCGGATTTGTTTGTTAAATACTAGTAAAATAAGAACAGCAAAATTAAAACTGTTAAATTTACAGAATTTTAGTTATATTTAAGTTTAATTTAGTTAATTAATAATAACAAATTGTACTGTAAAATCTGCAGAAAAAATAAACTGTTTATTTACAAAATTTTTGCTATTTTTAAGCCAAATTTAGTTGAATGGAAATAGCAGTCTATCCAGTTAACATAGCAGAAATATTTGATAAAAGAATTATAAACTGCTGTTTTCAAAATGGTCAATTTTTATTTGTATTTAAAAAAAAACGAAAAAAAAACTTCGAAAATTTTAGTTTTTTGTGATTTTTTAGGCTGACAATTATTTAGCAAAATTTTTTGCTGATTTAACAGGTTAATTTGTTAATTTCTATTAATAAAAATTAAACTCAAATATAACTAAAATTCTGTATATTTAACAGTTTTATTTTTACTGTCCCCATCTTACTAATACGAGGGGTACTATTTATATTTCGGGAACTGGCAACACCAGTGTCAATAGCTAAAATCTGGCAACACCATAATAAAATTTGACATTTTTTAGCATAAACGTACTCACAATGTTTTGATGTACAAGTGCTATTTGTTTTGTTTACAGTGAGTTAAGAAATTCAATTTGGCCAAAAAATGAAAATTTCAAGAGAAGGGTTTCGTTGGATTATTTTTCACAACTTTCGACGTGGATTATCTCAACAAGAATGTGTCGATGAACTCAGTTCTTTGCATGGCGATAAAGCAGCATCAAAATCGACAGTATATCGCTGGTATAAACAATTCAATCGCGGTCGTAGTTCGGACTCCGACGAATTCCGTGAAGGTCGTCCAAAATCGGTTGTTGTGCCACAAAACTTCGATGCAGCGCGTGAACTGATAATGCAAGATCGTCATGTGACATATCGTGAGTAAGTGGCATCCTTGCACATTAGTTCCACTTCAATACATTCGATTTTGCATGAACACTTAGTTGTAAAAAAAATTTGCTCTCGTTGGATACCCCATAATTTATCAATCGCTCAAAAAAAGGCTCGCGTCGATTTGTGTAAGGAAATGATTAAAAAGTTCGACCGTGGTGCTTCAAAAGACGTGTATAAAATCGTGACAGGTGACGAATCATGGATATATGCGTATGAGCCGGAAACAAACCAGCAATCGACCGTGTGGGTATTCCAAGACGAGCGAAATGCAACAAAAGTTGTTCGTGGAAGAAGCACAGCGAAGCAAATGGTCGCCTGTTTCTTGGGCCGAATGGGTCATGTGGCCACTGTTCCGCTTGAGCAACGTCGGACGGTCAATTCTGAGTGGTACACGGCCATTTGTTTACCGGAAGTCTTCGGAGAAATTCGTAAAACTAACCTCCAAAGACGAACGATTCTCCATCATTACAATGCATGCTTTCACACATCTCGTCAAACAGGTGAATTTTTGAGCAATCAAAACATCGAATTGATAACTCATCCTCCGTGCAGTCCTGACTTGGCACCCAATGACTTCTTCTTGTTCCCGAATATCAAAGGTAAACTGCGTGGTCAATGTTTTACGAGTGCCGAAGAAGCAGTTAAAGCGTTCAAAAACCATGTTTTGGAGGTGTCTCAAGAGGAATGGAAAAACTACTATGACAAATGGTTTGAACTAATGCAAAAGTATATTGATCATTAAGGGGAATATTTTGAAAAACAATAAAGCCATTTTTATTTGAAAATGTTTGTTATTATTTGCTATTCCCGAAATATAAATAGTAGCCCTCGTATATAGCAAAAATTTTCTGCAGCATCATTTTTAACTAATTTTTTGTAGTTTTAACTACATTTTTTACGGACTTTTTTCTATTAGTGCACGTTTAAAAATGGATAATAACACACAATTTTAAACTAAAACCGAAATGTTGTTACAGGGTGTATCGAAAATGAATTATAAAAGAAACCGGGTGTATCAAAAATGCACAGTTCAGATATTTTTACTTCGTTTTTGGCAAAAAAAAAAAAAAAACAGGTACAAGCTGGGTTTCAGTTTGCATGAAAATTGTATGAAAAAACTAAATTCATTTTGTAGTTTTCGGCTCAAAAACTAAAAATTACCAATAACTGCTAGTTTAAAATGTACAATAAAACTAAGATATTTTAAGAAAATACTTTCCTCCATGTATACTTACTTATTAGAAAAAAAAGGCATGTAATTAACTTTCCTCTGGCTTTTTCTATGTGAAATAAAACGAAAAAAATGTTCATATGTTAATCATGGAACAGAAAAGAACTCTATAATTTTCTCTAACAAATTCTTTATGTGGATAATGAATTCTGTGAGATGGGTGTATGAGTGACTTTATAAAATATGAAATAAAGATAATAATAAATAATAAAGAAATAAAGAACTTTTAAACAAACAAATTTACTTTTTTAAATTGTTTTTTTTTTTTTAAATTTGTTTGAAAGTAAAAAAGAAGCTAAAATCGAATTAAAATCCTTTATTAATCAGTCCAAATGAGCATAATAAGGTCATGGCAAAATATTTATTAAAAATTTGTTTCTTTTTTCTTTTCTTCTTCTTAAACATTGTGCAAGAAGAAATAGCAACACAAATGTAATATAAAAATTAACGTTTTTATTTATTGACACTATTAATTAGCAGACACTTTCATTCAAAATTTTCAACAAAATAAAATAAGAAATGTTCTAATTAAACTGATACACATTTCCTATTGTTAGATTTTATAGCTTTTACAAGTGACAATACAAAACATTTAGTTTAGTTTACTTGAAGAAGTTAAAGAAATAACACCACGTTTGAATAAATTTATAAATAAAATTTCTAGGTATATTGAGAAATATATTCTAGAATTTAATTCAAAATGCAATTTTTAAGATTTTTTATGATTATAATAGCTGTATGTTGTAGCATACAGTATACACAAACAGCATTATTTTTCCCGTCCAACAGTGCGTATGGTGTAAGTTGTTTACTAGAAAAAAAGTTGTGGAAATTTTTAAATTATGTGTAATTTATTTTAGATTTTCGCTGCTATTGCGGTGCCATTGGATTTACCACATCGTAATGTTTTCGTATCATATAATTTTGAGGCAAATTATAATTTACCACAAACCTGGGGTATACCAAAATATGCGGTAGGTTTGAAATAAAAATTAAGGAAAAAAAACAAAAGACTTAAAACACGTACTTTATTAAAAAGTGCTAATTAAAGTTTAACCTACGAGTATATATTAATAGCAACTTTCTCTTAATTCAATTAATTTCTAGACTGGCATAGAAGATGAAGATTTATTTGAAGCTAGATTGAATAGTGATAAAGATTGCACTAATTGCACTGTTGCCACCACAGAAGAAGGTAGTGGAGATGAGGAAACTGATGAAGAAACTACCTTAGCTCCTTCCGAAAATGAGAACAAATCGAAAAAAAGAAAACGTAGAGAAATACCTTCTCTATTAACAAGAACTCATTTCTATCACATACTTATAGATAAATTTCAAAGGTAAATGTTTGAAATTTTTTAATAAACATTAAACTTATTTAAAGTTTTCTATTTCAGGAGTGGTTTTGAAGGAGAACCCTGTCTATTGCGTTTAATATGTGAAACTAATTCCTCAGAATTGGGCGATGTTAATGGAGTTTTGGGAAATTTAATACACATTATGTTTTCGTAAGTAAAAATATGACACAATTGTATAACTTCTTTAGCAACTGATAATTTTTCTAGGAAGATTTTTACTTCAAATCTTAAGGGTTTTTCTTAGGGAAAAGTTGTCAGTCATTATCTGAGAAATTTTCTATTAATGAAAAGTACTCAGAAACTACAAATTAGACAAATTACAAAGCGAATATGATAATTTTTTTTCTTATTTTTGGAATTGCTTTGATATTTAGAATTTTGCAGAACGCTGGTAGATGAGAACAAGAAATTTTAATTGAATTTATAACTTAACTAAAGAAATATTCCAAAAATTATAAGAACGTCTTCCCCAGACAATTTCCTTAGACAAAAATGAAATCCCGATAGAGAGTACAACAAATAATTTTTCACGTTTTGTTAAATTAGTTTAGGGTTTTTTTATTTAATGAAAACTTTATAACTTTCTTAATTTTAGTAACGGAAAATTTCTCAAAATCTGATTTGTTTTGTAAGAAAAAAAAAAACTTTAAAAAGATAAGTGTTGCTATGGAACAGGGGTGGGCACCAGAGAACGGAAAAATTAACTTTTTTCTGGATTTAATCATACACTAAAATTCTTATTCACATTTAATCAATCAAAAATACTCAATGTTGAATAAAATCAATATCATGCTGCTGAACGCGTGGTACGAATCAGTTTGAGTCGTCTGTCGAACATGTTTCATTCACATTTAATCACTCAAAAAACTCACTGTTGAATAAAATCACACTGTTGAATAAAATCACACTAATCGAACATTTGAACTCACATGACTAAATCAAAGTATTTGTTTTTTAATTTTATTTTATCGGGATATACATTAATTGCATCAAAGGAATTAAATATGCTAAAAATCCCAAACGTATTTAACAAATTGTGAAAAATAATCCGCTGCAGGCATGTCCCTATCCGGATTTCATTCTTGCCTAAGGAAATCGTCAGGGGACGACGTTTTTAGAATTTCTGGAAATATTTGTTAAGTTAAATTACAAACTCAATGAGAATTTTTCGTTCTCGTCTAGGAGCGTTATTAAACATTTAAAATATCAAAGAAAAAACAAAAACAACAACAGAAAATTTTCCACAATTTGCTTTGTCATCTTCCAATGTACTACTCTGTTGTTTTGACAGATCTAGCAATGTAGTGACATCCATTCATGTAGAAACAACAATAGAGAACAATGTTTTCTAAAGTGTCAGTAACATTTAAATTTTTTGTTGTTTTATAAAATAAATAAAATCTTATTGTTATACCCTACACCACTATGTGGTCATTATACCCTACACCACTATGTGGTCAGGGTATTATAAGTTTGTGCTGATGTTTGCAACACCAAAAAATATTAGTCCTAGACCCACCTTATAGTATACCGATCGGCTTAGAATTTTTTTTATTTCGTTTTAACGATGTCCGTCTGTCCGTCCGTCCGTCTGTCTGACTGTCCATGCATTCTTGTGCGCACTCTACAGGTCGAAAATATTAAGATATTTTGATGACACTTGGTACACCGACTTATGTCGGCCCAAGGACGAAGCCTATTGATTTTGGTGAACATCGGTCCATGTTTAGACCTAGTGCCCATATAAGGGTTCTACTAAAATTATATGGTTTATACGCTGCAGGTCGCAAATATTAAGATATTTTGATGAAATTTGGTACACAGACCTACGTTGGCCCAAGGACGAAGCCTATTGATTTTGGTGAACATCAGTCTATGTTTAGACCTAGTGCCCATATAAGGGTCCCCCCAAAATGATATTGTTAAACGCTGCAGGTCGCAAATATTAAGATATTTTGATGAAATTTGGTACACAGACCTATTTTGGCCCAAGGACGAAGCCTATTGATTTTGGTGAACATCGGTCTATGTTTAAACCTAGTGCCCATATAAGGGTCCCCCCAAAATTGACTTGGTTACAAACTGCAGATCGCAACTATTAAAACATTTAAAAGAAATTTGGTGCGCTGACTCACATTATAGAAAATTTTGACACAAGCCCCATTTTAACCCATTCGAATTTCGGATCCAAACATTAGTTGGCTTTTACCCAGACTGGTGTAGGGTATTGTATAGTCGGCATGCCCGACTTTAACCTTTTTACTCGTTTGATAATGGGAATGTACACTAGACCGTACCGCAAAAAAGAAGTTCGCCGTACACCGTCCAATATGAAGTATTTTTGCAAGGCAATTTCAAAAAAAAAAATTTTTTTTCTGAACCTAGGGGTCGCCTTTTTTAATTTTTCGCTATAGCTTCGGCATTTAAAGTCCAATTTTAAAGTGTGATATATCAATTTTTTTGCATCGAGGAGACCAGTGTTTTGCTAAAGGTAAAATCCAATGAAAAAAACTTTAAAAAGGCGACCCCTACGTTCGGCAGCCAAAAAAATAAAAAAAAAATTCTACTGGGTTTATCGAAAATCTTCCTTAGCAAAACTTTAATGATTTTTTGCAAGCTTTAATTTTCTGACATTAGGGTGGTACATTAGGGTGTTAGCAACTGAGATCTGGTGGGTAACTATTAGAACCGAATACTTAAGGGCAATGGCAGAACACTGGTCTCCTCGAGAGAAAAACATTGATGTATCATACTTTAACCCTTTGAAGACCACAGGCAAGTATGTTTGCCCAGAGGTTTTTCGTACTTATAATTGCCCAGACAAAAGATATGGTAAATATGTCCAAAGGTGATCTGGAAAGGAGGGTTGGGGGAACTAAAATGTAGAAGGACATAAATCCCTACCTGGGCCCGCTTTCCTCTTGCGAGCCCTCGTAATAGGTTAACAAGAATTCTTCATTTAAGACGTAAAAAGCACAAACTTTGACAAGCGAAATGAAGGGCAAGCAAGAGGTCTATGAGGCCAATTTTTTGTGACATATCTATAATTTAGTTCCAGATCATGAAAATAAAATAATAATAAAAATCTCTTCGTCCGGAACAGCAGGGTCGTCAAATGCCAAATATTTTTGGCAAGCGAAATGAGGGGTTAGGAGGGGTTCTACGGAGCCAATTTTGCTTGGCATAACTACTACTAGGTCAGAGATCATGAAAATAGCAAAAACTTCAAAATTGCTTCGGCAGAAAATGTATGGTCCTCAAAGGGTTAAGATCCGACTGTAAATGCCAAAGATATAACGAAAAATGTAAAATGCCTACCCCTACGTTCGGCAAAAAAATAATTTTTTGAAACCTACTTGTAAAAATACTTCATATTGGAGGGTGTACGGCTCATTGTTTTTTTGCCTGTAAGGTGGTACGGTCTAATGTACACTGTACAATTTATTAAATGTGTTTCCACAAAATCTGATACTGTAAACCCCGTCTTTATTGTTATGAAATTATTTTTCTTTTAATTGGTTTTAATCATGAATAAACCCATACGCGTTCATTTGTGTTTTTTCTGATTTATTATACATCAAAATAATCGTCGTTGATCCGAACGAATGTGAATGAAATGAATGGTATGAAAACGACCAATGATTAAATCAAAGATGAAACAAAAATCACTTGGTTTGATTGATTTAAAATCAGCAACGAATGTGTATTTGAGTATATTCGGCGCTTGAACGCAAACGAATGTATATTCGGGTGTTGATCACGTATGATGGTTTTGCAATCAGCAGTTTGTGGGCACATAAATAGCTTGAAGGGCAAAATTTTAGATTCCATAAAACTTATGGAGGGCCGCACCATATTACACTACTCAACAACTATTAAAAACATTTTTAAGTACAGTCATAAAAATAAATCTGTAAAAATATCAGAAAAAGCAACTAAAAATTAGTTTAAAATGATGCTGCAGAAAAAACTGCTGAAATTAGCATATTTTTTTTGTTAAATACTAGTAAAATAAGACCAGCAAAATTAAAACTGTTAAATTTACAAAATTCTAGTTATATTTAAGTTAACTTTGAGTTAGTTGAAAATGACAAATTATAGCGTAAAATCTACAGAAAATTTTGCTAAATATTAGTAGACTAAAACGAGTAAAAAGGTTAAAGTCGGGCATGCCGACTATACAATACCCTACACCAGTCTGGTTAAAAGCCAACTTTATGTTTGGATCCGAAATTCGAATGGGTTAAAATGGGGCTTGTGTCAAAATTTTCTATAATGTGAGTCAGCGCACCAAATTTCATTAAAATATCTTAATATTTGCAACCTGCAGTTTGTAACCAAGCCAATTTTGGGGGGACCCTTATATGGGCACTAGGTCTAAACATGGACCGATGTTCACCAAAATCAATAGGCTTCGTTCTTGGGCCAACATATGTCTGTGTACCAAATTTCATCAAAATATCTTAATATTTGCGACCTGCAGCGTATAAACAATATAATTTTGGGGGGACCCTTATATGGGCACTAGGTCTAAACATGGACCGATGTTAACCAAAATCAATAGGCTTCATCCTTGGGCTGACATAGGTCGGTGTACCAAATTTCATCAAAATATCTTAATATTTGCGACCTGCAGCGTATAAACAATATAATTTTGGGGGGACCCTTATATGGGCACTAGGTCTAAACATGGACCGATTTTAACCAAAATCAATAGGCGTCGTCCTTGGGCCGACATAAGTCGGTGTACCAAGTTTCATCAAAATATCTTAAAATTTGCGACCTGTAGCGTGAGCACAAGAATGCATGGACAGACAGACAGATGGACGGACGGACGGACAGACGGACATCGTTAAATCGAAATAAAAAAAAATTCTGAGCCGATCGGTATACTATAAGGTGGATCTAGGACCAATATTTTTTGGTGTTACAAACATCAGCACAAACTTATAATACCCTGACCACATAGTGGTGTAGGGTATAATGATGCTGCAGAAAAAACTGCTGAAATTAGCATATTTTTTTGTTAAATACTAGTAAAATAAGACCAGCAAAATTAAAACTGTTAAATTTACAAAATTTTAGTTATATTTAAGTTAACTTTGAGTTAGTTGAAAATGACAAATTATAGCGTAAAATCTACAGAAAATTTTGCTAAATATTAGTAGACTAAAAATAGCAAAAGCAAACTGTTGTATCTACAAAATTTTTGTTATATTTAAGCTAAATTTAGTTAAATGTAAATAGCAGTCTATCCTGTTAAATTAACAGAAATATTTGCTTAAAAAATTCTAAACTGTTGTTTTCAAAAACAACAAAAACAACTTTGAAAATTTTAAATGTTTTCGTGATTTTTAAGGCTACTAATTAATTAGCAAAATTTTTTGCTGATTTTACCGGGCTAATTTGCTATTTTCTAATAACAAAAATTTAACTCAAAATTTAACTAAAATTCTGTATATTTAACAGTTGTATTTTTGCTATTCCTATCTTACTAATAAAGAGTAAAAATAATCTGCTAATTTAGCAGTTTTTCCTGCAGTATCATTTTTAACTAATTTTTAGTAGTTTTGACTAAATTTTTTACAGACTTTGTTCTATTAGTGTAGGAACTTTTAGCCTTGTAGAATATTTTAACTAATACAGAGAAAGCTTTTTGTTTACGACAATTCTATGAATTAAAAATGCGCATTTTGCCTTGTTGGTCTTATCGAATTCTTTCAAAAAATTTTATCCTTTGTAATTTACTTGTAAAAATTGTATCATCTTTCTTTGGTTTGAAAATAATTTAAACAGAAAGTGATATTAATTTATGATCTAGAGTCAAACTAAAAATAACATTTATATTTACTTAAATAAGAGATCAACTAAAACATTTCCCCCATTCAAAAATAAGGACATTCATATAGTTTTCGTAAAGAAATTCAAATAGTTCTTAGACATTTCTATAAGAATATCAAAACTAAAAAAAAAAATATTTTGCAAATAAAATTAAAAATTTGTTAAGGAATAATTCGGCTACAAAAAAATTTATAAAGGTTAAAATCTTAAATGGAAATATAATTCTAGAAAACAGATATCAGAATTTTATAAATCTTTTCCTCTCTTGAACAAAAATATTATAAAAAATTAAAATTTAATACTTTATAATTTATTTCTTTTAAGGCCTACAACTTCGAAAAATGAAAATTTACCCTTGAAATACTATCAGGCTGAAGTCGATGGCATACATGAACAGTGTCATCATTATGAGCAAGAATGTTCTGAAAGTATATTGGATTTAATATCAACACCAATACATAAAATTATTGATGAAATGTTAGTGAATCGTAATAAAGTATAACAAGATTTAAAAATGACTTGCATGAAATGGAAATAAATTGATTGAGAAAAGTGTTTGGTTTTGTAATTCGATTCGGTAATAAAATGCTTTCGAATGGAATTTTCAACTTAAAATAAAAAATACACTATTTTGTGGGTAACAATTTTGAATGCGCCTGTATCGTGCGCGCAAGCATCAGAACTCTTATAAGGGCACTAGATCGAAACATGTACCGCTTTAACAAAAACCAATAAGCTTCGTCCTTGACCGATATAAATTAGTGTATCAAATTTTATGAAAATATCTTAACCCTTACATGCATGGTAAATGCATGTTGCCATATACATACCAGTTCTTAATAAAAAAAACCCCACTTGATGCACAAAACTGAGTTTTTGAGCATTGGGGCCCCTTCTGTATAGTGGCCTTATAGTTTGTTATAGGAAAAATTTTGCTTTTGCTTCGTATATTTGTGAAAAATCTAACACACGCGCTTTTTGTAATTTAAGTGTAATATTCAAAAATATTTCTTTAAATATTTAAAGTGGTATTCTCGCAATAAAATTAATTTTGGCGACAATAAATGTATAGTTCGTAGTTTATATATACAGTGACGGACAATACAATAGAATCAATTAAGTTTATTTCTAATTTTATACTTGGTGCTTTAATTTTTAGAGACCTTAATAACGGTTAAGTTGTCCCCGAAAAACAGGAAGATTATCTATAAAATTATAGGCATTTCAAGTGTGGCGTTTGTTTTTTAATTTTGCTACCCGTTCTAAGCAGGCGTGGCTTTTAATGAAAAATCAGCGATATCGACCTTTTATCAAATTACATAGTAAAATTTAGCGAGTACTGATCGGATCTAATCAATCTAAATATTGTTGGAAATTCTATAAAATGTCCTTAAATCTTGCATTATTTTTGTTCACAAATATTTAGTGGCCAAATTTAAAATGACAGCGCTTTAAACATGAACAAATTTTTCTTTGTTTTTAGCGACTTTAAAATAAAGTTAACAACAGTGAAATTTTAAACCAAAGCCACGCCTACTTAGAACGGGAAGCAAAATTAAAAAACAAACACTACACTAAAAATGTCTACAATTTTCTGGACCATCTTCCAGTTTTTCGGGGACAATGTAATCATTATTTTGATCTTTAAAAATAAAAGCAACAGGGATAAAATAAAAAAAACTTTAATGATTCTATTGTATTGTCCGTCACTGTATACTAGAGTGGTCCAAAAAAAAAAAAGTTGGAATTTTCACGCTCCACAACCCTACAAATATGCCACTTTGAAAAAAAATGTAGTCTGATCAAAAAAATCACCAAAAAAGTTTTGTTTAGAGGTAGCACATCGCAATTGAAGTTTCGAGGTGGTACTTGTTCTATTATTTTTAATTAATTAAAAATAATGGAAAAAATGAGAAAAATTAAATATAATAATTATGATCGCGACATATCAAATCTAATATATTTTTAGGTGTACATTACGAATATGAAATCAAAATTGAAATCGGAGCCGCGGATTTCGCGAAATTTGAAAATTTCATACAAAAAAGGATCAACTTCGATCAGGATGTTTTCTTATATTTACCAATATGAAAATTTCGTTTTTGCATTAATATATATCTGATAAATGTCCTATTATGTGGGATAGGGTTTTTGGTAGCAATAAAATTATAGCAATCTAAATAATAGCAAAATATTAAAAAATGTAAAATTTTAACTTAATTTGCAAGGATATCTGTTATCCTTTTTAAAATTAAAATCAGTGTTATATATAATGGAGGTCCTTGGTAAGTAAATTGCAAAAGTATAACAAATTGCATTTTTCGATAACAACGTTTACAGGTAATTGGGAAAATATCTCAAAAAACTTGAGTTTTTTTGAATTTTCAAAAACCGCGAATAATTTATAAACCACAAATTTTTTTTAAGTTTCGATTGCTGATTCATAATCTCCGTTAAAATAAAGATCAGATTTGAGAAATTTGCGCATACAAGGCAAAAACAAGTTGAATTTTTAATTACATCTTTTCGGAAAATTTCGAAAATTTGACTAAAATATGTATTTTTTTGTATAAATTTAAAAAAAACGCGAATTACTTAAAAGTTACTTAATTTTTTTAAGTTTTGATTTCAAATTCCTTATATTCACATTAATTAAGACCAGATTTAAAAAAAATTGTTAAATAATAGCGTACAGGTTAAGAAATAATTAAATTTAAAGTCAACCCTACTTTTTGTATAAATTACTCTAGAGATAAATTACTAATTCTTAAAAGACAACTTTTTGTGCTGCCGCTAAATAAAAGCGGATTTAGCTGAATCTTGGCACAGAGAGTTTTTAGACATTAAGGAATAGGGGCAACATTGTGGAGATCGCGAATTCCAACTTTCATGTTTTTTTGGACCACTCTACTGTATACATATGTATGGCTGAAATCAAAAAATGTGATAAATTTTTGGGCTAAATTTGTGAGAAGCAAAAAATGTTAATATTTCGGTTTTTTCTTAATGGAATCAGTAAGTTTAGTCATTATAAACCTAATTGCAAAAAATCTCATCTACAAGTTGTCGCAATAACTTTTTTTGCACAATTTTAATTTTTTTTTTGTTGTAACGGAGTTTACATTTCTGCAAGCAAAAGATATAACAAAAAAAATTGCGTACGAATTTTCTTCAATTTATTAGTTTTTCGTATTTGGGTTTTCAATTTGCTTTCCAATGATATATAATTTGTGTTTATCAAATTGGCGGTTTCGCGAATAAAAATACAATTCATTCCGCGATAAAAATGTTTATTTTTTTTTAATTTTGTATTTTTGGTCCTTTTAAATGCCCCAGTCAGAAAAATACAAACGGGAAAGCGGTGGCAAAGCTCTTTAACAGGTGGTACAAGTACTGGCAAAAAGTGCTTTTCCATTCCCAAAATGATAACATCATTAGACAAAAGGACCGGCTGTTCAAAAAGCGCCGGAAAAGCACTGGAGGAACAAAATTTTTAAACGTTGGCAAAACGCTGGCAAAACCAATAAATAGGTGGTCTGGGAAAATATTTTCCAAAATAAAATTTAAAAAAAGTTCATATGTATTTTTTTTTGGACCTGCCTTGATTTGAACCCAGGCCTTCAGATTGGCAGACGATTGCTCAACCCACTGAGCTAACGAGACATATAATATTTGATGGCTAAACACATAAATGAGTGATAATAGCTGGACAACTACTGGCTGTGCCAAAATGCTAGTACTGGCAAACAATTTTTTGTAACTAGTATGCCAGTGTTGGGTGGGTAAAAAAAAAATTGGTCTTGAAGGAGCTTTCCCACAATCAAAAAAATTGATTTTATAAAACAAAAAAAATTTTAAATTAAAAAAAATCCAAAAAAAAATTTTTCCTTGCAACCGGATTTGAACTCGGAACCTTCCGACTACAAACATTTTTTAACGAAGCGTCAGCATTTTTATAAAATCAATGGTTTTCCAGTGAATTGATTTTTGTACCCCTGGTAGCATTGGCTAGGTAGCACTGGATAACCACTGGTTGCAAACCTTGGCATATCACTCTAAGCCAATTCTTTGCCAGTGGTTTTTTTTTATAAACCACCGAAATTTTTGTAAAACAAATACTGGTAAAACGCTTTTCGCAAACGCTGGCAAAGCGTCCCAAATGAGTGTTCTGCCAGTCATTTATTTTTAATACCGTGGTTACCCAGTGGTATGCCAGTGCTTGATTTTTTGTACCACTGGCGATTTCTGACTGCGGCTTTTCAAAAATATAAAATTTTTTAAAATCCCAACAGCGGTTGCGCAGTTACAAAATAATATATTAAAAACATAACATTTCGCGATCAAAAAATTCTTAACTTGTGTGAAACAAATTTAATTTGTCAAACTAATATCGGTAATGACTCGAAATATCGATTCAAAACCAATGAAATGCAAAATCAATCGTTTTTCGCTCCAGCAGCTTAGGGTAAAAAACTGATCACTTTTTTTGATTTGACGCAAAATTATTAGTTGAATCGTCTTTTGACGCATAAATATTAGTTGGATCACCTCTGTTTATGGTTATTTTAAAATATTTTAAACATTTATCTACATTTATTTGAATGAAATCTGATGCAAACAATTGTGGTTACGGATTTTACAGTTAAGGAGTTAACATTTGGTTACTTTTTTCGTTTTCTTTCACAAACGCTTTGTCAGAATTTTTTTTCCGAAACAAAATCGCATGATGCCTACAAGGTTAATCGAAATATGACATTGTTTTTCTTACTCGTTAAATAGTTTGGTGTAAAAATTAGGAACGGAGTTTACAACATTTTTTCAAATCTTATTAAAGACATCCTTTTTCATCTCGAGAATGTTACATGCTGCAGAAAAGCTTCAAGTCTGTTTTACTCAATGATTACTTACAGTCCAACGATAAATGTATTAATTTTTATTAAAAACGGCACTTTTCCTCTTCATAAAAATTCTTACAGTTAGTATTTAGCTTTTTTGGTTATTAAAATATAACCCAATAAGCACGTAGGTTTTAAAATTTCAAGTGCTTTAAATTTAGCTTGAAGTAAAGTATATTTCAAATTCTAGCACTTGTTTTTTTAACAAAAATATTTCAAACTTGAATTTTTGTTTCCCTGTCGCTGGAGTATGCTATTGAAATAAAATGTAATAAAAGTTGAATTCAAGCCTTGAAACTGGAAAACAGGGCTGGAATTGAACTTGATTTCAACTTGAATTCCAGTGAAAATGCTTATAGGGAAGCTATTAAAGTTAAAAAACCTTATGAGTTACTTGTTACGGAGTTTACATTTGGCCTATAAAATTGGTCACAAATTTTATGTATTAACCAAAAATTGGTCAGATTGTTATACATTTTGTAAAACAGGTGACAATGCGCTGATATATATCGAAATATGTAACTCAAATGTAATCCATGCATTAGAAATTAGGTGGTTACACGGTTTTTATCACATTTTTTGATATCACCCGTATATAGTATATATATATATTTTTTTTTTCATACACGTTAAAATAATCACATTTTAGCTATTTGGCAAAAAAAAACATATTTTTCAAAAAAAACACGTTTTTTTTAAATAAATTTTTTTTTGGTATTTTTCTTGAAATATATATATATTTTAGAAATCATATATCAAAAAATGATTAAAATTGAAGAGATCATGCATTTAAGGGTTAATATCTGCGACAAGTATCGTGCGCACAATAAATTCATGGCAGATATACAGGGAGACGGACGAACGGACAGACAGACGGATATCGCCAAATAGGCTCAAAAATTATTCTGAGTCGATCGGAATATAAAGGGTTACAAACATCAGCACAAACTTATTATACCATGTCCATGTAGCGGCCAAGAGTATAAATACTGAGTTTTATTTAGTTCCGAAACGGGCCATTTCCTAGTGTTTCCAATTCGGTTAATCGATTAACCGATTCCTCGATTAATCGCTTCTATTTTGGTTAATGTCAAAACAAATAATTTAAAACTCAAATAATTATTCGACCCGAATAATCGGTTAAAACAGGTTGATAAACCGGTTACATTTTTAATGTTGATTTTTTTTTGCCTAAAAAATTGCCAGAAAAGCTTAGAAAAACAAATTTTCGATACCATAGATTCAAAACTCTATATCTGCAAAAATACAATTGTTCAGGAGAGCAATAAAACTAATTCACTTGCTTATAAGATTTTTTTAAATCATTCTGTCTTCTGGAATATTATTTAAAAATGGCAACTTATTCCTATATATACTTATTTTGAAATTATTTGCGTTATTTACATCGCTAATGTAGATATAGAGTTCTGAAATAAAATTTTTATATAATTTTATGATAATACTAGAAGATAGGTACCCAGTCAGAAATCGCCAGTGGTACAAAAAATCAAGCACTGGCATACCACTGGGTAACCACGGTATTAAAAATAAATGACTGGCAGAACACTCATTTGGGACGCTTTGCCAGCGTTTGTATTTGTATTTGTTTTACAAAAATTTCGGTGGTTTATAAAAAAACCACCCAGGTGGAAATTATGTGTGGTAACAAAAAAGAAGCACTGGCAAAGCGCAAGTAGACCGCGGTCTTACAAAAAGAAGTACTGGCAAAGCACTAAATTTGGACGCTTTCCCAACGCTTGAAAAGGGTGAATTCCCAGCGCTTGTTTCCCTATAACATTATTTTGTTTTTGAAAAAGAAACTTTAAGAGTGGATATTTAAATAATTTTTGACTCCACAATACAATAACTCCGAGAATCGTCTATTTTTAGAGTAATTTAAAATTCTTCAGTGATGAGGACTCATAATTTGGTGGCAAGGAAAAAACACTTGATTTTTATGTTTTTTGGTGCTATCATTTGGGTGCCAGGAAAGCACTTTAATTTTTTTATTTGAGCGTTGGCAAAGCATTTGATTTTTATGTTTATGGGTGCTTTCCCAGGGCTTGGTAAAGCATTGGCACCACCGTGGAACGGTGTTATCATTTGGGCGTTGGGAAAGCGCTGTTAACAAGCACTCATACCACCTAATCCGGTGCTTTGCCAGTGCTGGCCCCTTTGTAAGTTTCTACCTGGGCACTGGCAAAGAATTGGCTTAGAGTGATATGCCAAGGTTTGTAACCAGTGGTTATCCAGTGCTACCTAGCCAATGCTACCAGGCGTACAAAAATCAATTCACTGGAAAACCAATGATTTTATAAAAATGCTGACGCTTCGTTAAAAAATGTTTGTAGTCGGAAGGTTCCGAGTTCAAATCCGGTTGCAAGCAAAAAAATTTTTTATTTTGGAAAATATATTTCCAGACCACCTATTTATTGGTTTTGCCAGCGTTTTGCCAACGTTTAACAATTTTGTTCCTCCAGTGCTTTTCCGGCGCTTTTTGAACAGCCGGTCCTTTTGTCTAATGATGTTATCATTTTGGGAATGGGAAAGCACTTTTTGCCAATACTTGTATCACCCGTTTAAGGTCTTTGCCACCGCTTTCCCGTTTGTATTTTTCTGACTGGGTAGTTTTGATAATTATAAAAAATATGCGTTATTAGAAACAAATGACCATGTAAATCTCTCTATACTTTTTGTGGAAAACAATAGTATGTGCCTCCAAACATCAGCGAACACAGAATTGTTAATCAGGGATGGAAAAGTCTCGTTTTATTGAAATTAATAATCCAAGAACTATTATATGCATATCTTATTCCAAAAATTAATGGTTAGTTTGGAAAAAAAAATTACGAAAAAAAATTTTACAAAAACGAAAAAGTTTGCATTATTATATTCGTTTGCAAAATGTTAATTGGTGATTAAGTTTCTTAATTCATTTTCTGCGGCATAAATCCATAAATAATTTTTTCAGTGCGGTGTATTTTAATCCATAATCCAAGACTATTACACTTATATCTTGCCCAAAGTATAGTGGTTATTTTGCAAAAAGAAAAATGCGAAAAAAAATTTTGCGAAAAGCATAATTTTACACCAATATATTCGTTTGCAGAATGTCAATAGTTGATTAGCTCTTCTAAGTCATTTTCTACGCTTTTTTACATTCCGCCGTTATTTAGCAATTTTTTAAGTTCGATTTCTTAAAATTTATAATCTAGGGATTGCAAAAAAAATCACGAAACAAAATTACAAAAAGGAAATTTTTCGCATTAATATATTTCTTTACAGAATGTAAATCGCTAAGATTTTTAATAAAATTTTTGTACCATAAAGACTTTTTTTCGCGTTGCGCTATTATTTTGCAAATTTTCGAGTGCGGTTTTTTTAAATTTATAATCTAGGGACTATAATACATATTTCATAAAACAAAGTTTGGTGGTTAGTTGCAAAAAAGAAAAAATCGCGAAAAAAAAATTTTTGCATCAATATATTTGTTTGCAGAATGTAAATCGCTGATTAATTTTTTTAATTAATTTTTTTTTGTACCATAAAACCTTTTTCGCCCTTTTCCGCAATTATTTTTTTAAGTGTGGTTTTTTAAATCTTTCATCTTAGGAATATAATGCGAATTTCCACACCAAGGTTTGGTTCTTAGTTTGCAAAAAAGAAATCTCGAAAATATTTTGCAAAAACGAAAATTTCATCATTATATTCTTTTGAAGAATATTAATCGCCGATAGAGCTTTTAAATTATTTTTTTCTACCATAAAAGCTTTTTTAGCGTTCCGATATTATTTTGCAATTTTTTAAGTGCGGTTTTTTTTTTTTTAATGCATATCTCCTAAAATAAAGTTTAGTAGTTAGTTACAAAAAAAACTTTCCGAACAAAAGCTATTCTCAAAAAACTTTTATGTATACCTTATAGAATTCAAATAATTTAAATTTATATGCAGATATAGACTTCTGTATTTGAAAATAAATTTGTTTGTAGATATGGGAAAATGTAAAATGTTCAAAAAAGTGGCAAAGAATGGGTATTTCGCTTCCAAATTGATATCATAGATGGATATAATATCAACAATGAGTTTGCCATCAAAAACTCACTTTGGCTAAAATTGCAGATATAGAGTATAGAGGGGGTGTCGAAATACTAATTAAAATACCATCAAATTCTTTAAAAATCGAGTGAAAGAGGTCCTTAAGCCTTCAGATACCTTTTTTGGAGGAACTACAAGCAAGTCGACATTGCACTAACGAGACACGTCATGTGTTTTAAGAGACTCCTAAATTCAATTTAAAAAAAATAAAAATAAATTTAAAAAAAAAAAATTTTAGTAGCTTTAGCAAAATTTCACTCGAACTTTAAATGCCTCAAATTGCAATTTAAGTTATAAAAATTAACAATTTTTTAATTTTATAACAAAGCCACAATCGCAATAAATACAAAATGTCACTTTTTTCATCAGAAAAAAATAGTCTTGTACAATAAATTTGCGTGAAAACAAAGTCTACACAATTTTCACGTGAAACTCATTGTCGTGAAAAAAAAATTTTTTTTTCTATGGAGTATAACAGTTTCTCCACGTGAAACGCAAACAACTTACGGTGCTTTAGAATAAAAACTTTTTTAAATAAATCAAATTTATATGTCACGTTGATATTTAACAAAATCAGGCAGCTCTTTTTGTTTTTATTGATAAAAAAAATGAAATAAATTAATTTTGCATTAACGACTATTCGATTAATTGCCAATTTTCTCGATTAACCGACCCGAATAACCGGTTAATCAATAGCATTAGCGGTTGGAAACACTACCATTTCCTAAAAAAATCTAAATTTTCAATCGGTATTTGAGATGTTAATAACTAGCAAAAAATATTTTAACAGAATCTGCTACTTACAGCGTGGAAGTATTTATTAAGATCAAATAATAATTAT
Source organism: Leucophora obtusa (assembly GCA_949987735.1). Classification (NCBI taxonomy): domain Eukaryota; kingdom Metazoa; phylum Arthropoda; class Insecta; order Diptera; family Anthomyiidae; genus Leucophora; species Leucophora obtusa. The sequence continues at coordinate 30,329,373 of OX465299.1, read as the reverse complement.
TTTATAATACTGTTTAAAATGCACAAAAACTACACCTTTTACAATTGCAATTGAGAAAATATCAATTGAAATTCAGAATTTCCATTTGAAATACAGAAAAGATTAATTGAAATTCCGAAAATATCAATTGAGAACTTCCATTTGAAATTCAAAAAGCATCAATTGAAATTCATATTTTCCATTTGAAATTTCGAAAACATCAATAGAAATCTCGAAAATATTAATTCAAATTCAGAAAATATCAATTGAAATTCAAATTCAATTGAAATACAGAAAATGTCAATTGATATTCAGAAAAACGTCAATTGAAATTCAGAAAATATCAACTGAAATTCAGAAATTGTTATTTAAAATTCAGAAAGTATCAATTGAAATTCAGAAACTCTTATTAGAAAGAAAATTTAACATGTAAGATATTATTTTAAATTCAAAAACGTCAATCGAAATTCAGAATATATCAATTGAAATTCAGAAAGCGTCAACTGAAATTCAGAAAGTATCATTTGAAATTCAGAAAATTTCAACTGATGTATTCTGAATATCAGAAATTATCAACTGAAATTCAGAAATCACCTTTTAAAATCAGAAAATATCATTTGAAATTCAGAAAAAATCAATTGAAATTCAGAAAACATCAATTGATATTTAGAAAATATATATTCAGAAATAATTAATTTGGTATTCAGAAAACATAATGTGGAATTCAGAAAACATCAATTGCTATTCAGAAAACATAAATTATTCAGAAAACATAATTTGAAATTCAGAAAAACATTAATTTAAATTCAGAAAACATCAATTGCCATTCAGAACACATAATTTGAATTTCAGAAAACATCAATTGATATTCACAATACATCAATTAATATTCAGGAAAACGCCAATTGAAGTCCAGAAAAACATCAATTGAAATTCAGAAAATACCAACAGAGCAAAATTGTAAAGAATATTTTTAGATGTGTTTAAAGAAAAAATATAAATTATTGAGAACAAAACTTACTTGATTTTGCAATAGAACTTCCTATTTTTAAATATTTTATTAATATTCCTATTCGTAGGTAGCATTTAATTCACTATGAAATTCTGCAACAAAATATTTAAAATTAATAATAATCAAGAAAAAAAAACCTCACACTGCATTTAGATTTTACTTTACCATAAAGTTTTGAAACCTTATTGGATAAACATTTAATGTTAAACAGGACAGCGAAATAGGATAGTAAACACATTATAAAAATATGTAAAAAAAGGCGTTAAGCTATTTATGTTGACGCATTTTACGTTCTTGCCAAGTAACAAATTTTGTATTAGCTGCTTGTAATAAACGATTTAAATGTTGAGTTAATGTACCACCCAAGGGTGAGAGTTTTTGTAAACAACGATCCTGGCAAAGAAACAATAAAATAAATATTTATACACAAAAAATATAAATAATGTTAAGACATACCTCAAATGGTTGTAATTTGGCCATTTTAAAACGTTGTAAAGCGTCATGCATTTTTAGAGCTTTAGTTTCTAAATCCTGAGTTGTGGGAGGAAAGCAAAGCCAAAAATGTTTTAATAATTCCGATAAAGCTGAATATAAATTACGTAAATCTTTTTCAAAATCAGGTGGAACCAATTCTACAAAAGACAAGGAAATTAGTTATTAAAATTTAATTACAGTTCATTAAATAAACTCACGTCCCACTGATTGTTCTTGAAAACCTCTCATTAAAGCTCCACCAGGACTTAATTCACCCAGGGCATTTACAGCCGCCGTGGAACTTACTAAAACTTTATGAGGCACTCGTTGATTCCAATTTTCGGTAGAATGTAATAATTGATATTGTACTTCTTCCATGTGTCTGGGATCCTCATGCATATCGTAGCCTGTGCTGGGCATAGGACCATGCAAATAACGTTCTACTTTAGATAGATTAATTTTTTGAGACTTTCTTTTCGCTTCCAAACTGTTGGATATATTATCACACTCAGTTTGTGGTTCACCTAAATCTTCGTAAGAAATCTTATCAATAATTCTTTGCCTTTTAGTAGGTTTCTCTGGACTTTGTAATGAGATAGTACCACCATTTTGGGTGGCTTCTATTTGTTTTGATTTATCCGCAGTACCATTTTCGGTTTTACCATCTTTTGCTTGATTATTTAGGGGTCCCGTGGCACCACTTGTGGATGCATTGACATCTGTACAAGTTTTTAAAACCATTATCGAATGTTGATTAAACCGTTTAATCATATTTTGATGTACAATATTTCCACTATTCACAGTATTACGATTTCCTGCCACACTACAGAAACCTTCGTCCAGAGGAACATCTTCAAACTGTTTAAGATCTAGCAATGGATCACCAGATCCTTGCTGCACAGCAGCTTTTAAAGTTTGATCATCAATTTTACCACATTCGGCAAAAATATCTTTAGTACCGGCCGTTATACGATCTCGATGAAAATAGTGAGACTGAAAGAATTTTGTCCAAAATTCCGCTTCACTCAATTTGGCAGGAACATTTTCTTGATGTTTGCGTTTAACCGCTGGATATGTTTTGAATATACAGTGAATAATATCATCGGTGAGATTATATTTAAGACCATTGCAGCCATCAGTCTGTGGTTTAATGTCAGCTAAAAAGGCACCAGAAACACCTGGGATGAGGAAAAATAAGTTAATTAAAAAATGTAAACTAATAAAATTTTATACAGCAGAAAAGTTTTTAGATTCTGAAAAATTTTCTCTTTGTCGAAATTCTTAATTAAAATTTCTTCCGTTTCAAAGAATTCTTAGACACGGAAATACGTTTTTTTATATTGTTTAGAAACATGGATTGTAACGGTTTTTCAGTTATTTCGTTAACGGTATTTTAATGATAATGGTTTTTTGATTATTTCGGTAACGGTATTTTAAGGTTAACGTTATTTCAGTTATTTCGATAACGGTATTTTAAGGATAACGGTAGTCAGTTATTTCATTGCATCCCGAAATTTTCTTTACAAAAAACAAACGAGATTAAAAACAGAACCAATTTATCATCTTAATGTACGAAAAATACTCAATAACCACGTGCAATTACCAAAATCAGAAAATAACGGTAGCGTTATTTTAAGGATAACGGTATTTCAGTTATCTCGGTAACGGTATTTTAAGGATAACAGTATTTCGGTTATTTCGGTAACGGTATTTTAGGGGTAACGGTAGTCAGTTGAAAGGGTTTTGAATCGATAACGGTATTTTAGCGGTATTGCCTGCCAACCCTGAAAAATAGTTAAAATATTACTGCGCTAATGGCGTTAACTCATTCTAGTATTCGTTGTCCTTAATATTTGTAAAAACAATTCCCAAAACGACGACAAGTCCCAAGCAAAACAAATGTTTTGCATGAGACTTAGTCGTGGCTTGCTTTGTTCAACAATTATTTTAATTTTTGGATTAAAAAATACAAAAATTGCTTTTTTGGACTTTCTATATTTTCATATATGTATTTAGTTAGAATATTGTTCTACCTCAAGTCCAGATTCTAATATGATATTGTCATATTATTTTGAAACAACAAATAAAACCTAATATGACACAATATCATATTTTTTTATATAAATATAAAAAAAACAATTTTTATATTTTTTTAATGCAAAAATTAAAATAATTGTTGAAATTAAAGTAGTTTTGCTAACTTCTATTTAGTTTAGAAAAATTTAACCTCTTCACATAGGTCCGAATTACCCCATTTCTGATTTTTTCATGCAGAATCTTTTAGAATTTTATTTTAAAACCCTTCACTTCTTACCTATATTTTGTTTTTTATTAACTTTTTTCAAAGCATGTTCCTTGGCATGTGTATTCCAAAATTCATCACTAGTCAATACTTGTGAAGTGACCAAATCTTTGTACAACTGAAAGAGATGAGGATTTTCAGCTAATACACGATTCTTTTCTTCCAATTCTTTGTCGACTTTTCTTTTGAAATTTGGCAATAATTGTTGTAGCAATTCTTTGACTTTATCACGATCAGCCAACATGGACTGCTGACCATTACGATTGACAAAATGGAATGTGGACGTATTGCCATCATGTAAGACAACTTGTAGCTGGACTTTTGGCTTTCCCTCAGGCGAAATTTTTTGAGCTAGATGAAAAAAAAAAACATAAAATTTTGATTCTTTTTTACACCTAATACAGACTTTTAATATCGGCAAATCTATGGGAAACAGCAACAGTATCACGATTTTCTGCCATCCAGGCTAGACGTTCATTCATTACATACAGAGTACCATCACCTTTTTTATAACGGACTTCACCCATTTGTAGCAAAACATCTTCACTACTAGTGGTCATGTTGAAATTATGTCGGGATAATTGTGAACTTTACAAAACTGCTGCAGACTTAAATAATATGTACTTATGAAAGACCTTGGACTTTTTTTCTTTGTTTTATTGGAAGTTTTTGTTTCAATTTCCTTGTTCAAATGTTATTGGGTATTCTTTCTTGCTTCACAACTGTTTTTGTTTACTTTTATTTAAATTTAATTATTTTGTGAAATTTACGCAAAAGATTCCGTCCTCCTCAACAGTTTGCTACGACGAGGAAAAACAACTGGAGAACTGTCAAATGTAATCAACTTCAGTGTTGCCAATTTTTTTATTTAGACCTAGTGTTGCCGTATTCATCAATAACAGAAAAAACGCCGTTTTCCAAAAAAATCGTCGTCCTCGCGAGCAAAGCTGGTACCTGTTATGAAAATTTTGTACAGAAAGTACAAGAATTGCATAAAATGTACCAAAATTCGAAGTATTTTGATATGTGCTACTGAATTGCTTGAAACCAGAGTACTGATTCCAAATGGTTTAAGAAGCTGTGAAGCGGTGAAAAATATGTTTCACTCATTTAAAAACGCGTTTACCAGACGCTCAGCTGTTACTAGCGCTACCTTATTTTGGTAGCGTAAACATTTTACGCTACTTGTCAGCATTTAAGGCTCCAATATTCTGGTAGTAACGTAAAGTATCGTGTCAGCTGTTTACTTTTAGTTAATGACAGTATACACAACTATTTAGTTTGGAAGTACATTTGACGTAAGAAAATAGATTTCTACCTCACGATACCTCATTTCGCCGCACTTTACTTCCAAACTAATTTGAGCTTTAGTGATACATCAGCAACAGAGCTTTGAATAATTAATTCTTTTTCGATTGAATTCACTACCAATCGAATTCAATTTTCTCTAGAATTAAATGAATTCCTTTTCTTAAGTAATTCACTGAATTCGTTCAACTGACCGCGTTCATCAAACAATAAATTCAAAGAATTAATTCCATTACAATAGTTCTCTTTATTAAATCAAATGAATTAATTCGTTGGTGAACGCGTTCAATTTTACAAATCGAACGGAAAAAAGTGAATTAATTCCTTACTGAATTAATTCACCATTGCATTCGTTCAATTTCATTTTCGTTCAGTGAATTAAATAAAAATAAAATTACGTTCAGTGAATTAAAAAAATAAAATTACGTTCAGTGAATTAAAAAAATTAAATGACGTTCAGTGAATTAAAAAAGAAAAAAATACGTTCACTGAATTGAAAAACAAAAAATTCCGTTCGCTGAATTCAAAGCCTGTTTTCTGCCGTTCAACAACATTGTATTGTAAAAACGTATAAATAAAATACGTCATAGTCCAGCATCTACATTTTACTGGGAAGCATAAGTTTAAAAATTTATAGTTATATTTTTTTCCAAATTCATCTATATCTGTAAAGTTTTTATTTTTAATAGTAAAAGGCTTTATTTTTTAATCATGTAGGTTGATAAAGTTTCTCTAACACATAATATATATGTAATTTGTTTATTTTTACTAGCAAACGCTGTAAAATTGCTTAGTTGAAAATTTTATTTGAAAATAAATGTTTTCTTCTACTGAACGGCAGAAAACAGGCTTTGAGTTCAATGAACGTATTTTTTATTTTTTTAATTCAGTGAACGTATTTTTTTTTTTAATTCAATTAGAAAAAAAACTTCATTTTCACACACTAGGTCCCTTTTCTCGGAGAAGGTCACATATGGTGCTTTGTGAATTAATTCATCGAATTTTTAATTCAGAATTGAAAAATTGAATTAAGGAATTAATTCTTCAAAGCTCTGATCAGCTGTCGTTTGTTTTTTTTTATATTTTTTTTTTCAAAGAATAAGCAACATACGCCATTATAATTATAAATGAATAAAAAATTTTAAAAAATCAAAGAAACCACTACAAATATTTTTATTTTAAAACTAAAACAAAAGCTGCATCGTTCACCAGATTATGGTAATCATAAAGCGCTACATATCAGTTGTAGGGGTAGCGGGTTTCTCTGGTAAACCTGCCCAATGATAAAAAATTACAGTTTTTATCACTTCACCGCTTGCAAACTATTCAGAATTTGGTACTCTGCTCCCTTTACCCGGCGTCTTCAAATGCAATAAATTACACTATGCGACAGTCAAAATCGGGATGGGATGAAACCAACGGGAAATGTTATATCGGTCAAAAACAAGTTATACGTGTCCCGGCGTTTCGCTGGGTCACCTCTAGGAATCGAGATATATCTTTTTTTTGACATAACTCGAGAACCACTAGTCCGATTTTGCTCAAACAATTTTAGAAAAATTAAAAATTACAATTCCTTTAATCTGTTCATATAACGTTTTTCTATATACTCAACAGTTTTGCCGGTAAAAATAAATGTTTGTTACCGCTACCATAAAAATCAATAACCTTTTGTTTATTACTTTTTTTTAATATTTTAGGCAAAAAATATTTTTTTCTTCATACATTTATTTTTACCGGCAAAACTGTTGAGTATATAGAAAAACGTTATATGAACAGATTAAAGGAATTGTAATTTTTAATTTTTTTAAAATTGTTTGAGCAAAATCGGACTAGTGGTTCTCGAGTTATGTCAAAAAAAAGACCACCAAAGGTCAAATCGATATATCTCGATTCCTAGGGGTGACCCAGCGAAACGCCGGGACACGTATAACTTCTTTTTTACCGATATAACTTTCCCCGGTAGTTTGAACCCTTCCCGATCACTGACCCCTACCATTTGTCTCACAGTGTTATCAGTGTGTTCGTTTACTCGAAATTCTTACTACTTTTACTACAAGTGGAAAGTTTTTCGAGTAAACGAACACACTGTATATGATATGAAATGTCAAAACCATTGTAGAGAAATGTCAAAATGATATCAATTGCAAAGTGGTGGAGAATACTTGACCATTTCAGTGCTAAGAAATATCATAGATTTTTCTTCGAAAAACACAAAATTTTAGAAAGCATTAATTTTTATCTACACCGGAAAAATTCCTCAGTTGCTCAGTTAGAGATATCCTCAGTTAATTTAAAATAAATAAAAATGAACTGAGCAACTAATATTTGGTTCACAATAACTTTTTTTGAGTCAACCTGTAAATTTTAAACAGGGTTGGCAGGCAATACCGCTAAAATTCCGTTATCGATTCAAAACGTTTTTAACTGACTACCGTTACCCCTAAAATACCGTAACCGAAATACCCGGAATACCGTTATCCTTAAAATACAGTTACCGAAATAAATGAAATACCATTACCCTTAAAATATATATTTAATCCTTTAATTCCCAGTGGAACATACGGCCGCAACAAATGTTCTCCATTGTATTCTATCGGTAGACATCATTTTCATCTCACTCTACCCTTAAAATACCGTTACCGAAATAACATAAAATATCGCAATATCGTTACCCTAACGATAGCCGCATTCGTTTCGGTTACCATCCATGATTTTAAATGATTTAATTGTTAATAAATTTACAACAATATTTAAAAACAAGAGACACAAATGGGAAACAATGGGCAGGTTTACCAGAGAAACCCGCTACCGCTGCAATTGATATGTAGCGCTTTATGATTACCTTAATCTGGTGAACGATGCTTCTTTTGTTTTTGTTTTAAAATAAAAATATTTGTAGATGTTTCATTGATTTTTTCGAAATTTTTTTATTCTTTTATAATTATATTTGTATATGTTTATTATTCTTTTAAAAAAATATACAAAAAAACAAACGACAGCTGATGTATCATTAACTGCTCACAAGTAGCGTAAAATTTTTACGCTACCAAAACATGTTGACTTAGCGGTAGCTAATCAAATCGTTCACCAGATTGTTGAGTAGCGGATTAGCAACAGTTGAGAGTCTGGTCAACGAGCATATAATTTAAGAGGTACCAACTCTCCCTACCTCTGTTAACTCACTCTCTTCTTAATTTATATCGAAAATTCAGCCATAAGAATTACACACGTCTGTAAAGGCTAACATTTTCGATATAAATTGTCAACCTTCGAAAGAGAGCGACGACCGCCTGGTCTGGTAAACGCATTCAATGAAAAATTTTTGCATTTTTTGGTAAGTTCTTGTTTTTTTATGGAAATTATAATTAACCTTAATAATTTAATTTTTTTTTAATTGCTTAAAGGAATTTTTGATTAAAACAAGATATAAAAACTTTATTCCGGTGACAAATTTTTAAAATCTGAGTGAGTAGAAGAAAACAAAGTATGGAATACCAGAGACTATTAATTATAGAGATAAGAAATCAAAACTAACACTACTCACCGATAGAGAGCGCTGTAATTTAGTATTACCTGAGCAAATATTTAGTATCAGTTTAGTATCAGCTGAGCTTATATTTAAAAACTCAAAAACTGCTGAAAACTGCTCAAAACAAGGAAAAAACAAGCGCGGAATATATTCAAATAATAAAATCTGAAATATCCATTTGTTTTTTTGCTTTGTTGTTTCTTATTATTTAAATTTAAATAAAAAAATAAAATTGTCAGTTTTTTGAACAAAGTGCCATATATTGACAACAATATTTGTATAACTTATTTTTTTGATGATGCCATACCGCTGATATAAATATTTGCTATTTTAATTTGTTGAATCAGTTATTAGCTACTAATTTAAAATTTTGCTTCATTTTAACTGAAGGCTCAGTTAAATTAAATTTTCAAAATCAAATTGGTTAACTTCAACTTAATCAATCAACTGAAGCTCAGTCAGGGGTATTTCACCTGAAACTCAGTTGAAAATTTAGTAGCCTGTAACTGAGAAATTTTTTCGGGTATAATGGCAATTGATTTAAATAAAAAACCGAATGCATTCTACAAGAATGCATTTTTCACTGCATATAAAGTAGCTATATATGTGACGCGAAATATAGAAAGGGACCTAAGGATAGAAAGGGACCTAAGGTCAGGAGAGCATGGGATCGGTCTCATTCGATGCTCAGATGTTGTCCACAAAAAAAAAAAAAAAATTTGATTTTTTTACCCTTAGGTCCCTTTCTCTATGCGCTGTCACATATGCTGATTTCTTACTTCCAATAAACGTATTTTAAATGACTTCCAAAATGCCATTAATTAAAAACTTTTTTTACTTCCCAGAAAAAAAATACCTGACCAAGATCCGTAAAAGGACCTATACTGTTCGGCACAAATGCGTTCAAATTGAGGTGAAAAACGCATTCTTTTAACATTGGCTTGTCATAGGAGAGAAGGTGTTACTACCCTCGCCGACCAACACCTTGCCGTTCGTATTTTTCTGACTGGGTACTTATAAATTTATTGAAAGTACTAGGCCTTTTTTAATCACTGGATTTGTTTTTGGATTTATTTTATTTTGTCAAAAAATCCACATTTTGTTTATTAATTTTCAATTTATATTTTTGTCCAAATCTAACACTTATTCCCTAATATAATCCCAGCAAAAAAATACCTGACCAAGATCCGTAAAATCACCTATATTGTTCGGCACGAATGCGTTCAAATTGAGGTGAAAAATTCATTTTTTAACATTGGCTTGTCATAGGAGAGAAGGTGTTTATGCTACTTTAAGTCTGCTTTGCACGTCATAAAAATGAGTGCTTGGATGTTCTTTTTTATATACGAAAGCAATTCATTTTTGTTACTATCTAAGGAGAGATGAAAAGTAACTTCTTGGGAATGCATTCAAATATATCTTTAAGAAGTGATATTTACGACTTTTGAATGCATTCCCAAGAAGTTTCTTTTCATCTCTCCTTAGATAGTAAAAAAAATTAATTGCTTTCCCATATGAAAAAGAACAACCAAGCACTCATTTTTATGATGTGCAAAGCAGACTTAAAGTAGCATAAACACCTTCTCTCCTATGACAAGCCAATGTTAAAAAAAATGCCTTTTTCACCTCAATTTGAACGCATTCGTGCCGAACAATATAGGTGATTTTACGGATCTTGGTCAGGTGTTTTTTTGCTGGGATACTAATTAAACTGAAAATGCAGTTATTTCAAATGAGTGTGGAATATCTAATCTCGATTTTATTAATATATTTGAGTAATGACAAATGTCGGCTGAGTTAACGAAAAAATAATTCTATTTGTTGCCGACTTTTTTCTATTAAAAATCGTTATGTTACTTTTTATTCCAAAAATATTGAAAATTACTTGCAATGAAAAGACCAAAAGGTCGAGAAAAATAATTTAAAAAATAAAATTGATTTCCCAATCAGGAAAATTTGGATACTTTTTTGAGGGTTTTATTTAATGAGTCAAAAATAACTCAAAGAAAACACATTTAGAAATTTTTAAATTTTACACAGACAGGTTACCAACGACATATGCCAAAAAATGTTAATTTTTGATTACATTGCAGTGATTTGCAGAGTGGGATAGAAATAAATAGCGCCATATAAATTGAATGGCACATTTTTTGGGTATAACTGTCTCTTTCTGTATATGAACACAATTTTAACATTACGTTTTACTGGGGGGTTACCGCGTAACTCCATTCGAAAAAAATGTTCGAATTCGTAAATTTTGTACGTTTTGTATTAAAATAAAGTAAACTTACTCGAAAATATCACATTTATTTATGAAATGTAATATTTATAAAATTATTGGCCCTTAATATAAAGGAGTATTTTAAATTTAAAGTCGACTTTATTTTTAATCAAACGGTTTTGTTCATTTTGTGTAGAAAACTAGGGTATTCAGTCGATTAATCGTTATTCGATTAATCGAACAATTTTGCTCAGAAATTGTTCGAATAATTTAAAATTTCGAATAACGAATAATTCGAATAATTTCATACGATTAATCGATTAATCGAAATTGGTAGAAAATTACGAAAAAGGTTAAAAAATATAAATTTTTTATTAAAGTAAATGTGCTAAAATCTCAAAAAAAATTTTTTAAAATCGTGATAAATAATTTGCTGTAGGCTTGTACCTATCCGGATTTCATTCTGGATAGGTACAAATATTTGTTAGCTTCAACTCAATGAGAATTTTATGTTTTCAAGTAGGAGCGTTAATAAACATCTTAAATCCCAAAGAAAAAACAAAAACAGCATAAAATTATCGCAGTTTGCTTTGTCATCTTCCAAATTACTACTCTGTTGTTGTGACTTATCTAGTAAAGTAGTGGTATCTTTTTACGTATAATAAATTTTTAATTATTTTTTACGACTTTAAAAAGTCGTTGATATTAAACGAAAGCAATAATAATTGTTGTAATTAATGATTATTATAATTAATGCACAATGTAATAAAGCTTGTTTAGTGAGCACTCTAAATTAATAAAATAAAATAAAGGGATGGAGGTACGGAAACGTAGAGGAAAATTCAATTCTCATCAGAATTCCTCTCTACATTTACGTTTTTATGTATTCAATGCATACGAAAGAGATACAAATTAATGTACGGGGTCTTATATTCTTCTTTAACTCTTTAACTCATGCGGTGTGGTTCTCCCCGATTTGGATAAAATTTGAATATGTGAAAGAGAGGACAGAAAAAATAAAAATATTGATCAAATCTGATCGCAATTATTACCTTTTTTTCAATTTTTATGAATTTCAGAAGAGTTACTGAATTTATATTTGTTCCTTTTTTTAAATAAAATTATTAAAAACACAACAAGTGTATGTATTATTTTACAGAAATTTTTTTTCGATTAATCGATTAATTTTAAAATTTTGTTCGATTAACCGGTTAAGAAAAAAACTCAAATAATTATTTGAACGATTAATCGATTAAAATAAAAAGCCGATTAATTGAATACTCTAATGAAAACCTAACAAAAATATTTATATTTTCAAACAGTTTGATTGGTTAAAAAAAATTAACCAATCATAATGCTCCAAAAATAAACCAAGTCAAGGTATACTGCCACTCAATATTTTAACTAAAGTCGACTTTACCTAAAATATACATTTGAAAAATTTAGATAGTAAGGGCGATTTTTTGTAAGAAACAAAACTTTTTATTCATATTTCTTTTAAACATTTTACCAAGTTTTTAGGTTTTACTACTTAAATTTTGAATAAGATATGCGAAAAATCTTTATTAGTTGAAATGCTCCTAATTACTTGGCAAAAATTTTTTTGTGTGTGAAATAAATTGATTCCCTTTTAAAAGATTTTAACAATGACATTTTTGTTTTGGTATTTAAAATGTTTTTTATGACTAAAATTAAAAAATCCTATTCCAAACAAAAACAATTTAAAAAATTTAATATTTTTTGAATTTTCCGTTTTCCTGGGAAAAATTTATTATTTTCCCGGAAATTCCCGGCAAACTTTTCCCGGGAATTCCCGAACCCCAAACCCTAGTATGATCTCAAATTTAACAAAAAACATTTTTTTTTATTTTACTTCGGAAACTCTATTTCCAGACCACCTATTTATTTATTGATTTTACGAATTTGAAAATTCTGTTTCCCCAGTGCTTTTCCAGCACTTTTTGAACAGTCCGTCCTTTTGTCTAATGATGTTATCATCGCTTTCCCGTTTGTATTTTTCTGACTGGGTAGTTGTAATCAGATCTTTAAAGAATTGGTGAAAAAATATATATTTTCAGAGATGATTAAAAATAGATGAGTTTTAAATTCGCGTACCAAAAAACAAAAAGATAATTCGCGCGAATTAAATATTTTTGTTTTTATTTGAGATTAATGTCTTTCTTTAATTCGTTGAAATTAGTCGGTTTTCATTTAAAACATTAATTTATTAGCAGTACATTAAATTTTGTATTTGAAAATTTTATTAACCCATTAATACTCGCGCCGTCATCAATCAATCAATCATCACATCAATGATTTGATATTAAATAAAGTGTGATAATGATTTGGTCTAATTTATGTATATTAATTCAACTTTGATTTCATTGAAAAATTTGTTTTGGGAAAAAATTCGGGAAGTATAAATCAAATCAGAGCTTTAGTACCTAATTTCATAAAACACTTGGGTGAAGTGAAGGGAACTTTCAATGTACATAATTTGTTTTTGTAACAAAAAAATTTCTATAGAAATAACTGAACACTTCACCGAAGTGTTTTAGAAAATTACCCCCTAAAGAATAGGTCCAAAAAGAATTATTTTCAAAAATGATTTAAATTCGCGAATCAAAAAAATTAAAAGATAATTCGCATGATTTATTTTCATATTTTTTTATTCCCAAATGAAAGAAATTTTTTAATTTCTTTGATTTAATTTAAAACATTAATTTATTAGAAGAAAATTGAATTTTTCAAATTCTTATTAAATCAATGAAAGAATTCACAGTTTAAGTGCTAACGTTAACACGTTGTAAAATAGCATTATTTTTGAAGTTTAACCCATAGAAAGTTGTCAAATTTACGATAAATGCTAATTTACTAATTAAAATAGCATGAACTGTGTATTCAATGAAAATTTACTTCTTAAAGACATATAAATGACTAAAATTAATTCGCAAATCATCAAAAAAAAAAGCAATTAATTCGCCAATAAAATAAAAAGATAATTCGCGCGAATCAACAAAAAAATCAAGATATAATAAGATTTTTTTAAATTGAATTATTACTGTGATTGAATTGTTTTTTTAAAGGTCTAAATCAAATGGACCATTTTTAGTTGAAATGAAGCAATTCGCGTGATTCTATCAAAAGAATCAAGAATCAAATTGATTCTTTGAATAAAATATTGATTGAATAAAGTAGGCATTAATTAGGGTTTATGTCCCAGGAATTCCCGGGACGGGAATCCCGCCCTTTTTCCAATCCCGCAATCCCGGGAATTTCATGCGGGATTTCCCGGGACTTTTTTTATTCTTTTATAGAAGTTCTAGCTAGTATATATTGCAATTTTGGAAGCTTTATTTAAATTTAAAGCATTAATTTTTTTGAAATCAATTTCAATGAAAATATTTAAAATAAAAAATACGATTTAAAATTTAATAAACTGAATTAGTACAATATAAAGAAAATATTATTTAGGCCAAATTGTTTTTGAATGTCAGCTGAATTTGGTTTAGATACCAATAAAATACTCGTACTTCAGAAAAAAAATTTTTTATTTAAAACGATGATCTTTGTTCAAGTAAAGCAATATATACAACATTTCAACATCATTATTTCAGTTCCAAATATCTCCAAAAAGCCTGTGCATAAAAAATTAAAAATATTTTCGTATTTTCAGCTGATATAAGTAATTTGAGTGTTTTTTTACTTTAAATAATTTCATTTAAATTTCAATTGCTACTCCTTTATTTTAATTGTATTTTTTAAAAATTATTTATGTTTTAAATAATGCATCAGATACTTTTTTATTTATGAGCGCTCCGAAATTGCTGGCTGGGAATTTATTTTTAAAAATTTCTAATCAAAAAATACCAATTAAAGATAAAAAATTATTTAATATTCTATTTTTATAAAAAGATTTAAGCCAATTTACCTAAAAATTTGTGTGAAAAATACTCCCTTTTAAACTTTTTTAAAAAAATAATTCTAGACGAATTCTTCTGAAAATCTCCATAGAAACAAAATATCTGGAAATAGAAATTTTTGGATTGCATACTTAAGAAATGTTTAAGTAAAAAATCGATCTTGGTTCTGACTATAAAACTGGTCCGACACAAGTTTGCACCCATGAACAATTCCAATATGTCCTAAAAGAAGAGATGGAAATAAAATACCACTTTGTCTTTATTAATTCGTTTAATCGTTTAAAACGCGAATTAATATTCAGTTATTTCTAAGAGTTTTTTTTTAAATTAAGACGGCCTTCCATATAAATATATTACCTCAATATTAATTCGCGATTTAAACTGTTAGACGAATTGATCTAGAAAAAGTGGAAGACAAGGATATTTTATATTTAGCCCTGCTTTCAGAATATATTAAGTAGATTTTCTCATGGGTACAACCAAAAAATTAACTTTGTCGGAAGGTGTTGTATTAGAAATCGAGTATTTCCAATATAACGTATGTAGGATTTACTTATTTTCGACTGAGCGGGAATTCCCGGGATTCCGGGAAATTCAGAAAAAAATTCCGCTGTCCCGGGAAATGAAAAAGTCCGGGAAAAGAAAAACCCTAGCAATAATTCAATGAATAAAATGAGTTTTGCGAATCGATTCGTAGAAAATGGAATCAGATTTAAAAATCGAACTAAGGAATTATATTTTTAAAGGTCGGATGCTTATTCGCAAAAAAACTTGTTGCCTTACACAGTACAATATTTTTCAGCTCATTGATGTGGGACAAAATATAGAAAAAGTGCTAAAAATCCGCTTTGAGCCAAAAAATTCGTTTGTCCATTAAATTTTTAATGTAGCCAACTTGACAAAATTAATGATGCAGAAGCATGGATGGTAACCGAAACAATGCGGTTATCGGTAAGGATAACGCTATTTTAGATTATTTTGGTAACGGTATTTTAAGGGTAACGTACAAACCATACGTCAATGTGGCAATATTTGTGAAAAGGTGACACGGAGGAAATAAGAAGATAAACAGAAAATCTGAAGTAGAATGTTTGTATATGTCTGTTTGATCACTTCTGAAATTATTCATATAGAGACAATTTGACAATGAAAATATAAACAATAATACAATTTAATGGAAGATCACTGATGAAGCCTGTCCATAAAAAGCCAGAAACTAGATCTAGTCTGATTTGCAAATTTAATGTGTTTATAACTTTTGAGGAAGGTTTATTCTTCTTCTTAACCTCAAACCTACTAAATTAGAATTAATAAAAATACATATTAATGACAATATTAATTGTATTTGATCTATATGACGCGTTTGAAAAAACAACACTTTACTATAAAAAATAAAAATGCCCTGTTGGCTGTCCGTCTCCAATATACACAAATTGCCTGCACTCGTACGTACAAACCATACGTCAATATGGCAATATTTGTGAAAAGGTGACACGGAGGAAATAAGAATATAAACAGAAAATCTGAAGTAGAATGTTTGTATATGTCTGTTTGATCACTTCTGAAATTATTCATATAGAGACAATCTGACAATGAAAATATAAACAATACTACAATTTAATGGAAGATCACTGATGAAGCCTGTTCATAAAAAGGCAGAAACTAGATCTAGTCTGATTTGCAAATTTAATGTGTTTACAACTTTTGAGGAAGGTTTATTTTTCTTCTTATCCTCAAACCTGCTATTTCATTTATTTCGGTATCGGTATTTTAAGGATAACGGTTTTTTAGTTATTTCGGTAACGGTATTTTAAGGATAACGGCATTTTGATTATTTCGGTAACGGTATTTTAAGGTTAGTGATATTTCAGTTATATCGGTAACGGTATTTTAAGGATAACGGTAGTCAGTTATTTCGATGCATGGCGCAATTTTTTTTACAAAAAACACAAGATTAAAAACAAAACCAATTTATCAACTTAACGGTAACGGTATTTTAGGTGTAACGGTATTTCATTTATTTCGGTAACGGCATTTTAAGGGTATCGATTTCATTTATTTCGGTATCGGTATTTTAAGGATAACGATATTTCGGTAACGGTATTTTAAGGGTATTGATATTTCATTTATTTCGGTATCGGTATTTTAAGGATAACCGTATTTCAGTTATTTCGCTACCGGTATTTTAAGGATAAAGTTATTCCGGGTATTTCGGTAACGGTAGTCAGTTGAAAGGGTTTTGAATCGATAATGGTATTTTAGCGCTATGGCCTGCCAACCATGAAGAAAATATCGTTGAGTTTTTCAAAATTCTTGTTTAGTTCATATTTGATATTATCAGGGCAAGTTTTTTTTGCCATTAAATGCCATTTTTCCAACTATTTTGTAAAAATCCCATTTATACAAATCCTTGCCAGAAAGACATTTTGTCGATTTTTTACTTTTCATAAAAAAATGATATAAAATGCAATAAAAAACCCAACCTTTGTAGAAAAATTTTAAACTTAATTCCAAATTTTTTTTATGAAATTCTTATCGGAATTGGATTGGAAAAGTCATTAGCATACACAAAATTATATAAATTCAAATTACAAAAACTTGATTTTATATTATTTATATAAAATGTAATGTTTCCCAGGTGGAAAAATACGATCGTGAAAACGTTTTAAAAGCATTTTAAAAGGTGGTACAAACGTATTCAGAATATATCGATTTACAAGTTTAAAGCGTTTTGACAACACCCCAAATGATAACCACGATTTACGGTGTGAGGGTGGTATTTTATAACGTTTTCAAAGCTTTGCAGAAAAAAAAACTTTAAAATGCTTTTTCAACCGTGAAACTAGCTTATGTAGAACATTCTGATTTACAAATTCAGAGCATTATGAAAACGGCCCAAATGATAACCATGGTTTATGGTCTCAGGGTGGTATTTCATATCGTTGTCAAACGGTTCCAAAAACAAATTTCAAAGTACTATCTCGACGGTCTATAAACGTTATTGCATCATACCAATTTTAACGCTGTCATATCGTTAGAAAATAAACAAATTAAGTACTTTGCCATCGTTTTAAATACAAATATGGGAATCATTTTTTAAAACATCTTTATATATCGTCACTTAAAATGCAAAAAGGCGTAACAACAAAAAAAATTTAAGCCGATTTTCTGATTGATTATGATGCACTAGACTAAATTACATTTCCCCACGAAATTTTAAACTTAAATGTAGAAATAAGTTTATAGTCGTGTTTTAAACAAGAGAAGAAAATATAGAATATGTTTAATTCTACGTTTTTTTTGGTTCTCGTAAAAAAAAATAAAAAGTGTTGTCACGCCCTTTTGCATTTTAGGTGACGATATTAACATTTTTTAATAAATTATATTTTATTAAATTTGAATTAAAATTTATTGTAAAGTTATGAAAAATACACTTAAATTGATAAACTTAAACATAAAAAGTATTTAATTCAGGATTTTGAATTATTTAAAATATTACACAGAAAAAAATGCTTGTACTGTTGGGTTATTCTCGACTAAAATTTTATCATATTAACAAACAATCGGTTGTATGTAGAAACATTTAACTTTTGAAATCTCAATTTATAAATACAATGAAATTGTATTTATAAGTTGTATTATATTGTAAAACAATATTTATACCAATTGAAATTGTAGAAAATTAAACATTTCAAAATGATATTGAAAAAATTATCAATTAAATTGTTATTTTTTTTTTTTTAATTCACTTTATCTCACCCTGACAACGTGTGCCTACTCAGTAATGGAAATATTCTAGTAATTAAAGATTTTTTAACATCAAACATTGTAAACACAATTGTGATGATATCTTTTTAAATGGCCAAATTTATAATGAAACAACTGATGTTTTTAAATATCCACTTTCATCAAAAGAAATTGGATTGTATAATGTAAAAAAATTTAATGAAAATTATGCTGATATTAGTATACAATTAGTACAAGTTAAGTGTATTCTTACAAATTTTCATAATGAGACAATTGCTATAACTCTTTTACATAAATAATGATTGCTATAATGACCAAACACTTTAAAAAGGGGACTCTGACATTGGAATGCACTTTTTCGAACATTTTGAAGGCGCTTTAAATCAATGTTTTGACAGTGTTTTTTAAATAATCGGTTATATATTCTTTAAAAGTACTGCTAAAGTGGTTTTTGCAAACGTTAGAAAAACGCTTTAAAGCAATGTTTTAACATTGTTTTTATTTCACAAACGGTTGTAAATTTGGTATTGAAAAGCGCTCCTAAAATACTGTTTGTGAACATTCGAAAAGCAATCCAAAATAATGTTTTTCAACGCTGTAAAAACGATTTTTTTTGTACCATTGACAACAAACGCTATCACAGCGCTTTGTTTTTTGTACCGTTTTCAATTTCCACCTGGGTTGTTTTAACACGAAATGGTTTTGTGCCTCAATTATTTTAATTCTTTTATGGAGTTTTCGAGGTCATTTATAAATTTAGTGCATCTGCTATACCGATGCACTTAGAATTAAGCAAATATTCTAGTTTTGTAATTTAGTGCAATTTTACCTAAATTTGGTATAAAAAAAAACGTTTCAGATTTTTTAAATGAAATTTTCTTTTATTTTATCACTAGACCAATCTCAGTGGTCTAGTGATAACATATATATTTAATCCTTTAATTCCCAGTGGAACATAGTTTATCAATATAAAGAAAACTCGATAAAACAAATGACTAAAAAGTCAAGTATTTGCGTTAATTTAAATTGTTTGTATTATTTTTTAACTAAAACATGGTTTTGCCATTTTTAATTCGACAAAGCCGAACATATTATGTGCGTTCCCGTACGTTACCGCGGGTACCCGCGGGAACCCAAAACAGCCCAAACAACAACAATTTACACGCAATTTTGAGTACGGGAACGCCTTTGGGCTAGTTTGTGTAACTTCGGTAAAGTACGGGAACAGACATATTGTGATCAAAATAATTAATACTGTTTTAATAAAACACATAAAAGTTTTAGTTTTTCTTTAATAGCATTGTTTTTTTTATTATTTTTTGGCCTATTATGTTTTTTTCATGTATTGTCTTTGCTATTTGGCCTAGTTAGAAAAATACTTAAAATCTAAGTACAAAAAATACAGCCTTAAAACAATTATTTACATAAATTTTGTAAAATTTAGACTTTTTTTCATAATCTGCAGTAAAAGTTAAGATTTTTCAAAAAAAAACTATTTTCTCAAGTACTGGAGATTTAAAAAATCGATCTTTACAATGCTATAACTAAAAAAAATTATACAAATTAACTAGAGTTCAAAAAAATAAACAAAAAAATTGTATTAAAGGTAAATATTATTTAAATGACTTTAAAGCGCTTTAAAAATAACCTCCCGATTAAAGCCATCATTTAAATAAATTTTGAGATTAATAATTTCCATTTTTAAATAATGTTGTTAATTTAATTTTTTGGTTTACAAAAAATAAACTCTAATTAATTAAGGGAGTTAAAAAAGCCTTTTGATTTTGGAGGTTATAAATCAATAGCAATTCTTAACTAATAGAAAGCATTGGCGTGCCAATAGAGGTCAGATTAAATTGTATACAGGGTTTAAAATGACAGTTGGCGAGCCAATTGTACGAATGGCGACAGCTTAGCCATTGGAGTACAATTTGGTTCACAATAAATATTTACCATAAATGGTAATTTATTTTAAAAAAAAATTTTTTTTCGCATTGCGAAAAAAGGTTTTTGCATTTTAAATTATTAAGAAAATCAAATGCAATAAATATCTAGAGAATTTTAAGTAAAGAGCCTAATAAAAGATTTCTCAAAATTAAAAAAAACAATTTTAAACTCACAATTAACAAAAGAGCAAAAGAAAGTTTGAATTTTATAAATTTTGAAAACAATTCTTGCTTCCTGTCAACTTTAAAACCGTAGTTAAAAATTTGGAAAAAAGTGAAAATTGTATTCTTTTTCACAAAATTTAAACTGTCTTTTAGCTGTAGAGTTAACGAAAAAGAAAAATTGTTTTTGAATTTTGGTCTTTCAATAAACGTTTAACTTCAAATCCTTTTCGATGATTATAACATATAATATCAAAATATTTTAAAATTACGGGGTTTCCCCCGGGGGGGACCTTTTCCTAGGTTTTACTTCAAGAAAAGGGTTTGTTATATTCATTATTTAAAAGTTGGAGTCTTTGAAAACACCGATATTTTTCAATGATATATTAAATAATTAACGAGAAATTCCTTTTTTAAATTTTGTTACAAATTCAAAAAAAGATATTTCAAATTAAGCTATTCAAATTTCCTGAAAAAAAACAGTTTTTTCAACACTCTTCCTAAATAAACCATAAATATAACGGGTTTTGGTTATTGCCCTAACATTTTCTAATTATTTATAATTTTGATATAAAAATTTTCATTTTTATAGCCTAAACCAAATTTTAGCACAAGGCCAAATTTTGAATTAAGATGTAAAATAGAAAATTTAAATAAAAGGTTATATAAAATTAGAAAATCTTAAGAATATATCCGGTGCTATTCATTGGATATAGAAAGATATCCGACTTATAATTGTTTGTTTGTTTGTTTGATCAAAATATCATACATACTGATTAAAAATTTCATTAAAATCTAAGTTTTACAGAAAAATTTGTGTAAAGGAGGCCAGGCGTTCTTAGCCTGTAAAAGCCAGTTTGTAAAACTAGCGTTAATTAAATTAAAGAGAGGTGTTTGCCTTAATTTAAAATCTGAATTGCCTTATGCAAATTAAAAATATTTAAAATTTTTATATAAATAGAAAAAAATAAAAAAATTTATATAAAAATTTAAAAATCATTCAAAATTTGAATAAGAAACTCTTTTAAAAAATTAAGAGAAACCTATAAAAGTTTAAAATTAGGAGTAATTTGCTGTGCAAATGTCGTCATATTGTTGTTGAAATTTAGAAAGTGATGACATCATATTTTTAGTGCTACTGTAGTAGTAGTGTGTCTAAATTAGCGTTTTTTTGGAATTGTTTAATCACCATTAATCATCAGCATTATCACCGGTTTTACGTTTACGGCATTCTGTGGCGGTGTGGCCACGGAAATTGCAGTAAGTACATCTTTTAGTGCCTTTAGAACCACGTATGGGTCCCTGTTGCTGAGCTTGATCTTCCATCATATTGTGTTCGATGATACGACCCCTTTCCAATAATTCACGGAATGTTTTAATATCATGTCTGGCAATATGTTTACGATATTTTATATTAAGAAGCCCATAGATTAAATCTATTTCGGTTTCTTCGTCATGTCTATTATCGGGTAATTGAGCCAACAAAGCTCTCTTCTGGCACACAAATGTATCGATAACGGCTTTATCATCCTGTTTATTCTCAAAAATTTCCATATATATTTGATAGGCTGGTTTTGTGGGTGAAAAATGGTCACGAATCAGTAACAAAACATCGTCCCAACATTTCGCTTCCTTGCGTACACCCTGCCACCAGGTAGAGGCCAATCCATAGAATAGCAAAGAAATGCCTTTTAAGGCATCTTCATCACTTATCGATTCAATTTCTTTATAGGTGACAATTGAGGTTATAAATTCTTCAACAGCTTCATGATCACGTTGACCCCCAAAACGGGAGGAACAATTACTGAAACTTCCCTTTGATTTGGTTTCCACTGCGGCGTTGTTAGCAGCGCCAGAGGCAGCTGTAACACGTACAGCTTCTATCAATTGTTGCAATTGTTCGGTAGTCATTTGTACCATCTGAGCCATTTTGTAAAAATTTGTTGTTTTTCACTTTCGGTTTTAAAGAGAGATTAAAATGTTATACATCAACGGTATTTTTCTGTATAACAAAGCCACTTATAACTTGGCGAATGTTATTTTAATTAAAACCGTTTTTTTTTTAATAATGGTCGTTGCGTTTTTGAAAACTCGCTGTAGACTGAAGTTTCCACAGCAATGCATCTACCTTATGTACCCGGCATTTGTAAAATTTCCA
Organism: Leucophora obtusa; assembly: GCA_949987735.1. Taxonomy (NCBI): domain Eukaryota; kingdom Metazoa; phylum Arthropoda; class Insecta; order Diptera; family Anthomyiidae; genus Leucophora; species Leucophora obtusa. The sequence continues at coordinate 30,306,609 of OX465299.1, read as the reverse complement.
AAACTACATATTACTCATGGAATACCACAAGAGCAAAAAACCCATGGAAAATAACATACTCTATACAAAATTTAACACTAGTATTTCCTGAATACTTAAAATATTGTAAAAACATACTCTTTTTTCATATAGCTTATCATTGAATTGGCTTACTTTTTTTTTAATATTAAATAAAACCTTTTATTTATAGATAAATACCATAAGGATCATAAAAAAGTAATAAATTTTGATGAAAAACTTTAAAAATGCATGAAATTGAAAATGTATAAATTGACACCCTGTTTTTATAAAGCGAACGGAATTATTCCTCCAGAGGAATGTGTGTATTTTGTTTTTGATACAATAACAAAATACACACATTCCTGAGGCGGAATTATTCCGTTCTCTTTATAAAAACAGGGGGTGAATTTCAACATTTTGCGAAATAAAGCTATTTTGATTTTTTAGAGCAATAATATATATATGTGCTCTTTTAATTTTGAGCGTAATTTTATACCTAATTATATGTATGAGAATTAGTTCTTAGAATTGCATTGTCTGTTTTTATATATTAAGTTACAAGTTTTTGTGTAATTAAATATTTTTTTAATGGCTTATATTGAACTTGTTCGTAAATATGTTTTTTATATGTAATACTTGACTTTTTAGTAATTTGTTTTATCGAGTTTTCTTTATATTGATAAACCAATCTAAGTAGTCTAGTGATAAAATAAAAGAAAATTTCATTTAAAAAATCTGAAACGTTTTTTTTTATATCAAATTAAGGTAAAATTGCACTAAATTACAAAACTAGAATATTTGCTTAATTCTAAGTGCATCGGTATAGCAGATGCACTAAATTTATAAATGACCTCGAAAACCCCATAAAAGAATTATGGCTAAGTTTGCAAAAATGATAAATGTTAAAAATAATTGAAGCACAAAACCATTTCGTGTTAAAACAAAGTTTAAATTTTATATAAATAATATAAAATCAAGTTTTTGTAATTTGAATTTATATAATTTTGTGTATGCTAATGACTTTTCCAATCCAATTCCGAATTTCATAAAAAAAATTTGGAATTTAGTTTTACCAATATTAAAAAAATATATATTTTTTAATTTTTTCAAAAATTTTTCTACAAAGGTTGGGTTTTTTATTGCATTTTATATCATTTTTTTATGAAAAGTAAAAAAATCGACAAAATGGCTTTTTGGCAAGGATTTGTATAAATGGGATTTTTACAAAATAATTGGAAAAATGGCATTTAATGGCAAATGCCAAAAAAAAAACTTGCCCTGATAATATCAAATATGAACTAAACAAGAATTTTCAAATACCCGGAATACCGTTATCCTTAAAATACCGTTACCGCAATAACTGAAATACCGTTATCCTTAAAATACCGATACCGAAATAAATGAAATATCAATACCCTTAAAATACCGTTACCGAAATAACTGAAATACCGTTTTCCTTAAAATACCGATACCGAAATAAATGAAATATCGATACCCTTAAAATACCGTTACCGAAATAAATGAAATACCGTTACACCTAAAATACCGTTAAGTTGGTAAATTGGTTTTGTTTTTAATCTCGTGTTTTTTGTAAAAAAAATTGCGCCATGCATCGAAATAACTGACTACCGTTATCCTTAAAATACCGTTACCGAAATAACTAAAAAACCGTTATCCTTAAAATACCGATACCGAAATAAATGACATAGCGTTACCCTTAAAATACCGTTACCGAAATAATCTAAAATAGCGTTACCCTTACCGATAACCGCATCGTTTCGGTTACCATCCATGCTTCTGCATCATTCGTTTTGTCAAGTTGGCTACATTAAAAATTTAATGGCCAAACGAATTTTTTGGCTCAAGGCGGATTTGTAGCACTTTTTCTATATTTTGTCCCACATAAATGAGCTGAAAAATGTTGTACTGTGTAAGGCAACAAGTTTTTTGCGAATAAGCATCCGACCTTTAAAAATATAATTCCTTAATTCGATTTTTAAATCTGATTCCATTTTGTACGAATCGATTCGCAAAACTCATTTTATTCATTGAATTATTGCCTACTTTATTCAATCAATATCTTATTCAAAGAATCAATTTGATTTCTGTTGATTCTTTTCATAGAATCACGCGAATTGATTCATTTCAACTAAAAATAGTCCATTTGATTTAAAAAAACAATTCAATCACAGTAATAATTCAATTTAAAAAGATCTTATTATATCTTGATTTTTTTTGTTGATTCGCGCGAATTATCTTTTTATTTTATTGGCGAATTATTAATTGCTTTTTTTTAATGATTTGCGAATTAATTTTAGTCATTTATATGTCTTTAAGAAGTAAATTTTCATTGAATACACAGTTCATGCTATTTTAATTAGTAAATTAGCATTTATCGTAAATTTGACAACTTTCTATGGGTTAAACTTCAAAAATAATGCTATTTTACAACGTGCTAACGTTAGCACTTAAACTGTGAATTCTTTCATTGATTTAATAAGAATTTGAAAAATTCAATTTTCTTCTAATAAATTAATGTTTTTAATTAAATCAAAGAAATTAAAATTTTTTTTTAATTTGGGAATCAAAAAATATGAAAATAAATCATGCGAATTATCTTTAAATTTTTTTGATTCGCGAATTTAAATCATTTTTGAAAATAATTCTTCTTGGATCTATTCTTTAAAGCTCTGATTTGATTTATACTTCCCGAATTTTTTCCCAAAACAAATTTTTCAATGAAATAAATCAATATACATAAATTAGACCAAATCATTATCACACTTTATTTAATATCAAATCATTGATGTGATGATTGATTGATTGATGACGGCGCGAGTATTAATGGGTTAATAAAATTTTCAAATACAAAATTTAATTTACTGCTAATAAATTAATGTTTTAAATGAAAACCGACTAATTTCAATGAATTAAAGAAAGACATTAATCTCAAATAAAAAAAAAATATTTAATTCGCGCGAAATATCCTTTTGTTTTTTGGTACGCGAATTTAAAACTCATCTATTTTTAATCATCTCTGAAAATATATATTTTTTCACCAATTCTTTAAAGATCTGATTACAACTACCCAGTCAGAAAAATACAAACGGGAAAGCGATGATAACATCATTAGACAAAAGGACCGGCTGTTCAAAAAGTGCTGGAAAAGCACTGGGGAAACAGAATTTTCAAATTCGTAAAATCAATAAATAAATAGGTGGTCTGGAAATAGAGTTTCCGAAGTAAAATAAAAAAAAATGTTTTTTGTTAAATTTGAGATCATACTAGGGTATGGGGTTCGGGAATTCCCGGGAAAAGTTTGCCGGGAATTCCCAGGAAAACGGAAAATTTAAAAAAATATTAAATTTTTTATATTGTTTTTGTTTGGAATAGGATTTTTTAATTTTAGTCATAAAAAACATTTTAAATACCAAAACAAAAATGTCATTGTTAAAATCTTTTAAAAGGGAATCAATTTATTTCACACACAAAAAAATTTTTGCCAAGTAATTAGGAGCATTTCATCATCTCTGAAAATATATATTTTTTCACCAATTCTTTAAAGATCTGATTACAACTACCCAGTCAGAAAAATACAAGCGGGAAAGCGATGATAACATCATTAGACAAAAGGACCGGCTGTTCAAAAAGTGCTGGAAAAGCACTGGGGAAACAGAATTTTCAAATTCGTAAAATCAATAAATAAATAGGTGGTCTGGAAATAGAGTTTCCGAAGTAAAATAAAAAAAAATGTTTTTTGTTAAATTTGAGATCATGCTAGGGTATGGGGTTCGGGAATTCCCGGGAAAAGTTTGCCGGGAATTCCCGGGAAAACGGAAAATTTAAAAAATATTAAATTTTTTATATTGTTTTTGTTTGGAATAAAATTTTTTAATTTTAGTCATAAAAAACATTTTAAATACCAAAACAAAAATGTCATTGTTAAAATCTTTTAAAAGAGAATCAATTTATTTCACACACAAAAAAATTTTTGCCAAGTAATTAGGAGCATTTCAACTAATAAAGATTTTTCGCATAACTTATTCAAAATTTATGTAGTAAAACCTAAAAACTTGGTAAAATGTTTAAAAAAAACATGAATAAAAAGTTTTGTTTCTTACAAATAATCGCCCTTACTATTTAATTTTCCAAATGTATATTTTAGGTAAAGTCGACTTTAGTTAAAATAGTATACTGCCAGTCAGAGCTTCGAAAAACTTAATTCAATTTAAGCTTAATTCACTAAAAATTAAATTCAGATTTTAAAAAGATTCATGTACCATTCCCTTAAACCATTCGTAAAGAATTCATTCATAAGCTTCATTCCCAAAGCTTTAATATGAATTGAATGAATTCCTAACTTGAATCATTCAAATCGCATGTTCATTCACCATTTTACTAATTGAATGAAGAAATTTTATTACCATTCACTTAGTGCAGTGTTGTTTGAAACTAACATATAATCAAAACCAAAGCATACAAGCTGCAACAAAGCATACGATACTATTTATTTATGTTAGATGAATTTTAAACGTTTTTCATTGTATTATGCTAATATTTCAGCAATTACATACAAATTAAAATTTTTCATTTGATTAAGTGAATGAAAACAAATAATTTTTCATTCACTTTTTTATTAAATGAATTCGGGTAAATTGGGTTTCATTTAGTTAGAATTCAATCAAAATAGAATGAATTCATATAATTTTAAGCTATAGGGAATTAAGCTATCGAATAAATTCCATAAGAATGCTATTAGGGAATGAAATTTAACCCAAATTTCATTAATTTTTAAAAAGTGAATGAAAGAATTGCCTTTTAAACCTTTGCTGCCAGTATACCTTGACTTGGTTTATTTTTGGAGCATTATGATTGGTTAATTTATTTTCAACCTATCAAAATGTTTGAAAATATAAATATTTTTGTAAGGTTTTCATACACAAAATGAACAAAACCGTTTGATTAAAAATAAAGTCGACTTTAAATTTAAAATACTCCTTTATATTAAGGGCCAATAATTTTATAAGTAACGTTTTCATTAATAAATGTGATATTTGCAAGTAAGTTTACTTTATTTTAATACACCTGCTTTCAAACTAATATATTCTTTTATATTAAAGAATAGAATGTCAGGAGTATGGAATTACTTCACAAAAAAGGACAATGCAACACAGTGCAATATTTGCCCTAAAAGACTAATGGTTAACGGAGGTATCTAAATTTGGTTCACAAAAAAAAAAAAAAAAAATTGATGGTCATGCAAATTCTCTTGAAGAAATCAACAACAAGAATAACGTTCCAGCTAAAATTAGCAAAGTACCCGAAGAGAAAAGTGTAAGCTGAATAGGCATTCAACGTTTTATTGTAGGGCAAACATTTCCTGAAATGGCATCCAAATTAGCCGCAGTCGACGGAATGTCAATCCGCACCATAACTAGATCTTCGTTTATTCGAGAAAGTTTTTATAATAAAAACCTGGCATTGCCAAAAAATTAAAGAACATTATATTAAATTATTACAATCATGTAAAAGATATCATGATAAAAAAATATCGAGCAATATTTCTAACAATAGTAAATTTACTGTAATCTTAGATGAATGTTCAACCTTCTGATATTTTTATTTTGAATTCTCACTACACAGACTGAATTTGTACTGAAATAGTGTTTTTTAACAAAAATTACTTATATAGGTGGTTTTCATTAACAATTTTATTTAAAAATATTTTCAAATTTTTTATTCCCGTTTCCCGGGAAATAAAAAAGTCCGGGAAATCCCAAACCCTAGATCATACAAGTAAATTACAGAGAATAAAAATTTAAGAAATGTCGATAAGGCCAGCAGGATAGAATGCGTATTTTCGAGTCCTGCTACAGACCCATCTTCAGTATCCATGCCTTTATGGGTTAATAACTGCGAAACAAATGGAAACACAACTCAATTAGACTAACATCCACGAAATTTTAACAATGCTATTTAAAAAAAAATCATATGTACATATATATGGGCAATTCCATTGTAACCATATTACTCACATTATTGGTTATAATTCAAAAATATAAAATTTATAATTAAAAAAAATGTTGGGATTCCCAAGGATGTTAATCTTAAAAACGTTTAATGACGGGTATAAACTGAAAGAACATGATTTCTGCACAGAATGGCCATAAGAAGACTGTGACGGGTGTGACCTTACAAATATACTGTAAAATTTTCCGTAGAACGCTCACAATTGTTTTATTGTACATACTTAATTTTTTAAAGTATTTTTAATTGTCTGCAACAAAAATTTTTATTAAAAAAACTTTTTAGATAATGTGACCGGGTGACGTTTTTAGGTTTGCACGATTACATTTCTAGTAAAACTAGTAAAACAGAAAAAATATTTAAAAAGTTGTCAAAATGGGTGGGCGCTGTGGTCTAATGGTTAGCGCGGTGGACTGTTACACCTGAAGTTGCGGGTTCGAGCCCCAACCAAGGCAACATCAATTTATGAAAAATAATATTAGTTTTTTCTATCCCTCATACATATCGCAGCGTTCCCATAGCACTTAACCCCACCGAAGTAAAATAATATAACAGGGCTATGAACTAAAAAGCTTCAACAAAGTTCGCCAACTCAACATCAGATGGCGCGCAACAACTGTTCTAAAAATTCAACATCTCGCGCAATTACAGTGTTGCCATATTTGAAGCCCTTCATCTTTCACCACCTTTCACTTCTCTATCCCCTTTCCAAAGGAAGCAACACGTTAATTAATAGGAAGAATTTCCTGAGTGTTGCTTCTCTTTTAAAAAAAATATATTCAAAAGTAATCGAACAAAAAAATTGTAAAATAGTAAACAAACAAAAAAAATCTACGAAAATCGCGAAAAACGTCCGCGGAGTGTAAATTTTAATGCGATTCATAAGAGTTTTAGCTGTAAGAAATTTTTCCAGTAAAAACTACTAAAATTTCCCCTTAAATTTTTTACTAGTTTTTACTATTTTTTTTACTCGAACGGAATTTTGAGTAAAACTGGTAAATAAAAGTAAAAAAAAAAATCATGTAAACAAACACACTTTTTATGTGACGGGTGTGAACTAGTATGACAAACTCAAAAAGTTTGAAGAAATAAAACTTGAAGTAAAATTGAAGTATATATCCACTATAAAGATAAACACATAATAAGATATTTAAATTAATTCCAAACATACAACGAAGGAGAGCGGAGTGTTCAGACTATACTCATTACAAAGTGTTGCCAAATTGATGAAAATAAAAAAAAAATATAATTTTTTCCATTTATCAATAATTGTCATTCTCTTGTAGACATCAATTGACCGATTTTTATTAAAAATAAGTGAATTATTTTTTTTCTGTGTTGGGCAGTTTTACGTGGAATTGGCTATATTTTTTTTTTGTTCACGCCGTGATTTGAACCCAGGCCATCAGATTGGCAAACGAGAGCTCTACCCACTGAGCTAACGAGACGACATAATACTTGGTGGCTAAAAACATGAATCAATGAATATACCTGGATAACTACTGGTTACGCAAGAGTTTTTTCAGGGGTTTTTTGCCATTGTTTTTTTTTTTGGAAATCACAAATTTTTGTAAAACAAATACAAAATTCTTTTTCCAAACGCTGGTAAAGTGTACTGCTAGTCATTTATTTTTAACAACACACACAGTAGTAGGCCACCCAGGTAGAAAATTACAAAGGGGCCAGCACTGGCAAAGCACCGAAATAGGTGGTAAGAGTGCTTGTTAACAGCGCTTTCCCAACGCCCATATGATAACACCGTTCCACGGTGGTGTCAATGCTTTACCAAGCCCTGGGAAAGCACCCATAAACATAAAAATCAAATGCTTTGCCAACGCTCAAATAAAAAAATTAAAGTGCTTTCCTGGCACCCAAATGATAGCACCAAAAAACATAAAAATCAAGTGTTTTTTCTTTGCCACCAAATTATGAGCCCTCATCACTGAAGAATTTTAAATTACTCTAAAAATAGACGATTCTCGGAGTTATTGTATTGTGGAGTCAAAAATTATTTAAATATCCACTCTTAAAGTTTCTTTTTCAAAAACAAAATAATGTTATAGAGAAACAAGCGCTGGGAATTCACCCTTTTCAAGCGTTGGAAAAGCGTCCAAATTTAGTGCTTTGCCAGTACTTCTTTTTGTAAGACTGCGGTCTACTTGCGCTTTGCCAGTGCTTCTTTTTTGTTACCACACATAATTTCCACCTGGGCAGTGCTTGATTTTTTTTCTACCACTGGCGATTTGACTGATTTTGTGTTGACTGATTTTGTTTAGTTTTATATCGATTTTCTATAAAAAAGAATGGTCTCTTTATGAGTAAATATAATAGCTATGTTCCACGTATGTTACCGCGGGTACCCAATCTTACCAGAAAGCGTTTCTATTGTCAAAATTGTGTGTAAATTGTTGTTGTTTCGGATAAATTGGGTGGAACAGACCTAATGTCAACCTCTCCATGTCTTAAAATATTAACTTAAACCATATATGAACTATTTGGTAAGTCTAGTGTTAACATTGTTAAGAGCAGGGTAATAAGCTAAATAAATATTTTTCTCATTAAATGAATAAAACTGATAAAATATGCCTCTCCTTCTCTGTTTTTTTGCAATAATATGAATCAGGGATGATAAAGTTAGTACTATAGTACTTTTGATGGTACTATTAGAACCTCAAAAGTACTATGGTACTCCTATGACTCATTTAGTACTATTTACAAATTTTCGTATTTTGTTTTTGTTTTAATTTTCCTACCAAATATTATGTCTGTTCCCGTACTTTACCGAAGTTACCCAAACTAGCCAAAGGCGTTCCGTACTCAAAATTGCGTGTAAATTGTTGTTGTTTGGGCTGTTTTGGGTTCCCGCGGGTATCCGCGGTAACGTACGGGAACACACATATTAGCCGTTTTTTCTAATCACTAATTTAATAAATCCAAAATTTTCTGTCCGACACTTCTTTCACCCTAATTTTTAATACCGAATTCGATGATGAAGGATTCTACTTTAACATTTAATTTATAATTATATTTTACATAAAACAGCGATAAACAGTCTGCCTTTTCAGTTTTATCACTTCAATTTATATTTTTACACAATTGAAAAATTCCATTGCAATATTTAATATTCACTAATTGGATTTAATTAAATTACTTACTGTAGAGTGAAAAATTGCCATTTCTATTTCAGATATTTCTCCATGTCCAAGATGCAAAATATGTATTTGGTGAGGTGTAGTTTTTTTTTCTAAACATATTTCATAAAAAAAAATTTAAGAAAAACCTTTTATTTGTTAGTTTTTAAATTTTTTTGTTTCTCTTTTAATTTTCATTCGTATTTTTTTCTGACATTAAATTAATAGGCTGTTTCATATATTTGTGCTTTTATTGTGGATTTATTAAATCCAGCTTTTTTTTTGGATTTAATAAATCCATTTTTTGTATGAAAAATTCTAAATCCAGGTGATTAAAAAACACACTAATTGTGTTTAAAATAAAGAAATTAACTATCGGAGTTTAAAATAAAAAAGTGTTGAAAACCCCAAGTAAAAGATTTAAGAATTGATGGAAACGTTATTCTGTGAAGCAAATTATTAAAATATGTACCTACACAAAAATATTAAAAATAAGGTGAATTTAAATTTTTCGAAAATTTCGTATTTTTTATTTAAAAGAATCCTTAATAATCGCAATTTTAAATTGTTGTGATAACCAAGAAGTTCATCTAGGGTTATGTTAATTGAGGGGGTATTTAATTTAATAGTTGAATAAATCAAATGAGCTAAATTGATTAAATCCCTATTTTCGCTTTCAAACGAAATTGAATGCAACTTTCAACTTGATTCAAATAAAAATATGAATCAAACGTCTGCACAAAGTTATTATATTATTATTATATTTATTTTATATTTATTATTATTATTATATTCCATACCACATAATTCATGGTTAACTTTACACGCTGGTTTTCTAGCCGAGTCATACTCCTAGATACTAGTCTAACAGTTAGGTCTAGATAGCGAATAAATAGGAAAGAATAAAAAAACACCGGAAAAAAATAAAATATTTATAATTTTTCAAAATTTTCCGAGTACGCTAAACGCAGCAAAAAAGAGCCGGGAGCCTAATTTGAACCTTGGTATTTGCCCGCAATGATGACTACCTCATTAACGAATAAAATTATATAGGTCCCGTGAAAAAAATCGTATAAAATCGCTTTTATTTGGTTTTACCATTAAATACCAATACATTTAATATCAGATAGGACCTCTTCATGATTACTAGGTCAATAGCATTAGTAATCGATGCAGTACAAATTTATTTTAAAATGCGACCTGTAGTTTAATTATAAAGATTGTTCATTTTATATGGACAGAAGAACCGACATCATAAGCACCAGCTCAATACACTCATAGAGTGGTGTGGAATACAAAAAATATTTCTTGGTACTATGGATGTCGAAAAAGTACTATTTTTTAAAAAGGTTGGTACTATGTTGAAAATCTCATTTATCATCCCTGATATGAATCATCACAGCTTGTTTATTTCATGTTCTTTTAGAATTTCACAACTAAAAACAACTTGAAGTCGTGTGGCGGCATTTACCCACTTTTATTTTCTCTTTAACTTTAAAGCCAATACACATCAACGACCACGATAACCAACGTTTCAACCATCCATCCAACCATACACATAACAATGACAACACAATTGTCTGACGAACAATTTCGTATTTTAATTGAAACAATACGTTCACTTGCACCTCAATCCCCACAAACTGAAGAGGAAGAAAAAAAGTCCAAAGGTAGTTTTGCTAATTGTCATACAAGTTTTTCCGGTCAACGAGATCATGACGCAGTGGAAGTTTTCTTAGATGCTGTTGAAACCTATAAAGAGGTTGAACAAATTTCCGATAAAGATGCTTTAAAGGGATTATCGTTACTCTTATCTGGTTTGGCCACCACTTGGTGGAAGGGCGTAAGAAAAGAAGCTAAAACTTGGGATGATGCTACATGTTTATTAAGAGAGCATTTCTCACCTACCAAACCATCGTATCAAATATATTTGGAAATATTTGATAAAAAACAGGGAGATAATGAACCTATTGATCCATTTATTTGTGCAAAACGTGCACTTTTAGCCAAATTACCAGAGGGTCGTCATGATGAAGAATGTGAAATTGATTTTATATATGGTCTGCTGAGTCTCAAATACCGTCAGCAAATACCACGTCATGAGATCAAATCGTTTCGAGATTTACTGGAAAAGGGTCGTAATATAGAGAGGCATTAGATTTAGATACGTTTACTTTATAGATTGTGTTCATAAATTAATATAAGTTTAAAATTTAATTAAAAATATTAGTCTTTTATAATCCAAATTAAAAATGTAGTGATTTTTTTAGAAACAGTTGTAAAATTATTTTCTGCTTGTTTTCATTAACACCATCATCATCAAGCAGAAAATAATTTTACTTACATATATACTTTTACCTCTAGTTGCCACATCTTTTATTCGATTTTCATAAGTAATATCTTTTTGGAAAGGTTGTAATATGTGCGTTCCCGTACGTTACGATCCCAAAACAACCCAAACAACAACAATGCACGCAATTTTGAGTACGGGAACGCGTTTTGGGTATGTTTGGGTAACTGCGGTAAAGTACGGGAACGCACATAATGTTATATTGTTTACAACTTCATTAGTTGTTTCAAAAAGCCACCGCAAGATGCCGCTAATCTAGCATTTATTAGAAAGCATAATAACTGGAGAACCGGTTTGGAATTTTTACTTCAAATTTTAAATAGGCTGAAGTAATAATTCAAATTTTTGGAATCGAAAGAAAAAAAATTATTTTTTTTATTAAAATATACTTTTATAAACAAAAAGAATTGATTGTAAAAACATTAGTTTTCACCGATTTTCTCAGTTGTTTTGAAATTTTTGTAGTAAGAACTTACAGTTAATTTTTCGACTTGGTAGTTATTTTTAATGCATTTGTTAGTTATTTTTCAACAGTTAAAAATAACAAAAGTTTTAGTTATTTCAAAGGTAAACACCTTTGTCGCCTTTTTACCTTTATTTTAACTGTCATTTTCAGTAGATTCTACCGACCAACTTTTGTGAGTGTAAGTGCGAAAAAAGAGAAAAAAATCAACTCTTCAGTGTGGAGTACTCCAGCATTGTGAATCCAGCTTAAACCATGCCTACTCCGTCCACTTTTTGGAAAAATTGAAAAAGTTTCTTAAACTTTTATTCGTATCATATAGGACAGGGGTGGCAAGACTTTTTTCGCTGCGTGCCAGAAACGGACAAATTTTTTTGTAAAAATTTCTCGCGTGCCACCTTAATTTTAGTTGTCTTTTAAAAGTTCTTTTTTTTAAATTTTTTCAAATTTGAAAAATTTCTCTTAAAAATATCATCGCAGATGTATGTACATTAGACTGTCCCTTAAAATAGCGATATGTCGATTTTCGTTCATTACACCCCCACTTTTATTGGAAATGGTCCCAAATGGAAGAAATCGATTTTTTTTTTTGGAAAACGTTAACCCGTGCTGAAAGTTGGACGAAAATCGCCCCTTTTGGAAAAAAGGGTATTACTATTGAAAATTCGAAATTTCGAAAAAAATTATTTTTTATTCCATTTATTCATTTAATATAGTCAAAATGATTCATACATGGAATTTTGACTTCATCGGATATCACTAACCCACTTTAGCCTGGAATCCAAAATGACCCACAAATTTGATAAAAATGCAAAAACGTTTTTTTTTTTTTAATTAATTTTAAAGATTTTTTAAAATGCCTAATTTGGAGATGTCGATTGCTATTTATACCACATAATAGTTGATATTAAAGAAAAAAAAAAAAAAATTGGAAAAATATAATTCGAGTTTGTGTTTGGAGCGACTGCTTTTCAGGACATTTTACAAAAATTGCTCATTTTGTCAAAAATTTGAAAAATTTTAATGTTTTCATCAAAGTTTACACGGTTTTCGGAAAAACCACTCAAATTTGGTTAAAAAAATGTAACCCTTAGTGGCCTGGGGTCAGAAAAGACCCATGGAACTTAATATTAATTATGACTACGAGATTGTAAAGCCATTAAATTTATAAAAAAAAAATCTCAACTGGATAGAAATAATTATTTTGTGTAACGTGATCCATATGGGGTTCATTTTTATATTTTTGGCCAAAAACGCCCCACTAGGAAATTTACAGAATAACACCTTTCGCATATCCCAATTTAATAAAAATCTGATAATGTTATTCTGTAAATTTCCTAGTGGGTCTTTTTTTTGAAAAGTGATAACATTAACCCTATATGAATCAAGTTACTCAAAATAATTATTTTTATCAAGTGGAAATTTTTTTTTATTCATTCAAAGTGATATTTTTCCGAAAATTATGAAAGGTGTTATTCTGTAAATTTCCTAGTGGGGCGTTTTTGGCCAAAAGTATTTCATTATGAAACTTATTTTCAGCCTTTATTTCATTGAGGGTTATTTCGTAACACACATTTTCCCTTTAAAAAACAACTTAATTTTTTAGATCCAATTTTATTAAAAGTTGTTTGCCAATTTTGTGCAGATTTCTGGTACTTTTTATTTCTCCGATTATGAGTTGTTTTGTCGTCGAAACATTTAAACTTCTTTCAATGTAGAATTTTAGAAAATTTCCCAGAATTTTTTTAAAAATCGAATTTACGAGTTACAAGCTCTATAAAAAATTTCAACATTATGGAGTTAAAACACGCATTTTGGTAGCGAAATTTAACATTTAACTGATTTTTTTGCCGGTCTTCTAATAGTTTAAATTTTTTGAAAATATCCAACAAAACGTCGTGTGCCACCTAAAATCCACTCGCATGCCACTACTGACACGCGTGTCATAGTTTTCCCAGATATAGGATGCTGTAAGTTTGGCATTGATAGGACATTCTTTTTCCTGTAGCAGGGCAGTTGGCTTGGAAAGCCTCATAAACAAATGTCATCGAATTCGGAAATACGTGCCTTGTTGTTATAAATATATACATCTTATTTTAGCTTTTTTAACTTTAAAAGTTATGCATTAGGGTGACAGATATTTTGTCGAATCAAAATTTGCAAGTTTAAGACATTAACATTTTTCTAAATGAATAGACAATTTTGAAATTTTGTTTGAAAAACAAATAAGTTAAGAAATGGCACATACACACACACATGTACACATACATAAATGGAAGAGTGTGCCATTTCTTACCTTATTTGGTTTTCAAACTATTACCAACAAAATAAAAGCGTAATTTCGATTTAAAAATTTTTCTGTGCTTCTAAAGCCTTCAAATTGTTTTTTATTGATCAAAATTTCAAAATTGGATATTTGTTTAATTTTATTGTATTAAGATTCAACTTAAAAAAAGAGAATAAAAAAATTCAAAAATTCATATCTTTTTAAAAAAAAAACGTCCTTTTGAAATATCTTCTTTAAAACGAGCTAAGAACCATTTTTGTAGCTATTGTAGTTTTCGAGATATTCACAAATTAACCTCGTAACAACACAAAAAATTAGAAAAATCATTACATTTTTTGAAATTTTAAATGTTGCATAACTTTCGAAAAAAATTTTATAATTTTTTTCCTTTGGCAAAACTTTGTTATATGATGAAGGAAAAGTTCTGACCAAAATTCATCCAAATCGAAAGGGGTCGATTCCAACCATTGGTCGATTTGAGAAGGAATGACCCATATACAATTTTTTTTTGTTAACAATAGAGAAACTCTAGTTTTATAAAATTATTAGGGAATTTACCTCTTTCTAACTTACAATATCTGCTTATAAAAGTTTCAGAAATATCAAAATTATTTTAGTAGTCCTTTAAAGTTACTGAAATAATGTCGAATTTTACAGAATTGGTTAAATTTGCTGGAGCGGCTGTTAAAGAACATGGAGATGAATGTACTTTAGAAAATGAGTATGAAATTAGTCATGAAGGTAACGGCAATCTAACATTGTATGGGAGTGTTTCGTATAAATACCGTGAAAAAAGAGTACAAAAAATGTAAGTTTTATTAATATTTATATAAAAATTAACTGCCCTATTATAAAAAAATCTGCTACGAAATTGAAAATTTTAATTCAATTTCATTACTTTATAGAACAATTAAAAGAAGAACTGGTCAATCGAGCTATCAATGCAACAATAACTAACAACACTATCTGAGGATGAAGAACGGAAGGAAATCCCTATGAAAAACCAAAGAGTCCACTGTAAAAAAAAACCTAGAATATGTTTTATAACTTGTAATTCGTTTTAAATTCATACACTATTTTTCTAATAAACGGATTTTAAACCATTTTTATAGTATTAAAATTAATTAAAAAAACATATTTATTCCTCAATGCACTGCTAAACGACTTAAACAAAAAATTTTTTGTCATTCCAAGACAGAAAAAAAAGAGATGCCAAAGCAGTAGAAAAAACACTACACTTAGATAAAAAAAAGTTAGTCAAAAAATTTGTAAACAGTTTTCAATCGCACTTAACTAATTTTGTACTGATTTTTAGTCCAATTTTTTTTCTAATAAAAATTTTTGCTATTCTCTTATTACAAATTACGAATTTTTTTTACTATATTTCGTTGCTGATTTCAGCAAAACATTTTACTAATTTTTCAAAACCGAGTGCTAAACTTAGCAAAAAATATATATTATAGTTTATATTTGTTATTATTGATATATTCTTAGTTTGGAAATAAAACTCAGAAAATTTCTCCAATGCAAAAAAGGTAATAACTGGAGAACCGTTTGCAATTTTCATTCCAAATTTCAAGTATCTTGAAGTAATTATACATTTTTTACAATCGAAAGAAAAAAGATATTATTTTATTAAATTTGATTTAAATTTTTTTTTTTAGATTTTACAGTTTGTTTATTTTTTAGTACCCTTATTTGCTAATTTCAGCAGATTGATTAAATTGCAGTTTACAACAATTTACTGAAATTTAGTAGCGTCTACTAATTATTTATACTAATTTCATTGTACTAAAATTATTGATATTACGTAAATTTTTGAACTGATTTTAACAAATCGATTTTGAATTGCAGTTTCAGCAATTTTGCTAAAATTTAGTAGCGGCTACTAATTTTCTCTATTAATTTTGTTGCTAAAATTAGCAAAAAATACCAAAGGGCTCAAAACAGTTAAACTTCCCGTAATAACAGCAAAATTTTCAGTAGCCATTATAGACTTTTTTGGTTGAGTGTACAATTAATGATCTGGTCAAACGTCTTGTATATCAAGCAGGGTTGGCAGGCAATACCGCTAAAATACCGTTATCGATTCAAAACCCTTTCAACTAACTACCGTTACCCCTAAAATACCGTTACCAAATAACCGGAATACCGTTATCCTTAAAATGCCGTTACCGAAATAACTGAAATGCCGTTATCCTTAAAATACCGATACCGAAATAAATGAAATATCAATACCCTTAAAATACCGTTATCCCTAAAATACCGTTACCGTTATTTTTAATTTTCTGCTTTTGGTAATTTCACGTGCACCGAAAAAATTTCTCAGTTACTGGCTACTAAATTTTCAACTGAGTCTCAGGTGAAATACCCCTTACTAAATCTCAGTTGTTTAAATTAATTAAAAATAACTAGTTTTTCTAAATGACAAAATTAACTGAAATCTCAGTTGCTGGAAACCTAACTATTAGTTAAAATAAATAAATATGAAATTTTAGTGACAAACAACTAAAAGCCAACAAAATTAATAAAAAATTCCTGTAATTATTCAATTTTTATTTATATTATTGGAATATCTTAAATGAAATTGAATTAATTTTAAACTTATATGATTTTTACACTCCCTTGTTTGAGCCAATCGACAAAATTCGAGATACATTACGTGAA
The DNA here is from genome assembly GCA_949987735.1 of Leucophora obtusa. Taxonomy (NCBI): domain Eukaryota; kingdom Metazoa; phylum Arthropoda; class Insecta; order Diptera; family Anthomyiidae; genus Leucophora; species Leucophora obtusa. The sequence goes on along the minus strand of OX465299.1, from coordinate 30,289,684 downwards.
TAATTTCTTTGCGATTTTTTTAAGATCTAAAAAGAAATATTGCAAATTTTATTATACAAACTTTTTTAATCCCAGCTAATAAATAAAAATTACCTTTCTGGAAAAATCCCTTCAGTTTTATAAATTTATTATTTAAAAATTTAGATGATTTGCTTTTCTTAGTGGCCAAATGTGCGTGTTTTTTATCAGATATTAAGTTGAAAAGAAAATTAAATTCAAATTTGTTTTCTATTTATTTTTAAAAATATTTGTCAATTTCAAATACAGGGTAACAGAAACAAATTGTATTTAACCAATTTCAGTTAATTTAAATTTTTTCAGTTTTAACTGAGAAATTCTTTAACTGAGTAACTGTAGAATTTTATCGGTGTGGTTATTGAGTATTTTTTGTACATTAAGTTGATAAATTGGTTCTATTTTTAATCTCGTTTCTTTTTTGTAAAAAAAAAATTGCGGGATGCATCGAAATAACTGACTACCGTTACCCTTAAAAACCCATTACCTATATAACTGAAATACCGTTAACCTTAAAAAACCGTTACCGAAATAACCCAAATATCGTTATCTTTAAAATGCCGTAACCTAAATAACTCAAATATCGTTATCCTTAAAATACCGAAATAAATGAAATAGCGTTACGCTTAAAATACCGTTACCGAAATAATCTAAAATATCGTTACCCTAACGATAACCGCATTCGTTTCGTTTACCATCCATATTATCAAGTGTACTAGTTTTCAGCAATTTTTTTTTGCTGAAATTCCGTTTTCAGCTAAAGTTTTAGTTATATTTTTTAGCACTAAACTAATTTTGAACTAATGTTTTACTAATTTATTTTGTTACAAAAACTGTACTGATAAAACCTCATTTATAGCGTAGACGACAACCAGATAGACAAGATGTAGATGTCGCAGCTTGTCTGGATGTAGTACAGACAACGGAAATGATAATTTAAAAATAAACAACTACAAAATTTCTGTATTTAAATTCAGCAAATAAATTAACTAAAGTACAATTTCTCCACAAATTTTTTGAGTTTTTTTCAGTCTACCAATATTCAGCAAAAAGTTTAGTACTTTTAGCAAGAATTTTTTTCATTTGCAATCAACTAAGTGTTAGCTAAACTTTTGCTGAAATTACCAACTTTTTTTCAAGCACGCTCCTAACTAAAAATTTGCTGACACAGCAACATTTTTTGCTGACATTACTGACTTTTTTTTTATTAATTCTTCTATTACATAACCGAGCCCTTAGGGCCTTATATGGTTAATTAAAGCTACTAACTTATTTAGTGTACTTATTTTTTAACAGAAACACTAACGATTTTGTAATGGAAGGAGAGTACTCCCACTTCAACAATTTTGCAGTCTTTTTTGAACCAGAGCAAAAGAAACTCTTTATCATCAATTAAAAGTATAAACAAATTTTTTTTATCAAAAATAAAATATCGAACTTGCGATTTCAAGATTGTTGACTAGCTAGACTAGCTCTCTATTGCCGAGCTATTTTTTGATATGAGAGTTGACTGGCATAAAACACCCCAGTGTAGAAACGGTAATCACATATCATTATTTTTTGGACTACCAGTAATGACACCCACTTACCTTCTGCATTATTTTAAAACATATAATAATGAGTTCCTGATAATGACTTATTTTTAGCATTATTTCAAATAGAAAGTAATTATTTAGATTTTTTTTTAAATTTTTTGAAATCTATTTTTAGACTCAATATTTTTTTAACACTGGTAAGGATATATGTAACTACATATTTTTTGATTTTTTGTATGTTGCCGAGTAAGCTGACTTGTGTGCAGCAGGTCAATTATGTTTTTATCTATCAAACATTACATGTCGATATAGCTCAGATGGTAGAGCTATTGACTGGCAACCTGGAGTCCCAGTACCGGTGTTCTGTAATTATGTGAGAAGTTTCTCACATAAAAATTGCAACTCTGCCATATTTAAAACAGAGCGAGTATCATAATGCCAAATTTAGCCAGAGGTACCCAGTGTGAACTTGCGATCTCAAGATTGCTGACTAGCTAGACTAGCTCTCTATTGCTGAGCTATTCTTTGATATGAGAGTTGACTGGCATAAAACACCCCAGTGTAGAAACGGTAATGATATATCATTATTTTTTGGAGTACCAGTATTGACACCCACTTACCTTTTGCATTATTTTAAAACATATAATAATGAGTTACGGATAATGACTTATTTTTGCTATTTTGAAGCTATTTGCAAGTCTATTCTGCTAAAATCTTTAGAATATTTGATAAAAAATTGTAAACTGCTGTTTTCAAAAGGCTCGATTTTTATTTGCATTTAAAAAAAAAAATTGAAAATTTTAAATTTTTTGGTGATTTTTTAGGCTACTAATTATTTAGCAAAATTTTTTGCTGATTTTAGCAGGTAAATTTGCTATTCTACCTTTACAAAAATTTAGCTCAAATATAACTAAAATTCTGTATATTAAACAGTTTTATTTTTGCTGTTCCTATATTACTAATATATAGCAAAAATAATCTGCTAATTTAGCAGTTTTTTTCTGCAGCATAATTTTTCACTAATTTTTAGTAGTTTTAACTAAATTTTTTACGGACTTTTTTCTATTAGTGTAGGTGCATAAAAAGCAATTTCATCATTTTTATTTTATATATTTTTAAAAATTTTAAAATTAAAAAAATATTGAATTTAAACAAATTGATTAAAAATATAAAAAAAAGATATTGGTTCCACCAGGAATCGAACCCGCCATCATCTGTTTGATAATAAACTGTATCAAAATCACTTTTTAGAATCACTTTTAGAGCAACTAGCAACTTAAGGGATTTTTTGCATGTTGTTCAGAATTACTTGTAAAAAGCTGTAAAAATATACTAAGGGTAATTTGGAAGCAATGAAAAATTATTTTTTGGAGTTGTTCAGAATTACTTCAAAAAAGGCAGTAAAATTACACTAAGGGATACTTTGGAGGCAATCAAAAAAGTGGTTTTTAAATCGTGATCTTAAAAGTACATTTACACTTTTTTTTTTACCACACTAACCTACACTCAGATAAAAAAGTTTGTAAAAAAATTTGTAAACAGTTTTCAATCGCGCTATACTATTTTTATACTGATTATTAGTACAATTTTTATTTTTAGTAATCATTTTTGCTATTCTCTTATTACAAATTACCGATTTTTTTACTAATTTTCTCTGCTGATTTCAGAAAAACATTTTACTAATTTTTCAAAACCGAGTGCTAAATTTAGCAGAAAAATATACTAATTTAAAAATATTTTTTTTTTTTTGATTTTTTACAATTCTTGTTTAGTTTATATTTGTTACTATTGATATATTCTTAGTTTAGAAATAACACCCAGAAAATTTTATTGCATCTCCAATGCATAAAACGGCAATAACTGGAGAACCGTTAGCAATTTTGACTCCAAATTTCAAGTACGATGAAGTACCCTACGGGAAATTTTAACAAACTGTCACCGAACTGGCCCCTTTATATGAAATAGACTGGTCACTTTTACATGGCGTTGTCATAGGAGGGGGAAATTGACCCCTTGTGACATGTCACAAGACAAATCCTAGGACATGTCCATGAACTTTGTTTATTATGAGAGTTCAGTAACCTGTCCTAGGATTTGTCTTGTGACATGTCACAAGGGGTCAATTTCCCCCTCCTATGACAACGCCATGTAAAAGTGACCAGTCTATTTCATATAAAGGGGCCAGTTCGGTGACAGTTTGTTAAAATTTCCCGTAGGGTAATTATACGCTTGTTACAATAGAAAGAAAAAAATTTTTTTTTTAGATTTTACAGTTTTTTTAGTTTTTAGTACAATTTTTTGCTAATTTCAGCAGATTGATTTTAAATTACAATTTACAGAAATTTACTGAAATTTAGTAGCTGCACCTAATTATTTATACTAATTTCATTGTACTAAAATTATGATATTTAGTAAGTTTTTTAACTGATTTTAGCAAATCGATTTTGAATTGCATTTTACATAAATTTTACTAAAATTTAGTAGCGGCTACTAATTTTTTCTACTAATTTTATTGTACTACAGATCAGCAGGCATGTGTTGCTAAAATTAGCAAAAAATACCGCTGGCCTCAAAACAGTTAAATTTCCCGTAATAACAGCAAAATTTTCAGTAGCCATTACAGACTTTTTTGGTTGAGTGTAGTTCTTTCATTTGGCGTTGGAATTATACATATATCCACCAAAATAGTGTTACACATTATAATTAGACAAATTACAACACAAAATTAGTTAAAGCACTGAGGGCTTTTAGTATTGTGGTAAATGAAGACAACAGGATTCCTTGATTAATTCAAGGTTTCAACAAAAAAAAAATGTTAAAAATCTGTCTAGTCGATTTGAAACACGTTTTAAAGTTTTTGCTGACGACTTATTTCAAGTATTGTATTAAAATTATTTCAAGTGTTAAAATAATATAACAAAATCCAACGCTGATAGCTTGCGGCATAAACACAGCTTACATGTATGCACCAGAGCTTTGAAGAATTAATTCCTTTTTGAATGAATTCCCTACCAATCGAATTCAATTTTCTCTAGAATTGAATGAATACCTTTTCTTAAGTAATTCACTGAATTCATTCAACTGAATGCGTTCATAAAACAACAAATTCAAAGAATTAATTCAATTGCAATAGTTCTTTTTATTAAATCAAATGAATTAATTCACCGGTGAACGCGTTCAATTTTATAAATCGAACGGAAAAAAAGTGATATAAATTTGGAAAAAAAAATATAACTATATAACTAGTTTGAAAAATTAATAGTTATATTTTTTTCCAAATTTATCTATATCTGTAAAGTTTTTATTTTTAATAGTAAAAGGCTTTATTTTTGAATCATGTAGGTTGATAAACAGCATCCGGTTTCTAATTTGTTACTAGCACACGCTGTAAAATTGCTTATTTAAAAATTTTATTTGTACATTATTGTTTTCTTCTACTGAACGGCAGAAAACAGGCTTTGAATTCAGTGTACTTATTTTATTTTTTTTTAATTCAGTGAACTTATTTTATTTTTTTTTTTAATTCAGTGAACTTATTATATTTTTTTTCAATTCAGTGAACTTATTATTTTTTTTTTTTTAATTCACTGAATGTAAATTTATTTTTTTTTAATTCACTGAATGTAATTTTATTTTTTTTAATTCACTGAATGAAAATGAAATTGAATGAAATCAGTGGTGAATTAATTCAGTAAGGAATTAATTCACTTTTTTCCCGTTCGATTTATAAAATTGAACGCGTTCACCAGTGAATTAATTCATTTGATTTAATAAAAAGAACTATTGCAATTGAATTAATTTGTAACAAAATAAATCGAACGAAAGCAAATATGAATTAATTCCATTCAATATATGGTGCTTAGTGAATTAATTCATCGAATTTTTAATTCAGAATTGAAAAATTGAATTAAGGAATTAATTCTTCAAAGCTCTGGTCTGCACTCAAAAAAAAAAGTCAGTAAAGTCAGCAAAAAATGTTGCTGTGTCAGCAAATTTATAGTCAGGAGCGTGCTTGCAAAAAAGTTGGTAATTTCAGCAAAAGGTTTGCTGAAAATCAGCGAGCTGATTTTTACCAAAAAAATACTAATCGTCAGCAAAAGTTTTGCTAACATTTAGTCGACTGCAAATGAAAAAAATCCTTGCTAAAATCACTAAACTTTTTGCTGAATATTAGTAGACTGAAAAAAACTCAAAAAAATTGTAGCGAAATTTTACTTTAGTTAATTTATTTGCTGAAAATTTAAATATAGAATATGTGTAGAGTTGTTTTTCTTTTTTTGTCATTTCCGTTTCCAGACAAGCTGCGACATCTACATCTTGTCTATCTGGTTGTCGTCCAAGCTATGCAAGTGGTTATCAGCACAATTTTTGTAGCAAAATAAATTAGTAAAACATTAGTTCAAAATTAGTTTAGTGCTAAAAAAATATAACTAAAATTTTTGCTGAAAACGGAATTTCAGCAAAAAAAATTGCTGAAAACTAGTACACTTGATATACAAGACGTTTTACTAATTTTTCTACTAACTTATTTTTTTGAGTGTAGTTTATTTCAATATTGCATAAGATTTGTATGAATTCATTATTTTAAGTATAAAAAGTAAAAACGAAAAAGTCAAAATATATAAAAAGGGAAAAATTGTAAAAATAGTAAACAAAAAAATTACTAAAACCGGGAAAAACGTACACGGAGTGCAACCTTTAAGCCCAAATTAGTTTGGAAGTATCGTAAAAAAAGTAACGTATCATTCTCATAATGAATAAAAAGAGTATAAAAAATAAAAATATTGTATTTTTTATCTTTTTCTTGGGCATAGAAATAAATGTCAATATAATAAAAGAAAATTTCTATTTTCAACAGAACTTTTTTACGATTTTACTTGACAACAGTTTCCATGCATAGAAAAAAGATAAAAATATATTTCTATATTATTTTAACACATTGAATTGATTACAGATACGTTTTTTTACTTTACGATCAGACTAATGAAGCCTTTAGAGTATTTAAGTCAAACAATTGAATAAGGACTAGTAAAATTAGTTCTCCTTAAATTCTTCACTAGTTTTTACTATTTTTTTTTTTTTGTACTCGAACAGATTTTTAAGTAAAACTAATAAAATGAAAAAGCTAGTAATAAATAGCATGTAAACCCAGTCAGAAAAATACAAACGGGAAAGCGGTGGCAAAGCACTTTAACAGGTGGTATAAGTACTGGCAAAAAGTGCTTTCCCATTCCCAAAATGATAACATCATTAGACAAAAGGACCGGCTGTTCAAAAAGCGCCGGAAAAGTACCGGAGGAACAAAATTTTTAAACGTTGGCAAAACGCTGGCAAAACCAATAAATAGGTGGTCTGGAAATATATTTTCCAAAATAAAATTAAAAAAAAGTTCATATGTATTTTTTTTGGTCCTGCCGTGATTTGAACCCAGGCCGTCAGATTGGCAGACGATTGCTCTACCCACTGAGCTAACGAGACATATAATATTTAATGGCTAAACACATAAATGAGTGATAATAGCTGGACAACTACTGGCTGTGCCAAAATGCTAGTACTGGCAAACAATTTTTAGTAACTAGTATGGGCAAAAAAAAAAGTTGGTCTTGAAGGAGCTTTCCCACAAACAAAAAAATTGATTTTATAAAACAAAAAAAAGTTTAAATTAAAAAAAATCCAAAAAAAATTTTTGCTTGCAACCGGATTTGAACTCGGAACCTTCCGACTACAAACATTTTTTAACCAAGCGTCAGCATTTTTATAAAATCATTGGTTTTCCAGTGAATTGATTTTTGTACGCCTGGTAGCATTGGCTAGGTAGCACTGGATAACCACTGGTTGCAAACCTTGGCATATCACTCTAAGCCAATTCTTTGCCAGTGGTTTTTTTTTATAAACCACCGAAATTTTTGTAAAAAAAATACTGGTAAAACGCTTTTCGCAAACGCTGGCAAAGCGTCCCAAATGAGTGTTCAGCCAGTCATTTATTTTTAATACCGTGGTTACCCAGTGGTATGCCAGTGCTTGATTTTTTGTACCACTGGCGATTTCTGACTGGGAATGAACACACATAATTGAATCCATATATTTTTTTTCCATTAGACAAATAATTACATAATTACAATTTTAGTTTTAAAATACTTAATTGTTTAATTTTGAAATTATATCATATATTTCGCATACACAAGTTGTGTTTTAGTTATATTTTACAAATTTACCCACAAAATCTGTTTGTTTACAATTTTTGTTTTCAATTGTGTACGTTCAGTGAAGTCACTTAGCTTAAAATTTCGATACGATAGCGATTGATTGCCGTGATTCTTCTATTCAATAGGTAATGAATTACTGTTCGATACATTAGCTTGTTCGATATCGAAAACACCGATTAGACCCCAGAATTTTCGGAATAATTTTATAGTGATCTACGATGAATTTTTAGTAATTTATAAATGTTCAATAAGTGTTGTAAATATACATACATAAGTCAATTATGTATTTTTTATTACTCCAAAATTTGATCATATTTAAAAGCCATAATTTCTGAGCACTCAGAAATATATTGGCAGGAATGAAATATTAGTATTTTATCGGGTATTGCAGCTGGGCATTTGTTGTGAATTGCCTTATTTGTATTAATCATAGACATCTCAATTTCTTCTACTACAAAGAAAATCACTTAAACTTAGGGTATTTTCCTTTTCATCGGTAATTCTTTCGATATACAGTTGCGAGCATAAAAAAAGCAACGCTACGCTAAATCATATAATTATGCTTTGATTTCTTCTAATGGTTTTTTATTTGCGCTTATCTTTTGTTAATATATTCGTTGCTGTGTATTTTCATATTTTAAGTTGTTTGATTTGCATTTATTTTTGTGAATTAGTTTTTACAAACTTTTTATGAAACTAGTGCCCATTTTGTGCGAGCAAAAAAAATTCAACTTTTATATATTTTACATTTAATCGATTTTATTTGTTAAAAAATTCAGCATATTAATTAGATTTTTATTATTTAGTAGAATAGCCATTATTTTTAATAACTCCTTTCATTCGTAAAGGCAGAGAATCCACGAGCGCAACCAATTTTGTGAAGGTATGCCATGCTACACAATTTCGAAATCCCTTAAATTTAAATGCTTTTTCTTTCGTATTTCGATGTCTACAAGCTCCCATAGATTCTCTATGGAGTTTAAATCGGTTAACTGTGCTGGTATCAGGTAAGTATAAATAAAATTTTTATACTTACCTGATACATATTATTCTTTCGTTGTATTTTTTTTTGCTCGCACAAAATAGGCACTAGTTTCAAAAAAAAGTTCGTAAAGACTAATTCACATAAATAAATGCAAATTAAACAACTTAAAATATGAAAATAAACATCAACGAATATATTAGCAAAAGATAAGCGCAAATAAAAAACCATTAGAAGAAATCAAAGCATTCTTAGATGATTTAGCGTAGCGTTGCATTTTTATGCTCGCAACTGTACATATGTGAGATATTTCCCATTCTCAATATTTAGCGGCCTATAGACGATCAAGCATACTGTAAAGCTTGGCTTGATGGTTCCGTGTATTTGTTTTTGTAATTTCCATCAAACAAGGCATTACCGCACTACACGAGCAAATTCTGTACATGTTGTACAGCTGGCTTGACCGTCTATAGGCGGCTTTTACAGAAAAAATATTACTTATAAAAAGATTAACGATTGGATTTTATTAAATTAGTATTCGATAAAATTTATAAGTGTGATGGCTGGTCTTGCAGAAATGGCACAAATGGCGGCAATTTTAAAATATCAAAAATACAACGCAATTCAATGTCACTGTAAAAATTGTATTTGTAATGAAATGAATATAAAAAAAGATCATGAATTAACAACAAAGAATCGTATATATAAATCTAAACAGTGCCGGTGGCATAATTTGAAGAGATTTCTTTCGAAAAACTTTTGGAAAAATAATTATAATTTTGTAAAGCAATAAAGTTGGGGTAATATCCAAAATCATAAAAATTCAATTTGGTTTAAAGCCCAAATTTATTGAAATTATCAAATTATGAAACTAAGGGATTTGCCCATTATATAAACTTGCTTTATAACTTGAAATAAAATGAGTGATGATAATTTTAAAAATTCAGTATCTGGAATAACGTATTTACTATTTTACGCAAAAATGGCTTAACGTGCAGAAGCTGCTACTATAGTTGTACTATTAAACAAATCTAAGGACAATACTAAAAATTATCAGCAATTGAAATCTAGAAACTCTAAACAAGCAACAAAGATTACGAAAAATATCTCAAAAACCGTAAAAAAATGTTTTTAATTATGAAATTGTATTTTACTTATGTATTCCAATTAAATATCGTTATAATAAATTGTTAACAGAAATAAATGATAAAGTATGTATGTTTTTTCAATCATGAATAAAATAGTGAAAAGATGTAGATGTTTTATAGCTTTAGATGTAGATGTTTAATAGCTTTATCTAATTAAATAAGACCCCATATATAAAGTATAAAATTTGATCTAATAGCTCGATTATAGCTCGTTTAGACAGGCAAATTAAATATATCTTAATATTTGCGACCTGCAGCGTATAAACAATATAATTTTGGTAGGACCCTTATATGTGCACTAGATCTAAACATGGACCGATTTTAACCAAAATCAATAGGCTTCGTCCTTGGGCCGACATAAGTCGGTGTACCGAGTTTCATCAAAATATCTTAATATTTGCGACCTGCAGCGTATAAACAATATAATTTGGTAGGACCCTTATATGGGCACTAGATCTAAACATGGACCTATTTTAGCCAATATCAATAGGCTTCGTCCTTGGGCCGACATAAGTCGGTGTACCGAGTTTCATCAAAATATCTTAATATTTGCGACCTGTAGAGTGCGCACAAGAATGCATGGACAGACAGACGGACGGACAGACGGACATCGTTAAATCGAAATAAAAAAAAATTCTGAGCCGATCGGTATACTATAAGGTGGGTCTAGGACCAATATTTTTTGGTGTTACAAACATCAGCACGAACTTATAATACTCTGACCACGTAGTGGTGTAGGGTATAAAAAATGTTTTTCACTACAATAAATTTCACGTTAAAACTGTGTAGATCTTGTTTTCACGCAAATTTAATATCTAAGCATAGTAAGTTGTTTCGATTTAGTGCGAAAATCTGTTACACTCCTGTAAAAAATTATATTTCACAATAATGATCTTCACGTAAAAATTGGGTAGACTTTGTTTTTACGCATTTTCTTGTGAAATGGTGACATTTTTTTTCTTGTGAAATGGTAACATTTTGTGTTTATTGATTTGTGTCTTTCTAATAAATTAAAAAAAAATTGATTATTTTCAGAATTTCAATTAACTTTTGAGGCCTTTTAAGTTTGAGTGAAATTTTTAAGTAAAAAACAATTTAGGGTGCCATAAGACCATTATTCTTATGAAAAAGTTACACTTTTTGTTTATTGTTATTGTGTGATTCCAGCTAAACGTCACACTGTATATGGCAGGAAATGGTTAATCGAATATTAAAATAATTATTTTATAAACTATATTATTGAACAAAAATATAAATAAATAATGACGTGGCTATTGTAAACAAGTAATACGAGATCGGCGTCAAGGAATATTATATTTGTTTTTATGGAGCAAACGCTTCTCTTGTGCAAACAAGAATTCTATAAGACTAGGAGAAACCAACGCTATCGGATCGCACATCAGACCGGACATCGGACAGAACATTACACAGAAGGAATTTACAAAATTCTAATTAAATTTTTAAACATCTTTTTCATACCGTTTTTGTAAACACAAAAAAAAAACTTTTTAAAAAGGCACCAACAATGGAATTCGTAAATCTAAAAAAAAATTTTTGTTTTTTATAACTTTGGATTTTTATTTTTAAACAAATTTTATATGAAAAATAACTATTTGCAAACGTTTTGCAAACATTTCAAACAAAAAAAATTGTTGGAAATAAAATTTAAAGGAAATGTGTGTTTGTCTTTACAAATTCTATTGTTGGTGCCTTATCGATATGCAATCCGATAGCGATTGTATCTCCTAGTCTTATACCCTTCTTGCTGCAAGTACACGTCAAGAATATTTTCTACACACGCTACACAATGTAGGGTGAGTTAATGATAAAATATGTAACAATTAAGTGGTTGTCCTTACTAAAGCAGATGTATTAAAGTTTTATTTTAAAATATACGGTAGATGATATTTAGGTCGGTGAAACAGGCACAAATAATGTTTTTGTTTTTTTTACAATCTTATGGTGTTTTCTTTTCTGGAAAAAAATATTGCCTTGTTAAAGGGCAACATTTTAAAAATATTGCCCTCACGCCACTAAAATAGAACACAATAAAATCACTGTTGCATTTTTCTAAACATACAGTGAGGAGCAAAAATGTAACAGGGTGCACATTGTTCAGATATTCTGCTTTATATTTTTAACTACGAAACCAAATCAAATAATTTTTTTTAAATTTATTTGTTTATTAACATGTTCTAATTAGAAATCAATAACAATATTTAAAGTATTTTAATTAACGAAGAAGATGAAGACATTTTTCTAGATTATGACAAATGTTACACTTTTGCACCCTGTTAAGTTTTGATAAATTTCTTAAGAAATTATTAATATTAACTTAAAAATCATAAAATTTTTGTGGTTTTTATATGTAGTTGGGAAATGTTTCATTTATCTGGTGAAAAAGTGAGTATTAAGTAATATTTCCGTATTTTTCAGGTCGCAAGCCCTTTTTAAGGGCTGGCTATGTTTATCATGCTGAAAATTTTCTTAAATCCAAAAGTATTAAATATATTTCATGTCGGGCAATAGCACAGACTATTTTTCATTGAGAAATGTGCTGTTTGGGTTGCTTTTCCTACTAAAAAATTTTTTTATATGTCTTTTGAATTTTTTAATTTGAACACAGTTCTACACATTTCGCAAAAAATGTGATCGTTTTCTATGATAGCTAGTAAGTTCGGTGACTAAATTTTGTGGCATACATTTTCCTTTGATATACCGTCAATATAGAACATCAGATGAAACCCATTTTACTAGGTAGCCCACAGCTTTGAAGAATTAATTCATTAATTTTTTTCAATTCTGAATTAAAAATTCGATGAATTAATTCACAAATCACCATTTATTGAATGGAATTAATTCATATTTGTTTTCGTTCGATTTATTTTGTTACGAATTAATTCAATTGCTATAGTTCTTTTTATTAAATCAAATGAATTAATTCACTTGTGAACGCGTTCAATTTTATAAATCGAACGGAAAAAAAAGAGTATTAATTCCTTACTGAATTAATTCACCACTGAATTCGTTCAATTTCATTTTCGTTCAGTGAATTAAAAAAAATAAAATTACGTTCAGTGAATTAAAAAAAATAAAATTACGTTACGAGTTAAGAGTAAAACTATTTGTTGTTGCATTTTTATTACAGATTTATATTTTGTGCGATTTTACATAAAAATAATTCCATGGTATACATTATTTAGTCTATTCCAGGTATCCTTTTGTACCTAAAATTGGTAATGATTTTGGGCCCTTGTGTGATCTTATATACAGTAATTTTGCACAAGTTGGTTGTAGCTGCACATTTTTGTGCAGGTAAGCCAAAAACGCAGCTAAGTTAACCCTTTGACGACCGAACATTAACTGCTGGAAAATTTGTATTTTTTTTGCGGATAATTAACCCAACATTTCTAAACAAAAGTGTCGTCAAAAATATTTTTTTTCAACTCCTTCATCGAAAAAATCCATGGGACATATATATCCCATTGGTCGTCAACGGTAAAATTTGTGAACAACTAACTTACTCTGCTCGTATCGAGTATAATGTGTTTCGTTATACAGTAGTCGCTCGGTTATATGAACTAATTCAAACAGAGCCTGTTCACTAAATGGAGAAGTTCACATAATCGAGAGAATATAAAATAAGTAATTCAAATGATTTTTATTACATTAAGGGCTGGTATCTTATCTCCAATGATTATTTTACCTTAATTATTGATTAAGAAATCATTGATTAAACCTTAAACTTACTTAAAATAATATCGGTAACTTATTACAATTTAATCAATGATATGTTAATTTTAGATATTTCCATTTGACAATACGAATAAGTAATAAAAGAAAATAAAAAAGCAAGGTTGGTTACCGTTATCGTTATAATACCGTTATCGCTAAAATACCGTTTCAAATTGAATACCGTTATCGATACCTCTAAAAAAATTTCTAAATACCGTTATCGTTACCGATACCGTTATTTTTATGGGTAGTTACCGGTATTTTACCGGTATTTATTATTTTATATAAAAATTACAATTTTTTATTTTATAATCTTGAGTGTTTTTTTACAAAAAATTTATAGATAATAATTTTACTTATTAAAACTACCAGTATTGAATTTATAGCTTAAAATCTGTATATTCAGTACTTAAAATTAAAAATATGCCATGTTTTTACTTGTTTTTATATGTTTTTAACATAATTTTTAATACCGGTACGTACCGGTATTGCTATTTCGATAACGGTATACCGTTACCGAAACAGTCTTAAATACCGTTACCTAAACAAACGAAATCTGATACCGTTACCCTTACCGTTATTCGTTTCGGTAACCAACTTTGTAAAAAAGTTTTGAAAATTCGCGAAATACGCATTTTTCATTTCGCATGCTACATGCATATCTTAATTTTTTCATTGGGTAAGTGTGTATAATTATAAATTTTATTTTAGTCCAGGAAGGTGTTGTTAAGAAATATTTATGAAGGATAAGATGATTTTTGATGTTTTTTACTACATTCAATCCAAACTCTATAGTTTGAAATAATTAGGAAACTATCTCCAAAAGGAAACAAATCAACCTATGCCTTTACATTATTTGTTATTGGTTTAGGAAAACATATCTTGATCAAATTTAATATACACATGCAGTGACATCTCCCAAAGAATGATTGCTAAAATTAAAATTTAGAAATTTTGTGGAGAATACAAGATATGAATCCAAAAATAATGCTTGGTGGAAAAATATATGACGTCTTTAAAAATTCTCATTACATTAGAATCTCAAGAGTATGCATAAATCTTAACTTCTGTTAACTGGCTCTGTCCAACATTTCAAGATATGGTCACCTATGGACATGTGGTAAGTTAAGTTTTATAAGTAAATTTTGATAAATAGTAAAAATTGGTTCAATAATTGTGAAAAAATATAATAAAAAAAATTATACCCATTAGCTGAAATTTGGCAGAACTGCAAAATTGTTCTGAGACACCTTAAATACATGCACAAGAAAATATTTGTTTTCACTTTTTTGGATCAAATTTTACCCCCACGAATCGTGGCTTATTTGTGCTAAAGGAATATCAATATTATGACCGATTCTAACCATCCAATTTATGTCATTTATTCTAATTTCCGCCAAATAATTTCCTAGTTAAAATTTGTCTTTTTAGAGAAGATATACATTACTAGGCAAGTTACTAAAGATATACATCATTTAGAGGACATAATGAGATGTTTTAAGGTGTTTATTTTAGAAAATAATTGGTCTACGTAAAACTTTTTAAAAAGTTACCAACATTAGTAAAAAATGTAAGTACTAACACGAATTGTAGGGTGAAAAATCTATGTTTAAGGGCTTAATCACAGAATTTTCTGTAATTAAATTTAATCAATATTTAGAGTAGAATCAGAGATTAAAATTCGACAAGTTACTGTAATTAAGACCTAAACAATGATTTTCTTCTTAATCATTGTTTAATATTACATAAGATACCAGGCCTAAGTTTTTATTTTTAATAAGTTTTTCAATAATTAATGTACATGAAAGTAGTCGGTTATATTTTTTTGTACTTTTTTTGCTTCAAGGAATTTCTGTAGTGACTTTTCCCTGCATTTTCGCAATGCCAAAATATCATTAATATCAGATATATTATTTTCCCTCCAGCAATATCTTTATTGAATGCTTCGATTGCCTCCGTTGTGCTAATTTCAGCTGTTGTTACGATGCACTGCTCTTGATCATCATCTTCAACTTCGCTATTTATATCTTCGCTACCAATGTCTTGATTCCACGTTTGAATCTCTTCCCGTGAAAGCTGTTCACATAATAGAGATAGGCTGTGTTCACTCTTTAGAACCTCCTGTGTTTAAATTTTGTTGTTCACTATTCTGCGGCTAATGTAGTTTTTGCAGAAATATTTACATTTTTGGTTTTATTGTTGTTGTAAATTTTTACATAGAGTGTCGATTACTAGTTTTTTTGTTTTTCCTATCATGCGAAGTAGTTTGCATATCGCGTTTTGTGCTTAAAGTCGAGTGTTCTAACGTTTTCTCAAAATAAATTTGATCATTTGGAAAAATCGATTAACAAGTGAATAAAGAAACCACGTTTAATAAAACTGCGTACTCAGTTTTTCATGATCACCTCAGTAGTCCTTATAAAAGGACTTTAAATTGTCAACACATGGTTTTTGGCAAACCCTTTTTCAAGGATATTTTATACACTCCATGCTGCTGATATGGGATCAAATGAAAGAGGAGAATTTCTACATTTTAATAAAAGCTTTTCTTTTTTTCTACTGAAAATTTTCCAAAAATATTTTCTTCGTCATTTTTTGTCAAAATTTACATTATCATTGAACTTGGAAGATTACCCTTTCTTATTTGATGCCCATTTTGGAGAGAAGTGAGAAAAAAATATATTGCCATTTTAGTATGCATTATTATGTCTGTTCCCGTACTTTACCGAAGTTACACAAACTAGCCCAAAGGCGTTGCCGTACTCAAAATTGCATGTAAATTGTTGTTGTTTGGGCTGTTTTGGGTTCCCGCGGGTACCGCGGTAACGTACGGGAACGCACATATTATTTCGAAGTCCTTTAAAAAGGACATCTGACGTAATGGGTATATATATATTGATTCCTTTCGTTCCTATAAGGAGCATAGGGCCTCGACGTCGTGGGTATGCAGTTCATCTATAAATGATATGTATTCTTAAATGGATAGGAGCAAAATTTGAAAATGTTGCACGGTGTAATATATAACTGCAAGAATAAAAGAACTAATCAACGTCGATTTTATGAAGCGGGTGAAGTTGTGGAATTGCTTAACGCATGTGAAAATGATGAAACCCACCAATTAATATCACTAGTATACTCTGTGCCTCTTGTATCAAATATTATGGTTCCGCCACGATTTGAAGAAATTCGGATATCAGAAACAATGTTCGGCAACCAAGCCGTCACGATCATATGATCGAGCATATAAAATTCAACCAACTTTGAACAATTACAATTCGTCATTTGGTTGAGCTATGAGTGAAACCAAACGAAAGTCAATCGATATATCTTCACCTAAATTGCAAAAGGGCGTAACAACACTTTTTTGTATGAAATTAAAGGATATATTTATTCTCTTGACTATAGACTTTTTTCTGTATATAAGTTTAAATTTTTGTAGGGACATATATTTAGTCTAGTGCATCATAATCAATCAATAACCCGATTTCGAATTTTTTTGTTGTTACGCCCTTCTGCATTTTAGGCGACGATATGTATGCTTAAAACAAATATCTATAAGTCTTTTTATGTTTGGTCGAATGAATAGTTCATTTAATTTTATAAATTTTTTGTTTAATTTAATGAAAAAAACAAAACTATAAATCTTCTTCTTTGTTTACCTTTGACGACCAATGGGATAGATATGTCCCATGCTGAATTTGCGCAAGAAAACAAAACTATTCCTAATGTTCTGGTATTTCTGAAAACAGGAGGCACAGGTCCATGCTATATCAAAATGTTGGTCCTGCAAAACCAATAACATCTGAATAAATGACATCCAAAAAAGATGAACAAAAAAAACTTATTTTTCAGATTTTGGAGTTAATTAATTAGGTGCTAAGAACACATGGGGCCAATTATTTGGTAAAATCTGAAAGCAAAAACTGTCCATTATTAATGCAAGTCAGTTTAAAAAAAATCGGTTGGAATATGTGGAAAATATAACAAAAAATAAAAATTGGACATATGTATATCAACCATTGGTCGTCAAAGGGTTAAATAAAATGATTAACAATAGAACAAAATTTGTATATTACTTTACATAACATTTGTTTCGATTAATCCATTAATTTTAAAATTTTATTCGATAAATTGGATAAGAAAAAAACCCGGATAATTATTTGCACGATTAATCGATTAAAATAAAAAGTCGATTAATTGAAACCCCTACTCGATACTCTTTGCGACATGGCCTTTTCTGATCGTGAATCTGTGAAAAATGCGTTAAAAAGTAAGTTTCGTCGTTCATTTCACAACATTTGAAGTTTTGAAAAATATTCTTTTCGAGTAGTTTTGTTCAAAATTGTGTGTAAATTGTTGTTGTTTCAGGTAAATTGGGTTCCCGCGATAACAACAGCGAACAGACCTAATGTGTGCGTTTACAAATTTGCTACCCAACAATATGGCGAATGATTTGAATTTTAAAAATTTGCAAATTAATTTAAACCACAATTATTTTCAAATTGCCGTATTTTTGTGTCTCCACTATCACATATTTTATTGAATAATCATAAAATAGCCAAAATCCCGAAAACTGAGCGAGATAGAGACAAAATGCATAAAATTTCGTTAATCCGTAACTATAAATTAGGCTTTATAAGCCTGCCTCGAGTCAGAACCATTATTCTGTAGCATTGAATGATGAAATTTAATTCCATGTAAATCAGATCATTTGCTCTGTAGTAAAATGTACTCAAAATTGGCGTTTGTAGCCGCCGAAAGGCAATTGAAGGAGCTGGAAGTTTTAGGCCATTATTTTTTTTTTTTTTTTATTGTGCAAAAACAGATATGGCTTTAAGGCACATTACACGCGATAGAAAACTGCTAGAGATTGATCAAAAACCTATCTCTAAATATTACGCGTGTCTTTTGATCCATCTCTACACTCAAAATATTATGTATGTTGGCTGAACAGAAAAATTTGTTACTTTAACAAAACATATTCCTTGTTTTTCGCTTAAAATGAAATTTGTTGATTTTAAAAAATTTTTTGTTAAATTTAACAAATCTAAATTTAAGTGAAAAATTATTTGTAATTATAGTGAGTCGTAAAATGTGTTCAAATTTAGGGTCTCGGGATCCTCAACGAGCCTAGTCCATATCATCTAAGGGCAATCCGAAGGAACAAATATTTTGTCCGTTTTGCTCTATCTCGCTTAGTTTTCGAGATATGGGCCATATTATGAAGAGATATGGGCCATATTATTTTTATTAAAAATTTCCGAGGATCCAAGGTATATTTTTGGGTAGAGATAACCCTTTCACTAGGGTATTGTATAGTTAGGGGTAGTCGAAATATTCGTCCATTTTGCTTTATCTCTTAGTTTTCAAGATATGACAATTTTTTTTTTGAATTGTAAGAAAAATTATTAATTAAACTCAAGAAGACAGTCTGAACTAAGTATGTAGTAGGGCTTTACTAAGAGTATGTATGAACAAATTTCTTATTCTTAAGTAGTTTTACACTTAAAATAAGACGTCAGTAGAAAAATCTGTCAAACGGTTTGTTGAAGCACTAATTTAACTAAATATTTAAGTTATCTTCATTTAACACTATGTATACTAAAAATCCTCAGTAATTTAACTAGTTTTGGGTGTTAATTTTCAAAATTATTTAAAACTAATTTTGAAAAACCCGTTCGTTAAATTTTACAAAATGTATTGTTAAAATATAATATTTTCATGTTACTGTTAATACCCGGTAGAAGGCGCCACCAATGTATCCGAAGTTTTAAAGATGGCGCTATTTCTTTTCCTCCCGATTTTTTAAAATGGCCCATATCTCGAAAACCAAGCGAGATAGAGCAAAACGTACAAAATATTTGCTCCATTGGAGTGGCCTTATATACCTTTACATGCTATGGACTAGCCCCGGGGAGGGTCCCGAAACCCTATATTTGGATAAATTCTAGGACTCAGTATAATTACAGATAAAACTGAAGTTTTACAAATTTTTTACTTAAATTTAGATTTGTTAAATTTACCAAAAAAAAAAGTGTTAATATCAAAAAATTTTATTTTAAGCCAAAAAACAGGAATAAATTTTGTTAAAGTAACAAATTTCTCTGTCCAGCCAACAGACGTATTATTTTGAGTGTACTACTTAAGTGTATAATCCAAATTTAAAAGAAAGATTATTACGTTTTGTATATAAAAAGCGTACAATTTCAATTATGGCATGAGTATAAACAATTTTTCTAATTTAAACACTTTCAACTGAATGGAATATCCTCAGTCTATCAACGACCATCAGTGGATTTACAACAGCTAACGCTTCAAGCCAAAAGGCAAATTAGTAACGCCTTCGAAATTGGCAAAGGTTTAAAATTTAATTTCAAAAAAAACATCATATCACTCACAATGGCAGAAATTACCCAGGATCAACTGAAACAAGTGATAGAGCTATTAAAAGATCTTTGTAGCCAACAAAATTCTGATGCCACCCAAGAATTATTGGCCTATTTGCCACAAAAATCAACCATGGCTAAATGTCATGTAAGATTTTATGGTCATTACGATCATGAGTTAGTAGAAGAATTTATTAATGGTGTGGAGACGTTTAAGGAGTTGGAAAATATCTCCGATGAAGATGCTCTTAAGGGTATATCGTTATTATTTAAAGATATCGCTAGCACCTGGTGGCAAGGAATAAAAAAACAAGCTGAAACTTGGAAAGATTGTCTACAACTTATACGTGAACAGTTTTCACCCAAGAAACCGCCACATCAATTGTACATGGAAATATTTGAATCTGCACAGAACGATAAGCCAATTAATGCTTTTGTAATTGAAAAAAGAAATCTCTTGGCCCAACTACCCAAAGGAAGACATGACGAAACTGCGGAAATTGATCTGATTTATGGTCTTTTGAATATTAAATATAGGCAGTTTTTGAGACGTGAAGATCTTAAAACGTTTCGTGACCTTTTAGAAAAAGGCCGAAATATTGAAATTAACAATTTAGAAATGGCGCATAATGAGAAAATTAAACCCAAAAGATGTGGTCACTGTAATTATCGCGGTCATACAGCAGATGAGTGTCGCAAGAAAATTCCAGCAGATTCTAAAAACAAGGGTAATATTAAAGAAAGTCAATAATTTTGAAGTTAATTTAATCTCAAGTCTAGTTAAGTAAATATTTTTCCAGGACATCTTTTGGTTTCAATTAAGAATCAAAAAGGATTTTTTTTAAATAATGATTGATTAATAGTGGTTTTTATAATCTTTGTTTAATAATTTAACTGCTAGTTTGATACCAAGTTAAATTTGGTAAGTTAAGATGATGAAAAAACAACTTGATGGATTTTACAGAAATATTAATATTCATACGATTTTTTGTTACATAAAAATTAATTCCTTAAATTATTAAATTGTTAACTCATTTAAAAAAATCTCTTCTGCTACTTTTGCAACTATATTTTAAAAATTTTAATTAAAATTTAGAATTTATCATTTAAAACTTACACAATATCATTAAAAGATTAAAAAATTAAAGTTTCCGAATTTCTTTTTAAAATTTTAAACCAAATTCTGAATTTCAATTAAAGATTTCTAGACATCAAATGAAAAATCTGAATAATTTCATAGAAAAAAATATAAAAATTTTTTTAAATAATAATCAATATGCACCAAATTTTATATTTTTTTTTTTTTGAAAATTTTTAGAATTTAAAAAATAGTTATACAAATTTAAAAATTAATTTTTATATTTAAAAAATCAATGATTTTTATATCAAAATATTATTGAGAGTTTAAAAATATTGCACCTTGATCAAGTAAAACATTTTAAAACAACTTCTGTCTAAAGAGTTTGTATAAAAGACTCTCAGTAATTTGAGATTTTTTTTATATAATTTGGCAGACGTGTAATAGTCAATTTACAATAAGCTGGAAATACAATTTAAACTGGATTTCGAGCATAATGTAAAGTGGATAAAACTGAAACTTTCGATGATTTTTTGATACTAAATTTATATTTTTGTTGAGATTTTTCAAAAATATCAATCATTATTTAAAAATTTTCCCAGATCTTAAAAAAAATTTAAAGTTCACTATTTTTAAAAATCAAATGTATGCGTCCTTTTTTTTAAAACAAAAAACCAGTTTTTAAAACTTTTTTATTATCAAAATAAAACTTTGTATCGTCTATATAGACACACAGAGTTGTGCATTTATATAAACCTTTATTAAATGTAATACTAAATTTACATGAACCAAACACTAGTAGTTTTTGAAAACTACTTGTATTTACCTGTCAAATTCCATCGAAATTTTATACTGCATTTAGACTGAGCAAAACCAACCCAGTTTTTGGCTCTTGCTAGTTATTATATGTCAAAACGCATATACATATAAAAAACAAGTAAAAAGCTAGGTAGTTTTTGCTCAGTCTAAATTCAGTATTAAATCAAAAACTAAATGTTTTCAAAAATTGCTAATTTTTGGTTGTAGTGTAAATTGGGTTTAACTCCATTTTATCTTAACAGAAATACAGAATTGCAAATAAAAATTTTAAAATAAAAAAAGTCATAATTATAAATATGCTTTTTTTAATTTAGGCACAATTTCTAAGTCAAACTTAGTCAAGTTACGCCTTTATATGAATATTTGAGGTTAGGTAAACGTCAAAGTATGCGATCATTACAATTTTGACAGACTTAATCTCCAAGAGGTCTGAATATGCCTTGGGTCAACTCTGAATATATTTGATATTCTAAAACTACATTTTAAAATGTCATTAGAAAATATTGTTCCCAACGTTCAAGGTTTTCACAGAACAAGTGATAAAGTGATATCATTACAAATTAGTATAAATTTTAAAGTTTGAATATTACAAAATTGTCAGTGTACTTCATATCGTTCGACTTGTGAACTACCTGGCCCGAGATTCCCATTCTATGCTAAGCTGTGAAGTGAAACGAACTGTCACTTTACTGATTAAAAACTTATGAATGAATTTATCATTTATGAGTTTATCTCAGAATGTGAATCCATCCTCTGAATGTATTTTCTTCAACGTCAGTGTGTAAATATATATCAAATATATTTTAGAGGGACCAAGGTGTATTCTTTAGTACCTCAGACAATCATAAGTAAAGTAAATCATAAATAAATACCAAAATAAAAAAATCAACAAATAAAAAAATCCTAAACAAAGCCAAACTTGCAAGAATATGTATTTTAATTTTTTTCTAATTTATAATTCAAAATAGTATATGGAAATTTTTTAAAGAAATGGTTAAAGTTATCAGAAATTAAAAGTGGAAATTTTAATTGCTAAATAATCCAAAATTTCAAAACTTTTTTAATTGAATTTTTCATTAGTAAATTTCTAAACTTTCCTAAGTAATTAAAATTACTACATGATACATTTTGTAAAGTAAATTAAAAAAAGAAAACAATTACCGGCCGTATTTTTAATAAAAATTTAAACAAAACCTTTATATTTCGATACAATTTTTTAAAATTTTTTTCTATTTTATTTTTTGATGTAAAATTTTCTAATTTTTTAATTCAGTTGTTTCTATTTACTACTTTTTATTGATGTAATTTTCTTTGATATCACTTGAAAAAAATAATTTTAATAATCTATCTCTCGTACTTTCTAAGTTTACTATTCTTTGCTAGAAATGTTAACAAACAGACCCATTATTTTGTAAAACCTTGTATGAATTTGTTTAGCCACTGATTAAAGTTTTATTATCTATACGATCACATTTAGAATTTTATACCCAATATTGAAATATAAAAATTTAATTAAATAATCTTTTTATTTTTAAATATTGAGTGCAAAACTCTGCCTTAAACTGGAACTTAATTAACTAGAATTTTCTTAAGTTTTATTCGATACATAACGAGTATTTAAACTATTAACAAATACTTTTTGAACTCATTATTTGTTGATACGGATTTTAGTAAACTTTAATTAATTATAGTTCTAGCATTAGTTTATAAGAAAAACATTGTATTGAATCAAAATAAATAAAAAAAAAATATATATGTATACGGATTTATAAAATTATGATTAATTTTTTTTAATAAAAATTAGGTAATTTTATAAAATTGTATCCGCGTTATTAAAAAACTGTAAAAAAGTTGTATTTCATTTTTTAACTTTTAAAAACTTGCAGGTTTTATCGTAGAATTTTCTGCCGGCAAATAGTTTAGCCATATTAATCAAATTCATCAATAAAACCGGGTCGTTGCATTCTTTTGCAGTTTAGCTGACAATATGAAAAATTTTTTTACGAATACAAACTTACATTTTAAAAAAAGCAAAAAATATACTATATTTTTGAAGAAAAAAAGCTAAAATACGGTTTACTTTTAAAGGAAATGGCAAAAATAAGCAATATTTCCAAAGTAAGCAAAAACAAACAAAATTAAATAAAAAAAATTCCTAACAAGTGTATTTTAAAATTCCGATATTCTTAAGATCAGTACTTAAATCTAATTTGTAAAACGAGAAAATCCTTAAACAAAAAAAAAATTTTTTTTAGTCAAATTTAATTTTGGTTTCTAAAACGTTTACAAAATTCATATTTTATGGATTTTACTATATGAGGACTACATATACTATTAATAAGTATTTCTTGTAGTGAATTTAATGTAATACCCTCGTTCTTATTTGCAGACATTTTAGGAAAACGTAAACTATTCATTTTTAAAAGATTATCAAACTCATGACTAGGCATTAATGGTACTTCAATTACGGTTTTAAATTCCTTTAACAATTTGTCTACATTTTCTTCAGATAAATACTGATATTTATAATGATTAGCCAACTTTTTTACTGGAGAAGTTTGTATAGAAGTTTCGTCTAACAAAACTTTTAAAATACTGAAGAGTTCTTTGTTGGATGAAATGGCCATTAACTGTAATAGGTAATTTAATAGGAATTTAAGATACTACAATAATGCTTATTTTTCTTTTTGAACCTTACTTGATTTGGATTCAAAATATATTCTCTGGTAGCACTTGAGGTGTCCTTTATAAAACTTTCAATTAAATATTTAACTATACATTCTTCCAGTTGTTCATCTGCATCTTGTTCCATCGGTATCCAGGCATTAACACTCATTGAAATTTCTAAAGCTTCTACATAATGCCACCAATGTTTGGGAACAATTAATACATCATTTGGCTCCAGTATAACATGATATGCTTGTTCTTTGCATTTATCAAAAGTGGATTTCATTTCCATATTAGGTGCATAGAAATTTTCCAAACAATATATGCTAGACTCTTCATATGGAATGCGAGTGGTTGTGAGTGACGATTTTGGCGGAAACAATAACCAGGATTTTCTAAGAAATATTTTAATATCTCAACTGCTAAAATGTCAAGGAAAACTGTTACTTGCCTTCCATAAACTTGAACAACTATGTTACAACCATAAGTATCATAATGACACGGTGTATTTGCTCCCTTTGAACTCAACCACATTGTGCAGTCCTCTCCGGCCTGTGAAAACCCAAAGGATGTAAAGTCTATGCCTTTGGTACATTCCTGCGGTAATTCATGTCTACGTTTATAATTCAAACCCGACCAATAATCACAATCTTTACTATGTTTTGTTAGAAAATCCATTGCAGTCATTTGTACTAATTGACGTTTCCGCTCCCATTGTGGTTCCCAAGAATCGTCTTTGGAAATTCTTTCGAAATGTGTTAAATTATCATTTAAATCATCATAGTTTTTACACCATTCTTCAAGGCCATTTTCAAAACATGTCCAATTATGTTGAAAACTTTTTAAAACTATAGGTCTTCTGGTATTTAATATTAATTCCCTTAATTTTAAGGTGCTTTTATCCAAATTGGACATTTTTATATATTACTACTTTTGAATTGTGTAGTTCGTGAACGAACTAGGTCAATTAAACTAGTCACTCAATTGATCGAAATATCTAGTTCACTTCGAATCGCTCTTCTAGTTCAATCGTTCATTTTATTAACTTTGGCCGGCGATAATTTTATTTCTTTTTATTAATTAAAAATATTTTCTACACTAAACATTTTTCTTTTTTTCTTAAAGTTCTTAATTTTTCTGATATTTGATATTCTTGTTAACTAAAAGACGAACTATTTAAATTAGCTACCTATTCAAAATTGCCAAACGAACTATTGAAAAAATCGTTTTCTGAACGATTGAACGAAATTGTCAGAGCTTTTTGAATTAGAAGAGCGAAATAGTTCTTTACAACAAATTGAACTAGAAAGAGCGGTCACCAAAAAGAACTAGAATGCCCAAATCTAAGAGATTAATCAGAACTGGGTCGACAACGACATGTGCTTTTCCATATATTTTGTATGGGAAGCAAAATGTCGCCATGTCGTCCGGCGATTTGTCGTCGTAATAGAATCTATTCTATTTTCGTGACGACACACTAATACACTCAAAATATTTGTCAAATAGTTGCCATATTTTTAACTAATTAAGGGATCAGATTTGCAAAAATTCGTACTTTGTTTAAAAAAAAATTATTTTTTATTCATACCTGCCAATACTTCTACCTAAATTATATTTCATAAAATATGAATTGACGTCAGGAAATTTTAATATTTTTAATACCATATTTTACCTTAAAGTTACAAAATCAATAAACTTTTGCAGCTGATTGGGTCTGAAAGGGTTAAGCACCACTTACATAATCCCACAAGTATTAGTCTTAACCACAAATTATACCAGATATGAATCAGCTGATTTGGGCAATATGGCCGACAGAAAATGAGCAAAACAAAACGCAAAAATTTAAGAAAAACACAAAAGATAAAGCACAATAATCTAAAAAGAGACAGATATATACAAAAAATGAGCAATACAAAATGTATGGAGATTTTTTATTGTTATCTCCCTCTTGACTTGACTTCCATGTAAACAAAACCATACGGTTCGAGAATACTTTTTTGACACCTGTCATTGGTTTCACATCTGGTATTAATCTGTGGTCTTAACATTAGACATGGGCTCGTGATCACGGGTGAGTGAAATCTTACTTTACTCACGTGAACGTGAGTTAGTAGAAAAAATTTATTCGTGAGTGTTCGGTATTTTTCCATCCATTTTTTGCGACTTTGTATAAAATAAATTACAAAACTGCATATTTATAGCAATGTTAAGTTCAAAATTGATCATTTTTGCATTTTATAATAATAAATTCACAGAATTAATTCCATTGCAATAGTTATCTTTATTAAATCAAGTGAATTAATTCCTTACTGAATTAATTCACCACTGAATTCATTCAATTTCATTTTCATTCAGTGAATTAAAAAAAATAAAATTACATTCAGTGAATTAAAAAAAAAAATTACATTCAGTGAATTGAAAAAAAATAAATTACGTTCAGTGAATTAAAAAAGAAAAAAATACGTTCACTGAATTTTAAAAAAAATACGTTCACTTAATTGAAAAACAAAAATTACGTATGCTGAATTAAAAGCCTGTTTTCTGCCGTTCAGTAGAAGAAACATTGTATTGTAAAAACGTATAAATTAAATATGTACGTCATAGTGAAGTACACGCAGAAAAAAACTGGGGGAATATTACCTAAGTGCTATGTAATTATACAACTACATAATTTTCAAGTTAGTTTTACAAAGTTCTAGTAAAGTATGGACATTGTTTTGTAAAATATATACAATCCTTGCAAAATATATACATTTGTAGTGGAAATTATCCGAAAAAATACATATATTTTGCTAGAAAATTGTAAAACTTACTTCGAACTTATGTAGTTGTATAATTACATAGCACTTAGATAAAGTTCCCCCTGTTTTTTTCTGTGTGTATCTACATTTTACATTTACATTTTAGTCATATTTTTTCCAAATTCATCTATATCTGTAAAGTTTTTATTTTTAATAGTAAAAGGCTTTATTTTTTAATCATGTAGGTTGATAAAGTGCATTGGGCTTCTCTAACACTTAATATATATGTAATTTGTTTATTTTCACTAGCAAACGCTGTAAAATTGCTTAGTTGCAAATTTTATTTGTAAATAAATGTTTTCTTCTACTGAATTAATTCATTGGATGTAAGAAAAAGAACTATAGCAATTGAATTAATTCGGAAAAAAATAAATCGAACGAAAACAAATATGAATTAATTCCATTCAATATATGTTGCTTTGTGAATTAATTCATTGAATTTTTAATTCAGAGTTGAAATTGAAATTGCAGTTCGTGAATTTGCGTGATTCACGTGAATCAATCGTGACTACGCGTGAGTGTGAATAAAATCCGAATTTACTCAAGTGAACGTGAGAAAAAAATTACAAAAAAAAAATTTCTCGAAAAAATATGAAAAATAGTTAACATTTTTTTAATGGGTTAATTCCCGCCAAAAATGTTTTCATTTATTTATAAAGCACGCACTTACCATCTGTATAGTTCACACAAAGTTCGTCAACGCATTCAAACTATGGCAGCCTCAAATAATTCCAATTTAATTGCTCCGGCCGATGAACGTAATATCGAAATTAAAGCACGTATCGGATCCGATGAAGAATTTGAAAAACGAGTTGAAATCGCCAAAAAACTTACAAATTCCACGGGTGAATTAATCGAACAACGTGATGTGTTCTTCAACTCTCAAAGTGGACGCTTTAAGTTGCGTTATTTAAAACCACCAGCGCGTTCTCAACTCGTGTATTATGATCGTCCCGATGTGGCTGGTCCGAAATTGTCGAAATTCAATAAAACCGAACTGGATGAACCGGAATTGATGGAAAAAATTTTAACCCAAAGCAATGGTGTTAGAGGTGTATTGGCCAAGAAGCGTTATTTGTTTATGTACGAGCGGACTCGCATACACTTGGATAAAGTTGTGGATTTGGGTAATTTCATGGAATTTGAAGTGTGTCTGTTGCCGGAGCAAACTATAGAAGAGGGCCAAGCGGTGGCGGATAAATTGATGACAGAATTTGGTATAAAAGAGAAAGATTTAATGACGGGAGCTTATTTTGATGAAGTTAAAAAGTGAAAAAATGTAACTGCTTGAAATAAGAAATGTGCGCATTTATTTTAAACAATTACGAAAACTTTTAAAACTTGTTCTATTTTTATAAACTAAATTGCCGTAGTTTGTGGCGTGTTTGTGGCAGTTATGGGATTTAAAAATTTTTGTTTTGAACCGTATGTGGGGCTAAAATGTGACAAATGGGTCTTCATTGTGCCAAAACAAAATTTTCACAGAGGCCTAGAAAATATTAAATTGATTTTAGATTTTTTGTAGAAAAAGGTCTCTATATTCACATTTTTTCTAGCAAAGTCTAAAATATATGTAAAATGCCCATTTTCTGACGAATGTTCTTTCATTATAATCAGTTTCGATGTTCCTTAAATTCCGTTTTCTGGTCCGTATACGGATCCAGGAAACGGTACGTAAACGGAGTTGGATTCCGTTTATTACGGACCGAAAACGGTGCGTAAACGGAACGAATTGTTTGTTGTGAATGAATGAAAACTGCCCAACAAACAATTCGTTCCGTTTACGCACAGTTTTCGGTCCGTCATAAACGGAATCCAACTCCGTTTACTTAAGGGACATCGAAGCAGATTCTAATCCGTTGAAAGAACATTCGTCAGACGGACAGTTTACGGACCGCAATGTCGTGTTAAAAACTGACAAGTCCGTCAATGACCGTTATGTCATGTATAAAACGGACTAGTCCATTGAAAGTCCATCAATGCCGGACCGTTATGTCGTGTGAATAACGGAGTGACTCCGATTTTACGGACTTAAATTGACCAATTATTAACATTAATATTTTACATGTTTTT
The DNA here is from genome assembly GCA_949987735.1 of Leucophora obtusa. NCBI lineage: Eukaryota > Metazoa > Arthropoda > Insecta > Diptera > Anthomyiidae > Leucophora > Leucophora obtusa. The sequence continues at coordinate 30,260,239 of OX465299.1, read as the reverse complement.
AATAAATTTATTAAATAATCTTTGAATTTTATTTAAAATTTTGTTTACATCCGGTACAGTTAACTTCATTAACCAGCCTTAAAATGCGCAATATTGACCCATAACGAAATCCAGTATCTATCTACAAGCAAAAGAAACAATTTGTTAATTGAGGTTTAATTGAATGTATTCACGATTGGAGTTTTTCATACGATGCAAATTTTGCAAACTTTTTTACTGAAACTGCTTAAGCGGGGTTTACATTATACCATAAGTTATTGAACCTGTCAAAAAAGTGATTCAGAAAGCCAAACTCCTGTAGTATAAACACATTATAACTGATAAGTACAGAAAATCCGATTCCAAAGTAAAACCCGCTTTAGGATACCATTAAATATTTATATTTGCTTAATTGCATTCGGTTACACGAACCATCGTGAAAAAAAGTTATAAAATTTCATAAACACTTACTATTTAATGATTATACGTGATTTAAAGCAATTTGGCTATTGCGGCAAGTGGCCAAAACAGGATGCTCACTTTTGCGACATCCAGAAGCTTTTTAACCGACTTTATCGCGCGACACATTAAAAACGAAAACGGATACAACAAAACGGATTCGAAACATATTGTATTCGAAAATCCGAAAGTACCGTCCGTTATTGTTCCGTATACGTACAAGCTTTGACGGATATGTGTTTTACGGAGAGTTAACGTGCCGTAAAAGCCGGATTGATGAATGCGTACATGCTGGAAAGCAGAGCGTTGAAGAATTAATTCCTTAATTCAATTTTTCAAGTCTGAATTAAAAATTCGATGAATTAATTCGCAAAGCACCATATATTGAATGGAATTAATTCATATTTGTTTTCGTTCGATTTATTTTGCTACGAATTAATTCAATTGCTATAGTTCTTTTTATTAAATCAAATGAATTATTTCACTGGTGAACGTGTTCAATTTTATAAATCGAACGGAAAAAAGTGAATTAATTCCTTAATTCACCACTGAATTCGTTCAATTTCATTTTCGTTCAGTGAATTAAAAAAAAAATAAAATTACGTTCAGTGAATTAAAAAAAATAAAATTACGTTCAGTGAATTAAAGCCTGTTTTCTGCCGTTCAGTAGAAGAAAACATTGTATTGTAAAAACGTATAAATGAAATACGTCATCAAGCATCTACATTTAACTGGGAAGCATAAGTTTGAAAAATTCAGTAAGGAATTAATTCACTTTTTCCAGTGAATTAATTAATTTGATTTAATGAAGAGAACTATTGCAATGGAATTAATTCTTTGAATTTATTGTTTGATGAATACGTTCAGTTGAACGAATTCAGTGAATTACTTAAGAAAAGGAATTCATTCAATTCTAGAGAAAATTGAATTCGATTGGTAGTGAATTCATTCAAAAAAGAATTAATTCTTCAAAGCTCTGCCGGAGAGCCCGTAAAAATGTTTCTTGGGTGGATTAATTTTATAAATGAATATAAAAATTTTCGACAATTAAAAACTAAAACTGAAAAAACAGCAGCATATGAAAAATTAACAATTAAGAAATTAATTAATTTGATTTTCTTCCGCGCATATTTGATCAGTTCGACAAAGAGAACTGACGTTTCGTTTGAGTTTTGTTTGTATGTGGCATCGTCTGTATTAAAAAATGTAAAAAAAAATGAAATACATGTTCTGACGAATGTTCCTTCTCACTTTCAAAATGAGTGGAAAATAGACTAGTTTTAATCAGGAATTAGTTTAAAACATGGATGGTAACCGAAACGATGCGGTTATCGGTAAGGGTAACGCTATTTTAGATTATTTCGGTAACGGTATTTTAAGGGTAACGCTATTTCATTTATTTCGGTATCGGTATTTTAAGGATAACGGGGTTTTAGTTATTTCGGCAACGGTATTTTAAGGATAACGGTATTTTGATTATTTCGGTAACGGTATTTTAAGGTTAGCGATATTTCAGTTATTTCGGTAACGGTATTTTAAGGATAACGGTAGTCAGTTATTTCGATACATCCCGCAATTTTTTTTTTTACAAAAAACAAACGAGATTAAAAACAAAACCAATTTATCAACTTAAAGTACGTAAAATAATCAATACCAAAAGCAGAAAATTAAAAATAACGGTAACGGTATTTCATTTATTTCGGTAACGGTATTTTAAGGGTATCTATATTTCATTTATTTCGGTATCGGTGTTTTAAGGATAACAGTATTTCAGTTATTTCGGTAACGGTATTTTAGGGGTAACGGTAGTCGGTTGAATGGGTTTTTGAATCGATAACGATATTTTAGCGGTATTGCCTGCCAACCCTGGTTTAAAAAAGTTTTTCCCGATCAAAAACAAAATTATTTTTTTTAGATAAATTGAAAATAATTCCAAATATTCCCTATAAACAATTTCACTGGAATTCATGTACAGTGCCACAATTGTTTTCAGTTCCCAGGCTTAGATATATCTTTTATTAAATTTTATTTCAATCACTCCAGCAAAAGGGAAAAAAAATTAAATTTTTAAATATTTTTGTTAAATAAACAAGTGCTAGACTTTAAAATCTACTTTGTTCCAAGCGAAATCAAAAGTTAAAAAGAATTATTTTTTTTATTAAATTTAAAAAAAATTAATGTAATTTTTATGGAATTTATTCGATAGCTTAATTCACAAAAGCTTTAAATTATATGACTTAATTCTATTTTGAGTGAAAATTTTCCTGAATTCATTTAGTAAAAAGGTGAATTATAAATGATTTTTTTCATTCAGTCTAATGAAAAATTTAAATTTGCAATTATATGCTGAAATATTAATATAATACAAATAAAAAATGTTAAGAATTCGTCTAAACCAAATAGTTAAGTTAAAGTTAAACTACACTCAAAAAAGTTTGACGTTACTACATGACAGCTGTTTGTGTAGTAATCAGTAGTTGTTGTTTTTAACAGTAATTACAGTTGTTTTTCTATAGAAAAATCCAAAACAACTTTTATGACGAAAAGTACTCTAATTTCGTAAGAGTTGTTTAAAGCAGTTATTTTTAATATCATAATAAACAAGTACCAAAACAGTAATTTTACATTACACAATTATTTTTGGTAGTTATTTAAAAAATAAAAAATGTCGGTGAATTTTTTGGAATTTTAAAAATTCTTGTTTAGTTTATATTTGTTATTATTGATATATTTATAGTTTGCAAATAAAAAGCAGAAACTTGTATTTCCAATGCATAAAAGCATAATAACTGGAGAACGGTTTGGAATTTTTAATTCGAATTTTAAAAATTTACATTATTTTTTTTTTATTAAATATAATATTTTATAAACAAAAAGAATTGACTGTAAAAAACAGTAGTTTTTACCGATTTTGTCAGTTGTTTTGAGATTTTTGTAGTAAAAATTTATCAGTTAATTTTACGACATTGGTAGTTATTCTTAATGCAATTGTTAGTTATTTTTCAACAATTAAAAATAAAAAAAGTTAGTTATTTTAAAGGTAAATACCTTTGTCGCCTTTTTAACTGCATATACTTTTGTTTTAACTGACATTTTCAGTAGATTCTACCGACAAACTTTTGTGAGTGTACTTAACATAGCTTGACCTGTGAATACCCTCATTAAAGCCTAAACCACATAAACGCAGTGCGGACCGCAGTCCGACGTTTTGTCGATAAAGCAGCTTTTGTATCTTCCCTACACTCGAAAAAAAGTCAGTAAAGTCAGCAAAAAATGTTGCTATGTCAGCAAATTTTTAGTCAGGAGCGTGCTTGCAAAAAAGTTGGTAATTTCAGCACAAGGTATTGCTGAAAATCAGCGAACTGATTTTTACCAAAAAAAAAATAGTAATCTCAGCAAAAGTTTTGCTAACACTTAGTCGCTTGCAAATGAAAAAAATCTTTGCTAAAATCACTAAACTTTTTGCTGAATATTAGTAGACTGAAAAAAACTCAAAACATTTATAGAGAAATTTTACTTTAGTTAATTTATTTGCTGAAAATTTAAATATAGAAATTGCGTAGTTGTTTTTTTAAATTATCATTTCCGTTGTCGGTACTACATCCAGACAAGCAGCAACATCTTCATCTTGTCTATCTGGTTATCGTCCACGCTATAAATGTGGTTATCAGCACAATTTTTGTAGCAAAATAAATTAGTAAAACATTAGTTCAAAAGTAGTTTAGTGCTAAAGAAAATATAACTAAAACATTTGCTGAAAACGGAATTTCAGAAAAAAAATTGCTGAAAACTTGTGCACTTGATATACAAGACGTTTTACTAATTTTGTTACTAACTTATTTTTTTGAGTGTATTTGTCACTGCCGAGCAATTATAAAAAATTTCTGAATAAACAAGATCTGTTTTTAAACAAAACGCAAAGAAGTTTTTAAAAATATTAAATCGTTTTCGCGAAATTCAAAATCAAAGTTTGACAGCACTGCCACTGTCCACTGGCACTTTCACTATGTGGTTTGGGCTTAATAATTTGATTTTTGTAGCAATAACAAATTTTTGTAACTTTTAGGCCAATTTTGTAGAATAAATTTTGGAATATATGGGCGGTAGGCGTGTTCTTGGGCCGATTTTAAATAAAATAGTGTACCTAGTTTCATTTATCTACGAAAATGAAACTAGGTACTTCTATTTTTGTCCATTCTTTATATGGGAACAAAGCAATGCTTTAAGAAACATTTCAAATATATAAGAAAAAACAAAATTTACAATTTGCTTTGTCATCTCCTAAAATAATATGATTTATGAAATGAACTTCTTTCTTGTGATTCATAAATATGTTTTAAATCAAAAACTTAATGACATATTTAAATACATAACACCACAAAATGAAATGTATGAATGAATAATGTTGAAAAAGTGTAATAAATAAATGTTGTGAATATTGTTAATCCTCATGTTATTCGATTGTACATTATTGGGATTAAAACAAAGAACATTTTAACGGTGTTTGATGTTGTATAACATCAACAACAAACACACCTTAAAATATATAAAAGCAACAGAATAAAATCATTCATAAACCAAAATATTATTAAAAAGACAGCAGCATAAACTGCTGCCAACCACCATCGAAGTCACAAGCCAGCAAATAAGTTTTTTGTAATGACACATTTAAGATTTAAATCATTTTTATATTTACAATTAGTTAAACATATGAATGAGTATAAAAATGTTTTATTTATAGTTTATACTTATGTTGTTGACAGTAGCAACATAAAAACTAAATAAGCAATTGTTTCAATATTCGTAAAGAAAAAAATTCAACATCAGGGTGGTATTTTGTCAACAATTTAGATGAAAACAATTTATCAATATTCATTTTTTTAAATATTTTTTTTTATAAATTTTAAATAATTTTTTTTTTAATTTTGAAGGATGATTGTTTGAAAATAATAGCAATACACTCAAAAAAGTTTGACAGTTACTACCGGACAGTTGTTTCTGTAGTAATCAGTAGTTGTTGTCTTCAACAGTAATTACAGTTGTTTTTCTATAGAAAAATGCAAAACAACTGTTATGATGGTTATTTAAGAAAACAACTAACGAAAAGTACTGTAATTTCGTAACAGTTGTTTAAAGCAGTTACTTTTAATACCAAAATAAACAACTACCAAAACAGTATTTTTACAGTAAACAGTTGTTTTTGTTAGTTATTTAAAGAATAAAAAATTTCATTGAATTTCTTTTAATTTTAAAAATTCTTGTTTAGTTTATATTTGTTATTATTTATATATTTCTGGTTTGCAATAAAAATAAAGGTGTTTAATACCGGGACGTACCGGTATTAAAAATTACGTTTAAAAACATATAAAAACAAAGCATATTTTTAATTTTAAGTGTCAAACATATTATAAGCTATGAATTCAATGCTGATATATTGTATAAGTAAAATGAAATTTGTTTGTAAAAAATTTGTTTGTAAAAAACTCAAGATTATAAAATAAAAAATTTTAAAAATTTTCAGTTTTTATAGAAATTAATAAATACCGTTAAAATACCGTTAACTCCCCATAAAATAACGGTTTTGGTAACGATAACGGTATTTGGAATTTTTTTTAGAGGTATTGGTAACGGTATTCAATTTGAAACGGTATTTTATCGTTAACGGTATTATAACGATAACTTTAATAAACCTTGGATTTTACACATTAATTAATTAAACATACATAAAATTTTCTTCATTGTTTTTTCAAAGTGGTGAATGCAAGTGTATACGCAACCAGAGACCCAAAATAACTGTTATATTTCTAAAAAAGTCACCACCCAAATTTATTTAATTATAATATTTCAATAATGCACTATATTTTATAAATCATATTGCACAAAAAAATCACAAAGTTTGGCAAAGATTTTAATTTTTTCAATTTTTATATTTTACTCTATAAATTTCTGTTGTTTTTTGATTTTTATTTTAAAACTTTTTATAAAAGTTACAGAATGATTTTTTTGAAAAAATTAAGCACTAACTTTTTTATTTGATAATAAAATAAAAATTAAAAATTTACCTAAATTGAATGCCGGAAGTTGCTGGAATATACATATTTACTCACTTTAAATCACTGTTCAATCTTTTATTAACACTAGTTGACATCATCAGGATATTATAATTGGTGAAGTCATTTGTTCTATGGCTTTTGATTTATATTCTTAATTGTTAAGCATTAAACACATAGACGACTGCAGCTACACGACTACAGCCTGTCAAAAATAAAATACACACGTTTATATGAAAACGATTATTTTGACACCAACACAGCTACACGACTACTTTTGCCGCTGTAGTCAACTTAGGATAATTTCTATTTTTGTTGGCTACAAAACAAAAATAGTGTTGACAATATAACAAAATATGTAAAACAGGACAATTTTTCCCGCTAGAGGCGAAATAAAATCGCTAGTTCTGACTAAAAAATCACCGTTATGGGAACACTAAAGAAACAGCTGTTTATATTTTACAATTGTTTGAAGGTTTCATTAATTTATATTTGGAACTAATTTTATTGTGATGTTTTGTAAAAAAAATGGGTCTTACAAAATTAACAAAATATTCCTCAGCCATTATTTTAGAAGCACAAACTAAAAAAGATTAACATTTATCAAAACGTCAAATTTTTTGCATCATCTGTTTACTATGTTGCTGTCGTTTTCAAAAAAATTAAGTAGCTGACTACACGACTACAATTGCAGCCAGCAGCATTTGTAGTCGTGTAGTCATGTAGCCGCAGTCGTCTATGTGTTTAATGCATTATTTTTTGATAAAGAAAAAAAATCACAAAATAACTTTTATTATTTTTGAAAAAATAAAAATCGTGTTTGGATTGTTTTTGTTTGAATTAAAAATATAAATCAAACAGAGCAAATAAACAAAAAATTAAAAACACTCAAACAGGAAATAATTGTAAAACAATCACTTTTTTGAATAAAAGTTATAACTGTTACGTCCCTGTACGCAACGCAACTCAAAAAAGTTTGTCGGTAGAATCTACTGAAAATGACAGTTAATATTGCGTTTATGTTCCATTTACATCTGCACCCAAATCCCGAGATTTCTACTAAAATTGAGATTTCAGTGAAAATCTCATGTGAAATCCCGAGATTCCCCATACAAAGAAAATCCTGTAAATTTGCGAGATTTCTAAGAAATCTCATGAAAATCTCACAAATCTGGAGACTTTTGCAGAATACAACACAGTATTTCGCTTAATTTGTAAAGTTTTTGCATGAAAAAGTGGCAACGATGGTCAACAGCTGACTAAAAAAATAACGCGAAATAATGAAATAAAAAAATTATTAAATTAATAAATATGACCTAAGGTTGCGTTTACACTTAGGTTGCGTTTACACTTGCATCGAAATCCCGAGATTTCGCTATTCACCACTCTCAAAAAACAATGAAGAAAAGCATATAAATGTACAAATTTTAAAAAAGCACACATAGTTAGCTCTTATGAATACATTTTATAAAAATTTAACGTTTATATGCTTTCCTTCATTGTTTTTCGAGAGTGGTGAATAGCGAAATCCCGAGATTTCGATGCAAGTGTAAACGCAACCTAAGACCCAAGGGAAATGTACTAATGATTATAAGAAATGTTGCGTGGTTCTAATTTTTGCTTCTCGCGAAGCATAACTATGAAGAAAGCATTGGGAAGTGCATGTCTTCCTTCCGCAAAAATATTGCAAAATCTGGCTTCTAGCTTGTCGTCCTTATAAGAAAACAAATTTACTAAGGTTGCGTTTACACTTGCATCGAAATCCCGAGATTTCGCTATTCACCACTCTCAAAAAACAATGAAGGAATGCATATAAACTTCAAATTTTTAGAAAATGTATTTATTATAGCTAACTATGTGTGTTTTATTAAAAATTGCACATTTATATGCTTTTCTTCATTGTTTTTTCAGAGTGGTGAATAGCGAAATCTCGGGATTTCGATGCAAGTGTAAACGCAAGCTAACATATTTAGCGTTAGATCTTTACATAAAATAATGTAAATTGTACTCCGCCAATGAATAAAATGGTTTTTAGAAATATTTTTAATTTGAGGTAATTTTTTTATGGTATTTTGTTTACAAAATAAGTACAGTTGTCAAATCGAAATCTCGCTACTGTCATAAAGTACAAATGTAAACGGTCAAGATTTCGGGTCGATATTTCCATTGAAATCTCGGGATTTGAAAACAGATATAAACGCAACTTTACACTTGCATCTAAATCCCGAGATTTCGATATTCACCACTCTGAAAAAAACAATGAAGGAAATCATATCAAAGTTAAATTTTGAAAAAAGCACACTTAGTTAGCTCTAATAAATACATTCTCTAAAAATTTAACGTCTATATGCTTTCCTTTATTGTTTTTTCGGGAGAGTGTTTTTTCACGAGATTTCGATGCAAGTGTAAACGCAACTTTAATGATAATTAAGCTGCGTTTACATCTGCACCGAAGTCTCGAGGAAATGAAGGAAAGCTTATAGATGTTCAATTTTGAATAAAGTATGTGTACTTAGTTCCAATAAATATATTTTCCAAAAAAATAAAGTTTATACGCATATCTTCACTGTTTTTTCAGAGTGGAGAATATCAAAATCTCGGGATTTCGGTGCAGAAGTAAATGCAGCTTTAATGAATAATGTTATACAATGAAGTTAAAATGTTATGAAAAATATTAGGGGTTTTCATATAAACTCGTATTCTACTCGTAAACGGTGTAAACCTGGTATGTTTATGAGTTTACTGTCAAACTCCATACATAATGTTAAGGATGCTGTTTATGTTATTTTATATTTATCATTGTATCTTTTAAACACTTTATATTTGTATTGATCACGGACACGTTTGTTCTATTATTCAAACTTTTTATATATTTTCAAATCAGTTAAAATAAATACTTAAACACAATAGGTTATGGGCCCAGGCACCCAAAGGAATAATTGTTTTTAAAAAGTCAAGAATAAAAGAAAATTTTCAACAATAGTCAAGAAAATTTTAAAAGAAAAATTAGCAGATATTTTTCAAATTCTAACGACGAAATATTTCAAGAATAGAATGGATTTTTCCAAACACATTAAGCCTTTAGCGGGAGAAACAGACTGGCCAGTGTGGAAGAGGAAAATTCGGGATTTATTGGATTACCACGAGGGTGCTTTAGATGTCATAGACGGCAAGTTCAAAAAGCCATTGCCATTGCCAAGTACTGCAAAAGACGTTGAGGTAAGAGAATATAAAGAATCATGTGATCGCTTTCGAAAGGCAAATAGTTATGCCAAATACATGATCACGAGTGCAGTATCCGATGACGTATATCAAAAGATAATGGATACTGATACAGCCTTTGAAATATGGGAAGCTTTGAAAACGTTATACGAAGCCTCATCAAAGGATCAAGTTTTCAAGATTTGTACAGATTTCTTTTCATTCCAATGGTCGGGTAATCAAGATGTTTCAATGCATATCGCAAAACTTAAGAGTCTTTGGAGTGATTTGAACAATGGTCTCAAAAGTCGAAATGAGCAGGTGTTGCCGGAATTGTTACTGGTGTGTAAAACAATGCAAATTTTGCCAGATCAATTCGAAAACTTTAAAAGCAGTTGGATGCTATTGACGAAAAGTGAAGATAGGTCATTTGAGGAAATGACAAACCAACTGTGTATGTATGAAAGGAATTTCAGAAAATTTGATGACAACAAAGAAGAGCAAGAAGCCTTAGTTGTGATATAGCTTTTCAAGAAGTGAGAAGTGAACATTTCAATACAGCCAAGAAAGATAATAAACAAGATACTTCTTGCAATTATTGTAAGAAAAAAGGACACTGGGTCCGCAATTGTAAGAAGTGGATAGCAGACGGTCGTCCACCAAAGGATAAAAGTTTAAACAACAGTGTTGCCCTACTGTCGATATGTAACGAAGCTAATTATATTGTTACAAACAATGATTGGTGGATTGATAACGGCGCTACACGACACGTAACAAACTCTATGGAGATGTTTGATAAATTTGAAAAATTCAAGACGCCTAGTGAAATCAAATCCGCTGGAAGTGAAACGTTGAAAGCTGTAGGTAAGGGAGTTATAAGAATTAATTCAAAAGTCAGCAATAGGAATCTACAGTTGGAACTAACCGACGTCTGGTATGTACCTGGAATATCGAGAAATTTATTTTCGGTATTAGCCGGTCAGGATAAAAACAGGAACAGTATTTTTAAATCAACAACAACAGAGTGTACGTTAAAGATAAATGGTCAAGTTATGCTATGTGGTTATCGTGAAGAATATGGTGGTTTATATAAAGCTGATTTCATTCCAATACATCCAGAAAAAGTGAATGCTGCTATAAATGATTCAAGTTTACAACTTTACCACGAGAGATGGGGCCATCAAAATAAGAGGCATGTAAAGAATCTGATGGAGAATGTTTTAGGTATCAAAATCAAAGTTGAAAATGAAATTTGTGAGCCGTGAATATATGGGAAGGCACACAGATTCCCATTTGGTACTAGAAAGCAAGCTTCAAAGCCAGGAGAACTAGTATCCACTGGTGTATGCGGACCATTCCCAGTATCATTTCAAGGAAAAAGGTATTTAGTAGTATATAAAGATCAATTTTCTAAATTTCGTTATGGGTTCTTCATTGAGAAAAAATCTGAAGTAAAAGATACGTTAAAAATTATGATTTCTCATGCCAAAATACAAGGTCACAACATAAAAGAGCTGTTGAGTGATAACGGAGGTGAATTCAACAACAAAGATGTGAAAGCCATACTGCAGTTAAATGGCATTTCACAGAGATTGACAGCCCCCTATACGCCTGAACAGAATGGTGGTTCTGAGAGAGAGAACCGTACAATTGTTGAGATGGCCAGAACATTTAAGTACTCCAATTTAGATATTGAATTGCCTGATGCTTTATGGGCAGAGTTTACAAATAGTGCCATTTATATACTAAATAGGACTGGCAAGTCTTCGTTAAAAGATGTTAGTCCCTATGAGCTGTAGATGGGCAAAAAGCCTCGCATTAAGCATTTAAAAATCATTGGTTCAACCTGCTATTTTCATGTGCCGAAACAAAAACTTAAGAAGTTTGACAAAAAGGCTATTAAAGGCTACTTAGTTGGATATGATGGAGAAGAGCGCTATAGAATCTACAACAAAGAGAAGAAAACTGTTGAATTATCAAGGGACGTAATATTTAATGAGAAAATTGCGGAATGTAAAGATATTACGAAGCTAAATAATGAAGAAAAACAAAAAGATAAAGAAAAAGCAGATGAAATCAAGTTGCCTAATGAAGTAAAGATGCGTAATGAAGTAAAGTTACCATTTAAGGATTACAAGCCTCAAAATGTTGAAGATTTAAAAGTAAAATTGATTGAACGTGAACATCATAATGAACATCCTGAACAATTAGAAGAAACTACTACACAAGAAGAAGATATTGATATTAATTATGATGAATATTTTGAATTCCCAGAGGAAAGTACAACAGATACTGAAGATTTACAAAGGCCAAAGCGGAAAAGAGATATTTCAATTACCGAAGAAGAATTACCTGTTTCTAAACGTCTTAGAGATAGAACTTTAATAAAAAATAGTAACTATGATGATTATATAATGACAATTTCTAATTTTATTAGTAAAATAAAAACCCCAACAACATATGATGAAGTGTTGAACAGTGAAGAAAAGGAGATGTGGCTGAAAGCTATGAATTCTGAGCTTAATTCTCTAAAAGAAAATAAAACTTGGGAAATATCTAATTTGCCGAAAGGTGGCAAAGCTTTACCATGCAAGTGGGTTTTCCGAGTTAAGATAAATCCAGATGGGTCTATAGATAAATTTAAAGCCCGATTAGTAATAAAAGGTTTTACTCAACGTGCAGGAATAGATTACAGCGAAACATTCAGGCCTGTTGCAAAGATGGGTACAATTCGTGCTCTGTTAAGTATAGCTGCAAGTGAAGAAATGCATCTTTCTCAATTTGATGTTTCTACTGCATTTCTTTATGGAGAGCTGGAGGAAGATATCTATATGAAGCAACCTGATGGATTTGAAGATGGTACAGAACGTGTGTGTAAGCTAAAAAGAAGTCTTTATGGTCTTAAACAAGCCCCAAGATGTTGGAATAAGCGCTTTGGAAAATATTTGCAACAACTGGGATTCAAACCGAGCGAGGCCGATCCATGTCTTTACGTCAGAGAAAAGAATGGTAAGAAACTGTTACTAGTACTGTATGTAGATGATGGGCTTGTTGCTTCAAGTGTCGTCAGAGATCTAAAAGAATTCTTAGATGAATTAAAATATGAATTTAGAATTGTAAATAAAGCAGCAGACTACTTTTTGGGAATACAAATAAAGAGGGAAAGTGGCAAAATAAAAATCTGCCAAGAAGCCTATGCCAAAAAGATTTTGGAAAGATTTAATTTTGGTGGTTGTAAAAAGGTAAACACACCAATGTTGAAATCAAGCGATCAGGGAAAGAATCCAACGCAAGAAAAGAATGAAATTGATTTTCCCTATAGACAAGCTGTCGGAGCTTTAATGTATTTGATGCTCGGTACACGTCCAGATCTAGCCTACTGTGTTGGATTTCTTTCAAGAAGCCTAGAAAATCCTTCACCTGAAGATGTGATTCGTGTCAAACGAGTTTTTCGATATATTGCTGGTACTATTAACTATGGCATAATTTACAACAAAGATGGTAAAAGGGAATTGAAATGCTATAGTGATGCTGATTTTGGAGGCTGTTTAACAACTGGAAGATCAACATCAGGCGTAGTAATTAAATATGCTGGTGGCGCTATTTCTTGGATGAGTCAACGCCAAAATATTGTAGCTACATCAACAACCGAAGCTGAAATTGTTGCAGCAACTGAAGCAGCAAAAGAGATAATCTGGTTGAGTCGTTTATATTCGCAATTTGTAAAATTGAAAAATATACCTCTATTGTATGTGGATAATGCAGCTGCAGTTCGTTTGTCTCAAAACCCAGAGTTCCATCGACGAACAAAACATATTGCTATTAAGCATTTTTTCGTAAGAGAAAAGGTGGTTGAACGTAAACTGGATGTTCAACAAATTTCAACTTCAGAACAAGTGGCGGATATAATGACTAAGCCTCTGCAACCTATAAGGTTAAAGCTTTTGTGTTCAATGTTGGGTCTACAAAGTGCTAACTCAAAATAACAAGGGAAAGTGTTAAGGATGCTGTTTATGTTATTTTATATTTATCATTGTATCTTTTAAACACTTTATATTTGTATTGATCACGGACACGTTTGTTCTATTATTCAAACTTTTTATATATTTTCAAATCAGTTAAAATAAATACTTAAACACAATACATAAAAACTATTGTTTGTATTTATACAAGGTTTATATGAAATCTATTATTTTATTAATTAAAATTTTTATACACTCAATGATGAAGTTTCATTAAAAAACTATTTTTTTTAAATAAATTTTTCACCCACTTTGTGAAGAAAAGTTTCATTAGTTTACTTTTTGTTAAAAAAGTAAAATTCTCTCTCTGCTGCCCGACATATTTTCGCTGTAATGAACAAGATACTGGCCTTTGAGCGTTAAATTAGACATGAGCCTGAGAATAAGCGAACATTATGTTTAAATAGTTGTTTGGGCTGTTTTGGGTTCCCGCTGGAAATGTACGGGAACACACCTATTTTAGAAGCTTACAAAGTTAATATTCGTTTAAATCGAATTTAAATTTAAAACTCCTATAATATATTTAAAACACTTGATAAACTAAACCTTTTCAATTGTATTTAACACTTTTATTAAACTTTTTGTCTATTTGTAGTCAACTTCAAATTAAATCTAAGATGGAAATTTTTAACATCTTTAAAAGGATATTTCTCCTTTCTTACTGTGTATACTTACAACATATTTCTTATATACAAAAACTATTTGTCGTTGCTATTATCTTGTTGGTGGTGGTGCGGCAGCATGCTCTGACAATTACACCAGACTAGTACATGAATGTCTGGCCTGTTAATTGGATAAAATTTGTTGAATGCTTCGAAAAATTACAAACACTCATTCATATAACATATTAAAAGTACTGCAAGTGTTGCTAAAATTATTTAAGTTTATTTATCCTTTTTTTCTTGTTCCAAATAATAAAGTAAAGATACGACCGTGTACTGTTCTGTGAATAAATTACCCGTGCTCTGTGACAAAGAGTTTAGTAACAAGAAAAAGTGAATTTATTTGTGAACGGTGAAGATTTCTAGCATATGTGCACAAAACAGGAACGGAGAGTTTAAAAACCAAAAAAATATATTACAAAATTTGCAGGCGTTAAAAACTAATTCAAATTTTATTAGGAATGATTTAAAAAATGTAATAATTTTATGGAAATTGGGCAAACTAAATGTGCGATTTTTTTAGAATATAAAATAATGTTGTTATTCGGAGAATAATCCCAATTTTGTGTTAGGTCTTTCCATGCACAAAGAAAATCGTATAGTCCGTTTACACAGAAAAGTTTATCTGGTAAAAGTCGGATTAACTGCGTAATCAAACACTAAACAAGTAGATTAAATCATATTTTATGCTACATTTATACTGTTTTTATGTATGCGTTTTGACAAGTAAAAACCAGCAAAGGCCAAAAACTAGATAGTTTTTGTTCAACCTAAATGCACTCCTATACTTGAGCAAAAAAGACCTAGTTTTTTTTGTTTTTTCGTATGTGTTTTGACAGAGTTAAACTTTTAACTGTGAAAAAATGCATGTGTAAGCGATGAAGATTAAAAAGTGGGATTGTGATCAAGTAGATTAATTTCGCTGTCTAAACACGCTATTACACTAAACTTACCTCAATTTTGAAAAACTAATATGTATGTAACAACAAAAAATTTAACAGAAAATACGTAGGTATTTACGAAAGAAACTCACAAAGTTCATGAACGCCCCTCTTTATTATAATTCGTCGTTCTACGTTCCTGTTAAAGAAAGTGTATTGAAGCTGAATAAGAAATTTGTATAATATCATTTTGTTGATGTGTAATATGTTAAATTTTAAGAAAAAACTTCTTAAGAATCACTCATTTAAAACAAATATAAAGCGTTAGCAATTTACATTGTATGAATACTTATTTTAAAAAGCTATTTTTTCAAGTTTAAACAAAGAGCAAATAGCAAAGGATTTAAGAATTCATGTAAATGTAAGTAACTAAATCTACAAACATGGGCAAGGATATAATTTTTATGTCTGACAGAAGCTGATCAAATCGAGACAATAGAATAATAAATTAGAAAATCAAAACGACAAAAATATGGACGATTTCCCTGGTTGGCAAACGAAATGATTAAGTGAAACGAATTTCCATGTTTGATAACCGAAAGAACAAGAAAAGTGATCTTTTTTTAAAAAAGTACTATTTTTAAAAAAAGTACTATCTTCCAAAAAGTACTATTGTATTTTCCAAAAAACGTTAAATTTTTCAAAAAAATAAAAAAAAAAAAATTCAAACGGTAAAATTTTTTTTAAAAATATATATTTTTGAAGAAAATACCATTAAAAAAAACAATATTTTTCAAAACAGTAAAATTTTTCATAAAAAATAGCTAAATTTTTCAAGAAATTAAATTTAAAATTTTTTTTTAAATCTATTTTTTGTTAAAAATATAAGTGATTTAAAATTAAGAATCTTTTTGGTCTACGAAATAAATTGATTTGAAGATTAACAAAAACAAATAAAATAAATATTGCTTTTTATAGTTACCGCTCTGTGAATAAACCTTGTAATTTTAAAAGCTTTCTGTTATTAACAATATTGTTTGGAATAATAATTAAAATGTCTTCAAAACCAAGTTTATCAATGGCAATGTTTTTTTGCTTCCATCTAAAAAAATATCTATAACCACAAAACTTCCAAACAATCTGTGTTATTGCAGAAGTTGTTTAAAAATGTATAATGAAATAATATATACAACTTTAATGTCACTTTTTGTGGCATTAAAGCGCATTAATTGAAATCAACATTTATAAAAACATTTATAAGGATTTAAAACTGTCAAAATATTTGCCAAAAATGTTTTTATGTAACAAATATAAATAGAATATGTGTAACTTGAATCTAATGAATGCTTTAAACAAAATTTTCTTGTAAGTTTTGTTTGGTTTATTTAATACGTTGCTGTCATCAAATAAATTCTCTAAAATAGTTGGAGTGAAAAACACAAGGGCGCCTTTTTATTTTAGGATTTTCGCAGATTATCTCGGTACAACAGAGATAAATAATAATATATATTTTTTTTTATTTGAATAGCGTTCAGAATGCTTATATTGTTTTAATGTAAAGTCCAAGTTATACTACAACTTAAAACTATAAGTTTTTTAAAACTTCTAACCTGTCAAAATTCATAAAATTTTGTTATCAAAAACCACTAGGTTTAGTTATAATTTTAATTTTGTTTGAAATACTGCATTGAGACTGAATAAAAACTATCTAGTATTTGGCTCTTGATAGTTTTTAATTGTCAAAACGCATATATAAAAAAAAACAAGCAAAAACCAGTTTTATGCAAAAACTATTTAGGTTTTGATAAGTCTAAATTAAATATACGTCATACAAATATGTTTGTCCCTAATAAACTCATTCATAATTGCAATAACATTTACTTCCATTGCCGCAACTTTGAGCATATCATATAATGTTTTATGTTTAATACTAATTAATTTGGTGGTAAAGCTAATCAACTTGTTTTTAATGAAATGAATTTTTGTAAATTCAATTAAATTTTCATAAAAATGTTTAGTAGTATGAGATTATTGCCTCTTCGAAATGGGGACATTATTACCAGTTGACTTCACGAAACATAATGCTACGAATCCAGAATTTAGAAAATATAAAAATTTTTTATAGATAATTCACATTCAATAGCTTTTAGATAATAGATATGGAATATATCAAAAACTACATTAGACAGAACATCAAGCAAAGGCTTCACTCAGAAATTTATGTAGGTAAAATTAACTGCAATTGAATTTAAAAAGGTTTACACTACAATTGCATTTAAATAAACTCTAATTTCAGTTATTTTTAAATGAAATTGTAGTTGAAACAATTGCAATGATAGTTGTTTTTAAATGGAATTGCAGTGCACGCTTTTTTAACTGCAATTTCAGTTAAGTTTACCGACATAATTATCTTAGGGATGGAGTGAGGAGTCATTCAAAAAATTTTAGGAACATTTGTTTTTATTTTTAAATTTATGACCTCAAGCCGAATTAAAACCCTATTACACAATTTTAACTACACTCAAAAAAATTTGTCGGTAAAATCTAGTGAAAATGGCAGTTAGAACAAAGGTATATGCAATTAAAAAGGCGAAAAGATTATTAAAGCAAATAAAAATATTGTTATTTTTAGCTGTTGAAAAATAACTAAGAAATGCATTAAAAATAACTAACATGTCCTAAAATTAACTGTCACATAATGGGTAAACACTACTGATTATTTATAGTTAATCCTATTGATATTATAAAAGTATATTTCAACAAAAAAAAATTTTTTCTTTCGATTGCAAAAATATGTGTAATTACTTCAGGCTATTTAAAATTTAAAGTAAAGATTCCAAACGGTTCTCCAGTTATTACGCTTTTATGCATTGGAGACACAATAAAATTTCTGATTTTTCTTTGCAAACAAGGAATGTAACAATAATAACAAATATAAACTAAACAAGAATTTTTAAAATTCAAAGAAATTCAACGAAATTTTTTATTTTTTAAGTCACTAACAAAACCAACTGTTTACTGTAAAATTACTGTTTCGGTAGTTGTTTATTATGATATTAAAAGTAACTGTTTTAAACAACTGTTGGAAAATTATGGTACTTTTCGTTAGTTGTTTTCTTAAATAACCGTAATAATAGTTGTTTTGCATTTTTCTATAGAAAAATAACTGTACTTACTGTTAAAAACAACAACTATTGATTACTACACAAACAACTGTCATGTAGTAACTGACGGACTTTTCTGAGTGTATTTTAATAAAATTTTTTGCAATGCTAACATGTGTTAATTTATCTTTTTTTGCTATTTAAACATTGTTTTATATTTAAATTTTGTTGTGAAATCATTTTAATTAATTTTATATAATTATTAAAAATATATTAATATTTAACCGGAATAATAAGACTCTCAGCTACTGTTAAATTTCTTCAAATCTCCGCCAGACACAGCAAGAGTGTAGTTAACAGGGGTTGGGTATCTTGCAATCTCTTGAGATTCTATGCTCGTTGATTTGACAAACCTTTTATAAATAAAGCCCAGTATTTTGTTCAAAAGGGCGGAAAAATTTCGCTCTATGTTTGGAGCTCAAAAACTATAATAAAAACATTAAAATGCACAAATTTTTTATGGTCTATAAAAAGTTGCAATCATAATTAACCCAAACGTCATTTTTTCGCTACATTTTCAAATGGTCCTGTCTATTAAATTGATGCGATAAAAATTTTACCGCAATTTCGCAACAATTCCACGCAAGTGAAAAATCATTGTTTTATTTGGAGTTTGACAGCTTTTTTCGCAAAAGTTGAACAAAATACCGGGCTTAAATGAAGGTATAGATCACAGCCAGAGCTTTGAAGCATTAATTCCTTTTTGAATGGATTGACTGCCAATCGAATTAAATTTTCTCTAGAATTGAATGAATTCCTTTTCTTAAGTAATTCACTGAATTCGTTCAACTGAACGCGTTCATCAAACAACAAATTCAAAGAATTAATTCAATTGCAATAGTTCTTTTTATTAAATCAAATGAATTAATTCACCGGTGAACGCGTTCAATTTTATAAATCGAACGGAAAAAAGTGAATTAATTCCTTACTGAATTCGTTCAATTTCATTTCGTTCAGTGAATTAAAAAAAATAAAATTACGTTCAGTGAATTAAAAAAAATAATAAGTTCACTGAATTGAAAAAAAAAAAATACAATAAGTTCGATGAATTCTAAGCCTGTTTTCTACCGTTCAGTAGAATACAACAATAATGTAGAAATAAAATTTTTAAATAAGCAATTTTACAGCGTGTGCTAGAAAAAATAAACATATTAGAAACCGGATGCTTTTATCAACCTACATGATTATTTTTAATAGTAAAAGGCTGTAAAATTGCTTTTTTAAAAATTTTATTTGTACATTATTGTTTTCTTCTACTGAACGGCAGAAAACTGGCTTTGAATTCAGTGAACTTATTTTATTTTTTTTTTCAATTCAGTGAACTTATTTTATTTTTTTTCAATTCAGTGAACTTATTATTATTTTTTTTAATTCACTGAACGAAAATGAAATTGAATGAATTCAGTAGTGAATTAATTCAGTAAGGAATTAATTCACTTTTTTCCGTTCGATTTATAAAACTGTAAAATTGAACGTGTTCACCAGTGAACTAATTCATTTCATTTAATAAAAAGAACTATTGCAATTGAATTAATTCCTAACAAACTAAATCCAACGAAAGCAAATATGAATTAATTCCATTCAATATATGGTGCTTAGTGAATTAATTCATCGAATTTTTAATTCAGAATTGAAAAATTTAATTAAAGAATTAATTCTTCAAAGCTATGATCACAGCATACTGGATAGTAGGATAACATGGTTGCACTGATCACGCACATGTATCAGTGACAGCAAACGTTCTGTGGTATGGATCGATACAATACGTCAAGCCGGAAATTGTAATTTACTCAAGATTTAAAGTTAAATTTGAACACATCTTCCCGCTAAATTCGTTTTTAGGGGTTTCCAGCATTTTTCATGACTAGTTTAGCGATTTTTGGTACAATAAAACTTGGCAACAGTGGCCACACAACACAAAATTTACCACAGTTTTATAACAAAATATCAGTGTTACCAACTCTTGAAGGCAGGAAAGCACCGTGAGCATTATGAAAACGGGTAAAAAGGGTAAAAATTTATTAAAAATGGAGTAAAAAAGCACGATATTAATTTTTTGAAAAATTTAAATCGAGAATTTAAAAACACACTTTAGCTTTGTAAAATCGTGTAAAAAAGGTTCAAAATATAACCAAAAAAGGGGTAAGAAAGCACCAAACTAATATTTAAAAATTTTGAAGTTTTAATATAACGAAGTTGCTATTTAAAATTGTACTACAAACATTGTGAAAAAATGTATTTTTTGTGTAGTTCGTATTATTTTTTCAACTTTGGCAGAAAATTCAAGAAAAATTGAAAAAACGAGAACAAATACCAAAAATATAAACCGTACAAAAAGCACTAAAAGCACTGCCATAAATCTGAAAAAGCACTGTAAATACCCGCTTTTTTTAAACGGGTATTTGTAAAATATCACCGGGTACCGGACTAAAAAAAGCACCAAAAATACCCGAAAAGCACTGAAATGGCAACACTGCAAAATATTCACCACAAGTCCATAAATCTGCACAGTCGATAAATCTGTAACAGAGATGCCATATTATTGTAAATAAATTATCAGCACATATCGCTGCAAGAAATTGCACCTGATGCCCACATTCTTAAAGTTGAAATCCCCAATTTTTTTATTAATTAATTCAATTCTTTATTGATAGAACCAAGCCCAAAGGGTTAAATGGGTTAAAAAATACTACATTAAATAATACTATAAATTACATTAAATTAATTAATTAATGTTTCTATATAAAATACAATTGATGCAGCTTCAAAAATGTAACAAACATTATAGTAAGAAATAAATATACAATAGCTAACGATACTGTTAAAAATAATGAATAAATAGAATCTCAATTATAGCAGTGAAATCACAATAAGAACTGTTAATTATTACTTATAATTTAAATTTCATTTCCTTGGACATGTTAAAAAATTCTTCGTTTATATGTTTGGTAAGAATAATCTATGGACTTAAGTGGTTCTGGTAAATTATTATAAAATCGAAAAATAATTTAGTGCAAAAATTATTCTTTTTAATATGTACATGGTCTAAAAAATTTTTTCTTTTGTATAACCTCGCATTAAAATCGATTAATTAAATGTATCATAATCACTAGGCCAAGGAATTTCTTGCACTTAAAAATGGAAAATATGCGCCTAAAATATGAAAAATATGCATTAAAAATATAAGACATATGCACGAAAAACTATTAGTTTTGCAAAACTAATGCACTTTAAAATTTAAAAATATAGTATTTAAGTTAGTTATTTTGCAAACAGACACAGAACTCGAAGATTTTCCATAGGTCAATAAGGTTTTGAAGAATGTTTATTTTGATTGAATCAAAATATGAAAACGTATTCATTTTTTATATTTTTTTTTGACACTTGCTAGTTTATAGATTCCAGTTTTTTGCACCATCAATGCAAATCATATGAAGGGTACTGCAATACCAACATCAATTTGACGGTTTGATAGTTTTTCGATATAGTTCTTCTCTTCACACACATTATTTCTCACATAAGGAAATTCGCGCTCTCTACTATTAAGTGTCATATAGGCTTTAATGAAATAAATCTTCGATGCTCTGATTAGAAGTGATTAGTTCCAAAAGTTTTAGAAAAACCCAAATCTCATCAAACAAATAAATCTCTTTATCTGGCAGCATTGCTTGCAACAGAAAATTCACCAACACCAATACAACTAAACAGCAAAAACTTCAGTCTGCAAGCATAGAACATGGAGAACGGTTGTTAACGCGGAAAAACGGCCGCAGTTTTAAAGATTCGTTTATTTACAATAACAAGAAAGTGGTGTTTTTACAAAAATATAAACAAAATAAGTGAAAATAAATAAAACAAATTATGAGAAAGTAATAAAATACTACAAAATTCTAATAAATTAATAGAAATTTCGAAGTAAATTCTTGTCTGGTGGAAAAAAAGAAGTTGAAAGTGAAGTAAAGTGTGAATAAAATGAAAATACACGGATAGAGACAGAAAACAGAAGTAACGAAAGATAAAAAAGAAAACGTGCAGACAAAAAATTGCAAAAAATTAAACTAAGATTTGTTTACATACAAATAAAAAAATAGATTAATGTATAAGAAATTGTTTAATTAAGAAAAATAATTATTTGAATTGATAAAATATTAAAAGCAAATTTGTTTTTCTGTGATGTTGAGTTTTTTCCATTTCCTGTTTACACTATGTTCTGTCATTCTGTTTACTACCCCCTAAAGTAACGGGACATTGCCATTTCTTGTTACAATAAAATAAAGGGGAAAAGTTGTAATACACAAAATAATCGCTAATTTAATGATTTTATGATAAAAAAGTGAACATTTTGCTAAAAGTGTTAAGAAATTCCTTTAAAATAAACATGATTTCTTAAATTTAATCGAAGTTCACTTATTTTGTTTACTCACCATGGATTATCGTAGTACTACCACCCACCGGATGTCCCGACATTCCTTTGCTACTGCTACTACAACAACCCTTCCGCCGGCTTTTATTAACAACATGTTTTATTTTAAAACATTTATTGTGGCATTATTGATCGGTTTTGCTGCTGTTGATCTAACACATGCAAGTCAAGGTAAGTAAATTATAAGTTTTCACGAGAATATGTTAACACTTAACGCCAGTGACCTGCAGCAGTGATTTCAAAATTTTTTCTTAAATTTCGGTAAAAATAGTCACTATTTTTACAAACTTTTTGAAGGCAGCTCTTGCTTATTTGGAAACTTTTCTAACAAGAGATTCCTTTAAATTTAATACTCTAGGAAATTCTTAAAAGTATTGAATATTTATCGCGAAATTCGACAATAAAGTTTGCAGAACTGGCACTGCTCTCCTGACACTTTCACTATCTGGTTTAGGCTTTATTGAAATACCGTTACCGTTCTACGACTATCACAATTGAATGAAGTTTTTTGTATTAAAACCAAGGTTGCCAATTTAGCCTTTTTCCGGCTAGATCTATCCATTTTAATTTCATCTAGCCATAAAAAAATGGCTAGATTGGATCTAGCCGAAAGATTTAGCCATTTTATTTTGCCCTAGCCATTTTTTCTTTTAATGTTTTACAGTTAATTTCATACAAAAGTGCTTGAATTTTTATGATTTTCAAAATTTTAGTTCGAAATTTTCAATTTTTAAAACTTTTATTTGGGTTCACGGCACATGTAGTTTTTACATTCGATTTAAAATCATGTTTTTTGTACAAATTTAATGAAAATATTTTGGAGATTTGGAGGCCACTTTCATGAAATTCGTGTTAGAACTCTTTATTGTCACTGATTTGTATTAAAATTACACTCATAGAAATAAATCTGTAAAAAAAAGCAGAAAAAGTTACTAAAAATTAGTTAAAAATGATGCTGCAGAAAAAACTGCTAAAATTAGCAAATTTTTTTACTAAATACTAGTAAAATAAGAACAGCAAAATAGAACTGTTAAATTACAGAATTTTAGTTATATTTAAATTAACTTTCAGTTAATTGAAAATATCAAATTGTATTATAAAATCTGCAGAAAATTTTGCTAAATATTAGTAGACTAAAAACAGCAAAAATAAACTGTTATATCTACAAAATTTTTGCTATTTTTAAGCTAAATTTAGTAGAATGCAAATAGCAGTCTATTTTGCTAAAATCAGCAGAAATATTTGCTAAAAAATTGTAAACTGCTGTTTTCAAAAGCCTCAGTTCTTATCTGCATTTCAAAAAAATCGATAAAAACTTCGAAAGTTTTAAATTTTTTGGTGATTTTTTTGGCTACAGTGTAAAATTTTTTGCTGATTTTGGCAGGTTAATTTGCTATTTTCCATTAACAAAAATTTAGCACAAATAAACTAAAATCCTGTATATTTAACAGTTTTATTTTTGCTGTTCCTATATTACTAATATATACCAAAAATAATCTGCTAATTTAGCAGTTTTTTCTGTAGCATCATTATACCCTACACCACTATGTGGTCAGGGTATAATAGTTTATGCTGACGTTTGTAGCACAAAAAAATATTGGACCTAGACCCACCTTATAGTATACCGATCGACTCAGAATTACGTTTTATTTCGATTTAACGATATCCGTACGTCCGTCCATGCATCCTTGTGCGCAGTCTACAGGTCGCAAATATTAAGATATTTTGATGAAATTTGGCACCAAGGACGACGCCTATTGATTTTGGTTAAAATCGGTCCATGTTTAGACCTAGTGCCCATATAAGGTTCCCCCCTAAAATTGCCATTTTTACACGCTGTAGGTTGCAAATACATATTAAGATATTTTGATGAAATTTGGTACACCGACCTTCTTATGTTGGCCCAAGGACAAAGCCTATTGATTTGGTTAAAATCCAGACTGGTGTAGGTTATTATATAGGCGGCATGCCCGACTTTAACCTTTTTACTCTTTTTTAACTCATTTTTAGTTTTTAACTAAATTTTTTACATACTTTTTTCTTTAGCATTATTTCCAATTTTAGCCGTTTCTAGCCATTTTTTCTCCGTAATCTAGCCATTTTTTCAGTTCAACTGTTGGCAACCTTGATTAAAACG
Source organism: Leucophora obtusa (assembly GCA_949987735.1). Taxonomy (NCBI): domain Eukaryota; kingdom Metazoa; phylum Arthropoda; class Insecta; order Diptera; family Anthomyiidae; genus Leucophora; species Leucophora obtusa. The sequence continues at coordinate 30,235,261 of OX465299.1, read as the reverse complement.
TCAAATTTTATGCTACATTTTTAGGTGGTCTCTCTTAAGGAGATCCATATTTAAAAATTTACCATATGCTTTCGATATAGGTACATTAAGATGGAAGAAATGTTTTATTTAAAAAAATTATAAGTAACTATTAATTTCAAAATTTTTACGATGGGTGTACACAAAAACCATAATATAGTTAAATTGCCCTTTTTACTAATTCGACAAAATTATCATCGGTTATCCTACATCAGGGCCGGCAAAACTATGGCACGCCTGCCAGTTGTGGCACTCGATCGAATTTTCGATGATAAAGTCTTGAAAACTATCGTTCAAGAATTATGCGAATATAAATTTTAATATTTATTTCTTTGAATTTAAATAGTGGTAATTTTTTAATTGAACTGGTGAAACCCCAACTACTGTTCATTTGTCTAAAGCCTAGATGACACTTGCTAGTTTCTAGATTCTAGTTTTTTGCACACATTATTTCTCACATAAGGAAATTCGTGCTCTCTTCTAATTTGGATTATTAATACTGAAACTAGCAAGTGTCATATGGGTTTAACCCGGTGTATTTTCAATACTAATATTAATTAAATGAAAAATTAATTTGAAGCCTAATCATCAAAGTTTTCATTATTTAAAAGTTTATGACACCACTTATGAACATATTACAGAAATTTTTGAGTAAAAAGATCCTTTAAGTGATATTTTTCAACAATCTAGCGATAAAATCGCTACATTTTTGCACTGTTTATAAATCTAGTGATTTTCTAGGAGATTGTTGGGTCTGATCTAGCCATTTATTTTGAAAATTTGTTGGCGAAAGTGAGTGAAAGTGTAAATGTGTAAGTACACACAATGTAATCGATTTCTTGTACTTCACATTGTGTGTACTTACGATATGGGTTGCTGTGAGTTAAAAATTATGTATGTGTATGTCTCGTCTTCCTTCAATATTTGTAAGCTTTCGGCTTTGGGAAAACTTTTCCTGAAGATCTTTTTTCACCGATATTTCAAATAAGTGGAATACCTCGGTTAACGACATAGTCAATATGTATAGGTATTAAAATTTTTGTTTTTTGAGTACTTTAAGGATGTTTACAAATAAGTCTAATTTTATTGACTTCACTTTTAATCCTTAAACGTGATATTGGGACTAATTTTCTTCTTTTCTACAACCTATCGAAAATTCTTTAAGATCTGCGGGTTCGTCGGAAGACATCCTTGTTAAGAAAATTATTACAGAAAAGGCAAAAAAATATCACAACATTTTACAAGATTTTTTTAGGAAAAATCTTACGGAATCTATAGCAAAATTCTCAAAAAAAAAGTTAAAATATTACTGCGCTAATGGCGTTAACTCATTCTAGTGTTGTTGCTAAATTCCTTCTAACAGAACTCCTTTGATTATAGGTGTGCTAAGAAATAATTATGAATAAACTCTATTCTCACAAGAGCTGCTAGGCCTAAAATGCTCTTTGTGTGCGATGCATAAGGATCTACTAACTTTTCATTATGAATACGTGGGTTAATTTTTTGCGTCTTGGAACTTAAGAACTTTTAAAATCTATTGTAAAAAAAAACCTAGTAAAACTTTACAATTTCAAATTACACAATTTTATTTTATTATTCCCCTTCAATTTTTAGGTCTTCGTTCAAAATTTAACGTTATTCAATAGTTTTGTTTATATATGATATAATTTTGCTTATCTAAATAGTTAGAATTTGCAAAGTATAACAACTAATCATTTTCATAGGAAAAAATACAATCATAACACAACAACAACACTAAAAGTGCATCGGACATGCAACATATCAATTCTGATAGATTTTAGTATGAACATCGCGAATATGAACATCAAGTTTTAAAATTAGCTATAATATATTTTTTGAAATATTCACAAATTTACCTTTTAGCTGACAACCAGTTTTCGCTTCAAAACAATTTATTCGTATATCTGAATAAACTAAGAATAATTTTTAATATGGTTTTAATGTATTTATTTTGGCTTTTAGAACCACATGAACTTATATTGATTAGATCAAGGATCTAGGATATTATGGCAATTAAAGTAAAAAAGTCACTTATTTTCCTATTTTTTAAACCTCAATCGGATTTCCAAAATCTTAACACATGAATTCATTTTATCAAAACAACCAACGGCTTTGTTGACAATATTTCCAGAAAATTCAATCTGAAACACAAATTTTATATATTTTTTTGTTTCATATTAATTAGATCAGATTTAGTATAATTTTTCGCAATGTTTACGAAAGGTATAAACTATTGTCTATTGCTTTCGTCGTAGGTTATTTATTATCGAAATCGTAAAAAAGAGAACAATTTTAAATATCGCAACTGTCAAAATGTACAATATATCAAATTCAATATTTTTTAATTTTTTTTCATATTTTTTCACATTTTTTTATTTCTAAAATTTTTGGATAAAAAATTAGTGCTAAGAACACACATTTTACGACTTAATATAATTACTAATAAAACTGTAATTTTACTAATTTCTTATTTAATTTGTTTGTTGGATTTGTTAAATTTAGCAAAAAATGTTTTAAAATCAACAAATTTTATTTTAAGCCAAAAAACTGGAATACATTTTGTTAAAGTATCAAATTTTTCTGTTCAGCCAACAGACTTGTTATTTTGAGTGCAACAACAATTTCCCATAAAAACTGCTATTCGAAAAAAATAAAAATTGATTAACAAAAAAATTCAATTAGCCACACTCAGCACTGTGCCGACCGTGGTGTATCTTGTTAAGAGGTGATACTACGAGTCATAGCCTGTTCAGAGGGCTTCCAGTTCGATCCCCAGTCATGGCAATACACAAAAAGTGTTCCATATAGAGACAAATTAACAATTAAAAATTACTTTGATCCAGGCACCGGATTTTACAAACAAAAAACTTCATTTTTAAGTTTTCATCAAGAAATAAAAAAGTATTCTGTTCAAAATAAAGTAAATTTCTAAATTATTTTTTTTTTATATTCATCCAAAATTGAAAATATATTTATCTTTAGAAAAAAAAAAAAAAAAATTTACAAATTATATTTTTATACAAATGATATTTTTTTATTTTCAACTCCAAACAAAAAAAGAAAAAATATAAAAAAAGTTTTTGTACAAAAAAAAAGAAGTTTTTTTCGTAGAAAAAAAAGTTTTTTTATTAAGAAAAACAGTTTTTATTTTTCAATTTATAAAATTTTGGCTTCAGTACAATCTGCAAACGAATTAATGATGCAAAAATTTTACATTTGAAAAAGTTTGTTTCTTACATGGGTGTTGTTTTTTTTTTTTTTGGTGCGGTTTTGATAAATATGTAATCTAGAGACTATAAATAATACCCATTTCATACAACAAAGTTTGGTGGCCAATTGCAAAAAAATCGTGGAAAAAGTCGCGGAAAAAAAATTTGAAAAAGGAAAATTTTTACATCAGTATATTTGTTTGCAGAATGACAATCGCTGATGAGGTTTTTAAATACAATTTTTTTACCATAAAAATGTCTTTTTTCGCGTTCCGCCAATATTTTGCAATTTTTTAGGTGCGGTTTTGTTAAATATGTAATCTAGAGACTATAATACTCATTTCATACAAAAAAGTTTGGTGGCTAAGTGGAAAAAAATTGCGAAAAAAGTCGCGGGAAAAAATTTGCAAAAAGGAAAATTCTTAATTCAGTATATTTGTTTGCAGAATGAAAATCGCTGATAAGGTTTTTTAATACAATTTTTTTATCACAAAGTGTTTTTTCGCGTTCCGCCAAAATTTCACGTTTTTTTAGGTGCGGTTTTGTTAAATATGAAATCTAGAGACTATAATACCCATTTCATACAACAAAGTTTGGTGGATAATTGAAAGAAAATCGAGAAAAAAAGCCGCGGGAAAAAATTTGCAAAAAGGAAAATTCTTACATCAGTATATTTGTTTGCAGAATGAAAATCGCTGATAAGGTTTTTTAATACAATTTTTTTACCATGAAGTCTCTTTTCGCGTTCCACCAATATTTTGTATTTTTTTAGGTGCGGTTTTGTTAAATATGTAAACTAGAGACTATAATACGCAATTCATAGAACAATTTCAATCGCGAAAAAATATCGCTGAAAAAAGATTTGCAAATCGGCCAAATATCAAAGCCTTATTTTTTAAATGCTACGATTAAACAAAATTTACAGCAAAAGAAAATTTAAAAAAAATATATTTATATATATATTTTTTTCAAATTGTGACAGCGCATAGAGAAAGGGACCTAAGGGTAAAAAAATCAATTTTTTTTTTGTGGACAACATCTGAGCATCGAATGAGACCGTTCCATGCTCTCCTCACCTTAGGTCCCTTTCTATCCTTAGGTCCCTTTCTATTTTGCGCGTCACAATTGTTGAATCCATTTTATTTTTAACACAAAAAAGTTTCTTTTTTTTTTGTCTATTTATTTTTTTTTTTGGAAAGAAAATTAAAACAGAAAAAGGTTTTTATTTTCATCATGAGGAGTATTTTTAATTAAATATTTCTTTCTTTTTATTTTTTTGTACGTTTGAATTTTTATTTTCATACTTTTACGATAATTATATTTGATAAAAACCAAAAAATAAAAAGTTTCCGGTCCTTGCTTTGATCAATTGACACATAAACTAACCACTGACAAGTCTTTGGGTGAACGAAATTAAGGCAGTCTGGTGATTCCCTTGTGTCTGTTAAATTTTTCAATAAAAATGTTTTCTTCTTCCTATAAATCAGCTTTAGAAAAAATTTGTTATTCAATTTTTGTATAGCAGTGTCCAGAAAAGCTTTCAGTTGATACCCAATTTGTCTATTTTCTTTAAAACCATAAGAAATAAATTAAAAACACTAAAATCCATTTTTTACTGTCATTTTTACTGCAATTTTTAAGTGCCCAATTACAAAATAATACGTCTACATTATTTTTTCTCCTCTATAACATATCCGAATCTCATTAAGATCGAAGCGAACGCAATTGGCATACCTTCCTTGTTCGTGCTGACTATAATACTGGCACTCATTGATCTTAAATTTAGAACTGTGTGAAAAAGTTGGCATTTTAGATAATCAAACAGCACTCAAAATACTGAAAAAATCTTTAAGTTTGTTATTATCGATTAAATTGAGCCTTTAGTACAGAGTGTCCCTTTAAAGAGATGGAATTTTTTTGCTCTGTGCAACGAAATTATTAAATAAAAATTTGAATAAATTTTTATACACATATTTGTTATCAGAATAATATTCAGTCTCTTAAAACACCTTAAGTTTTTAAATTTTCATATGATCGATTCCGCAATACCGCAAATTAAAGCAAAAAATATGAAAAAATTTCTAAAATTTGTAATTCAACTTATTTTATTTAAAAATGCTAAAAACAGCAAATGCGAAAATTTAATTTGCAATCGCTTCTTGTAAAACCAGTTTTCGAATAGATGAAGTTGAGAAGCGATTAAACAAAAGCAAACATTAGTGCCGTGCGCTTTCATTTTAATTAAATACAATTAAAAATCTACCGAATATGTACATTAAAACAATTGAAAATAAGTTAAAAAAAGGACTATCCACTTTTCGTTTAAAACAATTGTATTTTGTCGTTTAATTTTTAATTAATTAACTGGCAAAGTCGGTAAAAATAATAGATTTCTCGTTTATTTTGATTATTTTTAACAGAAAATTTTGATGGAATATTTTAACTTCTACCGAAAGTCCGTATTTGGGATAATTTGGTTATTGAATGACTGATAGAAAAAGTGAAAAAACATATATTTCTATGCAATTTAACTACTTATTGAATTGAAATAACTTTACTGATTTACTTTTTAAACAACTTTCGAACTTCTACGGTAAACTTATTGTGACGTATGTAGTTTTTTTCAGTAAAATAAAAAAGTTTTATTCACAAAGTAAATGAAAAATTTCTTAAATTTTATGATAAAGCTTCATATATTTTATGAATCTAGTTTTAATGAAACATTTTCATTGAGTGTATGAATCTTTTCATAATTAAAATGATAAATTTCTACAGCATTTTATGAAAAATTCCATTAATTCAATGAAAAGTTGCTGTGAACGAGTTCCAGAGGAACATCGTTGGTTTTATGCAAGCATAATAGTTATGAAAGTGTGCGGCACTTGATAATTTATGAAATCCACAATATGGCCCTCGGTGACAAATCCGTGCCCACGCCTGGCATATTTCATCATATTAAAATTTTGCAAAATATAGCGTTCTTACTGTCAATTTTGTATTTTTTTGCAAAAAGTTTATTACAAAATTTAATTTTCTTACAAAAACATTTTTGAAAATATTTCTTAAACTATAGCTGACTTTAGAATTCTAGGGCAATACTCGTGATATGTGTCCCAAAGTATATTAGAAGTCCCGATCCAATAAAATTTTTTTATTTTGTTGTGCTGTGTAATAAATACTCTATAAATTTTTTTTATTATAAACTTTTAAATGTAACAGACTTATTGGTGCTTTATTTATCTTAAAATTGAAATACAAATTTCCATAGATTTATATTTTTCCAAAGGCTTGGTGTTCAGAGTTGATTTGTCACGTTTCATTACAATTTGTCAAATAAATAAGCAACATTTAATTATTAACATTAAATAGAAAATTAGGCAACAAATGGCAAAAGGTTTAGTGTTACAAAATTTGCTGGAATATTAAAGAATTAAAATAGTTAATAGTAGTTATTCAAAGCATTTGATACAAAGAAAAACATTTTTAAATTAGTTAAAATCTTATCTTAAAATTAGTGTACAATATCATTGGTTTTTGCTGATAAGACAAGGACGTTTTGAAATTAGTTTATCAAACTGTTGTAATAAGTTTCTGCTTCAAAACATTAAAGTGTCATTAAATACATTTATTTATATTTTTAATGAAATGTTGTTAGTTTTTTTTTATTTTATAATTTTACCTAAATTTAAGTTTTAATCTTAAACTATTACTAATGGCTTGTTTTACAATTGCTATGCAATTACCAAATAACATGACATTCATGGTATTTATTTATGGCTCAGGTAGTAGAAAAATAATATAAATTAAGGATTTGTACAACGCTCTAAACAATTGATAAAAACCGTAGATAATATATAGAGCTAGGACACACAAAGGCATATGTTGGGTCAAAAAGAAACATCTGAAACAGGTAGAATTCTACAAAGAATACAACAGGTGATTTTATGATATTAAAAAGTATGTGTGATATTAAGAAAAATGTTCAATAAAAAATTTAGAAAATTAAAAAAAATCTTCAAGATAAAATACACTTAAAAAAATACGTCAGTAAAAAATAGACCAAATGTGTAACAAAAAAAAAAAAAAATCGATTTAACAAATTTTTAACAAAATTCTATGGCTTATATAGAAATTTGTTTTGAATTGTATTACTCGTACAGTTTAATAAAACAAATTAATATGCAAAAAAAAAACTAAAATTCTTCAATTATTCTCTAATAAGAAAAATTTTTTTTTTGTGAATAAGCATGTAGTATGAATACAATAGAATTTTAGTTGAAGCAGTATATTTCAATAGTGGTAGGAATACATTCCATACCTAGTCAGAAATCGCGAGTGGTACAAAAAAATTAAGCGCTGGCATACAATAAGTAACCGCGGTGTTAAAAATAGATGACTGGCAGAACACTCATTTGGGATGCCTTTTCAATGCTTGCACAAACTATTTTGCCAGTACATATTTGTTTTACCAAAATTTTAGAGGTTTAAAAAAAACCACTGGCAGAAAATTGGCTTAGAATGCTATGCCAACGTTTGCAAAAAGTGGTTATCTAGAACTATCCGTTCAGAAATTACAAAATGTAAAAAATCCATGCACTGATAGAGCAATAATTTTATAAAAATGACGCTTTGTTAAAAAAATTTTGTAATCAGAAGGTTCTGAGTTCAAATCCGGTTGCAGGAAAAAACATTTTTTTTTTTTATTTTTTTTAATTAAAAAAAAATTTGTTTCATAAAATAAATTTTTTTGTTTGTGGAAAAGCTCTTGTAAGACTAAAATTTTTTTTTAGTTTACCAATTCTGCCATCTTAGTTCCAACAAACTTTTTGCCAGTGCTACATTCATAGAAATAAATGTGTAAAAATAACAGAAAAAGCAAATAAAAATTAGTTAAAAATTACCTTGCAGAAAAAACTGCTGAAATTAGCAGATTTTTTTGTTGCTAAATACTAGTAATATAACAGCAAAAATAAGACTGTTAAATTTACCGACTTTTAGTTATATTTAAGTTAACTTTTAGTTAATTGAAAATGACTAATTTTACTGTAAAATCTGCGGAAAATTTTGCTAAATATTAGTAGACTAAAAATAGCAAAAACAACTTGTTATATCCACAAAATTTTGGTTATTTTGAAGCTTAATTTAGTTGAATGCAAATATCAGTCTCTACTGCCTAAAATCAGCAAATATTTGCTAAAAAAATGTAAACTGCTGCACTCATAAAAGTTTGTCGGTAGAATCTACTGAAAATGACAGTTAAAATAAAGGTATATAAAGTTAAAAAGGCGACAAAGGTTATATTTAACTGTTGAAAAACAGCTAACAAATGCATTAAAAATAACTACCAATGTCGAAAATTAACTGCCCGGCTAAAATTCGGCATTTGTGGATTCATACAGGTTTAATGTATGCTCGTGCTTGCTCATAAACCTGCATGCTTTTCCATACATGGATACATAAATCTCCATATATGCATCCATATATCTTCACTATATGGATCCATACATATTTAATGTATGTTCGTGCATGCTCAAAATCATGCTTTTATGTCCATTCATGGATACATAAATCACCATACGTGCATCCATATATTTTCACACATGTGCACTCACGAAATTTGAGGTAATATCTACATGTATATTCATGTATGAACATTCATGAACATGCATGAAAATTTATGATCATACATGCAGATATTACCTCAAATTTCGTTAATGCACATGTGTGAAAATATATGGATGCACGTATGGTGATTTATGTATCCATGAATGGACATACAAGCATGATTATGAGCATGCACGAACATACATTAAATATGTATGGATCCATATATAAGGATTTTTACCTGGGTGATAAATTTTTACTACAAAAACTTCAAAACAACTGACAAAATCGGTAAAAACTACTGTTTTTCACAGTCAATTCATTTTGTTTATAAAAGTATATTTTAATTAAAAAAAAATCATTTTTTTCTCTCGATTACAAAAATTTGTGTTATTACTTCAGCATATTTAAAATTCGAAGTAAAAATTCCAAACCGTTCTCCAGTTATTATGCTTTTATGTATTGGAGATACAAAACAAGTTTCTGATTTTTATTTGCAAACTAGAAATATATCAATAATAACAAATATAAACTAAACAAAAATTTTTAAAATTCCAAAAAATTCAACGAAATTTTTTATTTCTGTAAAAATACTGTTTTGGTAGGTGTTTATTATGAAATAAAAATAACTGAATTATACAACTATTACAAAATTGCAGTACTTTTCGTTAGATGTTTTCTTAAATAACCGTCATAACAGTTGTTTTGCATTTTTCTATAGGAAAACAACTGTAATTACTGTTAAAAACAACAACTACTGATTACTACACAGACAACTGCCATGTTGTAACTGTCCAACTTTTTTGAGTGTGTTTTCAAAATCAAAAAAAAAAACATGAACATTTAAAATTTTTTTGTGATTTTTAAAGTTTACTAATTATTTAGCAAAATTTTTCGCTGAGTTTAACAAGTTAAGTTTTTATTTTCTATTAACAAAAATTTAACTCAAATATAACTAAAATTCTGTACATTTAACAGTTTTATTTTTGCTGTTCCTATATTAATAATATATAGCAAAAATAATCTGTTAATTTTAGCAGTTTTTTCTGCAGCACCATTTTCTAGAAGTTTTAACTTAATTTTTTACAGACTTTTTTCTATTAGTGTAGCTAAATATTTAGTCGAAAATACACGGAGAGAATTTTCATCACTTCAGTAATGAATTTCTTCACAGTTTCAATGAAAATTGTTACTGGAACTCGTCCATTGAAACTTTTCATAGAATCTATGAAACAGGTTTCATTAAAGTCAATGTTTATGAAAAGTTCATAAAATTAATGATACCCTTCATAAAATGAATAGGCCACTTCTACAATGAATTAATCATTCAGCCAATGAAGAGTTTCATGAAATCTATGAAGCAATTTCATTTACTATTAATTATTATAGTTGGTTGTTGTCGTTGCTAAGCTGGAGTGGATAAATAAAAAGTACTTAGCAAATGCAAAAGGCGTAATAAAATCGTAGCATATTTTACGGATGTACAAAATATATCTAAAGAAAGAATTCATTAAAAAGTTTCATAAGAAAAAGTTTCGAAAAAATTAATATGATTTATAAAAAAATTTCATAGTCCAAAATTAATAATAAAAAATTAATTTAAAAAAAATAAAAATTATAAAAGATTATTCTGTCAGGAAATGACGATATTTTATAAAAAAAAATTAAAAAAAAGTAAATACTATTGAACAATTTCATATATATAAAAAACATTTTCATAAAATTTATGCAGATCTAATCTATGAAATTCAATAAATTTTTTTAATGAAATTCTTCATTGGTTCTACGAAAAAAATTCTGTGAAATTATATCATTAATATCATGAAAGATAATTCTCTCAGTGTATTCAATAATAAAAAACTTAAATTTAAGACAGTAAAGTTTTTTTCCTCCCCACAACACACAATACAATGGCTGACTTCTTTTCTCTACATTCTTGACAAGGTTAAATTTGTATGCAATACTGTGTTCAATTTATCAAGCGATATAAAATTACAAAAATTACTTATGATACAAAGAAAAAGAGCAACTTTATATTTATTAACACATACGAAATTTATTATTTTCTTAAAACCAAAAATTAGATTTCCTTTTACAAAACAACCCTTAAAAGGGAAATAAAAATATTTACAGCTACAAACATTTCTTTTCCGACCTAACATTTGCTCGAAATATTAGAAATTTTCTTTGGTGTTATCTGAATCTAAAAACAAAACATTCAACATGAGCACATGACTAGGGAATCTATAGATTTTTAAAATAAATTGTGAAAGAATGAATTACAATTAGGACGGTCGACTACAAACGCGAAAATTTTGTAAACATATGGCAACACTAGATTTGCAAATAATATAGACAGTGTTGCCAACTACTGAAGGCAGGAAAGCACCATGAGCATTTTGAAAACGGGTAAAAAGGGTAAAAATTTACCAAAAATGGGGTAAAAAAGCACGATAATAATTTTTTGAAAAATTTAAGTCAAGATTTTAAAAACACATTTTAGCTTTGTAAAATCGTGTAAAAAAGGTTCAAAAAATGACAAAAAAGGGGTAAAAAAACACCAAACTAATATTTCAAAATTTTGAAGTTTAAATATAACGAAGTTGTTATTTGAAATTGTACTACAAATATTGTGAAAAAATGTATTTTTTGTATATTTCGTATTATTTTTTCAACTTTGACAGAAAATTCAAGAAAAATTGAAAAAAGGAGAACAAGTACCAAAAATATAAATTGTACAAAAAGCACTGCCAGAAATCTGAAAAAGCACTGCAAATACCCGCTTTTTATAAACGGGTATTTGTAAAAAATCACCGAATACGGGAAGGAAAAAAGCACCAAAAAATACCCGAAAAACACTGAAATGGCAACACTGAATATAGAGACTCTATACACAGAGAGAATTTTGCTGGACGGGTTTTAATGAAAATTTTCAGTAAATTAATGAAATTTTCTTCACAAAGTATATAAATTTTTTTTTTTTAATTTGATGAAAAATTTCATATGGTTTATGTGTATAGTTTTAATGAGAAATTTTCATTGAGTGTATGAAATTTTTAATAAATAAAATTAAATTATTCACAACATTTTATAAAAAAAAAATTCCATTAATTCAATGAAAAGTTTCAATGGACGATCTTCAGTGAAACTTCATTGGTTTTATGCAAAAATTCATTAATATCATACATATAATTCTCTCAATCTATCAAATCTGCTGTGTCAACAAATTTTTAGTCAGGAGCGTCCTTGCAAAAAAGTAGGTGAAATCACTAAACTTTCTGTTGAATATTGGTAGACTGCAAAAAAACTTAAAAAATTTGTAGAGAAATTTTACTTTAGTTAATTTATTTGCTGAAAATTTAAATATAGAAATTGTGTAGAGTTGTTTTTTTTTTTTTAATTATCATTTCCGTTGTCTGTACTACATCCAGACAAGCTGTGACATCTACATCTTGTCTATCTGATTGTCGTCCACGCTATAAATGCGGTTATCAGCACAATTTTTCTAGCAAAATAAGTTAAAAAGGAATTTCAGCAAAAAAATTGCTAAAAACTAGTGCACTTGATATACAAGACCTTTTACTAATTTTTCTACTAACTTATTTTTTTAAATTTAGAGTAATTAAAAAAAAAAATATATATCGAGATGCAGACCATGTCCTTAAACAAATATATGTATTCAGACGATATCTAATTTAATATATCAACAATTTCTATCTTTCAATCCTGTCGCTTCAATTGTAACCCCTTATTCTCCCGAGTAAGTAAAATGGAAATGCGTTAATTTATAACTGCAATTTCTTGGTTTTTCTTTTAAGGGGGTTGAAGCCAGAACATCATATAAATTAGAATTAGAAAAATGTAGGTTAAATTATATTTTATTGAAAAGAGAAAATGCTTATGTAGCAAAAATTTTCTGAAGGTATTTGTTATTTATATCAAATCATAATGTTGAGACATGATTAAGAGGGAAAAAAGTTGATACAATTGTGATAATTTCTTTTATAAAAAAGTACCTTAAGTAAGTATCCTATGGAGCTTTCTAGTTTCTTTAGAAGCACGTGCTTTGTCGTAATTAAAATGAAAATTAAAACTTAAATATATCTATGGTTAAAATAAGACGTTTTACTTAGCGCATAGTCGCATTTTGTACATGTTGTACATGTAAGAAATACCTTATAATTAGTTAAACAACAAATTGTGGCTATTATTTTAATAATCTGTTATAAAAAAGATGTTTGTTAATTTATATATTTAAGGGTTCTTGTTATTCTTAAAATAATTACTATAATTAAAAATCAAGGATGAATACCGTAGCCGATAGAAAGCAGCAACCGCAAAAATACAAATTAAAATTATAAACCGTGATCAATTAAAATCTCATAACCGTTATTTTTCTAAAATCTTAACCGCCATCGAAATAAATAACAAAAATTATACGAACACCGTGAGCTATGTATATTCGCTTCGCATGCCTACCTTGGATGAACCGTAAACACTAAAAACCGCTAAATTACCGATTCAAATGGAAAAGCCTAACCCATTGTAGTAACGTAACTGATATCTTTCAAAACAACAAAATTATACCGTTACGAAAACAGTAACCGATATTCGTTGCGGTTTGCCATCCTACGATGGGCCGGTACCGCTAAAAAAGCTAGCCACAAAAATTCCGATTCAAATTGAAACCCGTAACGTATTATAATACCCTACCGTTATTTAAAAAAAAAATCTCGCGTAACTTAAAAAAAGGAAAAATATACTGTTACGAAAACCGTAACCAATATTAAGCCTCCATTAGTCTTTGCGTTCCGTGACGTTTCTGTAATGTGCCATGCCGGATGGATCTTTTGTGTAGTTAGTCTTTTCCGTAACAACGTACAGCTGTTTAATGTTGCATTTATCCCGAGATTTCGACTAAAATTGAGATTTCAGTGAAAATCTTATGTGAAATCCCGAGATTTCCCATACAAAGAACATCCCGTAAATTTGCGAGATTTCTAAAAAATCTCATGAAAATCTCACAAATCTGGAGACTTTTGCAGAATACAACACTGTGTTTCGCTTAATTTGTAGAATTTTTGTATGAAAAAGTGGCAACAATGGCCAACAGCTGACTAAAAAAATAACCTAAAAATAACACAAAATAATGAAATAAAAAAATTATTATTAATTTAATAAATATGACTTTAGACCCAATGGAAATGTACTAATGATTATAAGAAGTGTTGCGTGGTTCTAATTTTTGTTTCCCGCGAAGCATTACTATGAAGAAAGCATTGCGAAGTGCATGTCTTCCTTCCGCCAAAATATTGCAAAATCTGGCTTCTAGCTTATCGTCCTTATACAAAAACAAATTTACTAACATATTTAGCGTTTGATCTTTATATAAAATAATGTAAATTGTACTCCGCCAATGAATAAAATGGTTTTTAGAAATATTTTTAATTTGAGGTTATTTTTTTATGGTACTTTGTTTACAAAAAAAGTGCGAGTCGCTACTGTCATAAAGTGCAAATGTAAACGGTCAAGATTTCGGGTCGAGATTTCCATTGAAATCTCGGGATTTGAAAACAGATGTAAACTCAAATTAATGTTGTTTTTCTTAGCAGAGATCTACGCCGACCAGATTAATCGGCTGCGGTAGTTAAATAAAAAAATTGCATCGGCGGCTTAAAGCTGACTGTGAGCCAAAAGCTGATAGGCTAGCCAACTTTAAGTTGACACATACAAAAGATCGGCTTAATGGTAAAAAAGAAAACTAAAAAAAAAAACAATTATTATTTTTAGATTTATTATTTTTAGATTTATTATTTTTAGATTTTTATAATGTACAAAAAATTTCGACGGCGGCGGTGTTTAAGCTACTCGTCGCAGATCTCAAAATCTCAGCTGTCAACTCGCTGTCACTTAACGGATAACAAAAATTCTGTTTTCAAGAGGTTCATCCGGCACGGAACGTTACGTTACAGACAAACTAATGACTCAAATGCTTTTTCATAGAACAAAAAGAAATCAGCTGATTCGTCACGGCACGTTACGTACAACTAATTATACCTTTAGTTTACCATCGATGATGCCGATGTTTTCAATAGATCTTGCGTTTCATTGACCTACGGGTGTTGGCTGTTCACTGAACCAGTCGACTCAAAATTGGCTACCAAACGTGGTGATTTATCTTTATTGTCTGAAAAATAAATAATATATGATTAATAAAAAATGACACAACATTACCGCCATTAACTTTAAAAATCTTCTCGTTCCTTTTGGAAATGCCTACACTGAGAGAATTATATGCATGGTATTAATGAATTTTTGCATAAAACTAATGAAGTTTCACTGGGACTCGTCCATTGAAACTTTTCATTAATTTAATAGAATTTTTCATAAAATGTTGCAGAAAATTTCATTTTATTTATTAAAATTTTAATAAACTTAATAAGGTTTTCACAAGGGGTGTGCTATTTGTTGTATCGTTGTATCGTTGTATCGTCCTAACAAAAAACAGAGTTGTTAAAAATTAAATTGAAAAAATACAATAATTGAGAATAGCACGATACAACATTTTTCCACCAGTTTGGAGCTCTATAAAACCATGTTGGAGTGAAAAATATATTTTTTGTAATTTTTTTCTTGTAATTTGTTCAATTCTCTACAAAAATTTTGGAAAAATGTTTGTTTTTGACTGAGTTATGAATTTTTAAAAAAAGGTCTGTTTTCTCTGCCGCGAATGTCATGTCCCTCCTTAAATTTTTTCAACTAATTGAAGGAAAGTGTTGTCCTTAATACTCTTTTTTGAACTAAATTGTGTTTATTTATGTACGATTTTAACGAATTTTAAAAATTTCACTGCAATTAAGGAAATTTTATAGACTTTTTTGAAAAAAATCAACTAATTTTTGGTTTGTATTTTTTTAGTGCAATTAGGCTCAAAATATATGTCGCAATTCACAACATCCAAAGTTCTCAGAGATTGGTCTTTCGAACTATTAAATATTTGTGCTAAAATATTCGCAGCACCCTGTAGAAAAACAAAAAAACAAACCAAAAAGCTTAGCATGTTTTAATCATGCAGATTTTTTTTTATATTTTTAACTATAGGAATCTGTAATTTTTTTTGTTAAATCCCTGACCCCCTTTTTCTCGCCTTCTCCATTATTTAACACATTTCATTTTCATACATGATTGTTTCTTTTTTCACATCGACCCAGACTAAACCACCCCATTTTTGATATATATTATTGTTATAAAAAAGGACTTGTCATCCAACTGTAGTTGTTTTTTATATTTTCTTGTTGTTTTTTGTCAAAACAAGTACTATCCGTTTAGGAATTTATTTAGCTTCTTTTATTTAAGGTTACGTGATAAAATGTAACATCGAGTGACATGTAACTTTTTACACTTTTGTTTTTAATAATGGGTGCGGTGCGTCTTTTAGGTTAAAGCTCATAAGCATAACATTTTGTAATAGAAAATACAAAAATAAAATAACAAGGTACTCGTATCGTGATAAAGTTTGCAGTGATGTTATTTTTTTCCCTTTTGTCTCCAGGGTTGATTTAAATAATAATAAATGGTGGTAGTTTAACAGTGGTTTACTTACTTTGGATACTAGTAACTTTGAATTAGGTCACAAATATATTATGTGTAATTTACTGAACTAAATTTAATCAAATGGAAATATTAATCAGCACAATATCCCTTTTCAGGACATACATTGAATTGCAGTGCACTTTTTACAATTCTTTATTTACTTTTATTGAAGAGAATGAGACACAATATCTTGCAATGACAAAGTGGTGTTTCTGCGCCAGTCAGCTTTCATATCAAATAGCTCAGCGGTAGGGAGCTAGCCTAGCCCAGAATATATCGCTGACCACGTGAACGAGGCAAGCGACCTACAATATCCATATGGATGTGTTCAAATCTTCCCTTTGAAATATATATTTTAACTATTGGAGATTTCGTATATCTATTAATCTTAGATCTCTGTAGACGAGTAGCCCTGATCCCAGGATGCGAAATGAAATCTAGTTTTTCGAACACGACTCTACGTGAACTTTTTGGTACAAAGGGTGTAGAAGTGTTATGAGAAAATTCGCACCACAATTCAATATTAAATAGCGGAATTTGGATTAATTTGAAATTAAAATGTCCACATTCTGAAAAGTATCAATCTCGAAAGATCTGGAAAGTGTCAGCCACAGCATTGGTGCTACCACGTATATTTTGAATGTCGTCCGTAAATTGGGAAATGTACTTAAGGTACCCTGTCTGTCTAGGACTACTCTCGGTTTTTTAATCTAACGTGAATACTAAAGGTTTATGATCTGTTTAAATCGTAAAAGCTCTTCCTTCTAACATCTATCGGAAATGTTTAACATCCGCTATACCTAGATTCGGATCGATTTACATAACTTCTTCAAATAGAAAGCCAAAGGTTCAAAAGCGTCACCACCAACTTGATGCAAGAACTCCTCCAATTGCAATATTCGAAGCGTCTACACTCATAAAAAAAGCCCGTACAAATATTTAAAAATTCTGCTAAAATAACAGAAAATAGTACCTAAATTTTCGCCAGCAGAAATTTCAATGATGTTCAGAATCATGGTCTGCTAAATTTAGGTGACCTAAATTTTAGGTAAAAAAGTTCAAATACAATAATTTAAAAGAAATGTTGTTTAATGGAAATGAATATTACGCAGCTGAAATCAGCACATGTATTCTGCTAAATTTTAGTTGGTTGTATATAAACAGGTAAAAATTCAGTTAACATTCAAAAATTTAGAAGAATGTTCGTTTAATAGAAATGAAAGTGGGACAGTTGAAATCAGCAAAACATGCTGCTCAAATTACAATCATTTTTTGTTATTAATTGAATAAAAACAAATTCATGTAAATATTGTTAATTTTGTTTTCGAATAAATTACACAATCCAAAAACACTATTTGCACTAAATATCACTTTTATTTTCTTGCCAATATGTGTGCCAGCGGAAGTTGTATTGTTTGGTTCCTTTTTTCGTCTACATGCACGTAGAATTTAGATGAAAATGTTAATGGGCTGAAATAAAAGAAAAACAATAACATATTTAATAGTATTCCCGAATATAAATATAGTTTATATTATACCTCATTATTTTATTTCTTCAATACAATTTTTAACTGCGAAATGTTAATGTCCAATATACCTCCGTTTTGCATTAAAGGAATTAAATATGCTAAAATCCCAAACGTATTTAACAAATTGTGAAAAATAATCCGTTGTAGGCATGTCCTTATCCGGATTTCATTCTTGCCTAAGGAAATCGTCAGGGGACGACGTTTTTAGAATTTCTGGAAATATTTGTTAAGTTAAATTACAAACTCAATGAGAATTTCTTGTTCTCGTCTAGGAGCGTTATTAAACAGTTAAAATATCAAAGAACAAACCAAAAGAAAAACAAAAAATTTTCCACAATTTGCTTTGTCATCTTCCAATGTACTGCTTTTTTTCTTTTACGTTCCTTTGCTGACTAAAATATGCTCTTATCATATTATTTTAATTACTAGAACTTTCTTAAAGCGGCGAATACATTAAGGAATATTGAGTATATCAAAAGAACACAAAAGATATCAAAACATTTTGTAAACACAAATTGCACGAATGTCAAGACGAGCATTAACATACACAAATCAACATTCGTAAAAAAATTGCCATTTTTTTCACGAATATTATTATATTATTTTTATTTGCATTGGTAAGCGTCATCAGTGATGACCAGAGAGGACAGAAAAAAATCCGATGTGTTTAAAGCAAAAAAATATTGTAAAAAAAGCAAAAAAAAAAGCAAAAGTAAAAACTTGGAAAACAACAGTTTCAAAAAAAAAAAAGTTCAAAGTTAAGAGAAAAAATATTTTTTTGTGAGCAAAAAAAAGTATTTTTGGGTAAAAAGTCTTAAAAAAAGCAATTCAAAGCTCAAAAATCTTAAGAAAAAGCTATTTTAAAGCTGAAAAACGGAAAATCTAAAAAAAAAGCAAATAGGACTAAAACAAGCAATAAAAAGCATAAAAAGCAAAACCAGCAACAGAAAAAAGCAAATTTCGATATGTTTAAAGCAAAAAAATGTTGTAAAATAAGCAAGAAAAAAGCAAAAGTAAAAAAACTTGGAAAAACAACAGTTTTCAAAAAAAAAAAAAATTCAAACTTAACAGAAAAAATATTTTTTGTGAGCAAAAAACAGAATTTTTGGGCAAAAAGTTTTAAAAAAAGCAATCAAAGTTCAAAAATCTTAAGAAAAAGCTATTTTAAAGCTAAAAAACGAAAAATCCAAAAAAAGCAAAAACAAGCAAATACGAGTAAAACAAACAATAAAAAGCATAAAAAGCTAAAACAGCAATTTTGTCTTCTCTGCTCATCACACACATTAAAATACACAACCATCAAGCATCATCAATCACTATACACTAGCGCCCCTATCGTTTTCATTTGAAAACACAAATATTAAAAAAGTTGCCAACAAATTTATCTATATTAGCTGATAAATTGTCAAAATCATTTATAAAAAATTAACTAAATATCAGGAGGAAAAATTAGTTCAAGTCCAGCACAAATATGTTTTTGTGGTGAAATTGGATAACTAACAACTTTAGCTAAACAACGGATTTAAACGAAAACAACAGGAAAAATTAGTTCAACTGAATTAGAACGCGTTTAACAGACTTTTGTACTAACTTTTTTTTTTTGAGTATACCGTCAAAGTTAATTTTGGAAAATAATTTTATAACAAATTACAAAGTATAAAATCTATTTTGGAACACCTACAGTATGACTCTCATTTGTAGTAATTTAATTCAATTTGGAAAATGCAAATGAAAATTATGGACTATTTCAAAAAAGTATTTTTTTGTAAATTCAGAACTACATAGTTTTGAATTTTTTGTGTATTATATAACTCGATTTATCTAAAATCGGCTAACATTTTTTATTTCCATAAGTTCAGACATCTTTTTATTGATTCACAAAGTTTTAGCGTTTTACTCGGCTTCGTTTTAGATAAAATTATACTTTGAATATAGGCTTTCTCAAATATTCAAGGGCAATCATGTATGGTAGCCGAAATTATGGGTTTATCGGTAAGGATAACGATATTTTAGATTATTACGCTAACGGTATTTTTAAGGGTAATGCTATTTCATTTATTTCGGTATCGGTATTTTAAGGTTAAAGGTATTTAAGTTATTTCGGTAACGATATTTCGGTTATTTCGGTCACTCTATTTTAGGGGTAACGGTATTCAGTTGAAAGGGGTTTAAATCGATAACGGTATTTTAGGGGTATTACCTGCCAACCGTTATGCCCAGGGCAAATTTAAAATCGCACAAAAAAAGTTGAAACTGGCACGCAAAATGCCACGAAAAAACAACATAAGGGAAAAAATGGCAGGTTTATTCCAAAAATTTTAAAATATGTGTAATAGTTGATTTACGTGTTTTTCTGAATGTTTTTAACAAAAATATAATAATGAAGTAATTTACAGTTGAACTGCTAAAGTGCAATATTACTACACTCAAAATATTTTGTAGTTTAAATTAACTGAAAATGTAATTTAAAATAAATGAAAAATCACTTGAAAACCGGTCTACTGACTTTTCATTTAAATCAAAAGAACTTTTTATTTATTTTTAAATGTTAATAAATAAACTACAAAATCCTTAAAAAATAATGATTTTTCATTTATTTGGTTTTTTTAAATTTCAAAAAATTGACTACAAAATCCGTATAAATAAATGATATTTAGTTTATTTCGTTTTTTTTTAACTGACCTAGAAATCGAAAGGGAATTATTTTTTTAACAAAACATTTTAAATGAAAATATTAACTGTAACAGAAAATCCGTATTTATATGTGATTTATTTTTTAAATAAACGACAAAAACAGTTAAAAAATATATTTCTTTGTATTTTAACTGAATAATCAGTTAAAAATAAATGTACGGATAACTTTTTAAATAAACTACAGTCAGTTATATATTTTTATATATTTAATCCTTTAATTCCCAGTGGAACATAGGGCCAGTCAGTTACTGTAATAATATTTTCAGTATATGAGTTTTAAAAATTTAAATCTGGAATTTCATTTTACCCAATATTAAGAGAAATATTTTTTTTTTTTTTTTTGTAAATTTTGTCCAAAAATTATCTACTATGGTAGAGTTTTTACTGCATTTTATAGCATTTTTTAATGAAAAATCAAAAAAAAAATCGACAACAAATTTGCAAAAATGCAATTTTCACAAAATAAGTGGAAAAATGGCATTTAACCCTCTAATGCCCAAGACTGCCAAAAGTCGGTCTTTAGATTTTAAATAGTTTTTGGCTAAATAATAATATTTTATTAAACAAGTTATCTTGTATCCATAGAAAACTTAACTACCTACTTTTTTTGCCTTCAACCTTTTTTTGTATAAGAAACGGTTTTCAAGCGAGAAACCTGTAAATTTAAAATTTAGAAAATTTGAAAAAATTAACTTTTTAAAACAGAAAAAAATATTTGAAAAATTGCCAAAAAAAAAATACATTTACGATCTGGCGTACATTACCGAAAATAATAATAAAGCTAGCTTAGAGTCTCGAATTGTAAAATCAGTTAAAAAATTTTTTACAGGACTCAGGGTAACGCCAGCATACGTTTTACAAATATCTCTCTAACTCAAAAACTAGCCACCAGATTTTCTTGAAATTAAACATAATATATACCCAGAGGTAGTAAGCAGAACTAATTTTGACAAAATTTATTGATGTCTATTGCCAAATTCGCCAAAATTTCGTAACTTTAACCTTTAAAATAATTACAATTGATCAACAATTTTCGGTACGTAATTTTATTTTATTGACAATGTTATTTACATCAAAAATCTAAATTATTTGACTACTGGATTTCAAGATACGTCTTCAACTTTTGTTGTGCTATATCGCCTAAATAAAGCGATAAATTAAAATTTTAATATTTGTTCCATTGTAGATTTTCAACTCCTCATATATGGTTTAAATATTATTGTAATAAGATAAAAGAGCATTAGAGGGTTAAAGGCAAATGTCAAAAAAAAAAAAAAAACTTGCCCTGATTATGACAATTCAAACACTTCGGGTCATATATATAATCGCTTTCTAAATTTAAAAATAACTTATAAAACACATTCTTTATACAATATTCATTTTATAAACGTGTTATAAGGGTTCCAAATTATTATGCATAAGCACTTTCTTCTATAATCTGTTAGAACCACAGTGCGTATGATCAATATCATATGTTTTATATTTATCATACGCACTGTGGTTCTATCGCTTTTTGACCAAACTTTGTGAAAATATAAACCAATACTTAAAATAAATAAATTTTATTTCTCTAGCTTTGTCGCGCCTCCTAGCGGAGAAATTTTGCTGGACCCAAATAGGTTTAGATTTTTGTTAATTTTAAATTTTGTATTAATTCTGTTACAAAACTCTAAACTCGCAATTTTCAACCGCGTTTTAAAATTTTCATATGGCAACCTTGGTGTAAATATTTTTATTAAAGTGAATAATTTTTAGAGCAAAAATGTCAATTTTGAAATCAAAATTAAGAAACAGACACATATCTGTAAATTTGTCATTTTCTACAGACGAAATTATCATGTACCGATCGGTAAAATTTTGAAAACAAAAAAATATTATTGGCAAACAATTTTCCTAATAAAAAAATCAGCCTAAGACATTTAGCAAGCCGGCATTTCATATATTTTTATTTAATAAAAGAACAGAAATTGCAACAAAAAAAACAAAAAAAAAATGCTTTTTAAGAAGGAAATATGGCAGCCATGAGTTGATATTTTTTTAGAATTTTTTTTTGTAAATGATGGGTAAGACCTTAAAAAACTATTACCAGTTGAAATCCAAACCGCTTCTCTGATGTGGAGGTTATATGCACACAAAGTTAATGTATTCATATCGATATACTCATAGAAATAAATCGGTAAAAATAGCCGAAAAGTTACTAAAAAATTAGTTAAAATTGATGCTGTAGAAAAAACTGCTAAAATTAGCAGATTTTTTTGCTAAATACTAATAAAATAAGAACAGCAAAATTTAAACTGTTAAATTTACAGTATTTTAGGTATAATTAAGTTAACTTTTAGTTAATTAAAAATAACAAATTCTACTGTAAAATCTGCAGAAAATTTCGCTTAATATTAGTAGACTAAAAATAACAAAAATAAACTGTTATATCTACAAAATGTTTGCTATTTTTAAGCTAAATT
The DNA here is from genome assembly GCA_949987735.1 of Leucophora obtusa. Classification (NCBI taxonomy): domain Eukaryota; kingdom Metazoa; phylum Arthropoda; class Insecta; order Diptera; family Anthomyiidae; genus Leucophora; species Leucophora obtusa. Next base: position 30,212,131 of record OX465299.1, on the reverse strand, counting down.
TATTTGAATGCAAAAAATAGCTGTCTATCCTGCTAAAATCAGCAGAAATATTTGCTAAAAAAAATTGTAAACTGCTGTTTTCGAAAGGCTCGATTTTTATTTGTATTAAAAAAAAAATCGAAAAAAACTTCGAAAATTTAAAATTTTTTTCTGATTTTTTAGGCTACAAATTATTTAGCAAAATTTTTTGCTGATTTTAGCAGGTTAATTTGCTATGTTCCATTAACAAAAATTCAACTTAAATATAACTAAAATTCTGTATAGTTTTATATTTGCTGTTCCTATATTACTAATATGTAGCAAAATTAATCTGCTAATTTTAGCAGTTTTTTCTGCAGCATAATTTTCAACTGATTTTTGGTAGTTTTAACTAAATTTTTTACAGACTTTTCTATTAGTGTACAATAGGTATATCACAAGGCTTAAACAAAAAACCGCTTAATTGTTTTCATTAAAATCTTTTCAAACAATTAAAATATTCATAGTCGCCAAGAAGGACATTGTCAAACGTTCACGATTATAAAAAAAAGTTTAAAATCATAATCTGTGAGCAGTGTTGCCAGGTTTCTTAGGCATAAAATCGTCAAAAATTCTGGAAAATATCGTCGAAATAGTCATAGCTTTTGAAAAATCGTCAAAAAATAGTTCAAAATCATCAAAATAACACTAAAAACTTTATAAGCATTTTAAAAATTATCCTTTTTTAATCATTTCGAGCTTGCTTGATTTAACATATTTACTAAAATTTTTATAAACATCATCGAAATTTGCCATATCCTGAAGTGGTTGCTTTAAACAAAAGGAAACACCAACAAAAATTTCAGATTTTAAAAAATTTATTATATATTTCACAGACATTTCTCCAAAAAATTGAGATTCGTTACAGTTTTAGGACATTTATTTGTTATTTTTCATGTAAGTTTTGTACATTTCAAAATACGTATCTTAAAGAAAAATTGGCAGTTTCGCAATAAATAAAAAATTATGATGTACTTGAACGGATTTTTACATTTTTTCTAGATATAATTTTATTTAGAATTTCAATATGAACACTTTTAATCTAAAATTCTAAAATATTTTTCAAAAATCCTATAGATTTGCTGAATACAAATTATCTGATTTTGCAGCGGTTTTTTAATTTGTTCCCACATTAATTTGCTTGCAATTCTGCATAATTCTAAAAACTAAAAATTTGAGATTTAGATTTATAGATTGGAAAAGTGTCGTATTTTTGCACATTTCCTGCTGTATTTCCTATTAAAAAATCGTCCTTTTGAAGGACAAAATCGTAAAATCGTCACTTGGCTATTTTAGATGGTAAAAATCGTCAAAATTACGTTAAATCGTCAAAACTGGCAACGATGTCTGTGAGATTATAAACTCAATGTAAATACCGTATGATTGACGTATAAGAAGCATGCTTAAAAATGTATTTGACACCAATGAAGACAATTAAGTATGGGTATGTGCGAAAAATTTGCAGCGTTTTTTTAACTTTTTTGTAGTTTGCAGCATTTATAAAAATGGACAAAAATAGCAGTGTTGCATTCGAGAAGTAGTAAAAAATGCAAAAACCAGATTATAAAACTTAATTTCGTATGTTTTTCGTATAAGTTTACATTATTTTGGCCGTAGTCTGGTTTAAACAAGATTATGTCTGCAGTCTAAATTGGCTATAAAATGATCTCAATTACTAAGCAGGTGCTTCATTTAAACTTAAAATCCATATAATAGAATTGCATTTATTTTAAAGTTTTTCATATCAACACCTTTTAATTGAATTTATGATAATTTTTCTTAATAGCAACTTGATTAAACCTTTTTGTATTAAAAATTTTTGAAATTTAATATAACAGCTGAAAGATTTTTTCATCAACATGTTAAACAAGTATTAAAAAAGTACCATTAAATAAACGCAATTGAAAAACCACTAAAACCTCATGATATGTGAAGATTTCAACGTGTAATTTGACAGGCATGCGTAAACCCAGAAGCCAGAAAACAGCCAAAAAAGGCATAAAAACATTTTAAGAAGTTTCCAACAAACACCTGCCTGTTGTTGCCAAAGAAATTTATCAATACATACAATAAAAACACTTGTTGTCTCAATCTTTGAGCAGAATAAGACAAATTAATGTTATTTTCATGTAAAATGCAAAATACAAAGTTTTATCATTAAACCAAAAGAATAAAAAAATACAGCTGTTTTTTTTTTAAATAAAAATTGAAAAATTTCCAAGAATGTACAAATAATTAAAATTATTTCAAATTAATGAAAAGGAAACATATCGTTTTTGAAATGAAATGAAAATAAAATGTGATTTAAGGAATGAGTGTATTTTTTCTTAAAAAAGAAAACAATATTTTCATTATATTACAGAAGGATTACTATTAAAACGACAGGCTACAAACCGCACAGAAATACAAGCGAGATTAATTTTAATTAAGCGTCAACGAAAAAATGTTAACAATAAAAAAAAAACATATTAAATTCGTTACATCCACAAATTTTTGTTTGCAATTTTCATTAAGATAAAACGATTTTATTCAAGTAAAAGTAATAATCCCAACCAAATCGTTCGGTTGCTCGCAACTCTATTACTGCTCTTACAACTGGAATAGGGTTATGACAATCAAATTGGTTTGGAACAACCGAATTTTCGGTTGCAGCAACCAAACAATTCATTTGTCGCCAAATGCGGTTGGTACAGCAAATATTTTTTCTGGATGATCTTATAAAAAATAGGTTTTTTGAACTGTTTTGCAACTGTTTACTGCATATTCATAACCAGGGCAAGGACTTTCATGCACTAAAAAATCGAAAATATGCGCTTAAAATATGCACTATAAAATAGAAAATATGCACTTAAATATGCTTTTATAACGAAATATGCATATATTTATAACGATATATTTATAAAAAACTAACATAAACGTAAAAATTCGGGTATCGGTTACAATAAGCTTGTTCGTTTACTTACTACAAGTTACTATATTTACTACAGCTGGAAAAATTCAATACAAAAAAAAAAAACAAATAGTTTACTCGAAATTCTTACGACTTTTACTACAATTGGAAAGTTTTGTTTACTTTTTGTATTGAATTTTTCCAGCTGTAGTAAAAGTAGTAACTTGTACTAAGTAAACGAACACGCCTAAAACTTTGCAATTGTAGTAAAAGTAGTAAGAAATTCGAGTAAACGAACACACTGAATATGTTGTCAAATACACATAGTTAAATATACATATTTTTAGAAAATTCAGTGAAAATAAAAAGGAATACAGTCGATTGTAAATATTAAGGGTGTGTGGCATTTTACTTGAAAAAAACTTTATTAGAAAATAGAACTTAAATATGTGTACTATAAAATCGTACTCACTTTCGGGGACAAGTTTCCTTAAAATAATTTTTATAAAATTTTTCAACTTTCTGTTTGTGAGCAATAACACCCGAAAACGTTAATTTAAAATTACATCTATAAAAAATGTGTTAGTGGATGACAACATATTGTATACTATGTGTTTCTCTTTCTAGTGTAGTGTTATATTACCAACAGAGCTTCCAAATAATTAATTCTTTATAAATTTTTTTTAGTTTTAAAGTATAAATTCTTAAATCTAATTTCACATCTAAAAATATTAAAAAAATATGCAATAATGTACAAAATATGCAAAAATATGCAATAAAAATCATAACATATGCAATAAAATATGCACTTAACAGAATATGCAAAAATATGCAACAACAGATCGATGCCATTTCTTTGCAAATTCTTTGATTCGGAAAAGTATTTGGTCAAAATCATTTTTGGGCCACTGACTACAAACATGCATTTGCATGAAAATCCTTGCCCTGTTCATAACATATTTATATATTTTGTAGCCCTTCGCTTCAATTGTACTTTATCTTTTTCAGTTCATTGCCTTCTTTTTATTTTTTGTTGTTTTAGAAGCTATTTTTTCAAGGAATTATGTTTTTATAAAAACCCTCTTTAATTATGTAGACGGTCGGGTCGGTCAGTTTTGTTGTATTTTTATGCTTGGGTGCAGCAGCCAACTTTTTTTACAGCATCAAATATACATTCATTTAAAAACAAAAAATAAAAATGATGAAAGATTTTTTGTTGCGTATTTGTTTATACATATTTTTTTTTTTTTTTAATTTTAATATAGCTGTTGAAAAGAACCGCAAATTTTTGTTTTGTTTTTAGCCACTTTATCATCAAGTTATGTTGCATTTCGTTATGCTTGTCATTTGCTAGAGCTTAAGTTTAACTTTTTGTTTAAAAGAGTGTTTCGCTTTAAGAGTTGTGGGCGTAGATTGGCAAAATTACAACATTTGTATTATATTTAGTTTTTTTTTGCTGTTTCTTAGCCAAATGGTCATAGCAACGAAACAACAAATTTAAAATGGTGGGTTTTTTAACAGCTATTTAATGTAAGCTAAAAAGAAAATTTTTAATGAAAATGGACTTTTAAGGCATTAAAGGATAAAGACAAAGTACTTAATAGAAAAGAGCCGACAAATTGGTAGTAGGATTTAACATTGGACATTTTATGAGCAGTTCGCTTTTGGGAACCGAAAAGCCTTTATTTCGGCAAACCTATCTTTTATACACTCATAGAAATAAATCGGTAAAAATATCTTTTATATCTTTTATACACTCAAAGAAATAAATCGGTAAAAATAGCAGAAAAACCCAGTGTAGAAACGGTAATGACATATCATTATTTTTTGGACTACCAGTAATGACACCCACTTACCTTCTGTATTATTTTAAAACATATAATAATGAGTTACTGATAATGACTTATTTTTATCATTATTTCAAATAGAAAATAATTTTTTAGATTTTTTTGAAAATTTTTTTAAATCTATTTTTAGACTCAATATTTTTTAAACACTGGTAAGGATATATGTAACCACATATTTTTTGATTTTTGGTATGTTGGCGAGTAAGCTTACTTGTGTGCAGCAGGTCAATTGTGTTTTTATCTATTAAATATTACATGTCGATGTAGCTCAGATGGTAGAGCTGTTAACTGGCAATCTGTAGAGGTTCGATTCCCGCACCAGCAAATTTTATTAAAAAAAAAAAAAATACAATAGAAAATATTTTTTTTTTATATAATTTATTTTTTAGAAAATCTATTTTTAGACTCATTATTTTTGTCAGTACTGGTAAGCACATAGGTAACGATATATTTTTTGATTTTTCGTATGCTGGTGTGTAACGACAACTCATTATTTTTCGCGACATCGCCATATAAAGGTAATAAGAAATGTAATAACAAAAGTAACTAGTTACCATTACCAAGTATGTAGTTACATAACCACATATCTGGTAATGATTTTCTACACTGGGAAGTTAATAAAAATTTGCTAAAAATTATGCTGCAGAAAAAACTGCTGAAATTAGCAAATTTTTTTGCTAAATACTAGTAAAATAAGAACAGAAAAATAAAACAGTTAAATTTACAGAATTTTAGTTATATTTAAGTTAACTTTTAGTTAATTGAAAATAGCAAATTGTACTGTAAAATCTGCAGGAAATTTTGCTAAATATTAGTAGACTAAAAGTAGCAAAAATAGACTGTTATCTCTACAAAAAAAGTTTCTATTTTTAAGCTAAATTTAGTTGAATGCAAATAGCAGTCTATCCTGCTAAAATCAGCAGAAATATTTGCTAAAAAAATTGCAAACTGCTGTTTTCAACAGGCTCGATTTTTATTTGCATTAAAAGAAAATCGAAAAAAAACTTCGAAAATTTTAAATTTTTTTGTGATTTTTTAGGCTATAAATTATTTAGCAAATTTTTTTGCTGATTTTAGCAGGTTAATTCGCTATGTTCCATTTACAAAAATTTAACTCAGATATAACTAAAATTCTGTGTATTTAATAGTTTTATTTTTGCTGTTCCTATATTACTAATTTTAGCAGTTTTTTCTGCTGCATCATTTTTAACTGATTTTAAGTAGTTTTAACTAAATTTTTTATAGACTTTTTTCTACTAGTGTATTGAAAAATATTAATTAATTATTTAATTTTTTTTTTTAGCTTTGATCATTGCATTTAACACTTTTCAATTGCGTTGCACATCATCATCAACAGTTCAAGCCAACAACCAAACACACCTTGTTTTAGTTTTTGACTTTGATCGTGTGATATTAAATGTCACATCAATTTTGAAACATTTGATAATAAATGTCATGACAATATTCGCACTTCCGCCAGACAATTTTAGTGTTGCTACTGCTATTACTTCAATGACTTTTTTACCCCCTTGTTCATGCCACAAATACGAAACAAAGAACAAAATATTAAACGTTAGACATTGAATCTATATGGCCAATGAAGCATATAAATGTCTTGACATACAGAGTATGTTTTGAAAACGAACTGAAATATTCCCCCAAAAAAATATTTCGAATTAACAGCAGGAAAAAAGGTGTATAATAAGAAATTGAAGTAAAGAAGCAACAATTTTTTTTTTATATACAGTGCCACCTCGCTTAACGTAGATCATAGCTTTCGGTTGTAAATCCGTGAATCGCAGATTTCTATATAAAATCAGCAGCTTTAGATTAGAATGTTTTGACTCGATTTTACAACGAACACAGTTTTTCCAAATGCCTGGATTTATATTATTGCGTGAACCGATGTCTCACTGTATTAAGAAACCATAAACACGACGTCTACGATTCTCCTTTATTAAAATACACTATATTTGCCACCTGAATATTATTTTTGTTTTTTTTTTTATTACTTTGCTAGATGACTGTGACAAGAAAGCACGTATTAACGCTTGAATACACGCAAAACGTAATTTTTACTTAAATACATAAATTGAAATTTATTTAAAAAACAAATTGTATTTACTTTCAAAATATATATATTATTATCATCCTGTTTATTTATTGAGCATTTTAAGTAAACTTTGCTGTTTCTTACGATGAAGAACAACAACAAAAACAATATTAATAAAACGGATATTGCAGTTGTTGTCTTGATGCCACTTTGTCAAGGTTCATTCTTTAACGTTTTTTGCAAAACGACTAGAGCTTCCTTTAAGTAACATTAGGTGTATTCACAAACTGCAGAGCTACACGCAGAAAAAACATATTCTTGAATATGTTTTTTATTTTTATCGTTATTATACATACACTAATAGAAAAAAGTCTGTAAAAAATTTATTTAAAACTACTAAAAATTAGTTAAAAATTATGCTGCAGAAAAAAACTGCCAAATTAGCAGATTATTTTTGCTATACCATATATTAGTAATACAGGAACAGCAAAAATAAAACTGTTAAATATACAGAATTTTAGTTATATTTGAGCTAAATTGTTGTTAATGGAAAATAGCAAATTAACCTGCTAAAATCAGCAAAAAAATTTGCTAAATAATTAGTAGCCTTAAAAATTACCAAAATATTTAAAATTGTCGAAGTTTTTTGCGATTTTTTTTAAATGCAAATAAAAATTGAGCCTTTTGAAAACAACAGTTTACAAATTTTTAGCAAATATTTCTGCTGATTTCAGCAGAATAAACTGCTATTTGCATTTAACTAAATTTAGCTTAAAAATAACAAAAATTTTGTAGATTAAACAGTTTATTTTTGCTATTTTTAGTCTACTAAAAAACTGTAAAGTCAGCAAAATTTTCTGCTGACTTTACAGTAAAATTTGCTATTTTCAGTTAACTAAAAGTTAGCCTAAATATAACTTAAATTCTGTAAATTTAACAATTTTAATTTTGCTGTTCTCATTTTATTAGTATTTAGTAAAAAAAATCTGCTAATTTTAGCAGTTTTTTCTGCAGCATCATTTTTAACTAAGTTTTAGTAACTTTTTCTGCTATTTTTACAGATTTATTTCTATGAGTGCATGTTTCCAGGCAAACACTATAATTTTTGTATGTGATTTATATTTTCTCACCTAAACAAAGTGTGTGTTTGTAATTTTATTTTATCATCATTATTATGTTTGTGCACTAATACAAAAAAGTCTGTAAAAAATTAAGTTAAAACCACCAAAAATTAGTTAAAAATAATGCTGCAGAAAAAAACTGCTAAATTAACAGATTATTTTTGTTACATATTAGTAAGATAGGAACAGCAAATAAAACAATTAAATATACAGAATTTTAGTTATATTTGAGTTAAATTTTTGTTAATAGAAAATAAAAAATTAACCTTCTAAAGTCAACAAAAAATTTTGCTAAATAATTAGTAGCCTAAAAAATCACGAAAAAGTTTTTAATTTTCTAAGTTTTTTTTTTCAATTTTTTTTTAATGCAAATTAAAATCAAGCCTTTTGAAAACAGCAGTTTACAATTTTTTTTAACAAATATTTGTGTTAATTTAACAATATAGACTGCTATTTGCATTCAACTAAATTTAGCTTAAAAATAACAAAAAATTTGTAGATATAATAATTTGTCCGAAACTTTGAAACAAAAATTCGAACAGATCTCAACCGATTTGAAAAAGAATTAGATCTATAATATCTATGGGGTCCACAACTTTTGCTCGCTATTACATCTTGCTCCGCAAGAAAACTGCCTAAATGAGGCACCCTATTCTATAAGACGATCGACGGTATATATACGTCCACTTTTCAAAATTAAATTTCTACCATGTTAAATCAAAATGTTAAAACATTTTAACGAATTTGGTAAGACAACAATTTTGAATCGTGTAGTTTAACATTTCTGTACATACTCGTAAACTATTAAAAAAATCTGTAAAAATTTTAGTTAAAACTACTAAAAATTAGTTAAAAAGCACCTTTCAGAAAAAAACCACTGAAATTAGTAGATTATTTTTGTTAAATATTAGTAAGATAAGAACAGCAAAAATAAAACTTTTAAACGTACAGAATTTTGGTTATATTTGAGTAAATTTTAGTTGACGGAAAATAACAACAACCTGCTAAAATCAGCAAAAAATTTTGCTAAATAATTAGTAATTAAAAAATCACAAAAAATTAAAATTTTTAAAATATTTTTTAAAATTTTTTCAACGCAAATAAAAGACTAGCCTTCTGAAATCAGCAGTTTACTGTTTATTTTTCTTAGCAAATATTTTCGTTGGTTTTAGCAGGAGAGACTGCTATTTGCATTCAACTAAATTTAACGTAAAAATAACAAAAATTTTGTGGAAATAACAGTTTGTTTGTGCAACTTTTAGTCTACTAATATTTATGAAATTTTCTTGTAGATGTTACGGTATAATTTGTCATTTTTAATTAACTAAAAGTTAATTCAAAAGTAACTAAAATTCTGGAAATTTAACAGTTTCATATTTGCTTTTCTTATTTTACTAGTATTTATCAAAAAAAAATCTGGTAATTTTAGCAGTTTTTTCTGCAAGGTAGTTTTTAACTAATTTTTAGTAAACAATGGTCACAACATTTTATGAAAAATTCAATTAATTCAATGAAAATTTTTGGTGGACGAGTTCCAGTGAAACTTCTTTCGTTTCATGCAAAAATTCATTAATACCATGCAGATAATTCTGTCAGTGTTTCTGCTATTTTTGCAGGTTTATTTCTATGAGTGTAACAGCCCTAAAACGATTGCTATTTAACTTCGAAAAGCGTACGATAATTATCTACTTTTTTTAAATTGCTATCCAGGTGATTTCTACTGACAGGGTGTTTCAAACTATTCAAAATAAAATCATCTTGAATATCACATTAACGTTTTATATCCTTAATATTTTAACTACTTACGTTAGAAGTTTTTAATATTCGAAATTATTAAAAAGGGTGTTTTAAATTAATAATTTCCTATATTTCATAATATAATTTTATCACATGAATCTCCTTACTATATCCGTTCTTTTATTTTCTTAAAGGTGTGTCCCTTTCTAAGTCTCTAAAACGTCTACTAAGTAATGTTGTGCCAATTTTATTTTGTTATCTTGCACGTGTTTATGGCTTTTAGTCTCTTTGTCTTGTCTAGTTATTTGCCAATTTCGGTTTTTTATATCGTATTTAATATTTTCATTAAGGGTTTTCACAAGGGGTGTACTATTTGTTGTATCGTTGTATCGTCCTAACAAAAAACAGAGTTGTTTAAAATTAAATTGAAAAAATACAACATTTGAGAATAGCACGATACAACATTTTTACGTATGTTTAGTGTCATATGTTTGAGTGTGCTAACAGATAGAAAACCGAATAGAAAATCGTTGTTAAACACAAATAAAAATTTTAACAACTCTGTTTTTTGTTAGGACGATACAACGATACAACAGATAGCACACCCCTTATGAACAACCTAATTGTTTATTTGTTAAACTTTGAAAATTATGTTTATATTGACATTGTTGTGGCTAACAAAAAAATATTGTATAAAATTGTTGACATTTATTCATGCTTTAAATAATATTTACATAACGATTGATGTCATTGCTGATTGACAAAAAATTAAAGAGAAAAAAAAACAGCTAATGGACTTTTACATGAATTCTTAAAAAAAAAGTAAATACTCGTACAAATGTGGGATGGCTAAAAGTTCAAGTTCAGTGAAAAGCGAAATTTGCAAAAAAAATTGTTCAAAAGATATTAGAGATTTGAGTAAATAGAAAGTAAGAAAATGTATATATGAAACACCCTGTGTTTATGGTAATTTTTTGCAATAGGATGTTTTGTAACAAATTTTGAATCAAAATTATTTCACTCATTCTTAAATTATTGATATTTTATTATTCAATTCATTATTTCAGTAATCTTTAATTATTGACAATTTTTTTTATCGTTGGACAACCTTTGGTTTTTTGGAACCATGGACTTGAGAAAAGATTGATTAGAAAAAATAAAAATCCTCTCTCTACTTTCGACGTATCTCTTATAAAGCCACGAGGAACTTCTATTAAACAGTGTCCGACCTTTTTTAAGTAGTGGTTTGACATATATTAAGGATATATTTGCGCCTGCGGAATTGCCAATAAAGTTGAGAATAGGGTATTCAATTAATCGACTTTTAATTTTAATCGATTAATAGTGAAAATAATTATTCAGGGTTTTTTCTTAACCAATTAATCGGATAAAATTTACAAATTAATCGATTAATTGAACAAAATTTTATGTAAAATAATACACAAATTTTGTTGATATTATTTTTGTTAATTTTATTAAAAAAAATGAACAAAAATAATTTCAGTAACTCTTCTAAAATTCATAAAAATAAAAAAAAAATATTAATTATTAAGATCATATATTCTCTCACATTTTCAATTTTTTCCAAATCGGAGAGAACTAATCTGCAAACCTTCCTTGTATATTTAAAATTTCATAAAGTTAAGCCTGGATTAGCCAGACGTCAACGTAGCGCTCTTTAATATATTTCCTGTGAATTGAATACATAAAAAAGGTAAACGTAGAGAGAAACTCTGTTGGAATAGATTTTCCCACTACTTTTACGTCCCTGCCTTCCTTTATTTGATTTTAATAAGTATTTCGCAGGGGATTTAAAAAAAGCGTTATTAATTTTCAAAATTATATCAAAGCGAGTTGACTTAAGTGGCTTCTGAAAAGCTCATATGTATGGAAAGTTATTTAGTTCCACCCATTCCACCCACCTTATAGTATACCGATCGGCTCAGAATTTTTTTTTTATTTCGATTTAACGATGTCCGTCTGTACGTCCGTCTGGCTGTCTGTCCATGCATTCTTGTGCGCACTCTACAGGTCGCAAATATTAAGATATTTTGATGAAATTTGGTACACAGACCTATGTTAGCCCAAGGACGAAGCCTATTTTGGTGAACATCGGTCCATGTTTAGACCTAGTGCCCATATAAGGGTCCCCCCAAAATTGGCTTGGTTACAAACTGCAGGTCGCAAATATTAAGATATTTTAATGAAATTTGGTGCGCTGACTCACATTATAGAAAATTTTGACACAAGCCCCATTTTAACCCATTCGAATTTCGGATACAAACATTAGTTGGCTTTTAACCAGACTGGTGTAGGGTATTGTATAGTCGGCATGACCGACTTTAACCTTTTTACTCGTTTTTAACTAATCCTTTGAAAATTCAATACTTCCACTGCATTTTAATTTTAAAATATTATTTAAATAAATTAAACTGCAGGTTTTATTCTTTTTTATGTAAAAACTAATATATTTTAAAATTTTCTCAAATAAATACGAGGGCAGTATGAAATGTTCTTAGTCTGACATAGAGATGGCGGTATAAACAGCAAAAAGCTTTGTATAATAGAAACTTCCATCCGTCATATAAACACATGTTAAATTTTATCATGATCTGTCAACTCATTCGTATATTAACAGGTGTTCAAAAAAGGCGCTTCAGTGATTTTTTTATAATGGAAAAATAAGAAATTCGTGCTGTGATTAAATATTTACTTCAGAAAGGTTTATCGGGACAAGAAATTTATAATGATATGGTGAATGTGTTAGGTGAAAGTGCTCCTTCATATGCAGCAGTAAAAAATTGGGTTGCTGAATTTAAACGTGTTCGTACAAGCATTGAAGATGAACCACGAAGTGGACATCCAAAAACTGCAACAACGCCAGAAATCATAGCTAAAGTCCATGATATGGTATTAGAAGATCGACGAGTGAAAGTGCGTGAAATATGTAATGCCATAGGCATCTCAAATGATCGAGTACATTTTATTTTGCATCAAGAATTACACATGAAAACGCTTTCTGTACGATGAGTGCCGCATTTGTTAGCAGTTGACCAAAAACGCATTCGAATAAAAAATTCTCATTTCTCTGATTTAGCTCCCTATGACTTCTACCTGTTCCCAAAAATCAAAAAATTCCTTGCTGGCAAACGTTTTACCTCGAATGAATATGCAATGGCAGCTGTAAACGATTATTTTGAGGAGTTTCAGGAAAATTATTTTAATCAAGGGATAGAATTGCTAGAAAAACGTTGGACTATGTGAATTGAAGTTTAAGGAGATTAAATTGAAAAATTAAATAATTTTAAAAATCTAGCTCTTGTTTTTCATTGTTAGCCTAAGAACACTTCGAACTGCCCTCATACCTTTATAAAATTGAGCATTATTTATGAATGCTTTCGTTTAATATCAATATTTATAAAATCATAAAAAATCTAGCACTTGTTTTTCATTGTTAGGCTAAGAACATTTCGAACAGTCCTCGTAGCTTTGTGAAATTGAGCATTATATATTAATGCTTTCGTTTAATAATTTATAAAACCTTAAAAAATAATTTAAAAATGGCTTTACGTAAATAAATCTCACTACAAGTTTAGACCTGTGAAAACCACAGAGTTGTGTTTTGGAAGATGACAAAGCAAATTGTGACAAGTGGTTTTTTTCGTTTTTTTTTTTTATGAAATTTAAGACATCTAATAACACTTCTAGACAAGAACAATAAATTCTCATTGAGTTTGTAATATAACCTAACAAATATTTCTAAAAATTCTAAAAGTTCGTCCCCTAATGACTTCCTTCGGCAAGAATGAAATCCGGTAAGGTACCAGCATACATCCAATCATTTTTCACAATTTTTTTTAAATAAGGCTAAGGATTTTAACACATTTTAAAAGTCCAAATTTCAAATAACTAATAATTCGAATAACAAAAAAATTTTTATTAAGTAGAATAAAGAATTAATTGAATAAACATTATTTCAAAGTTATAAACACATTATTATTTGTAAATCAGACTAGATCTAGTTTCTGCCTTTAGTTTTTTATGGACAGGCTTCATCAGTGATTTTCCATTGAATTGTATTATTGTTTATATTTTATTGTCAGATTGTCTCTATATGATAATTTTTTCAACAAGTAGGAATCGAACCCATGCACTACTACATTACAAACGTAACTATACTAGAGTTCGACAGCTTAGCCATCTCACCCACGTAAGGCCTTGCTCATAGTGTGGCTAATTCATAGTTTTCTTTCCTATTCAGCTTTCTGTTATTCTTTTTAGTCTCAGAAGTGATCAAACTGAAACACAAACATTCTGCTTTAGATTTTTTGTTTATCTTCTTATCTCCTCCTTGTCACCTCTTTTCACAAATGTTGCCACACAGACGTATGGTTTTTACTTTCAAGTGCAGGCAATTTGTGTATATCGGAGACGGACTGCCAGCAGGGCATTTTTATTTTCCTAGTAAAGTGTTGTTTTTTCAAGCGCGGCATTTTTATTTTTATTAATAATTTAAACAGAAAATGATATTAATTTATGATCTAGAGTCAGACTAAAGGAACATTCATTTATTTTTATTAATTTTTTTTAAACATTTTTGTAATGTTTACCAATTTCGATTAATTGATTAATCGTATTAAATTATTTGTGTTATTCGTTAACAGAAATTAGGGCATTTCAAATTATTCGAACAATTTTTGAGCAAAATTCTTCGATTAATCAGACAAGGATTAAAATACTGAACACCCTTTGTGGATAAGCTAAATTTTAGCAAGCTGGTAAATCATGCGAATTTTCATATAGCAATCGAAACCTTTCTGGCATTAAAGCCCACCTCTATTTAATAAGGAAGTTAAACAAACAAAGAAAACAAAAATTCTTCTCCATTCTATCCTGCAAAACAAATTAGCATTTAATCTTTCAATTTATCTTAATTTTTATTAAACAATTTTTATAAAACTCTATGATTTTTTGATGGCGTTGTCAAAATACTTACACATATTTATCAAGCCACACATTTTTATTTAATTCACACGCAGCATGCAAAATACTACAACATACAACAGGCTACTGTTTTCAAAAACTACAACAAAATATATATAGACAGATCTGCATAATACTTACCATATACAACAACATACAAGTAAACCAAGCTAATATGCATAATCTTTAAAATGTCAAATGTAAAATTTATTTCCTGAACAGGTTCGCCTACAAAAGTAGCATTTAAAACCTTACAAATATTCCACACTGGGAAAGAAAAACAAAATAATATTCCTGTATTTTTGCACCCACAACCAACCATGTTTAATCTTGTTAAGTTTTATTTTGCAAAAAAGAAAAGTTCTCATTGTAATTGTTGGATTTAAGACTTTATAAAATATGCTCGTACTTCAGTTCATTCAAATGGTATTTACGTAGCTGTCTGTCTGACTGTCTGTCCATCTGTCTGTTTCTCTTTTGGTTTCCATATGTACAATTTAATTTATGGTTTCACTTAAAGAGCCTTTAATAGCATAAATAATATGCCATAATCATCATAATTTACTCCTTTTTATGCTGTATTATTTTTCCTTCTTAATAACGCCATAGTTTTTGTATTTTTTCCATAATATAAGACGCCAGCATAAATTTTTATATTCACTGTTAAACGAAGACAACAATTTCTATAAAAAAAATAACGCATAAAATATTTTTATATCATAAAACATTACACATACTTTATAATTTAACTAAAGAAGAAAAAAACCTCTATAAACGTGTTAAAGCTCAGCTTTAAAATATGAAACAATTCTGTTTACAGTGCTTGTTAAAAAGTGTGCACAGTTTGGATTGATGTAATGATATAAAGAAAATTTTACGCGGGGTGATTTGAAAGTTGCTGGATCAAAGAAACATTCGTTATTATTTATTCAATTCAATTAAAATCTTTGAACTAACTAGTTCCTTCTTATAGTTCACTGGTCCATTTATCAATTTCTTTCAAATGTTCTCAAGATAATATATTGATTAGTGCTTACCTATTGGATATACGAACACAAATCAATAAGTATGTAAGCGTAAAATTACGCAATCAAAAAAGTATGTCGTCAGAATCTACAGAAATTCACAATTAAAACAGATGTATATGCAGTTGAAAAGACGATAAAGGTGTTTCCTTTGAAATAACTAAAAATATAGTTATTTTTGACTGCTGAAAAATAACTAACAAATACATTAAAAATCACTAACAATGTCTTAAAAATAACTGTCAATTTTGTAGTACAACCGTTTTAAAACAACTGACAAAATTGGTAAAAACTACTGTTTTAACAGTTGTGTTGTAAAAAATATATTATAATAAAAAAAATTTTTTTTCTTTCCATTAAAAAAAAATGAGTTATTACGATTTTTTTTTACATTGGAGATACAACAAAATTTATTAATTTTTATTTGCAAACGTACCCCTCAATTCATAAATGCTTTGTAAAGTATAGCAGGTTTGCAAAACGTAATTTTTTTCATAAAAAATTTGTTCAATAAACCTTCTATAATTTTACAAAGCGTTTATGAATTTAGGGGTTAGAATATATCAATAATAACAAATATAAACTAAACAAGAATTAATAAAAAAAAAAATAGAATTAATAAAAATGCATATTAATTACAATATTAATTGCAGTTGCTCTATATGACGCGTTTGAAAAAACAACACTGTACTAAAAAACATTATAAAAATGCCCTGTTGGCAGTCCGTCTCCAATATACACAAATTGCCTGCACTTGAACGTAAAACCCATACGTCAGAGTAGCAACATTTGCGAAAAAGGTGACACGGAGGAGATTAGAAGATAAACAAAAAATCGAAAGTAGAATGTTTGTATGTTTGATCACTTCTGAAAGTAAAAAATAACAACAGAGAGCTGAATAGGAAAGAAAGCTATGAATTAGCTACACTATATTCAAGGCCTTACGTGGCTAAGCTGTCGAACTTTAGTATAGTTACGTTTGTAATGTAGGAGTGCATGGGTTCGATTCCTACAGCCGACGGGTTGTTAAAAAATTATCATATAGAGATAATCTGACAATAAAAACATAAACAATAGGCCTATTTTTTAATCACTGGATTTATTTTTGGATTTATTTTATTTTGTTAAAAAATTAATGCTTTGTTTTTTAATTTGAAAAATTTATAATTTTTATTAAATCCTTATACTTATTCGCCAATATAATGTGCAGGAAAATCATTAAATTTTGTAAAAATGTGAATACAGGAATTGAAATAAGCTAAATCCAAAATGGATTTAAAAAATAAATAAATCCGTTTTGGATTTAGCTTAATTTTATTTATTCTAACTATGAAATTAAATCCGAAAATTCAGAAAACTTTGAAAATTTTTTGAATTTGACACATATAACTGAGTGTTGAGAAGGAAATCGCTCTGGAGAAATTTGGCGATTGTGGCCATACTGGACGAGGTACACATATGAGTGATACATCCAATTAAAGGCCTGACCTTACTTTACTTAAATATTAATGCACTTTTTCCCAATTGATTTTCAGAAAACTTTTAAATTTTTTTGAGTTTCAGACATATAACTGACTGTTGAGAATGAAATCGCTGTGGAGGATTTTGGCGACTGTGGCCATACTGGACGAGGTACACATATGAGTGATACATCCAATTAAAGGCCTTACCTTACTATACTCAAATATTAATGCACTTTTTCCGAATTGATTTTCAGAAAACTTTGAAAATTTTTTGAATTTCACACATATAACTGACTGTTGAGAATGAAAACGCTGTGGAGGATTTTGGCCACTGTGGCCATACTGGATGAGGTACACATATGAGTCATACCTCCAATTAAAGGCCTTACCATACTATACTCAAATATTAATGCACTTTTTCCGAATTGTTTTTCAGAAAACTTTGAAAATTTTTTGAATTTCACACATATAACTGACTGTTGAAAATTAAATCGCTGTGGAGGATTTTGGCGACTGTGGCCATACTGGACGAGGTACACATATAGGTGATACCTCCAATTAAAGGCCTGGCCTTGCTTTACTTAAATATTAATGCACTTTTTCCGAATTGATTTTCAGAAACCTTTTAAATTTTTTTGAATTTCATACATATAACTGACTGTTGAGAATGAAAACGCTGTGGAGGATTTTGGCCACTGTGTCCATACTGGACGAGGTACACATATGAGTGATACCTCCAATTAAAGGCCTTACCATACTATACTCAAATATTAATGCACTTTTTCCGAATTGATTTTCAGAAAACTTTGAAAATTTTTTGAATTTCACACATATAACTGACTGTTGAAAATTAAATCGCTGTGGAGGATTTTGGCCACTGTGGCCATACTGGACGAGGTACACATATAGGTGATACCTCCAATTAAAGGCCTGGCCTTGCTTTACTTAAATATTAATGCACTTTTTCCGAATTGATTTTCAGAAACCTTTTAAATTTTTTTGAATTTCATACATATAACTGACTGTTGAGAATGAAAACGCTGTGGAGGATTTTGGCCACTGTGTCCATACTGGACGAGGTACACATATGAGTGATACCTCCAATTAAAGGCCCGATCTTACTTTACTCCAATATTAATGCACTTTTTCCGAATTGATTTTCAGAAAACTTTGAAAATTTTTTGAATTTCACACATATAACTGACTGTTGAGAATGAAAACGCTGTGGAGGATTTTGGCCACTGTGGCCATACTGGACTAGGTACACATATAACTGATACCTCCAATTAAAGGCCTTACCATACTATACTCAAATATTAATGCACTTTTTCCGAATTGTTTTTCAGAAAACTTTGAAAATTTTTTGAATTTCACACATATAACTGACTGTTGAGAATGAAATCGCTCTGGAGGATTTTGGCCACTGTGGCCATACTGGACGAGGTACACACATGAGTGATACCTCCTATTAAAGGCCTTACGATACTATACTCAAATATTAATGCACTTTTTCCGAATTGTTTTTCAGAAAACTTTGAAAATTTTTTGAATTTCACACATATAACTGACTGTTGAGAATGAAATCACTGTGGAGGATTTTGGCGACTGTGGCCATACTGAACGAGGTACACATATGAGTGATACCTCCAATTAAAGGCCTGACCGTACTTTATCGAAATATTAATGCATTTTTTCCGAATTGTTTTTCAGAAAACTTTGAAATTTTTTTTAATTTGACACATATAAGTGACTGTTGAGAATGAAATCGCTCTGGAGGATTTTGGCGACTGTGGCCATAATGAACGAGGTACACATATGAGTGATACCTCCTATTAAAGGCCTTACCATACTATACTCAAATATTAATGCACTTTTTCCGAATTGATTTTCAGAAAACTTTGAAAATTTTTTGAATTTCACACATATAACTGACTGTTCAGAATGAAATCGCTGTGGAGGATTTTGGCCAATGTGGCCATACTGGACGAGGTACACATATGAGTGATACCTCCAATTAAAGGCCCGATCTTACTTTACTTAAATATTAATGCACTTTTTCCGAATTGATTTTCAGAAAACTTTTAAATTTTTTTGAATTTCAGACATATAACTGACTGTTGGGAATGAAATCACTGTGGGGGATTTTGGCCACTGTGGCCATACGGGACGAGGTACACATATGAGTGATACCTCCAATTAAAGGCCTTACCATACTGTACTCAAATATTAATGCACTTTTTCCGAATTGATTTTCAGAAAACTTTGAAAATTTTTTGAATTTGACACATATAAGTGACTGTTGAGAATGAAATCACTGTGGAGGATTTTGGCGACTGTGGCCATACTGAACGAGGTACACATATGGGTGATACCTCCAATTAAAGGCCTGACCGTACTTTATCGAAATATTAATGCACTTTTTCCGAATTGATTTTCAGAAAACTTTTAAATTTTTTTGAATTTCAGACATATAACTGACTGTTGAGAATGAAATCGCTGTGGAGGATTTTGGCGACTGTGGCCATACTGGACGAGGTACACACATGAGTGTTACCTCCAATTAAAGGCCTGACCATACTATACTCAAATATTAATGCACTTTTTCCGAATTGTTTTTCAGAAAACTTTGAAAATTTTTTGAATTTCACACATATAACTGACTGTTGAAAATTAAATCGCTGTGGAGGATTTTGGCGACTGTGGCCATACTGGACGAGGTACACATATAGGTGATACCTCCAATTAAAGGCCTGGCCTTGCTTTACTTAAATATTAATGCACTTTTTCCGAATTGATTTTCAGAAACCTTTTAAATTTTTTTGAATTTCATACATATAACTGACTGTTGAGAATGAAAACGCTGTGGAGGATTTTGGCCACTGTGGCCATACTGGATGAGGTACACATATGAGTCATACCTCCAATTAAAGGCCTTACCATACTATACTCAAATATTAATGCACTTTTTCCGAATTGTTTTTCAGAAAACTTTGAAAATTTTTTGAATTTCACACATATAACTGACTGTTGAAAATTAAATCGCTGTGGAGGATTTTGGCGACTGTGGCCATACTGGACGAGGCACACATATAGGTGATACCTCCAATTAAAGGCCTGGCCTTGCTTTACTTAAATATTAATGCACTTTTTCCGAATTGATTTTCAGAAACCTTTTAAATTTTTTTGAATTTCATACATATAACTGACTGTTGAGAATGAAAACGCTGTGGAGGATTTTGGCCACTGTGTCCATACTGGACGAGGTACACATATGAGTGATACCTCCAATTAAAGGCCTTACCATACTATACTCAAATATTAATGCACTTTTTCCGAATTGATTTTCAGAAAACTTTGAAAATTTTTTGAATTTCACACATATAACTGACTGTTGAAAATTAAATCGCTGTGGAGGATTTTGGCCACTGTGGCCATACTGGACGAGGTACACATATAGGTGATACCTCCAATTAAAGGCCTGGCCTTGCTTTACTTAAATATTAATGCACTTTTTCCGAATTGATTTTCAGAAACCTTTTAAATTTTTTTGAATTTCATACATATAACTGACTGTTGAGAATGAAAACGCTGTGGAGGATTTTGGCCACTGTGTCCATACTGGACGAGGTACACATATGAGTGATACCTCCAATTAAAGGCCTTACCATACTATACTCAAATATTAATGCACTTTTTCCGAATTGATTTTCAGAAAACTTTGAAAATTTTTTGAATTTCACACATATAACTGACTGTTGAAAATTAAATCGCTGTGGAGGATTTTGGCCACTGTGGCCATACTGGACGAGGTACACATATAGGTGATACCTCCAATTAAAGGCCTGGCCTTGCTTTACTTAAATATTAATGCACTTTTTCCGAATTGATTTTCAGAAACCTTTTAAATTTTTTTGAATTTCACACATATAACTGACTGTTGAGAATGAAAACGCTGTGGAGGATTTTGGCCACTGTGTCCATACTGGACGAGGTACACATATGAGTGATACCTCCAATTAAAGGCCTTACCATACTATACTCAAATATTAATGCACTTTTTCCGAATTGATTTTAAGAAAACTTTGAAAATTTTTTGAATTTCACACATATAACTGACTGTTGATAATGAAAACGCTGTGGAGGATTTTGGCCACTGTGGCCATACTGGACGAGGTACACATATAGGTGATAACTCCAATTAAAGGCCTTACCATACTGTACTCAAATATTAATGCACTTTTTCCGAATTGATTTTCAGAAACCTTTTAAATTTTTTTGAATTTCATACATATAACTGACTGTTGAGAATGAAAACGCTGTGGAGGATTTTGGCCACTGTGTCCATACTGGACGAGGTACACATATGAGTGATACCTCCAATTAAAGGCCTTACCATACTATACTCAAATATTAATGCACTTTTTCCGAATTGATTTTAAGAAAACTTTGAAAATTTTTTGAATTTCACACATATAACTGACTGTTGATAATGAAAACGCTGTGGAGGATTTTGGCCACTGTGGCCATACTGGACAAGGTACACATATGAGTGATACCTCGTATTAAAGGCCTGACCATACTATACTCAAATATTAATGCACTTTTTCCGAATTGATTTTCAGAAAACTTTGAAAATTTTTTGAATTTCACACATATAACTGACTGTTGAGAATGAAAACGCTGTGGAGGATTTTGGCCACTGTGGCCATACTGGACGAGGTACACATATGAGTGATACCTCCAATTAAAGGCCCGATCTTACTTTACTCCAATATTAATGCACTTTTTCCGAATTGATTTTCAGAAAACTTTGAAAATTTTTTGAATTTCACACATATAACTGACTGTTGAGAATGAAAACGCTGTGGAGGATTTTGGCCACTGTGGCCATACTGGACTAGGTACACATATAACTGATACCTCCAATTAAAGGCCTTACCATACTATACTCAAATATTAATGCACTTTTTCCGAATTGTTTTTCAGAAAACTTTGAAAATTTTTTGAATTTCACACATATAACTGACTGTTGAGAATGAAATCGCTCTGGAGGATTTTGGCCACTGTGGCCATACTGGACGAGGTACACATATGAGTGATACCTCCAATTAAAGGCCCGATCTTACTTTACTTAAATATTAATGCACTTTTTCCGAATTGATTTTCAGAAAACTTTTAAATTTTTTTGAATTTCAGACATATAACTGACTGTTGAGAATGAAATCACTGTGGGGGATTTTGGCCACTGTGGCCATACGGGACGAGGTACACATATGAGTGATACCTCCAATTAAAGGCCTTACCATACTGTACTCAAATATTAATGCACTTTTTCCGAATTTATTTTCATAAAACTTTGAAAATTTTTTGAATTTGACACATATAAGTGACTGTTGAGAATGAAATCACTGTGGGGGATTTTGGCCACTGTGGCCATACGGGTTGAGGTACACATATGAGTGATACCTCCAATTAAAGGCCTTACCATACTGTACTCAAATATTAATGCACTTTTTCCGAATTGATTTTCAGAAAACTTTGAAAATTTTTTGAATTTCACACATATAACTGACTGTTGAGAATGAAATCACTGTGGGGGATTTTGGCCACTGTGGCCATACGGGACGAGGTACACATATGAGTGATACCTCCAATTAAAGGCCTTACCATACTGTACTCAAATATTAATGCACTTTTTCCGAATTGATTTTCAGAAAACTTTGAAAATTTTTTGAATTTGACACATATAAGTGACTGTTGAGAATGAAATCACTGTGGAGGATTTTGGCGACTGTGGCCATACTGAACGTGGAACACATATGGGTGATACCTCCAATTAAAGGCCTGACCGTACTTTATGGAAATATTAATGCACTTTTTCCGAATTGTTTTTCAGAAAACTTTGAAAATTTTTTGAATTTCACACATATAACTGACTGTTGAGAATGAAAACGCTGTGGAAGATTTTGGCCACTGTGGCCATACTGGACGAGGTACACATATGTGTGATACCTCCAATTAAAGGCCCGATCTTACTTTACTCCAATATTGATGCACTTTTTCCGAATTGATTTTCAGAAATCTTTGAAAATTTTTTGAATTTCACACATATAACTGACTGTTGAGAATGAAAACGCTGTGGAGGATTTTGGCCACTGTGGCCATACTGGACGAGGTACACATATAAGTTATACCTCCAATTAAAGGCCTTACCATACTATACTCAAATATTAATGCACTTTTTCCGAATTGTTTTTCAGAAAACTTTGAAAATTTTTTGAATTTCACACATATAACTGACTGTTGAGACTGAAATCGCTGTGGAGGATTTTGGCCACTGTGGCCATACTGGACGAGGTACACATATGAGTGATACCTCCAATTAAAAGCCTTACCATACTATACTCAAATATTAATGCACTTTTTCCGAATTGATTTTCAGAAAACTTTGAAAATTTTTTGAATTTCACACATATAACTGACTGTTGAGAATGAAATCGCTCTGGAGGATTTTGGCGACTGTGGCCATACTGGACGAGGTACACACATGAGTGATACCTCCAATTAAAGGCCCGACCTTACTTTACTCAAATATTAATGCACTTTTTCCGAATTGATTTTCAGAAAACTTTGAAAATTTTTTGAATTTCACACATATAACTGACTGTTGAGAATGAAAACGCTGTGGAGGATTTTGGCCACTGTGGCCATACTGGACGAGGTACACATATAAGTGATACCTCCAATTAAAGGCCTTACCATACTATACTCAAATATTAATGCACTTTTTCCGAATTGATTTTCAGAAAACTTTGAAAATTTTTTGAATTTCACACATATAACTGACTGTTGAGAATGAAATCGCTCTGGAGGATTTTGGCGACTGTGGCCATACTGGACGAGGTACACACATGAGTGATACCTCCAATTAAAGGCCCGACCTTACTTTACTCAAATATTAATGCACTTTTTCCGAATTGATTTTCAGAAAACTTTGAAAATTTTTTGAATTTCACACATATAACTGACTGTTGAGAATGAAAACGCTGTGGGGGATTTTGGCCACTGTGGCCATACTGGACCAGGTACACATATGAGTGATACCTCCAATTAAAGGCCTTACCATACTATACTCAAATATTAATGCACTTTTTCCGAATTGTTTTTCAGAAAACTTTGAAAATTTTTTGAATTTCACACATATAACTGGCTGTTGAGAATGAAATCGCTCTGGAGGATTTTGGCGACTGTGGCCATACTGGACGAGGTACACACATGAGTGATACCTCCAATTAAAGGCCCGACCTTACTTTATTCAAATATTAATGCACTTTCTCCGAATTGATTTTCAGAAAACTTTGAAAATGTTTTGAATTTCACACATATAACTGACTGTTGAGAATGAAAACGCTGTGGAGGATTTTGGCCACAGTGGCCATACTGGACGAGGTACACATATGAGTGATACCTCCAATTAAAGGCCTTACCATACTGTACTCAAATATTAATGCACTTTTTCCGAATTGATTTTCAGAAAATTTTGAAAATGTTTTGAATTTCACACATATAACTGACTGTTGAGAATGAAAACGCTGTGGAGGATTTTGGCCACTGTGGCCATACTGGACGAGGTACACATATGAGTGATACCTCCAATTAAAGGCCTTACCATACTGTACTCAAATATTAATGCACTTTTTCCGAATTGATTTTCAGAAAATTTTGAAAATGTTTTGAATTTCACACATATAACTGACTGTTGAGAATGAAAACGCTGTGGAGGATTTTGGCCACTGTGGCCGTACTGGACGAGGTACACATATAAGTGATACCTCCAATTAAAGGCCTTACCATACTATACTCAAATATTAATGCACTTTTTCCGAATTGTTTTTCAGAAAACTTTGAAAATTGTTTGAATTTCACACATAACTGACTGTTGGGACTGAAATCGCTGTGGAGGATTTTGGCCACTGTGGCCATACTGGACGAGGTACACATATAAGTGATACCTCCTATTAAAGGCCTTACCATACTATACTCAAATATTAATGCACTTTTTCCGAATTGTTTTTCAGAAAACTTTGAAAATTTTTTGAATTTCACACATATAACTGACTGTTGAGACTGAAATCGCTGTGGAGGATTTTGGCCACTGTGGCCATACTGGACGAGGTACACATATGAGTGATACCTCCAATTAAAGGCCTTACCATACTGTACTCAAATATTAATGCACTTTTTCCGAATTGATTTTCAGAAAATTTTGAAAATGTTTTGAATTTCACACATATAACTGACTGTTGAGAATGAAAACGCTGTGGAGGATTTTGGCCACTGTGGCCGTACTGGACGAGGTACACATATAAGTGATACCTCCAATTAAAGGCCTTACCATACTATACTAAAATATTAATGCACTTTTTCCGAATTGTTTTTCAGAAAACTTTGAAAATTTTTTGAATTTGACACATATAAGTAACTGTTGAGAATGAAATCACTGTGGAGGATTTTTGCGACTTTGGCCATACTGAACGAGGTCCACATATGAGTGATACCTCCAATTAAAGGCCTGACCGTACCTTATCTAAATATTAATGCACTTTTTCCGAATTGTTTTTCAGAAAACTTTGAAATTTTTTTGAATTTTACATATATAAGTGACTGTTGAGAATGAAATCACTGTGGACGATTTTGGCGATTGTGGCCATACTAAACGAGGTACACATATGAGTGATACCTCCAATTAAAGGCCTGACCGTACTTTATCGAAATATTAATGCACTTTTTCCGAATTATTTTTCAGAAAACTTTTAAATTTTTTTGAATTTGACACATATAAGTGACTGTTGGGAATTAAAACGCTCTGGAGGATTTTGGCGACTGTGGCCATACTGAACGAGGTACACATATGAGTGATACCTCCTATTAAAGGCCTTACCATACTATACTCAAATATTAATGCACTTTTTCCGAATTGATTTTCAGAAAACTTTGAAAATTTTTTGAATTTCACACATATAACTGACTGTTGAGAATGAAATCGCTGTGGAGGATTTTGGCCACTGTGGCCATACTGGACAAGGTACACACATGAGTGATAGCTCCTATTAAAGGCCTGACCTTAGTTTACTTAAATATTAATGCGCTTTTTCCGAATTGATTTTCAGAAAACTTTTAAATTTTTTTGAATTTCAGACATATAACTGACTGTTGAGAATGAAATCGCTGTGGGGGATTTTGGCCACTGTGGCCATACGGGAATAGGTACACATATGAGTGATACCTCCAATTAAAGGCCTTACCATACTGTACTCAAATGTTAATGCACTTTTTCCGAATTGATTTTCAGAAAACTTTGAAAATTTTTTGAATTTCACACATATAACTGACTGTTGAGAATGAAAACGCTGTGGAGGATTTTGGCCACTGTGGCCATACTGGACTAGGTACACATATGAGTGATACCTCCAATTAAAGGCCTTACAATACTATACTCAAATATTAATGCACTTTTTCTGAATTGTTTTTCATAAAACTTTTAAAATTTTTTGAATTTCACACATATAACTGACTGTTGAGAATGAAATCGCTGTGGAGGATTTTGGCCACTGTGGCCATACGGAACAAGGTACACATATGAGTGATACCTCCAATTAAAGGCCTTACCATACTGTACTCAAATATTAATGCACTTTTTCCGAATTGATTTTCAGAAAACTTTGAAAATTTTTTGAATTTCACACATATAACTGACTGTTGATAATGAAAACGCTGTGGAGGATTTTGGCCACTGTGGCCATACTGGACGAGGTACACATATGAGTGATACCTCCTATTATAGGCCTGACAAAAATTAAATACTTTTTTGAAGAACTTAACATACAATGTTATACTCTAGTTTTTTGGTGTGGCCAAAAGTGGGATGGATACATTTTTACCTAATAAATAATACTAAAATGAATTCTACATCTTAAATAGTTTTAAAGATATAGTCGATTTTGTAATCATACCTTAGTCAAATTTGATCGTTTTTTCCAATTTTCGTGACGTCATATTTCGGAAACAGAAAAGTTCCGGGCTCGAAAATGTATGCATCATTGGGATCTTATAGGGTACGTCAGTTAAGGTGAATTTCATTCAAATCGGAGACGGTAAATCCGAATGTTGTGTTGAGTTGATATGATTTCACCCACATATAATTTTGCTACACACGAAATCCTATCTCTAGCCCGATGCAGTACTTCACGTTTTACCAGAAACACTTTGTTGTAAATAGGACAGTATGGGTAATTTTTTTTTTTTTTTTTTGGTGTTGAAAAACATTTTAGCTAACAATGTTTTTCAAACTGATACGTTGCCTCATATGCAGATAGAACCAGACAGAACCATCTCTGTCTCTCTCAACCTTTGCTCTATTTATGCTAACTCGGGTAAATAAAAACATTTTGCAGGAATTTAATACTTTTGAGTTTTTTTTTTGTTTTTTTTTTTGGTATTTTTATTTTTTTTTTATTTTTTTTATATTTTTAATTTTTTTATTTTTTTTTATTTTTTTTTATATTTTAATAATATTTCAATAATTTTTTTTATTATCTTTCTTTAATTTGAAAATAATTTAAACAGAAAGTGATATTAATTTATGATCTAGAGTCAAACTAAAGAACATTCATTGACTTAAATAAGAGATCAACTAAACATTCCCCCCATTCAATTTTTTTTTTTAACTACTATTAACTACCTAATTTCTTTAAACACTTGGGTGAAGTGAAGGGAACTTTCAATGTAAATTATTTTCGTAACAAAAATCATTTCTATAGAAATAGCCAAGACTTCACCGTGTTTTAGTGCTTTAGGAAACAAATTTTTAAAGGAAATTACAATAAGAGCAAAATATTGCTATTTAATGAACTATGTGCCATGAACTATTATCAAAAAAAAAAAAATCATAGTCAAAAAATCTAATTTGATTTAGATATAAGTAATATGGTTTTCCATTTCATGTAACAGCACAAATTGCAAAAAAAACTAACCATAATTCCTATATTTTAAACTTCGATATAATTTAGTTTATTAGTAGAAATACATTTTTTATTTATTTTATTTTCTAACAATAGGATTTAAGCTGAAAGATTTAGGATTTACCAATTCTATATGGTTTTACAAAACCAAAATATGTAATATGTATTTTTAAGTGAATATCATAGAAGAGATTTGAATAGATTCAAATTATCACATAAAAATGTTTAGTTATTTTTAAAAGAACTATCTAATTTTAAATTGTTAACTGTTTTTAGACTGAAAAATCAAGAAATGTTAAAAAAATATATTAAATAAAAAATATTTAATGTTTAGTAAAAAATAGAGATAACAAATGTTTTTATTTTAGTCGATAATGGCCACATCTTTTAAGATACCGTGGTAATTTTTTCCATTAGAGGTATCACTTATATGTGTTGCTCATATACTACGGCCACAGTGACCAAAATCGTCCACAGTGATTTCATTCTCAACAGTCACTTATATGTGTAAAATTCAAAAAAATTTCAAAGTTTTCTGAAAAACAATTCGGAAAAAGTGCATTAATATTTGAGTATAGTATGGTCAGGCCTTTAATTGGAGGTAACACTCATGTGTGTACCTCGTCCAGTATGGCCACAGTCGCCAAAATCCTCCACAGCGATTTCATTCTCAACAGTCAGTTATATGTCTGAAATTCAAGAAAATTTAAAAGTTTTCTGAAAATCAATTCGGAAAAAGTGCATTAATATTTCGATAAAGTACGGTCAGGCCTTTAATTGGAGGTATCACCCATATGTGTACCTCGTTCAGTATGGCCACAGTCGCCAAAATCCTCCACAGTGATTTCATTCTCAACAGTCACTTATATGTGTCAAATTCAAAAAATTTTCAAAGTTTTCTGAAAAACAATTCGGAAAAAGTGCATTAATATTTGAGTATAGTTTGGTAAGGCCTTTAATTGGAGGTATCACTAATATGTGTACCTCGTCCAGTATGGCCACAGTCGCCAAAATCCTCCACAGCGTTTTCATTCTCAACAGTCAGTTATATGTGTCAAATTCAAAAAAATTTAAAATTTTTCTGAACAAAAATTCGGAAAAAGTGCATTAATATTTCGATAAAGTACGGTCAGGCCTTTAATTGGAGGTATCACTCATATGTGTACCTCGTCCAGTATGGCCACAGTGGCCAAAATCCTCCACAGCGTTTTCATTCTCAACAGTCAGTTATATGTGTGAAATTCAAAAAATTTTCAAAGTTTTCTGAAAATCAATTCGGAAAAAGTGCATTAATATTTGAGTAAAGTAAGGTCTGGCCTTTAATTGGAGGTATCACCTATATGTGTACCTCGTCCAGTATGGCCACAGTCGCCAAAATCCTCCACAGCGATTTAATTTTCAACAGTCAGTTATATGTGTGAAATTCAAAAAATTTTCAAAGTTTTCTGAAAAACAATTCGGAAAAAGTGCATTAATATTTGAGTATAGTATGGTCAGGCCTTTAATTGGAGGTAACACTCATGTGTGTACCTCGTCCAGTATGGCCACAGTCGCCAAAATCCTCCACAGCGATTTCATTCTCAACAGTCAGTTATATGTCTGAAATTCAAAAAAATTTAAAAGTTTTCTGAAAATCAATTCGGAAAAAGTGCATTAATATTTCGATAAAGTACGGTCAGGCCTTTAATTGGAGGTATCACCCATATGTGTACCTCGTTCAGTATGGCCACAGTCGCCAAAATCCTCCACAGTGATTTCATTCTCAACAGTCACTTATATGTGTCAAATTCAAAAAATTTTCAAAGTTTTCTGAAAATCAATTCGGAAAAAGTGCATTAATATTTGAGTACAGTATGGCAAGGCCTTTAATTGGAGGTATCACTCATATGTGTACCTCGTCCCGTATGGCCACAGTGGCCAAAATCCCCCACAGTGATTTCATTCCCAACAGTCAGTTATATGTCTGAAATTCAAAAAAATTTAAAAGTTTTCTGAAAATCAATTCGGAAAAAGTGCATTAATATTTAAGTAAAGTAAGATCGGGCCTTTAATTGGAGGTATCACTCATATGTGTA
The DNA here is from genome assembly GCA_949987735.1 of Leucophora obtusa. Taxonomy (NCBI): domain Eukaryota; kingdom Metazoa; phylum Arthropoda; class Insecta; order Diptera; family Anthomyiidae; genus Leucophora; species Leucophora obtusa. Next base: position 30,181,898 of record OX465299.1, on the reverse strand, counting down.
CCTCGTCCAGTATGGCCACATTGGCCAAAATCCTCCACAGCGATTTCATTCTGAACAGTCAGTTATATGTGTGAAATTCAAAAAATTTTCAAAGTTTTCTGAAAATCAATTCGGAAAAAGTGCATTAATATTTGAGTATAGTATGGTAAGGCCTTTAATAGGAGGTATCACTCATATGTGTACCTCGTTCATTATGGCCACAGTCGCCAAAATCCTCCAGAGCGATTTCATTCTCAACAGTCACTTATATGTGTCAAATTAAAAAAAATTTCAAAGTTTTCTGAAAAACAATTCGGAAAAAATGCATTAATATTTCGATAAAGTACGGTCAGGCCTTTAATTGGAGGTATCACTCATATGTGTACCTCGTTCAGTATGGCCACAGTCGCCAAAATCCTCCACAGTGATTTCATTCTCAACAGTCAGTTATATGTGTGAAATTCAAAAAATTTTCAAAGTTTTCTGAAAAACAATTCGGAAAAAGTGCATTAATATTTGAGTATAGTATCGTAAGGCCTTTAATAGGAGGTATCACTCATGTGTGTACCTCGTCCAGTATGGCCACAGTGGCCAAAATCCTCCAGAGCGATTTCATTCTCAACAGTCAGTTATATGTGTGAAATTCAAAAAATTTTCAAAGTTTTCTGAAAAACAATTCGGAAAAAGTGCATTAATATTTGAGTATAGTATGGTAAGGCCTTTAATTGGAGGTATCAGTTATATGTGTACCTAGTCCAGTATGGCCACAGTGGCCAAAATCCTCCACAGCGTTTTCATTCTCAACAGTCAGTTATATGTGTGAAATTCAAAAAATTTTCAAAGTTTTCTGAAAATCAATTCGGAAAAAGTGCATTAATATTGGAGTAAAGTAAGATCGGGCCTTTAATTGGAGGTATCACTCATATGTGTACCTCGTCCAGTATGGACACAGTGGCCAAAATCCTCCACAGCGTTTTCATTCTCAACAGTCAGTTATATGTATGAAATTCAAAAAAATTTAAAAGGTTTCTGAAAATCAATTCGGAAAAAGTGCATTAATATTTAAGTAAAGCAAGGCCAGGCCTTTAATTGGAGGTATCACCTATATGTGTACCTCGTCCAGTATGGCCACAGTGGCCAAAATCCTCCACAGCGATTTAATTTTCAACAGTCAGTTATATGTGTGAAATTCAAAAAATTTTCAAAGTTTTCTGAAAATCAATTCGGAAAAAGTGCATTAATATTTGAGTATAGTATGGTAAGGCCTTTAATTGGAGGTATCACTCATATGTGTACCTCGTCCAGTATGGACACAGTGGCCAAAATCCTCCACAGCGTTTTCATTCTCAACAGTCAGTTATATGTATGAAATTCAAAAAAATTTAAAAGGTTTCTGAAAATCAATTCGGAAAAAGTGCATTAATATTTAAGTAAAGCAAGGCCAGGCCTTTAATTGGAGGTATCACCTATATGTGTACCTCGTCCAGTATGGCCACAGTCGCCAAAATCCTCCACAGCGATTTAATTTTCAACAGTCAGTTATATGTGTGAAATTCAAAAAATTTTCAAAGTTTTCTGAAAAACAATTCGGAAAAAGTGCATTAATATTTGAGTATAGTATGGTAAGGCCTTTAATTGGAGGTATGACTCATATGTGTACCTCATCCAGTATGGCCACAGTGGCCAAAATCCTCCACAGCGTTTTCATTCTCAACAGTCAGTTATATGTGTGAAATTCAAAAAATTTTCAAAGTTTTCTGAAAATCAATTCGGAAAAAGTGCATTAATATTTGAGTATAGTAAGGTAAGGCCTTTAATTGGATGTATCACTCATATGTGTACCTCGTCCAGTATGGCCACAGTCGCCAAAATCCTCCACAGCGATTTCATTCTCAACAGTCAGTTATATGTCTGAAACTCAAAAAAATTTAAAAGTTTTCTGAAAATCAATTGGGAAAAAGTGCATTAATATTTAAGTAAAGTAAGGTCAGGCCTTTAATTGGATGTATCACTCATATGTGTACCTCGTCCAGTATGGCCACAATCGCCAAATTTCTCCAGAGCGATTTCCTTCTCAACACTCAGTTATATGTGTCAAATTCAAAAAATTTTCAAAGTTTTCTGAATTTTCGGATTTAATTTCATAGTTAGCGTCGCTTTGCGCTTTTCCCGTATTTCCTTTTTTCGAATTTAACTTCACACTTAGCGTCACTTTTGTGTTTTGTCCGTATTTTCTTTTTTTCAAATTTAACTTCACACTTAGCGTCACTTTTGCGTTTTCCTCGGTTTTTTTTCGAATTTAATTTCACAATTACCGTCACTTTTGAATTTTTAGCGCTGATATTTTATTATGTTTTTCGAATTTAACTTCACACTTAGCGTCACAGTTATCGAATTTAACTTTCGATAACTTTCGAATTTATCTTCACACACTTGATTTTTTAACAAAATAAAATAAATCCAAAAATAAATCCAGTGATTAAAAAAAACGCCAAATAATACAATTTAATGCAAAATCACTGATGAAGCCTGTCATTTGGAGCGTACCACCTTACAGGCAAAAAAAAAAAAAGTGCGCCGTACACCCTCCAATATGAAGAATTTTTGCAAGGAGGTTTCAAAATAAAATTTTTTATTTTTTTTTGCCGAACGTAGGGGACGCCATTTTACATTTTTCGTTATATCTTTGGCATTTACAGTCGGATCTTAAAGTATGATACATCGATGTTTTTCTCTCGAGGAGACCAGTGTTTTTCTCTCGAGGCCCATTGACCTCAAGTATCCCGTTCTAGTAGTTAGCCACCAGATCTCAGTTGCTACAACCCTAATGTCAGAAAATTAAAGCTCGCAAAAAATCATTAAACTTTTGCTAATGAAGTTTTTCGATAAACCCAGTAGAATTTTTTTATATATTGGTTGCCGAACGTAGGGGTCGCCTTTTTAAATTTTTTTTCATTGGATTTTTCCTTTATAGCAAAACACTGGTCTCCTCGAGGCAAAAAAATCAATATATCACACTTTAAAATCCGATTTTAAATGCCGAAGCTATAACGAAAAATTGAAAAAGGCGACCCCTACGTTCGGCAAAAAAAAATTTTTTTTGAAAGTGCCTTGCAAAAATACTTCATATTGGAGGGTGTACGGCGAACTTTTTTTTTTGAGGTACGTCTGGTCTGATTTGCAAATTTAATGTGTTTATAACTTTTGAAAAAATGTTTACTCTTCTTCTTAGCCTTAAACTTACTAAATTAAAATTAGTTTTATGAAATTTTTATATAATTTAAAAAAATTCACTGCAAATCTTTAAATGTTATTCCAAATTTTTGTCGAGGAAAATAATTTTGTCAACGTTTTGTCCAAGAAGTCGATTTATTTTTTCCTAAAGACTTCTGGCAGTAGTCGAAAACACTCGTACACATTATTTTTTGCAGCCAGTTGTTGAAGCAGGGGAAGATCTTTGGCACTTTTCTAAGATTGTAAAATTTCGCAATCTAGTTTATTATAATCACATGAATCATGCGCTTATCTCCAATAAAAACGAAATATTGAAAATCGTCGTTTCTATGTTTTGGCTCGATTTGCAAAATATTTAAACTTATTTAAATACGTCGCCTTCTTAATGCTTAACGACTTAGGAACGACCTCAGACTTTTAAAACTACCCCTCGTAAATAAACCATATTTGCTTACTTATATCCATATTTAGTTGTTTAAAATCGCTATGGTTTAATAAAGTGGTAACATACTTGAATATTTCAGATTTTGTTTTCCATCTTATTGTTTTAATCATCATATGCACATTCAAGCCAGCCGGCCAGTCAACCACCATCACTTCTACTCATAGTTGGGCATATCTTTACTGAGTATCAAGTAAAAGTATATGGTACTTGTACTTGAAATGTTTTAAATACCATTACCAAACTTTATATGTACTCTTTAATTTTTACCAAGTAGTTAAAACAGGCTTGTGACTGATTACAAATGCTTTGAAACTGTATTAGGTACTTCACAATTAAATTTCTCCTGAAGTATCTCAATTGATAGAAAATTTAATTCTGAGTCGATAGGTAGAATTAACAATGGATTTATCATCATAAATTTTAAACAATTTTAAATTTTTAATATAATTTTAAGATGCCAGATCCATAGTCATGTGTACCAATCAACCTGGAATTAACACAATTCTCTGTCGATTAAAGTCTTAAAACTTTGGAGGACCGAAATTTGTGTTAAGTACTTCTAAATAATTGGCAAGTACCGAAATACTTGACAAGTACCTTATTACATAAAAAGTAACTGGAAATACTTGTACCTAGTACATTATTTTCAAGTACCAGCACATAGTATTTTACTTTTGGTACTAATCAATGCACAAGTACTAATTACTTCCCTACTATGTTTCTATTTCTCTTCATTTCCAAAATACACATACAGGCCATAAGGTCATCACTTCCAAAAATCGTTGTTTTCTTTTTCTTTTTTTTGCTCTTCAACATTTATTATTTTAAGTATTTTTTATATTAAAAAAATCTTTATTTTTGATTTATAGGCGGTTTTTATTCAATATTTCAAACAGTACATACGTACATTCAAGCCGTTCGTTCGATGATCTTTCACTTATAAAGCTTCTTCATGTTCATCTTCTTTAAATCATTTTTAACATCAATGTTTTCTGTGATAACTAATCTTTGAAAGTACATTGTTCAAACATAATATGTACGCGCTGCTGTTGATGTTGATGATGATGCTGTTGTTGATGCTTATATAATGCTCATGATAAAAGTCAATTATGTTTGAAATTTAAACCAATTTTATATGTTGATTATGTTTTACAATTACATAGTAAACATGATGGGCTTAAATAGCAGAAAAAAAATGCAAAACTAATAACAGCAACAGTAAGAAGTGCGCCGTTAAAAAGTGTAACACACATTTTTCTTAATAACTTTTTTCACCTTTAATTAAAATAATTTTTCTTGGTCAATTTATGTGACGCGCAAAATAGAAAGGGACCTAAGGGTAAAAACCGGTTTTGTTCAGGAGAGTCATTTTAAAGATTTAAATACGTGTATCTTTGGTGTACCATCACTGAGCGTGTTGGTATTGGTCTCATTTGAAAGCGACACATCTCATGACGTAAGGAACGCGTTGGTTAACCTTGAAAACGCGCGTAGGTCGTCCCTACCTCTTGTTTTGTGTAGTTGGTTTTTACTGTTTTCTACCTAGCGCGCTGTTTCCATGAGTTTGATATCAATTTTGCTCGCGGTTTTTCGAATCCAGCTTTATTTTCTGAAATTATTAATTGTGAATTATAATAAATACTCATTTATAATTCTTTTAAATCGTGAATATCACTCTGTTAGTACGAAAATTTTTTCACATAACCTTAGAATCGTCGACTTCACTTTCATAAAACGCGCATATCTCTGGGAGGGAACACTTTTGGGGCATGGGATCGGTCTCATTCGTTGCTCAGATGTTGTCCACATCAAAAAAAAAATTGATTTTTTTACCCTTAGGTCCCTTTCTCTATGCGCTGTCACATATATTTGAGAAATATGTCAAAATTTTAAATACATCGGTTTGACAAATTCGAGTGGTTTATTAGTGTGGTTTATTATTTTACAATGGCGAATCAAAGACAAGTTAATGGTGAAAAAAAAAATTATTAAAACTAATCAAAATAATCCATTGTGGACTTTTAAAAAAATTGCAACAGAAGTACGCCGCGTACGCGTGACCAGGCAATGTGTTTTCAGAGTGGTCAGAAAGTTCAACAAGGACTTAATAACACTGTGTGACAAATGGTAGGGGTCAGTGATCGGGAAGGGTTCAAACTACCGGGGAAAGTTATATCGGTAAAAAGAAGTTATACGTGTCCCGGCGTTTCGCTGGGTCACCCCTAGGAATCGAGATATATCGATTTGACCTTTGGTGGTCTTTTTTTTGACATAACTCCAGAACTACTAGTCCGATTTTCTATATACTCAACAGTTTTGCCGGTAAAAATAAATGTATGAAGAAAAAAATATTTTTTGCCTAAAATATTAAAAAAAAGTAATAAACAAAATGTTATTGATTTTTATGGTAGCGGTAACAAACATTTATTTTTACCGGCAAAACTGTTGAGTATATAGAAAAACGTTATATGAACAGATTAAAGGAATTGTAATTTTTAATTTTTTTAAAATTGTTTGAGCAAAATCGGACTAGTGGTTCTCGAGTTATGTCAAAAAAAAGATATATCTCGATTCCTAGGGGTGAACCAGCGAAACGCCGGGACACGTATAACTTGTTTTTGACCGATATAACATTTCCCGTTGGTTTCATCCCATCCCGATTTTGACTGTCGCATAGTGTAATTGAAAGAAAGCTTGGACCGTGTAAATCAAAAGGTCCCAGGAACGAAACCAAAGCACTGTGGTGTAATGGTTAGCTCGTTGAACTGTTGTACATAAGGTTGCGGGTTCGATTCCCAGCCAAGGCAACATCAATTTAATTTTAATAATAATATATATGAGTTTTGTCTATCCCTCATACATATCGCAACGTCCTCCTTCGGTGTTACCATATCACTGAACCCCACCGAAGTAAAATAATATAACAGGGCTTCAGGAAATTTCGGCAACTGTTCGTCAGATGGCGCGCTACAACTGTTTTAATATGCAACATCTCGCGCAATTACAGTGTTGCCATATTTGAAGCCCTTCATCGTTCACCACCTTTCACTTCTTCTCTATCCCCTTAATTACGAGGGGTACTATTTATATTTCGGGATTAGCAAATAATAACAAACTCTTTTAATTTAAAATGGCTTGATTGTTTTTCAAAATATTCCCCTTGACGATCAATACACTTTTGCATTGGCTCAAATCATTCCCTTACACCAATTGACGCGAGCCTTTTTTTTGAGGGATTGTAAAATTATGGGGTACCCAACGAGAGCAAATTTTTTTTACAACTAAGTGTTCATGCAAAATCGAATATATTGAATGGATGCCTTTATCTCACGATATGTCACATGACGATCTTGCATTATCAGTTCACGCACTGCATCGATATTTTGTGGCACAACAACCGATGTTTGATAACCTTCACGGAATTCGTCGGCGATCGAACTACGACCACGATTGAATTCACTATACTAGCGATATGGTGCTTAATCGCCATACAAAAACTGAGTTCATTGAGAACATTCTTGTTGAGATAATCCACGTCGAAAGTTGTGAAAAATAATCCTACGAAATTTCTTGAAATTTCCATTTTTGGCCAAGTTGATTTTCTTAACTCACTGTAAACAAAACAAATAGCACTTGTACATCAAAACCTTGTGAGTACGTTTATGCTGAAAAATGTCAAATTTTATTATGGTGTTGCCAGATTTTAGCTATTGACATTAGTGTTGCCAGTTCCCGAAATATAAATAGTACCCCTCGTAATAGGAAGAATTTCCTCAGTGTTACTTCTCTATAAAAAAAAAAGTTGGAGAAGCTGTTGAGGGTGATTCCAAACATTTCTGGCCGCGAAATGGCACGTCACGTGCTATGTTCGGAAACTTTCGTGCGCAGAGTTAAAACTAAAGTTGGGCTTAAAATATTTAAAGTTCAAAAAGTTCCTTACAGAAATGCTGAGAAGCACGTTTATGCCATAAAACAACCAAAACTTCTCGGTGTTACATTTTTTAATGGCGCACTCTTTAAAACATCATACTCGTTTCCATATGAGAGTTTTGAAGACAGAATTTTAATTGAAACGACAACTACTTTAAGTTTGCGACGCTGTTAGCGATAAACAAAGTTAAGGTTAGGTCAAAAATTATGAACTGGTGAGAAGGACCATAAACTAATGTAAAATCGAACTATATATTACTAAAATGATGTCCTTACTGAGTGTAAAATTATATTTGTTGTTTGGTTCGAAGGACCATAACTCTGTATATTTCAAAATCTATTTCTCTACTTCATCAGTCTGGTTTTATTTAGTAGTTACAAAATCGTCGGATAATTTAAAGGAGGAGATAAAATATTATCAAAATATTGAAACGTTAAAAAAAATCATTAAAATTGCCAATTTATTTTTTTTTTCAATCTTTATTATTTATGTAGCATTAAGTGAACAGAATTAAAGTAAAATTATGAATTTGGCTCCATTGGGGAACGTCAGTCATTAAACGATTTCTTAATTCAGCAAAATATGGGTTAAGAACATTTGTGGTCTGGTTCGAAGGACCACAAAAAATGCTTGGAAATGCCTTCATTCATAATTAATTCAGAGTTAAATTAAACTAAGTGTCCGATTTAATTTTTTTTATTAAATAAATGAATTTGGTTTTTGTTGAAAAAGCAAACATATATGTATAAGATTGAACTTTAATTTACGTAGGATTTTTTTTTTATTTATTAAACAATTTTTAACCCTCCAAACATATTTCCCGTAACTTGTATTCTTAGCCTGTCGTTTACATTGTAATTCATCGCTGACATTACTTTTGATATCTTGTTGTGTTGTCTATTTGTCTGCCAGCCTATGTATCTGTTCATAATGGCTTTTCATAGTTTATTTAATTATGTTTAATTTAGTTTTTGTTTTCATCTTTACATACATGATTGCCTGTGTCATCAATGTTTTTAAAGAGTCTATGATTAATTAGATTATTTTCTATATTATGAGTTAACTAATGAATTGAAAATTGTAAGATACTCTCTATAAATATTTATAATTATTTTGGAAAGTATTTTTGCTGGTACATTCGATTTTTTAAAGGTGTGTTTGATTTTTAACGTGAAAGGGAGGAGTAATTAATTCTCGAATCATGTTCGATATCATAGTTAACCCTCTAATGATCTTTCGTCTAAACTATACACTAACAGAAAAAAGTCTGTAAAAATTTTTATTTAAAACTACTAAAAATTAGTTAAAAATGACTTTGCAAAAAACTTGCTGAAATTAGCAGATTGGTTTTGTTAAACATTAGTAAGATAGGAAGAACAAAAATAAAACTGTTAAATATACAGAATTTTAGTTATGTTTGAGTTCAATTTTAGTTAATAGAAAATAACAACTTGGGCCCGATTACTTAATTTCCAGTTAAAATTTAGCGGGCAGTTAAATTCAAATGTTATTTGGGAAACAACAACAAATGTGTCAGTTAGTCCCAGTTGGCTGCTAACTGAACATTCAGTAATCAGGCCTTAACCTGCTAAAATTAATAAAAAAATTTTGCTATATAATTAATAGACAAATATAATCCAAAAAAAAAATCAAAATTTTAAAAAAATATTTTTTTAATGCAAATAAAAATCCAGCCTTTTGGAAACAGCAGTTTACACGTTTTTTTTTAGCAAATAGTTCTGTTGATTTTAGCAGTATAGACTGCTATTTACATGCAATTAAATTTGCTGAAAAATAACAATAATTTTGTAGATATAACAGTTTGTTTTTGCTAATTTTTGTCTACTAATATTTAGCAAAATTTTTTACAGATTTTATAGTACAATTTGTCATTTTCAATTAACTAAAAGTTAACTTAAATATAACTAAAATTCTGTAAATTTAAGAATTTTAAGCTTCCTCAATCTATTTTAAAATGCCATAATGGTTATTTAGTTTAACAAAACTTGATAGATGATCATATTTTACAAAAAAAATAATAATAATAATAATAATAATAATAATAAATTATTTAATTCAATTCAATGCATTTCATATCTACTTATTTCAAATTTTGAAATAATTGAAGGCTTAAAGTGTAAGTAGTTAGTAAACGATGTAGCATATATTTTAATGTTATCACTTAAAACGATGACCATCAATCATAGACCAACCAAGGACCATAGATATTTAAAGGATGCGCAAACCTAAAAAAGTTATTGGGTAAAGATGGTGCCAAGATAGCGATATGCAACTCAGTAACTGTAACTTTAGATTGAGTTACTCAAAAAAACCTTAACCAATTTGAGCCCACCAACTTAATAAATAAACACACACAAATTTACGATAAAATTCTATATGAACTTACGATAAAATAACTCGACATGAAGTTCGCAACTTATTTACGATACGCACTGCTGCTTAAGTTGTTATTGTTAGAATTTTCTGATCATCGTCACTGATGCAACTGTAAACAATATGTAAGATACATATATTGTTGAAAAAACAACTGACATACATGCGTCAGTTCTTTTTGTAACATTAGTAAACACACTAAAAATGCCAAATTTATTAATTATAAAGCAAACTTTTTATTAAATATGAATAGAAAAATATAAAGTACTCGACACACATAATTTGGTTATTATGTATTTGTTATATTGTTGATTATTGGGTGATCCGAAGTTTTTGCCATTTAAAAAAAAAAAAAACTTAGAAAAATTCCGAAACACCTCTTGTCTACTTAATTTGCATTTAGAATAGAGTATTCAAAAAATCGATCGTTTCAAAAAACCGGGTTTCGGTTTATTCGAAAAATCGTCGGCTTTCGCTTGAAGACGAGTTTTTATTACGTTAAAAATTTTTTGGAAGGCTGTAAAAAATTCAAATAGCGATGTTAAAAACAAAAAACATTTTGAAGGATTTTTAATATTTTTAAAAGGTTCACACGGAATCATGTAAAATTGTATTATTGAAATGTCGTATTTCAATCGCAATTTTTTCAAAAAATTCTCCTACATTTCTTTGAAAAATTTGTCTCAAAAACATTCGAAATGCACAGTTGCGAATTTGGCAATTTTCTCGTCAGTTTAAGCGATTTTAATTTGTCTTCAGAGTAAAAAATTTCCGATTAGCCCAAAAATCTAACGATTTTTAATCATACGTGATTTTATTTTTAGAAACCAGTTGCAAAATTGATATAACTTTCTATAAGAAAACAACATCCAAAATGATTTTTTTTTATTAAGGCTTTTTAAAAAACCGATATTTAGATAAAATTTAAATTGATAATTTGACAAAAACTTTTCATTACTTAGTAGAAAATTTTAGCAAATTACACAGCCGGAAAAAATACTACTTTTTGCGAGATATCGCCAATTTGAAGTCTTAATTTTATACTCGTATGCTGACTATGAACTTTTCAACATTTTTTGGTCAGATTGCTATTGCCAAATTGCCGTTACAACCTACTTACCATACATAAAATAGTTGAACAACTGGTTAACCGGATTTCGGTTTTGAATACTCTAATTTCTAGTCCCGAATGGCGAATGGCCAAAAAGTTTCTTTTGTTTTTCGGTGAAATAATGCATATTTTTTTGAATAAAAAATTATAAAGAATCATTTAAAAAATTACTGACCTCCAATGAAATGCTACGTTATTTAATCTTCCAAAACTACAAAGAAACTACAAAGGAAAAGTTTTCATTATCATTTTTTTTTTAATTAATAGTAATGATTTTAAGGTTTAATTTCATTGATTAATGACAATCGGTTTAAATTCCATTACCATTGATAATGCATCAATTAAAAAAAATTATTACAATTGACAGAAAATCGTAAAAATTAAGAAAAACTCGCTGAAATCGGGGATGGAAATTGCTCATTCAGGCTCCCGCTCACGCTCATTTGAAATTAATAATTACTTTCCATTCCATTGTTATTTGTATCCATGTAAAGTAGAACGGAATGTAATGAATCCTCCTTACAAAATTATGTTTTATAACTTCGCTGGCCAAACCCGTGGTTCGTTTTTATTTATCTGAATTTTTTTGTAAACAAATGGTTTTTAACAATTTTAATTAGTTTTTTTATACATTAGTTTAATTTTATTACCATTAGTAATGTTTTTCTAATGAAAAATAATTCATTAGCATTAAATGGTAACGAAATTTTTTTCTCTGACATTAGTATCAACTAATGGTAATGAACAATTCCCAAGTATGCTTTATTTTCGAAATGAGAAACACACACACAAACTATTTAAAGTTTTTTTTTTTAAATCAACAACTATGTATGTAGGTATATTTTTTGAAAATGTAAAGTATATATGCATGCATGTACTTATATGTAGTGTAAAGCTTTGAAGACTATTTTTAAAAAAAAATTTGATATCATATTATTAAAATATTTTATAAAAAATTTGTTTTTAAAAAATATACTTACATTTTTCTTTATATTTTTATAATTATACTTAAAAAGAGGAAGAAGAAAAAAAAATTCCTTAATTGAATGTTTTTCAATTTTTCGGCAAATAAAGTAATTTGCAATGTTGTCAAGTTTCACTTGAAATCGAAAATATAAATTTTAATAATGACAATGCTAATTAATACCAAACTAAGTATATTTTACAAAAATGTATTTATATATGTGCTGTAAAGTTTTGAAGACTTTTGGAAAAAATTGTTTTTAAAAAATGTATTAAACCAACCTAACCTTCAACCAAGTTTTGCCAGAAAAGTTGTATGGAATCGATGCTTTAAAAAAATGGCTTAAACATCATACTCCATATCAGAAACGGATTGCAGAAAATTTTGATATTGACAAAAATACTAAAACTTTGGAAAGTCTGACATCACCTTAAATAGAAATCAAATTACACTTGAAATATATAATTTAGAATAGGACTTAGAAAAAGCATTAAAAACTAAATTTTATTTTATGGTTGTTAGCTATTTTTTATTATAATATTTAAAAAGTTTCAAAATTCTTTAGCTTTTTGCGTTTTTTGCAGATATCTTTATAAAATTTCCTGCCTCTGACTATTTTCTAAAAATATTTTTATATTGAAATTTTCTTTAGTTTCTTATCAGTCTCAGGCAATTAATTAAAGAAATTTGTCTTTAAATTTTTCTGTTCAATTATCACATAAAAAGTCTCTTCCTTTGTATTACCGCTGGAACAATTCATAGCAAAAAGCGTTCCCATATGCGGAAATTGAATAAATGAGAGCGCTCAAAAGAGTGTATTCTATATGTGACCTTCTCCGAGAAAAGGGACCTAGTGTGTGAAAATGAAGTTTTGAGAAGAACGCATTTAAAGTTAAATTAAAAATAAAATTTTAATGTTTTTCTCATTTTTATCGAAACCCGTTTTTGACACACTAGGTCCCTTTTCTCGAAGAAGGTCACATATATAAAAAATTAACTGAATAAAGTCAAAAAAACTGTATGTGAAAAAAATATGTGTGTCTGTGTGATTTTTCAAACTAAACCTATACGCATTTTTCTGTTTTTTTTTCTTTGCAATAAAGTTTTGTGCCAAACTAATAGAAAAAAGTCCATAAAAAATTTAGTTAAAACTACTAAAAATTAGCTAAAAATGATGCTGCTAAAATTAACAGATTGTACAGAATTTTAGTTATATTTGAGTTAAATTCTTGTAAATGGAAAATAGCAAATTAACCTGCTAAAATCAGCTAAAAATTTTGCTAAATAATTAGTAGCTCAAAAAATCAAAAAAAAAAAAAAATAAATAAAATTTTCGAAACTTTTTTTCGATTTTTTTTTAAATGCAAATAAAAATCGAGCCCTATGAAAACAGCAGTTTACAACTTTTTTAGCAAATATTTCTGCTTATTTTAGCAGTATAGACTGCTATTTGGATTCAACTAAATTTAGCTTAAAAATAGCAAAAATTTTGTAGATCACTCAAAATAGTTTGTAGTTTAAATTAACTGAAAATGTAATTTAAAATAAATGAAAAATCACTTGAAAACCGGTCTACTAACTTTTCGTTTAAATCAAAAGAACTTTTCATTTATTTTTAAATGTTAATAAATAAGCTACAAAATCCTTAAAAATAATGAGTTTTGATTTATCTCGTTTTTTTAATTTCAAAAAATTAACAAAACATTTTAAATGAAAATATTAACTGTAACAGAAAATCCTTATTTATATGTAATTTATTTTTTAAATAAAAGACAAAATCAGTTAAAAAATATATTTCTTTGTATTTTAACTGTATAATCATTTAAAAATAAATGTACGGATAAGTTTTTAAATAAACTACAGTCAGTTACTGTAATAATATTTTCAGTGATATAACAGTTTATTTTTGTTATTTTTAGTCTACCAATATTTAGCAAAAATTTCTGCAGATTTTACAGTACAATTTGTTATTTTCTAATAACTAAAATTCTGTAAATTTAACAGTTTTAATTTTTCTATTCTTATTTTACTTGTATTTAGCAAAAAAATATGATAATTTTAGCACTATTTTCTGCAAACTAATTTTTAGCGGCGGCCCTTTGCTCCTTGCAGGAGTAAAAGGAACGAATATATATATAATTTTTAGTAGCTTTTTCTGCTAGTTTTACAAGTATATTTCTGTGAGTGTAAATTAATTTCCTAATTACATAAAGAATTAATTGGCCAATATAGAGTATTTTCAGATTTAAGGACAGCATTTGCTATAAAATGATTGTGTCTTTTTGCATACTACGAGAGGTGATTTAATTAAATCCATTTGGTAAGTCTATAAAATAAAAGTGAATTATTTGAACTATTAATAAGTTTTTCATGCTAATCGAGACAACCGCGGAAAGATTCGCGCATAAAATTAAAAAAAAAAAATAGTGGACATTTTGTGATAGATTATTAAATTAAAGCAATTTATGCGATCAGCACATCAAAGTGAGTAGAAAAATAATCGCTGTGCTTGATTTTGTATCTTTTTGTAATTGCGAGTCAAAACTGTGGGTTGTCCAGGGGTTCCTCACATACTTTTAAGATATTTAAAACATGATTGGTTCACATTTCGTAAATTCGAGAGTGATTTCTATGCGCTTTTTTTATATTTAAGAATTAAATTCAGTAGTCTTGTACTTCACGTGTACCAAAATTCTGCAAATCCTTGATAACACACTTCAACAAACTTTCAGAGGTTTCAGCTTTGATACATGGTTCATTTTGAATTTGATACGCTGATTCCAAATTCTTAAATGTAAGTTACCAAAAATTGATGGAATATGTGTTTTTCTGAGAGTGGTTTTCAAAAGAATTTTTTCCTATAACGGTACACAAATTAAAAAACTGTTTTCCTATGTATTTTAGAGAACAAAATTCATTCTTTACTACCATCGTAACAGAAAGTCTTAGAGAATAGAGATTTGTAATCAGCAAGCAAAATACTAAAAGTATGTATCAAGCTTCTACCGATAGCGACTTTTCATTTTGTAGAGGTGTATAATTCGTGTCAAATTTTTCTAATATTGGTCACTATTTTTAGTTTTAATTACTCAAGACAGATTTTGGTCCTTAAACCATAAAAAAATAAATTTTTCCTATTTCCTTATATGATGCCAATTTCTGTAAGCTATCGGAGAAACCTAAATCCTAAATAGCAAAAATTTGTGCACGTTTTTAAGTAATGATGCATTTTTTTTAAGTTTTGGTAAAGCCGGGAAATGCACATCGAAAATACTTATATATGTATATCATAAAAGATTCTTAGTCAAAGTTTGGTTAAAGCTGTGCTTTAAATTTTTTTAAATAATCATCATTACAAGTTTAATTTATTAAAATATCTTATGTAGGGTGAATTGTTCTAAAATAGCCTTGGTTAAGTTTCTTAACCACAGAAATTTCTATGGTTAAATTTTAGCATTGGTTAGAAGAAATGCTTGGTTAAAATTTAGATAAGTTATTCAAAAAATATGTTTACCAGTGGTTAAGGCTAGTAGAGGTCTTAACCAGAGTATAAATTGAGATAAGTTAACGGGCCTTAGTCTACTACAATAATATTTAGCAAAATTTTCTGCAGATATTACAGTACAGTTTGATATTTTCAATTAGCTAAAAGTTAACTAATATGTAACTAAAATGCTATAAATTTAACAGTTTTAATTTTGTTGTTCTTATTTTACTAGTGTTTAAAAAAAATCTGCTAATTTTAGCCGTTTCTTCTGCAGCATAATTTTTAACTAATTTTTAATAACTTCTTCTGCTATTTTTACAAATTTATTTCTATGAATGTAGTAAGATTTTTGAATAAAAGAACACACTGATTAATTTGTGTACTTGGTCGAACATTTTAAGTACCTTTAAGTGGCTTTTGAAACAGGCACTAAAAGGAACTTAAAAAATCTATTTTAGCAATTTAGTAAAATTATTTTTTATATTAATTTTTTATTATTTTTTTTTTTTGACGGACAAGTTTTTTGTCTAAAAATTAGTTTTTATTTAATTTTTTTTAATATATAATTAGACATATAATTTCTAATATAAAATTAATTCTTTCCCACTACGAAAATTCCAAGAAATTCCAAGAAAATCACTTACGGCCTGAGCTTTTTCACGAACTTAAGAATTTAAGGTCTTTAAGATATTTTCTTTATAGAAATTTTTAAATTATTAAAAATATTTTCTAATTTACTTCCCTTGCGTAATCCCGGGTATTCAAAACAAATTTACCGCTTTCCCGGGAAATCAAAAAGTGCGGGATTTTGCATTCCCTACTTCCTACAAAATTTCTGCTCTCTATAGACAACTTTTGTTTAAAATTAGGTTTTTGCTGACGAAATAAAACGAAAGCTGAAAATGAAACTATAAAACCGCAGAAATGAATGTAAGTACCTAACAACTTTAAAAACTCTTCTTTTATTAATTAATAGGTATTTTCGATTTCATGTGAAATTTGACAACATTACCAATTAATTAATTTGCCTAAAATGTTGAAAAATATTAAATTAACTAATGCACTGAAAATATTATTACACTGTAGTTTGTTTAAAAAGTTATCCGTACATTTGTTTTTAAATGATTATACAGTTAAAATGAAAAGAAATACATTTTGCAACTGTTTTTGTCTTTTATTTAAAAAATAAATTACATATGAATATGGATTTTCTATTACAGTTAATATTTTCATTTAAAATGTTTTGTTAAAATAAGGAACCCTTTTAGATTTTTAGGTCAGTTATAAAAACGAAATAAAGTAAATATCATTTATGCTTACGGATTTTGTAGTTAATTTTTTGTAGGTTAAAAAAAAACGAAATAAATGAAAAATCATTATTTTTTAAGGACTTTGTAGTTACTTTATTAACATTTAAAAATAAATGAAAAGTTCTTTTGATTTAAATGAAAAGTCAGAAGACCGGTTTTCAAGTGATTTTTCATTTATTTTAAATTACATTTTGAGTTAATTTATACTACAAACTATTTTCAGTGTGAGCAAAATTAAAAAAGCTTGCTCAGAATCATAAAATATTAATCAAAAACAATAATAAGACAACACTTTAATACATTTTTTAAAAACTATTTTTTTCCAAAAGTCTTCAAAACTTTACAGCACATATATAAATACATTTTTGTAAAATATACTTAGTTTGGTATTAATTAGCATTGTCATTATTAAAATTTATATTTTCGATTTCAAGTGAAACTTGACAACATTGCAAATTACTTTATTTGCCGAAAAATTGAAAAACATTCAATTAAGGAATTTTTTTTTCTTCTTCCTCTTTTTAAGTATAATTATAAAAATATAAAGAAAAATGTAAGTATATTTTTTAAAAACAAATTTTTTATAAAATATTTTAATAATATGATATCAAATTTTTTTTTAAAAATAGTCTTCAAAGCTTTACACTACATATAAGTACATGCATGCATATATACTTTACATTTTCAAAAAATATACCTACATACATAGTTGTTGATTTAAAAAAAAAAACTTTAAATAGTTTGTGTGTGTGTTTCTCATTTCGAAAATAAAGCATACTTGGGAATTGTTCATTACCATTAGTTGATACTAATGTCAGAGAAAAAAATTTCGTTACCATTTAATGCTAATGAATTATTTTTCATTAGAAAAACATTACTAATGGTAATAAAATTAAACTAATGTATAAAAAAACTAATTAAAATTGTTAAAAACCATTTGTTTACAAAAAAATTCAGATAAATAAAAACGAACCACGGGTTTGGCCAGCGAAGTTATAAAACATAATTTTGTAAGGAGGATTCATTACATTCCGTTCTACTTTACATGGATACAAATAACAATGGAATGGAAAGTAATTATTAATTTCAAATGAGCGTGAGCGGGAGCCTGAATGAGCAATTTCCATCCCCGATTTCAGCGAGTTTTTCTTAATTTTTACGATTTTCTGTCAATTGTAATAATTTTTTTTAATTGATGCATTATCAATGGTAATGGAATTTAAACCGATTGTCATTAATCAATGAAATTAAACCTTAAAATCATTACTATTAATTAAAAAAAAAATGATAATGAAAACTTTTCCTTTGTAGTTTCTTTGTAGTTTTGGAAGATTAAATAACGTAGCATTTCATTGGAGGTCAGTAATTTTTTAAATGATTCTTTATAATTTTTTATTCAAAAAAATATGCATTATTTCACCGAAAAACAAAAGAAACTTTTTGGCCATTCGCCATTCGGGACTAGAAATTAGAGTATTCAAAACCGAAATCCGGTTAACCAGTTGTTCAACTATTTTATGTATGGTAAGTAGGTTGTAACGGCAATTTGGCAATAGCAATCTGACCAAAAAATGTTGAAAAGTTCATAGTCAGCATACGAGTATAAAATTAAGACTTCAAATTGGCGATATCTCGCAAAAAGTAGTATTTTTTCCGGCTGTGTAATTTGCTAAAATTTTCTACTAAGTAATGAAAAGTTTTTGTCAAATTATCAATTTAAATTTTATCTAAATATCGGTTTTTTAAAAAGCCTTAATAACAAAATCATTTTGGTGGTTGTTTTCTTATAGAAAGTTATATCAATTTGTCAATTTTGCAACTAGTTTCTAAAAATAAAATCACCCGTGTAAAAAAGATCAGATCTGGCCAGATCTCAGCACATCTTACCAGATCTAATTAGATCTCAAAATTGGGGACAAATTTGAGATCTAATTAGATCTGATCAGATCTAGGCATATCTGGCCAGATCTTCGTAGATCTTACCAGATCTATTCAGATCTCAAAATTGGGGACAAATTTGAGATCTAATTAGATCTGATCAGATCTAGGCATATCTTGCGCATTTGTCCAGATCACTTTAGATTTGAACAAATTTGGCACTAGATCTTATCAGATCTTGCCATAAGGTATTATCACATATGCCATATCTGATCATATTTGATGTGATCTGGTACAGGATCTAATTAGATTGAATCATATCTATTGAGAACCAAAAAGATCTGGTCAGATCTAAACTTTTTTACACGGGCACGTATGATTAAAAATTGTTAGATTTTTGGGCTTATCGGAAATTTTTAACTCTGAAGACAAATTAAAATCGCTTAATTAAACTGACGACAAAAATTGCCAAATTCGCAACTGTGCATTTCGAATGTTTTTGAGACAAATTTTTCAAAGAAATGTAGGAGAATTTTTTGAAAAAATTGCGATTGAAATACGACATTTCAATAATACAATTTTACATGATTCCGTCCGAATCTTTTAAAAATATTACAAATACTTCAAAATGTTTTTTGTTGTTAACATCGCTATTAGAAATTTTTACATCCTTCCAAAAAATTTTTAACGTAATAAAAACTCGTTTTCAAGCGAAAGCCGACGATTTTTCGAATAAACCGAAACCCGGTTTTTTGAAACGATCGATTTTTTGAATACAAAATAAGTAGACAGGAAGTGTTTCGGAATTTTTCGAAGCTTTTATTTTAAAAAAATGGCCAAAACTTCGGATCACCCAATAATCAACAATATAACAAATACATAATAACCAAATTATGTGTGTCGAGTACTTTATATTTTTCTCTTCATATTTAATAAAAAGTTTGCTTTATAATTACTAAATTTTCGTTGTCTCTTTATTTCATAACTCAAAATTGGCATTTTTAGTGTGTTTACTTATGTTACAAAAAGAACTGACGCACGTATGTCAGTTGTTTTTTCAACAATATATGTATCTTACATATTGTTTATATCATCAGCATCAGTGACGATGATCAGAACAACTTAAGCAGCAGTGCGTATCGTAAATAAGTTACGAACTTCATGTCGAGTTATTTTATCGTAAGTTCATATATAATTTTATCGTAAATTTGTGTGTGTTTATTTATTAAGTTGGTGGGCTCAAATTGGTTAAGGTTTTTTTGAGTAACTCAATCTAAAGTTACAGTTACTGAGTTGCATATCGCTATCTTGGCACCATCTTTACCCAATAACTTTTTTAGGTTTGCGCATCCTTTAAATATCTATGGTCCTTGGACCAACTATAAGTATATGAAAAAGATGATGATTACAAAAAACATTAAAGAAGGAGACCTACGAACGAACATAAAGCTTTAATAGTGGAGACATGGTAACCATTTGATGGAACATGCATTTACAATATTACCACGCAAAATAACAACACATATTTCCAGTGAAAATCATTTAAACGTGACTTCCGTGATATAGATTTAAAAGAAAAATTCTATAAAAACAAAACATGTGTGCAGCGCTCTGGTGGAGGAAAAAAAATCCAATAAAAGCAATTAAAATAAAGTATGGTAATTTTTTTTTCTATATTCACTCCCTTTTCTATATCGATACCATTTTTCATGTTATTTTCTGAACACAAATTTTTTGTAAAATAATATTTTTGTATGCAAAAACTATAATTGTGTAAAACGTTAAGCAAAAAAAAAGCTGTCCATCATTGAATGGAGGACTATCAGTTGAATGTTAAAATCAATCTATCCATCTATTCAATTTAACTACAATAACAACAGACACACATCTATTCATTCGTATGACTATCCAGCCTTCCATCTATCCATCCAGCCAGCTAGCCATCTATCACTCAAACAATTGTACTTCCGTTTGAATGATGTTATGGAGCTTGTTTTTCTTTGTTTTTGCAGTTCAGAATCCCTTGTTACAATTCAAATTCAGTTAAGCAAGACTTGTACGAACTCCTGCTCTACTATATCGCATCATCACTATCGTCGTCGTCGTCGCCGTAATCATCATCATTAAACTATCACACTTTAGACATCACACTTCATTGTTATAGATTTACAATTACCATGTGTTGCACTTACTATTACACCATTTCCAGTCTGAACGAAAATAACCCTGAAAGAAATAAAATTGATTTTCAATTAAAAAATTAGTTTATTCAATTAAAAATTTAATTGAATTTGTACCAGTTAAGATAAATGTACACTAGACCGTACCGCAAAAAAAAAGTTCGCCGTACACCGTCCAATATACAGTATTTTTGCAAGGCAATTTCAAAAAAAAATTTTTCTTTTGCCGAACGTAGGGGTCGCCTTTTTTAATTTTTCGCTATAGCTTCGGCATTTAAAGTCAGATTTTAAAGTGTGATATATAATTTTTTTGCCTCGAAGAGACCAGTGTTTTGCCATAAAGGTAAAATCCAATGAAAAAAATTTAAAAAGGCGACCCCTACGTTCGGCAACAAAAAAAAAAAAAAATAAAAATTCTACTAGGTTTATCGAAAAACTTCCTTAGAAAAAGTTTAATGATTTTTTGCGAGCTTTAATTTTCTGACATTAGGGTGGTAGCAACTGAGATCTAGTGGGTAACTAGTGGGATACTTGAGGTCAATGGCCCTTAGAGCAAAACACTGGTCTCCTCGAGAAAAAAACATCGATGTATAATACTTTAAGATCCGGCTGTAAATGCCAAAGATATAACGAAAAGTGTAAAATGGCGACCACTACGTTGGGAAAAAAAAATTTTTAAACCTCCTTGCAAAAATACTTCATACTGGAGGGTGTACGGCGAACTTTTTTTTTTGCCTGTTAGGTGGTACACTCATACAAATAAGTCCGTAAAAATAGCAGAAAAAGTTACTAAAAATTAGTTAAAAATGATGCTGCAGAAAAAACTGCTAATATTAACAGAATCAGTTTGCTAAATATTAATAAAATGAAAACAACAAAAAAAAACTGTTAAATTTACAGTAATATTTGAGCTGAATTTTTGTTAATTGCAAATAACAATTTAACTTGCTGAAATCAGCAAAAAAATTGCTAAATAATAGTAGAATGAAAATAGAAAAAAAACTGTTAAATCTACAAAATTTTTGCTAAAATTTTCTGAAATCAACAAAACTTTTGCAGATTACTAGTGGACTGGAAAGAGGTAAAAAAGAAGCAAATGAAATGAAAATTAATAAATAAAAAATAAATGTGTATTTAAAAACATACTTGGGACCAGTTTATTCAATGTGTCAATTAATTGAAATTTTTTCAATTGGCATTGTTTAATGCCTAAATGCCCATTTATAAATGATGAAAGCAGTATTTGTTTTCATGTTTTAATAAAAGAATAAATTAATAAAATAAATTAAAAATTCGCGTATTTCTTATATTTGTTTTTATATTACAATGCTTTTTCTTCAATTATGTGTACATTTCATTACCATTGTTTTCATCAATGCTAATAGAAAAAAATTTCATTGGCATTGAATGGTGATGAAATTTGTTGGCATTGACATTTTTTTTTTTTTTTTTTTTTTTTACATTAGACCAACACTCAGGGGATGCCCCCTACTGATGCAACGCATTGTGTTGATATTAGGAAAATAGGTTATGGGAAGGAGGAAATAGGGAGTAGTGTTTATGAACGTTTGACTTGAATTTCTCTAAATTGTAAGTATGAGGGAAGACACCTGCGGGGAGTTTATTCCACATACGGGCGGTTCGACTAACGAACGAATTCTCTCTATAATGCGTTGTGCGACTAACTGGACAATCGACCACAAACGGATGAGATCTACTAGACAAGCGCGTGTTGCGGCCAAAAACACGTGACCCCGGGATAAGTACACTTATCTCAGCAGAACACTTCCCATGGTAGTAACGATAGAACAGTGTTACACAACCCACATTCCGACGATGCTCCAATGAGTCAATAGAGCTGGATACCCTACTGTCATTAATGAGCGCCGACGCCCTCCTTTGTACACGGTCCAAAAGCTCCAAAATAGACTTTGAAGCCCCTGCCCATATATGGGAGTTGTATTCCATCTTCGGCCGGATATAGGTGGTATAAATAGTGAGAAGATCAGAAGAAGTGAAGTAGTTCTTACACCGGTTAAGAAAGCCAAGACACTTGAATGCCTCTTTCGACACTTGAATGACGTGATCCTTCCAACGGACATCACACTGTATCCTCATGCCCAGAACATCAAGAGCTTCAGATTCCTCAATACTGATACCACCCATGTATACAGATGACATTGATGGCTCAGCGGTCCTATGAGTCAGCAAACAGCATTGGGTCTTGCGTGGATTAAAATCGACCCTATTCACGCGACCCCACTCGGAGATTGTAATTAGGTCCTGATTGAGTGTGTCATTCATATTCTGCCTCTTGCCTTCAACCTCCACAAGGCTTGGCCTATGATCAAAGGAATATGAATGGCAAATGTTGCTGTCATCTGCAAAAGAGTAGATAGGATTGGAAGTCTGACAGAGAAAGTCATTCAGAAAGATAAGAAAGAGAGAAGGAGAAAGAACAGAGCCTTGTGGTACATTGAGATAAAGTAACGCTAATTATATTTCAATGTCAATGAAAATTTCCCAAGAATGATTTTTTGTAAAATAATTTAAAAATTCGCGTATTTCTTATATTTGTTTTTATATTACAATGCTTTTTCTTCAATTATGTGTACATTTCATTACCATTGTTTTCATCAATGCTAATAGAAAAAAATTTCATTGGCATTGAATGGTGATGAAATTTGTTGGCATTGACATTGAGATAAAGTAACGCTAATTATATTTCAATGTCAATGAAAATTTCCCAAGAATGATTTTTTGTAAAATAATTTAAAAATTCGCGTATTTCTTATATTTGTTTTTATATTACAATGCTTTTTCTTCAATTATGTGTACATTTCATTACCATTGTTTTCATCAATGCTAATTGAAAAAAATTTCATTGGCATTGAATGGTGATGAAATTTGTTGGCATTGACATTGAGATAAAGTAATGCTAATTATATTTCAATGTCAATGAAAATTTCCCAAGAATGATTTTTTGTAAAAGTGGTAATATTTATACACGCAGAAAAAAGAGATTGTTGGATATATTTACAGGCAATTATATATATATGTTTATAAACTACTATACTTATGTTTGAGGTGTGTTTCCAATTATTCTATTTTTATCGTTATAATACGTATGTCTCCAGGCAAACACTGTAATGTTTGAATGTTAGTCATATTTTCCCACTTAAACAAAAATATATTTTCATTCTTATTTTATCATTATTATATTTGTGGAGTGCAAATATAATAATGATAAATATATATATGTTTGCCTGCAAACATTTTTATATTTGCGAGTAGATGTATTTCATATGATTCGAATATACATATGTTTACAGGCAAAAATATTATATTTGCTGGCAAACATATTATATTAAAAACACGGCAAATATATTTTGACACTTCTTCCAAACATATATATATCACCAGCAAATATGTTTCCTGCAGGGCCATTTTTTTCAGCGTGTAGACAATAATAGGGGTTTTCATATAAACTCGTATTTTACTCGTAAACGGTGTAAACCTGGTATGTTTATGAGTTTAATGTCAAACTCCATACATAAAAAATATGGGTTATATTTATACAAGGTTTACAAGGCATTTACGAGTTTATATGAAAACCCCTAATATGTTAACCATAACAAAATGTATTTCAGAGACCCTTCTTTTGATTTTTCATTGTGTGCTCATCGGATATGTACTTCCGAATTTATTTGAGTTTCCATTTTCACCTCTAAAGCTCCACCCACAGGAAAGATGGTGTGGCCGATTAAAAATATCGTATTCTTTACATAAGTTTAAAAAGTACAATATTGGGGGAAAAAATTATGGTCATCCCCGTAAACTCCACTTGCTCCCCAGAGACACTTTTAATCACAATTTTCATATTAAAATGGTTCGTCCAAAATAAACCTTGATCTTTGAAAATTAATGCATTACGATAAATAGAAACTTTTCTCATAAATTTTAATAATTTAGATATTTTATGAGTAGGACAAATTTTCAACCATTTCAATTTAGCTTTATTTAAAATTTTGCATTATTTTTGTCGAGTTAAAAATATGCAGTAATTTTTACGAGTCATTTAACATTCTGTTTATAAGCGCTCCAAAATTGGTGGTTTAGTTTACAAAAAATTTGTAAAATTAGCAAATCTTCTGTTAAAAATTAGTAACTAAAATTCAGAAAAATACTGTAAAGTTAGCAAATTTATTGTTAAAAATTAGTAACTAAATTCAGCAAAAAAAATAGCAAAAAAGTTTGTAAGTTAGTAATGTGGAGGTAGCAAAAAAATTAACTAAAAATTCAATTTTAACCAAAGTTGGCAACCGATACCGTTATAATACCGTTATCCGTTTCAAAACCCTTTCAAATTGACAACCGATACCGATACCAATACCGAAATTCTTGATTTCAAAAAATACCGGTATTCAAAAACCTTTTCCCTTAATACCGGTGTCGTACCGGTATGGAATCGGTTTTAAAAAAATTGTTTTTTTTCACGTTTTTAGCAAAAATACAAATTTTTGTAATATAAAATTTCCAAAATTGTTAAACAATTAAACTTTATTATTCATTGTTAATACAAAATCGTGTTATTAAATTCAAAGTGCGGTTATCAGCCTTTAATTTGCATTGGCAACATTGTTTTTAATTTATTTAACTTCATAAGTATTCTCTAACTTGTGACAAATTTAGTAAATATAATTTAATATATAAACTGGTTTCTTAAACCTTTAATTGAATTTACAGTTTCTTTTAGAGAATCACTTTATTAATTTTATAAACTTATTTTTTTTTTTATTTTATTATATGATCTCAATACAAATATAAAATATTTGTAGTGAATCAACTTGTGTTCCTAATAGATTTAAAAAATTTTTGTGTTTAAAAAATAAAACACTTACATTAGAAATTTTTAATAACTTAATAAGGGTTTTCACAAGGGGTGTACTATTTGTTGTATCGTTGTATCGTCCTAACAAAAAACAGAGTTGTTAAAAATTAAATTGAAAAAATACAACATTTGAGAATAGCACGATACAACATTTTTACGTATGTTTAGTGTCCTATGTTTGAGTATGCCAACAGAAGAAAATTGAATAGAAAATCGTTGTTAAACACAAATAAAAATTTTAACAACTCTGTTTTTTGTTAGAACGATACAACGATACAACAGATAGCACACCCCTTATGAACAACCTAATTGTTTTTTGTTCATATTATAAAAACATTTCCATAAACTATACTTATCCTTTATAAAAATTTAATAAAATTGAGTTTTTTTATAATTAAGAACGTTTTTTTATATTTTTGTAAATTTTTTCAACAATACCGGTATATACCGGTATTAATGTTTCGGTATCGGTTATACCTAGGGTTTATGTCCCGGGAATTCCCGGGACGGGATTCCCGGGAATCCCGCCCTTTTTTGAATCCCGCAATCCCGGGAATTTTATGCGGGATTTCCCGGGATTTTTTTTAGTCTTTTACAGTAGTTTTAGCTAGTTTTATTGCAATTTAAAAGCTTTATTTAAATTTAAAGCATTGATTTTTTTAAATTAATTTAAATAAAGAATATTTAAAATTAAAAAATACGGTTTAAAATTTAAAAAAATGAATTAAGCCAAATTGTTTTTGGATGCCAATTGAATTTGGTTTAGTTAAACCGAAAAATATTATATTAGCAATTACCAAATTTACAAACTAAAATACTTGTCCTTCGGGAATTTTTTTCTTCTTTAAGATGATGATATTTGTTCAAATAAAGCAATATTTATATAGGCTGTTTTAATCTATAAGATTCTCGAAAAGATTTTGCAACCTTGTCTTTATGTTTTGCACGTGTACTGAAGTAAAATCGTACCGAAAATCTTATAGTGTAAACCAGCCTTATACAACATTTCAACATCATTATTTCAGTTCCAAATACCTCCAATAAACTAGGGATTAAAGTTAAAAAATAGTAATTTTTTCGTATTTTCAATTAACATAAGTATTTTGAGTTGGTTTGACTTCAAATAATTTCATTTAAAGTTCAATTGCTATTCTTTTATTTTAAATATATTTTTTAAATATTATTAATTTTTAAAATAATAAATACATCAGATGCTTTTTCAAATTATTTTGAATTTTTAATATGCTATTTAAAATGCAACTAAATAGGAATTTAAATAATTTCTTTTTAAGGAGTTAAGGCATAAAAAATTTCTATTCAAGAAAACTAATTAAAGTTATGAAACTATTTAATATTTTAGTGTCTACTTTTATAAAACAATTTAGGCGAATTTGCCTAAAAATTTCTGTGAAAAATGCTCACTTTTAAACTTTTGTATAAAACTAATTCTAGACGGATACTTCTGAAAATCTGCATAGAAAAAAACAAAATATATAGAAATAGAAATTTTTGGATTTAATATATAAGAAATATTTAAGCAAAAAATTGATTTTAGTTCTGACTATAAAACTGGTCCGACACAAGTTTGCACCCATTAACAATTCCAATATATCCTGAAAAAGGGATCAAAATAATATAACCGTGTCTTTCACTTTTCTATATCAATTCGTTTAACAGCTTAAACCGCGAAATTAATATTTAGTATATATTACTAAGAGTTTTTTTAATTAGGACGGCCTTCCATATAAATATTTAACATAAATACTAATTCACGATTTAAATTGTTAAACGAATTGACCAGGAAAAAGTGGAAGACATGGATATTTAGCCCTCCTTTCAGAACATTTTCTCATGGATACAACCAAAGATAAACTTTGTCGAACGGTGTTTAACCAAAAAGTAGTTTTTCAAGTACAATATATGTTGAATTTATATATTTTCTAACGAGCGGGAATTCCCGGGATCCCGGGAAATTCCGAAAAAAATCCCGCTGTCCCGGGAAATGAAAAAGTCCGGGAAAAGAAAAACCCTAGTTATACCGATACCGAAATGATTAAAATACCGTTACCGATACCGATACCGAAACAAATAAAAAATCGATACCAATACCGATACCTATACCGTTATTCGTTTCGGTTGCCAATCTTGATTTTAACTAAAAATTAGTTAAAAATTTGTTAAGTTTAAGTACTAACAGTTGTACTAACTTTTCTACAAACTTTTTTCTATGAGTGTACGCTCAAATGCACTTAGTAATGAGGTATCATAACCAATATTTTGCTGGACAGTTATTCTTACGGTACACAGACATCGGCTGTCGCATTCAAATGTGAACCTGGCACAATTCAAGTATATCGTTTAAAACGAAATTTAGTTGTATTAACTGTATTTTTATCACCACAAACAAATATATTAATGGCTCCACCCTAACCATCTGTTTGACTAAAAATTCGGTTGTCTCTATCAATCTGTTTTCTCTGTGTACGATTATCGGTTAAGGGTTACATTTTTGTGATTTCTGTTTCAACCACTTTCATATTTGAAAACGTTTTGGAAACAGTGTTGCCGTCGTTATCGTGTACTTATGGTTTTGGTTTGTTCTTCAGTTGTTCAGTTTGCACTTTCTGTACAATGTGAAATTGTATCTAGGAATCAGTCGTTAATCATAATTGAGCTTTTTTAATTTTTCTTTCTAATACACAAAACACTTTGGACCGTGCTGAATAGAGTTTTGAGTGTGTGTGTGTATGTGTGTCTGTAACAAGTAAAAAATATTTTTCTACACTTCACATTCATTTCACCAAACCATTGTTCATTTAGAGAATATTGTCCAACTTTTCAAATTGTTTTTGTTTTAGTTTCCCTGTATTAGTTAGATGTGGTGCTGGTATTTCAGTAGTTTTCAACTGTAGGAGTGAGTTTGTAGCCCTAGAGGATATTTTTTCACGTCATTGTTAACCACAATTTTTGTATGTTCAATAAGTCACGTAATTTACGCTGTCATGTTTCAAAAACAGTTTTTCTTTTCAGTTTTTTTTTCACATTTTTGTTTTTGGAGTTCAAGATTGTGTTAGACCATTAAATCTAATTTACTATGTTTTTCTGGTGCTAGTTGGTGTGTTATCATTACTCTAAGCGACAGTTTAGTTGGAAACTTGAGAAAAAAAGTCTACTTTGCAGAAAGATGAGAAAATGTTAAAAAAAAAGTTTTAAAATTGCACTTTAGTGTTGTGAGAAAATTGGTTTTAATTAAACCAAAAAATATACTTACTTAAGTGCAATAAATTAAGGCAGAGTAGAATAAAATCTAATAGAGAAAGTGCTTTAAATCCTACTTTTGTAACGAAAATCAAGTTAAAAAATTTAAGTTGGGCATGTTGATCCCCTAAACAACAGTACGACTTGGGTCATATTGCAGAAAGTGGATCAAATTTCAGGAACTGAATTTCAGTTAACGAGGCAATAAATTTTCACTGATAGTTAAAAATCTGTTAAAAATTTGGTTAAATTTACTAAAAATTAGTTAAAAATTATGATGCAGAAAAAACTGCTAAAATTAGCAGATTATTTTTGCTATATATTAGTAATATAGGAACAGCAAAAATAAACCTGTTAAATATACAGAATTTTAGTTATATATATTTGAGTTAAATTTTTGTAAATGGAAAATAGCAAATTAACCTGCTAAGATCAGCAAAAAAATTTGCTAAATAATTAATAGCCTAAAAAAAAAAAAAATAAAAAAATAAAAAATTTTCGAAGTTTTTTCGAGTTTTTTTTTAAATGCAAATAAAAATCGAGCCTTTTGAAAACAGCAGTTTACAATTTTTTATCAAATATTTCTGCTGATATTAGCAGTATAGACTGCTATTTACATTCAACTAAATTTAGCTTAAAAATAGCAAAAATTTTGTAGATATATCAGTTTATTTTATATACGACTAATATTTAACAAAATTTTCTGCAGATTTTGCAGTACAATTTGTTATTTTCAATCAACTAAAAGTTAGCTTAAATATAACTAAAATCTGTAAATTTAACAGTTTTAATTTTGCTGTTCTTATTTTACCAGTATTTAGCAAAAAAATCTGCTAATTTGAGCAGTTTTTTCTGCAGCATCATTTTGAACTAATTTATAGTAACTTTTTCTGCTATTTTTACATATTTATTTCTATAAGTGTAGAGAATTCTATTGAGAACAATATACTCTTTTCTTTGATTTGGAAGAAAATTACGACCCCTATCGCGTACGCAGTGGAACAACTTTGCGCGAAAAAAAGGTTTAAGAAAATGCTACTGAAATTTTAAAACTACATACAATGATACTGAAGTTGTTAATTTCAATAACCAGCAACAAAATTGGAAGTCTGCTTCCAAACTATCCGTTAGTGTACTTTTACTGCCTATTTTTTTTTTTACAGAATTTTTAACGGCAATTTTGAACAACTTAAAAAAAACTCAATTATTGCTTCTAAAGATGTAGCACCAAAAGTTGAGGAAAGCATTATTGCTCTAAAAGCGATCTTAAGAAGTGATTTGGATACAGTTTATTTCCAAACAGATGATCGCCGGTGCGAATCCCAGTGGGACCAATATTTTTGAATTAGAAAATAATATTTTTTTAGTGTTTATAATTTATTTGTTTAAATTCAATATTTTTTAATGTTCAAAAATAAATAAATTAAAAATGATGAAAAATTCAGTTGTGAAAAAGTACTGAAAAAAACATTGAATTGCAGTGCACCTTTTGCACTTGTTTAATAAGTACTTTCATTGAAGAAAATAAGACACAATCGGCGCTGTTCTCAGTTCCGAATCCACATAAAGAAATTCTAAAGTGGAACATTCCGAACATTTTTGCTGTTTTGTGATTCACATCCACAAAAATTTTTGTGAAATATTCCGTGTATAAAAAGCTGGGTGGAAGTAAAAACGAATGCACTTTTTTTCTATGAAATATTTATTAAATTATTAAGAAAACATTTGTGAACAAAATTTTGAAATGTTTTCTTTGTATTTTCACTAAAATATTGAAATTTGTAGAACATATAATACATAAAAAGATTATTTTAAAAAATGTTTATAAATTTTAACATTTTCTTTCGGAATCAAAAAAAAAGAGGAAGAAGAGGAAAAAAAAGATTTAATCAAAATTTCTAATTTATTTTCACAATTGTTTTTTGTTTATATTTACATCAGCTGTGTTACCAAAGTTTACCCGAAGACACACTCTCATTAGCTAACGAAATTTACCCCAAGTTACCGAAATTTACCCAATTTTCGAGTATGGGAACGCTTTTGGGTAAATTTCGGTAAATTTGGGTAAATTTCGGTAACTTTGGGTAAATTTCGTTAGCTTTGGGTACGTACGGGAACGCACTTCATAGGTGAATATCAAAACAGCAAATTTCTAAATATTTTAATTCCATGTGCTTTTAGAAATCCATTCTAAATCAAAACCCTCTAAACTCAGAACAGCAGTGAATATCTCGCAATGACAAAGTGGTGTTTCTGTGCCAGTCAGCTTTCATAACAAAGAGTAGCTGAGCGGTAGAGAGCTAGAACTTTGGAACTACACACATATTTGGAATTTAGTTCGTATATCTTACAATATTTTTTTTTTTTTAAGTACTACCAACCTTTAAATATCTTTTAGTATAAAATAAAATAGGAAATTCTTGAAAAAAAAGTTC
The DNA here is from genome assembly GCA_949987735.1 of Leucophora obtusa. Classification (NCBI taxonomy): domain Eukaryota; kingdom Metazoa; phylum Arthropoda; class Insecta; order Diptera; family Anthomyiidae; genus Leucophora; species Leucophora obtusa. The sequence goes on along the minus strand of OX465299.1, from coordinate 30,150,401 downwards.
AGCTTTTGAAAAAAAAAATTTTTTCCAAATGAAACAGATTTTGATAAACTTTTACTATATAAAAGGTGGTCCAACTATAATGCACGATGTTAATTGTGAGTCACACCTTAACGTCAAGTTTTTTGGCGAACTTAATTTGACATTTCTTTGTTTCAGTGTTTGACAAATTCAACCATGGAGAAGTACGCAATTGAGCAGCGCGTTAAGATTGTTGAAGCCTTTTACGAAAATGGGCGTTCAAATTAAAATGCTTTCCTGCACTTCGTGATTTCTTTGGTCAGTATAATCGACCAAATGTGTCCACAATCGGGAGAATTGTGCGCAAATTTCAGTTAACCGGGTGTGTAGGAAATGTGAAAACACCTGTTTTTTGTGTTTGGTGCGGTTTATGGGCTGGCGGCATCATCGGGCCGTACTTCTTCGAAAATGAGGTCGGCCAAGCAGTTACCGTGAATGGTGTTCGCTATCGCGAGATGATAACGTACTTCTTGTGGCCAGAAATTGAGGATATGGACCTGGACGATATGTGCTTCCAACAGGGTGGTGCCACTTGCCACACAGCCAACGCACAGTAGGCCAGCATCATTGAATTTTGGCCAAAACTAGAATATTGAGTATATGAGACTAAAAGATATCGCAAAGGGAATTTTGGTTGTTGCTGATCACGAATCTGAAATAAAAAATATAAAATTCAAAATGGCGGCCATTAATTTTTAGTTTTTATTATAATGGACTTAAAATAATCAATTATATAGGTCGAGGATCCGCTGATTAAAAACCTGAAATTAAAATTTTGAAATCCAAAATGGCGGATCCAATATGGCGACAAACAATTTTTTCATTAAATTTCTTATGTCCCCTGATTTACGTCAAATTTCCACCAGGGGAAGTTTTTGGGTAGCAGATTACGAATCTGAAATCAAATTTTAAAAATTAAACATGGCGGATCCAATATGGCGGCCATAAATTTAAAATTGTTATGTGTTGGCAAATAAAAACTGTACACTGTACAAAAAAAAAGGTTCTGATGACAACTAATTGTGGCAGAGGGACCGAAGAAAAATATAAGTGTATCGGCGTTTTAAAAGTTTTCATCTGGCCCTATGTTTTTGGGGGGTTAAAATTTCCCCTCTTTTGAAAATGTTTATTGTGAATCGGCATAGGAAACCATGTAAATCTTCCATTTTAGGTATAGGATATGTTCAGCGAGGACATTTTTGTGGAACATTTCAACCCTCTAACTCTGCAATTAAAAGGGTCTCTTTTGGCCTTTTTTAAAAAGTGTCAAAAAAGACCCATAAGTTGAAGAGTTAGAAGGTTAAAATGTTCCGCAAAAATATTTGTCATGAAATTCTACCATAAGTCTCTGAAGACATCAAAGTTGAAAATTTAACTTCAATGCCAGAAATAAGTCAAAACTTAAAATGTGCTCAAGGGTTAATTTCATACTTTTTCAGAATTGGCACTCAAATGTCCCACAAATCTGGACTTTAGTGGGCTAGTCTGTGTGAGAAAACCAGAACCTTCATTTAAGGTAATTTTTAGTGATATTTTTTAGTTTTTACTAAAACTGTGGAATGCTGAAAATCAGCGAGATCTTAAGTTATTTTTTCAGTTAAAGGGCAAAATCTCGAAAGTTTATGAACGGTCGCAAAAATCAAGGTAGAAGATTTCTTATGGAACACATTGGCATTCAAGTTTTTTCTCTTGGATTATTTTGGAGCTTTTTTTTTGAAAATTTAGGTTTTTCAAAAAAACCTACATTTTTGTGGTAAAATTTATAATTTTGTTACTTTTTTCGAAAATACTTAACAGATTTCTATATTTTTTTTTTTTGAGGACTAGTTTCAGTTTTATAATTTGATTTTGTTTTTGGAACAAATTATTGTTTATTTATGATTTTTTTTATTGCATCATTATAAAATAAAAAATGTCACAAAATTAAAAAACTTTGACTTTGAACTCTCGCCAACTAACACCGTGTAACCACAATGATACAATATTTCACTCACAAAATATTCAACAATCCTAGAAATTCAATGGCCGTGTTATCGAATGTCGTGGCGATGTTAATTGGCCGCCACGATCATGTGATTTGACACCGTTTGACTTCTTTCTTTGGGGATATTTAAAAGAAAAAGTGTACGTCAATAAGCCAACAACAATTCAAGAGCTAAAGGATTAGATAATTCGGCACATTAACGACATTGAACCAAGGACCATAGATATTTAAAGGATGCGCAAACCTAAAAAAGTTATTGGGTAAAGATGGTGCCAAGATAGCGATATGCAACTCAGTAACTGTAACTTTAGATTGAGTTACTCAAAAAAACCTTAACCAATTTGAGCCCACCAACTTAATAAATAAACACACACAAATTTACGATAAAATTCTATATGAACTTACGATAAAATAACTCGACATGAAGTTCGCAACTTATTTACGATACGCACTGCTGCTTAAGTTGTTATTGTTAGAATTTTCTGATCATCGTCACTGATGCAACTGTAAACAATATGTAAGATACATATATTGTTGAAAAAACAACTGACATACATGCGTCAGTTCTTTTTGTAACATTAGTAAACACACTAAAAATGCCAAATTTATTAATTATAAAGCAAACTTTTTATTAAATATGAATAGAAAAATATAAAGTACTCGACACACATAATTTGGTTATTATGTATTTGTTATATTGTTGATTATTGGGTGATCCGAAGTTTTTGCCATTTAAAAAAAAAAAAAACTTAGAAAAATTCCGAAACACCTCTTGTCTACTTAATTTGCATTTAGAATAGAGTATTCAAAAAATCGATCGTTTCAAAAAACCGGGTTTCGGTTTATTCGAAAAATCGTCGGCTTTCGCTTGAAGACGAGTTTTTATTACGTTAAAAATTTTTTGGAAGGCTGTAAAAAATTCAAATAGCGATGTTAAAAACAAAAAACATTTTGAAGGATTTTTAATATTTTTAAAAGGTTCACACGGAATCATGTAAAATTGTATTATTGAAATGTCGTATTTCAATCGCAATTTTTTCAAAAAATTCTCCTACATTTCTTTGAAAAATTTGTCTCAAAAACATTCGAAATGCACAGTTGCGAATTTGGCAATTTTCTCGTCAGTTTAAGCGATTTTAATTTGTCTTCAGAGTAAAAAATTTCCGATTAGCCCAAAAATCTAACGATTTTTAATCATACGTGATTTTATTTTTAGAAACCAGTTGCAAAATTGATATAACTTTCTATAAGAAAACAACATCCAAAATGATTTTTTTTTATTAAGGCTTTTTAAAAAACCGATATTTAGATAAAATTTAAATTGATAATTTGACAAAAACTTTTCATTACTTAGTAGAAAATTTTAGCAAATTACACAGCCGGAAAAAATACTACTTTTTGCGAGATATCGCCAATTTGAAGTCTTAATTTTATACTCGTATGCTGACTATGAACTTTTCAACATTTTTTGGTCAGATTGCTATTGCCAAATTGCCGTTACAACCTACTTACCATACATAAAATAGTTGAACAACTGGTTAACCGGATTTCGGTTTTGAATACTCTAATTTCTAGTCCCGAATGGCGAATGGCCAAAAAGTTTCTTTTGTTTTTCGGTGAAATAATGCATATTTTTTTGAATAAAAAATTATAAAGAATCATTTAAAAAATTACTGACCTCCAATGAAATGCTACGTTATTTAATCTTCCAAAACTACAAAGAAACTACAAAGGAAAAGTTTTCATTATCATTTTTTTTTTAATTAATAGTAATGATTTTAAGGTTTAATTTCATTGATTAATGACAATCGGTTTAAATTCCATTACCATTGATAATGCATCAATTAAAAAAAATTATTACAATTGACAGAAAATCGTAAAAATTAAGAAAAACTCGCTGAAATCGGGGATGGAAATTGCTCATTCAGGCTCCCGCTCACGCTCATTTGAAATTAATAATTACTTTCCATTCCATTGTTATTTGTATCCATGTAAAGTAGAACGGAATGTAATGAATCCTCCTTACAAAATTATGTTTTATAACTTCGCTGGCCAAACCCGTGGTTCGTTTTTATTTATCTGAATTTTTTTGTAAACAAATGGTTTTTAACAATTTTAATTAGTTTTTTTATACATTAGTTTAATTTTATTACCATTAGTAATGTTTTTCTAATGAAAAATAATTCATTAGCATTAAATGGTAACGAAATTTTTTTCTCTGACATTAGTATCAACTAATGGTAATGAACAATTCCCAAGTATGCTTTATTTTCGAAATGAGAAACACACACACAAACTATTTAAAGTTTTTTTTTTTAAATCAACAACTATGTATGTAGGTATATTTTTTGAAAATGTAAAGTATATATGCATGCATGTACTTATATGTAGTGTAAAGCTTTGAAGACTATTTTTAAAAAAAAATTTGATATCATATTATTAAAATATTTTATAAAAAATTTGTTTTTAAAAAATATACTTACATTTTTCTTTATATTTTTATAATTATACTTAAAAAGAGGAAGAAGAAAAAAAAATTCCTTAATTGAATGTTTTTCAATTTTTCGGCAAATAAAGTAATTTGCAATGTTGTCAAGTTTCACTTGAAATCGAAAATATAAATTTTAATAATGACAATGCTAATTAATACCAAACTAAGTATATTTTACAAAAATGTATTTATATATGTGCTGTAAAGTTTTGAAGACTTTTGGAAAAAATTGTTTTTAAAAAATGTATTAAACCAACCTAACCTTCAACCAAGTTTTGCCAGAAAAGTTGTATGGAATCGATGCTTTAAAAAAATGGCTTAAACATCATACTCCATATCAGAAACGGATTGCAGAAAATTTTGATATTGACAAAAATACTAAAACTTTGGAAAGTCTGACATCACCTTAAATAGAAATCAAATTACACTTGAAATATATAATTTAGAATAGGACTTAGAAAAAGCATTAAAAACTAAATTTTATTTTATGGTTGTTAGCTATTTTTTATTATAATATTTAAAAAGTTTCAAAATTCTTTAGCTTTTTGCGTTTTTTGCAGATATCTTTATAAAATTTCCTGCCTCTGACTATTTTCTAAAAATATTTTTATATTGAAATTTTCTTTAGTTTCTTATCAGTCTCAGGCAATTAATTAAAGAAATTTGTCTTTAAATTTTTCTGTTCAATTATCACATAAAAAGTCTCTTCCTTTGTATTACCGCTGGAACAATTCATAGCAAAAAGCGTTCCCATATTCGGAAATTGAATAAATGAGAGCGCTCAAAAGAGTGTATTCTATATGTGACCTTCTCCGAGAAAAGGGACCTAGTGTGTGAAAATGAAGTTTTGAGAAGAACGCATTTAAAGTTAAATTAAAAATAAAATTTTAATGTTTTTCTCATTTTTATCGAAACCCGTTTTTGACACACTAGGTCCCTTTTCTCGAAGAAGGTCACATATATAAAAAATTAACTGAATAAAGTCAAAAAAACTGTATGTGAAAAAAATATGTGTGTCTGTGTGATTTTTCAAACTAAACCTATACGCATTTTTCTGTTTTTTTTTCTTTGCAATAAAGTTTTGTGCCAAACTAATAGAAAAAAGTCCATAAAAAATTTAGTTAAAACTACTAAAAATTAGCTAAAAATGATGCTGCTAAAATTAACAGATTGTACAGAATTTTAGTTATATTTGAGTTAAATTCTTGTAAATGGAAAATAGCAAATTAACCTGCTAAAATCAGCTAAAAATTTTGCTAAATAATTAGTAGCTCAAAAAATCAAAAAAAAAAAAAAATAAATAAAATTTTCGAAACTTTTTTTCGATTTTTTTTTAAATGCAAATAAAAATCGAGCCCTATGAAAACAGCAGTTTACAACTTTTTTAGCAAATATTTCTGCTTATTTTAGCAGTATAGACTGCTATTTGGATTCAACTAAATTTAGCTTAAAAATAGCAAAAATTTTGTAGATCACTCAAAATAGTTTGTAGTTTAAATTAACTGAAAATGTAATTTAAAATAAATGAAAAATCACTTGAAAACCGGTCTACTAACTTTTCGTTTAAATCAAAAGAACTTTTCATTTATTTTTAAATGTTAATAAATAAGCTACAAAATCCTTAAAAATAATGAGTTTTGATTTATCTCGTTTTTTTAATTTCAAAAAATTAACAAAACATTTTAAATGAAAATATTAACTGTAACAGAAAATCCTTATTTATATGTAATTTATTTTTTAAATAAAAGACAAAATCAGTTAAAAAATATATTTCTTTGTATTTTAACTGTATAATCATTTAAAAATAAATGTACGGATAAGTTTTTAAATAAACTACAGTCAGTTACTGTAATAATATTTTCAGTGATATAACAGTTTATTTTTGTTATTTTTAGTCTACCAATATTTAGCAAAAATTTCTGCAGATTTTACAGTACAATTTGTTATTTTCTAATAACTAAAATTCTGTAAATTTAACAGTTTTAATTTTTCTATTCTTATTTTACTTGTATTTAGCAAAAAAATATGATAATTTTAGCACTATTTTCTGCAAACTAATTTTTAGCGGCGGCCCTTTGCTCCTTGCAGGAGTAAAAGGAACGAATATATATATAATTTTTAGTAGCTTTTTCTGCTAGTTTTACAAGTATATTTCTGTGAGTGTAAATTAATTTCCTAATTACATAAAGAATTAATTGGCCAATATAGAGTATTTTCAGATTTAAGGACAGCATTTGCTATAAAATGATTGTGTCTTTTTGCATACTACGAGAGGTGATTTAATTAAATCCATTTGGTAAGTCTATAAAATAAAAGTGAATTATTTGAACTATTAATAAGTTTTTCATGCTAATCGAGACAACCGCGGAAAGATTCGCGCATAAAATTAAAAAAAAAAAATAGTGGACATTTTGTGATAGATTATTAAATTAAAGCAATTTATGCGATCAGCACATCAAAGTGAGTAGAAAAATAATCGCTGTGCTTGATTTTGTATCTTTTTGTAATTGCGAGTCAAAACTGTGGGTTGTCCAGGGGTTCCTCACATACTTTTAAGATATTTAAAACATGATTGGTTCACATTTCGTAAATTCGAGAGTGATTTCTATGCGCTTTTTTTATATTTAAGAATTAAATTCAGTAGTCTTGTACTTCACGTGTACCAAAATTCTGCAAATCCTTGATAACACACTTCAACAAACTTTCAGAGGTTTCAGCTTTGATACATGGTTCATTTTGAATTTGATACGCTGATTCCAAATTCTTAAATGTAAGTTACCAAAAATTGATGGAATATGTGTTTTTCTGAGAGTGGTTTTCAAAAGAATTTTTTCCTATAACGGTACACAAATTAAAAAACTGTTTTCCTATGTATTTTAGAGAACAAAATTCATTCTTTACTACCATCGTAACAGAAAGTCTTAGAGAATAGAGATTTGTAATCAGCAAGCAAAATACTAAAAGTATGTATCAAGCTTCTACCGATAGCGACTTTTCATTTTGTAGAGGTGTATAATTCGTGTCAAATTTTTCTAATATTGGTCACTATTTTTAGTTTTAATTACTCAAGACAGATTTTGGTCCTTAAACCATAAAAAAATAAATTTTTCCTATTTCCTTATATGATGCCAATTTCTGTAAGCTATCGGAGAAACCTAAATCCTAAATAGCAAAAATTTGTGCACGTTTTTAAGTAATGATGCATTTTTTTTAAGTTTTGGTAAAGCCGGGAAATGCACATCGAAAATACTTATATATGTATATCATAAAAGATTCTTAGTCAAAGTTTGGTTAAAGCTGTGCTTTAAATTTTTTTAAATAATCATCATTACAAGTTTAATTTATTAAAATATCTTATGTAGGGTGAATTGTTCTAAAATAGCCTTGGTTAAGTTTCTTAACCACAGAAATTTCTATGGTTAAATTTTAGCATTGGTTAGAAGAAATGCTTGGTTAAAATTTAGATAAGTTATTCAAAAAATATGTTTACCAGTGGTTAAGGCTAGTAGAGGTCTTAACCAGAGTATAAATTGAGATAAGTTAACGGGCCTTAGTCTACTACAATAATATTTAGCAAAATTTTCTGCAGATATTACAGTACAGTTTGATATTTTCAATTAGCTAAAAGTTAACTAATATGTAACTAAAATGCTATAAATTTAACAGTTTTAATTTTGTTGTTCTTATTTTACTAGTGTTTAAAAAAAATCTGCTAATTTTAGCCGTTTCTTCTGCAGCATAATTTTTAACTAATTTTTAATAACTTCTTCTGCTATTTTTACAAATTTATTTCTATGAATGTAGTAAGATTTTTGAATAAAAGAACACACTGATTAATTTGTGTACTTGGTCGAACATTTTAAGTACCTTTAAGTGGCTTTTGAAACAGGCACTAAAAGGAACTTAAAAAATCTATTTTAGCAATTTAGTAAAATTATTTTTTATATTAATTTTTTATTATTTTTTTTTTTTGACGGACAAGTTTTTTGTCTAAAAATTAGTTTTTATTTAATTTTTTTTAATATATAATTAGACATATAATTTCTAATATAAAATTAATTCTTTCCCACTACGAAAATTCCAAGAAATTCCAAGAAAATCACTTACGGCCTGAGCTTTTTCACGAACTTAAGAATTTAAGGTCTTTAAGATATTTTCTTTATAGAAATTTTTAAATTATTAAAAATATTTTCTAATTTACTTCCCTTGCGTAATCCCGGGTATTCAAAACAAATTTACCGCTTTCCCGGGAAATCAAAAAGTGCGGGATTTTGCATTCCCTACTTCCTACAAAATTTCTGCTCTCTATAGACAACTTTTGTTTAAAATTAGGTTTTTGCTGACGAAATAAAACGAAAGCTGAAAATGAAACTATAAAACCGCAGAAATGAATGTAAGTACCTAACAACTTTAAAAACTCTTCTTTTATTAATTAATAGGTATTTTCGATTTCATGTGAAATTTGACAACATTACCAATTAATTAATTTGCCTAAAATGTTGAAAAATATTAAATTAACTAATGCACTGAAAATATTATTACACTGTAGTTTGTTTAAAAAGTTATCCGTACATTTGTTTTTAAATGATTATACAGTTAAAATGAAAAGAAATACATTTTGCAACTGTTTTTGTCTTTTATTTAAAAAATAAATTACATATGAATATGGATTTTCTATTACAGTTAATATTTTCATTTAAAATGTTTTGTTAAAATAAGGAACCCTTTTAGATTTTTAGGTCAGTTATAAAAACGAAATAAAGTAAATATCATTTATGCTTACGGATTTTGTAGTTAATTTTTTGTAGGTTAAAAAAAAACGAAATAAATGAAAAATCATTATTTTTTAAGGACTTTGTAGTTACTTTATTAACATTTAAAAATAAATGAAAAGTTCTTTTGATTTAAATGAAAAGTCAGAAGACCGGTTTTCAAGTGATTTTTCATTTATTTTAAATTACATTTTGAGTTAATTTATACTACAAACTATTTTCAGTGTGAGCAAAATTAAAAAAGCTTGCTCAGAATCATAAAATATTAATCAAAAACAATAATAAGACAACACTTTAATACATTTTTTAAAAACTATTTTTTTCCAAAAGTCTTCAAAACTTTACAGCACATATATAAATACATTTTTGTAAAATATACTTAGTTTGGTATTAATTAGCATTGTCATTATTAAAATTTATATTTTCGATTTCAAGTGAAACTTGACAACATTGCAAATTACTTTATTTGCCGAAAAATTGAAAAACATTCAATTAAGGAATTTTTTTTTCTTCTTCCTCTTTTTAAGTATAATTATAAAAATATAAAGAAAAATGTAAGTATATTTTTTAAAAACAAATTTTTTATAAAATATTTTAATAATATGATATCAAATTTTTTTTTAAAAATAGTCTTCAAAGCTTTACACTACATATAAGTACATGCATGCATATATACTTTACATTTTCAAAAAATATACCTACATACATAGTTGTTGATTTAAAAAAAAAAACTTTAAATAGTTTGTGTGTGTGTTTCTCATTTCGAAAATAAAGCATACTTGGGAATTGTTCATTACCATTAGTTGATACTAATGTCAGAGAAAAAAATTTCGTTACCATTTAATGCTAATGAATTATTTTTCATTAGAAAAACATTACTAATGGTAATAAAATTAAACTAATGTATAAAAAAACTAATTAAAATTGTTAAAAACCATTTGTTTACAAAAAAATTCAGATAAATAAAAACGAACCACGGGTTTGGCCAGCGAAGTTATAAAACATAATTTTGTAAGGAGGATTCATTACATTCCGTTCTACTTTACATGGATACAAATAACAATGGAATGGAAAGTAATTATTAATTTCAAATGAGCGTGAGCGGGAGCCTGAATGAGCAATTTCCATCCCCGATTTCAGCGAGTTTTTCTTAATTTTTACGATTTTCTGTCAATTGTAATAATTTTTTTTAATTGATGCATTATCAATGGTAATGGAATTTAAACCGATTGTCATTAATCAATGAAATTAAACCTTAAAATCATTACTATTAATTAAAAAAAAAATGATAATGAAAACTTTTCCTTTGTAGTTTCTTTGTAGTTTTGGAAGATTAAATAACGTAGCATTTCATTGGAGGTCAGTAATTTTTTAAATGATTCTTTATAATTTTTTATTCAAAAAAATATGCATTATTTCACCGAAAAACAAAAGAAACTTTTTGGCCATTCGCCATTCGGGACTAGAAATTAGAGTATTCAAAACCGAAATCCGGTTAACCAGTTGTTCAACTATTTTATGTATGGTAAGTAGGTTGTAACGGCAATTTGGCAATAGCAATCTGACCAAAAAATGTTGAAAAGTTCATAGTCAGCATACGAGTATAAAATTAAGACTTCAAATTGGCGATATCTCGCAAAAAGTAGTATTTTTTCCGGCTGTGTAATTTGCTAAAATTTTCTACTAAGTAATGAAAAGTTTTTGTCAAATTATCAATTTAAATTTTATCTAAATATCGGTTTTTTAAAAAGCCTTAATAACAAAATCATTTTGGTGGTTGTTTTCTTATAGAAAGTTATATCAATTTGTCAATTTTGCAACTAGTTTCTAAAAATAAAATCACCCGTGTAAAAAAGATCAGATCTGGCCAGATCTCAGCACATCTTACCAGATCTAATTAGATCTCAAAATTGGGGACAAATTTGAGATCTAATTAGATCTGATCAGATCTAGGCATATCTGGCCAGATCTTCGTAGATCTTACCAGATCTATTCAGATCTCAAAATTGGGGACAAATTTGAGATCTAATTAGATCTGATCAGATCTAGGCATATCTTGCGCATTTGTCCAGATCACTTTAGATTTGAACAAATTTGGCACTAGATCTTATCAGATCTTGCCATAAGGTATTATCACATATGCCATATCTGATCATATTTGATGTGATCTGGTACAGGATCTAATTAGATTGAATCATATCTATTGAGAACCAAAAAGATCTGGTCAGATCTAAACTTTTTTACACGGGCACGTATGATTAAAAATTGTTAGATTTTTGGGCTTATCGGAAATTTTTAACTCTGAAGACAAATTAAAATCGCTTAATTAAACTGACGACAAAAATTGCCAAATTCGCAACTGTGCATTTCGAATGTTTTTGAGACAAATTTTTCAAAGAAATGTAGGAGAATTTTTTGAAAAAATTGCGATTGAAATACGACATTTCAATAATACAATTTTACATGATTCCGTCCGAATCTTTTAAAAATATTACAAATACTTCAAAATGTTTTTTGTTGTTAACATCGCTATTAGAAATTTTTACATCCTTCCAAAAAATTTTTAACGTAATAAAAACTCGTTTTCAAGCGAAAGCCGACGATTTTTCGAATAAACCGAAACCCGGTTTTTTGAAACGATCGATTTTTTGAATACAAAATAAGTAGACAGGAAGTGTTTCGGAATTTTTCGAAGCTTTTATTTTAAAAAAATGGCCAAAACTTCGGATCACCCAATAATCAACAATATAACAAATACATAATAACCAAATTATGTGTGTCGAGTACTTTATATTTTTCTCTTCATATTTAATAAAAAGTTTGCTTTATAATTACTAAATTTTCGTTGTCTCTTTATTTCATAACTCAAAATTGGCATTTTTAGTGTGTTTACTTATGTTACAAAAAGAACTGACGCACGTATGTCAGTTGTTTTTTCAACAATATATGTATCTTACATATTGTTTATATCATCAGCATCAGTGACGATGATCAGAACAACTTAAGCAGCAGTGCGTATCGTAAATAAGTTACGAACTTCATGTCGAGTTATTTTATCGTAAGTTCATATATAATTTTATCGTAAATTTGTGTGTGTTTATTTATTAAGTTGGTGGGCTCAAATTGGTTAAGGTTTTTTTGAGTAACTCAATCTAAAGTTACAGTTACTGAGTTGCATATCGCTATCTTGGCACCATCTTTACCCAATAACTTTTTTAGGTTTGCGCATCCTTTAAATATCTATGGTCCTTGATTGAACCTCAATTATGTCTCAGAGTCTTTGAAAATATGGACCATCGGATAGAGCTATGCCACCGAAGCCGTGGCGAGCATTTGGCCGATATTTTATTTCACAAATAATTGTCATAGATCCTTCTATCATAATACAAAATATTAAGATAATTTTCTGAAAACTTTTTATTTTATTTACAATTAACATCGTACGTTTTGGTTGGACTACCCTTTATATAATCTGAGAAACTCTTCATATTAGAAAATACTCACAGTCTTTGAAAATGTTCACAGTCTTTGAAAATACTCAATGTTTCCTTGTGTAAAAGCGTTAAAATTCCCTACTATAACATAAAATCTTGAATTTCAAACAACATTTCTTATTCAAAACTTCAAAATTATCAATCTATTTGAAATAAATTTTCCATGAAAGTATTTAACACATCTTCATGTCCATTTGAAACCTCCTCCTAGAAAAGAAAAAAAAAACTATAAAGACACTAAATGTTGCACACACTCTTTTAAGCGCATGCGCAAAAACTTTAAATAAATATTAACACGCTTAGTCAGTTTAATATGAAACCGATGAAAATATTAAAATGATGATGATATTTTTAACCACAATTCCACCAACACCACAAACATTTACACATTTCAAGCAACTGGCGCAGCGCGCCACAACACACTGCAACATGTAGTAGACAAGCATTAACAAAGTAATTTGTAAGGTTGCATGTTTAAATCATTTCTCTATCTTAAAACATACAAAACTGTGAAATGTTTACAATAAAACAACTGACTAGTTAAATTATCTTTAACTTTAAAGTTTTTTTTTTTTTAATTTTGAAGAGTTAAACAGATGATTTAACCTCTAAGGCAACTTGGAAGGTAACTCAAATACACAGGCGAACTATAAAGAATGATGGAGGAAGAAAACCATGAAGAGGATGATTACCTGTACGAAGTCGTCATCCGTTAAATGTTTGTTTTACCATGTATTATAACAAAAGTCAAGATCATATCTGAAAACTATGAATAAATGTTAAACTTACAACTAAAACTAAGCTTTTTATGTAGCTTAAGATACCAGTTGCTTAAGCTTAAACTTAAGTTTGCTGGCTATGATGATGACCTATACGGTAACCCTTTCTTACTTACTATTTGGATGAATGAATAGTGTTAAATGGTTTACGATGAGCTACTTATGGTAAAGAATTATTCCAAAACTGTAGGATATTTTTTTATTCTACTACTTATGTAAAAGATTCGCACTAAGCGCTAAAAATTGCTGGATTAAGTTTACAAAAATTTTTTAATTGTAGATATGAATAGTACAAATAATATTAATTTTTTCCATGGGCCGTAACTGTTATGACTTTTATCATAAAAGTCAGATGCATAAAGTTATGTTTTTGACTTTTATTTTTTTGAGCAAATATAAAAGTTTTTTTGTGTTTCAGCTGTACTTTTTTTCAAAATGAAGAAGTAAAGCAAAACTTCCCGCAAATGGTTCTGAGTTGGTACAAAATTCGACATTTTCGAAGCAAAAACAAAACTTTGTTGTTTACACTATTCGTTCAGTGACTAAGTGAGAATAAATGACAGATGTTTACCCTCCAAAATTCCATATAAGTTATTAAAGACACAAACCATATGGAAAATATACGCCATCTGTTGTGAATCCCGCATTTTTAAGTTATAATCTTAAAAGTCAAAAATTTAAAAAACAGCATTTTTTGGAAGACTATTCCACAAGCATCAATACGATTTACTTGAATCAGTTCTTCGACATTTGCTTCTATATGCTTTTTTTTGTTTAAAAATTAAAATATAAATGTTATTCTCGGTCCCTGGTTTTTTTTTTAATCACAAGGAATGGCGCCCAATAGGAATTTTTCGACTTAAGGTTTGATATTTAATTTTACCATTTTAGGGATTTAGCGAGTTTTAAAGCATAGAATATTTCGACAAGAATTATGATTTTAAGAATTGAAATTCAGCGAGGATTAAGAACCAACTCAGTAATTAAATTTTTTTATTTTTTAATTTTTGGTCCATAGTGTCTTGATATCTTGTTATTGCTGCTTGCTTAGTTGGCAAACATTTAAGACATGGTTAAATAAATGTATGCTAAGATAACAAAAAGGTTTTCTTTAGAACTAGTTTTTTTTAGCATTATTTATATACTCATACTAGATACTCATTCAGTAGTGGAAGTTGTTGTAGCAGAAGTCATGTATTTAGGAAAGTGAAGATTTAAACACCATTTGCAAAATTGTTTCTATATAAGTGAAATATGTAAAAACCCTACTTCAATCCCATAAAAAAAATTGGAAGTCATGCTTTACAAACCAATTCATTCATTGCTTCAAAAGTATCCAATAATGGGTCATATGAATAAAACTTATAAATTACTTCGAAGTAATTACTTTGGGCTTAGGAATGGCTTTTCACTCCAAATTTACCAATTGGCTGGTAGAATAGCATGAAATGTAAACGAAAATTAAAAAATTAAATTTCTAGTCTACTCCCAAGCAGACTAGATTTGTGAAGTAATTGCTCGAAAAACCCTGTATTTCCCCCTATTAGTAATATCTATTTTTTATTCATATGAGCCAATGTATATTTACTGCTTTTTTAAAAGTAATTCTGAACAACTTCAGAGAAATCACTTCTTTCATTGTTTCCAAAGTATCCATTAGTATATTTTTACAGGTTTTTTAAAATCACTTAAATATTGCTTCTAAAGCATTATTGCTCTAAAAGTGATCCGAAAAAGTGATTTTTATACAGTTTATTTCCAAACAGATGATCGCAGGTTCGATTCCTGGCGGGACAAATAATTTTTTAATTTTTTTTTCTTATTTTTAATATTTTTTATTTATATTTTTATTTATTTTTTATATTTTTTCTTTAATATTTATAATTAATTTGTTTAAATTCAATATTTTTTTAATTTTAAAATTTTTATAAATATGTATAAAAATATTATACGGGCCTCCATTAACCGAGTACATCTGTTAACCGGCATGCTGTGCGTTTGATTTTAAACCTCTATTAACCGTGGTTTAACTCTATTATCCGTGCTTTAAGAATTAAAGATAGCCCTGCAGGTGCTTTTGTGGAAATGGATACCAAAGAAAAAGAAAATATCTTCCAATAAATGTGAAAATAGAATTGATTAACGACTATCGCAAAAATATATCCCTTAAATTTTTGTCTAAAAAATATGGTATTGGCAAAATTTACGCGATTAAGTAAATAAAATGTATGGCTGGTCACGAACAGCCCCGATAACACTGTGAGACAAATGGTAGGGGTCAGTGATCGGGAAGGGTTCAAACTACCGGGGAAAGTTATATCGGTAAAAAAAGAAGTTATTTGTGTCCCGGCGTTTCGCTGGGTCACCCCTAGGAATCGAGATATATCGATTAAACCTTTGGTGGTCTTTTTTTTGACATAACTCGAGAACCACTAGTCCGATTTTGCTCAAACAATTTTAAAAAAATTAAAAATTACAATTCCTTTAATCTGTTTATATAACGTTTTTCTATATACTCAACAGTTTTGCCGGTAAAAATAAATGTATGAAGAAAAAAATATTTTTTGCCTAAAATATTAAAAAAAAGTAATAAACAAAAGGTTATTGATTTTTATGGTAGCGGTAACAAACATTTATTTTTACCGGCAAAACTGTTGAGTATATAGAATAACGTTGTATGAACATATTAAAGGAATTGTAATTTTTAATTTTTTTAAAATTGTTTGAGCAAAATCGGACTAGTGGTTCTCGAGTTATGTCAAAAAAAAGATATATCTCGATTCCTAGGGGTGACCCAGCGAAACGCCGGGACACGTATAACTTGTTTTTGACCGATATAACATTTCCCGTTGGTTTCATCCCATCCCGATTTTGACTGTCGCATAGTGTAATCGAGGTTCGACTGTATATAAAAAATTATGAAAAAATGCTTTTTATATCCTTGTGAAAATAATACTGGAAACAATATTGAATTGGATTGACCTTTTTGCACTTGTTTAATAACTACATACTTTTATTGAAGAGAATAAAGTACAATATCGCACAATAACAAAGTGTTGTTTTTATGCAAGTCAACTTTCATATCAGAGAATAGTTCAGCGGTAGAAAGCTAGGCTAGCAATCTTGAGGTCGGAAGTTCAATACCCGGTGGCAGCAATAAAAAAAATTTTTGCAAAATAAAAAAAAATCTTTTTTTTTGTTGAGACTTTTTTTTTTAACTCTTCCCAGTGCAGAAACGGTAATGACATATCATTATTTTTTGGACTACCAGTAATGACACCGACTTACTTTCTGCATTACTTTAAAAGATGTAATAATGAGTTACTAATAAATACTTACTTTTTTCATTATTTCAAAATAAAAAATAATGTATTACCAATAATGACTTATTTTTATCATTATTTCAAAAATAAAGTAATGTTCTAGAATTTTTGTAAATTTTTTCGAAATCTATTTTTAGACTCTATATTTTTTCAACACTGGTAATGATATATGTAACCACATATTTTTTGTTTTTTTGTATATTGGCGAGTAAGCTGACTTGTGCGCAGCCAATCAATTATGTTTTTATCTATCAAATGTTACATGTCGAGATAGCTCAGATGGTACAGCTGTAGACTGGCAGTATGGAGTCCCAGGTTCAATTCCCGCACGAGAAAATTTTATTTAAAAAAAATTTTAAATTAAAAAAATATTTTTTTTATAAAACTTATTTTTTTTTTAATCTATATTTAGAATCATTATTTTAGTTAATACTGTTCAGCACATAAGTAACGACATATTCTTTGATTTTTCGTATGCTGATGTATAACTCATTATTTTTCGCAACATCGTCATACAAAGGTAATAAGAAATGTAATAATAAAAGTAACTAGTTACCATTACCAGGTATGTAGTTACATAACCACATATCTGGTAATGATTTTCTACACTGGGTTTCCTTTGCACTCATTCAAAAAGTACTGAAAAAATGTTGAAATGTCAGTACTCCGCTCCTATGACAACTCAATCATTAACGTTTGCGTTAAAAAAGAAATACATCCAAATAATTAATTTTAGTGCTTTTTTACCGCTTTGGCATGTCGTTTTTTGCTCGGATGTTTTAAGAACTGCTTGTTTTTAGAAGAAAATTTTGACTGACTATTTTAACTGCACTAAAAAATCTTTAAACACTTTAGTTAAAACTACTAAAAATTTGTTAAAAATTACCTTGCTGAAATAACAGCTGAAATTAGCAGATTATTTTTGCTAAATATTAGTAAGATAGATTCAGCATAAATAAAACTGTTAAATAAAAAATTTTTTAATTATATTTGAGTTGAATTTTAGTTAATAGAAAATAGGTATTCATCCTGCTAAAATCCTAAAAAATTTTTGCTGAATAATTGTTAGACTAAACAATACCAAAAATATAAATTTATATATTTTTTTCTGCAATTTTTTTAATACGAATAAAAACCTATCCTTCTGAAATCAGCGGTCTACTATTTTTTAGTAAATTAGCTAAAAATGATGCTGCAGAAAAAACTGCTGAAATTATCAGATTTTTTTGCTAAATACTAGAACAGCAAAATTAAAACTGTGAAATTTACAGCATTTTAGTTATATTTAAGTTTTAGTTAATTGAAAATAACAAATTGTACTGTAGAATCCGCAGAAAATTTTGCCAAATATTAGTAGACTAAAAATAGCAAAAATCAACTGTATTACGAGGGGTACTATTTTTATTTCGGGAACTGGCAACACTAATCTCAATAGCTAAAATCTGGCAACACCATAATAAAATTTGATATTTTTTAGCATAAACGTACTCACAAGGTTTTGATGTACAAGTGCTATTTGTTTTGTTTACAGTGAGTTAAGAAAATCAATTTGGCCAAAAAATGGAAATTTCAAGAGAAGGTTTTCGTAGGATTATTTTTCACAACTTTCAACGTGGATTATCTCAACAAGAATGTGTCGATGAACTCAGTTCTTTGTATGGTGATAAAGCACCATCAAAAACCACAGTATATCGCTGGTATGGTGAATTCAATCGTGGTCGTAGTTCGGTCGCCGACGAATTCCGCGAAGGTCGTCCAAAATCGGTTGTTGTGCCACAAAACATCGATGCAGTGCGTGAACTAATAATACAAGATCGTCATGTGACATATCGTGAGATAGAGGCATCCTTGCACATTATATATATATTTGTTCCTTTTACTCCTGCACGGAGCATAGGGCCGCATCCTTGCCCATTAGTTCCACTTCAATACATTCGATTTTGCATGAACACTAAATTGTTAAAAAATTTGCTCTCGTTGGATACCGCATAATTTATCAATCGCTCAAAAAAAGGCTCGCGTCGATTGGGGTAAGGGAAATATTTGCTAAAAAATTGTAAACTGCTGATTTCGAAAGGCTCGATTTTTATTTGTATTTAAAAAAAATTAAAAGAAAAAAAAACTTAGGCTACAAATTATTTATGAAAATTTTTTTCTGATTTTAGCAGGTTAATTTGCTATTTTCCATTAACAAAAATTTAACTCAAATATAACTAAAATTCTGTATTTTTAACAGTTTTAATTTTGCTGTACTTATTTTACTAGTATTTAGCAAACAATCTACTAATTTCAGCAGTTTTTTCTGCAGCATCATTTTTAACTAATTTCTAGTAACTTTTTCTGCTATTTTTACAGATTTATTTGTATTAGTGTAAAAAAATTAGTAAAACATTAGTTCAAAATTAGTTTAGTGATGAAAAGAGATAACAAAAAATTTTGCTGAAAACTAGTACACTTCATATGCAAGTGGCTTAACTATTTTTTTTTTTTTAGTGTAGTGTAGGGCGTTTTTTCAGCATGTGTTTTGTTCAATATTGAAAAATAAAATAAAACTGAAATGGTGTTGCATAAAAGTCTGTACACTTTTGTCTGTCCTTCCGTTTTTGTTTTTTTGTTTTCTTATTTTATACTTTATTTATAGCCTACACCACTACGTGGCCAGGGAATGCTGAGTTCGTGCCATTGCTTGTAACATCAAAAAATATTGGACTTATACACACCTTTAAGTATACCGATCGACACAGAATCACTTTTTCATTGGATTTAACGTTGTCCGTCTGTCCGTCCGTAAGTCTGTTCATCAATATATTCTTGTGCGTGAAATTTAGTACACCCAGAGCTTCGAAGAATTAATTCCCTAATTCCCTTTTTTTGAACTGAATTTATATTTTGGGAATGAATTCCCTGACCAAACTTAAGGAATTGAATGAATTCCTTTTTTTTATTCGATTTATATTAAAGGAATTCATTCATTTTTTTCTAATGCCTTCATAAAATTTTATGAATTCATTCCACAAGGAATTCATTCAATTCTAGTTAATTCAACTTTTGGTAAAGGAAATCATTCAACTGTGCACTTAATTCAACTTTTGATCAAGGAATTCATTCAATTCTAGTTAATTCAACTTTTGGCTAAGGAAATCATTCAACTGTGCACTTAATTCAACTTTTGATCAAGGAATTCATTCAATTCTAGTTAATTCAACTTTTGGTCAAGGAATTCATTCAATTCCAGTTAAATCAACTTTTGGTCAAGGAATTCATTCAAGTTCAACTTTTGGTCAAGGAATTCATTCAATTCTAGTTAATTCAACTTTTAGTCAAGGAATTCATTCAATTCTAGTTAATTCAACTTTTAGTCAAGGAATTCATTCAATTCTAGTTAATTCAACTTTTAGTCAAGGAATTAAATTTATTTCGTTTAATTCCCTAGGAATTGAAACTTAATTCAGGGAATTAAACGAAAAAAATTTAATTCCTTAGGGAATTAAACGAAATAAATTTAATTCCTTGACTAAAAGTTGAATTAACTAGAATTGAATGAATTCCTTGACTAAAAGATGAATTAACTAGATTTGAATGAATTCCTTGACCAAAAGTTTAACTTGAATGAATTCCTTGACCAAAAGTTGATTTAACTAGAATTGAATGAATTCCTTGACCAAAAGTTGAATTAACTAGAATTGAATGAATTCCTTGACTTCAAATTGAATTAAATAGTGTTGAATGAATTTTTTAGTGAATGAATTATTTAATTTTATAAATTTGAATTCTTTGAATTCATTCACAGAAATTAATTCCTGCTTATGTCTTAGTTGAATTAAGCGCACAGTTGAATGAATTCCTTAGCCAAAAGTTGAATTAACTAGAATTGAATGAATTCCTTGACTTCAAATTGAATTAAATAGTGTTGAATGAATTCTTTAGTGAATGAGTTATTTAATTTTAATTCTTTACGCTTTGGTCAGGGAATTCATTCTATAAATTTGAATTCTTTGAATTCATTCACAAGAATTAATTCCTGCTTATGTCTTATTGATGAATTCATTCCTTGAATTAAAGAATTGAATTAAATTTTTGGGAATTCATTCCAAAAAGGAATTAATTCTTTAAAGCTCTGAGTACACCGACTTATAATAGCCCAAGAATGAAGCCTATTGATTTTGGTTAAAATCAGTCCACAATATAAAGGTCTCATTGCTCGCATGCTGCATGTCGCAATTGTGAAAATAATATGCTACACTGATTAACATGGGCCCAAGTACAAAGTCTATTGATTTCGGTTAGAATCGGTCGATATTAAGACATAGTGCTCGTATGAAGGCTGCCCAAAAATTGCTTATTCTCACTCTACAGGTCTTAAATGCAAAAATATTTTTATAAAATTTGCTACACTGACTCATATGGACCCAAGAAAAATTCCCATTAATTGCAAATATAATCGGTCAATCTTTGGACCTAGCGCCCAAAGGGATTATGTTTTCGATATTGTCTTAAATACACCTAACATTAGGCAAACTCAAAATTTCTTACGTATTTCCTAACTTTTTAAATTTACCCATTTAAATTTCGGATCCAAACATTAGTAGACTTTCATTTAGACTGTTGTAGGGTATCATATAGTCGGCATGGCCGACTTTGACTTTTTACTATACTTAGTTACTTGTTTATTTTAGTGTAGTAGTACGCGTATTTTATTTTTACTCTTTTTCGCTTATTTTAGGCCTGAGTGCTTCTTGTCATCTAGCCACTTAAAAAAAAATAAAGTGAGGTGGCTATGTTGCACTATCTTCTCTTTGGTAAACTTATGGTAACAGTTAACAGCCATCACAATAATAAAAAAAATTCTAGAAATTTTAATGACACTATTAAACGCTTGAGATAGTTTTGTTTTAAACATTTTTCACATTTTTCATCTCTATATTAAAGTGGCAACTGGCAAGGAGAAATAGAAAAATAATAAACATAGCAACTTATAAGTTGCTTAATAAGTTTTTGACATTCTTCAAATCTTTTCTATATACATTTGCCATAATTCATTTTTCTTTATTGTGTTTTAAAAACAGTTGTTTAATCAGGTACTTATTATTATTGTATTTTGCTGGGTCCTTTTGAGCTGTTGTTTATAAACAAAATATCCTTATTGTTTAAAAGAATCCTTTACAAATTTGTGCTGCAGTTGTGCAGCAACAGCAGCAGTTGCACTGCAGTATGGTTTTTGTGTACTTGAGAAAAGTATTGTTTTTAAAATATACAAGGATTTTTTGTTGTTTTTGTTTAAATCTGTTTTTTTTTTGTGCACGAGGTATTTTAATAAAGTACATCCTTGAGTATTTTTAAGGAAACAAAAAGTTTTTCTTTCTGTTTCGGAAAGATTTTCTATAATCACAAACGTACATATAAACTTAATGAATATGGATATTCTATAAAATTTAAGAGTTGAATAACATTGTACAACAAAATTAGGGTCATGGTCTTGGTAGTGGACGATTTTTATACTGGACGAACTTAGTATAGTATTATAAAACCCCCAAGGGTTTGATGCTGTGTGGGTGCAGCAACATTTTATGACAGTTTAAATTTTTCATTACCAATGCAAAAGTTCTTCCGAACCAAATTCAGTCTTCGTATCTCCAAAATGATGCTTTATGAGAAATTTTTTCATAGAATATTTTAATCCTATATCTGCTATTTTAATCGGTCAAAAATAGTAAAAAAGTAAAAAACTTAAAAATTCAGGCGTACCGACGCACAGTGCTTTGATCCCATATAACGATTGGACAAAAATAGAAGGAGTGGAGACAGAGTTTTGAAATTTGGTACACTTAAATAGAACCCCTTAGTTAATAAAAATTTTAAATTTTGGAAATATCGGAACAAGGACACGCCCACCTCCCATAGGTCCTGAAATTTAAAAATATTATATTAGCTACATAAATGGACGTAAAATTACAAAACGTATATATTGAGATTCACATAAAACTGGAAACGTTTGTGTTAATTTTTTATCAAAATCGAAGCAAGGACTCTTAGTCCTGCCATATATCCTTTATCTTAAAATCTTTATAAAACCTGCCATGAAATTTTAAATTTGCTATGAAATTTTGCACGTGAATTGATATAAGGTCAGGCCATATTTGTGCCAAATTTGGGTAAAATCGATTCATTAATAAAAAAATAATGCCTCTCATAAAAAATGCGTTTTAAAGGATTTTTCTAAAACAAAAAAAAAATTAAATAGGATTAAAATAGGAAACCATGTGAATCCTCCATTTTAGAAATAGGATATGTTCAGCGAACTTATGTAGAACACTACGAGGAATATTAACCTTTTAGCTCTTCAATCAAAGGGGCTATTTTAGCCCCTTTTTAAAACACTACGAGAAACATTTTTTTTGGAACATTTTAACCCTCTAACTCTTCAACTGACGGGTCTTTTTTGTCGCTTTTTAAAAAGGGGCCAAAAAATTCCCTTTCATTGAAGAGTGTAATTGCTTTGTTAAAAATCTAGCGACTTTAGCGACTTTAGCGACCTCTAGTGTAGACAGAATGAGTTATACCAGAAAGGATAATATTTAAGTAATTTTAGTATATATGGGTGAAATCAAAAAATGTGATAAATTTTTGGGCCAAATTTGTGAGAAGCAAAGTGTTAATATTTCGGATTTTTCTTAATGGAATCAGTAAGTTTAGTCATTATAAACCTAATTGCAAAAAATCTCACCTACAAGTTGTCGCAATAACTTTTTTTGCACAATTTTAATTTTTTTTGTTGTAACGGAGCAAGCAAAAGATATAACAAAAAAATTGCGTACGAATTTTCTTCAATTTATTAATTTTTCGTATTTGGGTTTTCAACTTGCTTTCCAATGATATATAATTTGTGTTTATCAAATTGGCGGTTTCGCGAATAAAAATACAATTCATTCCGTGAAAAAAATTTTTATTTTTTTTTTAATTTTGTATTTTTGGTCCTTTTAAATGCTTTTCAAAAATATAAAATTTTTTAAAATCCAAACAGCGGTTGCGCAGTTACAAAATAATATATTAAAAACATAACAATTAGCGATCAAAAAATTCTTAAATTGTGTGAAACAAATTTAATTTGTCAAACTAATGTCAGTAATGACTCGAAATATCGATTCAAAACTAATGAAATGCAAAATCAATCGTTTTTCGCTCCAAAATTATTAGTTGAATTGAATATTTGACGCATAAATATTAGTTGAATCACCTCTGTTTATGGTTATTTTCAAATATTTTAAACATTTATCTACATTTATTTGAATGAAATCTGATGCAAACAATTGTGGTTACGGAGTTTATAGTTACGGAGTTTATATTTGGTTACTTTTTTCGTTTTCTTTCAGAAACGCTTTGTCAGAATTTTTTTTCCGAAACAAAATCGCATGATGCCAACAAGGTGAATCCAAATATGACATTGTTTTTCTTACTCGTTAAATAGTTTTGTGTAAAAATTAGGAACGGAGTTTACAACATTTTTTCAGATCTTATTAAAGACATCCTTTTTCATCTCGAGAATGTTACATGCTGCAGAAAAGCTTCAAGTCTGTTATACTGGATGATTACATACAGTCCAACGATCATTTGAGTATAAATAACATTATACTTTTCGCAATATAAATAATAGATAACTCCAAAATTCTGGTATATGAATTTTTATCAAAAATTATGACGAAAAATCGTTACAGAGTTGAAGTCGTGATAGCTAAGATATATGAAAAAGTTTGTAAAATGTATTAATTTTTATTAAAAACGGCACTTTTCCTCTTCATAAAAATTCTTACAGTTAGCGTTTAGCTTTATTGGTTATTAAAATATAAGCTATTAAAGTTAAAAAACCTTATGAATTACTTGTTACGGAGTTTACATTTGGCCTATAAAATTGGTGACAAATTTTATGTATTAACCAAAAATTGGTCAGATTGTTATAAATTTTGTAAAACAGGTGACAATGCGCTGATATATATCGAAATATGTAACTCAAATGTAATCCATGCATTAGAAATTAGGTGGTTACACGGTTTTTATCACATTTTTTGATATCACCCATATACAAAAAAATATTTTCGTCGAAAGCGGAGACACAATTTTTTTTTGATATTTGTCTATGGGACAAAGCACTGTGCGACGACTACTTATATATATATATATGAAACACCACAGCACAGTACAGATCGGGTCATATTGCGGGAATGCACCAAATTCCGGGAAGGGAATTTCAAATACCGGTGCACTCATAGAAATAAATCTGTAAAAATAGCAGAAAAAGCAACTAAAAATTGGTTAAATATGATATTGCTAAAATTAGCAGATTTTTTGCTGAATAATAGTAAAATAAACAGTACAAATAAAACTGTTAAATTTACAGAATTTTTGTTATATTTAAGTCAACTTTTAGTTAATTTAAAACGACAAATTGTACTGTAAAATCTGGAGAAAATTTTGCTAATTATTAATAAATAAATATTAGTAGACTAAAAATAGCAAAAACAAATTGTTATACAATATCTACAAAACTTTTGTTATTTTTAAGCTGAATTTGGTGCAATACAAGTAGCAGTCTATTCTGCTAAAATCAGCAGAAATATTTGCTAAAACAAAAACTACTGTCTTCAAAAGGCTTAATTTATATTTGCATTTAAAAAAAATGGAAAAAAATTTCTAAAATTTAAAATTTTTTTATGAGTTTTTAGCCTACTAATTATTTAGTAAACAATTTTGCTGATTTTAGCAGGTTAATTTGTTATTTTCTAGTAACAAAAGTTTAACTCAAATATAACTAAAATTCTGTATATTCAACAGTTTTATTTTGTTGTTCCTATCTTACTAATATATAGCAAAAATAATCTGCTAATTTTGCAATTTTTTTCAGCAAATTAATTTTTAACTAATTTTTAGTAGTTTTTACCAAAATTTTTACAGACTTTTTTTTATTAGTGTAGTTCCAGTTCTAGGGAAAAAGACTCTAATTTGTAGATGGTACAATAAATACTTTTAGGTCTTTGGCCCTGTTCGGAAATGCATCACTTCTCTGCACCTGAAAATCAGCTGCTACTTCTGCATTAGACAATAGGTTGCGCATCATCTGCTTTGATGATGTATTTTCGAACCACTGACTACTGCGTCACTGCATTACATGCTGATACATTTCCGAGCTGGTCCAATTTCAAACAAAAATCATCGGTGTTGGAACCGACAGTAAAATGGATTTTGAGGGCTAAGAAGTTGTTTTACCACCTATTTGTTAAACAGAAAATGTTGCTGGCATTTAAAGCTCGATTATATTTTTTGTACACTCATAGAAATAAATCCGTAAAAATAGCAGAAAAAGCAACTACAAGTTAGTTAAAAATTATGCTACAGAAAAAACTGCTGAAATTAGCAGATTTTTTTGTTAAATACTAGTAAAATAAGAACAGAAAAATTAAAACTGTTAAATTTATAGAATTTAAGTTATATTTAAGCTAACTTTTAGTTAATTGAAACCAACAAATTATACTGTAAAATCTGCAGTAAAGTTTGCTAAATATTAGTAGACTAAAAATAGCAAAAATAAAGTGTTATATCTACAAAACTTTTGCTATTTTTAAGCTAAATAGCAGTCTATCCTGTTAAAATAATCGAAAATATTTGCTAAAAAATTGTGAAATGCTGTTTTCAAAAGGCTTTTTATTTGCATTAAAAAAAAACGAAAAAAACTTCGAAAATTTTAAATTTGTTGTGATTTTTGGGCTCTAATTATTTAGCAAAATTGTTTGCTGATTTTAGAAGGTTAATTTACTATTTTCCATTAACAAAAATTTATTTAAGTTAAACGAGTAAAAAGGTTAAAGTCGGGCATGCCGACTATAGAATACCCTACACCAGTCTGGGTAAAAGCCAACTAATGTCACCAAAATCAATAGGCTGCGTTATTGGGCCAATATAGGTCTGTGTACCAAATTTCATCAAAATATCTTAATATTTGCGACCTGCAGCGTATAAACAGTATAATTTTGGTAGGACCCTTATATGGGCACTAGGTCTAAACATGGACCGATGTTCATCAAAATCAATAGGCTTCGTCCGTGGGCCAAAATAGGTCTGTGTACCAAATTTCGTCAAAATATCTTAATATTTACGACGTGCATCGTATAAACAATATAATTTTGGGGGGACCCTTATATGGGCACTAGGTCTAAACATAGACCGATGTTCACCAAAATCAATAGGCTTCGTCCTTCGGCTGCCATAAGTCGGTGTACCAAATTTCATCAAAATATCTTAATATTTGCGACCTGCAGCGTATAAACAATATAATTTTGGTAGGACCCTTATATGGGCACTAGGTCTAAACATGGACCGATGTTCACCAAAATCAATAGGCTTTGTCCTTGGGCCAACGTAGGTCTGTGTACCAAATTTTATCAAAATATCTTAATATTTGCGACCTGCAGCGTATAAACCATATAATTTTAGTAGGACCCTTATATGGGCACTAGGTCTAAACATGGACCGATGTTCACCAAAATCAATAGGCTGCGTTACTGGGCAAATGTAGGTCTGTATACCAAATTTTATCAAAATATCTTAATATTTACGACCTGCAGCGTATAAACAGTATAATTTTGGTAGGACCCTTATATGGGCACTAGGTCTAAACATGGACCGATGTTCACCAAAATCAATAGGCTGCGTTATTGGGCCAATATAGGTCTGTGTACCAAATTTCATCAAAATATCTTAATATTTACGACCTGCAGCGTATAAACAGTATAATTTTGGTAGGACCCTTATATGGGCACTAGGTCTAAACATGGACCGATGTTCACCAAAATCAATAGGCTGCGTTATTGGGCCAATATAGGTCTGTGTACCAAATTTCATCAAAATATCTTAATATTTACGACCTGCAGCGTATAAACAATATAATTTTGGTAGGACCCTTATATGGGCACTAGGTCTAAACATGGACCGATGTTCAAAAAAATCAAACTTGTTCGTCCTTGGGCCAACATAGGTCTATGTACCAAATTTCATCGAAATATCTTAATAGGTGCGACCTGTAGAGTGCGTACAAGATTGCATGGACAGACAGACAGACGGACGGACGGACGGACGGACGGACGGACGGACAGACGGACATCGTTAAATCGAAATAAAAAAAAATTCTGAACCGATCGGTATACTATAAGGTGGGTCTACGACCAATATTTTTTGGTGTTACAAACATCAGCACAAACTTATAATACCCTGACCACATAGTGGTGTAGGGTATAATTAAATTTTTAAATTCTGTATATTTAACAGTTTTATATATTTGCTCTTCCTATATTACTAACATATAGCAAAAATAATCTGCTATTTTTAACAATTTTTTCTGCTACATCATTTTTAACTAATTTTAGTAACTTTTTCTGCTATTTTTACAGATTTATTTCTATGAGTGTAGAAATATTTTTTTAAATCGAAACACACACAGTTTATCACCCATTTACATATCTTACTAATCACCATTATTATTTCACTAGTAATTTTACCCTGAAAGGATTTCTGTTGATTTATACAACGGAAGCTGTTAATTTAACAACTTTAATGTGTCTCTACTGTTTTTATGTTACACTTTTTCTTTTAATCGTTGTTCATTTAAATCAAACTTCAACGTTCGACTAATGTAACCATAAAATAATCTTTAAATCATCATTAACATAAGAAAAAAAAAAAAAAAAAACAACAAAACATGGAACATAAAAGAAAACACGATCATGCTTGTAAAAAAGAGTGAAGAAATATTTATTAGACAGCTAAACTACCTTTACAAAGTTAGAAATGAAAACAAAATTAAATAGATAAAGGTGAATAGAAAACGAGGTATTAAAAGCCACAAGAACTTTTGCTAGGGTATTCTCTGGCAAACTGAGTCTTAAGAATACTGTAATGGGATTTTACACGCGTCTTTACTAAGTTGACCAAATCATTTGTCAAAACCAATAGGATGATTTTACCAAATGATTTTTTGACATAAATAAAAACAGGCGCCCGTGCATTGACATGTGGTAAGGGAAGCTTCCAATTAAAACGCTGCAAATAAAACCAAGCGCAATTTAATCTAATTGCAACTTAACATTACAAATGTTTAATTAATTTGTTTAATGTTTAGCTGATTGCATTAAATATTAATTATTTTTAAACTTATTTTTAAATAAGTTACTAAATGGCGCCCGAACAGGTACATAATGCTTACCCTGCAAACATTCCGAAGATATGTATGTTGCCAAGGAGATTTTGCGATATCCGTTTTTTATCGTCATAATAAATGCCTTAAATTGTTGCGGATTTATTTTGCTGGTGAAATGTTTTAGTATTGTCTGGAAGTGCTCTCGGGGGAAACAACTGTCGCAATACGAAAATTGTAATTGAAGCCAATCAGAGCTTCGAAGAATTAATTCCCTAATTCCCTTTTTTTGAACTGAATTTATATTTTGGGAATGAATTCCCTGACCAAACTTAAGGAATTGAATGAATTCCTTTTTTTTTTTTCATTCGATTTATCTTAAAGGAATTCATTAATTTTTTTCCAATGCCTTCATAAAATTTAATGAATTCATTCAACTCCTATTCAATTCTAGTTAATTCAACTTTTGGTCAAGGAATTCATTCAACTCTAGTTAATTCAACTTTTGGTCAAGGAATTCATTCAATTCTAGTTAATTCAACTTTTGGTCAAGGAATTCATTCAAGTTAATTCAACTTTTGGTCAAGGAATTCATTCAATTCTAGTTAATTCAACTTTTAGTCAATGAATTATATTTATTTCGTTTAATTCCCCAAGGAATTAAATTTTTTTCGTTTAATTCCCTGGATTTAAGTTTTCAATTCCTAGGGAATTAAACGAAAAAAATTTAATTTCTTAGGGAATTAAACGAAATAAATTTAATTCCTTGACTAAAAGTTGAATTAACTAGAATTGAATGAATTCCTTGACCAAAAGTTGAATTAACTTGAATGAATTCCTTGACCAAAAGTTGAATTAAATAGAATTAAATGAATTCCTTGACCAAAAGTTAAATTAACTAGAATTGAATGAATTCCTCGACCAAAAGTTGAATTAGCTAGAATTGAATGAATTCTTTGACTTAAAATTGAATTAACTTGTGTTGAATGAATTCTTTAGTGAATGAATTCTTTAATTCGAATGGTTAGTGTTTTGGTCAGAGAATTCATTCTATAAATTTGAATTCTTTGAATTCATTCACAGGAATTAATTCCTGCTTATGTTTTATTAATAAATTCGTTCCTTGAATTAAAGAATTGAATTAAATTTTTGGGAATTCATTCCAAAAAGGAATTAATTCTTTAAAGCTCTGAAGCCAATAAATGTTTTTTTTTCAGGCGATATGATCGTGAAATCTTCTTCGCATTGCCATGGTTGTTGGGTTCAGTGGCAACCAAACTGATAAAAGAATCAGAAAATAATTAATTTACAATCAACATATAAGACTAAGGCCAGAATCACAATGCTGGAGTACTCCACTCTACAGAGTGGATTTTGTTCCTTTCTTTTTCGCGCTTACATATTTTTTGTATCATGCCATCTCTATTTTAGTACACTCCACTCTGCAGAGTGGAGGACTCCATCATTGTGAATGTGGCTTAAATATAAATTTTATTTATTAGATTTGACTAAACAGCCCTAAGTTATTATAAAATGTTAACTGTATTGTAAAATGGCGCCCAACCAAGGAGCCAATTTTATAAATTTAAATTCTTTATTCATTCCGCTAGACTTAAATTATCTCTTCAATAAATGCTTTAATAATAACTTTTTTTCAATTATTCCAATACCTATTAAAATAATATTGATGATGATAACAATAATAACAATGTCCCTCGTGGTCGTCAAGTTTCAAACCACATTAACTCAACCGTATGATTGTTTTTGTTGTTTGTGGTAAATTGTGGATTTGAAAAGTAAATATTTGTTATATTTGTTGTTATTTCACTCTTCAATTTTGTTCAATAATCTTAAATAAATAGAAAAAAGTATAAAAAAAAAATATCGAAGAAATAACAGAAAGTAAAAGCAACAATATTGAAACTGTTTTTTTTTCGAATTAAAAAAAAACACGGAGTGGTCAATAACTTTTATAATATAATTCTTTCCTGATGTTTGCTCTGGAATGCACCCAGACGGTTGGACGGACATATTAGACCGACGGAGATGGTTAAGACTTGATTTCATACACACACAAACACAATATTGAGTTCAAATACATGATGTTGGTAATGACGCGTGAGTAATATGACGATTTGATGGTGGTGCCTCTTAAATTGTTTAAATTGTTGTGTGTTTTTTTTATTATTTGTTGTTGCTGTTGTAAAATTGTTGTTATTTTTGTAATCAACATTTTAACCCTGTAATAGACAAGGTGGCCGAAAAATTATTAATTAATAATGGGGAGCTTTTTTAAGAGTCGTTCACTAATAGAAAAAAATCTGTAAAAAATTTAGTTATAACTACTAAAAATTAAATTAAAAGTTGTAATTATTCGACCTTTTTAATTGTTAATAAAACTTCAGATATTTGACCACGAGCTCAAATATCTGAAGTTTTATTAACTACTAAAAATTTGTTAAAAATGATGTAGCAGAAAAATCTGCTAAAATTAGCAGATTAATTTTGCTTTTTATTTGTAAGATAGAAACAGTAAAAATAAAACTGTTAAATATACAGAATTTTAGTTATATGTGAGGTAAATTTTTGTTAATAGAAAATAACAAATTAACCTGCTAAAATCACCAAAAAATAAAAAAAATTTAAATTTTCGGAGTTTTTTTTTATTTTTTTAAATTCAAATAAAAATCGAGCCTTCTGAAAACAGCAGTTTACAACTTTTTTAGCAAATATTTCTGTTGATTTTAGCAGGCTAGAATGCTATTGGCACTCAACTAAATTTAGCTTAGAAATAATAAAAATTTTGCAGATATAACAGTTTATTTTTGCTATTTTTAGTCTACTAATATTTAGCAAAAATTTAGTACAATTTGTTATTTTCAATTAACTAAAAGTTAACTTAAACATAACTAAAATTCTGTAAACAATTTTAGTTTTGTTGTTCTTATTTTACTATTATTTAGATAAAATATCTGCTAATTTCAGTATTTTTTTCTGAAAGGTAATTTTTTTTACTAATTTTTAGTTGCTTTTTCTGCTATTTTTACAGATTTATTTCTATGAGTGCGGTAAAAAAAATTCGTTTTTAAAACATATTTTTTTTTTATCAAATATTGTTTTTACAATTAAGATATTAATCACAACTGGGTCGACAACGAGAGTCGCTTTTTCATCTATTTTGTATGGGAAGCAAAATTTCGCCATGTCGTCCGGCGGATTGTCATCGTAATAGAATATATTCTATTTTCGTGACTACACAATACACACTCAAAATGTTTTTCAAATTGTTGCCATATTAAGGGAACAGAGTTGCAAAAATTCGTACTTTGTTTACAAAAAATTGTCTCAGAATGTGAAATTTTTTATGGAAAGAAGCAAAGAAAATTCAAATTTTTCAATTGAAAATGTATTTAAAATTACAGAATTTTCTATAATTTTTTATAGAAATTATTTTTAGCACGAAAACCCAAATAAAAAATCAATAGGTTTGTTGAAGATATGGTGGCAGCTCTTCAGCGAAATGTCAAATTTCGAGATATTTTTGAACGAAATTTTTTCATTGAACTCGAATAATTTTAAAATTTATCCTACTAACCCAGCAAATTTTTCTGTTACAAAGATACAGTTGTTGGACAACTTCTTTTCCTTTGTAACCCGTTCTCCTAACACCAATGTTTATTCCTTACATCACTAAACAGAAAAAATAATTAACCTAAAATATTGAATTAAACATATGATAACGACGGTTACAAACACTTAACTTAGAAATTTAACATTTAACAGAAGTTTTGCTGGTCTTCTAATAAAATTTAATTTTTGTTGAAAATATTGAATAAAACGTCGCCACTACTGGCATGCGTGCCAAAGTTCTGCTAGCCCTGAGCCCGATCATTAATTGCAGTGCTTTTTCTACTGATTTTTTCTAGGTACGAGGGCAGTTCGAAATGTTCTTAGCCTAACAATTAACAGCAAGAGCTAGATTTTTAAAATTATTTTATTTTTCAATATAATCTCCTGAAACTTCAATACACTTAGTCCAACGTTTTTCAATACACTTAGTCCAACGTTTTTCTACACTCAAAATAGTTTGTAGTTTAAATTAACTGAATATGTAATTTAAAATATGTAAATGAAAAATCACTTGAAAAGTCTACTAACTTTTCATTTAAATCAAAAGAACTTTTCATTTAAATCAAAAGAACTTTTCATTTATTTTTAAATGTTAATAAATTAACTACAAAATCCTTAAAAAAGAAATGATTTTTCATTTATTTCGTGTTTATAACTTTAAAAAAATTAACTACAAAATCTGTAAGAATAAGTGATATTTAACTTATTTTGTTTTTTAACTGACCTAGAAATCTAAAAGGGTTTCTTTTTATAACAAAACAGTTTAAATGAAAATATTAACTGTAACAGAAAATCCGTATTTCTATGTAATTTGTTTTTTAAATAAAAGACAAAAACAGTTGAAAAATATATTTCTTTTCAATTTAACTGAATAATCATTTAAAAATAAATGTACGGATAACTTATTAAATAAACTACAGTCAGTTACTGTAATAATATTTTCAGTGTATCCCTTGTACTCTATCATTTGAGATTTACGTATTTCACGCACTTTCACTCGTCGATTGTCTAATACCAAATCATGGACTTTAGCTATGATTTCTGGCGTTGTTGCAGTTTTTGAACGTCCACTTCGTGGTTAATCTTCAATGCTTGTACTAGAGTTTGCTAAAAACCGAAAAATTTGAAAACCGCGGTTTCGGTTTTTAAAAATTGTGAAAACCGCGGTTTCGGTTATTTTTCGGTTTTCATGTGACATTAACAGAATTGCTTTAAAATAATTAAATATGTATAAAAATTAAATACGTATTTTAACTCGTTCAAAACATTTATTAAAATTCGATTGAATTTCTCACTCGAGTAAAGGCAATAACGCCGTTTCGAAACCTTTGTGGGAGAAGAAAAAAAGGCGCGGAAGCTCGTTATAAATTATTTTTTTTATTCTTTTGTATGCATCTAAAGCTGTATTTTCAAGAGTTTAAATTTTAGCAATTTGGTAAATTTTTAAAAATTTTACGGATTACGAAATCTGACTTTTTGAAAAATACGCGGTGGAAATCTGAACTGAATATATAAAACTCAACATCTCTTAAACCACTTTACTTTTTCGTGTATTTTTTTTTTCTAAAATTATAAGAATCAGTTTATGTTATCCGTAATAAAGTTTTCTTTAAAGTAATATTTAATGAAAAAATATTCATTACAATAAAATAAGAAATTTTGTAAAATAGGAGCTGAGCCATTTTCGAAATTCAATAATATCGCAGTTAACGTTTTTCTGAGAGCTCAGAAATTATGAGTCGTAAAATACTCTAAAATATGATCAATTTCAGGGTGCCCAAACATTGGGCGTATTCAAATTTTTTAAAAAAATTTTTCATTGCTAATAATTGTCTCAAAAATAGTCTGCTCATAGTCTTTTGTGAGTCATAAAAGTGTGCTAGGAAAGAGGCTTCATCGGTAAAGAAATACACCGTCATGTATTTAGCTATGATTTCATACGGTCTAAGGGCTGTTGTGAGTCTTTTCGGATTCTAATTGTACACTGAGATGCAATTGAATTAATTATTATAAGTGGTTAAAGTTTTTATTGAAAACCGACTTATTTTTGTCGGTTTTCGGTTTCGGTTTTAAGGCTTGAAAAACCGCGGTTTCGGTTTCGAATAAAACCGAACAGCAAACTCTAGCTTGTACGACCACGTTTAAATTAAGCAACCCAATTTTTTACTGTTGCATATGAAGAAGCACTTTCACCTAACACATTCACCATATCATTATGAATTTCTTGTCCCGATAAATCTTTCGCGTATGTAAATATTTAATCACACCACGAATTTCTAATTTTTTCATCACAAAAAAAATCACTGAAGCGCCTTTTTTGAATACCTCTTAATATACGAATGAGTTGACAGATCAAAATGAAATTTAACATGTGTTTATATGACGGATGGAAGTTTCTATTATACAAAGCTTTTTGCTGTTTATACCGCCATCTCTATGTCAGGCTAAGAACATTTCATACTGCCCATGTATTTATTTGAGTAAATGTGAAAATATACTAGTTTTTACATAAAAAAGAATAAAACCTGCAGTTTAATTTATTTAAATAATATTTTAAAAATAAAATGCAGTCGAAGTATTGAATTTTCAAAGGATTAGTTAAAAAAATATAGTTTTGATAAAATCACGTTTAAAAAAACGAACCAGTAAAAGCAGGTTTTTGGTTTATTGGAATTTAAAAATTATTCGAAACCGGTCGTTTTTAAAATTAAGAAAAAAACGGTTAACCGGTTTTCGGTTACGGTTTTGGACACTCTATTCAAGACATTTTATTACGGGCAAAACGTCTTTCTTATTGAAAATTTTTGTTTAGAAAATATGTATCAGAATCTTTGAACATTTCTATAAGAAAAAATTTTGTTAGGCAAATACGCTTCTCCCCTCCCAAAACAATTCCTGAATACTACGGCGTTATTTGTAGCCCACTGGGAAAAATAAAGTTCATATTTTTTAGCGCTTAGAAGTTTTGTTACATTTTAGGGTTAACTATAATATATGTGGTGTGCTGCATTAGACATTGATGACCACAACGTACATGTAACAGAGGCCTATAACTCTCTAGTAACAAAAACATCTATCATGTCCGTCTGTCTGTCCATAATAAACGTATAAAATCATTCATTGCTTCTAATTTATAAACTCACTTTCTTGAAACGTTTTTCAATGCTTTTTTTTACATTATCTTCTACAAAAATCATCATGTTTGTACGTCTTTTGGAGCCACTATTCATTTGCTTGTTTTTCTTTTTTGGTGGGATTAATAAAATTGTCCCCCTTCTCTATAAAATTTACAGCACACACCGTTTACAGTGTTCAATAAAAGCGGCATTACATATAATTCTTCCAACTCCTCGTCTATTTTGCCACCAACCACATCTCGTCAATCCATCTATTTAGTAGACTGTCGTTTTTTGTGTTTTTCTCTTTTTTTCGGTCAGACTTGTCTGTAAGTCTGTCTGTTCCTACTATCTCTATATTATTTTTCCTGCTGTTGCATTTTGCTATCTTTAGCCTATCGGCATTAATGGTCTAAAACTTTTTGTTTTCTAAAACGTTACAGTAATGATAGTGACGGTTTTTGGTTGTGATATTTTCTTGTCGACATGACTGGTTGGTTGGTTAATGTGTGCATAAGTACAGTGTGTAAAAGTAAATGGTATGAATGCATGCGCGCAATCATGCTGAAAAGATAATAATCTGTAATAATATTAGGGGGTTTTTTATGAATTATGTATTTACCTATTGAAAAATATGAAACCCTTTTTATGTTTTTATTGTAATCGTAATGGGAAAAATTGAAATTTGATCAAAGTTAATTAATGTGGTTTAAAAATGCTAATGATAAATATCGAACAACAGAACTTAAATCCGGTTCAAAGGACCAAGGTTTTAAAAGAATTTTCCTAATAAAATGTTTAGAAATTGCTTCTTCATTAACTTTTAAGAACTCTTCAACTTTTGTCTTATAAAACATACAAATTTTCATTACCCTAATTTTAGGATTTAAAACTAAGCCCGATGCGAAGAACAAAAATCTCACAAAAATCGCTGTGGTGTAATGGTTACCGCGTTGGACTGTTACACGTATGGTTGCGGGTTCGAGCCCCAACTAAGGCAACATAAATTTATGAAAAATAATATGTATGAGTTTTTTCTATCCCTCATACATATCGCAGCGTCCTCCTAGCACTTAACCCCACTGAAGTAAAATAATATAACCGGGCTATGAACTAAACAGCTTCAACAAAGTTCGCCAACTCTTTATCAAATGGCGCACAACAACTGTTCTAAGATTCAACATCTCGCGCAATTACAGTGTTGCCATATTTGAAGCCCTTTATCTTTCAGCACCTTTCACTTCTTCTCTATCCCCTTTCCAAAGGAAGCAACACGTTAATTAATAGGAAGAATTTCCTGATTGTTGCTTCTCTTAAAAAAAAAAAAAATTTATTTGAAAATTTGTAAATAAATAATTTTTGTTTATTTAAAATATCGCTCAACTATACATGTATGAAATTATTTTTTATCTTTTCTTTCTTTACAGGTAAGCCAAAAAAAAATCATTAATTACACTCGAAAAAAAACGAAAATAAATAATATTAAAGGTAAATATTGATTTATAACCAAAAAGCACCTCATAGATCAATCATGATAGAATTGAATGTTTTAAAAATAAAGAAAAAACAAAAATAAACACTAGATTTAACTCTTGCCATCACCACCATGACATATTCACATAAAATATTAATCATTTCATTTATTAAATATCACGACATTTTGATTTGCTTAGTTAGTACTGTGTAACAGTATTCCTAAGTACGAAAACATACAAGATACCAAATTGCAGTTGTTAACAAACTTGGCATATTTGTTTAAGATATTACACACTCTCAAAAAAAAGAAGTGTTTGTAAAAAAAACTATACATAAATTTAAGTTAAGAGTATACTGAAAAACAAAAACAAACACTTCCGAACATACAAGTACATATTAGTAACAAATTGAGACCAACAATTTATTGTAGTTAGAATGATAAATAAGAAAAAGTACCTGCTTCAGTAGTAGAGGAGTTCACGAATGAAAGGAAAAGTTAAAAATAAACTTTTAGCTATATGCTGTTTTTTTTTCAAATGCTTAAATCGATAGTTGACTTTTAAACATTTTTTTCTTTAACATTTGGCATTTTCTGAGCATTGAGTAGAAAATAACGATAATTTTATAGGCTTCGAAATAACTTTACTTAGCTGAATATAGTAAAAACTGCTGAAAACAATATAAAACACAGCTAAAAGAAAAATTTCACTAAATTTAATACATTTCTTAGTAGCTGAATTTAAATTGTTCTTAGCTGAATATAATAAAACTTGATCAAAAAACAATTTAAAGTGACTATTTGCAGTTCAGCATCATTTTTATTTAGCTGAATACAATTAAACATCATTCAAAAATAATTTAAAGTTGCTAACTTGAGCTTCGCGTGATATTTACTCAGCTGAATACATATATTGAAAGCTGAATGTACATACTTAATACTAATAAAAATAATATTTATAATAAGTATGAAATATGTTGACTTTGCTAAGTAAAATATACCAAAATATTAAAAAAAAAAAAACAAACAGCCAATAGAAACAACTTCTCTCTGTTTTAAAGACTTTTCTTTAACATTTGGTATTTTCTGAGCATTGAGTAGAAAATAACGACAATTTTAAAGGCTTAAAAATAACTTTAGTTAGCTGAATATAACAAAAACTGCTGAAAACAATATAAAACACAGCTAAAAGAAAAACTTAACTAAATTTCATACCTTTCTTAGTAGCTGAATATAAATTATTCTTAGCTGAATTTAATAAAATTTGATCAAACAACAATTAAGGTGACTATTTGCATTTCAGCATAATTTTTATTTAGCTGAATACAATAAAAATGCATGCAACAACAATTTAAAGTTTCTAACTTTAGCTTCACGTGATACTTACTCAGCTGAATACATATATTAAAAGCGGATTATATGTACTTAATGCTGCTCGTAATCAGAATAATATTTAAAATAAGAAATTAATGATTTTTTGTTGACTAGGCTAAATAGAATATAACAAAATCTGTTAAAAATGCAATAAAAAAGCAGCTAAAAGAATGTTTTTAATATATTAAAAATTCTGAGTCGCGCAAATTAAATTATTCGTAGCTGAATATTATAAAACTTGATTAAATAACAATTTAAAGTGGATATTTCCAGTTAAGCATCATTTTCATTTAGCTGAATACACTTAAACTACACCCAATAACAATTAAAAGTTACCAACTTCAGCTGAATGTGATTAATACTTAGCTGGATACATATTTTGACAGCTGAATACACATACTTAATACTAATAAAAACTATATTTAAAATAAGTATGAAATATTTTCGCTTGGCAACATAAAATATAATAAAATCTAAAAAAGAAAGCTAATAGAAAGAATAAATTAGTTAAATTTAATTTATTTAAAGTTGCATATACATATTTTTAACTTAGCTGAATAGATTTATATGTAACTTAATGCCACATTTACATAGCTATTATTCCATTTAATTGGATATTCCATATCCAGAAATTATTGTAAAGTTACTAAATATTGTTTGAACAAGCATATCGAATAGCTGAATATAATTTATAATCTACCGGTTGCTGAAATATTTAGCAAAAAGTTTTATTGAATTTTTAGCAAGGAGTTTTTTATTTTGCATTCGATTTTTTCTGCTAAAATAAATTCGTAAATTAACAAAATCATTTGTCTGATTTTCAGCTAGCAATTTTACTTATATCACCCTCCTGACTAAATATTTGCTGAGTCAGAACACGTTTTGCTAACTTTACTGACTTTTTTTCGAATGCACCTATTTTTTAAAATAGCAGAATGTGACTTTAATTTTGCTGAATTGAATTTTATGAAACTGAAATTTAATAATAAATTGTAGCTGAATAGTGTTCCCAGTAGCTGAGTATGAATTTTTATTACCTGGCATCCATTAATATGATTTCGACAGAGCGAAATTCATCTAGATAAACATTATTGATTATCTGAATCGAATTTAAATTTAGCGCTTTTATGATTTTTCATCTTGATTTTACATTATCAAACTTGCTTACTATATATGTAGCTATAAGAAATGAATTAAATGTCTGCTTAATGCTTTGATCATAAACAAAGTAAAGTTGTTTTGTAGCTGAATAATAAGCTGCCTTTAATTTAAAGTTGCTGAATAATTATATTGCCTAGCTGAATTCAATTTAGAGTGGCTGAATAACAATTTTACTTAGTGGATTAAAATTTTAACAATCCAATAAATAGTTTAATTCAATATATTCAGCAAGAATAAACATTAACCGTAAAATTTTAATATTATTTAAAATTATTCATAAGTTTTTCCCCAAATTTATAAAAGATTTTATTTGAACCAATATACTTTTTTTTATAAACTATTTTTCATATCAAATTAAATTCTTTAAAAACAATTTCAAGTAATCTGTAAAAAATTACTGACTGCACTATATTATACTTTATTATATACATACAATAAAATATAGTAATGAACTTTACAATAATGTAATGATAACATGACGCGACGGAAAAAAAATAAACTACATACTTATTTGGAATTTTAAAATAATTTCTGTATTTTTTTTTTTCTAAACGACAACAAATTGATTTATGTTTTCAGTTTAAAAGCGACAGTTGGAAAAAATAAATTCAAATCTAAACCATATTGTCTATTATTTCAACAATTTTCCAAAGGCAACATTTTGTGTTTGTTGTTTTAAAATTGATTAAATTTTAAAATGAAAATAAACATATGTCGGCTGAATATTGGTTAAGTTTGCGTTTTACTAAATATCAAAAAATAAATGACGTTTAAAAATTAATAACAAAACCAATGACAGCCACAGCAGTAACAACAGTAGTTAAATTTACACGCAAAAAAAATGTGTGTTTGTTTTTTAGAAAAAATAAATTAAAATCATGTTTATTATTGACAGTTAATGGGCATATAATCAAATGAGAACGAAAATCTATACTAAAATGTCTACTCTGTGTTTAGATGTGAGAAGAAAAACATTTTGTGTGAATAAGTTAATTTATTTACATGGATTTTTCAATATCACTGTTCAAATTGTTTTACAAACAAATAATAAATATTTACATTTAACACCTTTTTCGCTACAAATGAAGATATCAAGTAACAATTGTTTTAAAATTAAGGGTATTCACAGTTGTAAGCTATTTCAAAATGCCGTTAGTTGAATTGAATAAAATGTTTTAAAATATTAAAGAAAATTTCTTTATTTTCAACTTTCGACTCTTAATTGTTTTTTTTTACAATTCAGCTGGAGAAAAGCTATAAAAAACGCTTAATATTTAAGAAATTTTAAAAATACACCTACATTGGGAATTTTTTTTTTTGTTTAATACAGCCGGCTGAATATGATTTTAGTTTTTTATCTGTAATTTAGATACTTTATTATACCATTTGTTTCACAATTCAGCTGGCTTAATGGCATTATATGTTTAAAAATATTATATCAGTTAAAGATGTTGAAGTATTAGTTGATACAATAATTCAGTAAACTTTGTATTATAGTAGGATTGATATAAATTTTTTTTTACAAATTAGTCAACTTAACTTAATAAATATTAATTCGCTAGCTGAATACCTTAACATTTTACACATACTATTGAAATGTACTAGGAAAAGTGTCTTGCTGAATTCGCTTGCTGAAATATTTGGGAATATATGTAAAATTTAATTGTTTTTTTGCCACAAAATAATATTACAACAAATACGTATATTCAAATTTAAACACTCTGCTCTTCAGGCACAATATTATATAATTATTAAAACAACTATGAAATATTTTTTAACATGTTTTGTAATAACGCTGGCTGAATTGCATAAAAACTAATTTGAGTACTAGAAAATATTACAAAAAACGGTTTATAATAAACTAAACACTTAATATCTATAATTCAGCTTGCTGAATTCCATAAACAATATCATGTTAAAACAATAATAAATAAACATGTGTAAAAATAGTTTTAAAATTTTTTAAATGGCGCTGAATAAACAGAAATTAGTTTTGAATATACATATAAAAAATATTTTTGTAATATTATCGGATATTTTACTGCAGCTAAATATTTTATATTTAAACTACTGTTAATATTGGAAAAGTTTTTTGAATATTCAGAAAAATTTTGAAACCTTGTTTTATATTAAATTTATTTTATTTTTTACTAGCTGAAGTGCATAAAATATTTTTGGATAAAAAATATATTTGATTTGTTTTACGAATTATTAATAAATTTGCAATTCAGCAAAATTTTTATCACAAAGATTAATACAACAAATATTTTTGAATTGCTTCAAACTTAAACTCTTTGCCATTCAGCTAGCTGAATACCAAATAATTTTAAAAAATTATTGAAGTTAACTATAAAGCAGTTTTTTAAACATGTTTAGAACAACGCTGACGGAATTGCTTAAAAAAACTTATTTGAATACTATAATATATTAAAAACAGCGGTTTGTAATAAACTAAACTCTTAATTTCTATAATTCAGCTAGTTTTAAAATATTTTGCAGTATTTAGGAAAATTTTTAAACTTTTTCTTATGTCAATTACATTTTAATTTGTTCTTGCTGAATTGCTTGAAATGTTTTTGAATATAAAATTTATTTAATTTTTTTATGAATTATTAATGAATTTGTAATTCAGCTAAGTTTTTACCACAAAAACTAATACAACAAATATTTTAATACCACCAAACTTAAAGTTTTGCAATTCAGCTAGCTGAATATCATATAATTATAAAAATTACTGAATTCAGCTACAAAATGATTTTTTTAAACATGTTTGTTAGCAACGCTGGCGGCATTGCTTAAAAAACTTATTTGAGTACTGTAAAATTTTACATAAATCTGTTTTTTATTAACTTAACTCTTCATTTCTATAATTCAGCTTGCTGAATTCCATAAAATGAGTAAAATGGTTTTGTTAAAAAGAATTAAACAAATAACTAAAAAATTGGTTTCAAATTTTTTTTACATATTTTACAATTCAGCAAGCTGAATATAAAAATCAGTTTTAAATACACATATTTTTTTAATATTAAAACATAAAAATTTATTATTTTAAGCGACAGTTAATATTGAAAGTGATTATTTAGCGAATTTCTTAAACCTTTTCTGTAGCAGGACCTGAAAATAGGTATTCTATCCTGCTGGCCTTATCAAATTTTATCAATTTTTATTCCCTGTAATTTACCTGTAAAAATTTTATTATCTTTCTTTAATTTGAAAATAATTTAAAAAAATGTGATAATATGTGCTCTCAAAATCGAACGAAAAACATTCATTTACCTTTTTTGTTATGTCATATTCTACAATTCAGCTGGCTGAATATCATAAACAAATGTTTAATATGTGGTAAAATTGTTTAAATGCATAATGCAATATGATTTTTGTTTATTTTTTCAATTTATCTTACAGTCAAAATTTCTTGAATATTCAACAGTATTTGTAAAATGTTTTTATTATTTATATTATCCCACATTTTAATTTTAGGCTTGCTGAATAATACAAAAAGCAGTAAAAACAATATAGTTTTCAAGACTTAATGTTTCTATAGAGATAATAAAAGTTTATATTTAATGAATTTTTGCAATTCAGCTAGCTGAATAACATTAAATGTAGTAGAATATCATAAACGAATGCTTAATATGTGGAAAAATTGTTTAACTGCATAACGAAATATGATTTTTGTTTATTTTTTCAATTTATCTTACAGAATAGTTTCAAAATTTCTTAAATATTTAACAGTATTTGTAAAATGTTTTTATTATTTATATTATCTCACATTTTAATTTTAGGCTTGCTGAATAATATAAAAAGCAGTAAAAACGATATAGTTTTCAAGAATTAATGTTTCCATAGAGATAATAAAAATTTATATTTAATGGATTTTTGCAATTCAGCTAGCTGAATAACATTAAATGTAGTTGATTCGTAAACATTTTAAAACATATTTTTTAAATTATATTCTACAATTCAGCTAGCTGAATGTCATAAACAGAGTACTTAGAAACATTATTGAAATGCCCTACAGCGATACTATGCTTCCTGAATATTATAAAACATTTTTTATTGTATTAAGGAAATATAGCTGAATATTTGAACAAATTTTTTTATATTTCTAATTTCATATTATTATTAAAATGTTTCATAATGCTCTTTTTGGTTATTTTTATAATTTAGTTATCTGAATAGAGTTTAAAGTTTTCAAATACTAAAGCAAACATTTAAAATGTGAATCTAATTTAAAATGTAATCATAATTTAGTTAGCTTAATCATGCCAGAGTTAGTTTACTTGTAAAGAATTAAATACGAGTATTTTCTTATTAAATTTCTGCTAGAAATTATTCATGGT
Source organism: Leucophora obtusa (assembly GCA_949987735.1). Lineage (NCBI taxonomy): Eukaryota > Metazoa > Arthropoda > Insecta > Diptera > Anthomyiidae > Leucophora > Leucophora obtusa. The sequence goes on along the minus strand of OX465299.1, from coordinate 30,106,264 downwards.
TTTTAAAAATGAAAAACATACCAAACACATTTAAATAATTAAAGAACACAGCAAGCAGCAAAAGCCTAACAGAAAACATGATAACTAATTTCTTTAATAGACATAAAAAATTGTGACACTTTAGAAGAAAAAAATCGACACAACAGATGTTTTTAAAACAATTGATTGCATCATATTCCAAAAAAAGAAGTCAAGAAAAAAAAAACATAATCACGACTATTTTTTAACAAGAAGAAATAAAAAATTAGAACAGATCAATTGCAAAATTTTTCTTATTTAATATTTTTTAACAATTATCTAATAATAAATATCACGTTTTTATACAAAAAAAAAAAAAATATTTAAAAAATTAAAAAAATAAAAAATTTACGTGACAATATTTTTTGTAATTTTTTTTTTTTTTTTTCATTTGGAAGATGAAGACAGAATCGATAAATAACATGAGTTGTGGTAAATATTGTTTTTTAATTTTCTTGAGAATTTTATTTTATCTCGTTGTGTTAATTAAGGTTAAAATTGTTGTAAGAGAGCTTTTTCAGTTTTGTTTGAGTGCTTTTATTACAACTTTGTTAACCTAAATTTTATTATGATTTTAAATGTAGTTTGGTTTTTTTTGTATATTTTTTTTTTCATCAAAATCATATCAACTTTATGTACTTGTTTTTATATACGATTTGTATTCATATATATGTAGGTCTATTAACCCTGCAAATGCTTAAGAGGATGTTAAAGACCATATATACACTTGAAGCCTTAAAACTATTAAAAATTTGGAGAACTTCATATAATAAGTTCGTATCGGAAAACATATTATCTTTTGTCAAAATCTGTTTTTAGTAAAGCCCATATATTTTCTTCCGAGATCGCTATTTGGGTAAAGTAAAAGTCGTTATATCTTCGAGAGTAAGAAGATTTATTTTTGTTATATTGAGAGTATTTTTATTTCATAGTTTTTGGTCTAAATTACATGATACAAAAATGTTTTTGCTCTAAATGGTTAAACAAATAAGTTATCACATTGCTTATTTGTTACCATCATCATCACCATTTCCATGATCGACTTCAACAACGTGGTTAGTAGTTTTGTTATTCTTATTATATACATTCATTGAGTGCGTGCGATAAAAATACAAAAAAGCATATATAATACAAAACTCTTCCAACTCAAATACTGATAAGGCAATCAATAAAACAAATAGGTTTATTGATCCCTATAATAATGTACAGAGGAAAACCAGAATTTATAACTTCAAGAAGAGGAGCAGTATAGTAGTAGTTCATGCTACATCTACTCCATACCCACACAAAATGCACATTAAAAGATTTTTTTATGGGTTCATTTATATTACTCTAGTTATACTTAAATTAAATTAAGTGGTCTAAAACTTTTAATGGCAAAATGCAATGAATCAAAAAATAATTAAAATTTATTTATATACATATTAGGGCGGGTCGATTTAATAATCGCCCATGGCTCAGTGTACTATTTTTATATTATATTTTTTTATATTTTTTTATCTCAAATTAGCACTTCACACTTCGAGTTCTTCACAACGACTTAATGCATTCACAAAAACTGTTGCGTTATATATGGTCTAGGAGACGAGGTAATAAGAATGAAATGGTAATTTCAATTCTACCTGTAACCGATTTTGTTGTCAAAACTGCCCATAAAGTACTTACATGTAAATTAAACGTTAATTTGACCACAAATTCTGTTAAGCAAGTGCGACTTTTATTACTTCTGGAAAATCCTTTATGATAATTTTATGCTCAATTCTACCTGTAACCGATTTAGCTTAAGTAAGTTTACGACATGCAGCTGTGTCTTGTGGTGGCTTAAAAAACCCACACAACCTATTTTACGACCTGCAACAGAACGACACGTTCAATTGCTAGCTAGCGTTTCCAAACGAGTTATACCGGAAAATGTAGAGGCTGTTATGGTGACGACATTAGAGAGCCGTGCGAAATTGCCCAGACTTGAAAGCAAAAAAGACTTCAAACAGTAATTTTTTTTATTTTCTTTTCTATTACTAAGTTAAATTAATTTTTTCATTTACATATGTTCTGACTAAATAAATTTCTAAAGAGAAAAAATAAATAAAATAATAAAAATAAATAAAAAATAATAAAATAAAGTGTCAAAAATGGTGATTTTTTAAAATGTTTGTATGGGGAACCCCCCAGGGGAGTTCCAGGGGGTCTGCCACTGGCATGGGTGGATCGGCCCTCCAAAGTTAGTGGGGGTCGGTCATACATTTGGACTCGATTGGGGCACTCTAAATGGGTCAAAGTGTGATTTTTCAAAACTTGACCCTACGGGACAAAAGTCAACAGTTGGGGGGTAGTAGAATTCGTTTTAGAGGTATGGTTCCTTCGGCAAAGTTTCTTATTTTGATCCCTAGAATACGATTTTCCCTGAGCCATGGGCGATTTTTTGCCTCCCCACAAATCGACCCGGCCTAATACATATATATTTTCTAAATTTTTTTTACAAAAATTCTACTCTTTTTTTCTTATCCTTCAAATTTGTTTATCAAATTAGCAATTTTTTTTGTTGGTTTGTTACACCATCTTATGTTTTACACTACTTCTATATACAATTTTTGAATTTGTTGAGTGAACACTCCTTAAATTATTCAATAATTAATCTTAGTCAACACTCCAACAAAAACATTAGTAAAATGTTTTTGTTTCATATTTCTAGTAGGTTCTCTCTCCTGTTGCCCCATGTTGAAGTTAGCATTATTTGTAAATTAATTTCTAACGTTGGCACTTTTTATCAACTAAATTAATCATCATAGCGGGGGGAAAGATGTTACCTTCTTCTTAAAAAAACATTAAAAATAATAAATAATTAATATAAATGATTCTACATGTGTTTGAAGGGAGAAGCAAATGCTTGAAAACACATTCAATCTAAATTAAAAATTATAAAGTAAAAATTTTGCTAAAGTAAAGAGAAAAGCATTCACTGCTGTTCTGAGTTTAGAGGGTTTTGATTTAGAATGGATTTCTAAAAGCACATGGAATTAAAAATTCGGAAATTTGCTGTTTTGGTATTCACATATTAAGTGCGTTTCCGTACGTATCCAAAGTTAACGAAATTTACCCAAGGTTACCGAAATTTACCCAAAAGCGTTCCCGTACTCGAAAATTGGGTAAATGAGAGTGTATTAGTGTTTCTCTTTTTACCAAAATTTACCCAGATTTTTTCTTCGGGTAAACTTTGGTAACACAGCTGATGTAAATATAAACAAAAAACAATTGTGAAAATAAATTTGAAATTTTGATTAAATCATTTTTTCTTCTTCTTCCTCTTTTTTTTTTTTTTGATTCTGAAAGAAAATGTTAAAATTTATAGACAGTTTTTAAAATTATCTTTTTATGTATTAAATGTTCTACAAATTTCAATATTTTAGTGAAAATACAAAGAAAACATTTCAAAATCTTGTTCACAAATGTTTTTTAATAATTTAATAAATATTTCATAGAAAAAAGTGCATTTGTTTTTACTTCCACCCAGCTTTTTATAAACGGAATATTTCACAAAAACTTTTGTGGATGTGAATCACAAAACAGCAAAAATGTTCGGAATGTTCCACTTTAGAATTTCTTTATGTGGATTCGGAACTGAGAACAGCGCCGATTATTTTATTCAAAACATTTATGCATTAACACAATATCTGAATAAGACTAATTTTCTACAATTAATTAATTTGCACATGAAACACCAATTCAGCTATCGGTTACTCTTACGAAAATTTCATACACGAACCACAGAAATTTTTTTAATTCTACTCAGATACATAAATGTTTAAAAGGCCTTTTTAGTTTAGTAAACTGGTCATTGTCAATTGGTTGATAATTTTTGTTCGAACTAAAAAATATTGAAAATAAAGTAATTCAGCTAGCTGAATTTATTATTAATTCATGTAAATATTCAAACATTAATCTAAGCTATTTAAAACGCTAATTCAGCTGGTTAAATTTATTTAATTTTCAATTCAGCAATTATTTAAGTGCACGTTTTTGCATTCACTTAAAAAATTCTTGCTTTAAAACATCAATTCAGCTAGATGAATTAGTAAGAAGTTGATCAACCGCCTGAAATAATAATTTAGTCACCTTAAAAGCGGATTTACCTAGTTAATTTGCTTAATTTTTGATTCAGCAATAGTTTAAAGTTTTTAAATCAGTCTTAACTTTATTGCTAAGAAACATTAACGCCAATTCAGCTAGTTAAATCTATTTAATTGTCAATTCAGCAGACATTTAACAATTTTTTATCGAACTGAATAAATGTTACTAATCAACAAAAATTATTACAAAGAACCAGAAATTCAGCTAAATTAATTTTAAGCATTCAAAAACATAAAAAATTAACTCCGGGAGCAAATTACCGCAGTCGTGATCGAGTTTTTGTCGATAGCAATTATTTTTAATTAAAACATTAAAAAGATTTCAGTTCGGTTATATACATACATATGTAGTATTTCTGTCCTTTATTGGAAATATAATTTAAAATTATAACAATAGTTATTGATATTTTAGTATTTGCACTTCAAAACCATTAATTTTTAACAATTTCGAACATCTGCGATTGCAGAAATCTGGCCCTGCTGTCTTTAACGCTAATTCAGCTAGTTAAATTTTTAAATTATCAATAAAACAATAATTTATCAAAAAAAAATTTTGGTTGCACTAAATAAATATTGCTTTTTAACAACAATTCAGCTAGCTGCATTTATTATCAGTTCATCAAGCACATAAAATGCTACCTTGAACCCTAATTCAGCTAGCGATAAATTAGTCAAATATTGTTCTTAAAGGAAAATTGGGTTAATAATTAGATATGAGATTAATTTTAATAAATTAGAGAATAATACTGTTTTAGATTTTAGTTATTCAAAACATGTGTTTAAATTTTATTTAAATAATTGGTTTTAATTTTATTTTTAGCGAGTAGTCTGTAAGGATCATTGTTATCTATAGACTTTATAAAAATAAAGAAATGAAAAGAAGGGAAATGAAATATCAATACATTAAACACACCACGTTGATTTAGTTAATTTAATTCAGCTGAATTCAATAAAAGTATTCAAAAACACTAGAAATTATTTCCATTCGCTTTAGCGATAATTCAGCTAGTTAAATTTTTAAATTATCAATAAAACAATAATTTACCAAAAAATTTTGGTCGCACTAAATAAATATTAATTTTAAACAACAATTCAGCCAGCTGAATTTATTAGTAATTCATCAAACACATCAAATATTAATTCTGTTACCTTATAGCCGAATTTAACCGGCGATAAATTAATGAAGTATTGCTTTAAAAGAAAAATTCGGTCAATATCAATACATTAAACACACAACACATTGATTCAGCCAGCTAAATTTAATTTAATCAAGAATATATCATATATTTTATAAATAATGTTTTTAAATTTTTTCATGAACATTTTAGTTAAAGCTGATTCAGCTAGCTGAATTAAAATTTTAACATAAAATTTCACCTTAACCAGTTGTATGTGATTTTATTAGGAAATGTTTACTTGACATTTTAAAAACTGCACTTATTTTATATTTTTATTAAAATACATTTTTCATAAATATATAACATAAATTGCACCAAAAAAATAATTCATATAAATAATTTTTTTTTAAATACCAAATTCAGCCGGCTGAATTTCATTTTATTAGATGAACTTGGTACTTTAATAGAAATTTATTTTATATTAATGAAATGCATGTTTTCATAAAAATTTAACAAAAATTTCACTTGAAACAGCAATTCAGCTAGCTTAATTTGATTATATTTAAAACATTTTATTGTAAGATATCTCTCAAGTACTTATTTAACTACTGACATTATCTTATTGTGAATTCAGCTGTTGCTTTTTTATGTTTCTTTAGAAACTCGAATTTAGCTAGCTGAATTAAATTAATTGTGAGCTTGGCTATCATTTAAAGTCTTCTTTTCTCTTTTATATATTTTATAAAGTATCAGTTATCAATTTAAATGTAATACTTATTAAGTAAACTAGCTGAATTGATGTTTTAAAGCAACAATTTTTTAAGTGCATTCAAAAACGTGCAGTTAAGTTATTGCTGAATTGAAAATTAAATGAATTGAACTAGCTGAATTAGGGTTTTAGATAGCTGAATTAATATTTAAAGTGTTACATGAATTCATAATAAATTCAGCCAATCAATTCAGCTAATTGTATTACAATTTTAAAATTTTTTCTAATTTTAATTTTTTTTTAATATCAACAACTATTCATATAACCAAATTATTTTGCTATGCAATTCAGCAAGCCCTTTACAATTACTGGTTATAGAAGTGTATTGAAAATTAATATTTAGAACAAAACTTTTGGGTGCAAATCCAGCTAAATTAAGACTGATAATTTTAAATATGTTTTCTTTAAATTTTACTTAAAGTTTCAAAAATTTTAAATATGATAAACTGAGTTTTATTTATTTCGATTAATTTGGCAAATAAAACAAGGCTTACTTAAGCAACATACATCCAAATTCAGCAAACTTTAGGTAATAAAGTTTTATTATTTTCATTTTTATCGGGACATACATTAATTGCATTAAAGGAATTACATATGCTAAAATCCCAAACGTATTCTACAAATTCTGAAAAATAATCTTTTGGAGGCATGTCCCTATCCGGATTTCATTCTTGCCTAAGGAACTCGTCAGGGGACGATGTTTTTAGAACTTCTGGAAATATTTGTTAAGTTAAAATACAAACTCAATGAGAATTTCTTGTTCTCGTCTAGGAGCGTTATTAAACATTCAAAATATCAAAGAAAAAACAAAAACAACAACAAAGAATTTGCCACAATTTGCTTTGTCATCTTCCAATATACTACTTTTCTGGACAGTATAATTGTATACGAGTTTGTCATAAATAAAGCTTGACTGAAACACTAAACAAATAAGTTAGCTGAATTACTAGTATACATTGTTTTTATTTTTGATTTTAGCTTCAATTGAGCTACCTGAATTAGTCTTTTTAACAAATAAACAAACGTGAAACAGTTTTAGGAATAAAATGAAGTTCAAACATTTAAGAAAATCCCTAATTCAGCTAGCTGAATTAGCCTTTTTAACAACTTCTCAATTCTGAAACAAATTTATATATAAATACAGGTTTAAATACTTAAGAAAATCCCATATTCAGCTAGCTAAATTAAGTCTTAGCACCTTTCAACCGCTTATAAGGTTTAGTTTATTAATAAAAAATTGTTTAAATTACTGATACATCGAGCTGAATTATATTAAGTACATTTTAAATAAAAAAAACTTTGAATATGTTGACCAAAAATGTCATCTTATTAATGATTAATACATAAAACATTTTAAAATGATTTTGCAACCATTTATTTAACTTCTTATATTTTGCATTAAATAATTTGATTAAATTTATCTTATTTAACCTAAAAACTACAAATTTATAAATAAATCTTTTTGCATGAAATGTGAAACATACTTGGTTCCGGTTTTTTAAACTTCACACCACACCACAACAAGAACATCTACAGAAAAAAACAACAACATTTGGCGACCAAAATCTCCACACAGTACATGTACGTAGTTGCAAATGAATGAATTGAAAGCACACTGAAAAACGCAAAACAAAAATGTTCATATACAAATGAAAGTTGTAGGAATCTCTTAACAAATTTTTGTGAATCATCACATAATGAATTGTCGAAGTACAAGTACTATCTACTAAAGAAGGCAAAGACATTTTCAAAACACCAACACCAACAGACTGGGGGGAAAATGGAAACTAGAGGAAAACCGCAGTCGAAAACAAAACCAAAATGTACAACAACATGCCTTTAAAACAAAACAACAAACATAGAAAAAAACGAGGAGAAAACAAAAATAAATAGAATCAACAGAAAGACAGACAAATATATATTTTAAATCCAACAATTGTATGTAAACAAAATGATTTAAAGATGAGTATCGAGACAACAAGACCCAACGATAACAATACAAATATCACCCATTAACGCAGGGCATCAACTCAGACCAGCCCAGGAAGTAGTAGTCATAGTAGTAAAATGAAACAAACATCTGTAATGTAAGCCTGAGAAAATACCACTACGAACTTCCACTTCTACTACTACTCCTGATGCTGGTGCTCCTATTGCTTTGACAATGAGCTAGATTTTTAAGCTACTGTGCGCAAACATAAACAGCATCCATTTGTAAAGTGTACCTACTACCCAACCAACTAAGGGTGGGTGTATTATTTTCCTACAGCATCATCAAGTTTTTACACATATAAAACGGGTGGTAGTGATTTTTCTTTCTCCAGTGTCTGTGGAAAAATCGATAAAACTCAACACCACATTTAGCACAAAAACAACAACAACAAAAAAGCATGGCAAGAGGAAAGATGTTATAAAGGAAAAACGCAAAAACGGAAACATAACTGTGTGTAGAAAATTAAACTTTATGAAAATTATGAGAAGAAATTTGTTTGTAATTGCATTAGCATTAAAAACAGTTTTCAAATGGGGAGAATGAAAAGTCAATGGTAAAAGTTACAAGTTCATGTTGGTTTTGAAAACAACACAACATCAACAACAGCAGTAGAAAAAATAAACAAATATGAAATTTAATACGTAGTTTTTGTATTGCAGTTAAATATTTATGGGTTAAGTACAGCAACGTTGCCCAATGATAAATGAAGTATGAACACAATGAAATCAAAATAAATTAAATAAGTTTCAATTGCTAATAAAGTTTAACTGATTTTCAAAAAGAATTTAAATTGCTAAATCAGCGAGCTGAATATAAATGCAGTTGCATACAAATGATGTTAGATCATTGAATAATTTAGTTTACACATTTGAACACTAATTCAGATAACAAAAATGAGGTTAAGTTTAATAGACTTATGTACTTGAATATAAGCTAAATAAAACATAAAATTTCTTACAAGGTTGCAGAAATTATGAATGATACTTGATCACTAATTAAGCTAATCAAATTAACATTAAACATTTATTCAGCTAGCTGAATTTGCATAGTTTAATTTAAAATAAAACTGTAGCTTAGATTATGGGATAATCAATTTTAAATTGATTATTCAGCTGAAGAAATACAATCAAATGTTACTATAAAGTTATAGAAATTTAACATTCATCTAGCTTAATGTAAACTATATTTTGTATAAATAATATAAAACAACTAATGAATTAAGTTTGATTGACTAGTTTAACAATTATGAGGTATTTGAGTACATTCAGCTAGCTGAATTTGATAAATTTTAATAAATATATCAAAAATGGTAATAACATAAAACATATATTTCATAGATTTTAGCTTAATTTTCACTTTTGAAAAATGTTCTCAGCTGAATTACCTAATCAATAGGTTTATGAGAAATTCGACTGTTGTTTATACTGAGAATTCGATAACGGGTCTCGAATATTCGGTGGGTTTTCTTTAAGAAGCCAAAGATATTGCTCACAAAATTTTCAGCCGTCATACCTGAGCTACACAAGAAAATGCGAGGTATATCAGTAAGTCGGTCCAGCCATACTGCGATAAACTGAGAGATTTTAAAAAAGCCACCTCGGCCGCTAAAAAGAACTCATGGAGGAAGTTCTGCCAATTGATCGACAACACCAGGGAGACTGCCAGACTCTGATGTTGTCGATCCACTGGTAGAACTGCCTCCATGAGTTCTTTTTAGCGGCCGAGGTTCTTAACACTTAAATCCGGCTTATACAAAGAGGGATGCAGGCTCTTTGTCGGAATTGTCTGAAGAGTCTCTGGAAATTCTCCTCGACGCACATTTTTCAGGATATGTGGATGCATCAACTAATAGAATTGTTCAATATTCTCCCCTTTTGATTAATTTTTGTTTTTGTGGGAAGCAAATAATTATCTCCGAGAGACTTTCCTAGGTTGTTGGAAGCCTTTCAGCTTACAAATCGCTGAGTCTTGACGGTATTATGCCAATCATGTTTCAGAAAGGTCGCGACGTGATCATTCTCTGCATGGTTGCGGTATACAGACTTTCTCTTTCTCTCAACTATATTCCACTTAGCTGCAGAAGGGTAAAGTAAGTCTTCATACCTAAAGTTGGCAATAGAGTACGCGGCTAAGGACTTGAGGCCAACAAGTCTCTCATCTTTTCTGTTGAAGACATTGGATAGATTATTAGATAAAGAAGTCGTCAAATTCAACACGCATATTTTAAAGATCACTTCACTGTGACTGCTCATCATGAGGTACTTAGTGGAGTAGTGGAGAGATCTCTGGACTATTACACATTAGGTTGCTGGTTCGATACCCAGCGACAGTAACATCATTTGGAAAAAAATATGTATGTATATATGATTTTTCTATCCCTCATACATATCGCAGCGTTCTCCTTTAGTGTTCCCATAGCACTTAACCCCAGCGAAGTAAAATAATATAACAGGGCTATGAACTAAAACAGCTTCAACAAAAATCGCCAGCTCTCCATCAGATGGCATACAACAACTGTTCTAAGATTCAATATCTCGCGTAATTACAGTGTTGCCATGTTTGAGGTCCTTCATCTTTCATCACCTTTCATCTCTTCTCTATGCCCTTTTCAAAGAAAACAACACGTTAATTAATAGGAAGAATTTCCTGAGTCTTGCTACCCTTAAAAAAAAAGAAATTGAATTCTTAGGAGTAGGGTTTCCAAAACCGAATCGGTATTCCGGTATTGAAAATTTCCCAATACCGAATTTTCGGTATTCATATAAATATTCTTATTTAGCGGGTAAACTTATATTACATCTCAAAATTTTGTACGAAAATTATTGATTCCAAGCAGGCTTAATATTCTCTCTTGTGTTTCATTCAGGACTTGAAAAAGATAATTCTTTTGTGAATCAATACGAATAAAAATTTATTCATTTTATGGAACAGTGAATATTTTAAAATAATTTTGAATCAATGATTTGATATTGAACAAAGTGAGATAATGATTTGGTCTAATTTATATTGATTCGATTTAATAATTTGTTTTAAGAGATAATTCGCGAAGTATAAATCAGATCAGACCTTATAAGATAATCAAAAAGCTGAGTTATAAATTTACGAATCAAAAAAAAATATAAAGATAATTCGCAGGAATTCTTTTTATATTTATTTTTTGATTCGCGAAGACATATTATTAAATAAAATTAATTCGCAAATCAAAAAAACATTTTTAAATCCTTAATAAAAACAAAAAATTATAATTCGCGAGAATCAAAAAAAATCAAGATAATCAAAAACAATTCTTTTTGAGAAAATTTAGATACATTTGACAATTTTCATCAACACTGGGAAATCGTAGACACAAAAGTGAACAAATCTTTTGACTTTATCTCAAGCAATTTTTTATGAAAAACTCTTTATGTTTGAATTAATTAAGACTCGTGGATATATCCATTGCAAAAGTAATACTATTTATAAATAATCATAATCCGACATTTTTAATGGGTTAATTTTAGTTTTTACGTTGTCCAAAGTTCTAGTTGAGTAAAAATGAAATATATGTATTCGTATTTATTAATGTTTGCATCTTTAAAATATAAAATTTGTTAAAGCTTCTCTAAAAAAGACAAAATATTAAAATAATAAAAAAAATAAAAATTGTATGCAATACCGAAATCGGTATCGTTCTAAAATCGGTATTTCGAATTTGCTAAAATGGCTCGAATTTCGACAATTTAGGTTTTACAATAATCGGTATTGGAAAGACTAATTAGGAGAGTGCATGTTGGACACCAAGATTGTCAGCGCATGTTTGGTGGTTATCGAGATGCCAAGGTGAGTTGGACGTGGATTAGGTGATTTCTGCACTTCTAGGCTTCTGTCTATTAACTCAGTCTTCTAGGAACTCGACAGCTGGGGGTGAAGGTTGTTTTCTAATCAGACGACGTGCGAGATTGGTATCAGGTTTGTTTCTGAATGTAATAAGTGGTATCATGTCCAACCCCTTGGATTCACTAAGATTAGAGTTGGTGGTATGGGAGTGAATCCGCGGACAATGCAAGGTATCTGGGCATTATCCCTGATACAAAACTCTAATGGGAACTGTTTTCCACTTGTAGGAAAATGTTGTTGTTGGGTCCGATAGAGTACTTCGGATTCTTATTTCTGATTTTCGTGGTGAACTGCAAATGACAAGGACTTAGCTTTACAGGATACTTTACAGAGGCATGCATTGACCATACTGGGGCACTTCGTACGAGTCCTGCGGAAGCGCTTAACACTAATCTTCACACTATTCTGATTTAGGGTTATTGGAAGTAAAGACCTTATGGACAAGCGCGACTAAATTTCCTTCAAGAGATAGGGGTACAATTGCGGGCCATTGTGACATTGAGGTTTACTCTGACGGCTCTACGATGAGGTGCGGTAATGGATCTGTCGACATTTTTGTCGTCAGCCAGGCAGCTCTCGTGTTTTTGGATCCTACCTCAACCCTTGTGAGACAATGCAAAGATGAAATGTCTAAACTAGATCGTCTTTCCACCATCACTCTTGTATGGGTAACTGGACATTAGGGTTATGACTTTTTGATTTTTTTTTTGCAAATATCAACTTTTACATGCCCTAGCCAAAAAGGACATAAAAAATATTAAGAAACACAATCTTACTTTTTCGCTGCTGTCAAAAAAGTTCCCGCACCAAAAGGATTGAAATTTGTTCTATATTTTTTTAAGTTTAATTAAAATATTGCTCCGAAGTTTTAAACAAATGAGACTCAAACGATGCGTATTAAAAGCTATTTACGATCAAAATTACGAAACCTTTTTGAAGGGACTATTAGATACATTTTCTGTCGTTTACAATAATTCTTGTAATAATTCTTTATGTAAATTAAGCAAAATCCCCGAGCAAAAAATTATTTTTAGAAATTGCATTTGGTGCGGAAAGTTGCCAAAATGCCCCACAAACACGATTTTTATTATTTAGTATTGCCCGTCACGTGGTGATAGGTAAAATTTTTGTTAAAAATTAGTCATAACCCTACTGGACATAGGGAGTTCTATGGAACTAAACGTGCAGACGGGTTGACACGGATATGCTCATATCTGTGTCAGTTGCTGCACCACTGGAAACAATAAAACGAGGAGTACGTTTTGAAGCTCACCATAGATAGATAGTTTAGTCGCCTTGAGGATTTTTTTTAAATAAAATTAGTTTTTAAACAAATATTTAATTGAACCAGTTAAACATTTGATTTGTTTAATTGTTTCAATTAATCGTGTACAATTTTAAGTAATTAATACCATAATTTGCGTAGTAGGTGCAAAGTCAAATAAAATATAATTGAAACTCGTGTTGCCCGCATGTTGAGAATTTCCATTTAATTTAGCCATCAACTTTAAATTGCAAAAATAATATCACTGGCTGAATTAGTAAAAAATAAAACGGTCGTTGAAAGACAATAATTAAATGAACAAGAAATAAATTCAGCTCGCTGTATTTAATTAAATTTAAATAAAAATAAAAAATAATTAGCTTAGCTTATTGTTTTTACTGTTTTATTTGATTAAAACACAGATAGCTGAATTAGGTAATATTTAAGATTTTATATAACATTTCATTTCATCTCTTAACCCTTTGACGACCATATATTTCCTACCGAATCGATTTTGAAGTTTATACGATTTTCTTGATCTCTGACCTAATAATAGTTATGCCAAGAAAAATTTACTCCGTTGAACCCCTCCTTACCTCTCATTTCGCTTGCCAAAAATATTTGCCATTTGACGACCCCGCCGTTCCGGACGAAGCGATTTTTATTATTATTCTATTTTTGTGATCTGCAACTAAATTATAGATACTTCAGAAAAAATTGGCTTCATAGACCCCTTGCTTGCCCTTCATTTCGCTTGTCAAAGTTTGTGCTTTGTACCCCTAAAATGAAGAATTCTATTTAACTAACTTCGAGGGCTCGCAAGGGGAAAGTCGCACCAGGTAGGGATTTACCGCGTACTACACTTTTGTTGCCTCAACCCTCCTATACAAATCACCTTTGGACATATTTTTTGTCTGGGCAATTATAAGTGCGAAAAACTCTTTGGCAAGCATACTTGCCTATGGTCGTCAAAGGGTTAAAACATATCCTCCCTTAAACCAGACTTTGATTGCTGAATATTGTAAAAAATTAAAATAAAAATTAGTTTTAATTTTCCTAAAGAGTAAATAAAAATTCCATAGTTTTAAAAACAATTTAAGTAGCTGAATTAAACTAAAATTTAATATTATTTATTAACGTGGTCAAGAAACAACAATTAGTTCCCTATCAAACAAATTCAGCTGGCTGAATTTAATGAATAATACTTCTACATAACATAACTTTATATTTTATTATCTCTTTTAATAAACAAAAATTTTGTAGCTGAATTGCATTAAGTTAAAGTTTAAAAGAAAATATAATTATTCTTAATGAAAATCAAATTCATTTAACTGTATTAGGTTAAAAATAAGAAAAATAAAAATAATAAACTCATAATAAGGGTAGTTAAACCAAAATCGGTTGATTGAGAAATAAGCATAATGTTAAATGAAAAATTTTGTTAATCATAGTTTAGACAAATTCTGAATTAAATAGCTGAATTAAATAAAAATTATATAAAAATAATTATGTGAATTATATTTTTTTTAAATTACGTGGTAACAAATCAATTCAGCTTGCTGAATTAGAGAAATATTAAAATAACGTTTTGCAATAATGAATTACTTTATTTATCATAATTCCGTATGGTCTTATTTCTTATTTAAAGTTATTGCTTTTGGCAACTTTTTTTTTATTTTCAATTATTTTGTTAAGAAATTTTAATTTAAATAATTGCTTTTCCTCCATCATTGTTCTTAAGTAATCTTTTATGCTGTATACTATGTGCTTTAAAATATCGTATCTAAAATATGCAGCCAGACAAAACCAAAAATACCGCAACAAAACATTCTTTCGTTTGTTCCCATCTCCCAAAAAAAAGTTTAATATAAAATCTTTAAACTTGTTATAAAATTTTATTTTAAATAACTTTTAACACAAGATTTTTCTTCCATTTATTAAAACAACGCGAACAATGAAATATAAAAAAATCCACCCCAAAGGCCATAAATACAATTTGTTTCATATAGAAGAGACTCCTAACAAAAAATCGCTTGGAATCTCTTCGTTTCCCTTTTAGTATTCCCTCCCTTTTCTGACCCTACATCCAATAACAATATTTGACATAATTGACACCATACATGAAATTCTTTATAAACATTAAAATTGTTTAACAAATTTATTACTTTTATGTGCATTTGCTTTAGTTGTTTGTGTTTGCTGCGGATAATGTCTTTTTTAATGCAATTTCTGCATCATTGCAATTATTCTACACATATACATATTTTATGGTTTTTTTTTTCGAAAATACATATTTTAACGATAAAATGTATATTTATCACTTTAAGCCAGGGTAAATAGTGTTTATAAGTTTACACATGCATACACGATAAATGGATGGATTTTAAACTAAAAACAAGCGACAGGAGCGGAAAATAATATTAGCATTTATTTTTGTTTATATCGTATACTTACCGCAAGCTCTACACTGTACTCGTATGTTGTTCGTTGTGTAATTGTCTTTATTAATGTCAGAAGACTGTTGAGATTTGTTATGATTTGAAATTATTTAAAATTTTCAATTTATATCTCTTCGTTTATTCTAAAAATTTATTTATAATCCAAAACGTTTTGTCGAAAAACTCTTTATTTCAACTTTCCACTTTCACTTACAAGTAAGTCATTACGAGTTCGTTCACAATAAAATTACATCAAAATAAAACAGTATAACTGATCTGATCAGATGTCATTAAATCAGATTGTACCAGATCTTGGTATATATGGCGTACGTTGCATATATAATCAGATCCCATTTCATCTGGACTTATCGATGAAACAAATGCTTTAAACATGAAGTGCATCACATATGCCATATCTGATTATTAGGGCGGGTCGATTTAATAATCGCCCATGCCTCAGTGAAAATCGTATTCTAGGGATCAAAATAAGAAACTTTGCCGAAGGAACCATACCTCTAAAACGAATTCTACTACCCCCAACTGTTGACTTTTGTCCCGTAGGGTCAAGTTTTGAAAAATCCCACTTTGACCCATTTAGAGTGCCCCAATCGAGTCCAAATGTATGACCGACCCCCACTAACTTTGGAGGGCCGATCCACCCATGCCAGTGGCACACCCCCTGGAACTCCCCTGGGGGGTTCCCCATACAAACATTTTAAAAAATCACCATTTTTGTAACTTTATTTTATTATTTTTTATTTATTTTATTTATTTTTATTATTTTATTTATTTTTTCTCTTTAGAAATTTATTTAGTCAGAACATATGTAAATGAAAAAATTAATTTAACTTAGTAATAGAAAAGAAAAAATGCCCAGACTTGAAAGCAAAAAAGACTTCAAACAGTAATTTTTTTTATTTTCTTTTCTATTACTAAGTTAAATTAATTTTTTCATTTACATATGTTCTGACTAAATAAATTTCTAAAGAGAAAAAATAAATAAAATAATAAAAATAAATAAAATAAATAAAAAATAATAAAATAAAGTGCCAAAAATGGTGATTTTTTAAAATGTTTGTATGGGGAACCCCCCAGGGGAGTTCCAGGGGGTGTACCACTGGCATGGGTGGATCGGCCCTCCAAAGTTAGTGGGGGTCGGTCATACATTTGGACTCGATTGGGGCACTCTAAATGGGTCAAAGTGGGATTTTTCAAAACTTGACCCTACGGGACAAAAGTCAACAGTTGGGGGTAGTAGAATTCGTTTTAGAGGTATGGTTCCTTCGGCAAAGTTTCTTATTTTGATCCCTAGAATACGATTTTCCCTGAGCCATGGGCGATTTTTTTGCCTCCCCACAAATCGACCCAGCCTACTGATTATATATTAGCCGTTTTTTCTAATCACTTGGATTTAATAAATCCAAAAAGTATTTCTAAAAGCTCTCAACAGATGGGGTTAGATTCTCCCTATTTTAAAAAGAATTTTCTGTCCGACACTTCTTTCACCCTAATTTTTAATACCGAATTCGATGATGAAGGATTTTACTTTAACTTTCAATTTTTAATTATATTTTATATAAAACAGCAATAAACGGTCTGCCTTTTCAGTTTTATCACTTTAATTTATATTTTTACAAAATTGAAAAATTCCATTGCAATATTTAATATTCACTAATTGGATTTAATTAAATTACTTACTGTAGAGTGAAAAATTGCCATTTCTATTTCAGCTATTTCTCCATGTCCAAGATAAAAATATGTATTTGGTGAGGTGTAGGTTTTTTTTCTAAACATATTTCATAAAAAAAAATTAATAAAAACCTTTTATTTGTTAGTTTTTCAATTTTTTTGTTTCTCTTTTAATTTTTATTCGTATTTTTTTCTGACATTAAATTAATAGGCTGATTCATATATTTGTGCTTTTATTACGGATTTATTAAATCCAGCTTTTTTTTGGATTTAATAAATCCACTTTTTGTATGAAAAATTCTAAATCCAGGTGATTAAAAAACACGCTAATTATCAAAGGCCTTTGATCGTGTATGGCACGGGGCGCTTATTTCAAAGCTTATTGCGTTTGGTGTGGGTAATGACTTCGCTCGTTTTATTTCGAGCTTTCTCAGAGATCGCACTATTCGTGTTGTTATAGATGGGGTCTCATCCGACGAGTTTCAGCTGAATTCAGGCGTACCGCAGGGTTCTGTTCTTTCTCCTTCCCTATTTCTTATCTTTATCAATGATCTTCTTGGTCGAACTTTCAACCCTATCTACTCTTTCGCGGATGACAGCAACATTTGTCATTCATTTTCCTTCGATCGTAGGCCAAGCCCTGAGAAGATTGGGTGCAAAAGGCAGATTATGAATGGCACACTGAATCGTGACCTTTCTACAATCTCTGAGTGGGGTCGTGCGAATAAGGTCGACTTTAATGCACGCAAGACCCAATGTTGTATGTTGACCCATAGGGCTGTGAGGTCAACACTGTCATCTGTACATATGGGTGATATTGATATTGAGGAATCGGATACTCTTGATGTTCTGGGCATGAAAATTCAGTGTGATGTCCGTTGGAATAAACATGTTTTTCAGGTGTCGAAAGAAGCATTCAAGTGTCTAGGTTTTTTACGTCGCTGCAAGAAGTACTTCACTCCATCCGATTTACTCACTATTTATACCACCTATATCCGACCGAAGATGGAATACAACTCCCATATATGGGCAGGAGCTTCGAAGTATATTTTGGAGCTTCTGGACCCTGTGCAAAGGAGGGCGTCGGCGCTTATCAATGACAATAGGGTATCCAGTTCTATTGACTCATTGGAGCATCGTCGGAATGTGGGTTGTGTGGCCCTGTTCTATCGATATTACCATGGGAAGTGCTCGGCTGAGATAAGTGAACTTGTCCCCAAAGCCGAAGTTTTTATTCGTAATACTCGCTTATCAAGTAGAGCGCATCCGTTTGTAGTCGATTGTCCAGTGGATCGCACGACGCATTATAGAGAGAATTCGTTTATCAGTCGCACTAGCCGTATGTGGAATAAACTCCCCGCAGAAGTCTTCCCTGTTACTTACAATGTTGAGAAATTTAAATCAAATATTCACAAACAGTACTCCCTCTTTCCTCCTTTTCATAACATATTTTCCTAATACCAACACAATGCACTGCGTTAATAGGGGGCATCCCCTGAGTTTTGATCCATCAAAAAAAAAAAAAAAAAAAAAAAAAAAAAAAAAAATTAAATGTTAAAATGTATTACCAAATAACAATTTCTTTGTTTTAAATATTCTGACTTTTCCCCACACATTTTTTTTACTGGACGTTACTAAATTGTAATTAAAATTTTTAAAAATTGTTATATACAATTTAACATACTTTTAATATTTTTTTTACATAAAAAACAATATTCTAACTAAATATATAAAATTAAAAAGATTACCTTCTGCCATTAGTTTTTTTATGTTTATGTTATTTTTCTGTTTAAAGTCGTGTTTCCCCCTCTTTCTTCCCTTTTAATATTTATGTTGTTTATGCCATAAATATTAATACATGTCAAATCCACATATGATTTAGGTGCTTTTGATGTGTATTTTCTTATTACTTAAATATGGAATTTTTTTGTTCACTCATAAACATTTTTAGACGCGATGTAATAAAATAACGCTTTTTTGTCTCTTTGAAAGAAATTATGTTTTCATATTAATGTTTTTATGGTAATAAATCTTTTTATGTTGCAATAGCAGGTTAAATCAGTTTTAAGTAAATTATCAAATTTTTAATGAAAACTATTAAAATGTCCTCATGTTAAAGTCTAGTTAAAAAATGTGCCAAAAAATCATGTCTTCGGCAATTTCCAGAATCAATTCTTTTGGATAGTGATGAATTTTTTTTTTTTTTCATGAAGATGACAAAGCAAATTGTGTTAATTTTTCATTGTTTTTTTATATCTGTAATATTGAATAACGCTTCTAGACAAGCAAAAGGAATTTTAATTGAGTTTGTCACTTAACCTAGAAAATATTTCTAGAAATTCTAAAAAAGTCGTCTTTTGACGATTTCCTTAGGCTAGAATTAAATCCAGATAGGGATAAGCCTACAAGAAATTATTTTTCACAATTTTTTAGATAAGTTTCGGGTTTTAGAACAATGAATTTGTTTCAACCGGAGTATTGCTGTTCAGCTAGCTGAGTTATTGTGAAGTTCTAAAATTAAAGTATTTTTCCTTCCCGTGTAAAAATATCACACATAAACTATTTTGTATTTAAAAACAAATGGAATTGCATTTGAAAATAGTACCACAAACATTTTATTAAATTCTACTTACAATTTTCTTTTGTTTTTGACTGTTTATAAAATGAACCACAAATTAATCAAAACAACTAACAAAAATTACCTACATAAATTTTTTTTGTTTACTTTTTAAAAAGCAAAATAACTGAATAAAATTAATGTAGTTTAGTTGATTGTAGTTTATGTTGTTGGTTTCTTTTATAAATATAAGTATGACCAGCTGCGATACTTTAAGAATTAAAGTTCAAAGCAAAAATAGTAATAACGGAGGATAAAAATAGCACTGTTAGAATTTCGTTGATGTTAGTCTAATTGAGTTGTGTTTACATTTTTTTGTTTCACAGTCAATATAAATAGATCATTATCAATTATTAACCCATAAACGCATGGATACTGAAGATGGGTCTGTAGCGGGACCCAAAAATACGTATTCTAACCTGCTGGCCTTATCGAAATTTTTTTCAATTTTTTTTTCTCTGTATATTACTTGTATGATCTCAAATCTAACAAAAAACATTCATTAAAACAAAAATATTTTTTCTTTATTTTGCTTAACGCAAAACTCGAAGTACGCACACCTCATTTATCTCAACAAAGACAAGTTGCAATAATTAAGGTTGAAATATCCGCAACCAGACATATTTCGATCTGAAATCTGCACGTTTTGCTTAAGAAATTTTTTGACTCAGTTTTCGCAACCACAGCGGGTTATGTTGTAACTTTCTCTATTACTTATGTTAAGCGAGATCGTACTATTTTTGTCTCAAACTAGCTGAATTTTTGTAAAAACCAAAAATTAACTATTTATATTTCCACTTGCCTTAGCTGTATTGTTGGTAAATTCTATTCAGCTTGCTTTTTTGGTTATAAAACAACTTTTAGAACTTGTCGATTTAGATACATTTTGCTAAAAGTATTGCTGAATTGATGATGACTCTTATTCAGCTAGCTGAATTTATGTACATATAAAATAATGAGGGGGTTTTGGTCTAAAAAACATCTTAAAAATGTTTTTAAATATTTTTTTTTAGCTGAATTTGAGGTTAAGAAGAATAAACCGTTTTCCTAAAAGTTAGAAACACATTAATTTGCAAATCAGACTAATCCAGTTTCTGCCTTTTTCACCTTACATGCAAAAAAAGTGAGTGGCACACCTTCAAATATAAAGTATTTTTGCAAGACAATTCCAAAAAAAAATTTTTCCCAAACGTACACTCAAAAAAAAAGTCAGCAAAAAATGTTGCTCTGTCAGCAAATTTTTAGTCAGGAGCGTGCTTGCAAAAAAGTTGGTAATTTCAGCAAAAGGTTTGCTGAAAATCAGCGAGCTGATTTTTACCAAAAAAAAATAGTAATCTTTAGCAAAAGTTTTGCTAACACTTAGTCGACTGCAAATGAAAAAAATCCTTGCTAAAATCACTAAACTTTTTGCTGAATATTAATTAGTAGACTGAAAAAAACTCAAAAAAACTTGTAGCGAAATTTTATTTTAGTTAATTTATTTGCTGAAAATTTAAATATAGAATATGTGTAGAGTTGTTTTTCTTTTCCTGTCATTTCCGTTTTCAACAAGCTGCGACATCTACATCTTGTCTATCTGGTTGTCGTCCACGCTATGAATGCGGTTACACTGAGACAAATGGTAGGGGTCAGTGATTGAGAAGGGTTCAAACTACCGGGTAAAGTTTTATCGGTAAAAAAGAAGTTATACGTGTCCCGGCGTTTCGCTGGGTCACCCCTAGGAATCGAGATATATCGATTTGACCTTTGGTGGTCTTTTTTTTTGACATAACTCGAGAACCACTAGTCCGATTTTGCTCAAACAATTTAAAAAAAATTAAAAATTACAATTCCTTTAATCTGTTCATATAACGTTTTTCTATATACTCAACAGTTTTGCCGGTAAAAATAAATGTATGAAGAAAAAAATATTTTATGCCTAAAGTATTAAAAAAAATAATAAACAAAAGGTTATTGATTTTTATGGTAGCGGTAACAAACATTTATTTTTACCGGCAAAACTGTTGAGTATATAGAAAAACGTTATATGAACAGATTAAAGGAATTGTAATTTTTAATTTTTTTTAAATTGTTTGAGCAAAATCGGACTAGTGGTTCTCGAGTTATGTCAAAAAAAAGATATATCTCGATTCCTGGGGGTGACCCAGCGAAACGCCGGGACACGTATAACTTGTTTTTGACCGATATAACATTTCCCGTTGGTTTCATCCC
Source organism: Leucophora obtusa (assembly GCA_949987735.1). Taxonomy (NCBI): domain Eukaryota; kingdom Metazoa; phylum Arthropoda; class Insecta; order Diptera; family Anthomyiidae; genus Leucophora; species Leucophora obtusa. The sequence continues at coordinate 30,084,144 of OX465299.1, read as the reverse complement.
ATCCCGATTTTGACTGTCGCATAGTGTAATTTAGATTGGACGGTGCACGGCGACCTTTTTTTGAAGAACGGTCTAATGGACAGGCTTCATCAGTGATTTTCCATTAAATTGTATTATTGTTTATGTTTTATTTGTCAGATTGTCTCTATATGATAATTTTTCAACAACCCGTCGGCTGTAGGAATCAAACCCCTGCACTCCTACATTACAAACGTAACTATACTAAAGTTCGACAGCTTAGCCATCTAAACCACGTAAGGCCTTGAATGTAGTGTAGCTAATTCATAGTTTTCTTTCCTATTCAGCTTTCTGTTATTGTTTTTTACTTTCAGAAGTGGATCAAACAGACACATACAAACATTTTACATTTTATTCATCAAGCTGAATTAAAATCTTAAAATAACATTTTTTATTGAAATTTTTGTTTTAACAACTTTTTTAGACATTCAGCTAGGTTAATCATATTTAGCTTATAATAAAACTGTAGTTTCAAAAACGTTTCTACTCTTCAGCTAGATAAATAACAGTTAAACTTGCTGATTTTTTGTAAAAATTAATAAGTTATAAAAAAAATTATATGGTTTTAAAATATTCAGCTAAATATTCAATTCAGTTGTGTGTAAGGCAGAACTCCGTGCATTTACTAAAACTTGTTCTTAGTCACAGCAAAAATCGACCTGATTTTAGCTTAGATCAGTAAACGGCCATGTTAAAGTGTAGTATGAGTATATGTGGTATTCAGACAATTAAAACAACAAATTTTACAATGTATTAAAACTACTGAAGACGGTTTAATACTAGAAACTAATAGTCAGACTAGTTCAATCAAGTTTACAGCGTAGTTAATATATGCTTTGTCTATTCAGCTAGATAAATAAAAGGATCTATTATTTCACTTACATTAAATCCAGTTTCTGGTTAGAACTAAGAACGATTTCTTAAGTTAGAAATTTCGTTTAAAAATTTCTGAGTTAAGTAAAATTTTAAAAAAAGTTAGTTCTTAGTTCGGACTATAAAACTGGCCCTAAAATAACTCAGGTAACACTTAAAATTATTTTCACTTGTAATGAAAAATTTTTTTTTGTCATTCAGCTAGCTGAATCACAATTTAACAAGTATTTATAAATTTTAGCAAGCAAATATTTGATGCTGAACTAAATTCCCCTTACATTATAGCTTAAAAATTAAGCATCTTAGTGATTCGGAAAACGTTAAACTAAATCAAACTGAAAAAAAAGAAATCATATAAACATGAATATGTTGTGACAATTTACTATCTAATCACAAGCATTTTTAAATCCTTATCATACCATGATAAGCTACTGAATACATAAAACCTATTTTTTTAATAAAATAGAAAAAATATTGAAATATGGAAAATGAAATATAGAATATATAAAAATAAATATAAAAATCTAGGACAATAATTTTCCTACAATGCATATAAAACATTTAAAAGAATACAATAAAAATCCAAACAGAATATAAAAGATAAAAAACTGTCATTAAGGCGAGATTTATATTTTTCTATTTAAACTGAATTTCAGATTATTCAAAATATTTGTAGCTTGTATTACCAATGTTTTAAATTTCCTAATGTAAAGTTTTAATTTTCAGTTTTCATGTCCGAATTTCATATAGTTTTATGAGTATCGCCCTAATTAATACATTGTATGGATAAATGGGAATAAAAAACAAAATTTAAATAGAAATCGTATAACAACAGTATGCAACATAAAACTATGTAAGAGCAATGACAATACATACGCTCCTCCATACATAAATATATATGATAAATGAATAATAAATGTTAAATTATGGATTCATACAAAAATTTTTATTGGTATGATGAACATTATTTCAACAAAATTTAACATGAATTGGAAAACATAATATTTAAATAAATTTAACATACATATCAAAATAAACCTTTATGATTTTTCTCTTAAATTTTTTTAATTCATTTTTATATATTTTTTTTTCATTTCAGGTTAGTGTCATATATAATTCAATCATTTGAATTCCCAAAAGTTGTCATATTCTTTCTTGAAAATCTCTGTCATACAAAGTAAGTTCATTTACTTTTATTTTATGCTAAATTGTTTTTTATGACTCAATATTTTGTTTGAAAAAAATTTATAAATAAAATTCATAAGAAATTTTTGGGAAAGTTTTAAACAAAAATGGCTAAATGAAAATTTTATATTTCATATTCTTTATCATATATGATATGTATTTTATTATCAATCCTTTTGGGATATTTAAAAAAAAAGACATCATTACTGAAATGCTTACAGAACCATTTTAATATCATCATTTTGGAGAATATTTAATATAACAAAGGAGTGTGCTTGCATTTAATGGTCTTTTCATTTTACTACTTTTTCTTCTTCCTCTTCTTCTTTAACAAAGACACAAAATTTGTTATAATGTTAAAGGTGAATAATTTTATACTTTATAATTCTTGAAAAGAGAAAAACACTTAATGTATTTGACAGAAAGGCTGCAAAAAATATTTTGAATCACTTTTCAAAAAGGTTAAGCATTCGTTGTATTAAGTCATTTTTTAAAGGTGTAATAAACCGTCACAAAGCATTTTGCTTTTAGAAGAACATTATAAAGCTTTTAAATACTAAATTCAGCTAGCTGAATTTTAATAACAAAGTGTTTTTTATGTTTCTTATGAATTATTAAAAATCATTTATGCCTTGTAATACAATTCAGCTAAAGGTTAGCATAAATGTATTTCATAGCTTTGTGACGGGTAAAAAAATAAATTTTCTATTATTTATTTTTCTTGTTTTACTTAGCTTGACTTATATTCAGCAATCAAAATTGCATAAAAAGGCAATTTTTAAGAATTTTAAAGTTTTTAAAACTTAGAATTAGTTTATGTTTTTGCACAAATTAGCCAGCTGAATTGCCTGATAATGCAATATTGAGCTTTAATTATTAACTTGTTAATGTCATAGCTTAATTGTTTATTTCTTGCAGCTATTCAGCTAGCTGAAAGTTAAAAATATTTTATGTGTTGTTTTAAAATTTATTTACACAATTCAGCTAATTGAATCACATTAATTAGGCATTTATTTGCTTTAAATAATTAATTATTCTACAACTTTCTATTTATAACACATAATCCTCAAGCTGAAATACATAAAAATGTTAAACCAAACTTTCAGAACTGTTTTTATATAAAAGCTTTTTTAATTTTTTTATACAATTCAGCAAGCTGAATTACAATTTATATTAATTTAAATTGTAACAGTTCTTCTTAGTTACATATATTTATGCTTTGCTAGCTGAATACATCTAAAGGTTAAACAATTTTACTTCCATAATTGAAAATTCATTTTAAATGCAATATGATTAAAATTTATAGAATTTAACTAGCTGAATAACATCAATTACGTATTTTATGGGTAATACAATTAACAAAGCCATGTTTTCTTAATATTAGTTTCATTCAGAAAACTGAATTAAAGAGAAATTTAAAAATAAAAATTTTCCTAATCTAAAAATTTTCGTCAATTTTAATAATTTTGTTATATTCAGCAAACTGAATTATGCTTTAATGGAATTAGTAATCAAATTTTTGAAATTTCTTTTTTAACACTTTTTTTAATATTTTTTTATTATTCTGCTAAATGCAAATGTTTTGGACAAATTATTATAACTATTTTTAGATTTATACTTGTAATTCAGCCAGCTGAATATATGTATGAGTTGAAAAAATTGCGGAAATAATTATCATAAAAATATATGTTTGTGCTCTGTGCCTTTATTATTGTGCTGGCTGAGTTACAAACAGCTTAAAAATAGCATTTTCAAAAATTTTACTTTTTTTATAAATTGCAGTTTTTTCATAATTCAGCCAGCTAGAATAACAACTGCAATGACTTTTTTGACTTTCAGTATTAAAGAATTACAATAATTCTGGTATATATCGATATTCAGCCGGCTGAATTACACTTAAAAGAAAATAAGTAGTTTAAATCTACAAATATTTTTTTAACGTTAGTATATATAACAAATTTAGACTAATAGTTGGAATTCAGCTGGCTGAATAAATGTAGAGGTGAGATTATAAGTTATAATATACATATATATACATATATAAAATTTTGCTTTTGCTGAATACACTTGTGCGTTTAAATAGATTGGTTAATTCTGTATCAATTTAAAAACAATTTTTTCACGAATCGGTTATAATAAATAAATCAGTATCAGTCTTATATATTTATTATATATATTCTTATATTCTTGTATTCATTAATTTATTTATTAAATATGCAATTTGCGAGTTTGGCTAAATAGTATTTTCTTAATACAAGTTCTTGCTTGTTTTAAACACAATTCAGCTTTTTGAAATATACAAATAACATTTTTTTGATGTAAATTCATTATTATTTACTTGATTTAAACTTATATTCAGCTAGCTGAAGATTATTTTAATACAGCAAAATGTTTAACTATAACAATTTTTGGCAATGTTTTTTTCTGTGAAATTTTTTTTACTTAATTCAGCTAGTTTTTCAACTTTTTTAAATGTTTTAACTATGAGGAATGGATATATAAGAATTAAACTTGTATTCAGCCAGCTGAATGAAGTAGACATTTAATAACTATGACAATTTTTCTTAAATTTTAAAACAATTCAGATTTTTTTAAACTTTCAGCTTGGGTAAAATATTATTAAAATATTAAAATTTATATTTAGTATATGTGACGCCCAAAATAGAAAGGGACCTAAGGGTAAAAAAGGGTAAAAAAGGGCATGGGATCGGTCTCATTCGATGCTCAGATGTTGTCCACATTAAAAAAAAAATTGATTTTTTTACCCTTAGGTCCTTTCTCTATGCGCTGTCACATATGCTGAATAAGTTTTTTTTTTATTTTTAATTAAATTAAAAGGAATTATGATTTGTAATTGATTCAGCTAGTTTTTAACTGGGAGAAATTATTTTACTGTAATAAGATTAAAATTTTTAGGATTAAAATTTTAATTCAGCTAGCTGAATAAAGTGAATTTCTTATTAGTTTAAATTATATTTTACTGCTGACCCAATTCAGCTAGTTTTTTTTCTTAAAATTTTAGTTTTAAATAATCGTTCTTTAAAATACGGAAAAAAAATCTTTGAGTTTTCTTAAAATAATTACTTGAAAGAATTATTTAACTTTAATAAGATTTAAATTTTTTAGGACTAAAATTTGAATTCAGCTAGCTGAATAGAGTGAATTTATTAAAAACTTAAGTTACATATTAATGCTTACCCAATTCAGCTAGTTTTTTCCTATAATATTTGTTTTCAAAATAATTTCTTTTAAAACGGAAATAATTTTTCAAGTTTTCAGTGTGTTTTTTTCGGTGAATGAGGGGAGTTTCTTGTCTTTTGACTAATTTAAATTTTAAGTGTTAATGACAGTTTGACAATTCTATTCGTATTACTAGAAAAGAATGAGGAATTTTCAAATATGTGTACAATTATACATATATCTACCATATGAAGTATAAAAATGAAAAATGTTTTAAAATCCAGTAGAAAAATAAGTTCATTACTTACAATATATAATGTGTGATTTTATTGAGAACAATGACAGGCCATATTGGAGTCAGAGAGAATAGGAAGGCACTTATAAATGTAAGGTGTCATGACGATGAAGTATGTTTCTATATCGAAAAATGTAAAAAGAAAATAAATAAAAATAGGGTGTGTCGTTCAAGAAACAAAAGAAAATATTTCTAATTTCAAATCAAGAAAATGTAAATTTTCAAGTGATTTAAAAAAAGTACTCGAAATAGCACTCCAGTTTTACATTAAACAATGCATTATAAACACATTTAGTAATATATTTTTTATTTTTTTAGTTTTTATATTCAGTAAACATGCAATTTTAACATCTTAGTAAGTAATGGATTTATGATTTTTTTTATAGCAAAAATGCATACATTTAATTGCATTTTGTGTTAACAATTCAAGTGTAAAATTGACTATAATCGAAATTGATTAAAGTGCAGTTAATCAAATCAATGAACATGTTCATTGAACACAATACATCATACTTTTTTTTTACAGGCAATTAATATATAAAATTTAATACATTTGTGGAATAAATCATATAATTTTTTGCTAATTATAAAACTTTGCCATTAAAATAACGTTTAAAACAAGATTAAAAACAAAATTCTTTTTTTTTTTCTTTAAAACTTATAAAAATATTTCAAAAAAAATTGGTAGACAGGAAAATGTTTTTTACAGAAAAAAAATAAGTATATGTATGAGGTATTCTTTGTCAAACGGCTTCAAAATTGGTGCAGGTATAAATTATCAATTTATTTTAAAAATCATTTAAATATATTTTCAATGATGGGAGGCGTTTTTTAAAATTCAATATGGCGAATCCAATATGGCGGACAAGATTTTTAAAACTGATCGGATGCTGTTGAAATCTTTCACCCACGGGTTTTTGACATTGGTTTATAAGAATCGAAAGTTATTTTCTAAAAATTCAAAATGTTTAATATTATAAATTCGCAATTTTGAATTCTGAAAATCTAACTTCAGATTCTTATTAACCAACCTCAAAAGACCGAGTGGGGAAAATTTTAAAAAATTTTCCACCATTTGGGATCCGCCGTTCTGAATTTAAAAAAACGCACTACAGCATTGAAAAGTAAATATTTTTAAATCATTTTTAAAACTATAACCAATATTTTTAACTTACACCAATTACACTGTGCTAGTCGCAAATTTTAACAAGCTGGGCACCCTACTGGTAAAGCTAATTCGAGTACGCTGAATTTAATGGTTTTTTAAAGTTAGCGCTTGTTTTGCGATAATTTTTATACTTCTGGGATCATTTTTAATTAAAAATTTGATTAAATAGGTACAACATAAAGGAAGTTGTAATTTTTTTTCGCGAATTTTTCCTTCGGGATTTTTTTTTTGCAAAATTTATTTTTCGTACAAAAATTTTTTTCTGCAAATAAAAAGTACAATGTTATGTTATTTTGTGTATACGAGGGGTACTATTTATATTTCGGAAATAGCAAATAATAGCAAATATTTTTAAATGAAGATGGCTTTATTGTTATTTAAAATATTCCCCTTGATGAATTAATACACTTTTGCATTCGCTCAAACCATTTGTCATAGCAGTTTTTCCATTCCTCTTGAGACACCTCCAAAACATGGTTTTTGAACGCTTCAACTGCTTCTTCGGCGCTCGTAAATCGTTGACCACGCAGTTTACCTTTCATATTCGGGAACAAGAAGAAGTCATTGGGTGCCAAATCAGGACTGTAAGGAGGATGTGTCATCAATTCGATGTTTTGACTGCTCAAAAATTCAGCTGTTTAACGAGATGTGTGAGAGATCGCATTGTCATGATGGAGAATAATTCGTCTTTGGCGGTTGGTTTTACGAATTTCTCCGAAGACTTCCGGCAAGCAAATGGTCGTGTACCAATCAAAATAGGCGACCATTTGCTTCGCTGTGCTTCTTCCAAGAACAACTTTTGTTGGATTCCGCTCGTCTTGGAATACCCACACAATCGATTGCTCTTTTATTTCCGGCTCATACGCATATATCCATGATTCGTCACCTGTCGCGATTTTATACACGTCTTTCGAAGCACCACGATCGAACTTTTTAATCATTCCCTTACACAAATCGACGCGAGCCTTTTTTTGAGCGATTGATAAATTATGGGGTATCCAACAAGAGCAAATTTTTTTTACAACTAAGTGTTCATGCAAAATCGAATTTATTGAAGTGGAACTAATGTGCAAGGATGCCTCTGGCACAACAACCGATTTTGGACGACCTTCACGGAATTCGTCGGCGTCCGAACTACGACCACGATTGAATTGACTATACCAGCGATATACTGTTGTTTTTCATGCTGCTTTATCGCCGTACAAAGAACTGAGTTCATCGACACATTCTTGTTGAGATAATATAATTGTGAAAAATAATCCAACGAAACCCTTCTCTTGAAATTTCCATTTTTTGGCCAAATTGAATTTCTTAACTCACTGTATACAAAACAAATAGCACTTGTACATCAAAACCTTGTGAGTACGTTTATGCTAAAAAATGTCAAATTTTATTATGGTGTTGCCAGTTTTTAGCTATTGACATTAGTGTTGCCAGTTTCCGAAATATAAATAGTACCCCTCGTATTCAATATGGTTTAGAAAAATATTCAATAGAGTTGAGAAAGAAAAATTCTTTGGAAAAAAAATCGCGAAAAAAAGTTTTCCGCAAAAAAACAAACAGCGAAAAATTGTATTTAACAGAGTTGGATTGATTTAAATTCAAAAATGAACCCAAAAGTACAGAAAATATCGTTTTATGATACTTTAGTATTGAAATTTTAAATCGCGAATATCGCGAATACGAGCGCTAACTTCGAAAAACTACTAATTCAGCATACTCAAAATATCTTTACCAGTAGGGTGCCCAGCTTGTTAAAAAAAGTGTCAAATTCGAGCATAGTGTTATTTTTCAACTGTGTCACCGATCAGTTGAATCAGTCATATTCAGTTTTAAAAAAATTATAAGGTTATTTTAAAAATAATTTGAATCATCTGTATTGAGAGGAAAACATTTTGGAATTAATTTTAAACTTTTAATCGATAATTTAAATCCTACGCCAATTTTAAAGAAAAGAGGCCACTCTTTTCTTTTTGGCAAAGAATACCTCATATATAACTTGCAATATTGTCTACCAAGAAAATGACCATTACGTTTTTTTTTTATCCAACAAAGTTTTCTAACTTAAATTTCCGTATGTCTTCCACAAATACAATAGCAATTCAACTTCTGTTTTTTTTTTTTTTTTTTTTTTTTTTGTAAAAAGGTAGAGTAAAATTTTCCAAGTGCCAAAATATTTTACGATTTTCTACTAACCGTAAAAACAGAACTTTTTAATATGATTTCTTTTAAAAGTAATAACAATATTATTTCATATTTTTCCCTTAAGGATTCTAAAATAACTGAAAAGTAATTGTTATAACCCAGTGTAAAAATCATTACCAGATATGTGGTTATATAACTACATACTTGGTAATGGTAACTAGCTAATTTTCTGCATACATTATGGCAATGTCGCTCAAAGTAATGAGTTATACTTACACACCAGCATACGAAAAGTAAAAAATATGTCGTTTCCTATATGCTTTCCAGTGTTGATAAAAATAATGAGTCTAAAACTAGATTTTATATAAAAAAAAATTATTGTAAAAATGTTTTTAAATAAAATTGTCTTATGCCGGGAATCGAACCGAGGACTACAAATTGCCAGTCGATAGCTCTACCATCTGAACTATCTCGCCATGTTATATTTGATAGATAAAAAATATTGAGTCTAAAAATAGATTTAAAAAAAGTTACAAAATATCTATTTGAAATAATGTTAAAATATATATAAAAATATATGAAATATTGTATTTGAAATAATTAGTAACGCATTATTTTTTGTTTTCAAATAGTGGAAAAGTAAGTAGTTATAAGTAACTTATTATTATATATTTAAAAAAAAATCGGAAAGTAAGTCGGTGTTATAATGATTACCGTTTCTACACTGGGTATGTAAGTTGAGGTTTATCTTTGACGCAGCAGGTAGTTTTTAGTTGCTTTCTTTATAAATACATAATATAAAACAATGTTGCTTTTTGTAATTTGACAGATATGACATTCAAAAAGTTGTTAAAACAGTAGCAGGTTTTGACAGATACGATAAGGGGAAATAGAGAATTGTCACAAATACAAACGAATCTAAAAAAGAGTCTTAAAGACGTATTAAATTTTAATTTTGAATGCCCTTTTTCGGTAATAAAAGTTGCTGAATATATTGGACTGTTGCGCAGAAGATTGTGGGTTCGAGCACCAGCGACGAAATAATATGAAGTCAGACCTATTTCTGATGTATTGGATTGCTATAATTACCATAACAATAAAAAAAAAAAAAATTCAAAATTTGGAATCATTGTGTGCAATAACCTATTATCCGATTTGGATTAGATTTTTTCAATCATTGCAGAATATTATTAAGATCGTTCCTGCAAAATTTTTGGAATCTAACTATAAAAACAAAGAAGTTACAGATTTATGATCAGAAAAGTCCAAGATTTTCCACTGTGCAGCGCCGTATTCTGTATGTATGTATAACTACCCAATCAGAAATCGCCGGTGGTACAAAAATAAAGCACTGGCATACCACTGCGTAACCACGGTGTTGAAAATAAAGGACTGGGAGCACACTCATTTGGGACGCTTTGCCAGCGTTTGCAAAAAGCGTTTTAACAGTATTTGTTTTTGCAAAAATTTCGGTGGTTTATAAAAAAAACACTGGCAAAGAATGGTCTTGGAGTGATATGCCAAGGTTTGCAACCAGTGGTTATCCAGTGCTACCTAGCCAATGCTACAAGTGGTACAAAAACCAATTCACTGGTAGAGCAATGAATTTATAAAAATGCTGACGCTTCGTTAAAAAAAAGGTTTATAGTCAGAAGGTTCCGAGTTCAAATCGGGTTGCAAGCAAAAAAATTTTTTTTTAATTTTTTTAATTTAAATTTTTTTTTGTTCTATAAAATTAATTTTTTTGTTTGTGAACAAGCTCCTTTAAGACCAACTTTTTTTGCTCTCCCAACGCTGGCATATTAGTTCCAAAAAACTAAGTATTTGCCAGTGCTAGCATTTTAGCACAGCCAGTAGTTGTCCAGCTATTATTACTCATTTATGTGTTTAGCCACCGGGTGTTATATGTCTTGTTAGCTCAGTAGGTAGAGCAAACGTCTGCCAATCTGACAGCCTGGGTTCAAATCACGGCAGGACCAAAAAAAAAATACATATGAACTTCCCAGCAAAAAAATTGGAAGTTATGCTTTACAAACTACTTCTTTCACTGCTTCACAAGTATCCGTTAGTGTATTTTTACTGCTTTTCTAGAAGTTATTCTTAACAACTTCAAAAAATCACTTTTTCATTACTTCCAAAGTATTCGTTAGTATATTTTTACAGATGTTTTAGAATCACTTCTGAACTACATCCAAAAAATCACTTAAGTATTGGGTCTAAAGAGTAATTTCTCTAAAAGTGATCGTAAAAAGTGATTTTGGTATCATTTGTTATTTCGAAACAGAGAGTCCCGGGTTCGATTCTCGGTGGGACCAATATTTTTTTATTTTTTTTTTAATCTTTTTTTATTCTATTAATTTTTTTTTTTAATATTTATAATTAATTTGTTTAAATTCAATATTTTTTAATTTTAAAATTTTTAAGAATATCTATTAATAAAAAAATGGTGAGAAATTGCTTTTTATGCACCTGTAAAAATAGTACAGAAAACAATATTGAATTGGAGTGCACGTTTTACACTTGTTTAAAAGTTCTTTTATTGAAGAAAATAAGGAACAATATCTCGCATTAACAAAGTGGTGTTTTTATGCCAGTCAACTTTATATCAAAGAATAGCTCAGCGGTAGAGCGCTAGACTAGCAATCGTGAGGTCGCAAGTTCGATACCCGGTGGCGGCAATAAAAAAACTTTTGTAAAATAAAAAAAATATAATTTTTATTTTGTAAATAATTTTTTTTTTAACTTTTAATTGGTGAAAAATAGCTTCCTTTGCACTCGGTCAAAAAGTGCTGAAAAAATGTTGAAGTGAGAGTACTCCTCTCCTATGACAACTCAATGTTAAAATCATTAGTGTTTATGTTAAAAAAGAAGTACACCTAGATCATCAATTGTAGTGCTTTTTCTACTGCTTCGCCATCTCTTTTTTTGCTGGGTTTTTTTAAATTTTATTTTGGAAAATATATTTCCAGACCACCTATTTATTGGTTTTGTCAGCGTTTTGCCAACGTTCAAAAATTTTGTTTCTCCAGTGCTTTTCCGGCGCTTTTTGAACAGCCGGTCCTTTTGTCTAATGATGTTATCATTTTGGAAATGGGAAAGCACTTTTAGCTTTTTTACTTGTACCACTTGTTAAGGTGCTTTGCCATCGCTTTCCCGTTTGTATTTTTCTGACTGGGTACTTATAGCGATACAACGCCCACTGCTGCTTTTTCGATTATGAAAATAAAATTTTTAGATTTAGCAAATAATTTTAATCAAATCAGCAAATAATTTAGTTATCAAATCAGAATAGCAATATTTTTAACTAAAATCTCAATTTTAACTAAAAATTAGTTAGAAACTTGCAAACTTGGAAAAGTACAAAACACAAAAATTCAATTTTATAACTCTGGTCTGGAATTGTAATTCCATTCCGGAATTAAAGCTATGCCACATGTTTGAATTTTGGATACAATTATCTCCGCTAGATGGCGTGGTTGTGCGGAAATCACCGAACTACAAAGTTATGTTACGAACTTCAAAGCGGATCTATAACAGGCGGTTTTCATCGCCTCTTTCGAACATTGACAATTTGTATCGAAAATGTTAGCCTTTGCTAATTCTTATGGCTGAATTTTCGATACAAATTAAGAAGAGAGTGATTTAACAGGGGTAGGGGGAAGTGGTACCTCTTCAAAATTATATGCTCGTTGTCTATAACCAGGCCAAAATGGTTTATCATTAAAAAACTTGTAGCCAATTTTATGTAGACAGATTTCCCTTTTCACAAAGTTGCCATTTATTTTTTAATAGTAATTTTTGACTTGATCTTTATCGATTTTAATTTACATCTTTAAAACTAATTTGCCATTATTTGTCTATCGTTAATTTTTTTAAATCCTCTTATTTTCAACACCAGCTGTATGTAGTTATTTTATTAAAACCATAATGGTTCTTTTTAATGGTCTTACTGTTTCAAACAGCTCAATCTATTTGTTACTTAGGGGGTGATTTTGAATGGTTTCCAATTTTTTTATGTACAATTTTTTTAAAAAAATCGCTCTCTTGGTTTACTAAATGAAAGATAGAATTATATTTTTTTGTACATTCGAAAATTTATCGTTTTTAGTTACTTTGATTATTATAACTCTGCAGATACTATAACATAGAATGAAGAAGGACATGAAGGAGGTGGTGGTCTGCGTAGTTACAAATACAATGTTTATTATGTACGTTTATTGATCCCTAAGGATTAGGTGTAAGAATGGTATTAAATTACACAAACCATTTGGTTATGGATATTATACTAGAGATTTTTAAATGAAATTATTTTTGGAAAACCAATGAAAGCAAAGCCCTTGAATATGGATATTAATGTTTCTATAGAACTAAAATTGTTACAAATAAATTTAAATTGTTAAGAATTAAAGGCCAGTTTTATAATTAGAACTAAAATCCAATATTAAATATTTTATAAAAAAAAAATTAAGAAAAAAATCAATGTTACTCAAGAAAATTTTTTACAATCTCCTGCATTAGAACCGATTTCATGGAACTAGTTCTGGAATACGTTCCCTGAAACTTGAATGTAAGTTATAACTAGGGCATCCAAAAAAAAGCTCTAAAAGCAATGTTTTAAGCTCTTAAAAAAAGCTCGGAAAAACAGTAAAATAAGCTGTTAAAATGCAAAAATAAGCCCTTAAACTTCATTATTTCTTCATTAAAATCCTCTTAAATTATACTTTTTATTTAATACATTCTTAAATTTATTTTCATCGGGAAATATATTAATTGCATTAAAGAATTAAATGTGCTAAAATCCCAAAACTCTAACAAATTGTGAAAAATAATCCGGATTTCATTCTTGCCTAAGGAAACCGTCATATTTGTATTATTAGAATTCGGGAAGGAAAAATAAAAATTTTACTTTAACAGAAGAGATTTTTTAATTTAAAATAAATTTTAAAAAACTAATTTTAAATAAAACAATTTATTTCGACTTAAAATAATGTTCAAAATTACCGATTTTATGAAAAAAAAGCAAAAATATGCTCTATTTTCGCATAAAAAAGCTAAAATAAGCTTATTTTTTAAAGAAAATAGCTGAAATAAGCCAATGTTTACAAAATATGCAAAAACAAGCAAAATTAGATAAAATAAGCAAAAAAAAAAAGCTCTAACAAATATAGCTTAAAATTCTTATATTTTTAAGATCAGAACTTGTATTTAATCTAAATTGTTCTATCCTTTCAAATAAAAAAACATGCTCTGGCTTCTTTTTGGTTGGCCTAGTTATAACTAACAGAATCTGTTTAAGAATTAGTTCCAGAACTGATTCTGGAGCTATAGAATCGCTTGATTTTGGGAAAATTTACAACAGAAATCATCGGTGGTACACAGATGAAAATATCACCAAGTTTTAAGTGACAAAACTAATTATTAAAATTCAATTTCAATTTCAACAACAGTTTTAATTGAATCAACTAAATAATAAAGTTTCAGATTACCAATTGAATCAATTAAATATTTTTTTGCTTGACAATTTTTCCAAGTTTTGTTTTCAATTCAACTTGTTTGTTGAAACTTTACGAACGTGTTTATTGAAACTCAATTCTTTGCTGATTCGGTCATTACCGTCAGTTCAAGAAAGTGAACTAGTTCGCTCAAATCATTCGTTTTTGTTTTGATCTGTGACTGAACAGCGTGCTGTGAACTAATCTGTTCGTTTGAGAACTTTTTTATTCACTTTTTACATGTTTTTTCAACAAAGTTCTCAACAAGCTAAAGGTAGTAGATAATCTGAAACTTTATTTAAAAAACAAAATGGTTTGTCGTGAATATATTTTTTTCTTTTTATGGTGTTTGACCATTTTTCTTAATTTCTTACAAAATTATCATTAATTCCTAAAAAAACACTTTAATTTTTTTTTAAATAATTATTTTTAGTTAACATTTTTATATAAAAATACAAAACACTTTTTATTTAATTTCGACAATTTTACTAATTTTTGTAAGCGTTCACGCTATGTATGATAGAGTAGTATCGTTCATGGACTAACTAGTTCAATTGAATGATTCACTCTTTTTCATTCAATCGCTCGTTCAATCGATCAATTCTTTGTATATCTTTCTAATTCAATTGTACAAAGAATTGATCCATTGAACGAACGATTGAATGAAAAAGAGTGAATCATTCAATTGAACTAGTTCGTTCATGAACGATACTACTCTATCATACACAGCGTGAACGCTTACAAAAATTAGTAAAATTGTCGAAATTAAATAAAAAACAAGAAAATATTATGTAAAAAGTATTTTGTATTTTTATAGAAAAACATAAATTAAATTTATATAATTTTGATAAAATTAAAAATAATTATTTTAAAAAATATGTATTTTTGTTTTTATTTAAGGGATGTTCTTTACCCGTGTAAAAAAGATCAGATCTGGCCAGATCTCAGCACATCTTACCAGATCTAATTAGATCTCAAAATTGGGGACAAATTTGAGATCTAATTAGATCTGATCAGATCTGGGCATATCTGGCCAGATCTTCGTAGATCTTACCAGATCTAATCAGATCTCAAAATTGGGGACAAATTTGAGATCTAATTAGATCTGATCAGATCTAGGCATATCTTGCGCATTTGTCCAGATCACTTTAGATTTGAACAAATTTGGCACTAGATCTTATCAGATCTTGCCATAAGGTATTATCACATATGCCATATCTGATCATATTTGATGTGATCTGGTACAGGATCTAATTAGATTGAATCATATCTATTGAGAACCGAAAAGATCTGGTCAGATCTAAACTTTTTTACACGGGTAATTAAAAAATAAAAATCAACCAATTCGATTGTCAAGTTTTGCCTTGAATTTCGTCTGTTAATATCACAAACTATTTTATTGAAAAAAAAACAAAAAAAAAAAATAACAATCCCCGTGAAAAAATGATTAGATTCAATGAAGTTAGGCTTGATCCAATTGTATCTATTCATATTAGAGAGTGAATAACAACGTATAAAATTAAATTTGAGTTTATATGCGATTCTGATTTTCAAATTTTCTTATTCGTTGCCTTTTATAATCATATCCGAAAATATATTTTCTCTTATATCATTTTATATGCCATATACAAATACATATACTTGATCAAATTATATATCGTTGAAGATAAATTTGTATATTGCTTCGAACAACAATTTATAAAACTAAATGTGACCCAAGACCAAAAATATTTTAGATAAAATTATTTACTATCTCGAATCGAACGAAATATGTGTTGATTTAAATATGAAAAACTTTTTCATTAAGTGTATGAAACTTTTAATAAATAAAATGAATATTTTCACAACATTTTATAAAAAATTCCATTAATTCAATAAAAAGTTTCAGTGGACGAGGCCCAGTAAAAATTAATCGGTTTTATGCAAAAATTTATTAATATCATTCAGATAATTCTCTCAGTTAATTAATTGGTTGTTTTCCTACACTATACATATTTATTCATATAAAAAAAAAAACAAAATTTAATGCAATTAAATAAGACCAAAACTCCAATAAAATTGGATAAAATTATATCAATTCAAATATCTTTTTTATTCGTTTATATACAATTTGATTAATCCATTTTCCGGATGAAATTTTATATAATTTAGTGTGATGCCAAATAAAAAAACATATGCTACCGAATAAATTTTTTTTCACGGTTCAAGTCAACAATATCGTTTGTTAAAATTTTCTCTGAATTTTAACAAATGTGTATTAAACATTGAAACAGATTTAACAATCAAGTAACAAACATGTTGTTTGTATTTACAAAATTAGTTGTAGGTACAATTTCTATTAAAAGTTCAATTGTATTTACAAAATGTTTAATTGTATATACAAAAAGTTTAATTGTATTTACAAACTATTCTTATCTATGTAGAACCAACAGTAAAAGGGAAAGAAGTTATTCAACAACCCTTCTTTGGAACAGAAAATTTCACTAGATAGTTCTGACTATAAAACTGACCCGAAGAGTTTCAAACTTGTTTCAATTTTATTTTCATAATATAGTGCCAGTATTATAACGATGCTCAGCACTTAGTAGGAATTTTTGATTTCAATTTTACTTAAGTAAGAAATTTTAAATAAAATTTACTACTTAAGTAGAATTTAAGTAAGAATTCCTACTAAGTGCTATAATATAATACTGTTTTTATAAAAAAAAATCCAATTCTTATTAAATTAAAATTTAATTAAATTTTATTTTTAAAATCGAAAGCTGTTGTAATATACGAGTAATATTTTTTTGAAAACTCGTTTTTTGTGCATTTTAAATTTACATACATATAGCGTAGAATTCAAATTAGGCGCCACCAACTACATTATTTTATGTTGCACAAGTGGCAAGCATGTTGTTACCAGAGACAAAGAATTACAATCTTTAGGTCGCACTGCAACAGCTTGTAACAAGTAGTGTTGCCTTAAACATGATTGACTGACAACACCACTAAAAAAAATCATAGAATGCTAAATTTTGTTTTTGTGTGGGATGCGCAAAACCCAATATAAATTTTAAAATTAAGTTTTGGTTTTTTTCTAACAGATTTTTGTATAAATTTTAAAATTTGTTTTATGAAACTTAATATATTAATTAAAATGGAAATTAAGAAAAATATGTTTTGCCACTAATTTCGCAAATAAGCAATTAAATTATATTACCAAATAAAAGCGATTTGAAGCAATTTCTTGATCTAGATGTTCTTATTTTTTAACATACAATATTTTTTTTTTGTTTTGCAAGTGAAATGAAGCGAGTAGGTAGTCCTGTAAGAGTACAAGGCTTACATCTTCTGGGCTCTAAAGTGATATACGCAACCAGACCTACAATAAACACTAGGACGTTTGAAAAATATATTCAATTTTTTCTATTTTGTAATTTCTATTTTGTAATACCGTGTTATTCATAATAATATCAAATTTCATCATTCTAAAAACTTGTATATTTAACAAATACTTTAATCAAATATTTCCGTAAGAATCAGTTAAAAATACAAATACAAAATTATAAAGTCACTTCAAAAGATTTCTCTTTGAAAAGATAACACTTTTAGTGAAAATTGCAATTTTTCCATTACATAAACAACAATAACTTCCTCGTCTTCTTATACTTCATTTAGTCGTAACTAAAAGAATTTTATTGCAAATTTTCTTCTTTATAGTATCATATGAAAAATCTTAAATATTGTGGTTTTGCAAACAAGATACGATAGAGTATTTGTAATATGCCAGTAATTTTATACAAGTCACTTTGATGAGTTTACATATACTTCAACTTCGATAGGAATATGTGGTCTATTAAATGCTTGATTGAATTTTATTTACTGCAGTATCTCGTGCTAACGTTAACGTTTGAAAAATTAAGTGTAGGAAATTTTTATTCGTTTTTAAACCAACAAAAAAAAATCAATTCAAAAGAAATAATTCATAGAATTGTGCTTTTTCATTTAGAAAATAAACCAAGTACATAATAAATTGTGTGAAAGATAAATTCAAATGAAATTCGATAAACGCGAATAGAAATTGATAGAATTGAATAGTTTAAAGATTTAAGTTGAAAAAAATATGAAATTAAAACGAACTAATAAAATGTTCAAGTATTGAAAAATATTTTAGTTCCGTATTTCAATACAAATAAAAAAGAAAAATATTTTAAATAAGAGAAATTACAACACCATGTAGTGTCTTGGGTCATGACCGTAGTGCAACAATTATGTAAGAACTTCAGAGAAACCAGCATTATTAAAATTAAAATAGTGCATGATATCTTTATTGATTGAGCTACCTGTACCTTTTTGAAGGTAGAAAAAAACCAAAATTAATACTTTAAAAATATTTTACTGAATTTTTAAGGAAATAAGTTAGCTGAATACACCAGAAATTAACTTAAATTATTTCTACCATATATTTTTTTAAAATTCATAAAAATTAAATCAAATTCAGCTAGCTGAATTATAAAAAAAATAGTTGTATAAAACAGCTAATACTTTAATGTGATTTAAATTACATTTTTGAGCTATTCAGCTTATAATCTTTAAAAAGTTTGCATTTTTATGCTGAAGCAGCGTCCCTATTTTGAATGGCGTCTTGTCTAAAGCGCTATAGGACAACAAGTTAAATTTATATTCGGCATATTTATTATTTTAAGCAATATTTTCATCTATTCAGCTGCCTGAATAGAGTTTAAAGCAGTTAAACTTAAAAGTAAGTGCATTAAAAATATTTTAAAAATTTTTAAGCAAAAAAAGTACATACGTTTTCTTAAAATTCATCAGGTTTAAAACAAATTCAGCTGGCTGAATAGAGAATAATTAAAGCTAGAACTAAAGAGAAACGATTATTACTAAAGTCAAAACTTTTATGTTCATTTAAGCACTTAGGAATTATTTTTCTGAAGTATTTTTATCAATTCAGCTAGCTGAATAAAGTCTTTGACGGTTAAAATTAACCATAGATACTTCGAAAAACAATTATAAACATTTCTTACAACAATTGTGGCTGAATACACAATAAATTAGTTAAAACAGTTTCCAAAATAGATTTTGTTTTTAATTCATCAAGTTTAAAGTGAATTCAGCTAGCTTAAATTAAAAAAATATGTGCTTACATTAAATACCTAATACTTTAATTCAATGTAAAACACATTTTTAAGTATATTCAGCTTATAAACTTATATTTATCGAATTTATTTAAATATTCTAAATTCTTAATATCTAACAATAGCAATTAATTTTTTAAATACAAATTATTACACCACAATGTACATACAAACTATGTAAAAAAAATACAATATATTCACGTCACATTATATTAGATTTTGTGGTTTTAAACATTATACTATTTCCCATATAATGTACTCTTCTTACAATTAAGTATTGTACAGACTAATTCCTAAATTTATGCTAAATTATCAAGTCTAGTCACACCCTTTAATAACATAATTACAAAGCATTCATACGCAAATTAAACCACAATTTCATGAATATTCTCCCCTGCCTGACAAATTCCAAATGTAATCTTCAATTTCATACCAAAAACTAAGCGGACAGTAAAAATGGACATGGAAAATTTTTGTTTAATGTTCTTTACCATTATATGCCTCAACAATTATCATCATCACATTCAAGGATAGAAAATTACACAAAACCAATAAACAAAAAACTAAAATTATTTGGGAAAGGTTTTTTTTTTTGTTGTTTATAAGCTGGTATTTGAAAAAATCCTTACCTCTTTCCTAGAGTAGAAAATACAATTACTTAGAACTTTGTAGAGTTTCCTAAATTTGTAGATATCTTTATACATGTATTTGGTTATGGCTGTGTGACTATTTGTATTATTACTTTTGTTTCTTGAGTTTTTTTTTTTTTTTACTAATGAACATTGTTATTTTGTGGAAAAAGTCAGCAAAAAGTTTTCTGGTAGTAAAAAATCAAACAGTTTTCATACGAAACTCTTAACAACAAAAAGTTTTCTATACTTTTGTTTCAACAAACAAAGTTGTGCTTCTACTATTGTGTTTATGCTCTTTGTGTCCCCTACAAAAAAAAAAACGGTAAACTACAATATATTATGAAGAAAATAGATGAAACCGAATATTATATTCTACTTAAAGTTAAACACATAGTCAGCAAGCTGAATTGCTTGGAAATTTTTGACACTTTACTAAAAGTAAGTAATTTTTATAAATTTTCTTATAAATTCTATTGTTTAATTGATAGAAAACAGCTATTTAATATATATATAGCAACAGAAATTATATTACTTTTTAATATAAATTCATATTCAGCTAGCTGAATTTATTAAAAATATTTAAAACTTTAATAGAACTGAGATAGTCATATATTTTGTTAAACATTTTATTAGTAATTGAATTCAGCTAGCCCAGTGGGAAAGTAATTTATAATTTTAATTTTTAACTTGTATTCAGCTAGCTGAATTTGTTGAAAATATATGAAACTCTATTAAAATAAATTTTATTTAAAATTATTAACAATTCAGCTATTTGAATTGAAATTAAATTGCATATTTCACAAGCTGAATTGCATTTAATATAATATATTCAATGTGAAATAAAATTAAAATCCAATTGTGTTTTTCAAAACACATATTCAGCAAGCTGAATTGCATAAAAATGAATAAATGATTAATAAAAATTAGGATAATAAAGTTCATTAGGATGATTTTAACAAATATATATTTCAGTTTTCATTAAAGTTATATTCAGCTAGCTGAATTATATTAGAAACCCTTTACATACTGACGTTTGTTAATGTTAGACCAAATTTTGCTACAAATGACAGAAAATGATAGATACTGCATCTGAAGTTCGACCTTACTTTCTTTTTAAATTCTTTAGAGAATTGTTCTTCTTAAGTTTTTGTTTTAGTTTTTTTTTTTTTTTAGGAAATTATGATATTTTTCTTGTAATTTATCTTGGAGCTGAGCAACTGCTAGACTACTCCATAAACATAATTGATTTTTGCTAGTTTTACACTTAAAACATTTTTCTATGTGTTTACCCAGATTTTATAACTGAAACACACAAGATAGAAAAAAAACTCTTGATGGTTCCATAGTTGTATGTGATAAACAGCAAAAAAGGCTGTTAGTTTTTAAGGGTTTGAGTACATGAACGTGTCATGTGTGTGTTTTTTTTTTTTTTTTTTGCTTCAAAAACCATGACATAATAATTTTGTTTTGCGTTTTATGTGTGCTAAAATGCTATATAATTATTTTTTATACAAAATGAAATATTATATGTAGTACAAAGATATTGCATGCTCTTATATTAACAAAAAAAATCTTTTATGTTACAAAAATATTAAAACATGTGTCTCTTATTGTAAAAAGTTATTTGAATTAAGAAAGTTAAAGATTCTAAAAGAATTATTTAATCTAAGGATTTAATAAGTCAGTTTAGTTTTTGTGGCTCACAACTTAATAAAAAGAAAGACTTTACTAAAAGTTTTTAGGAATTATATTTTGTTTTCTTAGCTGAATTACATTAAAAGTTATGGTAGAATACAAACTAGGGCTTTAAGACATAGGCAAGGTATATTTAGAGAAAAAAGGGTTTATATTAGTTTTCCAATTTAGCTAGCTGAATAAATATTTAACTGAATTAATGTTTAAAACAGGGAAAAGTAATAAATAAATTAACTATTATTAACTAACCTTAATTTAGCCAGGTAATAACATTATAGCATTTGTTTCATTCTGCTAGCTGAAAATAGATAAAACCTTGTATTTTTATGAAAAATGTGTATTTGTGTAGTTTCTAAAGAAATTATTTTACTATTACTTAAATTAAGCTAGCTGAATTTCAACAAAGAAGACATATTGTGTATATCACAGAAGAGTATCAAAAATATAAATACGTATAAACCGAATTCAGCTAAATAAATAGCTCGGGTTTGAAATTTTATTTTATAAAAAAGCTTAATTTCATGTTCAGTTAGCTGAGTTGTTAACTACTTACATATCTTGGATCTGAAATTTTATTTTATAAAAAAGCTTAATTTCATATTTAGCTAGCTGAATTATATATATTCAGCTAGAAAAATCTCAATAAAATTCACAAAAGAGGAACAAAATACGCTTTTTGTCATATTGAAATTGAGTATTCTAAACGTAAATACAAATGAAAATTATTCACATTCATATTTGACTAGCTGAATTGCAAAAGAATCACAAAAATAAATCACATATTTCAATTGTTACTCGTA
Organism: Leucophora obtusa; assembly: GCA_949987735.1. Lineage (NCBI taxonomy): Eukaryota > Metazoa > Arthropoda > Insecta > Diptera > Anthomyiidae > Leucophora > Leucophora obtusa. Next base: position 30,061,523 of record OX465299.1, on the reverse strand, counting down.
GGGTTTTTATTTACTAATATCCTAATTCAGCAAGCTGAATGTGAAATATTTTAGTTGCAAAAGGAAAAGTTTTATATTTCAGAAATTGTAAAAGCTTAAAAAATTAATGTTATATAATTTAATTCAGCTAAATTAATGATTAAAGCGTTGTATATTGTCTAGACACTTGCAATATCTATCGAAATACTTTTTATGTAGCTGAGTTTGCACGTCATAGGCTAATATGCAGTTTTGATGCTCTAAACTGTTATTCAGCTAGCTGAATTTCAACAATTTAAACAAAGTAAATTTTTCTAGTGTTAATCCAATAATAATCAAAATTTTATCTTGTTGAATTTGCATATTCAAACACTAAATAAAAAATTCAAACTGTCATTCAGCTGCACTCAGAAAAAAGTTAGTGCAAAAATCTGTTAAACGCTTTCCAATTCAATTGATCTAATTTCTTTTTTGTTATGTTGCCTTAAAATTTAGGATTCAACTAATATTTATCGTAGTTCCAATTTAGCATAACATTTAATATCATTCGTATTTGAACTAGTTTTGAGTGGTAATTTTTAGTAATTTTTGTTTCTTAATTTTGAAAATTTCCCTGCCGAGTTCAACCACAAATATTTTCTAATCATTACATTTACATAATATAAACCACCTATATAGGGTAGATTGGGGATCCTTCGCCACTTTTTTTTCAAAGCACTGTCATTTCTTAACCCCTAATTATTTTTCAAAAATTACTTTCAAATTGAAAACCTACATATCTTGGCTTTAATTTCTATGATTCTTATTCTAATTTTTTGCATATTTTCTATTATTTTTTTAATGATTTTCAAAGTAACTCAATTCGGCGTAACTGCCCCAAACCTGGGGTAAATTCGCCAAAAGAGCTAGAAACAATTTCCACAAAAAAATTTGTTATTACAGAAAAGTCAATCTTTTAATGACTGAAATAAATAATTTATAACAAGTTGTTTAAGATATGTGATTCTTTTTAATCAAAAAATCTCCACTACATTAAAAAAAATAATTTAAAACTATAATATAATGATTCTTCAAAATTAAAAAAAACTGAATAATTAATATAAATTTAAGAATGAACACGATTGTTCTAATTTACTATTAAACATATTTTAAACATATAGAAAAGTCTTATAGAGCATTTTAGGCAGGGATGCACCAACTCTTTGTAGCTCCAGGGGCCATCTGGTGATTGTGCCCCACAGACAGGCACTAACATAAAATTAATATTTTTTCACACTTTTTAAGCATTTATTAAAATCAAATTATTATTTTTCGAAACTTTAGAATCGTAGGTCTAACATAATGAAAAATTATTTTCTTACCACACGATTTGAGGAAGAAATTGCAAAATGTAGTTGCTTCCTACTATTTTTTTGGCACCCCAAAAAACACAAAAACACGTCTGTCTGCGACCACATGTGATATAAATTCATCAAAGTGAATGTCAAGGAAAGGTAATTGAAAAATGCACAAAATATATTTTTTCCATAGTAAAGTGTTGTTTTTTCAAACGCGTCGTATAGACCAAATACAATTAATATTGTCATTAATATGTATTTTTATTAATTCTAATTTAGTAGATTTGAGGTTAAGAAGAAGAATAAACCTTCCTCAAAAGTTATAAACACATTAAATTTGCAAATCAGACTAGATCTAGTTTCTGCCTTTTTATGGACAGGCTTCATCAGTGATCTTCCATTAAATTGTATTATTGTTTATATTTTTATTGTCAGATTGCCTCTATATGAATAATTTCAGAAGTGATCAAACAGACATATACAAACATTCTACTTCAGATTTTCTCTGTCCAATTTTTTATCTGCCTTAATATCGGAGAAAAATGGGATTAGTGTATGTGCCCCACTGGCGAAGGATCCCCCCTCTACCCTACACCCAGTAATAAATATAGATCTGTCTTGGGTCATATACGAAGAGTCGAAAAACCCAGATTTTAAGCGAAGTTTTAGCAGAAATTGTTAGTACAATTGGTAATGAATTAAGCTCAAATTTCTTGGCAAATTTAACTAAGATTGAGTACTTAGAAGTGTGTAAAATTGGAAATTCTGCAGGCGCAATTTAACATTGGCCCTATTTTCTGTTATACAATATTAGCAGAATTTTCAACTGTTATACACAGGTTTTTTTCATGAATGCAGACACTTGTAATAACTGACGAAACCCTTTTTTATTTAGCTGAATTCACACTTAAAAGCTAATATACAATTTTGACGCTTTGAACTGTTATTCAGCTAACTGAATTTTATTAATTCAAACAAAATTAATGGTTTTAGTTTTTTCTAACTCTAATAAACATTAAAATCCAATTTCATCTAGCTGAATTTGAATATTCACACACAAACTAAAACACTTTTTACTCAAAAATGCTATTCAGCTAGTGGTATTGTACAACAATAGTGAAAAATTGAGTTTAAGCAACAAAATTTAATTGAGCTGAATATGGAATAAAGATGTTTAAATTAAGTTTTAATATTTTTACCGCTCAATATTTAAATTTTAAATATTATTACAAATTGAATAATAAAAAAAATTATAAAAATTTAATCATATTTAAATTCAGGTAGCTGAATTATTTATATTATTTTTCTGAAATAGTTATCGGTTTGCGGTGCTTGTAAATAACAGAAATCTAACATATCAGCATATCTATATATTATTCAGCAAGCTGAATTGTCTATAAACTATCAAAAATTAAATTATTAAACTAAATTTAATATACTTTATTCAATTCAGCTAGCTGAATGTGACAAATAAAGATATTTAGATATTAACAAATGAATTTATGATATCTTATAGAAGCATAATAATTTTTATTTTGTTTAAACTCAATTCAGCTAGCTGAATGTGAACTTCAAGTACAATAAGATGGAAACAAAATATTTTAGTAGCCAAAAGTAACAAAAATCTAAATTACTTAGCGAAATTAAAGGAAATAAATATGCTAAAATCCCAAAACTTATTTAACCAATTATGAAAAATAATCTGTTAAAGGCATGCCCCTATCCGCATTTGATTCTTGCCTAATGAAATCGACGTTTTTAGAATTTCTAGAAATATTTGTTAAGTTAAATTACAAACTCAATGAGAATTTCTTGTTGTCCTCTAGGAGCGTTATTAAACATTTAAAATCTCAAAGAGAAAAGAAAAACAACAACAAAACATTTACCACAATTTACTTTGTCATCTTTGAATATACTACTCTGTTGTTCTGACACATCTAGCAATGTAGTTAAATCCATTCATGTATAACCAACAATAGAAAATAATATGTTTTCTAAAGTAACGGTAAAATTTTATTTACATGCTCACTTCAGCTAATAGACTATAAAATATAAAGTTATTTCGTATTTTTAAAAGAAACGAGATTGATTTTCATTATTATAACCTCAATTCAGCTAGTGAAATTTAAAAGCGTCTCGAAATTAACTTAACAATTTTATACAGCCTTGAACTGATTTCGGTAATTTTCAGAGCTTATAATTTTTCTGAATTAAGCTGAATTTTTCTTAAGTATTGTATACTCCACTCTGCAAAGCGGATTACTCTATCATTGTGAATCCAGCTTTAAACACTTAAATATGTTTGAAATATATTTTAGTTATATTTAAATATTCAATTTATTCCTAAATTTATCACTATTAAAACATTGTCGGAAAACTAATTTTTCTACACACTTATATTTACTTCGCTTACTATAATTTCTATTGAACAATATCTTGCGTTTACATCAAAAATATCTTAATGTTTTCTTAAGTATATTTACAATAAATTACAAGTATCACATTTTTTTCTACTTGTTAATATATTTTGCTTAAGAAAAGACTCTTATGGAAAGAAGAAACAAAAAAGTTATGTTAAGTATTATTAAACATGTCATATCAAGTAGTTTTCATGTTGTGTGTGCTGCGAGGAGTATGCAACATGTTACAATGTCTCAAGAGTTTACTATATTACTACACATACTGGTTTAATTGTTCAGTTATGATGTTTTCTTCGCTGAATACAGAGAATATTATTATGATAATATAGTAAAGAAGTTGTCAAGTAAAAATTCAAAATGAGTAAAAAAATTGATGAAGATTAAATGAAAAACTTCAGATGAATTATTAATTAATTAATAAGATAATGAGATGATAACCTGTTGAATTGAGGAGTATTGTATATTTTATTCATATATTATATCATCCTAACAAAAAAATACACTACACTAATAGAAAAAAGTCTGTAAAAAATTTAGTTAAAACTACTGAAAATTAGTTAAAAACAAGGTTGGTTACCGAAACGAATAACGGTAAGGGTAACGGTAACGGTATCAGATTTCGTTTGTTTAGGTAACGGTAAAGGTAACGGTATTTAAGACTGTTTCGGTAACGGTATACCGTTATCGAAACAGCAATACCGGTACGTACCGGTATTAAAAATTATGTTAAAAACATATAAAAACAAGTAAAAACATGGCATATTTTTAATTTTAAGTACTGAAAATACAGATTTTAAGCTATAAATTCAATACTGGTAGTTTTAGTAAGTAAAATTATTATCTATAAATTTTTTGTAAAAAAAAAAACACTCAAGATTATAAAATAAAAAATAAAAAAATTGTAATTTTTATAGAAAATAATAAATACCGGTAACTACCCATAAAAATAACGGTATCGGTAACGATAACGGTATTTACAACTTTTTTTAGAGGTATCGATAACGGTATTCAATTTGAAACGGTATTTTAGCGATAACGGTATTATAACGATAACGGTAACCAACCTTGGTTAAAAATGATGCTGCAGAAAAAACTGCTAAAATTAGCAGATAATTTTTGCTATATATTAGTAAGATAGGAACAGCAAAAATAAAACTGTTAAATGTACATTATTTTAGTTATATTTGAGCAAATTAACCTGCTAAAATCAGCAAAAACATTTCCTAAATAATTAGTAGCCTAAAAAAATCAAAAAAAAAAAAAAAATTTTAAATTTTTGATTTTTTTTTTGATTTTGTTTTTAAATGAAAATAAAAATCGAGCCTTTTGAAAACAGCAGTTTACAACTTTTTTAGTAATATTTCTGCTGATTTTAGCAGTATAGACTTCTATTTGTATTCAACTAAATTTAGCTAAAAACGAGTAAAAAGGTTAAAGTCGGGCATGCGGCCCTATGCTCCTTGCAGGAGTAAAAGGAACGAATATATATATATATGCCGACTATACAATACCCTACACCAGTCTAGGTAAAAGCCAACTAATGTTTGGATCCGAAATTCGAATGGGTTAAAATGGGGCTCGTGTCAAAATTTTCTATAATGTGAGTCAGCGCACCAAATTTCATTAAAATATCTTAATATTTGCGACCTGCAGTTTGTAACCAAGCCAATTTTGGGGGGACCCTTATATGGGCACTAGTTCTAAACATGGACCGATGTTCACCAAAATCAATAGGCTTCGTCCTTGGGCCAACATAGGTCTATGTACCAAATTTCATCAAAATATCTTAATATTTACGACCTGCAGCGTATAAACAGTATAATTTTGGTAGGACCCTTATATGGGCACTAGGTCTAAACATGGACCGATGTTCACCAAAATCAATAGGCTGCGTTATTGGGCCAATATAGGTCTGTGTACCAAATTTCGTCAAAATATCTTAGTATTTACGACCTGCAGCGTATAAACAATATAATTTTGGTAGGACCCTTATATGGGCACTAGGTCTAAACATGGACCGATGTTCACTAAAATCAAACCTGTTCGTCCTTGGGCCAACATAGGTCTGCGTACCAAATTTCATCAAAATATCTTAATATTTGCGACCTGTAGAGTGCGCACAAGTTTGCATGGACAGACAGACAGACAGACGGACGGACGAAATAAAAAAAAATTCTGAACCGATCGGTATACTATAAGGTGGGTCTACGACCAATATTTTTTGGTGTTACAAACATCAGCACAAACTTATAACACCCTGATCACATAGTGGTGTAGGGTATAACTAACAAAAATTAGCGCTACAAAAGTATTTTTAAATAAAACAAAAACGGTTTTGGATATCAATGAAATTCTTTATTCCTGTGAAAGTACGTTCGATGCCATTATGTATGGAAATCGATCTCTTTTGCATGGCCACCACGGGCACGCTTGCAGAAGTCCAGACGCTGAACCCAATTTTCGACGGTTTTCAAGCATAAATCGGCCAATACTGCTGCAATTTCACGTTCGATATTCGTACGAAGTTCATCAATCTACGCTGGCTTGTTGGCATAGACCATAGATTTGACGCAGCCCCACAGGAAATATTCCAACGGCGTCAAATCGCACGACCGAGGCGGCCAACTGACTGGACCATTTCGTGAGATAACACGTTCTCCAAACTTGATTTGCAATAAATTGATTGTGACATTTGCTGTGTGGCTTGTGCCGCCGTCCTGTTGGAACCACATGTCCTCCAAGTCCATATCATCCAATTGGGGCCAAAAATATTTGGTTATCCTTGAACGGTAGCGATTCCCATTCACAGTAACGTGCCGGTCTTGATCATCACGGAAGAAGTACGGCCCAATGATGCCGCCGGGCCATAAACCGCACCAAACCGTAATTTTTTCGGGATGCAATGATGACTCATGGAGTACGTGTGGATTGCTGTCTGACCAATAACGCATATTTTGTTTATTGACGAAGCCATTCAGCCAGAAATGAGCCTCATCGCTGAAGATGATTTTTCGATGAAAATCCGAATCATTTTCAAGTTGTTGCTCAGTCCAATTCACGAACATACGACGCTTCTGGTGGTCAAGCGGCTTCAGTTCTTGCGTCAATTTGATCTTGTAAAGATGTAGGCCAAGATCTTTTCGCAAAATTCGCCACAACGACGTCACAGAGATGCCCAACGTTTCAGAACGACGTGTGAGAGACACATTTGGGCTTGCTTCAACTGAAGCCTCAGCGGCCGCAATATTCTCGACACTACGGGCACTTCTTTGTCTCACTGGCACGGGAACATTTTGTACTGTGCCTGTGGATTCAAATTTTTCCACTAGACGCTCAATTGTTGATCTGCTAGGACGATTATGACGACCATAAATTGGACGTAGCGCTCTTAACGTTGAGGCCACTGACTCCGAATTTCGGTAGTAAATTTTAATAATTTCGACTCGTTGTTGGCTCGTATATCTTTCCATCATGAAATGGCAAACCTTACTGAAAAGAAATGTCAAAAGAGCGGCAAGAAATATGGCGTCGTTTGCTGTCCCTGTCTTTCTACTTTTGTAGCGTCCCTGTTGAAAAACCCTTTATAACGGTTTATTTTTGCTATTTCTAGTCTACTAATATTTAGCAAAAATTTCTGCAGATTTTACATTACAATTTGTTATTTTCAATTAACCAAAAGATCTGGCCAGATATGCCTAGATCTGATCAGATTTAATTATATCTCAAATTTGTCCCCAATTTTGAGATCTAATTAGATCTGGTAAGATCTGGCCAGATCTGATCTTTTTTAAACGGGTTAGCTTAATTATAACTAAAATTCTGTAAATTTAACAGTTTTAATTTTACTATTCTTATTTTACTAGTATTAAGCAAAAAAATTTTAGCAGTTTTTTCTGCAACATCATTTTTAACTAATGTTTAGTAACTTTTTTTTCTGCTATTTTTACGGATTTATTTCTATGAGTGTAATAATAACTCTCCCGTAAAAGTTCAATAGTTATTCACAAAGTAAAATTTTTTTTGCCTTGTAAATCGTATTTGAAACTTCAGGGCTGATGCGGCACGTGTTCCCGTTATACGATCACCTTAATTTTTTGCATGGTGTATTTTTGTATCCAAAGGCACATTTCTAGGGGAGAAGGGGGGGGGGGGCAAGTCACACACAAGTCAATCAAGTTTAAAATTTTCAGTTTTTTGACCAACATTGAATGAAAGAAGACGCAAAAAATAGTATGAAAGTTCTTCTAGGCTTAATTCTGTGGTCGAATATTCACAATGAAATTTTATGTGTTGTTTCTTGCGGATTTTTTGTGGAATATTTTTATCCTACATCGGCCATTTTTTTCGTTCATTTAAATACATTTTTCAATAAATACCAAAAAGCCCCTAACACCGGCCGTTTTTTAGATTTTGGTTTCCTTAGTTGATAATTCAAAAACTATTATATTAAAACATTATTTTTGTTTGAAATTCAAAAACTAAGGGTTGATTTTTAATTCAAAGTTTAAACAATTCTAATTTTCAAATGACTTTTATGACTTTTTAATCTCTTAATTTACAGTTGAGAAATTTGATCTCGTTTTTTAAAATAATTTTGAAACCAAACACAAAAACTTTAAAAAAATGGGTATAAAATTAAACAATTCAAAAAGGGTGGTAAATAAACAACGGATGACTATAAAAACAAAGTTTTTATAACAACTGTCAAATATAGCCACGTACAATATTTTTTTTTTTTTATTTATGATTTATTGACAAACAAATGCACACACATCACGGAAATGTCAAACATTAAAAGAAATCGACTCTTTACAACTCTATAGTTTCATACAAAGATATAAATTATTGGAAAAAAAATATTATAAAAAATCATGATGATGATCAAACAATTTAAAGCACTAAACATAAAACAATCACCCTAACACGAGTTCAAAATATTATTATCAACAACAAAATTTGTAGAAAATAATGAAAAAAATTTATATAAAATTATTTAAAAAATATCATAATAATAACTTTTAAGTTTATAATGTATGATGTTTTAAAAGGATTTATTTGTTTCTGGTAAAAGTTTTTGTATGCAAAACATGCATTTAATGTGTACAGACACGTCTTGTTTAAATATAATTTCTCTGTGTTCTCGTTGGTGGCTTATATTGTGTTTTATAATACAGTGGCGATAATACGTACTTAAACCCAGTAAAAAAACTTATTTGTCTTAAAAAAAAAAAAAAAAACTTATTTGTCTCAAAAAAAAAAAAAAAACTTATTCGTCTCCCAGTAAAAAAACTTATTCGTCTTCTGCTATCACAACCCAAAAATTTGGTTATCACGGCCGAACCATTTAATTTGCAACAAATTCGGTTGTCAGCATGAATCTGTGTTCCCTGTATAATGTTGGTTATTTTGTGATCCCTTTGCGGGTCTTATTATCCGTCTACTTTAAAAAAAAATGCTTAAGCAGATTTTGTTTATATTTGTAGAAAATATTTTTTAAACATTGCACGTACTTTATGTCTGAGAATATGATTTTTTTCACAATATTTATGATTTTAAATGGAATTTTTAATTAATTTTTTCCAGTTGTTTTTCCTATATAGAAGTATTTTATATGTGTAAATGATAAAAGAAGTTATTAAGAGTTTTATTTTTTTCGTTTAAACATTGTAGGTGGTCACCGTCAATATGCGGTTTAGTTTATGTTTTATGGTTTCTACTGTGTTAATACATTATATAGTTAAGTACTCTTGGCCATAAATGGATTTATGATGAATTTTAATTGCACAGAACAATTTAAAAAGAAAAAAAATTGTGATATTTAAAAATGTCACATAAAACGTTTAAAAATTAATAAAATAAATGGGTGCCAAGAGGACTGAATAAGCGACATAATATACCAATGGTGGGTAAATGCGGCTCTTTGTTGATTTTAGAGCAGCCCTTGCAGAAATTTATATTTAATTTTTTTATATTTTTTTCACAATATTTTTAAAAGTGCGCCGTACTCCCTCCCATATGAAGTATTTTTGCAAGGAGGGGGTCGTTATATCTTTGGCATTTACAGTCGGATCTTAAAGTATGATACATTGATGTTTTTCTCTCGAGGAGACCAGTGTTTTGCTCTAAGGGCCACAGAGCTCAAGTATCCCGTTCTAGTAGTTACCCACCAGATCTCAGTTGCTACCACCCTAAAATACAACCCTAATGTCAGAAAATTAAGGCTCGCAAAAAATCATTAAACTTTTGCTAAGGAAGTTTTGCGATAAACCGAGTAGAAATTTTTTTTTATATATTGGTTGCCTAACGTAGGGGTCGCTTTTTAAACTGTTTTTCATTGGATTTTTCCTTTATAGCAAAACACTGGTCTCCTCGAGGCAAAAAAATCGGTATATCACACTTTAAAATCCAACGAAAAATTGAAAAAGGCGACCCCTACGTTCGGCAAAAAAAAAATTTTTTGAAATTGCCTTGCAAAAAGACTTTATATTGGAGGGTGTACGGCGAACTTTTTTTTTGAAGTACGGTCTAGTGTGATACAATCAAAATACTTTACAAGTACCATGGAACGTGAGTACTTGCTAAGTCCTATGGTACTTGCTAAGTACTAAGGTACATGATAAGAACTATAGGTTCTTAGCAAGTACCAAAAGTTCTACGCAATTACCATAGCACTTAGCAACCTTAGCACTTTCGCCACATACACCATATACGCACAAAATGCCTACACTTAAAAAAATACATTAGTAGAAAAGTTAGTAAAACGTCTTGTATATCAAGTGTACTAATTTTCAGCAATTTTTTTGCTGAAATTCCGTTTTCAGCAAAAGTTTTAGTTATATTGTTTTAGCACTAAACTAATTTTCAACTAATGTTTTACTAATTTATTTTCGCTACAAAAATTGTGCTGATAACCGCATTTATAGCGTGGATGACAACCAGATAGACAAGATGTAGATGTCGCAGCTTGTCTGGATGTAGTACAGACAATGGCAATGATAATTAAAAAAAAAACAACTCTACACAATTTCTATATTTAAATTTTCAGCAAATAAATTAACTAAAGTAAAATTTCTCTACAAATTTTTTAACTTTTTTTCAGTCTACTAATATTCAGCAAAAAGTTTAGTGATTTTAGCAAGGATTTTTTTCATTTGCAATCGACTAAGTGTTAGCAAAACTTTTGCCGAGATTACTATTTTTTTGGTAAAAGTCAGCTCGCTGATTTTCAAATGGGTCATTTTGCCACCATGCTCTCAAATAGGTTAATTTGCATTTATTTTTTTCAGAAAATGCTTAATTTAAGGTTTTTATATCGTTTTTCATGCCAAATGACACTTTTTTACATTTAAAAAATTTGGAGTCATTTCTACCCCATGTGCCTATAAGGGTTAATTTCTAATTTTTTATTACTATGTATAAAATTTGGTGTTCACATAGTTATTTGGACAACTTTCACCAAATTCCGCAAGAAACAACACATTGTTTTGGTATACTTACAGGAAAAATCGAAAAATTTCAAAAATGAATGGGGGGAATATTTTGTTGATCTCTTATTTAAGTAAATGAATGTTCTTTAGTTTGACTCTAGATCATAAATTAATATCACTTTCTGTTTCAATTATTTTCAAATCAAAGAAAGATGATACAATTTTTACAAGTAAATTACAAAGAATAAAAATTATTGAAAGAATTCGATAAGATCAGCAAGACAGAATACGCATTTTCGGCATTCGCTACAAAGCCATCACCAGTGTCTTTCGCCTTGAGTGGGTTAATATTTGATAATCGTTTACTTATGTGACCGTTGAAAGCAAACCGAATTTGTTATCAACAACTCAACTTAGACTAACATCAACGAAATTTAACAATGCTATTTTTATCCTTTGTTATTATTACTCTTTTTTGCTTTGAACCTTAATTCTTAAGATATCTCAGCTGATTCTATTCAACTCTGTGTATGATAACCAAAAATTGCACCTTTGACCTTGGTAAAGAAAGGGTTAACGTTATCGGAAATTTACAAAATTTTCGGAAAACAATCTCTCGTATCAGAATTAAAAGAAATCGGAAGTGATTTTGTTACAGCTAGCTAAAAACACAAAAATTAATTCTATTATCTAAATTATAGGCAAAAATCACACTTTTCTCTAAAATTTTCAAATTAAAACTCCGTCACTATTAAGTTAATTAAGGCCAATATTTGGCCTTAATTTCATTTTTCGTTCAGGGATTATTTTATTTATTTTGGGAGTTAATTAATTTTTTTCCTTCGGGTATTATTTCATTTCTTTTGGCTCTTATTTCATTGGGGTTTTTACATTTTTCTGCTTGGGGGTTATTTCGTTGGGGCTAATTTCGTAGTGCGTTTCTTTCGAAATACGCAAATGAAAAAAGTTGATATCACCTTAATGTATATGAAAATTCGATATAAAAAAATATTTTGATGGAGCACTAAAACTGTTAAAAAATTCTTTAGAAAAGAAATTTATAAGAGTTTTTAACCCCATCTCCTATCAGATTTAGATGTTTGTTTCATTGAAGTTTGAGGGAACACCCAACGGGACCTCCTTGTGATAAGATTTCCATTTTATGACACACTAACGGTGGGTCTAATACTGCAGGTTTAAGCGTTAACTAATACTTAACCCAAAAATTTGTTGCTATATTGTTTATTTAAGATAAATTGTTTAACTACACTCAAAAAAAAAGTTGGTAAAGTCAGCAAAAAATATTGCTGTGTCAGCAAATTTTTAGTCAGGAGCGTGCTTGCAAAAAAGTTGGTAATTTCAGCAAAGGTGTTTGCTGAAAATCAGCGAGCTGATTTTTACCCAAAAAAATGCAAAAGTTTTGCTAAAACTCAGTCGATTGCAAATTAAAAAAATTCTTGCTAAAATCACTAAACTTTTTGTTGAATATTAGTAGGCTTAAAAAAACTTTGTAGAGAAATTTGACTTTAGTTAATTTGTTTGCTGAAAATTTTAATGTAGAAATTGTGTAGTTTTTTTATTTTCATTCCCGTTGCCTGTACTTCTACATCCAGCAAGCTGCGACATCTTGTCTATCTGGTTGTCGTCCACGCTATAGATGCGTATATCAGCACAATTTTTGTAGCAAAATAAATTAGTAAAACATTAGCTCAAAATTAGTTTAGTGCTAAAAAAAAATATAACTAAAACTTTTGCTGAAAACGGAATTTCAGCAAAAAAAATTGCTGAAAACTAGTACACTTGATATACAAGATGTTTTACTAATTTTTCTACTAACTTATTTTTTTGAGTGTACCTTGCAAAGTGCCTTCCACAGGGAGTTCAGATTTCTTGTCTCATTTTCAAGTCCTTTTTGTCGGTAAGGCCAAGTTATTTGGTTAAAAATGATGTTGCGGAAAAAATCTGCTAAAATTGGCAGATCCTTTTTACTAAAAACTAGTAAAATGAAAACAACAAAATTCAAACTGTTAAATTTACAGAATTTTAGTTATATTTAGGCTAACTTTTAGTTAATTTAAAATAGCAAATTGTACTGTAAAATCCGCAGAAAATTTTGCTAAATATTTGTAGACTAAAAATAGCAAAAATAAACTGTTAGATCTACAAAATTTTTGCTATTTTTAAGCTAAATTTAGTTGAATACAAATAGTAGTATATATTGCTAAAATCAGCAGAAATATTTGCTAAAAAATTGTAAACTGCTGTTTTCAAAAGGCTCGATTTTTATTTACATTTAAAAAAAAAATCTAAAAAAAAACTTAGAAAATTTTAAATTTTTTGTTGAGTTTTTAGGCTACTAATTATTTGGCAAAATTTGTTGCTGATTTTGGCAGTTAAATTTGCTCTTCTCCATTTACAAAACTTTAGCTCAAATATAACTAAAATTCTGTATATTTAACAGTTTTATTTTTGCTGTTCATATATTACTAATATATAGCAAAAATAATCTGCTAATTTAGCAGTTTTTTTTCTAATTTTTAGTAGTTTTAACTTAATTTTTACGGGCTTTTTACTATTAGTGTAAATTTAAGCATTGTGCGCTTTATTACGCAAAAGTTTACAAGGATTATAAAGGGTTCTTCAACAGGGACGCTTCAAAAGTAGAAAGACAGGGACAGCAAACGACGCCATATTTCTTGCCGCTCTTTTGACATTTCTCTTCAGTAAGGTTTGCCATTTCATGATGGAAAGATATACGAGCCAACAATGAGTCGAAATTATTAAAATTTACTACCGAAATTCGGAGACAGTGTCCTCAACGTTAAGAGCGCTACGTCCAATTTATTGTCGTCATAATGAATGGCTTCGTCAACAAACAAAATATGCGTTATTGGTCAGACAGCAATCCACACGTACTCCATGAGTCATCATTGCATCCCGAAAAAATTACGGTTTGGTGCGGTTTATGGGCCGGCGGCGTCATTGGGCCGTACTTCTTCCGTGATGATCAAGACCGGCACGTTACTGTGAATGGGAATCGCTACCGTTCAATGATAACCGAATATTTTTGGCCCCAATTGGATGATATGGACTTGGAGGACATGTGGTTCCAACAGGACGGCGCCACAAGCCACACAGCGAATGTCACAATCAATTTATTGCAAACCAAGTTTGGAGAACGTGTTATCTCACGAAATGGTCCAGTCGATTGGCCGCCTCGGTCGTGTGATTTGACGCCGTTGGACTATTTCCTGTGGCGCTACGTCAAATCTATGGTCTATGCCAACAAGCCAGCGACGATTGATGAACTTCGTACGAATATCGGCCGATTTATGCTTGAAAACCGTCGAAAATTTGGTTCAGCGTCTGGACTTCTGCAAGCGTGCCCGTGGTGGCCATGCAAAAGAGATCGATTTCCAACATAATGGCATCGAACGTACTTTTACAGGAATAAAGAATTTCATTGATATCCAAAACCGTTTTTGTTTTATTTAAAAAGACTTTTGTAGCGCTCTTATTGAAGAACCCTTTAGTAGTGTATTTACAGTTATTTTGTAGAGTGTATATATAAAAATTAAAAAGTAAGATTTATGCTAAAGCTTTTTTTTTTACAAAAGGTACAAAATTTACGAATTTGAAATTTTTCGAATCAAGTTACGCGGTAACCTCCCTGATTTGAATGAAATTTAGGTATATTACAAATATAAAGTAGGAAAAATAAATCGACCCGATTCTTTTCTTCCTAGAACAATCTTATGATTAATGGCGAATTTTACAAAATGGCAAGTTTTAAGGTTTTTTTCTTTTTTCCCGTAGCAATACAACCTAAGCTTAAGACTATCAAATGAAAGGTAACTATTGCAGTTGTGCAAAAAGTGTTATAAAGGCTAATAAAAAATAATTTTCAAACGATTTTGAGCCTCCTTTTTTACCCCTTAAACATGAGAATGTTAAAAAAAAATAGGTGTCTATTTATTCTTCCCCTATCACATATTCAAATGTTATCCAAATCAGATTAAAAAAAATACCACAGATCTTCCTTGTTAGAAATATTGAAAATGCATCCCAAATACGTGATTTTATTTAAAAAATTGTAATATTAAAAATTGTTTATCCTTTAAAGGGTTGCACAAAAAAACTTTTGTCACTTAATATGAGGGATGACAAACACCATATGGTTGTCATTTTTACAATTATACTCAATCAACAGGAATTTCCGTAAACATAATAATTAAAAGAGAAATATAAAAAAAATTAAAAAAAAAACAATACAAACTCCAACTCTAAAGGCACGTGCTGCAACTGTGGGGGATCTCTATGAAAGCCTAATGAATTTATACAAACTGATTGATTATCCCATAATACATGCAATCAACCATTAATAGTAGTATGAGAACAACAACCACATACTCATAAAAATTCAATAAATAAATCTAATCAAGCTAATTTTCATTATTTGATGGTTATAAACAAATTTCTTGTTATTTACGAAAAACAAATAATTATAATGATGAAAAGCAAAATTTTATTTATAAAATGTAAACAAGGATTGAAGGGAGTAAAGGCATCAGCCAATATCGCCATCATCAGCATATATAGTTTAAAAAATTATAGATAGCTGTGATAGACAGATCTACCACATTTTTTGCATCATAGATACCCACCAACCAAATGTCAGATAGACAGACAGATAGACATACATAAGGACAGATAGATATGTTTATACATGTTTTATACAGAAAATGCTTAAAAATATTATATTTTTGTTCTTTGCATTCATATGCATCATATGAAATTCATTATAATACATTTACTCGAATTAACACGATAACGCAAATGATTTTTGCCTACACGAACACTATGCAACAAAATAAGGATCCTAGTCTAGGGGATGAATGATTGCTATGCCAGATGAATCTATTAGATTAGTATATTAAAAATCCAAAAAAGGATTGGCGACGTGTTAAGTTAACAACACTGAAGTTTTAAAGCGAATAGGATTATGATATACTTACCACGATATAACAAATCAGTCAGGCTATTTTTTACATTATAGCATAAAGCATTTCGTGTTAAAATTTCCGTGTTGTTAACTTTATTTAAAAATCGCTAAAAACAAAGAAAAAATTGCTCATATTTAAGCTCTGTCATGTTAAATGTGGCCACCATTTGTGAATAAAAATAATGCAAGAAATAAGGAAATTTTATAGAATTTCCAAAATATCCAGTTTGTACACGCAAAGAAAAAACATGGTTGGGATGACCATATTCGAAGAGCATCATATATTTTTGGGTTTATAATTGCGACAATCATATTATGTATACCTTTTTCTATCAGAATATGATCGCTTAATTACTACATTATGATTCCAAACTGATCCCAATATTATCATATTATAGTCTTGTATATCATACTATGATCCCTATAGTTCTTTCCCAGCATTCTCTTTAAGGTGTATGAAAAAGCTGTGCACGATTTGTTTTATTTACAATAGTATATTTATTTATTCAATGACTAATTTACAAACATAAATAATTTTAATTAATTTTAATTATCACTTATATATAACTAAAAATAAATTACGGAAACATCTGATAACAGCGCGTAGAAAAATATTGTTAAAAATACAATTTTACAATGCATCCGAAATGATCATAACATGTTCTCAGTGATCATATTATGTCCCTAATGATCATAATATTTTCCTCATGATCATATTATGGTAATGAAGAAAATTTTGTGATCATTTGGAATTATTATATGATCACCAGGAACATAATATGATCAATACGAAAATATTATGATCATTTCGTCTTGCACTTACATTTTTTTTTTTTTTTAATTTTGCACTTTTTTCAATTTTTTTTTTCGTACAAAACTAAAATCTATCACACTTCTTATTATAAACGCTCTGAAAAAAATTAAAAAATTAATTACTTTTTTTACTTAATTTATAGCACTAAACACTTTATTGCATAATAAACAATAATTTTATTTAAGGATTGCTTGACAATCTATATCTTTCTAGACTTCTTGGGTAGAGCGATTTCTTTCTTCCAAAATCAATGTCGCTATTAAAATGAATACCAATAAGATATTTTTCTATTTTTTAAGTAGTTTTTTTTAATACATATATATTATATTATTTATTTTAGTGCTTCTTACAACTTCTTTTCACAAAATCTTAAACAAGACTGACGCTAACTGATAGATGACGATCTTAAAAAAATATATTGATCATCTCATGGTTGTCGAAACTATACCAATGATTGTGAACATGATCGCTCTCAACTCAGATAATAATATGATTGCAATTCGAAAAGAGGAATATGATTGTCCAAATAATATATGATTGTAGACGAAAGAAATATTATGATAACGGACAAAAAGAGAGATTTTAACTATAAAATTATTATAGTCGACCATATCATTTGAAAAGTATGATTAATATATTAATAATTTGATTGCAACAACCATGTATGGCAGTACACTCATAATAATCCATAGGTAAAATACACGAAAAATGTGGTTCATTTTACGAAAGTTTTGGTTATTTTGACATTACGAATATTTTTGTAATATGTACAAAAGACATTTCGTTTCTAGTATCAAATTTTTATTTGTATATTTTACGAAATTTTATAAAAGTACAAAAAAAAGATTTGTAAATATATAAATATTTGGTTTAAATACAAAATAATTTTGTATCTAGTACGAAATTTTTATTTGTATATTTTACAAAATTTTATAAAAGTAAAAAAAAATATTTGTGAGGATATAAATATTTTGTTTAAATACAAAATAATTTTGTATCTAGTACGAAATTTTTATTTGTATATTTTACGAAATGTTGTAAACGTGCAAAAAATTTTGTAAATATATAAATATTTTGTAAAAATACAAAAAAATTTTGTTTATTCTACAAAAAATATTGGTGGTAAAATCTAAAACATTTGTAAAATATACAAAGGAAATCGTTAAATAAAAAATGTTTTGTAGGTTTACTAAAATTTTTGTTTATTTAAAATATTTCTTGTTCTTATAACTAAATGAGTTTTGTTCTAAAAAGTAGATTGTGTAATAATTATTATAGTACGAGTTTTAATACAAAAAAATATTTGTACTTTAATATTTTAATTGGCACAGATGATTTACAAATAAACATTAATACACTGAAATATCTATAAATGTCATGTGCTCTTAATATTGGTATGCTTTAATTGCCTGAAAATTCTATAAGAGTCATGTTTTTTATTAAATTGAATAGGTGGAGGTTATATTTATAGAACTTTCAGTGTAAAATTAAATAATTCACAAAAAAAGCTAAATTTTATTGAAAAAGTAAAAAAAAAACGCGAATATAAGGTATTTCACTCAAAATGTTAAGCTCCTTAAATAAATACAATGTTTTATAATAAGAACTCAAAAAAATACAATGTTTTATAATAAGAAGCCACATTTATATTCAGATAAAAGGTTTAAAAATAGTACTGAAATAAAATCTAGTAACGATTTCACTAAACGATATAACTAAAATTCTGTGAATTTAACAGTTTTATTTTTGCTGTTCTTATTTTACTAATATTTAGCAAAAAAATCTGCTAATTGAACATTTTTTTTCGCAGCATAATTTTTAACTAATTTTTACTTTTTAGTTGCTTTTTCTGCTGTGTTTACAGATTTATTTCTATGAGTGTATTTTTAGATAAATCACATCAAAAATAAAAAATCGATATGATATTCAATGAAAATAAATTATATGAACGTTTTTTTTTACTAATTTACATTGCTGAATTTAGAAAAAAATTGAACTAATTTTGAAAACCAAACTCGCTAAAATTAGCCAAAATTTTTGTAATTTGAAATACAAAGAACTAATCAAAGAATAAAATATATTTAAGTTAGAAATAATTTATACAATACTAAAGACTTTAGTAAACAAATTGTCTGATTTTAGCAAATCGAGTTTAATACATTTTTTTTAGTTTTTGTGAAACTTTAATCATTGTGAACATTTTGCTTAAACAAGCAAACGGTCTGTTGGCCTTAAATTAGATAACTTTCCCGTAACAATTCCAGATTTTCCTCTAGTTGTTACAGACTTTTTTAATTGAGTGTCGATAAATTAATTGTGATGAAATATTTAGCAAAAAATTACATGTTTTAAAATGTTAGAGCACCAACTCTGTAATGCAAAAAATGCCGGATTTAAAAATAACATAATTTTTGTTTTCAAAATAGATTGCACTAATCGAATAAAAATGTCTGTAAAAGCTGCAGAAAATTTGGGCCAGCAGACCGTTTAGCTTATTTTAGCAAAACGTGTCCATAAATATTAATGAAGCAAAAATAGTAGATAAATTGTTTAACCGTAACAAAATTTTAGCAATTCTTTTAAATATCGATTTGCAACTCAGTCAATTTTTTAAAAACATAAAACATTTTTTTGAGTCTTGTAACAGTCATATAAATCAATTCTGTTATTGGTTTTTATGTTAATTTGATATATAAGACTGTTAAAAAATCAACAAAATTTCTATGTATTTAGCTATTAGTACATACATATATAAATTTTTAAAAATTTTAATTTACTTTTAAAGTATTTCGAATTTTTCTTTATATCTTAGATTTTAAAAATGTTTGGCTTAAACAATTTACGTTCTTAATTATGAAGAAAAAAATCAAAAAATGGTTGATAATTTTAAATAGTCGGTTTTAAAGTTTTTTTTCTGAAAATTTTGTAATTTGTAAATACAAATTAGCAAGCACTTTTGCTAAAAACTAATTTTGTACTAAACGTGTACTAACTAAAACTGTAGGTAGAATTTTTTATCATAGAATTTTTTATCATACCCACTTCAATTGGAATTCATAATCTTAATCTTAAGAGGTATAAAAATTTTGATAAACCATAATCGAAGAGATGAAGTTGGGTTGGTAAAATTGACTGGTTCTGGATTCAGTTTTCAGCTTCTAAAAAAGAAAATGTTCTTATTAATAAAATTTTTATTTAATTAGTAATTACTGCTAACCTTGTATTGTTTTATACAACATTTGTACAGCTGGATTAGAGGGAGTAGTCCCTATTTTATAAAACTGCATGTTTAATAAATGCCATATATGTATTGACGGTTCAGGAAATTTAATAGAAAATAAATGGTATGCTTTGAAACATATGTCAACAGCTTTGATGATACTGAAAACTTTATATCTGATGTTTTCAAAATCACAAAAAAAAGATTTTGGTTTGAGTATATCTCCAATTACAGTTACAAAAGGTGGTACTGATCCATCAGCTACAATTTTTTTATCCAATTCTTCTTTGTATGCTTCTTCCGTTGGTACAAATCTAATAAAAGATCGCATTGTTTCAAGAGATGTATAAAATTTCGCTCCTTTTTTTGAGTTCTTGGATTTTAGTCTTGCTAATGGAAGTAATGATTGTATCAATGTAAGTACAATCAAATATTTTGTATCTAAAAAAACATATTGAGTTAAAATAACAAAACAAAATAACTTATTATTAAACGCAACATAGTTTTTATTTTAAAAATTTTGCTGGGACTCACAATGAATGTTTAAGAGTTCAATAATAGTTAAACCAAAACTTTGTTGTTGTTTTTTATAAAATTTTTCGACATTTACTTTTGTTTAAACGTCTTAAACGTTGCGAAAAACAACAAATCAATAAAATGATTATACAAAAATCTTCAATTAAACCCACCATTCAAAATTGGAATATCTATATTGATTTAAATAAAAAACTAATCTTATTTAACACATAAAAGCTACCATGGGGTAGCAATACCCCATTTCAGTGTATTTTCGATTCGATCTTTTTATTGGAAAACTGGCAACTCTGATATTTTAGGTATTCTTCTAAAAAGCATATATCTAAGAATGTGAAGGTTTGAGATCTTGACAATAAGTTAAATTTAAAAACTTATAAAAATTGTAGTTCCAGGTTTGCCATATAATGATTTAAAAAAAAAACATTTTTTGATTTTTTTAAAAATCATTTTTTCAAAAAATATTTAAGTATAAAGAAAGATCGGGGTGATAAAAGTGATATGCTCATTTCAATAAAGACGGGTGAAAATATATTTAAGAACAAAATTCTTCGTTCAGTATGTACTTTAAGAAATAAATATGTAGATCGAATGAAGTGGTTGCCGTTACTGCAAAATTGTAAATATGAGAAAATTAATCCGCTTTTATTTTTAGTATTAAAAATGGGATATTTTCTCTCAACTAGCAAAGATAAAGCCGAAATATTCGAAATTAAATTTACTTACTGTTCTCGATACTAGTATTTTCTTGAACACACTGCCAAATTTTCATTTCATATTCTCCTTTGAATTTGGATACAAAATTTGGAAACACTTTTGAAATCATCAAATCAGAAAACTCATCAAATGTATCTAGCAATATGTTGGGATTCCCATAAATTCTTTCGAAATCATTATTGATCTAAATAAATTAAAAAAATAGTATTAAAACGAAGATAAATTAATGTTTTCATATAATTACCAAACGAAACCCTTTAGAGTCTTTAAGCATTGGCCACAAATCTACCAGATGCTTTTTTGAGTCTACAGCGCAAAGTTCTTTAAACGATTTTTGCCGAATTTCAAAACAGCCATTCCAGTGGATTAAAATTTCTTCATACGACATTATATTAAACTCGTGTTTAAGGACTCTTAAATGTCCTTCCTCGTCTTCCTGATGTTGTGATGTTAACTGGACTTCTTTTGACTCTTTACATTCTCTGACAGATTTGGTTGCCTGGACAGTTTCAGAACCATTCGTATTTTTACATTTTTTGTTTATGCTGCTCTTCCAATTTCTGTATTTATTATATAGCTTTCCTAATGGTGATGCATTTTGACGGGTTATATGATAATATGCCTTAAATTTTTAAAATAATAAATTTTTAATTTTATTGAAAATATTATTATGTTTTAAAAACTTCAGTCAGAGTAAAAATATAATTACCGATTCTTCTCCAGAGAATGTCTGAACTATTTGCTTTGCTAAGTTTTCGGAATCCTTTACAGTCAAAGCATGTCCTTTTTCTATACAAAAGTGTATTATTGAATCGCATAGAAGTTTACGGGAATTATCGTTGAGGCATGAATTACTTTCATAGAATTTAAGAACACTTAATCCATACGGGTTAGAGTTTAAGATTGTGCCCAGCTTTAAGTTGCTAATGGTTTCTTCTGTGGCTGAAGAGTCAGTATTTTCTGCTGTTAGACTTCCTTCATTTTTTTTCCATTTAGACCAATGGTAAAAAAATTCTATTTGTGCTCCCAACGACAAATTACTTTTAGAGAATATATTTTTTGCAGTTTGCTCATCAAGATGTTTCAGTACTTCCACATAAAGTTGTTGTTCTATTTTAAAGAAATAAAAATACTTTTAAGACTTTTTTTGAAGATGAAGCTAATAAGTTTCACTTACCTATAAAATGTTCTATTAAATCGTTCATGTTCCATTTCTTTAGAAGCTCATTTAACTCGTTTTTATTACCATAGGTTTCTTCAATGTGAGAACTAGATATTATTTTTGGGGTTTCTAATAAACATTGGTTTATTACAGGAATGTGTTCTTCGTAATAATCCATTTTAAATTGTTATATGATTTATTTGTTGATAATTTATTGTGTTGTAGGATATTTTTTAAATTTTATTTTAAAATTGTTTTGGGCGAATTAGAGTTTTTCCTTGACAGGTTTTATGAGAATTAATTGGTGGTCCTGCAATATTATCTATTAATAGAATAATTGTATTACTGTGTAGCGTATCATCTAAATCTATTTCAAATGCTCTGAAATGACTTTCATATTTTTTAATTTTTGTACTCGAACATATTAGGAACACTTTGTTCAATTTAGCAAATATCAGTATTTCTGCGATTTTGTAAATCTTAGCATACTCGATATATGGGTCAAAATATTGTACTAAGAAGTTGCCAGATTCAAAAATTTTAGAATCATATGAACATTTGGAATAACATTGATATTCTTCATTAGGATATGATTTGCAAAGCTGTTCTATATCATTCTGAAACTTTGATGGAATGATATGGTGAGATTTTACTTCATACTTTAACTTAGCTTCGTTAATTAAAAAATTTGCAAATTGCAGTTCATATTTTTTAGCCAACGAGACACAAATATTTTTTCTACAATTATTTACTCTAGCATATGCCTTAAAGTCCCGATGTTTGGACTCGTAACGAAAACTCCAATAAAATCTTGGTGGCCCAGAGTTAGATATAACTTCTTTGTAGTGTAACATAAAATGGTGTTTTGGTTTTAAATTGTCGTCAAAATAAAGCACATAATCTCTAAGGCTACATTTGATTAAACTATCTAAATGGCATAACAAGTCTTCAGAAATATTTGAAAGTAACAGAATTTCGATGATTTCTAAAAACTGTAGAAAAAACAACCATATCTCATCGTCACGAGGAATTAGATCGCCTACCATTAATGGAAAAAGGTAAACAAACGTCATCATTTCACGTGCTGACATTTTTAAGTGATATTTATTTAAATGGTTTGTATTTATTTCAGGCGATTTGTTTCCTGTTTCTTTTTCTCCATAGTTAAAAAATAGTTTTCTATGATTTAAACATTCTAATGTAAAAAACTTTTTGTTGATTAAGTATTTAATTATGTGACATAGGTTATAGTGACAAACACCTTCAAAAATATCGTGCATAATGTCAACGGAATAGTTAGTAGTACAGTGGAAACTTCTTATATTGTTGAATATACATTCTGATTGAATGCCTGTCAAACTTAAATTATTACTTAATATGTCGTCATTATAATTAAATTTTGTTCGCAAAAGACTTGTATCTAATTTATACTCTTTTCCACTAGTCAGTTTGCTCATTTTACAAAATCGACAAAAGTATGAGTGATTAAACGAAGTTGTAAACCCCAGCATGGAATTCAACGCTAGGTTGTCGCCAATTATAAGCCCCAGCACGAAATGCACTCTTTTTACACCTTTGGTTGTTTTTATATCAATACCTTCTTCTTCTAATATTTTAAATTCACTTAGAAGATCATAAAGGCACTTTTCATTACCGTACTTTTTATAATCCTTACTTTTTAAAAAGGAAGCAACGAAAATATCGCAGTTTTTAATTACTGGAAATGAGTAATAAACGAAACACACTGGGTCACAATGTGATCCAAGAGCATTATTTATTTCTGAATCATCCATATACAAGAAAATAGGTAAAGCAATTTTATTTGAACCAGAAAAAAGTGCACTCTTTTCTTTCCATAATCTACCGTTTATAAAGTTTGTTTCGGACATCGAACCTTGGCTGTTACCGCCTAGCACAGTGAGTAACGTGTCATCCTTTTCAAATAATTTTCGAATTTGGAAAGATACTGGCATTAGAACACCTGTAACAATTTTTTCTTTAAATATAACTTCTCCTTTGCATAATACCTCTTCTAATTCTTTATTTATTGTAAACTCGGTAAATTTGTTTAGTAAGTCTCTCGATATTGACCATTTTTTTATTTTGTAATCGCTGCAATTAGAAAAAACTTCTGAAATTTCGGTTTGTAAATCCAAACCACTCAATTTAGAAGATACGTTATCATTTAAATTATTTTCAGCGACAAATTTGTCAATCTCATTCATTATGGGCGCTACAATATTGTTTAAGATATTAGTTTGTATGTCACTGACATCTTTTTTTGTAAAATTCGATTTACTATGGCACCATAATGAAAACTGCATACCACCATTTAAAGGTGAATTTATAGTAGCTTCTTTAGTTAATGTTGGGGAATATGATGCATCTAAAATAAAAGAACTTGATTCACTGGATTCAGAATCAGATACTGAAGAAGGTTCAACATTTGATGATGAATTTGCTGAAATTAAAGTTTCAACATAAAGCGATGCATTTGGGTATTCTGGAACTATAACAGACGGTATTTGTGATTCAGAAATATGGTTTTGAAAATGTTTTTTAAAATGCTGAAGTTTGGCGACATATTTCTCACAATCACCAAATGTGCACTTATAAACGCTATTTTCTTTTTTATTATGCATTAAGCGAAAATGTTTAGAAAAGAATTTTTCACTTGGCAAAAATATTTCACATAAGTAACAATTCATTTTTTTATTTTTCTTATATATTCACTTTATATTTTGACTTTTTTATATTTCTTATATATTCACTTTGAGATTGTTCAATTCTTACACACACGAATAAAATATTTAAATAAATTTAATTTGTCAGCAACGAAAAGAAACGCGTTATTAAGTTGTTTAAATGACGCTTTGTTTTTTCTGGAAATGCAAAAATTTGGTTGAATTTTTACCGTTGCATTTTGTAAAAAAGAATGCAAAAGTAAAAAATAGAGTTTGACAAGTGTCGATTACCTGAACTTCTCATATTATAGAGTACTCAGTACTTAAGTGTTATAAAAACAAAAACTAAATTAGAAAATACTATTTCGAACATTAGTTTTACCAATTATTCACGATATGTTTCGTAATTATGCTTGGATATTAATTTATCTTGAATAGAAACATAATTTTATAAAAATTAGATAAAGAGTACTCAATTAAATTGGTGAATAACCACGGCTATAAAAATATTATAGCTCTAGTTAAAAGACAAATTAGTGTTACGTATTTGTTGGTTTATATGTGAATCTAGGGTTTAAATGTCGCTAACAATAAAATAAGTTCCAATTTAACCAAATAAAGCCTGTATGACACTAGATTTTGGCTTTACATTTTTAGAGTTTGATTTGTATTTGATTTTTTTCATTCCTTTCTAAGTTTTTCGTAAATAAAAAAAAATTCAACATCTAAGAAAAGTCAAGAGAAAGTGAAGAAAAAAGCTAGTGTCATAGGGCTTAAGCGATTAGAAATGGCAACATAAAAATAATAAGCAAAATAACGAAAAATGTTTTTATATGTTTAGCCTGAAAACTTAAATTGAAAATATATTATAAATATATGCAATTTTTTGTCTTACAATTATGTTAAGCCATATACTAAGCAATATCATTGAAAATATTGCCAATATTCTCTTCGGTTTGCCCTAACCGTACAATAAAATATATAATACTCTTGCACAAGATATGACAGAACTGTTTTCTTCTATAAAAAAAATGCCACAATATGACCTACCCGTTACAAAATATGTTTCACTTTCCATGCTTCTGCAGTAAGCATCAAATCCATTTTGATTTTTTTCCAATATATTGTACAACCTTCCAACATGTTATAATATTGTGTAATGTATGGCCAGGTTAAGATTTTGCTCTTTCATTATTTAGTTTTCCCGAAATTCAAGAACAAAGTTTGACAGCACTGCCACTGTTCACTGGCACTTTCACTATCTGGTTTGGGCTTAACTTTTTCTGCCGTGAAAATGTATTATAAATATTATTTTATTATTAACACTTAACAAAATTTAAATATAATTAATGTTATGTCTCCTAAGTAATGATTTAAAATAATTTAACACATCATAACGCTAAAGGTACCCATACACTACACAATATCATTGCAAATATTATTGTCAATGTTATCGTGGTTTTGCCCTACACCGTACAATAATAAAAAAAAAAGATTCGCGCAATATGAGTTAAACATTACAAAATAATTTTCACTTTATATGCTTCCGCAATAAGAATCAATTCCGTTTTGATTTTTTCCACAATACCAAAAGTTGCACAAGAGTATTGTGTAGTGTATGGCCAACTTAATTATAAAAAAAAGTTAGCACACATCTGCCACTAAAATATTTTAAGCGACCTCTTACAAAAGGTACACCGTTTTTATTTTTCGTGATTAGCAACATTGACATAAATGAACAACAGTGTTGCCACCTTATGAATAATTATTTCAGAACGGGACGGATTAAAAAAAACAAGTGAGTTTAATAGTGCATTTAGATATTCATTTGAACATTTGGACATTCGTAAATATTATTGATAGTTGTCAAAAAAGCAGTAATAGCGACCAAACACTTTGTGAGTATCACTCAGTAATTCCTCTATGGTTAATACCATTTTTATGGGATCAAATTTTGTATCTAAACGCACTACAAGTGCATTTCTCCGATTTTCTTCATTTTTCCCCATATGCTCCTTTTTATTCATTTGATATTAAAAAGCCGCTTGAAGTTTCTTGTCCAGTGGGTTAATTAATAGGTCTTATTTTTGGTTTTCGTGAAAGATATATCTATTCACGTAAAAAAAAAAACAAGTGGAACTTTATCTAAGTGCTATGTAAAATTACAACTACATAAGTTCGAAGTAAGTTTTACAATTTTCAAGCAAAATATTTGTAATTTTTCGGATACTTTCCACTACACATGTATATATTTTGCAAGGATTGTATATATTTTACAATAAAAGTGCATATTTTACAAGAACTTTGTAAAACTAACTTGAAAATTATTTAGTTGTATAATTACATAGCTCTTAGGTAATATTCCCCCTGTTTTTTTTGTGTGTTACTTTTATGCATTTTTTTTTGATTTTATGTAAAGTCAAATTTTGATTCCTAATAACTCTGCAGTTTAAAGGGGGTTAAAAGATTAAACTATACATTAAATGCCAAGGTCTAAATCACGACAATTAATTTACTCTCACAAATTTTACGCTATTTTCCAAAATAGTCTTATTTGAAAACCATTTATAAGGAGAATTTTTAAATTCGGTCGAAATGGGTTAATTGATATGCAAGACTTTAATGTCACATGAGAGGTACGTCAAAAATATTTGATGTGAATATTGTTCAATTTCAACTTTAATTGACGGAGGCAATTTCAAATTCAAACTTTGGAGATTCAATACTTGAAAATGGGAACAAGTCTAAATTCTAAAATCTGGCAACTCCATTTTGGTTTGTCTTCTTTTATTCTTTACTTGCAATATACATACATACATATATGCAAAAACAATAGAGTAGTAAATTCTCGATGCTTCTATAGCTCTAAATAAAGAAGGAAAGAAAACGTGAAATAAATAAAAAAAAATAGGAGTAATTACACTAAAATAATATTTATAAATTTATTTTAAAAAAACTTGACAATATATTGTATATAGCAAAATATCTTACTATATTCAATAACAATTTTACGAGTACCGCCTCTAGAGAAATTTTTGGAATGTGCATGACTGCCAATTTGTATCGTTTTTTATGGCCACCACTTGATGCTTATAATACAACCATCATTCTAATATTAATAGAAAAATTGGAAAAATCAAGTCAATAGAGAAGAAAGTAAGTAAATCATTCGTCAAATGAGTACTTATTGCTAATTATATGTTTTATTTTCGATAGCGTAAACACGTTTCCATACATACAATGAAAAATGTGGTTAATAGTTGAAAAACAACTTACATACACTTGAAGCTGAATATTGGTAACAACTTTTATAGCCTAACGCAGATCACTGTCCTAACATGTTGACATGTGTTGCAATAAATTGGGATTAACAACTTACTGTGTCTGCGCTCCAACCGAATTGTCCGTTGTTCATATAATGTTGCAAATTTCAACAACTTTTGGTGCATTAACAATATTTTAAAATTATAATTTCTAATCTCAAATCGGATCAAGTGTATTACTTTTTGAGCTGATTTCAAAATGTAATTGGGAATGGAAATTTGAATAATTTCGAAAGTGCTTCTCCACTCAGTAAAAAATTAACTCCAAGAGAAAGATATCTTTCCACTGAGGTCCAGTATGGCCTCATATATTAACCCATTTGTGGACTGGCTGAAGATTTTTTATTTGGAGCAAGTGCAGTTTACGGGCATTGCCCCGACTTTTTTGATTTTTTTTTGCAGTATAGTGCTTTTTTGAGCTGATTTTAAAAATATATTTGTTTTGTCGTCCACTCTTCCTTTCAACTGAGTGGTGCTGTAATGTTGAAAATGAAAACTCAAATGAGTTCGGAAGTACTTATCCAATTAGCAAAAAATTAGAACCAAAAGAAAGTTCTGTGCAATATCTGTTACCGAGGTCATTACTAAAATTGCTAGTCAAGACAAACCTTAGCTCTTTAAACAACAAATTTTTTTAGGGTCAAAATTCGATAAATAAAGATCTATTTATCGATTCAAAACCCTTTCAACTGACTACCGTTACCCGTAAAATACCGTTACCTTCATAAAAAAAACATCCAATAGATACTTTAATGACTTTGACCTTTAATAACTTTGGCATTTAAAAAGCTGTGGGATCATACCACACCTCAAATGAAAGTTTACAGTCTAATAGTCTTCCATTTATGTATAGAAAATTTATCATTGAAGGGCACATTTTGAATACATCGGCTTTAAAGTCCACAATGAGTTAATGTATGGGGTCATATTGGACCTCAATGAAAATATATTGCAGAGACCTTTTCTTTGGTGCACATTTGCTCCTGATCGGATAAGAGTACTTCCGGACTTATTCAAATTTTTATTTCCATCTTAAATTTTTTATATATTTGGACAGAATACAAATGTCTAACTACACAGAAAAAAAAGTAGGCACCAACAATGGAATTTGTAAAAACAAACAAATTTTTTTTTTATTTAAATTTTATATGCAACTTTTTTATTTGAAATGTTTGAAAATTGATTGTAACAAAAGTTTTGTATTTACCAAAACGGTATGAAAAAGAGTTTGTTTTTTTATGATAATTTTGTAAATTATTTCTGTGTTCTATGATAGAAATTTTATAGTGATTCTATTTAACCCAGTGCTACACTAAGGGTAGACTTTGGTTGAGTACACTCCAACATTAGGCCACATAATTAAACTTAATGTTGGAGATCTACGTTTTATGGTAAAAAGTCCACAGATATAAATGAAATATAAAAATGTAATACCAAATATTTTGATCTTAAAAAAATTAAATTCAAAATCGATTTGAGGTAAACAATAAACCAATGTTTGAACTATACCAGAATTTAAAAATTGTCTTTTATTTGACTCATACAGTTTAAGTATTATAAAATGTATATAATAAGTTTTTTTTACAAATTAGAATAATTTTTCTTTTTTTATATGAAAGTCTGGATACACAATCAACATTATTACAATAATTTATAGGAAACAAAAATTGAAAAATAAAATAGAACCATTTCTATTTTATTTTTCAGTGCTAGCAGCAATAAATTAAGCTGACAGCAGCTTAACAGTACCTGGCTCGTCATATAAAATATATTGGGAGAAGAGAGTTTGCTGCTGGCAGCAGCTTCATTTGATATGTTCAGGCACTTACTATCAATAATTTCCAAATGTATTTTTTTTTGTTAAAATCGACTTTGTTTTAAATCATATAGAATATTTAAAATAAAACTTAATGTCAGACATGGTGCCATTAACAATAAACAAATAACCTAAAGTTAACACAAACTGAAAGTTAAAAAATTAAAATATTTATGGAATTTGACATCTGTAACCCTAAGTTAGCTCAAACTTTAGGTTAATTTGTTTATTGTTAATGGCCCATATACATTAAAAAATTTTGTTTCTTTTAATTGAAAAACAAAACAAAATATTCAAAATTAAAAGGAATTTTGTAGATAAATGTAAAGAAATTTTGAATTTGAAATTTTTTAAAATTAAAATAATACTGCATTTAGACTAAGAAAAAACTACCCAGTTTTTGGCCGTTGCTAGTTTTTACTTGTCAAAACGCATACATAAAAACAAACAAAAACTAGTTTTGTAGAAAAACTAGGTAGTCTAAATTCAGTATAAAATAAAAACAAATGAAAACTTTATATTCAAAACAGAACTTCAAGGTAGATTTTAAATATTTTGTATGGTACGAAATTTCAAATAATAGTCGACTTTTGTGATATAAACATTTTTTATTTAGTATATTAAAATGTCTTTAGTACGATACTAACCTTAATAAAAAATGTATTTATTGTGACAATGGAAAAATGGAAACTGTTTTGCTTGAAATTTTGTAAGAACAGTTTTTATTATACTAAAGATTGGACTTTGGGGACAACTTGGAAAGGTATGCTGCCATATAAAATTTTTGAAAAATCGCGATTTTAACATATATGCCACTATAGATGAATACATTTTTTTTGTTGAAATATTTTCCTTTTAATTGCTTCTTTACTAAGCCATAACATTTATTGAGGTCGATTTTGCTTTCAGCGATTCAATTGGCTTAAACCTTAAAAAACCGTAAAAATCCATATAAAACGCGAACAGTGGTTTTAATATCAAGTTTTATTCATCAAAGTTTAAGCCTAAATATGAATACAAGTCCTATGGCTACATTTCACCACAAAAAATTTATATTGATTGCATTTGAAAATTTTTGTATATAAAAAACTAAATGGAAAACCGCTAAGCTTTAAAGACACTTCGCGGAAAATCCTTAGATCGACAAATAAAGTACGCCATTGTAATCAGCTTGTCCGAAATATATAGAATTGATGGTCAGATCTCTATTAATTTTTAAAAGCCAAGATTTTGTCATGCAGTGTTATCAAGTGGTCTTTACGCGAATTAAGTGGTGACATATCCTTAAGACGTCTAGAGGAATTGTTTCCACAAAAAGCAGATGCACCTCATGACTATTCAACAGTCCGTCACAAGTAGAGACTTATTCATAATATCTCACTAAGCCATCTTTAAGATATTTCCTATAAACGCCTGTTTGACATGACAGCATTTTGTCGTAAAAAATACAAAAAGCCCAAAAATATTCCTTAGTAAAAAAATTTATAATTTTTATTGTAATAATAATAAAAAAAAAGTGCTATTGCTGACATGTAGGCAGCTTAATGTCATACTTTAGTTGTCCGGTGCTAACAAGCCTGCAGTTAGCGTTTTTAAAAACAGAATACAAAATGCTGACATGTTTTTAAGACGTCTTAAGTAAAATGTCTTTAGCTGATGACTTGTATATAATAAGTCGCTGATGACATTGTCTTCAAGACACAATTTCCAGGTGGGTAATTTTATTATTCAAAGGAGTATTCTGAATATTTGATATTATTTTAATTATCACTTTTTTACAAAAACCATTTGGTATTATTACGATATTTTTGTACATTATACAACAAATTTTTTATTAAACTTTATTTGTATAATTTACGAAATTTGTAAATTTAATCAATTTTTTAACTTCAACTTATTACAAACATTTTGTAGTATTACAATTTTTTGTACTTTATACTAAAAATAATTTACAAAATCGAGTTTGTATTATTTACGAAATTTATAAATTTACGAAATTTGTTATATACAAAAGTTCTGTAATATAAACCAAATTTTTGTACATTGAACGAAAAAATATTTACGAAAAATATTTTGGTATTTTTAAGCATGGATTATTATGAGTGTAGTAACCATAGTTTGCTAGCTGTGATCATATTGCAACTATATCTTTTCTCTGCGTGTATGAATCCGATAAGTACTACTCGCAAAATTTTACTATATAATTTGATAAAAGGTCGATATCGCTGATTTTTCATTAAATGCCACGCCTACTTAGAAGGGATAGGAAAATTAAAAAACAAACGCTATACTAAAAATTTCTACAATTTTCTGGAACATCTTCCAGTTCTTCGGGAACAATTTAAGCATTATTTTGATCTTTAAAAATAAAAGCAACGGGGATAAAATTAGAAAAAACTTTAATTGATTCTATTGTTTTGTCCGTCACTGTACATATAGCTTTTTTGTGCTCCCGTGATTTCAACCCAGGCCGTCAGATTACCAGACGACATCTCTACCCACTGAGCTAGCAACACGTATAAAACTTGGTGGCTAAAAACAAAAATTAATGGTAATGGCTGAACAACTACTGGTTGCGTTAAAATTCTAGCACTGGCGAAAAGTTTTTTGGAACTAATATCCCAGTGTTGGGAAAATAAAAAAAAAATTGATTTTAAAGATGCTTTTCCATAAACAAAAAAAAAATTAATTTTATAAATCAAAAAAGTTTAAAAAAAATCCAAAAAATGCTTGCAACCGCATTTGAACTCGGAAACTTCTGAATACAAACTTTTTTTTAACGAAGCGTCATCATTTTTATAAAATTATTGCTCAACCAGTGAATTAATTTTTGTACCGCTGGCAGTTTCTGTCTAGGTAGCACTGGAAAACCACTGGTTGCAAACGTTGTCATAGCACCCAAATGACTGTTCTCGGAGTCATTTATTTTCAACACTGAGGTTACAAAAATCAAGCACTGGCATACCACTGGCCAGTGCTTGATTTTTTGTACCACTGGCAATTTCTGACTAGGAATTTTTAGACTGTTTTTGCGTCTTATTTTTACAGTGTTGGCAAAAACATGAAACTTCAAACGGCGGTATAACTTCGCTGCACCCACCCAGCGCCAAAGTCTTTGGGGTTTTTACTACAATTATGTACCTAACACAATCATCTAGCATAGGAATCATCATCCACGTCCGGAAATAGTGTTACACAGTGTAATTATAATTGACAAAAACAAAACAAGGATTTTAGTCTGTTGAACATAAGTAAATTGCATTTATGTTTAATTTAAAATTGTACAAAATTAATAAGGCTTATTTATTATCACTTAATAATTGCATTTATTTCATTTTTAATTATTTCAATGAGTTTAATTAATGGTATTCAGTTATTGTTTATGAAATCAAAATTTTAAATTATATATTGAAAATTCCGAAGTGGCCAGCACTGGCAAAGCAACGAAATGGGTGGTATGAGTGCTTGTTAACAGTGCTTTCTCAACGTCCAAATGATAACACCGTTCCACGGTGGTGCCAGTGCTTTACAAATCCCTGGGAAAGCACCCAGAAACATAAAAATCTTTCTCTTAAAAATGCTTTCCCAACGCCCAAATAAAAAAATTAATGTGCTTTCCCGACACCCACATTAGTGGTTTGCGAGATAGAACAAAGAAACACAAAAATCGGGTGTTTGCCTGCCACCAAATTGGTCCCTCATTACTGAAGAATTTTAAATTACCCTAAAAATAGATGATTTTTACACTCACAGAAATAAATCTGTTAAAATAACAGAAAAATTTATTAAAAACTAGTTAAAAATTATGCTGCAGAAAAAACTGCTGAAATTATCAGATTTTTTTGCTAAATACTAGTAAAATAAGATCAGCAAAATTAAAACTGTTAAATTTACAGAATTTTAGTTATATTTAAGTTAACCTTAATTGAAAATAACATATTGTACTGTAAAATCTGCAGAAAATTTTGCTAAATATTAGTAGACTAAAGCAGAAACAATTTGGAAATTCTTAAATTATATTTTAAACTCAATGATTTTTATGCATATTTATAATTTAAACCCCCTTTTTTAACCCAGTCAATTTTAAATTTAAAATTTCAATACGGTAGTTAATATTAGCTGGCAGACTACAATAAAAGTCAGACAAACTAATTAAATTAAACTGTCACACAGACGCCTACTGACAAAAAATAAAAATACAAATTTTATGTATCAAAACTTTATAATACTTCACATGGGATCACTTTCAGTTTCATAAAAATCAATGACTTGTTATGAGTCTTACAAACTATTAGTATTTTTGAATAAATCAGCGCGAAAAAAAACTTATTACAGTACACGAATTGCGAATTTGCATTTAAATATAAATGTATAAATATTTACCAGTTAAGAAAAAATATTGTACATAAACATAAATCATTTTAATAAAAAAAATTTTTTAAATAAATGTTGTTAGCAAGGTAAAAGGGACTAAAAATGTGTTTTAATAATTTTCAAAAAACGATCACGATGATTCTGGTATACTTCTGTGCTATTAGGAACCGATTGTAAAAAAAAATGTTCTTGCTTCACAGCTTATTCTACACAGAGAGAATTTTGCTGGACAAGTTTTAATGAAATTTTTCAATGAATGAAATTTTTTTCACAAAATAAATGAACAATTTTATAAATTTAACGAAAAGGATTCATATATTTTTATGAATTTAGTTTTAATGAAGTTTTTTCATTGAGTTTATGAAACTCTTAATAAATAAAATGAAATTTTTCACAACATTTTATGAAAACTTACATTAATTTAATGAAAAGTTTCAACGGACTAGTTCCAGTCAAGCTTAAATGGTTTTATGCATAAATTCATTAATATCATGCAGATAATTCTCTCAGTGTACTATTCTTTCTAGCACTGATGATTATACCATATATTACTATGCTGATGTTAGTAACTACCAAAAATATTGGTCGTAGAGCCACCTTAACGTATACCGATCGACAGAGAATCACATTCTTATTCTGATTCACCAATGAATTTTTGCAATATTCCCCAGCAACGTATTAAAATCGGAAGTTGCAAAGGGGAAACATCTCGCCATTAAATGTCTAACCAGACCCCTGTAGCTAATATTGATTACTGGCTAATTCAGTGATAAGGTGCTACTGAAATTTTGGCCAGGTTCATGGTAAAAATAGGAGTTTTAAAACGGAAAAGTCTTTCCCCTTAACGGCCTGATCAAGCCGCTTTGGCTAAACAACTAAAATTTAAAATAAATCTTCACTAGAGTATGAGCGAATTCATAAATATCGTACTTTTCGAAATGGAACGGGGAACGAGTAGTAGAAACGACCCTACGGGGAAAAGGACCGGTCCCAGATGACACGCAGGATAGGTCCCAAGGGGACGGAGACCGGTCGTTGATCGGTCTTTTTGTTTGAAAGAGACATATCACTTTAACATGGCGTTGTCATTGGAAATGACCAATTCCCACAGTTTAGACACATTGTGGCAGTAAGGTGGTGTGTCTAAAAATAGCTTTTCAAATAAACTAATAAAAAATTAAGAATTAAAAATAATCTACTTGGCGTCGAAGTAGGGCTCGATAACACAACCTTCTGCTTGTAAGGCAAACGCTCTACCGTCTGAGCTAATGTTGCTTATGCGTGATGGCTGGCTGATGGTTAAGTTATATGTTTTTCGTTTCTGTTCAAATAAAAAAGAGAAAGAAAAAACAAACACACACACAGCAAATAAAAAAAACATGGAAAAGATAAAAATAGAAAAGAAAACAACATTAACACACAAAAATATGGTGGAAGTGCCTTGAATATGCCCCGATGGACCGGTCATGGGATAGGTCCCTTAATGGCAGTTGACTTGTTTTTTGAGTTGGCCATAATTAAATTAAAAAATCAATTAAAAATTAGAAAATTACCTCAAAACCTCTGATAATATAAATAAAAATTTTAAAAATTCCCCTTAAGTTAAAAAGAAAAGTTAAATGAAATACCAATTGTTAAAACTAAAACAGCTTTAACATTAAAAAAACGTTGAAAATACAAAACTTAGAATTTCTTAGCAAAACATTATAGAAATTTAAAATAAGAGCTAAAATAAGCAAATCGTGAAAAAATAAAATTAAAAATAAATAAAAGAGTAAAATAAATAAAATATATTTTTAAAAATATGCCGCGAATTTTGTTTTTTTATTTCGGTATCGGTCAAGTTTTTTTAAAAGCAACAGAGAAAATAACGGATCAGAAAATACTTAGAAAATTAATTCATTTTCTTTTGTTCATATTTGTACTAATTTAGTAATATGCCTTCGGTTGACCGGTCACGGGATAGGTCCTTGGAGGGCAATTGACTCCTCATTCCCCGTAGGGGAAACACTAGATATGGCGACAGGACTTCTGAGTAAAACACAATAACACAAAGCTGAATTTAGCTGAATAAAGAAAACTACAAATTAGTTACATTGTATTCAAGGCTTTACTTGGGCGAGATCGTTAAGCGGTCGCATCTTAATATAGTTACGTTTGTAATGTAGGAATAGGCGCATGTTAGAATCCTACTGCCAGCAGGTTGTTGAACAAATTATCATAGAAAAAGGCAGAAACTAGATCTAGTCTAGTAGGTTTGAGGTTAAGAAGAAGAATAAACATTTTTTCAAAAGTTATAAACACATTATTAATTTGCAAATCAGACTAGATCTAGTTTCTACCTTTTTTATGGACAGGCGTCATCAGTGATTTTGTATTATTGTTTATATTTTATTGTCAGATTGTCTCTATATGGTAATTTGTTCAACAATCTGTCGGCTGTAGGAATCGAACCCATGCACTCCTACAGTACAAACGTAACTATACTATACTAGACAGCTTAGCCATCTCACCTAAGGCCTTGCTTATAGTGTGGCTAATTCATAGTTTTCTTTCCTATTCAGCTTTCTGTTATTGTTTTTACTCTCAGAACTGATCAAACAGACACACAAACATTCTACTTTAGATTTTTTGTTTATCTTCTTATCTGCTCCTTGTCACCTTTTTCGCAAATGTTGCCACACTGACGTATGGTTTTTACGTTCAAGTGCTGGCAATTTGTCTATATCGGAGACGGACTGACAACAGGGCATTTTTATTTTTTTAGTAAAGTGTTGTTTTTTCAAACGCGTCATATAGACCAACTATAAAGTCTGATTTGAAAATTAATGTGTTTATAAATTTTAGAGAAAAATGTTTATACTGCTTCTTAACCTCAAACCTACTAAAGTAAGTTCTATTATCTTTACCTAAGTTCTGTTAAACTAAAAGCTGTATTAACTGGACCTAAGTTTTATTAAATTTAACTAAGTTTTACGATATTTTTAAATTTATTTTTATCGGGATATACATTAATTGCATTAAACGAATTAAATGTGCTAAAATCCCAAAATTTTTCTAACAAATTCTGAAAAATAATCTGTTGAAAGCATGTCTCTATCCGGATTTTATTCTTGCCTAAGGCATGCGCGGCTCCAGCAATTAATATAAGGGGAAAATCATACGCCACCATAGACAAAAAATAACAAATACATTGACTTGGGCACTGTGGCGTATGAAGTTTCCCCTTATTATAATTGCTGGAGCCGCGCATGCCTAAGGAAATCGTTTTTAAAATTTCTAGAAATATTATTAAAAACTCAAGGAGAATTTTCTGTTCTCGTCTAGGAGCGTTATTAAACATTTAAAATATCAGAAAAATCAACAACAAAAATTTTTACTACGTTTTTTTAAATTTTATTTTAGTTTTGTTAACTGGAACTAAGATTTATTGAATTTACCTAAGTTTTAATAATTTTACCTAAGTTTTATTAAATTTACCTAATTTCTTATTAAATTCAACCTATGTGTTCCTGCAAATCTGGTTTGATTCTTATAAACTTTATTTAAAAAATTTTTCCACAGCTCATTTACAGGAAGAAGAAGAAGAAATTTAACAGACACAAGGAAACTTCCGCAGTTTCGTTTTATCAAAAGAGTCGTCATGGGTTACTTTATGTGTTGATGAAAGTATTTTTAATTGTTAAACTTTTTGTGTATGCCATAACTGGGAATCGAACCGGGAACCCTCTACTCAGGATATGACTCGTAGCATCATCTCTTAACCCATATTCTTCTGAATTAAGAAATCGTTCGAATTTTTACAACGAAATTTGTTTGGCCAAAGATCTGTGCCCAAATTAGATATTTTGCATTTTCTGTTATCGCACCACGCCCTCCGGCAGAGATATTTACACCGAAAGTCGGAAAGTTAACCTGCTGACATTTCTCAATGGATCCAGCTTTTTTAAAAATTATATTTTTAATTTGTTCAATTAAAATCTACGTAAATAATCAGACTTTAAAAAAAATAATACACAATTTTTAGGGATTTTTTTTAATGTTTGTTTTGTGATTTTTTTTAAGGTTTTAAAAAAAAAATCCGACATTAATTAATGTGTGGTAACCCTGTAATCATAATTCAAAATTTTCGTATTTGTGGATATAGCCAAACTATCTTTTGCTTTTTATTGCACTGTTATAATAAATACAGTTTTGAAATTATCGGATCTTAAAATAGTGTCGTCACATGACAACGCTAGGAGAATAAAGATTAACGAGATACACCACGGTCGGCCCAGCGATGAGCGTGGCTAATTTCTTAATCAGAATAGCCAGAATTAACTAATACATGAGCAATTTATTTTTTAATTAGAATTTTTCCTCTTTTTATTAACTATTATTTAATTTTTTCAAAAACCTTGTTTAATTTTCAATTATTTTACAAAACAACTTTAGTTTATTTTGTTTTCATAACGGCTGTTGATTTTCTACGAAATTAATTTCAAGCAAAAAGAGAAAAACTGTATGCGTAACCTGTCTGAAATATTGCACCTCTCTTAAATAAGCATATGATTTATGAGATGTTGCAGTCAATTAATGATAAGCAAAAAAAAAAAAACTCCAACAGAAAATCAACCTCAGAGTATATGCAACAAAAATGGTTAAAACGCCTTTAGGAAAGAAAAATGTAATCAACTTTAATTTCAATCAAAATAAGCAGAATTTAGACGCCGTTTGGTATATTGAACAAAAAAATAAAAACGAAAATTTATTAAAATTTATACGATGAAGCTTATTACAAAGATAGAAAATCTACCCTTGGGAAAGGGCAAGTATGTAATAAAATAATGGCAAAACTTGATCATCCCCTTTTATAAAAAATCCCAGCAGGGTTGAGTGAACCCTATAAAATAGAAAAATTTGTCAAAAAATCGATTTATTTTGAGTTTTTGTTAACAAATGAAACAAATCAAGTTATCTTAGGTCAGTGTAGTTATATAAAGTGCTACAAAATTAGCCTTAGGTTAGGGATTTTTAATGGAATTATTGTAAAGAAAATATTTCATTACAAACTTCATAACTTTTAACAGATGTTTTTTTTGCTATGGGGTAGTTTATTGTTAATTTCCATAAACAACTACAAATATCTATTGATTTTGTTTTATTTGTTATATTTTCAATAATGAGACTTTATTTCTTTATCTTGTCCTCATTCCACTTTATGTTGTAAATATTCAAAAAAAACTATCATATTTCAAATTACACTTCCAAAACAATGTTTGCAGTCATGCCCTTAGAAAGTTTTCTTCACCTTATTGTTATTTAACATTGTGCCAACGTATACCGCCAGCATAAAAGTGTAAGAGAACTCTTGATTAATTTATTAAAAACCCTACTTAAGTATCGGTAGGAGGTGGAAAATGTTAAGTATTTTACAATGCATTTGCCACTAAGTATATGCTCTTCTACTTCAAACGAATGGTATTCAAAATATGCAGAGTAGTATTTAAGCAGCTTATGTCTACTTACAAAGCACAAAGTGTCTATAAGAATTTACATTTGTTATACTACTATGAATATATTTGTTATAATTAATATTAAAAACGGGGGAAGAAGAAGAAGAAGAAAACTTTAAGTAAACAAAAACAATATACAATATTTACTTAAGATTATTAGGTAATTTTGCCAAGGAGAAATAACTTATAAGAACTGTACTTCAAGCCATCGGAACTTGGTTATATTGTATAAAAACAATTCTATGTGGTGTATAACTTAAAAATGCGGGATTCACAACAGATGGCGTATCTTTTACAAATGGTTTGTGTCTTTAATAACTTTTATGGCATTTTGGAGGGTAAACATCTGTCACTTATTCTCACTAAGTCACTGAACGAAATAGTGTAAAAAACAAGGCCTTTTTTTTCTTGGAAAATGTCGAATTTTGGGCCAACAAAGCATCATTTACGGGAAGTTTTGCTTTACTTCTTCAATTTGAAAAAAGTGCATCTGAAGCACATCGAGTGCTTATTAAAGCTTATCCTGAATATTAGACCGTACCACCTTACAGGCAAAAAAAAAGTGCGCCGTACACCCTCCAATGTGAAGTATTTTTGCAAGACAATTTAAAAAAAAAATTTTTTTTGCCGAACGTAGGGGTCGCCATTTTACATTTTTCGTTATATCTTTGGCATTTACAGTCGGATTTTAAAGTATAAGATATATCGATGTTTTTATCTCGAGGAGCCCAGTGTTTTGCTCTAAGGATCATTGAATTTAAGTATCCCGTTCTAGTAGCTACCAACCGGATCCCAGTTGCTACAACCCTAATGTACAACCCTAATGTCAGAAAATTAAAGCTCGCAAAAAATCATTAAACTTTTGCTAAGGATGTTTTTCCCAGTATAAATTTTTTTTATTTTTTTGGGTTGCCAAACGTAGGAGTCACCTTTTTTTTCATTGAATTTTACCTTTTTAGCAAAACACTGGTCTCCTCGAGGCAAAAAAATTGATATATCACACTTTAAAATCTGACTTTTATTGCCAAAGCTATAGCGAAAAATTAAAAAAGGCGACCCCTACGTTCGGCAAAAAATAATTTTTTTTTTTCAAATTGCCTTGAAAAAATACTTCATATTTGAGGGTGCACAGCGAACTTTTTTTTGCGGTACGGTCTACTGAATATGTTTCATCGATTTCAACGTGCGAGGGATGGTTTGTGCGATTCAGAAGTGGTGATTTTGAAAAAAATTTGAAAATGATGAATTGGAGGCATTATTCGATGAAGATTGTTGTCAAACTCAAGAAGAACTTGCAAAATCATTGGGAGTCACTCAATCAGCAATTTCAAAACGTTTGCAGGCAGCAGGATTCATCCAAAAGCAAGGAAAGTACCACACGAGTTGAAGCCGAGAGACGTTGAAAGACGATTTTTCATGTCCAAAATCCTGCTTAAAGGTCATAAAAAGAAGTAATTTTTGCATCGAATCATTAGTGGAGATGAAAAATGGATCCATTACGACAACCCCAAGCGCAATAAATCATATGTGAAGCCCGGCCAACCAGCCAAATCAACGCTAAAGCCGAATATCAATGGCGCTAAGGTAATGCTCTGTATTTGGTGGGACCAGAGGGTCCCATTTATTATGAGCTGCTGAAATCCGGCCAGCCCACTGAAAAAATAATGAAAATAGTTTAAAAACTTTTCATGAAATTAACACTTTGTCATGGTAATTATTTCAATAATATTTGGAGGACTTTTCAGACTCCGGCGATATTTTTCGTAAAATTGAATAAATATTCTTGTTTTGTTCTAAGTAGAGTTTGCTGTTCGGTTTTAATCAAAACCGAAACCGCGGTTTTTCAAGCCTCAAAACCGAAACTGGAAACCGACAAAAATAAGTAGGTTTTTAATAAATACTTTAACCAATAAAAATAATTAACTTAATTGCATATTATTAGTGTCACTAAAACAGCTGTAACTTATTCACTAATAAACGAATTGTCATTTTGACAGTTTTCATCTGTAGGTTGGTAGTTCTAAAAGAAACAATAGGATTTTTCATTAGTGGCGCCACCTATGTGTCATCCTACAGACTTTTCAGCCGATGTGTTATATAATCCAATCCAATTTTATTTTGACTTTAAACTAAAATCATAATTTTATCTTCTTACCGAGTAATTCTCCAAATA
Source organism: Leucophora obtusa (assembly GCA_949987735.1). NCBI lineage: Eukaryota > Metazoa > Arthropoda > Insecta > Diptera > Anthomyiidae > Leucophora > Leucophora obtusa. The sequence goes on along the minus strand of OX465299.1, from coordinate 30,019,043 downwards.
AAATTTGTTTGAATATTTTTAAAAACTTTTACATGGGTACACTCATAGAAATAAATCTGTAAAAAAACAGAAAAAAATTTCTAAAAATTAGTTAAAAATCACCTTAAAGAAAAAATTTCTGAAATTAGCAAAGTTTTTTCCTAAATACTTGTAAAATAAGAACAGCAAAACTAAAACTGTTAAATTTACAGAATATTAGTTATACTTACACTAACTTTTAGTTAATTGAAAATGACAAATAGTACTCTAATATCTGCAGAAAATTTTGCTAAATATTAATAGACTAAAATTAACAAAAACAAACTGCTTTACCCACAAATTTTTTTTTATTTTTAAGCTAAATTTAGTTGAATGCCAATATGAATCTATCAAGCTAAAATCAGCAGAAATATTTGCAAAAAAAAAATTGTAAACTGCTGTTTTCAAAAGGCTCGATTTTTATCTGCTTTACAAACAAAAACTTGTAAAAGGTTTTATTTTTTCTGTTCCTATATTACTAATATATAGCAAAAATAATCTGCTGATTTTAGCAGTTTTTTCTGCAGCATCATTTTTAACTAATTTTTAGTAGTTTTAACTAAATTTTTTACAGACTTTTTTCTATTAGTATACCTTTTGAACGGCTTAAGCCAGGGAATCATTGTCATATAATTTTAATTTTAAAATAAATAACTGTATAAGCTCAGAATCCAACAAAAAAAGATGTGTTATTTTAATTGCAAAGAGCACCAACCCGGTTTATCTAAAGGAGATAAACTTACGTTTTTGAAGGTAAAACGTAATAATTGGTGTCATCAGTGAAATTGATTATTTTGATTGCAATAGAAAAGAATCCGGTTTATTTAAAGGAAATAAACCAAGGTTTTAAATATAAAACGTAACAATATATATTAAAAACGAGTAAAAAGGTTAAAGTCGGGCATGCCAACTATATAATACCCTACACCAGTCTGACATAAAGCCAACTAATGTTTGGATCCGAAATTTGAATGAGTTAAAACGGACTTGTGTAAAAATTTTCTATAAAATCATAAAAGAAGAGAAAATCGAAAATATAGCCCATATGGGCGATAGGTCCAAATATGGACCGATCCTATCTAGAATCAATAGGCTTTTTCCTTGGGACCATGTAAGTCAGCGAACCAAATTTCATTGAAATATCTTCGTATTTGCGACATGCAGCGTGTAACCAAGCCAATTTTGGGGGGACCCTTATATGAGCACTAGGTCTAAACATGGACCGATTTTAACCAAAATCAATAGGCTTCGTCCTTGGGCCGACATAATCTGTGTACCAAGTTTTATTGAAATATTTTCGTATTTGCGACCTGCAGCGTGTAAAAAACACAATTTTGGGGGGTACCCTTATATGGGCACTAGGTCTAAACATGGACCGATTTCAACCAAAATCAATAGGCGTCGTCCTTGGGCCAATGTAAGTCGGTGTACAAAAATCGTCAAAATATCTTAATATTTGCGATCTGTAGAGTGCGCACAAGAATGCATGGACAGACGAACATCTTTAAATCGAAATAAAAAAAATTCTGAGCCGATCGGTATACTATAAGGTGGGTCTAGGACCAATATTTTTTGGTGTTACAAACATTAGCACAAACTTATAATACCCTCTCCACGTAGTGGTGTAGGGTATAAAAAATCAGGTTTTCGAAATACTGCTTCCAGAACCTAATTTTCCGAAAAAAAATCGTAAGACCTTTGAGATGAAATAGTTTGTTCTGAAGTATATTAAGCGCGATTTTTTTAGCTTGAAAATGATATATCAATCACATAGTCACATAGCGAAAATTATACAAAAGTTAGACCCAATTATATAAGAAAAGCTTTTAGTAAATTTGATTATTTTAGACAAATTGAATACGCCATCGTTTGGAAACCGTAAAGGCTCCCTACGGGAAATTGTAACAAACTGTCAACGAACTGGGCCCTTTTTATGAAATAGACTGGTCACTTTTACATGGTGTTGTCATAGGAGGGGGAAATTGACCCCTTGTGACATGTCACAAGACAAATACCAGGACATGTCCCTGAACTTTGTTTTTTATGAGAGTTCAATAACCTGTCCTAGGATTTGTCTTGTGACATGTCACAAGGGGTCAATTTCCCCCTCCTATGACAACGCCATGTAAAAGTGACCAGTCTATTTCATAAAAAGGGCCCCGTTCGGTGACAGTTTGTTAAAATTTTCCGTAGGGCTAGAAGTCCAGGTTTTGAGGTCTATCTTAGTTATACAACGTACACCAAGTTATTCCAAATTTATTCCAATTCAGATAGGGTGCGGAAATTTCAACTGTTGAAGTTATTTAATATAAACCTTATTTAGGCATTATTAACCCAAAGTTGATATTTCGAAGTAAAATTTGTCGAAAAATATAACTTATAAATTTTCGTTGGACTTTATATTGTCTTTCAGTGTCAAAAATCGTTTTTGTGAAATTTAAAATATAAATTGTAACGTTTTTAAACTGAAACATTTTTTTGCAAAATCTAATTTAGTCTTATCATTTAGGTCGAAAGATCAATATTCAAAAGTCTATACAAAATAGGCAAACTTTTTACTCGTATTTTGAACATTTTCTACAATGTTTTATTTAATAATTACACTCGCTATTTGCTTTAAATTATTAAATACTAGTATTTCTAGATTGTCATATCCGGTTCGAAGGACCAAAAACAAAGATGCTAGATTACAGTTTTAGTTCTTTAGCATATTAGCTCATACAAATTTCAAACGATTTATTATAGATTTCATTCGGTAGGAATCTTTTTCCATTACAAACAAATATAGATTTTGTTACCATATGTCAAAAATTTTTGTGACATACTTTGATAAAAAAAATATCATTTACATTTATATTTCCATTTCATGTTTCTGTTTTCACTATAATTTAAACCCCTATGGTTTTTGTGTCACGCTCTTACATAAACCTTACATATGACAAAATAATATCTTATCGCAGTAAAAGTTTGTTAAATATATTTTTTAAATGCCCTAAATTACATGGGTGGTCAATATTAATTATGATTTTGTTTTTTTTCTTTTTATGCCGAAAGGTGTTAGTTTATATTGAGTATAAAAAGTAAATGACCTAAATTAAAATATGATTATAAAATTACCTATATTTGTAAAAGTTTCTGATTTATTATTAAAGTTTATCGATTCTAATTTCTTTTTTGTTTTCTATTCTCTTTACAGGTAAATAATTGTTTTTAGAAGATTAAGCAAATACATTTGTGCATATTTGTGCACTTTTGAGTAATTTGTTTTTTTAGCACGTGAGTAACAAAAAAACTATTGAACTGTAAAGATATTATGCTCTATTTATAGCGAATAAATTAAGATTTATTGAATTTTCTTGCACACAAATACAGTGGAAAAAATCTAAAAAATTACAAGGGAAAAATATTAGTTGAATCTAAGATTTTTGAGATTTTCAGAATTTGTGAGGTTTTCTTTTGGAAGAAGTCCTCAGAATCTGAAGGTTTGTCTATAGGAAAAAGTCCTTAGAATCTGTTGGTTATTCTATAGGAAAAATTAGTCAGAATCTGAGGATTTTTGTATAGGAAAAAATGCTCAGAATCTGAGAATTTTTCTATAGAAAAAAGTGCTCAAAATCTGTTTATTTTTCTATAGAAAAAAGTGCTCAGAATCTGAAAATTTTTCTATAGGAAAAAGTCCTCAGAATCTGAGAATTTTTCTCAGATTCAGAATCAGAAAATTTTTCTGTAGGAAAAAGTCCTCAGAATCTGAAAATTTTTCTGTAGGAAATAGTCCTCAGAATCGGTGAATTTTTCTATAGGAAAAAGTCCCCAGAATCAGAGAATTTTTCTATAGAAAAAAGTCTTCAGAATCTGAAAATTTTTCTATAGGAAACAGTTTTCAGAATCTGAGGGTTTTTCTATAGGAAAAAGTGCTCAGAATCTGAGAATTTTTCTATAGGAAAAACTTTTCGGAATCTGTGAATTTTTCTATAGGAAAAAGTTCTCAGAATCTGTAAATTTTTCTATAGGAAAAAGTCCTCAGAATCTGTGAATTTTTCTATAGGAAAAAGTCCTCAGAATCTGTAAATTTTTCTGTGGGAAAAGTCCTCAGAATCTGTGAATTTTTCTATGGGAAAAAGTCCTTAGAACCTGAAAATTTTTTTGTTTGAAAAAGTCCTTAGAATCTGAAAATTTTTATATAGGAAAAACTCCTCAGAATCTGAGAATTTTTCTATAAGAAAAACTCATCAGAAACTCAAAATTTTTATATATGAAAACTCCTCAGAAGCTGAAAATTTTTCTATGGGAAAAACTTTTCGGAATCTGTGAATTTTTCTATGGGGAAAAAGTCCTCAGAATCTGTGAATTTTTCTATGGGGAAAAAGTCCTCAGAACCTGTGAATTTTTCTTTAGGAAAAAGTCCTTAGAATCTGAAAATTTTTCTATAGGAAAAACTCCTAAGAATCTAAGAATTTTTCTATAGGAAAAACTACTCAGAATCTGAAATTGTTTCTATATGAAAACTCCACAGAATCTGAGAATATTTCTATAGGAAAAACTACCCAGAATCTGAGAATTTTTCTAAAGCAAAAACTTCTCAGGAAAAGTCCTCAGAATCTGAGGGTTTTTATATAAGAAAAAGTCTTCAGAGCCTAAAAGTTTTTCTATAGAAAAAAGTCTTCAAAATCTGAGGGTTTTTGTATAGGAAAAAGTCCTTAGAATCTGAGGGATTTTCTATAGGAAAAAGTCCTAAGAACCTGAGGAATTTTATACAAAAAAGTCCTCATAATCTAATACTGAATTTAGACTGAGCAAAAACTACCTACCTGGTTTTTGTACACTATTAAATTACAAAATCCAAGTCTGGTTACTTAGATTTTCTTTCTCACATCAATTTTTTATTACACACTTTTTTTATGTTTTTATTCTTAAAGTAAAAAGTTTTAAAACATTTTAAAATAAATAACAACACACAATTTCAAACTAAAACAGAAAGGTTGTTCACAAGGGGTGTGCTATTGGTTGTATCGTCCTAAAAAAACAGAGTTGTTAAAATTTATGTTAAAAAAATACAACATTTGAGAATAGCACGATACATTTTTACGTATGTTTAGTGTCCTATGTTTGAGTATGCTAACAGATAGCAAACCCAATAGAATATCGTTGTTTAGGGAAATACAAATTTTAACAACTCTGTTTTTTGTTAGGACGATACAATGATACAACATATAGCACACCCCTTGTGAACAACCTTCACTTCACTTCTATATTTGTTGTAACAGGTTGTACCGAAAATTAATTATAGCTGACACAGGGTGATTCAGAAATGCACATTTCGGATATTTTTGGGTTTTGGCAATAACTAGGTAGAATCTGGTTTTCAGTTTCTCAAGAACTAAAAATTACCAAAAACTACTTGTGTTTTTCCAATCTATATATAACTACAGGGTGGCCCAAAATTACCGAAGGGGTTTGAATTCCTTATAACTTTTTTTATTATAATTTTTTTTTTCAGTATTTTGTAAAGAAGACTTGGGGAATTTAAAATAGAACAGTGCCCTTAACGTAGCCTTAAAAAATGTTCCAACATTGTCCGATATCGAAAACCAGTGATGGAAACGGCGACACGTGTTCATTTTCAAAAAAAGATGGCCCAATTATCCTTTCCGAAGAAACACCGCACCAAACAGTACACTTAAGTGGATGTAGTTGTCGCTGTTGAACACTCTTGGATTTTCCGTAGCCCATATGCAGCAGTTTTGCCTATTAACGCCGCTCATAAATAAATTATGAATAAAATCATGATTTTCTTCAATTGTTCAATTGTGTACTGTTCCATTTTAAATTCCACAAGTCTTCTTTACAAAATGCTGAAAAAAAAATTGTAATGAAAAATTTATAAGGAATTCAAAACCCTTCGATAATTTTGGCCCACCCTGTATAAGTGTTTTTCTATAGGAAAAACTCCGCAGAATGGAAGGGGTTTTCTTACGCCCGCTGAAGTAGAGTTTAGTTGTAGAATGTAAATTTTTATTGAAAAAAAGTTTCAGAATCTGTTTCTTAATTCCAAACCACTGTATAAAATCAAAAGTTCTACCTTAATTGTTATTTTAACTTAATCAAAACGGAAACTATAAATTTCCAAGCATTTGATAAACAATTTTTAAAATTAAACAATTCCAATTTAAAATGTTTCACCTTCGTATAACTTTTTTAGTTTTCTTTTTTTTTTAATGTCAGTTTATTTTCTCCTTTAAACTGTCAACAACTTGACAACTTAATTTTCTTCTGGCATGATCATAAAACTATAGCAATATTTTAATATAGAAGAATGATACCAACATTTGTGGTAAACGTATGGCAAATATTGTTCTGCTGCTGTTCAGTTTCAAACCCTTGTTTGCGCCACATTTCAACTCCTTTTTGCCACTTTTTTGTTTTAATGTCAGTTGTTTTTTTTCTCTCCTTTTTTTAATTGAAAGTTTGCTTTTTTAATAATTATTACCCTACTTTTTCTTTACGTTGACTTAATCCATTTTCTCATCATGTGGTTTTTTTTCTTGTTGGATTTCAAAAGGGTCATCAGTTTTTCCATTATGTTACGTTGTTGCCGCACTTTAAATATCAACTTGAGTTTAATTCTGTGTTGTTTTTTTGTTGCACATTCATGTCAAGTTATCATTAGTTTCATTTCTGTATTGTTTTTTGTAATCTTTTTTGAGTTTTAATTGTTGTAATCTTCTGGCAACAATGTATCGCTGACATATTAAAGTTTTTCATACATGCCACAAATTGTGGCAAAAGGAAATAAGTGCTACTTTTTATAGCATCTTCCTGGTAGTTTAAGTTTTATTTTTTTATAATTTTATTCTTCTTTTTTGTTTGTTTTACTTTAATGATATTGAAATTCACTGAAATTCGCTGAACTTCTTGTATTGTTTTGCTGTTGTTTAAAGTGTTGCCACATAAAATGTATTTTTCTTATGTTTCTTTTAAGACATTTATGTTATTTTCTTTTCTGTTTGGTACGTGTTGTGTTGCAAGTTTATTTACCTTTGTTTATGCTACCATTGTGTCAAAATTCCCTGAAGTTGTTAAAGAGAGTTGCTATTTTATTGATGTCGGTTTAAGGTATAATTTTAAAGGACATGCAAAAAAGTTATATAAAGAAGAAGAAGAAGAAGAAACGTGACTTTGAAAAACAATGGAAAATGCGAAGGTAAATGACACCCCGCATATGTATGTATAATGGAAGTTATTCTCAAAAATGCTTTCTAGAACTACAAAGACTGATTTAAATTTAAAAATTAAAGACTACAGATATCAGTGATGTCAACTTTTTTGAAGCAAAACGCGCAGTCAGGCCCTTAAAAACGCGCTAAAAAGATCTAGATGATAAATTTGATAAAAAGTTGTACTTTTTTATCTATATTAAGTGACGGAACAGTCAAAAAGCACTGAAAAGCACTACTTTGGGAAAATTAAACTTAATTTCACATATTTATTGCCTTAAAATTGTTCAAGATTAAAAAGAAAAATTGGATTTTTTTAAATTCATATTAAAAGTAAAAATCACTTTTAAGAACAACTTTACATAAGTTTTAAAGCAAATTTGAAAAAAATTATGGAAAAGTATTATATTTTTGCCTTAAATTAGTTAACATTTTATCAAAATAAACGTTTTATAAAAGCGCTAAAGAAAAACTCGAAAAGTGACATTCCAGCGGCTTTTTTATAAAAAGCGCTAACAGAAAATAATGCGAGTTTTAGGTAGTGAAAATGCGCTAAATCTAGCGCGATAAGCGTTAAGTTGACATTGCTGACATATATTCTTAAAAAACCCTTTTTTTTTACTACAAAACTACATACCACAAGGACTGCTTTAAATTTAAAAATTAAATACTACAGTTGTACTGCAAAACTACTTAGGAATAAAACCACATAAAAGTAGACTAAAAAAGAACAAATATGAGAAGTGATACAACCTTACGGTTACGGATCCCGCTGCGGTGAAAGAAAACAAATTAAATGACTGCAGCTTCGGTGACGGTTGCTTTTATATGTACGTACCAGAGAACTGCAAAATCAACATTTTTTCTTGATTTAATCATACACTAAGGTGGTGTTTCTAGATGACGTTTTGCTTCACACGAATGAAAATACAATAACAAAATACATGCAATACAAAAACAAAATACATGCAGTCACTGATTCGTGTGACAACGAACGTCTTCTAGAAACCCCATCTAAAATTATTATTCACATTTAATCAATCAATAATACTCAATGTTGAGTCGGATCAGTTTGAGTCGTCTGTCGAACATGTTTTATTCACATTTAATCACTCAAAAAACTCACTGTTGAATAAAATCACACTGATCGAACATTTGAACTCACATGAATAAATCAAAATATTTGTAGGTTTGAAGTTAAGAAGAAGAATAAATATTTTTTTTTCAAAGTTATAGACACATTATTAATTTGCAAATCAGACTAGATCTAGTTTCTGCCTTTTTTTATGGACAGGCTTCATCAGTGATTTTCCATTAAATTGTATTATTGTTTATATTTTATTGTCAGATTGTCTCTATATGATAATTTACTCTCAGAAGACATACAAACATTCTACTTTAGATTTTTTGTTTATCTTCTTATCTCCTCTTTGTCACCTTTTTCACAAATGTTGCCACACTGACGTATGGTTTTTACGTACAAAGTACAAAGTATTTGTTGTTTTATAAAATAAATAAAAAATAAAATCTTATTGTTTTATAATGGGAATGTACACTGTACCATTTATTAAATGTGTTTCTCAAAATATGTACTGTAAACCCCCTCTTATTGTTATGAAATTATTTTTCTTTTATATGGTTTGAATCATGAATAATATACGCGTTCATTTTTGTTTTTTCCGATTTATTCTACATCAAAATAATCGTCGTTGATCCGAACGAATATGAATAAAATGAATGGTATGAAAACGACCAAAGATCAAAGAGGAAACAAAAATCACTTGGTTTGATTGATTTAAAATCAGCAGCGAATATGTGTATTTGAGTATATTCGGCGCTTGAACGCAAACGAACATTTAATCGGTTGTTGATTATGTATGATGGTTTTGCAATCAGCAGTTGCAGTTCTCTGGTACGTACGTTCACATTTTCTTTACATTAATGTGTGTACATTCCCTTAAAACGGCCATTTGTCGATTTTCGTTCTTTACATCCCCAGTTTTGGTGGAAATGGTCCCAAATGGAAGAAATTGATTTTTTTTTTGAAAACCTTAACCCTAACCCGTGCCGAAAGTTGGCCGAAAAAAGCTTATTTTGGAAAAAGTGTAATATTATTAAAAAATTCCCGAAATTCGAAATTTTAAAAAAAAATATTTTTATTTCATTTATTCATTCAATAAGCCAAAATGATTCAGATTTGAAATTCTCACTTCCCACTTTAGCCTGGAATTCAAAATGAACCACGAATTTGATAAAAATGCAAAAATGTTTTTTTTTTAATTAATTTTAAAGATTTTTTAAAATGCCTAATTTGGAAATGTCGTTTGCTATTTGTACCATATCACGGTTGTTATTAAAAAAAATAAAATAAATTGGAAAAATTATAATCCGAGTTTGTGTTTGGAGCGACTGCTTTCCAGGACATTTTACGAAAATTGCTTATTTTGTAAAAAATTTAACAAAATTTTAATGTTTTCATCAAAGTTGGCATAATTTCTAAAAAATATCCCTTATGTACGTTTGATTAGACTATCTTTATCTTTAATTATCTTTACTTTTATTTAAATAATATTTAACCCTTAGTGGCCTGGAGACAAAAAAGACCCATAAAACTGAATATTAATTATGACTACAAGAATGTAAAGCTTTTGAATTGGTAAAAAACAAATTTCCACTTGATAAAAATAATTATTTTATGTAACATGATCCATATAGGGTTAATTATTACACTTTTGGTCAAAAACGACCCACTAAGAAATACACTCATAATTTTTGGAAAAATATCACTTCAAATGGATCACAAAAAAAAATGTTTTTTCCACTTCATAAAAATTATTGTTTTGTGTAATTTGATCTATATAGGGTTAATGTTGTCACTTTCAGCAACAAATTTTTCAAATAGAAAACAATAAATGCATAATAAACTAATTTTTAATTAAAATCTAATAGGATTACACAACTATAATTACTATTAACATACGGACACTTTTGACCCCACCTTTTTAACCCTTAAAAATAAGATTGGGACTATAAAGAATTGCGCTTGTTCGTTAATTTTATACCCCTATTACATATCCCAATTTAATAAAAATCTGATAGACGGTATTCTGTAAATTTCCTAGTGGGTCTTCTTTTTGTTGAGGGTTAAGATATTCCACAAAAATATTTGTCATTAAATTCTACTATAAGTCTCTGAAGACATTAAAGTTGAAAATTTAAGTACAATGCCAGAAATAAGTCATAACTAGGGTTTGGGGTTCGGGAATTCCCGGGCGGGAATTCCCGGGAAATCCCGGGAAAAGTTTGCCGGGAATTCCCGGGAAAAATATATTATTTTCCCGGGAATTCCCGGGAAATTTTAAAAATATTAAATTTTTTAAATTGTTTTTGTTTCGAATAGGACTTTTTAATTTTAGTCATAAAAAACATTTTAAATACCAAAACAAAAATGTCATTGTTAAAATCTTTTAAAAGGGAATACATTTATTTGACACACAAATAAAATCTTTGCCAAGTAATAAGGAGCATTTCAACTAATAAAGATTTTTGGCATAACTTATTCAAAATTTAAGTAGTAAAACCTAAAAACTTGGTAAAATGTTTAAAAGAAATATGAAAAAAAAGCTTTGTTTCTTACAAATAATCGCCCTTACTATCTAAATTTTTCAAATGTATAATTTAGGTAAAGTCGACTTTAGTTAAAATATTGGGTGGCAGTATACCTTGACTTGGTTTATTTTTGGAGCATTCTGATTGGTTAATTTATTTTCAACCAATCAAAATGTTTGAAAATAAAAATATTTTTGTAAGGTTTTCATAAACAAAATGAACAAAACCGTATGATTAAGATAAAAGTCGACTTTAAATTTAAAATACTCTTTTATATTAAGGGTCAATAATTTTATAAGTAACGTTTTCATTAATAAATGTGAAAAGAAAAGACTAATGGTTAACGGTGCTATCTAAATTTGGTTATCAGGCATCTAAATTTGGTTCACAAAAAAAAAAAAAAAAATTGATGGTAATGCAACTTCTCTTGAAGAAAACAACAAGAACAACGTTTAAGCTAAAATTAGCAAAGTACCCGAAGAAAAAAGTGTAAGCTGAATAGGCATTAAAGGTTTTATGGTAGGGCAAACATTTCCTGAAATGGTATCCAAATTAGCTGCAGTCAATCCGCACCATAACTAGATCTTCGTTTATTCGAGAAAGTTTTTATAATAAAAACCTGGCATTGCAAAAAAATGAAACCGTTGTAAAGAACATTATATTAAATTACTACATTCATGTAAAAGATATCATGATAAAAGAAATATCGAGCAATATTTCTAACAATAGATTTACTATAATCTTAGATGAATGGACAAGAATATCACAAAAGAGATATTTGAACATATGTATAAACGAAAATAATTCATTCAACCTGGGGTTGGTTTATATATCAAGAAGATGTAATGCTGATGAAATAAGAAGAATTGTAGAAATAAGACTAGAAGAGTTTTATTTGTCTTTGGAAAATAACATTGTGGCCACCATATCTAATGGGCCAAGTGTGATGAAACGGTTTGTTTCCGACAGTCCAGTAGTAGGTGCTTTCTGCTGGAATCATGCAATTCATTTGGCAGTGCTGCGAGTAATTTATGTGAAATCAAATGTTCAACATTCTGATATTTTTTACTTTGAATTCTCACTACACAGACTGCTTTTGTACTGAAATAGTGTTTTTTTTAACAAAAATTACTTATATAGGTGGTTTTCATTAACAATTTTGTTCAAAAATCAAATTTTTTCATTCCCGTTTCCCGGGAAATAAAAAAGTCCGGGAAATCCCAAACCCTAATGGTCATGCAACTTCTCTTAAAGAAAAGAACAACAAGAATAACGTTTCAGCTAAAATTAGCAAAGTACCCGAAGAAAAAAGTGTAAGCTGAATAGGCATTAAAGGTTTTATGGTAGGGCAAACATTTCCTGAAATTGTATCCAAATTAGCCGCAGTCAATCCGCACCATAACTAGATCTTCGTTTATTCGAGAAAGTTTTTATAATAAAAACCTGGCATTGCAAAAAAATGAAACCGATGTAAAGAACATTATATTAAATTACTACAATAATGTAAAAGATATCATGATGAAAGAAATATCGAGCAATATTTCTAACAATAGGAGATTTACTATAATCTTAGATGAATGGACAAGAATATCACAACAATGTATAAATGGAAATAATTCATTTTATAAGCTGGGGTTGGTTTATATATCAGGAAGTTGTACTGCTGATGAAATAAGAAGAATTGTAGAAATAAGACTAGAAGGGTTTTATTTGTCTTTGGAAAATAACATTGTGGCCACCATATCTAATGGGCCAAGAGTGATGAAACGGTTTGTTTCCGACAGTCCAGTAGTAGATGCTTTCTGCTGGAATCATGCAATTCATTTGGCAGTGCTGCGAGTAATTTATGTGAAATCAAATGTTCAACATTCTGATATTTTTTACTTTGAATTCTCACTACACAGACTGCATTTGTACTGAAATAGTTTTTTTTTTTAACAAAAATTACTTATATAGGTGGTTTTCATTAACAATTTTGTTCAAAAATATTTCCCGGGAATCCCGGGAATTAAATTTTTTTATTCCCGTTTCCCGGGAAATAAAAAAGTCCGGGAAATCCCAAACCCTAGTCATAACTTAAAATATGTTTAAGGGTTAATTTCGTACTTATGTTATCTAGAATTGGCGCTCAAATCTCCCAAAACCTGGATTTTAGGAGGAAACCATGTGAATCTTCCATTGTAGGTATAAGATGTGTTCAGCAAACTTATGTAAAACACTACGGGGACATTTCTGTGGATCACTTTAACCCTCAAACTCTTCAACTTACGAGTCTTATACAAACTACATATAATAAAGACTACAATTGTTACACAAAACCCCTACAACAGAAATTACGTTTATACTGCAAAACTACAAACGACAGTTATGGCTACATTTCAACCACGAAACTACAACTGACTTACATTAACTCTATAAGACAATTAATTTCTATTTTTTAAAAGCTTCTCATTTACAATAAATATATCCTCACAAAACGCCCTATAACAGAGATTAAGTTTATAATGCAAAAGTACAAGCGTTATTTACGACTACAGTTCGGCCACAAAACTACAACCGACTTGCATTAAGACTTTAAGACAGTCAGTTCATATTTCATAAAAGTTTCTCATTTATAATAAATGACAGTGCTTCCATATTTCTTCTACAAAAAAAATATACGGCTAAAACTACAGCTTAACTACAAAACTACATGCAATCAAACCACAAAGCAATTAAGCTCTCTTGACAATAGTTCTTAAATTAAGAGTAATCAACATCTTATTCTCTTTCATTAAATAATCCTCTGAAATTAGAGAATTTCTTCCAGATAAACTATTCATTCAGGGTCTTTTGTAAAAACTTCTTAACATAGTCCCATAAATCGCCATTACCTTCTTGTTTTCTACAATACAACCCAGCAAAAAAATAAAAATAAAGTAGAAGTCATGCTTTAAGAACCACTTCTTTCATTGCTTCAAAAGTATCCTTTAGTGTATTTTTACTGCTTTTTTAGAACTACCGTAGTAAAAATGATTTTTATATAATCAGATATGATTTTTATATAATCATTTATGATTTTATACAATTATAACTTGTCGAGTATTGTGAAACATATATTTTTATATGATTATATCAAAAGATATTTAATTATATAAAATTATATTAACCAGATCCACCATTTTCCGGATCAAATCATGTATGGGTTAATATAATTATATAAAAAATATATTGTCTGATCCGAAAAATGGTGGATCTGGTTAATATAATTTTATATAATTAAATATCTTTTGATATAATCATATAAAAATATATGTTTCACAATACTCGACAAGTTATAATTGTATAAAATCATAAATGATTGTATAAAAATCATATATGAATATATATATAAAAATCATTTTTACTAGGGTAATTGCAAACAATTTCAAAAAAGTCACTTCTTTCATAGCTTCCAGAGTATGCGTTAACAACATCCAAAAAATCACTTAGGCATTACTTCTAAAGCGTAATTGCTCTAAAAGTAATCATAAAATGTGATTTTGATACAGTTTCTTTTCAAAAAGGTGACAAATATTAAAAATTTAATTTCTTTGTTTTTTAAATATTTTTCATTAATTTTGTTTAAATTCAATATTTTTTGAAATTTTCCAATTTTAAATATATATAAAATAAGAATGATAAAAAATCGCTGAAACTGAAAATAATGCTAAATTGGAGTGCACCTTTTGCACTTGTTTAATAAGTACTTTTATTGAAGAGAATAAGACACAATATCTCGCAATCACAACGTGCTGTATTTATGCAAGTCAGCTTTAATATCAAAGAAAGGCTCAGCTCTAGAGAGCTAGACTAGCAATCTTGAGGTCGCAGGTTCGATACCTGGTGGCGGCAATAAAAAGAATTTTAAATGAAGAGAATATTTATTTTGCGACAAAAATTTTTTTTTAATTTCAATTGAAAAAGGGTTACCTTTGCATGCGTTTAAAATGTATTGAAAAAACGACGAAATGGAAATGATTTTAAAATTTAGTTGTCATAGCTGAGGAGTTCCTATGACAGCTCAATATTAAATTCATTAGTGTTTCTGTTGAAAAAGAAGTACAACTAGATAATTCATTGTACTGCTTTTTCTACTCCTTTTGCATCTTGTTTTTTGCCGGGATACTTTATTTTATAAATCTTTTATTATTATTTTTCAGTTTGTGTTAAAAAGAAATATCATATTTTCTCGCTGTTCTTTAAAAAGATAATCAGTATTTTAGCACATGGTAAATAATACAAATTACCTGATACTGAACATGAATATAATAAAACACTCCGATTATTTAGGGTTTTTGTTCGTTATTGTATGACACAAAACCTGCATAATAGTATTGATATATGATCATATCATGGGGAGAATAATGACGAAAAAAATACAACAAAAGAAGGATTTTTCTTCTTCACAGCTAAATACAATTTTGTTGTATGTATGTTAAATAATGAAAACAATGTTCTGAATACAAATTGATAGTGATGGTATCGAGTACTTGAAGTAGTTGGAACAAATATGAAACAACAGTGGTTCGGCTATAGACTAGTTTTCGTAGAGAAGCAGTGAAGCAAGCCGATTAAAAATTTTCGGCGGCGGCTGAAGAACAAAATTTGTCGGCGGTGGCGGCTTAATGGTCTTACGCCGATATTTTTTCGGCTGAAAAAGTTTTTAGGCTGCGCCGTTCAATAACAAATTTGTTTCAACATTAAAAAACCTAATTATACCTAATTATACATACTAATGTTTGTAACACCAACAAATATTGGATCCACCTTTCGGTATACCGATCAACTCGAAACCACTTTTTGTTTCGATTAAACGATGAACGTCTGTCCGTCCGTCTGTCTGTATGTATGACCATTAGGGTGTCCCTTAAAAATAGATTTGTCATTACACCCCCAGTTTTATTGGAAATGGTCCAAAACGGAAGAAATCGATTTTTTTTTTGGAAAACGTTAACCCGTGCCGAAAGTTGGGCGAAAATTGCCCATTTTGGAAAAAAAAGTATATTACGATTAAAAATTCCCAAAATTCGAAATTTCGAAACAAATTATTTTTTATTTCATTTATGCATTTAATGTAGTCTAAATGATACAGATATGTAATTTTGACTTTATCGGATATCATTAACCCACTTTAGCCTGGAATCCAAAATGACCCACGAATTTGATAAAAATGCAAAAACGTGTTTTTTTGTAAACTAATTTTAAAGATTTTTTAGAATGCCTAATTTGGAGATGTCGATTGTTATTTGCACCACATAATAGTTGATAATAAAGAAAAAAAAATAAATTGGAAAAATGATAATTCGATTTTGTGTTTGGAGCGACTGCTTTCCAGGATATTTTACAAAAATTGCTTATTTTAAAAAAATTTTAATGTTTTCATAAAATTTTACATACAGCCTTACTATCAATATTTTTCAAAGGTATATTTTTGTTAAAGTCGACTTTATTTTAAAGCAAAGGTTTTGCTTTAACCGTACTATACAAAATATTTAAAATAGAACTTTTAAAATAATGCCAAACATATACATTCAAAAATTTTGTTTATTTTTATTGAAAACCAAAACAAAATATTCAAAAATAAAAAGGAAATTTGTAAGCCAAATGTAAACAAAATTTGAAAATTTCAAATAGAAAACAGAATTTTAAGGTATATTTTAAATATTTTGTATGGTACGAAAATTAAAATAATAGTCGGCTTTTGTGATTTAAAATCGACTTTTTCTTTTTTATAGTAAAGGTGATAGTTTTCGGAAAAATATCACTTAAATTTGGTTAGACTATAATTATCTTTATATCTGTTTAAAAAATCCCTTAGTGGCTTGGGGTCACAAACGACCCCGAAACTTAATATTAATTATGTCTACGAGATTGTAAAGCCATTAAGTTGATAAAAAAAAATCTCAACTGGATAAAAATAAGTTTTTATGTAACACGATCCATATGGGGTACATTTTTGTACTTTTGACCTCAAACGACATACTAGGAAATTTACAGAATAACATTTATCAGATTTTAATTAAATTGGGATATGCGATAGAGGGTACAAAACTAACGAACAAGCGCAATTCGCTATAGTCCCAATCTTATTTTTAAGGGTTAAAAAGGTGGGGTCAGAAGTATCCGTATGTTAATAGCAATTTTAGTTTTGTAATCGTATTAGATTCTATTTAAAGCTTTGTTTATTGTGCATTTATTGTTTTCTATTGGGAAAGACATTATTCTGTAAATTTCCAAGTGGATATTTGTGCCGAAAAGTGAAAAAATTAACCCTATATGGATCAAGTTACACAAAATAATAATTTTTATCAAGTGGAAAAAGAGTTTTTTGTTCCTTTGAAGTGATATTTTTTCTAAAATTATGAAAGGTGTTATTCTGTAAATTTTCTAGTAGGTCGTTTTGGGCCAAAAGTATAAAAAGTAACCCTACGTGGACCATGTTACATAAAATAATTATTTTTATCAAGTGGAAATTTTTTCTTTTAATCGTATATCCCAATTTAATAAAAATCTGATAAATGTTATTCTGTAAATTTCCTAGTGGGTACTTTTTTGTGAAAAGTGAGAATATTAACCCTATATGGAACAAGTTACACAAAATAATAATTTTTATTAAGAGAAAAAAAATAGTTGTATTCATTTGAAGTGATATTTTTCCCAAAATTCTGTAAATTTCCTAGTGGGTCGTTTTTGGCCAAAAAATTAACCCCATATGTATCGTGTTACATAAAATAATTATTTTAGTTGTTGAAATTGAAATTTTTTTATCAATTTAATGGCGTAAAGGAAGATTTACACGCGAGCGAAGACTGCTAGAGATAATGCAAAATACACCTCTAATTAGCTCTATTGTGAATGATTTAAGCTAATTAGGGGAGTTTTTTGCTCTATTTATAGAAGTTTTCTCTCTCGGCAAAGGTATTTACTTTTAAAATAACTAAAAATTGTGTTGTTTTTAACTGTTGCGAAAAATTTAAAAATAACTAAGAATGTAGTAAAATTAACCGATAAATTTTTACTACAAACTTTTTAAAACAACTGACAAAATGGGTAAAAACTACTGTCTTTTACAGTTAATCATTTTGGTATTATAAAAGCATATTTTAATAAAAATATTTTTTTATCTCTCGATGGCAAAGAAAGTGTTATTTTAGACTATTTAAAGATTGAAGTGAAATTTCCAAACCGTTCTCCAGTTATTATGCTTTTAGGCATTCGAGATACAATACAAAATTCTAATTTTTATTTGCAAACTAGGAATATATTAATAATAACAAATATAAACTAAGCAAGTATTTTTAAAATTCAACGAAATTTATTAACTTATATAACTGATTA
The DNA here is from genome assembly GCA_949987735.1 of Leucophora obtusa. Classification (NCBI taxonomy): domain Eukaryota; kingdom Metazoa; phylum Arthropoda; class Insecta; order Diptera; family Anthomyiidae; genus Leucophora; species Leucophora obtusa. Next base: position 30,000,843 of record OX465299.1, on the reverse strand, counting down.
AAACAACTGTTTATTGTAAAATTACTGTTATGGTAGTTGTTTATTATGATATTAAAAATAACTGATTTATACAACCGTTACGAAATTACAGTACTTTTCGTTAGTTGTTTTCTTAAATAACCGTCATAACAGTTGTTTTCCATTTTTCCATAGAAAAACGACTGTAATTACTGTTAAAAGCAACAACTACTGATTACTACACAAACAACTATCATGTACTAACTGTCATGGCCCTAGGCCCAAAAATGGCTTCATTAAAATATTAGGCATTTGGGTACTGAGTAATAAGTATGCAGTTATTTCTAAAGCTAGCCATACACTTGCAATATTATTGTACAACTTCTCGCTTTAGTTCTTTATTCTACTACCATGTGTGGTGGTAGATTAAAGAACTAAAAGGCGAAGTTGTACAATAATATTGCAAGTGTATGGCCAGCTTAATACTCAAAAGTACCTAAAACAACGAATTAGAAATTCGGCTGAGCCGCTAAAGTTGGCTGAAAAGTAAGCCGCCGATCAGCCGAGTATCTCGGCGGCTGCGTGGCTCGTGGAAAATATCGGCGGCGCGGCTGGCGGCTCAGCTTCTCTGTAGAGAAGTCGGCTGATGTTGATAATGTACCAAGGATTCAGAAGGTTTTTTACATAGGTAAACATCCTGGGCAGAACATCTGCGTGATAGAGAATGAAATAGTTTGATGTTTTGGGTAGGGTTAATTCAACGGATTATTGAACTTTTTTTGGAATGAATGATTGATGCATTTTCTTAACCCTCTTAAGAATCTCTTATTAAACTATCATTATCCACAATTTATATATTTGCTAAACTCTTTTAAGAACCCTTATAAAATTAACTTCCGAATCCACAATTGATTCGGAAGATAATAATCTGAGTTCTATTAAGATTCCCTTAGTGATGACTTAATTGAAGTATCTTTAGAATCGATGACTGATGCCCTTACTAAACTTTCTTAAGATCTCCTTAGTGATGACTCCTTCATGGACTTAGAAACCACGATTGATGATATTATGGCAATCACTAACTTTCCATTGACTAATTTAAAAATGGCGCGCAACCGTTGGCCATTGCTTTTTGATTCAGACTACAAAATTACATTCATGGAGAAGATAACCTTAAAATAAACCACTGTTCGTTTTAGTTCCCATAAATCATATTAACAACAGCGTATTTAAAAAAAAATAGCATTTAAAGAAGGAAAAAAAGGCGGCAAGGCAACTCTATTTTCTCAAAAAGACAACGCAGTTAAAAGTAAATTAAAATAACATGAAGAAATACAAAGTAAACCAAAATCTTTAACATAAAGATAGACATCATCATCATAAGATTGTCGTCTACTAAACAATAGAGCAAAATCATGCTTAAAGCCCTAATCACATACTTCTACAAGCTTTAAAGTATATGCCACAAAAGACCCATAACAAAGAAAGAAAACAAAAAAAGAATAAAATATTATAAAAAAAAACATAAAAATAATATTGTTGCTGCATCATAAAACCTGTTAAAGAAATGAACAGCAATCTTCACATGCGTCATTACTACAATATTGTTGTTATTTGTGTGTTGCATTATTAAGCGTAACTTTACAATCTAAGATGCGACAAATACACTTTGAACAGTAAGACTGAACAACAACAAGAACAACTTGCAACTTGTTACATTCTACTATTTACAATACTACCACCACACACACGACATGCAACATACTCCATATATGTACTCGTAAGCTGCTGATAAATAAAGATTGACAGTAGAGGATTTTGTATAATGCAGCAGGCAATATTGCAGTCAAAAGGCAAAGTCAAAGACAACCAATGGTTTGACAAGTCATGCATTTATGGAACAAACAAAACATCTTACAAAACAACCAACAAAAGAACACTCGTTCTCCAGTCATCATCAAGCAATTTTAGCATTATGATGTTAAGAAGAAAAAAAAAACTAGCGACTTCTGAGAATGAACCGCATAATTTATGCATTCTAGAATCGAGACATTATAACGCATGTTAAATACCTAGAAAATTATCGTTAATTATAAAAATGTGTAAATTTCATAGGATTTATTAGTAGAGAATTTATAATTTTTTTTAAGGATTGTTTGATGCATACTAAATATTTGTTTGAATTTTTGTTATGTAGTTTTTTTTTTCAAAACCTACGTTCATATGCTGTTGTTCCAAAAATCATATTAGAAATATTGGCTTAAATAAACAACACAAAACAGAAAATGTCAACAGTAGGAGTTTTAAGCTGAAAAAATTACATTGATTTAGCATAATTAAGTGGATTTAAAAATTAACTACACTCAAAAATAAATAATGTGTTAAAAAAGAGTTAAATTTCATTTAGAAAAAGTAAATGGGTACTTTAAATTTTCAGTTGAAAATGTTTGGCAAAACTAAACGAGTGGCTAGAATTCCTAGCTCTAAGAGTAGAGCTACAACCTTGAGGCTTCTTCTGCGTTTCCTTTTTTTATATGAAGATGTGACACTAAGAAAGCATTGCGGATTCTCTCTAAATTAAAACTTAATGTAATTTCTCTGCGTTTTCTCCCATACTCGCATATTTTCATTCTCACTCTCACTGTTCCCATATTTTCAAAAAATAATCCCGATATTTGATGATGTTCAGAGATGGAAAAGTTGAAACAATTGAACTTTTATTTTGAAAAATCATTGTTTTTCATGTTTATTACTGGTTTCGAACTCATTTAGCCTCCGAACTCATTTATGTGTGAAGAGCACCAGGACTGGATAATGAGGTTTTTGTTTCGGTATAGAAAATTTTTTAATTAAATCTGTTGTGAATAGATTTTCGTTGTGTTTTTACGTTTGCTCTATTTTGAATGCATAAGAACGAAACAAAAAACACAACACATCTTCTGTTCTTATTTAACTTCTTAATTCAGCTATGCAGAGATACGTTTACGTCTGGCTAATCCAGGCTTAAGTTTTAATTTAAAGAGAATCCACAGTGCGTTTTTGTCAAAACTCCATATGAAAAAAATAAACGCAAAAGAATCCGCACTATTGTATCTAGTGTTTCCAATTATTCGACATAGGCGGTTAACCGGTCAATACATTATTCGAAAAATCACTAAAATTAATTAACCGGTTATTCGGGTCGGTTAATCGAGAAAATTGGCGATTAATCGTTTAGTGTGAAAGTAATGTATTTTCTTAACTTTTTATCAATAAAAACACAAAGGGCTGACTTTTTTTAATATTAAAAACTAGAAGAGCCTTTTACATTGAGCCATCAATATAAAAAATGTTAAGCTGTATTTGAAAATACCAATTTACTCTGCAAAAATCAGCAAAAAACTTTGCTGAATATTAATAGTCTGAGAATATCGTAAATAATTGTTAAATTCTCAGTCTCGGTTTTTAAGGGTCATTAACAATAAACAAATTTTGAGCTAATTTAAGCAGATTGGACGAGTTTTAATGAAAGTTTTCACTAAACTAATCAAGTTTTCTTAACAAATTTTATGAAGAAATTTTTCAACGAAAAGTTTAGTACAGTGTTGTTTTAACGTCCTATAGACAGCTTCAATTAATATTGTAATTAATATGCAATTTTATCAATTTTAATTAATAGGTTTGAGGTTAAGAAGAAGAATAAACCTTTTTTCTAAAAAATATAAACTTTTATAGTTTTTAAATTAGACTATGGATAGGCGTTATCAATTATTTTCCATTAAATTGTATTAATTATTTATATGTTTATACCCTACACCACTATGTGGTCAGGGTATTATAAGTTTGTGCTGATGTTTGTAACACCAAAAAATATTGGTCGTAGACCCACCTTATAGTATACCGATCGGTTCAGAATTTTTTTTTATTTCGATTTAACGATGTCCGTCTGTCCGTCCGTCCGTCCGTCTGTCTGTCTGTCCATGCAATCTTGTGCGCACTCTACAGGTCGCAACTATTAAGATATTTTGATGAAATTTGGTACGCAGACCTATGTTGGCCCAAGGACGAACAAGTTTGATTTTTTTGAACATCGGTCCATGTTTAGACCTAGTGCCCATATAAGGGTCCTACCAAAATTATATTGTTTATACGCTGCAGGTCGTAAATATTAAGATATTTTGACGAAATTTGGTACACAGACCTATGTTAGCCCAATAACGCAGCCTATTGATTTTGGTTAACACCGGTCCATGTTTAGACCTAGTGCCCATATAAGGGTCCCACCAAAATTATATTGTTTATACGCTGCAGGTCGGAAATATTAAGATATTTTGATGAAATTTGGTACACAGACCTATGTTGGCGCAAGGACGAATCCTATTGATTTTGGTGAACATCCGTACATGTGCCCATATAAGGGTCCTACCAAAATTATACTGTTTATACGCTGCAGGTCGTAAATATTAAGATATTTTGATGAAATTTGGTACACAGCCCTACATTGGCCCAATAACGCAGCCTATTGATTTTGGTGAACATCGGTCCATGTTTAGACCTAGTGCCCATATAAGGGTCCTACCAAAATTATACTGTTTATACGCTGCAGGTCGTAAATATTAAGATATTTTGATGAAATTTGGTACACAGCCCTACATTGGCCCAATAACGCAGCCTATTGATTTTGGTGAACATCGGTCCATGTTTAGACCTAGTGCCCATATAAGGGTCCTACCAAAATTATACTGTTTATACGCTGCAGGTCGTAAATATTAAGATATTTTGATGAAATTTGGTACACAGACCTACATTGGCCCAATAACGCAGCCTATTGATTTTGGTGAACATCGGTCCATGTTTAGACCTAGTGCCCATATAAGGGTCCTACCAAAATTATACTGTTTATACGCTGCAGGTCGTAAATATTAAGATATTTTGACGAAATTTGGTACACAGACCTATATTGGCCCAATAACGCAGCCTATTGATTTTGGTGAACATCGGTCCATGTTTAGACCTAGTGCCCATATAAGGGTCCTACCAAAATTATACTGTTTATACGCTGCAGGTCGTAAATATTAAGATATTTTGATGAAATTTGGTACACAGACCTACATTGGCCCAATAACGCAGCCTATTGATTTAGGTTAACACCGGTCCATGTTTAGACCTAGTGCCCATATAAGGGTCCCACCAAAATTATATTGTTTATACGCTGCAGGTCGGAAATATTAAGATATTTTGATGAAATTTGGTACACAGACCTATGTTGGCCCAAGGACGAAGCCTATTGATTTTGGTGAACATCGGTCCATGTTTAGAACTAGTGCCCATATAAGGGTCCCCCCAAAATTATATTGTTTATACGCTGCAGGTCGCAAATATTAAGCTACTTTGATGAAATTTGGTACATAGACCTATGTTGGCCCAAGGACGAAGCCTATTGATTTTGGTGAACATCGGTCCATGTTTAGAACTAGTGCCCATATAAGGGTCCCCCCAAAATTGGCTTGGTTACAAACTGCAGGTCGCAAATATTAAGATATTTTAATGAAATTTGGTGCGCTGACTCACATTATAGAAAATTTTGACATAAGCCCCATTTTAACCCATTCGAATTTCGGATCCAAACAATACACCAGACTGGTGTAGGGTATTGTGTAGTCGGCATGCCCGACTTTAACCTTTTTACTCGTTTTATTGTCAGATTGCTTCTATATGATAATTTTTTTCAAAGACCCGTCGGCTGTACGAATCGAACACATGCTCCCACATTACAAACGTAACTATACTAAAGTGCGACAGCTTAACCATCTTACCCAAGTAAGGCCTTGAATGCAATGTAACTAATTCGTTGTTTTCATTCCTGTTCAGCTTTCTGTTATTGTTTTTACTCAGAAATGATCAACGCAGACACATACAAACATTCTATTTTTGTTATTATTTTCTTTGAATTTTTCCCAGAATTTTTCCAAGTCCGGCTTTCAAGGTCTCAATGTAATAAATTCTATTTTTAGATTTTTGTTAATCTTCCAATCTCCTCCGTGTTTCAATGGACGAAAAATTATTAAAAACCATGTGTGCAGTAAAGATATCAAATACAAAACAGATTTGTATGTTCGAACTTTATTTTTTTTCAAAAGTATATTTGCAATAATAAAATTTTAAAAATTAATACGCACTATTTCTTTCTAAATAAATACAAATAAAATCATCGACTAGAGGCTGAAAAACTGCTCTCACTTTTGAAAATTAATTTTACATTTTAAAAGAATTAAAAGGGAAATGACACAGACACATAGTGTTACAGCATTTTTTTACAAATAGAAATTTTGTTATGTTAAAAAAAAAAATCAAAAAAATTTTATTAAAAATTAATTGCGATAATGTAAAACAAATCCGTTTTTAGAGTCTCTTAGAGTCTCAATGTCGACTTGCTTGGAGTTGCTCAAAAAATGGTATCTATCGATTTTAAAACGATTTGATCGAATTTTAGTTAGTATTTATTTTTTTCTAAGCGATTCTTGCAATTTTTTAGCCAAAGTTAAGAAAATTATGAAGTTTTGGGAAAAAATAAAGACAAAAATTACATATTAAAAATGTAACCGGTTAATCGACCTATTTTAACCGATTATTCGGGTCGAATAATTATTTGAGTTTTAAATTATTTGCTTCGACATTAACCGAAATAGAAGCGATTAATCGAAGAATCGGTTAATCGATTAACCGAATTGGAAACACTAGTTGTATCTCTACACTTAAAAAATAATCCCAATATATGGTAATGTTGAAACGATTTAACTTTTATTTTGAAAAATCCTTCAGCCTTACTATCAATATTTTTCAAAGGTATATTTTTGTTAAAGTCGACTTTATTTTAAAGCAAAGGTTTTGTTTTTACCGTACCATACAAAATATTTAAAATAGAACTTTTAAAATAATGCCAAACATATACATTCAAAAATTTTTGTTTATTTTTATTGAAAATCAAAACAAAATACATATTCAAAAATAAAAAGGAAATTTGTAAATAAATGTAAACAAAATTTGAAAACACTAGATAAATATAAAATAAAAACAAATGAAAACTTCAAATTTAAAACAGAATTTTAAGGTACATTTTAAATATTTTGTATGGTTAGAAATTTAAAATAATAGTCGACTTTTGTGATTTAAAATCGACTTTTTCTTTTTTATAGTAAAGGTGCTTGTTTTTAATGTTTATTATTATTATTGTCGAACTCATTTTAATTTCATAATCTTTGCAGAAGTTAAAATAAAATTTTTTTTTTTTTTAATTTTTCTATGCCGAAACAAAAACTTCATTTTCCATCCCTGGTATTCTCCACACATACACTAGGGTGGACCTTAATTTTCAACTTGCGATTTAAGGCCGCCCCCTCTCCCCTATAAATGTTCGTTTAGGTATAAACATACATCATGCAAAAAACTAAGGTAATCGTCCAACGGGAACACGTGCCGCATCGGCCTTGAAGTTTGAAATACGATTTACAAAGGGAAAAAAATTATTATTTTTTGCTTTTTTTTGAAAAACCTGGCCCTTAAATAACCGTATTTCTAGAAAATGTCAATATAATCTTAATCTAGACTGAATTACCTTTTTAGCAATGCATAAAATTCCAAAATCGTTTGGTAAATATTCAATTGCAATTAATTTTTAAATTAAATATTTCGGCCAGCAGCCTTATTTAACATAAAAAACGGGTCAATTTGACACCATGCTCTCAGCCAGGTTATTCAAAAAAATATTCAAAGAGTATTTTTTTGACAAATTGCGAATTTTGCATATGAGACGCCATATAAAAATATTAATTTATTAATAAAATTTGCAAACACCGAAAAAATTAGAAAAAAATGCGAAATTGCTGGTTTGATCTCAAGTTTTGTGTATTTAATATTTTTTGTTGTAGGTATTTAGGTTTTTATTTTTTTCCTTTTGAATTGTTCAAATAACTATTCAAAGAACCAGGCTTTATTCAAACACTTGTTAAAAATAAAATTCTCCAAATTTTGAGAATTTTATTTGCCAAATTTAAAATTCACACATTTTTTGGGATTTTTATTTTAAACAAAAATTAAATTTCAAATATTTATGGATTTTTAAATAAAATTCAGAATTTTTGCAAATTTATAAAAAAAAAAACCATCTTTGGCCATAGCCCAAGAGAGACAAAACTTTATATTTGAATATTTGTGGATCTTAGAAATAAAACTAGAGTATAACATTGTAAGTTTTTGAAAAAAACATTTTATTTTTTACGTTTTTCATAATTTATCTCATTTTAACGCTACAATGGTCTGAGGAGGAAATTGCAATTACTTAAATATTTTGCAACCAATTTTGGATTTTTATACATCACCAAAAAGGTAATTCAGCCAGTATTTTCAAAAAAGTGATTTTTCGATTTGTAAATCGTATTTTAAACTTCAGGGCCGATGCGGCACATGTTCCAGTTATACGATCACCTTAATTTTTTGCATGTGTATTTTTATGCCCAAAGGCACATTTGTAGGGGGGGGGCCTTAAATAGCAAGTTGCAAAACAAGGTCCACCCTAGTAAGTACACTCAAAATCGTTTGTAGTTTAAATTAACTGAAAATGTAATTTAAAATAAATGAAAAATCACTTGAAAACCGATTTTTGCCTACACGAACACTATGCAACAAAATAAGGATCCTAGTCTAGGGGATTAAGGATTGCTATGCCAGATGAATCCATTAGATTAGTATATTAAAAATCCAAAAAAGGATTGGCGACGTGTTAAGTTAACAACACTGAAGTTTTAAGCGAATAGGATTATGCTATACTTACCACGATATAATAAATCAGTCAGGCTATTTTTTACATTATAGCATAAAGCATTTCGTGTTAAAATTTCAGTGTTGTTAACTTTATTTAAAAATCGCTAAAAACAAAGAAAAATTTGCTCATATTTAAGCTCTGTCATGTTAAATGTGGCCAGCATTTGTGAATAAAAATAATGCAAGATTTAAGGAAATTTTATAGAATCTCCAACAATATCCAGTTTGTATGAATCCGATCAGTACTCGCAAAATTTTACTATATAATTTGATAAAAGGTTGATATCGCTGATTTTTCATTAAAAGCCACGCCTACTTAGAAGGGGTAGCAAAACTAAAAAACAAACGCTAATACCAAAAATTTCTACAATTTTCTGGAGCATCTTCCAGTTCTTCGGGGACAATTTAAGCATTATTTTGATCTTTAAAAATAAAAGCAACGGGGATAAAATTAGAAAAAACTTTAATTGATTCTATTGTTTTGTCCGTCACTGTACATATAGCTTTTTTGTGCTCCCGTGATTTCAACCCAGGCCGTCAGATTACCAGACGACATCTCTACCCAATGAGCTAGCAACACGTATAAAACTTGGTGGCTAAAATCAAAAATGGATGATAATGGATGAACTACTACTGATTGCGTTACAATTCTAGCACTGGCAAAAAGTTTTTTGGAACTAATATGCCAGTGTTGGGAAAATAAAAAAAAAATTGATTTTAAAGATGCTTTTCCATAAACAAAAAAAATTGATTTTATAAATCAAAAAGTTTAAAAAAAATCCAAAAATGCTTGCAACTGCATTTGAACTCGGAAACTTCTGAATACAAATTTTTTTTTAACGAAGCGTCATCATTTTTATAAAATTATTATTCAACCACCCAGTCAGAAAAATACAAACGGGAAAGCGGTGGCAAAGCACTTTAACAGGTGGTACAAGTACTGGCAAAAAGTGCTTTCCCATTCCCAAAATGATAACATCATCAGACAAAAGGACCGGCTGTTCAAAAAGCGCCGGAAAAGCACTGGAGGAACAAAATTTTTAAACGTTGGCAAAACGCTGGCAAAACCAATAAATAGGTGGTCTGGAAATATATTTTCCAAAATAAAATTTAAAAAAAAGTTCATTTGTATTTTTTTTGGTCCTGCCGTGATTTGAACCCAGGCCGTCAGATTGACAGACGATTGCTCTACCCACTGAGCTAACGAGACATATAATATTTGATGGCTAAACACATAAATGAGTGATAATAGCTGGACAACTACTGGCTGTGCCAAAATGCTAGTACTGGCAAACAATTTTTTGTAACTAGTATGCCAGTGTTGGGAGGGCAAAAAAAAGTTGGTCTTGGAGGAGCTTTCCCACAAACAGAAAAAATTCATTTTATAAAACAAAAAAAATTTTAAATTAAAAAAAATCCAAAAAAAATGTTTGCTTGCAACCGGATTTGAACTCGGAACCTCCTGACTACAAACAATTTTTAACGAAGCGTCATCATTTTTATAAAATCATTGGTCTACCAGTGAATTGATTTTTGTACGCCTGGTAGCATTGGCTAGGTAGCACTGGATAACCACTGGTTGCAAACCTTGGCATATCACTCTAAGCCAATTCTTTGCCAGTGGTTTTTTTTTATAAACCACCGAAATTTTTGTAAAACAAATACTGGTAAAACGCTTTTCGCAAACGCTGGCAAAGCGTCCCAAATGAGTGTTCTGCCAGTCATTTATTTTTAATACCACGGTTACCCAGTGGTATGCCAGTGCTTGATTTTTTGTACCACTGGCGATTTCTGACTGGGAAATTACAAAAAAAGTTGAAAAATATATTTCTTTTCTATTTAACTGTATAATCATTTAAAAGTAAATGTACGGAAAACTTTTTAAATAAACTACAGTCAGTTACTGTAATAATATATTTTCAGTGTACACATATGAAGTTTCGGGTACTTCATAGCTTTTTTGATATTCATTCTTGTTCGGCTTTAGGACAACTTTTCCCAGAGGTCCTTTTTCTCCAGTATTTCAATTAAATGACAACCCTTGGTCCACAATACAGACAATATGGGTATACAATTTTTTTTTCTCGAGCGCTGTGTACAAAAAAAATCAAATTTTCGTAAACTTCAAACATGTTTTCATAGAAAAATAGGTTAGTTTTTAATGCAATTTTTAACCCTTAAACGTGCGATCGGGCCGCTAAGGCAAAATACGTTCATTTATTTTTTTCTGCTCTATCACATATCCGAATTTCATTAAAATCGAAGAGAACCTATTGGGATAACTTCCTTGTTAGAACAGAAATTTATAATCCAAACAAATGTTGAAAAATATATAATTTTGGAAATTTAGTTCATAAAAACTTAAATGCAAATACATAGTATCTAACTAACCGAAATCATTTCTGCTTTTAACAAATTATTTTACCAACATTTTCATTTTGATCTTAAAATTCATGGTAAATTAATAACCAAAAACTAACTTTGCACACATATTTCGTAGCTTTGACCAAAATTGCATTTAAACAGTGGGCTGAGATTCATGGTGACAACTTTTCAATTTAAATATTATTTTACAGGTTTCAAAATGGATTATCTTTTAAATAACACTATAACATAACAAATAACAGGACAGCAGTTAAAGTGAATGGTAGTCGGTCAATAATAAAATACAAAATCAGCTTAAAAACTATACAAAAATGTATTTATATTTATGTAACCAAACAAATTGTTTAGAACATTAAAAATATTTAACAGAAAATACATATAGAAACAGGTTTCTATTACAGAAAAATAGTATTTTGAGATAAGATAACGAATTGAAAAAACATAGATTTTAAGTTCATAAGCTGCATAAAAAAATACATGTAAAATTTATGGTAATATAGTTTTCAAAATATTAGGGTTTACAATAAATTTAAATTGACATATTTGTGGATAAAATGAAATAAAATTTTTTTTATTTATTTTTGAAGTTGTAGTACGTGATTGAAGTTTTCATAACAAATGTATGTTATGTTACACGCAAAGAAAAAATGTGGTTTTGATTGTGGATCATAAACATTAGAACGAATCACAAAAAAAGTAAAAAAGTGCCCCCTCAAAATAAACTTTTGTTTGTTTTATGATGATTCCCAAAATTTTTCTGGTCTAGCAATGAGATCTCACGAGCTGGACCATTTTTAAAAAGGGTATTTTTTAGTTTTTGTAAGAAATTTGCATCTTAGCTGAAGAAAACGTACACTCACAATATTTTATCGTTAAAAACAACCTAAAATACATATTAAATTAATTGAAAACACAATTAAAAAAGAAAAGGATAATCAAAAAGTCTGTTAAAACAATCGTCAACTTTTAACTGAAAACCGAAAATATTTGAATTTTTTGTTTTAAAACAGAAAACAACGAAATTATTTAAATTATTTTTTCCAAAAATAGAAATCTAAAAATAGATTATTTGACTGAAAATATCAACTCCTACAGACGATACATATTTCTTGTAGTTTGTTTTTTATTGACGAATATAAAAAGTTAAACAATATGTTTCAATGTATTTTAATTGATTCTTCAATTGAAAACAAACTTTACCTATTACTTTTCAAATAAACCTCAATCGGTTATGGAAAATATATTGTGAGTGTACTCAATTTGGGTATCATATGAAAGGTTTTTTAGAGGCGCGTCCAGCGGTTATATAACATGTTCAAGCATATCCTGACATGTCCTATTTTCAAGGATATAAAACAAATTTTTGATGTTATGATCACTAAAATCATTATGATCACTACGCTAAACAATCATAACATGATGTTCTTAAACTATGATAACAAGATGTTCTTTTCTCTCCGTGTCACCTCGTAAAAATAACAGAGGAAGCAACTAAAAAAAATTAGTTAAAAATGACTTTGCAGAAAAAACTGCTGAAATTAGCACACTTTTTTGTTAAATACTAGTAAAATAAGAAAAACACGGTGAGTTAATGGAAAATGACAAATTATACTGTAAAATCTGCAGAAAATTTTGCTAAATATTAGTAGACTGAAAATAGCAAAAACAAACTGTTATACACGCAGAAAAAAAAAGGTGTAACATTTACAAAAATTAGAGTAAAAGTTTACAAAGTTCCGTGGTAGATATACAACTACATAAAATTAACGACAAATTTGTCAAGACGCTTAGGTAAATTTTCAAAGAGATATATATGTAATTAAATCGAAGCCATTGTTTAATATAACAACACGCAAAGGAAAATAAACTTTTTTCTTTTAGTAAAAAAAACATGGTTTATTTTTTAAATAAATAAAAGAAAAATTGCAAATTCTGTATTTTTATTTTAGTTTGTTTAATTTTAATTAATTAATTTTATTTATATTTTAATATGTTTCTTTGTCCTAAATTCCTCTGCGGCCGAACTGTAATTGTATTTTGTGTTTACTAACCCTTCATTGCTCTATTCGTCTTTTCCGTTCAATAACTGTAGGTATAATAATGATGTATATATAAAAACTATTTGTCTAAAAAACAAATGAGAATTATAAGACACATTTTGCAAAAAAAAATTGACTAAATAAAAAATTACTATGTCTGTAAAAGTGTGGAATACCGAGTACTCATTTCCGATTTCTTTTTAAGGTACGCAATGCTGAAAAGTAATTACTCAATACTTTTAGGCTTGTATTTTTTCAACAAGTTAGCAATTTTGACATGAAAATTACAATAAAAATATATTATTTTTGTTTTTATTTGCATTAATATTTTTTATTTTTGTTTGCATTAATAATATTATAAGATACAAACTTGAGAAAATTCAGCATCATTATTCTTTTATATTAGAGATGTACATCCACCATATTGATTTGCATACGTCAAAGGAAATTCTAAGCGCTTTTTGACATTTACCTGTCTTATTAGAAAAATATACATATTGCTTATTTTGGTTTCAAAATTTGATCAATGCAAATTTTACATAGTACGTTTTTAAATAAATTTCACCAATGTAAAGTTAACAAAGCACATACTTAGCCAACTTAACAAAAAAAAAAGCATTCGTAATTTAGCAAAAATGCATATCAATTAATTACCAGGAATTTGGGACTTGTATTTTTAAATTAGTGCAATATTATGCATATTTTACATAGCAGGCTTTTTAAAAGATACACCTGTTTTTTTTCTGCGTGTATCTACAAAAAAAATTTTTAAAAATATAACACAGAAGTTTTTGTTCGTGTTTTGGCATCAACGTTCTTCATACTGATTCTGTTCGGAACTTTCCGAACTTTAAATGTTTTAAGCCCAACATTAGCTTTAACTCTGCGCAAAATTTCCTAACATTGCACGCGCCGTGCCGTTTTGCGGCCAGAAATATTTGGAAACGCTCTTAATAGATTCACCTATCTTTTTGACTTTGGTTTCTTTCCTAGGTCCTTTTACTTTACCCGCTCCAGGATTTCTTTTAATTATTAGGTCCTTGCCGAACTTTTTGACCGCTCTTGAAACATATTGCCTGGTCACGTGTACTTCTGTTGCAATTTGTTCAAATCTGTTGTTGGACTTATTCCATTGTGGAATATTTTTTGTAATTTCAATAATTTTTTTTGTGCACTTTTCCTCGATTTTGAAAAAACGCTGCATTGTAAAATCTGACATATTTCTCAGTGATATTTTGATCAAGAAAAGTTATTTTAATTAAATGTGGAAAATATTATTGAGAAAAATCTGTGTTACACTTTTGACGGCGCACCACTTCTACATACGTTTTTGTACCTTAATAGGACTCCCAACTGAAAATACCAAGGTTGGTTACCGTTATCGTTATAATACTATTATCGCTAAAATACCGTTTCAAATTGAATACCAGTATCAATACCTCTAAAACAAATTTCAAATACCGTTATCGTTGCCGATACCGTTATTTTTATTGGTAGTTACCGGTATTTATTAATTTTTATAAAAAATGTAAATTTTTTAAATTTCTTATAATAATCTTGGGTTTTCTATTTAAAAAAAAAAATTACAGATATTAATTTTAGTTATTAAAATTACCAGCATTAAATTTAAAGATTATTATCTGTACTTTTAAACTTAAAATAAAAAATATGGACATTTTTTTAATTGTTTTTATACGTTTTAAGGCAATTTATAATAATGGTACATACCGGTATTGCTGTTTCGATAACCTTGCAAATAAATTAACACTCTCTTTTAGATATATTTTGAGCGTATACACTTGTTTATTTAACACTGTATTACTTTAAATACAACAATATTACACACACACACACACAAACTCTACGTGAAACTCACTATATACAGTCTAAAGCGCAATTAACTATACCAACTCTAATGCGCAACTTAACAGCACAAATGTTAAAGCACAACTTCACTTCACAAACATTAATGCGCAACTTCCTTTTCCTTCGTAACGTTCGATCTTTTATAGTCTAATGGTCGTGGCTGTAGAACATGCTAGAAGCTTCCAATGTCATTTACCATTATAGGCTGTTGTGTATACTTAAATGTAGTGTTACCAGATTGATGTTTCTCGGGATATTTTCTTACAGAAAATTCCATAGTTTTCTATACTAGACCAATCCAAATTCGTAATAATATTATTGCTAACCAACTTAAAAATATTTAGGAGGTAAAAATATTTGCTATACATTTTGGTTAATAAAATTTATTTTTATTTAATATTGAAATGTGAGAAATTGGTGGGTGATACGACTTTTTTGTTAATTTTTTCGGAATCAGCACACCAAATTACATAGAAATTAGCTAAAGTTACTGAAAAAGCTTTTTCATCGTTGGCCTGTGATATTATTTTGAAGTTTAATTTTTTTGTTTTTTAACTCAATTTATGTAGACCCCACCAAGTATCGTTTTGCGGCTAATAATTATAGGGTTCAAAAATCTCACTCAACAGAATTTTTGCAGTTTTGTTTAATCAAAACAAATCTTTCTAGCGTCGATTAAATGTATTTTTGCAGTAGAGTTGTATGTATTTTTTCCCCCAATTTATGTCTTTTTGCAGTTGTGTAACCAAATTTGTGTAGTTTTGCAGTGTAAACTAAATGTTTTTTTTTTTTTTGCTTAAGTTGTTTGTTTGCCCTTTTTGTAGTTTTGTATTCTCGATAAAAAAACACCTTTAAAGTTTTTCCACCAAAATCGAATCAAATGTCTTTTTGTAGTGCTTATTTGTAGTCATCACCTGAATCCCCTTAATACATTTCTATATGTTTTTTTTTTAAAGTAAAACCAAAAAATTTTACAATATTTTAAATTGAAAACTAATAATGTTAAGATTCCAAAGCCTTTTAAAGCAAATTTAATTGAAGTGCATGGTCTTCATTGTTGTTGTTATTGCATCACAAGAGAACTTTACCGTAAGTTGTGTGGACGATTGGTTCGCATTGGTCATAATAAACTACAATACTGAAAATTTTGAAAAAGAAAAAAAATCTTGATGTTAACTACAACAACGTCACAATGGCGTCATACACTCATATCATACAGTAGCCAAAAGGAATAATGCAATTATTATGTTGCCACAGAGCAACGACAGCTGCCGTCGCCGCCGTTAGTGGTTGCTGGTAATATGGTTCGATGAATTCAGTGGTTGCACACTACTCTAAAAAGATGCTCATGATGATCAGATCATATTGATGATATTATTGTTTTTATTTAAGTTGTTTTTTTTTATTTTTTTCTTGCTGGAAAAGATGAAGGAAGAGTTTGTAGGTTGATAATGAAGTTGCTGGTTAGTTGTTGATTATTTGTTTCTTTAAAGGATAAAATTTCATTGTTTTGGCATCTTAATTTTTTCCAAGGGACTGTTAAAAATCAATGGTTTTTATACATTTGACTTGTTATAAAATTTAAGAGAGCGTTTTCATACAATACCAGTTGAATGACATTTTTATGTGGAACGAAGAAAAGTTATGTATGTTGCTTTCGTTATTTAACAACTTTTCTTTTCAGATTCTTTGAATTAATATTTATTTCGTGCTCATTAAAAACTTTTGTCTTCTGTTGTTTCTTAAGTGTTTTAAGAAATAAAGAAAATGTTGCAAAGTTTATTGTTTTAAACTTTAATTTAATTAATTTTCTCACACATCTTGCAATCATAAAAAAAAGTTGTTAAAATTTTTTTTTTTTTTTTTTTTTTTTTTTTTTTTTTTGGTAACCAGTATCGTTAAAAACATGTTTTGGTTTTGTCTATTAAATAATAATGAAAATTGTCATGTAGTTGACCATGTCAACTATGAAAATTTTTATAAATTAACTAAATATTTTGAGTTATTTTTTTTTTTTTCTTTTTTGTGACATTACTATGTAACAACTTTATTTGGTAGTTAGTTAACAAAATTAACAACAATCAACTTAAAAAAAATTCTTGGAAAAAAAACAGAGTAAGGCAAAAGTAAATGGATAAAAATTAAAAATTGAAAAAAATATCTACATATCTATGAACTTAAGTTATATTTATCGTATTACGGTTCTTCGAACTGAATAGGGTTTAGAGTTTTAATAGGTAATCCCACAACAACATGGTCCTTCGAAACGTAAAATTAAAAATTAGAAGATATCCGAATGGATTCTCTCTTCTTATAATTAAATCTGGATATGTGAGAGAGGAGAATAAAATAAAAGAAACTAATTGTTTTCATAGTGGCCCAATCTCACATTTAAGGGTTAAAAACTGGGATCAAAAACTAACTTATTTTTCCATGAAAACAGTTCTGAAATTTACGAAATTTAGATTAATTTGTACACAGCGTTAAAGTACTCGAGACAATAAATATTGTATTTTAATACCTATATTGCCCATATCATGGACCCAGTGTTGCCACTTATTTGAAATATTTCAAATACCGATGAAAAAGGCGTTATGGGAAAATTCGTCCTAAAGTCAAACGATAACGAATATCGTAAAAAGCTATGTCGCCTCAATTAAATTAAATAGGCATTATTTTATAACACAATTTTACAAACACAACAAATTACTCAAACAGCTGAAAAAAATGTCGGTCCTTGTATTTCACACAATCAATATTAATAACATATTGTTTATATATTCACTTTTTATCTTTATCTTCACTAAATTTAAATATTCTTTTCGTTTATTTAACCTTCTTTTTCAATTTTTAACTCTACAAATAACAATTGTTATTTCCTGAAGATGCTACACATTGGAGTAGCGAAATATCGAAAATAAAAAACTTTTTATAAATAAAACACAAACCTTAAGCTCAAGAAAATTGTAGAGTTATAAATTTAAATATTTTATTTTGTCTAGTGAAGAAAAACAGTTGAAATTAGCAGATTTTATTGCTAAATATTAGTAAAATACGAACAGCAAAAGTAACACTGTTAAACTTGTAACGACGAGTTTTCTTCCGATAGCTGGGGTAAGCTCGCCGGCGGATAATATTGGCGGATGCACGGAGATTCTACGCCCTACGAACAGCGGGCTTCATGGATACAAATGTTGTTCAAGGATAGGGCAGGAAGTAACTAACGAACGGCACGTTTCCTGGATGCGAATGATGTTCAAAAACCTTCGCAGAATATGGCGGGATGTTCAAAAGGATACGGCAGGAAGTGACCAACGAACGGCACGCTTCCTGGATGCAAACTAATGTTCAAGGAACTTCGCAGGTTCCTCGAAGGATATGCTAGGATATTCAGTAGGATACGGCAGGAAGTGACTAATGAACGGCACGCTTCCTGGATGCAAACTGATGTTCAAGGAACTTCGAAGGATATGCCAGGATATTCAAAAAGGACACGGCAGGAAGCAACCAACGAATGGCACGCGTTCTGGACGCAAACAGATGTTCAAGGACCTTCGCAGGATACTCGAAGGATATGCCAGGATATTCAAAAGGACAAGGCAGAAAGTAACCAACGTATGGCACGCTTTCTGGATGCAAACTGCTGTACAAAGAACATTCGCAGGATAATCGAGGGATGTGTCAGGATATTCAAAAAGACACAGCAAAAAGTGACCAACGAACGGCATACTTCCTGGATGCAAACTGATGTTCAAGGTCCTTCGCAGGATACTCGAAGGATATTCCAAGCATATAGCAGGACACTCGAAGGATATGCCAGGATATTTAAAAGGACACGGCAGGAAGTGACCAACGAACAGCACGCTTCCTGGATGCAAATGATGTTCAAGGTCCTTCGCAGGATACTCGAAGGATATTCCAAGGATATAGCAGGACATTCGAAGGATATGCCACGATATTCAAAAAGACACGGCAGGAAGTGACCAACGAAGCGCATGCTTCCTGGATGCAAACTGAGGTTCAAGGACCTTCGCAGTATACTCAAAGGAAATGCCAAGGATATAGCAGGATATCCAAAAGACCTCAAAGGATATTCCCAGGATACCTACAGGACCGCAAAGGATGTGATTTACGCACGGCACATGTCGTTGTTAGGATTTGTGGGCGCTGTGGTGTAATGGTTAGCGCATTGCACTGTTACACGTGAGGTTGCGGGTTCGAGCCCCAACCAAGGCAACATCAATTTATGAAAAATAGTAATATGTATAATTTTTTTCTATCCCTCATACATATCGCAGCGTCCTCCTTCAGTGTTCCCATAGCACTCAACCCCACCATCAACAAAGTTCGCCAACTCACCATCAGATGGCGCGCAACAACTGTTCTAAAATTCAACATCTCGCGCAATTACAGTGTTGCCATATTTGAAGCCCTTCATCTTTCACTTCTTCTCTCCCCTTTCCAAAGGAAGCAACACGTTAATTAATAGGAAGAATTTCGTGAGTGTTGCTTCTCTTTAAAAAAAAAAAAAAAAAGTCCTTAAGAGCTAGAAAGATATATTAGTAGAAATTACCTTCTGGTCACGTTCACGGCTGCTGGCAAGTGACCCAGACTTCTGTGATGTGCTGCCTTTTATGACCTTTGAGTGTACCGAGGTATGATTGAAAATGCCTAAGCAAAATGACGAGGTATGTTTGAGTAGTAGTGATAACTTGTGTAACTAGTCAAAATCGCAACGTGTGTAGACAGAAACGAGCGGAGCGACTTCTGTCGTTACAAACTTACAGAATTTTAGTTATGTTTAAGTTAACTTTTATTTAATTTCAATTGAAAAATTTTACTGTAAAATCGGGAGAAAATTTTGTTAAATATTAGTAGACTAAAAATAGCAATAGCGACCAGCAATATTTTGTTATTTCCTTTTTTGTTCTTTAGAAATATCTACAGCAAATAAATTAACTAAAGTATAATTTATTTAAAAAGTTTTTAGATTTTAGCAAGGATTTTTTTTCATTTGCAATCGACTAGGTAGTACAAGTTTTGTTAAATTTACAAATGTTTTTGCTGAAAATCAGTTTCAAGGAAACGATTTTACTGATAGCAATTTCTCTGCTAACACCCTCCTGACTGAAATTTTTCTGAGTCAGCAAACTTCTTTTTTTAGTATACAGTTTGCGATTCTAGAAAATTGGGGGATTTGGTAGATAATTTTGTATTGCGCCAAGGACGAACCCCCTTTGAAAATGGTTAAAATCGGTCCTAGTCGACACAAAACGATCATATCTGAGTTTAATTGTATTGTAAATGGTGTTATCAAACCAAAGAGATTATAAACAATGTCTTTCCCCGGACCTGTGTAATTTTATTCATTAGTCAGATAGTGCTCCTTTCGGACAAAAAAAACGGGTCCAACTTTGGCTCAGTTTCTGTTTGTTTTACAGAATTTTATATGTAACAGTTGGTTTTTCCTATTTTTTTTAGTCTACTATTGCACTATTTAGCAAAATTTTCTGCAGATTTTACAGTATAATTTGCCATTTTGAATTAAAAGTTAACTCAAATATAACTAAGCATTTTCTGCTATTTTTACAGTTTTATTTCCCAACCCAAATTTTCATTCACTTTACTCAACCATGTTAAAACTAGACAGTTTTTTTTTCTTTTTAAATTAATTATCGAAACAAGGTTTTAATTTAATTGGTTCTTCTAATCAAGCATTAATCTTTTGTTTGCCTTAAGATTAATATTTCGCCTAAACAAAAAAATTGTATCCAAATTTTCACCAATTAATTAAAATTTAGTTTTAAAATTTCCATTAATTTTTCAATTTCTTTCCCGTTTTTTATGTCACTTTATAAATTGGTTCGCATATAAGCTAACTATAATTTTCTATTAATTTATAAAATTTCCATAAATTTCCCACAATCTGTTTTTTTTTCATTTCTGTCTTTCTTTAGCTAGAAAACTTACACCTTATATATTTCTCTGTTGCTATATTTATGCCTAAAGCGTGAAATCTTTAATAAATCAAAAATTTTAACGTTATGATTGCACAAAGTAAAATATAAATTAATATTGATCTGGCTACACATTAAGAGTGGGGCTGTACCGCACTAGTCAGACTGCATGACTGTGTAGTGTAGTTGTGGCACTCTGCATTTTCACAAATCATTCAAGAAAAATCAAGCTACTTTTACCTGTAAAAAAGTTAACCACGCGACAAATCATAAATAAAGCAAAAAAAGTTAGAAGACGACAATAAAACATGATACTACAACTTTTTTTAATTTTAATCATTTTTGGGTCGACAAATACAAATGATGCCCATTCAGAAAAACCTTTGAATTAAAGCATTGATAAATTCAGAGTATTGGGTTTGATTTGGATGTTATTTAATTTTTTCAGATGAAAAATCTGAGCTTTATTTGGAGTTATCTTAAATTAAAATGAAGTTAAATGGCGCCCAACAAAAGGTATTGGAATTGTTATTTTTCCAAAACAAACATATAAAGTCGCAATTTTTTTCAATAGCAACAAATTTTGTATTGCACTTTATTTCCTCCATTTTCCATTAAGTGCCTCAAAGAGTTAAATATATCCTGAGCAAAAAAAAATGTCTTAAAATTTCTTCTCTATTCAATTCAGTGTATATATTTGATGATAGATCATTATAACCGACAGATCACTTTTTTACTGGTAAAAAAAAAAACGAAAATCTTGGTCTCAAATATCAAAAACTAAATAAAATATGAAATGAGTGACATGATTTCACAAGTTTTTTAACATGATTCGTTTTCTTCTTTTTGTCTTTCATTTTCATTAAATTGACATTCACAATGAATTTGTGTGAACACGGTTGAGGTCAATGTTTATCATATTTAAAGAAAAAATTACAATTATTCATTTAAAGAAAAAAAAATATATTTTGTAGATGATCTTCATCATTTATAAGCCAGGCTTGCAAACATGTTTATGCAAATTTTCTTTTTGTAAATTTTTCTACCTCAATTGTTGACTAACTTTAAAAAGTGTTACTGGTTTTTTTTAGTCTTCCATAGTCTCCGTTGTATAACATGTTCATAAATTATTGTCAGTATCTTTGTGTTTTACAATTTTGTTGTTCATGTCACTTTGTGCTGTCCAAAATAACCGACTACAAACAAATCTATACAAAAGGTGTGAAATTCTCTAAAGTGGGAGGTATTTTATGTCAGTTGTATAAGGAATTAATAAATATTTTATTTATTTATATGTAGATATTTATGATGGGAATACGATTTATTGATAGATGTGTGGATATTACTGGACATGCATTTCAGATTTTTATAATTTTTTTATATTCAGTACATATCATTGTAGTATATCCAGAAACAATAGCTACCCGAGGCTGGATAGGCAAATGGCGATAAGGCGATTAAGGCTTTGCCATTTTCAAAGTATTAAATTTGACTGTGATTTCAAATTATTTTATATAACTTACCAGTTGCTTAAACTTAGATTTATTTGGCGCACAACATGGGACACTTGTGTATTAAAGATATTTTTTTTCCAAGTTCAATTTGTAAAATCTTACAGCGATTTCCATTTGGTCAAATTCTAACAGTAAAGCTTAAGTTACAAAAATCTATAAATCTTGGCTTCGTTAAGAATTTTATCAGTTACAATAGGAAACGACAATTAAAAACAAGATATTTTTTTCGAAACTTAATTTATAAAATCTTAAAATGATTTGCATTTTGTCGAATTCGAACCGAAAACCTTAAGTAACAAAAATTTGTAATTCTTGGCTTCATTATTAATTTTATCAGTTGCAAGTGCAATCGATATAAAATTAATGGCGCCCAATTGAAACAAAGCCACCTCTTAGTTATTTTTTCTTAATTTATTTTTACAAATTTCAATTGCATTTAGTTTCTTTATTTTTTTTACAGAAAATCAATTAAAAATACAGATTTTCTTAATTAAAAAATATGTAAAAATGGCGCCCGGGCAAGGACATCTATAACTGCATTTTTTTTTTATTATAGTTTTAATTTTAAAAAATCTTTCTCCAAGAAAAAAAAAATAATTTTAGAAAATAACCCACTTAACTCCAAACAGATAATCATTAAAACTGCAATCACATTTCATTAAAATAAAAAAAAATAGATGTGCAAATAAATGGCGCCCAGACAAAGCATATTTAATACTATTAATGCAATTAATGTATATTCCGATAAACTAATATGCAAGTGCTTGTGCAAATTTAAATGTTACTGACACATTGTTTTCTATCGTTGTTTATACATGAATGGATGTCACTACATTGCTAGATCTGTCAAAACAACAGAGTAGTATATTGGAAGATGACAAAGCAAATTGTGGTACATTTTTTGTTGTTATTTTTGTTTTTCTTTGATATTTTAAATGTCTAATAACGCTCCTAGAACAAGAAATTCTCATTGAGTTTGTAATTTAACTTAACAAATATTTCCAGAAATTCTAAAAACGTCGTCCCCTGTCGACTTCCTTAGGCAGGAATAAAATCCGGATAGGGACATGCCTACAGCGGATTATTTCTCACAATTTATTAAATACATTTGGAATTTTAGCATATTTAATTCCTTTAATGCATATTGAATTGGATTTAAATTTAAAACTTTTTATTTTCTTTAGGTTGAAAATCTTAGCTCCATTTGGAAGTATTGAGATTGAAATGACACCGTATTAGAGACGCTGTGAATTAAAGGTATTGTTTCTGAAATCTACGGCCTATTCCTACAAAAAAGGCTATGACTCTTGTTGTGATTGCATTGCCACTGTGTTTGTGGTTGTTGCAAAATTACAGTAAATTAATTTAAATTTGTGTTTGAAAATAATAAAAAGACCTGTTATCAACACCATTGACCACACTGACAAATAAAATTTGATTTTATTTTTTTTTTGCTGTTTTGTACGGAAGATATTTAATTTCAATTTAAAAAAAACTCCTGACAACTCCTCACACCTGTGAATAAACACTTTAATATATAAAATCTTAATTTTCACACAAATAAAAAAAATTTATTGTAAAACCTCAGTTTAATCAAAAATTTTCTTAATTTTCAAATGGCGCCCAGGCAGGGATATTTCTAAATTTATTTATTGGCATCTTAAGGGCCCAGTAAGGCACACTTGTGTTACACCAAAGAAAACTGTTTGAATTCGTATAGAAACCATATTTTTTTAACTCATATTGCATTTCTTTCGATTGGAACTTCTTAATCCAAATACTAAAACTCGACTTCTGTTAAATTTTCCAGTTTCTAGGAAGGAGTTCAGTTACAATTTCAAAAATAAAATCTTAACTTCTTTTAATATAAGGAAATTATTTTTAATTGGCGCCCAGACACTTGTGAATAACACAATTATATCTTCAGTTACTTCTTATTATAAATTTCATATTGTACTTAATTTAATTTGAAATTTCTCAACTTTTATCATTTTTTTTGCAAATTTTTTCAATTAGAAAATTTAAAAATAAATGGCACCCAATTAGGGACACTTGTAATACTGAAGGGAATTGTTGAAATTGGTATAGAAATAACATTTTTTTAATTCCTATTAAATTTTTTGTAAATGGAATATCTTAATTCAAATTTAATTAAGTGTTATATTATAAATCACTTTATTTCATTTGAAATTCTCAACTTTTATTATTTCGTTGGAAATTTTTTCAATTTAAAAAGTTAAAAATTTATGGCGCCCAGTCAGGGACACTTGCGATACTGGAAGAAATTGTTGAAATTGGTACTCAGCAGAAACTTGGAAGCGGTAAAAATGATTAGTGCTTATTTTCTGCTTACTCTACTGCTTCCAGAGATTTATAGCTTGCAGTAATGTGTTAAAAACGGCAATAGAGTTTTGTTTACCACACTTTATCGCTGTAAGAAAGCACGAAAGAATGACAATGATAACCGAATTTACTTGCTAAAAGGCTGTGATTTCATGCCATTATTTGGAGCTATGACAGAAGCGCATATCGGATATCGAAACAAGTGTTTTTGCTGGGTATAGAAACCAATTAGAAAATTTAAAAATAAATGGCTCCTAGTTAGGGGCACTTTTAATCCTGAAAGAAATTGTATAGAAATAACATTTTTTTAATTCCTATAAAATTTATTGTAAATGAACATCTTAATTCAAATTTAATTGAGAGTTATATTACAAATGGCGTTCAGGCAACCCAACTGCTATACAGTTTTCCAGTTTTTAACGAAAGATTTCAGTAACAGTTACGAAAATCTTAACTTCTTGAAATACACGGAAATGATTTTAAATTGTTGCCTAGGCACTTGTGAATAAAGCTATTCCATCTTTAGGTACTACTTACTTTAAATATTTTATTTAAAATCTTGATTTCATACTAAAAATCTTAATTTTATATGAAATTTCCCTACTTTTATAATTTCATTGCTAATTTTCTAATTTAAAAAGCTTCAAAAAAATGGCGCCAAGTCAGGGACACTTGTAAAAGTAAAGGAAAATTTTAAAAAATGAAACCTTAACTTCTTTTAATATAATAAAAGGTTTTTAGTATGGCGCCCAGGCACTAGTGAATAAAACATTTCTATCTCCATTTCCATTTCATTTAAAATTTCTCTACTGTTATCATTTTATTGAAAATTTTCTCAATCTAAAATTTTTAAAATAAATTGCGCCCAGTCAGGGACATTTGTAATATTGAAAGAAATTGTTTAAATTGGTATAGAAAGAACAATTTTTTTAATTTCTTTAAATATAAGGAAATTATCTTAAATTGGTGCCCAGGCAGTTGTGAATAAAGCTTTTTCATCATCAACTACTACTACTATTAAATTTCATATTTAAAATCTTAATTTTATATTCAGAATCTTAATTTTATTTGAAATTTCTTTACCTTTTATCATTTCATTGCTAATTTTCTCAATTTAAAAAGTTGCAAAAAATGGCGCCCAGTAAGGGACACTTTGTAAAGGAAAATTGTGTATAGAAGCAATATTTTTTGTAACTCATTTTGCAAATTTTTTCATTTTAAAAAGTTAAAAGTAAATATAAAACAAAAGAAAAGTGTTGGAATAATATTTTTTAATTCCTTTGGCATTTATTTTGAATGGAACATCTTAATTGAGAACATGGCGCACAGGCGGGTACAATTTAGGAATTAAATAACTTTTCTTTTTCATTTGAAATTTTTCAATTTTTAGCAGAAAATTCTCACAACTTGAAATAAAAACTCCCGATTTTATTAAAAATTATTTTGGACTTGAGGGAGAAAAATATTCTGACTAAATTTATTAAAAATGTTTTATTAAAAATGTGATATTATAACTGGGGCCCGGCCAGTGAGCTCTGTAACCTTCAGGCCATTTGTCTTGGTATTTAACAAAAATTTCGATAACCATTTTGAATGCAAGAAAAATCAATTTTTATATCCCAGAGTTTTTAAACAAATTTTAAATATTTTCTCTGCAAAAGTCTACTACTTTTTAAAATTTTTAAACCAATTAATTACAATTTTTCTTATTTAATCTTAAAAAAAATATTATAGATTTCACATAAATCTCTTTAAACCACACTAAAACCTAAAAGACGTTACAATTCACGTTTCCTTTAATATTGAAAAGAAAGAAAAAAAAAATTAAGCCAGACATTTAGCTGTCTTTGAGTGCTTTCTCCAAAAAACCCCTGCTATACAATAAAATATATCATTTAGCTCTAGGTAGCAAAAAATAAGATGAAAAAATAACTACACAGGTTTTTCCTTATTCGTTTTTTTTTTGTCAACCGTAAGAAATGCGACAAACTACATATGAATTTCAACGGAAGTCAACACCATTACTCACCATTAACCGAACACTGAAACTGTTCAGTTTCTTTTTTCTCATGTGGAAAAGTGTGAAAAGCCAACCATATTTTCTGCTATAACATACATATAAATTCTATAAGTCTATCTTACATGTAATGCTTTAATATTGGCAGTTTGTGCAAAAATAAAATAAATGAAAATAAAATTATAAAAATGTCTGGCATTTATCCTTTATCCTTCCTTATTAAGGTTTCCTATCTACAAATTTAATAGTTATATATTATAGACAGACAAAATCTGACTAAGGCTTTAAAAAATATTTTAAACTAACAAAAAAGTAAAAAAAAAATTGTTTAACACCCTTACTGTTTATAAGAGACATTTATAACATTTTCCATATAACAAACAGGACATTTAGCTTTTGCTGTCAAAAAGGTCCTTTTGGTCCTTTTATTTTCCAATATTTAACCATTAAAGCTAGACATTTCACAAATACTTAAGCAACATACACACGAAACATTTACAATAATAAATATATTGTATAATACACTCATAGAAATTAAGCTGTACAAATAGCAGAAAATATACTAAAAGTTATTTAACAAAGCCTGCTGATATCAGCAAAATCTGTTTACTAAATATTAGTAAGATAAAACCAGCAAGAACAAAACTTTTAAACCTATAAAATTTTAGTTATATTGGAGTTATATTTTAGTTAATTGAAATGACGATTTAGCCTGCTGAAATTAGTAAAACATTTTGTTCATTATTAGTAAACAAACCAAAGTGAAAAAACTGTTATATCTACAAAATTTTAGTTAAATTAAATAAAAATTTAGTTGCATGTGCTTAAAACAATGCTAATTGGCAGTTAAATAAAATATAGCTAAATTCAATAGATTTTTTCTTACTGATTTTATCCTACTACAGTTTAGAAAACATTCTGCTTATAATTGTTAGTAACTTTACCAACAGTTTTTACAGACTTTTTCTATTAGTGTATAATATAAAAACAATACATTATATAGCAATACCATCATCAAACATTTCTGACCATTTTTAAAGCTTAAACGGATCATAGTTTTTAGCATTAACACCATGCCACAGTGTTAAATCTTTTTTTTTTTTATTTCTTCAGAATTTTTTTCAATTTTGATTAGAAAAGATGAGAAAACACAAAATGTCGTTAAAATGGCGCCCAACCTATCAGCGAAAGAATTTTTTTTCAACATTGAATATAAATTGATTGATATTATTTAAAAATCGAAATCTGTTACAAATGGCACTCATCCTTGAAAAGTCAAATAAAACTTACCGATATGATTTTCAAAATCGAAATTCTAGGCTGTGAATTTTTTCTTAATTCTCAATGTATGTTAAGTTAGGTTATTTAGGACTACGCCAGTCTTGAAAAAAATCATAACTCACGCCCAAAAAGACCGCGACGTGGTCCATTATGAAGTATGTTACCTTTTTTCTTCCTCGTCTTCGGTCCCCCAAAAACAAGGCCTTCATTAAGCTTCGCATTTAGACGGCTTAATATAATTCAACAGAGTCCATGTATTCATACCTCAAATTTATAACATATTCTGAAAGAAATAACAGCTAAATATTTTAAATCTTCTTAATGACTGTGCTGATCATTCACTTAAAAAGTGAAAGCTATCATGTGAACATTCCCTGCACCATTTGCAGGTATCATTTACTCCTTATTCTTACCAGATACCTAGCGAACTTCCGGTGGACTTTTGTTTGTACCGACCAGAGAGGACTACGCCGCTAACATTGTTATTCGAAGTGGTGAAATCAAGGTATCCGCGGCCGATTCGACGATGGAGACAGATTCAGCAGCTTATGCTGGCGAACAGGACATTCGGGCCTCCATGCGACAATTGTAGCGTTTTTCAGGCGGAGGTCTACGCAATTGACATTAATAATGGAATGGGATATGGAGTCATTTGTGGACAGTCTTGCTGCTTTAAAAGCCTTGGATTTGTCGGCACTCGGTCAGGCTGACATGGATCCCAGTACAATATGGGTTCCTGGATAATGAGCTGCCTAATAAGTATGCGAGGAATAGTTCTGAGTTGGTGGGGCTCGGTAGACGGATGTCCTGGTTCCCTTTGGCACTATTCGGTGTGATAGAGGACATATCGGATAGGAGACGAGGGTAAGATGGAAGGTCTTAACCGATTGTAGGATGAACGAGGAATTTTCTTGGTTTTGGTAAGCGCTGGGGAAAATCCCTTGTGGATTACTGTAGGAGCTGTTGGATCGAGTAGGAGGAGACCGTGCAGTGTCTGCTTTGTGATTGTCTGAGGTAGCGGCGACTCAGATACCTTCGGCTATTTGCTAAATCCGCGGGATATTTTGCGGTCTGGTCTCACGGATTTTTAAAGGGGATCCGGATGGTTTTAGAATTTTTCGGGACCGGCTCTAATTTTTGCAAGACATCCGACTTTTCGTTTCCTAAAATATCCTTCTGTTTACTTACCCAGCACAGTTTAATGTTATTCTGTTCACTGAGAACTTAAAGCTCTCTGTGGCAGAGTCATTAAAGCTGCTTGGCTTTCAATGAAGAAGTTGATATATCAACTATATATAGATATTGCGTAAACCTTAAAAAATGCTACTGACATTATTAAGACGATAGCATTTATTCTTATTCAATACCTTACAGTGTAAACCACTATTTGAACCGGTCTAGTACCATTTAATTTAATTCTCAATGTAACGGATGATGTATTGCAGCACAATCTCTATTCAGTTTCATAATTTCGCTCAATTTTCCTCATAATTCCCTGAATTTCAAATAAAAGTTTTAAATAGCGCCTAGGCAGGGACAGCTGAACATTTTTATCATAGACATTTTCATGCATATTTTCTATCTCAAAAATTTAAAGTCTCAGGGCCATTTTTTTAGTCAGAACTAAAATTGATTTTTTCTTAAATATTTTTTAAGTAAGAAATTTTCAAAAAAAAAGTTCTTACATAAGTTATATATAAGCCAAAACTCATTCTTGGTTCTGTATATAAAACCAGACCTTAATTTTATTTGAAGGTCTTATTAATTTCTACCTAACATCTATACCTAACAAAAGGTCTTAATTTAATTTGCATTTTCTCAAACTCAATTGTGAATAATATAAAAATGTGTCCCCATGTTGGAGGATCTTTAGAATAAAAGCAAAACCACTCTTTTTTCAATAAAAATGTTCTCAATTTAAAAATATAATATAAATGGCGCCCAGGCCATTTAATTTAATCAATTCCTTTTGGATTCATATATATATTCAGTAGAAAATGATATCGAGCCCAAAACTTCTGCACAAATGACTCCCATATGAGGGCATCAAACCTACTCTGGACGACAATAAAATTTTGTTGCTAATGGCGCCCAGTCAGGGACGGCTTAAACGTTTTTTGTTAAGTAATTTTTTTTTCTTTTGAAAACTTTTCTTTAAAAAAAAAAGAAATTCTTTAAAAAAAAATGTCATCAAAAATTCACAGTTCTATCAGAAAAAGTCCTTAGGATTTCAAAATATTTCTATTAGAAGAAATCTTTAAAACCTGAAAAAGTTATTAAAATTTGTACTTTTTATAAAACCAAAAAGTCATTGAAATCTAAGCGGCTTTTTGTAGAACTTTTTTTCAATCCCTTTTAGACTGCCTTTTTGTCTCTCATGTATCTTTAAATGGTTAAAATGTGTTTGTTGCCATTGATGTCCTGCTATGTTGGTAAATGTGTGTATGTATCGTAAATCTAGGACATTTGGTCCTTTGGTTTGTGTATGTGTGTTTAATATTTACTTTAGACTTAAATGGTATAAAAAAATATTTATACTTAAGCTTAACACTGCCACTAACCACATCCACATTGTGATACATGGCTACATGTTTATACACATGTTTCTACACGTACATACAACATTGATGTTGCTGATGTAAATCTTTTTACTTACTATCCATGTTAAAAATAAAATAACAAAAAACAGTTCAATTATAAATCTCTGGTCTTAACATCGAGTCGATGACAATATTGATAATAAATTAATTTTGGGGAAAATGTAAAGTTTCAGGAATTTATTTATAAAAAAACTATTTCGTACAATAGAGGTTTCATTTAAAGATGTGTCCTTTGAGTTTTTTTTTTCTAAAACAAAAAGAAAACGTAGTAATCAGATTGCTTTTCTTTAGCAAATAGTTTAAAAATCTTAAGTTTTTGTTTTAAAAAAATTACATTATCTGTCGTAAAAACTTTCTAGATTCTGTTAAATTAATTTGAGGATAATACATATGTATCTACAGGAAAACTTACTTGAAACCTAAGAATTTTTACACGAAATAAATGTTAGAAGCTAGTGAGTTTTATAATTAACATGTCCTCAGAATCGGATTTATATTAGACAAAGTCTTAAAAATATATGGATTTGTTATAGAAAATGTGCTTAAAATCTGAAAGCTTTGTCGTTACACTCATAGAAATAAATCCGTACAAATATCAGAAGAAATTACTAAAAAATTATGCTGTTTTTAATAAATTAAATTTAATTTTTTTATTTATTTTATTTATTTTATTTTTTTATTTTTTTTTATATTTTTATTTTTTTTTTTCTTTTACAATTTTTTTTCTTTACAATAAATTAATCTGCTGTTAATATATATTTATGATATTATTTTTACAACAAATTTTTTATATCTCTTTCTTAAAATTTTTTATTTTTTTGTTGGTAATAATTTTCATATTTTTGAAAAAATCACAAACAAATTTTAAATTTTCGAAGTTTTTTTCGATTTTTTTTTTAATGCAAATAAAAATCGAGTTAGAAAAAACTGCTAAAATTAGCATATTATTTTTGCTATGTATTAGTAATATAGGAACAGCAAAAATAAAACTGTTAAATGCACAGAATTTTAGTTGTATTTGAGTTAAATTTTTGTTAATGGAAAATAGCAAATTAACCTGCTAAAATCAACAAAAAAATTTCTAAAAAAATCACAAAAAAAAAATTTTAATTTTCTAAGTTTTTTTTCGATTTTTTTTAAATGCAAGTAAAAATCGAGCCTTTTGAAAATTTTTAAGCAAATATTTCTACTGATTTTAGCAGGATAGACTGCTATTTGCATTCAACGAAATTTAGCTTAAAAATAGCAACAATTTTGTAGATATAACAGTTTATTTTAACTATATTTAGTCTACTAATATTTAGCAAAATTTTCTGCAGATTTTACAGTACAATTTGTTATTTTCAATTAACTAAAAAGTAAATATAACTAAAATTCTGTAAATTTAACAATTTTAATTTTGCTGTTCTTATTTTACTAGTATTTAGCAAAAAATCTGCTAATTTTAGCAATTTTTTCTGCAGCACCATTTTTAACTAATTTTTATTAATTTTTTCTGCTATTTTTACAGATTTATTTCCATGACTGTATAGTAATTTTTAAAAACTCTTATTTTTGATTCAAAATTTGTATGGAATTTGACAGTAGTTTACAGACCGTACCGCAAAAAAAAGTTCGCCGTACACCCTCCAATTTCAAAAAAAAAAAAAATTTTTTTTTTTTGCCGAACTTAGGGGTCACCTTTTTTTATTTTTCGCTATAGCTTCGTCATTTAAAGTCAGATTTTAAAGTGTGATATATCAATTTTTTTGCCTCGAGGAGACCAGTGTTTTGCTATAAAGGTAAAATCCAATAAAAAAAATTTTAAAAGGCGACCCCTACGTTCGCAACAAAAAAATATTAAAAAATGTCCACTGGGTTTATCGAAAAACTTCCTTAGCAAAAGTTTAATGATTTTTTGCGAGCTTTAATTTTCTGACATTAGGGTCGTACATTTGGGTGGTAGCAACTGAGATCTGGTGGGTAACTACTAGAATGGGATACTTGAGGTCAATGGCCCTTAGAGCAAAACATTGGTCTCCTCGAAAAAAAAAATATCAATGTATCATACTTTAAGATCCGACTGTAAATGCCAAAGATATAACAAAAAATGTAAAGTGGGACCCCTACACTCAACCAAAAAAGTCTGTAATGACTACTGAAAATTTTGCCGTTATTACGGGAAATTTAACTGTTTTGAGGCCAGCGGTATTTTTTGCTAATTTTAGCAACACATGCCTGCTGATCTGTAGTACAATAAAATTAGTAGAACAAATTAGTAGCCGCTACTAAATTTTAGTAAAATTTATATAAAATGCAATTCAAAATCGATTTGCTAAAATCAGTTAAAAAACTTCCTAAATATCATAATTTTAGTACAATGAAATTAGTATAAATAATTAGTTGCAGCTACTAAATTTCAGTAAATTGCTGTAAACTGTAATTTAAAATCAATCTGCTGAAATTAGAAAAAAATTGTACTAAAAAATAAAAAAACTGTAAAATCTAAAAAAATTTTTGTTTCTTTCGATTGTAACAAGCGTATAATTACTTCATCGCACTTGAAATTTGGAGTCAAAATTGCAAACGGTTCTCCAGTTATTGCCGTTTTATGCATTGGAGATGCAATAAAATTTTCTGGGTGTTATTTCTTTCTGTGTGCTATTTCTAAACTGAGAATATATTAATAGTAACAAATATAAACTAAGCAAGAATTTTAAAAAATCAAAAAAAAAAAAAATATTTTTAAATTAGTATATTTTTCTGCTAAATTTAGCACTTGGTTTTGAAAAATTAGTAAAATGTTTTGCTAAAATCAGCAGCAAAAATTAGTAAAAAAATCCGTAATTTTTAATAAGAGAATAGCAAAAATGATTACTAAAAATAAAAATTGTACTAATAACACTGTGAGACAAATGGTAGGGGTCAGTGATCGGGAAGGGTTCAAACTACCGGGGAAAGTTATATCGGTAAAAAAATAGTTCTACGTGTCCCGGCGTTTCTCTGGCTCACCCCTAGGAATCGAGATATATCGATTTGACCTTTGGTGGTCTTTTTTTTGACATAACTCGATAACCACTAGTCCGATTTTGCTCAAACAATTTTAAAAAAATTAAAAATTACAATTCCTTTAATCTGTTCATATAACGTTTTTCTATATACTCAACAGTTTTGCCGGTAAAAATAAATGTATGAAGAAAAAAATATTTTTTGCCTAAAATATTAAAAAAAAGTAATAAACAAAAGGTTATTGATTTTTATGGTAGCGGTAACAAACATTTATTTTTACCGGCAAAACTGTTGAGTATATAGAAAAACGTTATATGAACAGATTAAAGGAATTGTAATTTTTAATTTTTTTAAAATTGTTTGAGCAAAATCGGACTAGTGGTTCTCGAGTTATGTCAAAAAAAAGATATATCTCGATTCCTAGAGTTGACCCAGCGAAATGCCGGGACACGTATAACTTGTTTTTGACCGATATAACATTTCCCGTTGGTTTCATCCCATCCCGATTTTGACTGTCGCATAGTGTAATCAGTATTAAAATAGTATAGTGCAATTGGAAACTGTTTACAAATTTTTTTACAAATTTTTTTTTGCCTAACGTACATTCGTTAGGCAAAAAAAAAATTTTTTTTTTAAATTGCCTTGCAAAAATACTTCATATTAGAGGAAGTACGGCGCAACTTTTTTTTTTGCCTGTAAGGTGGTACGGTCTAGTGTACATAAATGTAGAATAAGAGCGTTTCATTTTTCAGTAGTGAGAAAACTCTTTAAAACCTGCAGAATTTCTTTCGCAAATATTTATCAATATCAAAATTTATTTTATTTTAATCAAATTCTAATGTACATATATATTTTTATTCTTTTTGTTTCTTTTCAGGTATGTAATTTATTCTACATCTCATCTATCAATTGGCTAAGTACATTATAGTTATATAATTTTAAAATTTTCCCCCATTTTTTAAATTAACTACAGTAACTCTCACAATCAAACAGCTTACAAAAAAAATTACGATTTGTGGGGAGTTTCTATAGGTTTTTTGTCAGAAATTTTTAGTAAAATGCTTCTTTATTAACTTTACTGCAAGATTGATTCTATAAATTCAAAGTTCTGACATCTTATCTTACCACGAATGATACGGTATTTATAGGGGATTTGGTGAAATTTAAAATATATACTTTAAATGAAAGCTTGCAATTTTTTCCCCCAATTTTTATAACAATATGTTAAGTAATATTTTATATTGCTAAAATTTCAAGATAGTGGAAGTTTTGGTTAAAAACCATGGTTGGTAACCGAAACGATGCGGTTATCGGTAACGTATTTTTAGACTGATTCCGTAACGGTAATTTGGAGGTAACGCTATTTCATATATTTCGGTATCGATATTTTAAGCATAACGGTATTTAAATTATTTCGGTAACGGTATGTTAAGGATATCTGTATTTATTTGGGTGAAATCAAAAAATGTGATAAATTTTTGGGCCATATTTGTGAGAAGCAAAAAGTGTTAATATTTCGGTTTTTTCTTAATGGAATCAGTAAGTTTAGTCATTATAAACCTAATTACAAAAAATTTCTTCTACAAGTAGTCGCAATAACTTTTTTTGCACAATTTTAATTTTTTTTGTTGTAACGGAGTTTACATTTCTGCAAGCAAAAGATATAACAAAAAAAATTGCGTACGAATTTCGTATTTGGGTTTTCAACTTGCTTTCCAATGATATATAATTTGTGTTTACCAAATTGGCGGTTTCGCGAATAAAAATACAATTCATTCCGCGAAAAAAAATTTTATTTTTTTTTAATTTTGTATTTTTGGTCCTTTTAAATGCTTTTCAAAAATATAAAATTTTTTAAAATCCAAACAGCGGTTGCGCAGTTAAAAAATAATATATTAAAAACATAACATTTCACGATCAAAAAATTCTTAATTCTATGAAACAAATTTAATTTGTCAAACTAATGTCAGTAATGACTCGAAATATCGATTCAAAACCAATGAAATGCAAAATCACTCGTTTTTCGCTCCAGCAGCTGAGGGTAAAAAACTGATAACTTTTTTTGATTTGACGCAAAATTATTAGTTGAATCGTCTTTTGACGCATAAATATTAGTTGAATGACCTCTGTTTATGGTTATTTTAAAATATTTTAAACATTTATCTACATTTATTTGAATGAAACCTGATGCAAACAATTGTGGTTACGGAGTTTACAGTTACGGAGTTTACATTTGGTTACTTTTTTCGTTTTCTTTCAGAAACGCTTTGTCAGAATTTTTTTTTCCGAAACAAAATCGCATGATGCCTACAAGGTGAATCCAAATATGACATTGTTTTTCTTACTCGTTAAATAGTTTGGTGTAAAAATTAGGAACGGAGTTTACAACATTTTTTCAAATCTTATTAAAGACATCCTTTTTCATCTCGGGAATGTTACATGCTGCAGAAAAGCTTCAAGTCTGTTATACTGGAGGATTACTTACAGTCTAACGATCATTTGAGTATAAATAACATTATACTTTTCGCAATATAAATAATAGATAACTCCAAAATTCTGGTATATGCATTTCTATCAAAAATTATGACGAAAAATCGTTACAGAGTTGAAGTCGTGATAGCTAAGATATACGAAAAAGTTTGTAAAATGTATTAATTTTTATTAAAAACGGCACTTTTCCTCTTCATAAAAATTCTTACAGTTAGTGTTTAGCTTTATTGGTTATTAAAATATAAGCTATTAAAGTTAAAAAAAGTTACTTGTTACGGAGTTTACATTTGGCCTATAAAATTGGTCACAAATTTTATGTATTAACCAAAAATTCGTCAGATTGTTATAAATTTTGTAAAACAGGTGACAGTGCGCTGATATATATTGAAATATATAACTCAAATGTAATCCATGCATTAGAAATTCGGTGGTTACACGGTTTTTATCACATTTTTTGATATCACCGATTTATTATTTATTTATTTATTTATTCCTGTAACGATATTTTAAGGTTGGCGCTATTCTATTTATTTCGTTATCAGCTGAAATTTTTTGAATAGATTACGATATTTCAGCGGTATTGCCTGCCAACCCCGCTAAAAACTCAAAAAAACAGTGAATTCTAAATTACATTTCAATGGTACAACGGAAGTTTTAAAAAATTAGACATCATTGAAAAGGTATTTTCATTACCTTTAATATATTTAAAAGAAAATTTCCTTAACCTTTAAAATTATTTCAAATTTTAAAGACTTTTATAATGTTTATTTAATTTTGCAAGTTACTGAAATTTTACTTATTCATTGACAAAATTGAATAAAATAAAAACTAGATAAATTTTTGCATATTTTTATCTACTCTGTCATCATCACCATACAAATACGTACTTTGTAAAAGTACTACACAATTTGTTATTATATTGAAGAACAAAAAAGTACAAAATTTATTCAATTAGACTACCAGACAAAGTTAAAGACAGATATACGGAAGGACAGACAGTCAAGCTAATGTTGGATTTGAATGATGCTGTTGTTATGCAAAAAATGTCTTTCATTTCTTTTCAAAATATTCAATAATGTTAAAGATAAAAAAACTACAGAAATAACAACTAAGTGGGTAATTTAAATAAAATAAATTCGAAAGAAATAACAAAGTTAAAGTCAGGCATGCCCACTATATGATACCCTACACCACAGTATGATTAAAGTTCATATTTCGGGTAGGGGATTTTAATTAAAAGTGCAATAAATCTAGTGAAATAAACTGCAGCTTTAATAATTGTCCTTCATATTTTTGCAATAACTTTTTTAAAAATCACTCAAATTGAAAATTGTGGCCGCACAGTGGCCCAGTGTAGAAAATCATTACCAGATATGTGGTTATGTAACTACATACTTGGTAATGGTAACTAGTTACTTTTGTTATTACATTTCTTATTACCTTTATATGGCGATGTCGCGAAAAATAATGAGTTGTGGTTACACGCCAGCATACGAAAAATCAAAAAATATATCGTTACCTATGTATGTGCTTACCAGTACTGACAAAAATAATGAGTCTAAAAATAGATTTTTAAAAAAATAAATTATATAAAAAAAATATTTTTTATTGGTTTTTTTTTTAATAAAATTTGCTGGTGCGGGAATCGAACCTGGGTCTACAGATTGCCAGTCAATAGCTCTACCATCTGAGCTATATCGACATGTAATATTTAATAGATAAAAACACAATTGACCTGCTGCACACAAGTAAGCTTACTCGCCAACATACAAAAAATCAAAAATATGTGGTTACATATATCCTTACCAGTGTTTAAATATTATTGAGTCTAAAAATAGATTTCAAAAAATTTTCAAAAAAATCTAGAAAATTATTTTCTATTTGAAATAATGATAAAAATAAGTCATTATCAGTTACTCATTATTATATGTTTTAAAATAATGCAGAAGGTAAGTGGGTGTCATTACTGGTAGTTCAAAAAATAATGATATGTCATTACTGTTTCTACACTGGGGGGTTACAAAGGACAGAAAATTTTCCTGGGTATATTTATTGCATCGTTAATTCGTTTCGCGGACTGTAAACCGCTATCCGGATTATTGCCCAAATTATACTGTGGTGTAGGGTTTCATATAGTCGACATGCCCGACTATAATTTATTTACTTTTGTCTTTTTTGCAATAAATTTAAAATTAAACATTAATTAAAGAACATTTTATTTGAATTTTATTAATTTTATGCAAACTATTGTATTTACTTTAAGATTTGTTCCTTAATAATTTTGTTTGATTTTAGAATTTCTGCTCACGGTTATGGGTTTTGAGTTTAGAAACGTGTCTTGCATTATTTTCCATTTTCATATTATTTTTTTTTTTTTCTATTATGTGATGCACATTTTATGATAGTAGAGCATTGCGAATTGTTTGGTTGCAACCAATTGACTTGATCTTTCCTTTTATTCCATGCATATTTAATATTTTTCTAAAACATTTTAGTTGGGCTTGAAGGGATTTTTTTCTTATAGATTTTTCTTATAGTTTTCTTTTTTTTCTAATCTTTTACCAAGTGTCAACTTTGGAAAGTTTAAAGGTTTTTTTTTTGTTCATTTTATGAAGAAAATATTGACAATAGATTGGAATTTTTCTAAATGAAAAAAGGCAAAAGAACTTCAACAAATGTCACCTCTGAAACTAAATATCAACGTTTGTAAACCAACCTTTAATGGTTGAAAAATTGTCCCTATTGTCACAGTGGTTTGAAAGGAATTTTGTAAATAAAAATTGTTTTTTCCATTTTTCAGTACACCTGCCAAAAAAATATGCGGTAAGCAATTAGTCTTACACTCATAGAAATAAATCTGTAAAAATAGCAGAAAAAAATTAGTTAAAAATTATGCTGCAGAAAAAACTGC
Source organism: Leucophora obtusa (assembly GCA_949987735.1). Taxonomy (NCBI): domain Eukaryota; kingdom Metazoa; phylum Arthropoda; class Insecta; order Diptera; family Anthomyiidae; genus Leucophora; species Leucophora obtusa. The sequence goes on along the minus strand of OX465299.1, from coordinate 29,961,695 downwards.
TAAAACTAGCAGATTTTTTTTGCTAAATACTAGTAAAATAAGTACACCAAAATTAAAACTGTCAAAGTTACAGAATTTAAGTTAACTTTTAGTTAATTGAAAATAACAAATTGTACTGTAAAATCTGCAGAAAATTTTGCTAAATATTAGTAGACTAAAAATAGCAAAAATAAACTGTTATATCTACAAAATTTTTGCTATTTTTAAACTAAATTTATAGTTGAATGCAAATAGCAGTCTATGCTGCTAAAATCAGCAGAAATATTAGCTAAAAAAATAATGTAAACTGCTGATTATAGCAAATATAACTAAAATTCAGTAGGTACATTTAACAGTTTTATATTTGCTGTTCCTATTACACTAATATATAGCAAAAATAATCTGCTAATTTTAGCAGCTTTTTCTGCAGCATCATTTTTAACTAATTTTTAGTAGTTTTAACTAAATTTTTTACAGACTTTTTTCTATTAGTGTACAGTTAATGGGTTGATAAACCACGTCCAATAGACCGTACCACCTTTCAGGCAAAAAAAAGTGCACGTTATACCTTCCAATAAAAAGTACCCAGTCAGAAAAATACAAACGGCAAAGCGATGGCAAAGCACTTTAACAGGTGGTTCAAGTAAAAAAGCAAAAAGTGCTTTCCCATTCCCAAAATGATAACATCATTAGACAAAAGAACCGGCTCTTCAAAAAGCGCCGGAAAAGCACTGAAGAAACAAAATTTTTCAACGTTGGCAAAACGCTGGCAAAACCAATAAATAGGTGGTTCATATGTATTATTTTTGGTCCTACCGTGTTTTGAACCCAGGCCTTCATATTGCCATACGACAGCTCTACCCAGTGAGCTAACGCGACATATAATATTTGGTGGCTAAACACATAAATGAGTGATAATAGCTGGACAACTACTTGCTGCGCTAAAATGCTAGCACTGGCAAATAGTTTTTTGGAACTAATATTCCAGCGTTGGGAAAGCAAAAAAAAAAGTTGGTCGTAAAGGATCTTTTCCACAAACAAACAAATATATTTTATAAAACAAAAAAATTTTTAAATTAAAAAAAATCAAAAAAATTATTTTGCACTCGCAACCTTCTGACTACAAACCATTTTTAACGAAGCGTCAGCATTTTTAAAAAATCATTGCTCTACCAGTGAATTGACTTTTGTACCGCTGGCAATTTCTGACTAGGTAGCACTGGGTAACCACTGGTTGCAAACCTTGGCATAGCACTCTAAGCCCATCTTTGCCAGTGGTTTTTTTGTGTGTAAAAAAAATACTGGGAAAATGCTTTTTGCAAACGCTGCCAAAGCGTAACAAATGAGTGTTCTGCCAGTCATTTATTTTTACACAGTGGTATGCCAGTGCAATTAAAAAAAAATTTTTTTTGCCGAACGAAATTTTTTTACAATGGGATTTTAAAGTGTGATATATCGATTTTTTTGCCTCGAGGAAACCATGTTTTGCTTTAAAGGAAAAATCCAATAAAAAAAAATTTAAAAAGTCAACCCCTACCCAGTCAGAAATCGCCAGTGGTATAAAAAATCAAGCACTGGCATACCACTGGGTAACCACGGTGTTAAAAATAAATGACTGGCAGAACACTCATTTGGGACGCTTTGCCAGCGTTTGCAAAAAGCGTTGTACCAGTATTTGTTTTACAAAAATTTCGGTGGTTTATAAAAAAAACCACTGGCAAACAATTCTCATATAGTGATATGCCAAGGTTTGCAACCAGTGGTTATCCAGTGCTACCTAGCCAATGCTACCAGGCGTACAAAAATCAATTCACTGGTAGACCTATGATTTTATAAAAATGCTGACGCTTCGTTAAAAAATGTTTATAGTCAGGAGGTTCCGAGTTCAAATCCGGTTGCAAGCAAAGCTCCTTCAAGACCAACTTTTTTTTGCCCTCCCAACACTGGCATACTAGTTACAAAAAATTGTTTGCCAGTACTAGCATTTTGGCACAGCCAGTAGTTGTCCAGCTATTATCACACATTTATGTGTTTAGCCATCAAATATTCTATGATAAGTGAACCAAAATTTTTACCTTTTTTGATTTAGGGCTTAATTTTCACTATCATTCAAAAGCGTTCAAAAATTATCCAATTGTGGTAAAAATTTAACCTTGAAACAGAAAAGCTTGAAATTTAGTTTTACTCATAAAATTTGTAAGTGATCCCAAATATTGATCCCTAGTTGATTTTTGCCTTAATTTTAACTGCAACTAAAAAATTATTCAATTACCGTGAAAATTAAGTCCTATAACAAAAAAAAGGATTAAATTTGGGATCACTCATAAAATTTATAAGTGATCTCAGGTTGTAGTCTTTTTTTAATTTATGGCTTAATTTTTACTAAAATTCATTAAAAATATAAGTTTTTTAAACTTTTCTTACATAAATCATATTTTGACTACACTCAAAAAAATAAGTTAGTAGAAAAATTAGTAAAACGTGTTGTATATCAAGTGTACTACTTTTCAGCAATTTTTTGCTGAAATTCCGTTTTCAGCAAATATTTTAGTTATATTTTTTTAGCACTAATCTAATTTTGAACTACCCGTGTAAAAAAGTTTAGATCTGACCAGATCTTTTTGGTTCTCAATAGATATGATTGAATCTAATTAGATCCTGTACCAGATCACATCAAATATGATCAGATATGGCATATGTGATAATATCTTATGGCAAGATCTGATCAGATCTAGTGCCAAATTTGTTCAAATCTAATGTGATCTGGACAAATTCGCCAGATCTGAACAGATCTAATTAGATCTCAAATTTGTCCCCAATTTTGAGATCTAATTAGATCTGGTAAGATCTACGAAGATCTGGCCAGATGTGCCTAGATCTGATCATATCTAATTAGATCTCAAATTTGTCCCCAATTTTGAGATCTAATTAGATCTGGTAAGATGTGCTGAGATCTGACCAGATCTGATCATTTTTACACGGGTAATGTTTTACTAATTTATTTTGCTACAAAAATTGTGCTGATAACCGCATTCATAGCGTGGAGGACAACCAGATAGACAAGATGTAGATGTCGCAGCTTGTCTGGAAACGGAAATGACAAAAAAAGAAAAACAACTCTACACATATTTTATATTTAAATTTTCAGCAAATAAATTAACTAAAGTAAAATTTCGCTACAAGTTTTTTGAATTTTTTCAGTCTACTAATATTCAGCAAAAAGTTTAGTGATTTTAGAAGAATTTTTTTCATTTGCGGTCGACTAAGTGTTAGCAAAACTTTTGCAGAAGATTACTATTTTTTGGTAAAAATCAGCTCGCTGATTTTCAGGTTTGAAATTACCAACTTTTTTGCAAGCACGCTCCTGACTAAAAATTTGCTGACACAGCAACATTTTTTGCTGACTTTACTAACTTTTTTTTTTTTTGAGTGTACTTAAGAACATCGCCTATTCTAGAACTTGTTCATTGGTTAAGATTTTATAAAACATTCTCTCTTATAATAAATTTCAAACCACTGTGTCTTATTTTATTGAATTTTTCTGTGTAGTTATATTTGTTTTTCTGTTTTTTTTTGTGTTGTATGTAGACACCTTTAGGATATTTATAATCTTGATGAAAAAAAGAAATTTTTTTTGTAACCAGCCCAGGCTGACACTGTGTTTTTTGTTTTGTATCGTTACGATTTTTTGAAGTAACACACGTTTTTGACCGTTTTGTTTACCATCGATTTTTATTATTATTTTTCACTGTTACTGCTGCTGCTGCTGTTGTGGAATATTGCCAGTTGCTGTTGTATGTATGTAGTTTACATTTAAAGGAGATAAGCTTTTATTTTGTTTAAATTTGTTACTATATGCCATACCAAATTTGGTTTAAACTGACTCCTTAAATGGTACTGTTTTCCAATATTCATCGTATTTCTTTCTTATCCCACTTAATAGAAAAATACACAAAAATACTGTGTTTTAGTTTTAGGTCTCATTTTTCCACCATCGTCATCATCATCATCATTCGCATCACAGTTCGTTTAAGGTCTATTGAATTTTTTAAGGTCATTCAACATTTTTAGTTACTTTTTTCTTCTCTACTTTTTTTGACTTTTTCGTAAAAAGATGCGTTTTTCTGATTATTTTGTTAATAAATTTTCCAAGTGGTATTGGATTTTCTTTTTCTCTAAAGTAGTTAAGTAAAGTTTGTGTGTGTGTTTTTTTTTATTTTTGTGTTAGTAAATGGATTTTTTAGTTTATTTTTAAGAAATGAAAATAACTTTGTACAAATTGATAAATTGTGTAGTTTATAAGAGTTTGTTTATACACAGAAATTTGCATATTTTTCCAATTTAGTTAAACTAAAAATGCTATAGATATATTTCTTAGATGACTTCCTTCTATGGTAGTAAAAATTTTATAACAATATGAGTTTGTTTTTAAAAAAACAAATGCATACAAATTTAAAATATATTTTAATTTATTTTCTATCAATATAAATTTATTTAATATAATGTGATAAATCCTCTTAAGTTTTATAATCTTCAATTTAAAAAAAATATATGCAAAAGTAATAGAAAAATCATTTGTTGTTGAGAACATTGTTTGCAGAAAATCTTCATAGATTTAAAGTATTTTTCCTGTAAAACAAAAATTGTTAGTCATCAGATTCTGAGGATTTTTTCTATGTGAAAACCTTCCGATTCTAAGGACTTTTTTCTATAGAAAACCTTTCGATTCTAAGGACTTTTTCCTATAGAAAACCCCTCAGATTGTGAGAACTTTGTCCTATAGAAAACCCCTAAGATTATGAGAACTTGTTTCTATAGAAGAACTCCCATATTCTGAGCATTCTTTCTTACAGAAAATCCCTGAGATTCTTAGGACTTTTTCCACATATTCTGAGCATTTTTTCCTAAGATTTAAAAAATTTTCAGTTACGTTTTTCGTAAAATAACGGCTGCGGTATTTGAATCGATTACGGGATTCAGTTTAAAACAGCATTCAATCGTTTAACATTCTTTAGTAGTTACGATATCTACTTTTCTTGAAGTCCTTATACAGATAACGATTAGTGTTTCGGTTTTTTAATCTATAACGGTTTTCACTTTGAAACGGTATTAAACCTTGTTTTATCTGTAAGAAATCGTTTTCTTTCTGTAACAGAAGAATTATAATACTGCATTTAAACTGAGCAAAAACTACCCTGTTGGCAGTCCGTCTCCAATATACACAAATTGCCTGCACTTGTACGTAAAAACCATACGTCAATGTGGCAACATTTGCGAAAAGGTGACACGGAGGAAATAATAAGATAAACAAAAAAATCTAAAGTAGAATGTTTGTATATATATGTTTGATCACTTCTGAAAGTATTCATATAGAGACAATCTGACAATTAAAATATAAACAATAATACAATTTAATCGAAAATCACTGATGAAGCCTGTCCATAAAAAGGCAGAAACTAGATCTAGTCTGATTTGCAAATTTAATGTGTTTATAACTTTTGAAGAAAAGGTTTATTCTTCTTCTTAACCTCAAATCTACTAAAAACTACCTAGTTTTTGGCTGTTGTTATTTTTTAATTGTCAAAACGCATATATAAAAAACAAGCAAAAACTAGTTTTGTACAAAAACTAGGTAGTTTTTGCTGAATCTAAATTCAGTATAAGACTCTATTGAAAGAAATTTCAGAACTAATGTTAGTTAACTCACAATATTTCATGTTTTTTTATCTATTGCCTTTAAAAGAACTGAAAAATTTCATTAGATTTTTTATAATTTTTGCATTACATAAGAATAAACATTAATCTACAAAACAAAAAATCTGAAAAACATTATTTGAACATATAACACCTGCGGTTTATTTTCTTTAACAAAAAGCTTCCTGTATATGTTTTAAAAGGACACAAAGACAAAAAACAGCAACATTGAAACAACAACAAAAAAAAAACATATGTCCACTTGACACTAAATTGAAAATTTGCCACAATCTGTCAAAACGTGTAAACATGACTGAAAATAATTGACATGATATACAAACACACAAATGAAAGGACTCGCAGACACAAGTAAGCGCCATATTTTCCATACATCCATCATACAACACATACTCTGCAAAAGCTTAATTATGGCCCAAGGATATGAGGAATTAAAGTGAAATAAGTCAACATACAAGATCTAAAGATTTCATGATTTTTAGCTAAAAAAAAAAATTATTAACACACATTAAATCTTTTCTTTCACTCCGCCTACAAAATAAGGGGTGATTTTTAAAACATTAAAAAAAATTCATTGTAAATTTATCTTTTGTATTTGATTTAAAAATGACTCTGTTTGTTAACATAAATGAAACTGAAAAAGAATTGAAATTATTTACAATATGTAAATATTTAACTTTATAAAATACTCTGCAGAGTAGGGTTCATGACGATGATGCTGATGGTGAGTGAGGTCATATTTACTACATCAAGGGGGGGTAGTGGTAGATTTTTGTACCATTAGGATGAGGAGCTGTAGCATTATTTTGTTAAAACTCTGTTTTTCCATTCATTTATTTGAGTTAATTTAAAGCTTATTTGGGATATACATAAAAAGAAAAAATATATTTACTGTTTACATTGTTTTATTTTAGCATTACTGCAGCAAAACCAAGCAGCAGGCATGCATAATCATGTCGTACACAACAAATAATACAAAACGTCATACAAGAAAATTTCTATGTAATACCAACAAACTTTGGTCGATGACGTTAATGCTATTGAAATATTCGTACGTATGTATTAAGGTGACCATCACTTTTTAAAAAGACTATTATCCGCTTACTTATCCAAATAGTATTTTTAACAAATGCGATCACTTTTTTTAAAAGATATTATTTGCCATATTGGATCCGCCATTTTGAATTTTGAAAATTTAATGTCCGAGTCGTATTTAGTGATCCCAAAAACTATTATAAAAAGTAGTATCTTAAAAAAATTGAGAATTATTTAAAAACTGCCATTTTTAGTTTTAAAAATATGATGCCAGATTCGAGTTCAACTACCCCATAAACTCCCGAGTATACATTTTTTTAACCCTTAAATGCATGATCTCTTCGATTTTAACCATTTTTTCATATATGATTTCTAAAGGCGTGTACAGTTCAAGAAATATACCAAAAAAAAAAAATATTTAAAAAAAGGTGATTTTTATTGAAAAATATGGTTTTTTGCCAAATAGCTAAATTGTGATTATTTTAACGTGTATGAAAAAAAAAATCTATAAACTATAATTTATACATTTATTGTCGCCAAAATGAATTTTATTGCGAGAATACCACTTTAAATATATAAACAAATATTTTTAAATATTACACTTTTTGTAAAAAAAAACCGCGTGTTTTAGATTTTTCACAAATATACAGAGCAAAAGCAAGTTTTTTACTCTAACTGTTTAAAAATTCTGCGCTAAACTATAGGAACACTATGTACAGAAGGGGCCCCTAATGCCCAAAAATGCAGTTTTGTGCATCAAGTGGGTTTTTTTCTATTAAAAAACCCGTATGTTGCCAAATGGCTACACCATGCATTTAAGGGTTAAGCCAATTTTGTCACTCCTTAACAGGTTTTAAGTGTCTCTGAAAATACAATAGTATCAAGAAGGATATAAGACTAGGAGATGCAATCGGCGAAATGCAATAAAAAGGCGAAAAAATCTTAAATTATGGGAGAAAAAAAGAAAACCCGTGTAAAAAAGTTTAGATCTGATCAGATCTTTTTGGATCTAAATAGATATGATTGAATCTAATTAGATCCTGTACCAGATCTCATCAAATATGATCAGATATGGCATATGTGATAATACCTTATGGCAAGATCTGATCAGATCTAGTGCCAAATCTGTTCAAATCTAAAGTGATCTGGACAATTGCGCCAGATATGCCTAGATCTGATCAGTTCTAATTAGATCTCAAAATTGGGGTAAGATCTACTGAGATCTGGCCAGATCTGATCTTTTTTACACGGGATATTGAAAATACCAGAAATGATGCAATAATTTATGAAATATATATGCTCAAAATTGTATCAGTTTATCAAGTTTTCTGCTAAATTATTTAATATATTTTTGGAAATTAATTTTATGTTTGAAAATATTTGATGCAACACATGTTTTAAATTTGACATTGTGATAACAGTTTTTCGCCTGTCACAAAAAGGTTTGAAATATTTTTGATAAATCGTCTAAAATGTTACACTTAAAAAAACAGTAGGAGTGTGACTAATTTTAACACCCGATCCAAAAAAATCTTACAGTAACCAATTTTATTGCTTATAATCTGGGTAGATTTTTCTATTCTAGAAAATTATAAAAAAAAACTAAAAAAATTAACTACCAACAATTAACTTTATCGCGCATGTAATCATTTTTTTAACAGTCTTTGCTGAAAAAACAAAAAAAAATTCCCAAAATAACTGTAACTACCCAGTCAGAAAAATACAAACGGGAAAGCGGTGGCAAAGCACTTTAACAGGTGGTACAATTACTGGCAAAAAGTGCTTTCCCATTCCCAAAATGATAACATCATTAGACAAAAGGACCGGCTTTTCAAAAAGCGCCGGAAAAGCACTGGAGGAACAAAATTTTTAAACGTTGGCAAAACGCTGGCAAAACCAATAAATAGGTGGTCTGCAAATATATTTTCCAAAATAAAATTTAAAAAAAGTTCATATGAATTTTTTTTGGTCCTGCCGTGATTTCAACCCAGGCCGTCAGATTGGCAGACGATTGCTCACCCACTGAGCTAATGCGACATATAATATTTGATGGCTAAACACATAAATGTGTGATAATAGCTGGACAACTACTGGCTATGCCAAAATGCTAGTACTGACAAACAATTTTTTGTAACTACCCTACGGGGATTGAGGAGTCAATTGCCCTCCAAGGACCTATCCCGTGACCGGTCAACCGAAGGCATATTACTAAATTAGTACAAATATGAACAAAAGAAAATGAATTAATTTTCACACCACCTTACTGCCGCAATGTGTCTAAACTGTGGCAGTTGGTCATTTCCAATGACAACGCCATGTTAAAGTGATATGTCTCTTTCAAACAAAAAGACCGATCAACGACCGGTCTCCGCCCCCTTGGGACCTATCCTGCGTGTCATCTGGGACCGGTCCCTTTACCCGTAGGGTAGTATGCCAGTGTTGGGAGGGCAAAAAAAAAAGTTGGTCTTGAAGGAGCTTTCCCACAAACAAAAAAATTGATTTTATAAAACAAAAAAAATTTTAAATTAAAAAAACTACAAAAAAAAATTTTTTCCTTGCAACCGGATTTGAACTTGGAACCTCCTGACTATAAAAATTTTTTAACGAAGCGTCAGCATTTTTATAAAATCATTGGTCTACCAGTGAATTTTTTTGTGTACGCCTGGTAGCATTGGCTAGGTAGCACTGGATAACCACTAGTTGCAAACCTTGGCATATCACTCTATGCCAATTCTTTGCCAGTGGTTTTTTTTATAAACCACCGAAATTTTTGTAAAACAAATACTGGTAAAAGGCTTTTTGCAAACGCTGGTAAAGCGTCCCAAATGAGTGTTCTGCCAGTCATTTATTTTTAACACCATGGTTACCCAGTGGTATGCCAGTGCTTGATTTTTTTGTACCACTGGCGATTTCTGACTGGGTACATTTCAAAATTTTTAGTAAGTTAATTTTTCAAACAGCTGTCAAAAGTAGTTTATTTGCATCAAAGGAATTAAATATTTACATTTGTACAAAAAAAAAGTAAAACAACTACAGTTACGATTAAAAATAACTATTACCGTTGACTACACAAATGACCTGCATGTAGTTACTGTAAAAATATTCTGAGTGTACTCGTTTCAATAGAGATAAACATTTTGTATCAATATATTTTTCAGCAATAACAGAATATCTTCCAAACCTGGTCATCTTAAAATGTAATACAGGATAAGGATTGTTTAATTAGTCATGACAACATAAAAAAACATGGGGACCCCACCACTTACACCTTGTTTACTACTACTCCCTGTAAACAAAAAAGAAAAATAATATAAAATAGAGCTCAAAATGCAAAACCCATCAACACCCACCCAGTCAATTAACATCGCATTTACCACAACTCTCCTAGTCCCCGTTAACGCTACATATAAACCAAAGTTATTTGTAATTGTATGAGAATTTGTTATAGTATTGAAGACCTTGTTTTATATACAAACATTCATGCGCTACTTTGATTATACGCTTGCACAATTACGAAATGCATTTGGTGAAAATGAATCGGTTTAACTTGGTGGTGATAGCGGTGGTATGGTGCAGTTTTTGGTTTAACTTGATGAAGCTGTGTAGTTTTAATTAGCCAACATTTTTTACAGCTGAGATTTTTCCCCTTTCCACTAGTATTTGGCATCATAAAAAGAGGTTCATAATGAATTTATGACTTTTTGTGAAAGTAGAAAAAAACTCAAGCAAAAAAAGCAGAAATTGAAAAATCACAACCCCACTTTAAATAAATAGCTTTGATTTTATTTCACTATCCTTTGCTGTATGTACGATATTGTTTAATTAATTTCGTTCAATTGAAAAACGACGGTTTTATTTTATATATATTTTTTATTTTTTTTTAAATTTAAATGATCATAAAAAATTAAATTTAAATTTGATTTAATTACAGACATGCACACAAGTCCCAACCAATTATGTTTTATACAGTCTTCAATATTCATTGAGAAGAAAAGAAATTAAAAAAATAAACTAAATGAAATTCATTTATAAAAATCTCAGAAATTAGTTCAAACGGAAAAAGCTAATAATTATTAAATAAAACCAAAACTTCCAAACGACCAACCGGCAAGTTTGATTTGATTTCATTTGGTTCAATTTAATTGTATTAAAAAAAATCACAGATGACTCAACACTATTTAAATACAAAATTTATTTAGTTGTTTTGTCTGCAAAAAATATAATAAAAATTTCCATCTTAAAATCTTTGCTTATCTAAGATGTCATTTACAGTTTTTATCCGCATGTTTAATAAGGGTGAAACTTATGTTTGCAATGAGAATTGTGTTGAAATCATGTAGCAACATACAGTTGCTAAAACTTTTCATCAATTTAGAAAAACTCTCAATTCAAAATTAGATCAAAATGGTGGTTTCCAACAAAAAAAAGATTTGATATTATCTCTAGCAACATGTTGCTGGAAACTTGAGTTACTAGCAACATGCTGCATCTCTCTTCAACATTACACAGAAGAAACTGTAGGCACCAACAATGAAATTTGTAAAAACAGACACATTAAGAGATTAATCAAAAAAAAAAAGTCGTCGCGATTAATTTAATTTCAGCGACAATCGATTGTCGACATTTTTTGACGTTTTGAAAAAAAGGAAAGCAAAACAGGAATATGGTTGTATTTGTTTCGCCAAAATTCTTAATCAATTCAATTGGGTTTGCATTAATTCTTGTTGTTTTACATTTTATTGTATTTAATTTTGCTTTTTTGTGCTAAATTATGGATTTTTATTTTCAATTATATTTCTGCTGTCAAAAAAATAAATTTTTTGTAAACAAAGTACGAGTTTTTGCAACTCTGATACGAATTTCTACAACTCTGTTCAAATGGCAACCATTAATAAGTTAAAAATATGGCAACAATTTCACAAATATTTTGAGTGTGTGTTAGTGTGTCGTCACGAAAATAGAATAGATTCTATTACGACGACAAATCGCCGGACGACATGGCGACATTTTGATTCCCATACAAAATATATGAAAAAGCAATGCTCGTTGTCGTTGTCGACCCAGTTCTGATTAATCTTTTAATTGAAATTTTATTTCTAATAATTTTTTTTGTTTGAAATGTTTGTAACACGTTTGTAAATTGTTATTTTTCATATAGAAATTGTTTAAAAATAAAAATTCATAGTTACAAACAAAAGAAGCAACATTTTTTTTTTTTTTTTTGGATTTACAAATTCCACTGTTAGTGCCTTTTTAAAAAGATTTGTTTTTTTTTTTTATTTACAAAAATGCAATGAGAAATTAATCTAATTAAGAATTTAATTAGTATTTTGTAATTTCTTTCTGTGTAGTTTAAATTTTTCTCACCATTCGAAATAAACTAGTTTAGACAGCGAAATTAATGGACTTGATTTCTAATCTTCATCGTTTATTTATGCATTTTTTCGACAATTAAAGTTCAATTTGACAGTCAAATTTGTCAGTTTAAAATACCAAGACGGCACCGATAAAGGTGAAAATAGAAAGTTGGACAGTGCAAAAATATTTTTAATGATCTAGATGTACTTCTTTTTTTAACAAAAACACAAATAATTTTAACATTGAGTTGTAATAGGAGAGGAGTACTCCTACATCCACATTTTCTCAGTAATTTTTGAATAAGTACAAAAGAAACTTTTTTATCATTTGGAAGTTTAGAAAAAAAATTTTTATTTAAAAAAAATTCTTTTTATTGCCGTCACCGGGTATCGAACTTGCGACCTCAAGATTGCTTGTCTAGATCTCTACCTCTAAGCTATTCTTTGCTATGAAAGTTCACTGACCACTTTGTCTGCGAGATATTTGGCCTTTTTTTAATCACTGGATTTATTTTTGGATTTATTTTATTTTTTTAAAAAATCCACATTTTGTTTTTTAATTTTTAAAATTTTATATTTTTATCCAAATCTAACACTTGTTCCCTAATATAATGTGAAAGAAAAAATTTTAATTTTGCGAAAATGAAATTTCTGGAAGAAAATTAAGTTAAATCCAAAACGGATTTATTTATTTTTTAAATCCATTTTGGATTTAGCTTATTTCAATTCCTGTGTTCACATTTTTAAAAAATTTATTGATGTTCTTGCACAATTTATTGGATTTTAATAAAAATTATAAATTTTGAAAATTAAAAACCAAAATATGGATTTTTTAACAAAATAAAATAAATCCAAAAATAAATCCGGTGATTAAAAAAAAGGCCTATTGTATTTTATTCTCTTCAATAAAACTATTTATTAAACAAATGCAAAAGGTGCACTGCATTCAGTATTTTTTTAGTACTATTGTCGCAGAAGCTTAAAAAGAAATTTATTATATTTTTATAAATTAAAAAATACTGAAAAAAGGGAATTAAAAAAATTAAAATAAATAAAAAAAATTGGTCCCCCTAGGAATCTAACTCGCGATCAAATGTTTGGAAATAAATCGTTTCAAAATCACTTTTTATGATCAGTTCTAGAACAATAATGCTGTAGAAGCAATACTTTAGTGATTTTTTGGATGTTGTTCAGAATTACTACTGTTGGAAGCAATGAAAGGAGTAATTTTTTTGAAGTTGTTCAGCATTACTTGTAAAATAGCAGTAAAAATACACTAAGTGATACTTTTGAAGCAATGAAAGAAGTGGTGTGTAAAGCATGACTTACATTTTTTTTTTAGTATAAATGCAGAATTAATTTTAACTAATGTCCATTTAAAATTTGTCCATACACATAATTGTCCTCCTAATATACATTAGTTAAAAGTTGTTGTAGTTTACAAGTCTTCGTCGTGGTAGTTTCCCCATCTTAAATGTAGAGTAATATCTTCATTAGGTTGTGAGAAAGGACAGACAGACCGACAGATAGAAATTAATTTCGTATGTTTATTTGTCTGTTTGCATTTCTCCCAAATTGCAAAAAAAAAAACAAACAGCCTGTGTTTTTCTTTCATTAGACATTTTATGCCTGAACACCCCACAATAATTCCTCTATGCTATTTTACAGTTATTCATTACTATTTGTTCATTAAAATAATGTGACAAGAAAATTTTGCAATTCACTTAATAGGATTTTTTGACTTTAACTATTGATATTTAATTTTTAATTGATTTGATGCATTTTCATGTCAACAGAAATTTTAGTGTTTTATCAATTAATATGTGTTAATTTAAAGATTTTTAAGTAATTGAATATTTGCAAGGGTAAAATTGTTAACTATAAAAATCTAAAACTTGTTAAATTAAAAAAAAAGCAGCTAAAATAAAAAACTTCGTCAGAATTAAAAAAAAAACAAATAAAAAAAACAAATCCATTAAAAAATATAGGAACACTAAAATGTAAAAAAAAACCCCGAAAATGGAAAAATTTATCGAAAAAATAAAGTAAAAATCTCTGAAATTGAAAAAAAACGGAAATGATTACCCGAAATTGGGAATATTTATCTAAAAAAATAATAATTTTTGAAATTGAAAAAAAAAATCGGCGATTATTGCCAAAATTGTCAATATCTATAAAAATTACAAAATCGTTAAAATTAAATAAAAGATCACATCGCTTCAATGAGGAAAAAATCCACAAAGTTTAAAAATAAATATCGAAAACTTGGAAAAAAAATGTGTGAAATTGAAAAAAATCTGGAACGCTTGCCGAAATATGTAAAAAGCAAAAATTATCAAAACTCGAAAAATCGCTTAAATAGAAAAACGCTAAAATTTAAAAAAAAAAAATTAATCTTTCAAAACAATGGTAAAAACTCTAAAATTTTAAAAAATTTATAATATCGGTGAAAATTACTAAAATGGATAAAACGCCAAAATTGGAAAATTAATTTTAAAAAATAACTGAAATCGAAAAAATATACACGCAGAAAAAAAGCAGGGGAACATTATCTAAGTGATATACAACTACATAAGTTCTAGTTATACAACTACATAAGTTCCAAGTAAATTTTACAATTTTCTAGTAAAATATATGTATTTTTTCGAATATTTTTCACTACACTTGTATATATTTTACAAAAAAATGTGAATATTTTACTAGAACATTGTAAAACTAACTTTAAAATTATGTAGTTGTATAATTACATAGCGCTTAGGTAATTTTTTCTCCTGTTTTTTTCTGTGTGTGTAAAAGCCTCCGAAATTGATGAAAACTTGAAAGACTCGCAAAATTGGCAAAAAAAAGCTTTAATTACCAAAACATCGCTAAAATCGAATAAAAAATAAAATCGCTAAAATTAAAACAAAATTGCCAAGATTTAGAAATCGATTAAAAAAAATTGGCAACAACAAAAACGTCAGTAAAATGCAATAATTTTGTAAAAAACCACTAAAATAACTAAAAAATAAAAATCGCTGAAACTGGAGAAAAGGGATTCATTGTGACAACCGATTTTTTTTTTGCCATCTGCATGGTTCGGTTGCATCCCCGATATATTTGTTTGTGGCGATAGAAATTCGATTGGAACATTATACATCAATTGACCCAGGATTACATTTCATTGTGACAGCTAAATAATTCGGTTGCTGCAACCAAACCATACAGTTGGCAAGAAATTCATAATTAAATTGTTTTCTCTCTGTATTGAAAACATCGCTAAAACATATTTACAATCTATAAAAACGTGAAAACTAAAAAAAATCGCCAAAGTCGGCAAGAATTAATTACATCGGAAAAAGTAAATATCGTTAACTAAAATGCAAAATGGCGTAACAAAAAATTCCAAATCGAGTTTTCATTGATTACGATGCACTAGACTAAATTACATGTTCCAACAAAATTTTGAATTTATATATAGAAATAAGTCTGTAGTCGTGTTTTAAGCAAGAGAAAAAATATGTCTTTTAAATGTAAAATATCTTTAATTCTACAACGTGTTTTTTTTTTCTGTAAAAAAAAGTGTTGTTACTCTATTTTGAACTTTAGGTGACGATATGTACAAATGTACAAAGCACATTAAATTTATGTCGCCTATAATTTATGTAGTAGCGCTAAACATAGCAGTGTTGCTGAAACATGTATACAAAGATAAAAAATTTCGCTGCGTGAAATTCGCGATATTTCACTCCATAAAATTTAAAATATTGTAAACATTTCTTTATCCTACCAAAGAAGTCTTTAAATCTACAATTTTTCAGTTCCTTCTTTTATGGAAAATTGTACATTCATTAGTGAATGCATGTGAATTTTGCACATTTTTCTTATAATCTTATAAATCTTTAAATTATACAAATTTTTCTTTGTCGCTAATTGTATACATTGTAAACAAATGTGCAAATTAGTTGGATTAATTTTTTTTTTTTTTTTCAAACAAAATACCAATCCTTAGGTCTTTATGCGCCTGTAACTTTAGCAAATTCTTAACTAAATGGTATTTCACCTTAACATCTGCTATTTCTTAGCATAGTGTTAAACATTTGCAGGAAAAACAAAAAAACTTGAACCCTTTTTATGTAAAACAAACTGTATTTAACTATTTTGTTGTTAGTTGCAACTACCAGAAATAATAAAAAAAAAACAGTTCTTGGTCATTTAGTCATGTTAAAAGCAAAATAAGAATATTTTCTTTCTGTTAGTCAAAAACTAAAAAAAAAATCAGTTGATGTTATAAGTAAAAGAATGTTTTAAACCCAGCAAAACTTTGGTAATAGATGCGAATACCCATACCTACTGCATTATTTTAAAACCAAAAATAATGACTTGCCGATAATTGGAGGTGATATAGAATGTTATAGGATTATCGCTGAAGTGAGGTATAAAGTATACATCATATAATACAGTAGACGCTCGCAAATTAGGACCGCTTTGTTTTTGAGGCAATTCTAATTTCTGAATTATTCTAATTTCTGTACGTTTTTTTTCGAAAAAAAAAATTGAGTAAATTTACTTCCAAAAACTTAAATAAAACTCTTTTTAATATTTTTTAATTCAATTTTATTTGATAAAAACAAGAAAACAAAACACAACAATTCAGTCCAATACATCAAATGTATTTTTTTAAATTAAAAATATGAATATAAAAAAAAACGAATGGCAACAAAACATAGCAATGCAGTCCAATTACATCACATGTATTTTTTTTTTATTAAAAACTAAAAAACTGTATTTAAAAAAAAATTAAACAATGGCCAAGTTAACAACTAATCTTTGTTTGACATATAATCAGTTATATTTGTTTGTTTTTTTGGTTTCTTTAAATCCGAAATATCATTACGGAGAGCCAAAAGATTACTTATGTGCTTAGTTGAAAAGAATTCACTGTTATTGCACTATTTTATTAAATTATTTACGCTTTCAATGGCTGTAGTATTACTGTATTATACTGCAACAACGTCGTCTTCGCTGCTATCTGAAGATTCACCATCGCTACTGAGAACATAAACAGATCCGTCATCAAACATATCTTCATTCCATCTGTCGATGTCTTCTATACCGATGCAATCGTTGGGAGCTATTTCTTTTAAAAGAGCTTGAGTTATCTGAATAACTTCGTTGCAGTCCTGATCTATTTGCAACAATTGTGCTATTGGCACGTCATCGTCGCTGTCGTATTGGTTAGTGTCCCAATTGGACAACTTTGACCAAGATTTCTTCATAACACTTTGTGGTACCGCATCCCAAGCTTGTTTCAGTAATAATATAGCATTGCGGATCGAATGGGATTTCAAATGATTCTTCAGTTCACCACCTTCAGCAATTAACTGAGAAAGAAACATACTTCTGTAATTGAGCTTTGTTAACTTAATAGGGTTTTGATCCATTGCTGCTGTCACATTTGGTGGAAAGAATAATGCAACTATGTTTCCATCGTCACTTTTAAGTTTCTCAATGGGTGTATGAGCGGAGCAATTATCTATAAGCAAAATGGCTTTCGGAGGCAAATTATTTTCCTGAGAAAAGCGGATCACCTGTGAATTGAAAAAAATTTTAAAATTATGTACTGAACCTGAAATCAATATTTTTGTTTACCTCTTTAATAAATATTCCGTGAAACCATTCGTGAAAAATCCGAGAAGTCATCCAAGCATTTTTTGAAAAGTTGTAATGCAGAGGATTATTGAAATTTTTAAAACACCTGGGTTTTTTTGCTTTTCCAATTACCAATGGAACTAATTTGTGTGATCCATCAGAGTTTGCACCAAGTAGGACTGAAATTCTGTCTTTTTGAATTTTATGTCTAGGGGCGTTTTTTTTTCAAAAGCAGAGACATAGGTTCTGTCTGGTAGGCAACGAAAAAATAATCCGGTTTCGTCGACATTATATATTTGTGACTCCATTAAACCCATCTCAGCGATCTTTGCACGATATCGATGAATAAAAGGAGTGACTGAAGCAACATCACTGACAGGAATCTCGCCACAAATTTTTAAAAAACGCTTCTTAAATTTGGTAAACCATCCATCACTTGCCCGGAATGCATTTTCATCTTTATCGGGATATTCCTCTCTAAATATTTGTTTAGCTTTCTCTTTTAATATTGGCCCAGTCAATGTACACTTTTTTCTCTTTGATTTAAAAACCACTCATACAGACGACATTCCATTTTTGGATATTCAGCGCTGTGCAAAGATTTATTGTTTGCCTCCTGATATGTGTTTGAAACAGCATTTAATATTGCTGTTCTATGTGATTTGATGTAGCTGATTGAAGATGTTGTCACATTAAAATCTAGGGCTAACCGCTTCCCTTGAACGCCTTTGTCAAGCTTTTCTAATATTTTGACTTTAGTTTCCAATGATAAAGTGTTTTTTTTTACGTTTATTTAACATTTTAAATGATACACTTTCACTTTTTAATAGAGACTGCCAAATAATATGTACACGCATATCAAATTTCACAAATAAACTAGCCAAAAATGTACATAAATGCGACAAAAAAAAACAAATAGGGAAAAACATATATAATTTGGTGATTCCCCTTTTTAGTTTTACTTTATTCAAACAGAATAAAAATAAATTGGGGATTTCCTGTGTATTCAAATCACCAAAAAAAAAAAAAAAAAAAAAAACGCCCAGAAATTAGAATTTTAAATTCGAATTTCAGAGCATTTAATGTATTGCAAACATTGATTCTAATTTCTGGACGTTCGAATTACTGAAAGCTCTAATTTGCGAGCGTCTACTGTAATATTAATATATTGTTTTGCTGGGTAGCGAAGTTTTATGATGGTATGCAATATTTGTTGAGCATTTTTCCGGTACAAAAGAATATTCTTTTTTTGTAGAGGAATATACAAGATATCCAGTGTTTTTGCGGAAGAAGTTAATATAAAAATTTTTAAGTTTCTTATACATACATATATAAAACTTCATTGGCTTGTAAAAAAAATTGTTAGAGTTTTAAATTAAATATTTGAAAAACAATGTTAAAATAAAAATTCTGTTGTACGCAAACTTATTACAAATATGTATTTAAAATATAGTGCGTCAAAAATGTTTAGAAACGAAATTACTTAAGGCCCGTTTACATTATCACACATGTCAGAACTGTGTTGTATAAAAAAACGAGTAAAGAGGTTAAAGTCGGGCATGCCGACTATACAATACCCTACACCAGTCTGGTGTATTGTTTGGATCCGATATTCGAATGGGTTAAAATGGGGCTTATGTCAAAATTTTCTAAAATGTGTGTCAGCGCACCAAATTTCATTAAAATATCTTAATATTTGCGACCTGCAGTTTGTAACCAAGCCAATTTTGGGGGGACCCTCATATGGGCACTAGTTCTAAACATGGACCGATGTTCACCAAAATCAATAGGCTTCGTTCTTGGGCCAACATAGGTCTATGTACCAAATTTCATCAAAATAGCTTAATATTTGCAACCTGCAGCGTATAAACAATATAATTTTGGGGGGACCCTTATATGGGCAATAGGTCTAAACATAGACCGATATTCCCAAAAATCAATAGGCTGCGTTATTGGGCCAATATAGGTCTGTGTATCTAATTTCATCAAAATATCTTAATATTTGCGACCTGCAGCGTATAAACATTATAATTTTGGTAGGACCCTTATATGGGCACTAGGTCTAAACATGGACCGATGTTCACCAAAATCAATAGGCTGCGTTATTGGCCCAATGTAGGTCCGTGTACCAAATTTCATCAAAATATCTTAATATTTACGACCTGCAGCGTATAAACAGTATAATTTTGATAGGACCCTTATATGGGCACTAGGTCTAAACATGGACCGATGTTCACCAACATCAATAGGCTGCATTATTGGGCCAATATAGGTCTGTGTACCAAATTTCATCAAAATATCTTAATATTTACGACCTGCAGCATATAAACAGTATAATTTTGGTAGGACCCTTATATGGGCACTAGGTCTAAACATGGACCGATGTTCACCAAAATCAATGGGCTGCGTTATTGGGACAATATAGGTCTGTGTACCAAATTTCGTCAAAATATCTTAATATTTACGACCTGCAGCGTATAAACAGTATAATTTTGGTAGGACCCTTATATGGGCACTAGGTCTAAACATGGACCGATGTTCACCAAAATCAATAGGCTGCATTATTGGGCCAATATAGGTCAGTGTACCAAATTTCATCAAAATATCTTAATATTTACGACCTGCAGCATATAAACAGTATAATTTTGGTAGGACCCTTATATGGGCACTAGGTCTAAACATGGACCGATGTTCAAAAAAATCAAACTTGTTCGTCCTTGGGCCAACATAGGTCTGCGTACCAAATTTCATCAAAATATCTTAATAGTTGCGACCTGTAGAGTGCGCACAAGATTGCATGGACAGACAGACAGACGGACGGACGGACAGACAGACATCGTTAAATCGAAATAAAAAAAATTCTGAACCGATCGGTATACTATAAGGTGGGTCTACGACCAATATTTTTTGGTGTTACAAACATCAGCACAAACTTATAATACCCTGACCACATAGTGGTGTAGAGTATAAATATGTAGTGTGAACACAACAAATACACACATGTCAAAATGGGGCACACATTTTAATAACTGTTAATACTTTTTTGGCAAACTTTATTTTTTTAATATTTTATTCACAAATAAATGTAAATAAAGATTAAAAGGAAAGGTGAAAAAATTATTGATTAAAAGAAAAAATAGCTATTTTAATTTATTTGTTGTGTGTGTTGATAACAGCTGATTTTAGTAGCTTTTTCTGCAAGGCACTTTTTAACTAAGTTTTATTAGCTTTTTCTGCTATTTGTGGAAATTGATTTCCAAGAGTGTAATACAAGAATATTAAGGCTGGTCAAATTGTATGGACAAAAATTTTTTGATATGCGTACTCGATTTTTCGAAAGCTTTTAGCATTGGAAAAAAAAAAGTTCCACTACGACATATCAAAAAAATCATTTTCGAGGCTCCCAAATTTAAATTTTTTGCAATTTTCTAATAAATGCTAGATTAGCGCCATCTTGAGGTGGCTTTTTGAAACAACTAATAAAGTTGTAAACAATATAACATTACAACCTTTCCAGAAAGGTATTACTTATGAAAATCGGATAAAAAATGTGGCAACTAGAGGTAAAAGTATATAAGTAAAATTATTTTCTCCTTGTTGTCATCAACATCATTATCATCATTTCTCATCATTATCATCATTTCATCATCAAGCAGAAAATAATTTTACTTATATACTTTTACCTCTAGTTGCCACATTTTTTATCCGATTTTCATAAGTAATACCTTTCTGGAAAGGTTGTAATGTTATATTGTTTACAACTTTATTAGTTGTTTCAAAAAGCCACCTCAAGATGGCGCTAATCTAGCATTTATTAGAAAATTGCAAAAAATTTAAATTTGGGAGCCTCGAAAATGATTTTTTTGATATGTCGTAGTGGAACTTTTTTTTCCCAATGCTAAAAGCTTTCGAAAAATCGAGTACGCAATATCGATTGCTAAATCGACCCACCCTAATAAATATTATTAATAAAAATAATAATAAGAAACATAGTTTTTTTTTTCAATTAACAAAAAAACTGAAATCGGTTTTTTTAAAACTCGTAACCGAAGCCGGTTTTTTTTTTTTTTAATAGTAAATTTCGAGCATAACACTGGTCTACAAATTTGAAAAAAAAAAAATTTACTGCAGAAACGAAGCATGTTTTTTAACTAGTCTGGGTGCGCTGAATTCGAATCTGGCATAAAAATTGGGCTATCACGTCTTGTTCATTACTGACACTACAATTTCACAATTATTAATTTGACAGAAGCCCACCTTCATTCAAAATCTTCATAATAGTAGCGTTTAAGCATGTCAGGGAGATCGTGTGTTACTGATTCAAGCTATTTTTGCTTTGTGTGGTGAATATTTGGTTGGAAAAAAGGATATGCAATATCAGAATCATTAAGATATGCATATTTACATTATTTTGGTTTTGCTGTCAGAAACTTGGACAAACCGTGGACACCGACAATGTTTTGCAATAGTTGCAGAACTGTTTTATACAAGTGGTCAAATCGCAAGATCTATTTTGATCTTTCAATTCCAGTACTTTGGAGAGAGTCAAGTAATCAGCAAACCGATTGTTATTCCTATTTAACAAAAGTTGCTGGATTCAATATGAAAAATCGAAAAATATTACTTACGCGAATGTCCCATCGGTTTCCAAACCAGTTCAACGTCCACCAAATCCAAATGACGATCCAAATGAAATTATCCAAATGACGGTCTTCTTCCGCCGCTGCACATAAAATTTTGCCTTTTTAAGAACTTTGTCAAGGCTCTAGACAAAGATAGTGCAGCATTTAAATATTTGTTAGCCGTTTTTAATAAAATTTCATATGCTAAAATCAAAGAAGGCATATTTGTTGGCCCTCGGATCAGGAAGCTATTGAATGATGACAATTTTTCGCGATGTTTATTGGAGAAAGAATATGCAGCCTGGAAATCTTTCAAGAGCATCGTGACAGTTTTCTTGGAAACAATAACAGTGAAAACTACAGATAAATTGTTGCTGAATTATTGAAAAATTATCACGAATTAGGTGCACGAATGTCACTCAAAATGAATTTTCTTCATTCGCATTTAGATTTTTTTCCACAAAACCTAGGTGCGGTGAGCGACGAACAAGGGGAGCGTGCTCACCAAGATTTAATGAAAATTGAAAGAAATTATCAGGGGTTTTGGGTCAAAAGCATGCTGGGAGACTATTGCTGGACTCTAATACGTGAAACCGAACCAACAAAATACAAACGACGTTCAAATAACGCCATTCACTTTCGAAAATTCATTGATTTTTAAATAAACTAATGATTTTTTATGTAAAACCATTTTTTTTTTGTATCTCGAAAACCTGATGTGATAGAGAAAAACAAATTACAGATCCGAATTCAGTCCACCAAATTACCCTAGTAAAGATATTTGGTTGCTCCAGTCCAAAACCTTGTTGGCTAGTGTAATTAGATGAAATATGCAAAAAAGCGTAACTAACATTTTATTTTTTTACAGGAGATGCAAACAACTTCGTTAGACATTTTAACAAATTTGTTTATAAAACTGATAGTTTTGATTATAGAACAAATAAATTTTGTGGAGAAATCTAGTTAAAAGATCTCAATTTCAAATAAAAGTTTCAAAATTTTATATAGTAAAAATGGCAAACTATATTTCTAATGTCAAACTACCAATATCTTCTGCAAAGCATAACAGCAATAGAAATATTATGAAAGTTTTTTGGTTTTGTATTTCATACCATCGGTATAAATAAATACAAATTTTATTTTTTCCTTGCTTGTTTGTTAATTAAATTAAAAAGGTCGAAAAAAAACATTTTTATTTTTAAATAAAAATGAAAAACCAATATTTAAGATTTTTGTAATTTTGAAGAGTCATTTTATTATAGTTTTAAATTATTTTTTTTTTTACTAAAAAGAATCACATATCTTAAAGAACTTATTCTAAGTTATTTATTTCAATCATTAAAATATTGACTTAACAATTTTTTTTTTTATTGTTAAATTGTATATAGCTCTTTTGGCGAATGTCGTCCAAGTTTGTGGCAGCAGTTACGCCGATTTGAGTTACTTTGAAAATCATTTAAAAAAGTAGTAGCAAATATGCAAATAATTAGAATAAAAATCATAAAAGTTAAAGCTAAATCTTCCATTTGATAGTAGTTTTTGAAAAATAGTTAGTGGTTAAGAAATGACAGTGCTTTGAAAATAAAAAGTGGGATCCCCCCTCTACCCTACATACAGTGGCGAGCAAAAGTGTTTGCATGTCAGTACTTGAGAAAAATTATAGGTTCAAACATAAAAATATCAGACACGGGAACTAAGGTACACTCACAATATATTTTCCATAACCGATTGAGGTTTATTTAAAAAGTAATATGTAAAGTTTGTTTTCAATTGAAGAATCAATTAAAATACATTAAAACATATTGTTTAAATTTTTTATCAATCAATAAAAAACAAACCAGAAAAAAATATGTATCGTCTGTAGGAGTTGGTATTTTCAGTCAAATATTCTATTTTTATATTTCTATTTTTAGAAAACATAATTTAAATAATTTCGTTATTTTCTGGTTTAAAACAATAAGATCAAATATTTTCGGTTTTCTTTTTTGTTAAAATAGTTTGTTTATATACAAAATTATTTCAATTCAAATTACAAGAAATTTTTTACTCATACACACAAACATAGCCAATAAAAATATGAACGTGTGTGTTGTGTAGTGTTTTGAAAATTAAACAAAAAAAATTTTCAAATATGAAAAAACAAACCACAAACCCGTTTTTTTTTTACGTTTTGTCAGTTAAAAATTGATGATTGTTTTAAATAGACTTTTCAATTAATTTTTTTTTTATTTCTTTTATGAATTGTTTAAACAATGTTTGAAAATAAATAGAAAAATGGTTTGAATATAATGAAAAATCAGTAGTCCTTTTTGTAATTGTGTTTTCAATTAATTTAATATGTATGTTAGGTTGTTTTTAAGAATAAAATGTTGTGAGTGTATACTCTTCTAAAACCAAAAGGTTCGCTTAATCTAAATCTGGCCTCAGAAATGTCCTTGCATATCAGACCTCCGAGCTATATAAACGGGAAAAACTTAACTTTTCTTCAAAATATTTCGAATCGTATGTTTCCTCGAAAAATATTTTTAACCAGATTCGTAACGACATCTGAAACATCTTTTCCCAGGTAGAAAATTACAAAGGGGCCAGCACTGGCAAAGCACCGAAATGGGTGGTATGAGTGCTTGTTAACAGCGCTTTCCCAACACCCAAATGATAACACTGTTCCACGGTGGTGCCAATGCTTTACCAAGCCCAAAAATTCAAGTGCTTTCCTGACACCCAAATGATAACACCGATCTATTTAATGCTTTGCAAAGTATTGAGATAGCACCAAGAAACATAAAAATCAAGTGTTTTCCCTGCCACCAAATTATGAGCCCTCATCACTGAAGAATTTTAAATTACTCTAAAAATAGACGATTCTTGGAGTTATTGTATTGTGGAGTCAAAAATTATTTAAATATTCAGTTTCTTTTTCAAAAACAATATAATGTTATAGGAAAACAAGTGCTGGGAATTCACCCTTTTAAAGCGTTGGGAAGGCGTCCAAATTTAGTGCTTGGCCAGTACTTCTTTTTGTAAGACCGCGGTCTACTTGCGCTTTGCCAGTGCTTCTTTTTTGTTACCACACATAATTTCCACCTGGGTTTCTTTTTAAAATGGTTAAATTTTTCTGATAACATATTTTTTTACGGATTTACTGTTTTTTGAAATTTGGGCCTTCACCGCAATTTCAAAGAAAAATTGTAAAAAAAGGCCCAAATTTCAAAAGCTTTTTGTATAAAAATGCGAAATGATATTTGTTTTTTGATAGTTAAAAGTTTGCGTATATATTTCAGAAATTATCAACCTCCATAAAAAACGTCAATTAAAATAAAGAACAAATTAATATTAGTTTCCCAAGTGTTTGTAATGAATTTAATTGTGAACTTCGATTGATTTGTAAAATATGTGAATTTCTTGAATTTCAATTGTGTAAATAGAAGTTTTAATTGTTATAAAAAGAAAAAAAATTCTTTGGTATCCCTTTTTCAAATTATTAAAATATTTTATTAATTTAACGAACAGGGCTTTCTAAAATTTGTTAAAGTTTTTTTTGAAATCCACAACGAAAATTAGTTAAAAATTTAATAATTTGTAAAATGTTAATTAAAGTTTATTTTTTTTTACTAACAATTAGTATAAAAATAGGAGTGAATTTGAAAACCGTTTATAAATTTTTCTATTATCATTTTTTCTGAGTGCCAATATTTATAAAAACCAGCCTACTAAGCGAACTTTTGTTAGTCCCCTCTATTTTGTGCAGCATTGTATTTTTACTACTACATGAAAGCAACACTGCTTTTTCGTGCCTTTTATTTCAATGTTGCCAACTATACAAAATTAAAGCCAAATTTATTCTTTTGAAGCAATTATAATTTTTATAAATGTCAAAATAGATAGTGCAAACGATGAAGAATATAAAAAAAGATTAAACTTATAATCTCTAAGATTATAAACTCAGTGTGAATACCCTATTAAATTGATGGAAGTGAAAAAAAAAAAATATTTGTTAAAATATTTTTTGACAATGTTGCATTACTATAAATAATTTTCTTTCTCAGCAGTTGATTTAATTTATAAATATTCATTGAATTCATTGAAAAAATTCTAAAAAATCACTCTTAATTTATGCCTTACAAATTTCTCTACTTTAGAATTTTAACCAAAAATAGTTCTTAAAAAAAGCTGCTGTTCTCTACAAATCTTTAAGCTGATAACAGATTTATTAGCATTCAAATCCCAAAAAAATGTTTATGGCCATTTAGTATATAGACTACAAATATCATGATTTTTTTTTTTTTTTTTTTTTTTTTTTTTTTTTAGTTCAACCAAACTATAATTGTATGCCTTCTAAATACAAAGAAAAAAAAACAAATTCATACATATTCCACCACTCGAAAAAAAATTTAAAAAACATTTGTTAGCTGTTGCTTTTTTATTAGCCAGTCTTACCCACCATCAGCATCATCATTATTACCACCAGCACCAACTTCATGAAGGAACATAGTAGTACTACTATCGTATATGCAAATTTTTTTAATGCACATCACATTTTTGTTAGTATTTTTTTTTTTTTGCATTTTTTTTACAAACATTTTAGTTCATGAAATATATATAGACGTGTTATATCTGGCTTGTGGTATATTTAAAGTTTATTTTTTTTTTTTTGTTAATTTGCATATTACAGATATTTTAAGAGTTTGTATATTTTGTATGTTAAAATGTTTTCTTTTTTTTCTTAAACTTTTCCTTTATCTAAATTGAAATCATATAGAGAATCAGTAGTGGTTTTTCTGTTTTTTTTTTTATTAATCCAACATTTAATTAACAAAAAACTCTCATTAGCAAGGAAAAAGTAAAGAATACAAAAGGGAATTGAACTTATAAAAACCCATCATCAATTTGTTATTCAAATCATTTCACTTGAGCATTAAATAAATTTATTTCAATAAAAATCATGCTTTGAATTCTTTAAAACCATTAAGGAATCATTAAAAAGGTCGAAAATTCGGGAAATGGAATTAAAATTGCAAATACACAAAAAAAATTTTTTTTAAATGTTCGCTTATTTTCATTAATAAATAAATTAACTGTATTTTCAAATTAAGTTGTTAAAAAAATAGAAGTTTGTAATTACAAATAATTGTAATTAAGTTCGTCAATAGATCAACATGTAAAATTAAAATTAGTTAGCACCACAATTTATTTTTCTGTGAAATGTTGCTGAGTGTTTTTGAAAAATGTATGAAATTTTCAGAAACATTTGCCGAACAAAAAATAAAAAAACAATCAAATTTTGAGAACTATTTATTTCTAATGAACTCTTCAGATTTTAGGAACTTCTTTCTTAGAATTGATAAAATAACTCTGGCGCACATCGAAATTCTCCCGTAATAAAAATAGGAATTAACATTAAGATAGAAAAGTGTTAGGAGCAATTATGTCCAAAATCCCACTTTGCAACTATCCAGTTGGAAATGTCATAAAGACGCCTTCATCATGGCTTAAGCCCCGTTCACATTATCACACAAGTGCTTATACTTTTCATCAGGACAAATCAGCTGGAAATCAATCGATGAATAATTGCTGACATATCTTTAGAAAGTCGTCGCTGACATTTCCATAACGGGTCAGTAAATTTTCATAACCACCCCAATTTTAAAAACCACAAAATTTTTCTTAGTTCTTTCTCTCTTTCTTTTCCTCTTTGTTAATTTTCTTCTTTAAAGAAATTAAAGTTTTTCATTTGGTATTACACTCAACGAGATTCGAACCAGAAGCCTTGTTTTTATACCCTACACCACTACGTGGTCAGGGTATTATAAGTTTGTGCTGATGTTTGTAACACCAAAATATATTGGTCCTAGACCCACCTTATAGTATACCGATCGGCTCAGAATTTTTTTTTTATATCGATTTAACGATGTCTGTCCGTCCGTCTGTCTGTCCATGCATTCTTGTGAACACTCTACAGGTCGCAAATATTAAGATATTTTGATGAAATTTGGTACACCGACTTATGTCGGCCCAAGGACGACGCCTATTCATTTTGGTTGAAATCGGTCCATGTTTAGACCTAGTGCCCATATAAGGGTACCCCCCAAAATTGGCTTGGTTACACGCTGCATGTCGCAAATACGAAGATATTTCAATGAAATTTGGTTCGTTGACTCACATGGTCCCGAGAAAAAGTCTATTGATTCCAAATAGGATCGGTCCATATTTGGACCTATTGCCCATATGGGCTTTATTTTCGATTTTCTCTTCTTTTATGATTTTGTAGAAAATTTTGACACAGGTCTGTTTTAAACCATTCAAATTTCGGATCCAAACATTAGTTGGCTTTAAATCAGACTGGTGTATTATTATATAGTCGGCATGCCCGACTTTTAACTTTTTTACTCGTTTTTAATTTATTTTTATTGGGAAAGACACTAATTGCATTAAAGGAATTAAATGTGTGAAAATGCCAAAACTAAATTGACAAATTGTGAAAAATTATCTGTTGAAGGCATGTCCTTATCCGGATTTCATTCTTGCCTAAGGAAATCGTCAAGGGAAGACGAATTTAGAATTTCTAGTAATATTTGTTAAGTTAAATTACAAACTCAATGAGAATTTCTTGTTCTCGTCTTGGAGCGTTATTTAACATTTAAAATATCAAAGAAAAAACAACAACTAAAAATTGACCACAATTTGCTTTGTCATCTTTCAATATACTACTATGTTGTTTTGACAGATCTAGCAATGTAGTGACATCCATTCATGTATAAACAATAATAGAAAATAATATGTTTTCTTAAGTGTCAGTAACATTTAAATTTGCACAAGCACTTGCATATTTTTTTTTTTTTTTTGTGTTTGCTAGGTCATCGCCTTACCCGTTCACCTAAACTAGCGATTCCCATCAACTTCTGCTCTAAGAACCCCCAATTTTTAAAATTTTTTACATTAACAATAAATAATTCCAAACTGATGATCTTTAGAAAAAAAAATTTAATAAGAGAAAAATGTTTTTATTCCAACAAAAACAGAATTTGAGAGATTAACAGAGAAAAAATGTCGGTAAATTTTGAAGGGTTGCCAATCAAAAGACTCTAAAAACTTAAAAAGTTAGGATTTTAAGTATTTTCCTATAAAAAAGCTTGCGAGAATTGTTGTATAGAAAAATTTAATTCTACACTTTTTGCAATTGTAAATAGTTCAGAAAACATCAATTGGAATCCAGGAAAAAAATAATTCAGAATTTCCATTTGATATTGAGAAAACTTAAGGTGAACTTCAGATTTTCTATTTCCAATCCACATCAGCCCAGAGCAACATCAATTGCAACTCAGAAAACATCAATTGATATTCAGAAACATCAATTGTAATTCAGAAAATATGAAATTAAATTCAGAAATGAAAAAAATATTAAGTGAGATTCAGAAATCCATAATTTCTCAAAGAAAAAATTTTAGCATATGAAATTTTAATTGAAATTAGGAAAAAATTACTTGAAATTCTTTATAATACCAATTGTAATTCAGAAAACATTAACTGAAATTCAGCATACATCAACTGAACTTCAGAAAACATCTTTTGAGATTGAGTAAACATCAACTAAAAATCTGAATATTTATTTTATATTTTCCGAATTTCAATTGATATTTTCTTATTTTCAATTGACATTTTCTGAACTTTAATTGATTTCTGAATTCTGATATATTCTTAATTTCATATTCAACGAGTAAGATTTTTTTCTCTGATTATGCTTTCTGAATTTCAATTGATGTTTTCTAAATTACTGTTGGAATAGGTGTAGTATAGTATATGTACCTTGAATCTGCTAGTTTTATATAAATATCATTAAATTATATTCTTGGAATCCATTCAGCTTTGATTAACCTTCTTACTCCCAAACGGTTTTCTAGAGAAGCAATCAAAATAAGAATATATTTTTTTTTTTTTTTTAATTTTGCTAAAATCACTTTAATTGTATTAGTCATTCGCATAATGATAGAAAACAGATTTTTTATATCTCAGTTATAAATTTCAATTCAAAACTGCTAATTTTTAAAAATTTATTGTTGTTGAAGTATATTTTCGGAACTCCTCGCGGATTTTCGTCTAGAAGTTCACACATTGATATGTTTTTAGTTTTGAGGCTCGCGGTTCAAAACTCTGTCACGGTAAAAATTTTAAGTTTTTTACATAAAGTAAATAAAAAAATTCTTAAATTTGATGAAAAAGCTTCATATATTTTATTAATGTAGTTTTAATGAAACTTTTTAAGAAAATATTCTTGTGATGATGACAAGTAGGAAGTTTGTCAGGGTCATTTTAGAGAGAGACAAAAAGTGGAGACATGGCACTTAATTAACTTTCTCAAAAAAAATAAATAAAGAAGTAAATAAGTAAATAAAAATTCAAATTCTTCCATTTTGAACCAACTTGAACAAAACTGGCGGTTGTAATGAATGAAAATCGACAAGTCTTATTTTAAGGGAAAGCTTAATATTTGAATGTCATTGACCTTATTTAAATATACCTAGAATAATACATTAGTAATTAAAATATAAATTTTCATTAATTAATCTTCAAATACAGATAAGCACACACTTGAATATGTGTAACAATACTTTGTTTTTTCATATTTGAAAACTTATCATATTTCAAAATGATAATGCGGGTTTTGAAAATCATATTAACATGAAATCAACTTAATTTTCATTAAAAGATTATCATCATCATTTATAATCATTGAAATTTAAGAATTATTTTTCTACAAAAAAAAAAAAGAAAAAAGAAAACCAAACTTTTTTCCAAGTTAATTTTTAATTAAAAATGGAAATGTATACTACTTTTTGTAGTAGAAGAAGAAAAAAGTACTTATCTCCTTTTATAACATTCATGACGTTTTTGTAATGGATATAAAAACTAATTTTCCTTTTTTCCTTTTATTATTATATTTTTTTACTATTAGTTTTGTTCACATAAAGTCGCGTAATGGCAGAAATAAAATCTTAATCTCATACAAATAATGTAAAAAGAAAACTTCACTAGAGTTACATATAAGCAGTTATTTGTGCAGATAAGGACATTAACGCCTAAAAGCAGGCGTAATAATTTAACTAACAAAAACAAAATATAAAATGTTTAAACAATACTATAGTTTAACACAGCCATATATGACAAATGACTTATGACAGAGGAGTAGCTAAGCACACTGTTCTTAAAGGTGAAATATGTTTGACTAAAATAGATCCATATTGCAAATTAGAGGAAGTTTTTGCATCATTAATCGGTTCGAATTCTGAAAGAAAAAAAAAACTGTAAAAGGCCAAGTGACCCTAACCTGTACGATTCCCCCACCCCGTTGGGATCCTTAAAATAGCCCAGATAGCGTCACATCTCACAATTACATGATGTCCAGCGTGTTCAGCCTCGCCATTCAAATGTGTCACCTTCTACACTCATAGAAATAAAACTGTAAAAATAGCAACTAAAAATTAGTTAAAAATGATGTTACAGAAAAAACTGTTAAATTAGCAGTTATTTTTTGCTGAATACTAGTAAAATAAGAACAGCAAAAATAAAACTGTGAAATTTACAGAATTTTAGTTATATTTAGGTTAACTTTTTTTAATTGAGAATGACTAAATATAACAAAAACAAACTATTATATCTACAAAATTTTTGTTATTTTTAAGTTCAATTTAGTTGAATGCAAATAGCAGTCTACCTTGTTAAATTAGCAGAAATATTTGCTAAAAAAATTGTAAACTGCTGTTTTCAAAAGGCTTGATTTTTATTTGAATTTAAAAAAAAATCGAAAAAAATCTTCAAAAATTTTTAATTTTTTAGGCTAGCAAAATTTGTTATTTTCTTATAAGAAAAATTGAACCGAAATATAACTAAAATTCTGTATATTTAATAGTTTTATTTTTGCAAATTTAATATATAGCAAAAGTAATCTGCTAATTTATCAGTTTTTTTTTCCTGCAGCATCGTTTTTAACTAATTTTTACTAGTTTTAACTAAATTTTTTACAGACTTTTTTCTATAAGTGTACTAAATTAGAATCTTCTACTGCAGAAGAACCTTATGCTGTATCGGTGTTTATAGGGATGACCACCCGATCCTTCTTGTAGACTTACAGGAATATCTTTTCAAAGCCGTACCTAACCTTACCTTTGCTCGTGGATAAATGTGCAAGTGTTTTGGATCAGTATTACTGCCTGACGCCGAGCCGCATCCAACTCACAGAATCTTCGAATTTGCAGTTGGAAGATGAGGATTACAGGAGCGCAGCATATCAAGTACACCATCTTTGACAACATCACTATACGACTTACGCGACCGCTTTACCCTGTCATCCATCGAAAGTGTCGCAATGGGTTCTCTCCGATTTTATTGAAATTTGGATATGTAATAGAGGAGAAAAAAATAGGAGACACTTCTTTTTTTAAATAGCCAAACTCACGTTTAAAGCACCGTAAGTTGTTTGAGTTTCACGTGAAAAAACTGTTATACTCCATATAAAAAAATTTATTTTTCACAATAATGAGTTTCACGTGAAAATTTTGTAGACTTTGTTTTCACGTGAATTTAATATACAAGACTATTAATTTTCCTGTGAAAAAGTGACAATTTGTGTTTGTTGTGATTGTGTCTTTCTAATAAAATAAAAAATTATTCATTTTCAGAATTTAAATTAACTTTTGATGCCTTTTAATTTCGAGTGAAATTTTTTCACGTGAAAAACAACTTACGGTGCTTAAGGGTTAAAAGTGGGATCAAAAGTAACCAATTTTTCTATGAAAATATGTCTAAAATTTGTGGAATTTATTTGTACTCAGCGTTAAAGTACTCGAGGAAATAAAAAATTGTATACCCATTTTGCCCCTGTTTTGTATACCGGTAGATACCTTCAGGGAAATTCGGCAGTCAGAATTTGTTAGCTAATTCAGTAGAATTTCAGTTTTGTTATTTCAAGTGAAAATGACATGCATTTATTTGTAGAGGAAATGTAAATTTTAACTACATTCGCAAGTCATTAAAAAAACAAATAACATAAAATAGACTAAAAAAAATTAATGTTAGTAGTTTTTAAAATGTTGGTTTTTAATTTTTATTCAAAAAAATAAAAATTGTTTTTTAGACCTTTTTATTGATTAATTAGAAATTTATTGATTCAGTTCGAGGCCAATTTCCTTATTATGAATTAACATAATAAGTACTTTTTTCAAAAACTGCTATTTTTCTTCATCAGGATATTCTCCTAACAAATACTTCACACAGTTTTTGCCTTCAAAAACCTCTACACTTTCAGGAATGAAAAGACTATCGTTTCGGGGATTTTCCAGGTCCCCTTCTTCAGTTTTCTGTAGAAAGTGGTGGCAATAGTGCAATGCAAATTGAAACATCACAATTTCATATTAAATGTAGTCTGCTACATCAACGAAATGAGAATGGAGCAAACAATAAAATATGTTTTTAAGTCTCTGCAAAGACAACCAACAATAGAAATATTATGAAATTTTTTTTAATTTTTTTGTATTTCGTACCGACGGTTTTTGTTAGTTGTTTTGACTAATTTGTGGTTCATTTTATTAACATTTTATTTTTAAATACATTCGCAGGGGTCTTTACATACAAAATATTTTAAGTGTGTGTCTCCAAAATTGTAAATTAGTTTTTTTTTAGTTTTTTTGCAGTGATTTTCTTTTTCTAAACTTTATCAAAGGCATATTTTAATCTACACCCTCCTTTAAACATTTAATAAATCTTTCTTTTTTAACCATTTGAGAATATTTTTTTGCCAAATTGGCGTAAAAATCTTTAATTAGACTATTTTAAAAGTTTTGGATAACATTGATAATCTAGTTAAAGAAACGCCACTGAAACCAAACCAAATTTTCACGGTGCCATCGTTTTCAACCAGTTTCTTACGAATCTAAAATCACTGAATTATAAATTTTCAAAAAAATAAGCTGTTAATTTTTTTTTCTTCAGGTTTTGAAATGGAAGTTAATTTTAAAATTTAGATACCAGTTGAAAAAAGCGCCGCAGGTGAAAATTTTGAAAATATAAACCCCAAAAAAATTAAATAACACCTAAATATCATACCAATCTTTAATGAAATATGTTTTATGAAAGTTAATCTTTTAACTGATCTCACATTCCTAAATAGTTAATTAATTAATTTTATGCCAACTCGCCTCGATAATGTCACTTGACGCTCAGGCAAAATGTATAAATTGTGTAACAAAATATAAGAAAATAAATTAATTTACTAAAAACAAAAAAAAAATTCACTACGCCTCTGTCTAACTTTAGCTTTTTCTTTCTACGGTTCTTTTCAATTCTTTAATTAAAATGATGGCTTCGTCTACATTATTGTTTGTACAAGTACATGGTAAACTATAACTAATGAGGTGTAAAAATTCTTTAGCGTTTTTTTTTTTTTTTGTTTGAAAAGTTTTTTTTTCTGCTTTCAATTTATTACATTTAAACTTCATCTATATTGCAATAACAAATTTACATACGACTACATATCTTGTTTACATAATTTTAATTATAAATTTAACACTGTATATTTGTATATATTTCGCATACATAAGCATAATTATTATGACCACTAAGGATTTGTTATCGTTTGTTTTATATTTTGACATTTAATGTTCAAATGTTAAACATAGTGGTTATTGAGGATAGTGAGTGTTTTGACATGATGTCATACAGACAAAATTTTGTAATGAAAACATTAACGCTAAGGAATTTACACATAAAATATTGCGAGCTGTATTCATAATAAAAAGTTAGTAGCTCCTTATACTAGTACATCGCACACAACGAACTTTTAACTGGAATGCAGAGTTTATTCATAATGATTTCTTTGTATATCGATTAATATCAACCCTGTGTTTGAAAAGCAAAGGCACAGAACACACATAGAAAGTCAAGTTCTCGAAATTTTATGTTTTCCCAATATGGCGATCAAATGCTTCTTCTTGTTTCATTGTTTTTGTCTGACATTAGTTGGAATGAAACGTCGCGAAAATTTATAGTATTATTGCTGTTTTCTTGCGTATTTTGTAAACGCCAAAAGTTAAACCGTTTGCTGTCAGTAATACATGTGCATGATGAATGCAACCATGTTATCTTACAATGTGTTGTGCTGTGATCGAAGGCTTTTTTTATTATTGTGAATGGATTTTTTTATTGTTTTTTGTGCTTAAAGCCCGGTATTTTGTTCGCAGTTTTGCGAAAAAAAGCTGTCAAACTCCATATAAAAAAATGTATTTTCACTTGTGTGGAATTGTTGCGAAATTGCTGGAATTTGAAAATGTTGCGAAAAAGTGACATTTGTGTTAATTATGATTGCAACTTTTTATAGACCATAAAAAATTTGTGCATTTTAATGATTTTATTATAGTTTTTGAACTCCAAACATAGAGCGAAATTTTTTCGCTCTTTTGAACAAAGTACTGGGCTTAAAGCACCGTAAATTGTTTAACACGTGGACAAATTTCACTCTTAAAACTTCAAAGATTTCAAACTGTAATTTAAATTATAAAAATTAACAATTTTTAATTTTATAACTAAGACATAATCACAATAAACACAAAATGTCAGTTTTTCACCAGAAAAATATTAGTCTTGTACATTAAATTTGCGCGAAAACAAACTCTACACACTTTTCGCGTGTAACTGATTATCGTGAAAAATAATTTTTTTTTTTTATATGGAGTACATATAACAATTTTTTTACGTGAAATCGAAACAACTTACGGGGCTTAAGCACCGTAAACTGTTTGAGTTTCACGAGAAAAATACTGTTATACTCCATATAATAAAATGATTTTTCACGTTAATGAGATTCCCGTGAAAATTGTGTAGACTTTGTTTTCAAGCAAATTTAATATATAAGACTACTTATAACACTGTGAGACAAATGGTAGGGGTCAGTGATCGGGAAGGGTTCAAACTACCGGGGAAAGTTATATCGGTAAAAAAGAAGTTATACGTGTCCCGGCGTTTCGTTGGGTCACCTCTAGGAATCGAGATGTATCGATGTATGACATAACTCGAGAACCACCAGTCCGATTTTGCTCAAACAATTTTAAAAAAATTAAAAATTACAATTCCTTTAATCTGTTCATATAACGTTTTTCTATATACTCAACAGTTTTGCCGGTAAAAATAAATGTATCAAGAAAAAAATATTTTTTGCCTAAAATATAAAAAAAAGTAATAATTGATTATTATTTTTATGGTAGCAGTAACAAACATTTATTTTTACCGGCAAAACTGTTGAGTATATAGAAAAACGTTATATGAACAGATTAAAGGAATTGTAATTTTTAATTTTTTTAAAATAAAAGATATATCTCGATTCCTAGAGGTGACCCAGCGAAACGCCGGGACACGTATAACTTGTTTTTGACCGATATAACATTTCACGTTGGTTTCATCCCATCCCGATTTTGCCTGTCGCATAGTGTAATTTATCTTGTGTTTATTGTCATTATGTCTTTGTAATAGAAAAAAATAGAAAAAAATTGATAATTTTAGAATTTAAGATAATTTTTGAAGACTTTTAAGTTCGTGTGAATTTTTTCCAAGTGAAAAACAACTTACGATGCCTTAATGACAAAAATTTAGAAGGAATTCAACAACAATACTACTATGAGTTTAAGAACAGCAGCTGTGTTTTCACCTTAACGATATCCGTTAACTCTTAAAAAAAAGCCCAAAGTACATCAAAAAGACGATAACTAACACTTTAGTTGTCGTATCCACGTTAACTTGCAACGTGGATAATTATAACCGTTGAAACCTCAATGTTTATACATTTTCTCATCTAAAAAAACTGAATTAGCTACTTCCTAAAAAGTTTTGCTGACGTACGTTCGATTATACCGCAACTGTTATAAACATTGGGTGCGTTCGGCAGAAACAATGGGCAGGTTAACCAGAGAAATCCGCTACCGCTACAATTGATATGTAGCGTTTTATGATTACCTTAATCTGGTGAACGGTGCTAGTTTTGTTTTTGTTTTAAAATAATATTTCTAGATGTTTCATTGATTTTTTCGAAATTTTTTATTCCTTTATTATTATATTCAGGGGTATCGCATGATCCTGATGAATGGCAACACCGGTTTTTAATGCAACAGATAGCGCTGACTGCTGTTTTGTTTTTTCTGGCAATACTGTTTCATTTTACTGGGGAGCAGTGTTGCCCGAAAAGTTTTAGCTTATTCCCATTTTAAATGTTTAAATCCCCAATGTTATACCTAATTCATTTTAATTTAAACAAAAACTCAAAAAAAGGAGTTAAGTCAGCATCGCTCTTAAGGTCAAAAAATTATTAACAAATGAGTGAGCAAATTAAATAAATTTCAATATTTTACGAAGAAATATTTACGTTTTCACTCGAACTTTAAAGGCCTCAAATCTTTGTTAAAATTGTGAAACTAAAAAAAATTATTATACGAAAGACAAATTACAATTAAGCTAAAATGTCACCGTTTCAAAAGTCGTATATTAAATTTACGATAAAAAAAATTCTACACAATTTTCACACGAATTTCAATATGGTGAAAAGTCTTTTTTTTCAAAATTTGTAAATCTAGTAAGGTGTAAGTTCTTGGGCTCGTAAATTCTTTTGAACATTAAGTTTGCATAAGTCGAGTTTACACGATTCAGAAGGTACATAAAAGGTTATATGAAAACCCCTGGTACTTTTTGAGCCTACACAAAATTGATTTTTTTCTGAGTCCTTTGAATGTAACAATTTCAGTATTTGGAAAATTTTTTGATTAATTATTGAGCTTGGTTGCTTTTCGTTATTTTATGATTTATAAATATTTGGAGAACATTTCTTCAATAATTCAATTATTTTGTAGAAATTATGAAATTCTTTAACAGTTAGGTCTGTTAATCGACTTTAATTTGAAATAATACGCATATAATTTATACCAAAATTCTTCTTATTTTGGGCCTAAAACTAAATCTTTTAAAAATTTTTAATCTGTCCCCAAAACGTAGTCAAAATCCCTAATTTGGGACCAAATCCCCTTATCTAACAACTCTGTAAAACCTTATTTGACATAAAAAAATATCCTCCCTTGAGAAAATTTCGCAAAATAAAATCCTCCTTTGTTTACAAAATTATCGATGTTGCATCTCTATATTTTATTATTCTTTAAAAAAAATATACAAAAAAACAAACGACAGCAGGTATCATTAATTGCTCACAAGTAGCGTAACATTTTTACTCTACCAAAACAAGGTAGTGCTACCACAACATGTTGACTTAGCGGTAGCTAATCAAATCGTTCACCAAATTATTGAGTAGTGGATTAGCAACAGTTGAGCGTCTGGTAAACGCACTCAATTTCATAGTTAGCAGTTCTACAGCAGTTGTACAACTATCTGCTGAACGACCTGATCACTAATCACTCAGTATTTGCTACTTTGGATCAAATAGTGATAAATTTGTTTTTGTTGATTTAAAAAAATATTAGTTTTGTATGAATGACAAATCAAAACATAGAAATAATTCAAAAATAACAAAATTAAAAAAAATCAAAGGAATCGAAGGAAAATGTATTTAAAAACAAAACAAAGAAATCATCGTTCAGCAGAGTTAGTAATCACAAAGCGCTACAAGTCACCGTTAAGGTTTCCCTGTTGAATGCTACCATTGACTGTTTAATTTTTTTGTGTACATACCTTAATTGGTTTAACGTATATTATCTTTAAATAGTTAACGTTGATAGGGATGAGCGAAAATACAGCAAGTATTATGAGTAAAACTCTTGTTAACACTATGCTAAATTTTCATTATGAATACGGCTGTATGTTCTATGTACTCGTATAATATTAATTTAAATTGTTTTCCTGCTTGACACTATAAAGTTTGGAAATTACCAAACCGTAACTAAACTTTGAAGCTTAATTTCTGCAAAGATAAGTCTTACATTAATATTAAAAAGAATTTCCCATGTTGTATTTGGAGCCCAGTTCTTTGAAAGCTTAGCCTCGGTTCTGTGTTATTTTTCAAAATAAACCCAAAAAACTTTACTGACCACTTAATACTATTTTAACTTTTATTTTTATCTTTTTAACAAATAGTCTTTCCATATGTTTATATTCCCAAAGTTAATTTTTAAGAAAACTGACCATAATTTGATTAATAAAAACAACACTTAAACATAAAAACTGTTTATTTGGTTATAAAACTATACAAATTTCCAAGATAAATATCTTAAACACTTCATTATGTAGGTTTGTAGAAAATGTAATGCAAAAGTTTACAAAGAAGAAATGATGATGATAAAGAAAATCCCCATTTATGAATTTTTATATGTTTTGTCTATACTATTTAAAGAGTAAACACTTTGTATCGAGACTCTGGGCTTATATTGTCTATGTGTGGGGCAGCTAATTAAAAACCAATAGATTTCAAAAAAGATTTTTATTATTGTCTATAAAAATTGAAGGAAATGCACTAATGAGAAGAAAACATTTTAATTAAAAGAAGTTTTTTATTATTTTTCTTATGGTTTTTCTGTGAGATAAAAAACAGATTTTTTATTATAAACCAATTGTTATAAATCTTTAATAGATTAATTGAAAATAGTTTTAGATTGTTGTTATTATGAAAGGAATTAAACTGAAATTAGGTTAGACGAATTGGGGAGATATGCTGGAGAGACGTACTGGCTACACTAATAGAGACAAGTCTGTAAAATTTTTAGTTAGAACTACTAAAAATTAGTTTCAAATCTTCTTGCAGAAAAAACTAGCGGCGAAATTATCAGATTATTTTTGATAAATGTTAGTAAGATAGGAATAGTATAAATAGAACTGAAGTTTAGTTTATTTAACCTGCTAAAATCAGCAAAAACCTTTGCTAAATAATTGGAAAACTAAAAAGATCACAAAAAATTTTAAAATTTTCTAAATTTTTTTTCAATTTTTTTTTAATGAAAAAAAAATCTAGCCTTCTGAAATCAGTAGTTTAGTATATTTATACCCTACACCACTATGTGATCAGGGTATTATAAGTTTGTGCTGATGTTTGTAGCACCAAAAAATATTGGTCGTAGACCCACCTTATAGTATACCGATCGGTTCAGAATTTTTTTTTTATTTCGATTTAACGATGTCCGTCTGTCCGTCCGTCCGTCTGTCCATGCAATCTTGTGCGCACTCTACAGGTCGCAAATATTAAGATATTTTGATGAAATTTGGTACGCAGACCTATGTTGGCCCAAGGACGAACAAGTTTGAACATCGGTCCATGTTTAGACCTAGTGCCCATATAAGGGTCCTACCAAAATTATATTGTTTATACGCTGCAGGTCGTAAATATTAAGATATTTTGACGAAATTTGGTACACAGACCTATGTTAGCCCAATAACGCAGCCTATTGATTTTGGTGAACATCGGTGCATGTTTAGACCTAGTGCCCATATAAGGGTCCTACCAAAATTATACTGTTTATACGCTGCAGGTCGTAAATATTAAGATATTTTGATGAAATTTGGTACACAGACCTATATTGGCCCAATAACGCAGCCTATTGATCATTTTAACCCATTCGAATTTCGGATCCAAACATTAGTTGGCTTTTAACCAGACTGGTGTAGGGTAATGTATAGTCGGCATGCCCGACTTTAACCTTTTTACTCGTTTTATACTAAACTTAAATTCAATTGAATTTAACTTAAAAATAACAAAATTTTTTGTACAAAAAACAGTGCAGTTTTACGGTATAATTTGTCATTTTCAATTAAATAATAGTTAACTCAAATAAAACTTAAAATTCTGTAAATGTAACAGCTTTATTTTTTTGCCGTTCTTTACTCACAAGTATGTAGCAACAAAATCTGCTAATTTTAGCAGTTTTTTCTGCAGTCATTTTTAACTAATTTTTAGTAGCTTTTCAGCTATTTTTACAGGTTTCAGATATTTCAGGATTCAGCTATTTATTATTGTAATCAAATAAATTGTAGTGTCCGGTCGAATAGTTGGACCGCTTTTCCGTATTATGCAGCATTATGGACAAATTTTGCAAATAGAAAAAGCTTGTAGGGGCGATTACATGCGATTTTGAATGTCAAGTTTAGGATAATCAACGTTTCCACTGTTTGGCCGTCAGCAAAACGTTTAGAGTATATATTACAGTTATTTTTCAGGCTTTTCGTCCAATTTGACAATTATTTGCATTCAGTTGTCCCTACAGACATTTTCCCAATAAGACCTACAATGCTTCCATATATTGAAAACCGTTCTTGCGACTAGTTAATTGAATGGACCAATTAATGGACAATTTCATTGGTATTATTTCATAACAATGATAATGAAATTTTTTGGCATTACAATTGGTCAATGGCAATGAAATGTTTTTTCAATTGACATTGTTCTATGCCTAAAACAACGAATTCTGATTGATGAAAAAAGCATTCTTTTTTCAACAATATTTTGTTTTGATAAAAGAAGAAATTTAGAAAAAATTGATTGAATTGGGCCATGTATGCCTATTTCGTTAGGCATACATGGCCCAACCAGTGATCAAAGAAGAGCGAACAGTGTATACTGGGTGCAACTTAATGAAACACCGAGTATTTATAATGTTGTGTCTCTGAAATTTTACATTCTTATCTTGATTTCCCTTTTTTTCGAATACAATTTTTTTGTATATAATGATTTTTTTCTTCAATTATAATTGGTTGCTTTGAGGCATTGGTGTACATTTCATGACCATTAGTGTAATCAATTCCAATTGGAAAAGAAATTCTTAGGAATCGAATTCTAATGAAATTTTTTAGCATTGACATCAAGTAATGCTAATTAAATTTCAGTGCCCATATAAGAAAAAAATATATTAGAAAAGTGCCAATATATAATAACAGGGTTAAATTAATTTTAAAAAAATGTCTTCTTCTAGGTGGCATAACATAATATTTATTCAATTTACTGTGCTGCCGCAGAAAATAGAAACCTGTGCAACGCCGGCGGTACACATGGCACTCTAATAAAAGCAAAGCGTGAACCGCCGGCGGTGCACATGGCACTCAACGTGTTAAATGACTATTTATTTAGCCTTTTCTTTGCCTAACAATTTAATGTGATTCCTTTGCTTTATCTCTTCTTTTCAGCTCTCTCCTTTACCATAGAACCTCAAGATGTCGTAGTTCCCGAAGGGCATTCCGTATTACTACAATGTGCCGGCACAGCTGTACTGGGTAAAAATCAAAAGGTCGCCCCCAATATAAGATGGCGTGGTCCAGATGGACAAGATTTGGGCATTGTAGGTGATACATTTCGTAATCAACTTAAAAATGGTTCACTCTACATAAGTTCAGTGGAAGAAAATCGTGGTTTGACAGGCTCGTATCAATGCCTGCTGTCATTAGATATTATTGGTACTATAGTTAGCCGATCTGCCATAGTATCTATAGCTCGTTTACCCGATTTAAATCAAGATTTTATTGAGACTTATCTACTGCCAGGACAAACGGCCTATTTCCGTTGCATGATTGGTCAGCTGCAGCAGGGTATGAAACATATTGT
The DNA here is from genome assembly GCA_949987735.1 of Leucophora obtusa. Classification (NCBI taxonomy): domain Eukaryota; kingdom Metazoa; phylum Arthropoda; class Insecta; order Diptera; family Anthomyiidae; genus Leucophora; species Leucophora obtusa. The sequence continues at coordinate 29,918,799 of OX465299.1, read as the reverse complement.
ACAATGGATTAAGGATGATATGCCCATGCAATTGGATAAATTGCGTATGGTTATATTACCGAATGGTGCTTTAGAAATAGATGAAGTTCATTTTATGGATCGTGGTGTCTATTATTGTAATGTTACATCGGGTTCAATATCACGCTTGAGTAGTAAAACTAATTTGAATATTAAAAAAATACCCGAAACAGGTGAAAGTGCTACAGCTCCAGCATTTTTAGTAGGTCCCTCACCGCAAACAGTGAAGGAAGGAGATGTTGTAACATTGGATTGTGTTGCAAATGGTGTGCCCAAACCACAAATTAAATGGTTAAAAAGTGGTGAAGAATTAGACCTTAATGATTTAGATTCACGATACTCCATTATTGGAACGGGTTCATTGCAGATATCATCTGTGGACGATGATGATTCGGGCAATTATCAATGTCGAGCTTCAAATTCAGTTGATTCACTCGATGCTCAAGCTACTGTTCAGGTCCAGGCACCTCCGAAATTTATACAAAGTCCTAAAGATAAAACAGCCTATGAAAAAGAAGAGTTGGAATTGGAGTGTGCTATAAGAGGCAAACCAAAACCTATTATTAAATGGTTAAAAAATGGCGATTTTATTACACCCAACGATTATATGCAATTAGTGGGTGGTCATAATTTACGCATAATGGGTTTACTGCAATCCGATGCTGGTATGTTTCAGTGTGTGGGTACAAATCCGGCTGGAAGTGTTCAAGCGGCGGCACGTTTAAGAATTGTACAACCAGGTGAGTTGAGTGAATATAAAGTATATAACTGAATTGAAATATATGCACTCATAATAATTCATGCATAAAAATACGAAATTATTGTCAAAACAACGAAAACTTTCGTAAAATAAACCATTTTTCGTTTATTTTACAAAAATTTTCTCTATTTTGAATTTTTTTTTTTTTTGAATTTTTATGCATGGATTATTATCAGTGTGTAATTTGTATACTACATATATAATGGACGCTTTTAAGCCTTTAGTAGAAAAGTTTTTCTGTTGTATAAAGCTTATTTTAGAGTTAGAGATTTTGTATTGTTTACAAAAAGCTTTAAGAACTTGTACGTTGTCCCTGACTTATAACTTAAAAGCCTTAACATTTCCTGCCGAGGTCCCCGCTTTTAATTCATATCAACCCTAAAAGCTTTTGTCATTCCTTGTTTAAAAAAGTCCTTAGAAAGCTTAAAAATTTTTACTATTCTTAAAATAATATTAATAATAAAGAAGACTTCTTAGAATTTTATTGCTTTTCTCCAAAAAAAAATTTTTGAAACCAGATCTTTAAAAAATGTTTTTCAGAATTTTTAGGGACTCTTCTTTAAACTTATTTCTTAAAAAAATTATAAAAGCGCCCTTGCAACTTTTGTAGCCCAGCTATATTTTCTGTGCGAAAGAACCGGTTATAGAGCAACTTTATTTCTTTCAAAACTCATTGTACTGTCGGTTCTTACACCTATGATTTTTGTTTGAAATTGTCCCAGAACTAATTCCATAGAATCGATTCTACTAGAAGCAGTTGCGAAGACGATGTGGTTAGGAACCGATTTTTCTATTATCGGGTTTTTCCTGAAGAAAACTATTCAATTTTGATCTAGAATAGAAGCTTGAATATAATTGTTCTTATAGAAAAGTGAAGTGTTCATTACGGGAAATTTATGCGAAATGCTACCAGACCGATCCCTTTAAATGAAAGAGACTTGTCATGGAGTGAGTTAAAATCATAACAAATTTTTAATTTGGGCTCTAAGAAACTTTCTATGCCTCTAATCTAGAATCCGAATTTTACTAATAAAAAGACGAAATTTTGAAAAACATCAACAAAAAAAAACCAAAATTTTTCGTAAATTCCTAAAGGCACATCTACACGGGATAGAAATCTCGTAGAGTTTGGGTTAAGTTTGTCATCTCCAATACTGTTGGCACTAATTTTTATCGTAAAAGTACGATCTCTAGTGTGAAGAATTTTTTATTAAAATTTTTATATTTCAAAGAATAACGTTTTCTTCAAATACCAAAAAGTGTATTTAACCAACTGAAATGTTCAATAATGTTACAAGACATTTTAGAAATTGTTACTAATTAAAAAAATTGTGCATGACAGCAATTGTCAATGGTCTAGAGATTACATTTCGTAGACTTATACAGAGCTGCATTTTCATAAAATCTCGCGAGTTTTCCATCCCGTGTAGATGTGCCTTAAGGGACATTTTCGATATTTTTTATAAAGATGATTTAGATTCAGAATAATTTTTTTTTTTTTTGAGCAAAGGTATTGGGCAGGTCTACCAGCGAAACCCGCTACCGCTACAATTGATATGTAGCGCTTTATGATTATCTTAATCTGGTGAACGATGCTAATTTTGTTGTTGTTTTAAAATAAAAATATTTGTAGATGTTTCATTGATTTTTTCGAAATTTTTTATTCTTTTATAATTATATTTGTACATGTTTATTATTCTTTAAAAAAAAATATACAAAAAACAAACGACAGCTGATGTATCATTAACTGCTCACAAGTAGCGTACAATTTTTACGCTACCAAAACAAGGTAGCTCTACCACAACATGTTGACTTAGCGGCAGCTAATCGCTCACCAGATTGTTGAGTAGCGGATTAGCAACAGTTTAGCGTCTGGTAAACGCTCTCATTGTAATTCTGAGAAACAGGAACTTTAGCTAACAAATTAAAAATGTTATTTTAAAACATTTCACAGAAGGCGAACTTGTTTTGGAAATTTTGTTCGATACAAAAGCTACAAAGTTTCTTATAGTTCTGTTCTTCTAATTTCAAAATCAAAAAGCACTTATTTGAAAGGCAAGAACTCTAATGTAATCCTAAAAACATAACGAATATTATTTTGGTACTTTAACCCCTGCTCCCAAGTTTTTATCTCATAAACCTTGTATAAATTTCCCTAGCATTTTTGAGTTTCGAATATTTATTATTTTTTTTTATTTTAGTTTAGTTTAAGCTATTTATTATTTATATTTAAGAGAAAAAGCTTTCGATGTTAATTACTTTTAATAAATTTATATAAAACTTATAAACATACGGTAAGTGACAGAAAAATATTGCCGATAACACAAAAAATAAAGGTTCCTTTTTAAATAACGAAAATGTAGTTATTTTTATTTTGAGAATTAACTTTAAAAATACATTAAAAATAACTAAGTAAAACTGACAAATTTTTACTACAAAAATTTTTAACTGACAAAATAAGTAAAAACTACAATTTTGTTCATAACTTTTTTTTAAATAACTAACAAAAATAACCTTTACTCTTTTGGTAGTTGTTTATTATGATATTAAAAAAAACTGCGTTAAACAACTTTTACGATATTACAGTACTTTTCGTTAGTTGTTTTTATAAATAACTGTCATAATGGTGTTTTGTATTTTTACATAGAAAAACAACTACTGATTACTACACAAACAACTGCCATGCAGTAACTGTCAAACTTTTTGAGTGTATTTTTCTGTATATGAAAGCAATTTCGGTGTTTGGTATGAAAATACAACCCTGTTTTTCTATGAATGTAAAAAGTACCTATTTAGTAGTATCGAGTATTCAGTAGTATAGATATCTTACAATTCTATTCTGTATTTGATTTTTGGATACTCGTAAGAGTGAAAATTTTATTCAATTTATTTTTTTTTTTTAATGTTCAAAATGAAAGTGAATTATGATTGTATATTAACATGGATCGAATTAGGACTTTGTGGGAATTAGGGCAGAGCTAGACAAGTTCTGGATAGATGTAAAATATATTTTTGAGTGTTTCAGCTAAATCGGAATTCGTCAATTTTAAGAGATATTTATTTGTATTTGTACACTCATAGAAATAAATTTGTAAAAATAGCAGAAAAACCAACTAAAAATTAGTTAAAAATGATGCTGAAGAAAAATCTGTAAAATTAGCAGATTTTTTTGATAAATTCTAGTAAAATAAGAACAGCAAAAAAAACTGTTAAATTTACAGAATTTTAGTTATATTTAAGTTCACTTTTAGTTAATTGAAAATGACAAATTCTACTGTAAAATCTGCAGAAAATTTTGCTAAATATTAGTAGACTAAAAATAGCAAAACCAAACTGTTATATCCCCAAAATTTTTGTTATTTTTAGGCTAAATTTAGCTGAATGCAAATAGCAGCCTATCCTGTTAAATTAACAGAAATTCATATTTGCTAAAAAAAATTGTAAACTGCTATTTTCAAAAGGCTCGATTTTTATTTGCATTTAAAAAAAATCGAAAAAAACTTAGAAAATTTTATTTATGAAAATTTTTTACAGATTTTAAAAGGTTAATTTGTTATTTTCTATTAACAAACATTTAACTCAAATATAACTAAAATTTTGTATATTTAAACAATTATATTTTTGCTGTTCCTATCATACTAATATATAGCAAAAATAATCTGCTAATTTTGGAATTTTTTTCTGCAGCATCATTTTTAACTTTTAGTTAAATATTTAAAAAGTTTTATGACGTCATTGTAATGCCATTAGTGTTAATTTTTGTAAACCCGTTTACATCCAGTCCGTTTCTAATCCAATTCCGGTACTGATTTCATAGAGAACACGTGCATATTAACAGCTTTTTTTTTAAATAAAATCACTTAATTATTGCTTAAAAAGCATTATTGCTTGTTAAGCATTATTGCTCTAAAAGTGATCCTAAGAAGTGATTTGAATACAGTTTATTTCCAAATAGATGGTCGTGGCTGGCTATAGCATTATTTTTTAATTTTTCAAAATAAATAAAAGAGTTGAAAATTTTTTTTTATATTAAGTGCGTTCCCGTACGTATCCAATGTTCCCGAAATTTACCCAAAATTACCGAAATTTACCCAAAATTACCGAAATTTACCCAAAAGCGTTCCCGTACTCGAAAATTGGGTAAATGAGAGCGCTAATGAGAGTTTATTAGTGTTTCTCTTTTTACCAAAATTTACCCAGACTTTTTCTTCGGGTAAACTTTGGTAAAACAGCTGATGTAAATATAAACATAAAACAATTGTGAAAATAAATTTAAAATTTTAATTAAATAAAGAAATAAGCAAAAAAAAAACTTGTTTTTTTATAAGAATTAGTTGAATAAAATCAAAAATAACTTTTAAATGCCAATAAATATAGGTATTTGTGCCAATTTGCAAATTGAAATTTTACGCATTTTCACATCAGTGATGGGATTTGTGGCACAATCTAATATTGATTGGTACAATGGCACAACCGATACTATTTTGGCACATTTTGTTTATCTACAAAATTTAATAAAAAATTAATTTAAAAAATATCAATTCTTTAAAAACTCCTTAAAAATTCCTTAATTTTTAGTTTCTAAGCATTTATTGGTATTAAAATACCTTTTCGAACAAAGCAAAACTAAAAAATGTCATCGAAGATATTATCGAATAACCCATAGAATTTAAAAAATTCAAATGATTTAAATTTAGCTCAGAACTTCGAAAGAATTAATTTAAGTTTAATTCATGAAAAATTTAATTCGGTTTTAGAAAATGTTTATATGTACACCATTCCGTGTAACTATTCCTAAAGAATTCATTCATTGGCTACATTCCCAAATCTTTAATAAAAATCGAATGAATTTCATAAGATTCACCTTTTAATTGAATGAATTCAATAAAAATTTAATTCATTCGGTTAGAATTCATTCAAAATAGAATGAATTCTATTACGAAATGAAATTAAAGTTAAAAACACGGGTACTAATTGAAAATTGAGTTTTGGCACAATAAAGGCCCATTTGGCACATTTTAGTCACACACTTGGTCCCATCACTGTTTCACATTATTCTTTGAAATAATTTTTTGGCCTAGAAAAGTGTTTTTTTGCGTTCCTGTACTATTGGGTAATTTTGTCATTTTGTGAGAGCATTTTGTGCTAACTCTCATTTTACCGAACTTTACCCAAAAAGTAAAGAAACACACCTATTATGATTGTGTCGATACCATTTCTTAATTTTTTTTTTTTTTGAAGTTTTTTAATAAATATAATTTATTGTCACTTTGCAATAACAAACACAAGGGGAATAGTCACATCCAAGAGTCACAGACTTTTCGTAGGAATAGACACGAATATCTCGCAATGACGAAGTGGCGTTTTTTAAATATAAAAAATATTTCTTTTGCTATTTTCTTTAGTTTCATTTGATGTAACAGTTGCTTCCCACGGCAGAAACTTCCGGCACTTCTTCTAGGCGATATGATCGGGTATCTGCTTCGATTGCCTTGTTTGTTGGTAGCGCTGTAAAAAGCAAAACATACTGGCATGTGATAAAAACCGATCGGTTTCAAATCGATCGTTTCTGAAATTTCAACCCTGAATATTTCTTATTATTTTTAATTTTAAAGCGATAAGAAGTCGTGAATCGATATACCTGATACAACTACAGCTGTTAAAAACAATTTCAACCCTCTTTGCCTTTTATATTCATCATTTCATTTCATGATTTTTAACCAAATCGATCGAAATCAAAAACGATCGTTTTCCATTTAAATGCCAGATAGTATAGAATTTTGTCTGCAAACGCAAATAAAAAAAATTTTAATTCTCATTCCAGAGCTGCCACAACATAGTGATGCACAAATCTAAATAAAAAATTAAATACAAAATTCCGTAAAATTGCGTTTAAAAATGTTTTTTTTTTTCATCTTGATTATTTAAGTACACCGAAAAAATTTCTCAGTTGCTCAGTTAAAGAATCTCTCAGTTGAAACCGAAAAATATTAAAGTAACTGATATAAGCGAAATCAACTATTATTTTAATCAAAGAAAATAATTTATTTGTTACCCTGTAACGTTTCTATTGTCAAAAGTTTTCAATTTAATTTTTCCAAACAAAAATTAAAATGAACGGGAATATAAATTTAAATAAAAATGCATTTTTATTTAATTTATATTATTAGTTCCAAGGTAAATAAAATCAATTTCCTTTGCTAACATCACAAAATATTAATTAAACGTTTTACTTTTCAGAATGAGAAGATAAGAAATATTTCAAGACAAATGGAAAGAAAAAATATAAACCCAAAATGGGAATGATGCTGAATAAAAGTTTTAAACTGTAACACATTATAATGTAATTAAAAAAAATAATAAAATCAAAAAATTTAATACGGAAATTTTTATTGCAATAAAAAAATATGTTGTATTTGTTTTTTAACGGTTATGTCTAACTAATTTTTTTTTTACTAATGTAACGTTGTTAGTGACTGAATTCTTAGTTGAATTGTATTTTTGAAGTAACAGTTGTATTTAATTAAATTGGTTAACTGATACTCAGTAAGGGGTATATCACCTGAGCCTCAGTTAAAAATTTAGTAACCAGTAACTGAAAAAATTTTTCGGTGTAATAGATTATAATTTAGAGAAAAAATTAAAAATTTATTTTTGAAAAATATGGATCCATTGGAGTATGTCAGCCGGCCAACCTTAATAAAAAATTCAGAAATATCTGATTTGGGAAGTCTTGGGCCAAACCATTTTTTGTTAATTTCTTAATTCAGAAGAGCACCGATTAATAAGTAGCGGCTAGGGCAATTTAACAGTTTAAAATACTTTGATCCCTTGACACATAAACTAATCCTCAAATGGGTCGAAATTGCTGCAGTCTGATGTGAATTCCCTTGTGTCTTAATTTTTTCAATAAAAAGTATTTTTGTTTTTTTCTTCCTGCAAAAGAGAACCTTAGAATTTTCACTTTCTTCGAAAATATTATTTATTAAGACGAAAAACCCAAGTCCAAAATCAATTACGATTTGGCTGAAACTTTCCAAAAAAAAAATTTTAGATCTACCCACAACTTTTCACCCCTAACCTAAAAGCAATTCCTCAATAGTACTAATTCGTTTCACTGTATTGAACATTATTCATTTAATAAAACAAAAAACCAAGTTCACTTCAATTTGAAATTACTTCGAAATGCAGAACATTGCTATTAACTTACGTTAAGTAAAATATTCAGTTTAATAGAACTATAAGTCAACATTTTTCGGTCACACGCTGTATTTAAAACTAATTATTTAACTTTTTGTTTTTAAAATTCATCATTTTGTTAATAATTTTTATTTAAATATTAATTTTTATGTTTTTCTTTTTTTTTTCTTTTTTATATTTTCATTATATTCATTTCTTCCCCAAACTATGTTCTCCTACTCAATTCCCTTTCAATCCTTACACTTCCCCCCATCACCACCATATCAACCATTCTCCTCCTAACAAGGCAAATTGAAAAATTCACGTAAATCTCAATCGCAAACTACAAAATCACTTTACCTAGACCATATACCAATGCCAAATAAAAAACGTAATAAAAATAAATTCAATTCGGGTGAATTACGTACAAAATCTGGAGATTCTTCTGTGGAGTCTCCCACCCGCATCATATCAAAAAGTGCCTTAGATAGTTTATTTTCACAAAAGGGGAATAAAAAATTCTCTAAGTTCCCCGAGAAGCCATTAAATGATCGTAATTATGGTGATTTAATTTCACCTTTTACCGACGAACACGATGATGAGATAGATATTTCGCGTGAATTACCAATCAGCATACATGACTATGATAAAACGAACTCTAATACAAACGATGACGAAGACGATGATGATTATGATGATCCGGCGGCAAATGAGGAATATATTAAAGCCTATAAACATGGTGATGATCCTAATAAGATATTAAATTCATGGACAAATAGAAAAAAATTTAATTCTTCTGCTACGTCTTCAACTATTTCCAATTTACCACAACAAACCTCCTCCCATTCATCTATAGTTTTAGATTTACCGGAAAATGGTGGCGTTAATGCAGTAGTTGTTTCAAATGGTGTGCTGGGATCTGGTTTACTTAGTCGTTTACCAGGTCCACCTCGTGATTTGGTTGCTCAAATAGTTAAACCCCGTTTTGTGACGCTAAGTTGGATGGAACCGGTTAAGAATCCTGTGGAAGTGGTGTCCTATACAGTTTTGTATAAAATGAATAATAGTGAAAGGTAAGTACAAAATTTTTAGATTTTTTTAAGTAGATTTTAATTTTAAAAATTCACTTTAGAAAATGGCCATAAGAAGCTATTCTTTTTCGTTTTTAATTTTATGACTATTTTCTATTTTTTACCACCTCTCATTTTTGCTTTTCAATTTAAATCTTTTGATTCTTTGCCAATAATATTAACTGCCTTTAAGGATTTATTATATGTACTCGTATTTTCTATTTGTCTTAAATGTACTGAAAAAAAATAATTCGTAGAATAACGAACTAGATTTTTATACATTTTACCTTGTTTTCCCGTGTATTTAAGTCATAAAAATTGATTTAACCAGAATATGTGCAAGTCGCTTACCTACTGCTACGCGCTCTCTCACTGGCTCTGGCTCAGATTTCAAGAAGTTAAATTGCAGTTAACGGTTTTAGTTTGTTTATTATATTTTTTCATATTATGCATATTTTTTGAAACAATTTTTAATATTTATTAAAATATAACCATAAAACTTAGGATGTGACCTTCCAATAAAATTTCTTCAAATATCGGCCAAAGCCAGTTTTTTTCAAGCGAAAAAGGAAAAAAATTATAGTCGGTCAAGTCGAACCATAAGATACCCTACACTCTACAAAAATAATCGAATTTTCTTTAAATTTGACGGCACGATTTATGAGGGTGTATTGCACCGCAGTTATTATATTCAGAAAACTCCTTTTTACGGCGACTAGTTTAAAACATGAACAGGGTTTCAATCATTTTCAATATGTTTCGCCCTTAGCCCCATAGAAATTTAAATACCAAATTTCGTCCAATTACCTGAGCAATTTAATTCAACTTTTTTGGAAGAATTTTTTGTAAAAATTTTTAAACTCATAAAAGTGGAACTCTTTTTTACTAACTGTACTTTTTTTCACTGTTGAATTTTATAATTTCTTTTTGTTGTCATCTCGATTTTATGAACAGCATTTTCATTCATTTCTTTGATGGGGGAGAAATTCAACAAAGCATATCATCGTTATTTGTTCCTTTATTGGGTACTTTGTAAATTTCATTTCATGTTTTTTTCGCATTTTTTCTAAGAAATGTAATGATTTATATTATATTCTTTTATTTATTCTACGCACCATACACATTTCTATTGTATTTTAGCAATCGTTGTCGTCTTTTAAACAGCATCAATGCAAATTTGTTTTACATATTTCAATGTGAAATATATAAATAAATGTAATGTCCCTTTCTGGTAGACATTTAATGCCTTTGGCTAGAATATGTCAAAAGATTATTATATTGTAAATGACAATAAGATATTATTTAAATATTCCTAAAAGTTCAATCAAAACTATTCTTAACAGATTTGGGAAATAGTAGTTTTCTTATTGTTAATCTGAATGATTTTTAAAGCCTGCCACCCCATAAAGTATACCAATTAACTTTTGGTAAAAGCCCTTAATGCCTCATTCATACTGAACCTAAAGCTAGTAGTTTTCAAATTTATTGTGTTTTCGATTGTCAAATCCTATACAAATTTCGAATTTCGTAGCTTTTGAATAGGCATATCCATGTGTGGTCCTCACACCTTCTACGCTAAAAGATATGAGACGACTGAATTCAACTTATTTCCAAATGTTGTTAGTTTCCCTTTGACAAACTAACTAAATTCATTTGTAACATTAGGCCCTTTTACTCAGCGATTATTTCCATTCAAAAAACTAACATAATAAGCTTAAATCTTCTCCATTGACAGTTGCTGTCATAGAAAATTTCTTTAATTACCCATTTTTTTTTTAAATAAGATTTGCTCGTGCCGGTAATCGAACCTGGGACTACAGATTGCCAGTCGATAGCTCTACCATCTGAACTCTCTCGACATGTTATATTTGATAGATAAAAACATAATTGAACTGCTGCGCACAAGTATGCCTACGCGCCGACTTACAAAAAATTCTTACCAGTTTTGAAAAAATTGGTACTGATTACAAAGTACATTTTAAACTTCCCAGTGTAGAAAATCATTACCAGATATGTGGTTATGTAACTACATACTTGGTAATGGTAATTAGTTACTTTTGTTATTACCTTTATATGGCGATGTCGCGAAAAATAATGAGTTATGCTTACACACCAGCATACGAAAAATCTAAAAATATGTCATTACCTATATGCTTACCAGTACTGACAAAAATAATGAGTCTAAAATAGATTTTCAAAAAAATAAATTATATAAAAAACAATATTTATTATTGTATTTTTTTTTTAAATAAAATTTGCTGGTGCGGGAATCGTACCTGCCCAGTCAGAAATCGCCAGTGGTACAAAAAATCAAGCACTGGCATACCACTAGGTAACCACGGTATTAAAAATAAATGACTGGCAGAAAACTCATTTGGGACGCTTTGCCAGCGTTTGCGAAAAGCGTTTTACCAGTATTTTTTTTACAAAAATTTCGGTGGTTTATAAAAAAACCACTGGCAAAGAATTGGCTTAGAGTGATATGCCACGGTTTGCAACCAGTGGTTATCCAGTGCTACCTAGCCAATGCTACCAGGCGTACAAAAATCAACTCACTGGAAAACCAATGATTTTGTAAAAATGCTGATGCTTCGTTAAAAAATGTTTGTAGTCGGAAGGTTCCGAGTTCAAATCCGGTTGCAAGCAAAAAATTTTTTTTGGATTTTTTTTAATTTAAAATTTTTTTTGTTTCATAAAATCAATTTTTTTGTTTGTGGGAAAGCTCCTTCAAGACAAACTTTTTTTTTGCCCTCCCAACACTGGCATACTAGTTACTAAAAATTGTTTGCCAGTACTAGCATTTTGGCACAGCCAGTAGTTGTCCAGCTATTATCACTCATTTATGTGTTTAGCCATTAAATATTATATGTCTCGTTAGCTCAGTGGGTAGAGCAATCGTCTGCCAATCTGACGGCCTGGGTTCAAATCACGGCAGGACCAAAAAAAATACATATGAACTTTTTTTTAATTTTATTTTGGAAAATATATTTCCAGACCACCTATTTATTGGTTTTGCCAGCGTTTTGCCAACATTTAAACATTTTGTTCCTCCAGTGCTTTTCCGGCGCTTTTTGAACAGCCGGTCCTTTTGTCTAATGATGTTATCATTTTGGGTATGGGAAAGCACTTTTTGCCAGTACTTGTACCACCTGTTAAAGTGCTTTGCCACCGCTTTCCCGTTTGTATTTTTCTGACTGGGTGGGTCTACAGATAGCCAGTCAATAGCTTTACCATCTGAGCTATATCGACATGTAATATTTAATATATAAAAACATAATTGACCTGCTGCACACAAGTAAGTTTACTCGCCAACATACAAAATATATGTGGTTACATATATCCTTACCAGTGTTTAAAATATATTGAGTCTAAAAATAGATTTCAAAAAATTTTCAAAAAAAATCCAGAAAATTATTTTCTATTTGAAATAATGATAAAAATATTATCAGCAACTCATTATTATGTGTTTTAAGATAAAGCAGAAGGTAAGTGGGTGTCATTACTGGTAGTCCAAAAAATAATGATATGTCATTACCGTTTCTACACTGGGTTATTACTTGTATTTAAAATTTTTCAAGTACAAGTATCATGTACTTGTACTTTGATGTCCATCTATGTTTATAATAACTACCGAAATATCAGCTGTGTTTGTGTGACTACTAGGGTTTTTCTTTTCCCGGACTTTTTCATTTCCCGGGACAGCGGGATTTTTTTCAGAATTTCCCGGGATCCCGGGAATTCCCGTTCGACATATGTTGCACTTGAAAAACTCGATTACTGTTTAAACACCGTCCGACAAAGTTCATCTTTTGTTTGTACCCATGAGAAAATGCACTTAATATATTCTGAAAGGATGGCTAAATATAAAATATGAATGTCTTCCACTTTTTCTAGATCAATTCGTTTAACAATTTAAATCGTGAATTAATATTTAGGTAATATATTTATATGAAAGGCCGTCTTAATTTTAAAAAACTCTTAGAAATATATTAATTAAATATTAATTCGCGGTTTAAACGGTTAAACCAATTGATATAGAAAAAGTGAAAGACACGGGTATTTTATCTTCATCCCCTTTTTCAGAATATATTGGAATTGTTAATGGGTGCAAAATTGTGTCGGACCAGTTTTGTAGTCAGAAATAAGATCGATTTGTTGCTAAAATATTTCTTAAATATGAAATCCTAAAATTTCGATTTCTAGATATTTTATATATATCTTTCTATGCACACAAATTTTTAGGCAAATTCGCCTAAATCGTTTTATAAAAAAAGACACTACAACATTATTAAATAGTTTCTTAACTTTAATTGGTTTTCTTGAATAGACATTTTTTATGCCACAGCTACTTAAAAATAAATTATTTAGTTTTCGTATTTAGTTGCATTTTTAATTAACATATAAAAAATCCAAAATAATTTTAAAAAGCATCTGATGGATTATTTTGAAAACAGTTAATATTTAAAAAATACAATATAAATAAAGGAATAACAATTGAACTTAAAATTAAATTATTTTAAATAAAAGAAACTCAAAATACTTGTCAATTGAAAATATGAAAACATTACAAATATTTTATATTTAATGGTTAGTTTTTTGGAGGTATTTGGAACTGAAATAATGATGTTGGAATGTTGAATAAGGCTGGTTTACACTATAAGATTTTCGGTACGACTTTACTTTAGTACTCATGCAAAACATATAGGCAAGGTTGCAGAATTTTTCCGAAAATACAGTGTAAACCAGCCTATACAAATATTTCTTTATTTGAACAAAGATCATTTAAAAAAAAAAATTTCCGAAGTACATACAAGAATTTTTGTTGGTAAACTTGGTAATCGCTGATAAAATTTTTTCTGTTTAACTAAACCAAATTCAATTGGCATCTAAAAACAATTTGGCCTAATTCAGTTTATTAAATTTTAAATCATATTTTTTTAATTTTAAATATTTTTTGATCAAATTAATTTAAAAAAAAACAGTGCTTTAAATTTAAATAAAGCTTCCAAAATTGCAATAATATTGGCTAAAACTTCTGTAAAAGAATAAAAAAAATCCCGGGAAATCCCGCACAAAATTCCCGGGATTGCGGGATCCGAAAAAGGGCGGGATCCGAAAAAGGGCGGGATTCCCGGGAATCCCGTCCCGGGAATTCCCGGGACATAAACCCTATTTATTTATTTATTTATTTATTTATTTATTTATTTATTTATTTATTTATTTATTTATTTATTTATTTATTTATTTATTTATTTATTTATTTATTTATTTATTTACTTATTTATTTATTTATTTATTTATTTATTTATTTATTTATTTATTTATTTATTTATTTATTTATTTATTTATTTATTTATTTATTTATTTATTTATTTATTTATTTATTTATTTATTTATTTATTTATTTATTTATTTATTTATTTATTTATTTATTTATTTATTTATATGCTGTTCCATACACAAGACTAAGAGTCTCATATTACAGTATAGAACTGAGTCTGTGGAAAAATAAAAATCGTTAAAATTAGAAATTTTTAACTTATAAACTAATTACAATTGATAAATAAAAACCTTTAATATTAGAAATTTTTAATTACAATTGATCAAAAAAACAAAAAGAAAATATATGTAACATATGTACTAATTAATTAAACAATCATAATGAAAACTATTAAGAGCATCAAACTAATTAATAACCTAGCATTTTGTAATATAATCAGTGTGTGAAAAAATTAATAATGTTTTCCTTAAACTGTTGTGCGTTACATATTAGTTGAGTGTCATGAGGAAGTGAGTTCCAGAGAGGAATGGCATGAATATAGAACTGCCATTTGGACATTAGGCTATTGTGTTCGATTGATATTAGCCTTTTGCCTCTGCTAGAGAAGTTTGAGAAATTTAGTTTTTCAAATAGATGTTTAGGCTGGCGCGTATAAATAATTTTATGTAGAAATAATAAGATGCGCGTTTTTAGCAAATCGTCAAAGCTAATGCCGTATAGTTTAATAGCAAACAATGATATTCTCGCACGTCTTTTCAATCCAAAAACATAGCGGGCAATATTGTTGAAGACAACTTTCAATTTACCACTACTTATTTCATCACAGCTAGCAAAGAGTTCACAACCATAAAGCAAAATCGGAACTAAGTACGTCTTAGCAAGTAACATTCGTATTTTAATTGGTGTGCAATGTTGAGTTTTCCAAAGTGATCTTATCATCGACTACCTATGAGTGTTATCCTGAACGATGTTTACAGTTTTTTAACTTATTCCAGCTTTCTAATTTCAAAATTGTACGATATAGCATTGATAGGCATGTCACAGAAACACAGCTATTATTGGTCTATATTTTGTTAGAAAACTTTCGAGAATGGTAAATCGGTAGAATATGGGTAAAATTTTCAATACTAAATTTAATTTTAATTTAAAATTTTCGTTTAAAATCTCCATTTACTGTTTTCCCTATTAAAATAACTTTCTAAAATTTCTTAATAAATAATAAAAATATAATTTTGTTCGTTCATCCATTTTCCAGAGAATTAAAAATTGTTACCAAATCTCATGATGATCAGCAAGTTAATATACAGAATCTACTACCAGGACGTACATATCAATTTCGTGTAGTCGCTAATACCAATTTTGGACCCGGAGAATCATCTGAGGTGCTCGAAGTGGTAACACAACCAGAAGAAAATATAGCAGGACCACCACGTAATATTGAGGGTTATGCACGTAATCACAAGGAAATCTACGTTAAATGGGAAGAACCTATAGTGACCAATGGAGAAATATTAAAATATCGTATTTATTATGCTGAGGGAGATAGTGGTGGAGAAATGTACCATGATAGTACCGTTTTGGATGCCGTCTTAACAGAATTAAGAGCTTTTACGGATTATGTAATAACCGTGGTGCCATTTAATAAAAATGGCATGGGAGATCCATCGAATGAGATAAAAATTAAAACATTTTCCTCTACACCCTCAGAGCCACCAAATAATGTTACTTTAGAGGTGACCAGCTCTACCTCGATTACTATACATTGGGAACCACCCTCCGAAGAAGAACGTAATGGTCAGATTACTGGATATAAAATACGTTATCGCAAGTTAAAAGAAGCGCCACAAGCTAAAAGTACTCCTGCCAACATTAGATATTACGAATTAAATGGTTTAGATCGTAATTCGGAATATCAAGTTAAAATCGCCGCCATGACTGTTAATGGCTCGGGACCATTTACCGAATGGTATCGTGTCATGACTTTGGAAAATGATTTAGATGAAACACAAGTACCGGGAAAACCACAATGGATGGGCATACATCCGGGAGCAGATACAATAGCTCTACACTGGGGTCCACCTTTGCAGCATGAAATTAAAATACGTAGTTATGTTTTAGGTTGGGGTCGTGGTATACCTGATGAAAATGCTGTGGAAGTTAAAGAATCTGAAAGATATTTTATACTAAAAGATTTAGAACCCAATACTGAATATGTGGTGTCATTAAGAGCACGTAATATGCAGGGAGATGGTCCACCCATTTATGATAATATAAAAACAAGAGATGAAGATCCTATAGATATACCGACGCCATTAGAAGTACCAGTGGGTTTACGAGCCATAACCATGTCAAGTTCCTCCATAGTGGTTTATTGGATAGATACAACGCTAAGTAAAAATCAGCATGTTATAGATAATCGCCATTACATAGTACGCTATGGTATATCCCCCTCTACCCGTTATCGTTATCATAATACCTCCGATTTAAATACAATGATTACTGATTTACGACCCAACACACAATATGAATTTTCTGTTAAAGTGGTTAAGGGAAGACGTGAATCGGCTTGGTCTATGGCTGTTCTAAATACAACCTATCAAAATATACCCATAACTCCGCCAAGAGAATTGAATGTTCAAGCTGACGAACAAAATGCACAAAATGTTATTTTACACTGGATGCCACCAAAACATACGGTTTATCCGATATCTGGTTATAATATCTACTATACTACAGATACTACAAAACGTGATCGTGATTGGAATATACAAACATTTAGTGGAGAAGAAACTTCATTTATATTGCCCAAACTTAAACCCCTTACCACGTACTTCTTTAAAGTTCAAGCTAGAACTCAAAAGATTGGAACAGCTTCGGGTGGAGGAGCTAACACAGCTCCCTTTTCTGCCTTGGTAGCTTTTAAGACTGGCGAAGTGGTTTCAAAGGCTGAAGAAGAAATAACCATAGCTAAAGGCATTAACAATGAAATGATTTTATATATGATCATATTCGGTTTCGCCTTGGTTCTGTTTATAGTGGTAGCTGTCATTGTTATAATGTGTCGTCGTAAACCCCAGTCTACGCCGGAGCATACTAAGAAAAGGTAAGCGTTTAATAGAGTTTTCAATTAAGTAGTTGCTGTTGTGTATTTATTATCAAAACAAAACAAATACTCTCACTATTTAGTCTCCCATCTTCGAACAGCTATCAGAAGAATAATCTGGGTGTACCAAAACCACCAGATCTATGGATACATCATGATCAAATGGAATTGAAAAATATTGATAAAAATATGCAAGGATCAACACCAGGTATGTAGAAAAAAGTTTGAAGGCAAAAAGTTTATACCCAATAAACCAAACGATATCGTCACGATATCGAAACGATATCACCTAGGTGATATTTATTATCATATATGATAATCACTTGTGATACGAAAACGATAGATTTTTTGTTCTAAAATGTACTTTTCGTAACGATATCGTATTTCCAAAGAATTATGATACCGTTTTCGCTATCGAAATTCCCTGATATAACGATAGTAAAATCGCCAAAATCTGGTCCAGCATCGAAACACTCTCGTTATTCCAGGGGATTTCGATATCGAAAATGATATCATATATGAAAAATAGATAATGAAATCGTCATATTCAGAAGAAAAGTCGAACTCACCTAGATTTTGTAACTATTATTGTCCAATAAAAAGGCATACAAGTAGCCAAACGAAGTAAAAATAGCAAGATTTTATCAATTTTATTTGCTTCTAAAAACTGTTTGAATTTTTGTAAATAATAAATATTTTGAGGTATACTTTATCATTAAACCTTATCGAAAACCATATTATAATCTTATTGGAATATGATATCGTTTTCGCATATTTAAGGTGATAGCGATTTGGCTATCGTTGTTTGGTTTATTGGGTAATTATGTTTTCTATCGATATCGAAAAATTGCTTTGTAAAAAATAATTGTTTTGCAAAAACCTACTTAAGATCTGAAGGTCTCGGGCATTATACTACATTTATACTTGAGCAAAAACCACCTAGTTTTGTACAAAACCCGTTTTTGCTAGTTTTTTTGTATGCGTTTTGACAAGTTAAAAACTACAAGAGCCAAAAACCAGGTAGTTTTTGTTCAGGTATAAATGTAGTATTAGAGAGCTATATTCTCTGTTTTTGGCGTTTCCTAGTTTTACTTGTTAAAATGCATAAAGAAAACATATAATACTTAAAATCTTGTTATTTACTATCATATCAATATCATGTTCAAACAAGATTATATATCTGCAATGTAAATAGTATTTTAGTAAATACCCTATAAGAAATTTTATTAAATTAGCTAAATTTTTTATAGATTTCAACAAATAAAGATAATTCGGATTTCAGAGAAAATTTTAATAAATTTTACTGACTTTTAAATCAATCTTTTAAATCTTTAAATTCTTTTTGCTCTCTGTTACCTCTTTTCAAAACAGGCTGTAGTGATGGTGCTTCCAGTAGTGGTGCCTTAACATTACCACGTTCCGTTGGTCATGATTATGATGTCGAAACACCAGTGCCTAATCATATCACAAATTCTTTGGATAAACGTTCTTACGTGCCGGGATATATGAGTAAGTTTTACTGAAACAATTATTTCAAAAATGTTTAATTACATATGCAAAAATCAGATCCAAAAACTATGATAAATAACTCAAATCATTCACAAGAGAGCACAATAAGTAATAACTGCGATTGGACACAGTCCGGTTTCCAACACAGTGCATTTGTATGGCTATGTTTTTTACTGGATAAATATAATGCAGTAGTTTAGAAACTTATGCCGCTTTCTTTTCTGAAAAAAATGTTGCTTTTTTTCTGCCCTTCTTTTACAAAATGTGTTTTTGTGCATTGAAACAAGAAGTAAATAAAGGCAAATTAGGTGTCGAATTAAAGGTATTTAAAAAACCTATTTATCCGTGTTTAAAATATTTCCAAGCATGCTCAACTTATTTAATAAAATATTAAAATATCGAGAAATGCGACAATTTGTTAAATTGCCCAAAAATTAAGGCATGTTTGGACATGGTTTATACACAGTCAGATAGATCTCTAAAATACCTTTATTTTGATACCAGGTTTGTTTATGTTTACTTTTTATTACTATGAACTAAGAGACTTTTTGTACAAAAAGGGCAGAAAAAAGGCCACTTCAGAAAAGAAAACGGCATTAGCCTCATTTTCGCAATGTCTACTTATCTGCACTCATAGAAATAAACCTGTATAAATAGCAGAAAAGGCTTCTAAAAATTAGTTAAAAATTACCTTGCAAAATATAAATCTGAAATTAGCAGATTTTTTTGCTAAATACAAGTAAAATCAGAACAGCGAAAATAAAACTGTTAAATTTACAGAATTTTGGTTATATTCGTGTTAACTTTTAGTTAATTAAAAATGACAAATTCAGTGTTGCCATTTCAGTGCTTTTCGGGTAATTTTTGGTGCTTTTTTCCTTCCCGTACCCGGTGATTTTTTTACAAATACCCGTTTAAAAAAAGCGGGTATTTACAGTGCTTTTCCAAATTCTTGGCAGTGCTTTTAGTGCTTTTTGTACAGTTTATATTTTTGGTATTTGTTCGCGTTTTTTTTAATTTTTCTTCAATTTTCTGTCAAAGTTGAAAAAATAATACGAACTATACAAAAAATACATTTTTCCAGTGTTTGTAGTACAATTTTAAATAGCAACTTCGTTATATTTAAACTTCAAAATTTTTAAATATTAGTTTGGTGCTTTATTACCCCTTTTTTAGTTATTTTTAAACCTTTTTTACACGATTTTACAAAACTAAAATGTGTTTTTAAATTCTGGACTTAAATTTTTCAAAAAATTAATATCGTGCTTTTTTACCCCATTTTTGGTAAATTTTTACCCTTTTTACCCGTTTTCACAATGCTCACGGCGCATTCCTGCCTTCAAGAGTTGGCAACACTGGACAAATTATACTGTAAAACCTGCAGAAAATTGTATCTGCAAAATTTTTGTTATTTTTTTTAATTTAGTTGAATGCAAATAGCAGTCTATCCTGCTAAAATCAGCAAAAATATTTGCTAAAAAAATAGCAAACTCCTGATTTCAGAAGGCTCGATTTTTATTTGCATTTAAAAAAATCTAAATAATAACTTTGAAAATTTTAAATTTTTTTTGTGATTATTTAGCCTATTACGGTGGGTCTCATACTGCAGGTTTAAACTTAGGTTAATAGTTAACCCAAAAATTTGTTGTTGTTCTGTGTACATTTTTTTGACATTTTATTTTGTTTTAGTTAAGTTAAAGTTAAACCTACAGTATGAGACCCACCGTTAATTATTTAGCAAAATTTTGTTGCTTATTTTAACCAAACAATTTTAGTTTAGTAAGGTTGAGGTTAAGAAGGAATAATACATTAAATTTTATAAAGAAATTATAAAAAATTTAATGAATTCCTTCAAAATAAATCGGATGAAACAAAGTTGCTTAAGTTTGGTCAGAGAATTTATTCCAAAAATATAAATTTAGTTCAAAAAAAAAAAGTTAATTAGGGAATAAATTCCTGCGAAGCTCTGTGCATTTCGATCAAACGCCGAGAAAAATAGAAAAATATACACCTTAACATTTTTTTAACATTAGTATTTAATTTAAATATTTTAAATTTTTTCCCCAATTTTAGTTAATTTTTTCCATTTAATTCTAGCAATTTTTTCACAAGCGTGATACTTTGTTAAAGCGTGATGATTCTGAAAATTTTTCTATAGGAAAATATTTATAGTCTTCAGTAAAATCTATAGAAAAATATTATCCGAAAAATTGCTAAAATTTTATCCCTCAGGTCTCATAGTGAAGGTTTAAGAACTACCAAATAGTTAACAAAAAAATTTTTTTTATGTAAAATTTTCTAACATTTTCTTTTGTTTAATAGCTAAGTTCGTTAAAATCTAAGATTTTTCTAAAGAAATTTATCATAATTTAAGGCTTTTATAAAAAAAAAACCTAGATTTTTTAAAATTTTATTGTACATATTTATTTTGCTCTGCTTTTCAGCAACTTCTTTAAATTCAACCATGGAACGACCACAATATCCACGAACACAATACAACATATCTGCCAATCGATCACATATGAATGTCGATACTGGTCTGTCACAACAAAGTCTGTCGCAGCCTCAAAATAATTCACTAGCACAAACACCCGAACATCCATATGGAGGATATGATGCTAATTTTTGGTAAGTTTTAATAAAAACATACACCCAGCTCAGGCTTATACTACACCGGTTTACACTATGGATGCCAATCCCGGGATTTTTATAATTCCTAAAATATGTAGGGCCTAAAATAATTTTATATTAATCTATTTCGCAAATTTCTAATCGAATTTCCGAAATAATCCACTGTAGGTTTGAATAAAAAATTGTATATATGTATTTCAGCTTTACTTCTGAAGTACAATTGATACAAATATTCAATGAAATTAATCGGCCTGATTACGAGTGTCGAATTTGTAGTCGAAATTTTCGACTCCATATAAAATGATTTTGTATATAATGGAAATTATAAAGAAATGAAACTCTGATACTAGATTTTTTTAAATCTGAGTATCATACATGCTAAATCCAATTGAAAAATTGTTCAAAAGTTGTGTTTTTAGCGAAATTTCAGCAAATTCGACTTAGTTTCGACTACGACACTCGTAATAAGGCCGAATATTTTATAACTTCCCAGCAAACAAAGATGATCATTAATGAATCAGAAATGAGCTCCAAAAACATAAACATTTTTCCACTTTTTCCTATGAAAGTGGTCCGTCCAAAAGAGCCCCCTGTATACTCAGAAATGACTCAGAAAAAAGAACTTATAAAATCGAAATTTTCCTCATAAATTTAAATGATTTTGGAATCTTCATTGAGTCCGAAAAATGAACCCTCATTTTGAGATAGCTTTTTAGATTGTAGAGACAACTTTTTGGATCAGGGAATGGCATCACTAAAAAAATAAGTTATAAAAACATCGTTTTCACTAGATGGCACTTTGTTACAAAAATTGACAATTTTCTTTTTTTTTATTTAAATTTAAATAATAACAAACAACAAAGCAAAAAAGCAAACGGAAATCTCAAATTTTATTGTTTCAATATATTCCGAGCTTGTTTTTTCCCAATTTTGAGCAGTTTTTGAGTTTTGATTTCCTATCTCTATAATTAATAGTCTCTGTTTTGGATTGTTTTCTGAGGGTTCATATTTTCTACCAAAAAAAGAGTGTTTTCAAAAAACAATGATCATTTCTATGAGCCATTCAATTCGAAAATTCATAGCAAAGTTTGAAGTATTATTGACAATTTTTTCAGTCGTTTGTTGTAAAATTATTTAAAAACAAAACAACACACAAAAATATCGACAAAGTTAAATTCACGAGCACACACGGTCAATATGATTGATTTCCATTTTATTGACCTTTTCACACACACTTTCAATGTTATCAGAAAAATATAAATGGAATTGAAATTCATCAATATTTTCCTTCCTATAAAAAATTTTCAAAATTTAGCTAACAGACTTTAAAATAAAACCACGTTTACAGTGATTATTTTTTTAGTTTGGAATAATTTATATGCTTAAAGTGCCCCATAGATTTTCAATATTTTTGATAAATTTTTGGTTGTTTACAAATTAATTGAAAGTCTGTATCCAGAATTGAAAGGGTTTCAATAAAATTTAAAAATTCAAAAAAATTTGGATTTTTGTTTTTATATTTCATATTATTGAAAAGTTTGTGGCCAATATTGAAAATAATCACTGTAAACGTGGTTTATTTTAAAGTCTGCTAAATTTTGCAATTTTTTATAGGAAGAAAAATATTGATTAATTTTAATTGCATTTTTACTACTGTTTCCAAATATTCGACATAGGCGGTTAACCGGTTATTGCATTATTCGAAAAATCACTAAAATTGATTAACCGGTTATTCGGGTCGGTTATTCGAGAAAATTGGCGATTAATCGATTATTCGTTTAAAGCAAAATTAATGTATTTCCTTAACTTTTTATCAACAAGGACACTAACAGCTTCCTGTTTTTGTTAAATATTAACATGACATATGAACACTATGTATTTAAAAAAAATTCAAATTAAAAAGCACATCTACACGAGACACAAATGCTAGAGATAAAACAAAAATCACCTCTAATAAGCTCTATTTTGAATGAGTTTAGTTATTTGGAGTGTTTTTTGCTCCATCTCTAGCAGTTTTCTCTCGAGTGTAAATGTACCTTAAGGTTGAAAGTTTCGGAATCTGAGATTATCTAAATTGAAACATTTCTTATACTAATAGAAAAATTTATTTAAAAATATAGCTGAAGCTATCAAAAATTAGTTAAAAATGGCAAAAAAAAAAAACTGCTGAAACTAGGAGATTTTTTTTCTAAAAATTATTAAGTTAAAAACAGCATAACCTAAAGGTAGATTTTCTATTTCTTTACGAAATTTTTTTTAATCTGTAAAACTTTGGATTCAAAATTTCTTTAAATGCAAATTTAATCAATATTACAATATAATATTGCATTTAAAAAAATTATTATCCAAAGTTCTTCCTCCTCCTCTGAAGAAATAAAAAAAAGATTTAGTTCCATTTGAGTAAAATATTAATTAATTGAAAATATCAATTTACTCTACAAAAATTTGAAAAAAAATTTTCTGAATAGTAGAGTTAGTAGACTAAAGAATATCATAAAGAATTATTAAATTTTTCAGTCTTTTTCCCGTTTTTAAGGGCCATTGACAATAAACAAAATTATCCAAAGTTTGAGCTAACATACGCACAGGGATCTTTATTTTTCCAGTTTTAATGAAAATTTCCACTAAACTAATGAAGTTTTCTTAACAAAACGAATGGAAAGCTTCTTAAAAATTTTCGTTGTACGAACTTCAGCGAAACTTCATTGAATCAATGTAAAAATTCATAAATAGAATGTAGACATTTCTCTCAGTGTACAGTTACAAATGTCAAATTCCATTTGAGTTTGATTTTTTTAGCTTTAATTTTGTGTTAACTTTAGGTTATTTCGTTATTATTAATGTCACAAATGCGAATAAAAATTTAATTTCAGTGCAACGGTTACGGGTTCCCTTGTATTCTACACCTTTTTCAGTTTTATTTCAGAAAATTCCAAATATATTTCATAATTGTTTAAAAATGTTTTAAAGTTCTCCAAAAATGTTTTTAAATTGTCCAAAAATGTTTTAAAATTGTCCAAATATATTTTTAAATTGCCTAAAAAGGTTTCAAAATTGTCTAAAATGTTTCAAAATTATCCAAAAATGTTTTAAATTTTTGCAAAAATGTTTTAAATTTGTCCAAAAATCATTTCAAAATATTTTAAAACTGTTCAAAAATTTTTCAAAATTGTTTAAAATTTTATAAAAACGTTTCAAAATTCATTTCAAAATTGTCCAAAATGCATTTTAAAATTTTCAAAATGTATTTCAAAATTATACAAATATATTTTAAAATATGTATACAAATATATTTTAAAATATTTTATTTGTATTTAAGAAGATTCTATTTGTATTTGAAAATTGTCCAAATACATTTCAAAATTATTCATTTGTATTTAAAAATTTTAAATCTGTATTTCAAAATTGTCACAATGCATTTCAAATAATTCCATTTGTATTTCAAAAATCTCTAAATGTATTTCAGAAATTTCCAAATGAATTTAAAAAGACTATTTGTATTCCAAAAATTTCCAAATGTATTTAATAAAATTCTAATTGCATTTCAAATTTTTCGAAATCTATTTCAGAAATTTCTATTTTTATTTTAAAAGCATATTTACTAACATACATGTCTCATAATTCCTATAAAATTTTCATTACGAAAGAGAAAACAGGCATGTTTGTAAAAATGCTTTTAAAATAAAAATAGAAATATTTGAAATACATTAAATACATTTGGAAAATTTTGGAATACAAATAGAGTCTTTTGAAATACATTTGGAAATTTCTGAAATACATTTGGAGAATTTTGAAATACAAATGGAATTATTTTAAATGCAATTTTACAATTTTGAAATACAGATTACAAATAATTTTGAAATATATTTGGACAAATTTAAAATACAAATAGAATTCTCTTAAATACAAATAATATATATTTGTGTTTATGTTTCTTGTAATTTTTTAGCCAAAGTTAAGAAAATAAGGGACATATTCCATATTGAAATTGTAACCGGTTAATCGACCTGTTTTAACCGATTATTCGGAGCGAATAATTATTTGAGTTTTGAATTATTTGTTTCGACATTAACCGAAATAGAGGCGATTAATCGAGGAATCGGTTAATCGATTAACCGAATTGGAAACACTAATTTATACCAGGGGTGCTATTTATATTTCTGAAATAGCAAATAATAACAAACATTTTTAAATGAAAATGGCTTTATTGCCAGATTTTAGCTATTGACATTAGTGTTGCCAGTTCCCGAAATATAAATAGTACCCTCGTATTTTTTTCTGATAACATTGAAATTGTGTGTGAAAATACCAATAAAATGGTAATCAATTATATTGACTGTGTGTGTACGTCACGTACATATAAGCTGTGTTTGTGTGGCATGCCTAGCAATGCTATCTCGAACAATTTTGACAGTAGAAAGCCGGAATAAGTGAAAAAACTGTCAAAATCGTTCTAGATAACACTGATATGCAGTCACACAAACACAGCTATATTTTTTGATAAAAATTTATTAAAATTGGAAACGATTTGAAAAGAAAAAAAAATTACATATCCGATTAAGAGATGTTAAGAAAGCGTTTTAGGTCAAAGGTATAGGTCAAAGTTTAAGTCGGGCATACACTATTATTGATAAATTTCTCAAAAATCAACCAATCAGAACATTTTATTTTTAAATAAAAAAATTTTGATTCATGGTAACCTTGATCAATTGTGTATGAAAACATGATGAAAACATTCAAAGTTTGAAAATTAATTTTGATATTTTTTTTATTAATCAATAAAAATTATTTTTTTAATATAAATTTTGTTACAAACCTTTGAAACGGCGAAATTCAAATGTATTTATTTTTATAATTAAACAAAAAATTATTCTTTGTTTAGTGTTAAACGGTGGTCATACCAACATTAAATTTTTATGAAGAAATAAACTCTCCAGAGCTGTTAAATTTTGTTGTATATAATCTTTTTATTACAAAAAAAAATTGGAATTAAATCAAAATGGCATTAATTTGGGATAAAATTTGTGAAATATTTGGCAGTTTGGTTAAACCCACTAGACGTAAAACACGTGTCACCTTCAGTCCAAGTACCCTACATCGAGAGATTATACGTCATGCTAGATTAACAGCAACACCAAATCCGTTTTTTAATTTTTTAGCGGAACTACGTTTTAAAGCACAAAATAATGATGTAACAACTCGAAACCTTACAGCTAGAGAATGTGCACGATTAAGTCAAACTGCTGGTCGTTTATGGAATTCAATGAGTGATGAAGAAAAGCAACCATATCGTAAAATAGCTGTGGAGCAGAAAAAATTGAAACGTTTAAGTCGTCGTGGTAGACGAAGAAAATCTTCAGTTTGGTTAGCTCCCAGAAGACGTAGTAAAAAAAGAAAAAGTACTACCAACATTTTAGAAACACAAGATAGTTTAACAATATCTCCTGTGTTATCCACTTCTCAAAGTTCGGAAAATTCAGAAACTTCCTTAATGTTACATAATCCTTCGCCAGAAGTTATTGGAGATGGTCTGCTCAATAACAAGCGTTTTTATAAATAAATTTTAATAATTGGTGTTAAGAGAATTTTGGTTTATAAACATTTTTTTTAAATAAATCAACAAATTTTTAAATTTTTTATATGTTCACTTATTTTATTTAGAAAAATGTTCAAAATCTTAATGCATGTTAAAACTTTGAAAGAGCAAAAAACGACTATTTTTACAACTTTTTATATTATACTCATTTTTAAAGAAACTTCTATCGAACTGCACAAATTGTAGTATATAAAAACGATATACGTAACTGAGAATCTTTATTATTATATTTAAAAATATTTTTTTTTAATTCCTAAATTATCGACTTTCATTTATAAAAGACTCCGTAACTGTGAAATTCTCAATTTTTTTAATCATGCCATTGTATATCGACCACCATGGCGTATGAGTGTTGTCAAAAATAAAATATTAATCACATGACACAATTTTGTTATATTTAAAGTTCGGGAATTAATAAGTGCGTTCCCGTACGTTACCGCGGGAACCCAACCATCACATACAACAACAATTTACACGCAATTTTTAGTAGTGGATTGCTTTTGGGCTAGTTTGGGTAACCGCGGTAAAGTAGGGAAGCAGACATTTTGTTAGAATAAACGTAGCGAAATTAAAATATTTTGGAAATAATTTGGCCCTTTCTAAACTGTCGGTTTACAATACATTTAAGTGCCCGATTCGACATTAATAAAAATGTTAATTGACGAAAAATCAACTCATCTCTACATATAAAAGAATGACGTAGCTGACTGGCTGACTCACTCACTAACTCAACTTCGCCCAGCCCAAACCGGTGGAGGCAGAGCTGTAAAAGATTGCAATCGATTTAATTGTAATCGCATGATTTCGCGTAAATTGATTTTATGATTTCAATCAAGGTTGGTTTCCGTTATCGTTGTAATACCGTTATCGCTAAGATACAGTTTCAAATTGAATACATTTACCGTTACCCTTACCGTTATTCGTTTCGGTAACCAACCTTGATTTCAATTTGAAATCATGAAATCAATACGATAAAAACGATTGAATTAATTTTTTTTAATTAATTGATATATTAATTGATGTTTGGTTGAAATCACTTTAATTTCAATGCCAATTGATTGCAGTTTTTTACAACTCTGGGTGGAGCTAGGAAGTTAAAATTTGGTATGTAGGTTCCTGAAATTCAAAATATGGTTTGTTGTGTAGTATTTGCTAAATTATCGGGAAGGTATATTTTAGAATTTTGAATAGGCACGTTGTAAAAATGGGGATTTAAAAAAGGGAAAAGTGCCCCTTAATGGCCTGCCCAAACCGCTGCAGCTAGGAAGTTGAAATTTGCTATGTCGTAGACATTCACTAAGGTGGAAACTCATACAACAAGGGGCAAACAGCGAGAAACTGCTGGAACTAGGAAGCTGAAATCCGGCGTAGACGTCCTGGGGACGAGTGGAATTGAAGCATGAAATGCAATGGAGCGGCGACCGAAATGGAATGGAACGGGGAACGAGTGAAATTGAAACACTAGACAACTGGAACAAAATGGAATGGAATTTGTATGACTCAAACCACTGGAATCTGAGTCTTGAAATTTTTGTGAATGCCCTCGACATAGGCATCCACTGATGCAGGATTATAAATATATATATTTTAGAATTTTAACGCAGTGAGGGAAAGGGAAAAGCAAACCCTTTAATAACCTGTGGAAATCCTTTAAAGCATAAATCTGAACTTAGCATTAAAACACACCCTACAAAATGGTTAAACAAATTGGTTAAAAGAAAAAGAACACAATTTTCTTCTAAATATACATATGTATCCCGATATTTCAAACTACCGGTAATGAAGTTTCGCGCTTTTAAGCAATATATTGATAAAGTGGTGGAAGAAACCGATGCAGTTAAGTTTCCAACATAATTGTTGGATTCACTTAAATTGCCAGGTCTACTCTACCTCCACATAAGCTGGAATTAAATAAACTTTAAGGCGCTGTAACAATGTATTCCAAGCTAAACACCTTGATTCTGATGAAATGCTAATTTGCTGCTGTAGAAAATTAAAATCTAAGATCAACCTGCATCGACTTTTGACCAGCTCTAGAAGTTAATTGGTCAAAATGGATTTGGCAAATTATCCGTTCTTGCGATTTTTGCGTTTTAAGACATTAAACTCAAAAAAACCATAGGAAAAACGTCTCCGAATTGAATGAAACTCGCCATAATTATCGTAGACTGCAAGAACTCAATGAACTGTAAATTCGGGAGCGCATGTCCTTTCCGTTTCCAACATATGTCGTCATATGTCCTTTAAAATAATCTGCATAGTGATTTTTCCATAAAAGGTTAAAGATATTTTTTGGGGGCTTGAGTTCAAGTGTCCATATCTCAAAATGCGGATTATTTAAATTCTTAAAACAAACGGGTTTATAGTTGGACCCCAATTCGTTTGTGGGAAGTTTCAAGATGGTATCTTGATTATGTCTGAGTTATAAAAACGCTAAATTTGTTTTCTTGTCAAATTTGAATTTAGCACACCAAAGTTTATTAGAAACTATTTATTGTAACAGGAGGTTTTTTATTCTGTTTATAGTGTTATTTAAAAATAAGTTCTAATTAAAATTTTTTCCTATAATTTAGCAATGCTACATATGCAGGTACGACGCCTGGACCAGGATCTGTGGCCGGCGGTGGTGGTTCAGTAGCTGCTAGTAATGGTGGTGTTTCAACTATTGAAAGCTCTAAACGAGGACATCCCCTTAAAAGTTTTAGTGTACCAGGCCCACCACCAACTGGAGGTCAAACACCCATAAATAAGCACAGTAAGTTTTTCTTGTTCTATTCGATTATTTTCCATCACATGATTACTTTCATTGTCTTTCCAGCTCCTGCCGTTACAATACGTCCACAAAATCAATCACCCTACAAGAAACCATCTTTCTCAGCTGCCACCCCAAACCGATTACAAGGCGGTCCCTCAGTAGCCCACAGTACTGATGAAATACAAAGACTGGCTCCGAGCACCTCAACGGAGGAATTAAATCAAGAAATGGCCAATTTAGAAGGTCTTATGAAGGATTTGAGTGCAATTACTGCTAATGAATTTGAATGTTAACATTAGCAGAAAACTATTAAATTACCATTATTTTTAACAAATAAAATTATAGCTGCCATAACACCACAAACAACAACGACACTAACGATTAAAGCTAAAGAATCAAGAAATAAAACAACGAAAACCAATGAAATAGTAGAAAAACAAACGACAAAATGCGTTACGAAACAAAAGGATTTCAAAACACCGGAAGGTAATACATTAACCACGAAATTTTAATTAAAAAAAGCAGCGTAATAAATTTTTCAAATACATTTTGTTTTATATAAAACAAACAAACTATGCGATAACTGAGGATAGGAGTGGACTTTGAAGAGATTTTTTTATATAAAATATGAGCTCCGTAGGACCAAATAATAATTTTTCCAGCGGGTAGACAAATTCTACATTTAGGGTGGAAGCGAATTGGCTAAATAAAATCTAAACTTAAATTCAAGTTTCCAAATTTCTATGACATTTTAAGAAGTTTTAAAATTTTTTTGAGAAGTTCTATTTAGTTTAGAATTTATTTAGCCACCTCGAACAGGGCCTTAAATCCAAAATCTTTCTTAATGTTAAAATAATTTCGGAGTACGCGGTGAGTAAACCTAATACGAGAGGATAGCTCGTAAAAACAAAATATTTGAATTTTAAAATTATGGTTTCAAAGACCCTAAAAACTCGATTTTTCTATTTGTTTTTTTTTTATCATTTATTGTTACCCATCTTGTTTGTTATTTTTCCAAGCAGCTTCAGAGCAGCGGTTCAAAAGTTGTGAGTGAAAATGTAACGACATCTCAAAATTTTCTGTACAAAGTTATACATTTTATTGCTTTGCTAAATTGCTGATTAAATTTTTTGTGAAATTATTAGTGAAATGTAAAATCTATTTTGCAGATTTTTTAACTTGTGCTCATGTTTTCAATCACAGCTTTTGAGCTGCACAGATATTGATAATTTTTAATACAAAGCAGCTTGGGGGAGTAGTAACGACAAATTATTAAAAAATCAGAAAAATCGGGTTTTTAGGGGTCCGTGGAAACATAATTTTCGAATTCAAATATCTTTGTTTTAAGAGCCAACCTAGAAACACAGCTAACACCATTGGATTCAGCGTACTCGAATTAAGTTTACCCAGCGGTTGCCCTGCAGGACGGAAAAAAGTGTCTCCGATTCGAGCACAGCGTAATCGCCGAAGTCGAAGGGCCTTTGTTTATTATTGTGTTCAAAAAATAGTAATTTTAAAAACATTTTGATACATATTTTGACTAGACTCAGAAGTTTATAAAAATACGTGTTTGTTGTCGTTAAGTGGAGAACATCAGTAACCAAATATCTTTGCGAATAAAACAAATTTGCAACAAAATGACAGATTTTTAAATCCATATTTTTTTATTTATTTTTTTTTTTTTGCTGTAAATGCATATTTTGACATTGTTGCATATTTTCCTAAAAATGTATATTTTTGCATATTTTTCATAAAAAAGGCGTTGTTTTTTACATTTTACTAAAAATTGTGTTTTTGCACAATTTACAAAAATATATTTTTAAATTTATAAATATTTATTTTTTGCAATTTTTGTAGCATAAACAAAAATGTCAGAAAAATTCAATTGCTAACTTTCTGTAGGTCACCTTTAGAGATAAATAATATTAAAATCAATTAAAATTGAATTGATACTGTTCAAAACAAAATGAAACTATTCAAAACAAAATGCATAAAATATGCATTTAAAATTTTAAATGCATATTTTACGTGTTTTACTACATATTTAATGAATATAAAACACGATTATAAATGCCTGAAGTTCCGAGCCCTATTTATGATAAATCTAAGATTTATGTTGTTAAAAATTTTATTCAACACTTTTGGCACAATTGGTTTGTTCGAAGGACCAAATATCTGTGCTTCTGGTGTAATTCAAAAGTTATAAAATAAAATCTTAAATTGTTTTTCGCGGAATATAGAGATTTCCTTAGTTATTATAATTATAAATCCCCAGCTTTTATAAAGCGAGGGTTAATAACACAGTACAACACATGATTTTGGGACTCAATTCTGAGAATTGCACGTGAAAGTAGAGACAAAAATAAGAACTTCTGCATAATTCGTTTTGTCAAAATGCTGCATTAAAAATTTAATGGCCATACGATCAATGCAGCCAACTTGACAAAACGAATGATGCAAAAGTTCTTATTTTTGGGGCTACTTTCACGTGCAATTCTCAGAATTGAGTCCCACATCAATGATTCAATAATTCCTCCAGAGGAATTGTTTTGTTTTTGTTGCATTAACAGAATACACACAATTCCCCTGTAGATTTTTGCCGTTGGCTTTCTAAAAGCAGACGTATGGTAAAAAAGGGGGAATTTTTTACTGCAGCTTAATTATTTTAGTACGAAAGACCATATTTTATCAGCCATTTTTTTTTTCAAATTGTCAAATAACTACTAAAAACAATTTTGTGAACAGAAAAAAAATCCCCTCATACCCTTTTATCCAATTTTTTTTAAGTCGCATAGCTGCAAGTTTAGTTTTTTTAGATTCTATGATTCTTTACAAATAATGTATATTTTGCCATATTTTTTTCTTATTTATAAAAAAACGATTTAGTTTTCTATAATTTGATTGTCCAGTTTTTATAATAATTCTTTTTAATCAAAAAAGTGCAAGTTTTTCTTGCATCATTATTGTTTTTATTGAGTTCTTCTTTAGAAAATTAAGAAAAAATATTTCTTAAATATATAAAAATTACATCCAATCTGTAAATATTAAATGTGTAATATTAAATTAATATATTTTATAATTAACATTAATTACTTAATCTTAAAAACAAAACAAAAACAATGCAAAACAAACAAACTTTAATTATAAAACAAAAACGCAAATCCCTTCTCTAGTATTTATTACTTTTACTATTAAAAAATATATATAAAACAAAGTGAAAAGCTAACTTTTTAAGTATAAAATATTACTACTTTTTAATCTATGAAAAACGAAATGTCTAAATAAACGATTCTTGTTTAATGCTAATCTGTAATCGTAAAATATTTAAACAAAAAAAAACAAGAAATGCATTTATTTGAATTAAATTAAATTTTTTCCCGTTTTAATGCAGAGGAACCAAAAATAAATATATAATACTACATTTGGATTTCGTTTAAATTTTCACTTTATTTTGAGCTTAACTATCTTACGAGCCATTTTCTATTTTATTTATTTACTCTAAATGGAGTTCAATTTTCTAATCCTGAATTCCAAAAAAGATCGAAAAATAATTTAATATTTTTTTAAATGTTTGTCCTTGCTAAGATTAATTTTCGAAGAACCAGATTATTGTCAAAAATTTCGGTTTAAAAAAAAAATTAATTTGCTGTACAATACGTACAGCAATTGATCATGTAATGTTTTGTTTGATGGATATTACAAAAACAAATACACGGCCATGATGCATTTTCAAACATCTGACAATTGCAGTGTTGCCAGATTATGATTTTACGAACGGGCTGCGCACCCATTGATGTCAACTATTTTCAGAAAAAAAAATCGCTAGGTCAGACCTAAAAATGGATTAGCGATTTTATCCCTAGATTATCAAAAATGGCACTTATAGCCACTAATACAAGGTATGTTTTCTAAAAAACATAAAGATCCAGTTTTTAGGATGTAAATTATCTTTAAACTTAGTTTAACACAGTTTGAATACTGCTTCTAAAACGTGATCTATTTTTTTTTGTTTCAAAGAAGACCGAAATTCTAAACGAGAAAAATTTTTCATTAATAAACTGATAGATGGTTGATATAATTCGTTTTCGGTTTAACTAAACCCAGTTTAACTCACATCCCCAAAACTCGGGCTAAATATGTTGATAAGAATAGTTCCAAACTTAAAAATAACAAAAGAAAACCGATTTAGTTTTCTGTCTGTATACAGACCAGAAAATCTGGTTATAACCTAAATTCAGTTTTTCGTGAATTAGGCTTAAATTGACTTAAGTCTTTCTAAGCTCTGCAAATATCTTATGAAATTTGGAATTTTGAAACTATTGTGCCAGATAGTTGCAAAGAATATTGATCCGTCGAATTGTGGGCCTGTTCGGAAATACATCTTGATGCGCATCTGTGATTACTTTGCGATCTTAATGAAAATCAGCTGATTTTTGTGCATTACGGACCGCAAACGTGCCTAAAAGCCGTACTCATGAATTAGGCTTAAATTGACTTAAGTCTTTCTAAGCTCTGCAAATATCTTATGAAATTTGGAATTTTGAAACTATTGTGCCAGATAGTTGCAAAGAATATTGATCCGTCGAATTGTGGGCCTGTTCGGAAATACATCTTGATGCGCATCTGTGATTACTTTGCGATCTTAATGAAAATCAGCTGATTTTTGTGCATTACGGACCGCAAACGTGCCTAAAAGCCGTACTCATGATTTCGTACGTGTTGGAGAGTCCACAAAAATGTTTCTTTGGTACCAATTTATAGATTTTTAAAAAGTTTTTATAAAAATATCTTTTAAGATATTTTATAATAAAAAAATATCAACTTAATGGGCCAAATAGTTGCAAAGAATATTGATCCCTCGAATTGCGGCCTGTTCGGAAACGCATCACTGCTATGCGTCTGATGCCCATCTGTCATTAGTTTGCGATCCTAATGAAATTCAGCTGATGTTTATTTATTATAGACCGTAAACGTGCCGTAGAAGCCGTATTCATGATTCCGTATGTGTTGGAGAGACCATAATAATGTTTCTTGGGTACCGATTTCTTATCAAAATATGAATTTTTTTATAAAAAAAATCGTTTTAGATGTCTTATAATAAAAAATATCAATATGTCAACTTAATCATATTATTTTAGCATAATTATTATGACTCATATAAAATTTATAGATTTTCGCCTAATAGCACCTCGGCTATTTATGCCGCTAGAGACAATTTAAAATCGCTAGATCTGACAAGAAAATGTCTAAATTGGCACATGCAGAGCAATGATGCATTTCCGAATAGGTCCTGTATTAGATCAATAAAAACTGATTAAATATAAAACTATTAGTTTATATGCTATCAATTACTTGTCACGGATTTTTTTCTTTATCTTTGTATTTTGAAAGTGGGAAAAAATGTACTTAAACAAAATGTGTGATAATGTAAAAAGGGCTTTAGTCATAACTTAACATCTACACGAGACATAAAATTAATGTTAAAACACAAAAATACATGTAAAATCAAAACAACACAAACAAATTGTTGTAGTTTTGCATGGATTTTTGGTGTTTTAATATTAATTTTAGTTTCGCGGAGACCTTACTTAAGATTCAGATAATTAAAAAAGTTCGTTTCCAAATAAATGTCTCAGCAAACTCGATCTCCATTAAAATTTTCTAATTATTTGCTTCGAAGTAGTGCAGGGAAATTCGATTATTTTTCATTAATCGACACTACTCGATTTTTTTAATTTGGATAGTTGTACCCGTATTCAAAATGAAAAAGTTTATGCTAACTTTGTGCTAACTTTTTACACACAAATTCCCATAAGGGAAAGCTGGCAGCTATTTAGTTAGCATATGCTTTTTCATTTTGAATACGGGGGTTGGTAAACAAGTTTAAAGCATATTTTTAACTATAACTTTTATAATTTTTTATAGTTTATCTATAAATATATCACCTTTAATTTTTTCTCTTAGCAGAGTTGTATTTCACAGTTGTAAATCACATTTTTTGTCTTTTTTCCCATCCAAAAAGAAACTCTAAAATATCGACTAGTAGATTTAGTTTTGAGTCCCCAAAAAAAGACAAATACTCGATACCTACTACTCATATCTTTACCAGCACTAGCTCGAAGGAACATAGTAAATTGAATGGCTAATCGGGCACGAAGGACTACTGTTTTTTAATAAATACTATTTTGGCCGATTTTGAAATTAGGTATAGGAATTCAAAAATAAAAAAGTGTTCCTCTGTATTTTGAAAACTTGTTTTCCCTTCTTCAATATTATTTTTTTATTATATTATATTTTTTTTTAATTTTATTTTCATTAAAAAAATGGTTGTATTTCAGTAATTCTTAAAGAAAATTAACTAACATTTAAACAACATTTTTCCTACACCAAATCGAATATTCAAGTGAAATTTTCTTAAATCTTTTTAAAACGATTTAGATTAAAATTTCATGGATTTTTTTTAAAGAAATATTGTGTTTGTTTGTTTACATGCTAGTTTTTACAAATTTAATTAGTTTTTTCTATTAAATTCGTTTTTGCAAATTTCGTAAATTTTTTAATTCAATTGTTTCTATTTATCCTAATTTTTCTTCATGCCACTTGAAAAGAAATTCAAATTTACTATATCTTACTAGAAATATAAACAAACAAACCCATTATTTTATTATTTACAAAAAGTGCCATTTTTTAGATTAATAAACCACTAAAACACTGATCTAATAAAAATTATCCTAATTTTCCAAGTCCAATGCTGTCGAGATTTATAAAAAAAATGTCTTGTGTTCGAGAATTCGTTTTTGAACAATATAGGATTAAGTCTATTCGATTCGAAGGACCAATATTTTTACCCAAATTAAGTAATTTTGTTATGACTATTTTAATAAATTCTTA
The DNA here is from genome assembly GCA_949987735.1 of Leucophora obtusa. NCBI lineage: Eukaryota > Metazoa > Arthropoda > Insecta > Diptera > Anthomyiidae > Leucophora > Leucophora obtusa. The sequence goes on along the minus strand of OX465299.1, from coordinate 29,882,006 downwards.
TTTATTATACACAGAAGCATTGGTTCTTCGAACCGGATGGATTACATTCCACAGGACTTTATGAAATATACTCTTTAAAACTTTGCAAGAGTATTTAGTAGAAACATTTAAACACATTTTTTAAATTGTTTTTATTTAAGAATTTTTAAATAAAAATTTTTGAAAAAAGTTCTTAAAATGACAACATTATTACACAGACATGAAAAGTACATATGTTCCCTCTTTAGTTTTTCTATCATTTTTTCTTTAAGAATTTTGCATGTTTGACATTGAGTATTTTAAAAAGAAATAAATTCATACATGAAAACATAATTTTATATTAAATTTTATTTAATTGCAATACCTCAAATTTGTTATTTTGTTTAACCATAAATTTGTTTTATATAGATAAATTTTTACATAATTTTCCTTCAACAATAAATTAAAAGCATTCATTTTGTGAAAATAATAGCTATAAAAAAAATTGCATTTATTGATAAACAAAAAACATCATTATTAAAACTGCCTACAAAAAACTACTTAAAATTTAAAAAAAAAAATAAATAAATAAAAATAAACCTTGTATAATAGATATTTAAGTGTAAAAGTATTTTAAAAAAAAATTAGTGAATTTTTTTTATAAAATCAAAAAGTTTTTTTAACAAATTTCCAAAAAACAAACGCAAATTTTCCTTTTTCTAAAACTATAAATAAATAAATAAAATTTTACTAAATATGTATTAAAAATTGTTTATAACTTTTTGTTTTAATGAAATTTCACCCTTAATTATAAGTTTGTTTTTAAACTTTTTTCTTTAAGGTGTATTTGTTTTTTAAATAAGCCATTTTATTTTAAATATTTAAAGTATTTATAAACATATATTGTGTGAAATAAGTCATTGCATCTGTTTTTTAAACTTCATTATAACTACATTTTATTATACATCAATTTACTGAAAAGAAAAACATATATTTCGTAATAAAAACATATATTTCGTAATATACAAAAGAAAATATTTTTTTGCACAAAAACATTTATAAAAAAAAAAACACTTTAAAAAAATTGTGAAATTTGAAAAATGACAAAGCAATTATTGCAAATTAAAAATATGAAATAATTAAAAATAAAAATAAATGTAAAATTATTATAATTTATTAATATACAAAAATGAAACAAAAATTTTAAATCAAAATTAAAAAAGTTTTAATTCTAAACTGGAACAGAAAGTAAGTATGTAAAGGACACCAAACCAAAATTACAAACCCTAATACCCCGTACAAGCAAGTTTTGTGGGCGATTTAGCAACTAGATTTGAAAACTTAACACTGTACAATAGAGCGACTCATTTTATATAAACAGAAAAAAATGCCCCCTTAAAATAAACCTTGGTTTGCTTTATGATGATTCCCAAAATATTTCGGGTCTAGCAATGAGATCTCACGAGCTGCACCATTTTCAAAAAAGGCCTTTTTTTTAGTTTTTGTAAGAATTTTGCATTTTAGCTGAAGCCAACATACTCAATATGGGTATCATATGAAAGGTTTTTTTGAGGGGCGTACAAAGGTATATAACATGTTCAAGCATATCCACACATCTCTATATATAAAAGAATAACGTGACTGACTGACTGACTGACTGACTCAACATCGCACAGCCCAAACCGCTGAAGCTAGGAAGTTGAAATTTGGTATGTAGGTTCCTCTTTCAGGGTAGACGTCCACTAAGACGGGATTTTTGGAAATTCCTACCGGAACGGACAAAAAGGGGGAAAGTGTCCCCCTTGACGGCCTGCCAAAACCCCTTTGGCTAGAAAGCTGAAATTTAAGATATGTGTTCCTTGGAGTAGGGGCTAACTTTTCTGGAAAGTACTTTCTAGAATTTTGGACAGGGACGTTGTAAAAATGGGGGTTAAAAAGGGGAAAAAGGCCCCCCTTGACGGCCTGCCCAAACCGCTGGAGGTAGGAAGTTGAAATTTGGTATAAAGGTTCCTCCACTATCGTAGACATCCACCAAGACGGGAGTTTTGGAAATTTTTACAGGGACGGGCAAAATGGGGAAAAAGTCTCCCCCTTGACGGCCTGCTCAAACTGCTGGAACTATGAAGTTGAAATTTGGTATGTAGGTTCCTCGACCGGTGTAGACGGCATTTTTCTTATCGGGAGGGGCAAAAAGGGGACAAAAAAAGTACCTTTTTCCAAAAAAGTACCTTTTCCCAAAAAAAGTACCTTTTCCCAAAAAAAGTACCTTTTTCCAAAAAAAGTACCTTTTTCCAAAAAAAGTACCTTTTTCCAAAAAAAGTACCTTTTTCCAAAAAAGTACCTTTTTCCAAAAAAAAGTACATTTTTCCAAAAAAAATCCTTTTTACAAAAAAAGTACCTTTTTCCAAAAAAAAGTACCTTTTTCCAAAAAAAGTACCTTTTTCCAAAAAAAGTACCTTTTTCCAAAAAAAGTACCTTTTTCCAAAAAAAGTACCTTTTTCCAAAAAAAGTACCTTTTTCCAAAAAAAGTACCCTTTTCCAAAAAAAAGTACCTTTTTCCAAAAAAAGTACCTTTTTCCAAAAAAAGTACCTTTTTCCAAAAAAAGTACCTTTTTCCAAAAAAAGTACCTTTTTCCAAAAAAAGTACCTTTTTCCAAAAAAAGTACCTTTTTCCAAAAAAAGTACCTTTTTCCAAAAAAAGTACCTTTTTCAAAAAAAGTACCTTTTCCAAAAAAAAGTACCTTTTTCTAAAAAAATTTTCCTTTTCCAAAAGAAGTACCTTTTCCAAAAAAAGTACCTTTTTCCAAAAAACATAAATTTTTCCAAAAAAGAACAACTTTTTAAAAAAAAATACCTTTTGCAAAAAAAGTACAAATAAAGTACTTTGTAAAGTACTTTGTAAAGTATCTTTTTCCAAAAAATTTCGTTTTTCCAAAAAGTACCATTTAAAATAATATATAATTTCAAAAAAACTACTTTTTTTCCTCCACCCACGGATATCTCCACTAAAACAAGGTTTCTTGATATTCGGCATAGACGTGCGCTAAGACGGGATTTTTGGAAATTCCTACCGGAACGGGCAAAAAGGGGAAAAGTCTCCCCATAAACAGTCTCACAAATTGGAAAAGTGCCTGCCCAAACCACTGGAGGTAAGAAGTTGAAATTTGGTATAAAGGTTCCTCCACTGTAGTAGACATCGACTAAGTTTGTATTTTTGGAATTCCCTACAGGATATCCCAAAAGGAAACTCGGTATGTGAGTTCCTCCTTCTGTGTAGGCGTCCGCTTAGACGGAATTTTTGAAATTCCTATCGGGAGGGGAAATAAGGTAAAAGTCTCCTCCTGACGGCTTGCCCAATCCCTTTTGGCCAACCTAAAATTTTAAATATGTATTCCTTGGAGTAGGACTAACTCACCGGCAACGTAATTTTTCTATTTTGGAACAGCAACATAGTAAAAATGGTGGTTGAAAGGGAAAAATGTCCCCACTAACGGCCTGCCCAAACCGCTTAGGCAATGCAGTTGAAATTTGGTATGAATGTTCCTCATCCATCGCAGATAGCCGCGAAGATGGAATATTTGTAAATTCCTAAAGGGAGGGGCAAAAAGAAGAAAGGCCTCACCTTGGGGGCCGGTAAAAACCCCTTCGGCTAGAAACCTGAAGCTTAAAATGTGGGTCCCTGGAGTGAGGGCTAACGTATTAGAAAGATACTTTTTGAATTTTGGACAGGGTCGTTATAAAATGGGAGCTCAAAAAGGGAAAGTTGCCCCTTAACGACCTGTCCAAACTGCTGGAACTAGGAAGCTGAAATTCGGTACTTAAGTTCCTCTCAGCCTGCTCAAACTGCTGGAACTAGGAAGCTGGAATTCCCTGTCGATGGATTTTCGGAAATTCCTACCGAGAGGGGCACAAATAGTAAAAGTTGGCTAGAAACCTGAAATGTAAAACATATGTTACTTGGAGTATCTGCTCACTTACCGAGACAGTGCTTTTTGGACAGGGACATTGCAAAAATGGGGATTAATGAAGCGAAAAGTGCCGCTTAAAGGCCTGCCCAAACCGCTGGAGGTAGGAAGTTGAAATTTGGTATTAAAGTTCCTCCTCTATTGTAGACATCCGCTAAGATGAGATTTTTGGAAATTTCTACAGGTAGGGTCAAAAACAGGAAAAGTCTCCCCCTTAACGGCCTGGCCAAACTGCTGGAACAAGGGATCTTAAATTGGGTTCCTTCTCCAACGTTGACGTCCCCTAAGATGGTATTTTTGGAAATTCATACCGGGAGGGGTAAAAAGTGAAAAAACTTCCCCCTTGATGGCCTGGCCAAACTGCTGGATATAGAGACCTAAAATTATGTATGTAGTAGGTTCCTCCTCCAACGCAGACGTCCTCTAAGACGGAATTTTTGGAAATTCCTACCGGGAGGGGTAAAAACAGAATAATTCTCCACCTTGATGGCCTAACCGAACCCTTCGGCTAGAAACATGTAATATATAATATGTTTTCCTTGGAGTATGGGCTAACTTATCGACAAGGCATTTCTAGGACTTTGGACAGGAACGTGGTAAAAATGGTGGTTCAAAAGGGGAAAATTGCCCTCCCCCCTTAACGTCTGCGTCTTTAGCTAGAAACTTAAAACTTAAAGAACAAGTGTATATGAAACACTAAAATTAAGAAACTAAATAGGAAACGAGTGGGATTGAAACACTACACAAGTGGAATGAAATGGATATAAACGTTGAATGAGTGGAATTGAAATTATAGACAATGCAAATGGATTGGAAGAGGGAATTACCTGTTCAAACACTATCAACGGAATATGAAACTTATGTAGCATTGAAACATACTCCCCAAAAAGTTAAACAAATTTTCTGAAAGAGAAAAAACCTTAGAAAAGGAATGGAACTTATATATTCCGATATTTAAACTTCATGTAACGAAGCACCGGTGGAAGAAACCGACGCAGTAAATTTTCCAACTGAATTTGTGAATTTACTTGAATTGCCAGGTCTACCTTTACATAAACTGGAATTGAAAAAAAAAACTTTAAGACACGCTAACAACGTAGCTTTGCCCTCTATTTTTAATATTATAAAATGCTTTCCAACCCTGCTTTACGTTATTTATTTTCATTCAAAACACAAATGAACAAAACTACTTACGGGTCTATCTACCTAAGTTCGCACTTTACCAAATTATCTTAACATACACACGTATATTGCAATTTATTATGGATTCATTAATAACAATCCACTTTCATGAGAAAAAGTGATCAAATATTTATTTATTTATTTTAAACCCATTGTTGTGCAGAATTATTAATTTGTGGTGGCTGGGTGAAGGTTTTGAATAAAAAAACTTTAAATAAAAAAACTAATTTAATAAAAATTGTGGGGGGCGCAGCCCCCCGGGGGGGAGGGCGCAGCCCTCCCCTCCCCTTAACCTTTAAGGCACGCTAACAACGTAGCGGGCTGCGCCCGCTAGTAAATACATAAATATTAATTTGTTATAATATACCCATTGTGCAACATTTTCAAAGCTGCTTAATGTAAAAACATCATAAATTAATTCTAAACTATACTGTTAATAACATGATGTTTACAGCGAAAAATTAAAGCTTAATGTCTTTAAGCAAAGCTTTAACTGTACAGTGTAGCATAAACTCTTAACTTAAAATATACACCATGCAGCTAACAAACAGTTGCTGTTAAACCATCAAACATATTAGTGCGGGTAACGCAAACGAGCAGTAATAATTTACGACTTACGAATCTAATAGTATTTTTTTTTTTTTTTTTGCTGTTTACCAAATCTACAATACGTGCATTACATTTTTAATTTACAATTAAAAAGTAGGAAAAAAAACTTCCGCACCAACAACAAAAATGAGATAAAAGATAAAGTGAAACTTAAATAGCAGAATACAAATTATCCAAATAAAATTGAAGTGTATAAAAATATATTCAATACAAAAATTTAAAAAAAATATACATATATTGGAATAAAAAACGCATAAGCACGAGTTAGTTAGTTGAGTTTAAATAAAATTAAAAAAATATTGTGTGAAAAAAAATATTAAAAACATGCATGTACTGCCATTAAATTTTATGCGTATTACCTGTAATACAAACACACTAACAGCTTTGGCAACAACAAAAATAAATTCGCATGGAGCTATTACATCGTTATGCCCTTTATGGTCAAACTTAAGTAATCGTTATAATTCATCTGCTGCTGCAGCGGCTGAGGTCAGTAGTACACCTTGTCCCCATTTAGCCTTCAATGCAGCAAACCCAACCATCACAATTCAACATACAGCAGAATGGCAAAATGCGTTACCTTATCATGAAATACCTGGACCAAAACCTATACCAATATTGGGTAATACATGGAGGTAAAGTAGTTTTTTATTTTACTCACAATAACCAGAGGGGGCATATTTTTCTCCAAATATATCTTATAAAAAATTTTCAAACGAAATTTCTAACTTAGGAAATATTTAAGAAAAAATTAGATCTTAGTTCTGACTATAAAATTGGCCCCAAGTGCTTAGCAATAATTATGAGTGCTACATTTGTATGAAATCAATAATAGTGTTTAATTCTGGCTTCTTTTTAGATAAGTTACCGACCCTTAATTGTTTTTGTTTTTTGTTTAGGTATAGTAGAACTATAAAAAATTATATAAATTGAGACAATGCAAACAGAAGTTTTTTTTTTAAGGGGGTTAAATACTGTAACAACAGCATTTTAAAGGGCATATTTGAACGTTTTTCAAAAATTCAATTAACAATATTTTTAATATTTTATTTTTTTATTTAAAAATTATGTTATTGTAGTATTTATAAATAATAGCAGTTTTATATTTCCCCAGCCAAAATCGCCAGAGTTGCCACTTCCTTACTGTCCTTTTTTAAAAAAGGCAAAGTCGGCTGCCACTGTGCAGCCTTCATTAACTATCGGAAAATAAAAATTTGAAGTGATTCTTAATCCCAAAAAAAATTCTCTAGTCCTTATCGTGGCCCGATTTTTATTTTTAAATTTTTTTTTAACAAAGTTGCCACACAAACTTAAAAATTCCAAAAAAGGCAAGAAAAAACACATTTGCTCGGGGATATAAAATTTATTTGACCAAAATTCAAAAAAAGGGCCACGATAAGGACTAGAGTTTTTTGTTGCCTACGAAAGAAAAAAACCCGAATCGAAATCGGTTAACCCACCTTGGCTGTACAGTGGCAGCCGATTTTGAACTCAGGGTTGTGAGAAAACGCGTTTAAAGTTTAAAATTAATTTTACACTAAGAAAACAGCAAAATTTCAAAAAACCGTGTATGAACAAAATTTATATCTCGCAGTTTTCTACATGTGCACCAAATTTGGGAAGAATCGGATAAAGAGTATTTTATATATTAACCCAAATATTCTTAAAAACGATGGTAGAGAATTTATTAGACATTTGCTTTTGGTCAAAATGTTTTCACTTCGTACATTTTTTAATTTGTTTTTTATTTGTTTTTATTTTTTATGCTTATACTTTTATGGCTTATAAAAAGCCATCAGTTCTTGCCTCACATAACGTGCCTTCGCCCACCATCGAGAAATCATCATTGGCTTTTCTTTAAAGACTGCGTGCAATTCTTGCATCTTAGGATGAAGTTTTTTCTTTTTTTTCTGCTGTATTATGCGAAATAAGATTTATAATAAAGACAATGGGCAAGTTTACCAGAGAAACCCGCTACCGCTACAAATGATATGTAGCGCTTTATGATTACCTTAATCTGGTGAACGATGCTACTTTTGTTTTTGTTTTAAAATAAAAATATTTGTAGATGTTTCATTGATTTTTTCGAAATTTTTTATTCCTTTATAATCATATTTGTATATGTTTATTATTCTTTAAAAAAAAATATACAAAAAAACAAACAACAGCTGATGTATCATTAACTGCTCACAAGTAGTGTAAAATTTTTACGCTACCAAAACAAGGTAGCGCTACCACAACATGTTGACTTAGCGGTAGCTAATGAAATCTTTCACCAGATTGTTGAGTAGCGGATTAACAACAGTTGAGCGTGTGGTAAACGCACTCAATGATAAAAGGCGCTCCCAAAAAATTTTGTGTACAAATTTAATACATAGAATATTACTTTGTGGCCAAAATATATTTTACAAAAAAATATGTGGAAATTTTATTTCTTCGAATTTTTTATTGATATTTTCTGAGCATATACTGAAGAGTATGCTCTATCCAAATAAAATATAAAAAAAAATCCGAAACAAAATTTTTCCTAGATTCGATAACCCCCTTAAGGTTTTTGGCCAATACAAGAAAAAAAAACTAGATTTTTAAAAATGTATTTATGTTGCACTGCAACAATGTGGATAGTAAGATATGCACGCAAGGCTTTTTGTGTAAAAACTTGTATATTTACTTAAGTGTTCATTAAAAATTTTGGCAGAATCAGAAGTTTTGTAGGTATATAAACCTGTAATTTTTTAGACATTTATCTTGCAAGGGCACGAGGGCTTTTGACCTTAACTGATTTTGTGTAGTTATTTAACAGAAGTATGCTTTTTGTTTATACACTCGAAATAATACGACAGTGAAAAGAACTAAAAAATCAATGAATTGGAATGAATTGAATAAAAAAACATTACTGGATTTTTTTTTTAAATTCTTCTTTATTTATTTATTTATTTTGTTTAGTTTGTAATTGTTACTAATTACCCCCGTTCTGAGCTGCGAAACTTTGTAATTAGAATGGATTTGTAAAATCACACGGAAATTGGCTGTTTCGAACAAATTTTAAAATTTATTGACAAATTTTAAAATAAATTTTAACATATTTATTGTTAAAAAAAAATATATGTATATTCGTTTTTTTAACGCGAAATAAACCGAAAAAAATAATTCGGATGTGGATCACAGCACAGAACCTAACTTGTTTATTTGGATTCAGAACTCAAAACAGCGCCGGTTGATATATTCTTAAAAGAGTTGTCAAGTATTCGACTTATTTTTGAAAAACCGGTTTTCGGTTCAGAACCGTTTTTTTTAACTGGTTTTTGTAAATAATAATTTTTTATTACTGGTATATGAAAATTTTCTTTGTAAAACTTACAAAATTTTTTAAACTTACGATTTTTACATTAAAGGTCTGGAGTACTTCAATCTGCAGAGTGGGTTTTATTCCTTTCTTGAAAGCAATCCGCAGTGTAAATTATTCCATAAATTTTGCATTGATGCCACATTTCAACAAATACTAAATATTTTGTATAAATAAAAACAATTTATTCGAAATTTTGACGTAAAAATATTCGAAAATGTGGAATTATTCGACACTAAAAAACCGGTTTCTTGAATAATTCGTAAACCGCCTCTTTTCAAAAACGGGTTAAAAAATATAGAAAAAGCGGTTTAACGGAATTATTCAGAAACCGAAATAATTCACAAACTGGTTTTGACAACTCTAATTCTTAGTTTGAAATAAACATTATTCGACTTTTTATTTTAATCGATTAATCGTGCAAATAATTATTCGGGTCTTTTCTAAAACGATTATTCGAAAAAAATTTAAAAAAAATAATAGATTAATAGAAAAAAAAAATTATGTAACACGTTTGTTGTATCTCTTCTAAAATTCATAAAAATGTACTAATTGAGATTATATCGTCAGCTTCTTATTGGTTTGACCTATTGACCATTTTTGAAAAAATTGAGCTACACCCATAAAAAAAGTTAGTACAAAAGTCTATTAAACGCGTTCTGAATAAATTGAACTAATTTTTCTGTTATATTCTCTAAAAAAGTCCGTACTAATTCTGCTAAAATAACAGGAAATAGTACACGTATTTGCGCCAGCACAATTTTGACCTATTTGTACAGGCTTTTTTTATGAGTGTAGAAATGCATTACATATAATGTAAATATCCTCTTTCTGATTCCGAAACCCATTTTTCGATATCTCATATCATAACTGAGATAACCATTATCGAGTTTTATGTCCGCGCCAAATTTGCATGCAAAAATGAAGAAATATAAACCTTCTTTATGATTTTTCTCGATAACGACTTTTTGGCAGATGGGCCAAACCAATAATAAACTGACAATATGTATTTTGTGAAAAAATTTTTTTTTCTGGAAGAGAACCACACCTTTGTGGTAAATTTTGTATTTTATAAAGTTACGTCAGACGTAAACATAGCGCTCTAAGTATAATATGTTCAACGATTTAAAGAAGAATAGAAAAACTCGTAAATTAATTTGCATCTCTTTTGTATGCATTGAATATATGTATAAAAAACGTAAATCTAGAAATTCTGTTGAGAATTGAATTTCCCTCTACATTTACGTCCCTACATCCCTTTATTTGATTTCGCAGGGATTTAAAAAAAATTTGATTAATTTTGTCAAAATTGTTTCTAAGGAAGTTAGCTCAACTGGGTCCTGAGAAGCTCATATGTATGAAAAGTTATTTAGATCTCATTTAGCATTATTTAGATCTCATAAATATTGACTTTGACTATAATCTTGTTACCAACTTATTTGTAAATTTCTTTGCTTTACTTTTTGAATAGATTAAAAAAAATCTGGATATTACATATTTGTCTTTTAATTCGCCCTTTTTTAATTCGAATCCTATGACTTTCGATAATATCCTTTGCCTAAATGATATTATGAAGGCAGAGTGCTCACTAAATAAACTTTATTACATTAAGCATTAATTATAATAAATAATTATTAACTATAATAATTATTAATGCTTTCGTTTAATATAGTAGGTTTGAGGTTAAGAAGAAGAATAAACATTTTCTTCAAAACTTATAAACACATTAAATTTGCAAATCAGACTAGATTTAATATCAACATGAATTAATAGATACACTACATTGCTAGATCTGTCGAACCAACAGAGTAGTAATGTCGAATATGACAACGCAAACTGTGATAAAATTTTTTTTTTTTTTTTGATATTTTAGATGTTTATTAACGCTCCTAGACGAAAACAAAAAATTCTCAATAAGTTTAAGTTAATAAATATTTCTATAAATTCTAAAAATTCGTCCCCTAATGTTCTGCTTAGGTCAGAATTAAATCCGGATAGGCAAAAGGCTATATTAAATTATTTTCCACAATTTGTTAAATAAGTTTTGAGATTTTATCATACATATTTACTTTAATAAAAAATATATATTTTTTTAAACTTTTTTGTGATTTTTTACCAATTTCAATTAATCGTTTTAAATTATCGGAATTATTCGAAATTTGGACATTTTAAATTATTATTATTTTTTTTTAAAAGAGAAACAACACTCAGGAAATTCTTCCTATTAATTAACGTGTTGCTTTCTTTAAAAAAGGGATAGAGAAGAGATGAAAGGTGGTGAAATATGAAGGGCTTAAAATATGGCAACACTGTAATTACGCAATATACTGAATTTTAGAACAGCTGTTTGGCGCCATACAATGGGGATTTGGCGAACTTTGTTGAAGCTGTTTAGTTCATAGCCCTGTTATATTATTTTATTGCGGTGAGGTTAAGTGCTATGGGAACACAGATGGTGGACGCTGCGATGTATGAGGGATAAGAAAAGTCATACATATTATTTTTCCAAATTGATCGAACTCGCATCCTCATGTGTAACATTCAAATGCGCTAACCATAACACCAAAGCGTCCTAACAATTTTTGAGCAAAGTTGTTTGATTAATGGAATAACGATTAATCTTTTGAATACACTAATAAAAACGAAATAACTGTTGAACTGTTTGGAATTTTAACTTCAAATTTTAAGTAGGACGAAGAAATTACACATTTTTTTGTAATAAAAATAAAAAAAAATTGTTTCTTTTAATAAAATATATTTTTTTAATAAAAAATTAACTGTAAAAACAATAGTTTTTACTAATTTTGTGAGTAGTTTTAAGATTTTTTTGTAGTGAAAATTTTTCAGCTATTTTTACGACATTATTATTTGTTTTTACTAAATTTTTTTTAGTTATTTTTCAACAGTTTAAAATAACTACATTTTTAGTAAATATCTTTGTCGCCTTTTAACTTCATATATGTACCTCTTTTTTAACTTTTATTTTCAGTAGATCCAACTGACAAATTTTTTTGATTGTATACACGAGTTCTCTTTAAACACAGAAAAATCTCTGGTTAACAAAACTTGCCATTTGTTGTCAACTTTTTTATTTACAATCAATCGAAATTATTATGCTTTAAAGTTTGAAGTCATAAAAAGTCCAACAAATACATACTAACGATTGCCATACAAATTTGGGCACAACTATAAGAAACCTTCGATTGATATGTAATATTATAACTTTTATTTGTACCATAAAAAACCTACAATAGGTTATAAAGCAATTAAATTCAATGTTAGATGATATGTGAATTTAAATTATAAGAAAACTATGATTGACTTTTAATGTGGTTGACTTTAATAAATAAAATACATACACATTTATACTTTCTCCGAAAATCTTTAAAATTTTACAAATTTTGCTGAAATTAACAAAATTTTAGAAATTTTTCTAAAATTTAATTAATTTACAAATTTAACTAATTACAAATTTACAAATCATACCAAAATATAAATACGTATATGTTAATTTTTAATTCAAATTAAAGCTTTAAGCCACAAACCAGTTTTCATATAACTGATTAAAACTTCCTTTGCCATGCAAAAGTAAAACAAAGTGAGTTATTTTATAAAACGCCTTGCTATTTTCTACGCAAATTATTGTAGTAAGAAAATAGTTTTGGTAACAAAAACAATTTATACACGAATAATTGTGTTGCGTTGCGTTTTATAAAATAACCCACAAAACGTAAACATTTGCTGTTAAAAACAAAAGACTTAAGACACAAACCTTTTAAAAAGCAGACTGTTAAAGGACTCAAAATGCCAGTTTTCTAATGAGAACTAAGAACGATTCTTATCTTAAATATTACTAAAATAAATATTACTTGAATATTACTAAAACTAAAATATATACACGTATATTTTTTTTTGTCGCCTCTGCCGCACTCAGTTGTCTGAACCTTGTTATTATTTCTTCTTTTTTTTTGTGTTGCGCAGTGTTGTATTTGCTAAAAATTTATAAATACGAAAAATTTCTAATGAAAATGAAAGCTTTAATCCACAAACAAGTTATCATACAACAAATTGCGTTGGCATGCTGAAGTTAAAAAATGTAAACATTTCCTGTAAAAACAAAAGACTCAAGAAACAAACTTTTTAAGCAAAAATAGTAAAACAGAGAAATCGGAAGATTTAAGTCACCATTTTTTTTGCATTTTTCCTCCAATTTTATTTAAGAAATATTTTTCAAAAATATTAAGGAAAAATGTCTGCTTTCCCAATGGATTCTCTCCGATCTTATTTGTGATAGAGCAGAAAAAAATAATGTACCGAGATGTATTTTTTAGCGGCCCAATCTCATGTTTAGGGGTTGAAAAGTGGAGCCCAAAATTACCCAATTTTTGGTTTTTTTAAATTTATTTCTTATAATTTCAAAGAAAAATAGTCATATTGGATATCAAAAGAAAGCTTTTTTGGAGATGGATCTACACTCAAAATAATATGTCCGTTGGCTGGACAGAAAAATTTGTTACTTTAATGAAATGTGTTCCTGTTTTTTGGCTTAAAATAAAATTTGTTGATTTTAAAACATTTTTTGTTAAATTCAACAAATCTAATTTTAAGTAAAAAATTAGTAAAACTACAGTTTTATTTGTAAATATACTGAGTTGTAAAATTTGTTGTCCCTGGGCCTAGTCCATATCATCTAATTATTCCGAAGGAGCAAACACTTTGCTATATCTCGCATAGTTTTCGAGATATGGGCCATTTTATAAAGTGGAAGATTTTTATTAAAAATTTCCGAGGGTTCAAGGCACAACCAAGGTTAGGTGTAGCCTAAATTATAGTCAATTTTGCTTCTATCTCTCTGAGGATTTGAGATATATATTTAATCCTTTAATTCCCAGTGGAACATAGGGCCGCTAGGTTTCAGTAATCATTTCAATTTCGGGGAGAATAAGTGATTGGCCCATAGCTCTCCTAGGCTGGTGCTGGGGCTGCCAGCTGAGCCACCAGCCTGGCTTGGTGAAAGTCAGTAGCAAACTTAGCAAAAATGCCTACTTCCCGAGACGTCACTTTATTTTCCCTAAGTGACTATTCGGACATGCTACAGACCGTCGCTCGAATTCGCTTCCATCTCAACAGAGGTGGTCCCCAGGGAGTATCACGAGGAGGCAACTGCCGTAGCAATGGGATCAGCACGCTGACCTACGAGTCGACTTGGAGTGACTTACTAAGGATAGTGGGAACACTTTACCTTATACTTGTCAATTTTAAGGATGACAAGTCTTACTAAGGAACGCTTTAACCAGTTTGCCTTACACACTCCCATACTCCCCAGGATTTGAGATATGGGCCATTTTAAAAATATCGGAAGTGAAAGAAATAGCGCCATCTTTAAAAGTCCTGGTACACTAGTGGCGCCATCTACCGGGTAATGACAAGAACATGAAGAGATTGGAAGATAAACAAAAATCTAAAAGTAGAACGTTTGTATGTCCCTGTGTTTGATCACTGCTGAGTAAACAACAATAACAGAATTCTGAATAGGAAAGAAAACTGTGAACTAGTTACATTGCATTCAAGGCCTTACTTGGGTGAAATGGTTAAGCGGTCGCACCTTAGTATATTTACGTTTGTAATGTAGGTTCGATTTCTACAGCTGACGGGTTGTTGAAAAATTATCATATAGAGACAATCTGACAATAAAATATAAACAATACAATTTAATGGAAACTCAATGATGAAGCCTGGCTATAGAAAAAAGGCAGAAACTAGATCTAGTCTGATTTGCAAATTAATGTGTTTATAATTTTTATAGAAAAAGGTTTATTCTTCTTCTTAATCTCGAACCTCCTAAAATGAAAATATTATATTTTAAAAATATATTGTGTAAAATTTAACGAATGGGTTCTAAAAAATTAGTTTTGAAAACTAACACTCAAAATTAATTAAAGTACTGAGGAATTTTAATATTGTGTAAAATGAAGATAACTAAAATCTTTGTTAAAATCAGTGTTTCAACTAAAAATTTGTTAAAAATTAGTCAGATCGATTTGAAACCCGTTTGACAGATTTTTCTACCGACTTTACTTTACTTTAAGTGTACCGGTATACAAAACAAGTTCAACCTTTTTTGTTAGTACTATTTTTTCTAATAGCACATTTGTATGGGATATTGTTTTTGGTTTTATTTCCAATTTACACATAATAATAAATAAAAGTTCTGATCCTAAAAAAATATAAAAACTTTAAACTAAATTTGTTAGGGCTTGTTTTTGCTTAACTTTGCTTGTTTTTGCATATTTTGAAAATACCGGCTTATTTTCTATTCTATTTCTTTAAAAGTTAAGCGTATTTTAGCTTTATTTTCTCATAAAAGTGCTAATTTTATAAATTTTTTTAAGTCGAACTAGATTTGTTTAATTAAAAGATTGAATAAAATTTAGGGGCTTATATTTAATTTTATTTTTTTTTTTCGAGCTTGTTTTAAAAGGGCTTAAAATATTTCTTTTAGTTTTTTTGTTGGCCTAATAATGTATTAAACTTTTTGTTTTCTCGAGTGCTTTACCGCTGTGTAAAAATAAATCTAAATTTGGTAAATTTCAGTATTAGACCGCATTTTTTAACCTTTAACCGTGGGAATGGGCCGCTAAAAAATGTATTTCTTACTTTTTTCTTCTTTATCACATATTCGAATTTCATTAATATCGCAGAGAACCCATTGACATACTTTCCGTGATAGTAAAATAATGTTTTACAGAACTTTTTTTAAAAAAAAAATAAAAAACATAAATAAATACTAACAACTATTCATCACATTTAATCACTTTTATAAATCAAATAATTAACGAAGCACAAAAAAAAAACAGCGACAAAAAATTGTGCTTTCACTTCATGAATGTTTTTAACACACTTTTTGGATTTTATAGGTGTGTGAGTATTAAGTATTTTGAGCTGAACGTTTGAATATGTTTGCATTTCAATTGTACACGCATTGAAATTACATAAATATAAATATTTGAAACAACAGACACGTACCTGTTAGATGTCAGCGTATTTGTTTTATATACAAAACATCATCATCACAGTTTGTACATATGAGCAAATAAATGCAAATATTTATTTTTATTTACCATATAACTGATTTTGTTTATTTCTACTACTATTGTATATGTAGATAAACAAAAGATTAATTAATGATAATGCAAATGATATTTAAAAATTTTACAAAACTTAAATATGGAAGTTTTTATTATTAATTTATAATCAAGACCTCGAAATATTTTGCTAAAATTATTCCAGATAAATAACAAAAAAAAATCAAAACCCGAAATTTGTTTAAACCTTTTCATTATAAAAGTCTGCTGAAAAAAAGTGTAAATAGAAAATTAGAATCAACTATACCCAGTAAAATTTTTTAGAACAGGTTACCTCTGAATCTAATCCAGAACAGGTGCTTTTCCCTCCTGGAACTGGTTCTAGAATTAATTCCTGAAAGTCAAAATATAAGATTTCACTGTCCCAAAACCAGTTCTATAAACCAACCCGTTCTAGTTTCGAGGAAAAGAACCTATTGCTTTTGCGTCAAACTACATACAAAAAGAACTGGTTGTAGAGCATAAATAAGAACCTATGCTAATGCAGTATAAGGTGTTCTGCAACCGATTTTTGCTCCTCAAAGCCGGACCGTGATGAATACACTACGGTAACATCTGTACCAGATTTGAGAGAAATTCGTTTAAAGGTCCCTAAAAATCGCAGGTTTTTCTAACCTTTTATATGGAGATTTACATATAAATTAAAAAAAGTTTAAATCAATTTTGTTATCACTTAAGATTATGTCCTTCAAGATTACTATATAAATTTTGAATCACAATTTTATACACTTTGGGAATATAAAATAAAATCTCTAAAATTGTTAACCATTTTCGAAATATCAGCGTTTTTATGATTTCGCACTTTCAATTGTTGAAGAGTTTCCTTTGCACTGGTTCAAAAAGTACTGAATAAATGTTGCATTGGGAGCACTCCTCTGCTATGACAACACAATATTAAAGTCTTTAGTGTTTCAGTTAAAAAAGAAATACATCTAAATCATTAATTGTAGTGCTTTTTCTACTGCATTGGCATCCCTTTTTTTTTGCTGGGTAATGATTTTAACATTGAGTCGTCATAGAAGAGAAGTAGTTGAGTGCAAAAAAATTTTTTTATTTACAATGATTGTTATTTTGTTCGGTGTAAGATCATTTAACACAATTTATTTTTAATTTGCATTACCGCAATCGGGTATCGACTTGCGACCTCACGATTGCTAGTTCAGCCCTCTAGCACTCAGGTATTCTTTGATATGAATGTTGACTGCCATAAAAACACCACTTAGTCATTGAGAGATATTGTGTCTTATTCTCTTCAGTAAAAGTACTTATTAAACAAGTGCAAAAGGTTCACTGCAATTCAATATTTTTTTTCAGTACTTTTTTCACAAGTGCATAAGAAGCAATCTTTCATCATTTTTATTTTATTTATTATTAAAAATTGAAGCATTAAAAAAAGTTTGAATTTAAACAAATTAATTATAAATATTAAAAATAAAAAAAAATTTAAATAAAAAAATATTTGTGCCGCCAGTATTCGAACTCGCGATCATCTGTTTGGAAATAACCTGTATCCAAATCACTTATTAGGATCATTTTTAGAGCAATAATACTATAGAAGCAGCAGTTAAGTGGTTTTTTCGATGTTGTTCATAATTAATTCCAAAAAAGCTGTAAAAACATTCTAATGGATGCTTTTGAAGCAATGAAAGAAGTGAGTTTTTGAACTTGTTCAGAATTACTTCTAAAAAAGGAAAAAAATACACTAATGAATGCTTTGAAAGCAATAAAAGAATTGGTTTGTAAAGCATGACTTCCAATTTGTTTTGCTGGGTTAGTTATACCCCTAATGAAAAACCTTCTATTAAAAAATGTTATTTACTTAAAAATTCTAACTCATGTATGAAGTTTCTAATTAAATTATCTTTAAAAAAAAACACTTTAAATATATTCCAAACTTGTTGTTAAAAACAGAGATGAGCGATTTTTTCATACCGGTGATTTAATCATCGCACTCAAAAAGTTTGTCGGTTGAAAACACTGAAAATGATAGTAAGAAGAAAGTTAGATGCAGCTAAAAAAAGCGGCAAAGGTATCTATGTATCTACCTTTAACATAACTAATTTTTTGTTTGTGTTCTAACTCTTGGAAAACAACTAAAAAGTGTTAAAAATAACTACTGCAACAATGTTATAAAATTAACTGAACATTTTTTACTATAAAAATTTTAAATCAACTGACAAAATTAGAAAATTTAGTATTTTTTCAGTTAATTTTTTTATATTATTATATAAAAGTATATTTACTCTTTCAAATTGATTATTTTGTTTTCAAAGAAAACAAAACTTGTTTGTTCGAACTTTATTCACAAATTCTAATCGTCGACCGGCCTGCAAAATGTCACATGTGATTTTTAATAGATTTTCAGGAGAGCGAAAAAACTGTTACAAAATCTACTTTTATGATATTTTATTGGCATCATATGCCTTAATGATTCACGACCTCATTTAGTAAAATCATCATATGATGCCAATAAAATATCTTAAAAGTAGATTTTGTAACATCCCAGCTAAAAATCGACATATGTGACAGCGCATAGAGAAAGGGACCTAAGGGTAAAAAAATCAATTTTTTTTTTTTTTTGATGTGGACAACATCTGAGCATCGAATGAGACCGATCCTATGCCCCAAAAGTGTTCCCTCCCAGAGATATGCGCGGTTTATGAAAGTGAAGTCGACGATTCTAAAAAAATGTTCGTACTAACAGAGTGATATTCACGATTTAAAAGAATTATAAATGAGTATTTATTATAATTCACAATTAATAATTTCAGAAAATAAAGCTGGATTCGAAAAACCGCGAGCAAAATTGATATCAAACTCGTGGAAACAGTGCGCTAGGTAAAACAAGAGGTAGGGACGACCTACGCGCGTTTTCAAGGTTGACCAACACGTTCCTGACGTCATGAGATGTGTCGCTTTCAAATGAGACCAATACCAACACGCTCAGTGATGGTACACTAAAGATACACGTATTTAAATCTTTAAAATGGCTCTCCTGAACAAAACCGGTTTTTACCCTTAGGTCCCTTTCTATTTTGCGCGTCACATATATGAATACATACAGGTTAAACGTATGTTCATGCATGCTCATAAACATGCATTCATGTCCATACATGGATACATAAATCTCCATACATGCATCATGTATGTCCACACATGTGCATTGACGAAGTTTGAGGTAATATCTACATGCATGAACTTGGTTTGCAATAAATTGATTGTGACATTCGCTGTGTGGCTTGTGGCGCTGTTGAAACCACATATCCTCCAAGTCCATATCATCCAATTGGGGCCAAAAATATTCGGTTATCATTGAACGGTAGCGATTCCCATTCACAGTAACGTGCCGGTCTTGATCATCACGGAAGAAGTACGGCCAATGACGCCGCCGGCCCATAAACCGCACCAAACCGTAATTTTTTCGGGATGCAATGATGACTCATAGAGTACGTGTGGATTGCTGTCTGACCAATAACGCATATTTTGTTTATTGACGAAGCCATTCATTATGACGACCATAAATTGGACGTAGCGCTCTTAACGTTGAGGCCACTGACTCCGAATGTCGGTAGTAAATTTTAATAATTTCGACTCGTTGTTGGCTCGTATATCTTTTCATCATGAAATGGCAAACCTTACTGAAGAGAAATGTCAAAAGAGCGGCAAGAAATATTGCGTCGTTTGCTGTCGCTGTCTTTCTACTTTTGTAGCGTCCCTGTTGAAGAACCCTTTACAAATAACGGAGATGTGTACAGGGAAGAGCGGAATACGGAATACGGTAGATCTACTCTATTCTGGCCTGATTTGGCTCAGCTCACTATGCTTCAATTACCTGAAATCTGCTCAGAGCTAATATTAAATTTGTTGAAAAAGACATGAACCCACCAAATGTTGCACAATGTCGACCCATTGAAAGGTATCGGACTCTAATAAAAGCGAAGTTAAAGAAGACCAAACAGACTGCTAATTATATAAAAGATTTTGAAAAAAGTGGAAAGTTGTATCCAAAGCAATAACAAACAGCACTGTCAAAATCTTAATGGAAGGCATTCGGAAAAAAGCTAAGATCGGAGTGGACCACAAAATGAAATGGATATTTTTTTGTTCTTATATACTTTTAATACTCTTATTTATCAGACAAAATAATAAAAGTAAAAATAACTATTTATTTAATTGTTGTTTTTTCTTACAAAATTTCCAGATTTGAAACATTACACTCCTTACTCTCCAGTTATTATGTTTTAATGCATTGAATTAAAACACAATTTTCTGATTTTTATTTCCAAACTAAGAATATATCACTAATTACAAATAAAAATTAAATGAGAATTTTCAAAACTCAACGAAATTTTTTTGTTTTTAAAATACAATAACTACACCGATAAAGCTTCTCAGTTGCTCAGTTGAAGAATTCCTCAGTCAAATTCGAAAAAAATTAAATCGACCAGTGTTGCAATTTTAGCATATTTCCTGCTAGATTTAGCAGATTAAGTTTGGAAATTGCATATTTTTTTTAGAAAAATATGCTAAATGCTTTTTGGCATATTTCGTTTGATAAAAGCAGATTTTTAGCATATTTTTGTACACGCAAGATTCAGTTTTAATTATTACTTTCAACAAAGATTACACTACTTTTTTGAATGATTAAACGCGTATACGATAAAAAAAACTCTCAAAAATATTTATCCAATACGAAAACTTAACAAAAAACGCGGCTAGTAGACCACTCAAAATTTTTTTTAATTGCAATATTTTAAAAATACCCTGGAGCCTAGAAGAAAAATATGATCATTGGAGGATGCGTTCTAAAGTTAAGCTACAATCCAATTTAAAAAAGGTTTTTCATGTTGTAAATTGATTGATGAAAATGCTAATAAAATGTTAAGAATATTTGTGTTAAAGTCTTATAATTTGTCAAAATGGTAGTACAATCAAATTACTTATTGGTTACTATCGTTCGCAGTAACTGATTTCATAGGTATATTTTTGACAAAATTTTCAACTAATAATTCAGTTATAAGCAATTAATTTTGTTAACTGAGGGGGTATTCCACCTGAGGCTCAGTTAAAAATTTAGTAAGCAGCAACTGAGAAATTTTTTCGGTGCATAACAAAAATAACTGTTTACTGTAAAAATACTGTTTGGGTAGTTGTTTATTATAATATTAAAAATAACTGTGCCTTTAACAGCTATTACGAAACACAGTAATTTTCGTTAGTTGTTTTCTTAAATAACTTTCATAATAGTTGTTTTGTATTTTTCTATATAAAGCAACTGTATTTACAATTAAAAAGAACAGCTACTCAATATTACACAAAAAACTGTCATGTAGTAACTATAAAACTTTTTTGTGTGTGTGTTTGATAAATCACTGACAACGACAATGAACAAATATTTCAAGTTGAAGTTACTCGGAATGTAGTTCTTTTAATATTTTTAAACTATTCTTTCTTGCAAACTTAATTTTGTATATTTAATAGTTCTATTTTTGCTGCTCCTAAATAACTAAAATTTTTACAGACTTTTTTCTATTAGTGTAACTAACAGTGACTTGTTTTCACACCCGTCTGAAGGAAATTTTTCTTTCTATCATGTCGCAACTATTTATCCCTTAAAAGTTATTTTACTTATTTTATTTACCAGAAAATCGTCGTATTGTTTCAAACCACTTATTTTCTTCTCGTTTAAAAGAACAGTGATTGGCAAATCACTTTCCCCGAGAAGTTAAAAGTAATTCTTCATTTTATCTTTTATAGTTTTTTGTTGAATGAATTTATTTGTTTAAAATTAGTTATAAAGTCAAACTTTGACTAGTTCGTGCTGCTCTTTTATTCTTCTTGTTTATTTTCTTCCTTAAACATTTTTTGTTTATGTTATTTTTTTCTCAAAACACCGGGTGTTAATTAAATCATACTAGATTAATGATCATTTTACTAACAGTCATAACCATTTTATCATTATGGAGTATTAACAATATTTAACAGCATGTGAAATGTATTCAAGGTCATGGCAAATCAACAACTTATTTTTTTCAAAATTATGATAATAATATAAGTTGTCAATTGAAAGAAAAAATAAGGAAATTATAAAAAAAAATAACAAGGGAATCATGAATGGGAAGCAGTCAACTGTAAATTTCAAGGTTTTGTTGTGTTTTTTTCTGTCTGTTATAATCAAAATTTACCACCAAAAAAATTTGCAAACTATTTTATTTACGATAAATATAATGTTGATTATCTTTAAGTTGAAATTTACGATTAACAGTAAATCTTGTAATAGTTAATATTCACTATATACCGCGAATATTAAAAAATGTTATAAATTTTGCTTTGTTAAAAATTTACGATCAATCGTGAATATTCCTCTGTTCAATGTATTATAACAAGGTTAGGTACTGTGTCGCTAAAATACCGTTTCAAATTGAAAACCTTTACCAATACCTCTAAAACAGTTTCCAAATACCGTTATCGTTACCGATACCGTATTTCGTTGGTAGTTACCGGTATTTAATAATTTTTATAAAAATTGCCATCTTTTTTAACTTTTTTATAATAATCTTGAGTTTTTTGTTCAAAAAAAAATTTTATAGATAATAATTTTAGTTATTGAAACTACCAACATTGAATTCAAAGCATATAATCTGTATTTTTAAGACTTAGGGCCATTACAGTAGACGCTCGCAAATTAGAGCTTTCAGTAATTCGAACGTCCAGAAATTAGAATCAATGTTTGCAATACATTAAACGCTCTGAAATTCGAATTTAAAATTCTAATTTCTGAGCGTTTTTTTTTTTGGTTATTTGAATACACAGGAAATCCCCAATTTATTTTTATTCTGTTTGAATAAAGTAAAACTAAAAAGGGGAATCACCAAATTATATATGTTTTTCCCTATTTGTTTTTTTTTTTGTCGCATTTATGTACATTTTTGGCTAGTTTATTTGTGAAATTTGATACGCGTGTACATATTATTTGGCAGTCTCTATTAAATAGTGAAAGTGTATCATTTAAAATGTTAAATAAACGTAAAAAAAACACTTTGTCATTGGAAACGAAACGAAAAAAAACGTCCAGAAATTAGAATAATTCAGAAATTAGAATTGCCTCAAAAACAAAGCGGTTCTAATTTGCGAGCGTCTACTGTAACAATAAACAAATTAACCTAAAGTTTGAGCTAACTTAGAGTTACAGATGTCAAATTCCATACAAATTTGAATTTTTTAACTTTCAGTTGTGAAAAATCTTTTCTTTTCCTTTATTGGGTGTATAAATTAAAAACGCGGGATTTTTGGCAACTTTTGGGTGTTTATTGTGAAACATTGGTACGACAAATTTATACAAAGTATTAGCCATCGTTAGCTATGATGACCTTTTTCCCATCTTTCTGGCAACATATGGATTCCGCGCCAAAAGAACTGCTAATTTTTTCAGGCCAAAAGCGATCGAAATAAGTGGTAGTCGGACGGGTCAAAGTCTGGACTATTTTCCATCACTATTTTTCAAGCACTATTTTCTAAATAGTTTTTAACCGATCTTGCAACATGTGTAATGTGGATGATGGAATATTACGGCTTCATGTTTGGTCGCATATTCCGGGCGTTTTTCGGTCAATGCTCGCTTCAAACGAATCAGTTATGTGCGGTACAGGTCTGCTGTGATGGTCTGACCCTATGTTGTTCCTTCTGGTCTTGTTGCCCGGGCTTCACATACGATTTCTTGCGACTCGGGTTGTCGTAATGGATCTATTTTTCATAGCCAGTAATGATTCGATGCAAAAATTTCTTCTTTTTATGGCGTTCAAGCAGCATTTCGGACATGCAAAGTCGTCTTTCAACGTCTGTCGACTTCAACTCGTGTGGTACCCAATTTCCTTACTTTTGGATGAATTCTGCGGCTTGAAATAGTTTTGAAATTGCTGAGTGATTCCCAATGATTTTGCAAGTTCTTCTTGAGTTTGACAACAATTTTCGTCGAGTAATGCCTCCAATTCATCATCTTCGAACTTTTTTGGCTGGACTGTTTTGTGTTCCGTGTCCAAATCAACACTTCTGAACCGCAGAAACCATCTATCGCACATTAAAATCGATGGAACATATTAGGGATAAGCTTTGGTGATCAATCGATGTGCTTCAGCTGCACTTTTTTTCAAATTAAAGAAGTAAAGCAAAACTTCCCATAAATGATGCTTCGTTGGCACAAAATTCGACATTTTCGAAGCAAAAACACTTTGTTGTTTACACTATTTCGTTCAATGACTAAGTGAGAATAAATGACAAATATTTACCCATTTACCCAATATTCCATATAAGTTATTAATAGACACAAACCATGTGTAAAAATACGCCATCTGTTGTGAATCCCGCATTTTCAAGTTATACTTCAATACTCAGTTGTTTTAAATTTTTGTAGTAAAAATTGTCAGTGATTTATACGACATTATTAGTTATTTTTACTACAATTGTTATTTTTCAATAATTAAAAATATGTATATAATTGTATGCAAAAGAGAGCAATAAAATATTTAAACCTATGCAACTGTTAATACCTTTTTTCGATAAAATTTCAAACAAAAACTGTATTAAGAGTGGAAAAATTTTCTGGCTATGTGTTCAGATTCATGAAATTTTCGATAAATTAGCTGTGTTCGGGTGCTCAACATTGGGATCCCAATTTTAACAAAAAGCGTTTTCTTACTACACAATTGGATAAATGAGAGCTGTCATGAGAGAGTAATATTCTTGTTCTTCTTGCACGAAAAAGCCCAGACTTTTTTTTCGTGTAAATTTGGGTAAATTGTTTTTATCAGCTGTTATATCATCAGTTGGGTGCAACTAGTTCAATTGAACTCTTCACTAATTTGAACCAAAGACCTAGTTCACAAGTAATAGCTCTTTTAGTTCAATCGATCATTTCATTCATTCAGAAAATATGTTTATCATTTACAAAAATTAGTATAGTAGTTGCAAAAGCCTATCGGTGATTTTACAACTCCATAAAATTACCGACAATTTTTTGAAGACGCTTGTTTAAATGTGTTAAAGAGTTAAATATGTAAATAAATCGAAGCTTTTGTTTAATATTAAAATCTTTTCCAAATTTAATAAACTATGTACACCTTTTTGTAAATAGAAATGCCTAAAAAGGAAATTTTTATTAAATTTTTGATTTAAAAAGCGTTTTAACTAGAAAAGCTATCTAGATTTTTACAACAAATTGAACAAGAACTAGAAAGAGCGCTCACCAAAACAAACTATAATGCACAAATCTACTGACATTTGTTTTTCGGGCTTCAAATGTGGTTTTTCGCGTTCGTTTACTTTTGTGCATTTTTGTCATTTCGGGAGAGTATTTCTTGTTAACTCTCATTTTACCGAACTTTACCCAAAAAATAAAGAAACAGAGCTATTATTAACTCGTTTTTCTAATTTTTTCTTTACAGAATGATGCCCATTATTGGTCAATATACCATTGGGGATGTTGCCAAAATTTCATTACAACTTCATAAACAATATGGACAAATTGTACGGTTTAGTGGTCTCATAGGTAGACCTGATTTGCTATTCATTTACGATGTGGATGAAATTGAAAAGTGTTACCGTAATGAAGGTCCCACACCCTTTCGACCCTCCATGCCAAGTTTAGTCAAGTACAAAGGAGTAGTACGAAAAGATTTTTTTGGTGAATTGGGTGGAGTCGTAGGAGTGTAAGTTAGTTTTTTTTTTTTTTTGTTATATAAAACTGATTTTCTAATAAATCTACATTTCCATTTTTCCTAGACACGGTGAACCCTGGCGTGAATTTAGATCTAGAGTACAAAAACCAGTTTTACAATTATCTACCATACGTAGATATTTACAACCTTTAGAAGTTATTACAAACGATTTTCTACAACGTTGTGAGTTGTTATTAGATGAAAACTCAGAACTGCCGGAGGATTTTGATAATGAGATACATAAATGGTCATTGGAATGTAAGAAAATGAGGACCTAATTCTCACTGTTTACTTGAATGTATTTTTAATTCTAAAGGTATTGGCCGTGTTGCGTTGGATACCCGTTTGGGCTGTTTAGAATCAAATTTATCTCCTGACTCA
Source organism: Leucophora obtusa (assembly GCA_949987735.1). Classification (NCBI taxonomy): domain Eukaryota; kingdom Metazoa; phylum Arthropoda; class Insecta; order Diptera; family Anthomyiidae; genus Leucophora; species Leucophora obtusa. The sequence goes on along the minus strand of OX465299.1, from coordinate 29,855,707 downwards.
GAACCTCAACAAATTATTAATGCTGCCAAATATGCTTTACGTAATGTTGCAACTTTAGAATTAAAAGCTCCATATTGGAGATATTTTCCAACACCCTTGTGGACACGTTATGTTAAAAATATGAATTTCTTTGTGGAGTAAGTAAAATAGAAAAAGAAAATTTAAGTGTGGATAGCAAATATGAGTACTTAATCAGTCTGTTCGTTTACTCGAAATTCTTACTACTTTTACTACAATTGGAAAGTTTTGTTTACTTTTTGTATTGAATTTTTCCAGCTGTAGTAAAAGTAGTAACTTGTAGTAAGTAAACGAACACGCCTAATATGTATAAATGTTTAGTACTTAGGGCTAACATTTTTCGATACAAAAAAAGAAGAGAGTGATTTAACAGAATTTGAGAGAGTTGGGAAGTCTTTTAATTATATGGTCGCCGCTTGTAGTAAATAGTGATTATACAAATATACAATACTACATAAACTTTGAATACAGGAAGATGTACTACCCAGCAAAATTTTTTTGAACTGGTTGCCTTTGAATCTGTTCTAGAACAGTTGTTTTTTGGTTGCATGCAAGTACAGTTGTTCTACAACCGGTTCTTTGCATCCGACAATTTTGCTGGGTAAGGGTGCGTTTACACTTGCATCGAAATCTCTAAATTTCGATATTTACCACTCTAAAAAAACAGTGAAGGAAAGTTTCAAGATGTTCAATTTGGAATAAAATACACATAATTAGCTCTAATAAATACATTCTCTAAAAATTTAATGTCCATAAGCTTTTCTTCATTGTTTTTTCACAGTGGTGTATATCGAAATCTCGAGGTTTCGATGCAAAATTAAACACAACTTTACATCGAAATCTAGAGATTTTGATATTCACCACACTGAAAAAACCATGAAGAAAAGCCTATAGGCGTTAAATTTTTAGAGAATGCATTTATTTAGACTATATGTCGGCTTTATTCAAAATTTAACATTTATAAGCTTTCCTTCATTGTTTTTTCAGAGTGATGAATATCAAATTCTAGATAAACGCAGCTTATGTATCAAAAAATACTAGTACAGAACCAGTTTATTTGACGTAGATAACTACACACAAAAAAAATCTTGTAGGGAAGACGATGAAAGCGTTCTTGATAAAAATTTTTTTCATAAAAATTCTCTGTTAATTACATATTTGTATTTTTAAGATTTATCCAAACTACTTGCTACATACCAAGATATGTTATTTCATACATTACGAAGTATCACTTGACATTTTAACTACACTCACAAAAGTTTGTCGGTAGAATCTACTGAAAATTACAGTTAAAACAAAGGTATATGCAGTTAAAAAGGCGACAAAGGTAATTAATTACCTTTAAAATAACTAAAACTTTTGTTATTTTTAACTGTTGAAAAATAACTAACTAAAAATAACTACCAATGTCGTAAAATTGACTGCTTAATTTTTACTACAAAAATTTCAAAACAACTTATAAAATCGGTAAAAAGAACTACTGTGATTTACAGTCAATTCTTTTTGTTTATAAAAGTATATTTTAATAAAAAAAAAAATTTCTTTTTCTTTCGATTACAAAAATGTGTTATTACTTCAGCCTATTTTAAAGTTGAAGTAAAAATTCCAAACCGTTCCCCAGTTATTATGCTTTTATGCATTGGACATTGCAAACTAGAAATACATATATCAATAATAACAAATATAAACTAAACAAGAATTTTTAAAATTAAAAAAAATCAAAAAAAATTTTTATTTTTGAAATAACTACCAAAAAATTAAAATTACGGTTTTGGTAGTTGTTTATTATGATATTAAAAATAACTGCTTTAAACAACTGTTACTAAATTACAGTACTTGGCGTTAGTTGTTTTCTTAAATAACCGTCATAAGTTGTTTTGCATTTTTCTATAGAAAAACAAGTATAATTTCTGTTAAAAACAACAACTACTGATTACTACACAAACAACTGTTATGTACTAACTGTCAAACTTTTTTGAGTGTATTTATGCAACTGTTTCTGTTCTGTTAAATCTTGAAAACATGTCAAACTTATATTGTAGACCTCTAGTATGTTGTTAACATATTTTAATCAATTAGATCTTGATAACATCAGGCTCTTTGCAAGTCGCTCACGTACTGTTACACGCTCTCTTACTGGCTGAGATTTCAAGAAGTTAAATAGCAGTTAACGGGTTTAGTTTTTTTATTATATTTTTTCATATTATGCATATTTAGTTAAACAATTTTTAATATTTAGTAAAACTTAACCATAAAACTAAACCTATCACCCCCTAATAAAATTTCTTGAAATCTCAGCCACAGCCAGTGAGAGAGTGCATAAAAGTACGTGAGCGACTTGCACAGAGCCTGGTAGCATTTAATTACAAGATGAACAAAAATTCACAGTCAATTGTCAATAATCGTAAATTTTTACTATTGAGTGGTAGTTAAGAAATGATAATTTGCTTATTTCTTTTTTAGTGTTTGCATGAAATATATAAAATCCTCTACAGAAAATTTAAAAAATAAAGGCCCTAGCCAAGATGGTGAACCTTCGCTGTTAGAAAAAGTTATATCATCACAAAAAGATGAAAAAATTGCCACTATTATGGCCTTGGATTTAATATTAGTGGGCATAGATACTGTAAGATACAATATGTCTGTTGCCATACTTTCCCGCGGTAACCCAAACCAGTACAAAATCATTCACGCACTCTAAATTTTGTGTAAATTGTTGTTGGTTGGGACTGTTTTGGGTTCCTTCGCTTACACGCGGTAACGTACGGGGACACACTTAATTTTAATAACAAGTTTTGAGATTTATTAAAAAAAATTATTTAAATATTGACTTCTATCCATTAACCTACAGATATCCATGGCTGTATGTTCAATCCTTTATCAATTGGCCACTCGTCCAGAGGAACAACGAAAACTTCATGAAGAAATGAAACGTTTAATGCCAGACCCTAAACAACCTTTAACCATTCCATTATTAGATCAAATGCATAATTTAAAGGCTTTCATTAAAGAAGTATTTCGTATGTATAGTACGGTAATAGGTAATGGTAGGACACTGCAAGAGGATACCGTTATATGTGGTTATCAAGTACCAAAAGGGGTGAGTTTGTTTTTATTTAAAATTTAAAGACTATTTCAAATTGTTTCCTCTCTTCAAGATCCAAGCAGTTTTTCCTACCATAGTCACTGGTAATATGGAAGAATATGTTTCAGATGCTGCCACTTTTAAGCCGGAAAGATGGTTGAAGCCCAGCCAAGGAGGTGTTGAAGGCAAATTACATCCTTTTGCTTCTTTGCCATATGGTTATGGAGCTCGTATGTGTTTGGGTAGACGTTTTGCTGATTTAGAAATGCAAATTTTATTATCAAAACTTTTGCGTTCTTATAAATTGGAATATGAACATGAACCTTTAGATTATGCCGTAACATTTATGTATGCTCCAGATGGAACATTAAAATTTAAAATGACAAAATATTAGTAGTAAGGGGCATTCATGCTATTGTTGGTAGATATGTAAAAGTATTTTTGTATTATAAAAACATGTTTAAAATAAATTTTCTAAAAAAAATTTACTTCACTCAAATTAATTATAAATTATTTGCAGACACTCAAAATAAAATAATATACTATGATAAATAATAAATTTTATCTAAAAATATGATCCAACATTAATGGTTAATCTCTGTACAAAGAGATTTCTGTCGAAAATAACCCTTTTAGAAATTCTTATTATTTTTCGAATTAAATTTAATTTTGAAATGAGAGTTAGACGCGTGAATGCGTCTTCATGAGGACATAAATAATAAAAAATAAACCTGATTTGCGCTTAATTCGACTAAAGCGATTATATGATAATGACACAGACATAAAATATAATTGTTTGTTTGTACACTCAAAAAAGTTTGACATTTACTTCATGACAGTTGTTTGTGTGGTAATCAGTAGTTGTTTTTAACTATAATTACAGTTAATTTTCGATTTGTAAGTATAAAACAACTGTTATTTGAGAAAACAACTAACGAAAAATAATGTCATTTCGTAAAAGTTGTTTAAGTCAGTTATTTTTAATATTATATTATCAAAAACTATTCTATTTTTCTATGAAAACATGTCTCAAATTTATTAAAAATTTTGATACCAATATTGCAGAGTTGTAGACGCAGGGTTGTCAATTGAAACATTTGATATATTGGGGAAAAAGTCTCTATGGGAAAAGTCGTCTTAAAGTCCAACAAGATCGTATATTGAAAAAAGCTCAGACACCCTCTCAACTAAGTGAAATAGGCATTATTATGTGTAAATTTGAACTTAACCCAAAAACACTTTCCCATACAAAAAAAGTTGACATGCTCCGACATGTTTTGTATAACTGTAAATGCGTCTCCAAAGGATATTTCATTTGATACCCAATTTGTCTATTTTTCTTAAAAATTATTAGAAATAATAAAAAATCATGGATGGTAACCGAAACGAATGCTGTTATCGTTAGTGTAATGATATTTTAGGTTATTTCGGTAACGGTATTTTAAGGGTAACGCTATTTCATTTATTTCGGTATCGTTATTTTAGGGATAACGGTATTTGAGTTATTTCGGTAACGGTATTTTAAAGATAACAATAGTTGGGTTATTTCGGTAATGGTATTTCAAGGTTAACGGTATTTCAGTTATATCGGTAACGGTATTTTAAGGGTAACGGTAGTCAGTTATTTCGATGCATCGCGTAATTTTTTTTTTACAAAAAACAAACGGTATTAAAAACAAAACCAATTTATCAATTTAATGTACAAAAAATACTCAATAACCACGTGAAATTACCAAAAGCAGAAAATTAAAAATAACGGTAACGGTATTTTAGGGATAACAATATTTCATTTGTTTCGGTAACGGAATTTTAAGGGTATTGATATTTCATTTATTTCGGTATCGGTATTTTAAGGATAACGGTATTTCAGTTATTTCGGTAACGGTATTTTAGGTATTCGGGGTATTTCGGTAACGGTATTTTAGGGGTAACGGTAGTCAGTTGAAAGGGTTTTGAATCGATAACGGTATTTTAGCGGTATTGCCTGCCAAACCTGTAAAAAATGTATTTGTTCTTGCTCGAGGCCAATTATTTGTTTATTATGGAATAACATAATAAGTACTTTTTTCAAAAACTCTGCCATTTTTTTCCATCAGGATATTCTCCTAACAAACACTTCAAAGCGTTTTTGCTTTCAAGGATGAAAAGACGACCACTGCGCGGATTTTCCAGTTCCCCATAATCAGTTCTCTTTATAAAGTGGAGGCATTACTGCAATTATAAAACATCAAAATTTCGTACCTAATTTCGTAAAACACTTGAGTGAAGTGAACAGAACTTTCAATGTAAAATGTTATTGGTAGCATTCAGCAGAGAAACCTTAAACTGATACCGGTGACTTGTAGCGCTTTGTGATTAGTAACTCTGCTGAACGACGTTTTCTTTGTTTCGTTTTTAAATACAATTTTTATATATTTTCCTTTAGTTTCTTAAAATTTTTGTTTTTGAAATATATTTGTATGTTTTTATTTGTCATTCTTACAATCAAAATAGTTTTTAAATCAACAACAACAAATGTATCACTAATTGATCAAAAGTAACAAACATTTTTTACGCTACCAAAATATGACAGCGCTACCTGAGCGCTAAGATTGAGCGGTTAGTGATCAGGTCATTTAGCAGTTAGTTGTACAACTGTTGTAGAACTGTTGACTATTAAAGTGTATCTGCCGAACGCACCCATTGAAACAAAAACAATTTCTATAGAAATAATGCAACACTTCACCGAAGTGTTTTAGAAAATTACCACCTTCATATTAAACATAAATTAAAAAAAACGAAAAATTGGGTAAAATTTGTGACCACTTTTGAACCTCTAAACATGAGATTGTGCCGCTACAAATTTCCTGATGTGATAAGTAATGTGAAGAGTACAACTATAATGAAAGACTAGCAATATGTCTATTACCGTACTTTACCGCGGTTACCCAAACTAGGCAAAAGGCGTTCCCGTACTCAAAATTGGTTGTAAATTTTTGTTGTTTGGGATGTTTTGGGTTCCCGCGAGTACCCGCGGTAACGTACGGGAACGGACAAAATATGAAAAATTGAAGCTGGTAAAGGCCATATCGCCCAAACAATGCGATAAATCAAAAGGTTAATATCTGTGTCATTTTAGCTTAATCGCTTATGTCGGAATTCGTAATATTCAGATATTGCTGTTTCTATCTAAATTTTTTCTGTTTGATTTATGTAATATTATTTAAATTATACATATATGTTTATCACTGTATCATGTACAGTGATGATATATCGCATCATATATTAATTGAACCGAAAAACGATTATGAGACATTTTACGTCATGTGATCTAGACCGATATAAACTAATATATTACCACAATTTGCTTTGCCACCTTCAAAATATTTTCATTTGATACCCAATTTTATTATATATCCTTATAACAAACATGAAAAAACCGACAAACAGGGTCATTGTGGACCCCCAATTTTTCACTCTCAAACAAGAGACGGGCTTAAAAGTTGCACATGTTTATTTTTCCTATTTTTGATTTTTTTATATATCGGATTTGAGTACGTTTTCATTTGCATTTTTAAGTTTTTGGATTTTTTTCATTTGGACTATTTTGAGGTAAACAAACTTACAATACTTGAGTATCATATACTTACAATCCAACAACTTATAAGAAGTTAAATCCCTTTTTCTTTTCAAGTGTAAAAAAACATGCATATTTGTAACTTTTTAACATTTATTTCCTTTTCCACGCCTGAAACCACCTTTTAATAGCTGTTAAACTTTGTTCAGCATCTTGTTTTGTTTCACCTTTAAGCTCGTGCACTATTTCAGGTTTATAAGATTCTTTAGCCTCTTCTAGCATAGTACCAAAAATTTCACACTCCAAGTTAGATTTTAATTTCTTTTCATTATAATCACGTTCTTTAAGGCGATCATATAATATAGTGTTATTTGGACAGGTTACCACAAAAACTGCCTTAAACCATCTTTCGGGAAAGAAATCACAACCATGATATTCTACTACTTGGCCACCTTCTTGCATTAAAGGCTCCATATAATCCATTAATTTGTCTTCATCTAAAATGGGACAAGCATATTCCTCATCATATTCTTCAATGAAATCTTTTTCTTTTGCCACTTTGGAACAGTCAATCCAATTGAGTTTTAATTGTTCTGAAATTCGTTGGCATAAATAAGATTTACCCACACCGGGAGTACCTAAATTAATAAACCTTTCTTTAATATGGATATCTTTAGACGTATAGAAAATACGAACCTGTTATTAATATATTAGGTAATGCATCTACTTTTTCATCGGTTGAAGACATTTTAAAATTAAAGAATTTTCAATAAATTTGTGTAGTTTTAAAGGTAAACAAAAACATGTGCAACTTGAGCAGTGTTGCCAGTATGGTTGCCAATTGGATAGTTGTTTTTACAGTTGTGTCGTCAGAGATGCCAACTATGTCATACGAAAAGCGCAAAAAAGATATATAAAAAGCGTAAAAACGGGTAATTTTGTTTCTATCCATTTAAAAACACTAAACCAAAATTACAAATTTTTTTCCCAAAAAAAAACATGTTTAACTTCATTCTCAAGAGGTTAATTATTCAACATAATGGTTGGTAAATAAATATAGCTGTGTTTGTGCGACAAGCTATCAACGTTGGCTTATGTCATTCCTATAAAAATTTGACATTATTAACGTTAATAGGCCTTTGAGACGATCAAGCATGCTGTACAGCTTGGCTTGATAATTCCGTGTATTTGTTTTTGTAATTTCCATCAAACAAGGCATTACACGATCAAACCATATATAGGCCGCTTAAGAGTTAACACTAAACTTTGGGTAATATCAGATTTGTATGAGAATGGCATAAGCCAACATTGATATCTTGCAACACAAACACAGCTTATGTAAAAACATGTTAAGTTTGCCCCCAAATATCTTTGGTGTTTGAAGTAGTAAAACTTGATATATATTTCAAATTAAAGCTTTAAATCTTGACAATGTATAAATAAGTACAAATTTTATCCTTATGAAATATAAACGTTTCTTTACAAAAAAATGAAAATGCACTCACCGGGTCGTAATGGGTTACAAATAATAAAAAAATATGTCATCAAAGAGAAGTTTCTATAACCTTTGCAATGGTGTATATACTGTCCCAATCCGACAATAAGCGACGAAGATATAGCCAAGTCCATTTTCGACCTTTGTAGCGACATAACACTCGACATAGGCGTTTCCGCGAGAAAAAAATAATAGGACTCCCAAAAAAAGGTTCTATCAGTGGCAAAAATTTGGAGTCAATCGGTGAGTTGCCCCTAGACTATATTTTAGCCCTTATGCTGGCTACACACGAAAGAACAAGCGCCACAGAACATGTGTTTAATATTTTTTTTTACATTTTTTAATACAGACGATGCCACATACAAACAAAACTTCAAACGAATCATCAGTTCTGTTTGTTTGTCGAACTGATCGCAACAAATACGCGCAAGAAAATCAAATTAATTTGGTAATCGAAGGAACATTCGTCTGAAAATGGGCATTTTCTTATGAATGTTCCTTCGTGTGTAGGCGGCTTTAAAAGCGCAAAACGTGCTAGGTTGCGTTTACACTTGCATCGAAATCCCGAGATCTCGCTATTCACCACTCTGAAAAAACAATGAAGAAAAGCATATAAATGTGCAATTTTTAATAAAACACACATAGTTAGCTATAATAAATACATTTTCTAAAAATTTAAAGTTTATATGCTTTCCTTCATTGTTTTTTGAGAGTGGTGAATAGCGAAATCTCGGGATTTCGATGCAAGTGTAAACGCAACCTAAGTAAATTTTGAAAAAGCACCAATGTAGCGCTTTTTTAATGAGGAGTTAAGGAGCCTATAGACGATCAAGCATGGCGCACAGCTTGGTTTAATAGTTCCATGTATTTGTTTTTGTAATTCCGATCAAACAAGGCATTACACGATCAATTGCTCTACAAGTTTTACAGCATAATTGACTGCATACATGCCGCTTTAGATTAATATTTTTTTTTTTCGCGTTTTTACACATCAAAAGCACCAGATTTACCTTAAAAAGCACTAAGTTGCCATAACTGTTTGTCGACGATATTTAAGTTGTCGAGGTTAAATGTAATTAAGCGACAATCGACCGTCGACACTTTTGACGTTTAAGCGGAGAAAACACGAAGGAACATTCGTGAAAAATTCTCATTTTTACGAATGTTCATTTGTGTATGCTACTGTGTCGTGTTGACATTCGTGTTATCAAAATTTTTTGATATTTTTTGTTTCCAAACTCAATGTTCCTTTATGTATACTCCCCTTTAAGGCCATCATTTAGTTCATAAGAGCACAACAATTTCGGTCATTTTGATGTCCCAAAAATGTCACATAAACTTTAAAATCCACAAATGTTTTAAATCGAACGGAAAATATCATTAATCTAACCTAGTGTCTTGACATGCAATAAAATTATAGCAAGCAATTGTCAAAATGATTTCATCTCAGGTGAAGACACTCAATTTTATTGCAAGTAGATAAAAATTAATGTTTGATAAAATTTTGTGTTTTTCGAAGAAAAATCTATGGTAGCATTCAGCAGAGAAACCTTAAACTGATACCGGTGACTTGTAGCGCTTTGTGATTGGTAACTCTGCTGAACGATGTTTTCTTTGTTTTGTTTTTAAATAAAATTTTTCTAAAATTTCCTGTAGTTTCTTTAAATTTTTGCTTTTGAATTATATTTGTATGTTTTTATTTGTCATTCTTACAAAAAAAAAATATTTTTAAAATTAACAACAACAAATATATAACTAATTGATCAAAAGTAGCAAACATTTTTTACGCTACCAAAATTTGACAGCGCTATCTCAGCGCTTAGACTGAGCGGTTAGTAATCAGATCGTTCAGCAGATAGTTGTGCAACTGTTGTAGAACTGTTGACTAATAAAGTGTATCTGCCGAACGCACCCTATGATATTTCTTACCTTTGAAATGGTCAAGTGTTCTCCACCACTTTGCAATTGATATCATTTTGACGTATAATTTATTGCATTTGAAGATACCGGGTAACACAGGTCTCTTCAAATGCAATCAAATTAATTTGTTAAATGTTAATTTTTCATATGCTGCAGTTTTTTTAGTTTTATGTTTTTAGCTTTCCCATAATTGTCGGAACTTTTTATATTCATTTATAAAATTAATCCAGTTTTCATTATTTATAATTGTCACCTTTTTCGTCTCTTTTATTTTCTTTATAGCGCAATTAGAAAAGACCTCGCAGCACGACTGCTCTCAATGAACTAACACAGCAAAAACAGTATACATCGATACACACGATGGTACATTGAGTTTGGAAACACAAAATATCAAAAAATTTTGATAACACGAATTTCAGCACGATACATTCAGTGTGTTTACCAGACGCTCAACTGTTGCGAATCCGCTACTCAACAATCTGGTGAACGATTTGATTAGCTACCGCTAAGTCAACATGTTGTGGTAGCGCTACCTTGTTTTGGTAGCGTAAAATTTTACGCTACTTGTGAGCAGTTAATGATACGTCAGCTGTCGTTTGTTTTTTGTATATTTTTTTTTTAAAGAATAATAAACATACCCAAATATAATTATAAAGGAATAAAAAATTTCGAAGAAATCAATGAAACATCTACAAATATTTTTATTTTAAAACAAAAACAAAAGTATGATCGTTCACCAGATTAAGGTAATCATAAGGCGCTACATGTCAATTGTAGCGGTAGCCGGTTTCTCTGGTAAACCTGCCAATTTATACACACGAAGGAATATTCGTCAGAACATACCCATTTTTTTTAACGAATGTGTAGGCAGCTTTAAAGCAGGCTGTGAGTCGAAATCTGATTGGCTACCCAACTTTTTGTCGGCAGCTGTTAAAAAAAGAAAAATTTTAAAAATTCCCGAAAATATATAATTTTTGGTATTTTCAAGTATTCAAATTTTTTTCGCAAACGGCTAGTGTATCTAAACCGGTTGTTAGCCGAAATATTTTCGTTGGCGGCAGCAACTAAATTTTAACGGCGGTTTTTCATGGCCGATCGGCGCAGGTCTTTTGTTGTGTATTCTATGGAAAGATTGCAAATTTTGTGAAAAATTCAAGAAGTTCTTAAAAATTTCCCCGTTTATAAGAAAAAACTGTTAATTATAGTTAGCCAACTAATGAGTGAATAAAATTTAATAGTATAACGCAGAGAGTTAAAAAAGTTGAAAATATGGAGCAACCTACAAATGAGACACTGCTGACGGCAGTAGTGGAAGAGACAAATACGCAAAAGCCGGTTGCAGGCCAGCCGGAACTTGAAAAAGATGAAAATTTGGAGATTTTAAAGTTAGCAAAAGAAACTGTTGGTGTTAGAACAATTAGTGAAACAAAAGAACTCGAAACGTCACAATGCAGTCGGACAGTGTCTGTCCATGCTAAGATTGCTGAGGCGCCGTTAGATATGAAAGCTAGTTTAGTTGAAGAGGCCTCTGAAGCTGTCGAAACTGGAGAAGGTAAGTAAAACAATTGCTTTAATTATAAACATTTCTAAAATTGACTTAAAAATTTAAAATTTTTTAGATAGTACAAACACCACCGAAGAATCTGCACCGGAACCTTGCTTAGAAAATCCGGAAACTAATCCAGAAGTTCCATATGAACTTCCCCAAATAACAGCTGTACAACATATCGAGGTACCATTGATTTTTGATAATGAAACTGTAACCGAAACAGTTAAAGAATCACCCAAACCTGTATCTGAAGAATCTTCGGAAACTACTTCAGACCAATTGCTCAATGAGCTTGAATTAGCTCCCATTGAATCTAACGATATGGAAGTATCTGAAACTGTTGATGAAAACCTTGCCAATGAAGGTGGAGAAAATATAGAATCTCTAGAAGAATCGCCAAAAATCATATCCGAAGAATCTATGGATACAACTTCGGATAAATTGATCGATGACTTGGAAATAACTCCTATGGAATTGGTAGATTATAATGAAGAAATTCCTTCATTAATTAAAGAGACAAAAGAGGATATAAATAAAGTCATGTCTGAAGAATCTTCAGAAACTACGTCAGATAAATTAATCGAAGAACTCAAAATATCTCCTATGGAATTAACTGAATCTAATGAAGAAAATCCTTCATTATCTAAAGATATAATTGAAGAAGCTGACCAAGGTTTATCGGAAGAAACTTTGGAAACTACCCTGGATAATTATGAGAAGCAGACTGAAAAGGGCTCTGGAGATTTAAAAGGATTTAATAATGAAGATTCTGGAATAACTGCAGAAAAAGTTGAAAATTCTCATAAAGAATCTGAGATAAAAGAATCTGAAAATCAAACAACTGAAAGTTTTAAAGAAGAATCGATTTTAATTTCACAAACACTAGATTCGTCCAAACAAGAAGGGGGAACTTTATCTTCTAACGAAAATCGACCTGAAGGTGTTGTATTGCAAACCTCAGATTCTTTTAAAAATAAAACAGAACCTATTGCCAAAGAATCTGCAGATTCTTTCAAAAAAGTATTAGGAGTTGGCTTAGAAAGTTCAGATTCCTCCAAAAAAGATTTAACTGTTTCTTTGGCTACTTTAGATTCTCCCATAAAAGAAACGGAACTGTTAGCTACAGCTGCTATAGAATCTTCAGATTCTTTCAAAAAAGGTCCAGAAGTTGTTTCTATGGAAACTCCAGATTCCTTCAAAAAAGACACAAAAGTATTTTCTCCTTCTACTTCAGATTCTCCCAAAAAAGAAACAGCGGTATTAGCTGATATTTCTATTGATTATTTAGATTCTTTCAAAAAAGTTGAAAAAGTTGCTTTATTGGAAACTTTAGATTCTCCCAAAAAAGTCGCAGAAGTTGTTGTCTTGTCAACCTTAGGTTCTTCAGAAAAGGAAACTGAAGTATTAGTTACAGAAACTTCTGTTGGTCCAGAAAAGGAACACGTAGATTTAGTTCTACATCCTTCTGATTCTACTAAAGTAGAAACTGAAAATAACTTCGATAGTAAAAAAGCACGCACCGAAACTTCAATAACAGAAGTTATAGAAAAAGCAACGACTACTGCAGAAACTTTAGAACCGATGGATACTTACGATAGTCAAGAATCTATAAATTTAATCATTGATGAAACTTATAGTACTACAGAGAGCAAAGATGAATCTTTGGAGGTTGCTAAAATAGACAAAGATTCAAAAATGGAAGTAGATCAAAACGATGATGATACAGCAAATATAAGCGACAAAATTGAATCTGAAAAAAATGTAAAACCGTTAGAAATAAGTCTAAATTTAGCTTCAGAGGAAAAATTGTTAGATGAACCTATAACACTAACAGAAAAAGAAGAAAGCGAAAAGAATTCATCCGAACAAAAAGAAGGCACTAAAGATAATAAGGAGATTACAAAACAACCCCATTTACAAACTAAAGAAAAAGGCTTGCAAACTACAGAAAAATCTAATAAAGATAAAAACTCATCCGCCATAGAAAAACAACAAGATATTGATTTACTTAACAAATCTAAAGATGATGACGTTATACCAGTAGAACAACCCCCTGTACCCATTATTGAAATTGAGGATGACGATTTTGAAGCCGAAATACCACAAACCATAATCCAAGAAATAAGCACGGAAGCATTCATGGAAATGGAATACAATAAACAAAAATACACTTCCTCTACATCTAATATCGAAATGATTGATTCAGCCCAACAAAAAGTTTTGTCTATTGCCAAAGATAGTTTATTGGAAATAGCTTGTGAAAAACCCTTGGAGGAAGCATTAAAATCTAAAGAAATTGTGGATTTAGAAGATACCAATGATGAGGTGTTCTATAATAAAGAATGTATTAATTACGAGTGTCCCCACAAACATAAGCAATTCTTTAAAGTACCACAATTTGCTTTTAGTTTCTTTAAAGTTACTAGAAAGAAATTTAAGGTTCAGTATATATGCGCAGATTGTTATGATAAAGCATTGGAAATGTACGAGGTAAGTAGTTCAATTTGTGTACGTATTAGATGAGAGTAAAACCTGGTTTAGTTGAACTAAAATCAAATTGGATCAGCAATTGTTTGCAGAACATTTTTTTTTAATTCTGGACAATTGAATTAAAATCAAGTAAACCAATTTTAAAGAAGCAGAATTTTAGTTTCAAGTGTGACACATACATATATGTACCGTAAATGTATTTCTATCCTCTACCAATCCCTTGGACCAAACACTTTTTTAAAATATGTTTGTGTTTTATACAAAAGATAACATTATGCGCTCACCCTGTCTGAAAAATACAAACGGGAGAGCAATGACAAAGAACTTTAATAGGTGGTACAAGTACTGGCAAAAACTGCTCTACCATTCCCAAACTAATATCATCATTAGACAAAAGGACCGGCTGTTCAAAAAGCCTGTTAATTTTAGTTTAAATCGGTCCATGTTTAGACTTAGTGCTCATATAAAGGTCCTCCCAAAATTGCATTGTTCGCACTATATAGGTAGGAAATACGAAGATATTGTAATGAAATTCTCAGTAACGTATTGAATTGAAAAAATAAATAATGAAAAATTTAGGATTAACCTTCAAATTATGAATTTACATTTTCATTGAAATAATATATGTAAGTGTTTAAAATACTCAATAGACATATCTTATCAAAATATGAATTTTTTAGAGTTTTTATTAAAAAAAAATCGTTTAAAATGTTCTTTTATAACAAAATAAAAAAAAATAATAACATGAGTTTTAAATATGATGTTGCAGCGATACAAAATACCCAATGAATTTTAAAGAAATTTTATTGTTGCTTTGGGTGTAATTTGCAAATTTTACAGCATTTTTTATTGCATATGAAGTAACTAGATTAGTCAAGCTCACGAAATAAAAAAAATTTATTTATCCTTGTTCGAAGCCAATTATTTCCTTAACATAAGTAATTTTTCAAAAACTCGGTTATTTTTCTCTATCAGGATATTCTGCTTTGTTACTTCACAGAATTTTTGCTTTCAAAGTATTCTACACTTACAGGAATGAAAAGACGATAATTTCGGAGATTTTCGAGTTCCCCATCATCAGTTTTCTTTAGAAAGTGTGGCAATACTGCAATTATACAACATCAAAATTTCATATCACCCGGTGTCTTTAAATGAAATACATTGAGAGTATTCACAGTTCACGCTATTTTAAGAAGCCTTGAGGTCTTCTCTGGGTCTTGGTTGTATAACGTGGATATTCTTGGTGGAATTGTCAGAAAAGTTGTTCGTTATGTTTTTGATGTGAGAGTTCATGAACATGATCGTGTTAGGGAGGTTGTTCCTGAATTTTTGAAATGTAGTTTCGATGATTATTTAAAATTTCGTATTTTACTTCATTTTTATAAAATTATGAAATTACAACAACCGGAACTTCTAGTGAATGGATTTTTTTTTATACATTCAACACGGAATATCCAGATTGATGTGCCTTTAAGACATCTTTCAATATTTGATCGCTCTTTTGTAGTACGCGTCTACCAAGTTTGGAACTATTTGCCAAACAGTCTTAAACTTTTTTCATATTCCTTTTTAACATATAAACGTAAACTACTTGATTATTTTAACGGAATTCTACCTTGACATATTTGGCATAAATCCGTTACGTATTTCTTTTCTTCTTCTTTGTCTCTTGCTATAGGTACTTATTTCCGTACTTTTTTCCAATATTCATATGGCTGGGGAGCCACTTATAAACTTGAATGGTAATATAGTTGATTATCTAACAATACATAAATAATTGGCCATGAAGGCTTTCTTTGTATTGATATTAAATAAATAAATAAATAAATAAAAAAAAAAAAATAAAATAAAAAATTAGCATTTGTCGTAAATTTGACAACTTTCTATGGGTTAAACCTAAAAAATCGTGCTATTTTACAACTATAGCACATTAAGCACTTAAAGCATTTGTTTCATTTTCACGTGAAAAAAATGTTATACTCCATATAAAAAAAAATAATTTTTCACGACAATGAGTGTAGTGGTTTTTTTTCTTAACATATTTAACACAAAAAAATTTAAAGGAAAAGCTTTTGTTTGTTAGTTCCACAATTTTTTTATTTTCCTTTCAATTTTCATTCGTATTTTTTCTGAAATTAAATGAACAGGATGTTTCATATGTTTGTGTTTTTATTGTTATATGTGTATATATTAGGGCGGGTCGATTTAATAATCGTATTCTAGGGATCAAAATAAGAAACTTTGGCGAAGGAACCATACCTCTAAAACGAATTCTACTACCCCCCAACTGTTGACTTTTGTCCCGTAGGGTCAAGTTTTGAAAAATCCCACTTTGACCCATTTAGAGTGCCCCAATCGAGTCCAAATGTATGACCGACCCCCACTAATTTTGGAGGGCCGATCCACCCATGCCAGTGGCACACCCCCTGGAACTCCCCTGGGGGGTTCCCCATACAAACATTTTAAAAAATCACCATTTTTGGCACTTTATTTTATTATTTTTTATTTATTTTATTTATTTTTATTATTTTATTTATTTTTTCTCTTTAGAAATTTATTTAGTCAGAACATATGTAAATGAAAAAATTAATTTAACTTAGTAATAGAAAAGAAAATAAAAAAATTACTGTTTGAAGTCTTTTTTGCTTTCAAGTCTGGGCAATTTCGCACGGCTCTCTAATGTCGTCACCATAACAGCCTCTACATTTTCCGGTATAACTCGTTTGGAAACGCTAGCTAGCAATTGCACGTGTCGTTCTGTTGCAGGTCGTAAAATAGGTTGTGTGGGTTTTTTAAGCCACCACAAGACACAGCTGCATATCGTAAACTTAAGCTAAATCGGTTACAGGTAGAATTGAGCATAAAATTATCATAAAGGATTTTCCAGAAGTAATAAAAGGCGCACTTGCTTAACAGAATTTGTGGTCAGATTAACGTTTAATTTACATGTAAGTACTTTATGGGCAGTTTTGACAACAAAATCGGTTACAGGTAGAATTGAGCATAAAATTATCATAAAGGATTTTCCAGAAGTAATAAAAGGCGCACTTGTTTAACAGAATTTGTAGTCAGATTAACGTTTAATTTACATGTAAGTACTTTATGGGCAGTTTTGACAACAAAATCGGTTACAGGTAGAATTGAAATTACCATTTCATTCTTATTACCTCGTCTCCTAGACCATATATAACGCAACAGTTTTTGTGAATGCATTAAGTCGTTGTGAAGAACTCGAAGTGTGAAGTGCTAATTTGAGATAAAAAAATATTTAAAAAAAAATCATTCCAAATCAAGAAGTTTACAATGAATCCACCATCCTCTACACCGCAAGATGAAGCAATAACAACATCAACAACTATCGAAAACCCAATGAGTCATATACCCAGGCATGATGTTACTGTTTTTGGTGTGTCTACTGATTTGACTGATCTTAATTTACCAACCCATCTGGATATCTTGAGATATTATTTTTACTTGAGCGAACAAAAAAAGTTGTCCTATAAAGCATTCACTATTCAAGTACAAGATAAGTTGATTGGAATTTGGGAAAAACTTGGTATGGAAATAATGCTGAAAAAAAGTGTATGTAATAAATTGAATAGATTGCTTGACAAATATCAAGAGCAAATCAAGAGAAGAAACAAACCCCAACAATTTACAGAGTATGTAAAATCTCTGGAAACAATTTTTTTCATTGGAACATGTAAATGCGATTTGAAGGCAGCTCCATGTGCATGCGGTTTGGTTCCCGAACGCCTCAAAGAGTTTATGCACGATCAACATAATTAGAGAAGTCTAACAATGGATGGATTTGCGATGGAAATTGAAGAGCAAGGAGCAACGTCTATGTCATCAATGCCAACATACCAAGATCCCGATGATTCAACATACGCACCGCCACCGGTTCAAGAAGATTTGGATATAAGCACAAGTTCACAATACACACAGAGATACGATTGTTTTAACTTTGCCTTGGTATGTGACAGATTTGGCGTGCCTGATAGAGTAGCATCAGCAATGGGAACAGCTCTTTTCCAAGATTTTAAAATGAAAGATATCCATGGCAAACCTCTCATCATGGATAAATCGAAAGTTCGCCGAGAAAAAGAGAAATGCAGACAAGAAGTGCTTCGCAAACGGTTAGATGATACCAATTTGTTAGCATTTTCATTCGATGGCAGAAAAGATGATACTTTAACGAGAGATACAATTGATGAGAAGTATCATACTAGAATGGTAAAAGAACCTCATCTTGTTATTTTGAGAGAACCGAATTCTGAATTGATTGGTTACGTAAGACTGGAACATGAAACCGCTGAATACAAAACAACCAAATTAAATGATTTTTTCAACGATAAAAATATATCACTGGATGCATTAATTGGCATATGCACTGACGGTGAGCCAACAAACACTGGCCCAAACGGTGGAATTATACGACGATTC
The DNA here is from genome assembly GCA_949987735.1 of Leucophora obtusa. NCBI lineage: Eukaryota > Metazoa > Arthropoda > Insecta > Diptera > Anthomyiidae > Leucophora > Leucophora obtusa. The sequence goes on along the minus strand of OX465299.1, from coordinate 29,837,148 downwards.
GAATTGCTGTTAAAAAGACCATTGCATTGGTTCGTTTGCCTTCTAGACTTCAACGAACTTCCGTTTCGGCATTTGTTTGAAGCTTTGGATAAATCAACCAGCACTGGACCAAGATCGGCAACCGGAAAATTGAGCCGTCAAATCGAAACTTGTGAAACTCTTCCGGTAAGTTATTGCTATCACTCATTTATTATAATTGTCAACCGTTTTTAATTGTTTTATTTTTATATATTTTCAGGACGGCTTTCAGAAAATTGAGTTGAAAAATATGCCCCCTGCTCCAGAAAAAATTGAATTTTCCACCGATTCCAAGTACTTATACGACATGGCCCATGCAATTTCTAGCGGCGTGGTTTCAGTGGATCTGGCAAACATCAAACCAGGGAAAATTGTACATTCTCGGTGGCTCACCAAGGCCGCTAGACTATTACGATTATATGTGACAACGGAAAATCCAGATGCAAATTTAAGAATACTGGTTGAATTTATAATTACATGTTATGTGCCAATGTACTTCAATATCAAGTATTACAGCTCTGTCGTGTACGGTAGTAGATTATTTTTCAAATTCATTAGTTGGTCAAGATTTCTAGAACCTCGTTTACGCAAAATTGTCAATAAAGTAATTACAGATAATTCATATTATGCGCATTCGGAAAATATCTTGTTATCAATGTTGTTTGATGATAGCAAAGAAAAGCGCGACTGTGCTATCAAGATAATTCTACGCTATCGAACCGATGTTGACGACCCAACGGGACTTAGAGCTTATAAAAAACCAGATATAAACTTTTATTGCACAAGTTACACGGAAATGATCAATATGAATGACATAAATGACGTATTTGAACCACCATTCACGCGAAGCATTCCATACGATACTTTGAAAGAATATTTAAATCAAGATGATCCACCGTTTAATGATCCAAAAATTCCATCACACATACAAGAAACAGAAGGACACGTTCAATTGCTAGCTAGCGTTTCCAAACGAGTTATACCGGAAAATGTAGAGGCTGTTATGGCGACGACATTAGAGAGCCGTGCGAAATTGCCCAGACTTGAAAGCAAAAAAGACTTCAAACAGTAATTTTTTATTTTTTCTTTTCTATTACTATGTTAAATTAATTTTTTCATTTACATATGTTCTGACTTAATAAATTTCTAAAGAGAAAAAATAAATAAAATAATAAAAATAAATAAAATAAATAAAAAATAATAAAATAAAGTGCCAAAAATGGTGATTTTTTAAAATGTTTGTATGGGGAACCCCCCAGGGGAGTTCCAGGGGGTGTGCCACTGGCATGGGTGGATCGGCCCTCCAAAGTTAGTGGGGGTCGGTCATACATTTGGACTCGATTGGGGCACTCTAAATGGGTCAAAGTGTGATTTTTCAAAACTTGACCCTACGGGACAAAAGTCAACAGTTGGGTAGTCAAGTAGTTGGTAGTAGAATTCGTTTTAGAGGTATGGTTCCTTCGGCAAAGTTTCTTATTTTGATCCCTAGAATACGATTTTCCCTGAGCCATGGGCAATTTTTTGCCTCCCCACAAATCGACCCGGCCTAGTATATATATGTATTATGTCTAGGGTTTGGGATTTCCCGGACTTTTTTATTTCCCGGGAAACGGGAATAAAAAAATTTGATTCCCGGGAATCCCGGGATTCCCGGGAAATATTTTTGAACAAAATTGTTAATGAAAACCACCTATATAATTAATTTTTGTTAAAAAAAAAACACTATTTCAGTACAAATTCAGAATCCACAATGGTATTTTCCAAAGACAAATAAAACTCTTCTAGTCTTATTTCTACAATTCTTCTTATTTCATCAGCATTATATCTTCCTGATATATAAAGCAACCCCAGAATATAAAATAACTTATTTCCGTTTATACATATGTTCAAATATCTCTTTTGTGATATTCTTGTCCATTCATCTAAGATTATAGTAAATCTCCTATTGTTAGAAATATTGCTCGATATTTCTTTTATCATGATATCTCTTAGGTTGCGTTTACACTTGCATCGAAATCCCGAGATTTCCCTATTCACCACTCTCAAAAAACAATGAAGGAAAGCATATAAACGTTAAATTTTTATAAAATGTATTTATTAGAGCTAACTATGTTGGGTATTTTAAAATTTATATATTTATATGCTTTTCTTCATTGTTTTTTCAGAGTGGTGAATAGCGAAATCTCGGGATTTCGATGCAAGTGTAAACGCAACCTTACATGATTGTGGTAATTTAATATAATGTTCTTTACATCGGTTTCATTTTTTTTGCAATGCCAGGTTTTTATTATAAAAACTTTCTCGAATAAACGAAGATCTAGTATGGTGCGGATTGACATTCCGTCGACTGCGGCTAATTTGGATACCATTTCAGGAAATGTTTGCCCTACCATAAAACGTTCAATGCCTATTCAGCTTACACTTTTTTCTTTGGGTACTTTGCTCATTTTAGCTTGAACGTTATTCTTGTTGTTGTTTTCTTCAAGAGAAGTTGCATGACCATCAATTTTTTTTTGTGAACCAAATTTAGATGTCGGATAACCAAATTTAGATACCTCCGTTAACAATTAGTCTTTTAGGGCAAATATTGCACTGCGCTGCATTGTCGTTTTTTGTGAAGTATTTACATACTTCTGACATTTTATTCTTTAATATAAAAATATATTAGTTTGAAAGCAGGTGTATTAAAATAAAGTAAACTTACTTGAAAATATCACATTTATTAATGAAAACGTTACTTATAAAATTATTGGCCCTTAATATAAAGGAGTATTTTAAATTTAAAGTCGACTTTATTTTTAATCATGCGGTTTTGTTCATTTTGTGTATGAAAACCTTACAAAAATATTTATATTTTCAAACATTTTGATTGGTTGAAAATAAATTAAGCAATCAGAATACTCCAAAAATAAACCAAGTCTTTAACTAAAATATACATTTGAAAAATTTAGATAGTAAGGGCGATTATTTGTAAGAAACAAATTTTTTTTTTTCATATTTCTTTTAAACATTTTACCAAGTTTTTAAGTTTTACTTCTTAAATTTTGAATAAGTTATGCGCAAAATCTTTATTAGTTGAAATGCTCCTAATTACTTGGCAAAGATTTTTTTTGTGTGTCAAATAAATTGATTCCTTTTTAAAAGATTTTAACAATGACATTTTTGTTTTGGTATTTAAAATGTTTTTTATGACTAAAATTAAAAAATTCTATTCCAAACAAAAACAATTTAAAAAATTTAATATTTTTAAAATTTCCCGTTTTCCCGGGAAAAATATATTATTTTCCCGGGAATTCCCGGCAAACTTTTCCCGGGATTTCCCGGGAATTCCCGCCCGGGAATTCCCGAACCCCAAACCCTAATTATGTCCTGTGGTTCCTATTGGGAACAAAGGGCCACAATTGTTATGTGTAAACCCAGATAAATAAATCTAACTTTTTTTTGGATTTAATAAATCCACTTTTTGTATGAAAATCTAAATCCAGGTGATTAAAAAATGCGCTTATTATACTTAGGTTATAACAAAAGTTTGAAGTTGTTTATTTTAAGGTATTTTTAAAAATTTCCAGTTATTTCAACAATCTTGCCAATTTAAATTTATTCCTTTCTTGTTTAGGATTTTTGTGGTTTAATTAATGCAAAACAGCCATTACTTATGGAAAATATACCAACTGGACGGCAAGAATTTGTCGAAATCATTGATAGTAGTGATGATGAAGATACAAATGACAAAACTAAACCTACAGATTCGGCAAAGTCGACTTTCTCTAAAAATGATTTATCATTAATCGAAATGGAGCTAAATAACACAATTAAATCTGTTTTAAACAGAGTTGAAATACAAAATCAATTGACTTGGTCTAAAACTATACTCACAGAACGTTTGAAACGTTTGGAAATGGAAACCGAGTATGTGGATGGTGAGCTGAAGTCACTACAAAGAAAAGCTGATAAAATGCATGAAGGCTTGTACTCATGTCCAAAAATAAAGATACGACAATTGCAACCATTAGATTTAAATAGTGGTAAAGCAATGGCTTTTGATTCCCATAAGGAAGTGCAGGTATGTTTATTTGTTTCAAGTTAGGTATAAAGCTTTTATTACTATATTCTTTTATTTTATTAGCCTATACCACCGGTGGGTGAGATAGAAAGACCACCCATAAAATTGAATAGTATGTATTATGCTGTTAAAAATAATCCCATTGCTAGTTGGGTACCGTGTAAAGTTGTCGAACAAGTTGAGGGTGGACTAGCGGCTCAAAAGAATGTTAAACATTATAAAATAAAATATGTTAAGACCCAAGTACAAATGCCCAAAAATGTGCCAGCTAAATATTTGGCATATTATGATCCTCCCATTGTGAGATTACCAATAGGTAATATTTTAATAAATTTTTAAGAATAAATTTATTTTATAATTGTTGTTTATAGGAACTCGTGTAATTGCTTACTTTGATGCTACTTCATTGGCTAGAGGACGAGAAAAAATTAATGTCCAGAGTGCTTTTTATCCTGGTATTATTGCAGAACCTTTAAAGCCGAATAATAAATTTAGGTAAGATGAATTTACTAAAAATTTGTTTTGACTTTCAAAAAATCAGTTATGGATTGCCTCACGCTCCACCAGGAGTTGATGGAAATATATGACCCCTCAAAAGATACATTGTTTTGTTTTATAATGATTCCCAAAAATAGTTCGGGTCAAGAAATGACATCTCACGATTTGAGCCGTTTTTAAAAAAGCTATTTTTGCATTTCAGCCAAAGACAACATACACAATATTACATAATTAGCATGTACAAGCATGTCTAGACATGTCTCATTTTAAGGGATATTCTAGAAAAAGAAAATTTACAATAATACATTTTTTTTTTATTTATTCTTTAATTACATAACCGAGCCCAAAGGGCCATATATGGTTAAGAAATAACTACTACACAAAAATACTATAATAGGTCTGTTTCTTTACTTTTTGTCAAGTCAAAATTCCATGTCTGAATCATTTTGATTATATTAAATGAATAAATGGAATAAAAAATAACTTTTTTCCAAAATGGGCCATTTTCGTCCAACTTTCGGCACGGGTTAACGTTTTCCAAAAAAAAAATCGATTTCATCCATTTGGGACCATTTCCAAAAAAACTTGGGGTGTAATGAACGAAAATCGACAAATATAAATTTTAAGGCAACATTAATATGTTTGGATTTTATATTTGTATCCTAGATATTTAATATTCTACGATGATGGCTACACCCAATATGTCTATCACAAAGATGTTCGTTTAGTTTGTCACGTATCCGAATGTGTTTGGGAAGATGTTCATCCAGCTTCAAGAGATTTTATACAAAAGTATTTAACACAATATTCCATCAATCGTCCTATGGTTCAAACACAAAAGGGACAATCTATGAATACAGAATCAAATGGCTATTGGTTACATGCTCGTGTCGTAGATATTGACTGTAGTTTAGTGCTAATGCAATTTGAGGGCAGTAAAAGTCATACCGAATGGATCTATCGTGGTTCTTTGCGTTTAGGACCCGTTTTTAAGGAATATCAAAAAACATTACAAAAGAGTTCTAATATGCCAGTATCCAGATTACCAAGAGTAAGAAGATTTAAAGATCCAATTTATTTACATATTTTTCATATTCCTCTTTTTTTTTTGCTTACTAAAGCGTACTGAACCATTTATTCGCTATACTGAAGATGAAGAAAATTCATCACAACAACAGCAACAACAACAAGCCGACAAATCGAATGACTCTAATCGAGCTGTAGCTCGTAAAACTTTTGGTAGACCTGATTCGATGATGAATTCTACCCAATCAAGTCAACAACAACAGCAGCCACAAACAAATGTACCGGCTGTTAAACATTTAAACAATTCTACCATTTATGTAGAAGATGAGAATAAACCTAAAGGAAAGGTAGGTTTTTTATTGCATTCATTTAAAAGCTCTGTTCCACGGACGTTACCGTGGGTACACAATTTTACCAAAAAGCGTTTTTATTACCACGTCGAACATATGTAATGTATTCCTAATTTTAAAATTTATTTTTAGGTCGTTTATTACACAGCAAAACGTAATTTACCTCCTCGTAAATACAAGCCTCACAAATGTTCCAAGTCATGTCTATACGAAGTTACCCATAATCTCAGCGCCTATAGTCCTTTATCAAAACCATTACTTTCTGGTTGGGAACGTTTTGTTATACGTCAAAAAATTAAAAAGGTTGTTACCTATCGCGCCCCCTGTGGTAAGGTTATGCGTCATATGAAGGAGTTACATCATTATTTACGTGTCACTAACAATGTTTTAAATGTGGATAATTTTGATTTTTCACATGAAACAAATTGTTTAGCTGAATATGTTATTGAAAGTGCTATTGTTCAGAAGCGTGACATTTCGAATGGTCAAGAAAAGATGGCTATACCTTTGGTAAATTACTACGATAATACATTGCCACCAGAATGTAAATATTCAGCAAAAGTTATACCTACAGAAGGTGTACATATTAATACTAATCCGGATTTCTTGATTGGTTGCGATTGCGATGATGATTGTGCGGTAAGTGCGGAATTAATTTTAATTTTTTATGAAAATTACAGTTTAATTAATTTAAATTTAAAAATTATACTTTATTTTGCTTTAAATTCCAAAGAAAATGTAAATTTCAGCCGTTTGAATTTTTCGAAATAAATCTTATAGAAATCTGTTTTTAATGCCTAATATTTGTGATCAACAGGGCATCGACTTTCATGCAAATGCATGTTTGTAGTCGTTAATACAAATACTTTTCCGAATCAAAGAATTTGCAACAAAATGGTAGCGATTTGTTGTTGCATATTTTTGCTTATTTTGTTTTAAATGCATATTTTTGCATATTTTCCATTAAAGTGTATATTTTATGATTTTTACTGCATATTTTTCATTAAATTGCATATTTTTAAATATATTTTTTTTAAATAAGATGTAATGAAAAATAAAGAAAAAGAAGAATTTTCAAACGTTAACGCAGTACTTAACTAGAAGTTAAACATAAAGTTGTCATCTACTTTAGACATTTATATTGGATTTAATTGTTAACCAAACGCTCTCGAGTAATAAATATGATTTTTAAAAATAGATAAATTTAAAGTTAATTTTTTTTGGTTTTTAGTGCATATTTCCATTTAAGTGGATATTTTGCATATTTTACTGCATATTTTAAGCACCAAAATACATTTTATATCAAAATATGCAAATAAATTTAATTTTGTTTAAGTATTCAATAAAAAATCGATGACCTTTTGAAATTTTGATAACACTATGCTACAAATTTAAAATTTTTGCAGAACCTCCTATTGCAATACAAATTTTCTAAATAAACTAGTGTGAAATGAAATTCGCAATATACATAAAACAAAATTATTTTGTTGTTGTTGCTTTGTGTGTAATTTGCAAATTTTATTAAATTTTTTATTGCATTTGAAGACACTAGGTAATGGTATACTGATTATATGCGTTTTAACAATTCAAAACTAACAAGAGCCAAGAACTAAGTAGTTTTTGCTCAGTCTAAATGCAGTATTACACCCAATCAAAAGTTAGTTATTTTTGAAAACTACTGCTATTTACTTGTCAAATTCCATACAAAATTTGAATCAAAAACTAAAAGCTTTTAAAAACTATTAGTTTTTCGTTCTAGTGTAAATTGGGCTTAAATCGAAATTCTCAGCAGGCTTTGAAAACCTGAAATTAGATTAGATTTAGGTGCCTTTTCTTACTAGTTGTGACTATTTCAGCAAAACCACACATTACCAAATAATATGTAAAGTAATGTGTTGCATATGGCACCCCATGCATTACTTTACACCTTACTTTACTGATGAATTTTATAGGCGATGAGCCCCAAGGTAATACATGGGGAGTAGGTGGTAAAGTGGTTACTTGTGTGGGTTGAAAAAGTGATGTGTCTAAAAATAGATTTTCATAAAAAAAAATTATTTAAAAGAAATTTATTACAAATATTTTTTTATTAAATATATAAACGTGGTCACGCTGGGATTCGAACCTGGAATCCCTGCTTTTTAGCCGAGAACTCTACCAACTGAGCTATCGACACATATAACATTTGATTGCTTAGATATTAAATTGTTATGCTTCATATTTTCGTTCCGGATCTCGAAAAATATACTCCTTACCCCATGATTACAAAAAAAACACAAAGCAATATGACCAAAAATAGATTTTCAAAAATGTTGTAATCATTACTTTGCGTTTGTAAATCATGCATTACGTAATCGGGGATCGGTAAGTCATTACTTTTTGTTTTGAAATAATGCAGAAAGTAACGATTTATCATTACAAGGTAATGTATGAGTATATCACCCCATTTCCAAAGTTTTGCTGGGATCATAAGACTATTTTTAAGACTGAAAGTCACAACTGTCCATACAAAATAGCAGTAAATTTAAAATTGTATTTGTCAGTATTATGATTGTATTGATACCAAACCTTAATATATTTTTTTTAGAGTTTGCAAACAAAAATTTTAATAAATATAATTTAATGTGACTTTGAAACAACAAACAGAAGAAGAATTCAGTTACAACTAAGAGACACAGATTTTTTTATAGGAATATACTGAAATAATCATTTGTTAAAGCACATTTCAAAAATTAAGGTTAAGTTTTTTAGTCAGAACTAAGAACGAATTTGTTCTAAAATTTTATTTTAGACAGAAATTTTTAAGATCAAAATAGTTCTGAGTTCTGACTATAAAACTGGGCCTTGATTTTATTTATACAACCCAATAATTCTATATGAGTCGCCCTAAACTTAGAAATAAAAACTTGACATCTAATTTTGGGGGCCAATTTCATAGCCGCAACTAAGATATAATTTAAAATTTTTTAAATATTTCTTAAGTAATAAATTTTCAAACAATATCTTTATTGTTTTTAGTAAAAATAATATTACATTTTTCTGTTGGAATTAGTTCGATTAGCTAAAATTTATTTTTGTTTACGTCATAATTTTTCTCCTCAAAATGATGACGTTTGTTTGGGAGTGTAAAAACTTCCTGGTAGAAAATAGCTTATATAGACCGCATTGTTTTGAAAATTAGAACTATATTTTTTGAAACATTTGAACTGGTTTTTGTTATAATAAATAGTATTTAAAACTATTGATCTTTAAACTTGAAATACGCCAACGCCTTACATAACCAGTAGGATTAATTAAATTAAAGTTAAAAAACTTAAACAGATAATGTTTGTAATACATATTTGCTTTGCAAAACTTCAAAAAATAGAGCCATAAAGTTACGTTAGAAGTGAAAATTTATAAACGTTGATAACACTGTGCTACTCGCAAATTTCAACAAGCTGGGCACCCTACTGGTAAAGCTAATTCGAGTACGCTGAATTCAATGGTGATAGCCGTTTTCAAAGTTAGCGCTCGTATTCGAGACGCTGAGGTACCAAAAAAATTATATTTTTATATTTCTGGGATCATTTTTAATTATAAATTTATCAAATTTGATTAAATATGTACAACATTAAGGGAGCTGTAATTTTTTCGATTTTTTTTCGCAAAAACATTTCTTTTGCCGCAAATAAAAAGTACAATGTTATGTTATTTTGTGTATATTCAATAGGGTTAAGAAACATATTGAGTAGAGTTAGGGAAAAAAATTTCTTTCAAAAGAAAAGAAAATCGCGAAAAAAAATTTATCCGCAAAAAAAAATTGCGAAAAATTGTATTTAACAGAGTTGGATTGATTTAAATTCAAAAATGATCCCAAAAGTATAAAAAACTATCGTCTTTGGTAATTTAGTATTGAAATTTTAAATCACAAATATGAGCGCTAACTTCGCAAAACGACTAGTACCATTGAATTCAAGGTACGCAAATTAGCTTTACCAGTAGAGTGCCCAGCTTGTTAAAAAAAAGTGTCAAATTCGAGCACAGTGTAAATTATTCACTTATTTTTTATAAAAAATCTATTTAATTTTTTTTAGGATAAAACAAAGTGTGCTTGCTGGCAGTTAACATTAACTGGCGCTAAATATGGCAATCCAAATGCAGCTCCCGAAGAGATTGGTTATCAGTACAGACGTCTGTTGGATCATGTACCAACTGGAATCTATGAATGTAACTCAAATTGTAAATGTAAATCGAGCTGTCTAAATCGTGTTGTCCAGAATTCGTTGACAATGAAATTACAAGTTTTTAAAACTTCCAATCGCGGCTGGGGGTTACGGTGTATTAACGATATACCTCGAGGAAGTTTCGTATGTGTTTATGCGGGTCATTTATTAACCGAAGCGAAGGCTAATGAGGTATTATTACAAGCAAAAAGTATACAAATTTCGTCCATTTTATTATGCATTATATCGCTTAATACAGGGTGGTCAAGATGCTGGTGATGAATATTTTGCAGAATTGGATTACATAGAAGTAGCTGAACAAATAAAAGAGGGTTACGAATCCGAGGTGGATCAACCAGATGCTGAAGAAGAGGAAGCTTATAATCCGGAAGGAGAAGATGATGAATTTACTCCTAGTAGATCATTTTTAACAAGATCGAAACAAAAACTAAATGCTACTAAGACAACACGTATAGATGAAGATTCTCAAGAAAGACAAGTTATTAATTTCAATCCAAATGCTGACATGAATGAAGATTCGGGTAGAGAAAAGTAAGTACATATTTAAAAAAGGATTCTTTTAAAAATTGGTGACAAATAAATATTTGTTTAGTAGTTCTATACGGAAATTGTATGGCACAGATGAAGCCTGTTATGTTATGGATGCTAAAATTTCTGGTAATTTAGGACGTTATTTTAATGTAAGTTTAAAAACAGATCTTTTTAATTTACTTTTACTATTAATTGTAATGATTTAATTTTCAATTTTAGCATTCTTGCGCTCCCAATATGTTTGTCCAAAATGTTTTTGTCGACACCCATGATTTACGTTTTCCACATGTCGCATTCTTTTCTTCAAGCAATATACGTGCTGGCACTGAATTAACTTGGAATTATAATTATGAAGTTGGTGTTGTACCTGGCAAAGTTTTATATTGTCAATGTGGTGCCGCAAATTGTCGTTTGCGTCTACTTTAAGTAATTTTTATCGACTCCTTTTATTCATCACGTAATATTTTTTTAACGTCATACATTTGTAACATTAAGGGTTTATTCACAATATCAGAATGGGTCGTAAAACTAAGTAGATTGTAATAAAAATAAATAGAATAATACAAGAAACGTGTAACCTTAACGAAAAATAACAAATTTTACTCTGCTTTGCTGTACGATATTGTGAATCAAGCCAATAGTTTATAGTTTTTTTTCGTCTCATATCTTTTTAATTTTAAAACTGCAAAACATGAAATAAATATAATTTAAATTTACTGGGTGTTTTTATAAAAAGAATCAGACGAATTCGTTAACAAATTTGTGTGAAAAAAATAATTTAAAAACGTTTTTCTTCCAAAATTTTTGCACAAATTTGTTAGGGCTTCTATGTAGAACAAATGCGGCAGAAAAAATTTAAAGATAAATCTTTTTAAGTTTTTATTTTTACACAAATGTTTTAACGAATTCTTCCGATTCTTTTTATAAAAACAGGCAATTAATATAAAAACACTGTTATTTTTTAAAATCCATGAAACAATTTTAGAGTAAAGTTGGTGTCGTGTGACTACGTATTCAGATTTGTGGAGAGGGGAAATAAAACAAATTAACTCATTCACATTTTTATTTTATTTTTATTGAACATGAAAAATGGGTCAATTTGATACCATCAAACAGGTTAATTTTGATTTTTTTCTAGAAAATCCATTTTTGAAGGTTTCCATGTCAAATGGCAGGCTTTTTTTTTGCATTTTGAAAATTTGGGGTCATTTTAACCCCATGTGCCTATAAGGGTTAATTTCTAATTTTTTGTTACTTTATGTAAAATTTGGTGTTAACAGATTTATTTGGACAATTTTCACCAAATTCCGCAAGAAACACAATTTTTTGGTCATATCTTTAAAATTCTTGAACCGTTTAAATGAACTAGTTCGTTCATAAACGACACTATAAATTTAGATCGTTCAAGTCAGTGTTGCCAAGTCAGAGATTGCCCCCTAGATTTTGGGGTCTTTCAGCCGCTTAGGGGAAATTTTAGGGTGTACCAATTTGTTAGGGGGAAATTTGGGGGGTAAGAAAATCATTTTAGGGATAATTTTGCCTTGCCAAAAAATTTAATTTTAAGCGGCCAATACATTAAGGAACATTGAGTAGGCAACAAAAAATTTTGTAAACACGAATTGCACGAACGTCAACACGAACATTAACACACACATATCAACATTCGTAAAAAAAATTGCCATTTTTCCACGAATGTTCCTTATTGTATTACCCGCTTTAGAGTCCGATAATTGGTTTTTTCAAATTGTTGATAGTAGGCAGAGCTTCGAAGGACTTAATTCAATTTAAGCTTAAATCACGAAAAATTGAATTCAGAATTTAAAAATGTTCCAATACCAATCCGTTAAACCATTCGTAAAGAATTCATTCATAAGCTTCATTCCTAAAGCTTTAATAAGTATTGAGTGAATTCCCAACTGGAATCATTCAAACATGTTCATTCGCCATTCCACTAATTGAATGAAGAAATTTTATTATCATTCACTTAGTGCAGTGTAGTTTGAAACTAACACATAATCAAAACCAAAGCACACAAGCTATAACAAAGCATACAATATTATTTATTTATGTAAGATTAATTTTAAATGTTTTTAATTTGTATTATGACAATATTTCAGCATGTGACTGCAAATTAAAATTTTCCATTTGACTAAATGAATGAAAAAAAATCACTCGTCATTCACTTTTTTACTAAATGAATTCAGGTAAATATGGTTTCATTCAATTAGAATGCAATAATAATAGAATTAATTCATATAATTTAAAGCTATAGAGAATTGAGCTATCGAATTAATTCCTAAGAATGCTATTACGGAATGAAATTTAATCCAAATTTCATGATAGTAGGTTTGTTCCACGTACGTTATCGCGGAGTTGAAAAATTTTCGACAGTGACTAGGAAAGCAAAAAATACCAGCTAAAATATAAGAAATTTTTTTTGTATTTTAACAACAAAAAAATCAATTACTTGCAGTTATTAAAAATCATTTGAAACAAAATCTTAGAAAATTGTTAGATTTTTGGAAAATTAATTTTAGGGGGTATGTTTTTTAGTGGTAGAGCAAAAAAAAGGTTAAAGTCGGGCATGCCGACTATACAATACCCTACACCAGTCTGGTTAAAAGCCAACTAATGTTTGGATCCGAAATTCGAATGGGTTAAAATAGGACTTGTGTCAAAATTTTCTATAATGTGAGTCAGCGAACCAAATTTCATTAAAATATCTTAATATTTGCGACCTGCAGTTTGTAACCAAGCCAATTTTTGGGGGACCCTTATATGGGCACTAGGTCTAAACATGGACCGGTGTTAACCAAAATCAATAGGCTTCGCCCTTGTGCTGCCATAGGTCGGTGTACCAAATTTCATCAAAATATCTTAATATCTGCGACCTGTAGAGTGCGCACAAGAATGCATAGACAGACAGACGGACATCGTTAAATCGAAATAAAAAAAAAATCTGAGGCGATCGGTATACTATAAAGTGGGTCTAGGACCAATATTTTTTGGTGTTACAAACATCAGCACAAACTTATAATACCCTGACCACATAGTGGTGTAGGGTGTAATTCGGGGGGTTTTTAGACATTTAGTGGGATTTGTAATAAAAGACTTGGCAACACTGGTTCAAGTATACTTTGCTGAAACACTAGAAAATTTATAAGTTGTGTTTACAATTGTAAAAAATGAATCCTAATATGAATATGCATGGCATGCCACAACAACAAATGGGTGGTGTTGGTAACATACCCGGCGGACCAGTAGGTCCACCCAATCCAATGATGCAGCCCGGAGTATCACCACTGATGCAGTCATCTCCCCAACAGCCGGCAGTGGGTCAACAAATGGTATCACAACAAATGACTGGACAAATGCCACAAAATCCTCAGGCTCAACAGCAGCAGCAACAACAACAGCAGGCAGAAAAAATCGATAATATATCCAAAGTAAAAGGTTTATTTATGCCCATGAGAGAATCGCTTCTATTGACTTTCCGTGGAGCTGCATTCACTTTGCAACAAAATAATATGGTTGATAATTTAAAAAGAGATGCCGTAACAAATTCAGCACGTTTTGATAAACATTTGGAAGAATTTTATGCATACTGTGATCAAATTGAATTGCACCTAAAAACAGCCATGCAGTGCATGCAACAGTTATCTTCGGCCCAACATTACTTACCTGGTGCAGTTACCGCTTTACGTACTGAACCATATATGCAAGATATACCAGCCGGTCCGATGCCCTATCCCACTTTCTTGAATACTGTGCGTGTGCACATTCAATCGACAAAAGATTTACGTGATACTTTGATTAGTGCTTCCCAGAATATATCACAGGCTGATTGATGATGATTAAACATGGATTGAAATTCTTTCAAGATGAACCAGATGCGAAGGAAATAAACCGTTAAGAACAACAATTCATGGTATTTATTTATTAAGTATAGAAACATAAGAAAAAAACTTAAATCCTCGAAAGAAGAAAAATAAAATTATAACCTAAACACCAACATCCTTCTAATCATCTTGTGATTGTTCCTGTTCTGCCATTTTTTGTAGACGTATTTTAAACATATTATCATCAACCAAATGCTTTTGTATAACAAATTGTTTATTACCACAACCGGCCACTGGACAGCGTAGACGTTTATTTATTTGTACAGCCTCCAATATAGAAGCTTTTTCATAATGATGATTACACAGAGTGTTACGCACTGGATTTTGCATACGTTGTTTTGTTAGTGGATCAAAAACATTAATCTCACTTTCCATTACGAAATCATCGCTTTCAACGCGTGTATTGCTCGCAGAAGCGTCATTATCTTCATGCTGCATTTCTTGTTGTATTTGCTCTAATTGTTGTTTAAAACTTTTAAATTCCGATGTTTTTTTGACATCAGATTTCTTTTTCATACGAGAGAGCAACTGATCTTGAAATTCTTGTTCAAACTCTTCGGCAGTACGTTGTTCTTTGGCCAGTTCTAAAGCTTCATCATTTCGTTTTGCATTTTCTTTTATTGTTATTAGTTGGGCAGCCATATCCAAATATTTATTTGAATCTTGTGTGGCTGAAATCAAAATATTTTTTTTTGCAATTTTCCAAAATTTGTAATAACTTACCGTCATCACCATAGGCCAGGGCCAATTGATAGGTTTCTAATAGACATTGTCGAGCATTTTCCAACTCAGCATTTAATTGAGCATTCATATTTGTGTATAATCCCAATTCCGCGCTTCGAAAATAAAAAAACTAGAATTGTGTTGTTCGCACTAGTTCAATTGAACTAGCAACTCAATTCAACGAAAGAGTGGCAATTTAAGTGTGGCAACAGGCTGGCCAGATTTGGCGGTTTGTCCCCAAATTTGGGGATTTTTTATTGGTCTTGGGGAAATAAATTTTCATTTGGGGACAGGGGATTTTTTTGGGGATTTAAAAAAAATTTGGGGGATTTTTTGGGGATATTTAAAATCCTTCATACATTTTGAAGATTATATTTACTTTGTATAGCTTTCAGAAAAAAGTCAAGTTTGTTCGCTTAATTTAAAAAAAAGTAACAAATTCACCCTTTCATGGACTTTCTGCATTAATTTAAAGCTTGTAAACACAAATGCTTTTTGCCTGAGAGTTTTATACGATTCATGTCCCAGAATCTAAAATGTTGTTTATACAAAAAAACATCATATCGATTTGGAATAAAAGTCTATTGTATTAAACAGACAAACTTGAAAAATTCAAATCAAAAAATTCCTTAAAAAATGCCTTAAATTCTTGGAAAAATAAAATATGTTTAGGGTTCGATTGTTTTGTTTAAATAATTTAATAAAAATTGAACGTTTTATTTGTAAAAGTCGCTGAATTCTGAGAATTTTTCTAGATATTTACACAAAAGCAATCCAAGAATTTTTAAAAACAGTTATTGTTAGTGCTATTTTTTATATTTAATTCCAGTTTGTATGCGGATAATGTTCATTTTAAGCAAATTAAATAATCACTACTACCTTTTTTAATATTTTTTTCAGTTGGGGATTTTTTTAGATTTATTTGGCGACAACGAAAAAAAGTATCTGGCAAGCCTTTGTGGCAATATGGCCGACAGAAAATGAGCAAAACATACCAGATGTGAAACCAATGACAGGTGTCAAAAAAGTATTCTCGAACCGTATGGTTTTGTTTACATGGAAGTCAAGTCAAGAGGGAGATAACAATATAAAATCTACATACATTTTGTATTGCGCATTTTTTGTATACATCTGTCTCTTTTTAGATTATTGTGCTTTATCTTTTGTTTTTCTTAAATTTTTGCGTTTTGTTTTGCTCATTTTCTATCGGTCAATTGCCCAAATCAGTTGATTCATATCTGGTATAATTTGTGAGCAAAACAAAATCCAAACATTTAAGAAAAACACAATAGTCTAAAAAGGGACAGATATATATATATATATATAAAAATTCGCAATACAAAATGTATGGATATTGTATATTGTTATCTCCCACTTGACATGACTTCCATATAAACAAAACCACAGATTAATACCAGATGTGAAGGGGGTCAAGGGAAATTATTTCCAAATGCCAACTTCACCCACAGTCCACCTTGGACATGGTGTACCCTGTTAACGCTGACGAGGCTCTGACGACCGAGTATGTGCGGTATAACCCTGTTCCACGGCAATCGGACTATGTGCCGGAACGATTCGGATGTATTCGAATTTATCCGAGCAAGGATTGCCACTCCGGCTTTAAATGAGAATTATTAACTACAAATTCTCATTTTAAAGCCGTTACAACAACAACAACAACCAGATGTGAAACCAATGACAGGTGTCAAAAAAGTATTCTCGAATCGTGTGGTTTTGTTTACATGGAAGTCAAGTCCAGAACGAGATAAAAATTTAAACTCTCCATACATTTTTTATTGCACATTCTTTGTATATATTTGTCTCTTTTTAGATTATTGTGCTTTATCTTTTGTGTTTTTCTTAAATTTTTACGTTTTGTTTTACTCATTTTCTGTCGGCCATATTTCCCAAACCAGCTGATTCATATCTGATATAATTTGTGAACAAAACCATACGGTTCGAGAATACTTTTTTGGCAGCTGTCATTGGTGACACATCTGTGGGTAGTACTAAAAGACGAGTAGAAGTGAACTAGGTCTTTCAATAAATTAGTGACTAGTTCAATTGAACTAGTTCGTCGACGAACGACACAAGTCTACGGACAAAAGACGTATACATTTACAAGTCTAAAATTTTTCCTAAAATAAGTTTTTATTTGAAAAGAAAGTGAAGTGAATTATGTTTAATCCTAAAAGTTATGAGTACGATTGCACACGCAAGTGTCGTTTGCGAAGCCATGGAAATACTATAGCATCAGCATTAACTAAACGGTCAATCGAGGACAATAAATTGGCTGCATTTGTGGCCAAGACTTGTTGCAATTTTGCCGATATTGTAGATGATTTTGTAAGTTTTACAATAAACTGGTTTCATACATTTTTTATTAATGTCTTGTTATATTACCAGGGCCGTTCGGCGGTGCATGTAGCAGCCTCCGTTGATCGTTATGCCGTTTTAGAGTGGTTACTAAATCAAGTGGGTTAAACCTGGGGCATGTTGACTGTTTTGAAACCTCACCAATTTTTTGAATGGTATTTTATTTTCTAATTTAAAGGGTTCTATAATTAGTGGCCGGGATTTTGAATCGGGTAGTAGTCCTTTACATCGTGCAATTTTTTATGGCTGCATTGATTGTGCCGTCTTACTAATGCGTTATGGTGCCAGCCTAGATGTTTTAGATGAAGATACACGTTCGCCTCTTCAACAAGTTTGTCGTTTATGTGATTATCCTTCAAAACAAAAAGTGTGAGTTGAGAAGATTTTTTAAATATTAAAGTATACATTTGTTTATAAGAATTGTATTTTTAGTTCGTCAAATAATGAACTATTAGTATGGGGCTCTAATAAAAATTACAATTTAGGTGTTAATAATGATCAGGGTACCGATCATTTACCACAAATGTTGGACTATTTTCGTAAAGAACAAATATCAATACAATCTGTAGCCTTGGGGGCTTATCATACTTTATTTTTGGATAAAAAATCTCATTTATATACTGTGGGTCATGGTAAAGGTGGTAGATTAGGTAATTATGTTCTAGGAAAATAATGTTTTGTTAAAGATTTCTAAACATATGTGTTCTTTTTATTCTTCTCATTTTAGGTATTGGCAATGAAAGCAGTTTAAGTACTCCGAAAAAAGTTAAAATTTCTTTGAAAAATTCGGGAGAACAAATTATTTCCATTAGTGCCTCTCGCAAACATTCTTTGGTACTTACAAACTATTCTGTGGTGTTTGCTTGTGGTCTTAATGAAGACCACCAATTGGGCGTTAGAGATTGTGGTGAAAAACTAATAAATTTTAAAGAGGTCGTCACGTTACGTGATCATGGTGTTGAGGGTTTACAAAAAGTTATTGCCCAGGATTATCATTCTTTGGTATATTCCGAGAAAGCTTTGTATGGATGGGGTTCAAATCTGGGACAAATGGGTATTGATGCTAATACAAAATATGTACAATTACCAAGATTGGTGAGTAAAATATTTATCTAAAATATGTGATTTTTTATTGAAAAATTGCCACATGGCGATTGACGATTTTTTGGTAAAAATTCAATAAGTTTTGGCGATTTCTGAATATTACAGATTTTTATAAATTTTAGCCAGAACACTAAGAAAAGAATTTAAAAGTCGCAAATTATTCATTTACAACCTTGATTTTAGATATTCGCAAAACCCGTCGAGCCTGAGTTGGCATTAAATCAATCAGTGTAAATAGCATAGCTTTACAAAATAGTTTTTTGAAGAAATTTGAACTTTGATACAAAATTTTATAAATATTTTAGACTCGCTGATTTTAAATCTGTTTTCCACAAGGTCACAATTTCGATAAAATCGCGATTGAAATGCGCTTTTTGGCCTTCTTTTTAACTGTAGAAAAATTATGTGGTGATGGAAAGCTTCAAAGACAGAATTCTATCTAATTATGAAGTGGTAATTTGTGACGTTACCAGTTTTATCATTTCGACGTGTTGCTTGACGCTGTAACTTGGCATGGTAGCTTATCTTTTTTATTATTTATCATTTAATAAAAAATTTCCAAATATTGGACACATTGAAAGAAAAAGATTCAAAGCATATACATTTTTAGTCAGTAAAACATCAAAAAAAAAAATTAATATAAATCTTAAATACTAAACAATTTTAAATTTTGCAATCCCAATTTAGATCGAATAGCCATAAAATCAACTTTGCACATTTTAATATTCAGAGTTTTAATCTTAGTCAAAACACAACTAAACTTGATCAGATAAGAAACTTGTTTGTGGAAAGTTATATTGATGTGATTGGTATTAGTGAAACATGGTTAAAGGCACCTATATTGTCCAATGCGGTAAATATTGCTGGGTACAATTTATGTCGTAATGATCGACCATTGCCCGATAGAGGTGGAGGAGTTGCTTTGTTTATTTCAAAAAGAATTAGTTACAAAGTAGTTTATGTTGGAAATTTATATGGTTTGGTAGAATCGTTGTTTATTGAGGTAAATTTTAATAATAAAAAAATATTAGTTGGTGTTGTATACCTTCCTCATGGGGATATGGGTGATTTTAAAGATTCTATAGGTGACTTGATTGAGGAATATCAGGATATTGTAATTATGGGTGATATGAACAGTAATATGTTTGATATGCAAACTGCGGAAACTGTACGCCGTGTCTGTGGTAGACTGAACTTGTTTGCTATTCATAACTCACTCCCGACACACTTCGATGTAAGGACAAGAACTACATCATTATTGGATTATTTTTTAGTGACTGATCCAGATATGATTGAAAGCTCTGGTCAAATACAATGTCCTGGTATTTCACATCATTCACTTATATATCTTTCTATGTACGCGCCTGTAGTTAGAGTGGATAGAATAATTGAATACTATGATTATAATGCCGTTGATGTTTCTGCATTGGAGCGTATTGCGTTGTCTGCTGATTTTTCAACCCTTTATACTACATCAAATGTAAACGATCAACTCAGTGTTTTGTATAATAATTTAGATACAGCACATTCAGTGGTACCTTTTATTAGACGTAGAGTTGAACCCAAAAGAGATACTTGGTTTCATTCAAGGAATATAACTTATGCCATTTCTGTAAGAGATTTAGCGTATGCAACGTTTAAGGGTAGTAGGACTGATGATAATTGGAGAAAGTATTGTAGATTACGAAATAAGGCAAAATCGTTAATAAGGAGGGAGAAACGTAAAGCCCATAGCAAACTTTTTGAGAATCTTGATACTAAAAATATGTGGAAAGTCTTAAGAGATAATGGTGTTATGGAAAGTGAGTCTTATGGGGATAATACTGATGCTGCTGCTTTAAATGAGATATTTGCTGCTAATCAGAGTAATGAGGAAGTGCCTTTTGATTTTAACGAAATTTTATGCTCGAATGAAGGCTTTTCATTCAGATGTGTGATGTTGAGTGAAATATTCGAACAATTTTATGGAATTGAATCTAATGCAACAGGGTGTGATGGATACACGTTAAAATTTTTAAAATTAATTTTACCATACTATGGTTCGCATATTCTTCACTTAATTAATACAATTATAACTACCTCTACACTTCCAAATGTTTGGAAAATAGCACGTATAAGACCAATTAAAAAACGTGGCTCTTCCAATGATATGGATAATTTGAGACCAATATCTGTTCTACCGGTATTGTCAAAGGTTGTGGAAAGACTGATGAAGAATCAGATAACTCAATATTTAGATCAAAATAATCTTTTGAGCAGTTGTCAGTTTGGTTTTCGTAAGGGGCATAGCACTACTTCACTTTTGGTGGGACTTACAGATACTATAAGAAGTCATGTGAATACAAAATATTTGTGTGTGCTGCTGTCATTAGATCTTGCTAAGGCATTTGATAGAATATGTCATAAGTTACTTTTAAAGAAACTTATTAAAGTTTATAATTTTTCGAGAACAGCAGCTTCATTAATCTGTTCGTATCTCACAGATCGTGGTCAATTTGTTTCCTCGGGAGTTGGTTGTTCTGATATTTTACCAGTCATAAGTGGTGTCCCTCAGGGATCGGTTATTGGTCCTCTTTTGTTTACTATGTTCGTAAATGATTTTTTTACTAAACTGGATGTTGGGAGGTGTTATCTCTTCGGGTATGCGGATGATATACAAATTTTATTTTGTGGTAGGAAGGATAGTTTGGATCTACTTCAAGCGGTGATAAATTATTCAACAAACTGTATTTCAAATTGGATGGTTGATAATTATATATCCATTAATACAATGAAGACAAAGGCAATGTTATTTTCGACCTCGAACAATTTTATTCAGGATATTTATTTATCTATTAATGATACTAATATTGAGTTTGTACACCATTTATCAATTTTGGGCGTAGTTATTGACTGTAATTTGACATTTGAATATCATATTAGATTTCTTACGTCAAGAGTATTTTTTATATTGAGGAGATTATATAACACGAATCTGATTATTCCAGTTTATGTCAAGGAAAGAATTGTCCATTGTACGATAATGCCACTATTTTTATATTGTGTGGAGGTATTTTCTGGTACTTGGGGTTATAACATTAGGGATATTCAGTTGCTCTTTAACAGAGTGATAAGATATATATATTCAGTGCGAATTCGTGAACATATTACACAACACGTTAATCGTTTTCTTGGAACGTCATTTAATGACTTTATTAAAATACGTCTCCTGCTATATTTTTATCGTGTTATTAGTACAAATTGCCCGTTGTTTATATTTAATTTCTTTAGATTTACCAGATCCACTAGGTCTAATCGTCTAATTGTACCATTCAATACTCCTTGGGTAAGTCGATCTTTTCAAAGGCGTGTGGTCTTGTTGTTTAATGCACTGCCAGCGTCCTTAAGGCGTTTCAATTGTACTGATC
Source organism: Leucophora obtusa (assembly GCA_949987735.1). Taxonomy (NCBI): domain Eukaryota; kingdom Metazoa; phylum Arthropoda; class Insecta; order Diptera; family Anthomyiidae; genus Leucophora; species Leucophora obtusa. The sequence continues at coordinate 29,814,927 of OX465299.1, read as the reverse complement.
ATACTTATAAAGGGAGGCTTTTGAATAATTTTCAATAACTACAATTTTCTTATCTTTCTGATAATTTTTATTACAACATAGTTCATAATGCCAATAGTTATTTCTTTCTCGTTTAAATTGGGATATCAAAAATAATAATTATAATATTTTTTAGAGTAGCAAATAAATATATTTTCTTATCAGGGTTTTATAAATTCTAAATTAAGATTATCTTAAGTGAGTGGAATATTGTAATTTATTAATTGGCCACTAGGCTTTCAAATTACAAAATGGTGAATAAATTAAATTAAATACTGCTTTCGAAATATTGATAATTAAATCCATAATAACCATACACTCTTTACTGTCTGAAAAATAAATAACAGCAAAACTGTTATGTGTTATCAATCGTAACATATGTAAATGCCAGAACGAAATAAAAAAAATAAATGTCCAATTAACAAAAAATTGGAATTATAAAAGTTCTGAAAGACCTAAAGAGCGGTAAGAGAACCGCAAGAGAGGCAGCTAAAATTAATTATGGGCCTTTGTTTTTATAATATTTTACTGATGTAGATTTCTTTGACGATTTTTCGTAAAGTTCTTGACGACTTTGACGAATTATTTTAGCATATTTGACAATTTTTGACCAAAAAAGTCTGGCACCACCACAGTATACATGGTTGAAAAGTTCCTGCGCTCACCAAGAGATGGCACTGCTAGCTCCAAACTTTTTTTTTCTCAAGTTGGTATAACTGTCCTGAGAACACATGCAAAGTTGCAAGTCATTCTGTCAATTCATTCTTTGTTTACAAGCCATTTGAAGTTGACGTGTCATTGATTTTTTTTAATATGGAAAAAATTTAATATCGTGCAGTCATTAGATTCTTTGTTTTGAAGGGTTTAAAAGCAAAGGAAATTTTTGAACAATTGTTAGAAGTGTATAAGGAGTCCACACCATCAAAACGTACTAGCCTTGAAGACGATCCACGCCAAGGACGACCAAAAACTGCAACCACAGCAGAAATCATTGAGCAAGTACATAATATGGTTAGTGAATATTCAAGTTTGACTAAGCGTGAAATTTCTAATGCCATAGGCATCTCAGACGAACGAGTACTCCATATTTTACATGAAGAATTACGTATGAAAAAACTGTTTGGAAAGTTAGTGCCGCACACATTAACAATTCAACAAAAACTGGATCGAAAACAAATTTCTCAGCGTAATTTGGAACGATTTAAGCAGAATAAAACCGACTTCTTGCGTCGTTTTATAACTGTGGATGAGACTTGGATCTACTACCATGATCCTAAATTGAAACAAGAAGTTTACACTGGCTGAAGGTGGTTGTTCAGCTTCAAAGCAGGTGAAGTCACAACGATCAGAAAATAAGGTTATGGCATCAGTTTTTTGGGATGCAAAAGGAATTTTGTTGATTGATTATCTTCAGAAAGGTAAAACAATCAACTCTGGATATTATTGCAGCCTTTTGGATCAGCTGGATGAAAAAATTCGTGAGAAAAGACCTGGTTTAAAGAAGAAAAAAATCATTTTTCATCAACACAATGCACCTGTTCACAAAAGTGTTTTGACGATGGCTAAATTCAAAGAATTAAAGTACGAATTGCTTGAACATCCACCGTATTCACCAGATTTGGCTCCCAGTGACTACTATCTCTTCAGAAATCTCAAACAATTCCTTCGTGGAAAGCATTTTTCGTCGAATGAAGAGGCCATAGCAAACGTAGACGGTTATTTTGCAGAGCTTCCGGAAAACCATTATAAGGATGGGATAAAATTATTGGAAGATAATTGGAACAAGTGTATTGAGCTTCTAGGAGATTATATTGAATAAAAAAATATATTTCGTAACAAAAACATTATTCTTTCATTTCGAGCGCAGAAACTTTTCAACCAACCTGTACATACAGTGGGGAGCATTATTGAGTACATGTCAGTACTTGAGGAAACTTACAAGTGCAATGTACTTGACTGATGATGTAAATCTACAACTTGAAATTCTCATTTCGAATATTGAGACCTTACATTCCTTGGTACCAATAGTTCGTCGTAGGGTTGGTTTGGATATTAATAATTGGTTTAATGACAGAGAAATTTCGTATCACGTTTCTTTGAGGGATTTATCGTATAATCATTACCTCCGATATGGGCTATTTACTGCGCGAACAGGAATAGGGTGAAAAGAGTTATAAGAAAGTTAAGGATGCGTGCTCACACAGCGGTTTTCCAGAATTTTAGTTCGAAACAGATGTGGAATTTTTTGAGAAATAATGGTTGTCTTGAGTCAGAGGAGCATTTAAATTTCGCCGATCCAGATCTGATAAACGATTATTTTGTTGCTTGTCAGATACCTGATAGAGGTGACTATTGCTGTAATATGGATCATTCTATTGCAGGAGGTTTCTCCTTCGCATGTGTTGATACTGACAATTTATATCGAGCATTGCTCAGTATCAAGTCTAATGCTGTTGGTCACGATTCTCTGTCACTGAAATTTTTGAAAATCGTTTTCCCTTTTATTTCCTCACATTTGCTTCACCTAGCTTGTGAACTAATAAAATCCTACCTTTATGATAGGTACCAATATGTATCTGTTGGTACCGCTATCTCACGAACTCGACGGATCACTAGTGGTGTCCCACAGGGATCCGTTATCGGACCACTTTTATTTATGATTTATTTAAATGACCTTTTACAAGTGGTTAATGGCGTTTCTTGCGTGCCTTTTGTATACGGTGATGATGTTCAGTTCGTTTGTTATTCGAATGCTGAATTTGTAAATGTGTTACAAGAGGGTCTCAATTATATAATTCGGGAAGTTGTATCTTGGGCGTCTGATAATGGGCTTAGTGTCAATCCGGCAAAGACAAAATTGATGGGGTTTGGATTTGATACTGATGACATAGATGTTAGAATTGGTGGCATTTCTGTTGAGTTTGTCGATAAAATGAAATGCTTAGGTCTTGTCTTGGATAATCAATTAAATTTTTCTCCACATATTAATTATTTATTCTTTGAATATTATTGTATTCTTTGAATATTTATTTACCTCGTTCAGTTAAAAGGCGGGTTGCCACTTCTATCTTGATGCCACATATATTGTACTGCATGGATATCTTTTCGGGTACTGGGAATTACGCCTTGAGGAAATATCACCTTACCTTTAACAGGATTATCCGTTATGTTTTTAATTTGAAAAGAAGAGATCATGTATCTCAACATACATTTAATTTTCTTGGATCGTCTTTTAAGAATTTTATTAGCATTAGGATATTACTGTTTTTTTATAAATCCATTATTAATGGTTATCCTGTTTATATAGTTGATCAATTTAATTTCACTCGTTCGATTAGAAATCCCCAGATAATACCACCTATAAGGCATTTAAATATTTTTGTGAAATCATTTCAGATTCGTGTGTCAAGAATATGGAATGCTTTGCCGAGAGAATTGAGAATGTTTAATTATACATTGCTTCAATTCAAGTCCAAATTAGTAGAATTTGTGAAACTGCATTTGTTGGAGGTTTTGTAAAATGTATGTTTTTGAAAGTGCGAAAGGCGAAAGGAAAGAATGTTGTAATAATATGTATTTTTCTTTGTGATATTAAGGCTTCTTATGGAAATTGATTCTTGGCATTCACTGTGATTTTATTTTGGTTCTTTTTTTTTAAATTTGTAATGTTTTATTTTATGTGATCTCATATACATATGTAATTATGAATTTTTTATATTGCGATTTATTATATATTTTAATAATTAACTTTAATTTTATATAGAAGTTTGTTATTTAGTTAGTAGCTTTAATTAACCATATAAGGCCCTAAGGGCTCGGTTATGTAATTGAAGAATTAATAAAAAAAAAATATCTGTCAAGGGGACTAAAGTATACTTTTCTGAAAGCAAAAGGTTCGCTTAATCTAAATCTGGCCTCAGAAATGACCTTCCTTATCAGACTTTCGAGCTATATAAATGGGAAAAACTTAACTTTTCTTCAAAATATTTCGAATCGTATATTTTCTTGAAAAATATTTTTAACAAGATTCGTAACGGCATCTGAATATACTACTCTTCCTCTTTAAAATGGTTTTTGAATTCTTTTGATAACATATTTTTTTACGGATATATCGTTTATTGAAATTTGGGCCTTCACCGCAATTTCAAAGTAAAATTGTAAAAAAAATAAAAGACCCAAATTTCAAAAAACGATATATCCGTAAAAAAATATGTTATCAAAAGAATTCAAAAACTATTTTAAAGAGGAAGAGTAGTATATTCAGATGCCGTTACAAATCTTGTTAAAAATATTTTTCGATTCGAAATATTTTGAAGAAAAGTTAAGTTTTTCCCATTTATATAGCTCGAAAGTCTGATATGGAAGGTCATTTCTGAGGCCAGATTTAGATTAAGGGAACCTTTTGCTTTCTGAAAAGTATACTTTAGTCCCCTTGTCCGATATTTTTTTGCCTGCATTTGTAAGTTTCCTCAAGTGCTGACATGTACTCAATAATGCTCCCCACTGTACGTCCACTACATTTAAATAGTTGTGAATAGAAAAACAAATGTATTGGGTTAGGGGATTACATTATATCTTTGATTAAGGGTCTCTAGATAATAATGAAATCGAAATTCTATAGAAAACTCAACCGAGCTATAAAGGTTAATTTATCCATTGTTTCAATATCATTAGCTCTAGATGCAATAATTAAAAAAGCACGAGTGCAATCCACTAAGCATAAAAAGTCTGTTGAACGTAGAACTTGAACTTCTTATAACTTAATTTGCCATTCACCAATTTTGGTTTATGTCCTTCCGACAGTTAATATTTATTAAATATTAATATATATTTATTTTATTATTATAACATTGAAAATTATAATTAAATTAAAATATTTTTTATTAAAACTTTTTATTCTAAACTCTAGATGAAATTACCTCCTAAAACATCTATACAATTTGTAGAAGCTAATAATTCAGCTACAGTGGTCTTAACAAAAGATAATACTATTTTACTCTATCATAATTATAAAATGAAAACCATAAAGGCACCCAAGTAAGTAGAAATGTTAAGAAAGGGTTTACATTTCTATCTTATTTTAATATATGTATTTTAAGCTATGAATCCTTAAAAAGCATATCAGTAGTAGAAGGAGATAATACAAGAACAGAAAAAGGTTCAGCCAGTGCTTTAAAGTTATTAATACTTACGCAAACTAATGTTGTATTTCTGTGGTATCAATTAACACAAAACTTTTATAGGTTAGTATCCGAGTGACTAAAAGTATTTTATTGAAATTTGCAATTATTTTTTCTTATTCTCCAGATGCTCTTTTTCTAATATACGTTTAAAACAAATTGATAAAATTTTCTATAAAGCCAATCAAGTTTTAATTTTATCACAAGGTGATATTTATAAAGGCAAATGCCAACATGTGACTTTACCTCCCTATTATAATAGTAATGAATTATCTGCGCGAGCCTCTAAAGATCTAGGCAATATATGGTCATGTAGTGATAATCGTTCGGCTGAAATGGCTAACGATTTTATGATTCGCATAGATTTACAACGTATAACACAAATCGATCGTGCTGTTGATGTCTTTTGTGATGATGAGTTTGCTTCCTTTGCTGTACTTCAGGAATCACATATGAAATATTTTAAATTACCCAATTTAAATCCAGAAGAATATACTTTTAAAAAACTTTATCATGATGTTAGTGAATATGATGCTGTACATGATATTTTATTTCATGTTGATGGTGAGAAATTTCCAGCCCATAAATTTATTATTTATGCACGTGCTGCGGGTTTAAAAGTATTGATTTCTTCGTATAAGGATAAAGATATATATTTGAATTTTCAATTATTGACTGGAAAAATGTTTGAAATAATCTTGAAATTTATTTATTCTAATTATTTACTCAATGAACAAGGTGGGTTATACGATTTAAGTGATATAAAATTGTTATTTGTAATAATGCTATTTCTTGTTTATAGATTTGGAGGATATTCAAAGTAGTTTACATACCGATAGTCCTGCGGAACTAAAGGACGTTTGTCAAATATTTTTAAATTTTGCAGAACAATTCCAAATCACTAGTTTGGCAAATTATTTGAAATAGTAAGTAAATAAATTTTACTATAAACACTGATTTAATGTAATTAAAATCGTCATTAAAATCGGGGAAAAAAAAATGAACGCATATAAACTAGACCTTAAATCCAAGAAAATATGTTTAAAAAGCTCAAATTAATTCTATAGAAAAAAACTTATACCCAAAATGTATAAATATTTTATTGGTTCTTATAAAAGTCTTATAAATATTTTTTTTTAATGGGTTAATAATTTTTAGTTGATCTCTTATTTAAGTAAATGAATGTTCTTTAGTTTGACTCTAGATCATAAATTAATATCACTTTCTGTTTATAATCAAAGAAAGATGATACAATTTTTACAAGTAAATTACAAAGAATAAAAATTTTTTGAAAGAACTCGATAAGACCAGCAAGACAGAATATTTTTTTTGTTGTTTTCCATGTTAGTTTGATTTTTAAGACTGCTATAAAAATCAACAAAATGTTTAAAATTTAAGAAAAATTTATATTTTTCTAGAGTTGATTTTATAGGAAGAAGAAGAAGAAAACATTTTTATTGAAAATTTTTTTAACAGACACAAGGGAATCACCAGACTGCCGCAGTTTCGTCTCCCCCAAAGACTCGTCAGTGGTTAGTTTATGTGTCAATTGATCAAAGTAATTTTTTAATTGTTAATTTGTCTCTATATGAAAAACTTTTTGTGTATTGCCATGACCGGGGATTGAACCGGCAGCCCTCTGCATAGGCTATGACTCGTAGCATCACCTCTTAACAAGTTACACCAAGTTAACTTAGTTAAGTTAATATTTTTCATTCGAAGAATTTCTTCTAAATTATTTTCTCTGTAATTTACTTGTAAATTTTATCATCTTTCTTTCATTTGAAAATAATTTAAAATAAAATTAGATAATATTTTATCTAAATTCGAACGAAAAACATTTGTTTACCAATTAGAAGATCAACCATACATAAACTTCATTCATCTTAACACACTAGATACAGTGCAAATGTAATTTTATATGCATAATTGTTTACTATCAACATGAATTTATGTTGTAGACTAAAAATAATTATAATATGCATTTAAAATTAATAGTTCGTTGTAAAAATAAAAATCTGTGCTTCATAATAGCTGTATTTGCGTACTTTTTGAGTAAAGTTTGGTGTTATCAGAGTTAACAAAAAATACTCCCACAAAGCGACAAAAATGTACAAAAGTACACGAACGCTAAAAACCATATTTCCAGCAAAAAAAAAAAAAAAAACGAAATATCTAGGTAATATTATTGAATACAACAACATTTAAAAATTTCCTGTTTAAAATCATCTGGTTTAAAAAACACCTTGTCATATTTCGACACCTTGTCATATTTATAGTGCTGAAGCTACAGAAGACGAACGTAAAAAAATTGATTCAATGCCTTCAGCGCCTAAAGGGACATTATTTCTTATCTTAATCAATGTAATACTCATTGACTTCAAACTCAGATCAAATATCTGGGTGATATATAGAACTCCCAGTTTATTCCTGAAATGTCTTCGACTACATCCCCACCACGTCAACTACTACAAGAAACAATAAATTGTACTGGTCCTCAAATTGTGGAACTGCTTCTATAAAATTCAAAATAAAAAGATCCAACGATCAAATATTAATGCTTTTCGACCAAGAACTATGTGTAAGATATGCTGAAGGGGAAAGTCAATTCGATTGTAAAGCATTACCAATTATATTTAGCATCAACTAATTCTTCGTGTATCTGTACGGTAGAAAATTTTAACTCACCACAGACAATCGCCCATTAATTCGTATTTTTCGTCAGCGCAACAAAATGCCAGTAACAATTTCAGAAAGGTTATGACGTTACACCTCTTAAATTTTATTTATAAAATAGTCTACAAATACAAACTTTACGAAAGCCATCTGCAGATACAATCATCAATTTTCGTAACATCAAGTGAATTTTTATATGTTGATGTATTTGCATAAAAAACAGCTAAAGGTTCAGATCTATTTAAAATTATAACAAATTTACTCAATATCATCTCAATATCGATAAAAATGAAGACATTTATATACTAAATAATGACATTATTGTTTTAATGCCAAAAGTCTCCAGACTTAAATTTTGGAAAAACTTCAACATACTCATTATTGCATAACAAAAGTGAACAAAGGTGCCATAAGATATTGTTCTTGGAAAGAAATCAATCGTGATATTGAAAGAATGGTAAGGTCATGTGAAGGTTGTGTAGAAATTCAGTCAAAACCAGGATCACATTTTCTAAATTGTGGTTGACTCAAAATCCAGATAGGCAGAATTAATATAATATACTGTGAGCATCAAAAGAAACTGTACACGTTGGTTTATTATGTTTACATTTTCAGTTCCTTTTTTATTCTACCTATTTATTCCAACTAGGAACGCATTATGTCGTAATCCAAGTATGTAAATTCTTAAAAGCAAGATTTATTAGGATACAAACTCAGTTGCTATAATATATGTCAGCAATAATAATCGAAAATTAAAACATTCATAAAAGCATCGAGAGCTTCAGCTATAAAGAATAGACCGAAGAGTATTTTAGAAACAAAACCCAGAAGATGTTTAAAGTTACATTGAAAGAAAAGTAACCAAAAGAAATTATCTGTTTTCATCAAAAATTTAAAAAAGCGCTACAAAGAAGTTGAATGGGCCAACAATAGATTTTATAAGTGCTTTCCGAACTTACTGTTCAGATCGACAGTCGAATTCAGGAATTAGACGAATTTGCTGAAAAGTTGTTAAAAACTCAATTTTTGAACAATTTTACATTTGAATTTCCCAATTAGAGTTTAATTTCCCTACACTCAGAAAAGTTCTGCAGTTACTACATAACAGTTATTTGTGTAGTATTGCGGTTGCATATATTTTAATTACAATTGCAATTATTTTACTTGGAGAAGAAACTTTCAATGTTTTTGACAGTTATTTTTTTAAACAATCCATAGAAACTACTTCCTTTTTTAATACAGTTACTTTGTGCAGTTGTTTTTGATTTTTTAGCAAACGCATTTATTTTTAAGTATGTGCGTGTTTGCCTCTCCTTCAAATATTTCACACATAGAAAATATGTTGCACACACACACACATGAAAATATGGCGTTTAGATATTTTTAGTGAAAGAATATGAGAAGAATATTTTTTTTTTCTCTTGTGTCTTTAGTCAAAGAAAGGACTCCGAAGAAAGCAAACCAAACATTTTATTAAATAAAGAAAATAAGGTGAGTTATAAAATATAAATTTTTATTTATTTACGTAAAAATTATAAAATATTGTATTTCTTTTTTTCAGCTCTCTAATATTTTTATCTTCTACCTGCATCCCCCGCGGGCAGATATCTACAACAATATATGTATTAAAAGCGAAAAATTAAAAAAAAATTTGTTTCTAAATTGTAAAATTTCTTTTAATAAAATGAATGCATTGTATTTTGCATTTACAAAAAAATGTTTTTATTAAGTTAATAATTGGTGTTAATAAGATTAACTAACAAAAACAGTAGTTTTTACAGTTTTACAATAATTTTCATGACTGTTGTTTTAACAACATTTGTAGTTATTTTTACTACATTTTTCGGTTGATTTTTAACAGTTAAAAATAACTTCATATTGCAGTTGCTTTAAATGCAAATGTAGTGTACATCTTTATCTTTGCAAATGCAGTTATTTTAACTGTCATTTGCAGTTGATTTTACCTACATAATTCCCTAAGTGTATAATTGCTAATTTACACAAAACCATTTTGTATGGTGTCGAAAATTTTGAATACAAATTCAACAACCGTAATCAGTCCGATTATATTTCTAAAGATGTTGCCGTCACTGGAGGTCGAACCCGGAACCTTATGTATCACTGCTCAACGCACTAACCATTACACCATAATGCCTGAATAATTAGGAAAAAAACCTAATTTGATTTTTATATTTTCGAAATAGTATTTAAATGAATTCTAACTTTTTAATTTCAGAATAACAAGATCTCAACTAAGCGTTGGAGATTGTTATTACTAATTGTAAATATTAGGTCTTTTCGACGTCGTTACCGGGAACCCAATTTACCCCAAACAACAACACACAATTTTGACAATAGAAACGCTTTCTGGTAAAATTGGGTACCCTCGGTAACGTACGTGGAACAGAGCTGTTATATAACTAAATAAAAAAAAAAAAAAACAGTTTTTCCTAATTTTTAATAATGCGTTTTGACAATTAAAAAAACAAGTAAAAGCCAAAGGCTAGGCAGTTTTTGCTAAGTCTAACTGCAGTATTTAAAAAATAGCAATAAATAATAAAAAAGAAGAAGAAAAATAATAAATTTATGTTTTCGAAAAACTAAACTCATTAATAACATCCAATTCACTTTCTTCCTTTCAGCTACTTGCAACAATCTCCCTTTTACTTGCCCTATATTGCCGATAAATCCAAATGTCGTTTCAATCGTTTAAGGCACACCGACTTTCCACAACTGTATGATGTTCGCATTTTGTGTGAAAATAATGTAGAACTACCGGCCCACAAATGTGTATTAGTAGCACGTTTAGAATATTTTGAAATGATGTTTACCCATACCTGGGCCGAACAAACTACAATCAATTTAACTACGGTACCCTATGAGTATATGTTTGCCATAATAGAATTCCTATACAGTTTAGATGTTGACCATTTTCGAAAACAACAATATCGTGAAACGTTTCTTTACAATATGATTGTATTTTGTGATCAGTTCTTTATTGAGAGACTAAGAAAAGTATGTGAAATTTTACTTTTAGATAAAGTATCCATAAGGAAGTGTGGTGATATGCTGGACTTTGCCTGCATGTATAATTGTGAACTATTGCAAAAGGGTTGTGTGGATTTTATTTGTCAAAATTTATCAAGGGTGTTATTACAAAAAAGTTTGTATAATTGTGAGGCTGAGACTATAAAATGTATTAATCAACATTATCGTAAAATGTTTAAAGACGTCTTTGATTATCGTATGATAACGCCCGATTCAGAAGCAATAGACGACGATTGTTTATGTAGTTTTGTAGATGATTTTCAAATTGATTTGGAATATCGTATGGACGAAGAACAACAACAGAAATTTAGGGCTGGAGAAAAATCCAAAACAAAGGAGAATAAGTGCAAACTATCTACCAGACAATATGAAAGAGAGGCTATTTCTACAATGATGGAATCATTAAATATGAACGAAACTTCAGAAAAAATACGTAGAATTTCTGAAAAATCTAAGATTGTTCAAGAAGCTGAAGAAGTTGCTCATAAATTACAAAATGAAGCTAAATCATGGATGAAGGTATTAGATAAAAAAGAACCAAAAAAGAAAGTATCTTTAGATCACACTTTAAAGGTCAATGACATTATAAAACAAGAGGAAGCACCCCAAGCGGCATATGTTAATCTTAATAAAACTTTGGAATCATCTAGTTTTACAAAAGCTAAAACACCTGAAAGGGATTTGGATGAAAAACCCTCGGCTAGCTCTGCTTCAAAAATTTACAATATCAATCTGGCCGATTTAACTACACCGCCTAGAGAAAAACTATCACAAAAACAACGCAAACGTTTGACATCAGAAACTTCGAATACTCCAACTTCTTGGCGGGCTCCAGCCTCAACAGAAACGAAACCTTTAGCAGTGCCTCAAACACCTAATGCTTGGGGTTTAACACCACAATCACCTACTTCGACAATTATTGATTTTGACTCTTCTTATATACCAGCTACAGGTAGTTCTGCTGATCCTTCATCATTTGCCAATATGATGAGATCAAATACTAAACCCTCCGCTAATTCACCCTCTTCATCTACCTCCAATAATAGTTTTACAAAAATTTTGGCTGAAGAAAAACGTCAACGCGATTATTATGAACGATCCAAACACAAATCTCTGGCTTTAACACAAATTGAAGAACAAGCTATAGTCGAGTTAAAAGCATTTTATAATGTAGACAATGTAACAGATGAGATTATAACCATACAGCGGAAATCTTTGCCCTCAACTATTAATTTTGCCATATGGCAGAGAAACTAAAAAATGGACACAAATCTACCAAAAAAGGTAATTTTGCAATTCTAAATTTTTATAGATTTTGACGAAAAAAAAAACAAAATCCTTTAAAAGGATTTTAAACCCAGTTTTAAGTTAAAATTTTTTAAACTTTATTTTTTATTTATCTCTTTAAATTAAAAATACTTTTTAACAAGAAAATAAGGCAAGTTAACAAAAAATCAACAATTACTATACAATACAATATAAAATAAATACAAATTTAATAAATTATACAAAAAATTACGTAAATATTTGTTTTAAAATCTTAAACTTAAAATACATGTTAATAAAAAATTTAGCCCTTTTACCAGTTTAAACCAATTTGTTTATACAGAATTCATAAGAAGTAGGTCAAACACAAAGCAAATAACGTAAAATATTTCTTAATTTTGATCTATATTTAATATTTTGCTGTTGTGTTGTGAATACCCCTATTATTTTCATAATATTATTAATTTTAAAAACATTCTTTACGGAATGCAAAACCGTATTGATCGCATTTATATCGAAGAGTTTTTGCTAATTGCGCTGGCCCACAATAAAATACCGTAACTTTGCCTTTTTTCTGTGATTGCAATTGTTTAAATACTTTATCCCAGTTGGGTCGTCCAGCATTAGTGCGTGTTTTAAGACCCGTAATAAGATCACGTTTGCCCTAAAAAGAAATAAAAAGAGAAAAAATTAAAAAAAAAAAAACAAAGAAGAAATTTAGTCATATATTATGGAGAAATCTAAATTTCAAAAAAAAAGTATGGATCAGCAAAATCTAAACCTCTTTAGGGATAAATTTAAAAACTTTCAAAACTTACCTTCTCATGTAATAAATCCAAAGCTAATTGTAAACCAACTGCCTTCATATCGGTTCTTTGCAAGGCACTCGTTATATACATGTGCATATCCAAAAATCTAAAGCACAAGAAAAATCATTAGTTTACTAATATTTTCTGCAGATTTTACAGTACAATTTGTCATTTTCAATTAACTGAAAGTTGACTTAAATATAACTAAAATTCTGTAAATTTAATAGTTTTAGTTTTGCTGTTCTTATTTTACTAGTGCAAGGTAATTTTTAGTTGCTTTTTCTGCTGTTTTTACAGATTTATTTCTATGAGTGAAGTATAATATACCCTGTGGAGATTGGGAAGTGGTTGATCGCTTTCCGCCAAGAATACATTTCTTGCAAACAGACCAGCCAAGAAGTTAGCTGTATCAACGGGTTCATTGAATATTTATTATAAGACTTTAAAGACTGATCTAAGGGGGAGCAAAAAGAACTTGATCACGAAAATGCAATTTCAAAAGAAGCTTCTTACGTCAAAGTACTTTGGAATACTCGAATCTCTCCTGATTGCTTAGCAGTTCAAAGTTAGCATTTTTAGTTCCTCGCCAATATACAACAGTACACAAAAACTTAAACCGTTAACCCTCCGATGACTGACAAGGTCCCTAGGGACCTTTTAGGTTTTCAGAGATGAATACACGGCTTCGCCGGACTGTATGAAACTCATTGACTTTTATATATGCGATTTTATGAAGGGGTTTCACTAATTTTGACACTAATTTCTTGCACATGTTTTATCATAATCGGCGGTTTGAAGACATTTCCTAATTGGCGAACGTACAAGGTCCCCAGGGACCTTTTATATGTTTTCATGTATTTTTTATTGTTTCATTTCTGTGTTTCAAAACTAGAATGAGCGTGAGAAGAAACAAATCGAAAGTGAGCCGTAAGTCAGTCGGGAGTAATAATTATTCGTTCGTCAGGGTGAGTTAAAACTCACGCGCCCATCTCAAGTAAATATTTTTGGAAAAGGCAACTCGTTATATGAAATCAAAAAAGCCGTAGTTACATCAGGGGGTATCCATTAAGGTGTTTTAAGATTTCCAAAAAATTTCACAAGCGAATGAGAAGAAAAACACAAAGAATTTGAAGAAATTTAGCAGCGAACGAGAGAAAATGAAGGACGTCGCGATAACAATAAATTAATAAAAACGGGTTTACAAGCAAAAAACATCATTAAAAACAATAAAAAAATAATTAAAATTGATTATTTATTTATTTATTTATTTATTTATTTATTTCACTCTTAAAGTTGTTTTTGTTACCGCTTTAATCAATAATCATAAGAAACAATAAAAACAGTGCCCTGTTAACTTTTTCGGTTTTCCTTTTGTTTCTCTTATTCTTCACGGGAATTAACAGAATCCCAATCCATATAAATTTTAAGGGAACTCTTTAGCCTATATCCTCGTTGGTTACATTTAAAAAATTTTACAGCAAAAGCAAAAAACTTTTTAAAATTGTTTGCGCTTACACTTGGGGCTGTTTAGAATTTTGTTAATAAAATCGCCGTGTTTTGTCGTAGTAGTGATACGGTGCATCATAATCGATCAAAAAGTAGATTTTGAATTTTTTGTAACTTACGGCTTTTTTGATTTTATATGACGAACTGTTGCAAACAGATGTTTTTTTGATCAATTAAAGAAATGTAAATAAAACTAATTGCTATTCTTGATTATACTGACAAAAAAATGAGTTGTTGACATTATAGACCAAATATTGGGTACCAGCTCCTGTAAACGTGCAACAAAACGATCGCCACCAGCCCTGATTTACAATATGTTCGACATAGCTGCACTCGTATTATTTATTATATTCGTGGGCGCTGTGGTGTAATGGTTACCGCCTTAGACTGTTACACATAAGTTTGCGGGTTCGATCCCCAGCTACAGCAACATCAATTTATAAATAAATCATATGTATGAATTTTCTATACCTCATATATATCGCAGCGTCCTCCTTCGGTGATCCGATAACACCTAACTCACCGAAATAAAATAATATAATAGGTCTATGAACTAAAAAGCTTCAATAAAGTTTGTCAACTCTTCATAATTATGGCGCCCAACAACTGTTCTAAGAGTCAACATCTCGCGCAATTATAGTGTTCCCATATATGAAGCCCTTCATCTTTCACCACCTTTCATTTCTAATCCCTTTCCAAAGAAATTAACGCGTTGATTAATATGAAGAATTTCCTGAGTGTTACTTCTCTATTAAACTACACTCAAAAAAATAAGTTAGTAGAAAAATGAGTAAAACGTCTTGTATATCAAGTGTACTAGTTTTCAGCAATGTCTGTCTGGATGTAGTACAGATAACGGAAATGATAAATAAAAAAAAACAACTACACAATTTCTATATTTAAATTTTCATCAAATAAATTAACTAAAGTAAAATTTCTCTACAAATTTTTTGAGTTTTTTTCAGTCTACTAATATTTAGCAAAAAGTTTAGTTATTTTAGCAAGGATACAGCAAAATTTTTGACTGACTTTACTGACTTTTTTTGAGTGTAGTCGTGCCTAATATTGAGGAATGGGCTACCAATGTCCGTATTACATGTTATCTGAATATACCTTCGGCTATGGAAGCATTCGGACTAGTGGTATTAGCCGTTGAATGGTGGTGCCGTACCACCATTGGCACGCCATAATAATCGCCTCTCTTTTCGCTTGTGCCGTGCAGAATTATAAAGACAGCGTAAGTGTTTTGTTTGTCTACGGTCTGTCTGTGTTTAACATTCCTCCATCCTGAAGAAATGCAATACATGCATTGTATCTGCAGAGACATGTAGACCCAAGGGCCGCCAGAGTAGCATCAGAAATATAATTACCATGTATTTTAAATTATTTCATCTTATATTTATATATTTTTTAGTTTTTTCTCAATAATTTACCTGAACTCAATAACTTTTTTGTCCAACAATTTTTTATTTTTCTGTAAGAAATATATATTGGCACACATTTTTTAATCATATAGGACATAAAGGATAACCCAATGCTAACAAAAAAGAAGAACGAACATTAGTATAATAATAACGAATTTCCTGCTTCATTAACATTTGACGTCCCGGGGGCTTTGTACGTCATCGAAAGTAAAAAAAATTGTCAGTTATCGGAGGATTAAACCCAAATTAATTAAACGTATGTAAATGTAACATGACGAATCAGATGATTCAATTAGTAAAAAAGAAATTCATTGTCAGCTATACTCTTTTAACTCGAGTAGCTTGAATTTAAGTCCTGTGAATCTTAAGAACTATGAAATTATAAACCTGAAGAACAAAAAAGTACGGAGGTCAAAGGTTGGCATTTTCTGATCAATTAAACTACATACAAGCTGTAGGAAAAAAAATTAACCCTTTGCTCCCCTGTATCTAAATAATAAAAAAAATACGGGAACCAAAAGTTGTGTGACATTATATTTTTTTCTAGGTCTGGCGTTAAAAATTTAAAGGCCCTTAACTCAAAGAGGCGATCTGATAAAACTTGTTTCAGTTTAGATTCATATTTTGTAGGCCAAAAAACTTCTAACGAGTTTTAGTAGAAGTAGATTTTAACGCTAAAAACTCACCTCTCCATGGCCCCACCTAATTCAGCTTGTTCGATTTCCAATTGTGATAGTAAATTCACAAACCATTCAAAAGATCTTTGATCACGATTAATCCAAAAGAAATCTACTTTACGTAAATGCATAACCGTTTTTGGTATATCACTAGCCCATTCATGTTGACATCTGGGACAAGTATGGCGGGCCTTCCAATAACGATGCATTATAGACTGTAGTATAGAAGCAAATGGAGTAACGCCTATACCTGTACCAATTAATACGGCATGTTGAGCCATGAATATGTGTGACGAAGGAGCGCCATAAGGACCATCTATGAAAATCTGAAATTAACCATATAAGTTAATAACAATAACTAAAATTTTATTAATTCCAATATATTCTTATTAATCTACTATTCGCATGAGACCCAAACCTCTAAGACTCCTGCATCAAGTGTAACCTTGCCACCAGAGTTAGTTGTGCCATTTGTGGGCATGCTGCCATTACTGCCCCGATTTTTAATAGAGGTCGATAATGAACGTAAAAATGTGGGACGTCTAAAACGTCCCACACGATTGTTTGTAGCAGTAGCGCTTGTATGGGTGTAATCCTAAAGGGTTTGAAATGTGTTTGTAGTCTTTATTTTTTTTTTCTGATTTATGTTTAGTTTTTTGCAAAGAGAGTTAGTGTTGTATTGAAAGAAATGTCAGGGGAATATCTAATGGGATCTTGGGATTAAAAAGCTTAAGAGATTATTTCCAATTAACTCTTACCTCTAATGGTTTCGATGTAGGAAATTCTCTTTGTTCTTCTTTGTTGGTAGGATATAGCGTTGATTTTTCTACAATTATATTTAAAATTAAAAAGCTTTTAAATTTTGTGTGTGTTTAAAGTTAGTATTACGTTTTGGTATTTTTCCTTCCTCGGCTTGTAGTGCTGTATATGGTTCCATAGTTGTTGTTCCATTGTTGGTAAGAAATCCTGGTTCATTTTCTTCTCTACTGGGTGTTTTAAATGCTATTATTGTTGGTTTATTACGCATGTATCTAAATGATTGTGCCAATGATTTATTTTGTGGACTCAAATAGGCCGATCCTGCATGTTGCATTTTGGCACGCCTTATGCGCGTTTCATCAAATGATCTTTCCGATTCAGAACGTCCCAATGCATGAAGGCTACAAAATAAATTTAGCTTGAATGAAGTGTTTTTAACTCAAATTTTAAATCTTTTTTAAATCTATTATTTCGCAAATTAAAGACTGTAGAACAAAAATGAGCTAAATTTTAAATCACCTTTATTTTAGAGCAAACATTTTTTTTTTTACTATTGCTTCCTACTATTGTTTCCTACTATTGCAAGGTACAGACATCTGCGAGAAGTATTTTCCACATACACTAATAGAAAAAAAATCTTTCAAAAATTTAGTTAAAACTGCTAAAAATTAAAATAGTTAAAAATGACCTTGTAGAAAAAACTGCTCAAATTAGCAGATTATTTCTGCTATATATTAGTAAGATAGGAACCGTAAAAATAAAACTTTTAAATATACAGAATTTTAGTTATGTTTAGGTAAATTAAATTTTTTTTATAGAAAATAATAACCTGCTAAAATCAGCAAAAAATATTGCTAAATAATTAGTAGCGTAAAATATCATAAAAATTTAAAATTTTACAATTTTTTTTAGCAAATATTTCTGCTGATTTTAGCAGGATAGACTGCTATTTGCATTCAACTAAATTTAGCTTAAAAATAACGAAAAATTTGTAGATATTACAGTTTGTCCACTAATATTTAGCAGAATTTTCTGCAGATTTTACAGAACAATTTGTCATTTTCAATTAACTAAAAGTTAACTTAAATATAACTAAAATTCTGTAAATTTAACAGTTTTATTTTTTGCTGTTCTTATTTTACTAGTATTTAGCAAAATAATCCAAACAAAAATATCGGCTCTATGACTAAGTTCGCTTAACTCAGCAGAACACTTTAAGGTATCCTAGCCAGCAATTTGGGAGCGCTTATAAATAATATTTTTAAATGACTCATAAAAATGAATACTGTTTATTTGAAAACACTCCTTTTTTTAAAAGATTTTTTCAGACTTAAAAAAGATTTAAAAATTATTCAAATTTATGAGGAAATTTTCGATTTTATAAGTTTTTCTTTTCTAAGTTATTACTGAGTATACAGAGGGGCTCTTTTTGAAGGACCGCTTTCATAGTTTCACAAAAAGTGAAAAAATCTTTGTGTTTTTGGAGCTTATTTCTCAAGTCATTAATGACCATCTTTGTTTGCTGGGACAAAGCAACCAGCAATTTTGGAGCGCTCTTAAATAAGATTTTTAAATGACTCATAAAAATGATTATTGCTTTTTTGAAAACGTTCTTTTTTTTGGTAGAAAATATGAACCATCAGAAAACAATCCAAAAAGTTGTCTCTACAATCCACAAAGCTGTCTCAGAATGAGTGTTAATTTTTCAGAATCATAAAAGATTAAAAAAATTATTTAAATTTATGAGGAAAATTTCGATTTTACATTTCTGTTTTTCTGAATCATTTCTTTAAGACGGATCACTTTCATAGGAAAAATTGTAGAAATGTCATGTTTTTGGAGCTTGTTTCGGAGCCATTAATGATCATCTTTGTTTGCTGGGAATGAACAATTTATAGTTTGAGCGCTATGGACTTGCCTCTGTGCTTGTCTAACCCGCCCAACTCAACTCAGCACCAGAACACTTCTGATATTAGTGTCGTTTGAACAGTATAACAAAATTCACATTCCGACAATGCTCACACGGTTCAAAAGTCCTAATAAGACTTTGCGGCCCCTGCCCTAAATGGGAGTTGTATTGCTTTTTCGGTCGGATATATGATGTTTAAATATTATGGGGATCACAAGAAGTGAATTAGTTCTTGCAACGTTACTTTAACAAGGTACTTGAACATCAGAGCATTAGATTTTCAATATTGATACCATCCCTACTTGTAAATAACATTGGAATAGCGTATTTTAAAATCGATCCTATTCCCACGGCCCCACTCAGAGATTGTAATTAGGTCTTGGTTGAGCGCATAGTCATTAATCCGTCTTTTTCTTTCAACCTCCACAACGCGTAGCTTTACTATAATCGATGGAATATGAATGACAACTGTTGCTGTCATCTGCGGAAGAGAAGGTAGGATTGGAAGTTTGACCAAGAAAGCCTTTCAGAAAGATAAGAAGAAAGAGGGGAAACAACAACTCATGAAATTGCAATTCCTGCTAAAACTTGATATGAATCGAAAGAAGTCACCGCCGATACCAAAAGCAATAAGCTTTGATACAAGTGCTTTATGCCAGATACGATTAAATGCTTTGAAATAATCTAAAGCATCCATTTTGCTTACACCCACGCTCCGAAAGAAATGGCATCAGGTTTGCCGTAGAACGACTTCTATGAAGCCATACTCTCGATCATTAAGAGAAGTGAGTTGGTATCCTGATAATAAAAAAGTTGTCTGAAATAAAATGCTCGAACTCGAGGTCTAGTTTATTATAAAAAAATCATTTTTCCCCGAAGATGACATTCGCATAATGTTGAAATATCGAATAATAAATTGATTTTTATAATAAAACTTGACCTTAAGTTCGAGCATTTTTATTTATTTTCATTTAAAAGGTCGAATTAATAGAAGTTTAACATAAAAATTTTTTATATTTTTTTAAAGATTTTTTAATATATTTTTTTTGAATGTGAGTAACAATTTCACCTTCAGCAAATAACTGAAATAGAACTGAAATATGAATAAAATTTTGTAGATTTTACATATTTTTTTATTTTGTTTGATGTTTTTATCATACTAAATAATATTTATCAAACAGATTCTGCTGATATCAGCAGTTTTTATCTGCGGTGCCTTTTTAACAAAATTTTTGTAGCTTTTTCTACTATTTGTACATATTTGTTTCTATGAGTCTAGTTAACCATGCTCTTCGCAACCTTCGAGAGCGTCGAGCAAATTGCAATTCGTCGGTGATAGCAAGGGTTGTGCCATTTCATTTATTTGGGTATGGGTATTTTTACGGATAACGTTATTTCAGTTATTTCGGTAACGATATTTTAAGAATAACGGTATTTTGTTTTTTCGGTACCGGTATTTTAATGGTAACGGTAGTCAGTTGAAACGATTTTAAATCGATAACGGTATTTTAGTGGTATTGCCTGCCAGTCCTGGCTTTAAATCTAAAATTAAAATTTTTTAAATATACTTACGCCTTCAGTCTGTCCCTCTTTTTAGTTTTCACTGCCATATCAGGCAATGAAATACTTTTTTCCAATGGTGGTTTATTCATCAATAACTTTTGTAATTTTCTTCGTTTAATTTGTTCCGGTCTACCTTCCAAATCGCCTTCATCCGATATAAAACCATCATTTGAATGACCGGAATGACGTTTTTCTTTAGCCTTTATTTCACTATTATCTTTTCGGGAAAAAGTTCTTTGTAAAGATTTTTTAATACTACGTATACGATCATTAGATGAACTACCACCACCATTTGATTGATGTGAATGTACCATATCATTTGCTTCACTAGCACTTATGCTGTCCGTAGCCAAACGAGAAGGAGCAAAATTATGTCGTGGTGGTCTAGTTGGTGTACTAGTCGCTTGTAATTGCTGTAGAGTTTTAGAGACCATGGCAGAATCGAAACTTGAACTGTGTTGAATTTTTGAAAGATTTTGAGCCAAAAAATCAGTTTGTGGTGTGGAAGAAAGTATCTTATTATTTGTTTCATTGATTTGCAGTAAAGATGATGTAGGAATGGCTTGTTTATGTGCAATTATTTCTCCGTTATGTATTTTTAGTTGTTCTCGTTCAAAATACTGATATAAACGATTAGTCCATTCTCCCACGGTTCGTATATGTAACCACATATAATCTTCTTGTTCGGGAGCCGAACTTATAGTAAAAGGATGCCATTCATAATTAGCTATAGCGGGTATATTTACAAATACATAGTCACCGGGACGGAAATTAAAATTAAATGGTCTTTTTATAACTAAGTGTATAACTTTGGAAGGTAATAGTAAGCCCGAACTAATATAAGTTTTACCATGTTCACCTCTCATCCAGACATATCTTAATATACGTTCGATAATGTAGATAATACCAGGTATAAAGAACCATTTCCAAAAATTTGGACCATGAAATAGCAGCAATATCCAAAAGGGTATATAAAGTAAATGCGTCCAATAAAATACTTCAAATGATCCTTTGCGTCTTACAAAGGGTTGTGAACAAATAAACATTATTAGTAGTATTACAAATAAAGCCATTCCTGTAGGGTTTGCACAACCTGGTATTAGACCAAATAGTCCTGGTCTATCTGTTAGCAACCATTCACCGATCGTATAGTGCCCTGCATTAATTTTAGGATCATTCACCACAATTATGGAGAAATTAAAGAGATGCATTATAGTGTGCACTAGACTTAATACTGATATAACGATGCCTGTAAGTTTGTGCAAATATATATGATTATCCAATGGCATATAGGTTGAGAGACCACGCGATCGTAAATAGGTTAGGGAATGCCTTAGCATAAGTACCAATACCCAAGCACAATTGAAGTTTAAACATTGGCCTGTAAAAAGAAAGAAGAAAAGTAGATTTATTAATAATCATCATATTCAAAGACATCAATACCTTCCGAGAGGTGTGTTTTTTCAAAATGTAGTTATATAGCACTCGCTGTTCACATAGTATGATCTTATTTTTTTCTGAAGACTTTGCTACAGGAATGAAGATGGCTCCCTAAGCTCATGTTCATTTTTGAAATTTTGGGCTTTGCTGCTTGAAAAAAAACGAGTTGTCCTAAAGGTATATTTTCAACAAATTGATTCGCAATGCTCATTTTATTGATTGAATTATTTTCTACTTTATTCAATTAATATTTTATTTAAGGAATCAATTAAATTTTTTTATTTCTTTTCATAAAGTGAAACGAATTGATTTAAATGTTAACAAATCGATTTAACCAAAAATTGCTGCCTTGATTTATAGTTGGGGAATCAAATTATGAACCAAATTATTTAATCGAATCAAAATTTAATCAATAAATGATATATTTATTCAATATCAAGTCATTAATTTAAATTGATTCCGAATTATTCACTGATTCATTTTGAAAACATTAAAATGAAATTCAGAGTATAGAAATTATATTTCAGAAAACATCAATTTATATTAAGAAAACATCATTTAAAAATCAGATATTTTATCTGATATTTTGTTGTTTTCAATTGACCATTTCTTAATGTTTGCATTTCCAATAATAGGTGTGTTCGTTTATTTACTACAATTTACTACTTTTACTACAGCTGGAAAAATTCATTACAAAAAGTAAACAAAACTTTCAAATTGTAGTAAAAGTAGTAAGAATTTCGAGTAAACGAACACACTGAATGTTTTCCAAATTTGGATTAACAAATTAAATTGTTAACATTTTTTTCTCTAATTTTCTGAATTCCAATAGATATTTTTTTAATTACAGAAGCAACACTTTTACTACATACTTTGACACTGATGGTTTTCAATAAATATCATGAAATTATAATCTTATCAAGAATTAGTTAATAATTCATTACCACTTTAAATCACTGATTTAAAATTGAATAAAGTTAGGATGAGATTAATGCAAATTTGAATTGAATCAATTTTGACCCGATTAAATTTTTCGTTTTGTGATATGATTCGCGAACTATAAATCAAGGCAAACATTTTCGGTTAAATTGAGTTGTTAAAATTGAATCAATTAGCTTGATTCTATGAAAAGAATCAACAAAAATCAAAATTGCGAGACAAACTTGAAAAATAAAATTTACGAATTCTTTCATTCTTTAAAACATTAGTTCAAAATCTTGAGGATTTGAGCAAATTAAATAAACTTGAGTAGGGTAGAGGGGGGATCCTTCGCCAGTGGGGCACATACACTAATCACATTTTTCTCCGATGTTAAGGGAGATAAAAAATTGGAAAAAATATATTTTGTGCATTTTTCAATTGCCTTTCCTTGACATCCACTTCGACGAATTTATATCACATGTGGTCGCAGACAGACGTGTTTTTCTGTTTTTTGGGATGACAAAAAAATAATTGAAAGCAACTCAATTCGTGTGATAAAAAAATAATTTTTCATTATGTTAGATCTATGATCCTAAGCTTTCAGAAAATAATAATTTGATTTTAATAAATGCTTAAAAAGTGTGAAAAAATATTAATTTTATGTTAGTGCCTGCCTCTGGGGCACAATTACCAGGTGGCCCCTGGAGCTAAGAACAGTTGGTGCTTCCCTGTCTAAAATGCTCTATTAGACTTTTCTATATGTTTAAAGTATGTTTAATAGTAAATTAGTACAATCGTGTTCATTCTTAAATTTATATTATTTATTAAGTTTTTTGTGATTTTGAAGAACCATTATATTATAGTTTTAAATTATTTTTTTTTGAATGTAATGAAGATCTATTGATTAAAAAGAATCATATACCTTAAAGAACTTATTCTAAATTATTTATTTCAGTCACTAAAACCTTGACTTTGCCATATTAACAATATTTTTTTGTTGAAATTGTATCTAGGTCTTTTGGCGAATATCCCCCAGGTTTGGGGCAGTTACGCCGATTTGGGTTACTTTGAAAATCATTAAAAAAGTAATAGAAAATATGCAAATAATTAAAATAAAAATCATGGAAATTAAAGCCAAGATATGTAGATCTTCAATTTGAAAGTAATTTTTGAAAAATAATTAGGGGTTAAGAAATGACAGTGCTTTGAAAAAAAGTGGCGATTTTTTGGGGATATTTTAAGATTTGTTTGGGGATAAAGAAAAAAGTATCTGTCAAGCCTGTTTTCACGTTAAAAATTTTACTTACCACATGCTCTTGCAAATATAACAAATGTATTACTGGCTCTATACTGGATGGCTCTCGAAACAAAAAGACAGACATTAATGGCGATATAGAAAAAGAGATATGTTACAAAAACATGATTGTTTTTCATATAAGCCGGTGTTAATTGATGCGGTATGGGTATACGATGCCAAAATTTCGTTTTCGATTTGTTTACAGGTATTTCCTTGGCCATAGGTACCAACCAGCGATCAATGCTGAAATTTTCATTTACTTAAACTTACATACTATTTAAAAATGATTTCCTATTTTTGTTCAACTTACGTTATGCTTAAATTTTCCAATAAACCACCATGTTTATGCAATTGATTTTTTAATGCCTCATAGGTAATCTCACCACGATTATATGGATCGGCATCTTCAAACATGGCTGTTGTAAGATCTTCTATCTTGAAAGAGAGAAAAAAAAATATAAATATAAAAAACAGTAATCAAATTCATATGTATATCTATCTGTCTATTTTGTTGTCCATCCGTTCGTTCGTCCGTCCGTTTTTTTTTTTTTATTGTCCATTGGTGGAGGTTTCGTTTTTTTTATTTCAACATTAAAATAGCAAATAAATCATTATTATTGGTTGGTATTGGTTTTTATTATTTTATTAAATATTTACTTGATCATCAGAGAATTCCATGCCATTCTCTTCCATACAGGCACGTATAACATCATGTAATTCCTTATGTTGTATCAGACCATCACCTAAAGTAATAAATCAATAAGTGGTTAATCGTCTTTGGTTTTTTTTTTGCAAATGCAACAAAATAATAAAACATACATATTCATATCGATAATATATGTATAGGCAAAAACTATGTTAAGGAATGGTTACTTGGCGGTATGATTACTTTATGTTCATTCAAAAAAGAGAAATATGTATTCAAAAAGATGAAAATAAAACTTCTTAAATCTGCAAGGACACTTTACAACTACAAAAAAGTTTGTATTATATCATTTCGTGGATTTAAATGCAAAGTATTGTCTGGGTAAATCAAAACAATTAAAAAAAAATTTAAATCGTGCTTAAGCAGCTTTTTAAAGGACTTTTTTTTACCTAAATTAATAAAATGAATTTACTTTTTAAAAAATCATTAAAATTTATAACACTTGATATCCTTACAGTAATAGAAAAAAGTCTGCACAGAATTTAGTTTTCTGCAGAAAAAACTGCTAAAATTAGCAGATTATGTTTGCTATATATTAGTAATATAGGAACAGCAAAAATAAAACTGTAAATATACATAATTTTAGTTATATTTGAGTTAAATTTTTGTTAAACATTTTGCTAAATAAAATTTTGATATTTTGTATTATGCCATAAACAAATAAGCATGTTTGAGCATGTTTTATACACCGACAAATAAGCATCTGACATACCTTTTGTATGACACCAAAATTTCCTATTGTTACTTTGGAGCAAATATGAAATAAACCGAAAAAACGAAAAATTTGGCCATTTTTTGACCCCATTTTTTAACCCTTAAATATGAGATTGGGCAGTTAAAAAAAAAAAATACATGTCCTTTAAATTTTTCTTCTCTACAACATATCCGAAGCTCATTAAAATCTGCCGGTCCGCGTTGGGAATCTTTCCTTGTGAGTGGGTTTCTCAAAAAAAAAAAAAAAAAAACGGCCAGCCCTCAGTCCGGATCTTTATCCTGTTGCAAACATATGGGAATACTTTCCAACGGGGTTTACAGATATGGACACCAATTTAACAGTTTAAGAGAGAGAGAGAGAGAGACAGACATATCCCAGTTTCAAAGAATGGAAGATGTTATTCGAGTTTCTGAGGTACACACCCCATTACACTATGCGACAGTCAAAATCGGGATGGGATGAAACCAACGGGAAATGTTATATCGGTCAAAAACAAGTTATACGTGTCCCGGCGTTTCGCTGGGTCACCCCTAGGAATCGAGATATATCTTTTTTTTTGACATAACTCGATAACCACTAGTCCGATTTTGCTCAAACAATTTTAAAAAAATTAAAAATTACAATTCCTTTAATCTGTTTATATAACGTTTTTCTATATACTCAACAGTTTTGCCGGTAAAAATAAATGTTTGTTACCGTTACCATGAAAATCAATAACCTTTTGTTTATTATTTTTTTTTTAATATTTTAGGCAAAACATATTTTTTTCTTCATACATTTATTTTTACCGGTAAAACTGTTGAGTATATAGAAAAACGTTATATGAACAGATTAAAGGAATTGTAATTTTTAATTTTTTTAAAATTATTTGAGCAAAATCGGACTAGTGGTTCTCGAGTTATGTCAAAAAAAAGACCACCAAAGGTCAAATCGATATATCTCGATTCCTAGGGTTGACCCAGCGAAACGCCGAGACACGTATAACTTCTTTTTTACCGATATAACTTTCCCCGGTAGTTTGAACCCTTCCCGATCACTGACCCCTACCATTTGTCTCACAGTGTTATTAATTGTTACTTAGTTTTTTTAAAAAAATGCTTTAAAAAGTATTTAACAATTTTGGAAGTATATTTATTTCCTTCTGAATTTTAATGTAATTTTGTTAATTACACTGTGCGAGTTGAAAAATCCAACAAGCGGGGGGACCAGGTGGGTGGGTAAACCTAATTCGAGTACTCTGAATCCAGTGGTGCTATCCGTTTTTCTAGATTAGCCCTTGAAAAAAAGATATTTGTGTTTGAAAATTCTGCGTCCAAGGACCCCAAAAAAACCCAATTTATCTAACTTTTCGACCATTTATTTTTGCCCAGCTTATTTGTTATTCCCCTAGTCAGCTTTGGGTTAAAAATGATTAGAATCAGTGCAGCGGTTCAAAAGTTCTGAGTGAAAATGTGAGGACACTTCGAAATTTTCCATACAAAATTGTACGTTTTATTGCTTTTTTAAATGTACTGAAATTTGTATAGAAGTGAAAAATTTGCATTAAGGTTTTTATGGTGTCCTCACATTTTCAATCGCAACTTTTGAACCGCAAGACCGATTTTGGTTATTTTTAACACAAAGCTTCTTAATAGTGTAACAAACAACTTGTATAAAAATTAACGGTAAAAAATTAAAAAATCGAGTGTTTAGGGTTGCTTGAAATCATAATTTTCAAATTCAAATATCTTTTTTTTAAGAGCTAACCTAGAAAAACTGCTAGCACCACTAGATTCAGCGTACCCGAATTAATTTTACCCACTGGGACCCCCACCTGTCGGGAAAAAAATCCCCTTTTCGTGCACAGTGTTAATAAAATATAGTTTTAGTTTTCATTAAAATAGTGAATTGTATTTTTTTTTTTTTAAAGAGAGGCAACACAGAAAATTCTTCCTACTAATTAACGTGGTGCTTCCTTTGGAAAGGGGATAGAGAAGAAGTGAAAGGTGGTGAAAGATGAAGGGCTTCAAATATGGCAACACTGTAATTGCGCGAGATGTTGAATTTTAGAACAGTTGTTGCGCGCCATCTGATGGTGAGTTGGCGAACTTTGTTGAAGCTTTTTAGTTCATAGTCCTGTTATATTATTGTTGAATTGCCATTATTACATGGATTGTTATTCATGTTAAGTTTCAAGTTTTTCTTCAAAATAAAAGTTTTTCCTTGAGTGTGTCACTAAAACCCTATTTCTTTAAAAAGCAAAAGGGAAAACAAAAAAGTTCCTCAATGTGTTTGTCAGCACGATTTTGTTAACGAAATAAATTAGTAAAATATTAGTTCAAAATCAGTTTAGTGTTGGCAAAATATAACTAAGATGGGGGTTTGTAGAAGACGTTCGTTATCACACGAATGAGTGACTACATGTATTTTGTTTTTGTATTGCATGTATTTTGTTATTGTATTTTCGTTCGCGTGAAGCACAACGTCATCTAGAAACACCACCTAAAACTGTTGTTGAAAAAAATTGTTGCAAATTACTACACTTGATATATAAGAGCTTTTACTAATTTTTTTAATAACTTATTATTTTAAGTGTACGCTGCATTCCTTAACATTAAACTATCAACAAAATAAACAAAATTACATACCATCAATATCATAAACTTTAAATAAAAAACGTATTTTATCATCAGCCGATTGTCCTGAGAATTGGTGAATGGCATCAATAAATTCTTGTAATGATATTGAACCTGAATTATCCTTGTCAAAGATGTGAAAAACACGTTCGGTAAAAAATGGCTGCAAAAAGAATAAACAAATAATAAACCAAAATTTTTAACTTAACTTAATCTTACAGCGCATTTAGACAGCCATAATAATCTAGTTGATTTAAGTTTATCTATATTTTAAGTTTTAATTAAAGAAGGTTTACATAACAAATTTTTAATACAGAATTTGCTCAAGAAACCTCCTATAGTTTTATTAAGTTTTTTGACTTAAAACTTCCATTTCCATTGTCCACATGAGCGATTTTTGACAGTTAAAAGTTTAACAGTTTAAATACCAAGCCGACAACATCAGCACATATAAAATGAGGTAGTTCCGACAGCGATTTGGAGACACCTCACTTTGTATGTTTCTCAAACGCACCAAAATGATTTTGCGACAAAGTCTTTAGGTTATATTACATATTAATCGCAATATGATCGACAACGACAATTACTTTTTCATATGTTTTGTAGAGGCAGTATTCCGCCAAGTTATCCGATGATTTGTCGTCGTTATATAATCCCCCTGATTATGTAAGGCGTTGCCGTATTTTGTAAAAATGTCTCCATACAAATCGAATTTTTCAAAATCGAAATTAACAAAAAGTGAAATTTTCCTGGCGAATCTATTTATTAATTTTGATAAAATATAAGTCTTACTTGACTGTTAAATATTGCACAAATATTTGTTATAACGACTTTACTGTAAAAAACACCAAAAAACGTCTACGCATACGCCTTATATAATCAGGGGGTATATATTCTATTTTGACGGCGAAACATTAATAAACTTGTCAAATTGTTGCCATATTTTTATCCGAATTAGTATTGCCTATCAGAACACAGTTGCAAAAATTCGTACTTTGTTATACATAGAAAATATATTTTTTTTTTACAGAAGAAAAATAATTGAAAATAAAATTACGGAATTTGCCAGCAAAAACATAAATTAAATACAGTAAAATTAAAAACAACAAAAAATTGTGCAAAACTAATTGAATTGCTGAAAAATACAACCAAATTCTTGTTTCGGTTTCCCTTTTTCTATACCATAAAAAATGTCATTATGTGTTTTTCAGTTGTGCGAAGCATTGTTATTACAAAACACAGAGTTGCACATAATTAGTTTTATGAATTCAGAAACATTTCGAAAAAGTATCCAGACTAAATATAGCATTAACTGTTATCCGACCAGATTAAAATATGGTTTAATCGCCTTATTTAGTTCTCGATGAACCATTGAATCCAATATTTTCTAGATTAAATTTTCTGTGTAAATTGGCTATTAAATACTTAATGCTTAAAACAAAATCAAACAAGTTACAATAGACAAATACTTACATTTTTTGAGATAACAATTTTCTTAAATTCTTCACGACGTATCTCTTGTTCATTTCCCACAGTATTGCGAAATAGTTGCTCTAAACGTGCCAAAGAACTTTTATCAAAGCCTATGCGTGGTCTATAAAGAGTTTTTAAAAGGATGTTAAATGAAAACGAAAAAAAAAACTAATTTATGCAATTGAAAAAAAAAAGAAAATTATTGAAAAAATCTCAAACGATCTGTAAAAAACATGATCAAGTGGTTGAAAAAAAGAAGAATATTTAACAACAAAGATGAAAACTATTACAACAAGTTGTAGTTAAGGTTTAGTAATAAATTAAAGATTAATTAAAAGATTACTACAACAACACCAACCAACAACTACATAATACAGACTTGTATTTGATTAATAGCTGCTTTTCCATGTTGGTTGTCAGTCTCTAAAGAGGTTTTATATCGAACATGTTAAAAGGATGTTCTTTCATTAATGTATTGTAGCAATTGTTATGCACTCAGAAAATAAGGTTAGTCCAAATAAAAAAATGTTTTTATAAAAAAATAAATCATATGCGATTCTTGCAAGGAAGTTCATTCGTTGTCTCTAATTGCGATGAAATTGAAATGTGAAAGGAAAAACAAACGACCCCCAACTCTTCGTACAGTCCGTATACTATTTTTGTCCATATCTAAATTGTACCGGCAAAGATTTCCTACGGGGAATGATGTCCTCAAAACACTTACCCTGTGATCGGATAGCCTAGGGAATGTCAATGAACTAATTTAATTTCCTACGGGGAATGACGATTGAATTTACCTCAAAGAACCTATCCGGTGACCGGTCAACCGAGTCAATATCACTGAACTAATTCTTTTCCGTTGTTTCAAGTGTTGTTTTTAAAAATCCTCGGTTGCGAAATAAAGAACAAAATTATATCGATATGAAAATCTGGGCCGATGTTAATTTTGGTTGCCATCCTTGGTTTTTAAGCAGGCATTCGAAACAGCTCTATTTTACCTTCGCGATCAATCCCTCCCTACTGACGCCAAGTAGACTTTTTAAATTCTTTATATTTTATTAAATTATTTGAAAAGCTAGTTTTAGACACACCACCTTTCACGTCACAAAGTGTCTCAACTGTGGCAATTGACCCCCTTCTATGACACCTATCCTGCATGTCACCTGGGACCGGTTCCTTACCCCGTAGGGTTTCTTTATAAAATTGAAGAATTCTTTAGAATCTGATTAAGAAAAAATTTCTAGAAACTACTTTTGTATCTAAAGTTCTTCAAGCAAACTTTTCTGCAGTTTACAACCTACAATAGATTACAAAAATGGGATTAATGTTATTATTTTAAAGAACGTACAATGGGAGATATTCCAATCTGGGACACAAAAATTAGTCTTAATAAAATTTCAGTTACTTACAAAATGAAGTCATACATTTTCATAAAAATTTTTTTATTTATATTTGCATTTGATGGGATGCAACGTAAGTTTTAGTAGTTTTTTTAATTTTTAAAATTGTTTCACTTAACATTTTCTCTGGGTGTCATTAATATAAACATTACATGGGATTCTTTAACTTTTTTCTTAACACTTAATTTTTTTTCCTACATATCAGAAAAAATCAATTTGTTTTACAAATTGTAAATTGTTTACATGGTCATAAATTTTTCTAGCTCATTTTTCCTTTTTTTTTTGCTATTTTCTATGCTTTATGTACTGTGCTAAATAGACTTTATTAAAAAAAAAACTTACCTAGCATTTGTTAAATGTGATATAAATTCCATTATTTGATTAGTGGATATTGAATTTGTACCATCAACATCAATGAGGCGATATAATTTATCTAAAATCTTAAGGAAGAAAATATTTATTTTGTTGCAATGGTATTAATGGGAATAATTACACTACTCAACACAAAAACGCAATTTTTTTGCACAGACTTCTACTAGAACTTTTTTAAAGTACGCATTCGAAGTCAAAAAGGCTCCATCAGATTGTGTTTCCAAAATGTGGGTCTTTCTTTTTTAAACCCTGACCTGGGAAAAAATCTTTATGGCTCAATATTTGGGGAGAAATATATTTCAAAAATCTTTATTCTTTTAACGGATTTAAATTCGATATAAAATTACCTTTCGTTTGAGTATAATCGTGTTGGGAAATATTAAAGGTTTTTAAGGATCTTTAAAATTGGGGTTTTTTAATTTGTTCTTAAAACGCAATTTCCAGCCCGCAATTTCGGAGCGCTCATAAATAAGATTTTTAAATGGCTCATAGAAATGATTATTGTTTTTTTGAAAACACTCTTTTTTTTGGTAGCAAATACGAACCCTCAGAAAACAATCCAAAAAGTTGTCCCTACAATCTAAAAAGCTGTCTCAAAGAAGATTCCAAAATTATTTAAATTTATGAAGAAAATTTCGATTTTATACGTTCTTTTTTCCGAGTCATTTCTGAGTACACAGGGGGCTCTTTTGGACGGACCACTTTCATAGGAAAAAGTGGAAAAATGTTTATGTTATTGGAGCTCATTTCTGAGTCATTAATGATCTCTTTGTTTGCTGGGGTATTAAAATCATATTCATACTAGACACCTCAATGACTAAAAGAGGGGACAACCTTGCAAATCCATTTAGCTTTTTTGACTTCAGGTTCATGTTTATAAAACATACTTAAAAAAATACTTTAAAAAAGCTTGTGCAAAATCCTTGTCGAGCAATGTCATAAAGTGTTCTAGTTTTTAATTATAAATAAACTTACACCTCGGGCATGCCATATTTCACAAAAATTTTTAAATGTAATTTTACTATTTTCACCACAAATCACATACGCCACTGATTCCAACTGTTCAGCATAATCCATTTGTCGGTCATCTCTAAATAAAAAAAAAAAATATGTATATGAAAAATAATTTTTTATAGTTTTTTACAATTTTGGTGGCAAAATAAAAAATGCTTGTCTGGTCGCTATTTACGAATTTATAGCGAATTTAGACATATCCGAAATCTTGTTTAAAATCGAGTTAAATCGACTTTCTAAACTGCTAAACTGGATTTCAAATTGACAGCAATAATATTGTTACGTTTTTACCTTTTAAAAACGTTGGCTTATTTCCTTTAAATAAACCGGGTTCTTTTCTATTGCAATCAAAATAACCAATTTCACAGGTGGCACCAATTGTTACGTTTTGCCTTCAAAAACGTACGTTTATCTTCTTTAGATAAACCGGGTTGGTGCCCTTTGCAATTAAAATAACACAAACTCTTTTGTTTGATTCTGAGCTTATACATTTATTTATTTAACACTTTATTACTTTACGTACAACAATACAACACACATACAAACTATACAAACGCTAGTGCGCAACTCACTATGCAATGCTAATACGCAACTAACAAACTCTAGTACACAATTAACTTAGCGCAACTTAACTTCACAAAAGGCAATGCCCGACTTCCAACTTCCTTCGTAACGTTCGGTCTTTTATAGTTTACCGGTCGTGGTTGTAGAATATGCTGGAATATTCCATACATATAGCACAATTTTAACACTTATTTTATTTACAGCACTTAAAGCTGCCTACACACTAGGGAACATGGTTGAGGGAACAAAAAATATCAAAAAATTTTGTAAACACGAAATGCACGCTCTCAACACTCACACACACACAAACGCACCCACACATTCACAAAAAATGCTCTCTTTTTTTAAGTATGTTCCCTAGTGTGTAGGCAGCTTAACATTATAGCATATGCTGTGGTGTATACTTAAATTTAGTGTTACCAGATTACGGGTTTTGTAAATATGTTTTTCTTCCCAAATCCCAGAACCTTCAATTCTTGGCTAATTCAATTTCGTTACAATATTTTGTAAACAAAACAAAATAAAAAATAATATTAAGTTGAATATGTTTCTAAGAAGCTATTAATATACTGGCGGAGTACAAAATTTGTTACCACTATGAAAGAAACAAATTATAAATTAAAGTTAACTGCAGCACCCAATTTCTTACTTTTGTCTCCGTCGAAGAAAACATTTTCAAACCGCATTGGAAAGGGAAGACCGACTATGAAATATGTTATACAGTCATGTGCAGTATAATAGGGACATTAAAGTTTTTTTCTAATTTTATTCTCGTTGCCTTTATTTTTAAAGATCAAAGTATTGGATAAATTCGCCCCAAAATGCAAGGAGAGAGTTCAGAAAATTGTGCAGAATTTTAATGTAATGTCTGTTTTTTTATTTTATCACTTGTTTTAAGTAGGCGTGGCTTTTAATGAAAAATAAGCGATATCGACCTTCTATCAAATTGCATAGTAAAATTTAGCGAGGACTGATCAGTTCTGTAAAAACTGTATGTTTTTGGAATTCCTATAAAATTTCCTTAAGTATTGTATTATTTTTTTCTACAAATGGTCGCCACACTTAAAGTTAAAGTGCCTTAAACATGACCAAATTTTTCTTTGTTTTTAGCGATTTTAAAATAAAGTTAACAACACTGAAACTTTAAAGTAAATGGGCTTATTCTATACTTAGCGCGGTATAACAAATCAGTCAAGGTTTTTTTACGTTATAGTATAAAGCATTCCGTATTTAAATTTCAGTGTTGTTAACTTTATTTTAAAATCGCTAAAAACAAAGAAAAATTTGGTCATGTTTAAGGCACTGTAACTTTACTCAAATATAACTAAAATTCTGTACATTTCACAGTTTTATTTTTGCTATTCCTAATTACTAATATGTATATAGCAAATATAATCTAATTTAAGATTTTTTTCTGCAGCATAATTTTTAACTAATTTCTATTAATTTTAACTAAATTTTTACGGACTTTTTTCTATTAGTTTAATACTAATAATATTTTTGTTTGGTTAAATTTAGTAAAAATCCGTCTATTAATTTTAAAGTCCAGATAATGTCCTTTCCTAATGTATCCTAATGGAAATCTGTGTGTCCTAAGGCCAAAATTAAATGGTTTTTGAAAGGTTAGAGCCTCAATCTTACTTTGTGTTCATTTTCAATGGTTTTTGTCAACTTAAATATTTTTTAAGATTTTTGAAAATTGTGTTCGTTTACAATTTTTTTTCGAAATTTTAGGAAATATTAATTTAGACACTGCACACGAAAATTTTCTTTCAGAAAAAGTAAATTTTGTTTTATATCCAAATAGCTTAATTTTTTATTATAAAATATTCATTTGACGCATTTATGGCGAATGAACGCAGCCTGAAGGCGAGCTTGCCGGTTCGAGGGTTAAATAAGTTAAAATGACAAACACCAACATATTCTTTTACCAAGCTCAGAACATAAAAAAGATGAAAAATGTTGTTTAACAACATTGTATCTCTTCTTTATTTACTTTTAAATACAACAACATAAAAAACTGTATTTACATTTATAAGATTGCAACGTTGTGTAAAGATGTAATTCTTTAAATAATAACATTTGTTGTTGTTGTTAAAATAAAGCTAATGTTAACACTTGTTATTGGCCAATATATTAAGCTGTTGTTAAACATTTATTTAAAAAGATTAAAATATTTAAATCTTGACGCATTAAAATGTAATTTAAATGTGTTAAACTGTTAAAACTTACGTCAAACGTCCTTTTAAATGTTCTATCCAACGATCTTGTACCAGATAACCATTGCCATCTAAATCGAATAGATGAAAGATTTTTTGTTGAAATTCCTGGAAAGTAAAAATAACAAAAATGAAAGATTGTGTATTAGACAAAGTGATTATAACTCGTATTTAAATATAATTAATTAATTAAAAGAAACCTTGTTTATACCCTACGCTGCGCGTTAGAATACGGTATATTGAGTTTGTGCTGATGTCTGTAACTACCACCTTAAAGTACATATACCCACCGATCGACTCTGACTCATTAGTCGAAATTTAGTACATAAGTATTTTTTTTTTGTAAGAGAAACAACACTCAGGAAATTTTTCGTAGTAATTAACGTGTTGTTTCTTTGCAAAAAGGATAAAGTAGAAATGAAAGGTTGTGAAAGATAAAGGGCTTAAAGTATTGCAAAGCTGTAATTGTGCGAGGTGTTCAATCTTAGAACATTTTAAAATTTTGTCTATTACTCACACATAACGAAACATTTAAAATGAACCCATTTTAGACCACTTACTGTTCCACTGTTCTTTGTATTGACTATCTTTGTGTAAAAAAATACATCCCAATAAACCAAAGAACGATACGATAGCGAAATCGCTATCACCTTAAATATCCGAAAACGATATCATATTCCAATAAGATTATAATATCGTTTTCGATAAGTTTTAATGATAATGTATACCTACTTCAAAATATTCATTATTTACAAAAATACAAACACCCAGCAAAACCTTCTATTACCCGGTAATGACATTGACATTTTCTATTACCTCTTACTTTTCTATTAAAATATGACAAATTCCAAATAGAATTCACGATTTATTTTACAACAAACGATCTCATTAAGAGGTGATGTAACTAGTCCAAAACCTGAGGGTTGCCGGTTCGATTTCCGGTCCCGGCACACAATTAGTAGAAAAAAGTACTCCATATAGAGACAATTTAAAATCAATTGACTCATGAGTCTTCTGATTCCTGTAGAATACCACTTTAGAAGATTCCTTAATAATTAATTTTAATTTTAATAACGATTGTCTATGTGACGCTTACAAAGACTTTACTCAAAATAAAATACAGTTTGCTTAAGATTCTTTCTGTTAAAACTTATTCATTCATAATTTCATTAAATGAAATTTCTCTGCAAATAGCTGCATACATGTATTATTTTCGTATTTTAAAAATTCCCATCAATATTAAATATGTTCCCCTTTAATCGAAAACAACCAGTTAATGTAAGATTATTGCAAGAGAATTTCATGCACGCGAATCAAAACAACTTTAACAGGTTTTGGGAATTTCATAATTTGGTGAATGCTTTAAAACAACGAACCTTTTTTTAAATCATCAACTAAAGATGAATAAAAAATAAATTAGTTAAACATTTAAAATCTCTGCAATTATTAAGAGTTTTATACCCATCAAATATCATCGCAAAGGTGTTTATGCCTGGGGGTTATAATTTTAGTAATTCGCTTGTATCAGTGTATACAGCATACACTTAATGATGAACGCAACAGAAAATTTAATTAAATATACGAGAAATTCCATTTAAATATGAAAGTGAAAATTTTGGCTTAATAAACAACAAGGAATAGTACACTCAAAAAAAAAGTCAGTAAAGTCAGCAAAAAATGTTGCTGTGTCAGCAAATTTTTAGTCAGGAGCGTGCTTGCAAAAAAGTTGGTAATTTCAACAAAAGGTTTGCTGAAAATCAGCGAGCTGATTTTTACCAAAAAATAGTAATCTTAAGCAAGAGTTTTGCTAACACTTAGTCGACTGCAAATGAAAAAATCCTTGCTAAAATCACTAAACTTTTTGCTGAATAATAGTAGACTGAAAAAACTCAAAAAACTTGTAGCGAAATTTTACTTTAGTTAATTTATTTGCTGAAAATTTAAATATAGAATATGTTTAGAGTTGTTTTTCTTTTTTTTATTTCCGTTTCCAGACAAGCAGCGACATCTACATCTTGTCTATCTCGTTGTCGTCCACGCTATGAATGAGGTTATCAGCACAATTTTTGTAGCAAAATAAATTAGTAAAACATTAGATCAAAATTAGTTTATTGCTAAAAAATATAACTAAAATTTTTCCTGAAAACGGAATTTCAACAATTTTTTTGCTGAAATTGCTTAAAACTAGTACACTTGATATACAAGACTTTTTACTAATTTTTCTACTAACTTATTTTTTTGAGTGTAGTTACCAAAATTTTAACTGAAAAAAAATTGAAAGAAACTAATTTGTAGTTATCTATTTTTTTAAACTAAAAAAATCTATTTATATCGTACCTACAGTAATTTGTTTGGAATAACTGTAGAAATGTTGAAATAAATATTTTGTTTTTTTGGAAATATTAATAAATTTACTTCTAAAATAAATTTTGCATAATGCTACTTGATTGTACTGCTAAGAAATTTATGAGTGTATAAAAAAACACATAAGTCTTTGTGCAAATTCTATTTTGATTACATTTGCAAATAAAATATTTATACAATAAATATTATAAAATAATAAACAGCAATATTATGTTTAGCATAACATGCCATTTAAATTTAATTAACATTTAATACAACAAACTAACAAATAAGACATATGAAATTCAATAAACTGTTAAAAAGATAAAAATCTCATTCATACATACTACATAAATTGAGTATTTCAAGTTGAATAATATTTTACAGAATACCATCAATTAAAATCAAATGATTCCCATATTTTTTTTGCTTCTTAAATTCATTAAATATTAATGAACTCTTAGGTGATAATATGCAGCACAGCATGATAATCGTACAAAACACCAAACATAAGTATTAAGTAACCACTACAAAATGCATCATTAGAAAATAATAATTGATTGAGAAAAAACAAAAATTAACTATGTAATAAATGTTGCAATCGGTTGCATCGAATTTCAGATACCTTACACGTTGTAGAAATAACATTAACCCTCTAAAGCTCTTTCTTCTGATTACAATAATATTTAAACCATATATTTGGTGTTGAAAATCTACTATGGAAGGAATATTAAAATTTTAATTCATCGCTAACAAAGTTTGAAGTAGTCAAATAATTTCGGATTTTGCTGTAAATAACACTAGCTGTATTTTTGACTTAACTATATCCGTTAACTTTTAAAAAAGCACAAAGTGCATAAAAACGTTTTTTAGACGAAAACTAACATATTACTTTTCGTATGCACGTTAACTTACAACGTGGATAATTATCACCCAGCAAAAAACGTGGAAGTGATCTTAAGGAATCAATTTTTCATTGATTCCAAACTATCATTAAGTTCTGATTTTCCGCTTCTAAAGCAGTTCTTTTTCACAACTTCCGAAAATGTGATTTTGAAGGAAATTAAGTCTTTCCAAATCTATCTAACTACAGATATTTCCATATAAATTTAACATTTATAACTGTGGTTAAGCACTTAACTTTAATTATTTTGAGACAAGTTGTCAGTTCCAAGTGATTTGCTTAAATTTTTTACGAACAAAAATTAATTCCTTTTCACCAATTAAAAAGAACATCAAAAGGATCATAAAAGAAAACTTCCACCCTATGACAACCCTATGTAAAATTCATTGGTTCCGATCCAAATTTTCACAATATCGAATCCAAATCACTGCTTCTTTTTCTCTTCTTTTGACGATTTTTTTTTGCTGGGCAACGTTGATAACTCAACGTTTATACATTTTCACACCTAGCGTAACTTCTTCGCGTAACTACCTAAAAAGTTTTGCTGACGTACTTTCGATTATACCGGAACTATCATAAATACTCACTATTTAAAAAAATTTGATACTCCAATCAGTTTAACGTCGATTTGCTATAAATACTTAACGTTGATAGGTATGAACGAAAATACAGCTACTATCAATAAAATAAAATTACTTACCCAAAATTGTTGATCAATTGTTGTTATTTCAAAAGTTATGGCGATTTTCGCTTTTTGAAAATTACGAAATTTGGCACTAAACATCAATAAATTTAGACGAAAATAGTTCTGCTTACTACTTCCTCTAACCCAGGTGAAAATGTTCATATATGGTCATATATGGCAAAATATATGGGTTCATATATGGGTTCGGATCCGAAATTTGAGGGTATATGGACATATATGGAGATATATGAATGTTCATATAAATTTTTTTTTTTTTTTATTTTTTAATAAAAGTATTGCTTTTTTTATTCAAATTAAATGTAAATATTATAATTATATTCATACGTTACTGACGAATTTGTACATTTGAATGAAATTGAGAAATTATGAAATTTTTAATGGACATAAACATTTTACTTCAAGTTTAAAAATTATTTTGTGACTGTTTTTTGATTATTTAATGATTGTTTATACACTAATAGAAAAAAGTGTGTAAAAATTTTAGTTAAAGCTACTAAAAATTAGTTCAAAATGAAAAACTGTTGAATTAGCAGAGTATTTTTGCTAAATATAAAAAAGATATGAACAGCAAAAATATAATATATAATATATTTACAAAATTTGAGTTATAATTGAGCTAAATTTCAGTGATTAGAAAATAAAATTGAATTGTAGTAGTAGACAAAAAAACATCACATAAAATTTAAAATTTTCAAAGTTCCTTTTTCGTTTTTTGTTTTTAATGGAAATACAAATCTAGCCTTCTGAAATCAACAGTTTAATATTTTTATCAAATATTTCTGTTGGTTTTATAAACTGCTATTTGCATTGAACAAATTTTAACAAACATTTTTTTAGATACAACATTTTGTTTTAGCAATTTTTAGTTTACTAATATTTTGAAAAATTTTCTGCAGATTTTCTAAATTTAACAGTTTTATTTTTGCTGTTTTTATCTTACTGCAACATTTTCAATTGTATTTCAAAATTTATCATTTTATTT
Organism: Leucophora obtusa; assembly: GCA_949987735.1. NCBI lineage: Eukaryota > Metazoa > Arthropoda > Insecta > Diptera > Anthomyiidae > Leucophora > Leucophora obtusa. The sequence goes on along the minus strand of OX465299.1, from coordinate 29,774,421 downwards.
CAGAAGTTATCAATTGTTTTTCAGATTTATCAATTGAATTTCAGACATAATCAATTGAAATACAGTTTCATCAATTGTATTGTAGAAGTTATGAATTGTTTTTCAGATTTACCAATTGTATTTCAGAAATAATCAATTTATTTCCAGTTTTATAATTGCTTTTCAGAAATTATCAATTGATTTTCATATTTATCAATTGTATATCAGAAACTACCAATTGTACTTCAGAAATTATGAATTGTATTTCAGAAACTGAAAATTGTATTTCAGAAATTTATGAATTGTATTTCAAAAACTGGCATTTTATAAAGTGACAATTGTATTTAAGAAATTATTAAATGTATTCTATTTCAATATTTTTTGAATCAGCTCACGTAATTACCCCCCATGATAAAAAAAAACTTAAAACATTACCCATATATGGTAAAACATTATTCATATATGAAGATATATGGAATATATGGATCAATAAATGTAGTATATTATCATATATGGATTCATATATTTAAATGTACTTACCCATATATGCTTCCATACATAACATATATGTTCATATATGATCATACATTAAACCATATATGCTCATATATGAAACCATATATGACAATATATGAACATATATGAACATTTTCACCTGGGAAGTATATAATCTGTGTTTAATTTCAAGAAAATCTGTTGGCTAGTTTTTGAGTTAGAGAGATATTTGTAAAACGTATCCTGGCGTTATCCTGTGAGTCCTAGAGAAAAATTTTTAACTAATTTTACAATTAGAAACTCTAAACTAGCTTTGTTATTATCGGTAATGTTCCCCAGATCGTAAATGTATTTTTTTGGCAATTTTTCAAATATTTTTTTCTGTTTTAAAAAGTCAATTTTTTTTGATTTTCTAAATTTTCATATTACGTGCTTCTCGCTTGAAAACCGTTCCTTATACAAAAAAAGTTAGAGGGCAAAAAAAGTAGGCAGTTAAGTTTTCTATGGATATGATAAAACTTGTTTAATAAAATATTGTTATTTAGCCAAAAACTATTTAAAATCTGAAGACCGCCTTTTTGGCGGCCTTGGGCATTAGAGGGTTAAATATAATTTGCATATGAAAGCGGACTAAGGTGCCTATTTCTACACTAATAGAAATAAATCTGTAAAAATAGCAGAAAAAATTACTAAAAATTAGTTAAAAATGATGCTGCAGAAAAACTGCTGAAATTTGGAGATTTTTTTTTTTTTTGCTAAATACTAGTAAAATAAAAACAGCAAAAATAAAACTGTTAAATATACAAAATTTTAGTTATATTTGGGTGAAATTATTGTTAATGGAAAATAGCATATTAATCTGCTAAAATCAGCAAAAAATTTTGCTTAATAAATAAAATAAATCACAAAAAAATTTAAAATTTTCGAAGTTTTTTTAGATTTTCTTTTTTAAATGCAAATAAAAATCGAGCCATTTGAAAACAACAGTTTACAATTTTTTTTAGCAAATATTTCTGATGATTTTAGCAGGATATACTGCTATTTGCATTCAACTAAATTTAGCTTAAAAATAGTAAAAATTTTGTAGATATAACAGTTTATTTTTGCTATTTATACCCTACACCACTATGTGGTCAGGGTATTATAAGTTTGTGCTGATGTTTGTAACACCAAAAAATATTGGTCCTAGACCCACCTTATAGTATACCGATCGGCTTAGAATTTTTTTTTATTTCGATTTAACGATGTCCGTCTGTCCGTCTGTCTGTCTGTCCATGCATTCTTGTGCGCACTCTACAGGTCGTAAATATTAAGATATTTTGATGAAACTTGGTACACCGACTTATGTCGGCCCAAGGACGACGCCTATTGATTTTGGTGAACATCGGTCCATGTTTAGACCTAGTGCCCATATAAGGGTACTACTAAAATTATATGGTTTATACGCTGCAGGTCGCAAATATTAAGATATTTTGATGAAATTTGGTACACAGACCTATTTTGGCCCAAGGACGAAGCCTATTGATTTTGGTGAACATCGGTCCATGTTTAGACCTAGTGCCCATATAAGGGTCCTACTAAAATTATATGGTTTATACGCTGCAGGTCGCAAATATTAAGATATTTTGATGAAACTTGGTACACCGACTTATGTCGGCCCAAGGAAGAAGCCTATTGATTTTGGTGAACATCGGTCTATGTTTAGACCTAGTGCCCATATAAGGGTCCCCCCAAAATTATATTGTTTATACGCTGCAGGTCGAAAATATTAAGATATTTTGATAAAATTTGGTACACAGACCTACATTGGCCCAATAACGCAGCCTATTGATTTTGGTGAACATCGGTCCATGTTTAGACCTAGTGCCCATATAAGGGTCCTACCAAAATTATACTGTTTATACGCTGCAGGTCGCAAATATTAAGATGTTTTGATGAAATTTGGTACATAGACCTATGTTGGCCCATGGACGAAGCCTATTGATTTTGGTGAACATCGGTCCATGTTTAGACCTAGTGCCCATATAAGGGTCCCACCAAAATTATATTGTTTATACGCTGCAGGTCGCAAATATTAAGATATTTTGCTAAAATTTGGTACATAGACCTATGTTGGCCCAAGGACGAAGCCTATTGATTTTGGTGAACATCGGTCCATGTTTAGACCTAGTGCCCATATAAGGGTCCCCCCAAAATTGGCTTGGTAACAAACTGCAGGTCGCAAATATTAAGATATTTTTTAATGAAATTTGGTGCGCTGACTCACATTATAGAAAATTTTGACACAAGCCCCATTTTAACCCATTCGAATTTCGGATCCAAACAATACACCAGAGTGGTGTAGGGTATTGTATAGTCGGCATGCCCGACTTTAACCTTTTTACTCGTTTATTTATTACATTGTTTCGAACATTTTTCCAACTGAATAGAAAATTTTCCGAGGTAAAAATTTATATTTCCAATATGACCAACTATTTTACAATGTAGGGTAACCACTTATTTCCTAATTTCTGAGTAACCACTTATTCTATCTTTTTGAGTAACTACTTATTCTTTCACTATGGGTAACTCACTATTACCACTTTTTTGTAAGCGAGAGGGTAATGACCACCCATGAATTTTTGGACATCGCGAACAAAAGTAATGTTGCGAGTAAATAGCCTGGTAAGTAGTGAAACCCTTTGTGTGGTACTTACTCGGTAATGTCTGTTTTTGCTGGGCCGATATCAGTTTAAGGTTTCTCTGCTGAATGATACCAATGTCAAACACGCATTACAACAATGTCTGATCAAACACAAATGCGTATCGGATGCAGAGCTGTTATGCATTTCTGAATTGTGTTTGATTTCTATGCCAAATAAATTATATTTTAACCTTTAAGGCACGCTAACAACGTAGCGAGCATTTCCCGCTAGATTATTTATAATAAGGTCGGATGACAAAAAATATTTTTGTCTAATAAATTAGAAACCAGTGTCCATTACATAACAAAACGCTGCTTATAATATTTAAATTAATATATTAAACACTCTAATTTTACTACAAATCCCAATACTTAAATTCAAAATTTATTCAAAAATCAAACGTGCTGGTAATTTAAATACGTGCGCATAGAAAGATGAAACCGTCAAACAGTCTAACTGTTTTAAAACGTAGAAAATTTAAGAAACAAATATATATACCTACTATATTTTTTTTGCTTACAAAAAAAAGAAACAACAAGGAATGCAAAAACAAAACTCACTACTCGTTACGTATTCGAAATATGATACAATGTTTTTGCAAAAATAATTAAATTGTACAAAAAATGATTTAATACTACATAACAACTTACCTCTTCAAGAAATAATTTGCGAAAACCCTCTCGTGTATGTTTTCCCTCACCCAGTAAAGCACTACATTCAGAAATTAATAACCAACGGATTTTATCACGTCTCGCTTCCAATTCCATAGAACTACAATTGTTCTTATCTAAATTAAGATTGTAACGTTCCATGTATTTGGCAGCATGTGCTGTTGCTTGTTCCTCACTGATCTCTTGCATATTAGATGACGAGGAAGCGGGGGAAGAATTGGAAATAGAATTCGCAGTCGTTGCAGCTGCAAAAATTGCTGATAAGGGAACAGATATTAATGATCGTGGTGGTTTATAGGGCGGCTCATTAGATGTCATTGATGATGAATTTGAAGATTCGTAAGATGATGGTGATGATTTTATAGATTGTGCTGGTATGGTAGATGATGTTAAACTGTCATTTGGTGATTGTGAATGTGAGGGAGAAACTTTAGGGGGGGTATCACCAACTCGGTTATTCGATAAATGTAATATAGCAGGCGAAGTCGTGGAAAGAGTTTGTATTTCCGCTATGTTTTCATTAGAACTTAAATTTATATTTAAACTACTTTTATATTTATTAGAATTGGAATTTAAATTTCCATTTTCAGATTCAATATTATGAGAACCATGTAATTTTTCTAAATACTGTGCTGTTTGTATTAACATGAAATCAACAGGATTAGGTTGCTGCTGCAATTGCATATCAGTTTTTGAGGTATTTTTCATAATATCCGAGGTAGTTTTATTAGATAATTTATCATTGCTTGAAGTAGTTGTAGGTGTTCCTGATGTTGTTGTATTATTCGTCGTAGTCGTTGTTGTTGTTGTTGCTGTACCATAAGGTAAATCATCTGAAAATGATACCTTTTTGGGGGATTTTGTTGGTGACGTTGGCACTTCTAATGAATTGGTCGATGACACTGACCCCCGATGATTTTCAGCATTTGTAGTATTTATGCTTAAATTATGTTGATTATCCATTTTGTTTTTATTTTTAGTTAAATTACTATTCGCTTTGCTAATGCAACATTATGGTTTTGTTATTTGATTTTACACATGCATTAATATTTAAATAGTTTTCATGCACTTGTAGACTGTTATTGAAAAAAATTATTAATAAGTACGGGCAGGCTTAAGCATGTAAGTTTTTTTTGTTATAATTATTGCATTTAAAATTCAAAAGCAATAAAAATTGTTTATCCAGCAAAGTTCTATGAAATTTTCTTAACCCATGTATGAACAAATACCTGTACCCAAATAAGATTTTTCTGCATTTTTAATTATCGCATCAAGCTCTCTATCGGAGATATTTACAGCCAAATTCGAAACATTAACCCGCTGAAATTCTTCAACTAGATTTATTCAGGTGATATTTTTAATTTGTTCTCTTAATTAAAATATATATAAATAATCAAGATTTTTAAAGAAAAATTAATACGAAATTTTTAAGAATTGGTTTCTTTGTTTTGGTTTTGCAATTTTTGTAATCTTTGTCTTTTAAATTCCGACATTAAAATTTTGAATTCAATATATGTGACCTTCTCCGAGAAAGGGACCTAGTGTGTCAAAAACTTGGGAAAATCGATAAAAAAAAATGAGAAAAACATTAACCCCTCAATTCATAAATGCTTTGTAAAGTTATAGCAGGTTTACAAAACGTCATTTTCATACAAAATTTGTTAAATAAACCTCCTATAATTTAACAAAGCGTTTATGAATTTAGGGGTAAAATTTTAATGTTTAATTTAAAACTTCATTTTCACACAATAGGTCCCTTTTCTCGGAGAAGGTCACATATGGTAACCCTGTAATGATAATCCTAATTTTTTTATTTATATAGTTAAATTCAAACTTTTATACTATCTTATGCTTTTTACTGCGCTGATATATCGAATACCGTTTTGAAAATATCGGTTCTGGGGGTTGTGTCGTCATATGATGATGCTAGGATAATAAGGCTTAAAATAATATAAAAATTTTAAATCATACATGGGAATTTTTCATTACCATTGAAATTTTTATACTAATGACAATGAAACAAATTTAATTACCATTTAATGGAAATGAAAAATTTTTCATTAGAAAAACCATTACTAATGGTAATAAAATTACACTAACGTATAAAAAAACTAATTACAATTGATTAAAAACCATTTGTTTACAAAAAATTTCAGAAAAATTAAAACGAACAACGGGTTTGGCTGGGGAAGTTATAAAACATAATTTTTTAATGAGGATCCATTCCGTTAAACTTTACCTGGATACAAATAACAATGGAATGGAAAGTAATATTTCAAATGAGCATGAGCCTGAATGAGCATCTTCGATTTCAGCGAGTTTTACTCCATTTTTACGTTTTTCTGTCAATGTCAATTGTTTTTTTTTAATTTATTCATTATCAATGGTAATGAAATTTAAAGTCATTGTCATTAATCAATGAAATTAAATTTTAGAATCATTACCATTAATTAAAAATAAGTTAATGAAATCGTCAATCAATTAGTCCACCTAATTAATTAGTCCCATGTATGTTGAATATTTTAAACTACTTTTATTTTTGCGTTGTGTTTTTTTTTTCAGCTGGTAGTTGTTCAGAATTTGGCATTTTCATCAACGAATTTAAAATATGCATGTGATAGGAAGAACCGATACCGTTGTAAATTAAAAAAAATTTCGGCAGAAAATTATTCTTGTGCGGTAAGTTTTAATATATTTGTATTGTTTTATTTTAGCATTTTCTTATTTTAAATGTAGAGAAAAAAGTCATGCTTAAAAGAGTGGATCTTCGTTTTTGGCACACTAATAGAAATAAATCTGTAAAAATAGCAGAAAAAGTTACTAAAAATTGGTTGTATTTTTTAATGCAAAAATTAAAATAATTGTTCAAAATTAGTTAAGATTGATGCTGCAGAAAAAACTGCTGAAATTAGCAGACTTTTTTGCTAATTACTAGAAAACAAGAACAGCAAAATTAAAACTGTTTAATATACAGAATTTTAGTTATATTTTTGTTAATGGAAAATAGCAAATTAACTTGCTAAAATCAGCAAAAAGTTTAGCTAAATAATTTGTAGCCTAAAAAATCACAAAAACATTTAAATTTTCGATGTTTTTCGATTTTTTTTTAATGCAAATAAAGCCTTTCGAAAACAGCAGTTTACAGTTTTTTAGCAAATATTTTTAGCAAATATTTCTTCTTTAGTAGGATAGGCTGCTATTTGCATTCAACTGAATTTAGCTTAAAAATAGATATAACAGTTAACTTTTGCTATTTTTAGTCTACTAACGTTTAGCAAAATTTTCTGCAGATTCTACAGTGCAATTTGTTATTTTCAATTAACTAAAAGTTAACTTAAATATAACTAAAATTCTGTAAATTTAACAGTTTTAATTTTGCTGTTCTTATTTTACTAGTATATAGCAAAAAAATCTGCTAATTTCAGCAGTTTTTTCTGCAGCATAATTTTTAACTAATTTTTGTAAATTTTTCTGCTGTTTTACAGATTTATTTCTATGAGTGCAGGGTATACATATGTAACTAGTAAGACTTGGAAGAGTTATATATGTCCAAGTCTTAATGAATTTTCCAGGAAGCCAGTTTGAAAAGCATTCAGAAATGTGTCTGAAACGAGTTTATAAATATACATATATCAAAAGAGTTAGAAATTAGTCTTGCAAATAATTCTACACTTTTCCACAGAGATGTAAGCCGACCAGAGATACACGTCAGCCGATTTTTGCCGGTCAGACGCAGACAATAATCGGCGATTTTCGGCTAAAAGCTACAGCAAAATGCAAAAAAAATTTTTTTTGAAAATTTATAAAATTTGTTTAAATCAAAGAGTATACAGTAGACTGTACCACCTTGAGGGCAAAAAAAAATTTATTATTTTTGCCCAACGTAGGGGTCGTCTTTTTTAATTTTTCGTTATAACTTCGGCATTTACAGTCGGATTTTTAAGTGTGATATATCGATTTTTTTTGCCTCGATGACACCATCTATAACGGAAAAATCCAATTAAAAAAATTTTAAAAGGTCACCCCTACGCTCGGCAACAAAAAAATTAAAAAAAATTCTGCTGGAATTATCGAAAAACTTCCTTAGCAAAAGTTTTATGATTTTTTGCGAGCTTTAATTTTTTGACATTAGGGTTGTACATTAGGGCAGTAGGAACTGAGATCTGGTGGGTAAATACTAGAACGTAGTACTTGAGGTCAATGGCCCTTTGAGCAAAACATTGGTCCCCTTGACACAAAAACATCGATGTATCATACTTTAAGATCCGACTCTAAATGTCAAAGGTATAACGAAAAATTTAAAAAGGCGACCCCTACGTTCGGCAAAAAAAAAAAAATTCGAAACCTCCTTGAAAAAATAATTTAATAAATTTCTGTAGACTTTGTTTTCGCGCAAATAAATATAATATACAACACCATTATTTTTCTGGTGAAAAAGTGGCATTTTGGGTTTATTGTGATTGTGTCTTTCTATATAAAATAAGAAATTGTTAATTTTCACAAACTAAACAGCTAACCGTGGTTAATTTTCCACTCATTTTGGAAAAAAAATTAAAAAATTTAAGGTGGGGAAACCCAAATACTCCTTTCGTGTGATTTCAGAATTTTATTTAAATTGAAATTACAACTTTTATATAACAGGGGTGAAATATTGAACATTAATTTCAAAAAGTGACACATTCACCAAATTCAATGCCGTATTGGCAAAAAAAATCAAGAAATTTTACAAAAACAATGTAGTTTTTTGAGTGATATGTCATTTTTGATGTTGGATTTTATGGTTTCTGACATTACTACCTAATGCTGATGCCTAAGAATCACTTTCGGTGGTTTGCTTTTGACAGCCCAAATGTTAGATTTTTGTAAAATTTAGGGTCTTGAGTTCAGAGGGTTAAAATGTAATACAAAAATCCATTTTGACATCCATCGCCCAAATTGGATGTCAACTAGTGTCATAAACAGGGCAAGTTCTTTTTAACATTTGCCATTAATAGCCATTTTTGCTATTTTTCCACTTATTTTGTAAAATTGCCATTTTTACAAATCCAAAGCAATTTTGTCGATATTTTTAGACTTTTCATAAAAAAAATGCTATAAAATGTTATAAAATGCAGTAAAAACCCAAACTTAGTAGACATTTTTTTGGAAAAATGAAAATTTTAATATTTAAAAATCATATAAATATACGCCGATTGCACTTTATCAGTTCAACTGTAAACTCCTTCATTATTATATTTTGGCAAAAACATTCATTAAAAATAAACTCAAATAAACTTCAATATTTTTGGAATAAACGTGCCATTTTTGTTTTTTTTTGTGCCAATTTTACTGTTTTTTCGTGCCACTTTGCCTGCCAATTTTTTTGTGCCATTTTAAACTTGCCCTTGTCATAAATAACTTTTACCATATACATTTTTTTTCATAATGCAACTTTGTTTTAAAATAATTTTTTTTATTATTTATATTCCTTTTTATTTTTAATGTTTTAAGTGGCATTTAAGTTGAGTTTATCAGCACAATTTTGGTAGAAAACAAAAATTAGTAAAACAGTTGAAAATTAGTTTCGTGCTGAAAAAATGTAACGAAAAATTTTACTGAAAAAATAATTTTATAATTGTTGAAAACTAGTATATTTGATATACAACACGTTTTACAAATTTTTCTACTAACTTATTTTTTTGAGTGCACTTTTTAACATAAAAACTGCTAAACTTTAATTGATAAGTAATATAGAAAACGCTGACATAAGCCAAAAATTTATGAATATTTTTAAAATTTTAAATACAAGTTTTCCTTTTCTAATAGGTACTTTTTAGTTTATTAACTTCCTTGTCCTTGTCCTTGTCCTGGTAATTATAATTATTATTTATTTGAAACAATTTGAATGTTTTTAAAAATATTGTATTTTGTTTTTTAGTTCCATATTTTTACAAAAACTTATTGCTGAATTTCTAATTTAATTCTATTATATTATTAATTTAAAAGTTTTTATAATTAAACTTTAAACGATTTAAATTCCCTTCAATAGAATGTTGAACAATTATTTTTACGAGAATTTTTGAAGGGCTTTTTTATTTGGAAATTTAAAATGTATTTTTATTATATATTTTGTTTAAAATCATTGCACAATTATTAAATGTATTTTAGTTAATATTTCCAATTCTGGAAATTAATATCTCTTGTTTATTTTTTTTTTTTTTATTTTAAAAGGTCTTTGACCAATTAAATTGTTGTATGCATATTTTATTTCACACTTATAAACAAACAATTTTGTTTATAATTATAAATTAAGAGAATTAAAATATTTTTGAATTTTTAATTATATTTCTTGAGGAATATATTTTTACATTAATCACAATTAAAAATTGTTTTCGTTCAAAATTAACCGTCGTTCATTTTATTTTAAAATTAACCGCCGTTAATATTTGTTTTTACACCACTAATAAATCAATTCAATTTTAGGAAATCACCACAAAAGAAAGCGAAATTGAAATAATATTCAACAAACGTATTCAGCAGCTAATAAGCAACTGAAAGCGAAATTTTAAGAATTGTTACACAATAGTTAAATACTTTAAAAAACACCAAAACTTTAACTCAGTTTACTCTTATACAACTTTTAAATGCGATCCAAACAACTTCTTGCAATCCATATTATATCGTACGGTACAACTTTAAAGATCGTTTTCTACAGCATAACTGAGTTGGAGGTTCGACTATGTTGCATTAAATGCATTTTCTATATAACAATTTATGTGATTGTTGAATGTTGCATTGAATTTTCATTTGTTGTTTTAATATTTTCCGATTAGTTGAAGTTTTCTAACGATCATCGTTAGACTTGACGGGGCCAATAGAAAAACAGTTTAATACTATTACAACAAATAAATGTTTTCTATGCGTTATCGAATATTAAACGTTAAATTTTATGTAATTTAAACAAAAATATATATAATTTTCTGAGCATGCGTAAAGTGTTGTTTTTAAATACCCGTTTTCTTGATAGTTCACGTTTTTTGTTTTGAAACTCTTCTTTGTTTTTACTTAAAAAGTGTTTTTCGCCCGACATGCACTACGGTCAAGTTATAAATTCAAACTGAACACGTTTTATTAACAATTGTTTGGAGCTGGCTAAAATATTTTGTTATTAAGCAAAATTAAAAAAAAAATAATGCTAAAAAGCCCTGCTGCTCGTTTTTACTTGGCGATCACTTTTATTTTAAAGTTGAAATAAAAAAAAAAATATATTAAAACATGTATTTTAGTGTTTATTTTTGCTGTTTTTGAAATGATTGTTGTATTTTTCGTAGCTCGAAAATCAATATAAAAACGATCTTTTTTGTTTGTTATCAATATGTTTATATTGAATTTATTTTAAAAAAATGGTGCGCATTGCACTTGAAAGTTTTTTCAATTTGTTTAAGTGTGTGTTAATCTGTTTATGTTTTAATTCTTTAAAATGGAGATCAATATGCAGATTTGACGTGTATGTATGTATGTTCACATAAATATTGAAATAATCATGTGTTTTAATTGTACAATAATTAAGTGTGTTAAAATTGATGTGGAAAATCTTAAATAAAGGTCAAATTATAAGTGTTATAAACAAATTATAGAGAATTTGTTCTGTGCAACGAGATGGGGGTTAATTATGGTGTAACCACAATTCTTCCATAGAACAGCGTGGTTAAAATAATTGCAAATCTATTTGTCGGGACCAAATTAATGGGAATTTTCCTTCAAAATTTCTCCATAAATTTTGAATCACAATTTTATATACTTTGGGAATATAGAATAAAATCTCTTAAAATGCTAACCGTTTTCGAAATATTCGCGTTTTTATGATTTCACGAAAAACACAAAGTATTATAATTTTGAATTTTTTTGAGCAAGTCTGCACGAAAAAAAAAATATTTTAATATATTTATAAATTTAATTGTCTTTCTTAAAGCTATAATTCAAAATTAATCAGAACACCATTGCAGGAAGGATAACATCATTCTGGCAATTTTTCATAAAATACAACTTTTTTGACTTTTGTTTAATAACTTTTAAAATAATGGTAACATTTTTAATTCAATATTTTATTAAAAACTAGAGTTCATATACATACATAGATAACATTTTTTGACAGAATAAAATTTCTCCAGTGAAATAGTTCCATAACACTGGAAGCTAAACTGAAAAAATTTTGGAAAAAAAAATATTTTCATTGGAAAATATTTAATATCTCTGAACCGTTCCTCTACTTGAAATTTAGACTTCATATTCGTAATTATCGCCAAAATTGTTAATAGATTTGATGTATTACTATGGTATTAAATTTGATTTTTTTTATATGTACTTGAAAATTTCACATTTTTCTTCAGCTATAGCCGTAACTTTATCGCCATTTAGGAACCATAAGCTGATAGCATAATCTTAAAAAAGGTAATCACATCGATGGGGCCTTGAGGAGCTAGAAAATTCGAACGTCTTGCAATTTGAAGAACGCTAATAATCATGCATTTCCTTGTAATGATAACTCACTACATTCTGCATTACTAACTCTCTACATTACCGATAACTGATTACCCAGTCAGAAATCGCCAGTGGTACAAAAAATCAAGCACTGGCATACCACTGGGTAACCACGGCATTAAAAATAAATGACTGGCAGAACACTCATTTGGTATGTTTTGCCAGCGTTTTGCCAGTATTTGTTTTACAAAAATTTCGGTGGTTTGTAAAAAAACCACTTGCATAGAATTGGCTTAGAGTGATATGCCAAGGTTTGCAACCAGTGGTTATCCAGAGCTACCTAGTCAATGTTACCAGTGGTACAAAAATCAATTCACTGGCAGAGCAATGATTTTATAAAAATGCTGACGCTTCCTTAAAAAAAATTTGTAGTCAGGAGGTTCCGAGTTCAAATCCGGTTGGAAGCAAAACATTTTTTTTTTGATTTTTTTTAATTTAAAATTTTTTTTGTTTTATAAAATCAATTTTTTGTTTGTGGGAAAGCTCCTTCAAGACCAACTTTTTTTTTTGCTCTCCCAACGCTGGCATATTAGTTACAAAAAATTGTTTGCCAGATCTAGCATTTTAGCACAGCCAGTAGTTGTCCAGTTGTTATCACTCATTTATGTGTTTAGCCATCAAATATTATATGTCTCGTTAGCTCAGTGGGTAGAGCAATAGTCTGCCAATCTGACGGCCTAGGTTCAAATCACTACAAGACAAAAAAAAATACATATGTACTTTTTTTAAATTTTATTTTGGAAAATACATTTCCAGACCACCTATTTATTGGTTTTGCCAGCGTTTTGCCAACGTTCAAAACTTTTGTTCATCCTGCGCTTTTCCGGCGCTTTTTGAACAGCCGGTCCTTTTGTATAATGATGTTATCATTTTGGGAATGGTGAAGCACTTTTTGCCAGTACTTGTACTACCTGTTAAATTGCTTTGCCACCGCTTTCCCGTTTGTATTTTTCTGACTGGGTTATTACATATATTTAATTATATCGGAACATTTTTCATCGGTGGATCTTTATACTGGCACTGGATCTAAACCTGGACCGATTCTATATAAGACATTAGTCGGTGTACCAAATTTCATCATATTTCAATATTTGCGACCTGTAGCGTGCGCACAAGAATATATGGACAGACAGACAGACGGACGGACGGACATCATTAAATTGAATCAAACATTGATCCTGTGTCGATTGGTGGGTCCAATGTATTTTGGTGTTACAAACATCAGCAAAAACTTATTATACCCTATCCATATGTGCTGCAGGGTATAAAAAATATTCAAGCCGAAAGTTCTACATACAAAAGTGTGCTATAATATTATCCAGTACTTTATATATATGATAGAACGCAGTATTGAAATAAAGTATAAAAAATAGAAAATTAATTAAATTTAACATACAAATTTTGCGCCTATTAAACATAAATTAATTCGCCAACTTTTATATCCAATAAATTTAACCCTCTAACGGTTAAGGATGCCTCAGGACAGCAATAAAAAAATTACCCATAAATGGGTCAAATGTATATATATTAGACCGACCCACGAAAAAAAGTGCCCCCCTCAAAATAAACCTTGGTTTGTTTTATGATGATTCCAAAAATATTTCGGGTCTATCAATGAGATCTCACGAGCTGGACCATTTTTAAAAAAGGTCTTTGTTTTAGTTTTTGTAAGAATTTTGCATTTGCAGCTGAAGACAACATACTCAATATGGGTATCATATGAAAGGTTTTTTTTGGAGCGCGTTCAGCGGTATATATAACATGTTCAAGCATATCCAGACATGTGCTATTTTCAAGGAAATTCTAAAAAAACAAATTTTTGACTTTTCTACGGAGATGTTTGTGATTGAAATGTAAAACTTACATATCATAATCTATAGTCGATTTAAGTGAACACATGTTTCAGATTTTTTTTGAAATTCGCGATTTTTCGCGTTTTATCAGAAATTCAAAGTGGAGGAAAAAATATGTTCTAAATAGGGCAATATGGATACCAAAACTTTTCTTTTGACAAGTAAATCATCGCTAAGTGGATATACTTCGGAATTTTGCAAATTTCGTACATTTTGCACGATGCTCTGGACCAAATATTGTTAACATTTTTGAGTTACTGCAATCTACATTTGAATTCAGTATCTAGTTGATGTAAGATAAAAATGCAACTCAACAGAAAAAATCCAGCACGCGCTTTTTTTTGGCGGAATATGTTGTTTTCGCGAAACAAATTTTTTTTTATAAAATTTGAATAATAATTTTAATTCAGTTTCTGGTAGATGTAAGGATAAAAATGCAACTTAACAGAAAAAAACCCAAAACGCGCTTTTTTTTTGGCGGAATATCTATTTTTTGGCGAAAAAAAAATTATTATAAAATGTTATTTAGGGTCAGCATATATTTAGATTTTTCTTAAAAAAATTACAGACACGCGTATTTCAATAAAATATTTTATTTAATAATAAACCTACAAAAAATTTCATAAAACTCTGAATTTTATCAAAATTTGGTCCAGAGCACCGTGAAAAATGTATTAAATTTACAAAATTCTAAACTGTATCCACTTAGCGATTATTTACTTATCAAAAGAAAAGTTTTTGTACCCATATTGCCCTATTTTAAACATATTTTATACACCATATTGGATAAGATATATATATAAGATTGACATTTAAATCACAAAATTCTTCATACAAAAGATTCAAAAACTTGTTTTTTTTTGTAGAATATCCTTGCAAACAGGACAGAAATGATTGAACATGTTATAGATACCGCTGGACATTGCGTATATTGTCTTTAGCTAAATACCAAAATTCTGCCAAAAACTAAAAAAAGGCATTTTTTAAAAACGGTCCAGCTCGTGAGATCTCATTCCTAGACCCGAAATATTTTGGGAATCATCATAAAACAAACCAAGGTTTATTTTGAGAGGGGCACTTTTTCACTTTTTTTTCTGTCCATATAAGGTGATAGAGCGACTTATATATATTTTATAATTTTAACTGAAGCAATTCCGATAGAAAACAAAATTCTGTAAATATTTGGTAAAAATTAATTAATAAAGGATTTCTCATAAAGCTTATTTACGGGAAGAAAAATATTACAAAAATACATTATATGGGCTGTGATTGAAAAAACTTCAATTAGCCACACAGGCAACGAAACAAAATTTTCTGGAAGAAATTATAGTTTATTTTTGGTGCTCAACACATTGTATAAAATTTAAAGCAAAACAGCGTAACACCGTTAGAGGGTTAGCAAACAATCTAATTTATATCCTAAAACATTGCCTCTTGTTTTTTTTTTTTTTTTGATTATTTAATTAAAAAAAATACAGCTTTTTGATTAAAAAAATCATGCTGACTGAAATGTGTATCTTTATTCAGGTCTAGTTCAAGATCAAACAGAAATGTTAAAGAGCTTAAAGTAAAAGATTTGAAAATACATAACAACAAATTTGTTAGAAAATATTTTTCTCACTTTCAAACAAAATAATTATAGAAAAACATTTTATGTAATAAACAAAACAAGAAAACAAAAAATAAAGAATTTGTTGAAAAAACACGTAGTAATATTTATAACAAAAAATATTACATAAAAACTTTAAACTACACAGCAAAACCTTGTTAATATGTGGTTATTACTATGCATATTACTTGGTAATACATCAATCCTCTTACCCCTGCATTACTTCCGATGCCAAATTCAGACATTTGGATGTTTTATTGGAATAACAAAATCGTTTTTCTATAAAATTTTGTAACTTAAATTTCTTGTTGAAAAATTGTAAATTTCCAATTAATTAAAAAATTAAAATTTAATTAAATATTTTTGAAAACTTCTTACCTGTAAGTTAAAAATAACACATTACAAGCTAATAGGTTTTGTAATAGAAAAGTAACAACTTGTAAAAAATTTAATTTGCAAAATTTTTTTCTTAAAAATATGTAAATTTTAATTTAATGCTAAATATAAAACAAATTAGAATTTTAAGAAAAAAAAACTAATTACTTTAAGGTTACTTTTAATCTAAAGGTAATAAGTAAGAGTAACATGTACGTTAAGAATAACATGTTACTAAGCAAGAAGTTAACTCCATGGACATAGCACTGTTAAAATAATAGGTTTTTTAATAGAAAAATAGGAGGTTACTAATAGTAACTTATTATACACTACTACACAGAATTATCTGCATGCTAATAATGAATATTTACATAACTTTAATGAAGTTTCGCTGGAATTCGTCCATTGAAACTTTTGACTAAATTAATACAGTTTCTCATAAAATTTAATGAACAATTTCATAAAATTTCTATTTCTATTGTTGTAAAATAAATTGTGAATTCTATTTAGAATTTTTCATATTTGATCTTAAAACCGAACAAAAATAACACTCATTGTAGCAATCTTTAGCTCAACTCAAAATCTACGGTAAAATTCTTCACACACGAAGTACAGTCCAAATTGTCAAGTAATATTCCTTAATTTAAACATGTTAGTCATTAATATGGCATGATGGGTTAGAGCAGGGCTGGCAAAACTATGACACGCGTGTCAGTAGTGGCACGCGAGTGGATTTTAGGTGGCACGCGACGTTTTGTAGCATATTTTCAAAAAATTTAAACTATTAGAAGACCAGCAAAAAATTCATTTAAATATTAAATTTCGCTACAAAAATGTGTAATTTAACTCCATAATGGTAAAATTTTTCATACAGCTTGTAAATCGTCTTTTGAAAGGATTAAAACTCTGTATTGCCATAATTTTTTGTTCAAAGAAATACGATATGGTTAATACAGCACTTGCAATTTCGATTATCAGAAAATTCTTGGAAAATTTCTAAAATTCTGGAAAATGCCTCATAATTCGAGAAATAAAAAGTACCAGAAAATTTCACAAAAATGGAAAACAACTTGTAACAAAATTGGCTCTAAAAAATTAAGTTTTTTTAAAGACAAAATAGGTGCTACGAAATTAGAGTTGTAAAAGTATTGAGTATTCCGGTACTGAGTACTCAATACAGACTGTTTTCTTGAGTACTCAATACTAAAACGGTACTACTAAATACTTTTAAAGATGCAATTTTCCGTAGAAATGTGTATTTTTCGTATAAAAATACAACTCTAAAAATAGTACTCTAAAAATACAGCTCTGAAAATACAACTCTATTTGTGAAGCAAAGAAATTTGTAACGAATTTTTGGGAAAAATTATTTAATTAATTTATTTAAAATGTTTTAAATTAATTAAAATGTAAATAACAATAGTTATTTAACACGTGTATGTGAATTGTGATAATTTTTCCTAATAAATACGAATTCATAACATTTTTATTTTTAAATTAAAAAAACGGTTAAAAGTATTGAGTAGTATCGAGTACTGAATTGAAAAGTATTGGGTAGTATTGAGTACTCAAAAAATACCGAAATTTCACAACTCTATACGAAATAACCCTCAATGAAATTAAGGCTGAAAATAAGTTTCATAATGTTCCCTTTGTTGGAATTTCAAATAGTGTTTTGATCGTGTTTCGCAGGGCCATTTCTTCTGAAATAGAAATTTTTCTGTTCAAATCCATAATATTCACTTTTTATTCATTATTATGATGGTAAAATCCGCGCGATTTATTTTAACAAAATCAAATTTTCGCCCGAAGCACATTTTTCAACTAGTGTCTTACGTACTTAAGTAAATTTTGGCACCCAATAATTTAATTTTTTTTTAAGAATATGAAATAACCACCAAAGGCAATAATGTTCAAACTGTTTTAATTTTATTTCATTGGGGATTTTTTCATAATGAATTAATCTCAATATTTAAAGATTAAATAAACCCCCAAAAATTAAATAGACGTCAAACATTTTTACGTCATTTCTTGGATGTTATTTAATTTTTCCCTTTGGGGGTTATCCATAGCGCTGATAAATATGTACTACATCTGCGATTATATTTTTAAGAGAAGTTTTGCAAATTTAAAATTTTTTTAAAAAATGACTTTTAAGACAACTAAAATTGAGATCGTACGCTATAAATTTTTACAAAAAAAATTTGTCTGTTTCTGGCACGCATAGGAAAAAGTCTTGCCACCCCTGGGTTAGAGTGTGATACAAAAATAACAACCCAGCAAAAAAATTGCAAGTACCTAATGCTTTACAAACTACTTCGTCACAGGTATCCCTTAGCGTATTTTTACTGTTTTTTTAGAAGTTATTCTGAACACCTTCAAAAAATCACTTCTTTCATTGCTTCCAAAGTATCCCTTATAACATTTTTCCAGCTTTTTTAGAATTACTTCTGAAACACATCCAAAAAATCACTTAAGTATTGCTTCTAAAGAGTAATTGCTCTAAAAGTGATCGTAAAAAGTGATTTTGGTATCATTTGGCATTTCCAAACAGAGGGTCCCGGGTTCGATTCCCGGCGGGACCAATATTTTTTTTATTTTTTTTTTAATTTTATTCTATTAATTTTTTTTTAATATTTATAATTAATTTGTTTAAATTCAATATTTTTTTAATTTAAAAATTTTTAAAAATATGTGTATATAAAAAAAATGCTGAGAAATTGCTTTTTATGGACCTGTAAAAATAGTACTGAAAACAATATTGAATTGGAGTGCACCTTTTACGCTTGTTTAATAAGTAGTTTTATTGAAGGGAATAAGGAACAATATCTCGTATTAACAAAGTTGTGTTTTTATGCCACTCAACTTTCATATCAAAGAATAGCTCAGCGGTAGAGCGCTAGACTAGCAATCGTGAGGTCCTAAGTTCGAAACCCGGCAGCGGCAATAAAAAAAACTTTTGTAAATTGAAAAAAAAATTTTTTTTTGTAAATAATTTTTTGGAAATTTTAATTGGTGAAAAAGAACTTCCTTTGCAATCGTTCAAAAAGTACTGAAAAAATGTTGAAGAGGGAGTACTCCTCTCCTATGACAACTCAATTTTAAAATCATTAGTGTTTATGTTAAAAAAGAAGTACATATAGATCATCAATTGTAGTGCTTTTTCTACTGCTTCGGCATCTCCTTTTTTTTTTGCTGGGTACCTATTGGGATTTTTTTCCCGGACTTTCCGATTTCCCGGGAAAGCGGAATATATTTTAAAAGTTCCCGGGACGCCGGGAATTCCCGCTTGAGAATAAAATATGTAATAACTTTTTCGAAACTTCGGGTTCTGATGAGAATCCAAATACAGTTGAACCTCAATTATCCCGGCCTCCATTAACCGGGCATATCTGTTAACCGGCATGCTGTGTATTTGATTTTATACCTCTACTAACCGTATGTTAACTCACGTATCTGTACTTTCAGAAGTTAAATATATCTCCATTTGAGATATCATCCATCAAATACCAAAGAACAAGAAAATATCTTCCAGTTAATGAGAAAATCGAACTGATTACCGACTACCGCAAAAATATACCCATCGATGGAAAAAAACTTTGTTGTTTACACTATTTCGCTCAATGACTAAGGACCGATTACTAAATGTCCAGTTAAAATTTGGCCAACAGTTAAGTTAAAATTTTATATGTTTCGTTTTGAAATCCAGTTCGAAATCTATATCGTTTACATTAGAATATTTGACAGATGAATGGGATTTCGATTGGCCAACAACAATTTTTTTGTAAACAAACTAACCTTAAAAAATAACCAAAATTAAAAGATTTTCTAAAAACCATTTTATTTAATGGCAGAACACAGAAATCATTTATATTATGAAAGATACAATGTTATATTTGCTAAGAAATGCGTTTAATTATAGGGATGATTACGATAGTAGAAAGCTAAAATATTCAATGTTTTATCAGTGGTCTTGCCGGCGCCATCAAATGATTTTTCATACTTTCTCTTCGTCAGATACAATAAAATAGCAATTTTCAACTTTAAATATTTCTTTCTAATTAAAATAACAGATTTTATTAGGTTATTCCTTAATTTTTTAAAGTTAAAATTTATTATTTATTAATTTTTTGTGACATAAACAGCTGCTGAATGTTGCCACTTTTTCTGCAAACTTCCTTACTTTTCTGCAAATATGGGAGAAAAATTGGATTTCAATTTGGATTTCGGTGAGATTTCGCTGAAATCCAAATTAAATTGGGATTTCATTTCCTATGGGAAATCTATTTGAAATCCCAAATTTTTATTGGATTTCCGGCGAAATCTATCGAAATCTACTTTTAAATCGATTTCGATCATAATGTAAATTCGCTATTAAATAAAAATAAATGTGTCATTTAAAGTACCAGTTAGTAGCTAACTGGACATTGTGAAAATGAGGCTAAGTGAGAATAAATGACAGATGTTTACCCTCCCAAATGCCATATAAATTATTAAAGCCACAAACCGTGTGTAAAAGATACGCCATCTGTTGTGAATCTCACATTTTTAAGTTTTACAGCCAATACAATTTTTTTTCTACAACATAATCAAAGTTTTATCTATATCTTAGTGTTAATCTTGGAGTACCTTCCTTGTGAATAATTTATTTGTATAAAAATTATCAGCTGCTACGGAGTCTTCCTTCAGAAAAGTTTTCTATATAGAGAGATAATAAGCATAAATTTTGTCATTAAAACAAAGTTAAAAAAGATTTATCGGTAACTGACGCTTAGATTTCAATTTTATTATTAACATTTTTAAACTTTATACTACATTTGATTTAATTATTTTAATTGCAAACTACTCACTTGCTACTTGAAAGCTAATGTTTGTTATTCTCAACATTAAAAACAAACTATTAAAATAACCTTTTTCTTTAATAAATGTCTGACAACAATGAAAAATATGCCTTCAAAACTACGATAAGCTTAACAGTTTTTCTAACATTTTCCTTATTTTTATTAAACAGGTGGGTGGATTTATCGTTGACACCGTTATAGGCTTCTGGTCGTAATGAAATGCAGCAAAATGTTTCAAATAAAAAAAAAAATAAAAAAAACTACAAAACACCATCTAAAGAAACAACATAGAGTTCTTATTTTAATGATCTTTGAAAGATAATAAACTGAAATTTTTGACATTTTTAAAAGCTCTACACTTTGGGATAACAAATGTTGCCTACAAATGTGCAAGTTAGCGAACTGGGCTGTGTCAGTTCGAGACTAAATTTAAAACTAAAACTGACTGTCCAACGTGAAGTGAATGAATGACTGACTTAATGAATAAAGGAACAGATAGATGTTAAAGAAAATTTATTATGCCGGCTTGGCTTTTTTTCTCCTTTAAGTTCTTTAAGTGTGTTTTTTTTTCTATTGTGGTATATTAAAGTTGATTATGGTAGGTGATTAAAATGACGTTTGTAATATATTATAACGGCTTCATTATGGTAACAAATCAAACCCACTTTTTTCTAAGAAAATACTCTCACAGGGTTTAAGTTGGGTATTTTAGGTTTATTATATGGTTTGTGCACTTAAAATAATAAGTCAGTAAAAAAATCTGTCAAACAGACTTATTTTTAACAAATTTTTAGTTGACACACTGATTAAACAAACATTTTAGTTATCTTCATTTAACACAATACTAAAAATCTTCAGTACTTTAAATGATTTTAAATAAAACCAAACCCCCCACTTGATTTTTAAAAATATCCCATATCTCGAAAACTAAGAGAGATAACTAGAGCAAAATGAAAGAAAATGTCGACTACACCGTCGTAATAAGGTTCGCTTTATGCAAAAATTGACCTTGGTAGACCCTCGGAAATTTCCAATAAAAAATTACATTTCATACAAATGCCCATATCACGTAAATTAAGCGCAATAGAGCAAAACGGTCAACACGTTTGAACTTCGGAGTATCATTTTTTTTTGTTAAAAAGAATCAACACTCAGAAAATCCTTCCTATTAATTAACGTGTTTGTTTTTGTAAATGGGATAGAGAAAAAGTGAAAGGTGGTGAAAGATGAAGGGCTTCAAATATGGCAAAACTGTAATTGAGCGAGATGTGGAATCTTAGCACAATTGTTGCGCGCCATTTGATGAAGATTTGGTGAACTTTGTTGAAGCTTCTTCGGGACAGGGTCCCTATAATTTAAACAAATTTTACACTCAGCATAATTACAACTAAAACTGTAGTTTTACTAATTTTTTACTTAAATTTATATTCTTTAAAATTAACGAAAAATGTGTTAAAATGAACAGAATTAATTTTAAGCCAACAAACAAATTTTAAGTTAAAGTAAAACAAATTTTTCTGTTTGGCCAACAGACATATTATTTTGAGTGTACCATCGTTGTAAGTGTTGTATTGTTCTGTTAAACAACAGAGTTTTTAACATTCTTGTTAACATTTTTATTAAAAAAAAGATAATTTTGGTCTGAATCAGTTGTTTAGATAAACTTAGATCTAGTCGTTCCAAGCGTTATAGCGTTAAAAAACGCCAGCATTAACTTGCTATAATTTCGTTTTTTTTTAGCAATAGAAACTTGAAATTATACATAAAAAGTTTAAACAAATTTTAAGAAAAACCAAAAACAGGCTAATGTACAAATATGGTAGGAAATCTATTTTGGCCAATACAAATAGTAACCCATACACACACACACACACACACACACACACACACACACACATAAAATTCAATAGATTGGCCATAACAGCTGTATGCGATATATTGGCGGCGTTAACGCATTGTCACGTCCGGTAGGCATATTTTAGCTTGCTGAGCTGAGTTTACAACAACTAAAAAGTAAATTCTCCAGCACACACAGTGTATATAATGTAATTGCCAATTATTGCACGCCTGCTAGCAGCAACAACAACAAAAAATAAGAAAAAGGCAAGCACATGCATGCATGATACAAAAAAGTTTAGAGGACCAAAAAAAGCACCTATAACTACATATAAACATTAAGGTGGCGCTTATGTATAGTGGACCTTTTTTGTTCTTTTATTATTTTTAAAAATAAATCTACCCAGTCAGAAAAAACAAACAGGAAAGTGATGGCAGGGCACTTTAACAGGTGGTACAAGTGCTGGCAAAAACTGTTTTCCCATTCCCAAAATTATAACACCAATAGACAAAAGGACCGGCAGTTCAAAAAGCTACGAAAAAATACCGGGAAAGCAAAATTTTTAACGCGGCAAAACCCATACATAGGTGGTCTGGAAATAAAATTTTCAAAATATAATTAAAAAAAGTTCATATTTATAGGGTTTTCCAATAAGGACTTGACAACTTTTTTTTTTTAAATAACGTACGTCGCGTCAAATGGTCCATCGGCTTCAATTCTTGAGTCAGCTTGATCTTGTATGGGTGTAAACCAACATCTTTACGGAAAATTCGTCATAAAGTGGTCTTGGCGATGCCCAGTTTTTGAGAACGCCGCGGAATCGACTGATTTGGATCGTTTGCTATGGATGCCTGAACGACAGCGTCCGTAGCAATGGCATGGCAGCATAACACAATGAATATGTAGACTCAAATTTTTGCACTAAACTTGTTATTGCTTGCGAGAATAACGACCGAAAATTGGAGTTAACGCTCTTAAAGTTGCGGTCACCAACTCCGAATTTCGGTAGTACATTTTTGCATACGTTGTTCGTTCGTGTACTTTACCATGATCAAAATGTTGAGTTTACTGAGAAAAAGGAAAGTAACAGTTAGATGATCAGTGAAATAGTGCGTACACAAATTAAATTCAAAGTCGTCAAGTACCTATTGGAAAACCCTATAATTTCATTGTTGGTCCCGTCGAGATTTGAACCCACGCCGTCAGATTGACAGACGAGTGCTCTAGCCACAGAGCTAACGGGATATATAATACTTGATGGCTAAGCACATAAATGAATGACATTAGCTGGATAACTACTGTTTGCTCTTAAATGCTACACTTATAGAAAAAAATATTCTGTAAAAATTTTAGTTAAACCTACTAAAAATTTGTTAAAAAATTTCTTGCAGAAAAAAACTGGTGAAATTAGCAGATTATTTTTTGCTAAATATTAGTAAGATAGGAGCAGAAAAAATAAAACGGTTAAAATATACAGAATTTAAGTTATATATAAATTTTAGTTGATAGAAAATAACTTAACCCGCTGAAATCAGCAACAAATTTTGCTTAATCATACACAAATTTAAAATTTTCAAAGTTTTTTTTTCGATTTTTTTGAAGCAAATAAAACTTGAGCCTTCTGAAATCAGCAGTTTACTATTTTTTTAGCAAAAATTTCTGTTCCCAAAGGCCCAAATTGTAAGCGAAATTTTTAATCAGATAAAGTTTCTGTTGAATTTAGCTTTTTCTTAGATAACACTGTGAGACAAATGGTAGGGGTCAGTGATCGGGAAGGGTTCAAACTACCGGGGAAAGTTATATCGGTAAAAAAGAAGTTATACGTGTCCCGGCGTTTCGCTGGGTCACCCCTAGGAATCGAGATATATCGATTTGACCTTTGGTAGTCTTTTTTTTGACATAACTCGAGAACCACTAGTCCGATTTTACTCAAAAATTAAAATTAAAATTAAAAATTACAATTCCTTTAATCTGTTCATATAACGTTTTTCTATATACTCAACAGTTTTGCCGGTAAAAATAAATGTATGACGAAAAAAATATTTTTTGCCTAAAATATTAAAAAAAAAGTAATAAACAAAAGGTTATTGATTTTTATGGTAGCGGTAACAAACATTTATTTTTACCGGCAAAACTGTTGAGTATATAGAAAAACGTTATATGAACCGATTAAAGGAATTGTAATTTTTAATTTTTTTAAAATTGTTTGAGCAAAATCGGACTAGTGGTTCTCGAGTTATGTCAAAAAAAAGATATATCTCGATTCCTAGGGGCGACCCAGCGAAACGCCGGGACACGTATAACTTGTTTTTGACCGATATAACATTTCCCGTTGGTTTCATCCCATCCCGATATTGACTATCGCATAGTGTAATTTAACTAATATTGTGTGTGTATTTAGCGGAGCTGTAAATTAATCATTCTTTTTTGATTTCAATTCATTACGAATTAGCCAAATTTTGTATTAATTCTTTATACCAAGGACAAGAATTGAATGAAATTTGAATCAATTCAAATGAATTTGACAAAAATGAATTGCAATTTATTTCCAATTCAAATAAATTTGGTAAAATGAATTGCAATTTATTTCCAATTCAAATGAATTGAATTGATTTTGAATTAATTCAAATGAATTAAAAATGAATTGCAATTCATATTAATGAAATCAAAAATGAATTGCAATCAATCAGAATTTGGTATGTCAACGATGAACGACAAAAACACATTTAATATTTAAGAAGCAATTAATAATAATTCATTGTAATTAGTTTTTCATTTTTCTAATTAATTTGAATTAATTAGCGTTACCAGACGTCCTGCTTTCGGGATTTCGGGATTGCCCCGCTTTTTATCATCGATTCCCACGTCCCGCGCGGGACACTAAATTCCCGCTTTTTCTAAATTTATTAAAATTTATTGGAAACTGCACCGAAGATATTAATCGAAATTCAGATGTTTTTGTTTTAAACTCTTAGAATATATCAATTGATATTCGCAATTAAATTAGAATTAAGAAAATATCAATTTAAATTCGAAAAATATCAATTGAAATTTAGAAATCACCAACTTAAATTCGCAAAATAACAATTTAAATTCAGAAAACATAGCATAAAATTGAAAATTCATGATTTCCGAACTTCAATTGGGATGATTTATACTTCAGTTAATGATTTCTAAATATCAGTTGATATTTTCTGAACTTCAGTTGATATTTTCTGAATTAAAATTTATGTTTATCTGAATATTACTTGATATTTTCTGAATTACAATTATATTTTCACAATTTCGAATGATATTTTCTGAATTTTACTTGCTATTTTCTGAATTACAGCTGATATTTTCGGAATTTCAAATGATATTATCTGAATTTCAATTGATATTTTCGGAATTTCAAATGATATTTTCTAAATTTGAAATGATATTTTCTGAATTTTAAATGCAAAATCTAGATTTGAAATGATTTTTCTTAAAATGAAAATTCCAAAATTCAATTGATGTTTTTTAAATTTCAAATGGAAATGATGAATTTCAATTGATATTTCCTGAAATAAAATTGTAAAAGCTGCAGTACCTACCAAAAAAATTTTCTTTTTATAATAAAAAAAAAGTTTAAATGAACGATAATTTTGAAAGTTTTCTTATGGAAATCATTATTTTATTTTTTTGCTGACGATCACGAATTTCTACCGCATTTGAAGAAAAACTGATTCAGTATTTTTTAAATATTGATAAATTTACGATTTTTTTGAACTTAAACTATCGTGTAAATATTTTTTAAAATTCGAAAAAGCTCGGCGGCTGAATACTTAACTTTACATTTAATCTTCGACTTTAAATTTGACACTCAAAATCGCATTAATTCGGCTACTAATACATTTTCCATCACAAAATTCGTCCATATTGAATCCAAATAAAAAAAAACCTTCTTTTTTTGTTGGCTGAACAAGTGCGGATCCGAAATAATGTTCAAAAATAGAGTAATGGGTCAATCCACTACAATTTTTGTCAGGTTTTAAAATATCAAAACATATTTTAAATTGTTTGTCCTGCCAAAATTCTTGAAATACCGCTATTTTGAAAATTTATTTAACATTGTCCCGCTTTTTTATAAAAAATTGCAAATGAATTGCAATTCATTTTTACCAAAATCATGTGAATTCATTAAAATTTCGTTCAATTCGTGATTTTTGTGAAAAGAATCAATTAAAAATTTTGCTAATTCAATGCATGAATGATTCGCGAATTAAATCAGAAAAGAATGACTCCTTTACAGCTCTGGTATTTAGCAGTGTGTACAAAAGAGCGTACCACCATAGAGGAAAAAAAAGTCCACCGTACACCCCCTTCAATATGCAAGGAAGTTTCAAAAACATTTTTTTTTTTGCCGAACATAGGGGTCGCCATTTTACATTTTGCGTTATATCTTTGGCATTTACAGTCGGATCTTAAAGTATGATACATCGATGTTTTTCTCTCGAGGAGACCAGTGTTTTGCTCTAAGGGCCCTCAGACCTCAATTATCCCGTTCTAGTAGTTATCCACCATATCTCAGTTGCTACAACCCTAATGTACAACCCTAATGTCAGAAAATTAAAGCTCGCAAAAAATCATTAAACTTTTGCTAAGGAAGTTTTTCGATTAACCCAGTAGAAATTGTTTTTATATTTTGGTTGCAGAACTTAGGGGTGCCTTTTTAAATTTTTTTTCATTGAATTTTACCTTTATAGCAAGGCAAAAAAAATTTATATACGAGGGCGACCGCAAAAGTAACTGGCCTAACATAAAAAGAACCGTTTTTTTTTTGGAATTATTATTATTTATTTTTCAACATAATATACTTCCAACTCAATACACTTCATCAAACGTTTTTCAAGTTTTTTAATTCCATCCGAAAAATAAGATTTTTCAAGACCTTCAAAATATGCCTCAGTTTCAGCAATAACCTCGCTATTGGACGAAAATTTTTTGCCACCGAGAAATTTTTTTAAATTTGGAAACAAGAAATAATCAGAAGGAGCTAAATCTGGACTATATGGTGGATGCGGAGCAATTTCAAATCGTAATTCGGCCAGTTTTTGTTGAGTTAAAAATGCAGTGTGTGAAGGAGCATTATCTTGATGAAAAAGAACTTTTTTTTTTTCTAAATGCGGTCGTTTTATCTTGATTTCTTCACTCAACCGATCCAATAATGCACAATAATATTCACTATTTATAGTTTTTCCTTTCTCAAGATAATCAATAAATATTATACCGCTTGCATCCCAAAATACTGTGGCCATTACTTTTCCTGCTGACTTAACAGTTTTCGCCTTCTTGGGACCACTTACCAGCTTCTATCCATTGTTTTGACTGTTCTTTGCATTCTGGGATGTAGTGATGGATCCATGTTTCATCAACAGTTATGAATCGGCGTAAGAACTCTATTGGATTACGCTGATAAATCGCTAAAAGCTCCTCGGAATTGGTCCAACGGACGATTTTTTGGGGCAAAGTCAACAAACGCGGCACCCATCTTGCAGATAGCTTTTTCATGTGGAGTTCATCAACTAAAATACTCCAAACTTGTTTTTCGTGTATTTTAACAATATCAGCAAGTTCTCTGAGCTTTATTCGTCTATCTTTAGCAAAGGTTTAAAAGGCTTAATTCTTTCATTCACTTTTTAAAAATTAATGAAATTTGGGTTAAATTTCATTCCGTAATAGCATTCTTATGGAATTAATTCGATAGCTTAATTCCCAATAGCTTTAAATTATATGAATTCATTCCATTTTGATTGAATTCTAACTGAATGAAACCCAATTTACCTAAATTCATTTAATAAAAAGGTGAATGAAAAATGATTTGTTTTCATTCACTTAATCAAATGAAAAATTTAAATTTGCATGTAATTGCTGAAATAGTAGCATAATACAAATGAAAAACGTTTAAAATTCATCTAACAGAAATAAATAGTATCGTATGCTTTTTTACAGCTTGTATGCTTTGATTTTGGTTATATGTTAGTTTCAAACTACACTGCACTAAGTGAATGGTAATAAAATTTCTGCATTCAATTAGTAAAATGGTGAATGAACATGCGATTTGAATGATTCAAGTTAGGAATTCATTCAATTCATATTAAAGCTTTGGGAATGAAGCTTATGAATGAATTCTTTACGAATGGTTTAAGGGAATGGTAGTACATGAATATTTTTAAAATCTGAATTTAATTTTTCGTGATTTAAGCTGAAATTGAATTAAGTTTTTCGAAGCTCTGATCTTTAGTCACTTCATTAAATATTTTTCTAATGTTTTCAATAGTAGTAGCAGTTTTCGGTCTTCCAGAGCGTTGTTCATCTTCCGTACTTGAACGACCCATTTTAAATTGTTGAACCCAGGATTTCACGGTGGAGTATGATGGTGCATTATCACCATGAACAGAATCCAATTCATCTTTGATTAATTGTGGCGTATAACCTTTCATATAAAAGTGTTTAATTACCGCACGAAACTCTTTATTTTCCATTTTTCAAAAATTACAAACTTGTTTACTTCAATCACCTGTAACAAAGAAAATAATCGTTAAATATTTCGGAAATTTTGACAGATGGCTTATAAAAGATTGCTTAAAAAAAAAAAAACAGAAAATGTGCCAGGCCAGTTACTTTTGCGGTCGCCCTCGTATCACACTTTAAGGGGGGACATGACATTGGCCGTTTTTTGAAAGCGACTTTTTTTATAATTTTGTATTTTGTTCAAAAGTTACAGCCGGATTAGTGAGAGCGCATTTTTAATTTTCGCGCTACCTACGTACCTTTTTTTTCTTTGTTCACAAACTTTGAACGCGTTTATCTCGAAACCATGTTTTTCGTACTGGTTGCGGCACTAGCGGGTTCATTTTTTGACGATTTTTTATTTTTTTTTTTTTAAACTTGATTCGCTATCGTATGACACGAGCTTTTTTTTTAATTTTTTTTTTTCAATTTTTTATGAATTTTTAAAGTCAATATTTTTTCGAAAAAACACACTTTCAAATTTGGAACATCACCAAAAATTTAAAAAAAAAAGCTCGTGTCATACGATAACCAATTTTGTTAAGATTTAAAAAAGTCATTTTTTTTCCAGATCGGACAATTTTTGCGACTCCCAGCGCTGCAACCACGAGGCCCCGTTTTTTTCTCTGTAATTTGTTCAATTCTCTACAATAATAAAAATTTTGGAAAAATGTTTGGTTTTGACTGAATTATGAATTTTTAAAAAAAGGTCTGTTTTCTCTGCCGCGAATGTAATGTCCCCCCTTAATATCTGATTTTAAATGATGAAGCTACGGCGAAAAATTAAAAAAGGCGACTCCTACGTTCGGAAAAAAGTTTTTTTTTTTTTTTGAAATTGCCTTGCAAAAATACTTCATATTGGAGGGTGTACGGCAAACTTTTTTTTTGAGGTACGGTCTAGTGTACAATTTAGCTTATACTATTTTCTGTTATCTAAGCAGAATTTGAACTATTTGTAAGTCCTTTTTTATTAGTTTACCTGCAGTAATACAAAGAAATACGGAAAATTAATATTACCCTAATATTCTCATGCCACAATATTGTTTTAGTTCACGCATATATTTTATTTGAATTGAAGTGAAACAAAAAAAAAAAAACATCAAGCTGCGTCCCACACAATGAATTTATAATGGTGTTTTACTTTGTATTTGACCACCTTGTGTAGCCGTAGCAACTAGCCTGCTCCTCCCTCTCCAACTTCTCCTTTATAATTTTTTTTCCAACTTGCTCCCAGGCATCTATTTCATTATTCTCACACATGTTAGATTCGGTATTAAATAATAAAAACAACTTCAATTACGCAACATTACGATGGCAAACTGTCACTTGCCACAGTAGGGTGTCATTGTTATTGAAAAAGATTTATTGTTTCTTTAAATAAATTGCCAATAATATTTTCGTTAATTTTATAACGATTATTATGGATAATTGTGTATATATATTCTTTAAATATGTGACCATATTGACCATGTCCAAAATAAAATTTATGTATCTAAGCTTGTTTAGATAAAGTTAAATTTTTGTTGGAATTCTTAAGAACATGCATTTTTAATTTAGTTTTTGCGGATAAGTTGGGGTTTTATTAGACATGGCTGTATTTTCACAAATTTCACCATCTCCACTGTATTGTATTAATATTATTATATAGGTCGCAGTGCCTGAAATTATCTGAAATTTTTTATTTATGATTTTAATGGGTTAATTTTTATTCTTAGTTGCTTTTTGTAGTTCATACTTACGGATGCTACCAAGGATCCATTTAAATTGTATAGACCATATAGTGTATATACTCTTAAATTGTTATAAACAAATGTTGAGAATTGAGAAAGCTGAAAGGAAAATAAAAAAAACTAGAGTCCCGTTTTCCAACAGTAAATCAAAATAAGAACCTAGTGTAAGAGGTTAACAATATTTTTACAAAATTTTGTGAAAAACATTTGAATCAATAAAAAAATCGATAAGATTTTATTCGTTTTTTGAATATGTGTGTTCGGATTTCGTTCAAAATAAGTTCTTAGATATTTCACGTTCCTATGCTAAACTCATACATTCAGAGAATTATGTCGGTAAAATTAACTGCATTTGCAGTTAAAATAGTGCTTACTGCAATTGCGGTTGAATTGTATTTAATTGTACTTATTTTTAATTGCAATGGTAGTTAAAATAACTGCAACATTAGTTAATTTTAAATGCATTTGCAGTGTTCACTATTTTAACTGCAAATGCAATTGCAATAGATTTAGCTCAAACGATGAAATCATTGATGAAACAAATGCCTATATTGATGTCCTTGGACATATTGTCTGTGTGTTGCAAGTTTTTACTATTTTTACTAGTTTTTTCTCTCAAAATCGTTTTTAACACAAAATTTGCAAATTTTTTAATTCGGTTGTTTCTATTTACTACTTTTGATATATTGTAATTTTCTTACATTACACATTAAAAGGAATTAATTTTTTGCAATTCTTTCGTACTTTCCAAGTTTACTATTTTTTACTAGAAATGTAAACAAACAGACCTAGTGTATTTAGCTAAAGCGAGACTTGAGACGTGTTCTAATTGGCTAGATTTAAGCTCTGATGTAGAGCTTGCATGCAAAGCTTTTTAATGTATTTTTAAATTTTAATTCAAGGCTTCAATTGATGCATATTTACCACCGTCCACTAGTCTTGCAACATGGTAGATTTTCTGCTATTTTAGAATAAGGTTACCACAGTATCAAAAGATACAAAGAGTGACGCCAATTTGCAGAATGCCATATCCGAGTTCTAAGCCGATCGGCTTAAAATCGGCGTCGCGACGCAGTGATTGCTGGCTTGAAATTGGAAAATACGACAGGAATTACACTTAATTTCAATGTGAATTCCAGCAAAATCGTTTAAAGGGGCGCCATATTGTTTTCATGTGCTAAATATATTACGCACGCATAAAAACAAAATTGAAAATGATTGTTTTGACTGTCAAAAACATGAAATTTTTTTATCTTGATAAATCAACTGCTTGCAGTTGAAATACTTTACGCTTTTATTTTACTACTCGCATTATTTTTTAGCAAGCCAGAGAGAAATTCCTCTTGTTTAAACTGCTCTTCATTTTAAAGTAATTTTCTGATTGTTATATGATTTAGGCCCATTAACTTTTTTGAGAAGTTAACTTTACCTTAACCATGGGTAACTAACCAACACTAAATATTTATCGCTATGAAAATTTAACCATAATAACTTATTAATATTTTAACTCTGGGTAGTTAACCTTAGTATGAAATGTCAGAATAAAAACAAAAAGAAAAACAAAAATTAATAACAAAAAATTTTTTTTTCATCATGGGAAAATTAAAAGTTTTTCTCGCGGTTTTTTGTGTATTTCTGGTCGTAAAAAAATAATACACTTGACCACGTCATTTTTTTTAAGATTCGCGGTCGCTAAATGCTATAAAATGATTGTGTCTTTTTGCATACTACGAGAGGTGATTTAATTAAATCCATTTGGTAAGTTTATAAAATAAAAGTGGATTATTGGAACTATTAATAAGTATTTCGTGCTAATCGAGACAACCGCGGAAAGATTCGCGCACAAAATTAAAAAAGAATAGTGGAAATTTTGTGATAGATTATTAAATTAATGCAATTTATGTGATCAGCACATAAAAGTGAGTAGAAAAATAATTGGTGTGCATGATTTGGTATCTTTTTGTAATTGCGAGTCAAAACTGTGGGTTGTCCAGGGGTTCCTCACATACTTTTAAAATATTTAAAACATGATTGGTTCTTATTTCATAAATTCGAGAGTGATTTCTATGCGCTTTTTTATATTTAAGAATTAAATTCAGTAGTCTTGTACTTCATTCAGTAGTCTTGAGTTTTGATACATGATTCATTTTGAATTTGATACGCTGATTCCAAATTCTTAAATGTAAGTTACCCAAAATTGATGGAACAATTGTTTTTCTGAGAGTGGTTTTCAAAAGAATTTTTTCCTACAACGGTACACGAATTAAAAAAATTTTGTCCTATGTATTTTAGAGAACAAAATTCATTCTTTACTACCATCGTAACAAAAAGTCTTAAGCTATTTGAATGCGTTTTGTATAGTATTTTAAAATTCGTAGATAGCTATTTTTCGCGTTTTTAATCCCGATTTTCTCAAAATTGAGAGGTGATAGAGAATTCGGAATAGAGATTTGGAATCAGTAAGTAAAATACTAAAAGTATGTATCAAGCTTCTACCAACAGCGACTTTACATTTTGTAGAGGTGTGTAATTCGTGTCAAATTGTTGTAATATTGGTCACCATTTTTGGTTTTAATTATTCAAGACAGATTTTGGCTCCCTGAACCAATAAAAAAATAAATTTTTCCTATTTCCTTATATGAGGCCAATTTCTGTAAGCTATCACAGAAACCTAAATCCTAAATAGCAAAAATTTGTGCACGATTTTAAGTACTGATGCAATTTTTATAAGTTTTGGTAAAGTGGGGGAAATGCACATCGAAAATACTTACATGTGTCATAAACAATTCTTAGTCAAAGTTTGGTTAAAGCTTTAACTTTAAATTTTTTTAATAATCATCATTACAAGTCTAATGTATTAAAATATCTTATGTAGGGTGAATTGTTCTAAAATAGCCTTGGTTAAGTTTCTTAACCACAGATATTTCTATGGTTAAATTTTAGCATTGGTTAGAAGAAATACTTGGTTAAAATTTAGACAAGTTATTCAAAAAATATGTTTACCAGTGGTTAAGGCTAGTAGAGGTCTTAACCAGGGTATAAATTGAGATAAGTTAACGGGCCTTAGCTGATTTTTTTTATCTGTTTCTTAAATTTAAAATAAAATGTTTAAATTAAAACATTCCTTCTAAGGAAAACCCAGGGGTAGGGTAGAGGGGGGATCCTTCGACACTTTTTTTTTCAAAATACTGTCATTTCTTAACGCCTAATTATTTTTCAAAAATTACTTTTGAATTGAAGATCTACATATCTTGGCTTTAATTTCCATGATTTTTATTCTAATTATTTGCATATTTTCTATTACTTTTTTAAAGATTTTCAAAGTAATCCAAATCGGCGTAACTGCCCCAAACCTGGGGATATTCGCCAAAAGAGCTACATACAATTTCAACAAAAAAATATTGTTATTACGGCAAAGTCAATGTTTTAATGACTGAAATAAATAATTAAGAATAAGTTCTTTAAGGTATATGATTCTTTTTAATCAATAAATATTCACTACATTAAAAAAAAATAATTTAAAACTATAATATCATGATTCTTCAAAATTACAAAAAACTGAATAATTAATATAAATTTAAGAATGAACACGATTGTACTAATTTATTACTAAACACATTTTAAACATATAGAAAAGTCTTATAGAGCATTTTAGGCAGGGATGCACCAACTCTTCGTAGCTCCAGGGGCCACCTGGTGATTGTGCCCCAGAGGCAGGCAATAACATAAAATTAATATTTTTTCACACTCTTTTAGCATTTATTAAAATCAAATTATTATTTTCTGAAAGCTTAGGATCATAGGTCTAACATAATGAAAAAAAAAATTTTTTTCACACGATTTGAGGAAGTTATTGCAAAATGTAGTTTCTTTAAATTATTTTTTTGGCACCCCAAAAAACACAAAAACACGTCTGTCTGCGACCACATGTGATATAAATTCGTCAAAGTGGATGTCAAGGAAAGGTAATTGAAAAATGCACAAAATATATTTTTTCCAATTTTTTATCTCCCTTAACATCGGAGAAAAATGGGATTAGTGTATGTGCCCCACTGGCGAAGGATCCTCTAGCCTACATTTTGTTTAATTTTATTAATTTTTCTGTTGAGCCAATTGACGTTTTGCATTAAAGCAATTAAGGTGCCTATTCCCACTTATGACTCATTGTGACCGTCATAAGACTATTTTTAAGACTGAGAGTCATAACTTTTCATACAAAACAACAATAAAATTCTAAAAATTCAAATTTTATTTGTCAATGTTATGATTATATCGATACCAGGTCTTCATTTTTTTGAAGTTTTCAAACAAAAATTTTAATAAATATAATTTAGTGTGACTTTGCAAAAACAAATACATGGGGAATACAGTCACAACTAAGAGTCACAGACTTTTCGTAGGAATAGGCACCTAAATTTGCTAAAATCCCAAAACTTATTTAACAAACATTGCAATAACATTTATTTAACTTAAATTTAAACTTACCCTTGATTTTATAATATCATCCGATATATACATGTATAATTCATCCACAATTGTAGCAGTCTTTCGAATCTATATATGAAAAACATTTTAAATAATTTATAAACTCCTTCTCTTGCATAAAAATATCTTTCATAATATTTTACCGTCTCATAAACATTATGATAGGCCACAACACTTAATATTATATCCGCTAGGGAACTTAAAATATGATAACCATAGAAAAATAATAACATGGCTAAAGACAATTTAATATCTGCAGTATGAAAGGCAATTTTCAATAGAAATACTACCAAATTATAAGCATTGAATATAATGGATAAGGCACATTGAAAAAATATAAAAGCCATTTGTAGACGACGATAATTGGCAACATTTTGTCCCAATTTTATTAAAGATTCTTGTAACTAAAAGTCAATTACAAAAATAGGGTTATTTCAAATTTCAGTTAATAATTTTATTTAAAATATTTTACTTACTATCATGACACGACTTATTATATCTATCAGTTCTTCATTTTTCATTATGGGTTTGACTTGCAATTTTAAACCCTTTTCTGCATCTTTACCCTGCAGGTAATGCTTGTTCACATGTCTTTTAATAGTATTCCATTTAATTTGAGCCATTACTTTATTTTTATCCTTATTTTTGGCTGTTATATTACGGGAATACATGGTATTACGTCTTTGTAATTTTTCCAATTTTTCATCAATCTTATTTCGTAACTCATAGTTATTTGGTTTCATGATAGAAATGTTGCTAATACCGTATTTAAATATACAATGATAATTTTTATTAACTTTCGATTCGACATTATCACAATTTAATTAAACTAAAGTGGTTATTAAACGATTTTTTTTAGATACGTTTTTATTATTTGGGGAATTGTTAAATACACTCAGATAAAAAGTTTTGAACAAATTTGTAAACAGTTTCCAATCGCACTTTACTATTTTTATACTCATTTTTAGTACATTTTTTTTAGTAATCATTTTTGCAATTCTCTTATTACAAATTACGAATTTTTTTTATACTAATTTTCGCTGCTGATTTCAGCAAAACATTTTACTAATTTTTCAAAACCGAGTGCTAAATTTAGCAGAAAAATATACCAATTTAAAAAATTTAATTTACAAGAATTCGTTGATTTTTTACCATCCTTGTTACTATTGATATACTCTTAGTTTGGAAATAACACTAAGAAAATGTTATTGTATTTCCAATGCATAAAAATATAATAAGTAACTGGAGAACTGTTTGCAATTTTGACTCCAAATTTCTAGTACGATGAAGAAATTATACGCTTGTTACAATCGAAAGAAAAAAACATTTTTTTATACCCTACACCACTACGTGGAGAGGGTATTATAAGTTTGTGCTGATGTTTGTAACACCACAAAATAATGGTGGTACACTCAAAAAAATAGGTTAGTAGAAAAATTAGTAAAACGTCTTGTATATCAAGTGTACTAGATTTCAGCAATTTTTTTTTGCTGAAATTCCGTTGTCAGCAAAAATTTTAGTTATATTTTTTTAGCACTAAACTAATTTTGAACTAATGTTTTACTAATTTATTTTGCTACAAAAATTGTGCTGATAACCGCATTCATAGCGTGGACGACAACCAGATAGACAAGATGTAGATGTCGCAGCTTGTCTGGAAACGGAAGTGAAAAAAAAAACTCCACACATATTCTATATTTAAATTTTCAGCAAATAAATTAACTAAAGTAAAATTTCGCTACAAATTTTTTAAGTTTTTTTCAAGAATTTTTAATTTGCAGTCGACTAAGTGTTAGCAAAACTTTTGTTGAAGATTACTATTTTTTTGGTAAAAATCAGCTCGCTGATTTTCAGCAAACATTTTGCTGAAATTACCAACTTTTTTGCAAGCACGCTCCTGACTAAAAATTTGCTGACACAGCAACATTTTTTGCTGACTTGACTGACTTTTTTTTTTGAGTGTAGGCCCACCTTATAGTGTACCGATCGGCTCAGAATTTTTTTTTATTTAGATTTAACGATGTCCGTCTGTCCGTCCGTCTGTCTGTCCATGCATTCTTGTGCGCACTCTACAGGTCGCAAATATTGACATATTTTGATGAAATTAGGTACACCGACTTATGTCGTCCCAAGGACGACGCCTATTGATTTTGGTTGAAATCGGTCCATATTTAGAACTAGTGCCCATATTAGGGTCCCCCCAAAATTATATTGTTTATACGCTGCAGGTCGCAAATATTAAGATATTTTGATGAAATTTGGTACACCGACCTATGTCGGCCCAAAGACGAAGCCCATTGATTTTGGTTAACACCGGTCCATGTTTAAACCTGTGCCCATATAAGGGTTCCCCCAAAATTGCCTTGGTTACACGCTGCAGGTCGCAAATATTAAGATATTTTAATGAAATTTGGTTTGCTGACTCACATGGTCTCTAGAACAAAGCCGATAGATTCTAGATAGAATCGGTCCATATTTGGACCTATCGCCCGTATGGGCTATATTTACGATTTTCTCTTCTTTTATAACTTTATAGAAAATTTTGACACAAGTCCCAATTTAACCCATTCGAATTTCGGATCCAAATATTAGTTGGCTCTTAACCAGACTGGTGTAGGGTATTGTATAGTCGGCATGCCCGACTTTAACCTTTCTTTGTGCTCAGAAATTACTCAGAAAAAAGAACGTATAAAATCGAAATTTTCTTCATAAATTTAAATAATTTAGGAATCTTCTTTGAGTCTGAAAAATGAACCCTCGTTTTGAGACAGCTTTTTAGATTATAGAGACAACTTTTTGGATTGTTTTCTGAGGGTTCATATTTTCTACCACAAAAGATAGTTTCCAAAAAAACAATAATCATTTCTATGAGCCATTTAAAAATCTTATTAATGAACGCTCCGAAATTGCTGGCTGGGAACAAAATTAGACTAAAAGCTTCTAAAAAAATAATACATTTTTAAGTTTTTAATATTTTATTTTAATTTTTAAAGCGAATAAATTCTACCCCTCTGAAATCAGCAGTCTATATATTTTTAAAAATATTTATATTGTTGATAGTCTGTCATTTGCATTCAATAAAATTTTTCGTAAATATACTATAATTTTGAAGATATAAGAGTTATTTCTTTTTTCCGTTTTTTGTCTTCTTATATTCTGTGATATTTTTGTTGATTTTAGTATAAAAAATTGTTACAAATATAACAAAAATTTTTTATATTTAACAGTTTTTTTTTTCTGTTCTTATTTTGATAATATTTGGTAAGATTTACAACAAAAAAAATCCTGGTTTATTTCTATGAGTGTAGTTAACATCGATAAATGCTTTCACAATGAAATCGAATATGGTATATAGGTACACTCAAAGAAATAAATCTGTAAAAATAGCAGAAAAAACAACTAAAAATTAGTTAAAAATGATGTTGCAGAAAAAACTGCTGAAATTAGCAGATTTTTTGCTAAATGTAAAATAAGAACAGCAAAAATAAAACTGCTAAATTTACAGAATTTTAGTTATATTAAAATTAACTTTTAGTTAATTAGAAATGACAAATTATACTGTAAAATCCGGAAAAAAATTTGCTAAATATTAGTAGACTAAAAATAGCAAAAGAAACTTATATCTACAAAATTTTTGCTATTTTTACTCTAAATTTAGTTGAATGCAAATAGCAGTCTATACTGCTGAAATCAGCAGAAATATTTGTTAAAAAAATTGTAAACTGCTGTTTTCAAAAGGCTCGATTTTTATTTGTACTTAAAAAAAGGCGAGTTAAGTTGCTATTTTCTAATAATGATGAGTGTTTGCCATTTAACTCAAATATAACTAAAATTCTGTTACAGTTAACAGTTTTATTTTTGCTGTTCCTATCTTACTAATATATATCAAAAATAATCAGCTAATTTTAGC
Organism: Leucophora obtusa; assembly: GCA_949987735.1. Classification (NCBI taxonomy): domain Eukaryota; kingdom Metazoa; phylum Arthropoda; class Insecta; order Diptera; family Anthomyiidae; genus Leucophora; species Leucophora obtusa. Next base: position 29,734,898 of record OX465299.1, on the reverse strand, counting down.
TGTTTTTTCTGCAGCATAATTTTTAACAAATTTTTAGTAGTTTTAACTAAATTTTTGACACATTTTTTTCTATTAGTGTAGTTCTGGTACACTAATAGAAAAAAGGCTGTACAAATTGTAGTTAAAACTACTAAAAAGTAGTTAAAAATGACCTTGCAGAAAAAACTGCTGAAATTAGGAAATTATTTTCGCTAAATATTAGGAAGATAGGAGCAGTAAAAATAAAACTGTTAACCGTAACAGAATTTCAGTTAAATTTTAGTTAAATTTTACTTAATAGAAAATAAAAGCTTAATCTGCTAAAATGAGCAAAATGTTTGGCTAAATAATTAATGGACTAAAAAAAAAAACCCAAAAAAATTCAATTTCAATTCTTTTTTCGATTTTTTTTAATGCAAATAAAAATCTAGCCTTATGAAATCAGCAGTTTACTATTTGTTTTTTGTAAAAACTTAAGTTGATTTTAACAGAATAGACGGTTATTTGCATTCAACATCACAGAAAAACCTAAAATCGAGTTTCAATTAAAATATTTGTAAATACGGTTAAAAATTTAATTGAATTCGCACCAATTAAGAAAATCGTTATATCAATTAAATTTTTTTGTAAAAATTTAATGGAAACATTTTCAATTACAGTTTTAATCATATCAATTAAAAATTTAATAAAAAATCATCAAACATTTTAATGAAATTACGCTTTTAGTAGTTTTGAGGTTAAGAAGAAGAATAAACCTTCCTTAAAAGTTATAAACACATTAAATTTGCAAATCAGACTAGATCTAGTTTCTGCCTTTTTTGGACAGGCTTCATCAGTGATCTTCCATTAAATTGTATTATTGTTTATATTTTTATTGTCAGATTGTCTCTATATGAATAATTTCAGAAGTGATCAAACAGACATATACAAACATTCTACTTCAGATTTCCTCTGTTTATCTTCTTATTTCCTCCGTGTCACCTTTTTTCAAATATTGCCACATTGACGTATTGTTTGTACGTACAAGTGCAGGCAATTTGTGTATATTGGAGACGGACAGCCAACAGGGCATTTTTATTTTTTTATAGTAAAGTGTTGTTTTTTCAAACGCGTCGTATAGACCAAATACAATTAATATTGTCATTAATATGTATTTTTATTAATTCTAATTTAGTAGGTTTGAGGTTAAGAAGAAGAATAAACCATCCTCAAAAGTTATAAACACATTAAATTTGCAAATCAGACTAGATCTAGTTTCTGCCTTTTTATGATCTTCCATTAAATTGTATTATTGTTTATATTTTTATTAATACGCGTAATATTAAAAATATTATTAATATACATACACTTATAGAAAAAAGTCTGCAAAAATTTAGTTAAAACTAATAAAAATTTGTTAAATATGATGCTTCAGAAAAAACTGCTAAGTTAGCGGATTACTTTTGCAATATATTAGTAAGATAGGAACAGTAAAAATAAAACTTTTAAATTTACAGAATTTAAGTTATATTTAGGTTAAATTTTTGTTAACAGAAAATAACAAATTAAAGTGCTAAAATCAGTAAAAAATTTTGCTAAATAATTAGTAGCCTAAAAAGTCACACAAAAATTTTAAATTTTCGATTTTTTTAAGTGCAAATAAAAATGGAGCCTTTTGAAAACAGCAGTTTACAATTTTTTAGAAAATATTTCCGCTAATTTAACAGGATGGGCTGCTATTTGCATTCAACTTAAGTTAGCTTAAAAATGACTAACATTTTGAAGATATAGCAGATTGTTTTTGCTGTTTGTAGTCTACTAATATTCAGCAGATTTTAGAATACAATTTGTCATTTTCAGTTAACTAAAAGTTAACTTAAATATAACTAAAATTTTGTAAATTTAACAGTTTTATTTTTGCTGTTCTTATTTTACTAGTATTTAGCAAAAAAAAAAAAATCTGCTAATGTAACAATTTTTTCTGCAACATCATTTTGAACTAATTTTTAGTTGCTTTTTCTGTTATTTTTAAAGATTTATTTCTATGAGTGTAGGCAAAACCAAAATTTCTTATTGATTTTCTAAGTTTTCACCATTTTATAATTTTTTTTTTTTGGCTGCTGTTAATAACACTTCTTAACATTTTTTCTATTTAAGATTGTAGTCAAGATTTTTAATTATTTTATGATTTTTGATTTTTATCGATCACTATAGTAGAGTTGCCAATCGGAGTACAGTGCCCTTTGGTGATCTACGAATAACGAAATTATCCACATCAAATCAATAAAATGAAACTGAAACCACTTACCAAAATTAAGAAATATATGTTTGTATTAAAGTGAATGGATTTTTTCCATTTTTATTTTTTGCAAATCTTATAAACCAGTATTAGCTTAAAAATACATATTTATAAATTGTTTTTGTTGTTTTACGAATTACATATTTGAGTTTATTATACATAGAACAGCATGTAATCAACAATTAATAAATATATGTACGTATGTATTTAAGTTATAGGCATACACGTAGTAATTGTATTTTGATTTGTGATTACAAAAAGTGTTAGTGTGGTATTTGATTTTCAAAATTATGTACATAAAATGAATAATGCATTTGAAGTGCGTGAGAGATTTCAGAATTTTTAATTCTATATATAAAAAAAAACAAATAGTGTGTGTAGGTAACTAAGATATTGATTAAATGTGTATCCAAAGTTTCGTTTTAAAACATTTAATTTAACAGATTTAATATAAGAGGAGGTTTTTCTTTACACTTAATATATTGTTTTGATTAAAATAACAATAAATTATAGCAAAAATTCGTATCTTAAATTTTTTTTTATTGACTCAAAGTATTTATTGATATAAAATTATAAATTTTAATTTTACTAGCAAAATACTCGTTCTAACAAAAATTCAGTAAAAATAAAAGAACTTTCAGTTATTTTAATTTCGATGATTTTTTCAGAATTGACTTCAGTGAATACTTTACGATTGATGATACAAACTGTAGCTGCCAGATTTGTATCAGTGTATAAATTTATATAAATTCTATAAATATAATTATCTATAATTTTAAAATAAATCAAGGCTAGTTTTTTGTTTGCAAAATTTTAATTAAAAATCACTACAACGTTTTCTTAAATTTTTACTTTCATTTTCCAATGATAATTTATATTAAGTTTATTGTTTCAACAATAGGATAATCGTGGAGTTCACATAGGTCTAGGAGATTTTTAGAGATTTAAATATTCGGTTATCTACTCAATGATGGGATTTGTTAAACGAATCGTATTTTTAACAAATGCATTATATAGTATTTCGCGGTTAGTCTTCTTTATTATATTTCTTAATATCAATGCATTAAATTTTTCAATAATTATTTGCATATCAATCCACTTTATCTAAACTTCATACATTAATTATATACAAGTACCTTATAACTTACATGGGACTAATTGAGTGGACTAATTAATTAATGGTTTTATTAGCATTACCTTGGTAAGAATTGTAATGCTATTTTACTTTATTACCATTGTTTTAATAAATGTTCCATTCCATTGCAATAATTTACCAACTAAACTACTAATTTAAGAACTAAAAAAAAAATTACAATTGATCACGTTAAAGTAGAGAAAAATTGCTAAAATCAGGGATGAATAATGCTTATTTTTAAAAATTAGGAATAAAAAAATTATAGAATTTAATTTCCATTCACCCAGCGTAGAAACGGTAATGGGATATAATTTTTTTTTTGGAATATATATTTTTAAAATATAGAGAAAAACAAATTAGACTCAGCGTGGTTAGTTATGGTTATATCTATCAAATATAACACGCCAAAATAGGTCAGATGGTAGAACTGTCGACTGGCAATCTGGAGTCCCGGGTTCGATTCCCCGCACAAGCTTATTTTATTGAAAAAACAAAAATATTTTTTTCCAAAACTTATTTTTATTTAAATCAATTTTTAGACTCAATATTTTTGGCAATACTGGTAAGCATATATGTATCTATCTAAATTTTTTAAAATAATTTACGTACACACAAAAAATTATTAGCCTAAATTATCTAATTAAAGATTTGTTTAAAATAAAATTTCCTTTTAAACAAATATTTAAATGAATCAGTTGAGTATTTGAATTGTTCAATAATCCTTTTAATTAATCGTACACAATTTTAAGTAATTAATAAAATCATTTGCATGTACACAGGAAAAAAATTGCCAACCGAATTGCTAAGCCTATTTTGGTTGCTACAACCAATAAATTCGGTTGGCGAAACCATATTGGAATGTGATTTCTAGCTATTTTGGATATTGCAACTAAAATTCAGTTGTATAAACCGAATTTTGTTGTGATAACCAATATTCAGTTGTACCAACCTATTTTAGTAGATGTAAACTAATTTCAGTTGGAAAATGGCATTTTTTTCTCTGTGTGTGATAGGTGCTAAATCAATTCAAATATAGTTGATATCAGCTGTGTTTTCGACTTAACTATATCCGTTAACGCATAAAAAACTCAAAGTGCATAAAAACGCATTTAAGACGAAAACTAACACATTACTTTTTGTATGCACGTTAACTTTCAACACGGATAATTATCAACGTTGAAAACTCAACGTGTATACACTTTAACATCTAACGTAACTTATTCGCGTTACTTCCTAAAAACTTTTGCCGATGTACGTTCGATTATAAAGGAACAATTATAAACATAACCTGTTTAAAAATTTGTTATAATACTACAATCGGTTTAACGTATATTTGCATTAAATACTTAACGTTGATAGGCATTAGACAAAATACAGCTATCATCAATTTCGTAACTGAAACTAGTTTTTAAATTTATTGTGTGTGATAATACAAATGAACACACTCCTAATGTTTCATTCCATTATAATGGAATGAAACATTTCATTATTAACATTAGTGAACTAACAATGAAGAAATCCCAGGTATGCCCTATTACATGTTTGTTGAAAAAAAAACGTGTGAACATCGTATAGTTCAAGGTATTAATTTATAAGATAAACATATGGATCTAAAAAATAATAACAATACCAATCAAAGTAGTCAAGTATCTGTCAAATTATTAATTAACAGGGCAAGGGACTTTGTGGAAATATATGTTTTGCTATATTTTTCGATATCAAAACTTATAAAAAATTAATTTTTTTTGTATCACTAGGACGAAAATGTCAGAATATTACTATAACTTAAATATCAATAAATAAAATTTCTAACTTAATTAAAATTTAAGAAAAAAATTCGTTCTTAAATCTGACTAACTTTCAACAATGAAAAGCGATAATTTTCAATGTTTAAACTATTTTTTAAGTCAAAAAACAACTAAAATGCAGAACGCTAAAGTACGTCATTAATAAACGCATATTTTTAGGGTTATATGCATAATCACTTTTAAAACTTATAAGTGACTTATAAAAGAAATTTTTCATAAAAAATTAGTTTTTTATAAACGTGTTATAAGTTTTTCAAATTACACTGCATGACAAAATCTTGACTTTTAAAAATTAATAGAGCTCTGACCATGAATTCTATATTTTTCGGATATGCTGTTACAATGGCGTACTTCATTTTTGATCAATGGTACAGATTTTTCGCTAAATGTTTTTAAAGTTTGGCGGTTGTCCATTCAGTTTTTAAAAAATTTCAGTTTCAGTATAAAAAATTTTTCAAATTCAATTAACATGGATTTTTTTGTGTTAAAATGTAAGCACAGGACCTGTGGCCATATTTACGATATAAATGCGATGTGCTAATCTTGATATTTAAACCACTACTTAGCGTTTTATATAGGTTTTTATAGTTTTTTGCTATTTCAGCGACTTTATGTCCGAAATATATAGAACTGATGGTTAGATCTCCATTAATTTTTTGAGTGTCATGCAGTGTTATTATGCATAATCACTTTAAAATTTCAAATGCTTATTTTTCAATTGTTAATACGTATTTTATGTACATAAAGCACGATTTTTAGTGCATAAACTTCCTTGCCCTGGTAATAAAACATTTAAAATTTGTTTAACAGTTATTAAATCAACACACTTAACTTTTTATGATCGTTTTATGTTGATGTATCTTTTAAATCTATGTATTTAATATTTTATACATATATATTTTTTATAATTTGTTTTCTACATGGTTGGCAAACACTAACCGTAAAATACCGTTAACGATTCAAAACCCTTTCAACGAATTATTTTTAACTCTAAAATACCACTAACGAAATAACTTAAAATACCGTTAACCTTAGAATACCCTAACGAAATAAATTAAAACATCGATAACTTAAAATACCCTAACGATATAAATTAAAATACCGTTAACCCTAAAATACCCTAACGAAATAGAATTACGTTAGGTTTTTTTTCTCTAAAAAAACATAAAAATTTAATTTAAAAAACAAAAAGTTTGTATGAGTTTGTTTTGATTAATTACACTATGCGACAGTCAAAATCGGGATGGAATGAAACTAACGGGAAATGTTATATCGGTCAAAAACAAGTTATACGTGTCCCGGCGTTTCGCTGGGTCACCCCTAGGAATCGAGATATATCTTTTTTTGACATAACTCGAGAACCACAAGTCAGATTTTGCTCAAACAATTTTAAAAAATTAAAAATTACAATTCCTTTAATCTGTTCATATAACGTTTTTCTATATACTCAACAGTTTTGCCGGTAAAAATAAATGTTTGTTACCGCTACCATAAAAATCAATAACCTTTTGTTTATTACTTTTTTTAATATTTTAGGCAAAAAATATTTTTTTCTTCATACATTTATTTTTACCGGCAAAACTGTTGAGTATATAGAAAAACGTTATATGAACAGATTAAAGGAATTGTAATTTTTAATTTTTTTAAAATTGTTTGAGCAAAATCGGACTAGTGGTTCTCGAGTTATGTCAAAAAAAAGACCACCAAAGGTCAAATCGATATATCTCGATTCCTAGGGGTGACCCAGCGAAACGCCGGGACACGTATAACTTCTTTTTTACCGATATAACTTTCCCCGGTAGTTTGAACCCTTCCCGATCACTGACCCCTACCATTTGTCTCACAGAGTTACAAATGGTATTGTTAACTATACTTACGGTCGTAATATTAAGTTTGTTCGACGTAATTTTGGGTAAAGTCTGGTAAAATGAGAGTAAACAAATAATTATCTCAAAAAATGGTAAAAATGCTCATAATACCGAGAATACACAAAACCACCCAGCAAAACCTTGGTAATGGGTTAGACCTTTTTCATGCATTGCCTGGCAATGGGTACCCCTTTACCTTGGTTTTACTTAGAAGCCTAAAGTAATACGTTACTAATATTGTGCTACATCAATACTTATGTGGGAGGTATGAAATAATGAGTTACCGATATAGAGATATATCACTACTTATTTGGCGCCTTTAAAATAATATATTACTGATATTGTGTTATATAAAAACTTAATAATAAGAGTAAAAATAATAATCTGTATCTTTAAAATATACTACGAAATAACGTAAAATACCGATAACCTTAAAATACCCTAATGAAATAACTTAAACTACCGTTAACCCTAAAATAACTTAACGATATAACTTAAAATACCGATAACCTTAAAATAACCTAACGAAATACTGTTGAAATAACGTTATCACTTATCACTAACTTTATGAAACGGTTGCCAACCCTGGTTTTCTATTGTAAGCACAGATATGAATATTAATATATTTTATTATAAGTATGACAGCGACTGTTAAGTAAATGCAATTTTGCAGTCAGTGGCCCAAAAATGATTTTGATTAAAAACTTTTCCGAATCAAACGGGAATTTTTTACTAATTTTCCTTGCTGATTTCAGCAAAACATTTTACTAATTTTTCAAATACTAATGTATTTTTTTAGAATTCTTATCTAGTTTATATTTGCTATTATTGATATATTCTTAGTTTGCAATTTTATTGTATCTCCAATGCATAAACAAGTAGTAACTGGAGAACCGTTTGCAATTTTTACTCAAAATTTCAAGTATGATGAAGTAATTATACATTTTTACGATCGAAAGAAAAAAAAAATTTTTTTTTATTAAATATGATTTTAATTTTTTTTTTTCAGATTTTACAGTTTGTTTATTTTTTGGTACACTTTTTTTTGCTAATTTCAGCAGATTAATTTTAAATTGCAGTTTTCAACAATTTACTGAAATTTAGTAGTATCTACTAATTATTTATACTAATTTCATTGTACTTAAATTATTGATATTTAACAAATTCTTTAACTGATTTTAGCAAATAGATTTTAAATTGCAATTTACAACAATTTTGCTAAAATTTAAATTTGCGGCCACTAATTTCTCCTACTAATTTTATTGAACTACAAATCAGCAGACATGTGTTGCTAAAATTAGCGAAAAAGCCGCTGAGTTTAAAACAGTTAAATTTTACTACCCATTACAGATTTTTTTGGTTGAGTGTGCTTAATTTTATGATTTTTAGCCCATGCTCTGTTTCCCGTTTTCGTTTTTCTGCATCTTTGCGCTACTCTGCATGAAATTATTTCAAAAAAATAATTTTGCGGACGGGTTTAATATTTTTTGTGGTGTTGGTTTACATTGAGGGTATTCACAGTTTAAGTGCTAATATGCTATTGTTGTAAAATAGTATGATTTTTGAAGTTTAATCCTTAGGAAATTGTCAAATTTACGACAAATGCTAATTTAGGGTGGGTGCGAAATGGCTAAATATAACCTAACGAAATTCAGGTTTCCAAATTTCTATAAAATTTGAAAAAGTTTTCAAAAAATTTAAAACCCTTTTGGCAATTTGTATTTAGTTAAGAATTTATTTAGCCACCTCGCACAGGGCCTTAGTACTTAATATTGTACGAACTATGAATTCCGTCATTGCGAGATTTTTGGTTAAAAAAAAAATTAAAATACAATGCAATTAATAATTAATTTGTTTTTTTTTTGTTGTAATTTATTAATAAATAGTCAAGCTAGAGGTCAGTTTTAAATAAGATTATTCCTTTATTTTTATCGTGCATATTTCGCTATCCTCTGAACAGCATCTTCTGGAAATATGAGTAAGAAGCTCTGCAGAGGATAGCGAAATATCGAAGATAAAAATAAAGGAGTAATCTTATTTAAAACTGACATCGAGCTTGACTATTTATTTTTATAGCAAAATCAATTGAAAATTTTCTAAAAAAAAACAAACTTTTTTTTTTGGAAAATGCTAAAAAAGTGCTTATGCTAGATGCATTTTTTTCATGCTAAATGATTTAAAAAAATGCTAAATCTAGCATTAAATTATGCTAAACTGGCAACGCTGGTTGTAACAAACTAATTTCCACGGGCTTTTGGAGTTCGTCTTAATCGGGCCTTTAGTTGCTTTTGTTAATTGTAAAAATTTTAATTTATGATGGAAACAGCACACTTTTGTTTTATTAACTGTTTTTTAGTTGTTTCTTTTGATTTATTAACTTCCCTACGGGGAATGAGGAGTCAATTGCCCTTTAAGGACCTATTCCGTGACCGGTCAACCGAAGGCATCTTACTAAATAAGTACAAATATGAACAAAAGAAAATGAATTAATTTTCTAAGTATTTTCTGATCCGTTATTTTCACTTTTAAAAAAAATTGACTGATACCGAAATAAAAACAAAATTCGCGGCATATTTTTAAAAATAGTTTTTATTTATTTTACTCTTTTATTTATTTTTAACTTTATTTTTTCACGATTTGCTTATTTTAGCTCTTATTTTAAATTTCTATAATGTTTTGCTAAGAAATTTTAAGTTTTGTGTTATCAACGTTTTTTTAATGATAAAGCTGTTTTAGTTTTAACAATTGGTATTTCATTTAACTTTTCTTTGTACCTTAAGGGGAATTTTTTAAATTTTTATTTATATTATCAGAGGTTTTGAGGTAATTTTCTAATTTTTAATTGATTTTTTATTTTAATTATGGCCAACGCAAAAAACAAGTCAACTTCCATTAAGGGACCTATCTCATGACCGGTCAATCGGGGCATATTCAAGGCACTTCCACCATATTTGTGTGTGTGTTAATGTTGTTTTCTTTTCTTTTTTTTTCTTTTCCATGTTTTTTTTTATCTGCTGTGTGTGTGTTTGTTTTTTCTTTTTCTTTTTTATTTGAACAGAAACGAAAAACATATAACTTAACCATCAGCCAGCCATCACGCATAAGCAACGTTAGCTCAGACAGTAGAGCGTTTGCCTTACAAGCAGAAGGTTGTGTTATCGAGCCCTACTTCGACGCCAAGTAGATTATTTTTAATTCTTAATTTTTTATTAGATTATTTGAAAAGCTATTTTTAGACACACCGCCTTACTGCCACAATGTGTCTAAACTGTGGCAATATGTCATTTCCAATGACAACGCCATGTTAAAGTGATATGTCTCTTTCAAACAAAAAGACCGATCAACGACCGGTCTCCGCCCCTTGGAACCTATCCTGCGTGTCATCTGGGACCGGTCCCTTTCCCTGTAGGGTTATAATACTTGATAGAGTAAAAATATAAACAGAGAGAGTATATATATTAGAGTGTCCCTTAAAAATAGATTTGTCATTACACCCCCGAGTTTTATTGGAAATGGTCCAAAATGGAAGAAATCAATTTTTTTTTTTTGGAAAACGTTAACCCGTGCCGAAAGTTGGACGAAAATGGCCCATTTTGGAAAAAAGGTTTATTACTATTAGAAATTCCCAAAATTCTAAATCTCTAAAAAAATTATTTTTTATTTCGTTTATTCATTTAATATAGCCGAAATGCTTCAGATATGGAATTTTGACTTCATCGGATATCATTAACCCACTTTAGCCTGGAATCCAAAATGACCCACAAATTTGTTAAAAATGCAAAAACGTGTTTTTTTAAAAATTAATTTTAAAAATTTTTTAAAATGCCCAATTTGGAGATGTCGATTACTATTTGTACCACATAATAGTTGATATTAAAGAAAAAAAAAATAAATTGGAAAAATGATAATTCGAGTTTGTATTTGGAGCGACTGCTTTCCAGGACATTTTACAAAAATTACTTATTTTGTCAAAAATTTAAAAATTTTAATGTTTTCATCGAATTTTACATAGTTTTCGGAAAACTATCACTTAAATTTAGTTAGACTATAATTATCTTTACATCTGCTTAAAAAATATTTAACCCTTATGACCTGGGGTCGGAAGAGACCCATGAAACTTAATATTAATTATGACTATGAGATTGTAAAGCCACCAAATTGATTTAAAAAAATCTCAACTAGATAAAAATAATTATTTTATGTAACGTGATCCATATGGGGTTAATTTTTATACTGTATAATAACACCTTTCATAATTTTCGGAAAAATATAACTTCCAACGGATCAAAAAGATCTTTTTTCCACTTGAAAAAAATTATTATTTTATGTAACTTGGAATTGGGACTTTCATCAGAGGTGCACGTAGTGCGGAAAGTTTCTGACTGTCATTCACTTGGGAGTGACCAGAAATGATTCCTTTGTATGACTGTTCAAGCAGCTCACTACTTCCGGTCCTAGACCAAGTATTTCCCGGGCAATGGCTCTCCAGCACCCGCTGAAAGAGAAGGCCCACAGTCATGTAACCTGAATGGCCACGGACAACTTGGCGTCTCAGGAAAGTAGGTAAATGATGAATGAACGTTTGCCGAAGCATGACTGCAACGTGGGATTGGACACAAGGATACCAGCCCTATCACCAATCTAAGAAAGGAGGGCTAGCAACCCACTTTCCTGAACTTTCCCTGCTAACGAATCGCTAAATAAACAGCCTCTAAATGAAAACCCGAAACCTTTGCATATGGCGCCCTATGCTCCAGTGGGAGTTAGAGGAATATAGATATATATTCTGATCTTACTAATATTTAGCAAAGAAAATATTCTTATTTCAGCACTTTTTTATGCCAGGAATAAATTTTTCATAATTTATTTTTTCTAGAGTTGCCAGCTAGCAAACGAGCCCAAAAATGAATCAGAAAAGTGTTCAAAATATATAATTAAACTTTCACTTGTATGAAAGTGGTGCATCCAAAAGATCCTTATTTTAATTCAAAAACGACGCAAAGAAATATTTTAAAAATATTTTTAAGCTAAAAAATTTACATTTTTTTGAGTCATTTTTGAATTGTTCACAAAATATTCAAATTTATTTACATTATATGTCTCTGTTCAGATTTTCTATAAAAATTATTCGAAAAATTGGTGAAAACCTTAAACCAAATTTTTTGAAATAACGAAAACTATATTTTCGAAGATTAATTCGACAAAGTTTTTTGACTTCAGATTCGAATTAAGGAGGGTAAATATATTAAAAACATTTACTGAGTCTTTGCCTGTATTTTTAAATATATTTGGATCAAAAATATAAAAAAAATCATAAAAATATGAAATATTTTGATGTACTTCTCCGCTATATTGACTCGAAGTATTTTCCTGGTACAGGGGATAAAAAAGAAAGACCCACAATGCTAAGGCTATTCAATGGACCTTTTTTGACCCAAATTCTCAAAAAAAAAAACGTTTTAGCAGAAGGCTGCACAAAAAATTTGGTTTTTTCAAGCAATGTATTAATTGGTGCGGCCCTCCGTAAGTTTGTGAAATCCCAAATTTGGCCCTTCAAGCCATTTACGTGCCCATACCTGATATATATTATAATTTAAGTAAACATCTTATCAATCAATAAACATCTTTGGTTTTCCTTAAAACTAGCCCGTATATTTTTTCGAATATCTTTTTTTTCTAATTTCCTGGTACAATTATTAATCACAAATCTTCATAAACAACCGCATTATTTAATAATAATAACAATGGTAGTGCGGCAGTAGTACTCCATCTATACCTTTAAAAGACAAGTTAACAAACTAAAACAGTTCAATGACTTTAGAAAGTAATAGTGACCTTGTTAAGGTTTCAACTTTTTGTGTATTAAAGTGATACAATTATAAATTTAATACTTCACAACTGGACCCTCAAGATTATTTCATTAGTCATACTTCTTTCGAAAAACAACAATAAATTTTTTCGTTATTTATTTTATTTTAAATATTTTTTTTCATTCTTGTTCTCATTACCGGAAGTTTAATTTAAGTGTTTTGCATATACGGTGCCGTTTTTTTGCGTGTGTGTGCTGTTTTCAAAATATTATTCTGCTGATTTGTTATTTTTATCTTTCTATTGTCATTTATAAATTTATTACCAATATATTTTGAAATCGGTTTTTAATAGTTTGTTTAATATATTTATTCCATTTTGATCATATTAGGTAGGTGTGGGCACATTCATTCATTTTTTATTTATTTTTATTTTGTTCTTTTTTTTTAATTTAAATATCCGTTTACAATGGATATCTTTTAACACACTATCCTGTTGTAAAAAAGAATTTAAAAAATGAATTTGTGATACTGAGTTATTCTAAAATTTTTCGAAACAGGGCTCGGGTACATGTCTATGGATAAATTTAAAAATTAGCACTTGGATATTCCACTTTCCTATGATATCTGCACTGAACTTAGTTCTTCAAAACTCGATGTAGTTCACATTGTATCGTGCATCAAAGTTGAATATTTTCAGCAAGAGCGAGAGAAATACCTTATGTTTTAAACTGATAAAACTTTTTAAATAATTAGCACATTTTTACAAATTACAGCTCATTTGAAAGCTTAGATCTTTCACTTTTAAATACTTTTTTTCAACACAGTCTTTTTACAGAAAGATTGTAGAATGAAAAACGTTAATTATTCGCGAATATTTAATAGAACACATCTTCGATTGTTTAAAAAAATTTGTTCATATATGCCATAAGTAAGTAAGCAAAAATATTTTTTTAGTCACTTTGAAACTGAAAAATATTATGGACAAATGTTCCAAATATTAACGATACCCAGCAAAAAAAAATTAGAAGTAATGCTTTTCAAACTACTTCTTTCACTGCTTCACAAGTATCCGTTAGAGTATTTTTACTGCTTTTTTAGAAGTTATTCTGAACAACTTCAAAAAATCACTTCTTTCATTGCTTCCAAAGTATCCGTTAGTATATTTTTACAGCTTTTTTAGAATTACTTCTGAACAACATCCAAAAAATCACTTAAGTATTGGTTCTAAAGAGTAATTGCTCTAAAAGTGATCCTAAAAAGTGGTTTTGGTATCATTTGGCATTTCCAAACAGAGGATGGCCGGGAATCGAACCCGCCGGGAATCAAAGTTTTTTTTAAAATTTTTTTTTATTTTATTAATATTTTTTTAATGGCTATAATTAATTAATTTGCTTAAATTCAATATTTTTTTAATTTTAAAATTTTTAAAAATATGCGTCTTAACCGAGTTCGTATTAACCGATGTTTTTTATATTGAAATTGTTGCCAAAACTTCGGGACTTCTAAATTAGTTCGAATTAACCGCGAATTCGTCTTATCCGAGTTCGTTTTAAACGAGTTATACTGTTTATATAAGAAAACTGAAAACAATACTGATTTGGAGTGCACCTTTTACAATTGTTTAATAAGTACTTTTATTGAAGAGAATAAGGAACAATATCTCGCAATAACAAAGTGGCATTTTTATGCCAGTCAACTTTCATATCAAAGAATAGCTCAGCGGTAGAGCGCTAGACTAGCAATCGTGAGGTCGCAAGTTCGATGTCCGGTGGCGGCAATAAAAAAACTTTTGTAAAATAAAAAAAATATAATTTTTTTTAACTTTTAATTGGTGAAAAAGATCTTCCTTTGCACTTGTTCAAAAAGTACTGAAAAATTTAGGAGAGGACTACTCCTATGACAATTCAATGTAAAAATCATTGGCGTATATGTTGAAAAAGATGTACATCTAGATCATCCATCAATTGTTGTGCTTTTTCTACTGCTTCGGCATCTCTTTTTTGCTGGGTACTGCATAATTTATTTTGCTTTAAAAAAATAGGAATTTTTAATGAAAATTCAAAAATCCTATAGAGGAAAATCCCCAAATTGCCCAGAACTCAGGCTTGTGGAGAGATATTGGGCATTGGTAAAAAGAGAGATGAAGAGTACGAAGCAAGTCGCCAATAATTTTCGGAAGTCGGAAATGGAGTTTGTTAAGCAACAATATCACTGAAAATACCGTTAAAGCCCTAATGGGTGGTATTCCAGATAAAGTTTAAACTTTCATACAAAACACTTAGTAAATATATCTTTATTATTAATAAAATGCCATTATCAGGGCAGCGAATTTCATGCAAATGTATGTTTGTTGTCATTAATCCAAAAATGATTTTACCAAATACTTTTCCGAATCAAAGAATTTGCAACAAAATGGCATCGATTTGTTGTTGCATATTTTTGCATATTTTATTATAAATGCATATTTTGCTTTTAAGTGCATATTTTTTTTATACGGATATTTTATGATTTTTAGTGCATATTTTTACATATTTTTCATTAAATTGCATATTTTCTTCATAGTTTTTAAAATATTAAAAGTAAGATTTAATGAAAAATAAAGAAAAAGAATAATTTGCAATTCTTGACGCAGCACTTAACTAGAAGGAAAACATCATCTACTTAGACATTTATATTGGAATTAATTTTTAACCAAATGTTCCCGAGTAATAAATATGATTTTTAAAAATCGATAAATTTAAAGTGCAGTTTTGATTTGAAGCGTTTATTTATGGATTATTAGTGCATATTTTTGGGTTTTTAGTGCATATTTCCATTTAAGTGCATATTAAAGTGCACATTTTGCATTTTTAATGCATATCTTAAGCGCATATGCTCGATTTTTAAGTGCATGAAAGTCGCTGCCCTGGTAGTTATTATTGCCCTGTTAATTGAAATTCCCTTTCTGAAGTTTCTGATCAAAATCGAACTGTGGTTTAGGGTGTTATATAGCCAGCATGCCCGATTTTACCTTTTTTTAAATTGTTTTTGTTTAATGTAGGTATATTATAAAAGTCTACTGGCAACACTCTTACCGCCTGTACATTTTGTTAACCAATTGCAGTTAGATTTCGTATCAGATTTATATGAAAGAAATTAATCTGTTTAGACCAATTAAAAGGAAGATATTTCATGAGTAAAGGCTCAATTAGACGTGCCATAACCATAACGATATAAAACAGCTGTTCAAACCAATCTTATGGGCTACAATGTATTCGGTTATTGGTGAAATGACATAACGCCATAACCGTAACCGTAGATACTAATTGAATTTTGGTTTTCTGCTATGGCGTTATGGTTACGGCTATGGCGATATGGCACGTCTAATTGAACCTTAATCCAGCGATTGTGTTGAATTTCGAATGAATCTGTATCACCCCCTTTCTAAAACCCCTTTAACTTATGTATTCTCAAAAACAACCCAGTCAGAAATCGCCAGTGGTACAAAAAATCAAGCACTGGCATACCACTGGGTGACCACGGTGTTAAAAATAAATGACTGGCAGAACACTCATTTGCGACGCTTTTCCAGCGTTTGCAAAAAGAATTTTGCCAGTATTTGTTTAACAAAAATTTCCGTGGTTTATAAAAAAACCACTGGCAAAGAATTGGCTTAGAGTGGTATGCCAAGGTTTGCAACCAGTGGTTATCCAGTGCTACCTAGCCAATGCTACCAGTGGTACAAAAATCAATTCACTGGTAGACTAATAATTTTATAAAAATGCTGACGCTTCGTTAAAAAAGGTTTGTAGTCAGAAGGTTCCGAGTTCAAATCCGGTTGAGAGCGAAAAAATTTTTTTGGATTTTTTTTAATTTAAAATTTTTTTGTTTTATAAAATCAATTTTTTTTGTTTGTGGGAAAGCTCCTTCAAGACGAACTTTTTTTTGTTCTCCCAACGCTGACATATTAGTTACAAAAATTGTTTCTCAGTACTAGCATTTTGGCAAAGCCAGTAGTTGTCCAGCTGTTATCACTCATTTATGTGTTTAGCCATCAAGTATTATATGTGTCGTTAGCTCAGTGGGTAGATCAATCGTCTGCTAATCTGACGTCCTGGGTTCAAATCACGGCAGGACCAAAAAAAAATACATATGAACTTTTTTTTCAACGTTCAAAAATTTTGTTCCTCCAGTGCTTTTCCGGCGATTTTTGAACAGCCGGTCCTTTTGTCTAATGATGTTATCATTTTGGGAATGGGAAAGCACTTTTTGCCAGTACTTGTACCACCTGTTAAAGTGCTTTGCCATTTGTATTTTTTTTTTGCGCTTTCCCGTTTGTATTTTTCTGACTGGGAACATAAATAATTTATTATGATTTTGCTCAATTATTATTATCAATAGATAGGCCCATATAATAACCTTTCATTTGATACCCAACTTGATTTTAATACTCTTTGAAAAAAAAACTAAAAATCTTTTTAAAAGCCGAAAATATCCCAACTTTTCCCCTCCTAATTAGAAGATTAAGCTGCTTATTTTTTCTCCTGTATCACATATCCAAATCTCAATGAAATCGGTGGGTGACCTCAGGAGTACCTTGTTTGCTGGCATTTATTTTCAATTTTGTTGTTTGAAAATGAAATTGACATTTTATCTTCTTTATTCTATGGATTTTTGCTGTTGCTTCTGTTGCGTTGACCGAAAAAACACGAATGGTTATGTCAAAATGGTAATCGATGACATGAAATCGGTAAATGCATTAAAACGGTATAGTTTCAAACTAAATCAACTATTATTGACAACTTTACTCTAGAGTCTGATTATACAGAGACATAAAACACCACACCAAACTATTTACCAACAGACTAACTGAATTGAAATGAAATAGTGCTGAAAATTGAACATATTTTACTCTTCTTCGAACACGCGTGATATTGTCAAATGTCATGTAATGTTCAGTAGGAAAGAAAGCGAGCGTCAGTTGCAATGTCAGCACAAGTGTCAGTGTCACCTAATGTTTTTTACCGATGCTGCTGCTGCCGCTTGTTGTTGCTGTTGTTTTTTGTCGCCAAAAACATTGGCAACTTACTAGCTACCAAATTAACATGTTTTAGTTAGTGTAGTAATACACTCAGAGAAGTTCTACAGTTATTAAATGACAATTTGTGTAGTAAAGCGGTTGCAGGATTTTTAACGGCAATTTCAGTTGTTTTACTTAGGAAAAAACTTTTATGTTTTTGGCAGTTTTTTTTTCAATTTTAATAACATTTATTTATGCAGTTGTTTTCGAATTTTTTATGAGAAGGAGATTTCTTCTCTTATATCTTTTGTAAAAACGAATAATTTAGAAAATTTTTGAGAAAAGTGAATAGCAAAAGTGATATTTAGTGTAGTGTTTCCCAAATTGTGTACATAATATATTTGAGAATAAAACAAAGTTAAAGTTAGATAAATTTTTTTTATTAAATTATTAATCGGTAAATAATTTTAATTACTGTTACTTAAACTGCTTTTGCAGTTGTTTTTAGAGTTTCACAATAGTTTTTTATGCCTGTTGCTGTAACTGCATTTGTAGTTGTTTTTACAGTTTTACAATAATTTAAATGTCAGATGCTTCGACTGTTGATTTTTAATATTTTATTCATATTGAAAAATTTTAAAATGAAAATGTCGTATATACATTTTCAACTGAATATTCAGTTATTTTAACTGTCATGTGCCACAGATTTTACCTAATTTTACATAATTCTCTGAGTGTATATAGTCTGGTGTAGAGTGAGTGAAGCATGGTGTTTGTCACTTGTTAAAGGAATGTTCTTCGTTCTTTTTTTTTTTTTTTGTGTTTTCATCTTAGAATTGCGTTACAATCTTGAATAAACATTTTAGAGCTACTGTATTTTTTATCATTTCAAACTTGAGCAGGAAGACTGTTGTTGTCTTCCACTTCATTCCTCAATAGAGATAATCTTAGGAATTAAAGATTAAGTTTAGTTTCTTGGTTGGTAACTTGGTATAGTTGTAGTTTTAGAACATGATTTTTGGCTTCTGGGCAGCATTACTTAATTATAAAACATTACTTTTGTATTTCACATTTAGCACGAGAGTGTCCATGTTATTACTAGTGTGTTGTTGTTGTTGTTTCCTTAAAAATTCTAGCAGATTAGTGACCAGGCTATAGCATTTGTTGCTAGTTGTCACAGCATGACTTCCTTTTTTGTTGTTAGTTCAAGTGGCGGTAGTAGTAGTTAGTTGTTAGTCTTAGCCTGGCCCAGTCTAGTATCCATGTGTGTTTACAATAGTCATTCAGTCGTAATGGTTGGTCTTGGTTAAACTCTGCTCTGCTCTGGTCTGGTCTTATTCGTATGGTCCCAATGGAGTATTGTTGTATGTTGTATACACTTGTCTCATGCGGTTTCATTTAATTAAGTTCCAAAATTAATTGCTTCGTAAATGTTGCAATGTGACATGCACCTATTTTTTTGTTGTCATTTACTGTTGTTGCTGTTAGTTTTTTTTGCATTTTTATATTGCATGCTTCTGCATGCATTCCTCCAGTTATTGCTCCACTATTGGCTATTGAATTTATGAGTTTGTTTACAATTTCAAATTACAATTGGGAATAAAAATTAAATTTTATTTAAAAACAATTTAAATTGCTTATTTATAAACTTACATATTATAAATTTCGTGCTTTTTAATTGCCATTTTATTTGCTATTTGGTAACCCTTAAAAGCAATGCACAGTGGTTATTAAAAAAGGGGAAAGCCCACAAATTATAGATTTTTTTTAAGCACTGAAATACAATTGTTTGAAAACTCAACAAAATTTCAGAACAAAAATAGTTCTGAGTTAATTCATAACAAAATTGGTATCACTTTTTCCAAATTTGAGGAAAATTGCTGCAAACATTCCCAGTAGCAAAAAATACTAGTTCAGAACCAGTTATGTACGAGTTTATTTTAACCAGGCCTCTCCATACACACAACTGTAGAATTTAACATGAAGACGTCATAGGGATTGGGGTAATTGTCGTCAAACTCCCACTCTGGTACTAGTTGCAGAACTGGTTTAAAACTTTTTATAGTAAGGGCCAATATGTTTAAATTCAATATTTTTAATTTTTAAAAATATGCGAAATAAAAATGGTGAGAAATCGTTTTTTATGGATCTGTGAAAAAAGTACTGGACAAAATATTGATTTGCAGTGCATCTTTTGCACTTGTTTAATAAGTACTTTTATTGAAGAAAATAAGACACAATATTTCGTAATGAAAAAGTGGTGTTTTTTTGATATCAAAGAATAGCTTAGTGGTAGAGAAAAGGACGAAAGTTTGATACCCTGTGACGACAATAGAAATTTTTTTCAGAATTTTTTTTTTAAATTTCAATCAATGAAAAAGATGTTGGTTTCTAATTTTTATTTAAAAATAAAAATTGTTTTTTCGACCTTTTTTAATTGATTAATTAGAAGTTTATTAATTTAGTCCGAGACCAATTTTCTTATTATGAATTAACATAATAAGTACTTTTTTCCAAAAACTGCTAATTTTCTTCATCAGGATACTCTGCTGGTAAATACTTCACAGAGTTTTTGCTTTCAAAAACCTCTACATTTTCAGGTATGAAAATATGATCGTTTCGGGGATTTTCCAGGTCCCCTTCATCAGTTTTCTTTAGAAAGTGTACTGAAAAAATGTTGAAATTGTAGCACTTCCTTTCCTATGACAACTCAATTTTAAAGTCATTAGTGTTTCTGTTAAAACAGAAGTACATCTAGATTATTAATTTTAGTACTTTTTCTACTGCTTTGGCATCTCTTCTTATGCTGGAAGATTTAACGTTTAGGTTTAGAAGCCAATGAAAATATTCATTTGTCCGAAAATTCTCTATGTTGGCAATATCATTTTTATAGGCTATTTACACTGTCGATATATTGTTGTTTACAAAAAAATGTATTTGTTATCTTTGGCATTAACTTCTCTTAAAATTCTTAACTCTGTTTTTTTAATTTTGGATTAATATTAAATTACCAGATTATAAATAACAAACCATTTTTGAAAATTTTAGATTGAATTAAAAAAAAAAATAACAAAAATATTTCGCACTTCCATTGAGATAATTACTTGGAAAGAAACCAACAAACAAATTGTTACAACAATTTTTCTACATAGTTAAAAAGAATAAACAAAATCGAAACTACTAAACTATTTCTTAGGTGACTTTTATGGTATAAATATTGCTATAAATATTGAGCAAAAAAAATATTTTAAAGTTTAATTAGTTTGGTATTAAAAATATTCAAACATACTGGATTACCAAATTGGTTAAACACCTGAATGAGCATATTATTTCAGTTTTCAGTTTTAAAATTTCAGTTTCTATTTTTTTCTTTTGTGACATGACAACCACATTTTAAAACGTTTTTTGAAAATTTTATAAGAGCTGTAATTAATATAATTATGTGACAATTAGCCATGGTAAACTTATCAACAAGATATCTTTTGTTTATGGCAATCGAAGTTAGTGGAATGATCGATTATTTTACAGTTTCGATAGTTAATTGCAAAGATCAGAGAGACAGACAGACACTAAAAGTTATAATAAGTACCCAGCGAAAAAAGAGATGCCGAAGCAGTAGAAAAGGCACTACAATTGATGATCTAGATGTACTTCTTTTTTAACATAAACACTAATGATTTTAACATTGAGTTGTCATAGGAGAGGAGTACTCCGACTTTAACATTTTTTCAGTACTTTTTGAACGAGTGCAAAGAAAGCTCTTTTTCACCAATTAAAAGTTAAAAAAAATTCTTCACAAAAAAAAATATATTTTTTTTTATTTTAGAAAAGTTTTTTTATTGCCGCCACCGGATATCGAACTTGCGACCTCACGATTGCTAGTTGCTGAGCTCTACCGCTGAGCTATTCTTTGATATGAAAGTTCACTGGCATAAAAACACCACTTTGTTAATGCGAGATATTGTTCCTTATTCTCTTCAATAAAAGTACTTATTAAACAAGTGTAAAAGGTGCACTCCAATTCAATATTGGTTTC
Organism: Leucophora obtusa; assembly: GCA_949987735.1. NCBI lineage: Eukaryota > Metazoa > Arthropoda > Insecta > Diptera > Anthomyiidae > Leucophora > Leucophora obtusa. Next base: position 29,712,985 of record OX465299.1, on the reverse strand, counting down.
AGTACTATTTTTACAGATAAATAAAAATCAATTTCCCACATTATTTCATATAGGTATACATATTTTTAAAAATTTAGAAATTAAATAAATATTAAATTTAAACAAATTAATTATAAATATTAAAAAAAAAATTAATAGAATAAAAAAAGAAATAAAATAAAAAAATATTGGTCCCACCGGGAATCGAACCCGGGACTCTCTGTTTGGAAATGCCAAATGATACCAAAATCACTTTTTACGATCACTTCTAGAGCAATTACTCTTTAAAAGCAATACTTAAGTGATTTTTTGGATGTGGTTCAGAAGTAATTCCAAAAAAGCTGTAAAAATGTAATAACGGATACTTGGGAATGAAAGAAGTGATTTTTTGAAGTTGTTCAGAGTAACTTCTAAAAAAGCAGTAAAAATACACTAACTGATACTTGTGAAGCATTAAAAGAAGTAGTTTGTAAAGCACTACTTGCAATTTTTTTTGCTGGGTACATATTTGTTTAAAAACTAGCTTGACTAATTACAAAAAATTATGATTTATTTTTAGAGTGGTGCTTAAGACGTGGGAAATTAAGTAATTTGTTAAAAAAAAAAATAACAAGTAAATCGTTTTTGGATATCATAATCTACTTAGAGAAAATTTTTCTACAAAAAATCAATTCATAAAGTAATTGAGAAACTAATTGAAAAGTTGAACAACTTCGATTTCATAAATTTTATATTATTTATACGCTATATACTTTTTTTCTCTTTATTATTCATACAAAATTCATTTTATAAACGTGTTGTAAGATTTTCAAATTATTATGCATAAGCACTTTATTATAAATTTTATTTAAATACCTTTAAAATAGTTTGCACTAAAAATTGTACTTAATTTTTTAATAAAAACTTTCTTCCTACACTGATTTGCCCAAAAGTTACGCCCTACTTTCAATTCTTTTAAAGCGGTTAATATTTTTGACAACTTGACATATCCTAACCTTCATGTATGATTTATTTCCGTTCAAATTGTTAAACTTATAATTTCAATAAACACTCCACTTTATGCCAACAATCACACCCATTCAAAAATACTAATCTCAACTAAAACTCCTTTTTTGCCTTAAAGAAATGCATAAATCGACATATCGACAATGTGACAGTATAGAATAATTTTGAATATCTTTTTGTTCAATATCGTTTTGATTTTCTTAGTAATTGTATGCCTGAGTTAATAGTTTGTACAATTCTTTGATTTTCTTAGTAATTGTATGCCTGAGTTAATAGTTTGTACAATTCTAATATATGCTGGCATTTTTTTTTTTTTTTTTTTTTTTTTTTTTTTTTTTTTTGGTTATAAATGTTATGCAGAGATATTTTGTCATTTTTTCCATTAGCCCTCAAGCTATTTTTAAAAAAGTTGGTAGTAGGATGACAATTATTGGTATGGCATTTTTTTTAATTCGAAAATCGTATAAAACTGAATTTTTTTTTTAAATATGTGTGATTAAAAGTTTGTGTACTTTTTGCTTTAGATTCCTTATGGCATTTTTTAAATTTAAAGGAACGTATTTCAAATGAATGTCATTTTAATGATATTTGGATATATTATAGAGAAAATATTTTAGGTTTTAGTAGGTTTGAGGTTAAGAAGAAGAATAAACCTTGCAAATCGGACTAGATCTAGTTTCTGCCTTTTTATGGACAGGCTTCATCAGTGATCTTCCATTAAATTATATTATTGTTTATATTTTTATTGTCAGCTTTTGGATGAAATAGACTGAGAAAAATCTGTTCTTTTGTTCGAAATAAAATGTTCGAAAATGGTTGCATTTGTCAAAAACTAAAATTCGATGTGCATAGTTGGGTGGATCGGATAAGGACTTGGGACGAATTTACTTGATGTAGTGGTAGAAAAGTTGTGCAGAGATGTAAAAAATATTTTAGCAAAGCTGGAATTAATCTTTGACTTGCGCTTTTCTTCGATTAAGTGAATTTTTTTTCGAAATCGAATTTTATTCAAAGAAAAATATTTCAATATTCTCTGTTATTAAATAGAAATTTCGATTAAAAAAAAAAAAAATTAAAAAAAACGAAACAAACACGGACGATTAAAAAAAATCAAATAAAGTGTTGAAGTGTTGATATTAAACTAAAAAGAAATATTAAATAAAAAATATAAAAAAATGTTAAATTATATGTTGGTTGGTTTAACCAACCCCCTTGGAAACATTTTCCTACAACTGCAAAAAGTCAGCGTAATTTTTTTAACCCTGTATTCGATGCTAAATTTCTACGAGAGTTTCGTTCCAACCGTTCGTAGTAAAAAGTACCAGTTTCCGTTTGCGACACTACCTGTAGCTCTCACTTATCACATCCAGAAACAAACCTGATACTAGGCTGGTAAATTCGGTTACTTTTCAATACTCGATACTACTCGATATTTTTGATTTGGATACTCGATACTACTCAATACTTTGAACGGTTTTTAAATTTGAAATTTTTTTAAATTTTTTGGTAAAATTCTTTGAAAATGTTTATGGTAGTTCAATATTTAAATTTATAAACATATTTTTAAACTTTTTCACCAACTATTCATTGCGTTTTTCATAGTTTCTTAACATCTTATTTTAAATATTTTACTTCTGATTTTTTCTTTTAGCAGAGTTGTAGTTTTGTGACAAATATTTTAGTAGAGTCACATTTTTGTGGTATATATTTTAGCGGGGTCACATTTAATTGACTGCAATTGCAGTTAATTTTACCCACACAATTCTCTGAGTGTATGACCATAAAATGGCTTTTATCTCGGAAACTATGCGAAATAAAGCAAAATGGACAAAAATTAGTTACTTTTTACCTATAAGTTAATCCTTATAAATCACCTTACTTCCAATAATAAATATGAGCCTGTTTTTGTTCAGTTCTGGAGAGTCGAAAAACCCAGATTTTAAGCGACATTTTAACAGAAATTTGTATTCACATCAGTTTTTGAAAGTAATTCTGAACAACATCCACGAAATCACTTACGAGCAGGTATTGCTTCTTCAGCATTATTGCTCTAAAAGTGGTCCTAAAAAGTGATTTTCATACAGTTAATTTCCGAACAGGTGATTGCGGATTCAAATCCTGCCGGTACCGATAGTTTTTTTTTTCATTAAAAAAAAATTTCTTTTCCAATATTTATTATTAATTTGCTTCCCAGCAAAATCTCAGTAATGGGTGCTCATTACTAATATCTAAATAATAAGCAGTAGAATTAGGGTCTACTGCTTATAATTCGGTGTCAAAACTCATTATTTTTGTTCGACAAGGTCGTTTTTGTAAGTAGTTGTCCATATTCGCTGCAAGAAAAAACGCACAAAATTTGTGCACCCGCTTACCCGCTGCATTACAAAAGTATGTAAAATAAGTAGTTACCAAAATAAGTAGTTATTCGTGTGCTTATACGCAGTTAAAAAATAAGGGTACAATAATCGTAAAAATACGATTTGTTTACCCGCTTACCCGCTGCATTACAAAAGTATATAAAATAAGTAGTTATCAAAATAAGTAGTTATTCGTGTGCTTATACGCAGTTAAAAAATAAGTGGTAACAAGTTGTTAAACTTACTTATATACTTACTAGTGGTTAAAAAATAAGTAGTTACCAAATTCACATTATATTTATATAAATAAATAAGTAGTCGCGCGTAAGCTAGACTGCTTATAAAAACGGCTTCGCCTAACAAAAATAACTATTACTGACGCCGTATTATAAGTAGTAAAAAATTTTAGTTTCATTATATAACCACTTATTTGGTAATGATCTTTCATTACTGGGTTTCTGACACTTTAGAAAACATTATTTTCTATTGTTGTTTATACATGAAATGATGTCGCTACATTGCTAGATCTGTCAAAACAACAGAGTGGTATATTGGAAGATGACAAAGCAAATTGTGGTAAATTTTTTGTTATTGTTTTAGTTTTTGCGTTGATATTTTAAATGTTTAATAACGCTCCAAGACGAGAATAATAAGTTTTTATTGAGTTTGAAATTTAACTTAACAAATATTTCTAGAAATTCTAAAAACGTTGCACCTGACGATTTCCTTACCCGGTGTCTTCAAATGCAATAAATTATATGATATGAAATGTCAAAATCATGGCAGCGAAACGTCAAAATGATATCAATTGCAGAGTGATGGAGAACACTTGACCATTTCATGGATAAGAAATATCATAGATTTTTCTTCAAAAAAAACCAAATTTTGTGAAACATTACTGTTTACCGACAAATAATAAAAAACTAAACACTTTTCCATTCCTGTTTACCAAATTTTTTGTTGTTTTTCTATTACAAAATTAAAATGAAAACTAAAAGTGACATTTGATCTCTGGCATCATTGCAAGATCCGATGGCATGTCAGCGATATCATGATATTGCAATGAAATTGAAATTGAGTGTCTTCACTTGAGATGAGAGCATTTTGACAATTGCTTGCTATCATTTTATTGCATGTCAAGACACTAGGTTAGGTAAGAATGAAATCCGGATGGGGACATGCCTTCATAGATTATTTTTCACAATTTGTTTAATAAGTTTTGAACTTTAGCCCATTTAATTCCTATAATAAATTCAGTATTGTTTTAATTTTTCATTTTTTAAAAATATGTAAAATAAAAATGATGAAAGATTGCTTTTTATGCACCTGTGAAAATAGTACTGGAAAAATACTGAATTGCAGTGCACCTTTTACACTTCTTTAATTAGTAATTTGATTGAAGAGAATAATATACAATAGCTGTATTTTCGACTTAACTATATCCGTTAACTTTCAAAAAAGCACAAAGTGCATAAAAACGTTTTTTAGACGAAAACTAACATATTACTTTTGGTATGCACGTTAACTTACAACGTGGATAATTATCAACGTTGAAAACTCAACGTTTATACATTTTCACACCTAGCGTAACTTCATCGCGTTACTACCTAAAAAGTTTTGCTGACGCACGTTCGATTATAGCGGAACTATGATAAATACTCACTATTTAAAAAAATTTGATTCTCCAATCAGTTTAAAGTAGATTTGCTATAAATACTTAGCGTTGATAGGTATGAACGAAAATACAGCTAATATCTCGCAATGACAAATCGAGTTACTCGGTTACTCGAACAAGGTCAAACCCTAACATTTATTATGCGAGGGTGGATCAATAAGTCCGTGACTTTTGAAACACAGTTTTTTTTTTTAGCAAAACAAGTTTTTATTTTTCAACATAGTCTCCTTTTAGCTCAAAACACTTACTCCAACGTGTCTCCGATTTTTTTTATTCCTTCCAAAAAATAGGACTTCTTGAGGTCATCAAAATAGGCATTTGTTTTAGTAATAATTTCATCGTTGCAGCTAAATCCCTTTCCACCGAGCCATTTGTTTAGGTTTAGAAATAGAAAATAGTCAACTTTCATATCAAAGAATAGCTCAGTGCACTGTGAGCCAGCATCATCGAATTTTTGCCAAAACTAGAATATTGAGTATATGAGACTAAAAGATATCACAAAGGGGGTTTTGGTTGTTTCTGATCACGAATCTGAAATAAAAAATATAAAATTCAAAATGGCGGATCAAAGATGGCGGCTATAAATTTTTAGTTTTTAGTATATTGGACTTAAAATAATCAATTATATAGGTCTAGTATCCGCTGATTAAAAATCTGAAATTAAAATTTTGAAATTCAAAATGGCGGATCCAATATGGTGACAAACAATTTTTTCATTAAATTTCTTATGTCGCCTGATTTACTTCAAATTTTCAACAAGGGAAGTTTTTGGGTAGCAAATTACGAATCTGAAACCAAATTTTAAAAATTCAACATGGCGGATCCAATATGGCGGCCATAAAATTAAAATTGTTATGTATTGGAAAATAAATTACACTGTATAAAAGAAAAAAGGTTCTGACGACAACTAATTCTGGCAGAGGGACCAAAGAAAATAATTGGTGTATCGTAGTTTAAAAGTTTTCGTCTGGCCCTATGTTTTTGGGGGGTTAAAATTTCCCCCTCTTTTGAAAATCTATATTGTGAATCGGCATAGGAAACCATGTGAATCTTCCATTTTAGGTATAGGATATGTTCAGCGAACTTATGTAAAACACTACGAGGGACATTTTTGTGGAACATTTTAACCCTCTAACTCTGCAATTAAAGGGTCTCTTTTGGACCTTTTTGAAAAGTGTCAAAAAAGACCCATAACTTGAAGAGTTCGAGGGTTAAAATATTCCGCAAACATATTTGTCATAAAATTCTACTATAAGTCTCTGAAGACATCAGAGTTGAAAATTTCACTTTAATGCCATAAATAAGTCAAAACTTAAAATGTGTTTAAGGGTTAATTTCGTACTTATTTAGAATTGGCACTCGAATGTCCCACAAAGCTGGACTTTAGGGGGTTAGTCTGTGTGAGAAAATCAGAACATTCATTTAAGGCAATTTTTAGTGATAGTTTTAGTTTTTACTAAAACTCTGGAATGCTGGAAATCAGCGAGATCTGAAGGTACTTTTTCAGTTAAAGGGCAAAATCTCGAAAGCTTATGAACGGTCGCAAACGGTCGCAAAAACCTAGGTAGAAGACATCTTATGGAAGACATTGACATTCAAGTTTTTCAAATATCTCTTGGAACATTTTGGAGCTTTTTCTTGAAACATTTAGGATTTTCAAAAAAACATACATTTTTGAGGTAAAATTAATAATTTTGTTACTTTTTTCGTAAATACTTAAGAGGTTTCTATTTTTTTTTTTAACTAGTTTCAGTTTTATAATTTGAGATTGTTTTTGGAACAAATTATTGTTTATTTATGATTTTTTATTGTATCATTAGAAAATAAAAAATGTAACAAAATTAAAAAACTTTGACTTTCGACTCTCGCCAACTACCAACGAGTAACCACAATGATACAATATTTCACTCACAATATATTCAATAATCGTGGATTTTAAATATATGAACATATTTTCCTTTTACCTGAATTGTACTTTTGGCCAAAAAATGGCGATCCTGGCCCACAGTGCAGTGGTACAGAGCTAGACTAGTAATCTTGAGGTCATAAGTTTGATACCCGGTGGCGGAAATAAAAAACAATTTTTGAAAATAAAAACCTTTTTGCACTGGGATTTTTTCACTATTTCAGACATTATTATACTTAAATCAAAGGGCGTTTTATATTGTTTTTAAGAAAGAAAAGAACAAATTCTGAGATTATATTTGAAAATTTGTAGAGGAGTGAAAAGAAATTAATTTTTAGTAAAAACCAAGTTGTAATATATCGAAAACCGCTTGTCCAATTTATATAATTTTAAGATAATCATTATCTTACTTATTTTTCATACAAAAAAAAATTCCTCTCCGATAAGCATCTATTAATCTTATCAATGGCTTCAGTAGATAAGATGACATACTAATTGAGAGGACTAATTAAATGATGATTTCATTGATAGTAAATGAAATATTTCTTAAATAAGAAATTTTCAAATAAAATTTCTTACTTAAGAAAAATATCGATCATAGTTCTGACTATAAAACTGGCCCTAATTGTATTTGCAAATTGTTTTTATCTGTGTTTATCTTGTCGAGCTAAATTTATAAGCCCAATTGCAATTGTCAAAGGTATTTAAAATTATGTAACCCTTATAATTAAGTGCCCTCCTAATGAGTGCATATATGCGTGCATGCAAATAGAAATGCGTGTTCAAAATCAATTCAAACGGCTTTGAATTGAATGTGTTCGAAAATGAAATGTGTTTAGTTTTGTGTAAAATATAATTGCATTGCAATATTGTATAGCAAAAAAAAAAAAACACCAACTAAATGGTAGATAATTTATTATGAATACATTTAGTTGTTGTCGATATTGTTGCAGCCCCAAAGGTGATTTGAACACAAAGATGTTATTAAAAGAGTATTGAAATTATATTTGATAGTGTTTGGTAAAGACAACTAATTAACATAATTTATTTTTTAAAAATCGTGAAAAATTCTAAAAAGAGAATATAAAGACAAAAAATGCGGATGTAACAGTTATGATCAAATGCAGTTACATAGATTTTTTTAACAGTTGTTTTTTATAATAATTTTGCAGTTTGCAGCTTCGAATGCCATCAAATTTTCAATGGCAAATGAAATGTTAAGCTTATTAGTATAAACCATGCTATTGTACAATATCAGCAATAACAAAACACGTTAATAGTATTAAGTGTTTATGATATTATCGCAAACAAACGTTAAGAGGACGGCCAACGACGACACGATCCCTCTCCTCTATAATAATATTTATTAGCAAGTGTAACAAATTCTTGAAATAACATAAGTAACATTTTGTAATCTTATACGTTTTTTTAGATTCAAAAAAATTTAAGGAGTGTTCCATTTGAAATTAGTATACCATAAGCCAGGGTTTCTAGGGTTGTTACAGACACGTAAATGGGCAAAAACGAAGAAAAACTTTGTCAATTTGTAACTGAAATTCAGTTATTACGACGAAAATCGGTTGGTACAACTTAATATTGGGTTTTACAAAGCAATTTGGTTAAAAGAACAAAATTTTAGTTCCAACAATCAAAATGATCAGGAGGCATATTTGAATATGGTTGTGCTAACCGAATTTATTGGTTGTAAAAACTAATATACAATGGGGTTGACACTTTTCAACAGGTTTAGCAACCGATTCTTAAGGTTAGCGTTAATGGATAGCGCTATCTCAATCATAGCTGCCAGATTTCACGATTTTTCATCAAAACTTGCCAAATGGCGATTAATGATTTTACGCCCCAAAATGACGATTTTTGTAAAAGAAAAAAACAAAAAAAAAAAAAATCAAACAAATCTTGTACTTTCGTAAAACTTTTTAAAAAACTTTTTTTTTTTTTTTTGGGAAAAAATAAAAGTTATTTTCTGATTTTTATTTTTTTGAGCAAATAAAAATGTTTTTTTTTGTCTTTTATTTTTTCTAGCAGAAATAAAAGTTATTTTTTTACCTTGATTTTTTCTAGCATAATGAGTATAAACAACTTGAAATTGTGACTGCAGAAGTTCCCTGAGTGTAAAAACAGTGCAATGTTATTTTGGATAATGTGATCATCTGAAATGCATATTTCTACTGACAGGTAGAATTTCAAAATCATTATTTTCACCCAGAGTTTGTGGTGTTTTCACAATAAATTTTTAAAAAATTACTTAAAAGTTCTGTTTGTCTAACAAAAAAGCTTTTTAAATTCTTAACAATTTCAAATAACACGGTCCTTATTTTTTGTTTTGTGATTTTTTTTTGTACAAATACATGTAAGTTTAAATTGTTTTTTTTTGTGTCCCTGTGGAACTAATTTAAAGCGTGCTTTGACAATTTGCATAAAAACCATTTAAGTCGTTTATAAATTTACGCTTAGACACCCAAAGCCAAAGCAAATGTAATTTACAATTCTAATTTATATTCTGAATTTTGTGTGTTGAAAGTGTGAGTGTTAAATATCCAATGCAGCTGTTTTTTGAGGTTAGAATTAAAATAAATTTCAACTTTGGTGTTTTTTTTCTTTTTGGTAGATGTTTAAAAATTTCAAACAAAATTATTTCTAACACTTTCCTTTCCATCTTGTCTTGTAGCTGTTTCCTTTTTTTTAGCCTTTTTCCAGATCTCATGTTATTCAATTGTCCATCTTTCTTTATAAATATTTTTATCCTTCAATGATAATAATCTTTAACAATTTATTTAAATATTTCTACATTTAAGATTATCTTAAAACATGCAACAAACAACACATAGAAAACAACAACAAAATCTACTTGTATTTGAAAAATTTTTCTAAACACTTACTTTCAAAATTTAACGTACTGTTGAATGAAAAAAAAGCAAATCTGAAATTTGTTCGATTTTTTTTATAATAACAAAATATTAAGGTAATTAGATTACAAATATAAATAACACAAGCGCTGAATATTCAGAATATAGCGAAAACCCGCGGGTTTTTTAAACTTTAGATTAAGATATCTTGAAAACCTCATGTGACGGAGAAATTCCGAAGTCGGATTCGGATCTAGTGCACCTCAAACCTTTAAAAAATGTACTCTAGGCTTAGGGTTTTGAAGTTTTTAATAAGTGTGTTTGTTTACATCACTGGTCAGCAGAAAGAGAGAATGTGAATGTATTGGTGTTTTAACACTGTGAGAAATTAGTTAATTATTTTTAAATTTATGTTTGTATATTAAGAACATGAATTAATGAATGAGTGAATGAATTTAAGAAATAAACAAATAAAAATAATTCATAATAAATTTTATTATGCATATTATTTAAAAAATATTTATTTTTTTTGTAAATATATTCAAGAAAAATAAAAATTAATGTTCCCACTCAACTTTCCAAATTGTTAATTAAAATTTACGAAAAAAATAATATAGGTACTATTATATGCGTATTTACTTTTATTTCTGTGTTCTCGTAAAATCTAAAGGTCCCAGCAAAATATTGGTAATGACACCTCATTACTATCTGCATTACCAAAAATGATATATCATTACCTTTTGCATTATTTTATAATATAAAATAATGAATTCCTAATAACGGCCTATTGTGTTCATTGTTTCGAAATATAAAATAATGACTTACTCGTATTAGTTGAAATAAGTACTTTTTACACAGTTAAATTTTTTTATTATATGTAAATATGTTTTATGTTTAAATTTTTATGACGAGTCCTAAAATTACACACTACAGAAAACTTAAATTTTTCTGAATGTATTTCTTTAGGCTAATAGCAAGGTTGGCAACCGAAACGAATAACGGTATAGGTATCGGTATTGGTGTCGATTTTTTATTTGTTTCGGTATCGGTATCGGTAACGGTATTTTAATCATATCGGTATCGGTATATACCGGTATTATTGAAAAAATTTACAAAAATATAAAAAAACGTTCTTAGTTATGAAAAACTCAATTTTAATAAATTTTTATAAAGGATAACTATAGTTTATGGATATGTTTTTATAATATGAACAAAAAACAATAAGTTATTAAAAATTTCTAAGTGTTTTATTTTTTAAACACAAACATTTTTTAAATCTATTAGGAACACAAGTTTATTCACTACAAATATTTTATATTTGTATTGAGATCATATAATAAAATAAAAAAAAATAAGTTTATAAAATTAATCTCTAAAAGAAACTGTAAATTCAATTAAAGGTTTAAGAAACCAGTTTATATATTAAATTTTTTTTACAAATTTGTAAATTTGTGGACCTTTGTTCCTAATGGAACCATAGGACATAATATATATATATATATATAAATTTGTCACAAGTTAGAGAATATTTATGAAGTTAAATAAATTAAAAACAATGTTGCCAATGCAAATTAAAGGCTGATAACCGCACTTTGAATTTGTAACACGATTTTCTATTAACAATGAATAAAAAAGTTTAATTGTTTAACAATTTTGGAAATTTTATATTAAAAAAATTTGTATTTTTGCTAAAAACGTGAAAAAAAACAAATTTTTTTAAAACCGATTCCATACCGGTACGACACCGGTATTAAGGGAAAAGGTTTTTGAATACCGGTATTTTTTGAAATCAAGAATTTCGGTATTGGTATCGGTATCGGTTGTCAATTTGAAAGGGTTTTGAAACGGATAACGGTATTATAACGGTATCGGTTGCCAACCTTGGCTAATAGTATTTTTCGTAACTACTTATTTTTAAGAATCAAGTAAGCAATCGGATAACCACTTATAATTCAACTTTTTGTAAGTAACTACTGTAACTACTTATTTCTCATTTTTTCGTAAGCGAGCGGGTAAGCGTGACTACTTATAAAAACGACCACGCCAAACAAAAATAATGAGTTTAGACGCCAAAAAATGAGTTGTGGGGAGTTATGAATTTCTATTATATAACCACTTATTTGGTAATGAAAGATTTTGCTGGGGTGTACTATTTTTAAAAAATTTGTTTACCAAACCGACATTAACCTACTTTGTTGAAAGCTACCATGCTACTGAATGCAATATTTTTATTTGTTATGCTCTTGGTTAAGAGTTTTCTTGCCATTTGTGTTGTGTACACAGGCTTGCCAGATACTTTTTTTCGTTATCCCCAAACAAATCTTCAAATATCCCCAAAAAATCCCCAACTAGAAAAAATGTTAAAAAAGGTACTCGAGTTTATTTAATTTGCTCAAATTTTCACGATTTTAAACTAATTTTTTAAAAAATTCGTAAATTCAAATTTTTCAAGTTTGTCTCCACAATCAGGCATTTAAAAATATAATTCTTTAATTTGACTTTTAAAACTGAATCAGTTTTTAACAAATCGATTCGCAAAACTCATTTTATTGATTGAATTATTTCTTACTTCAATTAGTCAATATCTTATTCAAAGAATCTGTTTGATTTTTGTTGATTCTTTTCAAATCAATTTAACCAATAATGTTTGCCTTGATTTATAGTTCGCGAGTCATATCATAAAACGAAAAATTCAATCGAATCAAAATTGAAGCAATTCAAATTTGAATAAATCTCATCTTAACTTTATTCAATTTAAATCATTGATATAAAGTATTAATCAATTATTAACTAATTCATAAAATAAATAAATTTTAATGCCAGCTTATTCAAAAAAAAATATCTTTTTCAATATTTTAGTTACTTGAACATTAATCCTATTAAAAACTCAGGCATAAAATATTTATTCGTGTTAGCATTGAATTTTCGTTAAAAATTCGTGACTAATGCTTTCTGAAAATTATTCAAAATCCCCAAAACATTTTTTAAATCCCCAAAAACATCACCTGTCCCCAAATGAAAATATTTGTCCCCAACCCCAATAAAATATCCCCAAATTTGGGGACAAAACCCCAAGTCTGGCCAGCCTGTGTGTACTTGTGAAAAACCGATACATACTAGTTTTTACTAGCTTTACAATATTTACCAGGGGAAATTTGACTAGTTTTTACTTGAAAAATTTCTTCCAGCAAAACCTAGTATTATGTTTTTTTGTTTAACAAACGATAAAATTGAATACATTTTTATGTGAATCGTTATTAAATTAATTAACACTTAGGAATCGAATTAAAGTTTGCACTCCGCGGCGTTTTTTATTGCGTTTTTTGTTTGAGTACTTTTGAATATTTTGACAATTTTTTCAATATTTTTCTCTTTTACTAGTTTTAATAGAAATGTATTCATACAAACCTAATATTTAACAGCTAAAATTAAAAAAATCCTGTGAGAAAATTTTGATTTCAGTAATCGTACACGAATTTTTCAAAATTTTCAAAACGTTTGATCAGTTTTTTGAAGTTTAGGAATCTGTTTAGATCAAGTCCTTTTTTTATTGAAATCATGTCAGTAAATATTTATTATTTACACTGAGAGAATTATGTTCATGGCATTAATGATTTTTTTTATAAAGTAGATGATTTCGTTGGAATTCAACCAATAAAATTTTGGGAATAAAATGAAGCACGTTATTTTTATATAAAGTTTTTAACATTCAATTAAATTCTGTTAAAAAACTGGCTTTTATAAAAATTACGACGCTTTACATTAATGTTAAGAAATCGTTCGTACACGTTGTAAAATTAGAGAAAATTTTCATTTATTTTATCTCATTCGTTCCATGTATTTATCGGACGCACTACAAGGATATTAAAGTTTTTCCTGTTTTAGTTAAATACTTAAAACTTTGTTATTAGTCCATGATTTTTATTATTTACAACAAATAAATAAACTAGAGACCCTGATGAATAAAGTATGGTGTACAAATTTCTAGAGCAGTGTAATTTATCTTCAAGGCGTTCTCTCAATTTTTCAATTAACTGTATTTATATTGTAAAGTATGTGTAGTAGGAAGATCGTGTAAGACTTAACGAATTGGTAACATGTTTTTGGAAAAAAAAAATCTTAATACATGTAACTTCGATACTTCAGTTGGTCGGGTCGCTCGGTTGGTTGGTTTAGTTGGTGAAATGATGACCAACATTTTTACACTACTAGACAACAACACATACTGTGCTTGTTGTAAGTTGTATGTTGCATTCTACATGTAAGTTTAACAACATATCGTACAATTTTATGTTCCGTATAATAATCTAGGATTACAACAACGACTACACAGTATCAGAAATATAATATCAAGTTGTTTAATATATGATCTTTGCATAATTGATAACATGTTTTTTTTTTTAATATCGAGAGATCCAGGTGAACAACAGCAGGCAATAACAACAAAATGAAAAACATTTAATATTGATTTTATAAACAAGGATTTAGCATATTCTTAACGTAAAAGTTATTGCTGCTGTACTTAAGCATCTACTCAAATTTCATGTTGTTCATGTTTTAGAAAATTGAGAATGTTGAAAGCTTCTGTTAATAGACATAAAGACAGGCTGTTATGATCTTTAGAGGAAAAATTGACTCGGAGTTTAAAAAAATAAAATAAAAGGAAAATTTAGAACGTTTGTGAAATTAGGTTTAAGAATCAGAGATTCTATAAATGCCAAAAATTTTTGTTGATACTGGAGGTAATGCTACGAGTTAAAAGCTTAAGGGTTGTCGGTTCGATTCTTGGCTACGACATACACTTTATTTTTCAAATACACCCATAGAAATAAACATGTAAAAATAACAAAAAAATTTACTAAAAATAAGTTAAAAGTGACCTTGCACTGAGCAGTCATGAAAACGTCTTTACGAAATATCAATATTAGCGGTCCAATCTTATTAAAGGTGCGTTCACAATGAGAGAGTACTCCATTCTGTAGCAAATATAGGTTGTTTCTCTTTCATACTAACACAGTTTTGTATTTTTTCTATTTTTATTCCACTCCAGAGTTAAACTTGTTTGACTCTAGGGCACATATTTGTTTCATTCTAGAGGTAACATTGGTCTTTTAACTGTTTAACATGACAAATATACCTAAAATCAAATCATTAGGGCAAAGAATTTCATGCACTTAAAAATCGAATATATGCGTCTAAAAAATTCGTCTAAACAAAGACAAATATGCATTAAAAAAATAAAAAAATATGCACTAAAGGCGACTACTTTTGCAAATATAACGCACTTTATTTTTCAAATAGACACTGAACTCGAAGCTTTTCGATAGGGCAATTAGGTTTTTAAGAATGTTAAAAAATATTTTGATGGAATCAAAATACGAAAACGTATCAAGTTTTTATATTTTTTTTATAAATTAAAAAATGCTACTAAAAATGGAAAATATGAACAAATATGCATTAAAAAGCACAAAATACGCATTGAAAAGCACCAAATATGCATTTTTGTTAAAATATACAAAAATATGCAACTACAAATCGATGTCAAAATAACAGTTAAAACAAAGGTATATGCATTATTTTTACACTCATAGAAATAATTCTGTAAAAATAGCAAAAAAGTTACTAAAAATTAGTTAAAAATGATGCTGCAGAAAAAACTGTTAAAATTAGCAGATTTTTATTTATTAGTATGTAGTATTAATTATATTGTTATATTGGAGACATCGATACCAATTTTTATTGGGGATCAGTCGATGATACTTTTCATTATATTTATGAAAGTTTTCATAAAATTTTATGGAACGTATAATTTTTGAACGAAATATTAAATGAATCAATGAAAAAGTTCCATTAAAAAACAAGTTTCACAAAAATAGTAGAGTTCTCACTGATCGTAGATTATTGGTTGATCTGAAGATTGTTACAATGAGTGTTATTTTGTTCGGGTTTAAAATCAAATATCATAAATTCTAAAAAGAATTTTCAATTCAACAAGAAATATAAAAAAAATAAGAAAAAAACTTATGAAAAAAACTGTTGTTAAGCATTTTTCTTTCATTTTGTGAAGAAAATTTTCATAAATTTTTTTGAAAAGATAAGTTGTTCAAATCGGCCAAAAATTCAATTTGCTTATGAATATCGTTAATAAAAAACTAAAACTTACTAAATATCGTATGTATGAAATATTAAAAGTAGTTGTTCGCGTATAAATGTTTTTAATTGTAACGATTGTAAATTTGCTATGAACATATTTGAAGATTTTCATTTTAAAAATACAAAAAGTCACGACTTTTCCATTGTTTTTTTTTTTGCCTTAAAGATTAGAATCAAAAAACCATATCGATTTTAACTATTATTTCTAAACATTTATGGCTTATCGTTTTTGCCGGTTTAAAATATAAATTCTTTGATGTACGATATATAATTTTTTTTGTACCATTTTACTCAACACATTCTCAGGTATAATTTAACATCATGAGTATCATACTTTGTTCTAACAGCATTTAAATGTTGAATGTCAGACCACCTGGAATTTGTTGTCAATTTTATAAAGAGGAAAAAATGCTAGAAACCAGTTTAAGTAGCGAAAAAACAGCACTATTTAAGAAGGAAACAAAAATAAAGTGCAGAGATTTGCATGATGCATCAGTAATTTTTTTTCCACTGCTAAAAGTACGCATATGTAGCATAGTTATGATCAAAAAGAGATTTAGATGGTCAATTAAATGAAATAGACTTGAAAACTTAACCCATTAATGACAAAGGATATCATAACGGAAAAAAGGTCCTGATAAATATCTCTTAACATATACCTTTTCAACAGTACAATTTTTTTTTGAAGTGCAGGTAACTAATCTGAAAATTAATCAGAGTTCAACGTTAACTACAGATGTAAATTTAATATTTTTTCTACCATATTTTAAAATTTTATTACCTCTTTCGTTTTGTTTTCATATGGATACACTCAACTTTGGGTACATCTGATAGCCTCCACATCAGAGAAACATTTCGAATTTCAACTGATAATAGTTTTTTAAAGTCTTACCCATTATTTCCAATCAAAATCTCAAAAAAATTATCAATCCAGGGTTGCCACATTTCCTACTGAAGAAAGATTTTTTTAATTCTTTGGCAATTTTTCTTCTTCAATTAGAAGAAAATATATGAAATGACCGCTTAAAAAATTTCTTAGGCAAATTTTATTCAGAGAGCTTCAAATTTTATTGTTTGCCAACAATAAATACATTTTTTTTTGCAAAATTTGACCGATCGTTACTTGAAAATTGCATATATATATAAAATGCTAAATTTACAGATATGTGTCTGGTTCTTAATTTTGTTATAATATTTTTGTATTACATTTTTGTTTAACATTTTTGTTATAATAATTTTGTTATAACATTTTTGTTATAACATTTTTGTATAAAATTTTTGTTATAACATTTTTGTTATAACATTTTTGTTATAACATTTTTGTTATAACATTTTTGTTATAACATTTTTGTTATAACATTTTTGTTATAACATTTTTGTTATAACATTTTTGTTATAACATTTTTGTTATAACATTTTTGTTCTAACATTTTTGTTATAACATTTTCTGACATTTTTTCTCTAAAAATTGTTCACTGGAATAAAACTGTTTACACCAGGGTTGTTACATAAACTTATTGAATTTAAATTCTCAAAATTCGCACTTTACATATTTTCGAAAAATTATTTTGTTTTTTAGACAGCTTTGTTGCATAAATAATAAAAAAAATTTAAATTAGTCAAAAGCTTAACCCGTTTAAGAGAAGGAGCGTGTTAAAGTTTATAAAATGGATTTTATTTGAAAAATTAGTTTTATAAGTCAATTATATATTTTAAAATTGATTATGCATACGGCCCTAAATATTTAGCCAAAGTTTACCAAAATTTTATTTTTAAATTTGAAATTAAAAATAGTTTTTCCTTCGACCTTTAATTTTTTTTTTTGGAAAATTTTCGAAAACATATTTAATTATGTATATATTTTTTGCTACCCTTCTCATCTACACTCAAAAAAAAAGTCAGTAAAGTCAGCAAAAAATGTTGCTATGTCAGCAAATTTTTAGTCAGGAGGGTGCTTGCAAAAAAGTTGGTAATTTCAGCAAAAGGTTTGCTGAAAATCAGCGAGCTGATTTTTACCAAAAAAATAGTAATCTTCAGCAAAAGTTTTGCTAACACTTAGTCGACTGCAAATGAAAAAAATCCTTGCTAAAATCACTAAACTTTTTGCTGAATATTAGTAGACTGCAAAAAACTCAAAAAACTTGTAGCGAAATTTTACTTTAGTTAATTTATTTGCTGAAAATTTAAATATAGAATATGTGTAGAGTTGTTTTTCTTTTTTGTCATTTCCGTTTCCAGACCAGCTGCGACATCTAAATCTTGTCTATCTGGTTGTCGTCCACGCTATGAATGCGGTTATCAGCACAATTTTTGTAGCAAAATAAATTAGTAAAACATTAGTTCAAAATTAGTTTAGTGCTAAAAGAATATAACTAAAATTTTTGCTGAAAACGCAATTTCAGCAAAAAAATTGCTGAAAACTAGTACACTTGATATACAAGACGTTTTACTAATTTTTCTACTAACTTATTTTTTTGAGTGTAGTTGGTGTAGCAGATCATATATAATATGAAATTTCGGTATTGTCTTGCCACACTTTCTAAGGACAACTGATGTAGGGGAACACAACAAATCCCCGAAACGATCGTCTTTTCATTGCTGAAGGTGTATAATGTGTTAAAGGCAAAAAATGTGGGAAGTATTTGTTAGGAGAATATCCTGATAGAGAAAAATAACTGAGTTTTTGAAAAAGTACTTTTAGTATATTATTTCATAATAAGGAAATAATTGGCCTCGAACAAGAATAAACAAATTTTTTATTACAGAGTTTAGCTTGATATATATTTCTTGTGACACGCGGGGTTTTTTTGAATATTTTCAAAATAAGTTAATTTTATTAGGAGACCTGTCTAAAATTCTGTTAAAATAATTATCAGAGGTTTAAATATATATTTTCACTACAAAAATATGTGCTTTGAACTGATAATGTTAAAAAAGTTTAATTAAAATTGTAAATCACCTTTTAAAAAGATTAAAAATGTATTTTAAAATTATTATTTCTTGGTTACAAAATTATGGTGTAAATTCAGGAATCACAGTACCACAAGTTTTAAATGTTACATGTACGAAAGGATTTCAGAAAACCACTAATATCATCTTTAGAGAATTTTTACCATCACATTTATTGAAATTCCACTACGATAGGTTTACTAATAAATTAAGGTGCCTATTCCTACGAAAAATCTGTGACTCTTAGTTATGACTGTATTCCCCATGTATTTGTTGTTGCAAAGTCTTAATAAATTATATTTATTCAAATTTTTGTTTGTAAACTTCAAAAAAATTAAGACCTGGTATCGATACAATCATAACATTGACAAATAAAATTTGAATTTTTTGAATTTTATTGTTGTTTTGTATGAAAAGTTATGACTCTCAGTCTTAAAAATAGGCTTAAGGCGGTCACAAGTAAGAATAGGCACCTTAAACTCCTTAAACTTTTCACTAAAATTTATATAAAAAAAATTAGATTGATAGAAGTAAAACATTTGGTGAAATGCCTCCGAATCGGAAATTTTAAAAGTTCCAAAAAACTAGATAATAGCGGAAAACAACAGGATGAAAAAGAAAAATTGTAGGGAGGAAAAATGTGTGCATCTGTGATGGTATTTTTAAAAGGAAAATTTTCGAAATTTTAAAAATTATTAATGAAAAAAGGGCTTTCAAAGTAAGTTAATGTTAGGCGTGTTTAAGAGAAAATCTGACTATAGTCCATATGGGCACTAGGTGAAAATATAGACCAATAAATACTATCTAAAATCAATAGACTCTGTCCTTGGGCAAGCTTATCAAATTGCAATGAAATGTTTTTATATTTGCGATTTGTAGTGCACAAATACTTAAGCATAAGAGCCAGTTTTTGGCGGCCTTTATACTCAACAGGCTTCTTGGCTCCTTGGACCAATACAAGTAAGTGTACCAAATGTTATCAAAATATTTTAATACTTAGCATGCGCACAACAATACACACTAAGACAACTATCTGCATGATATTAATGAATTTTTGCATAAAAATGGACTATCATGATCATAGTTCTTTCAGTACTTCATATACATACACCCAGAAAACAGATTCAGTTCTGATAACCGCATTTGTAGCCAATCGCATAGTTCGGTAGCCGAAATTTTCAGTTGTGGCAACAGAAAAAACAGGACTAATTTGACTATGGCAACAGAATTTCAGTTGTATCAAGAATAATTCGGTAGCCACAACCGAAAAATTCATTTGATTCAACTGAACCATTCGATTGGCATTAAATGGGGTTGTCAGCACCGAATCCGTTTTCTGGGTGTAGTCTATAATTTATCTATTTAGTCATAGGCGTAAATTCCTTATTAACCCATTTTTTTTACATAGGAAGAAACATGGATCGGTGTTGAGGTACAAATTTTTGTAATTTTATGCCCTCTAGTACTAGTAGAACTAATTCGAATTGAATCGTTGACGCTCTGTACGCACTTGAAGGTTTAATATTTTTCAAAAATTAAATTTTCATAGTTCGATAATAAAAATGTATGTGAAAAAATTGTAAAAAAATTGAATTTTTTCTTTTGCATTATTTTTAATAACTTTTTTAAACAATTTGGTATTTTTTGACGTTTTTTAAAATTTTTTATTATTTAATTAGAATATGAAGATTTTTTGACTTTGTGTTTTCAAATTGGAAAAGAGTGAAATGAAACCTAAAACATAATAAACCAACGTGTACAGTTTCTTTTGACGCTCACAGTAGGGCTTTTGATACAATATTTGTCATAATCGAAGGCCTTTTAGTACTAGAAATCTATTTTGAATTAAATTGTTCTGAGAAGGGTTAATTGCAAGAAAATTAAAAAAGCAAACAAAAAAAAGCAGAAGCTCTGCAATTGATCTGATGAAACTGATGATGGTGATGATTCTGTTGAAAAAGGCGCAGCAAAAAATAAACCTAATACATTTTGGAATTAGATTTCTCTGATATTTTTTTGTAAAAGGCAGCTGTAAAAAAATCTAAAATACAAGCTGCACAAGTAGTTGATGTAGTAGTAGTAGCTGGAAATGTACATTAATAGCCTGTATAGCCTGCAGCCGGATATCATGATCAATTTAATTTAAGTTTCTTTTCCAATCGTAAGTCAACAACAAGTGCATGAGTAGTTAAATGAAATGCTAGTTTATAAATCCTTTGGGTTTTTTTTTTCAATTCATAAAACGAATGTTCTGTTTTTACAAAATTTCTTCACATATTTTTTTTTTTTTGTAAAACTTAGTAATAGCTTTTAATTTTAGTGCTTTTTTCTATGTATTTCTTGTTAGTGTTTTTAAAAAACTTGGCTGCTGGCCATTCAAGTTGATTGTTAGTTAGTTTTGTGTCTTGTCTAGTTTGTGTCTAGAAGTGTGAAGCTTAATTGTTGTATTTGATTGACACTTGATCACCATTTATGTGAATAGTACGTATTCCATCACCTTCTTTGAAACAGTTTGTCATCAAGTCACCCATCAAACTTATTGGATTTTTCTTTGTTTGATATGTTTGTGTTTTTTTTTTTCAAATAATTTAATCAACTCATTAAATAAAACTTGTTTGAAAAGTTTTTTATTCTTCTTCTTTTTTTAGTTTAAAAATGTCAAATATTTTTAATGGAATTTTTTAAAATACATTTTGTATTCAAATAAAAAAAGGTGTATTTCAATAATATTGTCATGTAATTAATGATTAATTACTTGGCTGCCAAATTCTTGTTTATTTCGTATTATTTGCGTAGTTTAATAAGCCATGTTATACATCTTCTGGAAACCATTTTAACATGACACATGTGCCAAGTTTTATGTGACAGTTAACTTGTGGTCTGTATATACAAATTTCGTTCTTATTATCACAATCGAAAAAAGTGACCACAGACAAAATATTGTGTGATCACACCTCTTTTTAAAATAATCAAGCAAAGGCGTTATTTAGTTTAAAACCCGTAGAAGATTATCACAAAACTTAAATGTTCGGTTTTATATTTTGTTTGCTTTCAAAACCGAATTCACACATGAATTGGAAAAAAATGCTCATGCCTAGCCAAACTTTGGTAATGGGTGCGATATACTCACGCTTTACCTTGTAATGATAACTCGTTGCCTTCCGCATTATTTCAAAACAAAATGTAATGAATTACCTACCCTACTGATTACCGATTATGTATTGCAGGGATTCCAGTTTCGATTCCCAGCGTGACCACAAGACCGTACCTCAAAAAAAAAGTTCGCCGTACACCCTCCAATATGAAGTATTTTTGGAAAGCGATTTCAAAAAAAAATTTTTTTTCCCGAACGTAGGGGTCACCTTTTTAAATTTTTCGTTATAGTTTCGGCATTTAAAATCGTATTTAAAGTGTGATATATCGATTTTTTGCCTCCAGAAGACCAGTGTTTTGATATAAAGGAAAAATCCAACGAAAAAAAAATTTAAAAGGCAACCAATATATAAAAAAATTTCTACTGGGTTTATCGAAAGACTTCCTTAGCAAAAGTTTAATGATTTTTTGCGAGCTTTAATTTTCTGACATTAGGGTGGTACATTAGGGTCGTAGCAACTGAGATCTGGTGGGTAACTACTAGAACGGGATACTTGAGGTCAATTGCCCTTAGAGCAAAACACTTGTCTCCTCGAGAGAAAAATATCGATGTATCATACTTTAAGATCCGACAGTAAATGCCAAAGATACGTACGGCGGACTTTTTTTTTGCCTGTAAGGTGGTACGCTCTAGTAGTGTCCACGTTTATACATTTAATAAAAAAAATATTTGTAATACATTTTTTTTAATAAAATTTTTTTTTATGAAAATCTATTTTTAGACACATTACTTTTTCCATCCTCGTAACCACATAAGTAACCACTTACATTATCATATCCTCCCCTTAGATTACCTTTGGGCTCATCGCCTGTAGAATTCATCAGTGAAGTAAGGTATAAAATAATGCATGGGTTCCTATGGCAACACATTACTTTACACCTTATTTGGTAATGTGTGGTTTTGCTGCGTACTATGTAAGGGTTTAATTTACTTACAAGGAAAGTATCTCATGTGATAATATCCGATCTTAACGAAATTCGGATATTTTGTAGAGAAAAAAATTCTAAAGTTGGGATGTCTGAGATTATCGGCCATCTCGGGCATGTAGGGCGTTAAAACTCGGGTTCAAAATGACCCATTTTTTAGTTTTTTTCATTTATTTGCCATTTGATCCAAGGAAACTATATACAAATGTTATATTTCCGGATAGGGATTTTTAAGGGCAATTTTTCGATCTCTTTCTTTGGTACGTTTTTGTTGTTTTGTGGTTGTTGTTGTAAGAAATGTGTTAATTTTAGGGTACTTTAACTCGTCATGTTTACATATATTAATCCTTGTTAAGTATAAGCGGACCCGTATTTTTTCTTTATTCTGGATACTTCGCGTTTTATCGGGGTTTTCCCGAAACCCCATATTTTACATAACGGTGGCAAACCTATGATTCCAATGTACACAATATCGGTATCAAACTTTTCTTTTTGGGAGTACATTCCCGTTATGTGAAAATTTTTGATTTTGGTAAAAATGGGCGAATGTTTAGTTCTAGTGCCCAAATAAAGGTCTCCAATTTTTGCTTGTTCGCATGCTAGCAAAACTGGTGGCAAATATGAAGATATTTTAATGAAATTTGTTACTCTGACTCAGATAATAAGCACAATACAAAGGGAAAAGGAATCTTAAATCGTGACGGAAAAAAGAATTAACAAAATAGCAACGGAATGGTATCTGACTATTAGAGCAGAGAACACATAGAAAGTCAAGTTGTTTATATTTTATATTTTTCTTCTTGCAACATTCCAACGTATTGTTGTTGTTTGACATTAGTTAGAATAAAATGCTGTGAAAGCGTTATTGTGTTATTACTGTTTTTTTTATATATTTTATAAATGTATAAAGTTAAATCCTTTAATATTACTAATGCATGTGCATGATGAAATCAACCATGTAATCGTACTATACTTGTACTGTGATTGAAATCATATGTTTTTTGTTTACAAAATTGAAGTGATTGTGTGAAAATATGGCAACATTAGTAAAATAATCTGAGAGTAAACACAGGAGAATAAGAAATTCTGTTGAGAAAATAAAATAAGTTTTATCTCTCACGGAAATCGGTGGACGATTTTAATTGTCAAATTGTATGGAAAAAAACGGGGACCTTTGCATTGTGCTCTCACATGGGCCCAAGGACAAAGCCTATTTATTCTAGATATAGTCGGTCCAACACCCATATGGACTGTTACCGATTTTCTCTTAAATATACCTAAGATTAGATAAAATCAAATTTCCCAGGAATACTTTGGTAATGTGTGCGATAAATACCTGCATGTAATGTATACACCCACAGAAATAAACTCTTTGCTAAATACTGGTAGAATAAGAAAAGGAAAAATAAAACTGTTAAATTTATGGAAATTTAGTTATATTTGAGTTAACTTTTAGTTAATTGAAAATGACCAATTATACTGTAAAATCTGAAGAAAATTTTGGTAAATATGAGTAGACTAAAAATAGCAAAAATAAACTGTTAAATCTACAAATTTTTTATTATTTTTAAGTTTTAAGCAAATAGCAGCCTATTCTGCTCAAATTAACAGAAATATTTGCTAAAAATGCAGCAAACTGTTGACTACAGAAAGCATTAAAAAAAAATTTTTACAGACTTTTTTCTATTAGTGTAAAGTTTTGCTGGGTAATGCATGAATATATCGCATCCATTTTTAAAAATCTATTTTTAGACACATTACTTTGTTTTTTTTTTTTGTAAAGCACAGTCAGTTGTTTCGCTTTCACGTGAAAAACTGTTATACTCCATATCAAAAAAAAAATATATATATTTTTCACTCAAATTTAATATACAAGTCTATTATTTTTCTTGTGAAAAAGTGACATTTTCCATTTGTTGTACTTGTGTCTTTCTAATAAAATAAAAAATTGTTAATTTTTAGAACTTACAACATTAGATTAACTTGTAAGGCCTTTTAAATTCAAGTGAATTTTTCCAACTGAAAAACAACTTATGGTGCTTAAGCAACAAAAATTCGAAGCATTTGGTTTTTAGGCAATTACATGTTATATGTGTAGATAGTTCAATGGTAGAGTTCTCGGCTATCAATCAGGGACCCCAGGTTCGATTCCCAGCATGACCATTATAAAGGGTGGTCCAACCAAAAATGTTAATATTAGAATTATGTTAATATTTTTTATTATGATAGAAGGATCTATGACAATTCCGTGAAGGAAGCTGCAAGCATAGGCTCACTTCGTCTCCGGGGGGTCGGGGACATGAGGAGCGGGGACCTAAAGGGTCACATGATGATCGCCGGGATCTTTATGGACGACCCAATCTTAAGGGTCGCGGATAAAATGATCCCGGAGCAGATTTTTGTCAGGCATTTTGACATTATGTCTTTGACAGAAATATGTGGAACAGCCAATCCTGGCAGCCCGAAGAGGGGGCTCAGGTATTGTTCACTGATGGCTCAAAGCAAGCTAATGGTGACACGGGGGCAGGTGTCTTTGGACCCGAATTTCAGGCTGACATTTGCGCCATCTGCATATGTGTGAGAGAGTGCCGGCGAGGCACGGTTAGATCCCGCATCTACATTCTTTCTGACAGGCAAGCCGAGCTAAAGGCTTTAGGAGCTTACGGGGTATCATCTGGTCTAGTCATGGAGTGTATGGGAATTCTAAAGGAACTCGGTAGGAACAACTCCCTTACACTGGGATGGATTCCTGGTCATGAAGGGCATGAGGGTAACGAAAGGGCTGATTGTCTAGCCAATTGTGGGGCCCGTCTACCATTCATCGTCCCGGAACCATTCTTTGGGATACCTAGGGAGTACGTTAGGGAAAAACTCAGGCAATGGAAAGAGACTGAGTTTGCTAGGCATTGGGAAACTTCTACTGGCCAAAAGATTTATTTCCTTGTCCAGCGGAGTATTAAGGCGACTATTGTCACTCGACAGGGGTAACCTTGGGACCCTGACGGGATACTTAACTGGGCACTGTGGGCTCAGGAACCAGCTTCACAAACAGGGCCGGTCAGACACTGATGTTTGCAGGTTTTGTGAGCTGGAAAGTGAGACATCGGGGCATATTCTCTGCGAATGTCCGAGACTGTGTGACAGGAGACTCAGATTTCTGGGTGACCGTTTCGTGTCATCTTCGAACGTTTGGGGAAATTCTCCTAACGGGATTATTGGCTTTATTGGTAGCCTGAATTTCTAGGGAACTCCAGGCAGCACAAAAGATCTATATTGGTCGCGGTGCGTAGTGCCTTCGTATCTAATCCAATATAATGACAATTATGTGTGAAACAAAATATCGGCCAAATGCTCGCCACGGCTTCGGTGGCATACCTCTATCGGATGGTCCATATTTTCAATGACTCTGAGACATAATTGAGGTTCAATGTCGTGAATGTGCCGAATTATCTCATCCTTTAGCTCTTAAATTATTCTTGGCTTATTGACGTACACTTTTCCTTTTAAATATCCGCAAAGAAAGAAGTCCAGCGGTGTCAAATCACAAATCATGACGTGAGATAACACGGCCATTGAATTTCTCGCGCAAAAGAGCCATTGTTTCGTTGGCTGTGTTGTAAGTGGCACCATCCTGTTGGAAGCACCTATCGTCCAGGTCCATATCCTCAATTTCTGGCCACAAGAAGTCCGTTATCATCTCGCGATAGCGAACACCATTCACGGTAACTGGTTGGCCGACCTCATTTTCGAAGAAAATTCACGGTAACTGGTTGGCCCGATGACGCCGCCAGCTTTTAAGCAATCACTCGTGGATTCTCATTTGCCCAAATGCGGCAATTTTGCTTGTTAACGAATCCACTGCGGTGAAAGTATGCCTCGTCGCTGACGATGAAGTGCACGAATGCATTTTGATTTGAACGCCCATTTTCGTAAAAGGCTTCAACAATCTTAACGCGCTGCTTAATTTTGTACCTCTCCATGGTTGAATTTGTCAAACACTGAAACAAAGAAATGTCAAATTAAGTTGGGCAAAAAACTTGACGTTAAGGTGTGACTCACAATTAACATCGTGCATTATGGTTGGACCACCCTTTATATATTTTTAATGGAGAATTATTTGTAATACAGTGTTTTAAATACAAATTTTGTTTTGTGAAAATCTATTTTTAGAAAAATTATTGTTCCCATCCTGGTAAGCACATAAGTAACCATACATAAGTGATAATGTAAGGACACATTATCACTTCCAAGGTAATGTGTCTTTACATTATTTTGGGGCTTAACTTCATCAGTGAAGTCTAGTGTAAAATAATTAATTTACTCCTATGGCTGCACATTACTTTATGCATTATTTGGTAACGTGTGGTCTTGTCGGATTTCTTTGTAGTGATAATATTATTAATTCTTTGGCTTTTGGGACCTAACCAGGTACTGGCCCATATTTGATCAGTTTAGTCTCTCTCACCCAGTTTTCGAGATATTGACTTGCATGTTATTATGTTATGCATTTTTAAGAACCTTCAAAAAGATTAAGATGCCTTTTCCAACTTGTGACTCGTTGTGACTATCAAGACTATTTTTAAGACTGAAAGTCACATCTTTCCATACAAAACAACAATAAAATTAAAAAATTTTAAATTTTAATTTTCAAAGTTATAATTGTGTCGATACCAGGTGTTCATTTTTTTTTTTGAAGTTTTTAAACAAATATTTGAATAAATTTAATTTATTGTGACTTTGCAACAACAAGCACAAGGGCGATACTGTCACAACTAAGAGTTACAGATTTTTTCTAGAAATAGGCACGAAAATGTAGTTTTTTCCATTTATCTCTTTACTATTTTACGAAAAAGAAGAGGACTAAGATCTATCGCTCAAAATCGGATTAGATGGCGTTGTTGGGTTATCAAAATCGAATTCTAGGTAAATTTTTTGCAAAAAAAAATGTATTTCGAAAAAAACTTGGATTCGAGACTTTTAAATCCCAAAAAATACCGGGATTCGGGATTGACATCCGTAGAGTATATCGGACAAAAAAAAAATCTCTTGAGGTTTGAACTTTTGCATATGGAAGCACTTTCAGATGAGGATATTTTAGATTCATAAACATTTTGAAATTCTGTTATATTTTTTCATAAAAGAAAAATAAAGTTGAATATCTCTTTGGTCCTGCAATTTCAATTCACCGAATCTATATCTTCGGTTCTTTAAATATTCACGTTGCCTAGAAATCTAGTTGTTCTTTTTTTTTTGTTTGTTTCTTACTTTTACTCAGATTGTTGTTGTTTGATTTTAGTTTTTTGAGCTTAACACCTTGTGTCATGAAAAATGTTTACCACATGCATTACAACATTTGCATCATGTAGTTTTCTTGCTTCTTGTAAAAATGCCAAAACCATTAAATAAATATTCTTCTAAAACTTTGTTGTTGTTCGTTCCTCTGCTCATAAAACTTCTGGTTTAAAAAACTATAAAAATTACTATAAAATAAGTTTTAATAGTAAAACAACAATCTGGAGACTGGACATCATGAAATAAAGATGATGCCAGCTAAGCCATAGTCTCGGCTTAACTAAGAAAAACTACCTACGTACATAGTTATTATGAATAAAGCCGGTGTTTAGAATATAACGACAAAAAATTGCATAGCATGTCATATACAAAGACTATGATTAGGCCTTTTTATTTAAAAAAAAGAGCAACATAAAGGTAAACAACAAAGTTTTCATATCTTCTTACAGAATTTCTGTTTTTTTTTCTTTTTTTTTGTAGACGCGTCATGTTGTCGCACCTAAAGTGAAATGCTATGTCTTTATAAAGTCAAAATGTAACAGACAGACAATCTAACTAACCATCCAACAATTCAAACTTCTTACCAATTTATCGTTTAAACATTTACGAGTATTTCTAAAGTTTTTATTGCAGTACCCTTGTGTGTTGTTTGAGGTACTTACCAATGTTATTCAGTTTGTTTTTTATCCTAGAAAACAAAGTACAAACAAGTTGTTATAAGTGTAGGCGTTTTGCTCTGGATATTAATTTTCAATCGATTTCATGTCGCTAAGTTTTGTTCATTTCATTTTACTGCATTTTCCTTATAAAATACCTTTAAAAGCATTTGTATTTGAA
The DNA here is from genome assembly GCA_949987735.1 of Leucophora obtusa. Taxonomy (NCBI): domain Eukaryota; kingdom Metazoa; phylum Arthropoda; class Insecta; order Diptera; family Anthomyiidae; genus Leucophora; species Leucophora obtusa. The sequence continues at coordinate 29,683,885 of OX465299.1, read as the reverse complement.
AATCCTATAAATTTAAAATTTTTATGGTTCATAGTCTGTTAATATTAGCAAATAAAATTTGTTTTCTTAGTCTTGATTTTCATTGAGAGTGGGTTAATAAAGTTTTCTTTATACCGTAACTACAATTAACTCTATCTGCGATTTTCTTGTCCATGACTGGATTTTATATTATTATTAAACTTGGCTTATAAATTTATTATATTTTGTTAATTTTCATTTATGGAATATTAGAAAATTGAAGTTTTTAGAGAGGTTTTGAAAGAATTATTAACTTTGATATTATTAACAGAAAAAAAGTAATATAACTTTGTTTTTTTTTTTCTATACCGCTAATGGAGATAATAGAGTTGTTAATTTGGAAATATTTATTTGACATTTTAATAGAAGCACTTAATTGGATATTAAATATTTTTTTATATAACAATTAATTTTTTATTTTAGGATAATGCCGCTTGATAGTAATAATTTGTGAGGATAGTCATAATTCCGGAAAAGTTTTTATGCTACCCGGTTAGGGTTTTTATGCCCTGTGGTCTGTTAGAAGTCGACCTTGTAGACATGTGTCGTTCGTGAACTAACTACATTAGTTCAATTGAACTACCCAGTGTAGAAACGGTAATGACATATCATTATTTTTTGGACTACCAGTAATGACACCCACTTACCTTCTGTATTATTTTAAAACATATAATCATGAGTTACTAATAATTACTTATTTTTATCATTATTTCAAATAGAAAATAATTTTTTAGATTTTTTTGAAAATTTTTTGAAATCTATTTTTAGACTCAATATTTTTTAAACACTGGTAAAGATATATGTAACCACATATTTTTTGATTTTTTGTATGTTGGCGAGTAAGCTTACTTGTGTGCAGCAGGTCAATTGTGTTTTTATCTATTAAATATTACATGTCGATATAGCTCAGATGGTAGAGCTGTTGACTGGCAATCTGTAGACCCAGGTTCGATTCCCGCACCAGCAAATTTTATTTAAAAAAAATACAATAAAAAATATTTTTTTTTATATAATTTATTTTTTAGAAAATCTATTTTTAGACTCATTATTTTTGTCAGTACTGGTAAGCACATAGGTAACGATATATTTTTTGATTTTTCGTATGCTGGTGTGTAACGACAACTCATTATTTTTCGCGACATCGCCATATAAAGGTAATAAGAAATGTAATAACAAAAGTAACTAGTTACCATTACCAAGTATGTAGTTACATAACCAAATATCTGGTAATGATTTTCTACACTGGGTAGTCGCTTAATTCCTGGAAGGACCTAGTTCACTCCTAGTCGCTCTTTTTATACAATCTATCATTTTATTACCTTTGCTGATAATTTATATCTTTGTTAACTAAAAGACGAGCAATATGAATAGGTAGCTAATAAAATTGGCAAACGATCGATCGGAAAAATTGTTTTATGAACGACTAAACAAAATTGTCAGAGCTATTGAACTAGAATAGCGAAGCAGTTCTGTACAAGATATTGAACTAGAAAGAGCGGTCATCAAAAGGAACTAGACTGCCCAAGTATACCTTGCTTTGTAAAGCCATTCTACCTAGACAACCTTCAGTCGTGCTTAGGGGTTTTCTACTCTATGATGTGCGTTTGAAGCCAGGGCCCAGAATGCATAGGACGGTTTCGGACTTTTCGCAGTTTAATATCTACCATATTAAAGAAAAACTTTAAAATATTGTAACAAATGTGGTGAAACAAAAATTTTGCATCATATCCCAGCAAAAAAAAAAAAAAAATTGGAAGTCACGCGTTACAAAGTATCCGTTATTGCATTTTTACTGCTTTTTAGATGTAATTCTGAATAGCTTAAAAAAGACTTTTATTATTCTAATTCTAAGAATTGATTTGGATACAGTTTATTTTATTTTTAAAAAAAATATCCTTTATATTTATAATTATGTTTTTTTATATTTGATATTTTTGAATTTTTTTAAAAATAAAATTGGAAAATTGCTCTTGAAAAGTACTGACAACCCAGCAAAAAAATTGCAAGTAATGCTTTACAAACTATTTCTTTCAATACTTCACAAGTATCCGTTAGTGTATTTTTACTGCTTTTTTAGAAGTTATTCTGAACAACTTAAAAAAATCACTTCTTTCATTGCTTCCAAAGTACCCGTTAGTATATTTCTACAGCTCTTTTAGAATTAAGTACTTCTGAACAACATCCAAAAAACCACTTAATTATTGCTTCTAAAGAGTAATTGCTCTAAAAGTAATCGTAAAAAGTAATTTTTGTATCATTTGGCATTTCCAAACAGAGGGTCCCGGGTTCGATTCCCGGCGAGACCAATATTTTTTTATTTAAAAAAAATTTTTTTTATTTTATTAATTTTTTTTAATATTTTTAATTAATTTGTTTAAATTCAATATTTTTTTAATTTCAAAATTTTTAAAAATATGTATGTATATACAAAAAAAAATGGTGAGAAATTGCTTTTTATGCACCTGTAAAAATAGTACTGAAAACAATATTGAATTAGAGCGCACCTTTTACGCTTGTTTATTAAGTACTTTTATTGAAGAGAATAAAGAACAATATCTCGCAGTAACAAAGCGGTGTTTTTATGAAAGTCAACTTTCATATCAAAGAATAGCTCAGCGGTAGAGCGCTAGACTAGCAATCGTGAGGTCGCAAGTTCGATACCCGGTCGCGGCAATAAAATAATTTTGTAAAATAAAAAATATATCATTTTTTTTGTGAAGATCTTTTTTAAACTTTTAATTGGTGAAAAAGAGCTTCCTTTGCACTTGTTCAAAAAGTACTGAAAACATGTTGAAGTGGGAGTACTCTTCTCCTATGACAACTCAATGTTAAAATCATTAGTGTTTATGTTAAAAAAGAAATACATGTAGATCATCAATTGTAGTGCTTTTTGTACTGCTTCGGCATATCTTTTTTTGCTGGGAAAATATTGAATTGAAGTGTACCTTTTGCACTTGTTTAATAACACTATGGAACATTTTTGGGATTATTGTCTGGGGGGTGAGAAATTCCAAGTCAGGGTGATGGTACTAGGTCAGTATAGTAAAACCCTCAAAGGGTTTGGCGTTCGTATGTGTCATTTTTTTTATGACCTTTTAAATTTTTTCCTTATCTTGATGTTTTTTCGCTTAGTTGTAACATTTTGGCAAAAACGTAGTTTAACATAACTCGAGAACCACTTGTCCGATTTTGATGAAACAAATTTAGAAAAATTTAGAATTACAATTTCTCTAATCTGTTTCTATACCGTTTTACTATATGTGCAACACTTTCGAAGTTAAAAATGAATGTATGAAGGAAAAAAGGTATTTTTTGCCTAAAAATTTAAATATTTTTTTTTAAAAATTCATAAAAAATCCAAAATGGAAAAAAGTGCCAAAACTAATTACTTTCGCGTAAAGTCACATAACTCATGAGCAAAAAAAGGCATAGATCATGAAAATCGATGCACGCGTTTCTCATTTATTCACAATTAGGTAAATGTATGAATTTCAAAAATTTGCTCCAGATATGCACAACATTATTTGGAGAAAACATTGACACTCACAAGCCGAACTCTCTCATATTTTTCTACTGTACTAAAAGAGAAATATTGATGTGGCAACACTGGTTCTGTAATGTTCACATAAAACATGCATTGTCATTATACTTCTTCTCTTTCTCACACTGGTTCTGTAATTTTTGTCATTCAACAAGTGCCGACGAACGCGAACAGTAAAAGTGATTTTTCTCCAGTTTTTTAAAAGTGAACAAAAGAGAACAGAATATGGAACTGTGCAAGCCAGATATAAATAGCTTTTGCTACTGCTGTGGTCAATATGTCTCAACACATAAAAAAAGGGGAAATTTCAGTACTGATTTTGTTCAAACATACGAGATGTACTTCAACCAAAATGTTATAGTGAACGAAAATTGGGTACCAAATATAGTGTGTAAAAGCTGCTACAACCGTCTAATGGATTGGAAAAATAGAAGACGTGAAAGTATGCCATTCGGTATCCCAATGACTTGGACTAATCCTGGCGAAGGTCACAATCCATTGAATTGCTATGCATGTGCGAATAAAGGAGCAGCAAAAAGGATAAGAAAATCGTATAATTACGTTGGTGTTGCAAGTGCCGCAACACCATTGCCTCATTCGGACCACATTCCTGTGCCAAAAGCTTCTAGCCCAGATATTTTCTCTTCTACGACTGCTCCGACATATCATGCACGTGATGATTCCCCATATGAGCCATCAGTATCCAATGAGCCAATTTTAATAAATCAAAATAAGCTTGATTCAATTGTTGCCAAGTTGGAATTAACACAGCATAAATCGGAAGAGCTGGCTTCCATTTTGAAATCAAACAATTTGTTGGCACCCGGTGTGAAAGTCACAGCTTATCGAAGTCGTCAGGCAACACTCCAAAGTTTATTCCTTGTGAATGAAGAAAAAACTTCTGCATATTGCCCGGATGTAGGAAAATTGATGGACGCAATGGAAATAAAATATGAAGCAGATCACTGGAGATTATTTATTGACAGTTCCAAACTCAGCTTGAAGGCGGTTTTACTGCATAAGACCAATAAAAAACCTTCAGTTCCAATCGCCTACAGTACAGAAACGAAAGAAACATATGATGCACTGGAAAATATTTTAAAAATGGTTAACTACGCCAAACATATGTGGCGCATATGCTGCGATTTAAAAGTTGTAGCAATGCTTTGCGGTCTTCAAAGCGGCTATATAAAATATATGTGCTTTTTGTGCGATTGGGACACACGATTTTCCGGTGACCAATATGCATGCCACGGATGGAAACTCAGAGAGCACAGCAGGTTACAAACGGCCAATATTATTCGTGAGCCTCTAGTGCCGAAGGAGAAGATATTGCTGCCTCCACTGCATATTAAACTTGGAATTGTTAAGAATTTTATCAAAACTGTCGCCAAAAGAGATGAAGTTTTCTTGTGTTTGAAACTAATTTACCCGAGACTCAGCGAAAGTAAAATTAAAGAAGGTAAGTTATAATATCACATTCATTTCCCATGATTTTCCATCTTAACAAATTAATTTTTTCCAATCAGGCGTACTAAATGGTCCAGATATACGAAAGCTGATTAAAAGTGACGCATTCAACAATATTTTGATTGACGCTGAATTGAATGCATGGCAGGCAATCAAAGAAGTAATAGAAGGCTTGTTGGGAAAGCATCGTTCTAACAACTACGATGTTTCTGTCGCAAGGATGTTAAGAGCATTCTCGGAAATTGGTGTCCACATGTCCTTGAAAATCCATTATTTACATCATCATCTGGACCACTTCAGCAATCAATTGGCTACCGAATCTGATGAACAAGGTGAACGCTATCATCAAGTTGCTATGCCATTTGAAATGAGGTAATACTGATTTTTTATTTTTTCAAACTCATTTTAATAAAACAAAAACTTACAGATATAGAGGCAAAAAGTCGCCGAGTGCAATAATTGCGGAAATTTGCTGGTGGAGTAAGTTAGTGTGGCAAGACAAGGATGACCTTGATGATAAAGAATTTTCAGGAGATGCAGAAGGGCCAACAGTGGAGTCACACATTGACATTATGTGTGGTTCAGAAACTGATGATAGCGATGAATGCGATGCCACTAGTCCCGAACAACCACCATCGAAAAAGTCTAGGCAATATTTATTAAAATAAATAAAAATAAATAAATAAAATAAAAATAAAAAATTATAAAAATGTTTACTTAATTTTTTTAGTAGTTTATGGCCAGAAGTCTGGAGTTATTGGGGAAAATTTATGAAAAAGGCGATAAATGACACTTTTTTGAATAAAAACAAATATCAATATTCTTGTCAAAATGGGATACCTTCACTTAATTGTAAATAAAAGCAGAACGCGTTAAATTTTGTTTATAGGTTATGTGACTTTACATGAAATTAATAACACTTGATCCTTTTTTCCGTTTTGGATTTTTTATGAATTTAAAAAACAAAAATTTTAATTTTTAGGAAAAAAAATATTTTTTTTTCTCCACAAATTTATTTTTACCGGCAAAACTGTTGATTACAAAGAAAAACGTTATATGAACGGATTAAAGAAATTGTAATTCTAAATTTTTCTAAATTTGTTTCATCAAAATCGGACAAGTGGTTCTCGAGTTATGTTAAACTACGTTTTTGCCAAAATGTTACAACTAAGCGAAAAAACATCAAGATAAGGAAAAAATTTAAAAGGTCATAAAAAAAAAATTACACATACGAACGCCAAACCCTTTGAGGGTTTTACTATACTGACCTAGTACCATCACCCTGACTTGGAATTTCTCACCCCCCAGATTGGCTGTTGTACTGTGTAATTACTTTTATTGGAGAGATTATGACACAACATCTCGCAATGACAAAGCGGAATTAATATCAAAGAAAAGCTCAGCGGTAGGGGTCACACATTCGATATTTTACATTTTTTTTTCTTTCATACGAAAATGTTTCGCAATCGTATCGCATATACTTATTGTGGAAGATCCCGCTTTCGGGAGTAAATGTTCTCTCTATAGCGATACTCCCAAGTAATACGAAAGCGATACTTCTGAATGATAAAATCAGTGATATCGCTAGATAATCGTATATCGCTAATTTATCACCTAGAAGATAAAAGAGTGATATCGCTAAATTAACTCCTCGAAACAAACTAAACGATTAATAATTTTCATTATTAAATTTAACTCTGAAAAAGAATATCTGCATACATAATCCATTGACAAAAACATTAATAATCTTGTTGCCATCATACCCGGTTTTTTCCGCGCACTAAATCTTCTTTTTTCAACGAATTTGTTTCCCATATTTCTTATAATTCTTTTTTGTATAAATTTTGTATTATTTTTTCCAACATTTTCAAGAAATTTAAACGAATTGTGTTTATCTTCCAGTTGATAAAAAGGTGATATTGCCGCAATATCATCATAAAAAAAATATGACAAAAAAACACAATTTTTGGATTGGTTTTTCCAAATATCGCCAAAATATCTTCTAAATGATAAAAGGAAGACAATTTCAAAATACTACTTGCTTCATTCAAAAGAAAAATAGAAGATATCGCTTTATTACCTTCTTGGAAGATATCTTCCAAAATTTTTCAGGGAAATTGTTGAAGTGGGAGTACTACTCTCCTCTTTTTATGCATAAAATTTTCTGAGTGTTATTTCCAAACTAAGAATATATCAATAGTAACAAATATAAACTAAACAAGAATTGTAAAAAGTCAACGAACTCTTGTAAATAAAATTTTTTAAATTAGTACACTCACAATATATTTTCCATAACTGATTGAGGTTTATTTGAAAAGTAATAGATAAAGTTTGTTTTCAATTGAAGAATCAATTAAAATACATTGAAACATATTGTTTAACTTTTTTTTTATCAGTCAATAAAAAACAAACTAATAAAAAATATGTATCGTCTGTAGGAGTTGTATATTTTCAGTCAAATATTCTATTTTTAGAAAAAATAATTTAAATAATTTGGTTGTTTTCTGTTTTAAAACAAAAAATTCAAATATTTTCGGTTTTATTTTTTGTTAAAATGGTTTGTTTATATACAAAATTATTTCAATTCAAATTACAAGAAATTCTCTACTCATACACACAAACATAGCCAATAAAAATATGAACGTGTGTGTTGTTGTGTATGGTGTAGTGTTTTGAAAATTCAAACAAAAAAAAAAACTTTCAAATATGAAAAAACAAACCACAAAATCGTTTTTTTTTTATGTTTTGTCAGTTAAAAATTGATGATTGTTTTAATAGACTTTTCAATTATTTTTATTTCTTTTATGGATTGTTTGGAAATAAATAGCAAAATGGTTTGAATATAATGAAAAATCAGTACCTTGTCCTTTTTTTAATTGTGTTTTCAATTAATTTAATATGTATTTTAGGTTGTTTTTAACGATAAAATATTGTGAGTGTATATTTTTCTACTAAATTTAGCACTCGGTTTTGAAAAATTAGTAAAATGTTTTGTTGAAATCAGCAACGAAAATTAGTAAAAAAATCCTAAATTTGTTATAAGAGAATAGCAAAAATGATTACTAAAAAAAATTGTACTAAAAATCAATATAAAAATAGTAAAGTGCGATTGGAAACTGTTTACAAATTTTTTACTAACTTTTATTTGAGTGCAGAAGTAATCAATACATACAAACATTTTGAAATTTTTGTTTATCTTCCAATCTCCTCCGTGTCTCGTTTTTTTCGCAAATGTTGGCAAATGATTTTTACGTTAAAATTCAATTTCCATTTGAACAACATTTTTTTATTGAATCAATTAAATATTTTGTTGATATGACAAATTTCCAATTTTTTTCAATTAAACTTGTTTGTTGAAACTGAATCAACCTGTGTGTTGAAACTTAACAAGTTCTTTGCTGACCCGGTCCATATCATCAATTCGAGTCAAATCGTTCGTTTTTGTTTTGATCTCTGACTGAACCGTGTTTCGTGAACGGATTTGTTCGTTTGACAACTTTTTTACGCACTAAATATTAGCTTAGAGGAAAATATCAAAGTCCAACAATATATTTAACTTCAAACTCCGATGTGCATCCATTTACAATAGGCTTAAACCGGGTCGCCCATCCGATAAATTCAGGACGATTCATTTTAAATGATATGTTTTAAAATTAAGAAAATATTTGGAATTCAAAATGAAGTTTATCGCTTTAAATTGACTTAACTGGTGTTCCAAAGTCTTGGGTGTGTCCAAAATACTTTTTCATCATTTCTTCTTCACAGAAAACTAAAAATGTAAACTTAGTTTTTGTTAGTAAAATGTTACTAAAAAATGTTATTAAAAACTATTAATCATACGCACTTAAAAAATTATTTAATAAAAAAGTGTCCAAGATTTAAATAATTAATTTTTATTTTGCGATAGATCTAAACTGCAATTGGTATTGCAGTCCAAATGATACAGTTTTATCAGATATTTCTTGACGGATTGATATACATACTCATAAATCCAAATCGCACTATCGGTTGGTCATAAGAGGCTACCTAATAACATTTTTACTTTTGTAAGATAGGTCTGCCAATTGACTTCTGCATGATGCAATAGTCTTATATATAATTTTAATTAATGACATTTTCAAAAAAAATATAAAATTTTACACTTGTTACTACAAATTTTATATACTTTGTTATAAAATGGATATATTTTTACAAAAACCTTGATAAATTAACAACATCATCTATAACATGTCGAAAGGTGCAACAAAAAATTTGTTATCTCTATAATATAAAACAAACAACTCTCGACTTATATAGAGTTACAAAATAATAAAAAAAGTTATGATTATTCGAATACAAAAACAAAACCCCAACAAATACTAAAATCATAACAAAGGCAGTCCAACATCATTAGTAACGAAAAAATCCATAGTTTTGAGAATAAATAATAATATTAAAAAAAAAAAAAGAAATTATCTAGACCAAAAATGGATGTTGTTACATATTGGACGACAACGTACATTCCACTGAGCGCAAATCTATAGCGGAAAATATTTTAACACATTAAGCTGTGCTATGTCTGGCTGTCTGTCGTTAGCTGCCCGTGCTCGTGGAAAAACTAATGGTAAGATTCTCACGCGACATGATCATAATTCATAATTCAGTGTTACTCGAAGTTTGGAACAGAGGAAAGCTAAGTCAATGGTTAGGCTGTTATAAATAGAGGGTACGCAATGTATCGTATGGTTAGTTGGAAATTTTAATTTTTTTCATTTTGTTCTGTTTGTTCGTACAACCATAACGAAATGTTGTTGAACATGACAAGGAGATCATGTTTATTTAACAAATGTTTTCCAAAAATATACAAACAACACACATAAAAAAACAAACATTGTTGTTTAAAATATGAAAAATATGATAAATTATAGAATTTTCCATAGAGCTTATATTTGGGTTACATGTTCTAAACCAAAAAATATAAGTTTCTTCGCTTAGAGTAGGGATAATTTAAGTTAATACCACAAAGTATGCAAACACTTGAAGAAATTATAGAAATTTTTAACACACAGATCATAATCCCAACTTTTATGGTGGGGCGTATGAGTTATATTTTATATTATATTTCATAACTCATACGCCTCGTGTACCAGAAAGTACAAAAATGTTCTTCAATCAATCAAATAAAAAAAAGCCGCAGAACATTTTTTAACTCAATTAAACTATTGTTGAACACATTGGGTCATATGAATAAAACTTAGCAATTACTTCGAAGTAATTACTTTGCGCTTAGGAATGGCTTTTAACTCCAAATTTACCAATTGGCTGGTAGAATAGCATGAAATGTAAACGAAAATTAAAAAAATTAAATTTCTAGTCTACTCCCAAGCAGACGAGATTTGTGAATTAATTGCTTAAAAAACCCTTTATTTCCCCCTATTAGTAATATCTATTTTTTATTCATATGAATTCAGTGACCGGAATTTTTTTTTTTAAATTCAGTGAAAGCATTTCTTTTTAATTCACTGAACGTAATTTTATTTTTTTTAATTCACTATTCACAATCACACTAAAATGCAATTGAACGAATTCAGTGGTGAACTAATTCATTTTTTTCCGTTCGATTTAGAAAATTTAACGCGTTCACCAGTGAACTAATTCATTTGATTTGATTTAATAACAAGAACTATAGCAATTGAATTCATTCGTAACAAAATAAATCGAACGAAAACAAATATGAATTAATTCCATTCAATAATTGGTGCTTTGTGATTTAATTCATGGAATTTTTAATTCAGAATTGAAAAATTGAATTAAGGATATTATTATACATATGCAAGCAGTTAAAATGAATTAAATTTTGAATAAAAAAAGAAAAGATGAAACTTGTGTTTTTATGATATTTAAGTGATGACGATTTCCTGACGATTTTTCACAAAATTGCTGACGATTTTGAAGACTTTTTTTTTTACATTTTTGACTATTTTTGATCAAAAAGATCTGGCACTGCTGTATCGGACGATCATATACATATACATTATATACATTTGTTTTCATGTCCCATACTTGCGCTCGCTTATGTTTTTATCTGTTGTAGAGTTCATCAGTGTGGTTTTAATCGTTTTTCAGGTACAGCGAAGCATATACTATGGTAAAGTTAAATAAACGTATGTGCTTGTGCAGTCCTTTAGTTTGTACTTCCTGGTTAATATGTTCCTTGGACTTTAGTTTGAACTACAATCCTGGCATTATTATATCTTAAGTTTGTGGACTTCGATCGTGGCTGCATAAAATTTCAAAATTGTAACTTGAGAATAGGGATGCCAATCGGGATTGATATTTGAAAATCCCGGGATTCGGGATTTTGTATGAAATCCCGGGATCCCGAGATCGGGATTTTTGAGAAATAATCGCGGGATTTCGGGATTCGGGATTTCCCGTTTGGCATCCCTACTTGAGAATTAAAATACATATCGTCACCTAAAATGCAAATGGGCGTAACAACAAAAAAATTTAAGCCGATTTTCTGATTGATTATGATGCACTAGACTAAATTATTGGAGGCGATTGTACATTAGACCGTACCTCAAAAAAAAAAGTTCACCGTACACCCTCCAATATGAAGTATTTTTGCAAGGCAATTTCAAAAAAAAAAATTTTTTTTGCCGAAAGTAGGGGTTGCCTTTTTCATTTTTTCGTTATAGCTTCGGCATTTAAAGTCGGATTTTAAAGTGTCATATATCGATTTTTTGCCTAGAGGCAACCAATATATAAAAAAAATTTCTACTGGGTTTATCGAAAAACTTCCTTAGCAAATATTTAATGATTTTTTGCGAGCTTTAATTTTCTGACATTAGGGCGGTACATTAGGGTGGTAGATCTCAACTAAGCTCTGGTGGGTAACTACTAGAACGGGATACTTGAGCTCAATGGCCCACTGGTCTCCTCGAAAATAAAAACATCGATGTATCATACTTTAAGATCCGACTGTAAATGCCAAAGATATAACGAAAAATGTAAAATGGCGACCCCTACGTTCGGCAAAACCTCCTTGCAAAAATACTTCATATTGGAGGGTGTACGGAACACTTTTTATTTGCCTGTAAGGTGGTACGCTCTATTGTACATGTACTGGGAATGAGTCGGCTTTTCAGCTTTTACTTTACTGGCATGTTGTCGAAGCGTTGGCACAGGTTTGGGATTTTATTTTTCTGTATATTCAGTACATTTAATAAAAAAAAAGTTAAATAGTTTGTTAGTATTTTACTTTTGTAATGCACATGACAAATTTTTAATGCATTCTTTCGAAATTTCATAAAAAAAAAACAATGGATATGTCTCTCTTACATAAATAATTGTGCAATATATGTAAAATTAATCAAATGTTAATTTTTATAAATTAAAAAAAAGGTCGTTAAATTATAAAGAAACAGTACTGATAAAGCACGTTTCGAGTATTACCGGCATTTCGACAAAAACCTTGCTCTCACTGTACAATTTTTCTTTTGTAAAGCTGGCCATAAACTACACAATATTCTTGTGCAGCTTTTGGTATTGTGGAAAAAATTGCCAGTGTGTATGTCATATTGGAAGGTTATACAATACATTGGAAAAAATCAAAACGAATTTGATTCTTAGTATACAATCATATAAAGTTGAAAATATTTTGTAATGTTTACTCTGAGTCTTGACGAGACATTGATTTGTCCATTTGTTTTAGGTGGAGAATACCTAATGTCAGACAATACATTATTTTTTGTTGGAGTAAGTCACAAACGAAACTATTTATTTTCATGTTTTCAATATGTTTTTCACTAATTTTTTTCCAATAATAAAAAGTAAATTGCATTAAATTCAATAATATTGCAAATTATATACTTTTTTGAACATTTTATTCATTTTATTTTATTTGCTTTAGTTTTTAGTAATGCCACTAAGTAAAAATTAGATCTGGCATCGTGGTTGATGTTGCACATAGTCAGTGTTACCATATATTTTTTTAGAAAAACTGTAAATAAAAACTGTTTCTTTATATAAAAACTGTTTTTCGAAAAAAAATTAAAAATCATAAGAAATTCTAGGATCCCGAAGTATCCTGGGACTAAAATATTATCCCAGGGTCACAATTTTCAAAATATCGAGATTTGAATAATTTAAATTCCTTTGGCTTTTGTAGTAATCGACTTTTTGCACAGCCTTCCAATTAAACTTTTTTTTAAGAAAAAAGGCCCGAATCTGAAGTTAAAAAAAGTTCATCCAAACACCCTTCCGAGATGTGAACCTTTTTACATTAACCCTCGACTTAGGATAGAATACTTTACCGGTCAATGTTGTACTTCAAAATATTCTTTATGGATTTGCATTCCACATAAAATTACTTACCTTTCATTTGATTGAGTATTGGTACGTCGGGAATTGTTTGACGGTGTGTAAAACCCCGTAAAAAAATTTAGTTTTTTGGAATTGTCCTTGCTCAAAAATAGTAGTAAATTTTTATCCAGAATTTGCAATTATTTATTTAAAAAAATAAAAAATCATTATCGGCATTTTTTAATGAGACATTGTTTTAAAAAATTAAAAAAAAAAATTCTAAATTATCCTCCATTTAGAAATGATCTAAAAAGTACGGCTAAAAATGTCCGCCGGATCTATGACGTGTCAGATATGGTTTAGCCAATTTTATTCCGTGCTAATTTTTGATGAAATTTGTTTTAAAAATGTTTCGATTTTCCATTAAGCATATTTTATAGTATTATATTTGCATTGTTAAATTTATTTATGTTTCGATTTGTACCTAATTTTTTACAATAGGAAAGTTTATTGTAATTTTTGGGTCATATGCATAATCACTTTCTAAGTTTATAAATGTCTTATAAAACAAATATTTTATACAAAATTCATTTTACAAACGTATAAGGTTTTCAGATTATGCATAAGCAGTTTTATATTTTAATTCTTAAATTTTAGTTAAAAAATAAAAAAAAAAATTGTAAATAAAACAAATTTTCCGATTTAATAAGAAAAAACTGTAAAAAAAATCTATGAATTTAAAAAACTGTTTTTTACATGAAGAAACTGGAAAACTGTTAGGCCCCCCAAAAAACTGTAAAAAACAGTTAAAACTGGCTATATGGCAACACTGCACATAGTTGTGAGAACAATTGTGCTGACAACGTTGTCTGAACAAGAACAAAACATGAACAAGAGTGTTCCACACGAGACAAATTCATGGGTGAACAAGAAATTGTTCGTTGGTTGAACAAATCGATGGTTCGTCAACACACTAAGTTAGGTCATATTGTGTCATTGTTATATAATAGAAAACAGTGGTGCCATATCTTGTGCAAGATTATTGTACATCTTATTGTATGATGTAGGGCAAAACGACTATAATATTGGCAATAATATTTGCAGTGATATTGCGTAGTGTATGGCTAGCTTAACGTCAGCAATTTCTAACTGGGAATAGACCTGATTGAATTAGTTTTGGTATCCTTAATATTAAATATGTATTTTTCTTTAAAGTGTGATTTACGTATTATTACTTCTCTTGTTTTCTAAGACAAATTTCAAAGTGAATTTGTATTTAAGCCTAAATGACATGTGATGTGCGTTTGTATATTAAATTTTTGTAACTTTTGCCATCATTATTTATCTACACAAAGTAAAAATCTTACAAAAGAAGTACAACTAAAACCTGTTGCAAATTTGCATATAGATGAGCAAAGTTGTTAAGTGTGTTGCTGAAATTGCCCACTAAGATTTTGCCAATACATTCAAGAGGTGATTGCATGAAACTGATGATAATGATGATGACTATAAAGCTGTTGTTTTAACTTCTTGTTAATCCTCTTGTACATAGAATTGAAGAGGCTATTTTACCTACAAAGTTTGTGGTTTAACAAAATCATTCCGAAGTGTAGCCTGTCGTCATCTTGATTGTAATTTATGCATATTTTTCTGTTATTTTTTCAGTTGCACGTGGCTAGATTTCTGAAAAAAAAAACAATTTTTCATAATTACATTTTATAATAATAATATTGAGGAAGTTTATATAATTAACTCTCAAGATGCCAACTGATTATAGTTAAATAAAATTCTTGGTATTCCCCAAATCCGCTACCACTTGTTGGTAATTGAAATATTTTTTACCAAAAACAAACATGTTACTAAAGAAATATTTCAACCATATAGGGAAAGATAGTAAAACTTGTGTGGTATTTGACAAGCAACTCTAGAGACTACTCATTGTGGTACGTTCAAGACAAAACAAAAACAAAAATCTTACCAAAACCAACTACAATTCTACTAAAGGAGACCAATTTATTTTGGCTTTAAATTTGAATTTTTAATTTTTCACTTTTATAGTGACATTAATTGTTGCTCTGCAATTCCGACAACTGTTGTGGTCAAATTGATTTTAAAAGTGATTAAATAGAATATACAAATTTGTAATTAATTGGTGGTATTATAACATATTTCAAGAAAATCCATGGTTAAAAATTTAAAACAGTAAAACGGGCACACAAAAAAAGCAGAAATGACACTCTTATTTCAGAAATTTTAAAGTACATATATATTTATTTAACTGTTTTTTTAAATGTTTTTAACAAAATTACAATAATTAAGGAATTTATAGTTGAACTGCTAAAGTGCATTAGGCGTAAGTAAGTAAGAATTTTTAAGATTGGAATTTTCGCTGCTGTTATAAAAATCTGGAATTTAATTTTTACCAAGCTTAATTTTTTTTTCCTCAAAATTAAAATAGCTTAATTCACATTAGTTGGTCCCATTTATATTCTTTATCCATCCGGCTTACATGTTTCTACATGTTTTTTGTTTTATCTCTGTTTTTTTTTTTTTTTTTGGTTTAACGAAATTTTCAACGCTTAAAATCGGCGCGTAAAAACAGTTCTAGTATATGACAACTTCGAGTGCACTTGTGGCATGTAATCGTTCTTGTGAGATTTACACGTAATTCATACAACATACATTTCTACACTCAACTTATTTACTACATTTGATTCGTGATTCTTGCAAAGAGTCGCAATTTAATATTCTTCAATATTATTTTTTGATATAAAGAGTTACATCTATGACAGTATGTGAGATGTGTAAAGTCAAGACATTTATGAATATGAAATTGTATACATTATAAGCATCATGATACATCATGTCTAAAAGTCTTCGGTACATTGTGTATTGGTACGTACTCGTATATATAAAGGCCAATTAAGTTAAAAATTGATAGTGAAGAATATTTTAAAGTTTTTATTTCTTTTTTTTCCATATAAATTATGGGAATTTTAACGATTAAAAAAAAGAAGAAAAAATAACAGAGTAATCAGTGTTTAAAATGCTTTACTAATGGGATTTATAAATGTCACTTGAGACTTCAAATTTAATTCAAATCAAATTTTCTCTAAAAAAGATTACATTTTATATGTATTAAAGGAAGCTTTTAGATTTGAAACAATTTTTAAATGAATTTGTTAAACCCATTACGGACACGTCATACAAACGCTGGGTAATTATAAACCAAAATTTACTATATGCAGGCCAATTGTTAATTAAGACTTTTTGCAATTGTTTTCAGAGACATATAATATAGAGATGCAACATCGATAATTTTTTAAACAAACTGTAGATGTCGCTAGCATGTGGGAAATTTTGTCAAAGCAGGATTTTATTTTGTCAGGTAAGGGAATTTGGGGCTAAATTAGGGATTTCGACTTGGGTTTGGCGAAAGATTCAAAAATTGTAAATTTTAAAAGATTTTGGTTTAGGCCGAAAATAAGAAGAGTTTTCGGATAAATTAGGTTTGTTAAAATATTTCAAAATTTCTTCCAAAAATTTGAATTATTGAGTAAATGTTCTCTAAATATTTATAAAAAATTTTCTATTTTCAAAATACTGAAATTGTTACATGCAAAGGACTCAGAAAAAATAAATTTTGTGTAGGTTCAAAAAGTACGAGGGGTTTTCATATAACCTCTTATGTACCTTCTGAATCGTGTAAACTCGACAAACTAAATGTTCTGAAGAGTTTACAAGCCCCAGAACTTACACTACACTCAAAAAAAAAAGTCAGTACTAAAGTCAGCAAAAAATGTTGCTGCGTCAGCAAATTTTAAGTCAGGAGCCTGCTTGCAAAAAAGTTGGTAATTTTAGCAAAAGGTTTGCTGAAAATCAGTGAGCTTATTTTTACCAAAAAAATAGTAATCTTCAGCAAAAGATTTGATAACACTTAGTCGACTGCAAATGAAAAAAATCCTTGCTAAAATCACTAAACTTTTTGCTGCATATTAGTAGACTGAAAAAAACTGAAAAAACTTGTAGCGAAATTTTACTTTAGTTAATTTATTTGCTGAAAATTTAAATTAAGAATATGTGTACACTGATAAATAAATCTGTAAAAATAGCAGAAAAAGTTACTAAAAATTAGTTAAAAATGATGCTGCAGAAAAAACTGCTAAAATTAGCAGATTTTTTTACTAAATACTAGTAAAATGAGAACAGCAAAATTAAAACTGCTAAATTTACAGACTTTTAGTTATATTTAGGCTAACTTCTAGTTAATTGGAAATAGCAAATTGTACTGTAAAATCTGCAGAAAATTTTGCTAAATATATGTAGAATAAAAATAGCAAAAATAAACTGTTAAATCTAAAAAATTTTTGCTATTTTTAAGCTAAATTTAGTAGAATGCAAATAGCAGTCTATTCTGCTAAAATCAGCAGAAATATTTGCTAAAATATTGTAAACGGCTGTTTTAAAAGGGCTCGATTTTCGAAAAAAATCGAAAAAAAACTTCGAAAATTTTTAATTTTTTGGTGATTTTTTAGGCTACTAATTATTTAGCAAAATTTTTTTGCTGATTTTAGCAGATTAATTTGCTATTCTCCCTTTATAAAAATTTAGCTCAAATAAAACTAAAAGTCTGTATATTTAACAGTTTTATTTTTGCTGTTCCTATATTACTAATATATAGCAAAAATAATCTGCTAATTTAGCAGTTTTTTTCTGCAGCATCATTTTTAACTAATTTTTAGTAGTTTTAACAAAATTTTTAACGGACTTTTTTCTATCAGTGTAGAGTTGTTTTTCTTTTTTTGTCATTTCCGTTTCCAGACAAGCTGCGACATCTACATCTTGTCTATCTGGTTGTCGTCCACGCTATGAATGCGGTTATCAAAACAATTTTTGTAGCAAAATAAATCAGTAAAACATTAGTTCAAAATTAGTCTAGGGCTTAAAAAATATAACAAACATTTTTGCTGAAAACTGAATTTCAGCAAAAAAATTGCTGAAAACTAGTACACTTGATATACAAGACGTTTACTAATTTTTCTACTAACTTATTTTTTTGAGTGTACTAGATTTCCACTTAACCAAAAACTATTACTTTTTGAAAACTACTCGTATTTACTTGTCAAATTCCATTAAAATTTTTAAAATTTTTTTTTTTCATAATAATGAGTTTCGGGTGAAAATTGTGTAGAATTTTTTCTCTCGAAAATTTAATGTACGACTTTTATTTTGAAACAGTGACATTTCAGCATAATTGTGATTTGTTTTTCGTATAATAAAATTTGTTTACTTTCACAATTTTAACAAAGATTTGAGGCCTTGGAAGTTCGAGTGAAAAAGTAAAATATTAAATTTATTTTACTTTGCTGAGTCTTTTCTTAATAATTTTCTGGACTTAAAAGCGATGCTAACTTAGCTCCTATTTTCTTTTCTTTTTTATTGAGTTTTTGTTTAAATTAAAATGAATTGGGTTTAACATTGGGGATTTAAACATTCAAAATGGGCTAAAACTTTTCGGGCAACACTGCTCCCCAATAAAATGAAACAGTATTGATAGAAAAAACAAAACAGCAGTCAGCGCCATCTGTTGCATTAAAAACCGGTATTGCCATGTGAGACGCCTGCATCGATGCCTTAATGTAGAAATAACTTAGTACCTAATTTTGTAAAACACTTGGGTGAAGTGAAGGGAACTTTCAATGTAAATTGTTTTTGTAACAAAAACAATTTCTATAGAAATAACGCAACACTTCACCTAAGCGTTTTACAAAATTACCCCCTTAATTTGATTTTGTATGCAATATCCTATTTTATTGTTGGCAGTTTTATTTCAAAATTGCATTCAATAAAATTTTATATTTAAAGTTTTTTTAAATTTTATTAATTTATTTCCTTTTCCAGTAAAATAATACAAAATTGAGTTAGTGCCTTTTTATATTAACCCAGCAAAAATGTGGAAGCAGTAAAAACGTTGACTGCTTCCTTACTGCTACTTTTACCGCTTCTAAAAATATATAGCTTCGTAAAGAGCACTAATGAAAGGCCTAAATTGATTAATCGTTTACATCGCTTTTAGCTGTGCTTTTGAAAAAGGCATGAAATGAGCAATACATTTTGATTGTTTAAATATTTTTGCGGTTCTTTTATCGAAATTTTTTAAAATGCTGAAAAAAGTTATTTTAATGAAAATAAGAGGTTTTACTAAAAGAAGAAGCATTTTTTCTTCACGGAAAAATATGAGTGCTTTTGAGAAGGCATGATTTTAAATAGTTGAAAAGCTTTGTAATATGCACTTCCGAGAAGGCATGAATTATCGACATTTTAAAAGAAAAACAGGAGCACTAATTAAAAGCGATGAATTCATGCCTTTTCGGATCTCGAAACAAGTGCTTTCATGCGAGCTATCTCGAACAAAAATCAGGCATGATATCATCAATAATGCAATCGCTTCACTGCTCAACTTTCCCTGACAAAACTGCTTCCTAGCAAGCAGTAATTTCTGCTGGGAAGCTTCTGACTTATATTTTTAATTATTTTCCCACGTTTATTTATCCTTTATTTAAATTGGAAAAAAAACTTTTTATACATATTTTTGTCAATTGCATTTATTGGCCTAAAATCGATATCTGAGTTTTGCTGTAATTCGTGACTCCACTACCAATATAAATTACCAATTTATATTTTTCCAATCCAATCAATAAAAGTAATTATCATATTTTTACATTTACAACTTTGTATCATAAATATTTACTGCAAATAACATAATTAGCACTGTTTTACCTTAATGCCACAATTAATTTTTTTCTTGAACTATGTTCAACAAAATAATATTAAAAAAAAAATCGCATAAACAATTAATAATAAAACACGTACAATTCTGTGTTTATCGTGTAAACTCTTAACAAATTATACTTTATAATCAAGTAAAAACCTCATAAAATCTAGATGAATAAAAAGGAATTTTCTTACAAACAAACAAAAAAACGTAGTTAAACAAAAATGTTGCGGCTTTATGTTCAATTTATCCAACATACTCCACAGCAAGTGTTGTGTTACCGCCCATTTCATTTAATTCCATCTATTTTTTTAATAATTGCATTAAAAATGTATTCTGCGTACCATGAAACATTTGAGATGCCATACCAAACCAAACTAATTCCATAGACAAACCCATACTAAGCATTAGGGTCGTACATGTTTCTAATTTTATAATAAAATTTTTTTTTCGATAAAAAAAATCTCTTATGTTTCACTAAAATTTATACTGAAAAAAGTCAAATAATATACATATATTATTAAAAGTTGATTCCGTATAAAATAACATTTAAAATCAACTATATTTTTTTCAAAATTGACACGTAATTCTGGAGCTTTGCCTTAGTCCTCAAATTCAATTATAAAAAATGTCCAAACCTCATTTTGAAATTCTGAGTTTTTCCCAAATAAAAAACCACAAAACCTATAAATTTCCCCTTATTACGCAGGTTTTTTTTCAAAAATAAAAAAAATTATTGTGGAAGTTAAAAAAACTCCAACATCTGAGTAACAAACGAGTTCAATTCTTTATGGCGACGTGATCTTGTTACTGATCTCGCTAAACTCATGTAATCCATCATTGTGCATTTGACAATACTTTGTGATTTTATGTCTATTCTGTTGGCTTTTATTATGGTTTAGTTAAATGTGAGTACATTACTTGAGTGTTTGTTAACCGAGACTTAAAGCCAAGCGTTATTAATGCCATTGTTTAGGTGTCATTGTATATAAAACAAAAGCTCAAACAGAATTGAATTTGGTACTTAGATCCATTTAAAGATAACAATATAAAAAATAATGATGATTCTTAAAAAAAAAAAATGTTATTAAAAACATGGTATGAAATTTTTTGTAGAACCTTTCATACATATTTAGAATTTTAAACAAATTCCACAAAATGGTCTTACCAAATGGCGATAAAATGTATTTATTTGAAGTCAAAACTGATTATCAGGGCAAGGACTTTCATGCAAATGTATGTTTATAGTCAGTGGCCTAAAAATGATTTTGACCAAATACTTTTCCGAATCAAAGAATTTGCAAAAAAATGGCATCGATTTGTTGTTGCATATTTTTGCATATTTTGTTATAAATGCATATTTTTGCATATTTTGCTTTTAGTGCATATTTTATTGCATATTTTATGATTTTTATTGCATATTTTGCACATTATTGCATATTTTTTAATATTTTTAAATATGAAATTCGATTTAAGAATTCATACTTTAAAACTAAAAAAATTCTAAAGAATTAATTATTTGGAAGCTCTGTTGGTAATATAACAGTACACTAGAAAGAGAAACACATAGTATACAATGTGTTGTCATCCACTAACACATTTTTTATAGATGTAATTTTAAATTAACGTTTTCGGGTGTTATTGCTCACAAACAGAAAGTTGAAAAATTTTATAAAAATTATTTTAAGGAAACTTGTCCCCAAGCATTAATTTCTGCCACTTTTTTCTCTGAGTTACCAAAGTGAGTACGATTTTATAGTACACATATTTAAGTTCTATTTTATAATAAAGTTTTTTTCAAGTAAAATGCCACACACAAAAATATATTTAACTATATGTATTTGAAGACATATTCAGTGTGTTCGTTTACTCGAATTTCTTACTACTTTTACTACAATTGCAAAGTTTTTTTTTACTTTTTGTATTGAATTTTTCCAGCTGTAGTAAATATATTAACTTGTAGTAAGTAAACGAACAAGCTTATTGTAACCGATACCTGAATTTTTACGTTTATGTTAGTTTCTAACAAATATAATTAAAAAAAAACATTTATTTTTAATTGCATATTTTTTGGTTTTTAGTGCATATTTCGTTATAAATGCATATTTAAGTGCATATTTTCCATTTTATAGTGCATATTTCAAGCGCATATTTTAGATTTTTTAGTGCATGAAAGTCCTTGCCCTGCTGATTATTCTTTTAAGCCATGGTTCTTAATATGGTTGCCAGTACCATGTCACAGAGGGCCAGAGAAGCCGTTTTTTTTTGGCCAAAAGTCGATTTCAGGAATTGAGTACACCAGTGTATTAAGAACATATGGGAACTGTTTTAGTAAATATTACAATAATTTTCTATGTCGACATACTTTCGAAACTACCTATGTGTTATTCTGGACTCTAAAGTTTCCAGGAAGAGGAATATTGAGGAGATGATGAAAACAGCTTTGTGTGCTGTTTATACCTGCAGGAGCACTTGTGGGAGAAGGTGGGGTAAATACACTCAGATAAAAAACTTAGTAAAAAAAATTTGTAAACAGCTTCCAATCGCACTTTACTATTTTTATACTGATTTTTAGTACAATTTTTCTTTTTAGTAATCAGTTTTGCTATTCTCTTATTACAAATTACGGATTTTTTTTTACTAATTTTCGCTTCTGATTTCAGCAAAACATTTTACTAATTTTTCAAAACCGAGTGCAGAAAAATATACTAATTTAAAAAATTTTATTTACAAGAATTCGTTGATTTTTTGCAATTCTTGTTTAGTTTATATTTGTTACTATTGATATATTCTTAGTTTGGAGAACCATTTTCAATTTTGACTCCAAATTTCAAGTGCGATGAAGTAATTATACGCTAGTTACAATTTAAAGAAAAAAGTTATTTTTTATTAATTTTTTTTTTTTAGATCTTACAGTTTGTTTATTTTTTACTACACTAAAAAAAATAAGTTAGTAGAAAAATTATTAAAACGTCTTGTATATCAAGTGTACTAGTTTTCAGCAATTTTTTTTGCTGAAATTCCGTTTTCAGCAAAAATTTTAGCTATATTTTTTTAACACTAAACTAATTTTGAACTAATGTTTTACTAATTTATTTTGCTACAAAAATTGTGCTGTTTACCGGATTCATAGCGTGGACGACAACCAGATAGACAAGATGTAGATGTCGCAACTTGTCTGGAAACGGAAATGACAAAAAAAGAAAAACAACTCTACACATATTCTATATTTAAATTTTCAGCAAATAAATTAACTAAAGTAAAATTTCGCTACAAGTTTTTTGAGTTTTTTTCAGTCTACTAATATTCAGCAAAGAGTTTAGTGATTTTAGCAAGGATTTTTTTCATTTGCAGTCGACGAAATGTTAGCAAAACTTTTGCTGAAGATTACTATTTTTTTGGTAAAAATCAGCTCGCTGATTTTCAGCAAACCTTTTGCTGAAATTCCCAACTTTTTTGCAAGCAGGCTCCTGACTAAAAATTTGCTGACGCAGCAACATTTTTTACTGACTACTGACTTTTTTTTTGAGTGTACCCTTTTTTTTGCTAATTTCAGCAGATTGATTTTAAATTACAGTTTACAACAATTTACTGAAATTTAGTAGCTGCACCTAATTATTTATACTAATTCATTATACTAAAATGATTGATATTTAGTAAGTTTTTTAACTGATTTTAGCAAATCAATTTTGAATTGCAGTTTACAACAATTTTGATAAAATTTAGTAGCGACTACTAATTTTTTTTTTTACTAATTTTATTGTACTACAGATCAGCAGACATGTGTTGCTAAAATTAGCAAAAAATACCGCTGGGCTCAAAACAGTTCAATTTCCCGTAATAACAGCAACATTTTCAGTAGCCATTACAGACTTTTTTGGTTGAGTGTACTTAATTCAGTTTCCTACTATAAGTTGGGTAAATTTAAACAAAAAAATTGTTAGAGTGGACGCATAATAATAGAACGGGATGTGGGTGTATCATCCGTTAGCATCTTTGTGCACAGTAGACCGTACCACCTTACAAGCAAAAAAGAGTGCGAGGTACATCTTCGAATATAAAGTATTTTTGCAAGGCAATTTCGATTTTTTTTGTCGAACATAAGGGTCGCCTTTTTTAATTTTTCGTTATATCTTCGGTTTTTGCATTTTGATCGTAAAATTTTGATATATTGATTTTTTGGTCTTTGACTATAAAGGAACGTTCGGCAAAAAAAAAAAAAAAAAATTCTGCTGAAATTATCGAAAAACTTCGTTAGAAAAAGTTTAGTGATTTTTTACGAGCTTTAATTTTCTGATATTAGGGTGGTATATTAGGGTGTAGCAACTGAGATCTGGTGGGTAAATACTAGAACGGGATACTTGAGGTCAATGTACCTTAGATCAAATCACTGGTCTCCTCGAGAGAAAAACATCGATGTATCATACTTTAAGATCCGACTGTAAATTCCAAAGATATAACGAAAAATGTAAAATAGCGAGCCCTACGTTCGGCAAAAAAATTTTTTTTTTAAACCTCCTTGCAAAAATATTTCATATTGGATTTTTTCATAAAACAATCAGTAAAAAACAAAAAGTACAAAAAGAAGAGACTAACAATTTGAAATAAATAATCAAGTATTTTTATTGAAACTGTAGGTAAAATTCTAGCATTTATTCTTAACTGAATATACATTTGTTTTTACTGATTTGTCAGTTGTTTAAAAAATACATAAAAAGAAATAACATAAGCCATTTGATTTAAATGAAAAGTAAGTAGACCGGTTTTCAAATGAAGTTTAATTTATTTTCAATAGTATTTTTTGTTGTTTAAACAAGCAATTTATTTATTTTAAGTGATTGAGCCGGTATGATTTCACTAAATATTTTTAAACGTAAATTTTTCTTGAGGAGAAGGACTATGCATTAGAAATTTTATATTTAGATAATCTAGAACCATCAGAAAAAATGTTATAAAATGTATTTTAATCCTCCAAGCGTGAGTGCCAATGGAATGTTTATAAAAGAACTTGTAATGATGGCTAAAATTATTTTACGTTTGTGAAGTTTAGTTTTTGGTTCCTTCTTACGAAATTTATCTGCGGCAATTAAACCTTCCTCAGCCATTAAACTGATTAGCTTACGCACAATCAATAATAAAATCTAAACTTCTATATTATACCTACAAATTCGCAATTTATTTTAATCCTCACTTCCTTGAAACATATTGATTACTTGACAAGTATATATTGACCTGTTATATTCAATTAACAATAATTACACTCTACCAACAGAAAAACATTACATTTAAAATACTAATACATTAAATTGCATTAACATATTAATAGGCCTTATAAATCAACTTAACAAAACTAACATAAAAGCAAGTCAAAACGAATAAAAAGAATGGCCAAAGAATGGTCATTATGCAAAACATATCATTAAGAACCACTTAGAAAAAAAAAGAAGAATTCTTCTCTAACTATTTACCAACTTTGTACATACTTACTAGGGTGTTCAATTGATTAATCGTTGTTCGATTAATCGAACAATTTTGTTCAAAGATTTTTCGAATAATATAAAATCTCCAAATTTTGAATAACGAATAATTAAAATAATTTAATAGGATTAATTGATTAATCGAAATTTTTAAATAAATAAAAAATTGTTTAAAAAATTTATGTTTTTTATTATTTTAATTATAAGCCGCATTTTCTAATCACTTGGATTTAATAAATCCAAAAATTAGTTCAAAAAGTGCTCAACAGATGGGGTTAGCTTTTCCCTATTTTAAAACAAATTTTCAGTCCGACACTTCTTTCACCCTAATTTTTAATACCGAATTCGATGATGAAGGATTTTACTTTAACATAATTTTGAATTATATTTTATATAAAACAGGGATAAACAGACTGCCTTTTCAGTCTTATCACTTCAATTTATATTTTTACACAATTGAAAAATTCCATTGCAATATTTAATATTCACTAATTGGATTTAATTAAATTACTTACTGTAGAGTGAAAAATTGCCATTTCTATTTCAGCTACTTCTCCATGTCCAAGATTGAAAATATGTATTTGGTGAGGTGTAGTTTTTGTTTTCTAAACATATTTCATAAAAAAAATTTAATAAAAACCTTTTATTTGTTAGTTTTTCAATTTTTTTGTTTCTCTTTTAATTTTCATTCGTATTTTTATCTGACATTAAATTAATAGGCTGTTTCATATATTTGTGCTTTTATTATGGATTAATAAATCCAGCTTTTTTTTGGATTATATAAATCCACTTTTTGTATGAAAAATTCTAAATCCAGGTGATTAAAAAACACGCTAAATATTTTTGTTTTTTAAATTCCCTGCGAATTACTAAAATTAAATAAAGGTACGTAAACGTAGGGGAAAATCTATTTTCCACAGACTTTCTCTCTACTTGTGCCTTTTTTTTAAGTGTTCAATGCATACGACAGAGACAAAAATTAATTTACGAGCTGTTCTGATATTTGAATCATTGAATATATTAAATAGCGCTATGTTTACGTCTGGCTAATCCAGGCTTAATTTAATGAAATGCTAAATTTACAAGGAAGGTCTGCAGAGTGGTTTGTCTTCGATTTGGATAAAATATTAATATGTGATAGAGAGGACAGGAAAGATAAAAAATTTGATAAAATATGATATCAATACATTTTCTGTTTATTATGAATTTTAGAAGACTTACTGAAATCATTTTTGTTCCTTTTATAAATTAAATTATTAAAATTACAACTGAATTTGTACATTATTGTACATAAAATTTAGTTCGATTAATTTTAAAATTGTCGTCGATTAATCAGTTAAGAAAAAAAACCCGAATAATTGTTTCCATGATTAATCGTTTAAAATAAAATTTCGATTAATTGAATACCCTAATATTTACCCAAACTTGCATACAATACACTAAAAGACACTTACCAACTTAAACTTCAACAACTAACTGGTCAATTTGAAAGGAAGATTGGTTGGCTAACTAAATACGTTTATGGAGTTGTTTATTAAAGCCAATCGACAGAAGAAGAAGAAGCAAAAAATACATAATAGTTGATTCAATTTATAACCAATTTTTCGTAAGCGGAAATTGACTTTGCAAGGGAAACCAACTTTATCATCATCTCTTTCGCAGATGTCGACGATGCAATGACTACAAAGTGCATATAAACTAAAAATCCCAAGACGAAACTATGAATATAAATTTGCCATTACGCAGACGCAAATGGACAGACATTTTTTGCAGACAGACGATTATAAATTGGCGGTTTATAATAACTGAAATATTTTCTGCTCTATTTGGCAAAAAGAACTTAACATCCTCTATGGTTTTAACAAAAAACATGATGTTCAACTTAAGACTTAATTAATAAATTTATAAAAAAAATACTAAAAAACAAATCTATGTAAATTTCTCACGGGAAAATTATAAATCAAAGCCAAAGCTTGGAATTTTTCTTATTATTAGGCATTGCTAGGAAACATAGAAGACTTTAGTTTTTCTTTTCGCTTTTTTTTTTGTGTGTGAGAAGATCAAAATGGTCAATATGTTTTCAGCACTAATTGCAAATTGATTTTAATAAATTTCAACAAACTTTGACTGCCACACTGACAGACGAAAACAATTTGTTGTGCAAGTCGTCGTCAATGAAGCTTAAAATGTTGTTAAAACTAACATACATAGAAACATAGACCAACTCTTCCAAACTACAGTGATATTTTGCATACTATGTTGTATTTCTATCCATAAAAATTAAATGTATGTGAATACACATTATAACGTTATGCTCTTGGCATACATGAAGTTACCAAATTTTGTTAGTTATTAAGTAGAAGACTCAAACAAATTGTTAATAATTTTATATGCAAATGAAAGCTATAAAATATTTATGGCCCATATTAAAATGTTGGCCTATTAAATAAGTTTATCTGAAACTTTTCTTTTTTGTTACTAATCAAGTTTCTAAACATATTGTTTATGACCCAAACATGTTAAAGCATTCAAAAGAGGGCAAAATGCATTTTTTATACACTTGAAAAGTTTTTAGGTTAAAACAAGAAAATTTATAGAGTAGTTATTATTTTTAGCAATATCAAGAGTAGGTGCGTTCTACTTAAACGTTTCCAAAATCAGATAGGATATCGTCAGTTTATTGTTGGTTTAAACCACTTACCATTTTTGAAAAAAATTAAGTGAGCAATGGGTTACATACGTATGATGGAAGTATCCTCTTTCTGATTCTGAAACTCATTTCTCTATATCTCGCATCATTTTCAGAGCTTGAGAAAGATAATTCTTTTTTGAATTAACTCGCATTGAAATTGATTCATTTTATGAACATCGTACGTGAATAGTTTTTTATCACTTTAAATCAGTGATTTTAAATGGAATAAAGTGAGGATATGATTTATTCAAATTTAAATTATGATTTGATTAGCGAACTATAAATTAAGGCAACCATTTTTTGTTTAAATTGATTTTTTTTAAATTGAATCAGTTCGATAGAAAAGAATCAAGAAAAATCAAATTGATTCTTTGGATAATGATTCCCATCACAACCAGTTTCAAAAAAAATATGAATACCAACTTTTTTTTTTATTAAAAAAATTTTTTTTTTCTAAAAATCTATATTATGAACTTCTCACACAAAAAACTATTAGCTTAAATCATCTAATTAAAGATTTGCTTAAAATATCATTTATTTTTAAACAAATATTTAATTGAATCAGTTAAATATTTGAATTGTTTAATTATTTCAATTAATCGTACACAATTTTAAGTAATTGATAGTATCATTTGCGTGATGGGTACAAAATGAATTAATATATAATTGATATTATCAATTTCGTAATTTAAACTCCTTTTTCATTTTTTGTATGCTATTTGCCAATGTTTCCATGACGTGGGAAAGTTAGCTTTATCAATCGGCTAACCAGGGGTATGGCATCACCAAAAGCAAAAGTTATAACGACATCGTTAGCACTAGATGGCACTTTGTTCAAAAAAATTGACAATTTTCTTTTTTTATTTAAATTTAAATAATAACAAACAACAAATCAAAAAAAAAACAAACGAATATCAAAAATTTTATAATTTAAATATATTCCGCGCTTGTTTTTTGCTTATTTTGAGTGGTTTTCAGCTGTTTTTGAGTTTTTAAATATAGGCTCAGCTGATACTAAACTGATACTAAATAATTGCTCAGGTAATACAAAGTTCCAGTGCCCTCTACCGGTGACTAGTGTAAGTTTTGATTTCCTATCTCTATAATTAATAGTCTCTGCGGCTAACAGGACAATACTGTCAAGATTGTTAATGCCAACGCATAACCGACCATCACCAACGGTTTACCAACATTGTGCCGATCGTATTTTTCTGCCTGTTTAACAATATCAAAATTTGTAGGGATCCATGTTATATTTGAGTATATTTTATGGTTAAATTTATCTGACATCAGTGTAGTATAGTGTGTAAATAGTTAAATATATTTTTTTAACAAGATTTATGTTTGGTTTTTTGTTTTAACAAAAACTTGAATTGCTTTTGTTTTAACAATAAGGTTCTAGCATTGTTTGACAATTGAAAACTAAAACAAAAAAAACTCCGCGTAAATAAGTACCCTACGGGAAATTTGAACAAACTGTCACCGAACTGGCCCCTTTATATGAAATAGACTGGTCACTTTTACATGGCGTTGTCATAGGAGGTGGAAATTGACCCCTTGTGACATGTCACAAGACAAATCGCAGGACAGGTTCCTGAACTTTGTTTTTTATGAGAGTTCAGTAACCTGTCCTAGGATTTGTCTTGTGACATGTCACAAGGGGTCAATTTCCACCTCCTATGCCAACGCCATGTAAAAGTGACCAGTCTTTTTCATATAAAGTGGCCAGTTCGGTGACAGTTTGTTAAAATTTCCCGTAGGGTAGTTATCCATGTCTTTAGTTTGTGGTATGCAACAATGCAAAATTTTTTACTATTATAATTTTAAGTTTAGTCGTCTGAAATTTTTGGTTATAGGTTTAGTGTTACAATATGCAATCGTTCAACATAAATCAATGTTAGAAAGAATAACGTGACTCTAGCATATTTGCTAAGACGGACGATATTAATTAAAATTGAATATTTGTTTTTGGTTTTGAAAAAAATATTAAGATATAGTGTAGTTGCAATCTCGTCATGTCATTTGGTATTATGAATAAACTTTGTGTCAGTACAAAAAATGTTAACTTTTAGTCAATATGAACATACCCGGGTATGTCCGTTTGTTTGAAGACTTTAATATGGAACCTTATTTAGAAATCGATTATATTTATTCCATAAACCATTGAAAATATTGTCCCAAAATTTCAAAATTTTATCTCCCCATGAACCCAAGCGCTTTTTTAACTTTTGTGATTTAACACATTTTTTAAGAACCAATTTAAGCAACTTGTTTACTCAATAGCAGAAATTTTGTTTGATCGGTCATCTTGTCCGATCCGATAGCGATTGTATCTCCTAGTCTTATACCTTTCTTGGTTTGGCTATAACTTGCGATATTAAAATTTTGTCAAAAACGGCAAAGTGTTAACGAGAGCATTCACTATAAACTGATAGCACGCATATAAAAGAGGCTGAGAATAATGGAAATAATTCTACGCAATACTACGCGTTAATGGTTGATTCACACTCCAATCATTCCTGTTAATCCATATCCACTATTTATTTAATGCTGGGAAATATTAGATAAGACTGCACTGTGGGTCAGCAAGACTAAATTTTGGCCATAAGTAGAATATGGAGGATAAAAATCTAAAAAGTATCCTCAAGGGGGTTAAGATAGTTGATGATCAGGAATCTGAAATCAAAATTCAAAAAGGCTGATCCAATATGGCGGCCATAAAGTTTTAAATTTTAATATGTTTTTAAAGGGCTTGAAGTCACTGATTCCAAACCTGGAACAAAAAGTTGTTGTCTAAACCGAATTTCTCCCAACCAAAGCATTCGGTTGCAAAAAGATTAAAAAAAAAATTGGATATTGAAATACGTGGTAGTGTGAAACAGATCTGGAGGTAATTTTTCATTAAAAGAAAAAATGTCGAAAGATTATGAACGCACGGAAAAGATCACAAGTCTAGTTAAAAGACATCTTTAGGAATTTAAAAAAATTTACATTTTTAAGGTAAAAATAATTTTGTTACTTTTCGATAAATACCCAGGTAGAAACAAAATTGCAGTCATGCTTTACAAAACACTACTTTTGTTGCTGCCAAAATATCTGTTTGTATATTGAAAATAGTTCTGAACAACTTCAAAAAAATCACTTGCCTCATTGCAACTAAAGTATCTGTCAGTATATTTTTACAGCTTGTTTAGAAGTAATTCTGAATAACATTAAAAAAACCCATAATTATTATTGCTTCTAAATCATTATTGCTCTAAAAGCGATCCTAAGAACTGATTTGGATACGGTTTATTTCCAAACAGATGATAAACATAAAAATGTTGTTATTTTTAACTGTTGAAAAATAACTAACATGTACATTAAAAATAACTAACAACAATATCGTAAAAAGAACTAACAAATGTTTACTAAAAAAATTTTAAAACAACTGACAACATCCCAGCAAAAAGGAGATGCTGAAGCAGTAGAAAAATCACTACAATTGATGATCTAGATGTACTTCTTTTTTAACATAAACACTAAAGATTTTAACATTGAGTTGTCATAGGAGAGTAGTACTCCGACTTTAAAATTTTTTCAGTACTTTTTGAACGAGTGCAAAGGAAGTTCTTTTTCACCAATTAAAAGTTAAAAAAAAATTCTTCACAAAAAAAAATTATATTTTTTTTTATTTTACAAAAGTTTTTTTACTGCCGCCACCGGGTATCGAACTTACGACCTCACGATTGCTAGTCGCTGAGCTCTACCGCTGAGCTATTCTTTGATATGAAAGTTGACTGGCATAAGAACACCCCTTAGTTAATGCGAGATATTGTCCCTTATTCTCTTCAATAAAAGTACTTCTTAAACAAGTGTAAAAGGTGCACTCCAATTCAATATTGTTTTCAGTACTATTTTTACAGGTACATAAAAATCAATTTCTGACCATTTTTTTTTATATAGACATATTTTGAAAAATTTAGAAATTAAGAAATATTGAATTTAAACAAATTAATTCTAAATATTAAAAAAAAAAATTAATAGAATAAAAAAATAAAAAAAAAAATAAAAAAAAATATTGGTCCCGCCGGGAATCGAACCCGGGACCCTATGTATGGAAATGCCAAGTGATACCAAAATCGCTTTTTAAGATCACTTTTAGAGCAATTACTCTTTAGAAGCAATACTTAAGTGATTTTTTGAAGTTGTTCAGAAGTAATTCTAAAAAAGCTGTAAAAGCTGTAAAAATGTAATAACGGATACTGGGAAGCAATGAAAGAAGTGATTTTTTGAAGTTGTTCAGAATAACTTCTAAAAAAGCAGTAAAAATACACTAACGGATACTTGTGAAGCATTGAAAGAAGTGGTTTATAAAGCACTACTTGTAATTTTTTTTGCTGGGATGGGTAAAAACTACAGTTTTTTACAGTTAATTCTTTTGGTATTATAAAAATATATTTAAATAAAAAAAAAACAGGTTCTAGGTTCTAGAACTGATTCCTGGAAGTCAAAATGGAAGGCTTCGATGTCGCAGAACCAGTTTTATAACTGGTACTAGAACCGGTTCCAAAGCAACCTGTTCTAGTTTGGAAGAAAATAACCTGTTGCTTTTGGGACAAACTCAAACAAAAATCACCGATGATAGAACATAATTAGAACAGGTTGCATGAAAGTACAAGTTGTTCTACAACCGGTCCTTTGCATCCGACAATTTCGCTGGGTGGTGTACGGTGAACTTTTTTTTTTTTTGTGGTACGGTCTAGTATTCACATTTCATGCTATTTTAAGTAGTAAATTAGCATTTATCATAAATTTGACAACTTTCTATGAGTTGAACTTCAAAAATGATGCTATTTTACAACGATAGCACATTAGCACTTGAACTGTGGATTCCTTCAATGATATAAGGTTTGTTCCACGTAATTCTGGGTAAAGTCTGGTAAAATGAGAGTAAACAAATAATAATCTCAAAAAATGGTAAAATTGCTCACTATACCTGGAACGCACAAAACCACATTTCAAGCCCAAAAATTAACGTCAAAGTTATTCATATAAACAAAAGCTATTTTAAGAATAAAATATCGAAGGGAATAAAGAAAAAATGTTAGAACGTGGTATTTGTTAACGATATTAATTATTAGGTGTGTTTGGGTACTTTTCCAGTAAAGTCCAGTAAAAATTACTCAGTAACAAATTTACAGAGAGTAAGGCAAAATTTACTCTCAAAAAGAAAAATATCTAAAAATGTACGCAAACAGAAAAATTGTAAGAATTAGTAAAATACTGCTGCCAACTTCTTCCCTAAAAATATCGCTAAATCAAACTAAAAAATCACTAGAAAATATCTAAATTATAAAAAAAATAAAAAGCGATAAATCCTTAAATTTCACAAACTTTTTAGGTCCTGTTGAAAAATTTCACAAAAATAGCTATATTTTTCAAACTTCTTAAAAATTTCTTAAAAAATTATTGATACATCGCCCAACTTTTCGAACTTTTTTGTTTTCCATAAAAATTTAACGATAAATCGCTGAATAATAATGATTCAAAAATTTTGTCAAGAAAATAAATGTAAAAAAATGCTCAGTAAATGTCTAGACTGTCTTAAAAAGAAAAATCGCTAGTTTTCCCACTAATAGCTAAATTATATTTTATCCCGCTAAAGGAGTTGAAATATCGCTAGATTTGCCGAGAAAATAGCTAAATTGGCAACAGTTATTAAAATAGCTGATTTCGAAATAAACCTATTCAAATTATTGGATTAATAAATAAAACCTAATAAAATGATCACTTACTTACTCCTTCCATCGTAAATAAGCTTATATTTAAATATTTTTTATTTTTACAAAAAATTATTTCAAAATTATTTAGACACATGTTTTGTTTCTTCAATCATATGTTTTAAATCATATGTTTTTTTTCTTACAAATTCTTACTAGCAAAAATTCATCCAGTAAAAACTTGTAAGTTCTCTGGTATTGAACTGTCACTTTACCCTCTATTTTTTCTCTCTCCTTACTGAGTAATTGTGTAAACAAACACCTTCCAGTAAAAACTTGTACAAATTTGTACGAATTTGTACAAATTTTCGGGTACGCAAACACACTTATTGTTTACAAGTTTTGTTAATATTTAAATTATTTTTACAAATTTAAAACAGCTGATTTACAAACAACTAGTGATTTGACAGTTTTACCATTTTACCCGCAAAAAAAGTACGGGTAACTTCTGGTAAAAAGAGAAACAAATTATTCTCTCATCAACGCTCTCATTTACCAATTTTTAACAATAGAAACGCTTTTTGGTAAGATTGGGTTCCCGCGGGTACCCGCGGTAACGTACGTGGAACAGAGCTATAGAGACCATAAAGTTTACTTAATAAAAAATAATTAAGGATTCATAAATTATGGCTCATTTGAATATGACTCAAATATAAATTATTTTAGGATTACCACCAACTACCCTTTTTTCATTTAAACATGTTTCTCCACTCGTCCATAATAAATTGTTACCATGTCTTAAAGATAAAAATCAGTTACAAAAAAATATAAACTACATTCTAGGCAGTCATAAATTATATTGTAAGAGGTGCCATTTAATTTGCTCATGTTGTTAGATGCAATGATAGCACGGCCAAAGATATGAATTGCAATTTCTTAGTCATATCTTTAAGGTGACCCAAATCGTACCATGAAAACAACAAGAAACTATTTACAATGACAAAAACATGGAGATGAAGGAACGAACGAAAAATGTGTAATAAATTGTGGGTTTTTCTTCTGTTTATTTTTTTCGCTGTAGAGGAGGATAAAACTATGTTTTCCATTATGTTAAAGGCGGTCGGTCGGGTCTATTTGTAAGAAAAAAAAATGTTGTCTTTTGTTTTTTATCTCAATTTTTCTTCATATTTACCATCTTTGTTTTACAAACATTTTGTTTAGCCGTTAACTAACAACCATATCACAAACATACACAGATGTAGTTAGACGTTATAATATTTTAAGTGCCTGAAACTTATGGGAACAAATGTTTGTATTATTGTACTTTGACCATATCGGAACATAATCAATGATTACATGATTTCTACGCATGCGTAAACCATGCGCCTGTGCCTAAAACAGGACACAATTTTTTATTTGTGGAGCATGAAATGTGCAAAAGATTGTATTTAGTTTATTTTTGGTTTTCAAATGGCTTTTTAAGAAAATCTTGATCATTAAATCATTTTGAAGGAAAACAAAAACTACAAAAAAAATAACCATAAAAAACGTGAAGCAAGAAAATTGAAATATTTTTTCTTATTTTCCCAAGGAATAATGACCATGACTTGACTTAACTTGACATTGTTTTTTTTTGTTCTCTCTATTAACGGCAGTGATATTTGAGACCTCACAATATGAAACCGTGCTCCACATGCCAACAATTAACCTATCCATCATGGAATGTATGTGTGTTCGAGGAGTTTTGTATGCGTAGTATGACTATTAGGCTTCCGTTTGTAAAAACCATTAAATACCGCAATGAATGCGTCTACAAAATGAACACCCAGAACAAATTTTTCTTTTTGTAAACTTCAAATGAATTTTATTTTTCTTAAACATAGACTTGAAATTATTTACTCTTGGATAGATTTTTATGTAACACAGTGGAATGAGTGTTTTTTTTTTAGCAATCACACATTTTTTATTTTGCAATTTTTTACCAAAGAGAAATAAACCTGTACAATTAGCAGAAAAGTTACTAAAAATTTGTTGAAAAGAGGCCTAGAAAACTGTTGAAATTAGTAGAATCTGTTTGCTAAATATTAGTAAGATAAAAACTGAAAAAAATAAAACTATTAAGTGTCGATTACTGACGGTGGGTCTCATGCTGTAGGTTTAACTTTAACTTAACTAAAAACAAAATAAAATGTCAAAAAATGTACACAAAACAACAACAAATTTTTGGGTTAACTATTAACCTAAGTTTAAACCTGCAGCATGAGACCCACCGTGAATGCCAATTAAAGTAAAACAGTAAAATTCCAACAATAAAATTAAAAATTTATATGGAAAACAACAACTAATGTGTGTTGACATTAAATAGCAAGAAAATAATGTTCTATCTACAATTTTATAATTATGCTCTGATAGCATTTTGTGCGTAGTACACTCAGAATAATATGGCTGTTGGCTGGACAGAAAAATTTGTTACTTTAAAAAAATTTATTCCTGTTTTTGGGCTTAAAACAAAAGTTGTTGATTTTAAAACAACAACTTTTGTCCATATCATCTAAGGGCATATAAGGACACTTCTAAGGAGCAAACATTTTGTCCGTTTTTCTCTATCTCGCTTAGATTTCGAGATATGCGTCATTTTATGAAATGGAAAACTTTTATTAAAGATTCCCGAGGGTCCAAGGCCCCACCAAGGTCCATTTTTGGATAGAGGTAACCTTTTCACGGAAGCATTGCATAGTTAAGGGTAGTCGAAATTTTCGACCATTTTGCTCTATCTCTCGTAGTTCTCAAGATATGGGCCAGTTTAAAAATAGGGAGGGTAGGAAATAGCGCCATATTTAAAACTTTGGATTCATTTGTGGCGCCATCTACCGGGTAATAACAGACACACTCGGAAAAACATATTTTAACAATAAATTGTGCAAACTTTAACGAATGGGTTCTTAAAAATTAGTTATAAATAATTTTGAAGATGAACACGCAAAACATTGCACTTTCTTCGAACTCTCCCATTACCGTTTCAAATTTTCATCCAATTCTCTGACTGCCATATTCCACTTAGTTCTGAACTCTTTTATTGTTGACACTGCCGAACCTGTCTTCCTTAAATTTCCTTTAATAATTGACCAATATTCTTCTATTTTTCGCAATTCTTAACAATTAGGTGGATTGCTTTCTTTTGGTACAAAATCGATTTCGTTGTTTTTGTACCAGTCAGTCGTGTCCCTTGCATAATGACAACTAGCTAGATCCGGCCAAAATTATGGTTTTGTGGTGTGGCATCTTATAAATGGTAACAGGCGTTTTTTAAGCATTCTTCTCCATAAATTTCACCATTTATTGTACCAGTTGTAAAGAAAGGGAAATTTGGACTTGATTTTCTTTTTACAATTATCTGGAGCATCACCACGGTAAACTAAAAAAAAAATTTTAAAAAAACTTGCATTTAAGTTTTTATCACTTTTCTAACATTGGAATATGGTAATTTAACTTTTTTTGCCATAAATAGTTTGGAAACACTTTTACTTTTTATTACATTTGCGCAAAATGAGTTTTCTTCGTTCAAGCTAGGAAGCCATTTTTCACAAAACTCTTTAAAATATTAAAAATAATTGCATATTTAAATCATAAATCTTATTTTAATTAGTCAAGTAGTTTTTAAGATACCTAAGATTAATAATGGTTCGATTTTGGATATCTCAACCTTTACTATATGGTGGGTCTACACTTAAAATAATACGTCAGTAGAAAAATTTGTCAAACGGGTTTCAAATCGATTTGAGTAATTTTTAAACAAATTTTAGTTAAACACTGATTTCATTTAGCACAATACTAAAAATCCTCGGTACTTTAACTAAAATACAAAATATAATTTTTCTTTTTCTGCTATTACCCGGTAGATGGCGCCACCAGTGTATCCGTTTTAAAGATGGCGCTATTTCTTTCCCTCCCGATTTTTTTTTAAATGACCAATATCTCGAAAACTAATAGAGGTAGAACAAAATTGACAAAAATTTCGATACCCCCGTGAAAAAGTTGTCTCTATCCAAAAATGGACCTTGGTAGGGTCGTGGACCTTCTGAAATTTTTAATAAAAATTTTCTACCCCACCTCCCATGCCCATGCCCCATATCTCAAAAACTAAGTGAGATAGAGCAAAACGGACAACATTTTTGGCCCCTACACGCCCTTAAGTCATATGGACTAAACCCGCGGGAGCCCACCCCCGAGACGCTAAATTTAAGCAAATTTTACGACTCAGTTTAAATAATTATAAATAAAACTGTAGATTTTTTAGATTTGTTAAATTTGACAAAAAATATTTTAAAATCAACAAATTTTATTTTAAGCCAAAAAACAGCAATACATTTTGTTAAAGTAACAAATTTTTCTGGTCAGCCAACAAACTTATTATTTTGAGTGTAGTCCACAATTTTTTGTAGTAACAAACATTAGCACAAAATTATTATACCCTCTCCACCTGGTAGTATAGGGTATAAAAATGATAAAAAAAGCTCTTAATAACAAAGGCTTATAGGTTTAAGTGCAATTTCGTTATGGTCAGACAACCCACTGTGTCCACGAGAGTGTATTTTTTTTGTGTTTCCACTTTTTTTATGCATGTAAAATATGGTGGTGAATACTTTACTACTTTGGCTTGATTGTGAGTGACTGCCTTTAACAACTGACAAATTGCTTGGACCATTAAGACAACAACAGCAACAACATCTATCGGCAGCAGCAACATCAACAAAAATGTAGACCCATGTGTGGTAGTTCTTTCTACATTCTAGTTACATGCAACATATAAAAACAAAAATTCCTGCTACTGTCAGGAACGTTTACATTTGACAAACCGTTTTTTTAAATTATTTTGTAGCGGCTGTTGTTCGGAACCAATTCTATTTTTTACAGGAGATTTTTTTGTTTTGTTTTTGAAAAATTGTTTCAATGAATACCTTTAAAAAACGAGTTGCAAATATAAAAATATATCGATGGCCATAAAAAGACACTTCCTAACTAAATTTTTTCTTGCAAATTTATGTAAGCAGATAAAACAATTCTTCCATCAACAAAATTATTTTTTTATACTTATCTGAAGTTATACACTATTGTCCGTAGAGGAGGCTTACAACCTATGACCGTCGGCATAACATTGCTACTGTTATTTTTCATTCTACTCCCATTCTTTTGTAGGGGGAGTATTTTAGGAAAATACAAATTGTTAATGGATTCAAATCACGAAGTGGTTTTTACAAATGTTTTGTTTGTAAAATTTGAAAGCCAACATATATTATTTCAGTAATAAAGAAAAATCAATTTGTAAGAGAAAGATCGAACTTTAAATTTGATGAGAAGAGAAAATATTTTTTTTAATCCGAAGAAAAACCCCTTGGTTTATACAATTTAAACAAAAGAATTTACAAAAGCCCTACACGCAGAGAATTATGTCGGTAAAATTAACTGAAAATGCAGTTAAAACAGTGTAATTAATTTTTTATTAACTGCAATTGCTGTTAATTTCATCGACATTAGCTGTGTTTGTGCGGCAAGCTATCAACGTTGGCTTATGTCATTTCCAAATAAATTTGACATTATAAAACGCTTAGTGTTAACCACATTAACCACAAATTATACCAGATATGAATCAACTGATTTGGGCAACATGGCCGACGGAAAATGAGCAAAGCAAAACGCAAAAATTTAAGAAAAACACAAAGGA
This sequence comes from Leucophora obtusa, assembly GCA_949987735.1. Taxonomy (NCBI): domain Eukaryota; kingdom Metazoa; phylum Arthropoda; class Insecta; order Diptera; family Anthomyiidae; genus Leucophora; species Leucophora obtusa. Next base: position 29,644,202 of record OX465299.1, on the reverse strand, counting down.
TAAAGCACAATAATCTAAAAAGGGACAGATATATACAAAAAATACGCAATACAAAATGTATGGAGATTTTATATTGTTATCTCCCTCTTGACTTGACTTCCATGTAAACAAAACCATACGGTTCGAGAATACTTTTTGACACCTGTCATTAGTTTCACATCTGGTATTAATCTGTGGTGTTAACTCTCAATGTTTCTTATGTCAAATTTGTATGGGAATGACGTAAGCCAACGTTGATAGCTTGCCGCACAAACACAGCTGTAATTCTCTTAGTGGGTGAAAGTTTTTTTAAATGCTAAAATTTTTTATATAAAATATGACAAAATTAAATTTGTATTGTCCGAAATTAAAGGTAAAAAAAAAATCGCTTTCATTATTTATTTTATTGGCTGATAAAAAATATCCTTGAATATTAAAAAATATATTAAAAAATGCAATAAAATCAAGCCTATCCCCAATTAAGGTCCAAAAGATTAACCAAAAGATTTTTGAAATTTACTTATATTTATAAAAATCCATTTCTCGTCAAAATAATATAAAAAGAGCATCCGTTTGTTAATGCACGATACACTCAAAATAATACGTCTGTAATTTAAGAGATCTACATATTTCTTAATAATATCTTTGTAATTCTACTAATTTTTAACCCAAAATGTTGCTAACCAAAAAAATATTTCTGTTAAATTACTGACATATTATTTTGAGTACACATTGGGAAAAGTTCTGCAGTTACTGCATGATAGTTATTTGTGTAGTAATTGCAATTGCAGTTGTTGGACAAAATAGTTTAATATTTGTGGCAGTTGTTCTTTTAAACAACCTACAAAAACCATAAGTCTCAAGTACACGCAGAAAAAAAAAGGTGGAACTTTATCTAAGTGCTATGTAATTATACAACTACATAAGTTCGAAGTAAGTTTTACAAATTTCTAGCAAAATATATGTAATTTTTCGGATATTTTCCATTACACATGTACATATATATTTTGCAAGGGTTGTCTATATTTTACAAAAAAATGTGGATATTTTACTAGAACTTTGTAAAACTAACTTGAAAATTATGTAGTTGTATAATTACAAAGCTCTTAGGTAATATTCCCCCTGTTTTTTTCTGTGTATATGTGCTTTTCGACCAAATATTTCGCGTATAAAAACAATATGACATGTGTTGAGCATTTTCGTGTAAAAGGAAGAATATAAGAAGACATTTTTCTTCTGTTTTTAATCAAAAATTAAATGTTGAAGAAAAGTGACGCATACACTCAAAAAATTTTGACAGTTACTAGATGCCAGTTGTTTGTATAGTAATCAGTATTTGCTGGTATTAACCGTAATAACAGTTGTTTTCTACCAGCAATGACTAAAACAGTACTTTTACAGTAAACGGTTACTTTTGTTAGTTGTTTTAAAAATTAAAAATATCGTTGAATTTCTTTGGATTTTAAAAATTCTTGTTTAGTTTATATTTGTTATTATTAATATATTCCTAGTTTGCAATTAAAAGTCAGACACTTGTATTGTATCTCTAATGCATAAAAAGGTAATAACTGGAGAACCGTTTGGAATTTAAAGTACGATGAAATAATAACACATTTTTTTATAATTGAAAGAAAAAAATTATTTTTATTTTTATTAAAATATATTTTTATAATACCAGAAAAATTGACTGTAAAAGAATAGTAGTTTTTACCCATTTTGTCATTTTTGTAGTAAAGATTTGTCAGATAATTTTACGAAATTGTTAGTTATTTTTAATGTATTTATTAGTTATTTTTCAACAGTTAAAAATAACAACATTTTTAGTTATTTTAAAGGTAAATACCTTTGTCGCCTACCTTTGTTTTAACTGTCGTTTTCAGTAGATTTTACCGACAAACTTTTTTGAGTGCGTTATGGCGAAAACGAAATAAAAAATGTGTTTGTCGAGAGATTATGTATAGAGATATTCATTTTCAGAGTTGAATTTAATAATGAAAGAAAAGAAAAATTAATAAATTAATCGTGTATTTTGCAGAGCGGGTTTTATTTAGCGATATCAATTTTTTATATCCTCGTTGATAAATTTTCGTCTTTGGGTATCGTCTTCGTATTGCCATGCTTGCTGTTCTGGTACATAACTGGTTCTGAACTAGTATTTTTTGCTACTGGGTAACTATGGACTGCGGTAACTATGGACTGCGGTAACTATGCTTTAGAATTTAAAACAAAGAAAGAGCAAAACGATATATCAAAACGTCCGATATTTTACCCTACGGGTATTAATCAGTAGCTGATATTTAACTTCGAAAAGTAACGATAATAATCTTACGTTTTCTAGATTCTGAGCACGGAATTAATACTATTTAACAGTTTAGGGATCACTGCTCACAAAATAATAAAAGTTGCATCTCTGTATTAAAGGCTATCAATCTTTCATATAGACCAAGTTATAAGAAGAAGAACTCCTAAACAAACATTTATTTTGTAGAAATTTATTGAAATCACAATTGTTTTTTAATTTTTAGTAAAAATACAACAAAATGGGTAAACGACAACATCAGAAAGATAAAATGTAAGTTTAGAGTAGTATTATTTAAAAGATTTTTTTAGTGTTATAATAAAACTTAAAATAATTCCAGGTACTTGACCTACACCGAATGGTCCGAGTTGTATGGTGGTAAAAAATTTGAATCGGCCGAAAATGAACACATTAAATTCAAAAGGCTGCCCTTTGATTGCTGCTGCATTACCCTTGCACCCTTTGAAATACCCTATAGTGATTTGGAGGGCAATGTCTTCGAACTGGAAGCCATACACAATTTCCTCAAGAAATTTAAATTGAATCCTGTTACTGGAAAACCTCTGGAAGCTAAGAAATTACTAAAATTGAACTTCTATAAGAATACTGAAGATGAATATCATTGTCCAGCTTTGTTTAAACCGTTTACTAAAAATTCCCACATAGTGGTGGTGGCCACAACGGGTAATGTGTTTTGCTGGGAGGCCATAGAGCAATTGAATATTAAAGCTAAAAATTGGAAAGATTTAGTTGATGATACACCTTTTCTTAGGAAGGATATCATAACCATACAAGATCCACAAAAATTAGAAAAATTTGATATATCAAAATTTTATCATATTAAGAAAAATCTTAGAGTTTTAACGGAGGAAGAAGAATTGGAAATGAAAGATCCCACCAAAAAGATAAAAACAATGAATTTGGAAACTAAGGAAACTCTGGCACAATTAGAAAGAGATTATAAACCCGCATCAGAAAAACCTTCGACTTCTAAACAGTCAGCAGATAAATTTAATGCGGCTCATTATTCTACGGGCGCCGTAGCCGCGAGTTTTACTTCTACTGCTTTGGCTCCAGTTTATAACCATGAAGCTGCCATTATAGATGAAGATTTAGTGAAATATGATCGTGTTAAGAAAAAGGGTTACGTTCGTTTAACTACCAATATGGGTCCTTTAAATTTTGAACTCTATTGTGATCAAGTACCAAAAACCTGCGATAATTTTATAAAACATTGTGCTGATGGTTACTACACCGCTACTAAATTTCATCGTTCTATTAGGAATTTTATGGTAATTTAGGACATATTTTTAGCTGTTTTGAATTTAAAAAGTTTTTTGTTTTTTAATTTCAGATACAAGGCGGAGATCCTACGGGCTCCGGCACTGGAGGACAATCTATATGGGGTAAAAAATTTGAAGATGAGTTTAAACCAAATCTTTCACATACTGGCAGAGGAATGTTATCTATGGCTAATTCGGGACCAAATACAAATGGATCACAATTGTAAGTTGCTTACTTATTGGCATATTTTTATTATTATATGTATATTAATATTTTCAGAATCTAGAAAAAGTTTTTTGCAAGTCCTTAAGAGTTCATAAAGCAATTTTTTCTTTAAAATATTTTTCGTTTTTACTTTTCTCTCAGCTTTATAACATACCGTTCCTGTAAACATTTAGATGGTAAACATACTATATTTGGAAAATTGGTTGGTGGTCTTGATACTTTACAAAAAATGGAACAAATTGAGGTAGATAACAAAGACCGTCCCATTGAAGATATTATCATAGAATTGGCACAAGTATTTGTTGATCCCTTCAAAGAAGCTGAAGAGCAATTGATTAAAGAACGGGCCGAAGAAGCTGATAAACAGCAGCAAGAAGTCAATGAAGAGAAAAAGCAAAAACGTTTAAAAGAACCTTTAAAAGTATATCGTCAAGGTGTCGGAAAATATTTAAATTTACAATCTTTAAAACAAACCACAAAAGAAGAAACAGCTGTAACCTCTTTAGCAGCTGGACCTATAAGGAAAAAGGCATCTTCCAAAGCAGGTTTTGGAGATTTTTCAGCGTGGTAAAATAAAGGCAAGTCAAAAGTTGAATGTGTTTTTACTAAATCATGGAAATCTTTTTTTTTTTATTATAACAAAATAAAACCATATTAAAAAAAAAACTTGTTATTGTTAGTCTTTCTCTTCATCACTCCTTTTTCGTTTCTGTATTATCCTGTTCTTCTCTTTCTTTCCATTTTTGTTTCATATCTTGTAACTTATTTTGTCTTCTTTTACGTTCTGCTGATTTTTTACCTTCCACTAACTTTAATTGTGCTTGAATTGATTGCTCTCCATTAAGATGAACATCTAGTTTTTCCAATAGTAATTTTCTGGCCTCTACTCTATTTTTGGAAGCCAATCTATGTGTATGACATTTCACCAAAATATTTGTAGGTATATGTCGTAGTAGCACACAATTTGATGTCTTATTAACAGCTTGTCCCCCAGGGCCACTACCACGTGTAAATGTTTCTTCCAGTTCATCTTCATTTAACTTGGGGTAACGTGTATAATCCAGTTGGTTGTGTTTATAACGTTGGAAGTTAGTAGTTGTAATAGATATAGTAATGGAAACAGGTTTTATAATATGAAATGGAAGTCTCAGTTGTTGTAGAAACACCTTAGCTAACAAAGAAGTCATAATGTTTGTTTATAAAGTTTTTCTTTATAAAATTCTGCCCTTACGCAACAAGGTTTCTCCTCTCTAGAATATAAAAGTAGAAATTTAATTTATTTTAAAAAATTTTATTTTTAAATCTCTTTACCTTAAAATTAAATTCAATTCCATGTATTTCTGTTTCTTTACTATTTTTACGAAATTCTCGTCTCACTCTTCCCAAGAAATATGATCTGTCGGTTAATTGTAATTGATTGCCGTAACGTATTAAGTGTTTATACAAACGTAGTACTTGTTGTTTTGAAGGTTGTAACATTGCTTCTTTAATATTATTAACGATTTTATTTATATATATTGTTTTTTTTTTGGTTTTACAGTTTATATAAAATGCTTTTTACCACATTTTTTAAATAAATTAAATCAGCTGTCTTGTGTTTACATATTTTTATTTGACATCTAACTCTGCAGAGTTGCTTTATAGGGTATTATATATAGTAGCAGTGACTCACAAACTGCGCTAAGACCGTTAGATGTTTAAACTTTTAAAAATTTCATTCATTGCTATCGAATTATTTTTTGTACTGTGTAAATTATAAATAGATTGCAAACTAATAAAAAATTAAGAGAGTTTTATTCGGTTGAGATGAATCTTTTTAATTCTCCACCTTTATTTTACTGCTTTACATTACGCAGTGTACACCCAAAAAAAGTTTGGTAGTTACTACATGACAGTTGTTCGTGCAGTCAGTTGTTGTTTTTAACCGTAATAACAGTTGTTTTTCTATGGAAAAATACATTTAAGAAAACAACTAAAAAGAAAAGTACTATAGTTTCGTAACAGTTGTTTAAATCAGTTATTATTTTTAATATCATAAAAAACAACTACCAAAACAGTATGTTTACAGTAAACAGTTGTTTTTGTTAGCTATTTAGAAAATAAAAAATTTCGTTGAATTTTACAAGTTCTTGTTTAGTTTATTTTTGTTATTATTGATTCATTTAAGATATAGGTTTTTAATAATTAAAAGCCGTAGTTTATATCCTATTTTTGTTATTTAGAATTGTCTGCTAATGTGGAATTCTGTACATTTTTCTATTTTTCGAAGTTTCGTAAATAATTTTTAAAAGAATCACAAAAACATACATTTTAGACTAAAATTTTCAGCAAATAAATTTTGAGTTTTTTTTCAGACTACATACTAATATTGAGCAAAAAGTTTTATTGATTTTAGCAAGGATTTCTGTCATTTGCAATCGACTAAGTGTTAGCAAAACATTTGTTGAGAATACTATTTTTTGTGGTAATAACCAGGTCGATTTTCAGCAAACCCCTTTTGCTTAAATTACTAACTTTTTTGCAAGTACGGTCCTGACTAAAAACTTGCTCACACAGCAACAGTTTATGCTGACTTTACTGACTTTGTTTTTTGAGTGTACTTTACGTTTATTTCCAAAAAATATAACAAAAAGCTTTGTCTAAAATAACTTGCTTTCTTTTATTTTACTGTTTTCTTTTCTTTTACATGAAGTTTTTTTTTTGTTTTATTCAGTTTTCGAAAAGTCACCCAGGTAGAAATTGCCGAAATTGCCGGTACTACTTAAAACGTGCTTTGCCAGTACTGTTTTCTGAAAATTAACGACCTTTTTTTAATTTATTAAAATTAACAATTTTATGTATTTTTGCATCTATTATCCAATTATTTATGTAAGAGAGACATAGCCATTCTTTTCTTGTGAAGTTTCGAAAGAATACATTAAAAATCTGTGATGTACACTAAAAGGACAGTAAAGTACTTGCAAACTACTAAATTTGTTATTAAATGTACTGGGATAATACCAAAAAAAAAAAATCGCAAGCCTTCGCCAACGTTGGGAAATAACTACGGCCAAGCGTTTATTGGTGTTATCATTTCGACAACATGCCAGTACAGTGAAAGTGAAAATCCGACGCATTGCCAGTACATGTACTACCATCTCCAATACCGGGCCGACATTGTGCCGTTTGTATTTTTCTACCTGGGCAGCTACGCCTTTTCTATATTAAGCCATTGTTATGTATCTACCTATTAGCTTATGGGCTTATTCACTGTTAAGCTAGTAAGTAGACTCCTTATATATTCTCGTTGAAATCTCAGCCTTTTTAATTATATGAAAACAATTAAAAACAATTTTGCCGTAGTATACTGTCGAATCTTTTGAAATATTTTTTAACACAAAGTTTCTATTTGACAGAAAATCACGAAAATTAAATTTAATAACATATTTTTTTCTGATCTTTAACCAAAAAGTTTTTGTTTTTTCAATAATAAATAAATTTGAATTGGAAATAAATTTTAAATTGAATATTAAACCCAATAAGTTAAAACTGACATTGATTTATTTAAAAATGATAACAAACAAGAAATATCTTACTAAAAAAATTGAAAATTTATTAAAATGTCACATTTTTCACAAAATCTATATTAAAACACTTCAAAGTTCCATTACATTTTAACTTAAAGAAACTCAAAATGGCGTTATAGTTAACGATAACACTATGACACTATTAAAAAAAAAAAAAAAAAAAAAAACGACATTCACCATGTTTTATTTCTATGACAATCATAGATATTACACCAAAAACTATGCGTAATACTAAAACTAAACTGAACGTATTTTTAAAAAGTTGATTTTCATTTGTAGCTTTAGCCAATCCGCTTTAGACAGCTTAACAAAAAAATCACCTTAAATTACATTTACTTATTTAAACAAAAAAAAAAATATATACTATTTTTGCAAACCAAACAGGTGTTGCAGGTCTATAGGCCGCAAAAAAAAACATTCATCCATTCAAACACACATTTTTTGGTAAACGCATAGAAGTTAAAAAAGAAAAAAAATTAGAAACGTTAAAACACGTTAAGCACGCGTTTTGAATTCATTTACTATAATGTATCATGGAAATTATCAAGTGCTAAAGCTTGATTTTTGTTTAAGTTTTTCTAATGCGAGGTAATACATTTTTTCGTTGTTGTTCTATCTGCTAGTATAAAATATTAATACAATCTAAAAAAATATTTTTATTTTTTTTTGTTAAAAACAAGTATAACAATTTTTGATTTGGATTTATTTTAAATGTATTGATTGCGTGCATGTTTGGTTTACAATCTTTGTAATATTTTTTAGAACAGTAGGCGGGATTTTCCTAAGGTGAAGTATTTAATATATAATTTATCAATTTAGTGCGTATTTAATAATAATGATTTGTGTGCTTATAGCAAGAGGCAAAAAATATTTCAATACACTTTAATTGTCTAAGCTGGTTGCATACGATATTGAAAGGAAAGTAATTATAATAATAATCGTGAAATTAGCAGCACTATAAATTCATCTCAATGGGCAGTTTTACCAGAGAAAGCCGCTACTGCTACAATTGATACGTAGCGCTTAATGATTAAGTTAATCTGGTAAACGATGCTACTTTTCATTTTATTTTAAAATAAAAATATTTGTACAGTGTTCTCTGATTTTTAAAAATTAAAAAAAAAAAAAACCCATCACAAGTAGCATAATTGATTTTGACTTAGCGGTAGCCAATCAAATCGCACACCAGATTGATGAGTAGCAGATAAGTAACAGTTGAGCGTTTGGTAAATGCCCAAATTTTACTTTCCAAAAAAAATTATATAGAAAAAAACTTAAATTACCCAAAAAAAAAAAATAATTCTTTAGTATTTAATTCTAATATTAATTACGATTGTAACGCTACGGTTACAAACACTTTACTCAAAAAACAGCGTAAAATTCGCCTAGGGGTAACGAAATCTCTAACCAACACTTGGTATCCCACTAATGAATATGAATAAGAAAACAAATACAAACTTGCGGCTGCGGTGAGAAAAAAATTAAATGGTTTCTGCTGCATGGTTCCCAGCAAGCATGGCAATACGAAGAAGATTCTCCGATCATATTGCCAAGAAGAAAACATTTATTGCCGGCAATATCAATTTCGTATTGCGGAAGTCTCCTACGTCGGGAACAACTGTTACCTGAAAGCAATACTTCCAGGCAATACGAAAGCAATACACCAGGAAGATAAATCGGCGATATCGCTAATTTATCACCTAGAAGATAAAAAGAACACATTAATTATCTTGATTTTATCGCAGCCGATTTTATCCTCGCATTAAGATTTTTTCGAGGAATTTCTTTCCTATGTACCTATCTATTGGTTGCTTTTGTACAAATTTTCTTTTCATTTTTTTCAAAATGGAAAAAAAAAATTTCAAACTAATTTTCGTTATCTTCCGGATTATAAAAAGGTAATATTGCCCCAATATTATCATAAAAAATGACAAAAAATTCAATTTTTAAATTATTTTTTCCAAATATCACCAATTTATCTTCCAAATGATAAAAGGAAGACAATTTCAAAATACTACTTGATTATTTTCATTCAAATGAAAAATAAAATATATCGCTTTAATATCTTCTTGGAAGATATCTTCCAAATGCTTACAGGGTTGTTTTTATACACACATTCACATTTTCTTTTTTTTTATTTCAACTTCGGTAAAGACCATTAAATTACAATTATAGGCTTAATGATTCCGAAACTAATAATAAGCATGAAAAAAGAAATTTTTCAAAATAAAAGTTTGATCGTATCAACTTTTCCATCTCTGAACATCACCAAATAATGGGATTATTTTTTGAAAATATGGCAACATTGAACAGAGTGTGAGATTTAACACATGCGAGTATGGGAGAAAACGCAGAGGAGAAATTAACCCTTTATTTTTACAAAGCGAGCGGAATAATTCCGCCTGAGGAATGTGTGTGTTTTGTTATTGTAACAAAAACAAAATACACACATTCCTCTGGAGGAATAATTCCGTTCGCTTAAAAAAAAAACAGGGGGTAAATTAAGTTTTAATTTATAGCGAATCCGCAATGTAAGTTAGTTAATGGTTTTAGTTTTTTTTTATTTTGATTTTTTATATTGTTTATATTAATTGAAACAATTTTTAATATTTATTAAAATTTTACAGTAAAACTTAATACATCACCCCTATTAAAATTTCTTGAAATGTAGGCCAGAGACAGTTAACAGAGAATTAGATGCATACATGCTCTTGAGATTCGATGCTCATTAAAACCTTATGAAATTACACATAAAAGATTAATCACAACTGGGTCGACAACGACAACGAGAATTGCCTTTTCATATATTTTGTATGGGAAGCAATATGTCGCCATGTCATCCGGCGATTTGTCGTCATAATAGAATTTATTCTTCTTTCTTGACGACACACTAACACACACTCAAAATATTTGTAAATTTTTTGCCACATTTTTAAGTTATTAGGGGTTGCCAATAGAACAGAGTTGTAGAAATTCGTATTACAGCTGCAAAAATTCGTACTTTGTTTACAAAAAATTTATTTTTTGACAGAAGAAATATAATTGAAAATTAAAATACATAATTTACAATAAAATGTAAAAAAAACAAGAATTAATGCAAAGCCAATTGAATTGGTGAAGAATTGTGGCGACACAAATACAACCATATTCTTGTTTTGCTTTCCTTTTTTTTCTAAACGTCAAATGTGGCCTTGGACTCTCCTAAGTTCAGCGGGGCAGAATCGAAATAATTTGGAAATAATTTAGCCACTTCTGGCTGGTTGGATTGGTATGAAATTTCACTGCATGGAGCTTAAATTTTGAGACCCGAACTCACGGGGGAGTTGCCATTCTAAAGAAAGTAACTTCTCAAATGTAAAGATTTTGAAAGAAATAATGTGAATTTTTTTTTTGATTTATCAACAGATTTTAAAAATGTAATAAAAACTTGTCGTAGTTTTTTACGGATATCGGAAAATTTCATCTCATTTACTAATATGTGCTAAATTTGGAATATCGGGGTGTCATTTATATTACAAACAGAGCTTTGAAGAATTAATTCTTTAATTCAGTTTTTGAATTCTGAATTAAAAATTCAATGAATTAGTTCACAAAAGACTATCGGGTTTGTTCTGTATTTCACTTTTGGGTGAAAGTGAAAATTTCATAATTTTTTTTCTCAATTAAATTTGGATTCATTTAAAGTTGTAAACCTGCTATAAAGTAAAGTTATAGCAGGTTTACAAGACGTCATTTTCATAAAAAATTTGTTCAATAAACCTCCTATAATTTTACAAAGCGTTTATGAATTTAGGGGCTAGTAAATTACGATTGTACAGTGGTCATTTTATGGAAAAAAGTTGAAACCAAATCAAATAAAATTTTAGAACACATTGTAATAAGGACTTAAATTTCAATTTCACTGTGATTTCAAATCACTTAGAAATGCAGAACACAGCCGAATATCTATATTGAATTAATTCATATTTGTTTTCGTTCGATTTCTTTTGTTACAAATTAATTCAATTGCTATAGTTCTTTTTATTAAATCAAATGAATTAATTCACTGGTGAACGCGTTCAATTTTATAAATTAAAGTGAATTAATTCCTTCATAAAAAAATCATAATAATTTTCTTTTTAATTAACTGAACGTAATTTTTTTTTCAATTCACTGAATGAAAAATAAAATTGAACGAATTCAGTGGTGAATTAATTCAGTAAGGAATTAATTCACTTGATTTAATAAAAAGAACTATACCAATTGAATTAATTCTTTGAATTTGGTTTTTGTTGAACGCGTTCAGTTAAACAAATTCACTGAATTACTTTAGAAAAGGAATTCATTTAATTCTAAAGAAAATTAAATTCGATTATTAGTGAATTCATTCAAAACCGAATTAGTTTTTCAAAGCTCTGACTACAAATAACCGTTGCATGTTAACTAAGAATGATTTAATGAATTATATAAAATATATTTTGATATGCCCCACAGTGTTGCCATAAGATTTTTTTTGTGTGGTCAAATAACTATAGTTTTTTCAGTAATGAGAAAGTCACAATCATAACAAGCCCAGAAATTTTACGCACACAAAAAATACAAAAAACTTAAAAAAAAAAATCGAGTGCGGGCAACAGCAGTAACTAAAAGTTGTACTTTTATTATAAAAAAATCATAAATTTCAAAAAACACAAAAAATGTCAAGAAAGTCAACGTAAACAAAAATCAATTTTGCACCATATTTCGACTTCTTCTCCATTGTTTGTATTTGATGTAATCTACTAAAAATAAAAAAATTCATTTTTGAAATCCTGAGGAAATTTCCTTTCATCAGAGTACCCACACTTATATTTATGTTACTAGCCGTTCCGATTTTTAGGGCCTCTGAAGCCCCGGACTCTTAACGAAATATAGGAAAACAAAATCTGTTTTAATTACAGATTGGATAATTTTTTTTTTGAGAAACGACATGATTTTTTTTCGATATAGCTCGCGTAAAAGCACTTGTTTTCGATATGTGCCTCTATCACAGCTCTAATAAGTAAATTTTTTTTATCGTTGTCATTCTTTCGTGATTTCGCAAAGCGATGAAGTGGGGTAAATAAATCTCTATTGTCTTTTTTAGCACACTACATCAAGCTTTAAATTCTAAGAAGCAGCAGAGTAAGCAGAAACGAAGCAGTAGTAATTTTTTTCGTTCCCTAATTTCTGCTGGGATATTTGTGTTTCCAGCTAAAATATAGATAAGAAACGCAGTATTTACAGCCAAAACACTATACCATGCTATTTTAATTTAATTTTTCAAATAGGAAGTATTAAAAACCGTTAAGCATTGATAAAAAGTTTTTTATTTTGTTTTTCATTAAACTGGAAATAAAGTAATTAAATAATTAACTCAAGTTAATGGTTGACATTAAGAAAAAAAAGAAAACCATATCATATCAATGTTTAAGTATTTTTTGTACTTTTTTCTACTCTTCTAAATCTCAGCATACCAACAAAGACTGTTAAAAGACAAAATAGCCAACTGGCTTAAATTGCTGCTGCTGTTGCAGCCACTTGATATTAATTACCACAATTAGTAAATGAACATAAAATAGTTTGAAATGATTACGCTCATTAAAATGATGATTAGAATGGTTATTTCATTTTCCACTTGCTAAGAACGAGATTTATTTTTATTACCAACTTAACCATGGGTGATCGCTATCTATCAATTACAACACTATTTTTAATTGGGATTTTTTTTTCTTTCTTCTTCAAATAAGCAATAGTAGATTTTTTATCATTTTAGAAATGTTGCAGTTAAAATCAAAAGGAAATAATAAAAAAAAACTGTTTACTCTCTCCTTTGAACGATAATTTTAAATCATTTCCAGTGTTGCCAACTCTTGAAGGCAGGAAAGCACCGTGAGCATTGTGAAAACGGGTAAAAAGTGTAAAAATTTATCAAAAATAGGGTAAAAAAGCACGATATTAATTTTTTGAAAAATTTAAATCAAGAATTTAAAAACACATTTTAGCTTTGTAAAATCATGTAAAAAAATTTAAAAAAATAACCAAAAAAGGGGTAAAAAAGCACCAAACTAATATTTAAATTTAGAAGTTTAAATATATCGAAGTTGCTATTTAAAATTGTACTACAAACATTGTGAAAAAATTTATTTTTTGTTTAGTTCGTATTATTTTTTCAACTTTGACAGAAAATTGAAGAAAAATTGAAAAAAACGAGAACAAATACAAAACATATAAACTGTACAAAAAGCACTAGAAGCACTGCCAGAAATCGTAAAAAGCACTGTAAAAACCCGCTTTTTTTAAACGGGTATTTGTAAAAAATCACCGGGTATGGGAAGGAAAAAAGCACCAAAAAATACCCGAAAATCACTGAAATGGCAACACTGATCATTTCAATAAAATTACCCACCTTTATTCTTTGTCTACCAGGCGGTAAATAGTATGTAATTTCCTGTTGCTTCTGGTTCTCCTTTTGACCAATATTCTATTTTGGCATTATCTATTGATCATTTTATGGCTCTTGTTGGCTTCTTTACTTTTCAATACCATTTTTTTAAGTTTTTGCTTATGTCATGGTGATAAAACAAAACAAAAAATTGTTTACTTGCTTTCGGTGTTTGTTTGGCTACTACAGTATTTCTAAGATTATGATAACGTTAGTGATTACACTATCTTTTGCCACTTGGTCCATCAGTTTTTTGTGTTTTTTTACAGCACAGTATGTAGTAGTAAATGTATGTTACTACTGATCAATCATTATTAACTTTTAATAATAGTGTTATGTTAGGAAAAAAAACAAGATTTGAAACAAGTAAAAATACCCAGCAAATTTTTTTAAAAACGATACTCAATTTTAATTATTTTCTACATGTATTTTTGTAGGACAGATTACGAGTAAATGCAAGGTTTAAGATAACTCACAAATTAAATTAAGAACTGGTTTGGATTGGAGGATTATGTTTTTCTTCGATGAAATTATGAATATTTATGGATCGCTTTACTATCGCTTTTTTCGAAAATTACACAATTAAGGCCCAATTTTTCTACAATCACTTCTTTGCGACAGAAAATGTAGCTGGGTAAGTTTAAAACATTTTTCTCTTTAATGATTGAACTCTATTGATTCGAAGTTAAGATAAAATCCCAAAAAATAGATGTCAAAGCAGTAGAAAAAGCACTACAATTAATGATTTAGATGTACTTCTTTTTTTTTAAACAGAAACACTAATGATTTTAACATTGAGTTGTCATAGTACTTCAACATTTTTTCAGTACTTTTTGAACGAATGCAAAAGAAACTATTTTTCATCAATTAAAATTTTAAAAAAATTCTTCGCAAAAAAAATTATTTTTTTTTATTTTATAAAATTTTTTTATTGCCGTCATCGGTTATAGAACTTGCGACCTCAAGATTGCTAGTATTTAATTCAAGTCGACTGGCATAAAAACACCACTTTATCATTACGAGCTGTTGTGCTTTATTTTCTTCAATAAAAGTACTTATTAAACAAGTGCAAAAACTGCACACCAATTCAGTATTATTTTCAGTATTTTTTTTATTTATGTATACTACCTCTGTTCCGAAAAAAGGTTAACATTTCTATTGATTTTTTTGTTCCAAAATAAGGTTAACATTTTACTAAGCAAAGTGTTTTTATTCAAATAAAAGAAAATAAATTAAAATAACAGTTCATGTACTACTATTGTGGTAGAAAAAATAATATTGTATTGTAATAAAATTAATGAACAATATTTTGACGAGCTATTGCTAATGTCTCTTCGCTGCATTTAATAGAAACCAGTAAAAGGCCATTTCGGCGAAGACTTTCTTTACCCATACGTCGAATTTTGTAATTATTACCATCTTTGTTAAGCATTATAGATTCCATACATGTTTGTAATGTCAAAAATATGTTTTCTAATTTATCTGAATGCTGTTAATTTTTTCACACAAAATCAAAGAATAATTTTAATTCTAATTTTCAACTTTGACATAGAATAAAAAATAAATTTAAAAAAACTAGAAAGCTATCTATAAATTCAGAGTCACTGATATGTACTAACAACTATCCAAAAAAAAAAAAAAGTTTTTTTAAAAAACCTCCATAATCCCAGGAAAAATATAGAAATGTTAACCTCATTTCGGAACGGAGGTAGTATTTTTTAAAATTGAAAAATTCAAAATATTGAATTTAAACAAATTGCTTATAAATATTAAAAAGAAAAAATAAGAAAAAAAAAAATAAAAAAAAATTATAAAAAAAAATTAAAAAAAAAATATTGGTCTTGCCAGGAATCGTCTGTTTGAAAATGAACTGTATCAGAATCACTTTTCATGATTGCTCTTAGAGCAATTATCCTTCAAAACCAATAATTTAGTGATTTTTTGGATATTGTTCAATATTACTTCTAAAAAAAGCTGCAAAACTATACTAACGGATACTTTGGAAGCAATGAGAGCATTGCCTTTTTTGAAGTTGTTCAGAATAACTTATAAAAAACTGAAAAAATACACTAATGGATACTTTTGAAGCAGCGAAAGAAGTGCTTTGTAAAGCACGACTTCCTATTGTTTTTTCTGGGATAATAGTGTTTATATACAGTGCGACCTCGCTTAATGCAAATAATAAAAATCGAAAGAGATGATAAAATTGCATTAGTTGCGAAAACAGAGTCAACATATTTCCTAAGCATAATGCAAACTATATCTAGTCTGATTTGCAATTTTATTGTGTTTATAACTTTTGAGGAAGGTTTATTCTACTTCTTAACCTCAAACCTACTAAATTAGAATTAATAAAAATAAATATTAATGACAATATTAATTGTATTTGGTCTATACGACGCGTTTGAAAAAACAACACTACTATAGAAATGGCTTGTTTACAAATTTACAGCTGAAAATTGTATCTTTCGTATATCTTCTGAAATGTAGAGTTCGTACCAGTGTTGCCAGAAACTTTCGTTCCAAATATGCTAAATCACCGAAAAAATATGCTAAATTCTGCTAAATCGCGCAAAAAAAGAAAAATATACTAAGGGTACTCACGATGGGTATTGCAAACGATGCAAACGTTGCAAATGATTGAAAAAAAACAACGATTGCATCAACACAACAACAAAATGTATGTATTTGCAATTTGCTTTATTTTTCTTCATTTGCAATAAAAAAACCTTTAGCAAAAATCACTTTGCATATAAGCTAAGTTGCAAATAAAACAAAACATCAGTTTTTAACATATCAGCCGCCATATTATGATTTATAAAATAAGAAATTAAATAAAAAAATTGGTTGTGATTTTTTATTAACATAAAATTTTTTTTTATTTATTATTTTATTATTATTTTTATGATTTACAAATTTTTTCAAAAATACGATTTATTTTTACTTTTGACGTAAACAAAATCACTGTTGCCAATTTAGCTATTTTCTTGTCAAATCTAGCGATATTTTACCATTTTCAGCTATTTTATAGTGATTTAGCGATATTTTTAAAAAAAAAGTTAGCAGCAGTGAACAAAATAGCTCATAAAGCAAATATGCAATTGATCTTAAAAAAGACGCTCACGATATGTTACCATTTGCATAGCAAATTAGCAAATTGAAAATATGCACATGTACCATCGTGATTACCCTTACTTAGAATATGACAAACAAAAAATTACAAAAATGTTGAAATATTCATTATGCTAAAAATCTGCTAAAAAAATAAAAATATGCTAAAAATCGGCAGCGTAAAAAATATAGGAATTTTTTACTCTACGTATACTTTTTTTACTTTTAGCGTATACGCGTTTAATCATTTAAAAAAGTAGTGTATTTATTGTTCAAGAAAAATAATTAAAAGTGAATCTTGGGTGGAAAAAATATGCTAGAAATCTGCTTTTGTCAAACGAAATATGGTAAAAAGCATTTAGCATATTTCTCTAAAAAATATATGCAATTTTCGAACTCAATCTGCTAAATCTAGCAGAAAATATGCTAAAATGGCAACCCGTGTAAAAAAGATCAGACCTGGTCAGATATCAGCACATCTTACCAGATCTAATTAGATCTCAAAATTGGGGACAAATTTGAGATCTAATTAGATTTGATCAGATCTAGGCACATCTGGCCAGATCTTCGTAGATCTTACCAGATCTAATTAGATCTCAAAATTGGGGACAAATTTGAGATCTAATTAGATCTGATCAGATCTGGCGGATTTGTCCAGATCACTTTAGATTTGAACAAATTTGGCACTAGATCTCATCAGATCTTGCCATAAGATATTATCACATATGCCATATCTGATCATATTTGATGTGATCTGGTACAGGATCTAATTAGATTCAATCATATCTATTGAGAACCAAAAAGATCTGGTCAGATCTAAACTTTTTTACACGGGAACTCTGGTTCGTACAATGTAGAAGTGTTAATGAAATTCGTCTACTAGAATAATCAATAATCTTATCTGCGAACATGTTTCGGTTTTAGCGATTTTAGCACAAACGAGTCGTATTAACTACCCAGTGTTGAAACGGTAAAGACATATCATTATTTTTTGGACTACCAGTAATGATACCCACTTACCTTCTGAATTATTTTAAAACATATAATATAGAGCTACTGATAATGACTTATTTTTATCATTATTTCAAATAGAAAATAATTTTCTAGATTTTTTTTAAAATTTTTTGAAATCTATTTTTAGACTCAATATTTTTTAAACACTGGTAAGGATATATGTAACCACATATTTTTTGATTTTTTGTATGTTGGCGAGTAAGCTTACTTGTGTGCAGCAGGTCAATTATGTTTTTATCTATTAAATATTACATGTCGATATAGCTCAGATGGTAGAGCTATTGACTGGCAATCTGTAGACCCAGGTTCGATTCCTACACCAGGAAATTTTATTAAAAAAAAAAAAAAATACAATAAAAAATATTTTTTTTTATATAATTAATTTTTTTGAAAATCAATTTTTAGACTCATTATTTTTGTCAGTACTGGTAAGCACATAGGTAACGATATATTTTTTGATTTTTCGTATGCTGGTGTGTAACGACAACTCATTATTTTTCGCGACATCGCCATATAAAGGTAATAAGGAATGTAATAACAAAAGTAACTAGTTACCATTACCAAGTATGTAGTTACATAACCACATATCTGGTAATGATTTTCTACACTGGGTATTTGTTGGGAAATTTATGAAATTACTATCTTTTTTGTTAATGTAAATTCATAGATGTTTTATAAAGTTGTAGGAGGTTTATGGATTGAATTTTGTATGAAAAATTTCTTTTGTAAACCTACTTTAACTTCCAAAGTAAAAAAAATCATATGGAGCCATATGAAGTTATATTTAATTATATATAATCTTTTATGTAATTAGATATAATTATATCCGAAAAATGAGAACATCTTATTGTATCGAATTGTATACAATTGTATACAATTTGGTACAATTTGATACAATTTTATGCAATTCGATACAATTGTATCCGAATTTTGTCCTCATCCAATTACATCAAATTATATCTTTTTGTATAAAATATATTTGAAAATTTTCAATTACAAGTAATTGTAATTGAAAGTGATTTCAATTACAAATTTCAATTACATTTAGAATTAAAGTGTTTTTTGTTAAAAGTTTGTAGAAAAAACTGACTGGGATAGGTTGGATAGGCGTGGATAAGTATAAAAAGAATACGTCATGTTGGGCTGACCCCTCACTTGTGCTTTTTGTCATTATTTCTTTTCCGAAAAAATGTAATTGTAATTGAATGTATAATTGCAAATTTTCAATTACAAATTACTTGTAATTGTGTAATTGCATGTGTTATTAATTTCCAAATATAATGATTAACCCAAAGGTCTGCTGGAGATCCTATAATTTCGATAAATCTTCCATTACTTTTATCCAGATTTACCATGACAGTGCATTAAACATGAACAAAATTTTCTTTATTTTTAGTAATTTTAAAATAACAAGACTGAAATGTTAAAGTTAATAGGATCATGTTATACAACCAAGATATAAGAAAAATAGTAAAAAAAATAGTAAAATATTACAAAATAGTAAAAATTACTAAAAATATATGATGCAAAAAATAAACTCACACACGAATCATGCACGGGTTATATATTCTTATTCACGCTCACGCACGAATCACTTGAGTATAGTAATTATTACTCACGATCGCGTGTTATTCACAGAGATGTTCGTGACTCACGAACATTTCTAGTCACGCGCCAATCCCTAGTAATTACTAAATCTAAAACTAGTTCAAAATCATTGTTAACATAGAACCACATATAATATAATACGGTTTTATATGGACCTTATATATTTTTATATAAAATCACTTTGAAATAATTGCTTATGTGGGATGATATATAATTATAGATGATTTTATAAAGAACGGTATATTGTTATATATTAAAGAAATCATGAAATATTGTAGATATGGAACGGTATTAAGTTATATATGGGTTCTTATTCGTCAATATATAATCATATCTAACACAAATTATGAAATATTTCTTATATGGCTCCACATATAGTTTTATATTGTATAGTGTCATACTAAATTATATATAAACGTATATGTAATTACATCTGTAATATGTTACTTTATGTATTTATATATAGCACATGCAATTATATGTAGGCCAGTATGTAATAATATAAAATCACATATGTCTCCATATTAAAACCTTTGAGGAAAAAATATCTAACATATGACTATATAAAAGTATATCTGCTTGAATTTAAAAGCATATCTGGCCATATGTTACTATAAGTTACTATATGCAATTACATAAAATAATATATGATTATATCAAAACTTTTTTACTCGGGTTTATGAAACATTTATGAATTTAGGCATTAGTATTTATCAGTTATGGTATCAGTTTTTTTTTGTTTTCTCGAGTATACGAGTATACATAAATCTAAATTTCGTAAATTTCACACCTATTTTTATAGAAAAATTTACTAGTTTTTCATTCCACTTTTTCACTCTCCTGACGATTTCCGTTGTCTGTAAGACCGACGCATCACTTTTTTTGTTAATTATATTAAACATAAATTACATATAAACTGATGCTGTGAGTTATAAAAGAGTTTGATGTTGTTTTTTTTTTGTTTTGCTTTCGTTCACAATTTTTGAATATCTTAAGAATGTTACCCCCAAAATCCAAAGTTTAAATCGGTCCAAAAGACCGAAAAATGTAAATGTGTCTCAAAAAACGGGACGCTAAAAAACTACGTGTCTCTTATTTTTTTCTCTCCTCTATCACATATCCGAATTTCATTAAAATCGTAGAGAACTCATTTGGATACCTTCCTTGTTAGTTATTTAAAATTAATCCTTTTTACTGGTAATTTTTCGGGGTGCCACATAGTGTTATCGGTATGCCCCGACTGAAATAACTTTTTTACCAAAATAATATGAAATAGAGTTACCGTATCGTTTTGTCAATGAAACTTTTAATTAAATTGATGGATTTTTATAAGAGACCTTATTATAAATATTAATATTTATAATAATAATTTGAATATGTATTTTAGTCTTTTCAGATTTCTTAGGGCCATGTCGACAGCAGGATCTTAAGACTAAAAATTAATTTTCCGCATTGTTTTGAATATAACTCGAGTATATTTTATATGAGAAAATAATGATATTAGTAAATAATTTAAATGTACTACTTTTAAGATTTTTTCAACATATAAAACTATATGTTTAAAATAATATAAAAAAGGTATAGTATAAAAATAAAACTATTTCGATTTTTTTTTTATATTTTTTAACGTCGCGGTGTTTTATATTAAAATTTTAGCTTTTCTATTACAACAAAACTAATTTGAAATCCACAATGTTACAACATCTTATACAGTCTCTTGCAACTTATACCCAATATTCAACTTGTAGTTCAAACATATTCAGCTTAATGTTTAGAATTGGAACCAAGTTTGAAAACTTACTACGTTCGCTAACATTTCAAATTTAACTGCTATATATGATGAGTTCATGCGTGTTAGTTTTTTTCTCGTTTTTTTTTCTTTTTCAATATTGACACAAACTATTAGTAAGTGTCACTGACAAAAAAAAATGCCACAGCTAAAAAAATAGTTCACTGCATGGCAAACGCCCTTAACAAAAACTGCACAGAAAACGAACTGCAGAAAAGAAACTGGTACAAAACAACATTTGTCACGCAAATATATAACTTTTCAACATTGACAAAAAAAAAAAAACAGATTTACAAAAAATGCAAATTACTTTGTACAATTTTTTATGGTGGATTTTTCTTATTACCAGTATTCATTCATGCATGTATGGTCTCTGTTAAACACTCAGTGGAATTTAAATAAACGCACTACGTTTAAAAACCAATGAGACGATAGTAGTAACCATAGATTACATAGAGATTAAATTCTTTTTTTTTTTTGTCAACAAACACATTTTTTCAAATACATACCCAGTCAGAAATCGCCAGTGGTACAAAAAATCAAGCACTGGCATACCACTGGGTAACCACGGTATTAAAAATAAATGACTGGCAGAACACTCATTTGGGACGCTTTGCCAGCGTTTGCGAAAAGCGTTTTACCAGTATTTTTTTTACAAAAATTTCGGTGGTTTATAAAAAAAACCACTGGCAAAGAATTGGCTTAGAGTGATATGCCAAGATTTGCAACCAGTGGTTATCCAGTGCTACCTAGCCAATGCTACCAGGCGTACAAAAATCAATTCACTGGTAGACCAATGATTTTATAAAAATGCTGACGCTTCGTTAAAAAATGTTTGTAGCCGGAAGGTTCCGCGTTCAAATCCGGTTGTAAGCAAAAATTTTTTTTGGATTTTTTTTAATTTAAAATTTTTTTTGTTTTATAAAATCAATTTTTTTGTTTGTGGGAAAGCTCCTTCAAGACCAACTTTTTTTTTTGCCCTCCCAACACTGGCATACTAGTTACAAAAAATTGTTTGCCAGTACTAGCATTTTGGCACAGCCAGTAGTTGTCCTGCTATTATCACTCATTTATGTGTTTAGCCATTAAATATTATATGTCTCGTTAGCTCAGTGGGTAGAGCAATCGTCTGCCAATCTGACGGCCAGGGTTCAAATCACAGCAGGACCAAAATAAATACATATGAACTTTTTTTTAATTTTATTTTGGAAAATATATTTCCAGACCACCTATTTAATGGTTTTACCAGCGTTTTGCCAACGTTTAAAAATTTTGTTCCTCCAGTGCTTTTCCGGCGCTTTTTGAACAACCGGTCCTTTTGTCTAATGATGTTATCATTTTGGGAATGGGAAAGCACTTTTTGCCAGTACTTGTACCACCTGTTAAAGTACTTTGCCACCGCTTTCCCGTTTGTATTTTTCTGACTGGGTATATTCAAATATTTTTTGGATAGGTCCCTGCAAACATTAAAATACGGAAAATGTTTCGCAATCATATCGCCTGGAAGAAAATTCTCCTTTCGGTAGTAAATGTCCTCTCTATAGCGATACTCCCAAGCAATACGAAAGCGATACTTCTGAATGATAAATCGGCGATATCGCTAGATAATCGTATATCGCTAATTTATCACCTGGAAGATAAAAAGGAGATATCGCTAAATTAACTCCTCGAAACTAAACTAAACGATTTATATTTTTCATTATTAAATTTAACTCTGAAAAATAATATCTGCATTAGAGTGGGGCGATTTGTATGGACAACAATTTTTTGATATTGTGCCATCGATTTTTCGATAGCTTTTGGTATAGTATATAAGTAAAATTATTTTCTGCTTATTTTCATCAACATCATCATCATCATTTCATCATCATTATCATCATTTCATTCAAGCAGAAAATAATTTTACTTATATACTTTTACCTCTACACTGATAGAATTTTGTGCATAGTATTAATGAATTTGTTCATTAATCTAATGATTTTTTTCATTGAAAAGTCCCCAAAGAACGCGTTCATTAAATCAATGAAACGTATTCATTAAATGAAAACTAATTGAAAAAAATATATTTTTTTTTGCGTTACTTTTTTATTTATTGTTTATTTTTATTTTATTAATTTTTCTTTTTATTTGTACATATATTTCTTTTTTGTTTTTATAACGTTTTTGACATCTCCCTGAACTCGACTTGAACCCGAAATCACCAGAATGTAAACATTACCGCGTTACCGATTCATCTAAATAGCCAAAATAAAATGATGTAATTATTTGGACTTTTATATTTAAATAATTTCAGTTTGCAACCCTAGCGTTCGTTACTGGAACATATGTATATCTATTTTAGTAATTAGCAAATTCAAAACCCTTATAAAAATTATAGCATATCTTACGGGTTAGTTGAAAATATATAATGAAAAAATTTATGTAATTAATGAATTTTTCATTAATTCAATGAAAATTTTTCATTAACTCAATGAATTCAGATTAATGAAATCGATTCATTAATAGTATGATTATTATTTCTATCAGTGTAGTTGCCACATTTTTTATCCGATTTTCATAAGTAATACCTTTCTGGAAAGGTTGTAATGTTATATCGTTTACAACTTCATTAGTTGTTTCAAAAAACCAACGCAAGATGGCGCTAATCTAGCATTTATTTAAAAATGCAAAAAATTGAAATTTGGGCGCCTAGAAAATGATTTTTTTGATATGTCATAGTGGAATTTTGCAAAAAGCTATCGAATAATCGATGGCACAATATCGATTGCTAAATCGACCCACCCTAATCTGCATACATAATCCATTGACAAGAACACTATCTTGTTGCCATCCTACCCGTTTTTTTTCGCACACTAAATTATTAATTTTTCAACGAATTTTTTCTTTATCTCCCAGATGGTAAAAAGGTGATATTGCCGCAAATTATCATAAAAAAAAATTATGACAGAAAACATAATTTTTGAATTGTTTTTTTTTCAAATATCTCCAAAATATCTTCCAAATTATAAAAGGAAGACGATTTCAAAATACTACTTGAATTTAAATGAAAAATAGAAGATATCGATATTATCTTCTTGGAAGGTATCTTCCAAATGTTTGCAGGGCTATGGAACATATGTCCAACGCATTTTCATGAGATACGTTCAATGACAGCGAATGTCAAAGAGTAAGAGATCTATGTAATATATGATATTAACTAAAAATGGATATTTTAAGCTTATTAGCTGTCAATCTCAAATACACTGTTGCCAACTTGGCGCTTTTTCCGCTAATCTATTATCTTATTCGGCACACTCATAGAAATAAATCTATAAAAATAGCAGAAAAAGCTACTGAAAATTAGTTAAAAATGAAACTGCTAAAATTAGCAGATTTTTTTGCTAAATACTAGTGAAATAAGAACAGCAAAATTAAAGCTGTTAAATTTACAGAATTTTAGTTATATTTAAGTCAATTTTTAGTTAATTGAAAATAACATATTGTACTGTAAAATCTGCAGAAAATTATTCTAACTATTAGTAGACTAAAAATAGCAAAAATAAACTGTTATATCTACAAAATTTTTGCTATTTTTAAGCTAAATTTAGTTAAATGCAAATAGCAGTCTGTTCTGCTAAAATCAGCAGAAATATTTGCTAAAATTTGTAAACTTCGAAAATTTGATTTTTTTTGGGATGTTTTAGGCTACTAATTATTTAGCAAATTTTTATGCTGATTTTAGAAAGTTAATTTTCTATTTTCCATTTACAAAAATTTAGCTCAATATAACTAAAATTCTGTATAATTAACAGTTTTATTTTTGCTGTTCGTATATTACTAATATATAACAAAAATAATATGCTAATTTTTGGCAGTTTTTTCTGCACCATAAACCATAATTTTTAACTAATATTTAGAAGTTTTAACTAAATTTTTACAGACTTTTTTCTTTTAGTAAAGTTGTTAATTACGAAACAAAGTACATTGTAAAATAGAAAAACCAATTTTTTAATACACTCTAGGTGGCAGGAGCGGTCCTTGAACGGCCTTTTTATTTGAAAGGGACATGCCACATTAACATGGCATTGTCATTGGAGGGGACTCATTGCCGCAGTCAAGATACCTTTTGATATACCATAGGTCTAACCCAAAAGGACTTTAACTAAAGGTACATGTCACCAAAGTAATTCGAAAGGAACTGACACAGAATGAGTAATATATTATATATTTTGTGACATGTCACCCAACTAACCTAAATGGAACTGTAACAAAACTAGTCAGATTTTATACACTATTATTTTGTTTTAAATAGCAACTATAAGAGTAAAATAAATAATAATAAAAAATGATTTCTGGGAAAATCTTTCCGCTAAAATTCTTCAAAAAATTTTGCACAGAACTGATAAGCGGTTAAAAATAGGTTAAGGTAAAACATTTCAAAATATTGAATAATTTCCAAAGTAGAATTTTACTGTTGGGGTTTTCTATCACATATACTCTTCATATCCCATTTCACCAGTCACGGGACCTGTTTTTCACTGCTTAACTAATGGCAATGATAAATTATAACAGTCCTGTAACAAGTCCTGCTTATCTAAGCACGGTATAGGTTCTTTAAGGATAATTAATAAGTGGAATTTCCCGTTTGAGCAATCACCGGATAGGTACTTTGAGGGCAATTAAGTATAATTAACACTAAATAACCCATTGTACCATTGCTTACATAATACCAGTCCTGTGACAAATGCTGATTTAGCCAGTCACGTGAAAGGTACCGTCGAGGCAATTGATCGTTCATTCTCCATAGGGTACTGACAAAATAGATGTTTGACTAAAAAAAAAAACGTCTTTACAATTTGTTTTTTTTTCACGTGGAAAATTTTTACACAAACTTTAAATTCTGAAAATGAGAATTTTTTTTATGTAATTAGAAAGCAACTATCACATTAACCACAAAATGTCACTTTTTCACAAGAAAACTAATAGTCTTGTCTATTAAATTTGTGTGAAAACAAAGTCTACACAATTTTCACGTGAAACTCATTGTCGTGAAAAATTAGTTATTTTATATGGAGTATAACAGTTTTTTCACGTGAAACTCAAACAACTTACGATGCTTTAGCGCTAAATTTTAATACTTTTTCCACAGAATTTTTTATAACAGTTTCTATCGCTTTTTACAACAAACTAAACGGTTTTTGGATCAAAAAAGTTGACAATAGTGGTCAAATTTCTGTCATTTTATTAGCATATAACTTTTAGAAGAGTAGCAAAGAAATTAAAATTTCATAATAGCTGAAAAATTTAAATCCTAATATTTATACCCTACAATACTACGTGGACAGTAGAGCGTACCACCTTTGGCATTTACAGTCGGATCTTAAAGTATGATACATCGATGTTTTTCTATCGAGGAGACCAGTGTTTTGCTCTAAGGGCCGTTGACCTCAAGTATCCCGTTCTAGTAGTTACCCACCAGTTGCTACAACCCTAATGTACCACCCTAATGTCAGAAAATTAAAGCTCGCAAAAAATCACTAAACTTTTGCTAAGGAAGTTTTTCGATAAACCCAGTAGAAATTTTTTTTTATATATTGGTTGCCGAACGTAGGGGTCGCCTTTTCAAATTTTTTTTCATTGGATTTTTCCTTTATAGCAAAACACTGGTCTCCTCGAGGCAAAAAAATCGATATATCACACTTTAAAATCCGACTTTAAATGCCGCAGCTATAACGAAGAATTGAAAATGGCGACCCCTACTTTCGGCAAAAATTTTTTTTTTAAATTGCCTTGCAAAAATACTTGATATTGGAGGGTGTACGGCGAACTTTTTTTTCACATAGTCCCAAGGACAAAGCCTATTGATTCTGGATAGGATCGATCCTTATTTGGACCTATCGCCCATATGCGCTATATTTTCGGTTTTCTCTTATTTTATCATTTTAGAGAAAATTTTGAAACAAGTCCATTTTAACCCATTAGAATTTCGGATCCAAACATTAGTTGGCTTTTAACCAGACTGGTGTAGGGTATTATATAGTCGGCATGCCCGACTTTAACTTTTTTACCCGATTTTAGTTAAATTTACAAAATAATCTTTTGCAAAAACTACACTAATAGAAAAAAATCTGTAAGAATTTTAGTTAAAACTAAAATTTTGTTAAAAATTAACTTGCAGAAAAAACTGTTAAAATTAGCAGATTTGTTTTTGCTAAATATTCGTAAGATAAGAATAGCAAAATTAAAATTTTTTAATATACAGAATTGTAGTATTTAGTATATTTATATACCTGCTAAATCAGCAAAAAGTTTTGCTAAACAATTAGTAGACTAAAAAATCACATAAAAATTTAAATTTTCAAAGATTGTTTTTCGATTTTTTTTAATGCAAATAAAAATCTAGCCTTCTGAAATCAGCAGTTTACTATTTTTTTAACAAATATTTTTGTTGATTTTATCAGGATACCCGTGTAAAAAAGTTTAGATCTGATCAGATCTTTTTGGATCAAAATAGATATGATTGAATCTAATTAGATCCTGTACCAGATCTCATCAAATATGATCAGATATGTCATATGTAATAATACCTTATGGCAAGATCTAATCAGATCTAGTGCCAAATCTGTTGAAATCTAAAGTGATCTGGACAATTGCGCCAGATATGCCTAGATCTGATCAGATCTCATTAGATCCCCAATTTTGTGATCTAATTAGATCTGGTAAGATCTACTAAGATCTGGCCAGATATGCCTAGATCTGATCAGATCTAATTAGATCCCCAATTTTGAGATCTAATTAGATCCCCAATTTTGAGATCTAATTAGATCTGGTAAGATCTACTGAGAACTGGCCATATCTGATCTTTTTTACA
This sequence comes from Leucophora obtusa, assembly GCA_949987735.1. NCBI lineage: Eukaryota > Metazoa > Arthropoda > Insecta > Diptera > Anthomyiidae > Leucophora > Leucophora obtusa. Next base: position 29,616,035 of record OX465299.1, on the reverse strand, counting down.
CGGGTAGACTGCTATTTGCATTCAACTAAATTTAGCTTAAAAATAACAAAAATTTTGTAGATATACATGTCAGCTTGTCTTTGCTATTTTTAGTGTACTAATATTTAGCAAAATTTTCTGAAGATTTTACAGTATAATTTGTCATTTTCAATTAACTAAAATATAACTAAAATTAGAGTTTGCTAAAAACCTAAAAATTTGGAAACCGCGGTTTCGGTTTTTCAAAATTATAAAAACCGCGGTTTCGGTTATTTTTCGGTTTTCTTGTTATATAATAAATTTTTTTTAAATAATTAAATATAACAATATTCTAACTAAATATATGATAATTAAATATTCATAAGAATTAAATAGTTTAATACGTCCAAGATATCTTTTAAAATTCGATTGAATTTCTCACTCGAATATTTAAAGGCAATAACGATATTTCGAAACCTTTCCGGAAGAAGAAATAAACGCGGAAACCCGTTATAAATTAATTTTTTTTTCGGCAACTAAAGCTGTATTTTAAAGAATTTAAATTTTAGCACTTTGTTTAAACAATATAAAGTTAAAATTTTATAAATTTCGAGGAATACGAAATAAGGCTTTTTGAAAAATACGCGGCGAAAATCCGAACTCAATATGTGAAGCTCAATATCTCTTAAACCACTTGACTTTTTGGTGCAATTTTTTTTTTTAAATTAAGTATAAGCCTCATTTTATGTTATCCGTAATAACAAAAACAAAAAATTCTTTAAAGCAATTTTTAATGGAAAAAATGTTCATTACAATTTAATACAAAATTTTGTAAAATAGGAGCTGAGCCTTTTCGAAATTCAAGATTCAATAATATGCAATTTGATTAATTATTTTAATTGGTTAAAGTATTTGTTAAAAACCAACTTATTTTTGTCGGTTTTCGGTTTCGGTTTTGAGGCTTGGAAAACCGCGGTTTCGGTTTCGATTAAAACCGAACAGCAAACTCTAACTAAAATCCTGTAAATTTAACAGTTTTATTTTTGCTGTTCTTAACATACTAGCATTTAGCAGAAAAAACTTCTGAAATTTGCAGAACAATTTCAGAAGTTTTTTCTGCTGAGTCATTTTTAACTAATTTTTAGTGGTCTTTTTTGATATCTTTACAGATTTATATCTCTGAGTGTACACAAAATCTAGTGAATGAAGAGTGAAGTGCTTTTATTTAAATTTCTCTTAGTGTGTTGTTTTTATATCTTACCAATAACGATTTGCCAAATAATAACGACTATTTCTATTTTATTTTCTACACAAATCTAAATAGTTTGCGTGTTGGTATTTTAATTAATATTTTTATACAACAAATAGATTTTTTTCTATTAAAATCCTTTGAATACATTAACGTTGTTGGCAGCAGAAAGTTCATATAACTCTTTAATTTGATGAGCCAATTCACGATCGACAACTTCACCACCTCTAGACGTAATATCGTTGATAATTTCTTCTTCGGTTTGTTGCAGCATAAACATTTCTTGTGATGTGAGTTCTTTGGGTTCCACAAGGCTAAACAAGAATGATGAACATACGCCAATACTGTAGGGTAAGAATTTTATATATTCTTTAAGTAAAGAATCATAGCTGCAAGAAAAAAGTAGTGCAATTTAGGTTAAACGGAAATTGAAAACTCTTCTTAATCAATTTTTTAGAAAAAAAAGTCCAAAATTTTTGCTTGAATAAAAGAGATACTTTTTTATTTTTAAAAAGGCTATAAGGGATTAAAGGGACATTTTTACGAAAGGTACTTTTTATAAAAGACACTTTTTTATAAAAGATACTTTTTTACTTTTTAAAAGGTACTTTTTTATAAAAGGTAGCTTTTTGTAAAGGAAAAGGAACTTTCTATATAAAAATATATACTTTTTTTTTTTTGGCAAAAAGTACTTTTTTTAAGAAAAGGTATTTTTTTTTATTAAATGTCCTTTTTATAAAAAGTATTTTTTTTTAAAGGCGAGGTATTTTTTTTTATAAAAAGTCCACTTTTTCATAAATATACTTTTTTTATAAATATACTTTTTTTTTAATAAGAAAAGGTACCATTTTTAAAACGCTTGCAACTGCTTACCTTAAATACTCTGGTATAGCTTCTTTCACAAATTTTTCATAAGTTTCCTTTAATTGCGTGCAATAAGTTTCAAAAATTTCTTTAAAATGCGTAGAGCGTACTTCAGCGAATGTTGATAGCGACAAAAATACTGTCAAATCAACCATTGGTGATGAAACTCTCAGTGTTTGTAAATCAAACATCATGATATCCACCGGTTTACCACTAGCATCATATTTGTAGGCCACATTATTACGCAAATAATCACCATGACATAAGGTAATTAAAGGTTCTCTTGGCTTAACTCTTTCTTTGCCATATTTGAAGTTATCGCCCAATAATGTTACAAATTTTTGAAGAAATTCTTCCGTAACATCCGTTTCATATTTACGGCTGGCTACTATAGATCTCTTTAAACTTTCTCTTAGTATAATGGCCCATTCTGGATGTATTTCATCGTTGCCGTAACGTGATTCTTGAATATCTTTTGTTAGTTTTTCAAATAATACTGGATTAATGTGACGTAAAGCAAAGCCAATACCATGAAATTGTGCTAAATATTTTACACCTATGAGTATGTGTTCCAGAGATATATTGACCTTATCTTTAGTAACTGTCCATTGTTTTGCATTAAAATCTTCGGTAATAACGGTAGCAAAATTTGATTGCAAATCTGCATAGTAAAATTTTGCAATATTTAGATTAATTTTACAAAACTCTTCTATGGCAGGCATTAGTTTTTCATAGGCCAATATTTCATTGTTAAATAATGCTTTAAAACTGACGCCTTCAAATATTTCCGGAGGCAGTTGGGGAGTTTTCTGTAAAGATAAAGCAAAACGTTATAATTAATTAAAATTGTTCATTTAACAGTCAATTGCCAGCATTTTTGACTGTAATTTCAATTAAATAAAAAAACGTCAAACTAAATTTGCAACATAAGTCTAATTATATAAAACTGGGTATAGGAGTAACCGACCCTTAATCTAAAAATCAATAAACACACACAATGAAGAAATTCAGAGTTTAAGTGCTAACATGCTATCATTGTGAAATAGCTTGACAATACAAAATTGTCAAAAATCATGCTGCTAAATTACAAAGATAGCACGTCAGCACTTTAAGTGCAGTGTTGCCACTTTTTGAATAATTATTCAAAAACGGGACTGTTTACACATTCCTTGGATAATTTTTGAATAATGATATTTTTGTGTAGTTTTTGTGTAATTTCACTTTTTAGAGAAATTTTCGTAAATTTCATAAAAATCAGTCGATATTTAATGTAGACTAAATTAGTTTTTCTGTAAAACATTTTCAAGATCATTTGCAAAGATAGCGTAAGATTAAATTTGGGTTTGTTATGATTGTGTTTTTTTAATGACTAAATAGAAACTAGTAATAATAGTAGACAAAAATTTTGTAAATATAAAACAGTGTGGCAGAATGAAAATATATATTGAGATAATTCAGCAACTCACTACTTTAGCTCTGAAAGAGTGAAATGTCATAGTAATCAAACCAGATGGTAATAAAGGACCAAAGGACCTAATATTTTTATATACCTGTTAAATAACCATTAATGCCCAAATATATTTAAAAAGTTGAATTAAGGGAAAGATTGATAACATGAAAATACACTAAAGCACCCATATCTAGCTTAAGTCAACTTTAGAACAGTTTCATCTCTATTGATTTGGTTGATTTTTAATCGAAACTCATCGTAACCAACTTAATCGATTTAAAAACATTTTAAACCAACAAAATAAATTTAAAAATAACAATAAACCAATTAAAAAATATAAAATAAATTCGCAAATTTGGCGAAAATTTCCAAATTTAAGTAAGTCACATATGGGCGCTCTTTAATTTGGTGAAAAATAAAGCTAATTTTCGAACAAACTTAAAAAGCTATAAAGCCCCAATAGGTGCCCAACTATATTTAGCCAAGGCACAACAATATTTAGCGAAGTTGAATTAAGGAAAGTAGCTTAAGCTTAATTTAGCTTAAGCGAACTTTCGTAAAGTTTCATCTCTATAAATTTGGTTAATCGAAACTCATCGTACCTAACTTAATCAAATTAAAAACATTTCAAATAAACAAAAGAAATTAAAACATTATAATGAAAAAATAAAACACACAAAAAACCATTAAATGACTTCGCAACTAGCGAAAATTTTAAAATTTCGGTAGGCCTAATATCGGCGCTCTTTCATTTGAGTAAAAATGCAGGCAAATTTTTAGCAAACTTAATTGTGATTTCAGCTTAAGTCAATTACGGTTACTTCTTTATTTTGAAGTAATATTAAAAAATTATAATTTTTTTGTGTAATTTCATACGGTTTTGGATAATTTTTTACCTTCATCTGTGTAATTTTTGGTTTTACTGGTGGCAACACTGTTCAAGTGTGAATTCCTTTAACGTACTTGATTTGAATCCCAATTGTTTTAATCTAAACAGTTAAAAAAAAATCTTATCGTTTTTTAGAATGACAATGCAGGTATTCAAATGTATATTAGCTGACTCTCGTTGACTATATCCGTTAATTATTTACTGAAATACTTAAGTTAATTCAGATATAGATCAATTAAATATTTGCTTAAAACCTATTTTATTTTAAATACATATCTTTAATTAAATATTTTAGGTTAATATTCTTTTCTGTGTATGATAATAACAAACACTATATTTGTTATCGTTAGCAACTTTTGCCTAAGTTGTTATAATTTAAAAACAAAAACAGTTTGCATCAAAAAGCTGATAAAAATTAATAATTAACAATCACAAAAACAAATAACATGAATTGTTCTATGTTAGCTGAATAATCTACTTTTAAGATTAAAATCTTTTTGTTGTCTAACTTGTCACCAGGGTTAGTGATAATCAGGTTGAGTTTTTTGGATATAGTTCAACTTTGCTTATTAGTTAAACATTGTTTAAACTTAAAATTTTGTTTTTCAGATATCGTTTAATCAACTTTTAATTGAGGCTTAACTCAAGACAAAACAGCTGTTGGACAATAATTTGTTTAAGCGATGCCACTTTGCAAACTATTGTTAGATAAAATGCTAAATGCTGACAACATTTTATGACAATTCCAATTGGATATAAATTATTTTGACTGAATCAATGTGGCTGCATCAAGTAATTTGACATTTCTTAAACTACAACTGAAAAACATCATGCTCACTTAAATTTGTTTTAATTTTATTTTGAGATTAACTAACAGGCCTAAGCTTAAACACTGTTTAAGTGAAATGTTTTACAATATATTTTTCTGCCTTAAACACGCTAAATTATCATGTTTAATTTCTAAACACGTTGTAAAACGTGATAAGTTTAAGTGTACACTCAAAATAATACGTCTGTTGGCTGAACAGAAAAATTTGTTACTTTAACAAAATTTATTCCTGTTTTTTGGCTTAAAATGAAATTTGTTGTATTAACTAAAAAATTTGTAAAACTACAGTTTTATCTGTAATTATACTGAGCCGTAGAATTTATCCAAATTTAGGGTCTCTGGACCCTCCCTGGGCCATATCATGTGAGGACATACATATATGAACAACAATTTTGTCCGTTTTGCTCTATCTCGCTTAGTTTTCGAGATATGGGCCATTTTATGAAGTGGAAAATTTTTATTAAAAAATTCCGAGGGTTCAAGGCTCCGCCAAGGTCCATTTTTGGATAGAGATACCCTCTTTCGCTGAGGTATTATACGGTTAGGGGTAGTCGAAATTTTCATAAATTTTGCTCTATCTCTCTTACACTCAAAAAAATAAGTTAGTAGAAAAATTAGTAAAACGTCTTGTATATCAAGTGTACTAGTTTTCAGCAATTTTTTTTGCTGAAATTCCGTTTTCAGCAAAAATTTTAGTTATATTTTTTTAGCACTAAACTAATTTTGAACTAATGTTTTACTAATGTTCTACTAATTTATTTTGCTGCAAAAATTGTGCTGAGAACCGCATGCATAGCGTGGACGACAACCAGATAGACAAGATGTAGATGTCGCAGCCTGTCTGGAAACGGAAATGACAAAAAAAGAAAAACAACTCTACACATATTCTATATTCAAATTTTCAGCAAATAAATTAACTAAAGTAAAATTTCGCTACAAGTTTTTTGAGTTTTTTTCAGTCTACTAATATTCAGCAAAAAATTCATTGATTTTAGCAAGGATTTTTTTCATTTGCAGTCGACTAAGTGTTAGCAAAACTTTTGCTGAAGATTACTATTTTTTTGGTAAAAATCAGCTCGCTGATTTTCAGCAAACCTTTTGCTGAAATTACCAACTTTTTTGCAAGCACGCTCCTGACTAAAAATTTGCTGACACAGCAACAGTTTTTGCTGACTTTACTGACTTTTTTTTTGAGTGTAGTTTTCGAGATATGGGCCATTTTAAAAAATCGGGAAGCGCCATCTACCGGGTAATAACAGTAACATGAAAATATTATATTTTAACAATAAATTTTTTAAAATTTAACAAATGGGTTCTTAAAAATTAGTTTTAAATTCTTTTATATGAAAAGGACCGGTCACTTTTACATGGGCTTGTCCTAGGAGGGGGTTAATTGCCCCAAATGCCCAATTGACGTGTCACAGGACCGACGCAAAAGGACCCGTCACAGGACTGAAGCAAAGAACCTGTCACAGGATTGGCGTAAATAAACCTGTCGCAAGACTTACCCAAAAGAACCTGTCACAGAACTGACGCAGAAGAACCTGTCACGTGACTGACGAAGAAGAATGCAACTACAAAACGATGTAATTTTGTTTTAAGTTTCATGATTCGGATAAATTTTTAGTCCATATTAATTTTGGACTATTGAAAAAAAAATATGGATTTGCATGGAATTCTTTGCCCTTATAAGTTTCAATTTAGGTTTAAATTTTTGTTATTTGCAATATATTTTTACCAGGAATTAAATTCTGCAAATCTTATTGTTTTAGTTCAGCAAAATGCCTGTTTTTATAAAGTTTTAAAATAATTTCTATTTGGTTATTTATTGCCGACAGAAAATAAAAGGAGTATTTCCAAGAAGTTACCTCAATTTCTGAACTTGATTTTAACTTAAACAAATGGCTTTTAAAGAAGTTTAATTCATGCAATTTTTAAAGCACTTGAATTTTTAGTTTTTCGTTGTTTATGGGGTAGTTTAAAACCCAATTGTAAAAAAATCCTTCAATAGGAATTTTTAACGGACAATATTTTCAAGAATTAAAAAAAAATCGAAAGCATTTTAAAGGAAAATAGAATTCGAAAAATTCTGATAAAAAAATTTGTTTTTTCCCAGACGCCAGATTTGGATTTTTCTTAAGAAAAGTATAGTTTATTCCGTATGTCAGACATCTTTCGGTACTTAAGGTACTTTTAAGTTTCCTGAAATACTGAAATACACAAGAGTTGTACAACAATCCGGTAAATGATATGATTACTAGGCGCCTACTCAATACGTAAACCATTAATCCAATAACTTTCCCATACATTGAAATAATAAAATAAAAACACGAATAATTGACAACTCTAATATTTGTACCACTTGAATGACCTGGTTCATCCCATTTTCACATGTCACGGGACAGGTACTTTCAGACCGGTGCTCTTTTCACCAGTCCTGTTTTCACCGTTTACTCGGTACTAGGTCACCGGTTTGGTACTTTCAGACCGGTCCTGCTTTCACTAGTTCTGGGACAGGTCCTTTCAGACAGGTTCTGTTTTCACTGGTCACGAGTCAGGTCACAGGATAGGTTCTTTCAGACCGTTCCTGTTTTTACCGGTCACGGGACAGGTGCTCGCATCACTACTGACTCCTGTTTTCCTACAGCATAACTATAAAAAACCATAGTTTTTACCCATTTTGACAGTTGTTTTGAATTTTTTGTAGTTAAAATTTGTCAGTTAATTTTACGACTTGTTAGTTATTTTTAATCCTTTTTTATTTTATTTTTTTTCAACATGAACAAAATTTTTTACTATTTTAACAGTAAATGTCTGTTGTTTTTTACCTGCATAAACCTTTGTTTTACTTGTCATTTTCAGTAGATTCTACCGACAAACCTTTTTTAGTGTTTCAAAAGGGTTTAAAATCGGCAATGGTATTTAAGGGTAAGTGCTTGCCAACCATGCTTATCACATGATTTGTGTAAACCATATTTAATGCATTAAATTAAAACAATAAAAACTATTTATTAAGTTATGACATCGTTATGCTATGGCTGTACTTGAACTGGCTAAGCTTATTAATGTTGGTTTATAAATATCTATAGCTCTTGAAAATACCTTTAATTTGATAAATTTTACTATTGTTGTTTTGGAAGAAAAATTAATAATCTTGAAAATACAAAATTCCACCCATCCCCCTTTTTTATCCACTAAACATAAGATTTGGTCGATAAGAAAATAAAATGGGTTGATTATTTTAGTCTTAAAGCTTAACCGGAATCGTCACTTTTGAGATCTTTTTTTTTTTATAAGCATACAGCCTAACAATATGCATATCTTTGAGATTTGTTTATCGAAATAAATATTTTTTTATCGGTCAAATGAATGCATATTGACTTTAATTTTTAAAAAATTTCCACTTACTACTTGAATGATTAATATGACTTTGATAAAGTTTACATAATAAAGTCTGTTGTTTAATAAATATTTGAAAAAGTATTACTAAAAAAAAAACATAACCAGATGTGCAGTGGATTTTGTCTTTTACATACTAATAACGCTTTTTGTCTAAATTTAATATGAAACCAGCAAAAAACTTTTATTATCAAATAAGTGATGATATTTAGAAACTAAAATATTTTACTGTTTATAACGGATTTTTTTTATAAGCGGTCAAACTTACGCGCGGCTAATTACGTAATTATAAAAATAATGATATATTGGTAAGCAACTATTTTTTAATAATTAATCAGTAGAACAAGAAATTCCATGTAAAAACTGTTATAAAAACCTTATAACACGTTTGTAAAATAAATTTTGTATGAAAAATTTGGTTTATAAGCCAAATTTAAAAAGTAACTGTGAATATGATCCTAAATATTTATTCGAATCATACAATTTAGAACATAATGGCATCGATTTAACGATGGCCAATACTTTGAATAAATTTATGTTGTACAAATGTTTCACAATAAACGCTCAAAATTAGCCAAAAATCCCGAATTTTTAAGTTATACCCCAATAAAGAATATATATATATATATACAGTGTACAAAGAAAAAAGTTGGACACTTTGAATTTTCAAAGTGAAATTCAAATAACAACCATGTTATTTGAATTTCTTTTTAAAACAACATAAGCACATTGTACGTAAAATAAGAGACTATTAATTATATACATAGAAAATCAAAACTTACACTACTCACCGGTAGAGGGCGCTAAAATTAGTATCAGTTGAGCCTATATTTAAAATCTCAAAAACTGCTTAAAACTGTTCAAAATAAGGAAAAAAAAAACAACGCGGAATACATTCAAATAATAATATCCGTTTGTTTCTTTGCTTTGTTGTTTGTATTTATTTAAATTTAAATAAAAAAGAAAATTGTCAGTTTTTTTAATAAAGTGCCATCTAGTGAAAACGATGTTTTTATAACTTATTTTTTTTTGTGATGCCATACCCCTGGATAAAATTAACAGTAATTTTATGCTTTTCAATACCTTTTTTCGTTTTTTGCCTTTTATAATCAATATAAAAGGCAGCTCGTTTCATTTTAATATATAATGTGTCCAACTTTTTTCTTTGTGCACTGTATATCTATATGTATTATGTACAGCGCATAGTTCGGGGACATCGCCAAAAAAGTCCCCAAACTATAGTTGTTTAAAGCAGTTATTTTTAATATCATAAGAAACAACTACCAAAACAGTAATTTTACAGTACACAGTTGTTTTTGTTAGTTATTTAAACAATTAAAAATTTCGTTGAATTTCATGGAATTTTAACAATTCTCGTTTAGTTTATATTTGTTATTATTGATATTTTTAAAGTTTGCAAATAAAAATTAGAAAATTTTATTGTATCTGTAACGCATAAAAGCATAATAAGTGGAAAACCGTTTGGGATTTATACTTCAAATTTTAAAAAGGCTGAAGTTTACACATACTTTTGTAATCGAAAGAAAAAAAATTATTATTTTTTACTAAAATTTATTTTTATAATACCAAAAGAATTAACTTAAAAAAACTGTAGTTTTTAACCATTTTGTCAGTTGTTTTAAAATTTTTGTAGTAATTGGGGATACAAATTTTCAAACTTCTGTGAATTTTTAACTAAAATCACAACTGAAATAAGCTTTTAAGTTTTCTCTACTAAACATTTATTTCTATAGAAATTGAATAAAGTTAATTGATTCCCTGCATTTAGTTATCTTTATAAATTGTTTTACTTAATTAAATATTTATTCATCATCTAAACACTCCTCTTTACCTTTACAAACAAGTTGAGTTTATTATTTTCACCTTTAAATTCATATTCGATACTGGCACGATAACAACTGGTCAACATAAATGCTTCTTGAACACCAATTATTTTTATTTGTATATCATGTACTTTAAAATGTTCGATATCATTTTCATTAAAATTTTCTATTAATTTTTGATTTTTTAATATTTTTGGTATTATTTCGGTTTTTAACCATTCAATTTCTAAATCATTAGATGACGACATATTTTTTTAAATTAAAAATTGTTAACTATTGTGGAACAAAAAAAAAAAATATAATAAACTACACCGGCTTTCAAAATAAAACTGAATAAAATTTTTATAAAAATTGTTGAGCGAAACAATAAAGATTGTTTTGTTTTGATAATATACAATTAAACAACAAGAGATAATAATGTGATTCGAAAGTGAGAGAGGAGAGTCTTAAATTTGTAGATAATATTGACGATATGGGAAGTATTCTTATTAAAACTAATATACTACCCAGTGTAGAAACGGTAATGACATATCATTATTTTTTGGACTACCAGTAATGACACCCACTTACTTTCTGCATTATTTTAAAACATATAATAATGAGTTACTGATAATGACTTATTTTTATCATTATTTCAAATAGAAAATAATTTTCTAGATTTTTTTTTTTTTAATTTTTTGAAATCTATTTTTAGACTCAATATTTTATAAACACTGGTAAGGATATATGTAACCACATATTTTTTGATTTTTTGTATATTGGCGAGTAAGCTTTCTTGTGTGCAGCAGGTCAATTATGTTTTTATCTATTAAATATTACATGTCGATATAGCTCAGATGGTAGAGCTATTGACGGGCAATCTGTACACCCAGGTTCGATTCCCGCACCAGCAAATTTTATTTAAAAACAAAAAATACAATAAAAAATACTTTTTTATATAATTTATTTTTTTTTTTGAAAATCTATTTTTAGACTCATTAAAAAAAAAATTTTTAATTTTCGAACCTTTTTTTTTGATTTTTTTAAATGCAAGTATAAATCGAACCTTTTGAAAACAACAATTTACAATTTTTTTTTAGCAAATATTTTCGCTGATTTTAGCAGGCTAGACTGCTATTTGCATTCAATCCAATTTAGCATAAAAAAGGAAAATTTTTGTAGATATAACAGTTTGTTTTTGCTGTTTTTAGTCTTCTAATATTTAGCAAAATTATCTGCAGATTTTACAGTACAATTTGTCATTTTCAATTAACTAAAAGTTAACTTGAATATCACTTAAATTCTGTAAATTTAACAGTTTTTTTTTTAATTTTATTTTATCGGGATATATGTACATTAATTGCATTAAAGGAATTAAATATGCTAAAAATCCCAAACGTATTTAACAAATTGTAAAAAATAATCCGTTGTAGGCATGTCCCTATTCGGATTTCATTCTTGCCTAAGGAAATCGTCAGTGGACGACGTTTTTACAATTTCTGAAAATATTTGTTAAGTTAAATTACAACTCAATTGAGAATTTCTTGTTCTCGTCTAGTAGCGTTATTAATCATTTAAAATATCAAAGAAAACACAAAAACAACAACAATTTTTTTTCCACAATTTGCTTTGTCATCTTCCAATGTACTTTATATATTTTTCGTTCTTATTTTATTAGTATGTATTTAGGAAAAAATCTGCTAATTTCAGCAGTTTTTTCTGCAACATTATTTTTAAAAAATTTTTAGTTGTTTCTTTTTTTTAGATTTATTTCTACGAGTGTATTGTTTAAATCATATTTTGCTAATGGCGCGCGTGCATATAATCATTTTATTGTTAAATTCCCTCTTTTTTTTCGCTTGTCATATTATTCTATCGTCTACAATTATATATTATCAGTATAATCATATTTCTCTCTTCTAATTACAATCATAACATTATCTGAATTGAGAGAGATCATGTTAATAATAAGCGGCATAATTTTTTTTTTATAGCTAGCATTGGTACATATTCGCCTACTACAAGATGGCCAGCAAAATATTTTTTATTTTATTTTTTTATTTATGTTTAGGGCTTGCCTAAATTAAAACACGGTCCTTTTTTGTTTTTAATTTAAATTTAGCTTAAGTTTTATTTATTTTTCATTTTTAGTATAATGTTATTTTGTGTTTTTACAAATGTATTGTGTATGCTTTTGTTCACTGTTCACTACTTGGTTTTGCTTGTTTTGTGTTCAATTGTTAAAGTTAGAGTGTTTTTAAAATAATTTGGTTTACGTATTGATGCTTTGCAATGCATCAATACGCATTCTTTTTAACAACAATAACAATATGTAAAAGCAAATTCAGCTAAACCGTTGATTACAGTGCAGTTGATTAGTTTAGTGGCACACTAATGAGCATTAGTTTAGGGGCATCTCTAAACATTCTCCCCCCCATGATTGGTGCAATGGTGATGTCATCTTTTGGGTTTACAAGTTGAAGCATTTGATTGTTTTGAGTTTCTTGGGGCTTCTTTTGTAGACATCATTCCTTTTAGATTTGTGATGGATGTTTCGAAGAAGTTCATGTTAGTTTGTGTATAACACAACTATTTTTGTAATAGGTCTAGTGCATATTCCATTAGCGGTTCGTATGTCAACTACTCGACTGTTTTGATCGGGTCCTAAGTAGGTTTTAACAATACGGCCTAATTTCCATTCATTGGGTTGAAGATTATTGTCTTTGATGACGACCAGATCACTGACTTTAACGTTTTCTCGTTGATTTTTCCATTTATATCTGCGATGAAGTTCAGTTAAATATTCAGATTTCCATCTTTGGCAAAAAGATTGATAGATGACCTTGATGCGTTTCCAGCGGTTGATTAACGTCAGATTTTCAGTGCATAATTCAGGTTCAGCTAGGGTCATTAATGGAGCGCCAATGAGAAAGTGTCCAGGGGTCAATGGAGATAGGTCATTAGGGTCATCGCTAGCAGGACTTAAAGGTCTAGAGTTTAAACAGGACTCAATTCGAGTCAAAATTGTAGACAGCTCTTCAAAAGTAAATTTCATATTGGGAATCATTTTTCTTAAATGGGTTTTGAAAGATTTTACGCCTGCCTCCCAAAGTCCGCCCATGTGAGGGGCACCGGGAGGAATAAATTTCCAGTCAAGATTTTGATGGCTATAATGATGAATCACCTGGGTTTTCAGATTTTTTATAAACTCTAGGCGGTCTTTTTTGATAAGTTCTGCTGCACCGACGAAATTTGTTCCATTGTCGGAATAGACTAGAGCTGGGCATCCACGTCTTCCAATAAAACGTGCAAATGCGGCTAAAAACGCTTGAGAAGACAGATCACTTACTGCTTCGAGATGTACGGCTTTTGTAGTAAAACACACGAAAATGCAGACGTATCCCTTTGTGATGAGACATGCTCGGCCAGTGAAATTTCGTATGTCAAAGGGGCCTGCGTAATCGACTCCCGTAGTTTCGAAAGGTCGGGAGATATTTGTTCTTTCCGGCGGCAATGAAGCCATGATTTGATTTTGTGTCTGTTTTTTGTATAAGACACAAGTTTTGCAATTGTGTATCACACTTTTAACTAGGGGCCTCAATCTAAATATCCAGAATTCAGTTCTTAGAACTCGAATCATGAGTTGATTTCCACCATGTAACGTAATTTTATGGGTAAATTCGGTAATCAATCGAGTGAATTTAGAGTTATGAGGCAGCAAAATTGGATGACGTTCGTTATACGTTAGGGCTGGCGATTGAACAAGACGCCCATTTGCTCGAATGATACCTTGTCCATCTATGAACGGATTTAAGGTCAAAAGGCTGCTGCTGGGTGAAATTTTGACTTTTTGTGATAACTTTTGGTAATCATCTTGAAAACAATGCTTCTGAGTCAAAATTATAAGGCGATTTTTGACCTCTTTAATTTCATCTGGTGTGATTTCTAGCGAGGAGATTCGAAGATGAGTCCGATTTGCGCCAGTATTTCGCCATAATCGTAAAACGTATGCGATTACCCTATAAGCACGGGGTAGTGATGAAAAGCGTACCAGTGGGTCTTCATAAACGGTGTTTATTAAAACTTTTGTAGGTTTTGCTTCAACTTTTGTATCTGTCGGAGAAATTGGTATGGGCCATTGATTTTTTTGTAATTTTAACCAGGGAGGTCCAAACCACCATAAGTTATGTGTTTCCAAGTCTTTTGGTGTACACCCCCGGCTAGCGACATCTGCTGGATTTTCCTTGGATTCGACATGTTGCCAATTTTGAGTTCCAATTTTTTCAACAATTTCTGAAACTCGATTTCCTACAAATGTATTCCATGAGCATGGCGGTTTCTTTAACCAGGCTAGCACAATTGTAGAATCGGTCCAAAAATGGGTCTTCAAATTTCGTACCTGAAGATTTTGTAGAATTCCATAAGTTGAATTTGCTAACAAAACGGCTCCACATAGCTCTAGACGGGGCAATGACACTTTTTTGATGGGGGCCACACGGGTCTTAGCGGCCAAAAGAAAAGTGTGAACATAATCGTATTCATGCTGGATTCTAATGTATAGCGTCGTCGAATATGCCTTTTCTGAGGCGTCGCAAAATCCATGGATCTCCACGTCACAGGAGGGGTTATAATGAATCCAACGTGGTATCTTCAGTGTATTGATTGAAGGACAATTTTGTACGAATTTTTGCCATTTCATGTAGGTGAGAGTTTTCAAGATGTCATCCCAGTCGATTTTATCTAACCAAATTTGTTGCATGATTAATTTGGCATCGACAATGATTGGGGCCAGCCATCCGCATGGGTCAAAGAATTTTGCAATTGTCGATAAAACTTCGCGTTTAGTGTACGATTGTTTTATTTCGACTTCTGGAGCTGTGAAAGTGAAAGAGTCTGAAGAAATGTTCCACTTTATCCCAAGGGTCTTTGTTCCAGCATTTTCGGATAAGTTTAACCAATCAAGAGGTAATAGTGTCTCGTTTGGCAAATCCTGGATGACTCGTGGGTCGTTTGAAGTCCATTTCATCAGGTCAAAACCGGCAGATTTTAGAACACTAGATAGTTCTTTTCTTGATTCGATGGCAGCGTTTAAAGTGTGCCCTCCGGCTAAGACGTCATCTACGTACATATTTTGCTTTAAAATATGTGATGCTAAGGGGTGTGTATGTTTGAAATCTTCTGCTATTTGGAGCAGCGTTCTAATGGCCAGGAACGGGGCACAATTAACTCCAAACGTCACTGTTAGGAGTTCAAAATCTTCAATTGGATCATTTGGAGATTTTCTAAATAATATCCTTTGATATTTGGTTTGAGTGGGGTGTACTAATATTTGCCGATACATTTTTGTGATGTCGGCATTGAAGACAAATCGGAAGAATCTCCACTTCAGTATTTGGAGCACTAAGTCCTGGTGAAGTATGGGTCCTGGATGTAAAATGTCGTTCAAACTTCTTTTATTTGAAGACGCTGAGGCGCTGAAAACTACTCTAAGTTTTGTGGTTAGCCTATCAGGTTTTATTACTGCGTGATGCGGCAGGTAATAATTTGGGGTACTATTTATATCCAGGGGAGAAACTTTCCGCATATGTCCCAGCTCAAGGTATTCCAAAATTACCTGATCATACTGTTTCTTAATGTCAGGCTTTTGGCTAAGACTCCGTTCCATTCTTAAAAATTGGGCCATGGCAATATTTCTTGAATTCCCTAACTCTTTATCATTTTTAAAGGGCAGGGCAACTAGGTATCTTCCATTTTCGATTCTACGAGTTGTAGATTGGAAGTTGGTTTCACAAAATGTGTCCTCATCTGACCTCAAAATCTTTTTTGGGGTTTCCTCCACCTCCCAAAAGCGTGTAAGGATTTGGTCAAGGGACGTTGTATTGAGTAGTGAAACAGCATTTTCTGTACGATTTGGTGTATTTGATGGTCCCCCCACTACCCAGCCAAATACGGTTTTTTGCGCTAAAAACGATCCTACAAGGCGCATAGGTGTTTTGCAACAAACTATTAATGGGCCTATATCGAGGCCGATTACTAAGTCGACAGGGCGACTCTGATAAAAATGAGGGTCTGCAAGTTCTAATTCTGCAGCCTCACTTAGATTTGGTAGATACAACGTTTGGCTTGGCAAAAGTAGCGACATGTCTTTTACCACTTGTGCCCAGACCCCTAACTTGAAATTAGGGTCAACTCTGGAGCAAAGATTAAATAAACAGGCTTTGGTAGAAGTACCCGAACCGTTAGTCATACCACTGTACTGAATTAGGTTTCGTGTTGAGGGTAGCTTCAACTTGTTTTTTAATTTTTCGGATATAAACGTTGTCTGTGATCCAGGGTCGATGATAGCTCTTGCCTGGAATCGTTCGCCTTTGGTTTCGATTTCTACGATGGCAGTGAACAGTAAACTTTCCTCGTTGTTTGGGGGTTTCGTTTGTAAGGTCAAGGTTGTCGTTGAGGGAATTGCAAAATGTGAATTTGAAGTGGACTGTATGTTTAATGCAAGGGCTGTGGTGCTTGTACTCGGCCGCACCGTATTGATTTCATGAGCTGAAGCTGTAGAATGGGATTCTGTCCCCTTGTGTAACATCGTGTTATGTTTTTGGTGACAGACCCTGCAACTATATTTACTTTTGCAATCCTTGACGCTATGATTAACACCGAGGCAGTTGTAGCATGTATTTGTGACTCTAACTATTTGAATTTTATCATTTACATTTTTTTCTAAAAATTTGGGGCAATTTCTTAATGGGTGGGCCTCTTTACAATGAGGGCAATTGTACTTATAATGATTTTGAATGCCCTTGTTTGGTTGTGAGTGATTTTTCTGTTTTGACCTATTATTGATTTGTGAGGTATTTATTTGTAATGAATGGACTTTTTTCTCCCTGTTTGAGGGGTTGTTCTCGGTTTGAGGTTGAACACTTGGTAATTTTGTTGCCTTTATGTTTACGCTGGACTGCAGAGTTTTAAATTTTTTTGTCAAAAAATTATCAAATTGCGTCCAATTTGGTATCTCTGCACAGTCCTCAAGTGTATTTTCGAATTCCTCTACAAATATTCGGGGAAGTTTTATCTGGCATATAAAAACCATGATTGGGTCCCAACAACAATAATTGATTCCTAAGGTATTAAGTGTTTCTAAAATACCGTTAGCTGCGCATTGTAGTATTTGAACTGAGGCAGGTGAATCAATAGAAACGTTTGGGAGATCAAAAAGAATCCTAAGTTGTGCATTTACTTGTTCCCTTTTATTGTCATAACGTTTTAATAACCTATTCCAAGCAAGGTCAAATCCCTCATTGGTCATAGGTACGTTTCCAAGTACAATGTTAGCGTCGCCTCCAATTTTTTGTTTCAAATAAATCAGCTTTTCGATTTTTCGCATTTTGTCGCTTCTTACACAGATGGCCGTGAAAAGATCCCGAAATGTGGGCCATTTTGTGGGTTCCCCGTAAAATGGATCCATATCACACTGTGGCAACCTCATATAAGAAACTGAATTATTGTCTAATGTTGGAGGGCTAGAGGAAGATTGACGACCTAATTTATTTCCTGCTGACTCATTTGTTTCTGATAAAGCCAGAATTTCCGCATTTATAGAAGCAGCACAACTTTTATATGCTGTGAGGGCCTCTTTGTACCGATTCCGAAGTTTAGTTTTGTCAATTGGTTTTGCGTCTGGTCCTTGTTTTAAATCCCGGCATTCTTCATAAGTTCTTTTGACTTGGGTCCAAAGAGAGTCGAGTTCGACGCGAAGAATTTCTAGAGCGTGAATATTATCTTCGGCCGCGGTCTCAGAATGAAAGCTTTCAAAATCCAGCAAATCATTTGTGCAGTTAACGAATTTATCAAGAGGCATTTTGAATTCAATAGGACGAAAAAAGTAAGGTCAAACGAAAAAGGATGTTAAACTTGAATCAAAAAGGTGAATACTTTCAATAAAAGGATATTTTTTGTCAAAAAGAATGTTGATAAAAGTCGGCAAATTTTTAATTACCAGCAACTAATTAATTTATATGGGTCAAAAAAGTACCTGCTAGCGATAAAATGAGATCTTATAACAAATTGGGTCAAAATGTTAAATCCCGATTTGTTATTATAAATGTCCCCGGAAATTTTACAAAATGTCAACAAGCGGCAACTCTATTATTTTCTTTAACAATAGGAGCAGCAAAAAATAGAGTAAGTAGACAATAACAACAAACACAGGAATGTTAAAATACTTGGTAGATGTATTTATTGTTGTTTGGCTCACTATTGTTTGTCGATCTATTTTTTGTATTTTAATTGTTTTCTTCTGTACTTACTCAATGTGTTTTCTACTTATGTGATTACTGTGTGTGTTTGATGATCGCTGCTTGTCTGCTGCTACTGCACTCCAGTATTGGTTTGATGATGTTGCTGCAGATCTTGTTTTTGAAGAACTTTTTGTTGTTGTTGCTGTTAGGCAGTTATTTTTCACAATGTTTTTATATTTTGTTCTTATGCACTTTTTATAAAGTAAACGGATTTGTTCTTTGAAGGGCAAATAAATGTCACCTCTGTAGGTCAACTTTGAAATATTTAATTTTGCAAATTTAATTTTAAATTTATTATTTTTATCTAAATTTTTCTTTACACTTTACGTCAAAGCACTTTTAAAATATTTTTAATTTTTTAGCAAATTATATTTCTTATTTTTGAAAATCACAGGTCAGTTTTTGCTTTTGAGTCACTTTTACACTACTTTCTGAACCAAACTTATTTGTTTGTTTTTCACAAGGAAATCACTTTTCTAATAAACTTTTTTTTTGTATTAGAGTTTTGATAAAAACAACGATCCGGTTCGAAGGACCAAAATGTTTAGGGCTTGCCTAAATTAAAACACGGTCCTTTTTTGTTTTTAATTTAAATTTAGCTTAAGTTTTATTTATTTTTCATTTTTAGTATAATGTTATTTTGTGTTTTTACAAATGTATTGTGTATGCTTTTGTTCACTGTTCACTACTTGGTTTTGCTTGTTTTGTGTTCAATTGTTAAAGTTAGAGTGTTTTTAAAATAATTTGGTTTACGTATTGATGCTTTGCAATGCATCAATACGCATTCTTTTTAACAACAATAACAATATGTAAAAGCAAATTCAGCTAAACCGTTGATTACAGTGCAGTTGATTAGTTTAGTGGCACACTAATGAGCATTAGTTTAGGGGCATCTCTAAACAAGATTCATCGGTCAGTTAGAGTCATTCCTGTTTGAGATTTTGTGAAAAGAAGTTGTGAGAAGCAGTTAAAAAAAATAATATTAAACAAAAAGACATAAAACTGGAAAAAAAATCATAATGTCATTAAATTTTAATAGTCAAATTATTTGTGGGAACACGAATCCCAAGAAATCTACAAATAAAATACTTTTTTAGTGACCATTAAAGTGATTAGTATTATAAAATAAGTAAAAGGTGATCAAAAGTGATTTACTTTATAGTTTTTTGTATTTCCATAAAACAAAATATTGTTCCAGAACCTCTATAATCCAAAATTTGAGAGATTTTAGTTTTATACGTAAGCAAAATTGAAAAAGAAAAATTGAAAAGTTTACAAGTTTTGTAGTCTGTTCCACGAATTGATCATCATATGGTGCTAATGATAATAATATGAGTTTAAATGAATAAAAACTTCGCAATATGAACATAATATGATCATTGAGAAAATATTATAATCATTTGGAATATATGATGATTGTTAGGAACATTTTGTGTGTATTGTGAAATTGTGTTTTTAAACATATTTTTTTGAAATTAGTCACTGAATAAATAAATGTACTATTTTGAATTTTGAATAAAAAAGATACATGCATAGCTTTTTAATCGAGCTTCAGCAGAATGCTGGGGGAATACTATAGTGATCAGTAGGGCAAGGAATTTCATGCACTGAAAAATGGAAAATATGCGCCTAAAATATGCAGCTAAATAAGAAAAATATGCATTAAAAATATAAGAAATATGCACTAAAAACCATTGTTTTTGCAAAAATAATGCAATTTAAAACTTAAAAATATATTTAAGTTAGTTATTTTGCAAACAGACACAGAACTCGAAGATTTTCCATAGGTCAATAAGGTTTTTAAGAATGTTTATTTTGATTGAATCAAAATATAAAAATTTGAATTTTTTATATTTTTTACAAAATAAAAAATGCTCCTAAAAATTAAAAATATGCACAAATATTTATTAAAAAGCACAAAATATGCATTAAAAAGCCACCAAATATGCATTTAAAGTCAAAATATGCAAAAACATGCATTTATGACAAAATATGCAACTACAAATCGATGCCATTTTGTTCTAAATTTGATGATTCGGACAAATATTTAGTCCATATTAGTTTTGGACTATCGACAAAAAACATGCTTTTGCATGGAATTCCTTGCCCTAGTGATCATAGTATGATATGATAAGCCCAAAAATATATGAAGCTCTTTGAATATGATCAAGTCAAGTATGATGACTTGGATACATTCCTTGTGAGTCTTTTTCAGAAATGAGAAATTGGATATAAAATAGAGATTAAACTAATTTATATTTAAATTTTTACAAAATTTAAAGTTCATGAGTAAATTTATTAAATACATAATAGGGGTTTTCATAAAAACTCGTATTCTACTCGTAAACGGTGTAAACCTGGTATGTTTATGAGTTTAATGTCAAATTCCATACATAAAAAATATGGTTTGTATTTATACAAGGTCTACAAGGAATATACGAGTTTATATGAAAATCCCTAATAATTTTAAAAATACAAACTTAGCACCAAATGACTTTAGCCAAATAATACAGATCAGAAATTTTTACGAACTTTTATAATAAAAAAAAAATTAACAAAATTTGTGGGAACTTTAAGAAAAACATGAAATCACAGTTTGAATAAAGAGTTCATTCATTTATTTGTTTATACTATTTTTTATATTGGGACTTAATAACGAAAGAGTAACTTGAAGTTGGCTACTATTTTAGATCGCCAATAAAAGCTAATAATAATTTACTACTCTTCTTCAAGCTTGAAGTGTTGAGAAGCAGTAAAAGAAGTAATTAAAAATCTCATATACATAGTTTTTAATAAAAAATAAAAAAAATATTTGCATAATTTTAATTTATAATCTTTTCAACTCACATATTTTGTCATTTGTTAGACCACACAAAATAAACAATGTTTTTATTTATTTTCTAAACCCATTTATTGTATTTGTTTTTACTAACTACATAAATAAATTGTTCATATATTGTTGCCTAAATGTGCAATATCTGATTTTTTTTTTATTTGCATGACTATATAATGTCAATGGTAGGTGGTGTCAACAAAAATATAAAAAAAACATAAAAAAAAAATAAAAAAAATATATAAAAAAAAAAAAATAAAATCAAACAAAAAATCTAAAAAATTAAAGTAATTGCTGTATGTCAACAATACCTTTTTTTAACAAAACACAATTCGTAAACTATTGCACCATAAATCTCAGATTATGCATGTGTTGTTAAATTTCTGAAAATATGACAACAATAAAATAAAAGTACTGCGTGTGTGGCAATGCAGCACATTTATTTATGTGAAATATAAATATTTATTTCAATCAATATAAAAATATTCAAAATTGAAAGGAAATTTGTATTTAATAGTGAGTCATATAAAAACAGTAATAAATATTTATGTAACATAAATGGTGTAAATAATAAAGTTGAAATATATGGAAGAGTAATAAATAAATTATATAATAAGAACCACTAAATGAATTAAATTTTATATAATAACACTGTGAGACAAATGGTAGGGGTCAGTGATCGGGAAGGGTTCAAACTACCGGGGAAAGTTATATCGGTAAAAAAGAAGTTATACGTGTCCCGGCGTTTCGCTGGGTCACCCCTAGGAATCGAGATATATCGATTTGACCTTTGGTGGTCTTTTTTTTTTGACATAACTCGAGAACCACTAGTCCGATTTTGCTCAAACAATTTAAAAAAAAATTAAAAATTACAATTCCTTTAATCTGTTCATGTAACGTTTTTCTATATACTGAACAGTTTTGCCGGTAAAAATAAATATATGAAGAAAAAAATATTTTTTGCCTAAAATATTAAAAAAAAGTAATAAACAAAAGTTTATTGCTTTTTATGGTAGCGGTAACAAACATTTATTTTTACCGGCAAAACTGTTGAGTATATAGAAAAACGTTATATGAACAGATTAAAGGAATTCTAATTTTTAATTTTTTTAAAATTGTTTGAGCAAAATCGGACTAGTGGTTCTCGAGTTATGTCAAAAAAAAGATATATCTCGATTCCTAGGGGTGACCCAGCGAAACGCCGGGACACGTATAACTTGTTTTTGACCGATATAACATTTCCCGTTGGTTTCATCCCATCCCGATTTTGACTGTCGCATAGTGTAATAGTTCTAAAAAATCAATAAAATGCATATAATACAAAATTTAGACCGAGCAAAAACCAGCTGGGGGGTTACCGCGTAACTCACTTCAAAAAAAAATTTTAGAATTCGTAAATTTTGTAGCTTTCTTAAAAAGAAACGTTTTTGCTAAAATCTTACTTTTTGAATTTTTATGTATAGTGTACAAGGTTTGGGATAAAAATAAATTCAAAAGTATAATTTTTATACAGAATTATATTTTTAACAATATTTGCAAGATTTACGAATTCGAAATTTTTTTTTCGAATCGAGTTACGCGATACCCCCCTGGTTTTTGTACAAAACTAAATTATAAAAGCCAAGTCAATTACACTGGTCATTCCACACTTTTTTTTCTATTGTTATTGTTAAATTAAACTAAAAAAATGATTAACACAATTAAAACTGAATAATAACACATAATTTTAAATTAAAACAGATATATTTTTAAAAAATTAAAAAAAAAAAAATTTGACACTTGGTTTATTTTTGTATTCGTTGTAACAGGGTATATCGAAAATTATTTATAAATGACGCCGGGTGTATCAAAAATGCACATTTCAGATATTTTACTTGGTTTTTAGCAGAGCTTGAAAAAGATAATTCTTTTTTGATTCAATTCATATGAAAATTTATTTATTTTATGAATAAGTAAATAATTTATCATAACTTCAGTCAGATAATGATTTGGTCTAATTTGTATTGATTAAACTTTGATTCGATAGAGTAATTTGTTTTATGAAATAATTCGCGAAGTATAAATCAAATCGAAGCTTTGAAAAATTCATTCAAAAAGAAATAATTTCGAAGATGATTAAAAAAGCTGATTTTTAAATTCGGCAATCCAAAAAAATATAAAGATAATTTGAATGAATTATTTTTATTTTGATTCGCGAATTGAAGCAAATTTTTTAATTCGTTTGAATTTTTTAATTCTATTTCAAATTAAAACATTGATTTATCCAAAGTAAATTAAATTTTGTATTTTAAATTATTATTAAATCAATTTGTTAAAAAAAGTTTATTTTTTACATACATAGTATTTATGACTAAAATTAATATTAATTAAACGAATAAAAAAAATTAAAATTGGCTCGAATAAAAAAAAAAAACAAAATTAATTCGCGAATTCAAAATCTTTTTTTAGAAATTGAAATATTACTGATGATTCAATTATTTTTTTAAAGGTCTGAATCTGAATCGATTCTATGAAAAGAATCAACAAAAATCAAATTGATTCTTTGAAAAAGATATTGATTGAATAAAGTAGGCAATAATTCAATCAATAAAATTAATTTTTAGTGCAAAATTGAATCATATTGAAAAATCGAATTAAGGAGTTATTTTTTTAAAGGCCTGAATAAATGCATTTAAAGCAGGCTGCAAAACATTGACTACACTTTTTGAAATTCAGAAATCTTTAATTGAAGTTCAGAGAATTTCAAAAACTAAAAAAAACTACAAATACTATTATTAAAAATTTAAAACTCAAGTTATTTTTTAATTTCGATTTAACGATGTCCGCCTGTCCGTCCGGCTGTCTGTCTGTCTGTCTGTCTGTCCATGCATTCTTGTGAACACTCACAACACACCGACTTATGTCGGCCCAAGGACCACGCCTATTGATTTTGGTTGAAATCGGTCCATGTTTAGACCTAGTGCCCATGTAAGGGTACCCCCCAACATTTTTTTTACATGCTGCAAGTCGCAAATACGAAGATATTTCAATGAAATTTGGTACACAGACCTATGTTGGCCCAAGGACGAATCCTATTGATTTTCGTTGAAATCGGTCCACGTTTAGACCTAGTGCCCATATAAGGGTCCCCCCAAAATTGGCTTGGTTACACGCTGCATGTCGCAAATACGAAGATATTTCAATGAAATTTGGTTCGTTGACTCACATGGTCCCAAGGAAAAGCCTATTGATTCTAAATAGGATCGGTCCATATTTCGACCTATCGCCCATATGGGCTATATTTTCGATTTTCTCTTCTTTTATGATTTTATAGAAAATTTTGCCACAAGCCTGTTTTAACCCATTCAAATTTCGGATCCAAACATTAGTTGGCTTTAAAACAAACTTTTTTACTCGTTTTAAACTAAAATTACAGTTATTTTTCTATATAGAAATACAGAACAACTTTAAATTAAAAAAACAACTACCGAAAAAAATTTTGTAGAAGTTTTTTAAAGCTGTTATTATTAATATTATTATAAACAACTACCAAAAACAATATTTTTACAGCAAACAGTTATTTTTGTTAGTTATTTAAAAAATTAAAAAAAAAAAATCGTTGAGTTTTTGAAAATTCTTGTTTAGTTTATATTTGTTGTTATTATGTAGTTTGCAAATAAAAATCAGAGAAATGTATCTTCAATGAATAAATATATAAGAACTGGAGATCCGTTTGGAGTTTTGTAATATAAAAAACGATTTTAATTTAAGTTAATTTTACGATATTGTTAGTTGTTTTTAATGTATTTGCTACTTAGTTTTCAACATTTTAAAATAATTATACTCACAATATTTTATTGTTAAAAACAACCTAAAATACATATTAAATTAATTGAAAAGACAATCAAAAAAAAGGACTACTGATTTTTCATTATATTCAAACCATTTTGCTATTTATTTTCAAACATTGTTTAAACAATTAAAATAATTGAAAAGTCTATTAAAACAATCATCAATTTTTAACTGCCAAAACGTAAAAAAAAACCATTTTGTGGTTTGTTTTTTTATATTTGAAAGTTTTTTTTTTGTTTGAATTTTCAAAACACTACACACATAACACACACGTTCATATTTTTATTGGCTATGTTTGTGTGTATGAGTAAAGAATTTCTTGTAAATTGAATTGAAATAATTTTGTATATAAACAAACCATTTTAACAAAAAAGAAAATCGTAAATATTTGAATTTTTTGTTTTAAAACAGAAAACAACGAAATTATTTAAATTATTTTTTCTAAAAATAGAAATATAATCATAGAATATTCGACTGAAAACATCAACTCCTATAGACGATGCTAATTTTTTTGTGGTTTGTTTTTTATTGACTGATAAAAAAAAGTTAAACAATATTTCAATGTATTTTAATTGATTCTTCAATTGAAAACAAACTTTACCTATTACTTTTCAAATAAATCTCAATCGGTTATGGAAAATATATTGCGAGTGTACCTTTTTAGTTATTTCAAACGTATGTTAAATACCATTGTTGCCCTTTTAACTGCATATAGCTTTGTTTTAACCGACAAACTTTTTTGAGTGTGAAATCATAAAATCGGTTTATGCCAATGAAAGGCTTGTAAAACAAAAACTAGCTTAATTTCAAATCATCTATTATTATAATTGAATTTTAATTCGTCTAAACTTTCCACCGAAAATAAATTTTAAACTTAATATATGGGAAAACTAAATATATTTAAAATTCCATTTATTTCATAAAGTAGGGTACATGGGACAAAAAGAAACTTAATTTGAAATCATCCATATTTATGACCATAAATGGAAGATTGGAACTAAGGCGAGTAATATAAAAAAGCAGCTTAATTTGAAATCATCTATAATTTCGACGAAGAAATTTGAAAGGCTTGTAAAACAAACACTAGCTTAATTTCAAATCATCTATTATTATAATTGAATTTGAATTCGTCTAAACTTTCCACCGAAAACAAATTTTAAACTTAATATATGGGAAAACTAAATATATTTAAAATTCCATTTATTTCATAAAGTAGGGTACATGGGACAAAAAGAAACTTAATTTGAAATCATCCATATTTATGACCATAAATGGAAGATTGGAACTAAGGCGAGTAATATAAAAAAGCAGCTTAATTTGAAATCATCTATAATTTCGACGAAGAAATTTTTTTTTTTTTATGAAATTTGATTAAAAACTTAAAAACTGGTTTATTTCGTAAACTAATGCCCATACAATAAAAAGGAACTTAATTTAAAATCACCTATTTTTTCGACCAAAAATGGATTTTCATATTATATTTAATCCTTTAATTCCCAGTGGAACATAGGGCCGCATTGATTTTCATATGAAGTTTCATTATTTTATTATTTTTTTTTTATTTATTTATTTATTTAATTATTAGTCAATGGAACATAAATTCCTTACAGACTAAAACTAAAAATATAGGGATATTAAAAACTTCAAAATCGATTTATTTCGTAAACCAAACCTCATAGGACATAAATCATCCAGTGTTTCATTTACATCCACATGAAAGTGAAGTCAGTACGATAATATATTGTTTTTTAGTTCACTTCTCTACTCTTGGTCCTTAATACAAAAATTTTGTTTTAGTAATCGATTTTAAGTTATTCCAAGTATTGTAAAATAATGTCCGAGAAAATTAATTTTAATGGTTTGGATCGAATTTCAACCAATCTTTTTCCTATGTGTATGGACTACCATTAATAAAAACACTAAAAAACAGTTAACTTTTCTTTTTTTTTTTTTGAAAAAAGCGAAATCTAACCGGTTAAAAAAATAATTTTCAAATAACTCGAAAACATCGCCCGCAATTGTTACAAGAAACCCTACTTTAATTACTAACAACAAGGTTTTTTTTCTAACTCTTTTTCTTTGTAATATTCACTGTCAAAATTCCTGTTTATTCTCATATGTATATTTGTATAAAGTATTTTGCTAGGATATTTAAAATGCAATAAGAATTTTTCGTACTAAAACTTTTGATAGTGCACAATTTCCTTAAAAGTCTTTTAGTACTCGTATCATATGATTTCAAGTACCATTTATCCATTTGTATATTCTGCCTTTTGCCCTAATTTCATTTAGACATAAAAATTGATTTTTATTAGAAAAATTTTGCATACTGTTTTGCATAGTTACTACGGAAGGAATTTGTATAGTTTAAATGTCATTCTTATAAAATTATAAAGGAAAAGTTGAAAATGAAATAATCTTTTAATAGTACACAAAATTTTATTATTGAAAAACTTTTGTTTAAACATATGTTCTAAGCTATTGACCCTAAAAGGCATTAACATTTTAACAATAACGATATGAAACCTTTAATCTATTATTCACAAAACAGCAGAGAATTTTTGAACGTATGAGAGTTTGGAAAAATTCGAATACACGTAAATGTGTTGTATAAGGATGTCCCGTAAAAGGTAGTTCCTAATGTGTTGGTTGATGCGAGAATACTCAAGCGGAATAAATATAAAGCTTTCCTAACAGGACTACCTAATTCATATACGTTACTCCCTAATACATAGTCACATTTGTTTGCATCATGTACATATGTATGTGAAACCTGTTTTGAAAATTAAATACTTTTACATGTTAAAAGCAGTCAGTAAAACCAAGCAAGCATCCAGCCAGTTATCTAACCAGCCAAACTCACAAATACCATGAATAACAATTACGAATGTCATAAATGGAATCCTTTAGAAGGCAATATAATGAAATAAACGGAAACCCACACACATTCACACACACACACACATACACACACGCAAAAACTTATACAATCGCATTATATATAGAGTAGGGTGGCTCGATTTTAATACTTGGTGAACTTTCGATACAAGAGAATTTCAAAAGTTGTGAATTGAAATATAAATCAATTTGAGTCTAAGGGTAAGTATTATGGTCAGCACTAACAAGAAAGTTGTGCGGGGTGGTTCACCCAGATTTTGATGGTCATGGTCACATATTTTTTTTATCGGCCCAATATCATATTTAGAGGATGAAATGGAGGAGTAAATATTGTTAATATTTTAGTATGGGATCATGTCTGAAATTTACAAAATTTAAATCTTTAAAGTACTCGTAAGAAAAAAAAAATTTACACCCATATTGCCTATGTTTTGGAGCCAAAGTTACAGCATTTCTTAAACTTTTCAAATATAGATTAAAAACGCTTCGATAATCTTAAATCCGCAAAATTGTGAATATTTTTTCTATATTCTGTTTTTATTTGTGATTCGCTTAAATCGAATGACAAATAAAATATAGCGGCTGCGGTCAACACCGGTTAACCGGGTAGACTGCAGACCAGTTTTCATATCCGTTTTGAAAAAAAAGCTTAAAAAAGTACCTTTTTCCAAAAAAAAAACTACAAAAAAAAACTAGTTTAAAAAATAATTTTTTCTAAAAAATAAAAAAAAAATATTTTTTTTTTTTACAATAAGTACTATTTTTTTTTTTTTTTGGAAAAAGTACTTTTTCTCTAGAAAAAGTTCATTTTTATATGACTGTCTTACTAATACAACAAACAATTGGGTAAAAAAATTAAAAAAATTTTAACTAAAGAAATTAATTACAAATGATAAAAAATTCTTTTTTAAAATATTGGTCGCGCCAGGAATCGAACCCCCAATTATCTGCTTGGAAATAAACTTCAAACCCACTTTTTAGGTTCACTTTTAGATAAATAATGCTTAAGAAGCAATAATTAAGTGATTTTTTGATGTTGTTGAGAATTACTTCTAAAACAGCAGTAGAAATACACTTACGGATACTTTTGAAGCATTAAAAGAAGTGGTGTGTAAAGCATGCCTTCCAATTTTTTGCTGGGTATAATTTGTAAAGTATGATAAAATATTTGCTCTGCATGTATGCTGTAAATGAATCATTCCCGGTGTAGAAACGGTAATGACATATCATTATTTTTTGGACTACCAATAATGACACCCACTTACCTTCTGCATTATTTTAAAAGATATAATAATGAGTTACTGATAATGACTTATTTTTATCATTATTTCAAATAGAAAATAATTTTTTAGATTTTTTTTTAAATTTTTTGAAATCTATCCCAGTGTAGAAACGGTAATGACATATCATTATTTTTTGGACTACCAGTAATGACACCCACTTACCTTCTGCATTATTTTAAAACATATAGTAATGAGTGACTGATAATTACTTATTTTTATCATTATTTCAAATAGAAAATAATTTTCTAGAATTTTTTGAAAATTTTTTGAAATCTATTTTTAGACTCAATATTTTTTAAACACTGGTAAGGCTATATGTAACCACATATTTTTCGATTTTTTGTATGTTGGCGAATAAGCTTACTTGGGTGCAGCAGGTCAATTATGTTTTTATCTATTAAATATTACATGTCGATATATCTCAGATGGTAGAACTATTGACTGGCAATCTGTAGACCCAAATTTTATTAAAAAAAAATACAATAAAAAATATTTTTTTTTATGTAATTTATTTTTTTGAAAATCTATTTTTAGACTCATTATTTTTGTCAGTTGTGGTAAGCACATAGGTAACGATATATTTTTTGATTTTTCGTATGCTGGTGTGTAACCATAACTCATTATTTTTCGCGACATCGCCATATAAAGGTAATAAGAAATGTAATAAAAATAACTAGTTACCATTACCAAGTATGTAGTTACATAACTACATATCTGGTAATGATTTTCTACACTGGGATTTTTAGACTTAATATTTTTTAAACACTGGTAAGGATATATATAACCACATATCTTTTGAGTTTTTGTATGTTGGCGAGTAAGCTGACTTGTGTGCAGCAGGTCAATTATGTTTTTATCTATTAAATATTACATGTCGATATAGCTCAGATGGTAGAGCTACTGACTAGCAATCTGTAGAACCAGGTTCGATTCCCGCACCAGCAACTTTTATTTAAAAAAAAAATACAATAAAAAATATTTTTTTTTATATAATTTATTTTTTTGAAAATCTATTTTTAGACTCATTATTTTTGTCAGTACTGGTAAGCACATAGGTAACGATATATTTTTTGATTTTTCGTATGCTGGTGTGTAACAATAACTCATTATTTTTCGCGACATCGCCATATAAAGGTAATAAGAAATGTAATAACAAAAGTAACTAGTTACCATTACCAAGTATGTAGTTACTAGGGTTTGGGGTTCGGGAATTCCCGGGAAAAGTTTGCCGGGAATTCCCGGGAAAATAATATATTTTTCCTGGGAAAACGGGAAATTTTAAAAATATTAAATTTTTTAAATTGTTTTTGTTTGGAATAGGATTTTTTTAATTTTAGTCATAAAAAACATTTTAAATACCAAAACAAAAATGTCATTGTTAAAATCTTTTAAAAGGGAATACATTTATTTGAAACACAAATAAAATCTTTGCCAAGTAATTAGGAGCATTTCAACTAATAAAGATTTTTCGCATAACTTATTCAAAATTTAAGCAGTAAAACCTAAGAACTTCGTAAAAAGTTTAAAAGAAATATAAAATAAAGCTTTGTTTCTTACAAATAATCGCCCTTACTATCTAAATTTTTCAAATGTATAATTTAGGTAAAGTCGACTTTAGTTAAAATATTGGGTGACTTGGTTTATTTTTGGAGCATTCTGATTGATTAATTTATTTTCAACCAATCAAAATATTTGAAAATATAAATATTTTTGTAAGGTTTTCATACACAAAATGAAAAAAACCGTTTGATTAAAAATAAAGTCGACTTTAAATTTAAAATACTCCTTTACTAATGGTTAACGGTGGTATCTAAATTTGATTATCCGACATCTAAATTTGGTTCACAAAAAAAAAAAAAAAAAATTGATGGTCATGCAACTTCTCTTGAAGAAAACAGCAACAAGAATAACGTTTCAGCTAAAATTAGCAAAGTACCCGAAGAATTGTAGAAATAAGACTAGAAGAGTTTTATTTGTCTTTGGAAAATAACGTTGTGGCCACCATATCTAATGGGCCAAGTGTGATGAAACGGTTTGTTTCCGACAGTCCAATAGTAGGTGCTTTCTGCTGGAATCATGCAATTCATTTGGCAGTGCTGGGAGTAATTTATGTGAAATCAAATGTTTAACATTCTGATATTTTTTACTTTGAATTCTCACTACACAGACTGCATTTGCACTGAAATAGTGTTTTTTTTAACAAAAATTACTTATATAGGTGGTTTTCACTAACAATTGTGTTCAAAAATATTTCCCGGGAAATTTTTTCATTCCCGTTTCTCGGGAAATAAAAAAGTCCGGGAAATCCCAAACCCTAGTAGTTACATAATGATTTTCTACACTGGGTTCTTTTTTGAATTGAATACATTACGAATAAGCTAAATTTTTAATTAATTCTTTTCACCAAGGAAAATAATTGAATGAAATTTGAATCAATTCAAATGAACTTGGCAAAAATTAATTGCAATTCATCTCCAATTCAAATGAATGAGTTAAAAATGAATTGCAATTCATATTAATGAAATCAGAAATGAATTACAATCAATCAAAGTAAACACGGTGAATGACAAAAACACATTTAATATTCAAGAAGCAATTAATAATTTCATTGCAATTCATTTTTCAGTGAATGGGAAATGATTTGCAATTCATTTTGCCAAATTCATTTGAATTGAAAATAAATTAAACTATGATACTAAGCTAAGATGTGTTTAAATGTTTTTGTGCTTTTGTTTTACATTTTTTGTTTTATATTAAATGTAATAAATATATTTTAATGTAAGTAAAATCCTAAAGGCTTCATTAATCTAATCGTAAATTAAAAAAACGCATCTGTATTCAATTCAATGTGTTAAAATAATATAGAAATATATTGAATGGGGGAATATTTAGTTGATCTCTTATTTTTAAGTAAATGAATGTTCTTTTTAGTTTGACTCTAGATCATAAATTAATATCACTTTCTGTTTAAATTATTTTCAAATCAAAGAAAGATGATACAATTTTTACAAGTAAATTACAAATTATGATCTAGAGTCAAACTAAAAAGAACATTCATTTACATAGAAATATATTTTTATCTTTTTTCTATGCATTGAAACTGTTGTCAAGTAAAATCGTAAAAAAGTTCTGTTGAAAATAGAAATTTTCTATTTTATTACTTGACATTTAATTCTATGCACAAGAAAAAGATAAAAAAATACAATATTTTTATTTTTTATACTCTTTTTATTCATTATGAGAATGATACGTTACTTTTTCTACGATACTTCCAAACTAATTTGGGCTTAAATATTACGATCCCTTGGAAAAGTAGACATTAAATCTATGAAACGTCGGGAAAACTTGTAATTAAAATGCATTTTTATTTATATTGAGAGAATTTAGGTACTAGTAGCTTAATAAAAAATACAAACAATCGTAATTCATTTTGCAAATTTATTTGAATTGCAAATGAATTGCAATTAATTTTTGCCTAATTCATGTAAATTGATTCAAATTTCATTTAATTCGTGATTTTTGTGAAAAGAATTAATTCAAAATTTTGCTAATTCAATGCATGAATGATTCGCGAATTAATTCATAAAATAATGATTCATTTACAGCTCTGGCGTCTAAGCATAATTTTTAGAGTCTTAAGTGCCTCATACATTTGCAATACTATGGCACAACTTGGAAACATATTGACCATGTTTGTATTAAATTGTAGGGTGAGCAATATTATGAAGTGAATTAAAACGCTTTTGATTTTTATTGGACAATTTGATATTTTGTATAATCTATTGGCAATACTGAGCAGTTTTAATTTTGCGCTGTTTATTTTTGTGAACATTTTGAGGTTATGTTGCATAAAATATTGTGGAGATATTTGGTTACATATGTGTTGCAATTTATTATATGGTATGTGGTAAAACTATAAAAATACTGTGCCATTATATTGGACAAAATATTGCAAAATATGAAATCTATTTTAACCGAATTTTATTGCTTGCGGCCTAATTATTTGTCCCTATTATCGAGATTGGTTTTCAATTATCATAAAAAAAATTTAAAAAAATCAATCCGCC
Source organism: Leucophora obtusa (assembly GCA_949987735.1). Lineage (NCBI taxonomy): Eukaryota > Metazoa > Arthropoda > Insecta > Diptera > Anthomyiidae > Leucophora > Leucophora obtusa. The sequence goes on along the minus strand of OX465299.1, from coordinate 29,582,365 downwards.
CTTTTCTACAGTTATACACTCTTTCATAATATGTTTGTAAATATATAACTACTAGCGTACAAAAGGCACAGCTGGTAAATTGGATTTTTGGATATTTCTACTATTGATATCTTGAAGTCATTATTGGAATTGTTGGGTCTACAGTAAAAGGCTAACAATAACTAATACTTTAAGTATTGAATAGTAAAGAAGACTAGTTACCAATGTAATATCAATATCGATTTAATTCAATAAAATTAATAATATTAAGCTTACGACAATATTTGGGAAAATATAAAGCTGCAACAACTTCTAATATTTGATGTTTGCATAAGTGTACATGAATAAATGAAAACCTACACCTACACACATGTACACACGCACATACACATTAATACACTTCCTTTCATTAGGAGTACAAAATATATTAACAATTTAATAGTCTTATACATACACTGCGGTGCAAAATTATAGCCGCATGTACTTTTTAGCAGTTTTGTGCATATACGAAACAAAATTCAGAAATCTGTGTATGCCATCTGAATGACCTTCAAAAATAATGAAAAAAACAACAAACAAATATTTGTTTTTGTTTTTTAAAAAACCATTATAACAAATTCTTTGTTTTTTTGTTGGTGCATAATTATAGCCGCAGTTTAAAAAAACAATTTATTAAGTTAACGGTAAAGCCAGTTTTAGTTTTTTTTCTTTTATTCTTATTTGCTTTGATTATTTATTATTTGCTAATTGCATTTTAGTCTTATTTTCGCAATGACACGTGGTTGTTATTTGTCCGATATTGAAAAAGGCAAAATTACTGCTTTTCAAGAAGAAGGCATTAGTTTTCGAGGAATTGCTCGGAAAATAAACCGATCTGAAAAGGTGGTACGCAATTTTTTGAAAAATCCTTCAAATTACGGACAAAAGAAAAAAAATGCTGGTAGAAAACCCCAACTCTCAGATCGGAATAAACGCAAGATAATCAGAATCGCTAGCAACTCCACAAAAACTTCCAAGCAAATTGCACAGGGATGTGATTTAAATGTGTCCCGTTGGACTTTAAACCGTGTGCTAAAGCAGTCCTCAGTTATTTACCGCCAAAAAATGAAGAATGCACCACGATTACTGCCACGGCACAAAAGTGCACGCTTGGATTTTGCATAAAATAACATGACTACAGAATGGAATAAGGTAAGTCAAATTAGGATATCTCTAGCCAGCACTGATTTGAAAATTTCTTTTTACAGATAATTTTTTCGGATGAGAAAAAGTTTTTCGGATGAGAAAAAGTTATCTGTAAAAAGAAATTTTCAAATCAGTGCTGGCTAGAGATATCTTAATTTGACTTACCTTATTCCAGTCTGTAGTCATGTTATTTTTTGCAAAATCCAAGCGTGCACTTTTGTGCCGTGGCAGTAATCGTGGTGCATTCTTCATTTTTTGGCGGCAAATAACTGAGGACTGCTTTAGCACACGGTTTAAAGTCCAACGGGACACATTTAAATCACATTCCTGTGCAATTTGCTTGGAAGTTTTTGTGGAGTTGCTAGCGATTCTGATTATCTTGCGTTTATTCCGATCTGAGAGTTGGGGTTTTCTACCAGCATTTTTTTTCTTTTGTCCGTAATTTGAAGGATTTTTCAAAAAATTGCGTACCACCTTTTCAGATCGGTTTATTTTCCGAGCAATTCCTCGAAAACTAATGCCTTCTTCTTGAAAAGCAGTAATTTTGCCTTTTTCAATATCGGACAAATAACAACCACGTGGCATTGCGAAAATAAGACTAAAATGCAATTAGCAAATAATAAATAATCAAAGCAAATAAGAATAAAAGAAAAAAAAACTAAAACTGGCTTTACCGTTAACTTAATAAATTGTTTTTTTTAAACTGCGGCTATAATTATGCACCAACAAAAAAACAAAGAATTTGTTATAATGGTTTTTTAAAAAACAAAAACAAATATTTGTTTGTTGTTTTTTTCATTATTTTTGAAGGTCATTCAGATGGCATACACAGATTTCTGAATTTTGTTTTGTATATGCACAAAACTGCTAAAAAGTACATGCGGCTATAATTTTGCACCGCAGTGTATTAAGAGTTTATGCTGCAATTTTGGTATAATTTCAATACATACATTATAATACCTCAAATGTAGGTACAAGTACGAGCACTTATATTTATCTGCATGTATACATACATATGTATGTGTATGTGTAAAGGCATGTTATTAATGTTTTTGATATTTAAATAATTTATTTCCCTTGTTCAGTCTACTGAATTTTCAAGTATTTAATGCTGGTCATGCTTGTTTGTATTCTCACTTTTAATGTTACCATTAATTTCCCCCAAAACAATAACTGATGGTGCACAATATAATTTGTAATTAATTTTAATGTTCAATTAAATATGGGTGGTATTGTCAGGCTGTAAATTTATATTTATGATTTGCTATACATTTGTAACAACTTGCAAAGAGTATTAAAATGTTATGAATAAACAATTTCAAGGAATAATGATTGTAACAGAGACTATTAATTATAGTGATAGGAAATCAAAACTTACACTACTCACCGGTAGGGGGCGCTGAAATTTAGTATCACCTGAGCAACTATTTAGTTGAAAACTGCGCAAAATAAGAAATAATCAAGCGCAAAATATGTTCAAATAATAAAATTTGAGAATTCCTTTTTTTATTTGCTTTTTTGTTTGTTATTATTTCAATTCAAATAAAAACAGAAAATTGTAAATTTTTTGAACAAAGTGCCATCTAGTGATCTAGTGATGTCGTTATAAATTTTGTTTTTGGTGATGCCATACCCTGAATTGTAAAGCAATCAAAATTTACAACATAACAATCTTTTAAGGATAATATTAAATTACTTTTAATATGTTGTTTTAGGTATTTTGGCCAACTAAATTAGACTAGTCCGATCTTGAAGGGACTAAAAACCAGAACTAAGCACCAAAAGTCGGAAAATAAACACTAAAAACCAAAAAAAATGCATTCATTAGCTCAATACGAGTATTATACGTCTCGTTAGCTCAGTGGGAAGAGCTTCGGTCTGCTAATCTGACGACCTGGGTTCAAATCATGGCAGCACCAAAAAAAAATACATATGAACTTTTTTTTAAATATTATTTTGTAAAATCTATTTACAGACGAGCTTATTTGGTTTATTGGTTTTTGCCAGCGTTTTATCAACCTTCAAAATTTAGTTCTCCTACTGCTTTTCCGACGCTTTTAGAACAGCTGGTCCTTTTGTCGAATGATATTATCATTTTGGGAATGGCAAAGCACTTTTTGCCAGTACTTGTATTACTTGTTAAAGTGCCTTGCCATCGCTTTTCGGGTTGTAGTTTTCTGACTGGGTATTTATACAGCCTTTATATTCAATGCCAACATTAAACATATAAGTAATTAAGATAAAATGTTGTTTATATGTATTTTATTTACAATTATTTTTATATATATTTAGGCTTGTATTCACAAAAATAGTTTGAATTTTATTACAGCTTAATAAAAGAAATTAACACGCAAAACAACAACAAAAATCATTCATTTAGCCTCTAATAAGACAAAAAGTTTTTTGTGGAAAATGTGGAATTCTAAACATTTCTATATTTTACAAAGTTTTCTAAAGAATTTCAAAAGAATTACAAAAACAATATTTATATTTTCAGAAAATAAAGGAAATAAAGTATAATTTCTCTAAAATTTTTTTGAGTTGTTTTTCAGTCTACTAATATTTAGCAAAAAGTTTTATTGATTTTAGCAAATCGCAACTTTTGCTGAATTTACTAATTTTTTTTTTGCTGAAAAGCAGCTCGCTGACTAACTAATTTTGCTGACATTAGCAATTTTCCTGCTAGCATTTTGACTAAAATTTTACTAAGCCAACAAACTTTTTTGCTGACTTTACTGATTTTTTGTTTTGAGTGTATATAAATGAAAATAAATTATGAAATATAGGATAACAACAAGTAGAAAAATATTTAGGTAGTTCACAAGGGGTGTGCTATTTGTTGTATCGTCGTCTCGTTCTAACAAAACACAGAGATGCCAAGGAAAAATAATTTTATTTGAATGTTGTTTAGCAATCTACATTTTACCCAGACTTTTTGGTAGACCGGATTCCTCCTTCCACAAGCACTGTCGCTATTAAAATTAATGCCAAAATGCTGTTTCTCCATTTTTATATTCTTTTGTTTAATATTCTTTGATTTGACTGCTTCTAACAACTTCTTTTCACAAAATCCCATAATGATCATAATATATTGCTAATAATAATACAATTTTTCAAATGATTTTTTAAATTTTTCTTTCTTGCAAAACTAAAATCTGTAACGCTACTCATTGTAGACGCTTTTCAAAATATTGTTTTTGTACATGAGTACAAAAAAATATAAATTTCTTATACTTTTTTAGAGAAAAAGATTTATTCTACTTATTAATCTCAAAACTACTAAATTAAAATTGGAAAAATGCATATTAATTCCAATATTCATTGCAGCTACCTAGATGACGTTAAAACAACACTACACTGAACCAAAAGTCGTAAGTGAAATCAACATAAAAATTTTGTTACTTTTTAATGAAGCGAATTGTTAAAACAATATATTTTTTATTCAAATTAATGTGTGTTTTTTTAAATCAACTACTTTTTTTTTAAATAAACATACTTATTTCCGTCAATAATTCTCTACAAAACAATTGTTGTTTTGATAATTTTTTGTCCATTTTTTAACAAAATTTAATTTGTTAACTCTAAAAAAATTTGTAAAAAGGCTGCAACGTAAATTTGATATAATTTTTCTTCAATTTGAAAAAAGAGTATTAAATCTGTGGAAAAAAGTTTAGTGAGGTTAGTTTTGTCGCGTCATTACTCGTGCTAGCATGTGTATTTGTAATTGTCGGAAATATCAATAAATTGACATTAAGTGTTTTTGTTTTTCAAAGTATAGATAATCAGCAAATTCAGTGACTTGAAGTGAATTGCTAATTGAAGATTTTTTAATTTAAATAAATTTATATAATTTTGAACGTCCTCAATTAAATCCTACATTAAAATTTCTGTCATTAATTTTGATATTATCTATCTTTTTGTTTAAGGCAAACTATTAATGAATGTTTTATAATGTATTTGAATTATTAATTTAAATAAAGTTATATGTTTTTGTATATAAAATGGTACATGTGTTTTAAATGAAGAGTTATTAGTATATGCTATATTATAATTTAAATTTTATATTTAATTTTTTTATATTTTATCAAATTCATTATAAAAAAGACATTGATTAAAAAAATTTGAAATTGGTGAAATATAAAAAATAATGAAATATAAGTCTAAAAATTAATAATAAATCGCTAAAAAATTAATTAATTAAATAAAATGCATTGTTGAATATAATAAAATGCATTGGTAAAACAACAAAATCATTATGCAATTTAATTAAATATAATTGTTAATAAAACTAATTTTTGTTAATACATTTGACGACATTTTGTCAAAATAACACCACATAAAATAGTTAAACGTCAAAATATAAATCTACTAAACAATGCGTTAAATTGATGGACAGGTTTTGTTAGTTGTATAGTGATCACACATTCATCAATTTAGTATGGATTTTAGTTGATTTCACAGCTGTTTTTGATTCAGTATACTAAAAATACATTATGAAATGCCCTGTAGCTTCCTTCTTCCACAAACAATAATTTTATGTTTCTATATCGTTTTATTTAGTACAGGGTTGATAGAAAATATTGCTAAAATACCGTTAAATTTAAACTGCAATAAAAAAATTTAAACAAAATTTCATACAAAATGTTAAATACCGAGTTTAAGGCCGAGTTTTTTGGATGTAGATTATCTTTAAACTTTGTTTAACGCTGTTTGTAACTGGAATACTGCTTTTGAAATCTGGTTTATTTAGTTTTATTTCAATAAAGAACGAAATTCTAAACGAAAAAATGTTGTTCTGAGACATTTTTGTTAATAAACTTGAAAATGGCTGACAAAATTCGTTTTCTGTTTAACTAAACCAAATTTAAACGACATCAGAAAAACTCGGCCTAAGTCTTATTATTTTAAATACTAAGGTTTATAAATTCAGTAAAAAATTTGTATGAAAGTACCAAGCATTTTATGAACAAAATACCTCAGCTTCAAAGAAAAAACATAATCTTTAATGCTTAATCCTTATTTAACATTTAGTTTCAAGTTTAAAATTCACAACCAAAAAATATTCTAAAAAAATGTTTGCTTAATCTCTTTAGTGTGTTTGTGTCTTCTTATTAACTTTTACAGCCATAGAATAAAAAAAACCATGACACAGTAAAAACGAAAAATCTAGTTTAAATATTTTTGAATTTTCTCTTGTCTAGTCTTACAAAATGTACACTATACACAATAAATAAAAATAATGTTACTCATTAGTTCCTAGCTACAAGAATAACTTAAGGGATAGTAAAACTGACTGTAATTTCACTTGATTTTACTACATGAATGATAAAAAACAGTAAAATTTACGTACTTTAGCTGTTTGTCATTGCAGTGAATTTCAAAATAAAATGGCTAAAAATAAGTCATATTTAAAAGAATTGCAAAAAATCGCAAAATAAAAAAAAAAAAAAAAAAAAAAAATGGAAATAAAAAATGCTAAAATTGATAAAAACACCAACAAAATTTAAAATCCACCAAAACTGAAAAAAATCGGTAAAATTTAACATTTTTTTTATTTTGGCAAAAGGCAAAATTAAAAAAAATTTTGAGTAGTGAAAAATCCTAAAGATTGAAAAAATATCGCCAAACAAAAAAAAGCAAAATTTGAAAATTGAAAAAATTTAAAAATCAACATTCAAAAATAGCGAAGATTTAAAACATCGCCAAATTAAAAAAAATCAGAAAAAATTAAAAATCGGCAATTTAGAAATTTAAAAATTAAACAAAAAAAAAAAAAAAATCGCAAAAATTGAGCAATTCGCTTACTCTAAAAATCGCTTCAGTTGCAAAAAAATCCCCAGAATTTAAAATTCATTAATAACTCTGTCGTAAACATTTGTACCTCGAAAGCTAAATGAAAACGGACAACAGTTTCTGCAAAAGGAACTCGTAATTCTTATTGGATTTTAAAAACATTGATCAATAATATTTAACGTGTATGTTTGCCTTAAGAAAAAAATAGATACCAAAGTCGTTAAAAAAATACTTAATCGTCTATATCACGCAAACTAAAAGAGCTAGAAAAAAAATGTTGTCACCAGAAATCAAAATGCACCCCAGTACATTGACACTGAAATCGACTTATATGGCTAGATAGTCTTTTTTTCCTCGAAAGCTAAGAATGTTGGAGAGAAAAGGGCTTTTATTTTATCGTCCGTATCTCGAAAACTAAATGAGATAAATGAAATGGAACATCGGTTTGGCCCCAAGGAAGTAATAATAAGCCATCTTTAAAAAAACAACTATAAAAACCGCTTAGGTAAAATTTTATTTTTTTAGTGCTTTTTTCATTTTGGCAATTTAATATATTTGTTAATTTTGACAATTTTGTTTCTTTCTTTTAGTAATATTATTCAATATTGTCAATTTTCTTCAATTGGAGCATTTTTTAAAATTTTGGTGATACTTCAATATTTATCGGGTTTTTTTCCTTTTTTTGTTTTTTTAAAGAGAATCAACAGTCAGGAAATTCTTCCTATTAATTAACGCGGTGCTTTCTTTGGAAATGGGATAGAGAAGAAGTGAAAGGTGGTGAAAGATGAAGGGCTTCAAATATGGCAACACTGTAATTGCGGGAGATGTTGAATTTTTTTTTTAGAACAGTTGCTGCGCGCCATCTGATGGTGAGTTGGCGAACCTTGTTGAAGCTTTTTAATTCATAGCCCTGTTATATTATTTTACTTCGGTGGGGTTAAGTGCTATGGGAACACCGAAGGAGGACGCTGCGATATGTATGAGGGATAGAAAAAACTCATACACATTACTATTTTTCATAAATTGATGTTGCCTTGGTTGGGGCTCGAACCCGCAACCAACGCGCTAACCATTACACCACAGCGTCCATAACATAACATATTTTTAATTAAAATGTTTTTTCTTTTTTTAATTTTGGCGATTTTTTTAATTTTGGATTCTTCTAAATTTCAACAATTTTTTCTAATGTTATTGAATTTTGAATTTTTTATGTTATTGATTTTTGAATTTCTTTTTAATTTTTTTTTAATTTCGGTGTTTTTTTAATTTTAAATTTAAGCAATTTGGTGTAAGGTTGGTAATTTTTAATTTTTGTGTGTGTTTTTTTTTTAATTTTTAGCGATTTTTGTCAATATTATTGGTTTTGCAATTTAGACGATTTTTTTAAATTTTGTCTATTTTTTCTTTTTCAATTTTGTTGAATTTTTTTTTAAATTATAATTATTTTTTAAATTGTTTTTTTTTTAAATTTTACAATGTTATTGATTTTTGTTTTTTAATTTTAGCGTTTCTTTTAAATTTCAGCGATTTTTTTAATATTGGTAATATCTTCAATTTTGACGATATTTAAAATTTTTGGTGATTTTTGGAATTCTGGAGATCTTTAAAATCATGTCAATTTTTTAAAATCTTTTCAACTTTTAAAATTGGTGTTTATTAAATTTGGGCGGTTTTTTATAATTTAATAATTTAGTTAGCCCAAATGAGTTGTTTCATTCGCTTATTTGTTTCACATTCAATATAAATAGATCATCATCAATTATTAACCCATAAAGGCATAGGATACTGAGGATGTGCATGTAGCGTGACTTGAAAATACGTATTCCATATTGCTGGCCTTATCGATTTTTTTTTCAATTTGTATTCTCTGTAATTTACTTGTAAAAAAAATTTCATCATCTTTCTTTAAATTGAGAATAATTTAAAAGAAAATGTGATAATTAATATTTGATCTGAAATCAAACGAAAAACATTAATTTATTTTGGTGCTTTTTAATTTTTGCATATTTTTTCAATTTCAGCGATTATTATTAATTTTATTGATTTTTTAAATTTTGTCGATTGTTGTCAATTTTGAGAATTTGTTTCTTAATTTTAAATTTAAACAATTTTTTATGTTAGTGATTTTCTATTTTTTTTTTTAATTCTAGCGTGTTTTCTTTTTTATTTTAGCGATTTTTGGCCAATATTATTGATTATTTCAATTTCTGTGATTTTTTCAATTCTGTCGATTTGTTTTTCAATTTGTGGATTTTTTTTAAATTTTACCAATTTTTTTTTTAATTTTAGTGGTTTTGTTCAATTTTAGAATTTTTTTAAATATCAGTGATTTTTTTAAGTGTTGGTAATATTCAAAGTTGGTTACCGTTATCGTTATAATACCGTTATCGCTAAAATACCGTTTCAAATTGAATACCGTTACCGTTATCGATACCTCTAAAAAAATTTCTAAATACCGTTATCGTTACCGATATCGTTATTTTTATGGGTAGTTACCGGTATTTATTATTTTATATAAAAATTACAATCTTTTTATTTTTTATTTTATAATCTTGAGTGTTTTTTTACAAAAAATTTATAGATAATAATTTTACTTATTAAAACTACCAGTATTGAATTTATAGCTTAAAATCTGTATTTTCAGTACTTAAAATTAAAAATATGCCATGTTTTTGATTGTTTTTATATGCTTTTAACATAATTTTTAATACCGGTACGTACCGGTATTGCTGTTTCGATAACGGTATACCGTTACCGAAACAGTCTTAAATACCGTTACCTTTACCGTTACCTAAACAAATGTCTGATACCGTTACCGTTACCCTTACCGTTATTCGTTTCGGTAACCAACCTTGGTAATATTTTTAATTGTGACGTTTTTTTAAATTTTGGCGATTTTTAAATTTTTTTTGGAGATTTCTTAAATCACAAATAAATTTAGGCGTTTTTTATAATTTTGCGCGATTTTTAATTTTGATATTTTTTTAATTTTAGTATATTTCTTCAATTTTTGCAAATTTTATTGTTTTTTCAATTTTACCGATTTTTTAATCTCTGTCGATTTTTGTCAATTTTATTGATTTTTTTTTAAATTTTGGCAACATTTTTTTTGATTTCGTTGAGTTTTTTAAGATTTACTTATTTTTTTTTTAATTTTAGTAATCTTTTTAAATTTTGCCAATTTTTTTCAATATAGGCGATTTGTTTTAATTTCTTTTATAGCTTTAATAAGTTTCCAAAAATTTGTTTTTTTAATTTTAGTGTATTTTTTTCAGTTTAAACGATTTTTTTTTAATTTTGTGATATTTTACATTTTTTTTTTAAATATAGGAGATGTTTTAATTTAGTAGGTTTCAGGTCAAGAAGAAGAATAAACATTTTTTCAAAAGTTATAAACACATTAATTTGCAAATCATGCTAGTCTAGTTTCTGCCTTTTTTATGAATAGGCCTCATCAGTGATTTTTCATTAAATTGTATTATTGTTTATATTTTATTGTCAGATTTTCTCTATATGATAATTTTTTCAACAACCTGTCGGCTGTAGGAATCGACTCCATGCACACCTACATTACAAACGTAATTATCCGTATGCGCCCTATGCTCCAGTGGGAGTTAGAGGAATATATATATTATTCATAGTTTTCTTTCCTATTCTGCTTTCTGTTATCTCAGAAGTGATCAAACAGACACACAAACATTCTACATTACAATTTTTGTTTATCTTCCTTTCTCCACCTTGTCACCTTTTTCACAAGTGCTGCCACACTGACGTATGGTTTTTACGTTCAAGTGCTGGCAATTTGTGTATATCGGAGACGGACTGCAAACAGGGCATTTTTTTTTTTTTTTTAGTAAAGTGTTGTTTTTTCAAACTCGTCATATAAACCAATTGCAATTAATATTGTAATTAATATGCATTTTTATTAATATTAATTTAGTACGGTTGAGGTTAAGAAGAATAAACATTTTTTCAAAAGTTATAAACACATTATTAATTTGTTTTTAATTTTAAATTCTTTTTATAATTTTAATAATTTTTTGAATTTTTGGTTTTCTTTCTACACTAGTGTATTTTTTTTTAATTTAAGCGATTTTTGTAAATTATACATATATTAATAAATTTGGATATTTTTTTTAATTTTGTCGATTTTTTTTAATTTTAGTGATTTTATTCATTATCGATAATTTTTTAAATTATTATTTATTTAATTATTAAATTATTTATTATTTAAATTTTGCGACTTTTAAAATTTTAGCGATTATTTTTAAATATTGGTGATATTTAAAACTTTGGGGATTTTTTTTAAATTTTAGCAATTTTTTTTTAAATTCGAACGAATTTTAATTTTCGGTTTTTTTAGTTTCTGAGTTTTTTTCAATTCTAACTTCTGCTCTTTTCATTTCTAGAGATTTTTAGTTTTGACCATTTTTTCAATGTGAGCAATTTTTATACCCTACAGCACTACGTGGAGAGGGTATTATAAGTTTTTGCTAATTTTTGTAACATCAAAAAATATTGGTCCCAGACCCACCTTATAGCATACCGATCGGCTCAGAATTGTTTTTTATTTCGATTTAACGATGTCCGTCTGTCTGTCTGTCCATGCATTCTTGTGAACACTCTACAGGTCGCAAATATTAAGATATTTTGATAAAATTTGGTACACCGACCCAAGGACGACGCCTATCGAGTTTGGTTGAAATCGGTCCATGTTTAGACCCTTGCCCATATAAGGGTACCCCCCAAAATTTTCTTTTTTACGCTGCAGGTCGCAAATACGAAGATATTTCAATGAAATTTGGTACACATACCTATGTCGGCCCAATGACGACGCCCATTGATTTTGGTTGAAATCGGTCCATGTTTAGACCTAATGCCCATATAAGGGTACCCCCCCAAAATTTTCTTTTTTACGCTGCAGGTCGCAAATACGAAGATATTTCAATGAAATTTGGTACACAGACCTATGTCGGCTCAAGGACGACGCCAATTCATTTTGGTTGAAATCGGTCCATGTTTAGACCTAGTGCCCATATAAGGGTACACCCCAAAATTTTCTTTTTTACACGCTGCAAGTCGCAAATACGAAGATATTTCAATGAAATTTGGTTCGTTGACTCACATGGTCAGAAGGAAAAAGCCTATTGATTCTAAATGGGATCGGTCCATATTTGGACCTATCGCCCATATGGGCTATATTTTCGATTTTCTCTTCTTTTATGATTTTATAGAAAATTTTGACACAAGTCTGTTTTAACACATTCAAATTTCGGATCCAAACATTAGTTGGCTTTAAAATTGTGTATTTTTTAAAATAACAAACTGGCTGAATAAAATGCATGATACATATTGTCCGTAATTTATGTAACTTGTTTTTTAATGACTTACAAATATGTTGAATATTATTTTTCTTCAAATAAATATTCAATATATAAATTCTTTGAGTGTATGAAAATAAACTCTATCTAACAACCTTTGCACAATATGATTATGAGGTTTTATGTTAATGAGTTTAAACCACGTAAAGGAAGAAGTTAAGTTTTTACACAAAAAATTCGCTAAATATAGATAAGATTTTAAGGAAACTTTACAACAAGGAAGAACTTGATATCAATTAGAAAAACTTGATAATTTAGGTAAACACAAAGTAAAATAATATTTCCTTAAAGTAATGATGATAAAATATATAATGTGTATAGTTAAGGGAAATTTGAAAATGTTTGAAAATTTCCGTTGAAATTTTATTTAATGCTAATTAGAAGTGCAAATATTTTAATGTGACTATGAGGAAGTATTAGTAGTATTACTCATACATAGGCAATTAACTACCTCTTTACAGATTAATTTGAATTTAAATATGCCACGATTAATGACACCAATCTTCCGTACCGGTATTTATTGCATGAGTGTTGATGATATTATCAATGACATTGGAAAGTCAAAATTAATATTTATTTAAGGTTTTAAATTTGATAAAAATTGCTCATAGTTTTGTAGTAGTTTTTGTTTAGTTTTAATTATTTGTCAATTAAATAACAATTAAATATTTCCAGCTAATATTTTATTTTGCTAATTGTGATATTAGAACAATTGTATTAAATATTTGAATATATATTAACGAGTATATTTTCAAATCATTTAAATAAACATTTTTGGTTTAAATTTAATGGTAAAATAACATTTTATTTAAAACTTAACATAAAACAATTAAAAATTAAATTTTATTGTTTCATATTTAAAATAAAGAAAAAACAAAATATAAAGTGACTTTAATAGTTGCGCTTTTTTTTAAAGTGTCCTTCTCTATGTTTTGTGAATAATATCATTTGTCAAGGTAAATTTTAATGAGTTTTTAGCTGTAAATTAAAAAAGTTGACAAAAGTAAAAAAGTATAATATACCAGGAACAAGCCATATCAAAACAGAAATAATTAAATAGTACCTTGGATGTTGAAAAATACACATAAAAGAAAATCTACAATCAAAGAATTATGTCTGTAAAATAAATTGTAGTTTCAGTTAAAAAAGTATACAATTTAATTACATTTAAATTAACTATGCAATTGAATTTTGTTCCATGGACTAATAAAAAAAAATTAAAACAATTTGCTTTAATTGTTGTTAAAATAACTGCAATATTAGTTAATTTTAAATAGACTTGCAGTGCATACTTTTATATTTATAATTTTACCGACATACTAATTCTCTGAGTGTACATTTTCTCAATGTGTAGAAAAAAACTTTTATGCAACAAAAATGCAGTGAGCACAATATACATTTGGTTAACTTTTAATATGTATGTACTAGAGAATCCAAAAACGTTGAAGCGGTTTTTTATTTTAAAAAACTCAACCGGTTTCGAAGATTTTGCATTTTCAAAAATTCGAGAAACTGGTATTGTTGGCTTCGTATTCCTGGGCACTTTTTCCTATAGAAAACTCTTAAAAATCTGAAGTAGTACATATGAATTACAAAGCAGCAATAAAAAAATATTGTTAAGAATGTGGCACCGAAAATATCAGTTATTTTTGTGTTCGTACTAAGAGAAGTTGGTTTTTGATGAACACTGATGTCAGAATGTACGAGATTTTCAAATTAGTTCATTCTAACAGAGCAATCGTCTTATCCGTGGTTGTATTAAAAGAGTTCTACTGTAGATTAGACCGTACCACCTTACAGGCAAAAAAAAAAGTGCGCCGTACACCCTCCAATATAAAGTATTTTTGGAAGACAATTTCAAAAAAAATTTTTTTGCCGAACGTAGGGATCGCCATTTTACATTTTTCGTTATATCTTTGGCATTTACAGTCGGATCTTAAATTATAATACATCGATGCTTTTCTCTCGAGGAGACCAATGTTTTGCTCTAAGGGCCATTGACCTCAAGTATCCCGTTCTAGTAGTTACCCACCAGATCTCAGTTGCTACAACCCTAATGTACGACCCTAATATCAGAGAATTAAAGCTCGCAAAAAATCATTAAACTTTTGCTAAGGAAGTTTTTCGATAAACCCAGTAGAATTTTTTTTTTATTTTTTTGGTTGCCGAACGTAGTGGTCGCCTTTTTAATTTTTTTTTCATTGGAGGGCGAACTGTTTTTTGCGATACGGTCTACTGTACATTAGACTATAAAGGCAATGGAAAAAATTTAAAAAGGCGACCCCTACGTTCGGCAACCAAAAGAATAAAAAAAAGTTCTGCTGGGTTTATCGAAAAACTTCCTTAGCAAAAGTTTAATGATTTTTTGCAAGCTTTAATTTTCTGACATTATGGAAGTACATTGGGGTAGTAGCAACTGAAATCTGGTGGGTAACTACTAGAATAAGATACTTGAGGTCAATGGCCTTTAGAGGAAAACACTGGTCTGCTCGAGAGAAAAACATCGATATATCACACTTTAAGATCCGACTGTAAATGCCAAAGATATAATGAAAAATGTAAAATGGCGACCCCTACGTTCGGCAAAAAAATTTTTCTTTTTGAAATTGCCTTGCAAAAATACTTTATGGTACGGTATCTGTACATGTAAACTTATTTTTAATAACGCCTAAATGTATGCTAATATTTTTTTAAAATAAATTTTCGTGATTTTATATATTTTCAAAAATAACTAGAATAACTTAATACCACATTTATACTTGAGCAAAAACCACTTACATAGTATTTATACAAAACTAGTTTTTGCTTGTTTTTTTGTATGCGTTTTGACAAGTTAAAAACTACAAGAGCCAAAAACCAGGTGGTTTGTGCTCAGGTATAAATGTAGTATAAGACTGATGCATGTCGATTTTATGATTTTTTAATAGTGTTTTTCAAATGTAATTTGAAAGATCTTAAGCGGTTCGGATGTGTGCGCATAATTTCAAAAAAACTTTCTGATGCATTTGTTATTGTAATTTTTGCCAAATTGGAAAAAAAAAAAATTAAAAACAGATTTATTCCAGGGGGTAACCGCGTAACTCGATTAGAAAAAAAATTTTCGAATTCGTAAATCTTGCAAATATTGTTAAAAATATAATTCTGTATAAAAATTTTACTTTTTAATTTATTTTTATCCTAAACATGTGCACTACACATAAAAATTCAAAAAGTAAGATTTTTGCTAAAACTTTTCTTTTTAGGAAAGGTATAAAATTTTAGAATTCCAAAATTTTTTTTCGAATCGAGTTACGCGGTAACCCCCCCGATCTCGAAATCTATTAAAAATATTGTTACGTTTTTACCTTTTTAAAACGTTGGCTAATTTCCTTTAATTAAACCGGGTTCCTTTCTATTGAAATCAAAATAACCACATGTTTTTGTTTGATATTGAACTTATTTATTTAACACATTATTACTTTACATACAACAGTATAAAACACACAACTATACAAACACTAGTGCGCAACTCACTATACAAAGGCTTATATGCAACCGACTACACAAATGCTAATACTCAACTAGCATAAACGCCAAGAGAACCAGCTGGAAAATTCCAGAGTACTAAAATTATAACACTTATTACATTCATAGCAGATCCCCCAACCACTTAACATTATACTTAAATTTATTAAATAAAGTGCTGCCATATTGACGGGTTTAGTAAATGCCGTTTCTTGGGATAATCCAATCCAAATTCTTAACAATATCAATGTTCAAACTAAACAAATTTTTTCTCATTTTGTCGAAGTGTGTTATACAAATAAATATTTTTAGTCAAATTTATTTAATAACATACAATATTTGTAAATATATTTGCATATTTTTCTCTATAAATGGTTTTTTATTAACGAACAAAAATTCAATATAAATTGTATGAAAACATCCATATTCATGTTCATGAAATTGCATGCATATTTTTATAAATATGCAGTTTTTTCAATAGCTTTTAAATACAAGTGTTAATATCAATTTCATAAACTGTATTCATTTCCTGAAGTTACAACAAAATACACTCTCACACAAATATCGATGGCTTAATATAAAAAAGGCGTAACTCGATTTTTTGTTACTTTACAGGAGAAGGAAAAAACTTAATATAATCCGTAAAATTTTAGATACAAAAAAATTTTAATGCAATTTTAAATAAAAAGAGGCAACACATATTATTTAACATTTAAAAAAATTTTTTTTGTATTTAAAATTTTACGAATTTTATTAAGTTCTCCTGTAAAGTAACAAAAAATCGAGTTACGCCTTCTTTACATTAAGCCGTCGATATGTATATGAGGCTTTTCATACCAGTTGCATCTCCACAGAAAAAAATTATTTCATATCAATGTGAAACTTATATTATTTATTGTTCTATATGGAATGAATCAATAATAATACAATTTTAAAAAATTTTCCCAAAAGAAAAAAGCGGATTAAGCGTGGCTACATATTGACCAATTGCATAGTTTTTGCGATATATAATTTATTTTAATTTAATGGAATTAGCTAATTTCCTTTAAATTTGATTATGTCATAAAAGTCTTCATTAGCAATTTAAAAAATTTTTTTTTTAAATCGGCCAAAAAATTTGTTTTTATTTTTGTATGTTTCTAAAAAAAGTTTACATATTTTTCTATTAATTCAAGAAGTTTCAGCAAGTTACAGAGCTTTGTTTTGAGTAAAATAATCGTTGAATATTGTCTATCTCATCACAGATATTCCATAAAAATTCAAATATTTATTCAATAATTAGACAGTACCTCTGTGCGTATGATCAACATAATATTTATCATACGTTCAGGTATCCAAAAATATTTATTTGGCTGAATATTTTTGATGTAGAATATTAAACGAATATTTTCGCAAAAACGATAAAACTTTCTGAATTCATAGAAAAACATTTAAACTGTTTTTTTAGAAAAAAAAAAATAAAAAAAATTGCGACCAATTTTTTGATAAATTGAGTTAACTATTATACTAAATACTTAGAACTAGTTCAAAATTTTTTTTTTCAATTTTACTAAATTGTTTATACAAAACTCTATTGACATAATCAAATTTAAAGCAATTTCCAAATTCTCTTTAGTAATAATAAATATATAAAAAATTTGTATAAGTATTCGTATTATATAAGACAATAAATACTGTAAGTTTAAAATCGCTACATTCTAATTAATTTTTGTTTAAACTTACCCAATTTATAGTAGGAAATTGGACTCCTAATGTAAATGTGCTAAGTTTAAAAAAATTACAGACATGATACGTAAGTTAATTATATACAAAACTTGTAAATTTACATTGAAAATGTGTAAAAAAATTTAAAAAAAATATTTAATTTTGAAATTTGTGTGCCCAAATTTACTATATAAATTACGTGATGCCGCCCAAAAATAAAACAATAAAATTATTTTTAGAATATTTTAGAGAAATGCGTAAGAATGAAAAATTTTATGCAATTTTTCCCTTAGAAAAAGCCTCAGATTCTAAGTTATTTTTCTTAAAACACATCTTATGAGAACTTTTTCCTGTAGAAACAACCACTTCCATAGAAAAAACTTTAAATTCGGTAATCTTTTTCCTAATGAAATCTGAAGCAGAATGTTTGTGTGTCTGTTTGATCACTTGTGAGAGTAAATATAATAACAGAAAGCTGAATGGGAAAGAAAACTATGAATTAGCCACACTGTAAGCAAGGCCTTACGTGGCTGAGATGGCTAAGCTGTCGAACTCTAGTATAGTTACGTTTGTGATGTAGGAGTGCATGGGTTCGATTCCAACAGCCGACAGGTTGTTGAAAAAATTATCATATAGAGACAATCTGACAATAAAATATAAACAATAATACAATTTAATGGAAATTCACTGATGAAGCCTGTCCATAACAAAATACAGAAACTAGATGTAGTCTGATTTGCAAATTAATAAGGTGTTTATAACTTTTGAAAAAATGTTTATTCTTCTTCTTAACCTCAAACCTACTAAAAGAAAATACATCATATTGATAAGATTTTTTCTATAGAAAAACCCTCAGATTTTCTATGGAAATGTCTCAGAGTTAGCGAACTATTTACCATAGGAATTATTCCTGAAAAGTGAGGGATATTGTTTGGTAAGGAGACCTCAGAATTCAAAGTCTGTAAGAAAAATTCCTGAAAGCTGGGGTTTTTTTTTAGAGAAAGAGTACACGGAAAAGTGCTCAGAATTGGAGCGTTTTTCTTTGAGAAAAAGTCCTCAGAATCCTAGGGGCTTTCTATACGAAAAAGTTATCAGGAAAATCAAAAGCTTTTTTGAAAAAGTTGTCAAGGTTTTTCCCTAGGAAAAAGTTCTCAGAATGTGAAGGTTTTCTACAGAAAACTCTTAAAAATTTCAAGTAGATATGAAGTACATATTTGGCGGACGTAGGAAACTATTGTTAAGAATCAGCGAACGAAAATAATAGTTATTTTTGAATTTTGAAACAAAAAAAAAAAAAAAAAATCATGTAGAAACAAATGTCCAAAAAGTGATTCAAGTATATCGTATTGATCCTGGTGACCCTGTTTTCCAAAAAATGTTTTGATTTTAAAATTTTTGACTTTTATTTTTTTTCGATTAGAAATGAAAACAACAATAAAAATTCTTTTTTGAAACCAATGCCAATTAAAAATTGCCATGGAGCACACTTTTATAGGGATTTCTCATATTTATATTTTTAACATATTAATGTGTTTTTTGTCAAAAACATAACTTTTTTTGCTTGAAAAAAAGTAAAAAAATAACTTTTGTATTCCGTTTTTATGATAAAAGTTATAACAGTTACGGTCCCTGGTGTTATTGTATCTGAAATTGTATCCACAATATTGTTACGCATTTTGTGTTTATATTCACTTACTATGCGTTTTATTAAACAAAAATTTACTAATTTTATAATGGTAAATTTAAAGAATTTGTAAGAGTGTATGATATAATTTCGTTGAAGCTGTACTGTTGTTAAGTAAAGCTTCATATATTGATGGTGATGATGATATTTATTGGTTGTAGCATATTTTTAGGCAAGTGACAACATCAATTAGGTTGCTGGTGTCTGAACTGTGTACAAATAGCATTTTAAAACAATTATTGTACAATATTGACTGCAGTTTTTAGTAAAAGTGGTAGTAGTTGATGTAAAGGTACATATGTTCTAATAAAACTAAAATCAAATATATACATGATATGAACCAAACTAACAGAAAACGCGTGCTTTTAAATATTATTATTATTATTATTTATTTTTTTTTTTTGGTATAGAATTTATTTTCAAAAACATATCTACATAACATTTTTTGTCAAAAATATTTTCCAAAAATATCTTCTATAGTTTTTATAAATATAGGAAAAAATTCCCTTCTTTACATTTTTATGAAAAAAGGGTTTTGTTTTATCTAAAGATGTGTATCATAAAAGTTAAAAACTATGTTATATTATTTGTTGGAAAGCATCCCATACTTTTAGTATGACATAAAAAAAATTATTGTATAAATTACAAATTGTTAATTTACCCAAAAAGGAGAATGTTACGCTAACATTTAACTATTTTTCTGGCAATTTTTCGCATCAATACACTTTATTAAAAAAGAACCGGTATAGACTTCTGACAAAAAAAAAAAAAAAAAACGAATAGACTACTCTATTATGGGTGCAAGATAAAATATGTTTCACCAACACTAATCCAAATTGAGTTTGTCATAAAATTACAAAAAATATTATGGCGAAAAAAAAAGAAATGAACCTTGTGTATGCCTGCCTGAACAGGCCAAATTCAAAAGCCAACACAAATGCTGTTGATAGTTTTTGGCATAATACAAATATACACTCTCACTCACTATACACATAATCTCACATACATATAAAGATGTATGTGTGTAGGTATATTTGTAATAATAAAAAAAAGATACGAAAAATGTATTAAAAAAAATATCGTAAATGACAGGAAATTGCCGTAAAATATGGCCAAGATAAAATGAAAAATACGGAAATTCTTATAGCTGAATTATTTACAGTGTTTTAATTTTTTTTTCCAGTAGAGAAAGAAAAATATCAAAAGGTTTTCTTTTAAGTTGCTTTCTTTTTTTATATTTTCAAAACTATTTTTATATAATAATGGTTTTGGCCATAAAGTAAGATAAAATATTATGTGTTGGTAAATATTTTCAAAAGCACAAAACTACATTATAGTTGCACCATCGGGGAGAATATAAAGATATTAAAATATTTCGTTTGTAATAAAAAAGTTGGAGTTTTTTTTAATGCAGGAAAGAACATACAAATTAAGTACTTTCTTTATGTGCTTTTTAAAAGAAATGGTAGACAATTTTTTAAGGAAAATTATCTGCTCAGGCAACTCTTTCAAGTCAGAATTTTGAGTTCGCTGTATATGTGATAGATTTTGTGAATTAACGCACCCCTATTTCTTCAAAATATTGTAATCACATCACAATTTTGGTTAAAGAGCGACTAAAGTTGGAAAAATATGCTATTTTGGAGAGTATTTATTTAGTTTTCAGTATTTAAAACATAAAGTATTGTGAAGCAAGTCATACTTATTTTACTTATTTTTCATTAATGTTACACTCAAATAAAAAAGTTTGTAAATAAATTTGTAAACAGTTTCCAATCACACTATACTATTTTTATACTGATTATTAGTACAATTTTTATTTTTAGTAATCATTTTCGCTATTCTCTTATTACAAATTACGGATTTTTTTTTACTAATTTTCGCTGCTGAATTCAGAAAAACATTTTACTAATTTTTCAAAACCGAGTGCTAAATTTAGCAGAAAAATATACTAATTTAAAAATACTTTTTTTTTTTTTGATTTTTTACAATTCTTGTTTAGTTTATATTTGTTACTATTGATATATTCTTTGTTTAGAAATAACACCCAGAAAATGTTATTGCATCTCCAATGCATAAAACGGCAATAACTGTTTTGACTCCAAATTTCAAGTACAATGAAGTAATTATACGCTTGTTACAATCGAAAGAAAAAAAATTTTTTTTTTAGATTTTACAGTTTTTTTATTTTTTAGTACAATTTTTTGCTAATTTCATTGGATTGATTTTAAATTACAGTTTACAGCAATTTACTGAAATTTAGTAGCTGCAACTAATTATTTATACTAATTTCATTTTACTAAAATTATGATATTTAGTAAGTTTTTTAACTGATTTTAGCAAATCGATTTTGAATTGCATTTTACATAAATTTTACTAAAATTTAGTAGCGGCTACTAATTTTTTTTTCTCTAATTTTATTGTACTACAGATCAGCAGACATGTGTTGCTAAAATTAGCAAAAAAAAACCGCTGGCCTCAAAACAGTTAAATTTCCCGTAATAATAGCAAAATTTTCGGTAGCCATCACAGACTTTTTGGGTTGAGTGTACATCAATTAATTCTTTTTATTCTTATTCATATTTTCATAATGTTTTATTCTTTTAATTTTCTGAGACAATTTACAATTTTCTATGATCGCCTGATTCTAACATTTTTTTATTCATTTGTAAACAAATGAAATTGTATAAAAGCAGGGACCAGGGGTATGGCATCACCAAAAAAATAAGTTATGAAAACATCGTTATCACTAGATGGCACTTTGTTCCAAAAACTGACAATTTTCTTTTCTTGTTTTTAAATTTAAATAATAACAAACAACAAAGCAAAAAACATACGGATATCTCAAATGTTATTATTTGAATATCATGCGCGGCTCCAGGGGGGGGGGGAGAAATAGGGAAATTTCCCCCCCTCAGCGGAATCGAAAAAGAAAAAAAAAGAAAAAAAAGGAAAAAGAGGGAAAAAGCAAAGAAAAAGGAGAGAAAAAGAAGAGAAAAAAGGAAAAAGAGGAGAGAAAAAAGAGGAGAAAAAGGATAAAGTGAAAGAAATACAAATTTGTTATGAATAATAATATGAAATATAAAATTTTTCCCTTATTTTCATTTAACCAGTCGTCATTTAAAAAATCTCAATAGATATTTTAACAAATTCATAAAAAAAACTGATAATTTTGATTATAAAAAAAATTAAAGTTTGTGGAGAAATGTAGTTAAAAGATCTAAATTTCAAATTAGATTTTCAAAATTGTATGTAGATCAATTTCGTTTGAAAATTTTTCAAATTTCAAATGACAAAAAGAAATTTCATTTTAAAATTTCGCATTTTTTAATACAAAATTCGAATTTTAATTGAACACTTTTTTAATAAAAATAAACGCCCTTACTATTTAAATTTTCCAAATGTATATTTCTGTTGACTTTAGTTAAAATTTTGGGTGGCAGCATGCTTTGACCTAGTTTATTTTTGGAGCATTCTGATTGGTTAATTTATTTTCAACCAATTAAAATATTTGAAAATGTAAATATTTCTTTAGGATTTTCATACACAAAATGAATAAAGCCGTTTAGATATAAAGTCGCCTTTAAAAGTAAAATACTGTTTGATAGTAAAGCACCGTAAGTTGTTCGGATTTCACGTGAAAACATTGTTATACTCCTCCATATACAAAAATGATAATTTTCCACGACAATGAATTTCACGTGAAAACTGAGTAAAGATTGTTTTCACGCAAATTTAATGTACAAGACTATAATTTTTCTTGGGGAAAATCACATTTTTTGTATATTGTGATTGTGTCTTTGATATAAAATTGAAAAATTGTTCATTTTTATAATTTAAATTAAAATTTGAGTAAAATTAAAGTTCGAGTAAAAATTTTCCACATGAAAAACCACCTACGGTGCTTTTGGGAAAAAGACTAAATTTTATTTTGAATTTTTTTCATTAAAATTGCAGAACTGAACTTCTAATGGAATTTTCTAAATTTGAAGTGGTAAATGCTACTATATTTTAGAATTTTCTCATTTCGAAATAAAAAATCGAAATTTCTCTTAAAATTTTCTCAATATAGTAAGAAAACAATTAATTACCGTTATTTTTGTTCAGATTTAAGATCAAATTTGACAAATTCCAAATAGAATTCACAATTAATTACACTTGAAATTCTGCAAATTTCATTCGGAAAGATATGGTGGAGTTCTTTTTTAGGTCTTTCCAAAGGATCGTATTGAACTTATTCCAGTCTGTCTTTCGGAAATCCTGAGTATACATGTTGATATCGTAGAGTATGTAGTTATGTTCCTGAAATAATTTCTTTTGAAATACTCAATTTTTGATTGCCTGCGAGTAATTGACTGGCGTTAGATCCTGCACTTCCTCCCAACCTGCAAAGTGTTTTAACTTTAAAATACGGAATGTTGGTGTAGCGTCAAAGCAAAATTGGCCAGTAATTCTTTTTGTTAATAACGACATCTGACTCCCACAGCTATACCAAAACCGATATGAAAATTTAATTATAAAAAGTTTTCCAAATGTTGATCACGAACCCCTGAGCGTCCCTAATCGCATCCTAGGAGGTCTGCGAAACATTCCGAAAAAATAATTAAAAAACAAGAATTTTTTAAATATTAGAAGTTTTTAGTTAAAATCTATAACTGAAGTATAAAAAATCAGCTTCTAATAAATAAAGTGAATATAAAAATAATGAAAATAATTTCAAAACTTTTCAGGAAATATTAACTTTTTGTATTGTTGTTAAAAAGTAATCTCTGAGTTAAATCCTTGTAATCATCTCAATCAAATTTTGACGACTTTTCAGACTCCGGCGACGTTTTTCGTAAAATTTTAATAGTTTAATTTAATGAAATCCGCGATTTAAATTGTCATATGTATATAGAAAAATGGATTCTTTAAAATTTCTGAAAAAATATATGCGGTGTGTTCGATTAGTCGAAATTCTTACTACTTTTACTACAATTGGAAAGTTTTGTTTACTTTTTATATTGAAATTTTGCAGCTGTAGTAAAAGTAGTAACTTGTAGTAAGTAAACGAACACGCTTATATTGTTCCTCATTACTTTGTTTTTGCCATTACGAAATCTTATACTGGCACTCTTATTGGATCTTTTTTCATACAAATGCTGAAAAATCGAACTGTTTTTTTTTTATTTAATACCCCTACGGGGAATGAGGGGTCAATTGCCTTGAAAGTACCTATCCTGTGAGTGGTTAAATCAAGACTTGTCACGGGATTGGTATAATTTACCATTGCTGTGGGTTAAGCAGTGACAATTATACTTAAAGGACTAGTCCCATGACTGGTGAAACGGTGGCATACCACTTAATCGTCCTCAAAGTACCTATCCCGTGACTGGTAAAAAGAGGACATACCTCTAAATTGCCCTCAAAGTACGTATCCCGAAACTGGTTAAGGAAGGACTTGCAGCAGGACTGGTATAATTTACTATTGCTGTGGGTTAAGCAGTGTCAATTATACTTAAAGGACTTGTCTCGTGACTGGCTCAAAGTACCTATCCCGTGAGTGGTTAAAGATGGTCTTGTCGCAGGACTGGTATAATTTCTTATTTCTATGAGTTAAGCTCTGTCAATTATACTTAAAGGACTGGCCCCAAGACTGGTGCAAAGAGGATATATCACTTAACTGGATAAGTGTGTTATAAAAAAACTCACAAGACTTTATTTTTTTTTAAAGAGAAGCTACACTCAGGAAATTCTTCCTATTAATTAACGTGTTGCTTCCTTTGGAAAGGGGATAGAGAAGAAATGAAAGCTGGTGAAAGATGAAGGGCTTAAAATATGGCAACACTGTAATTGCGCGAGATGTTGAATTTTAGAACAGTTGTTGCTCTCCATCTGATGGTGATTTGGCGAACTTTGTTGAAGCTTTTTAGTTCATAGCCCTGTTATATTATTTTACTTCGGTGGGGTTAAGTGCTATGGGAACACCGAAGGAGGACGCTGCGATATGTATGAGGGATAGAAAAACGCATACATATTTATATTTTTCATAAATTGATGTTGCCTTGGTTGGGGATCGGACCCGCAACCTCACGTGTAACAGTCCAACGCGCTAACCATTACACCACAGCGCCCATAATTGGTCGGTTTCCCAGTACACTGATAGAATTATCCGTCATGATGAACAATTTCATAGAATTTTTTTCGTAAGTTCAATGAATAATTTCGTTAAATAAAATGATCAAAAAATCGTAATTTGTGAAAAATTACGATTTTTTGATAATTTTAGTTCTAGTTCTAAGCACTTGGAGTTTTATTTAAATTTTAGCATCAAGAACCCTGAGCTTATTGCTAACAACTTCAGCTCCAATCTTTTGGAGGATTTTACAGGAATTTTAGAATCGGTAAAAGGTTCGACGCATATATATATATCTTAGAAGAATATCTTAAAAAAGAAATATGTATTTCATATTTTATTTCTGTGAAAAAACATACCAAAATTCTTCAAAAAAAAAAACAAATTTTTATATTTTAATTTGTTGCCAAATGCAAATATTTGTGGTTTTTATTACATAACAATTTTGTCAAGGTTTTGCTGTGACAATTTTACTTATAATACCAAAACCATAACAATTTCCATTCACCTCAGTTTTGTCACTTTTGTAATGGGACTGGTTCTGTATCAGTTCCTTTTAGGTTAGTTGGGTGACATGTCACAAAATATACAAAGTGTGACTCATTCTTTGACGGATCTTTTTGGGTTAGTTCGGTGACATGTCTCTTTAAGTCAGTTAGGCGACATGTCCTTTGGGACTAGACCTGCGACATGTCGAAAGGTGTCTAATCTGTGGCAATACGTCATTTCCAATGACAACGCCATGTTAAAGTGATATGTCTCTTTCAAAGAAAAAGACCGATCAACGACCTGTCTCTGCCCCCTTGGGACCTATCCTGCGTGTCATCTGGGACCGGTCCCTTTCCCCGTAGGGACTATACTATAACTCAGGAACCAAAAGGAGTACCAAACTGATATTTGACAGTGTCATTGATAAAAAACTAAGAACTAATACAAAAATATTAAAAGGCTACGATAAAGTATCCCGAACCGCGTGTTAAGATAAAATGGCTTTAGACCTTTGATAACGATAAATGGTTAAAGTTCATTTCAAAATAGTAACTATTCACGTGGCTCAATCATGGCTTCAATTATAAAAGGATAGAAACAATTAATTAATTGTAGAAAAATTCTCAAAAATTTATGTACGGAAAGTCTATAGCAAATTTGATAATTTTCCCCAAATTGAACACCAATTTTAGCTATACAAAGTATTCCAAGTTATAGCAAGTTTCATACAATTCAAATAGAGTGCGGAAATTTCAATTGTTGATTTTATATGTTATTTAATATAAACTTTTTTAGGCATTACTAACCCATCCTTGTTGGATGTCAAATACGTATCAAATATTAAAGTTTTTGATGAAAAATATAACTTAGAATTTTCCGTTGGACTTTATATTGTCTTTTATATCTAAAGCGTCGCTCATAAAATCGTTAACCTTGCGCTGCGGAGTCCAAAAACGTCCAACAAGTAGTGTATGGCCAAATCAAAAGGGGTTAAAAAATATTGTTTGTGAAAATTAAAAAAAAAAAATTTTTTTTCCAAAATTTCCGCGGTAAAATGTTTTGTTGGTTTTATTTTCTCTCTTAAAGGGTTTCAAATAATAAAAACTCTATACGTGAAAGAAGAACGTGACGTGGCTGACTGTTTGACTAGCTAACTAACTAACTCACTGACTTAACATCACACTTTCCAAATCGCTGCACAAATAAAAATATCAAAAAATTGTAAGTGACAAAAATAATTGTTAAAATTCAATTTCCATTTCCATTTCAACAATATTTTTGAACAATTTGACAATTGAATCAATTAAATCTTTTGTTGATATGACAAACCTACTAAATTAAAATTGGAAAAATGCATATTAATTACAATATTAATTGCAGCTGTCTATGTAACGTTAAAACAACACTGTACTAAAATGCATTATGAAATGCCCTGTGGCAACCTGTATCCAATAAACACAAGTTGGCTACTCTTGAATGTAAAAACCCTACGTCAGTGTGGCAACATTTGCGGAAAAGGAGACAGGGAGGAGATTGGAAGATAAATAAAAATCTAAAAATAAAACGTTTGTATGTGTCTGTGTCTGACCACTTCTGAGTAAAAGACAATAACAGAAAGCTGAATAGGAAATAAAACAATGAATTAGTTACATTGCATTTAAGGCCTTACTTGAGTGAGATGGCTAAGCTGTCGTAGCACTTCAGTATAGTTACGTTTGTAATGTGGGGACATGTTTCCGAATATCACAGCCGACGGGCTCTTGAAAAAATTATCATATATAGACAATCTGACAATAAACAATTTAATAGAAAATCACTGCTGATGGACAGGCCATATAAAAAGGCAGAAACTAGATCTAGTCTGATTTAAAAATTAATGTTTACAATTTTTAGAGAAAAAGGTTTATTCTTCTTCTTAACCTCAAACCTACTAGAGTGAATCGTTCAATTGAACTAGTTCATTACAACTTTTTTATACATATGCGTAGACGATAACAAAAAATACTAAAGCCCAAATCAGATTGTGAAAGTGTCTGAACAGTGGAAGTGCTGTTAAACTTTGTTCTTGAATTTCGCGAAAACTTTTCAATATTTTAAGAATTAGGGTAGAGGGGGGATCCTTCGCCACTTTTTTTTCAAAGCACTGTCATTTCCTAAACTCTAATTATTTCTCAAAAATTACTTTCACATTGAAAATCTACATATCTTGGCTTTAATTTCTATGATTTTTATTCTAATTATTTGCATATTTTCTATTATTTTTTTAATGTTTTTCAAAGTAACTCAATTCGGCGTAACTGCCCCAAACCTGGGGTATATTCGCCAAAAGAGCTAGATACAATTTCAACAAAAAAATTTGTTAATACAACAAAGTCAATCTTTTAATAACTGAAATAAATAATTTATAAGATATGTGATTCTTTTTAATCAATAAATATCCACTACATTAAAAAAAAATAATTTAAAACTATAATATAATGATTTTTAAAAATTACAAAAAACTGAATAATTAATATAAATTTAAGAATGAACACGATTGTTCTAATTTACTATTAAACATATTTTAAATATATAGAAAAGTCTTATAGAGCATTTTAGGCAGGGATGCAGCAACTCTTCGTAGCTCCAGGGGCCATCTGGTGATTGTGCCCTAGAGACAGGCACTAACATAAAATTAATATTTTTTCACACTTTTTAAGCATTTACTAAAATCAAATTATCATTTTCTGAAAGCTTAGGATCATAGGTCCAACATAATTAAAAATTATTTTTTTATCACTCGATTTGAGGAAGTTATTGCAAAATGTAGTTGCTTTCAATTATTTTTTTGGCACCTCAAAAAACACAAAAACACGTCTGTCTGCGACCACATGTGATATAAATTCGTCAAAGTGGATGTCAAGAAAAGGTAATTGAAAAATGCACAAAATATATTTTTTCCAATTTTTTATCTCCCTTCACATCGGAGAAAAATGGGATTAGTGTATGTGCCCCACTGGCGAAGGATCCCCCTCTACCCTACTTATTGAATTTTATTTGAAAATAACTCTTGTTTATTTATAAAATTTTTCAATTTCTCGACAGTGAGAGATAAAGAGAAAATACCTGCTTTATCGACAAAAATACTGACGACTATTCCTTTATCTTGTTTAGGATTAAAAGTGCTGAAATTTAATAAAAATACAAAAATGTTAAATAAGAGCATTTTCTTTAACTAAGGATCGAAAACTAACACATATGTAAATATATTTTTAGTTTTAAATTTTCGCTCTCTCACATTGAGCACTTGTTCTGGTAGTAGCAGTGTCAATCAGGGATGATAAAGTTGGTACTATAGTACATTTTATGGTACTATTGGAACTTCAAAAGTACTATGGTACTCCTCTGACTCATTTAGTACTATTAACACATTTTTAAGTTTTTTGTGCATTTTTTAATATTAATGCAAATTATTAGGGGTTTTCATATAAACTCGTAAGTTCCTTGTATAAATACAATACAAAATTTTTATGTATGGAGTCTGACATTAAGCGGCCCATACATTAAGGAACATTGAGTAGGGAACAAAAAATATCAAAAAATTTTGTAAACACGAATTGCACGATGTCAAAGAGTATACATAATAAAGAGATTGGGGGACTCTATCACTGAGAAAGAATTTGTTCTATTATGTGCCTTGGAACAGGAACATACTCAAACCAATATCACCTAGCAAACATGGCAATACGAAGAAGATTCTCGGAACATATCGCCAGGAAGAAAACATTTATTGCCGGCAATAGCAATTTCGTATTCCGGAAGTTTCCTCCGTCGGAAACAACTGTTACACTAAAACAATACTTCCAGGCAATATGAAAGCAATAACTCATATGGAAGATAAAAGGAATATCGCTAAATAAACTCCCGGTACAATAAAAAAAACGATTTAATTTTTTCATTATTAAATTTAAGCCTGAAAAACAATATCTGCATACATAATCTATTGACCAACTTATAAATTATCTTGATTTCATCTTAACCGATTTTTCCCGCGCAATTAATCTTAACTTTTCACGAGTTTATTTCCTATATATCTTTTGATTGTTTTTGTACAAATTTAGTTTTAATTTTTTCCAAATTGATAAAAGATTTCAAATAAATTTGCTTTATATTCCAAATGATACAAAGATGATATTTCCGAAATATTGTCATAAAAAGTTATGACAAAAGATAAAATTTTTGAATTATTTTTTTTCCAAATATCGCCGAATTATCTTCCAAGTGATAAAAGGAAGACAATTTCAAAGTAAATACTACTTGATTGTTTTCATTCAAATGACAAATAGAAGATATCGCTTTAATATCTTCTTGGAAGGTATCTTTTAAATGTTTGCAGGGTCATTATGTGGGCTCTTTGTATGACTCAAAACCATAGTATACTATAGTAGCCCCACTCATTAAAAAATTGAGAGCTTGTCCCTATTTCATGTAGTTGTAGTGGTATTAAGAACCATATGTACAAGTAAAATTACAAACACTAGTTCATTTTTTCAAATGACAGAAAATGAGTCAAGCTACTATATTATACTATGCTCAAAACATCGATTGTAACCAGGGATGGAAAATAATAATTTAGTTATAAAAATCAAGAATGGAACTATACTATGGAATTATACTATTCCAACAGTATTATAGCCCTAGATTATGAATTTTAAAAAACCATACGTAAAAAATTGCAAAATAATATCGGAATGCGAAAAAAGGCTTTGGGGTTAAAAAAAATTAATTAAAAGATTTACATTCTGGAAACGATGGCAAAATTTTCTTTTTTTGCAACTAACCACCAAACTTTGTTTTATGTTATGAAATGGGCATTATACTCCGTAGATTATAAATTTAAAAAACCGCACTTAAAAAATTGCAAAATAATAGAGGAACGCGAAAAAAGACTTTGTGGTAGAAAAAAATAATTAAAAAACTCAATCAGCGATTCACAATCTGCAAGTGAATACAATGGCGCAAAAATTTTCCTTTTTGCAAATATTTTTTTCGCGATTTATTTTTTTTTTTTGCAAACTAAGCACCAAACTTTTTTGTATAAAAATGGTACTATAGACCCTAGATTATAAATTTAAAAAAACCACACTTAAAAAATTGCGAAATAATCGCGCAAAGCGAAAAAAGTCTTTATGGTACAAAAAATTAATTAAAAAACTTAATCAGCGATTTACATTCTGCAAACAAATATATTGATGAAAAAATGTATCCTTTTTGCAAATTTTATTTTCCGCGATTTTTTTTTGCAACTAGCCACCGAACTTTGTTGTATGAAATGTGTATTATAGTCCCTAGATTATAAATTAAAAAGATACGTACTTAAAAAATTGCAAAATAAAAGCGGAACGCGAAAAAACTCTTTGTGGTACAAAAAATTAATTAGGAAACTTAATCAGCGATTTAGATTCTGCAAACAAAAATATTGATGAAAAAATTTATCCTTTTTGCAAATTTTATTTTTCGCGATTTTTTTTTGCAACTAGCCACCGAACTTTGTTGTATAAAATGTGTATTATAGCCCCTAGATTATAAATTTAAAAAAACGCACGTAAAGAATTGCAAAATAATAGCGGAATTTGAAAAAAGACGTTATGGTACAAAAATTTAATCCCTAGGTTATATACATATTTAAAAAAACCGCACTTAAAAAGTTGCAAAATAACGGCGGAATTCGAAAAAGGCTTTATGGTACAGAAAATGAATTAAAGAATGTAATCAGCGATCGACATTCTGCAAACGAATATATTGTTGCAAAAATTTCGCTGTTTGCAAATGTTTTTTTTCACAATTTGTGCTAATATTTGCTAATATCTAAATATTTAATTTTAATTTTTTTTAACGAGCCAAAACTGAAGCTATTTTTTAGTTACTTACATTTTTAAATATGTAAGAGCGATCTAACATTTTTTGGTATAAGAGCCCGATTAAGTGAGCCTTTTCCATCCCTGATTAACCAGTCGGAGTTCGTTCCTGTTCCAAGCCGCATAATATTTTTTCAAATAAAAAATATTGAGAGAGTTGCAAGGCCATTGACGATGTCAACACGCACACACAAACACACACATTCACAAAAAAATGGGAATTTTTTCACGAATGTTCCTTAATGTATGGGCCGCTTTAAACTCATAAACATTCCCAGTTTGTACCGTTTACGAGTAGAATTCGAGTTTATATGAAAACCCATATTGCTTTTATAAGAATATTCGCTTTGAAACGAAGCTGAATACTTACAGAAATAAACCTACAAAATTTCCGAAAAAGCCACCAAATATTAATTAACAATGCCCATACAACAGAAACTGTTGAGATTAGCAGATTTTTGTGCGAAATAAGTTAAAAATAAAACTGTTAAATTTACAAAATTTTAGTTAACGTTTTGTTCATTGAAAATAACAAATTATAAATTTTACAATAAATATTATAAATTGGTAGAATAAAAATAGCAAAAACAAATTGTTATATCTACAAAAATTTTTTATTTTTAGGTTAGTTTTAGTTGAATGCAGATAGCAATATATCCTGCTAAAATCAACAGAAATAGTTGCTAAAAAAAATAGTAGCTGCTGATTTCAGAAGGTTAGATTTTTATACTCATTAAAAAAAACTAAATTTAACATTTTTTGTATTTTTTAAGTCTCCTAGTTATTCAGATAAATTTGTTGCAGATAATCTTTAACTAATTTTTAGAAGCTTTAACTAAAATTTTTATTGGTGTACGAGTTAGATATAACAGAACTCTTAATTTTTTTTAATAAGTTTTTATTTGTTAATTTATACTGATAAAAACAAAAAGAAAATTAAATGAGAAAATTTTCTAGTACTATAGAGGTCAAAAAAGTACTATTTTTTAAGCTAGTTGGTACTATTTGAAAAATCCCATTTATCATCCCTGGTGTCAATTGAAGATTTTTATTATTTAAAATTAAAGTCACATTAACAAAGACCACAAAGCTTAACAATGTTTTACACAAATGATAATATAAACCGCATAAATTATCGCACCATTTTCAGTTTTATTTTTCATTATATTTTATTTTGTTTAAAGTTTTTGTCAGTTTATTACAAATGTTAGTACGTGTTTATGAAGTTTATATTATGCTTATACAGTGCCTCTGAGTTAAAAATCTTCCCAGCAACCATTTTTGGTTACAGAGAAATGTGTTTTAAGTAACTAATGCTTTTTTGTTAAATGTTTATCGATTGCTTATTTTGCTTCTAGATTTAGTTTAAATCTGTGTTAAACATTATTGGCTTCATTTATTGTATATTCTGTTCTAGACTAAATACATTTCAGAAATGTTTCTAAAAAATATTTCTGGGTTATAATAAATATTATTTATTGCTTTATTTTTTTAACTTTTGTTAAAAAATATAATATAACTACAACATACAAATATCTACTACTACTACTACTACTACATAAAATAAAAACAAGCTGAAATATATGTATGTAGGTACGTATGTTTTGTGTGCAAGTAATGTCACGTATTTTTGATATAATTTATTGCCAGGTGCTTGTTTTTGACTTTAACATTTAGTCGTTTATAGTTATTTTTTTTATATATATACAACATGTATGACGATTCCATATGTTGCAGATACATTTGTATTTGCTTTACCATGTTAAAGTTTTCCTTAATAAATGAAAGTTATAAAAAATATCGTTTAATACCAGCTAATACAGTTGTTGTTTTATTTAATGTTAAATATAATGGTTAAAGTTAATGGTACATAAACTTAGCCGTAATGGGAGAATATTTTGTTTAAATAAGTGAAGGATTTAAAATAAAGATCTTAGAGATTAACTTTAAGTAATTTTTAGTGTGAAAATTTAATAAATAATTTTAAGAGCGAGAATAAAATTCTAAAAGAATTAAATAAATTTAATATTACTATTTTTTATATATTTTAATTGAGAAAGTTGATTGAATAAATTTCCCCATTTTAAAAACATTCTCTACTAGAGAAGTTTCTTCTTCAAATACACGTATTTATTGTCAAAGTCATACTAAACGTATGTGTAACATTTATGTAGTCATAATCAATAACACTCATACGTAAGTGGTACCTAAAATTTTAACCACAAAAGTTTGCCAAGGAATATCATATTTTTCTAAAATGAAAACAAAAATGTTTTATTTGTTTTTAAATCTCTCAATTTATATGTTTATTTCTTCGAGGGCCTAAAGGAACAATATTACTTTTTTTTTTTTTTTTTTTTGAATTAATTACACTTAGCTTAGTTACTTTATAGTTTATCGTATTTTTCTTATTCTTGCTTTATAGAAATTATAGAAAAAAATAATTCAAAAAGTCATATGGATTAAGCAGAAAACGAGAATGGGAAAGAAATAAATAAAATGAATTTAAAATATACAGTATCCCAAGAGAAGTTGGTAAATACATATTTAAAAATGTTTTTGAAATTACGGAAACATGAAATAAATGAGAGATTTATTTTTTTAAATTAAAATTTTAATTATGTATGATGCCGTCACACAGTGCTTTGATCCCATATAACGATTGGACAAAAATAGAAGGAGTGGAGGCAGAGTTTTAAAATTTGCTATACTGACAAAGAACCCCTTAGTTAAGAAAAATTTTAATTTTTGGAAATATCGGGCCAAGGACACGCCCACCTCCCATAGGTCGTGAAATTTAAAAATATTATATTAGCTACATAATTGGACGTAAAATTACAAATAGTATATATTGAGATGCACAATTCAATTTTTATCAAAATCGAAGCAAGGACTTCTAGTCCTGCCATATATCATTTATTTTAAAATCTTTATAAAACCTGCAAAAATTATCCGATTGCGATGAAATTTCTAATTTTATTTTTAGCGAAACTTTATAAAAAATAAAGAAATGAGAAATGAAATGAGAAATGAATTGATATAAGGTCAAGACATATTTGTGCCAAATTTGGGTAAAATCGATTCATTAATAAAAAATACGCCTGAAAATGATTTTTCTAAAACCAAAAAAATTAAATAGGATTAAAATAGGAAACCATGTGAATCCTCCATTTTAGGCATAGGGTATGTTCCGCTAACTTATGTAAAACACTACGAGAAATATTTTTGTGAAACATTTTAACCTTCTAACTCTTCAATTAAAGGGACTTTTTTGGCCCCTTTTTAAAACGGACAAAAACGACACGTAAGTTGAAGAGTCAGAGGGTTAAAATGTTCCGCAAAAATATTTGTCATGAAATTCTACTATAAGTCTTTGAAGGCATCAGCATTGAAAATTTAACTTAAGTGCCAGTAATAAGTAAAAACTTAAAATGTGTTTAAGGGTTAATTTCGTACTTATTCACAATTGGTGCTTAAATGTCCCACAAATCTGGATTTTAGGGAGAAACCATGGGAATCTTCCATTTTAGGTATAGGATGTGTTCAGCGAACTTATGTAAAACACTGCGAGGAACATTTTTGTGAAACATTTTAACCCTCTAACTCTTCAACTTACGGGTCTTTGAAGAGTTAGAGGGTTAGAATGTTCCACAAAAATGTTCCTCGTAGTGTTTTACAAATGTCCGCTCAACACATCCTATACCTAAAATGGAAGGTTCCCATGGTTTCTCCCTAAAATCCAGATTTGTGGGACATTTAAGCACCAATTGTGAATAAGTACGAAATTAACCCTTAAACACATTTTAAGTTTTTTAAACACCTTTTAGTATTTCAGGGATGCATCATTTTAGCACGGCTTGGCCGAACTGGATGAAACTCATAGACTTTTATGAAGGGGTTTCACTAATTTTGACAGGATTCTTGCACATATCAAGTAAATATTTTTGGAAAAAGAGCTGTTACAAACAGTCGGTACATGTTTTGTATATTCGTTTGCGCACCCTTATATTAAGTTATTTTGATTAAATTGACTTATATCGGCCTCAAAATGATCAACACAGAAGTTACTCAATTTCCTCTTAAAGGAATACCTTCCCCTTGTTAAGAATTCTGGTAAAAAATGAAGCCAGAGCGCTGCAATTCAATTAAAAGTTAAAAGAAATTAATGTTCTACACGATAACAATGCATGAGAAGTACTTTGTCTTTGGGGTTAAGCCGCAATATAAAAAAATAAAATAAAATAAAACTAAAAAAAAAATATTCTAGTAAAATAAAAATTACAAAAACTACAAAATGAAACCAGCTGCATTTATATTTTTTATTAATACATTTTTGCCCGTATTAAAAATAGTGTATTTTTATTGCTTCTGTTTTATTTTCTCTTACTTTTTAACAATTGAATTAAAAATATGGGAAAATTTTGCAATAAAAAAAAAGAAAAAAATGCTCATTTGTTATTTCTAGTTATAAAGAAAAATCTCTGAAAGCTGTAGATTTAAGCTTTAAGTAACTTATAACTATTATAAAATAGAAAAGTTAAAAAATTATATTAAATGGTTTGTAAGTGATTTACTAGATTGTGTTTGTTTTAGAAATTTAATTGACCAATATAATAATTTTTCTAGGTTTTATGTGGAAGATTAAGTCCATGTGCAGGAAGATTTAATTTAAACTAAATATAAATTGATAAAAAGATTTAGTGTCTTTAAAAATTATTTTAAATGTATTTTTAAATTTAAAAGGTACTTGTTAACTTGAATTTAGTTAAGATTTGGTGCCACCAGTTCGTACCCACCCTAAAAATATTTTTTTTTATGCAACAGTTCGTGGGTCATTGCTTAGACCCTCAACCAATTTCAATGGAAAACCCCCACGGGTTTTCAGTGATTTTTCCATTAAATTGTATTAATTGTTTATATAGATTGTCTCTCTTTTTTCAACTATGCTTCGTCCCATGGAATAAAAAAAAAATATTTGTCTCAAATTGTGATTAAAGAAGAATTTTTTTAAAGATAAATGATTGGTGTGATTGCTTTTGCCAGCAAGAGAGGGCGCTAAATTCAGAGAATTTTATGCAAAAATGACTTAACAGAAAAATGGGTTTTAATTGTTTCACTAAAATAATTCTCAAAAATACATTTTTTTTTGAAAACTTGTTCGAAGATTTGTTTTTTAATTACTTCAATATATTTGTAGTTAAACTAAACTATGGAAAAACACATTTTTTTTGTTGAAAATCCAAAAAATACTTAAGTTTGATGGAGTATAAAAAAATGATATAAAATTAGATATTTTTTTCCCTTTTTTGTAAGTTTATACTGTTATATAAGAGATCATTAAAAAATTAGTTGCTATTTTTTACCACAAATTAAAAAAAATGGATATTTTGAAATATTTTTTTGTGATATTTTTGTAATCGAAAGAAAAAAAATAGTTTTTTTATTAAAATATAACTTTTATAAACAAAAACATTTGACTATAAAAAACAGCAGTTTTTACCGATTTCGTCAGTTGTTTTGAAATTTTTTTAGTAAAAATTTCTCAATTAATTTTACGACATTAGTAGTTA
Organism: Leucophora obtusa; assembly: GCA_949987735.1. NCBI lineage: Eukaryota > Metazoa > Arthropoda > Insecta > Diptera > Anthomyiidae > Leucophora > Leucophora obtusa. The sequence continues at coordinate 29,545,064 of OX465299.1, read as the reverse complement.
TTTTTAATGCATTTGTTAGTTATTTTTCAGGAGGTAAAAATAACACAATTTTTAGTTATTTTAAATGTAAATACCTTTGTCGCCTTTTTAACTGCATATATCTTTGTTTTAACTGACATTTTCAGTAGATTCTACCGACAAACGTTAGTGAGTGTAATATGTTTTCTCTTTGCTAATATCTGATTTATTTCTGCCATAGAAAAACGTTCACATTCTGACTACTTTTTCCATTAAAAATGGTTTATATACAATTTTAAGGTTTTGGGAACCTTTTCTATCGAAAAACCCTCTGATTCTGGGAACTTTTCCTTTCGAAATTTCCACATAAAAACATTCAGATATTGTTGTTAGGACAATTGAAATTTTTTAATTTATTTATTTAATTTATTAATTTATTTAATCTATTTATTTAATGTATTTAATTTATTCAATAATTTATTTAATAATTTATTTAATAAATTATTTAATAATTTATTTAATAATTTATTTAATAATTTATTTAATAAATTATTTAATAATAATTATTTAATTTATTTAATTTATTAACTTATTTAATTTATTTAATTTATTTAATTTGTTTAATTTATTTAATTTATTTAATTTATTTAATTTATTTAATTCATTAAAATTTATTTAATTTATTTATTTTATTTGATTTATTTAATTTATTTATTTAATTTATTTATTTATTTAATTTATTTCATTTTATTTAGTTTAATTTATTTGATTTATTTTATTTTATTATATTTTATTTTATTTTATTTATTTAATGTTGATAAGTAAGAGTGGAAGTACAGCTAATATAATAAATATACACTAAACCTGATATGCTATTTAGTATTTGTCTAATTTAGTATAAGTCGAATTCTATTAGTTTAACCATAACCATAAAGCGATTTTAATATTCGCTTCCCTTTTCTGTAATTTGCAAGGTGTATTGTAAGGCCTTATATATAAATTCTAAAGAACTACCTCTTTTATCAAAAAAAACAAGCTTGTGCTAAAAAGTATAAAGTAATTATAAAAAAATAAAATCTGATTTAAGCTATAAATTATCATACAAGACGGTGGCTCAGTGGAAGAGTATCCGCCTGACACGCAGGAAGCCAGGGATCAAATCCCAACGAAACACATGTGTAAGTTTTTTTTATTTATTTTAAAATTTAATTCGTAAATTCTATTTTGAGAATATCTATTTTTAGAAACTCGCTTATTCTTTTTATTATTAGAACACCTTCTTTTACTAAAAATCAAAGGTGTTCTGTAAGAAAAATAGTAACTAGCTACCATTGCGATTCCAAAGAATCGATTGCATTTAGTCTCACGCCTTGTTAAAAGAAACAAGTTGGTAATCCAATTGGGAAGGCGTTCTACCAAAAATACCTGATTCCCAACTCGATTCCCTATTTTGAAAATTTTTTGCTGGGTAAATTCATGATGTTTACACAAATTTCACGCATTTAAGAGTGTTTAGTATTCAAGCTATGTTAACCTTCCATTTTAGGTATTGGATGTGTTGAGCGGACTTTTGTAAAACATTACGAGGAACATTTTTGTTGAACATTCTAACCCTCTAACTCTTCAATGAAAGGGAAGTTTTTGGCTGCTTTTTAAAAGGACAAAAAAAGACCCGTAAGTTGAAGAGTTAGAGGGTTAAAATGTTCCACAAAAATGTTCCTCGTAGTGTTTAACATAAGTTCGCTGAACACATCCTATACCTAAAATCAAAGATTCTCATGGTTTCTCCCTAAAATCAAGATTTGTGAGACATTTGAGCACCAATTGTGAATAAGTACGAAATTAACCCTTAAACACATTTTAAGTTTTTACTTATTACTGGCACTTAAGTTAGATTTTCAATGCTGATGCCTTCAAAGACTTATAGTAGAATTTCATGATAAGTATTTTTGCGGAACATTTTAACCCTCTAACTCTTCAAATTACGGGTCGTTTTCGTCCGTTTTAAAAAGGGGCCTAAAAAGTCCAATAAATTGAAGAGTTAGAAGGTTAAAATGTTCCACAAAAATATTCCTTGTAGTATTTTACATAAGTTCGCTGAACATACCCTGTGCCTAAAATGGAGGATTCACATGGTTTCCTATTATAATCTTATTCAATTTTTTTTTTGTTTTAGAAAAATCATTTTAAGCGTTTAAAAACCATTTTTTGTGAAAGGCATTTTTTTTAATAATGAATCGATTTTACCCAAATTTGGCACAAATATGGCCTGACCTTATATCAATTAACGTGCTAAATTTCATCGCAATCGGATAAATTGCAGGTTTTATAAAGATTTTAAAATAAAGGATATATGGCAGGACTAAGAGTCCTTGCTTCGATTTTGATAAAAATTGACACAAATGTTTCCAAATTTATGTGCATCTCAATGGATACTTTTTGTAATTTTGCGTCCATTTATGTAGCTAATATAATATTTTTTAATTTCACGAACTATGGGAGGTGGGCGTGTCCTTGGCCCGATATTTCCAAAAATTAAAATTTTTCTTAACTAAGGGGTTCTATGTCAGTATAGCAAATTTTAAAACTCTGTCTCCACTCCTTCTATTTTTGTCCAATCGTTATATGGGATCAAAGCACTGTGCGAGGACATTAGAGAGCCGTGCGAAATTGCCCAGACTTGAAAGCAAAAAAGACTTCAAACAATAATTTTTTTTTAGTTTCTTTTCTATTACTAAGTTAAATTCATTTTTTCATTTACATATGTTCAGACTAAATACATTTCTAAACAGAAAAATAAACTCCAAAAAGAAAAAACAGCCATTTCGCTGATTTTTTCAAGTAAAGTCCCAAAAATGGTGATTTTGTGAAATGTTTGTATGGGGAACCAGGGGGTTTGCCACTGGCATGGGTGGGTCGGCCCTCCAAAGTTAGTGGGGGTCGGTCATACATTTGGAATCGATTGGGGCACTCTAAGTGGGTCAAAGTGGGATTTTTCAAAATTTCGGACACCAGAATTCGTTTTAGAGTTATGGTTCCTCGAGCAAAGTTTCTTATTTTGATCCCTAGAATACGATTTTCCTTGTCACTTGATCGATTTTTTTGCGTCCCTACAAATCGACCCGCCCTACTATATAATCTTTGGTATTAAAGGCTTGAATTAAAATTTTAATTTTTTTAAACATTATGTCCAACATTTTTAAAGATCAAAAACTAAATGCAAGTTATAAAAATACTATTGAATTTATTTTCAGTATTTTATGTATTTATATCATGTTTCAACAAGAGTCAATAATGTTTTTCATCTCTATAATCAAAATTTATTTTACCACTTTGACATATGAGTAATAAATAATTATTTAAGTAAATATCACTCATACGCATTTGTTTACAAATCACAAACTTCTGTAGCAATAATATATTGTTTGCGAAAAATTTGATATTAAAAATATAAACAACACTAGCTTAAAAGCCCGATACTTCGTTACCAGTAGTTTTGAATACTTATCAAAATATATTTATCCCACTTTTAATAAATTTGTTTGAGCTCTTAATTTTAAGTTATAGATTTCTGGCTTAAAGGATTACAGGGGTCATTTCACGTCTTTTTTTTTTTTTTTTTTTTTTATAAAGAGAAGCAACACTCAGGAAATTCTTCCTATTAATTAACGTGTTGCTTCCTTTGGAAAGGGGATAGAGAAGAAGTGAAAGGTGGTGAAAGATGAAGGGCTTCAAATATGGCAACAATGTAATTGCGCGAGATGTTAAATTTTAGAAAAGTTGTTGCGCGCCATCTGATGGTGAGTTGGCGATCTTTGTTGAAGATTTTGAGTTCATAGCCCTGTTATATTATTTAACTTCGGTGGGGTTAAGTGCTATGGGAACACCGAAGGAGGACGCTGCGATATGTATGAGGGGTAGAAAAAACTCATACATATTACTATTTTTCATAAATATTAAATATTTTTTTGCAATGACGGTGACTTGAACTGCGATCCTCAAAACTAAAATCATCGATGCCTGACAGAGCTGTAAATGAATCTCTCTTTTTTGAATTAATTCACGAATCAGTCATACATTGAATTAGCAGAATTTTGAATTAATTCTTTTCACAAAAATCACGAATTGAATGAAATTTGAATCAATTCATTTGGCAAAAATGAATTGCAATTCATTTTCAATTCAAATGAATTTAGCAGAATGAATTGCAATTCATTTGAATTAAATTGATTTTGAATTAATTAAAATTAATTAGAAAAATGAAAAATGAATTGCAATTAAATTATTAATTGCTTCTTGAATATTAAATGTGTTTTTGTCGTCCAGCGTTGACATATCAAACACCATATTTATTTTGATTGATTCTAGTTCATTTTTGATTACATTAATATGAATTGCAATTCATTTTTAATTCAAAATCAGTTCAATTCATTTGATTTGGAAATGATTTGCAATTCCTTTTGCCAAAGTCATTTGAATTGGAAATGAATTGCAATTAATTTTTGTCAAATTCATTTGAATTGGAAATGAATTGCAATTCATTTTTGTCAAATTCATTTGAATTGACGCAAATTTCATTTAATTCTTTTCCTTGGTGAAAAGAATTATTTAAAAATTTAGCTAATTCGTAATGAATTGATATAAAAAATTAATATATTTTGAATCTGAATATAGGAACATTCAAATTAAAGTGAAAGATTTGAATTTGAAAAAATGAAAATACGAAACTTTATAAAACTATTTGTACCTACTATTATGGTTTAGGTCAACTGGTAAGGCGATGAACTACTAAATTCAAGGCTTCGGATTCGAATCTTGGTGAGTGTGATACCGAGATTTCTTTAATTGAAGAAAACTAACTGAACGGAAAAGAGAGAGAGAAAGCAAAATGGATTATTTTAAATACGGAGGGTAAGAAAAACGAAATTTTTTCTTTTACCGATTTTTAAAAGTTGATGTGATGATGAAAACTTTTTGACTTATTGCTGGAAATGTCGGTGATGACTTTATAAATATATGTTACCATTTATTCATTACAGTGGCCTCCTGCTGACTTGTCCTAAAGACATTTTTATATTTGTATGAAAATTTCGGTTGGTGTCTTTAGGTGTTTTGTATGGAAATGGATCAGAAAGTCAGCAGTGACATCGACATTTCGCTTAGCCGTCATGAAGACGTCCTTAAATTTCCAACTGAGACGTAAAGGTGGAACCTACAGTACAAATTTAAAAATTTTCTCTTTTGAACGACTTAATTGTTATTGAATGTGGTAATTCTTATTGGAAATTGAATATAAAAAAGCATTTTTTTTAAGGGAAACAACACTCAGGAAATGCTTCTTATTAATTATTAAAAGGGATAAGAAGAAAATTAAAGTTACCCAGCAAAACTTTCTATTACCCGGTGATGACTTTGGTAAGATGAAATAGGGGTAGGTAACCTCTTACTTTCCTATTACCAAAGCTATTATTTTAACAAGGTCATGTCCATAGAGGTAACTCCTTACCTACACTCAAAAAAAAAAAGTCAGTAAAGTCAGCAAAAAATGTTGCTGTGTCAGCAAATTTTTAGTCAGGAGCGTGCTTGCAAAAAAGTTGGTAATTTCAGCAAAAGGTTTGCTGAAAATTAGCGAGCTGATTTTTACCAAAAAAATAGTAATCTTCAGCAAAAGTTTTGCTAACACTTAGTCGACTGCAAATGAAAAAAATCCTTGCTAAAATCACTAAACTTTTTGCTGAATATTAGTAGACTGAAAAAAACTCAAAAAACTTGTAGCGAAATTTTACTTTAGTTAATTTATTTGCTGAAAATTTAAATAAAGAATATGTGTAGAGTTGTTTTTCTTTTTTTGTCATTTCCGTTTCCAGACAAGCTGCGACATCTACATCTTGTCTATCTGGTTGTCGTCCACGCTATGAATGCGGTTATCAGCACAATTTTTGCAGCAAAATAAATTAGTAAAACATTAGTTCAAAATTAGTTTAGTGCTAAAAAAATATAACTAACATTTTTGCTGAAAACGGAATTTCAGCAAAAAAATTGCTGAAAACTAGTACACTTGATATACAAGACGTTTTACTAATTTTTCTACTAACTTATTTTTTTGAGTGTAGTAGCCTATTACTTCTAGGTTACAAAAAACCTTAAAATAAGAGGTTTTTTTCATAAAATTTCAACTTGTTTTATATTAAGAACTACATATTTTTACCAAAAAAATTTCGTAAAATTTTTTTATAAGTCTTGGTTATAAAAATAAGCATTTTGTAATGTAGAGGGTAAGCTCTTACTTTTCTATTACTAGACCTATTATTTTAACAAGGGCATGTCCATCGCTGTAACTCCTTACCTAGTAACATGTTATTCTGAACTTACAGGTAAGGAGTTTTTAAAAACATTTTGTTTAAATTTTAATTTTTTAAATCAAATATTTTAATTCACGGATTTTTAACAAAAAATAGAATTTCTTAAATTTTCTAGAAAAAAAAATTTTATACAAATAAAACATCCAAACGTATGAATTTGGTATTTACAAGTAATGCAAGCATGCGCGGTTTCAGCAATTAATATAAGGGGAAAAATCATACACCACAGTAGACAAATACATTGAGTTGACCACTGAGGCGTATGATTTTTCCCCTTATATTAATTGCTGGAACCGCGCATGAATGCAAGGGTAAGGTGTAAGGGTCCAAATTAATGCAAGGGTAAGCGGTTTGATATATTACCAGGTAATATGCATAGTATGACCCATATATTACCAAGATTTTGCTGGGTAGTGAAAGATGAAGGGCTTGAAATATAGTTACTTAGAATTATATTTAGACGAAAGTTTAAACCATTCCGGTAAGGGGTTTCTTCTACTAATAAATAAAGTGGACGTATTGATTTGATTACCATTGCATTCACATCAATTGTAATGAAAATATTTTCATTATCGTTTTTTAATTTAATGATAATGATTCCAGCATTTGATTTCATTAATCAATGACATTAATTTTACTTAATTTTTTCTTTAAAAAAACGTAAAAATTAAAAAAATCACTCGAATACAAAAAATGAAAAACATTTGTTCACGTCTTCGTTTCACTTGTCTAGTATTTCAATTCGTTCCCCTTTCCATATCCATATCGTTTCCCAATTTTATTATTTCAATTGCACTCATATTCCGTTTCATTTCATTTCATCCCTGTCCCATTCCATTTCGTCCTCATTTTCTACTATTTCAATCCCACTCGTTTCATGATCTATTTCGTTTCAGTGTATTTGCCTAGTGTTTAAATTCCACCTGTTGCATTCAATTTCGTTTCACTATTTTAATACCCCAATTCCCGATCTATTCCATTCCATATCGTTCACATTGTCCAGTGTTTCAATGTATATATCTTCACATTCCAATCCATTTCATTCCACTCGTCTGGTGTTTCAATTCCACCCGTTGGAGTTGTAACTTTTCGTTTCCAAATTTTGGTATTTCATTTCCATTCATTCTCCGTTCCTTTCCATTTCATTTTCCGTTCCATTTCATTTCGTTGCTACGATAATTTTTCAGTATTTCAACGTCAATTGTTGCCTGTTCCTTTACAATCTTTCCATTTGAGCAGTATTTCACTTCCACTCGTTCTCCGTTAATTCCCTTTCTTTTCCCAATTTTAGTGCTCCTATTTAAATTGTTCCCAGTTCCATTTTATTTCCTTTTTGTTGCCTAGTTTTTCAATTGCTCTCATTTCCATTGCATTTTATTTCGTTCCACTTAAGCAGTGTTTAAATTTCACCCGTTTCCCAATTTCTCGTCCATTAAATTTCAGGTTCATAGCCAAAGAGGTTTGCGCAGGCCATTAAGCGAGAGACTTTTCCTGTTTTGTATCCGCATTATGTGGATTAGCACATACTCCAGAGAAAACACACATAAAATTTTAGGTTTCTAATCAAAGACCTTTCCCCTTTTTGCCCCTCCCGATAAGAATTTTGAAATCAACTTTCTAGCTGGGCGATGTTGCAGTGAGTCAGTCTATCAGTTACTTTACTCTTTTATAGGTATGTATGTACACAAGCTATGAAACAACAACAATAAACAAAAACTTAAAATTTGATATAAAAGTTAAATAACTAAAACAATCATTCATGTTAAATACATATTTCCAAACACATAGAGAAAAGATTAATAAATTTTTATTCAAAATTCGGCAGAATACGATTTTACAACTAAATAATTGTTAGTTTGTGAGCACTATAACAGATTTACAAATACGATTGCAACAAAAAAAAAATAAAAATTTAAAAAATTCATCCAAAAAGTAAACAAAACCCCAAGACTATCAAATAAAAACCCAAATTTTTTCTAATGACTATACCCAGTATTGTTATGACATGGTAACCCAGCGAAAAAAAAAATGTCGAAGCAGTAGAAAAAGCACTACAATTGATGATCTAGATTTACTTCTTTTTTAACATAAACACTAATGATTTTAACATTGAGTTGTCAAAGGAGAGTAGTACTCCCACTTGAAAATATTTTCTGTACTTTTTGAACCAGTGCAAAGGAAGCCCTTTTTCACCAATTAAAAGTTAAACAAAAATTCTTCAGAAAAAAAAATATATTTTTTTTTATTTTCCAAAAGTTTATTTATTGCCGCCACCGGGTATCGAACTTACGACCTCACGATTGCTAGTCTAACGCTCTACCGCTGAGCTTTGATATGAAAGTTGAGTGGCATAAAAATACCAATATGTTACTGCGAGATATTGTTCCTTATTCCCTTCCAATTCAATATTGTTTTTTTTTTTTGTTTGGAAATGCCAAATGATACCAAAATCACTTTTTTCGATCACTTTTAGAGCAATTACCTTTAGAAGCAATTTTTAAGTGATTTTTTGGATGTCGTTCAGAAGTAATTCTAAAAAAGCTGTAAAAATATACTAACGGATACTTTGGAAGCAATGAAAGGAGTGATTTTTAGAAGTTCTTCAGAATAACTTCTAAAAAAGCAGTAAAAATACACTAACGGATACTTGTGAAACAGTGAAAGAAGTAGTTTGCTGGGAAGTACAATATTTTAATTCGATTGTAAATGTAGAAAATGCAAATAATCAAGGGAATTCGTTTGCAACTTCTTTTTTTCGGTGTACGGTTTTTTTTTTTATCGTATAATTAAAATTTCAAATAACATTTGTGTCATCAGGTTTATAAATATTAATATATTTATTTAAGAATATGTGTGAGTGTGTGTTTGAATAAAATGTTTAAATGAATAACATATTTTCATAGCTTTTCACTTTCCATTTATTAAATAAAATCTGACTAAATAAAATACTAACATTGTATATGAACAGTAAAACCTCTCAATAGTGCACGGAATTTACCTATTATAGGCAGGTGTTTACTATTGGTAATAACATTTCTATAAATTATACACCCAGAAAACATATTCGGTGTTGACAACACAATTTGTTGCCAATCGAATGATTCAGCTGCATCAAATGAATTTTGCGGTTGCGACTACGGAATTATTCTTCATACAACTGAAACTCCGTTGTCACAGCCAAATTAGTCCTCTCTCAATTGGTTTTCTGTTGTCACAACTGGAAAACTCAGCTACCACAACCGAACCATTTGATTGGCTACAAATGGGGTTGTCAGCACCGAATCTGTTTTCTGGGTGTAAAGTTGTCCCCCATTGGAAGTGCCCGTTATGGGGAGGTTTCACTGTAAATATATATATATCAGTGTGTGTGTATTAGGGGTATAACCAATTTTTGGCCCTAGCACCACGCGATGGCGAAGGTTGTGTTATTTACGAAAAAATAATTTTGGGGTCATTTCGGATAAAAAACCTCACCCACGACTTCTTTTAAAATCCATTGTTTTTAAGTATTAAACACAAACTCGGAATATTTGAAACACATTAATAATTTTCTTTGAATAATAAAAACAATTAAAGTACATAACGTAATTTTCAATGACATACATTCAGCTTCGTAAGTATTTACACAAATGTTAAATGCAGGTTGATATATTGATAAAAAAACTTTTTTGCGCCTTTTAGGTAAATAAATAAAAAAAAAATCATTTAAAAACTTTACCGCGTTTGGTGGGTGAACTTTTTTGACAACTGCGAAAAAGTAATAGCATTTTTTTATATAATTTTCAATGGCCTATTCGACTATGCTAGGGCCATTTTGATATTTGCAAAAAATTGCAAAAAGTTATATCCCTAGTGTGTATGTGCATAAACTAAACTTAAAATATACAAAATTTGTTAAAACAGTGTTATGTGACTAAAAGTATAAATAATGGTAGTTGTGAATAACCATTTGCTAGCAGAACTACCCAGTGCAGAAACGGTAATGACATATCATTATTATTTCGACTACCAGTAATGACACCCACTTACCTTCTGCATTATTTTAAAACATATAGTAATGAGTTACTAATAATGACTTATTTTTATCATTATTTCAAATAGAAAATAATTTTCTAGATTTTTTTAAAAATTTTTTGAAATCTATTTTTAGACTCAATATTTTTTAAACACTGGTAAGGATATATGTAACCACATATTTTTTGATTTTTTGTATGTTGGCGAGTAAGCTTACTTGTGTACAGCAGGTCAATTATGTTTTTATCTATTAAATATTACATGTCGATATAGCTCAGGTGGTAGAGCTATTGACTGGCAATCTGCAGACCCAGGCACCAGGAAATTTTATTAAAAAAAAAAAAAATACAATAAAAAATATTTTTTTTATATAATTTATTATTTTCAAAATCTATTTTTAGACCCATTATTTTTGTCAGTATTGGTAAGCACATATGTAACGATATATTTTTTGATTTTTCATATGCTGTTGTGTAACCATAACTCATTATTTTTCGCGACATCGCCATATAAAGGTAATAAGAAATGTAATAACAAAAGTAACTAGTTACCATTAACAAGTATGTAGTTACATAACCACATATTTGGTAATAATTTTCTACACTGGGTAGCCTTAAAAGAATTACTTTAAAACAGTGTGTTCCATAATTAAAAAAATTATAAGAAATTTCAAGGAAAATAATTTAAAAATATTATTATTTTAAAATATTATTTCTTTAGAAATTAGCTAGAAGAGATTTTTATTGTCTTGAGTATTAAATATATGTGACAGCGCATAGAGAAAGGGACCTAAGGGTAAAAAAATCATTTTTTTTTTGTGGATAACATCTGAGCATTGAATGAGACCGATCCCATGCTCTCCTGACCTGAGGTCCCTTTCTATCCTTAGGTCCCTTTCTAGTTTTCGCGTCACATATATACATATGTATTTTTCATGATATTTTTCGAAATATTTGTTTCATTCAATGAAAAGTTTTTCAAAATATTTGTTTCATTCAATGAAAAGTTTCGACGAGTTCCAGATAATTTTCTCATGCACATAATTTTCTCAGTGTAGTTTCTATATGGGTCATTCCATCTCAAATCGACCAATGAATGGACTCGACCCCTTTCGATTTGGATCAATTTTGTTCAGAAGTTTCCTTTCATCATATAACGAAGTTTTCCCAAAGGAAAAAAATTACAATTTTTTTTTTTCAAAAGTTATGCAATATTTAAAATATTAAAAAAATGTCATAATTTTTGCGCTGTGCATACATATTTAACAAAATATAATTTTATCTAATTATATCTTTTAAAATATCAAAAATATTCTTCATAAAGCCGGATTCACGCTGCAGAGTGGAGAGTACTAAAATAGAGATGGCATGATACGAAAAATGTGTAAGTACTTAAAAGAAAGGAACAAACTCCAGCATTGTGACTCTGGCTTAGAAGTCCATGTACAACTATATCTCATATTATTTTGCAAAACTTTTACCATATATAATTATATCCTATATTCCAGTTCAACATTTCGTAAAGACGTCTTCATGAAGGCTTAACGACATGTCGTTGTCATTGGTGACTTGCTGATCCGCTCCCATACAAAATATCTATAGACACCTGCTGACATTTTCATATAAATGTAAAAATGTCACCAGGACAAGTCACTAGGAGGTTATTGTGATGAATAAATGAGGACATAAATTTAGAAAGTCATCACTGACATTTCCAGCACGGGTTAGTTAGTTGTCAATACCACCTAAACTTTTAAAAACAGTTAAAAAAATTTTGCGTTTTTTTGTCCTTCACACTTCCTCTATCTCATTATTTTTATCTTTATTTTCCATGTAGTTAATTTTCTTCTATTAAAAATTGCAAAGTTTTTCATTAAAGGAATTAAATGTGCTAAAATCCCAAACGTATTTAACAAATTGTGAAAAATAATCCGTTGTAGGCATATCCCAATCCGGATTTCATTCTTGCCTATGGAAATCGTCAGTGGACGACGTTTTTAGAATTTCTGGATATACTTGTTAAGTTAAATTACAAACTCAATGTGAATTTCTTGTTCTCGTCTAGGAGGCGTTTTTCATTTGGTATCACACTCGAACCACTCTATTTGTTATGAATAAAACTCTGTATTGCCACCATTTTTTGTTTAAAGAAATATGGTTAATACAGAACTTGCAAATTTGATTATCAAAAATCTATGGGAAAGTTTCTAAAATTCTAGATTGAAAGAAGTTTAAATGTTTCGATGAGAAAATGCCACATAATCGGAGAAATAAAAAGTACCAGAAAATTGCACAAAAATGGAAAACAACTTGTAATAAAATTGGATCTAAAAAATTTTTTTTTTTTTTTTTTAATAAGTGCTACGTAATAACCCTCAATGAAATAAAAGCTGAAAATAAGTTCTATAATGAAATAACCCCCTATGTTGGAATTTGAAATTGGGTTTTGATCGTGTTTCGCAGAGCCATTTCTTCTGAAATAGAAATTTCTCTGTTCAAATCTCTAATATTCGATTTTAATTCATTATTATGATGATGAAAACCGTGCGATTTATTTTAACGAAATGAAATTTTTGCAAGAAAAACACTTTTCAACTAGTTTCTTACGTACTTAAATAATAAATGGCGCCCAATAATTTAACTTTTTTTTTTAACAATATGAAATAACCATGGAATACCCCCCAAGAAAATGAAAAGGCAATAATCTTCAAACTGTTTGAAAAAACAACACTTAACTAAAAAAAATGAAAATGCCCTGTTGGCTGTACGTCTCCAATATACACAAATTGCCTGCACTTAACCATACGTCCGTGTGGCAACACTTGCGAAAAGGAGACACGGAGGAAATAAGAAGATAAACAGGAAATCTAAAGTAGAATGTTTGTATATGTCTGTTTGATCACTTCTGAAAGTATTCATATAGAGACAATCTGACAATAAAAATATAAACAATAATACAATTTAATGGAAAATCACTGATGAAGCCTGTCCATAAAAAAGGCAGAAACTGGATCTAGTTTGATTTGCAAATTTAATGTGTTTATAACTTTTGAGGAAAATGTTTATTCTTCTTCTTAACCTCAAACCTACTAAGCTTTAATTTTATTTCATTGTGGATTTTTTCATAATGAAATAATCTCAATATTAAAAGATTAAATAAACCCCCAAAAATTAAGTAACCGTCAAACATTTTTACGTCATTACTTGGATGTTATCTAATTTTTCTCTCTAAGGGTTATTTCACATAAAATTTGATAATGCAAAAAAAAAACTATACTTTTTGTAAATCAGTTTATTAGGCTCTTTGGCTTCAAATAAAAATCATTACATGTATAAGCAGTTCAACATGGCAATAAAGTCGCGATATTTGTTAATGAAATCTCCGTGAAAAAGGGGTTTTGGTGTTTCTCCTAAATTAATAAAGATAGATAATGGAAATTTGGCATATAGCTTCGTTTTATGAGGAAAAGAAAAACAATCGAAGATTTTTGGCTATTCGAATGTTTAAGGGGTAAAACAGGGATAAGAAATTTCAAAAAATCGGGGGTTAAAAATTTTACATATTTTTTTTTTTTTTTAACTTGAGGACTCTTAACAAAAATCTGAATTCAAAATAACGATACATCCGCAAACAAGAAGTCGGTAGTGAAAGGATTAAGGTGGCACGAGAAAATATTTACAAATAAAATTTGCCCGTTTCTGGCACGCAGCGAAAAAAGTCTTCCCACCCCTGGCCTAAACCATAGTAATACAAATTATATTGATTTTTTTCGAATATTCCTTTCAAATTCGAATTTTGTTTTAATTCAAATTAAGTACATACAAGTTTCAGATCGATTATGGTTTTTTTTTTTATTTTGTTTTTATATTGCAAATTTATTAAGACGTGATACCGACAAATATGCAGTTAGCGTGAATAAAGAAAAAGTTATTGTGATGATGACAAATAGCTAGTGAAACAGCACGATTTAAGAATAAATTCCTGTGATGATGAAAATTATGCAGTTTTCAGCATCACTTAAGAGATAGTAAAAAAGTGCAGTCATGTCTTTGAGGCGTCTTTAGTAAATGTCTGACTTGTCACTTAAATGTCTGACTTGTCATTTTCCAGCTGGGATATAATATACTCATAGAGATATCAGTTCCTTTGGGTTAGTTTGACGGCATGTTCCTCTAGATCAGTTAGGTTATATGTCCTTATTGCCTTTTACCTGTGACATAGAAAAAGTCGCCCAAACAGTGGAAATTGGTCGCTTCCAATGACAACGCCATATTAGAGTGACGGCTCCCTTTCAAATAAAAGACTGATCATGAAACTGCGTCTGCCAACTTGGGACCTATTCTGCGTGTCACCTGGGACCAGTCACTTTCTCCATACGTGTGTTAAATATAAATATTTTATTCTTAGGATACTTTTATTGATTGCAAAAATAATATAAACTATTCTTTTAAACACTGTTATGTTGCTTACAATATTTAGTTGTTTTATTTGTAGTAAAACGTAGAAGTATAATAAAATAAAAATTCAAATGCAAATTTTTCACTTGGGATTCATAAATATTTATGAATTTACTTTAAGAGTTAAGTTGAACAATAATAAATTCTAAAAGTATTATGTATTATTGTTATGGTCTGTTATTGAATCTAAAAGTGTTTTATGTAAATAATGAAGTGCTGGAAAGAGTAACTAAAAGGCCTTAGAATAGGAATTACTTTAGAGACAAATGTTTTATCGGAATACTATAAATACTATAGCTGATGAGAATAATGAATGGATGTTTGTAGGGACACCAATTGCAGAGACACTAATTCAAAAAAATTGTAAAAGAGTTATCATTAAGTATTGTTTAAAGACGTTGCCATGATGTTCGAAAATGTATACTGGCCTTTTATTCTATACCCTTGCTACGTTTTCTTCTAAATGTAAATTCAATGTATTTGTAGTAAAGTTAAAATATGCTAATATAAGTGTATGATGATAAACAATATAAATAACAGTCATTGATGATGAAAGTATGGAAGAGCAGGCTGTTATCCATAAAATGTATTGATACTCATAAATAATAATAATAACATAAAATTTATGGTACTGTTTCTTATTTATTTTCTTATTATGTTCAAAATGTTGTTAAGCTATCAATTGTTAGATATTTTAAATTGGTTAAAGTCATAAAATAAAGAAAATTTATAAAGCTTTTAAACAAATATCTATGAAATATAGTAATTGTTTTAAAAGTTATTTGTCAGAAACAAATTCTTTTAAAGTAGCAAATTTCATTTATACTTTTTGTAACATTGCAATTGCAAAAACTTTAACCTAATAACAATTAATCATAATTCCAAGCAGCAGTATGACCTCATTTTTTTTCATTTTTGTTTAAGTAAATTATTAGTAAAAGGACCATAGAAGAAGAAAAATGCCAAAAGGGATTTTAAAGAAACAAAATATATTATTTAAGATAAAATTAATTTCAGTTTTCTTAGAACACACTTAATATAATATTTTAGTTATTTCGTTTAGAATATTAAATATCTATATGAAATTTTTTGTGTTCATTAGAAATGTCCACAAAAATAAAAATGATTTTTAAGAGTTTCGATTGGGCTATTTTTTTTTTTTTTTTCATTTGTTTATAAAAAAGTAGCTTATGTGAAATTTTGTGGTATTCGAATAACGAAAAGTCCCGCCGGAAATCGATTTCGGCTTCTTTTCAATGTAGGGCCGTTGACGATCATTAAAAGATGCGAGCAGGTAGACCCGTATTAGTAAAATGCTTTAGTCTTCTAGCAGTGTTGCCACTTTTTGAATAATTATTTAAAAATGGGACTGTTTACACCTTCCTTGGATAATTTTTGAATAATGACATTTTTGTGTAGTTTTTTTTCACTTTTTAGAGAAATTTTCGTAAATTTCATAAAAATCAGTCGATATTTAAAGTAGACTAACTGAGTTTGTCTGTGAAACATTTACAACATCATTTGCAAATGGAGTGTAAGTTTAAAATTGGGGGTTTGTTATGATTGTGACTTTTTAATGACTGAATAGAAACTAGTAATAATAGTGGACAAAAATTTTGTAAATTTTGTGGCAGAATGAAAATATATTGAGATAATTCAGCAACTCACTGCTGACTACTTTAGCTCCGTCAGAGTGAAATGCCATAGTAATCCAACCAGATGGTAAGAAATGACCAAAGCACCTAATATTCTTATATATGTACCTGTTAAATAACCATTAATGCCCAAATATATTTAAAAAGTTGAATTAAGGGAAAGATCGATGACATGAAAATACACTAAAGCACCCATATCTAGCTTAATCCTTAAATGCATGATATCTTCGATTTTAACCATTTTTTTTATATTTGATTTCTAAAGGCGTGTACATTTGAAGAAAAATACCAAAAAAAATTTATTTTTAAAAAACGGTGATTTTTATTGAAAAATATGTTTTTTTTTTGCCAAATAGCTAAATTGTGATTATTTTAACGTGTATGAAAAAAAAAATCTATAAACTATAAATTATACATTTATTGTCGCCAAAATGAATTTTATTGCGAGAATACCACTCTAAACATTTAAACAAATATTTTTGAATATTACACTTTTTGTAGAAAAAACGCGTGTTTTAGATTTTTCACAAATATGCAGAGGAAAACCAAGATTTTTACTCTGTTTAAAAATTCTGCGCTAAACTATAGGAACACTATGTACAGAAGAGGCCCCTAATTCCCAAAAATGCAGGGGGGTTACCCCGTAACTCGATTCGAAAAAAAATTTTCGAATTCGAAAATTTTGTACCTTTCGTAAAAAGAAAAATTTTAACAAAAATCTTACTTTTTGATTTTTTATGTATAGTGTACAAGTTTTAGGATAAAAATAAATTAAAAAGTATAATTTTTATACAGAATTATATTTTTAACAACATTTGCAAGATTTACGAATTCGAAAATTTTTTTCGAATTGAGTGACGCGGTTACCTCCCAGTTTTGCGCATCAAGTGGGGTTTTTTATTAAAAAACCGGTATGTTGCCAAATGGCTACACCATGCATTTAAGGGTTAAGTCAACTTTAGAACAGTTCCATGTCTACTGATTTGGTTAATTTTCAATCGAAACTCATCGCACCCAACTTAATCGATTTAAAAACATTTTAACAAACAAAATAAATTTAGAAATAACAATAAATCAATTAAAAAAATATAAAATAAATTCGCAAATCTGGCGAAAATTTCCAAATTTTGAGTAAGTCAAATATGGGCGCTCTTTAATTTGATGAAAAATAAAGCCAATTTTCGAACTAACTTAAAAAGCTGTAAAGGCGCTATAGATGCCCAACTATATTTAGCCAAGGCACAACAATATTTAGCGAACTTGAATTAAGGAAAGTAGCTTAAGCTTAATTTAGCTTAAGCGAACTTTCGTAAAGTTTCATCTCCTTAAATTTCGTTAATATTCAAACGAAACTCATCGTACTGAACTTAATCAAATTAAAAAAATTTCAAACAAACAAAAGAAATTAAAACATTACAATGAATAAAAAAAAACACACAAAAAACCACAAAATGACTTCGCAACTAGCGAAAATTTAAATATTTCGGTAGGCCAAATATCGGATATCTTTCATTTGAATAAAAATTCAGGCAACTTTTGATGTGAAACTTAATTGTGATTTCAGCTTAAGTCAATTATGGTTACATTATTTTATTTTGAAGTAATATTAAAAAATTATAATTATTTTGGAATTTCATACGGTTTAGGATAATTTTTTACCTTCAGCTGTGTAATTTTTTGTTTTACTGGTGGCTACCCTTCTTCTTAGCATCGGAGATTTTTCTTATTAAATTATTATCATTTTCAAATAGCACATTTATATAAGAAATTGTTAAACAAAAATCACAACAATTTATAGACAAACAAACAAAAGAAATTAAAACATTACAATAAATAAATAAAACACACAAAAAACCACAAAATGACTTCGTAACTAGAGAAAATTTAAATATTTCGGTAGGCCAAATATCGGATATCTTTCATTTGAGTATAAATTCAGGCAACTTTCGAGCAAACTTAATTGTGATTTCAG
This sequence comes from Leucophora obtusa, assembly GCA_949987735.1. NCBI lineage: Eukaryota > Metazoa > Arthropoda > Insecta > Diptera > Anthomyiidae > Leucophora > Leucophora obtusa. The sequence goes on along the minus strand of OX465299.1, from coordinate 29,526,646 downwards.
CTTAAGTCAATTATGGTTACTTTATTTTATTTTAAAGTAATATTAAAAAATTATAATTGTTTTGTGTAATTTCATACGGTTTTGGATAATTTTTTACCTTCAGCTGTGTAATTTTTTGTTTTACTGGTGGCAACACTGCTTCTTAGCATCGGAGATTTTTCTTATTAAATTATTATCATTTTCACTAACACATTTATATAAGAAATTGTTAAACAAAAATCACAACAATTTATAGATTTTCTCTTAAATTCATATAATTTTTAAAGTTTTTGTAATATTCTAAAAACATTTTCTATGAGTTATATTTCTCTCAATTTATCACTTTCTATTATGAAAATTTAAAAATACGTATTAAGCCCTAGTTTATGTATTACGAAAATACTCTAAACGAAAGCAAAGTAACGAAAATTTGTTTTTGTTTCCCATATATTTTTGACGAAAGTGATTGTCAATTTCTTTCCTTTAGACAATTTTCGTAATAGATAAACAGGCCCTAAATGAGCCTATGCAGTACCATATTACTTTTCACTAGAGTTGTAAAAGTATTGAGTATTCCGGTACTGAGTACTCACTACTGACTGTTTTTTTGAGTAGTCAATACTAAAACGGTACTACTCAATACTTTTAAAGATGCAATTTTCCGTAGAAATGTGTATTTTTCGTATAAAAATACAACTCTAAAAATAGTACTCTAAAAATACAGCTCTGAAAATACAACTCTATTTGTGAAGCAAAGAAATTTGTAACGAATTTTTGGTAAAAATTATTTAATTAATTTATTTAAAATGTTTTAAATTAATTCAAATGTAAATAACAATAGTTATTTAACACGTGTATGTGAATTGTGATAATTTTTCCTAATAAATACGAATTCATAACATTTTTATTTTTAAATTTAAAAAACCGTTAAAAGTATTGAGTAGTATCGAGTACTCAATTGAAAAGTATTGAGTAGTATTGAGTACTCAAAAATACTGAAATTTCACTATTTCTACTTTTCACATTCTAATAGTATGTACCGACAAAAGTGCTATAGTACCAACTTTATCATCCCTGGTATATTTGGAAAAGGAATACTGTACGTATGAGTTATATTTGTTTTATTTTATATATAAAAATATCACGTATACGCCTTCGGGCTTTTGGAATAAAATTATCAAGTTATTATTTTTATGTAATTTGATAATATGTTAAGTTGCAAAAACATTATTTTTTTTATATATTTTTTCCTTTGATTTAAAAATGTAAATATTTACATGCATTTCTTGCTACACACAATTTCACAATAAGTACATAATGTTTTTTTTTTTTGTTGGTTATTGTTGTTAAGCATAATAATATTTATTTCTAACAACAAGTAGTAGAGATTTTTAATGTTGTATTAAAAACAGCAATAATAACAAAAACAACAACAATATATTCAGCTCAAAACCATTACTATATTTTTGTTGTAAAGTATGTTTGTAGAGAATGTAGACAAAATGTACTATAAACATTATAATGTTAATACTAGAATTAGTAGTTAGACAGGAAATTAAACTGTATAGTTTTTGGTATACAAACTTTAACCATATAATGAGCAAGAAAACAGTAAAAGAAGGAGTAAGAGTTATATGATACATTAAGCTATTATTTGATGTAGAATATATATGCAGCCATAAGGCAAATAAAGTGACCGTCAAGGTAGAAATATATATGGCACAATGTCGGCCCTATATGGCAATGCGACGAATTTGGAGCATTTACTTTACTGGCATATTGTCAAAATGATAACACAAATAAACGGTTGGCCAATGTTGGCACAGCCTTGGGATTTGATTTGTATATCCCAGTATATTTAATAAAAAATTCGACATGTCTCTCTTACATAAATAACTGTATAATACAGATAAAATTAATAAAATTGTTCATTTTCATAAATTAAAAATGATCATTAATTTATAGAAAACCGTGCTCTCCCAGTATAATTTTTTTGTAATGTCCGCAATTTCTACATGGGCGCCTTTCTGAATACAGTCGAAATGCAATTCGAAAACTAATTGCATAGAAAATTATATTAAATGTCCCATTTAAGGTTTAAAAATGCATCTATTGGTCATAGTCTACTTTAAAACATGCACATATTATACAAAGAAACTTTACAATTTTACATTCTATTATATACAAAAATTGAATAAAAAATCAACAATGCTTATCTAACTATATATACATTAGAGGCATTCAAATAAATTAAAGTTAATTGTTAGAATTCCGATTTCATTAATTTTTTTCATTTGCATATTAAACTAACTTATGTGGTACCGAACTGATTTTCTTTTCATGTTTAACAGACCCCAATTTTGTCAAATCTGTTTCGATTTTTAACAGATCTTATAGAAATATCAAAGCTTATAGTAATATAAGTAATTTTCAGTAGCTTTTTCATCGAAAATTTAACTATCGTTAAATATCATTTTTATTTACAGATATTGCTCGCTATATCAAGGATGTGAATAGACCGATGCATATTATATATTATCATAATCATATTATGATTAACCCTTATTTCGATTAAACTATGCTGAATTTTTTATTATTTATTGGGTCTCAAAAATACATGCAGAGAAAAATATAGTTGGAAATGTTTGCAGAAACGAAATTATTATAATATGGTTCTAGTGATCATAAATATGATTCTTATGTCGAGTTTTTGGGATATCAGTTAAACTTGCTTTAGTTAAACCTGAAATGAATCTTTTCAGCATTTTCCAAGTTTATTAACAGAAATTTCCGGGGAAAAGTTGTTTCGTTTGTAATTTAAACTGGTGCCTGGTGATAATTTTATGATCACTGATGAAAATTCTATCATAATTTAGGATCATAATATGACCATTATTATTATATTACGATCAATATATGTTTCTGCCATAACATGAAGCTCTTAGATTATCACAGTTAATAATTTTTGTTTAACAAACTTTTCAGAAAACTGAAATTGGAATTTTGAAAATGCTTTTAAACAATTTACCATTTTTGCCCAATTATTAGAAAATTTAAAAGCGGGTGGGGGGGGGGGGGAATAGTGTATAGTTTTGGATTCGTTGTTTGATTTGTTATAATTTGGATATTTTCCAAAAGGTTTTTTTTTTAAACAATAACAAAAAATACATTCAGTAACAAAATTTAAACAAAAATACTACCAAAAATATTTTCGGCCTTGTAAACAGTATTTCAATGGACTCTAGTGCCGACTTTTCCTTCTTCAGACGCCACAAAATGACATACCAATCATTTTCCAAATAAAAAAAAACATTTTTTGTCAATCGAACTCTTAAAACTACACTCACAATAACTTTACCGTAAAAGTTCAACAGTTGTTTAAAAAGTAAATCAGTAAAATTGTTTCAATTGAATACGTCGTTAAATTACAAAGAAATATATTTTTTAACTTTTTCTATCAGTCATTCAATAAACAAAATATACAAAATACGGACTTTCGGTAGAAATTAAAATATTCAATCAAAATTTTCTGTTAAAAACAATCAGTTGTTATAATACGATTAATTTTAAAATAAACGAGAAATCTATTATTTTTACCGACTTTGCCAGTTAATAAATTCACAATTAAAAATAAACGACAATACAATTGTTTTGAACGAAAAGTCCTTTTTTTAACTTATTTTCAATTGTTTTAATGTACATATTCGGTTGATTTTAAGGAAAAAATATTGTGATTGTAATTTTGAAAATTTCGTATATTTAACCTACCTCACTAAAAAAAATATATGACTTTTGATATTATATATAATTATATCCGAAAAATGAGAACATCTAATTATATCGAATTAGGTCATATTAGAATTAATTTGACACAATTAGAGCTAATTTGATGGAATAAGATATGGTTTGATACAATATTATCCGGATTTTGTCCTCATCCAAATGCATCAAATATAATCGTATCCAACTGGATATAATGGTATATAATTCGATACAATTATATATAATTATATGAGGCATATGTAACTATATATAGGTCTATATATAATTGGATATTGTAATATGTTGCACTATATATTATGCAATATATAACAAGATATAGTTAATGTAACTATAAAATAGGTATTCAGGATATAATATCGTAAAATTTTATATAATTATATCTTGGTATATATGTTGCAATATATATTTATACAAAATTTTATATGATAAAATATGACTATATCAAAACTTTTTTACTTGGGTATACATATATACATATACTAGCCGGCGCAGCCCGCTACGTTGTTAGCGTGCCTTAAAGTTTAGGGGGGGCGGGGGGCGCAGCAGGGTTGGAAAGCATTTTATAATATTAAAAATAGCGGGCAAAGCCCGCTGCGTTGTTAGCATGTCTTAAAGTTTTTTTCTTAATTCCAGTTTATGTAAAGGTAGACCTCACAAATTCAGTTGGAAAATTTACTGCGTCGGTTTCTTCCACCAGTGCTTCGTTACATGAAGTTTAAATACCGGAATATATAAGTTCCATTCCTTTTCTAAGGTTTTTTCTCTTTTAGAAAATTTGTTTAACTTTTTGGAGAGTATATTTCTATGCTACATAAGTTTCATATTCCGTGGATAGTGTTTGAACAGGTAATTCCCTCTTCCAATCCATTTGCATTGTCTATAATTTCAATTCCACTTGTTCAACGTTTATATCCATTTCATTCCACTTGTGTAGTGTTTCAATTCCACTCGTTTCCTATTTAGTTTCTTAATTATAGTGTTTCATATACACTTGTTCTTTAAGTTTTAGGTTTCTAGCTAAAGACGCAGACGTTTTCCCCTTTTGAACCACCATTTTTACCACGTTCCTGTCTAAAGTCCTAGAAATGCCTTGTCGATAAGTTAGCCCATACTCCAAGAAAAACATATTATATATTACAGGTTTCTAGCCGAAGGGTTCGGTTAGGCCATCAAGGGGGAGAATTATTCCGTTTTTACCCCTCCCGGTAGGAATTTCCAAAAATTCCGTCTTAGAGGACGTCTGCGTTGGAGGAGGTACCTACTACATACATAATTTTAGGTCTCTATATCCAGCAGTTTGGCCAGGCCGTCAAGGGGGAAGTTTTTTCCCTTTTTACCCCTCCCGGTATGAATTTCAAAAAATACCATCTTAGGGGACGTCAACGTTGGAGAATGAACCCAAATACCGAATTTAAGCTCCCTTGTTCCAGCAGTTTCGCCAGGCCGTTAAGGGGGAGACTTTTCCTGTTTTTGACCCTACCTGTAGAAATTTCCAAATATCTCATCTTAGCGGATGTCTACAATAGAGGAGTAACTTTAATACCAAATTTCAACTTCTTACCTCCAGCGGTTTGGGCAGGCCTTTAAGCGGCACATTAATCCCCATTTTTGCAATGTCCCGGTCCAAAAAGCACCTTTCCGGTAAGTAAGCCCATACTCCAAGTAACATATGTTTTACATTTCAGGTTTCTAACCAACTTTTACTATTTGTGCCTCTCTCGGTAGGAATTTCCGAAAATCCATCGACAGGGAATTTCAGCTTCCTAGTTCCAGCAGTTTGAGCAGGCTGTCAAGGGGGACACTTTTTCTTTTTTTGTCCCTCCCGGTTGGAATTAGGCTGGAAGAGGAACCTAAGTACCGAATTTCAGCTTCCTAGTTCCAGCAGTTTGGACAGGTCGTTAAGGGGCAACTTTCCCTTTTTGAGCCCCCATTTTATAACGACCCTGTCAAAAATTCAAAAAAGTATCTTTCTAATAAGTTAGCCCTTACTCCAGGGACCCACATTTTAAGCTTCAGGTTTCTAGCCGAAGGGGTTTTACAGGCCCCCAAGGTGAGGCTTTTCTTCTTTTTGTCCCTCCCTTTAGGAATTTACAAAAATTCCATCTTCGCGGCTATCTGCGATGGATGAGGAACATTCATACCAAATTTCAACTGCATTGCCTAAGCGGTTTGGGCAGGCCGTTAGTGGGGACATTTTTCCCTTTCAACCACCATTTTTACTATGTTCCTCTTCCAAAATAGAAAAATTACGTTGCCGCTGAGTTAGTCCTACTCCAAGGAATACATATTTAAAATTTTAGGTTGGCCAAATGGGATTGGGCAAGCCGTCAGGAGGAGACTTTTACCTTATTTCCCCTCCCGATAAGAATTTCAAAAATTCCGTCTAAGCGGACGCCTACACAGAAGGAGGAACTCACATACCGAGTTTCCTTTTGTGATATCCTGTAGGGAATTCCAAAAATACAAACTTAGTCGATGTCTACTACAGTGGAGGAACCTTTATACCAAATTTCAACTTCTTACCTCCAGTGGTTTGGGCAGGCACTTTTCCAATTTGTGAGACTGTTTATGGGGAGACTTTTCCCCTTTTTGCCCGTTCCGGTAGGAATGTCCAAAAATCCCGTCTTAGCGCACGTCTATGCCGAATATCAAGAAACCTTGTTTTAGTGGAGATATCCGTGGGGGGAGGAAAAAAAGTAGTTTTTTTGAAATTATATATTATTTTAAATGGTACTTTTTGGAAAAACGAAATTTTTTGGAAAAAGATACTTTGTTTTTACAAAGTACTTTATTTGTACTTTTTTTGGAAAAGATATTTTTTTTTAAAAAGGTGTTTTTTTTGGAAAAATGTATGTTTTTTGGAAAAAGGTACTTTTTTGGAAAAGGTACTTTTTTTGAAAAAGGTACTTTTTTGGAAAAATTTATGTTTTTTGGGAAAAGGTACTTTTTTGGAAAAGGTACTTTTTTTTGGAAAAGGTAAATTTTTTAGAAAAAGGTACATTTTTTGGAAAAACGTACTTTTTTTAAAAAAGGTACTTTTTTTTGGAAAAAGGAACTTTTTTTGGAAAAAGGTACCGGTCGAGGAACCTACATACCAAATTTCAACTTCATAGCTCCAGCAGTTTGAGCAGGCCGTCAAGGGGGAGACTTTTTGCCCGTCCCTGTAAAAATTTCCAAAACTCCCGTCTTGGTGGATGTCTACAATAGTGGAGGAACCTTTATACCAAATTTCAACTTCCTACCTCCAGCGGTTTGGGCAGGCCGTCAAGGGGGGCCTTTTTCCCCTTTTTAACCCCAATTTTTACAACGTCCCTGTCCAAAATTCTAGAAAGTACTTTCCAGAAAAGTTAGCCCCTACTCCAAGGAACACATATCTTAAATTTCAGCTTTCTAGCCAAAGGGGTTTTGGCAGGCCGTCAAGGGGGACACTTTCCCCCTTTTTGCCCGTTACGGTAGGAATTTCCAAAAATCCCGTCTTAGCGGACGTCTACCCCGAAAGTGGAACCTACATACCAAATTTCAACTTCCTAGCTTCAGCGGTTTGGGCTGGGCGATGTTGAGTCAGTCAGTCAGTCAATCAGTCAGTCAGTCACGTTATTCTTTTATATATAGAGATTAGGGTAAGTTAATTTGTATAGATACAAAAATATATATTAGGGTGGGTCGAATTATAGGGGGCCGAAAAAATGTACAAAGAGGTATCGCGATTCCTGTTCTATGGGTCATTCCAAGAAACTTTGCCGAAGTAACCATAGCTCACAAATGAACTTCGAGCCTCCGGATTTTTCAAAATAGATATTTTCCAAAATAACCCACCCTAATATGGGGCGAGTCGATTTTTGTTACAAGAAATCGTAGGGGGGGGGGGGCGAACGATTCTACGAAGAATTCTTAGCAACTTTGCCCCAGAAACCATAGGTCTAAAATGGATTTCGATTTTTAATTTTTTCTTGCATCCATACAAATTGACCCACCCTAACATACATAGATACTCACTTGCAGTAAAAATTACAATGTTTTTACAACAAAACTGTAAAAATAACTAGAAGTATTGTAGTATTCATAGAATATAGACTCCCAGCAAAATATTTCATTACCAAATAAGTGGTTATATAATAGAAATTCATAGCTCCGCACAACTTATTTGTTGGTGTCTAAACTCATTATTTTTGTTTGGCGTGGTCGTTTTTATAAGTAGTCACTAGTGTTTCCAATTATTCGACATTGGCGGTTAACCGGTTAATGCATTATTCGAAAAATCACTAAAAATTGATTAACCGGTTATTCGGGTCGGTTAATCGAGAAAATTGGCGATTAATCGATTAATCGTTTAATGCAAAATTAATATATTTCCTTAATTTTTTTTATCAATAATACACAAAGAGCTTCCTGTTTTTGTTAAATGAATGATTCAGTTGCCAAATCGATTAAATCCATAAAGAAAAATTAATGAGTCTTAACTTAGCGTCTTGACGAGAAATTGATTTGTTTGCCCAAAAACTAATCGTCAGCAGAATAACGGGAAAAAATTTGTCCATTTGTTTTGGGTGGAGAATACGTAATGGCAGACAATTCATTATTTTTTGTTTTTTGTTGGAGTAGGTCACAAACGAAACTATTTATTTTCATGTTTTCAATGTGTTTTTCACTAATTTTTTTTCCAATAATACAAAGTAAATTGCATTAATTTCAATAATAATACAAATTCAAATTCATTTTCTTTTATTTTTTTTATTTTTTAGTAATTCCACTAAGTAAAAATTAGATCTGGCAACGTGGTTGTTGTTGCACATAGTTGTGAGAACAATTGTGCTGACAACGTTGTCTGAACAAGAACAAAACATGAACAAGAGTGGTCCACACGAGACAATTTCATGGGCGAACAAGAAATTGTTCGTTGGTTGAACAAATCGATGTCTCGTGTAGACTACAAGTAAGGCACATCGTAAAGTTTGCGTTCAATTTGCCATCTCTAATACTGTTGGCACTAATTTTAATCATAAAAATACCATCTCTAGTTTTCAAGTATTTGTTTTTATTAAAATTCTTGTATTTAAAAGAATAGTTTTTTATTCAAATACCAAAATGTGCATTTAACAAACTGAAATGTTCAATAATGTTACAAGACATTTTAAAAATTGTTATTAATTAAAAACATTGTGTATGACAGGAGTTGTCAATGGTCTAGAGATTACATTTCATAGACTTATACAGAGCTGCATTTTCGTAAAGTCTCGCGAGTTTTCTATCCCGTGTAGATGTGCCTTTAAAGAAAAAATATACATAGTACATATATTGTTTTTTAAAATTCTTATTAAAATATACATTTTGTCATTTAGTAGTGTTAATATTTATTATCAGAGAAATTTGTTTTGAATATTTTACAGTTAGGAGTCAATAAAATATTTTGGAATAAAATTTTATAAAATTCTGAAAGTGGAGTTATAAAATATGTATATAAATTCGATGTGTTTAAAAAAAGTTTTCAAATTAAAAAAGCACATCTACACCAGAGAAACAGAGCAAAAACTCCTATTAGCAAAAGCCACCTGTAATTAGCTCTACTAAAAATTAGTTAAAAATGCCAAAAAAAAACCGCTAAAAGAACACCAAACCTAAAACTGTTACATATCGATACATTTTTTATTTCTTGATAAAAATTTTTAAAAATCTGAGAAACTTTAGATACAAAATATCTTTAAATGCAATTTTTAATTAATACATACTACAATAAATTTAATAAGGCACTTAAAAAAATGTATCCCAAGTTTTTAAGAATTTATTAAGGTTCTTCCTCCTCCTCTTAAGAAATAAAAAACAACGAATTGGAGCATCTTTATAATGAGCCATTGATATAAAAAAAATTTAATTCTCTTTGAGTAAAATTTTAGTTTGAATTGTTAAATTCTCAGCCTTTTTTCGTTATTCGGTATTTAAGGGCCATTAACAAAATAAACGAAAGTTTGAACTAACTTACGCATAGAGAATTTTCTTGGTCGAGTTTTAATGAAAATTTTCACTTAACTAATGAAAAAATAAATTTTGTAAAAAAGCTTTAAAATTTTTATGTAGCTCTTTTTAATAAAACTTTTTTATTGCGTGTATGAAATTTTTATTAAATAATATGAAATTTTTCAAAAAAAAAAATACATCAATTCAATGAAATCTTTCAATGGACAAATTCCAGCGAAACTTTACAGATGTCAAATTTCATATAAATTTGAATATTTTCACGTTAATTTTGTGTCAACTTTAGGTTATTTGTTTATTGTTAATGGCACTAATGCGGAATGTCACTAAATTACGGGAATCGGGTTTGGTTTCCATGGTATTCTAGTGGAACATGTTATAGAAATAATGTGATATTTGAACCGAATATACACACTTTCTTGGGAGATGTAAGATAAGTTGGAGTTTCTACAGAATTAAGATGTTGATTGACAGTTGTGTGACACAGATTTGAAACAAATGCAGACAAGCCAACCGGCTTCGAAGGGATATTATTCAGACATACTGTATAATTTTTATAAAATTGAAAATAAAATTGAATTGAAATAAATAAAAAAAAAAACTTGCCATGAAGGGCATGGAAATATAATTTATATTACTTTTATAGTTTTTAAAATATTTAAAACAGAAATAGTAAATTGTCTATTTTATTTCCTTAAGCCTATATAGAACTTCAAGGCTGCTCCAGCCAAACACGTCGTGTGTTTTGAGGAGTTTTAAAACATCTTTATTTTGGGCTTGCTGAAAAAATATTTCTAAAGGCTTAAGGACCTCTTTAACTAGATTTTAAAAGAATTCCATGGTATTTTAGTTAGTTTTCGTTTTTTCTAAGCTTTTCTTGCAATTTTTTAACTAAAGTTAAGAAAATTATGAAGTATTGGGAAAAATAAAGGAAAAATTCCATTTTAAAAACGAGTAAAAAGGTTAAAGTCGGACATGCCGACTATACAATACCCTACACCAGTCTGGTGTATTGTTTGGATCCGAAATTCGAATGGGTTAAAATGGGGCTTGTGTCAAAATTTTCTATAATGTGAGTCAGCGCACCAAATTTCATTAAAATATCTTAATATTTGCGACCTGTAGTTTGTAACCAAGCCAATTTTGGGGGGACCCTTATATGGGCACTAGTTCTAAACATGGACCGATGTTCACCAAAATCAATAGGCTTCGTCCTTGGGCCAACATAGGTCTATGTACCAAATTTCATCAAAATATCTTAATATTTGCGACCTGCAGCGTATAAACAATATAATTTTGGTGGGACCCTTATATGGGCACTAGGTCTAAACATTGTCCGATGTTCACCAAAATCAACAGGCTGCGTTATTGGGTAAACATAGGTCTGTGTACCAAATTTCATCAAAATATCTTAATATTTACGACCTGCAGCGTATAAACAGTATAATTTTGGTAGGACCCTTATATGGGCACTAGGTCTAAACATGGACCGATGTTCACCAAAATCAATAGGCTACGTTATTGGGCTAACATAGGTCTGTGTACTAAATTTCGTCAAAATATCTTAATATTTACGACCTGCAGCGTATAAACAATATAATTTTGGTAGGACCCTTATATGGGCACTAGGTCTAAACATGGACCGATGTTCACCAAAATCAAACTTGTTCGTCCTTGGGCCAACATAGGTCTGCGTACCAAATTTCATCAAAATATCTTAATATTTGCGACCTGTAGAGTGCGCACAAGATTGCATGGACAGACAGACGGACGGACGGACGGACGGACGGACAGACGGACATCGTTAAATCGAAATAAAAAGAAAATTCTGAACCGATCGGTATACTATAAGGTGGGTCTACGACCAATATTTTTTGGTGTTACAAACATCAGCACAAACTTATAATACCCTGACCACATAGTGGTGTAGGGTATAATTAACCGGTTAATCGACCTATTTTAACCGATTATTCGGGTCGAATAATTATTTGAGTTTTAAATTATTTGTTTCGACATTAACCAAAACAGAGGCGATTAATCGAGGAATCGGTTAATCGATTAACCGAATTGGAAACACTAGTAGTCACGCTTACCCGCTCGCTTACGAAAAAATGAGAAGTAAGTAGTTATGAGATTCTGAATAATAAGTGGTTACAATAATGCTTACAAAAAATTGAATTATAAGTGGTTATCCGACTGTTTACTTCATTCTTAAAAATAAGGAGTTATACAAATACTATTAGCTTCAGGAAATACATTCAGAGAAATTAAAGTTTTTGCTAGTGTGTAATTTTAGTACTCGTCATAAAAATTTCAACACAATATATTTACATGTAATAAATATAAATGTGTAAAATTTAACTTTGTAAAAAGTACTTATTTAAACTATTGCGAGTAAGTCATTATTTTATATTTAAAAGCAATGACTACAATAGGCCGTTATTAGGAAATCATTATTTTATTTACAAATAATGCAAAAGGTAATGCTATATCATTATTGGTAATGCAGACAGCAACGAGGTGTCATTATGTACCAATATTTTGCTGGGCTATAACAGTATAGCAAAGTAGATGTAAATAAAAAATAAAAAAATAGAAAAAATCAACATTTACATTGTAAAAGCAAAATACAAGCTACTGGAAAGATATTAAAATACTCTATAAACAGGTTGTTAGGGAAATGCAGTATAAACGTTGTTAAGCTGCTCGTTATAATGTTTACCTACTATATTTATATTTAACCATTCCCAGCAAAAAAATTTTAGTATTTTGGAAGCAGTAAAAATACGAAGCGCTTAAAAACGCGCTACAAATTCTGCTTTACAGAGTTGCGTCATTTTATGCGTATACAATATACAAAAAATTTTGCAATTTGATTGTATACCCTGCAAAACTGCCTTAAAAGAAACAAATCATAAGCAAGTTATTTAAAAAATTATACTGCTACGCTATTCCCTTACGACGAAGCAGGTTGTAAGGGAGTAAAATAAAATGTAAGTAATCCAAAGATTAATGAGCACGAAATCTGAGTCATCTCTATCGTGTTTTACCCTTCTTTAGTAGAGTTTAATGTATAGACTCCACATAAACATGAGTCAGTCTGAATTTTGAAGTAGGCAAATGAATGCATTTATTTTCATAAGAAGTCGCGTTTAAATCATGAATTTACTGCATCTTTTCAGCAGCAAAAAAAGCACTTTTTCCAAAAAAAGTGCATGAATTTATTTGCGGTTAAATGCACTTATGTAAAACATGAATTTACTGCAATTTTTCAGCAGCGAATAATGCGCTTTTTCTCACAAAACAACGTGCTTCCAAGCGGGCCCTTTGTATGGAAAAATCATGCCTTCCGTAAGCAGCTTTGTAAGGGATAAATTTTATTTATTCCCTTACAAAGCTGCATCCAGCGAAGCAGGTTTTTTGCTGGGTTGTTACCTACTTTGAAAAACATTTGCATAATTTTTTTTATAACAGACATTATTTAAAAATCTGCTTTTTTTATAAAGCTATGATTAATATTACAATAATTTATACATACAAAGGATTTTTTATAACAAGTATATTTTTTACAAGGTTAATTACCGAAACGATTGATGGAAAGGACACCGGCAACGATATCGATTTTTTTCGGTATTGGTAGAGGTAACGGCGTTTAAGGTTGTTTCGGTTACAATATACCGTTTATCATTTTCTGTTAAAAATAATAAGTTGTAGAACAATTCTTGTTCCTTGGTAATTCCTTCTGCTGTCGCTTCTAACACCCATCATTGTTGTTTGAAATTATCCGAAAAGCAACCGCTTCTATAGCTCCAAAGTATAACCGCTTCACCTAAAATCAGTTCCGAAACTTGTTCTCGAACTGGTTCTCCATCAGGTATGCCTTACATTTGAGTTCTGTGGAACGAGTTCCAGAACTAGTTCCATCAAATCTGTTCCAATGGGACCAATTGTAAAACTGGTGTGGTTAGCAACCGATTGCAAATATTTTTCCTGGGAAATAAACAAATAGCATATTCACGTTAAAGAGAAAAATTTCAAAAATTAAATTGCAAAGCGTGACTTTCTGTCAAAAATTTTACCTATCACCACGTGATAGGCAATAATTAATAATAAAAATCGTGTTTGCGGGTCATTTTGGCAAAGAAACCTTCCGCACCAAATGCAATTTCGAAAAATAATTTTTTGCTTGGGGATTTTTCTTAATTTACATAACGAATTATTACAAGAATTATTGTAAACGGCAAAAAATGTATCCAAAAGCCGATCCAAAAAGGTTTCGTAGTTTATACCCTATATATCTTTCAATACGCATCATTTGAGTCTCATTTGTTTAAAACTTCGGAAAAATATTTTAATTAAACTAAAAAAAAATGTAGCCCAAAATTCAACTCTTTTGGTGCGGGAACTTTTTTGACAGCAGGGAAAAAGTAAGATTACGATTCTTAATGTTTTTCTATGGCTTTTTTGACTAGTTCATGTAAAATTTGATATTTGCAAAAAAAAAAAAAATCAAAAAGTCATAACCCTAATGTACATGTAAATTCTTTTTCGATTTATTTCATACAATTTATGGCAAAAATTTCATTCAGCGATAACATAAAAGTGTTAGCTACCAGCACCAAATGTTTTGGGAATTTTCCACCTCCCCCAAATGGTGTTTCACAGTGTAATTTTTATTGTAAGAACCTCAATGTTGTTATACAAAATAAAATAATTATCATTTTGTATACAAACTAATACATACCGGAAGAATTTAGGAAAGTATCCATAAAAATAACGATAACGGTATTTGGAAGTTTTGTAGAGGTATTTAATTTGAAACGTTGTTTTTGCAATAAGGGTATCATAACGATAACGGTAACCAACCAGGTTTTAAATTGAAATTAAAAATAAAATAAAAAGAAATGTTTCTCTATAGTATAAATGCAAATGAAACATGATAGATTGATTACTTTAGATATTGTGCCGATATTAATTTGTTATAATTTCAGAATTTATCCATACATTTAATTAAAATATAACATATTTTCTTTTCTAAAATATGGGCTCTAGTAAACAGCAAATTTTTTTCATTGATTGTCTGTCATTCTTTTCGACAATTTTTCAGCATTTAAAAACTGTTTATTTCGGTAGAGTTTTTAAAGCTGGTTATCGAATTATATGATATCATTTTATTTATTTTAGTTTCCAGTTTTTTTAAGTCGCTTTTATAGTTATACTAGGAAAATTTCCATTCATTGAATGTCTTATTCTTCATTTTAAAAATAAATTTAAAATCCGTTCACAAAAAAAAACTTTGTTCTAGTTCTAGAATAACTTGGAAAAGTGTATGCAGAATTTGAAAATAGGTCACATATCTATTAACTTGCTTTCTTCCGCTTAAATAACTGTAGTTTTAAATAAGAACTAGTAGTAAATATTCGTTTTATGTTGTAAAAGTTAATAAACCCGTTTAACAAATACATTTGCACGTTAAAAACACATATAAAATAAACAAATGTTGTTTTGTAAGCAAGAACTACAAGAGCACGAAAATGTTTTTCAGTTTATGAAGCGTTTAGACTGCATGTGAAGATAAATGAAAAAATAAATGAGTTTTTTTTTTAAACAACACAGCACAAAAAACCACAGTGAATCTAGGCTTAAAAAAAAAGAACGAAAATAACTGGAGGATCGTTTAAGGGAGATGTTGAAAACAAGATCATATCGGAAGTATTGGAGACTGCTAATCACGTATTTGTAATCAGAATTAAAAAAAAAACAAAATATCGGATCCAAAAATGGCTACCGTGATCACTGATTACGAATCGGAAATAAAAAATTTAGAATACCGAGGGGTATATACGTATAGTTGATCTTTTTATTTGGTAAATGAATGTTCTTTAGTAGGTTTGAGGTTAAGAAGAAGAATAAACGTTTTCTTTAAAAGTTATAAACACATTAAATTTGCAAATCAGACTAGATCCAGTTTCTGCATTTTTTATGGACAGGCTTCATCAGTGATTTTACATTAAATTGTATTATTGTTAATATTATTATTGTCAGATTGTCTCTATATGAATACTTTCAGAAGTGATCAAACAGACATTTACAAAAATTCTACTTTAGATTTTTTTTTTTTTGAATTAAGAATTAAAGTTCAAAACAAAAAAGAGTAATAATAATAACAAGGGATAAAAATAGCATTGTTAGATTTCGTTGATGTTAGTTTTAGTTGAGTTGTTAACATATTCGATTTGCTTTCAACTTTCATATAAGTAGACGATTATCAAATTATTAACCCGTTAAGGCAAACGACACTGATGATGGCTTTGTAGCGTATTCTGTCTTTCTGGCCTTATCGAATTCTTTCCAACATTTTTTATTCTTTGTAATTTACTTGTAAAAATTGTATCATCTTTCTTTAATTTGAATAATAATTTAAACAGAAAGTGATATTAATTTATGATCTAGAGTCAAACTATAGAATACCTTCAGCAATATTTTTTCCTTTTTCTACACAAATAAAAATAGTTTGTAAATACAATTAAAGTTTTTGTAAATACAATTAAACTTTTAACTGAAATTGAGTCTACAATTAATTTTGTGAAAACACACCACACGCCACTTAATCTACAATTGA
Source organism: Leucophora obtusa (assembly GCA_949987735.1). Taxonomy (NCBI): domain Eukaryota; kingdom Metazoa; phylum Arthropoda; class Insecta; order Diptera; family Anthomyiidae; genus Leucophora; species Leucophora obtusa. The sequence goes on along the minus strand of OX465299.1, from coordinate 29,510,292 downwards.
GTGTAGAATTTATTTCAATTAAAAAGACAAAAAATAAATTTGTTGAAATTCGAAGCTAATTTTAACAAACGATGTTGTTGACTTGATAGTTAAATTTTTTTAATTAAAAAGGTTGTCATATCAGGAAACGAGTTTGTTGAAATTCAGAATTAAATTTGACAATCGAATTTGTTGATTTTTATTTAATTTTTAATTAAAAAACACCCCTAAAAGAAAAAAATAAAGTTGTTTCAATTATTTTAATTGCAAACTTCACAATTTTCTTGAGCTTAAGATATGTTTTTTATATATGTGACCTTCTCCGTGAAAAGGGACCTAGTGTGTGAAAATGAAGTTTTAAATTAAACATTAAAATTTTAATGTTTTTCTCATTTTTATCGATTTTCCCAAGTTTTTGACACACTAGGTCCTTTTTCTCGGAGAAGGTCACATATAAAAAGTTTTTTATTTTCGATATTTCGCTACTCCATTATGTAGCATCTTCAGAAAATAGCAATTAAATAAGTAAATTAACAAATTAATTTAATTGTTATTTCTTGAAGATGCTACACAATGGAGTAGCGAAATATCGAAAATAAAAAACTTTTTATATATAAAAAACAAACCTTAAGCTCAAGGAAATTGTGAAGTTAAAAATAGAAAAAGAAGGTTAAATAAACGACAAGAATTTTTTTTAATTTCAATCAATTTAAATTATATATTTATATAAAAGTAATAAACACTTTTTATTTAATATTTTCTTATTTTTTATTTAATTTCGGCACTTTTTCTATTTCTTGTACACGTTTACGCGTGTGTATAGTAGAGGTGTGTCATTCATGAACGAACTAGTTCAATTAAACATTTCACTCTTTTGAATGATATGAACTATACTGATAGAATTTTGTGCATAGTATTAATGAATTTGTTCATTAATCCAATGATTTTTTTCATTGAAAAGTCCCCAAAGAACGCGTTCATTAGATCAATGAAACGTATTCATTAAATGAAAACTAATTGAAAAAAATATATTTTTTTTCCTTTACTTTTTTTATTTATTTTTATTTTATTAATTTTTATTTGTACATATATTTCTTTTTCGTTTTTATAACGTTTTTGACATCTCCCTGAAGTCGACTTGAACCCGCAATCACCAGAATGTAAACATTATCGCGGTACCAATTGATCTAAATAGCCAAAACAAAGTGATGTCATTATTTGGACTTTTATATTTAAATGATTTCAGTTTGCAACCCTAGCGTCCATTACTGGAACATATATCTATTTTAGTAATTAGCAAATTCAAAACCCTTATAAAAATTATAGCATATCCCACGGGTTAGTTGAAAATATATAATGAAAAAGTTCATTTAATTAATGAATTTTTCATTATCTCAATGAATTTTTTTCATTAAATCAGTGAATTCAGATTAATGAAATCGATTCATTAATAGTATGAACGAAAATTCTATCAGTGTAGTACATCATTATTGGGTCTTTTCGTTCATTCGATGGATCTCCTTTCATTAAATTGCTTGAAATTAAAATGGTTTCTTAGGGAATAGTATTAATTTTGTAAGAAATTAAGAAAATACAGTCAAACATCATAAAAATAAAAAAAACTATTTTTTCACCAAAACGTTTTTTTATTTTTAATAAAGTTCAAATTATCTGCTAACTTTAGCTTGTAGACAACTATATTGCAAAAACATGTAACTGCAATTCATTTTGCCACATTCATTTGAATTGGAAAAGAATTGCAATTCATTTTGCCAAATTCATTTGAATTGAAAATGAATTGCAATTCATTTTTGCCAAATTCAATTGAATTTATTCAAATTTCATTCAATTGTTTTCCTTGGTGATAAGAATTAATTCAAAATTTAGCTAATTCGTAATGAATTGAAATCAAACAGAATGATTCAAATCTGCAAATCAGTTCACGACACGAAGTTCAATCAAAGATAAAAAAACAAAAAATAACGATTTAAACGAACTAGTTCACTGACTCGAATTTACAATGATGATGTTAACACACTCACAATATTTTATCGTTAAAAACAACCTAAAATACATATTAAATTAATTGAAAACACAATTAAAAAAAGGCAACTGATTTTTCATTATATTGAAACCATTTTGCTATTACTTTCAAACATTGTTTAAACAATCCATAAAAGAAATAAAAATAATTAAAGGTTCTGTTAAAACAATCATCAATTTTTAACTGACAAAACGTAAAAAAAAAAAACGATTTTGTGGTTTGTTTTTTTCATATTTGAAAGTTTTTTTTTGTTTGAATTTAAATATTTCATATTTTTATTGGCTATGTTTGTGTGTATGAGTAAAGAATTTTTTATAATTTGAATTGAAATAATTTTGTATATAAAGAAACTATTTTAACAAAAAAGTAAACCGAAAATATTTGAATTTTTTGTTTTAAATCAGAAAACAACGAAATTATTTAAATTATTTTTTTTTTAAACAGAAAACTAAAAATAGAACATTTGACTGAAAATAACAACTACTACATACGGTACATATTTTTTTCTAGTTTGTTTTTTATTGACTGATAAAAAAGTTAAAGAATATGTTTCAATGTGTTTTAATTGATTCTTCAATTGAAAACAAACTTTACCTATTACTTTTCAAATAAACCTCAATCGATTATGGAAAATATATTGTGAGTGCAGTTATAAAAACACTTTATTGGCATACATTTTTTTTTTTTGCAAAAAACAAATTTTTTCGTAAACTTTAAATTTTTGATTGTCATGTCAAAATATCGCTTTAGTCAAAACCTGCAAATGTAAACTAAAGACCTGCATGAATGCATTTAAATCAGGCTGTGAAACATTCACTATACTTTTTGGTATTCAGAAATCATTATTCAGAATATATCAGTTAAAATTTAGAAAACCTAATACCGATCTTAATTCATGATTTCTACATTTCAATTGATATTTTCTGAATATCCATTAAAGATTTCTGAATTGCAAAACGTGTAGTGAATGTTTCACAGAATATTTTAAATGCATTCATGTGGGCCTTTAGTGTAATCGGTCATCACTTCAAAGGAGATTTTAATTTAAATCTTTAAATTTTACATCAATTATAAAAGAAGTCTTTAATTTATATAGTCTAAATGCTTATAAATCCCTGTTAGAATTTTGTGTGCTTATAACATACACGGGACTAACTAATTGGTAAGCATTATATTGATATTAATAAAATAAATTATTTTCATTGCCATATTTTGAATTAGTGATATTAAGGGGCTGATTTTATGATGCAATTAATTACAGGGTGCACAGAAGAGAAACAATTTAATATAATTTTCAAATATACGCTGTAGGCCTGGTGGAGTAGATCACATTTTAATTTTCAGTGTACTCATATAAAGATCCCCCAAAAATTTGCCCTTTTGTTTATTCGCATGCTACAGGTTGCAAATAAGAAGCTATTTTAATAACTCGCCAGGGTCATTATCATTAAATGTTAAGTATTTTTTTTTGCATTAGTTGCAATGAATGATAATAAAATCCCAATGGCAATAAAAAATTCCCAGCTATGACTTAAACACAATCTGTGTGTAAATGTGCAAAAATGTATTTGTGTTTACTTTGGCTAAGAACAACTTTTTGTTCCTTTCTAAGACAACTTTATTTGCGAATATTTTACTCTAACAACAATAGCAACACTAACCGCATTTACTTCTAAAGAAAGAATGTCTGTTGAAAGATAACTGAGAACGTATAAGTACGGCAAAATAGAATGAAGTTAACAAGAATACAAGTTAAAACATGAATATAAATATACTAGATTTGAAATTTCCTTTATGCAACAGGATTTTCCTAGAACATAAACAAAACTTAAGTAATAGAGTTGTTTGTAATAACAAACACTTTTCACTTATACGTTGAAAAAGATTTTAGTGTTTTTGTTGTTGTTAGAAGTTTATGTTTTAGAATTTAATTTGAGCAAAAAGTTTTATTTACGTGTACGACTATTGAAATGTAACTTTTATAATAAATATATTGAGAAGATTTTAAAATATTTTGATAGAACACCCCTGTAAAAGAAAGAAATGCCAAAGCAATAGAAAAATTACTACATGCACTTCATTTTTAGCAGAAACACTAATGAGTGTTATTTTTGTTCGGGTTTAAGAATAAATATAACAAATTCCAAATAGAATTCACAATTTATTTTACAACAAATAGAGAAGAAACTTGTGAAAAAAAACTTTCCTAGAACCAATGGTTGACAATTAATGCATTTTCAAGTGCTACCAAGCACTAACATCCGATTTTTTAATCTAATAAAATACTTTTTTAATACAAAGTTCTTTTTTAATAAAAGGTGGTTTTTTAATTATAGGTACTTATGAGAAAAGTCAATTTTTAGTAGAATGTACTTTTTTAATAAAAGGTATTTTTTCAATAAAGGATACTTTTTTAGTAAAAGGTACTTTTTCAATAAAAGAAACTTTTTTAATAAAAGGTACTTTTTTAAAAAAAGGTAATTTTTAAACAAAAGATCCTTTTTTAATAAAATGTACATTTTTAATAAAAGGTATTTTTTTAATAAAATGTACTTGTTTAATAAAAGGTACTTTTTTTTATTGTAAGGCACTTTTTTATAATAAGGTACTTTTTTATTATAAGGTACTTTTTAATAAAAGGATTTTTTTTAACAAAAGGGATTTAAAAAAAAGAAAAAAAATTTTCATAAAACGTACTTTTATGCAAACTTTTATTACAAATCTAATAAAATATTTTTAACTCTACAATTTTCTTGAGCTTAAGGTTTGTTTTTTATTTACAAAAAGTTTTTTATTTTCGATATTTCGCTACTCCAATGTGTAGCATCTTCAGGAAATAACAATTAAACGAACAAATTATAAACAATTTGAAAGTTTGAATTTAGCGAAATATCGAAAATAAAAAACTTTTTATAAATAAAAAACAAACCTTAAGCTCAAGAAAATTGTAGAGTTAAAAATTGAAAAAGAAGGCTAAATAAACGAAAAGAATTTACAAAATCTAATAAAATATTTTTTTTACGAAATAAAATGTCAATCACTATCATCAAATTTTCTTTATGAGGTTCCCTCGAGGTTATAATGTAGATTTAAATTTTTGTATTTATATAATTGATTTTGAATTAATTCAAATGAATTGATTTTGAATTAATTCAAATGAATTAAAAGTGAATTGCAATCAATCAAAGTAAACATGCTGTTTGGAGTTTATTTCTTCAGGTATTCCTTATTTTGGTTTTGACATACGCTGATCGACAAAAACACATTATTCAAGAAGCAATTAATAATTTCATTGTAATTCATTTTTCATTTTTCCAATTAATTTGAAAATTCATGTGAATTGATGCAAATTTCATTCAATGTGTGATTTTTGTGAAAAGAATTAATTCAAAATTTTGCTAATTGAATCCATGAATGATTCGCGAATTAATTCAAAAATTAATGATTCAATAACAGTTCTGGTAATGAGAAATAAATTCAAACATTTTTAAAATATCAAAAAAAAAAAAAAAAAAAAAAAACAACAACAAAAAACTGCAACAATTTGCTTTGTCATCTTTGAAAAATAGTCTTTTTTTATTTTATAAATTTTGTTTTTATTGCCGCCACCCTGTATCGAACTTGCGATCTCAAGATTGCTAGTTTCTTTCTCTACCGCTGAGCTATTTTTGTTATGAGAGTTGACTGGCACAATATATGTAGGTACTTGCGATATATTTCGCTGTATACTCCTCAATAAAAGTACTTATTAAAGAAGTGCAAAATTTGAACTGCAATTCAGTACTGTTTTCAATACTGTATCCACAGGTGCATTAAAAGCAATTTTCATAATTTTAATTTAAACAAATTAATTATAAATGTAAAAGAAACTAAAAGAAAAAATAAAAAAAAATATTGTTTCCACTTTTTAAGTTCACTTTGGAAGCATTTATACTTTAGAAGCAATACTTCAGTGATTATTTGGATGTTGTTGAGAAGTACTTCTAAAAAAGCTATAAAAATATACTAACTGATAATTTGGAAGCAAAGAAAGAAGTGATTTTTTTAAGTTTTTCAGAATTACTTCTAAAAAAGCAGTAAAAACACACTAACGGATTTTTTTTGAAGCTGTGAAAGAAGTGGTTTGTAAAGCATGACTTTCAATTTTTTTTTTACTGTGACTGAAAATTTAGGGCCAAGTTTATAGTCAGAACTAACAACTAATTTTTTCTTAAATATTTTTTAAGTTAAAATTTTTTGTTTAAATTTCTGAAAATTTAGGGCCAAGTTTATAGTCAGAACTAACAACTAATTTTTTCTGAAATATTTTTTAAGTTAAAATTTTTTGTTTAAATTTCTGCAAAAATTTGTTTCTAGTTCTGACTATAAAATTTGCCACATATATGGGACCTTAATATAAGAATAAGTACTCAGAAAAAATTTTCCTAGAGGATAATTTTTTTTTGTCTGAGAAAAGTCTATAAATTTGGATTTTTTTTAAATATTTTACATTTATATATTTAGTTAGAATATTGTTCAAATTCTATTTATTTATACAAATTTTCCATAAATTTAATTGTTGCTTACAAAAATATCTTTAAAGAGAATTTAAAACATGAATCTGTCAACTTTGTCTAACTTTTCACTAACAAAATGTCCTTCATACTTAAATGTAATAGTTTGAATATTTACAGTCTATTAACGTATGTACGTTTTGATAGAAAGTTATAAAACAAAATTTGGGTCAACAGTGATAATAAAATGTATCCATTTTTTAAAATTTCTTTAACACAAAAATTTACATAAAACTACTACGTTAAAAATACTACTAAAATTTCATTCTTAACCCTATCAGCATATTTCTAATTTGATTTCGATTTTTGTGTATCAATCGTAGAAGAGAAAAAAAACGAATTTAAAATGTTTTTGGTTTTTTTTTTCTTTTTTGAAATTTACATTTTGATAGGATTTATATGGATACATACATGCTGATACACAGACATAACTTATCACATTCACCTTAACACAGTTTGACCAATTACATTGTGGTTGTTTAATGTGCATACATATATGCAGAGTGGTACTTGACGTTTGAGTACTAGTTAGTATGTATGTGTGTTATGTCACATTTAACTGTAGTTCACTTATCATGCAACACATGTTGGTGTTGCATTAACTGTGATCAGTTATTTCAAGCATTTTCCGTTTTATACAACAGGAAATTTAAATTGACACCATTCGATTCAATGAATTTATGATTGGTTATGTCCCTTCATCCTGAGATCTATGGCGTAAAAAACAAAAGTATGGTATGAAAAAAATTATGAATCATAGTGAACATACACATACAAACTCGTGCATGCATTGTATATGTTGCATAGCCAGGCAATAATATTTCATTTTTCAAACCCATAATATTTACATAAGAGTAGAAAAAAAAACTATATTTCCATATATAAGTTAAGCTGCCTACACACTAGGGAACATACTTAAAAAAAGAGAGCATTTTTTGTGAATGTGTGAGTGCGTTTGTGTGTGTGTGAGTGTTGAGAGCGTGCATTTCGTGTTTACAAAATTTTTTGATATTTTTTGTTCCCTCAACCATGTTCCCTAGTGTGTATGCAGCTTTATGGCAAAAATGTAAGATTGGTTGTTGAGTATAAAATAAACATTTCTTGGAAAAAAAAAAATTAAAAATATATAGAGAAATAAAACACCATAACGGAGGATAAGATATATATTATATTTTAAACAAAAAACTTCAGTAAAATGAATAAGTATCATAGGATGATTGACATTGAATATATGTTTGCCCATCAGAGTGTCATTTTTTGTTTAGCTTTCGATTTTCATCTATTCCCTGTTAGAAAATTATAAATGGAAAAACGATGACAAGGCACTTTAGCAGGTGGCATAAGTATTGGCAAAAAGTGCTTCCCCATTCCATAAATGATAAAGCGCCGCAAAAGCGCTGAGAAAATAATATTTTCAAAGTTATACTTGGTGGTCTCAAAAAACATTTTCCAAAATAACATTTCACAAAAGTTCATATGTATATATTTTGGCCCTACCAATTTCTAAATGGATTCTAATCAACTCCACAGTGCACAATACTGAGACAATATTACAAAATTTAGAATATAATTTAGTACGAACCCTATTTAAGAACCGTAAAATCAGTTCATTTTTTGGCCTAATTTAAATTGCTTAATTAATCGTATCAATTCGGAAAGCAGAACTCAAGTCTTAACTGACTGACGAAATTCTGGGCGTTTCACAGTGTGTCCAAAAGCACTTTTTTTTAGCAAATAATATTTCAGGCCACTATTCTTAACCGATTTTTAAAACTTTTTTTCTGTATTTAAATTTACAAAACTCCGCACAAATCTGTTATTGCCGATTTTTAAATTTCAATTTCTAAATATTTTAATTTTTATATATCTAAATAAATATCTAAAATTTTTAATTTCTTCTCAGAAATACCAATAAGAATTAGGGGGTTCAAGTGATATATACCCTTAATTAAAGGTATTTTAATCCTCTATCGGTACACGCATAGAAATAAATCTGTAAAAATAGCAGCAAAAGCATCTAAAAATTAATTAAAAATTATGCAGATTTTTTTGCTTAATACTAGTAAAATAAGAACAACATAAATAAAACTGTTAAATTTCAAGAATTTTAGTTATGTTTAACTTAACTTTTAGTTAATTGAAAATGACAAATTGTACTTTAAAATCTGCAGAAAATTTTGCTAAATATTAGTAGACTAAAAATAGTAAACACAAACTGTTGTATCTACAAAAATTTTGTTATTTTTAAGCTAAATTTAGTTGAACGCAAATAGTAGTCTATCCTGCTAAAATAAAAAAAAAACAAAATTTCATTTGCATTTAAAAAAAAGTGGAAAAATCTTCGAAAATTTTATATTTTTTGTGATTTTTAGGCTACTAATTATTTAGCAAAATTTATTGCTGATTTCAGCAGGTTAATTTGTTATTATCTATTAGCAAAAATTTAACTCAAACATAACTAAAATTTTGTATATTTAACAGTTTTTGATCAAGGAATTCATTCAATTCTAGTTAATTCAACTTTTGGTCAAGGAATTCATTCAATTCTAGTTAATTCAACTTTTAGTCAAGGAATTCATTCAATTCTAGTTAATTCAACTTTTAGTCAAGGAATTAAATTTATTTCGTTTAATTCCCTGAATTAAGTTTCAATTCCTAGGGAATTAATCGAAATAAATTTAATTCCTTGACTAAAAGTCGAATTAACTAGAATTGAATGAATTCCTTGATCAAAAGTTGAATTAAGTGCACAGTTGAATGAATTCCTTAGCCAAAAGTTGAATTAACTAGAATTGAATGAATTCCTTGACTAAAAGTTGATTTAACTAGAATTGAATGAATTCCTTGACCAAAAGTTGATTTAACTAGAATTGAATGAATTTCTTGACCAAAAGTTGAATTAACTAGAATTGAATGAATTCCTTGATCAAAAGTTGAATTAAGTGCACAGTTGAATGAATTCCTTAGCCAAAAGTTGAATTAACTAGAATTGAATGAATTCCTTTACCAAAAGTTGAATTAACTAGAATTGAATGAATTCCTTGTTGAATGAATTCATAAAATTTTATGAAGGCATTAGAAAAAAAATGAATGAATTCCTTTAATATAAATCGAATGAAAAAAAGGAATTCATTCAATTCCTTAAGTTTGGTCAGGGAATTCATTCCCAAAATATAAATTCAGTTCAAAAAAAGGGAATTAGGGAATTAATTCTTCGAAGCTCTGGTTTAAGAGTACCCAGAAAATTGTCAGATGCAAAGAACCGGTTGTAGAATTTCTAAATTCTAAGAATTGAAAATTATATTTTCTACAAGTATCAATTACTTTTAAATTTGCATAAACACTTGCATATTTATTTTAAATTTATTTTTATCGTTATAAACATTAAGTGTATTAAAGGAATTAAGGTGCCTATTCCTACTTGTGACTCGTTATGACTCTCTTAAGAATATTTTAAGACTGAAAGTCACAACTTTCCATACAAAACAACAATAAAATTTAAAAAATTTGAATTTTATTTGTCATTATTATGATTGTATCGGTACCAGGTCTTAATTTTTTAGAAGTTTTCAAACAAACATTTGAATAAATATAATTTATTATGACTTTGCAATAACAAACACAAAGTCATAACTAAGAGTCACAGACTTTTCGTAGGACTAGACACCTAAATGTGCTAAAATCCATGTGCTAACATTTGCTAAAAATTGCAAAATTTTTGGCTACTAGACAATTTTTTCGGCTGAAACAAATTAAAATCGGTTAAGGGGGGACATTACATTCGCGGCAGAGAAAACAGACGTTTTTTTAAAAATTCATAACTCAGTCAAAAACAAACATTTTTCCAAAATTTTTGTTATATTATTGTAGAGAATTGAACAAATTACAAAAAAAAAAAAATCAAAAAAATATATTTTTCACTCCAACATGGTTTTATTTGGAGCTCTCCAAACTGGCGGCAGAGAAGAAAAAGGGGCCTCGTGGTTGCAGCGCTGGGAGTCGCAAAAATTGTCCAATCTAGAAAAATAATTACTTTTTTAAATCTTAACAAAATTGGTTATCGTATGACACGAGCTTTTTTTTTAAATTTTTTTTAAATTTTTGGTGATGTTCCAAATTTGAAAGTGTGTTTTTTCCTAAAAAATATTGACTTTAAAAATTCATAAAAAATCGAAAAAAAAAAATTAAAAAAAAGCTCATGTCATACGATAGCGAATCAAGTTTGAAAAAATACAAAAAAAAAATTCGTCAAAAAATTAACCCGCTAGTGCCGCAACCAGTACGAAAAACATGGTTTCGAGATAAACGCGTTCAAAGTTTGTGAACAAAGAAAAAAAAGGTTACCTTCAATCTGCCATGCCTGCTTCGTACTGTATGCCTTCGTTATCTTGTGTTGGGCCTCCACTATACGAGGTATAAAGATGCCTTTTTTTTTTTTTCAAGAAATTCAAAAACACAAAAAAAAACTCAACCTTCAAGGAGGTACGAAATAACAACCATCAAAAGTCAGGTAGCAAGTAAAACAAATATATAGCAGCTGCCGTACATAGGTAGCGCGAAAATTAAAAATGCGCTCTCACTAATCCGGCTGTAACTCTTGAACCCGTATGAATTTTTCCATGTAATTTTTTTTCTTAGAATCTTAAGAATATTTACTAAAATACAAAATTATAAAAAAAAGTCGATTTCAAAAAACGGCCAATGTAATGGCCCCCCTTAATCTGAAGAGAAAATTGCGAAAATCCAGTAGTTGTCGCTTCTTTTTCTATGGGCTCGATTCATCCAATTCTAAAACTTATATATAGTTTCTTTGTATGAAATGAGATAACAAAAAAAAAACAAAATCAATATTATTTTTTTCTTTGTCATACATATCTCTTAATTTCATCAAAGTCGTAGGGCTAAGCTTTGAATATTTTCCTTATAGGTTTCAATGGCTGTTACTGTCGTGATAGCTTTTCGTTTGTTATATCTCTCCACTTTTGCAAACTTAACTTAAGTGCACTTTTCATGTCATTTCCGGTTAGATTGATGGAATGATAGCCCACAGCCAATTATATACTCACTTTATCTATTGTTTGTCTGCACACACAATAAAATCAATAAGTACGTGTATATGCTGAACTTCAACTCATCTTCAATATATTAAGAAAATCTCGAGAATTGAAGGGAACACCATTCCCTCGTATAACGCGTTAAATTTTTTACAGAAAAAACAAAAACACCGCGTTTTACGTGTATTCTCTAAAAAACTATACATTTTTTTTTGTTTACTGCTAAAAATCCATTTTAATGGATGATAGGTATCTATAAGAAAAACTGCCTTAAAACTGGTTGTAATTTTTAAAACTCAAAATATCTTTGTCTTAAAATTAACTGAATATGCACATTTAAATATTAGAAAATTAGAACTATGTACTTTTTGTTAAAAAAAATTATATTTTTGTTGTTTATTTTTAATTGTTAATACCCCATTTAGGCAGAAAACTTAATCTCTTAAAAGTCGGATTAATTGCTTAATTAAGCACTAAACAAGAAGATTAAACTATATTTTAATCTTTATGATCAACAGTTAATCCAACTTGTTATCTGGTTACTATTTCTAAACGACTCTGTATTCATACTACTAATTGTATGCAACACTGTGTTTTATTATAATGACAGTTGGCAATACTAAAAAAAACACACACATGGGGTCAGATAAAAATTAACGTTTAGACGCTGTCGCAAAATTGTTGCTACCGTCGACATTTTTCATGTTGAGCATGCGTCGGAACGATATTGGCGCCACCATAGTATTTTAAACTGACAGAGTTACACTTTTAACTGTCAAACTAATATTTTAACTTTCAAATATGCATGTGTAAATGATGAAAATTAAAAAATTAGATTAACTTTAATCAAGTAGATTAATTTCACTATCTAAATTTCTCAGTGTAGAAACGGTAATGACATATCATTATTTTGTGGACTACCAGTAATGACACCCACTTACCTTCTGTATTATTTTAAAACATATAATAATGAGTTACTGATAATTACTTATTTTTATCATTATTTCAAATAGAAAATAATTTTTTAGAGTTTTTTGCAAATTTTTTGAAATCTATTTTTAGACTCAATATTTTTTAAACACTGGTAAGGATATATGTAACCACATATTTTTTTATTTTTTGTATGTTGGCGAGTAAGCTTACTTGTGTGCAGCAGGTCAATTGTGTTTTTATCTATTAAATATTACATGTCGATATAGCTCAGATGGTAGAGCTGTTGACTGGCAATCTGTAGACCCAGGTTCGATTCCCGCACCAGCAAATTTTATTCAAAAAAAAAAAAAAAAAATACAATAAAAAATATTTTTTTTTTTATATAATTTATTTTTTAGAAAATCTATTTTTAGACTCATTATTTTTGTCAGTACTGGTAAGCACATAGGTAACGATATATTTTTTGATTTTTCGTATGCTGGTGTGTAACGACAACTCATTATTTTTCGCGACATCGCCATATAAAGGTAATAAGAAATGTAATAACAAAAGTAACTAGTTACCATTACCAAGTAAGTAGTTACATAACCACATATCTGGTAATGATTTTCTACACTGGGTTACTGTTTGTTTTCAAAAGAAAATGTTGACGGGATATCTTAACTAATACCGAAATTCAGTGTTGTTTTGTATTTTATTTATTAAATGACTCATTATGAAAGATCTAGCCCACACGCCGGCATGGGTGATGACATGAGTAACTAACAGAAAAGGTGAATGACTTATTGAAAAGGTTAAAAATATATTTCTTTGTGATTTCCTACACTCAAAAAGTTTGACAGTTACTAAATGACAATTGTTTATGTAGTAATCAGTAGTTGTTGGTTTTAACTGAAATTATAGTTAAAGTTGTTTTGAAAAATTCAAAACTACTTTTAAACAGTTATTTAAGAAAACAACTAACGAAAAGTACTGTAATTTAGTAACAGTTGTTTAATGCAGTTATTTTTAATATTATAATAAACAACAGCCAAAGCAGTATTTTTAGAGTAAACAGTTATTTTTGTTCTTAATTTAAAAAATAAAAAATTTCGTTGATTTTCTAAAATTCTTGTTTGGCTTATATTTTTTATTATTGATATATTCTTAGTTTGCAAATAAAAATCATAAAATTGTACTTTATTTAATTCAAATTTAAGTCAAGTATCGAAAGAAAAAAATTAAAAATTTTTAATATATTTTTAGAATATCAAAAAATTAACGGTAAAAAGACAGTAGTTTTACTAATTATGCAGTTGTTTTAAAGTTTTTGTAGTAAATATTTTTTTAGTTAATTTCACCATATTGTTAGTTATTTTTAATGCATTTGTTAGTTATTTGTCAACAATAAATAACTTTATCGCCTTTTTGACTGCATATATCTTTGTTTTAACTGTTATTTTCATTTGATGCTAACGAAAAACTTTTCTGAGTGTATTTATTCAATTTACTTTTTAAATAACTATTGAACTTTTACGGTAAATATATAATGAGTGTATATTTTACATTTAAACTTGAATCGATTTATTAACTTTCTTCTAGTATTAAATTTTTAATTTAAATCTTTATTTTTTTATGCTCTACTGTACACACGTATCCTTTATTGAATCCTTGTTGAATTTCTTAAGAAAAAATTTAATTTTATTATAATATGATTTTCGATTTAATTGTTTCTCCATGAAACTTCCAGCTGAGTACAGTAAGTTTTTTTGTTGTATTTAAACTCCACGTTTTTGTATCTTTTAAGTACTCTTTAATTGAATTCTTAATTAAGTTAACATTTGTGCTTTTGTTTCAGTGAAAACAAAGTTGTGTTTAAATATTGACAAAGGACGAAGACGACGATTATCGTATTAAATTGTAACATTCAAAAGGTAAATTATATACGTTATAATAGCTGTAAGTAAGTTAAACAATGAGATTAAATTTTAATTCAGTTATATGGTTTTGTTTAATTTTCCTTTTTCATGCTATTGAGTATCTTGTTTTTTTTTTTTTTTTTTTTTTTTTTTTTTTTTTTAATTGAATATTTTAAGTATTATTGCAATTTTATTATTGTATTTAAATTTCATCTTTTAAACACTTAAGACTATAGTGATGAGTAGGGCAAGGAATTTAAATTAAGGCACTTAAAAATAAAAAAAATTTCCCGCCTAAAATATGCGGCAACAAAGAAAAATATGAATTAAAAATATAAAAAATATGCACTTAAAACTTTTATCTTTGCAAAAATAATGTTCTTTAAAACTAAAAAATATATTTCAGTTAGATATTTTGACAACAGACGCAGAATTCGAAGCTTTTCCATAGGTCAATAAGGTGTTTAAGAATGGTTATTTTTAAAAATAATGCAAAAAAAAAAAATATTTTGATTGAATCAAAACGTGTAAACGTATCAATTTTTTATATTTTTCTACAAAATAAAAAATGCTCCTAAAAATGAAACATACAATAAAAAGCGCAAAATATGCATTAAAAAGCCACCAAATATGCATTTGAAGTCAAAATATGTAAAAACATGCATTTTTGTCACAATATGCAAAAATATGCAACTACAAATCGATGCCATTTTGTTCTAAATTTGATGATTCGGATAAATATCATTTTGGACTATCGAGAAAAAACATGCATTTGCGTGGAATTCCTTGCCCTAGTTATGAGTAATTATTATGAGCTACATTGGAAACAACAATTGGTTTACTCATTAGACTTTTTTAGCAATTAGTCAAATTACACAAAATGACTTATAGAATAAATAAATATAATTGGTTTTGAAAGTTACCCAGTACCAAAAAGCAGTAATACAGAACAATAATTTATTGGAACCAGACAACTAGTACGAGTTCTACCGCCTGTCTATGCAAAGAACTGTTTAATATAGCTTGTGTTGCAGGTAATTTTCCAAGTTTGAAAATTACAATTTAAGGCCAAAAAATAGAACTGATACTAATATGACACTCACGGAAGCAGGTCTGGAGTGAATCTTTGGTACTAGTACTGTACCAGTTGGTTAAGATTTAAACTGTAGAGATAGAAAATGTTTTCCTTTGATTAAAGAAAGGTTATTTGATAATTTTCTCTAATTAAAATAAATAAATATGTTCATTTACGCAGCAAACAAAATTGAAAGTCATGCTTTACGAACCACTTCTTTCATTGCTTTCAAAGTATACGTTAGTGTGTATGTATTACTGCTTTTTTAGAAGTAATTCTGGAATAACTTAAAAAAAAATCACTTCTTTTATTGCTTCGAAAGTATCAGTAAGAATTTTTACAGTTTTTTTTAGAAGTAGTTCTCAACAGCATCCATAGAAATCACTTACTTATTACTTATAGTGATTTTAAGAAATGATTTGGATACAGTTTATTTCCAAACAGCTCATCGCAGGTTTGAATCATGGCGGGATCAATATTTTTTAAATTTTGTTTAATATTTAAATAAATTTGTTTAACTTCAATATTTTTTAAATTTTCTATTTTTAAAAATAATTAAAAAAAAAATGATGAAAACTTGAATTCTATTTGTATTTTGTATTTATTTGTTTCCAATACAACAAGATATTAAATCTTATAATTATAGTAAAGGATTTTTACAACCCATGTGAAAATCGAAATATATATGAGCATACATGATCATACATTGGCTCGTATGTGATCATGCATGGGCATACATAGTCATATACGTACATGCATAGTTCAATGTATGACCATACATGGTCTCATATATTTCCATATACCTTTGGATCCTAAATTTGAGGGTATATGGAGGTATATGGCCATATATGATCATATATGAGCATACATGAATCATATGTGAGCATATATGGTCATATATGAACATGTACGGTCATATACCCTCAAACTTCGGATCCAAAGATATATGGAAATATATGAGAGCATGTATGGTCATACATTGAACTATGCATGTACATATATGACAATGTATGCCCATACATGATCATATACAAGTCAATGTATGATCATGTGTGTTCATATATATATCGATTTTCACATGGGAATGTTAATTATTGAGAAAGTTTAATATACAGGGCACAATTATTAGAATATTATCAGAAATAAAATCTTTAAAAAATCTTTAAAAAAAATGAATTAAATGAAATATGCAATTGTGAAAAAGTAATGGTAAAAATATTGAATTGGAGTGCAGCTTTTGCACTTGTTCAATAAGTACTATTATTGAAAAGAATAAGACACAATATATCACAATGACCAAGTGGTGTTTCCACTCCAGTCACCGTACAGGGTTAGACCAAGAAGCATATATAACTAGGAGTTAAAATCACCATCGGATCGCACATCGGAACAAAAAAGACAATATTATTAAATTTTGCGAAAACAAAAATAAAGCTGTTTATGTCAGGAATCCTCAAAAATACACAGTCTATTTCAACAGCGCACTCACGTTTTATTGTTTTTTTTTAATCTTTGAAAATCTACATTAAACTGTTGGTAAAAATTTTTTTTTCTGATATTTTTTAAGGTTTATAAAACATTTGATATAAGACTATAAGCTTTGTATTATTTTTCCACTTTTTTGTAGTTGTTGGAATTTGTTGTTTTTAAACCAGCATAACTGATGTTGCATGATGCACGATGAAATGCACTTTACTCTTAACAAACAATGAAAGTTTTATAGACAAATATGTATATTAGAGGGATCCAAACAAAAAGAGCGAAAGAGAATTTCAGTAGAGTTTCGAATAAAATAATTTTTTCGTTAGCATATCAGAATTACTATTATGAAATTTAATGGCAATTGATTAGAGAAAAGTCGTCGCAGAAATAGATTGAAATTTTGATTATTATTTCAAAGTGACTTTTTTTAAGATTTTTGAAAGACTTTTTTTATTAAATATATTTCATTACATCAGACAAATACAGGATCGTCAATAATACTTAACTAAAGCTGTGTTTTCGACTTATCTATATCCGTTAACTCATAATAAACCTCAAAGTGCATAATAACGATTTTAAGACAAAAACTAACACATAACTTTTCGTATGGACGTTAACTTTCAACACGGATAATTATCAACGTTGAAAACTCAACGTTTATACATTTTCATATCTAACGTAACTTATTCGCGTTACTTCCTAGGAACTTTTGCTGACGTACGTTCGATTATAACGGAAAAATTATAAACATAACCTGTTTAAAAAATTTTTATACTACAATCGGTTTAACGTAGATTTGCTTTAAAGACGAAAGGAAAAATAAATTTAAAATTGGTTAGAAGAACTGACCAGGCTCTTAAGGTATCAAAGACCCCTAAATAACTATGATATAAATTTCTAATGCTTAATTATTTTTATGGTCGTTATGGTAGAATTTGTTTACCATAGTTTAAATTCAATGTACAAAGCTAACAGTATTTTGACACATATCCTATAGCCAGGAAAGTTTTTCAGTTACTACATCGCAATTGTTTGTGTACAAATCTGTAGTTATTATTAACTGTAATTATACCTGATTTTTAATATAAAAATATAAAACAACTATAATGACAGTTATTTAAGAAAACAAGTAGGGAAATGTGCTGTATTTCATAACAGTTTTTTAAAGCGTAATATTTTTAATATTATAATAAACAACTATCGAAACAGTACTTTCTCAGTAAACAGTTATTTTTGTTAGTTATTTAAAAAAAAATCGTTGAGTATCTGAAAATTCTTGTTAAATATATATTTGTTATTATTGATATATTATTAAAATTTTACTGTATCTGCAATATTAAAATTGTATTGTATCTCCAATGCATAAAAACCTGGCTTAGACCCGTTAACTTACCGCGAAGTAACGAAAGTTTTTTTGCTGAACCACAGTTATGAATATCAAATTTATATGGAAATAATTACACAAATTTTTGTTATTAATTTTTTTTTATTATTGATCTTTTTTTACTAAAATATATTTTTCTAACATAAAAAAATACTGACTGTAAAAAAAATAGTAGTTTTTACCAATTTTGTGAGTATTTTTGAAAATTTTGTAGTTAAATTTTGTCAGTAATTTTTACGACATTTATAGTTACTATACCCTACATTATAGACCGTACCACCTTACAGGCAAAAAAAAGTGCGCGGTACAACTTCAAATATAAAGTATTTTTGCAAGGCAATTTAAATTTTTTTTGCCGAACGTAGGGGTTGCCGTTTTTAATTTTTGGTTATAGCTTCGGCATTTAAAGTCGGATTTTAAAGCGTGATATATCGATTCCTCGAGGACCAGTGTTTTGCTATAAAGGAAAAAATCCAATGAAAAAAAATTTAAAAAGGCGACCCCTACATTCGGCAACCAATATATAAAAAAAATTTCTGCTGGGTTTATCGAAAAACTTCCTTAGCAAACGTTAAATGATTTTTTGCGAACTTGAATTTTCTGACATTAGGGTTGTACATTTGGGTGGTAGCAACTGAGATCTGGTGGATAAATAATAAAACGGGATACTTGAGCTCAATGGCCCTTAGAGCAAAACATTGGTCCCCTCGAGAGAAAAACATCGATGTATCATACTTTAAGATCCGACTGTAAATACCAAAGATATAACGAAAAATGTAAAATGGCGACCCCAACGTTCGGGAAAAATTTTTTTTAAAATTCCGTGCAAAAATACTTCATACTGAAGGGTGTACGGCGCACTTTTTTTTTTGCCTGCAAGGTGGTACGCTCTAGTAGGCAGGGTATATTGAGATTGTGATAATATTTGTAATACCAAAAAATATTGCACCTAGACCACCCTTTTAGTATACCGGTTGACTGACGATCACTTTTTGATTCGATCTAGCGATGACCGTTAGCCATATTTATCTCTCTCTGTCTGGCTGTCTTTCTGTTTTTCTGTCTGTCTGAGTTCCTGTATCTCTGTCTGTCTGTATATCTGTCTGCCTGTCTGTTTGCCTGTCTGTTTTCTGTCTGACTTTTTTTCTTGATAAGTCTTGGTTAGAATCGGGCGATTCTTAGACCTCGAGCCCATATAAAGGTATCCCAAAAATTGAATAGTGTGCTTGTTTACACGATATAAGTGGCAAATATATAGATATTTTAATAAAACCTGGTACAAGTACTTACACTCAAAAAGCTTGACAGTTACTACGTGACAGTTGTTTTTGTAGTAATCAGTAGTTGTTCTTTTGAACTATAATTACAGTTGATTTTCTATAGAAAAATACAAAATAACTATTATGACAGTTACTTAAGAAAACAAGTAATGAAAAGTTATTGAAAACGGTTATTTAAAGTTGTTAGTTTTACTATCATATTAAACAACTACCGAAATAGTATTTTTACAGTAACGAAAATTGGTTGTTTACAAAATAAAAAATTTCTTTGATTTTTCAAAATTCTTTTTTAGTTTATATTTGTACTCATTGATATATTATTAGTTTGCAAATAAAAATCGGAAAATGTATTGTTTCTTCAATGCATAAAAAGGTAGTAATCGGAGAACAGTTTAAAATTTTTACTTAAAATTTCAAGAACGAAATAAAACAAGTAAAAAAGTTAAAGTCGGGCATGCCGACTATATAATACCCTACACCAGTCTGGTTAACAGCCAAATAATGTTTGGATCCGAAATTCGAATGGGTCAAAATGGACTTGTGTCAAAACTTTCTATAAAAAACTTTTTTTTTTATATCAATTTAATAAAAATGATAAAAGAGAAAATCGGAAATACAGCCCATATCGGCGATAGGTCCAAATATGGACCAATCCTATCTATAATCAATAGGGGTTTTCCTTGGGACCATGAGAGTCAGGGAAGCAAATTTTATTGAAATATCTTCGTATTTGCGACCTGCAGCGTGTAAACAAGCCAATTTTGGGGGGACCCTTATATGGGCACTAGGTCTAAACATGCACCGATTTTAACCAAAATAAATAGGCGTTGTCCTTGGGCTGACATAAGTCGGTGTACCAAATTTCATCTTAATATTTGCGACCTATAGAGTGCGCACAAGAATGCATGGACAGACGGACGGACATCGATAAATCGAAGCATAAAGTTATTCTGAGTCGATCGGTATACTAAAAGGTGGGTCTAATTCCAATATTTTTTGGTGTTACAAACGTCAGCACAAACTTATTATACCATGTCCACATAGTGGTGTAGGTTAAAAAAATGTGCTTTTTTTTATTAATATATACTTCTAGAACACCAATAAAATTAACTATAGGAAAACAGTAGGTTTTACCTATTTTGTCAGTTTTTTTTTAAATTTTTTGTAGTTAAAATTTGTCAATTAATTTTTGTAATATTGCTAGTTTTTTTAATGCATTTGCTAAGTAATTTTAAATAGTTAAAAATAACTATATTTTTAGTAAATTTGAATACCTTTGTTGCTCTTTCAACTACATACACAGAAAGAATTTTCTTAATTTTTCATTAAACTAATAAAGTTTTCTTCACAAAGTGAATGTAGAATTTCTTTAATTTTGTGAAAAAGCTTCATCATTTTTATGAAACGCTTTTTAATTAAACTTTTTTATTGGTTGTATAATTGACAAAAAATAAAATAATTTTTTTTGCTCTAAAAATCAACTGTTTTATTTTACAAAACGACTAATTATTTATTTTTTTCTCTCTGACAATTTCAACAAGTTTTATTTTCAGAGTTTCCCACAATTGTGTGCAATTTTTAATAGCGCTAATACGGATTATATTTCCGACTTTTTCTATAATTTATACTCAGTGAACTTCTGCAGTCAGAATTTGTTACTTGTTTAAATAGTATTTCAGCTTTGTTGTCTCAAGTGAAAATAGCAGTCATTTGTAGAAGAAATGTAAATTTTAATAAGAACATTTTGTAGTAAATTGCAACTTCATAAATAAGTCGTTAAAAAAATTTGTACACTCAAAAAATTTGTCCGTAGAATCTACTCAAAATGACAGTTTAAATAAAGGTACATAAATATATGCATATAAAAAGGCTGCAAAGGTATTAACCTTTAAAATAACTAAAAACGTTCTGAATTTTAACTGTTGAAAAATAACTAACAACTCCATTAAAATTAACTAACAATGTAGTCAAATTAAGAGACAAAAAAAACTACTGTTTTATTTTAGTTATTTTTTTCACATTATAAAAGTATATTTTAATAAAAAAAATTTTTTTTTTTCGATTATAAACAATGTGGAATTACTTCAACTTACTTGAAATTTTAAGTAAAAATTCCTAACAGTTCTTTAGTCATTACATTTTTATGCCCTGTAGATACAATACAATTTTCTGATATTTACATGCAAACTAAAAATATATCAATAATAACAACTATAAATTGAAAAAGGTTTATGCGAAATAAAAAATAACTGCTTAATAAAAAAAATATTGTTTTGGTAGTTGTTATGATATTTAAAAATAATTGCTTTAAACAACTGCTTGGAAATTACAGTACCTTTCGTTCGTTGTTTTATATAACTGCCATACTAGTTATTTTATATAACTGCCATACTAGTTGCTTTGCTTTTTTCCATAGAAAAATAACTATAATTATATTTAAAAATAACAACTACTAATTACTACACAAACAACTGTTTTGTAGTAACTGTCAAACTTTTTTAAAAAAATTAATCAAAAAGAATGTATTTATGTAAGTATTTTTTGTTTGTTGTTTTGACTAATTTGTGATTCATTTTATTGACAGTAAAAAAGTTGAAAGTTGAAGTGAAATTTAATTTGTTTTTCAATACATCTGCATACAAATTATTTTAAGTATTTATTTCCTAATTTGCAACCAATTTATAAATATAAAAATTTTGAGAAAAGTTTATTCTTAACTAAAAAATTCTCAAGCAAATTTTCCAAGTTAAGAAATATTTAAGAAAAAATCGATCTTAAATCTGACTATAAAACGGAGCCTTAGAATTAATTTAGAAAATTCCCATACATCTTTGAACAGTTTTAATGTACATACGCATACATAAGCTAGCAGCAGCAACAGGATGTGCTTTAGTTAGTGTTTGTGTTTGTATAAGCCAATGGTAACTTACTATGCTAGACACATACATACATACATACATACATACATACATACATACGTACTTTAGTCCACGCGGAGCTTGAACTGATGTTTAACGCAAATATTTTTTGCCAAAAGATTAAAACAGTTTACACTGTTGTTTTCTGGAAAAACAAATTTTGTATGTTATGTTTTCATCAGAGAATTTAACAACACAATTGATTGAAGCGTTTTATTTTTTTTATGATTGTTACATGATTAAAACTAGCAAAAAATGCACTAAAAAGTGCTTTAATAATTTAAAACAGATTTTATTTTTTAACAGTTTAATTTGTAGCTAACTGATTGTAATTTATGTAATATAAGTACACTCAAAAAAAAAAGTCAGTAAAGTCAGCATAAAATGTTGCTGTGTCAGCAAATTTTTAGTCAGGAGCGTGCTTGCAAAAAAGTTTGTAATTTCAGCAAAAGGTTTGCTGAAAATCAGCGAGCTGATTTTTACCAAAAAAATAGTAATCTTCAGCAAAAGTTTTGCTGACATTTAGTCGACTGCAAATGAAAAAAATCCTTGCTAAAATCACTAAACTTTTTGCTGAATATTAGTAGACTGAAAAAAACTCAAAAAACTTGTAGCGAAATTTTACTTTAGTTAATTTATTTGCTGAAAATTTAAATATAGAATATGTGTAGAGTTGTTTTTCTTTTCTTGTCATTTCCGTTTCCACACAAACTGCGACATCTACATCTTGTCTATCTGATTGTCGTCCATGCTATGCATGCGGTTATCAGCACAATTTTTGTAGCAAAATAAATTAATAAAACATTAGTTCAAAATTAGTTTGGTGTTAAAAAAATATAACTAAAATTTTTGCTGAAAACGGAATTTCAGCAAAAAAATTGCTGAAAACTAGTACACTTGATATACAAGACGTTTTACTAATTTTTCTACTAACTTATTTTTTTGAGTGTACTTGTAATGATAAAATAATAAAAAAAGACGATGATCGTAAATTGATCTTCTAATTTTTTTTGTTGAAATTTTTGACAATAGAATGTCAAAGTACTTCTATAGGTTGCAGTAGTCGGTTACCGAGCTTATTTTAAATTAAAGAAATATTACAGTTAGGGGTATCAATTTATAACCATACAAGTGTAATATGAATTTTTGAAACACATAATTTGTAAAACTACCTGTTATAATTAAGTATGCAAACAAAAACAATACTCAGTTACAATTTCATATGATATTGTAATGATTCATTTTCAGTTTTAACAAAACTTTTTGTTATATTTTGTTTAGTATCCCAGAAACGATTTTAGATGCACAAAAAAGTTTGTCCACAGAATCTACTGTAAATAAAGTTATATGCAGTTAAAAGTACGACAAAGGTATTACCTTTAAATAAGTTAAAATGTACCGGTCAAAAATTACTAAAAAATGTGTTAAAAATAACTAACAATGTTGTTAAATTAACTGAACAATTTTTGTTACAAAAATTTAAAACAACTGACAAAATACTCGTAGGTAATAATTACTTTTTTTACAGATAATTTTTTTCCTATTACAAAAGTATATTTTAATAAAAAGAAAATTAGTTTTTTCCTTTCGATTATAAAAAACAGTTGTAGTTATTTCATCGTTTTTTGAAATTTGAAGTAAAAATTAAAAATGGTTTTCCAGTTATTACCTTTTTATATATTGGAGATGTTATACGGTTTTAAGGTTACATATTTTCAAACTAAGAATTAGACAGTACCTCAAAAAAAAAAGATGGCCGCACACCCTCCAATATGAAGTATTTTTGCAAGGCAATTTCAAAAAAAAAATTTTTTTTTGCCGAACGTAGGGGTCGCCTTTTTCAATTTTTCGTTATAGCTTAGGCATATAAAATTGGATTTGAAAGTGTGAAATATCGATTTTTTGCCTCGAGGAGATCAATGTTTTGCTATAAAAGAAAAATGCATTGAAAAAAATTTAAGGGGGGACATGACATTGGCCGTTTTTTGAAAGCGACTTTTTTTTATAATTTTGTATTTTAGTAAAAGTTATAGCCGGATTAGTGAGAGCGCATTCTTAATTTTCGCGCTACTTACGTACGGCAGCTGGTATATACTTGTTTTACTTGCTACCTGACTTTTGGTGGTTGTTATTTCGTACCTACTTGAAGGGTGAGTTTTTTTGTGTTTTTGAATTGCCGAATTGCTAAACGATTGCAAAAAACTCTAATGCGGCCTATAGACTACTCAAGTTACTTGCACAATAATGAGTTTGTGCAGGTCAGTTGAACAGTGTGTGGCCTGGTTTGTGTACTTGTACAAGTATATTTCTAGACTTGAGTAAAAATCAAAACGATTTTGATTTTTACGCAATATTTTAGAACTTGTGCAAGTCATTTGCGCAGTGTATGCTGAAATTAGCACAGTTCAGCAGTAATTTTTGAAAGGTGAACATCATAAATACGGATAAAAAAAATTAAAAGTATAATTAAACGTAAAGTAAAAAATGTCAATATAAATTTATTAACATCGCCAACGAATTTCAGGTATTTTGGCCTGCGCAAAGTGTGAAATAAAGCTTTTTAAGACTAATATTTTCTCATGCAATAACAATCCGCTACATGTTTCTGCTGCTATGTGTAAATTAAAATGAATATTGCACAGTTTACTTGAATGGTGTGTAGCGAGTAAGGTGACTTGAACAAACTCGTTATTGTGCAAGTGACTTGCATAGTCTATTTGGCGCATAAGCAACAGCAAAACAAGATAACGAAGGCATACAGTACGAAGCAGGCATGGCAGATTGAAGTTAGCCTTTTTTTCTTTGTTCACAAACCTTGAACGCGTTTATCTCGAAACCATGTTTTTCGTACTGGTTGCGGCACTAGCGGGTTAATTTTTTGACGAATTTTTTTTATATTTTTTTTTTTTTTGTATTTTTTTAAACTTGATTCGTTATCGTATGACACAAGCTTTTTTTTTTAAATTCGATTTTTTTATGAATTTTTAAAGTCAATATTTTTTTTCGAAAAAACACACTTTCAAATTTGGAACATCACCAAAAATTGAAAAAAAAATTAAAAAAAAACCTCGTATCATACGATAACCAATTTTGTTAAGATTTAAAAAAGTAATTTTTTTCCAGATCGGATAATTTTTGCGACTCCCAGCGCTGCAACCACGAGGCCCCGTTTTTTTCTCTGCCGCCAGTTTGGAGCTCTATAAAACCATGTTGGAGTGAAAAATATATTTCTTTGAATTTTTTTTCTTGTAATTTGTTCAATTCTCTACAATAATGGTAGAATGTTTGTTTTTGACTGAGTTATGAATTTTAAAAAAAAATTTCTGTTTTCTCTACCGCGAATGTAATGTCCCCCCTAAAAAAGCGACCCCTACATTCGGAAACCAATATATAAAAAAAAAATTCTACTGGGTTTATCGAAAAACTTCCTTAGCAAAAGTTTATTGATTTTTTGCTAGCTTTAATTTTCTGACATTAGGGTCGTACATTTGGGTGGTAGCAACTGAGATCTGGTGGGTAACTACTAGAACGGGATACTTGACGTCAATGGCCCTTAGAGCAAAACACTGGTCTCCTCGAGAGAAAAACAGCGATTTATCATACTTTAAGATCCGACTGTAAATGCCAAAGATATAACGAAAAATATAAAATGGCGACCCCGGCAAAAAAACCTCTATGCAAAAATACTTCACATTGGAGGGTGTACGGCGACCTTTTTTTTGCCTGTAAGGTGGTACGCTCTACTAAGCATACATCAATAATAACAAATATGAACTAACCAAGAATTTAAAAATATCAAAAAAGACCCGTAAGTTGTAGACCTAGAGCAGGGGTGGCAATACTTTTTTCGCTGCGTGCCAGAAACGGACAAATTTGTTTTGTGAAAATTTCTCGCGTGCCACCTTAATTTTAGTTGTTTTTGAAGGACCTTTTAAAAAATTTTTAAAATTTGGAAAATTTCTCTTAAAAATGTCATCGCAGATGTACATATTTATCAGCGCTATGGATAACCCCCAAATGGAAAAATTAAATAACATCGAAGAAATGACGTAAAAATGTTTGACGGTTATTTAATTTTTGGGGGTTTATTTAATCTTTAAATATTGAGATTATTTCATTATAAAAAAATCCCCAATGAAATAAAATTCCATTTTTGGTGGTTATTTCATATTGTTAGAAAAAGTTAAATTATTGGGCGCCATTAATTATTTAAGAAACTAGTTGAAAAGTGTGCTTTGGGCAAAAATTTGATTTTGCTAAAATAAATTGCGTGGTTTTTATCATCATAATAATTAATAAAAAGCGAATATTATGTATTTGAACATAGAAATTTCTATTTTAGATGAAATGGCTCTGCGAAACACGATAAAAACCTAATTTCAAATTACAACAAAGGGGATTATATGATTATGAAACTTATTTTCAGCCTTTATTTCATTGAGAGTTATTTCGTAGCACCTATTTTCCCTTAGAAAAACTTAATTTTTTAGATCCAATTTTATTACAAGTTGTTTTCCATGTTTGTGCAATTTTCTGGTACTTTTTATTTCTCTGATTATGAAGCATTTTCTCATCGAAACGTTTAAACTTCTTTCAATCTAGAATTCTAGAAAATTTGCAAGAATTTTCTGATAATCGAATTTGCGAGTTCTGTATTAACCATATTTTTTTAAACAAAAAACTGTGGCAGTACATTTTATTCATTTTAAAAGACGATTTACAAGCTCTATGAAAAATTTCACCATTATGGAGTTAAATCACACTTTTTTGTAGTGAAATTTAACATTTAACTGAATTGTTTGCTGGGGTTCTAATAGTTAAAATTTTTTGAAAATATCCAACAAAACGTCGCGTGCCACCTAAAATCCACTAGCGTGCCACTACTGACACGCGTGTCATAGTTTTGCCAGCCCTGACCTAGAGGGTTAAAGTGTTCCACAAAAATGTTTCTCGTAGTGTTTTACAGAAGTCTGGTGAACACATTAACCTAAAATGGAAGATTCACATGGTTTCCCCCTAAAATCCAGGTTTGTTGGACATTTGAGCGCCAAATGTGAATAAGTACGAGATTAACTCTTAAACGCATTTTAATTTTTGACTTATTTCTGGTATTGAAGTTAAATTTTCAACTTTGATATCTCAAAGACTTATAGTAAAATTTAATGACAAATATTTTTGCGGAACATTTTAGCCCTATTACGCTTCAATTAAATGGACTTTTTGACACCTTTTTAGAAAGGGGGAAAAAGCCCAGTAAGTTAAGGGGTTAGAAGGTTAAAATGTTTCATTTTAGGTATAGGGGAATGTCGTGTAACTTGGAACTTTGCATTTTTCTCCTATTTGTTAATGCTTTATTGTAAAGTCTTCTTCTATGAATCTCTACACAAAGTTTCAGATAAGTCTATAGGAGACCCTAAAATTGGGCTTTCTCTATACTTATACTGTATACTTATTGTCGTTTGTATACAGGTGTAATGTATATTTGGAAATAAAAATAAAAAAATGATTTTTTTCTCTATTTTTTTTTGGTTTAATTCCACATTAGCAGCAGATTGCTTTAATATTCCATTAAACCTCTACATATTTTATAATATAAATTTTAAGCTTTTGGAAATTTTTATAATTTTTTTTAAGTTCCATTTCCAAACTAAAATTATTTTCATATATACAAAAAACCATCAGGAAAATATTTCTTTTAAAATTAATTTCAAACAAAAATTTTAATTTGAAATCAAGTGGAAAATTATAAAAATGAGTAACTAATTGCAAATATTCAAAAAATGCCACACTTTTTTTAAAGCTCACATATATGAAAAGATAAATTGTGCAACCATGCATATAAAATTATCATCAACGTTTCCATTGAATGAATATATGTATATCTATCTATGAGTGCGTGTGTGTATGTGTTCAAACGCATACTGTTATAAAAATCTACTTACATATACATAAGTAGTCACTAGTGCATTTATTTTAATTACCGTAAAGTTTTTGCAAAAACCATAACCGCAACAGCAACAGCAAAACACAACCAACACACCTGCATAAAATACTACATGTACTTAAAGCAAAACGTGTGCACAGTGGCTCAAGTTATATTTTAAATAAATTTTTTTATTTTAAAAGCATATTTTTACAATTCAAAATTTTTCAGTTTGATTTTGTATAGGATTTTTTGAAAAATTTTAAGTGTTTGAATTTGATAGGTTAAATAACACTGAACGACACAAAAAAAATTAATGAAGCTCTGACCATCATTTCTATATATTTCGGACATGCTGATTAAAATGGCGCACTTTATTTTTCGATCTAAAGTACAGACTTTCCGCGAAATGTCTTTAAAATTTAGTGGTTTTCCATTTAGTTGTTTTCTACCAAAAAATTTACAAATGCAATCAATATCAATTTTTTTGGTGAAACGTAGGCACAGGACTTGCAGTCATATTTGGGGTTAATATCTGATGCACAAAACTTGATATGTTCACTGTTCACTGTTTATATGGATTTGTACAGTTTTTTATGGTTTTAACCAATTGATATTAAACCGACTTTGATAAATGTTATGCCTTAGTAAAGAAGCAATTAAGAGGAAAATATTTCAACAAAAAAAAATGTATTCATGTACTATATAGCGACCTATAGCTTAAAATTTCGATTTTTCAAAAATTTTATATGGCAGCATATCTTTCGAAGTTGTCCCCAAAGTCCAACTTTTAGTTTAATATGGGGTTACCTCCAAACACTGTTCTTGCAAAATCTAGAACAAAAAAGTTTCCATTTGCCAAAGTTATCGCAATAAATATACTTATTTAATAAGGTGAGTATCGTACTAAAGAAATTATAATACTAATTTTGGTAAATACAAAAAAATAATTATAGTACGAGGAACATTTCTATGGAACATTTTAACTCTCTAACTCTTCAATTAAAGTGACTTTTTTCCCCCTTTTAAAAAGGCACAAAAAAGACCCGTAAGTTGAAGAGTTAGAGGGTTAAAATATTCCTCAAAAATGTTTCTCGTAGTGTTCTACTTAAGTCCATTGAACACTTCCTATACCTAAAGTAGACTATTCACATGATTTCCCAATAAAATCCAGGTTTGTTGGACATTTGAGCGCCAATTCTGAATAAGTTCGAGATTAACCCTTAAACACATTTTAAGTTTTGACTTATTTCTAGCATTGAAGTTAAATTTTCAACTTTGATGTTTCAGGGACTTATAGTATAATTACGTGACAAATATTTGTGCGGAATTTTTTTGTTTGGAACCACTGTGCACCGGTAGAGGGCGCTAGAATCTAATACTCGTACAACCTAGGCAAGTATTAAGTTTTATCACTTGTTATTTTCTTTTTACAAAATTTCTTATTACTTTTATTTTTGCTGATGGCAAAACCTAACCAAATTCTTTAAAAAGGTCTTCTTTTTCGATCTCCCATCTCACAGTGCATGAGCCTTATAACTTTATGGTGTGAGTATTTGTGTTAAATTTGTTATACCATAAAATGTCTTATAATTTTCATATATAAAAAGATATAAAAAACTAGACACACAGCCATGCTCTTAATTGTAGACACAAATACGTAGACAACACTCACAATTACTGCCATTCATACATACATAAGTATAAATGTTAAAATTAGTGAATCGTACAAATGTAGAAAGTAACAAAACAAGTTTATTTTCAAATGAAACTTACAAGTGTTACTTTCAGAAATCTCGCATGTTTGCTAATGCAGGTGTAGTTGTATTGTCTGTGTGTGTGTGTGTATAAGCGTAGCTGTGCGAGCGTATAAGTTAGTTGAGTGTAAACTAAAAGTTTCATATGTTTAAAATTGCGTTAACTCTAAAACTTAACTGACTTTATGACGACGATGGCGTCATGTCACTTACACGAAAATGCCACAGAGACTTTAATTTAAAAAGTTTGTTTTCAAGTATGTTTGTGTTTTTTCAAAGTTAATTGCAGTATTTCCTGATTGTCTACAGGGTCGACCGAAGATTTTTCATATAATTAGTTTGGTTATTGCAATCTTCCGTTTTATATTATTTTGTGTAATTTAGAATTTAATTTGGAGGCAAGAACTTAGTTTTATCCAAGAAATTGGTAAATATCATTATAACATATCTGACTTGGTGAAGTTTGTATTACCGCACTCACAATATATTTTCCATAACCGATTGAGGTTAATTTGAAAAGTAATAGCTAAAGTATGTTTTCAATTGAAGAATCAATTAAAATACATGGAAACATATTGTTTAACTTTTTGTACAAGTCAATAAAAAACAAACTACAAAAAAAATACGTATCATCTGTAGGAGTTGCTATTTTTAGTCAAATGTTCTATTTTTAGAAAAAATAAATTTAATAATTTCGTTGTTTTCTGTTTTAAGGAGGGACATTACATTCACGGCAGAGAAAACAGACCTTTTTTTTAAAATTCATAACTCAGTCAAAAACAAACATTTTTCCAAAATTTTTTATTGTAGAAAATTGAACAAATTACAAGAAAAAAAATTTAAAAAAATATATTTTTCACTCCAACATGGATTTATAGAGCTCCAAACTGGCGGCAGAGAAAAAACGGGGCTTCGTGGTTGCAGCGCTGGGAGTCGCAAAAATTGTCCGATCTGGAACAAAATGACTTTTTTAAATCTTAACAAAATTGGTTATCGTATGACACGAGTGTTTTTCTTTTAAATATTTTTTAAATTTTTGGTGATGTTCCAAATTTGAAAGTGTGTTTTTTCGAAAAAAAATATTGACTTTAAAAATTCATAAAAAATCGAAAAAAAATTTAAAAAAAGCTCGTGTCATACGATAGCGAATCAAGTTTAAAAAAATACAAAAAAAAATTTCGTCAAAAAATGAACCCGCTAGTGCCGCAACCAGTACGAAAAACATGGTTTCGAGATAAACGCGTTCAAAGTTTGTAAACAAAGAAAAAAAAGGTAAGTAGGTAGCGCGAAAATTAAAAATGCGCTCTCACTAATCCGGCAGTAACTTTTGAACCCGTAGGAATTTTTCCATGAAATTTTTTTTCTTAGAATCTTAAGAATATTTACTAAAATACAAAATTATAAAAAAAGTCGCTTTCAAAAACCGGCCAATGTCATGTTCCCCCTTAAAACTAAAATTTAAAATATTTTCGGTTTTCTTTTCTGTTAAAATAGTTTGTTTATATACAAAATTATTTCAAGTCAAATTACAAGAAATTCTTTACTCATACACACAAACATAGCCAATAAAAATATGAACATGTGTGTTGTGTGTGTAGAGTTTTGAAAATTCAAAACGTTTTATCAGTTAAAAATTGATGATTGTTTTAATAGACTTTTCAATTATTTTTATTTCTTTTATAAATTGCTTAAATAATGTTAGAACATAAATATCGAAATGGTTTAAATATAATGAAAAATCAGTAGTCGTTTTTGTAATTGTGTTTTCAATAAATTTAATATGTATTTTTGGTTATTTTTAACGATAAAATAATGTGAGTGCGAGTGTCTTAAAATTCAATAAATTATAGAGCAATTCCATATGAAAGCGATCACCTTTTGGACGACCCCTCTCCGATTCTAAAATAAATAGTCTCAATCGATTGCCCAGCAAAAAATAATGTACCTACATATTTTTTTTTTATAGTGACTGGTTTAGTGGTGGTGTACACCACTGTCATGTGACAAAATTGAAGAATTCTTCATAAGGGACCTCATTGAAAGTTGTTTTAAAAAAAACTACTAAAGCGATCGCAACGAGTGATAGCTCGTTGGAAAGGTATTGAATCAGGCTTTAATTGAAAGAAAAAAATTTTCCTAATTTTTCTCAGAAATTTACCTTTTTTCCCATGAAAATTAAATTTTCCCATGAAAATTAAATTTTCCGATTTTCCACAGAAGCTCCTAAATTTTCCGGCTAATTTTTTTTATTTTGGATTCCTCATAATTTTTGCTTTAAGAATCAGCAATAAAAAAATGGGCCCCGACTCCTTGTTTGGACAGGAGAGGAGCATTTAAGAGACCACCTTGTTCTCATTGTTTTTATATTTTTTATAATTGAATTATTTGTAATTATTTAACATTGTTTTATTTTATTATTAAAAATACATTTTAAAAATTATTTTACAGTTAAAAATACATTTATGAAGAAAAAATCTTTCTTATTTTGCTGCTTATACTTAATTACAATATTTATTAAAAATTTCAATTGTCTTGGCATCTTGGGTCCTTGAGCCAAATTTCTTGGTGGGAGTCGCCAATATGCCCTTCTGTCGAACTAATTCTTTGCTTCTTCTCGCGATGTAAAAAGATGTTTGAAACTGTTCAGAAATCTTGCGTATAGACCATGATTGAGGCAGCACAGATAAAATGAGATATTTCTCCGGAAAAGTGGTCGCTAAATTGAATTTTCTTTTCAACTGCTCAATCATTTGTTTGCCGTCATCAACGTCATCTGCTTGACTGCATTCGTTATCAGAGCCTTCATCAAATATTGTCGCGATTGCACTCATAACCTTGCCTTTTTCTCTTTCCTGTATTTTTCACTTCGCAACTTTCTTCTTGTAATAGGCGATTCACCTAAAGTGGTAATAGCCTCATTCAAAGGACTCAAAGACATATTGACCATCGGAATGTCTGCCTCACTATCAGATGAAACATTTTGTTCAATTGTCATTTCACTCTCGGATTGTGGTTGCATTTGTTTCAATGCATTTGCTTGTTGAGACAAATCGATTTTACACTTGGGGCAAATGAATTCTGCTTCTTCACCGTATTGTATATTTAATTCATTCATGTATCGCTTCGAAACACCAGTTAATTTTAATACTTTTTTAAATCTTTTTCGAACGATGTCCACTCTTGTTAAACGGATTGCAGCAAAATTTATTCATTTTACTTCAAATTGTCTTTACAGCTTCACCCTTTACTTTACAAAAAAAACACTTTAACACTTTCACGCTTACTATTCAACTAAAATTTGACTCAGAGTGTGTGAAGTATTTATATTTATTTTTTGGTAAAAAATAGGTAAAAAAAAATAAGCGATATTTGCTTTTCTTTAATAGGAAAATTTGCGTGAACTACTGGTCATAAAATGTTTTTTAAAGAGGGACTTAATTGGTTACTGCCAATAAGCCGACCACAGGTCATAAAATGTTTTGTAAATTTTTTAAATTACCAGGTAATAAATATTTCGCCATATTTATGGAAAATCCGTGTTTTATGACTTGTTTCTGCACGTGTCATTTTAGGCGAAATATTTATTACCTGGTAATTTAAAAAATTTACAAAACATTTTATGACCTGTAGCCTCAGTCGGGTTTGGTGTGCCATTACATGCCACTGCTGCTATTATCCATGGATTTATGGCCGATCTTGTGAAGGCAGGCAGACCATATTCACTACACACTCAACTTGGGGCTCTTAAAAAAAATTTATTTTTTCTTCATAAATGTATTTTTAACTGTAAAATAATTTTTAAAATGTATTTTTAATAATAAAATAATGTTAAATAATTACAAATAATTCAATTATAAAAAATATAAAAACAATGAGAACAAGGTGGTCTCTTAAATGCTCCTCTCCTGTCCAAACAAGGAGTCGGGCCCATTTTTTTATTGCTGATTCTTAAAGCAAAAATTATGAGGAATCCACAAAAAAAAAAATTAGCCGGAAAATTTAGGAGCTTCTGTGGAAAATCGGAAAATTTAATTTTCATGGGAAAAAAGGTAAATTTCTGAGAAAAATTAGGATTAAATTAAATTAATTTTATTTTTCAATTAAAGCCTGATTCAATACCTTTCCAACGAGCTATCACTCGTTGCGATCGCTTTAGTAGTTTTTTTTAAAAACAACTTTCAATGAGGTCCCTTATGAAGAATTCTTCAATTTTGTCACATGACAGTGGTGTACACCACCACTAAACCAGTCACTATAAAAAAAAAAAAATATATAGGTACATTATTTTTTGCTGGGCAATCGATTGAGACTATTTATTTTAAAATCGGAGAGGGGTCGTCCAAAAATTTGCCAATTTTGATCGTTTTCATATGGAATTACTCTATATATAAACTTCAAAATAATATCAAGTGTACTGTGGTGGAGAACACTTGACTTGGTTAAGAAATATTATAGTTTTTTTTTTTTTTTGTTTTTTTTTTTTTTTTGAAAAACACGAAATAGTGTCGAACATCAATTTTTATCTACAAATAACCAAATTTTCCCCCATTCTTATTTACCAAAATTTCTGTTACTTCTTTATTACAAAATTAAAATTAAAACGAAAAGTGACATTTGATGGCGGTTGAATACAACCAGCTGCAATATTTTACGAATAAAAGTTTAAAGCAAAAACAGTAATAACAGATGATAAAAATAGCATTTTTAGAATTTCGTTGATGTTAGTCCTACTGAGTTTTGTTTACATTTGTTTCACAATCAATATAAATAGATCATTGTCAATTATTAGCCCATAAAAGCATGGATACTGAAGATGGGTCTGTAGCGGGACCGAAAATATCCTGCTGGCCTTATCGAATTTTTAAAATTTTTATTCTCTGTAATTTATTTGTATGATCTCAAATCTAATAAAAGGAAACATTCATTTACCAATTAAAAGATCAATTATACATACTCGTACCTTTAACCAAATTTATTGATTTTTGTAAAATTTATACTTTTTTTTATAAAAGTTTATTGATTTTAATAAAACTGATTTTATGTAAGTTTATCAACACAAAAAAAAAAAAAATACCAGAGGGGCAATTCTGTAACTTTTTAACGACAAAATTCGGTTGTTAATTTGATAAGTATTCATAGTAAACTGACAACTTAACTACCGAATTTTGTTGTTAAAATGTTTGAGAATCCCACTGCAGAGGCTATATTGCCTTGGCTGGCATAAGTTGCCTATTTTTATAGGAAATTAAATAAAAACTATTGGATTCTGAATCAGTAGAAAAAGGCACTAAAATTGATGATGTAGATGTACTTCTTTTTTTAACATTAATGATTTAAACATTGAGTTGTCATATGAGAGGAGTACTCCCACTTTAACATTTCTTTCAGTACTTTTTGAACCAGTGCAAAGGAAGCTATTTAAAAAAAAAAAAGAATTATTATATTTTTTATTTATTAGTAGTATTAAATTATATTTTTATACCCTACACCACTATGTGGTCAGGTATTATAAGTTTGTGCTGATGTTTGTAACACCAAAAAATATTGGTCGTAGACCCACCTTATAGTATACCGATCGGTTCAGAATTTTTTTTTATTTCGATTTAACGATGTCCGTCTGTCCGTCCGTCCGTCTGTCTGTCTGTCCATGCAATCTTGTGCGCACTCTACAGGTCGCAAATATTAAGATATTTTGATGAAATTTGGTACGCAGACCTATGTTGGCCCAAGGATGAACAAGTTTGATTTTGGTGAACATCGGTGCATGTTTAGACCTAGTGCCCATATAAGGGTCCTACCAAAATTATATTGTTTATACGCTGCAGGTCGTAAATATTAAGATATTTTGACGAAATTTGGTACACAGACCTATGT
The DNA here is from genome assembly GCA_949987735.1 of Leucophora obtusa. Taxonomy (NCBI): domain Eukaryota; kingdom Metazoa; phylum Arthropoda; class Insecta; order Diptera; family Anthomyiidae; genus Leucophora; species Leucophora obtusa. The sequence continues at coordinate 29,474,138 of OX465299.1, read as the reverse complement.
TAGCCCAATAACGCAGCCTATTGATTTTGGTGAACATCGGTCCATGTTTAGACCTAGTGCCCATATAAGGGTCCTACCAAAATTATACTGTTTATACGCTGCAGGTCGCAAGTATTAAGATATTTTGATGAAATATGGTACATAGACCTATGTTGGCCCAAGGACGAAGCCTATTGATTTTGGTGAACATCGGTCCATGTTTAGAACTAGTGCCCATATAAGGGTCCCTCCAAAATTGGCTTGGTTACAAACTGCAGGTCGCAAATATTAAGATATTTTAATGAAATTTGGTGCGCTGACTCACATTATAGAAAATTTTGACACGAGCCCCATTTTAACCCATTCGAATTTCGGATCCAAACATTAGTTGGCTTTTACCCAGACTGGTGTAGGGTATTGTATAGTCGGCATGCCCGACTTTAACCTTTTTACTCGTTTATTTTAAAAAAGTTTATTTATTGCCGCCACCGCACAGTGCTTTGATCCCATATAACGATTGGACAAAAATAGAAGGAGTGGAGACAGAGTTTTGAAATTTGGTACACTGCCATAGAACCCCTTAGTTAAGAAAAATTTTAATTTTTGGAAATATCGAACCAAGGGCACGCCCACCTCCCATAGGTTCTGAAATTTAAAAATATTATATTAGCTACATAAATGGACGTACAATTACAAAAAGTATCCATTGAGATGCACATAAAACTGTAAACGTTTGTGTCAATTTTTATCAAAATCGAAGCAAGGCGTCTTAGTCCTGTCATATATCCTTTATCTTAAATTATTTATAAAACCTGCAAAAAGTATACGATTACTAGGAAATTTATCACATGAATTGATGTAAGGACAAGCCATATTTGTGCCAAATTTGGGTAAAATCGATTCATTAATAAAAAAAAAAAATTACTTTCACAAAAAATGGGTTTCGCTTAAAATGATTTTTCTAAAACAAAAACAAAACTTAAATAGGATTAAAATAGGAAACCATGTGAATACTCCATTTTAGGCATAGGATATGTTCAGCTAACTTATGTAAAACACTACGAGAAATATTTTTGTGAAACACTTTAACCTTCTAACTCTTCAATTAAAGGGACTTTTTTGGCCCCTTTTTAAAATGGACAAAAAAGACCCGTAAGTTGAAGAGTTAGAGGGTTAAAATGTTTCCCAAAAATATTTGTCATGAAATTCTACTCTAAGTCTTGGAAGACATCGGCATTGAAAATTTAACTTAAGTGCCAGTAATAAGTAAAAACTTAAAATGTGTTTAAGCGTTAATTTCGTACTTATTCAGAATTCGCGCTCAAATGTCCCACAAACCTGGATTTTAGGGAGAAATCATGGGAATCTTCTATTTTAGGTATAGGATGTGTTCAGTGAACTTATGTAAAACACTACGAGGCATATTTTTGTGGAACATTTTAACCCTCTAACTCTGCAACTTACGGGTCTTTTTTGTCCCTTTTTAAAAAGGAGCCAAAAAATTCCCTTTCATTGAAGAGTTAGAGGGTTAGAATGTTCCACAAAAATATTCCTGGTAGTGTATTAGATAAGTCGGCTAAACACATCCTATACCTAAAATGGAAGGTTCACATGGTTTGAATACTAAACACTCTTAAATGCGTGAAATTTCAGTAAAAATCATGAATTTAAAAGTAAAAATCATGAATTTAAAAATAGTAACTAATTTTTTAATGATCTATTATACAACAGTATAAACTTACAAAAAAAGAAAAAAAATTTGGAACTTTATATATATATATATTTTATACTTCATCAAACTTAAGTAAATTTTGGATTTTCAACAAAAAAAAGGTCTTTAGGAGAAATAAAAAATATTTGTTTTTCCAATAATGTACTAAAATTTATATTGTAATTTACCTACAAATATATTGAAGTAATTAAAAAAATTTTTCGAACCAGTTTTTAAAACAATGTATTTTTTTTAGAATTATTTTCGTGAAACAATTTAAACCCATTTTTCTGTTCAGTCATTTTTGTATAAAATTCTCTGAGTTTAGCGCACTCTCGTGGCGACAAAAGCAGTCCCACCAAATATTTTTTTTCACATTTATTTGAGTAACTTTATTATCTTTCAAAAAATGTGTCTCTAATCTTAATTTTAGACAAATTTTTGTTTGTTTTTGATTTTGTGCATGGTAGCTCTCTACTGCTAGTCTTTGATAAGAGAGTTGACTGTCATAAAAACTCCACTTTGTCATTGCGAGATAAAAGTACTTTTTATTGGGATATTGTCTGATTTTCTGCTGGGATATTGTCTGATTTCGTAAAACTCCAGTCAACACTTTTTACTTAAATAAAAGTACCCTTTGAGTACCATAATATATATTTATATTTATATTTGCTTTAAAATTTATGAATTTACACATTAATCTTTTAAAATGTTTTGTTGAAAACTTCCGCATTACAATTTAATGCGTAATTTTATCAGCAAAAGTAGAAAACATATTTTTCAAATTCGTTCAATAGTTTCCCACCGAAGTTAATTATATATGTACTTGGGATTGCTTCGGTAGTTCTCTCAAATTAATTGCACAAGTTGCTGTAACAGGTTTATGCATGCACAAAATCTAGATAAATTTATATTAGTGTTTTCTCTATATGTTATTAGGTGTAATTGTAGTTAAAAGGATATGCTTATGATTTCCGTTAACATTTCCATTTGAAATACAAAAAGAATGTAAAATTTAATAACATAAATTATAAATTTTAGTAAATATTCAATATGAAATATTTTATTATTTTCATTTTGTAATAAAATCTGTTATATAAAATATAATTCAACCATAAAATATTGATTTTTCTTCTTCTTACAACAAACAATTTATTTCTTTAGAAAACAGAATTCCATTACAATTTCATTTTTGAAATTTATTACAGGTTTTACCCTCAATGTAACTGCAAATACTTGTACTTTAACTGCTACTCGTAGTAGTGCCTCGATGTTGATAATGATGACGATGTTCTTTCTTTGTGTGGCTGTTGATATAAACTACTTTTCAATTTCAATACATATGGAAAACTCATAAAAAAAAAAAAAAAAAAAAAAAATATGGCATAACCCTTGATATTTTTATTGTAAAAGTGTTTGAATTTACGTTAGTTGCAGCAAACGTTCGCGGTGAATTGTGCAATATCGTCGTGGTATTTGTCATCAACAAAGTCGTTTGTTTAGCAATGACATTGTTGAGACCCGCGTATGAAAATCGCTGTTTTTACAAATGCAAATATTTTTTATTTCAAAATTCATTGGTACAATTGGTATGCGAGTTATGTGTGTCAAACCAAAAAATACCCAACAAAGAGGAATGTAAACGTAATGCGAAATGTAGGTGTAACCGAGCACACGATACCAGTTGTAAACTTCTTTCAACTACTTTGTAAAGCTGAAAAATAAACATTAAAAAGTCGAAAATTTTAAAGTACCTCTGAAACAATAAAATGGTTTTCAAAGTTAAGAATTTGTAAATGTATTTACTTCACACATATTTTATAAACATTTTTGTTATAATCAAAAATTTTCTATTTATAAACGATTTATAAGTATAATATAAGTGCTAAAACATGAAGTTATTTAGCGCACAATAAAAGCTTTAATTATATTTTTTAAAAGCTTACTTTAACACTTACATAAAATTCTTCAAATTAAGTTATTTTTAAATGTTTCAGAAATTCCCATTTAGTTGATGTAATATAATGTATTTATATTTGAAGTCTGAAAATATAAATTTGATAATACTCGTAGCAGTTACATGACTTCATAAGTTTCTTTTATTTTTCCAAATACGGGCTACAAACTGACTTCTTTGCATTTTTTTTTGTTTTTTGACTTTTTGAAATAATTTTTGAAACAAGCTTATAATTTTTTAAATCTCTAATATTTTTTTTTTAATTTACAAATATTTTTATAAAACGTTTACAAAATATTTATTTTTAACATATTTTATTAGCTCAAAATTTTAGTTTTAAACATTTTATAACGTTCACAAAGTGTTTATACTACACATACATATGTTTTCAAGCTTGCATAAAGCATCAATTACAGACTTATAAGTGGACTTACAAAAGGATATTGTTTCTGAAGCTTGCATTTGTTGTGCAATTTAGCTTGTACTACAATTACAAAATATCGTTTTGTATATGTAAAGGTAAACTTTAAAATATTTTTAAGAAATTTTTGAAAACTTTTTGTAAATGCAAATTGCTTGCTGGGAAATGTATGTATGTGTGTGTATATGCGTTTCAGAAACGTGAGTGTTATATAGAAAATTGTATTTGCTTGTTAGTAGTCAGCTAAAGGGAAATGCAAAATATTCATATTAAAATGGTTGTAAGATATGACAGCAACAAACAAAATTTATATGGAGCATATCATTTTGAATTGAATTACATGAAAGTACCCAGCAAAACAAAAAAATGGAAATCATGCTTTACAAACTACTTCTTTTGTTGCCTCCAAAGTATTCATTAGTGTATTTAAAACCATTTTTAGAAGTAATTCAGATCAAAAGATCACTTCAACGTGATGCTAAGAAGTGATTTGAATACAGTTTATTTAAAAATAGATGATCGCGGGTTCCTATTGTAGCGAGATAAACATTAGAAAAAAAATTATTTCTTTTTTTTTTTTAATAAAATTTTATTTCTTTTTTTTTAATATTTATACTTAATTTGTTTAAATTCAATAATTTTTAATTTCTCAATTGTTAAAAATTAATAAAATAAAAATGTAGAAAAGCTACTTTGTGTACCCTTGTGAAAAGCTACTAAAATAATTATTGAATTGCACTGCAACTTTGCAGTTGCTTGATACGTACTTTTGTTAAAGATTTTAAGACACAATATCTCGCTATGTTTTATACCAGTCAACATACAGGGCGGCCCAAAATTACCGAAGGGGTTTGAATTCCTTATAACTTTTTAATTATATTTTTTTAAATTTTTTTCCAGTATTTTGTAAAGAGGACTTGGGGAATTTATAATGGAACAGTACTTGAACTTTATTTCTCAAATCAACGGTCCATTATTTTGACTCAGCGTGCATATCATCGTTATTTTAATGTGCAGGTTGGACCCTCAGAGTCAACAATAAACCATCTGGTTGCAAATTTACGACAACAAGGGGCAGTAAGGAATGACGAACGGTGCACAAGGATGACAATATTGAATGGATATAGGAGAGTATTCGGGAAATTCAGCCACAGCGCACACTGCGAGAGACACAATGATTCTTTTACGCGACATCTTTGGTGAAAGAATTATTTCGCGTACAAGCGATTTTAATTGGATTTAACCGCTTCAGACTGTTTTCTTTGGGGTTATTTGAAAGGAAAAGTCTATATTAATAAGCCTAGAACCATCCAGCAATTAAAAAACAATATACCCGACGACATCAACAACATAACACCGGAAGTTTTGCGAAAGGTTATGGAGAATATTTTGGAAAGAGCACGAATATGCGAATCAGAAAATGGCCACCACTTTCGAGAAATAATTTTTCATAATTAAATTAAAAATATTCTTCATATATACTGTATAAAAAAAAAATTAATAATTATCCCAGTGTAGAAAATCATTACCAGATATGTGGTTATGTAACTACATACTTGGTAATGGTAACTAGTTACTTTTGTTATTACATTTCTTATTACCTTTATATGGCGATGTCGCGAAAAATAATGAGTTGTCGTTACACACCAGCATACTAAAAATCAAAAAATATATCGTTACCTATGTGCTTACCAGTACTGACAAAAATAATGAGTCTAAAAATAGATTTTCTAAAAAATAAATTATATAAAAAAAAATATTTTTTATCGTATTTTTTTTTTTTTAATAAAATTTGCTGGTGCGGGAATCGAACCTGGGTCTACAGATTGCCAGTCAACAGCTCTACCATCTGAGCTATATCGACATGTAATATTTAATAGATAAAAACATACAAAAAATCAAAAAATATGTGGTTACATATATCCTTACCAGTGTTTAAAAAATATTGAGTCTAAAAATGGATTTCAAAAATTTTTCAAAAAAATCTAAAAATTATTTTCTATTTGAAATAATGATAAAAATAAGTCATTATCAGTAACTCATTATTATATGTTTTAAAATAATACAGAAGGTAAGTGGGTGTCATTACTGGTAGTCCAAAAAATAATGATATGTCATTACCGTTTCTACACTGGGATGTCTTTTTTTCATAAAGTGAAGCAACACTCAGGAAATTCTTCCTAGTAATTAACTGCTTCCTTTGGAAAGGGGATAGAGAAGAAGTGAAAGGTGGTGAAAGATAAAGGGCTTCAAATATGGTAATACTGTAATTGCGCGAGATGTTGAATTTTAGAACAGTTGTTGCGCGCCATCTGATGGTGAGTTGGCGAACTTTGTTGAAGCTTTTTAGTTCATAGCCCTGTTATATTATTTTACTTCGGTGGGGTTAAGTGCTATCGGAACACCGAAGGAGGACGCTGCGATATGTATGAGGGATAGAAGAAACTCATACATATTACTATTTTTCATAAATTGATGTTGCCTTGGTTGGGACTCGAACTAGCTATCTCACGTGTAACAGTCCAACGCGCTAACCATTACACCACAGCACCCACATAGCGTCTTAAATAAAAAGTTATAATGAACTCAAACCCCTGCGGTAATTTTGGGCCACCCTGTATATCTCAAACGATTAAAAAAGTTAAAGTCGGGCATGCATTACCCTATACCATTCTAGTTAAATGCCCACTAATGTTTGGATCAGAAATTCGAATGGGTTAAAATGGGACTTGTGTCAAAATTTTCTACAAAATGATAAAAGAACAGAAAATCGGAAATATAGCTCATATGGGCGATAGGTCCAAATATAGGCTTTATCCTTGGGACCATGTGAGTCAGCGAACCAAATTATATTTAAATATCTTCGAATTTGCGACCTGCAGCGTGTAACCAAGCCAATTTTGGGGGAGGAGGGCCTTATATGGGCACTAGGTCTAAACATTGACCGATTTTAACAAAAATCGTCCTTGCGACCTGTAGAGTGCACACAGACAGACCGACAGACGGACAGACGGGCATTGTTAAATCGAAAACAGTGATTCTTAGTCGATCGGTATACTATAAGGTGGGTCTAGATCCAATATTTTTTGGTGTTACAAACATCAGCACAAACTTATTATACCCTCTCGATGCAGTGATGTAGGATTTCCAAAAATATACAGTTTGTACAGAACCGATCAGTACTGCCTAAATTTTACTATGTAATTTGATAAAAGGTTGATATCGCTAATTTTTCGTTAAAAGCCACGCCCACTTAAAACAAGTGACAAAATGAAAAACAAACATTACCTTAAAATTCTGTATAATTTTTTGAACCATCTCCTTGCCTTTCGTGGCGAATTTAGCCACTATTTTGATCTTTAAAAATAAAGGCAACAACAATAAAATTTAAAAAAAATTAATTGACTTAATTTCGTGAGCACGAGTGTATTTTTATATATAATTACATTAACCTATTTATGATTGGTTCCGGAAAATGGTGGATCTGGTTAATATAATTTTATATTGATATAACTATATAAAAACATACATTTCACAATACTCTCCGCGACATAATTGTATAAAATCATAAACGGTTATATAAAAATCATTTTTAATAGGGCAGTATAATTGCAAATAAGCCCGCAGTCTTTCTTATTTTTACCTTAATTTAGAATTGTTAAATTTAACAAAAAATATGTTACATTCAGCTAACTTAATTGGAAACCTTTAAATAGGAATAAAATTTGTTAAATCTTCAAATTATTCTGTTGAGCCAAACAGACATATTATTTTGAGTTCATCTTCTTCCCATATATAGTAAAAGTTAATTATAATGGCAGCCATAAAAATTAAAAACCTCCTCGATTTCATGTAGCTACATGATATGGGCAGTAAAAAATGAGATAAAATGTATTTAAATAAATATCCTTAAATTTATTTTTAATTTACAAGGAATTTATAAGGAACTTTATGGAATTTCTCATATACCTACATATGAAACAAACAAAAAAGGTGTTTCGCGACTGCAAAACAAACAAAATACAAAAACATATTTTATTGAAAAAGTTCCAAAGCAAAAGTACGCATTTTTAGTACGTGCCTAAGAAAAAACCATATGTGTTTCAAAGTGAGTACACCCAGAAAAGATATTTGAAGAACCGAATCGTTTGATTGTTGAAAATGAAAATTTGTTTGCCACAATCCTATTTAAGCTGTCCTAACTGAGATAGTTTTGTGATAAGCAGCTTGAAACAACTGAATTCGGATTGTGGCAACCAAATTTTCGGCTGCAGCAAACGAACGATTCGGTTGGCACTACATCAGAATGTTATAACAAATCTTTTTTCTGTGTGCAAATAATATGAATAGTAAAAACATGGCTAATGATGTACGGAACCAATAAAAAAAAAACGAATAAAAAGTCACTGTTGGGATTTACGACTATATCATACCCTACACCAGACTAGTTGGAAGTCAATTTATGTTTGAATCCGAAATGTGGATCGGTTTAAATATGCAATTTTTGTCTTTAAAATGTTAAGAAATTATGAAATCAATAAGATTTGTGATTTTGCCTAATTTTAGCGCTATTTAAGAGTAAATCGGAAATAAATATATAAATAGGATAGTCCATGCGGGAGCTAGGTCCAACTTTGGACCGAGTACTTTGCTATTGCACCCATGTTAGGCAGCATACCAAATTTAAAAAAAATATCTTTATATTTGTGACCTGTAGCGTGCAAATATACATCGAAATCAATTTTTGGGGGAGTCTAAATATTGACCAATTCTAACGAAAATTAATCAGCTTTTTCCTTAAGATTATGAAAATCAGTGTATCAATTTTTTTTAAATATCTGCAAATGCGAACAAGCATAACAGCTAATTTTTTGGGGTCCTGTATATGGGAACGAGATCTAAATATGGACCGATTTTAACTTAAATCAATAGCCTTCGTTATTGGGCCGATATAAGTCAATGTACCAAAAGGTTTTCTGAGTAGATCGATATACAAATACCAGCACGAACTCATTATACCATGTCCACATTGTAGTGTAGCGTATAAAAACACAGACACTCACATACATATAGGACAATCCAACACAAATTTAGATGCACACATAGACAAATGATATAAATATGTTCAATAGGGCTATAACTTTTTACGTAACTTAAAAATCACTGTGTTTTCAACTTAACTATATCCGTTATCTCATAAAAAAAACTCAAAGTGCATTAAAACGCGTTTAAGACGAAAACTAACACATGACTTTTCGTATGCACGTTAACTTTCAACACGGATTATTTTCAACGTTGAAAACTCAACGTTTATACATTTACACATCTAGCGTAACTTATTCGCGTTACTTCCTAAAAACTTTTGCTAACGTAAATTCGATTATAATGGAACAAATATAAACATGAGTTGTTTAAAATGTTTTTTTACTATAATCGGTTTAATGTAGATTTGCTTTAAATACTTAACGTTGATAGGCATGAGACAAAATACGGCTAATGTCAAAATAGCCCAGCCTGAGTCGGAAAGGCTATAAAGAATTAATTAGAAAACTTGTATTACTTTTTAGTGGTCGTTAAAGAAGTTCACGCATTAGAATTGGGCTTAATCCTTCATTTTGGTGACTCGGTCATTATTGCCTAGAGCAAGGGTTCCCAAATGGGGGCCCGTAGCAAAATTCCAGGGGGTCCGCGAAGAGATCCGACAAAAAAATTTAAAACAAGTTATTAAACAAAAAAACATTTTTTTTTATAATTTTTAAATTATTTAGCAAAATATTGATTTGAAAAATGTTTTTTTCCTTATTCCTGCTTAAAATTGGCCATAATTTAAAATAAGCAGGTGCTTTTATTAATTTTGCCCCATAATTTATAAAGTACCACTCGCTCAACACTGGTTTGGGGGTGCGTGAGCTAGTAGAAATTTCTCAAGGGGTCCGTGAAGCAAAATTTAGTGGGAACCGCTGCCCTAGAGTGTCGTAAACCGTAATCGAAAACCGGTTTTTTAATTTCTAAAATCCGACTGGTTTCAAAAAATTTATAAATTCGAATAAACCGAAAAGGGGTTATTATTTGTCGGTTTGTTAGCCCTCTAACCGGCAAACACGCCTCCAGGCGGGTTGTATTAAATTCACCACAAATGCTCCAAATGAGTATTTTATAATCAGAAATTAAGCTTTTTTTAATAGAAACCAAACTTTATAAAATTTTTTGTCCGGAATCTTTTTGTGTAAAGTGCACGGTTTGCAAGCTAGAAAGTGTCAAATATGAAATTCCGTAAAATTTCGAAAAATAAATATTTTAAAACAAAATTTTTAAAAATCTTAAAAACATATTTAAATTGACTGAAACAATTGATAATGATCACAAAGTAAGACTGAAGCTTAAGCTATTCAAAAAATTTCTTACTTAAGTCCAAGGGTAAACAGGATTCCACAAGGACACCTTTGAAGGACATAGCCTTCACTTAAAAACGAATGGACAGATTTTTCTGAAATTCGGTAAAAAGAATATATTTGGTACAAGTACCAAAGCCTGTAAGTTTGAATAATATATATTGAAGTTATGGTGCCTTTTCGCTTAATTTCGCATTTTTCAAAAAACGAAAATTGCTACATCCTCTTAAGTAACAGCACAAAAAAATGTATTTTTTTTTTATTGTAATTATATCTTGGTAAGGGCAGTAGCTTATGCTTAAACCTAGTAATTTTTATGTGCTAGTTTTCGAGATTTACTCTTAACTTATTTTGGCCCATATCGCCTAAAGTAGACAACTAAAAGAAATGTTGTAGAAGAACTTATTGTTTATTTTTGGTAAGGAACACATGGTATAAATTTTATCGCAAAAAAGTTTAGGCAGGTTAGAGGGTTAAACCTTTTTATACCAAAGTCAAAAGTGAAATTTTTAAAAAAATTTCCTGAAAGTATATCAAAATATTTTGTTGTGTCTTACGGAAATTAGTGAAAGTTGTTCAAATAACTCTGTTGATACCAAATTTTATACACAGTAATAAAATATTAGAAACTAACGCTTATAGATACATAGGGTCAAAATGACCCCAAGTTTTTAAAATGTAAAAAAAGTAAAATTTGACTTAAAAAGGGGAATAAAAACATTTAATCAAGCATTTTCTATAAAAAATTTAAGTTAACCTTTTTAGAGCATGGTGTCAAAATGACACATTTTTTGTTACATGCAAATTCACAAAAACAAAATTAATTTTGGCCATACCTGGGACTAGGGTACCATAATACAAGAGAGACAAAAATTTTTATCTGTATATTTATAGACCTTGGAAGTGAAACTAGAGTATAACATTGTAAGTTTTTAAAAAATATTTTCAGTTACCGTAGCGGTTATGACTTTTATCATAAAAGTCAGATTAAAAAAGTTATTATTCGACTTTTATTTTTTGAGAAAATATAAAGTTATATTTTGAGTTTTATTTATTCGAGCAAAAATAATAGTTATTTTTCTGAGCAAGAATAAAAGTTATTTTTTTACTATACATACCCCTCATTCATCTTCTTCGTTATTTTTTTACTTTTATTTTTTCGAGCAAAAATAAAAGTGTTTGTTTCGACAAAAAAAAAACAAGACATTAAAATTTTAACAAATTCATAAAAATATGAGAAAACTCTATAAAAGCAACCTCCAAGGCAATTTTCAGTTGTCAGTGATTTAAAAAAAAAATTTACTCTTGCTCGAAAAAATAAAAGTCAAAAAATAACTGTTATTTTTTGCCAGAAAAACTAAAAATAAAAAAAAACAACTTTTATTGATGCTCAGAAAAAAATCAAAAAATAACTTTTATTGCTGCTCAGAAAAATAAAAATCAAGAAAATAACTTTATATTTGCAAAAAAAAAAAGAAGTCAAAAAGCAAAATATTTTTTGGAAGACTAGTCCACAAGGATCATTATGATGTACTTGAATCAGTTCTCGAATACTTGGCTCTATATGATTTTCTTTCCAAAATAACTGTTATATTCGGTCCCTTGAAAATTTTTAATTTTTTACGATTTTCATAATTTATGCCATTTTTTGTCTGGGCGAATTGCAATTATTTAAATATTTTTCAACTGATTTTCGATTTAATAGGTGTGTTTGGGTACATTTCCAGTAAAGTCCAGTAAAAATTACTCAATAACAAATTTACAGAGAGTAAGTCAAAATTTACTCTCAAAAAGAAAAAAATATCTAAAAATGTACGCAAACAGAAAAATTGTAAGAATTAGTAAAATACTGCTGCCAACTTCTTCCCTAAAAATATCGCTAAATCAAACTTAAAAATCAGTAGAAAATATCTAAATTATAAAAAAAATTAAATAGCGATAAATCCCTAAATTGCACGAACTTTTTAGGTTCTGTTGAAAAATTTCACAAAAATAAAAAATATTTTTCAAACTTCTTAAAACTTTCTTAAAAAATTATTGATACATCGCCAAATTTTTCGAACTCTTTTGTTTTCCATAAAAATTTACGGATAAATCGCTGAATAATAATGATTCAAAAATTCTGTCAAGGAAATAAATGTAAAAAAATGCTAAAAAAAATTTGAAGACTGTCTTAAAAAGAAAAATCGCTAGTTTTCCGGCTAATAGCTAAATTATATTTTATCCCGCTAAACGAGTTGAAGTATCGCTAGATTTGCCGAGAAAATAGCTAAATTGGCAACAGTTATTAAAATAGCTGATTGCGAAATAAACCTATTCAAATTATTGGATTAATAAATAAAACCTAATAAAATGATCACTTACTTACTCCTTCCATCGTAAATAAGCTTATATTTAAATATTTTTTATTTTTACAAAAAATTATTTCAAAATTATTTAGACAAATGTTTTGTTTCTTCAATCATATGTTTTAAATTAAATGTTTTTTTTCTTACAAATTCTTACTAGCAAAAATTCATCCAGTAAAAACTTGTAAGTTCTCTGGTATTGAACTGTCACTTTACCCTCTATTTTTCCTCTCTCCTTACTGAGTAATTGTGTAAACAAACACCTTCCAGTAAAAACTTGTACAAATTTGTACAAATTTTCGGGTACGCAAACACACTTAATAATAATAATTCTTTATTTAGGAAATTAAAAAAAAAAATATGTTACATTTTCAAGGTTATACATTCAATTATTTAACAATTTTGAAATTTTGTTTAAAAAAGAATAAAATATATAATTAACGACAATGTTTTTCTATTAAACGTCTGTCGGTATGAAATTTATTTATTTTCAGCTAATTGTACTCGGTAATTATCAAATGCCTGAATTTTAAGGCCGATTTTAAATAAATTATTAAATTTAACCAAACGCCATCTTCGCTACCATCTAATATTCTTATCATTTCAGGTTCACTTAATGAAGGTTTTTGAAAGCTTCGTATTCGAAATTCTTTCAGGACTGGGCAAATTCCTAAGAAGTGTTGAAAGGTTTCTTTAGCTCGAAGGTTACATATGGTACATAGTTTTTGATCATCTTCAACACCAAATTTGTTGCCGTTAAGGAATATCATAACACTGCGTGCTTTCATATTCCATGATATGTTTTCTATTTTCATATTATCTCTGAGATATTGGGTCATATGAATAAAACTTAGCAATTACTTCGAAGTAATTACTTTGGGCTTAGGAATGGCTTTTAACTCCAAATTTACCAATTAGCTGGTAGAATGGCATGAAATGTAAACGAAAATTAAAAAATTAAATTTCTAGTCTACTCCCAAGTAGACTAGATTTGTGAAGTAATTGCTTAAAAAAAACCTGTATTTCCCCCTATTAGTAATATCTATTTTTTATTCATATGAGCCATTGTTGTGCTTTTGTATGATCAAGATATTTATACATTCGCGTTACACTTCTTTCTTTTTCCTGCAAGTTATACTGTATATTATTTATTTTAATTATACTCAAAAGGTCTGTACTAAACATAAACCAATCATCCTCAGTCGGTGTTGACCCAGGCCATAGTATATTCAACTCATTTGCTTTTTCTTTAAGATTTTGCACCCAAAATAATTCTTTCCTTAATAAAATTTTCGTTAATTGCTGAGGCAATCTATTCATTCCATAATAAAATAATACTTTACTAATATATTTTAAATGAAGTGTTAGTGTGTATATGTGGCTTTCTTCAGCAAATGTTTCTAACATTAAGAAATAATTTGGTGTATGACTTGGAAGTTTCAGAATCTTCTTCATGAAGTATCGCTGAAGATTATCTACAATTTCGAAATAAGCAAACCCCCATAGTTGTGCTGCATACGATTGTATCGATCTACACACAGCTAAATAGAGTTTCCATTTCATACTCAAATTGATATCATCTTTACATAGAAGACTTTTCCAGGTTGTATTGATAGCATTTTTTGCCTGGTTGTTACGTTTCTGCACATGATTGCTAAATGTTAGTTGTGGGGTGAAAACTACTCCTTAGTAGTTGAATTCTGACGCTATTTTTATCGGATTTCCTTTAAAAAGCCACTTCTCTCTCTCAGCGAGTCGGCCACCGTTACGGAAAACAAGTATTTCAGATTTATTCAAGTTAACCTCTAGGCTCCACATATCACAGTATCTTTCTAAATTATTGATCATATTTTGTAACACATCAACTTCATCTGCAAGTATGACTATGTCGTCAGCATATAATAGTAAACGTATATTGAGATCTTCAATATAAAGACCAGCTTCCAGGCAATCATTCAAATCGTTGATGTATAATGAGAATAATAACGGCGACAACAAACAGCCTTGTTTCAAGCCAGATTTTGTTTCAAAGTATTCCGACGTATCATCACCTGTCCAAATTGCTGATCTAGTATCCTTATATATACTTTCTATTAGTCTGACAAATTTATATGAGACTCCCATCATAAAAAGCTTATAAACTAAAGCATTTCTCGAGACTTTGTCGAATGCAGCTTTAAAATCTACAAAAAAAAAACATATACTTTTTTCTTTTCAGCCAATTTTATGCTAACAATCGCTGAAAGGTTATATATGTTGTCCGATGTGGAGTAATACCTGCGAAAACCTGCCTGATATTCGGTCAGGATTTTGTTATATTCCACCCATGTAAATAGACGTTCATTAAGGATACCCATCATTATTTTCACGACACAATTCATAAAAGATATCCCTCTATAATTTGCAAGCTGGTTTATATCTCCTTTTTTGAAGATAGGGAAGATTATAGTTTTGGTAAAGGTTTCTTCAATTTGGCTTTTATCAAAAATTTTATTGTAAATTTGCAATAGCTGTTGTAGAAAATTTTCTGTTGCATTAGAAAAAAATTCGTACGGCACTCAGTCTTCACGAGGTGCCTTATTTAATTTAAGGTTTTTTAGCACATTTTTCAATTCAGCAATTGTTATCGGATTATCTAGGTGAGGATCGGTCTTATATATTGGTGCGTTATATATTTCAACCACGTTTTGTTGTGTGTTTAGAAGTTTGTCAAAATAATTTTTAAACGATATCGCTGATATATTTGAACAGATTTTATAATTGTGATTTCGGATTTCTTTCCCCAGCAAAATCTTTCATTACCAAATAAGTGGTTATATAATAGAAATTCATAGCTCCGCACAACTTATTTTTTGGCGTCTAAACTCATTATTTTTGTTTGGCGTGGTCGTTTTTATAAGTAGTCACGCTTACCCGCTAGCTTACGAAAAAATGAGAAATAAGTAGTTATGAGATTTTGAATAATAAGTGGTTACACACATGCTTACAAAAAGTTGAATTATAAGTGGTTATCCGATTGCTTACTTGATTCTTAAAAATAAGGAGTTAAGCAAATACTATTAGTTTAAGGAAATACATTCAGAAAAATTTAAGTTTTCTCTAGTGTGTAATTTTAGGACTCGTCGTTATTAGGTCGTTATTAGGAAGTCATTATTTTATATTATAAAATAATGCAAAAGGTAATGATATATCACTTTTGGTAATGCAGATAGTAATGAGGTGTCATTACCAATATTTTGCTGGGTCGCAGTTCTCCACCACTGTTTACTATCAAGTATATTATTAATTTTATTTTCCAATTCTTTGTAATATTTATTTTTACTATCTTTACAGGTACGTTTATACTCTTTTTGACTTTCGATTTATGCGCCTTGTTAGAAAGGTAATTAGGTCTAGATTACGATTGCAATGAAAATTTCCAGAAATACAGTTACTTAAGAGGCGGTGTTTTCAAAAAAACCAAAAAAGAAATTTTCCCCTTGTCAATCTTACTTCAAACTTCAGGGCCGATGCGGCACGTGTTCCCGTTATACTATCACCTTAATTTTTTGCATGATGTATTACTATACCCAAACGAACATTTACAAACGAGAGGGGGAGGGGCGGAAAAAATTATTTTTTACTTTTAACCTTGAATAAATTTTTAAGTACATGAGGCATCGGTGGGCACTTTTGATATTTTATTTGTAACAGTGTACTCAAGACCTGTACCAAATTTCAGCTCTATGCGAATTAATGTAAATTGAAATGTCTATTTTGACTGTACTGAAATGGCTATTCGTACCTCGACTACCCCTACACTCAGAGAACTTCTGAAGTCACAATTTGTTAGTTGTTTAAGTACTTAGTATTTCAGTTTTATTATTTTAAGCAAAAATAAAATTCATTTGTAGTTAAAATGTAAATTTATTTACATTCTTTAAGAAAAACAATCAAAATAGAATACTGTGTATTCGTACACAGAAAAAATTTACAAAATTCTGTTTGTAATGTTAAACACCTTTTTTGCATAAACAAACAAAAAATTTTTTAAAAAGGCACCAACAATGGAATTTATATATACAAATCCCTTTTTGTAACTTTTTTGTAATTTGTTAAAAATAAAATCAATTTTTTTTTAACAATGTGTTTTGTAAATACAATAATTTTTTTTGTAACTTGTTTGTATTTGTTAAAAATAAAAAAATAAAATTCAACAACGAGTTTGTTATATTAAAACAATTATTCGCTTTATGTTGTCGTATTGACAAAAAACAAATACTTTTTTGAAATTTTTGTTACAATTTACAAACATTTGAGCAATTGAAAACAAAAAATAAATGATTTGTTTTTTTTTGTTTCAAAAAATTCTAAGGCTATTTTTTTGATATTTTTGATACAATTTACAAACATTTAATAAAAAAATTGTTAGATATCTAAGTAAAAAGCCAACAATTTTTTTTAATTACTTAAAATTTTGTGATACTTTTTTCTGTGTAGCATTCATTTTATTCAGTCATTTTATTTTTTTTTGAAAAAAAATTCTCATTGAGTTTTTAATTTAACTTAACAAATATTTCCAGAATAAGAATAAGAGTATTTCAAGAATAAAATCCGGATATGGACATGCCTACAATTTTTGTAAATTCTCTTTTAAAAATGATATTTTGTATCTACTGGGAAATGGTAGATACTGATGGACGTAAATGGTACTTCTTCTATGAAAAAAAATTAAAAAAAAAAAAAAAAAAATACAAAATCTGTATATTTTATCAATACCCTTTCTTGACTTAAATCCAGATGAAAACTTTTTGGTGGAGTGGAAAAAACTCATTACTCCAAAAGAAAAACAAAAACAATTTCCTAAATATGTTTTTATTTCTGTAAGACTTTCGAAAATCGTTTCCCTGCTTGTGGTTTTTGTTTCAATATATGGTAACTGGAAAAGCAATTTTAAGCAATAAAACAATGTTGTTTATCACGTGGCTCTAGGGCTGAAATTTGGTTATAGCCCTAACCTACACATGCCCATAAAACCATATACAACAGTTTTATACATGTATTTTTATGTCTTAATATCATTAAGTTTGTAAAACTAATGTCCATATGAAAACATACCAAAATGTCATGTTTTATTTGTAGTTTGTACATGTTTTAGTATGTTGTTATTAAAAAGAATAAAACAAACATATGTTTTCAATGTTAATATATGTATGTATGACAAAGGAATTAATTAAATATATTTATAGAATTTTTCATTTATTTCAATTTAAGTCGAACGTATATATTTTAGAAATTTTAATTCATTTCAAATAGCTAAAGTAAAACATACATGGGAATTTTTCATTACCATTGAAATTTCATTACCATTAGTTCATACTAATGACAATGAAAAAAATTTCATTACCATTTAATGGTAATGAAATATTTTTCATTAGAAAAATCATTACTAATGGTAATGAAATTACACTAATGTATAAAAAAACTAATTACAATTGATTAAAAACCATTTGTTTACAAAAAAATTCAGACAAATGGAAACGAACAACGGGTTTGGCCGGGAAAGTTATAAAACATAATTTTTTAAGGAGGATCCATTCCATTCCGTTAAACTTTACCTGGATACAAATAACAATGGAATGGAAAGTAATATTTAATTTCAAATGGGCATGAGCCTGAATGAGCATATTAAATCTTCGATTTCAGCGAGTTTCACTCCATTTTTACGTTTTTCTGTCAATAGCAATTATTTTTTTTAATTTATTCATTACCAATGGTAATGAAATTTAAAATCATTGTCATTAATCAGTGAAATTAAATTTTCGAATCATTACCATTAATTAAAAAAATGGTAATGAAAATAATTTTATTACAATTGATATCAATGCAATAGTAATGAAATCATCAATTAATTAGTCCACCTAATTAATTAGTCCCATGTATGAAGTAAAATAAATTATAAAAGGAATATCAAAATTATGTTTTTGAAATATGTTTTTAATTTTAATTATATTTAATGAATTTTTTGTTAGAGTGAGTGAGGGTAGTGTGGAATAGGCGGGTGCAATGGAAAACTGTAATATTTCGGGAACTAGCGATTGTTATTATATTAAATAGTATGGTTTAATTACACTGTACAACAATTTCGAACTTTTCCAAAATTACGGGGTTCCGACAATGTATTCCGGTAGAGGAGAAAAAAATACACGTGTATCGAAGTTTTGAAAGATCCCATCGGGATTTTATTTAGGGAGGCTAGGGTTTCCCCCCGTTTTCAAATATTTATTGTGAATCGGCATAGGAAACCATGTGAATCTTCCATTTTAGGTATAGGATGTGTTTAACAAATTTATGTAAAACACTACGAGAAATATTTTTGTGGAACATTCTAACCCTCTAACTCTTCCATTAAAGGGACTTTTTTGACCCCTTTTTAGAAAGGGACAAAAAAGACCTGTAAGTTGAACACATCCTATACCTAAAATGGAAGATTCACATGGTTTCCTATGGGGATTCACAATAAACATTTGAAAAAGGGGGGCAATTTTAACCCACCCACCGTCAAAAATAAAATTCGGTTGTGAATTTTCTTAACTCCGGCACACGTTTATTTTGTTTTAATCTCCTCTACCAGAATCCATTGTCAGAACACCGTAATTTTTTTTCGTTGTTGTACTGTGTTATAAAAGGTTTTCTAAATGAACATTTATTTCATATGGCTCAAAAAAGACTTTAAAGTATTAATTATCATTTGCAGAGTGCTAAAATTTTAGAGTGATAAATAAAACATAATAGACTCTTATTTATGAGCCTTTTTGAAAAATTTCTAAAATTTTTTTCAGTGCTCGTAAAGGACTTATAAATCACTCCAAAATGAATCAATAATGGCTCAGAAAAATTCAAAATTTTCGAATAATGCTCATAATTATATGTCCTTTATGATTCATAAAAGTGAGCTCAGAAATTGGCTTTATCGGTAAAGAAAACGCTTTCATATGATTTCAGAAGATCTAAGCGCTATTTTCTGACTCCAATTGTATATTGGGTAAATATAACAAAATATGTCTCTCATTATTTGTTTTTTTGACTGGAATATAAAATAAACTCTGAAGTGCCCAGTGTAGAAACGGTAATGACATATCATTATTTTTTGGACTACCAGTAATGACACCCACTTACCTTCTGCATTATTTTAAAACATATAATAATGAGTTATTATTAATGACTTATTTTTATCATTATTTTAAATAGAAAATAATTTTATAGATTTTTTTGAAATCTATTTTTAGACTCAATAATTTTTAAACACTGGTAAGGATATATGTAACCACATATTTTTTGACTTTTTGTATGCTGGCGAGTAAGCTTACTTGTGTGCAGCAGGTCAATTATGTTTTTATCTATTAAATATTACATGTCGATATAGCTCAGATGGTAGAGCTATTGACTGGCAATCTGTAGACCCAGGTTCGATTCCCGCACCAGCAAATTTTATTTAAAAAAAAATACAATAAAAAATATTTTTTTTAATATAATTTATTTTTTTGAAAATCTATTTTTAGACTCATTATTTTTGTCAGTACTGGTAAGCACATAGGTAACGATATATTTTTTGATTTTTCGTATGCTGGTGTGTAACCATAACTCATATGGCGACATCGCCATATAAAGGTAATAAGAAATGTAATAACAAAAGTAACTAGTGTAATGGTAACTAGTTATGTATGTAGTTACATAGCCACATATCTGGTAATGATTTTCTACACTGGGTGCTAATGCCTAATAATTTGAAAAACTTATAACTCGTTTTTAAAATGAATTTTGTATGAAAAAATTGTTTTATAAGACATTTATAAATTTAAAAATTGATTATGCTTACGACCATTAAATATTTAATATTATATAGCGTGTCATCAAATTCCTTACAGACACATACTAAAAAGTAATCATGTAAATATTGTTCTACTTGCTTAGCAAACAAAATTCTTTCCAACGAAAATAAATAATATATCATGTAATAGCATTCATACATTCTTTTTGTACTGTTTTCAGTCTCATCATCATTATCGTCGTCGTCGTCGTCATGATCTCCATCATCATTTTGTGACACATGTTGACAACAAATCTAAGTTATTTTAATGGTGACATACAGTCTCAGTTGTATGTGTAGACTTATTGTATACAAGATATCCTGTTGCTTTATCATATTTCTATAAACACACACATACACATGCACACACACATAAACACATAACATACAAATAACGACATTTATATACCGTAACTCTAACACACATTGTCTGACTGAGATGAATACGTTCTAGTTATACTAACACAATTAAAGCTAGAAAAAAAAAATGAACACACACACACACACACATAAAAAAAACTAACTGGAACACAAAATTTCAAATGGAAAATATTGTAAATGTAGTTTTACTAAAACCATTTCATATGTTTAAGTTGAGTACAAGTCAACCAAATAACCAGATAAACAAAAGAAACATTAGAAAACGTCCACGTGCTTAAACTTTTATTTTGTTTTTTTAATTTTTTTTCTGTTTTGATTATTTATGATTTTAATGTGTGAAATGTTTAAAAGAAGTTGATTAGAAAGAGGCGAAAAAGAGAAATTTTAAACTGCTACCAGCGCATGCCTAAGAGAAAAATCTAAGAAGATTAAGATTAAGAGCTTGAAAAATATCAAGAGATATTTAGAAAGTGAGAAAATGTAAGTATGCAGTTAAAAAGGAGAAAAAAAATTGATAAGGGAATTATAAAGATATTTAAAACTTAATAATAATGCAATAATTTTTTTTTAAATTAACTCTCTAAAGCTCTAGTTCACTTAAAATTAAATTTGTATGTAAAGACCACTGTAAAAGTATTTAAAAACAAATCAAATTTTACTAAAAAAAAAAAACAAACAACATAAAATAATGAGAATTCGTAACATTCAATTCATGCAGTCATTTTGGTTTTTAAAAAAATAAACCAAACAAAAAGTATATAAATAATTTTTGTTAGTTGTTTTAACTTATTTGTGGTTCATTTAATTAAATTCAATTAACATCCCAGTGTAAAAAATCATTACCAGATATGTAGTTATGTAACTACATACTTGGTAATGGTAACTAGTTACTTTTGTTATTACATTTCTTATTACCTTTATATGGCGATGTCGCGAAAAATAATGAGTTATGGTTACACACGAGCATACGAAAAATCAAAAAATATATCGTTACCTATGTGCTTACCAGTACTGACAAAAATAATGAGTCTAAAATTTGATTTTCATAAAAATAAATTATATTAAAAAAAAATATTTTTTATTGTATTTTTTTTTTAATAAAATTTGCTGGTGCGGTAATCGAACCTGGGTCTACAGATTGCCAGTCAATAGCTCTACCATCTGAGCTATATCGACATGTAATATTTAATAGATAAAAACATAATTGACCTGCTGCACACAAGTAAGCTTACTCGCCAGCATACAAAAAATCAAAAAATATGTGGTTACATATATCCTTACCAGTGTTTAAAAAATATTGAGTCTAAAAATAGATTTCAAAAAATTTAAAAAAAAATCTAGAAAATTATTTTCTATTTGAAATAATGATAAAAATAAGTCATTATCAGTAACTCATTATTATATGTTTTAAAATAATGCAGAAGGTAAGTGGGTATCATTACTGGTAGTCCAAAAAATAATGATATGTCATTACCGTTTCTACACTGGGATGTTCCTTAGTTTTTGACTGTTAAAAAATGTACCACAAATAAATCAAAACTACTAACAAAAATTTCTTATGTACCCGGTGAAAAATGTCCATATATGAATATTTATGGTTCAACCATATATGTATGGATCCGAAAAATGAGGTAACACCTAAGTATATGTTCATATGTGGACATATATGAACATTTACATTTATTAAATATATGCGAATACATGCGAACGTTGCTGTCCTTTATTATAAGGTTGTACGATAGATATAAATTTATGTATAACACTCAAATTAGGCGCTACATATGTTCCTTTTTTTATTCATCGCATTAAATATAATTCCATATTTATCCAAATATGAGTTCCTTTTACATATATGGAAAAATGCATTCTTCGAAATATGTTCATATACAAGTCCCTTTTGCATAAATTGAATAACATATACTTTCATATTTGTCCATATATGACTGCCATTTCCATATATGAAATAACAGATGCTTCCATATATGTCTGTATATGAAATTTTTTCCATATATGGAATCACATATACTTCCATATATGTTCATATAAAATCCATATATGTTCATAAAAAATCCATATTTGTTCATATGTGTCCATACATAAACCATATATGAACATGTTTGAGCGTATATGAACATTTTTCACCGGGTGCTTTTGGTTTCCCAAATATAATAGTTTTGATATAGGCGTATATTATCATTTAAAATTTTGTATATTTATTTATTGGAACATATATACCAAGATATAATTATCCCGGTGAAAAATGTTCGTATATGTTCATATATGGTTTGCACATATATGAAGAAATTCAAAAAATGAGGTAACACCTAAGTATATGTCCATATATGTACATATATGAACAAATACATTTATTAAATATATGCGAATACATGCGAACGTTGCTGTCCTTTATTATAAGGTTGTACGATAGATATAAATTTATGTATGACATTCAAATTAGGCGCTACATATGTTCCTTTTTTTATTCATGGCATTAAATATAATTCCATATTTATCCAAATATGAGTTCCTTTTACATATATGGAAAAATGTATTCTTCGAAATATGTTCATATACAAGTCCCTTTTGCATAAATTGAATAACATATACTTTCATATTTGTCCATATATGAGTGCCATTTCCATATATGAAATAACAGATGCTTCCATATATGTCTGTATATGAAATTTTTTCCATATATGTAATCACATATACTTCCATATATGTTCATATAAAATCCATATATGTTCATAAAAAATCCATATTTGTTCATATGTGTCCATACATAAACCATATATGAACATGTTTGAGCGTATATGAACATTTTTCACCGGGATATACAATTTTAGGAAATTTTATCTTAAATATATAACTATATCTTGTTATATATAGCAATATGTATAGTGCAACACATTACAATATCCAATTACATATAGACTTATATATAGTTGCATATGCCTAATTTTATGTATAATTTTATCGAATAATATACCATTATGTCTAGTTGGATATGATTATATTATATTTGATACATTTGGATGAGGACAAAATCCGGATAAAATTTTATCAAACCATATCTTATTCCATCAAATTAGCTCTAATTGTGTCAAAGTAGATCTAATATTATCTAATACGATCTAATTTGGTACAATTAGATGTTCTCATTTTTCGGATATAATTATATATAATATCAAGTCATAAAATAATTTTTTACTAGGGTTGGTTTATTTTTTGAAAACCCAATGACTGTTACGAATTCTCAGTATTTTATGTTGTTTTTTTTTTTAATGACTTACGAATGTAGTTAAAATTTACATTTCTTCTATAAATATTATTTTCACTTGAAAAAACAAAACTGAAATACTACATAAACGTTTAATAAATTTTGACCTCAGAAGTTCCCTGAGTATTGTAACCCTCTAATGGTCTAACTTTATAATTTCACGTATTTGGCGAAAAGACAAATTATAAGGGGAAATTTTGTAAAATTACATTTTTTTTTGGAATGGCTAGTTTCTTAAAAACTAAGCGAGATAGAGGACAACGGATAAATTTTTCCTTCCAACACTCTTCGATCCGTTAGCATTAGTTCACTAATTTCAATAAAGAATGGCCCAGTTTAAACCGAGGCGAAATAAAACAGATATAACAGAGCCTCTGTTGCAACCATGAAATTGATTTTCATATATGTTTTTGAAAATATTGTTACTACTTCTGGTATTTTAGAAGAAAAATATTCCGAGAAGCGGGATTTACTAAGCCCTTCAATCTGGTAACACTACATTTAAGTATACCATGGTATGCTATAATGTGCTATAAAGTATTATACTGTAAAGTGGTGTCTCAGCGATGAATAAAGTGGCTGGTATCTGGGCTAAGAATAAAGTAGTTGGTGTTTCGGCTAAGAATAAAGTGGTTGGTCTCTCGTCTACACTCAAAAAAATAAATTAGTAGAAAAATTAGTAAAACGTCTTGTATATCAATTGTACTAGTTTTCAGCAATTTTTTTGCTGAAATTCCGTTTTCAGCACAAATTTTAGTTATATTTTTTTAGCACTAAACTAATGTTTTACTAATTTATTTTGCTACAAAAATTGTGCTGATAACCGCATTCATAGCGTGGACGACAACCATATAGACAAGATGTAGAAGTCGCAGCTTGTCTGGAAACGGAAATGACAAAAAAGAAAAACAACTCTACACATATTCTATACTTAAATTTTCATTTTCATAAATTAACTAAAGTAAAATTTCGCTACAAGTTTTTTTCAGTCTACTAATATTCAGCAAAAAGTTTTGCTGAAGATTACTATTTTTTTGGTAAAAATCAGCTCGCTGATTTTCAGCAAACCTTTTGCTGAAATTACCAACTTTTTTGCAAGCACGCTCCTGACTAAAAATTTACTGATACTGCAACATTTTTTGCTGACTTTTTTTTTTTGAGTGTATGAATACTCTGGATTCCTCTAGAACCTTCTAGTTTGTTCTACAACCACAGCTATATAATAATCTGAGTGTCTCTAGAATTTTCGAGCTCGTTCTACGATCACAGACATTACACTATAAAAGGGCTACAGCTTAGGTTTGGAGATTGAGTCACTCATTACCATTTGTGGAGTTAAGTTTTGCTAAGTTAGTTGTATATTGAATCCCGCAGAAGCGTTTGTACAGTTGCATTGAGTTCTAGTAAATTATTGTAAAATGGTTTGTAACGCAATAGTGTTATAGCTTAAAATCAAACAAAGAGAGTGTGTTATTTTTAAATGGAAAGAGCACCAACTCGGTTTATCTAAAGGAAAAGAACCAGGTTTATTTAAAGAAATGAACCAAAGGTTTTAAAAGGTAAAAACGTAAAGATATTCCAGACTCCAATTTTCATGACATTCGGATAAAAAATGTAGAAAATGTAAGGAATAAACGAGGGATTGAAATAAAAAATTTGCACAAATACGGTTAAATACGGGCGTACCTGTGGGCTAAAATGTAGAATGGCAGCAGCTTCCCTATGTCTTAATTTTACTTTTCTTTTATTAAAAAATCAATAGGCTTTTTTTCTTCTTTCAAATTTGTATTTTATTTTCCTTTCTTTTATTTTTTATTCTTGAAATTTTTTTCAATAAACTTTATAAAATTATTTGCTTTATATATTTTTTTATATTATTGTCTGTCCACTGGTGCTGTTATCTTTGGCTTTTTGTTGGTTAGTGTGGTTAGATTAGATGAGATTAGATGTGTTTTTTATTTCAAAAATTATATGTATGTTCAAACTGTTGGTTAGTGTGATGTCTATTAAGATAGACTACTAGTGCAATAAACTCACCACACTTACCAACAGTGCTACCAGATGCGGGATTACCTACGCAAGTATAATTGACTTTTTAGGGTACAACCACACTTGCGGGGAGTAAACAACATTATTTTTGCATGGAAATGGTGAATGCCGCAAAAAAAACAATTTATTTGGAATTTTAGTACCAAAATGTTATGCTTTATTGATTGAGAAATTGTGGACTAAAATTTTAGGTTTTTTTTTAAATATTTTTTTAGCTAAAACTAAAAAAATGCACAAATTTTTCGGTGACTGCCTCGAAATATGCCAATAATTTTTATCGCTACGAAAATATTTATTATTATATTTAGAAAGAAAATTGACATATGTGGCAACAGTTTGCTTCCAATGAAATCCCTACATTCGTTACTTACATCGGTCATAGAAATAAAGTATTATATAGAAATAAATATTTTTTTCCATTATTTATTAGTCGATAAATTGTCTTCTATCCTAGAAGAAAATGATAGATATATCAGCATTGTTGAATGCTTTTATAATTTTTCCTGAAATCGATGTTTCGCGGCACCAATTGATTCGAATCGAATTTTTATGACAATTGGAGCTACCTTTGGTCAAAGAACACATTATAAAACGATCGAATATACCAAAACAAAAATTCTCATCGGAGCTATTGGCTGAGGTAAGATCATCTTCCTCAGGTTCTGTACCTTCTGGAAGTGATACAAGAAACCTACCCTCCAGAAAACGTAGAATTTGTGGTTGCTGCAAATCCAAATATAAGAGTAAATGTGTTGTCTACAGCAAATTTATTTGTAAACTAAACCGCAAAATATTTTGCTCATCCTGTAATGCGAATATGTAAATGAAAAGTAAAAAATGGACCAAAATGGTCCTAACCAAACAGCAGGGTTAATCAATTACCAGTGTGTGATTATTTTAATATAAAATATTCTTTAACTTATTATCAGTAGTCGTTATTTAGTATTTTAATATAATGCAAAAGGTAATGACCTATTATTACTTGGTAATATACATATATAAAAATGAGCAATTTTTTTTTGCTGGGCGTATAAAACCGTTTAGCAATTGAATTTTTGATGATGATATGAAATCACTTGTAAAAAAATTTCAAAGTTTTTATCTGATAAATGTATTTATATGAATACTTAAAAAAAGCTTGCTTTGTCAGCTCAGCGACGATATTTATTTTAACACCCATTTTTAACCAATGAAAAAAATTATACCATATTCAACCAAAATATACGAGTATGATGAAGTGCATTCAAACATTATTTAACACACACTGATAAGCTTTTGTGCATGCCAAAACGTGTATAAAGTTACAGGTCCGTCATATGAACAGGAAATTAAATTTCCTTTGAGAATTTCCGGTCTTTTGATTTTTAAAATGCGCAAAAAGAAAAATAAAACCATTTTAATCTCAGCTTTTGTTTTTTAAATAAACAAAAAAGAAACAAAAAACCAAAGTGAGCAGAAGACGAATTTCGTAGAGAAAAATTATAAAAAAATAACAACAATAGAAAATAAGAGAAACAAAAATCAGAGATAAAATATGAAAGAGAAGAAGAAAATTGATAAATAGTCAACAATAAGAGCATTGAGATGAAAATATTTTCATTTAAAATATAAATATAATACAAATAGGAAATCTCTAGTTAGTTGACATTTGTTTGACGTTCGTTAGACATGGAAATACGCGTAAGTGTTGAAAACCGGAAAATATAAACGAAATAACGGTAAAAAGGCTATAAAACAAAGTAATAAAAACAAATTGAATTACTAATCACAACAACAATATTTCTTTACATTCTACTAACACACTAACATAGAAAGATAAATAATAACAAAAAAAAAAAAAACAACAACAAAAACAATTAATTAAAAATACAACAGATTTAATGAATGAAAGTATTTAGTGTTTAAGTGTAAATTGATAAAAAAAAAAAAAATATGAATATAAAAGGGTGTACGGGAAAAATGTTTACGAAATAAATTATGAATAAGTAAAATATTACTTTATAGTTAATAAAAAATAAAAAAAAAGTTCTTTTAAACAAATACGAAATAAATTTGTAGTTTAAAAATAAATTTATTAAATAAGTAAAAATAAAATCATATAAAATTATTAATAAAAAAACTTACTTAAATTTTCTGAAATTTGAAACTTGAAGAATAATGAATTTTTCTAAGAGTATATATAATTTTAAAGCGATTGGAAATAAGTACGAGTAAATTTTGTGAACATTCATAGAGCCAAGCATTCAAGCTTAAAAATTTTACAACAATTTTATTGCATTATGAATTTTAATTGTTAATAAGTTAAGTGTCTGCTAAACAAACTTGTTGAGTCTAGATTGGAAATATAAAATTTTGTAACGTTGTTGCAAGTTTGTCAATTTTTAAGTATATCACCTTTCAAAGATGAAAATGAAAAAATATTAACCCTTTACTGCATGAAACTCCAGATGTTAATAAGAGTTGTGTATTACCCTAAATACTATAGAAAAAATAAACAGACAACCTTTCGGCATTTTCCGAACTTTTCCCTGTTGACGATTTTATTAGTCAAAAACTAAAAATGGTCGAGATTTCGGTTCACTAGATAACTGGAAATAGAGATAACATATAAAAACTAGAGGAAGTGTTTCGGATTGCGTATACTTTTGTCATAATGATGAAATTCACAGGTCGTAGTAAATTATCATTTATCGTAAATTTGACAACTTTCTATGGGTTAAACTCAAAAAGTAATGCTATTTCACAAAGTGGTAAGGAGGGTATTGACTATAGAAATATATTTTTTTTTGGCGATTTCAATATGTTATGAAAATTTCAATATAATCAGGCATGTCACAGACATCAATTTCACTTGAAAGTGAATTTGAAAACGCAAATTGCTTCTCCAGAAGTAAATGGTGTTTTTGCATATTTAGACCAAATATAATAGATAAACATAATTAATT
Organism: Leucophora obtusa; assembly: GCA_949987735.1. NCBI lineage: Eukaryota > Metazoa > Arthropoda > Insecta > Diptera > Anthomyiidae > Leucophora > Leucophora obtusa. The sequence goes on along the minus strand of OX465299.1, from coordinate 29,444,826 downwards.
ATAAGTTAAGAATGCTCTTTTTAATAATTTCACTTAAAAAAGTTTTTGTTAGAGAGCATATTTAAAGTTTTAACACATATTTCGCATAAAAGTAATATGATTTCGATGTACAATTTCGTAACGTTTTACTTTTGCTTCTTCAGGTTTTTTGCGTGTTCGTAAATTCTAAAATGTTAAAAAAAAAGACTTTTTGTGGTAAATTCGTATTCCAACTGCTAAATTTTGATATAAGTTGCCATTTTTAGTTAAAAAAGAGAAGATCGGCGATCAAAATTTATAATTTTAATTTTTCATAAAAAATTACGTTTTGCTAATCAATAAGAAAATTGTCGAATTTACCAACAAAAAGCATTTTAAATATAAATTTTTTTAAGTTAAATAGTTAACGACACTTTAGGGAATACATACCAAGCACTATTGAAAAGCTTTTGGGAGTTTAAGCTGCTCTAAATATCAATTCCACTTTGGTTTTTGAAAGTGGAATGAAAACGATTTTTTTTGCCTTTTACGTTTTGTATAGAAACTTTTAACGTTTTAAGTACCACTATTAAGCCTGTAGCATACTCGATACTTACCAGAACGTTTCATTTTCTATACAAAATTATCCGTAGCATCTTAAACTGCAAATTCAGAAGAAAAAAAATTGTTTTCGATCACTTTAGGAAAAAAATTGCGGAAGTGAAATTGCGAAATCAAAGCAATTCCGTAAAAAACCTGTGACATGCCTGAATATTCGAAAAATAAAATTTTCACATGTTTCTTTTGTAAAATATGTTTTAATCTCCAAATAATATTTTATGCGTTAAATTGGTGTATTAAAATTTTTGTTTGCATTTCCATTTGTTCGTTCTTATTAAAGATCTTATTTAACATAATACGGCAGAATACAGACACAGCAAAAATTATATCCAAAGATGCAAGAACTGCTCGCCGTCTTCAAACAAAAGCCAATGGCGATTTCTTGATAGCTGTCAAGGGCATGTCATATAGAGTAGGTATTGATGACTTTGCATAAGCTATAAAAGTAGTCAATGTTAATAAAAAAATAAAAAAAAACAAATAAAAATATATTAAAAATGAATATTAGATCGTACAACCTTACACACCCAGAAAACAGATTCAGTTCTGATAACCCCATCAATCCCATGTTTCGGTTGTGGTAGCCGAATTTTTCAGTTGTGGCAACAGAAAACCAATTGAGACAAGACTAATTTGACTGTGACAACGGAATTTCAGTTGTATTAAGAATAATTCGGTAGCCGCAAACGAAAAATTCATTTGATGCAACTGAACTATTCGATTGGCAACAAATGGGGTTGTCAGCACCGAATCTGTTTTCTGGGTGCAGGAAAAAAAGTGCGCGGTACACCTTCGAATATAAAGTACTTGAGGAGACCAATGTTGCTATAAAGGAAAAATCCAATGAAAAAAATTTCAAAAGGCGACCCCTACGTTCGGAAACAAAAAAAAAAAAAATTTTCTGCTGAAATTATCAAAAACTTCCTTAGCAAAAGTTTAATAATTTTTTCGAGCATTACCTAATTTTCTGACGTTAGGGTTGTATATTAGGGCTGAAGCAACTGAGATCTGGTGCTTAAATACTAGAACGGGATACCTGAGAGCAAAATATTGGTCCCCTCGAGACAAAAACATTGCTATATCATACTTTACTTTCGAAGGCATTCGACACTGTAGATCACAATATTCTCTGCTTGAAACTAAAACAGCTGTTTAGTTTTTCAAACTACTCAACTAAACTCGTTGAATCTTATCTAAATAGTAGAATACAATCTGTTTTCATGGATGATATATATTCTGAACCCCGACTAGTCGCCAGAGGCGTACCGCAAGGCTCAATACTGGGTCCGCTGCTATTCTCAATGTATGCAAATGACCTACCTCTACATATAGCTCATTGTGCAATACACATGTATGCTGACGACGTTCAACTCTATCTGAGCAGTTCTATAAAATCCATCAATGAAAACGTAACAAAACTCAACGATGATTTAAATAATATTTACAACTGGGCCTCTGCAAATGGACTCTGCTTGAACCCCCACAAATCCAAATGTCTCGTCATACACAAGAAGTCATTACGTCGTAATTTAAATTTTGATATAATGCTAAATAATCAGAAAATTTAAATTGTGTCTTCTTCAAGAAACCTGGGTGTAACATTTAACAATACACTGAGCTGGAATGATCATGTAAACAGTGCAATAGGAGAAACGTATGGCATGCTTCGAACACTGTGGGCAACTCAATATTGTATGCCGTTGAATATAAGAATAACACTTGCTAAAACATATCTAATGCCAGCTCTGTTATATGGATGTGAGCTTTTTGCTCAATGCGATTCTGCTAGCGCTAGCAGAATGAACGTGGTCTACAACAATATCTTAAGGTATGTGTTTGGGCTTCGTAAACGTGATTCAACTTTGCTTCACTCGAAACGACTTATGGACATTTTGAAAACCAGAGTTCTAATTTTTCTGCACAAAATAATATATTTGAAAGAACCAAAATACCTGTTTGACCACCTAACCTTTGCAAGATCGGAACGAGGTAAAAAGTTGATACCAATCCGATATCGTAGCCTAATCTCGAAATGGCAGTTTTACTATTTTGCTGTACATCTCTGAAACTTTCTTCCAAATCGCATTCAGACCATTAGCAATGCAACACTTTTCAAAAAGGAATTAGCTAAACTTTTTTCTTAATTCAAATTTTTATTGTATGTTTTTCTTCCAAATTTTATTTGATATTTCATTATAATTTTATTATATAAATTCAATATGTGTTTTTTTATTTTAATTATTGTCACTTTTATTTTTAATTTAATTTAAATTTATTATTTAATATATTTAATATGTTTATCTATTTATTTAATCACTTTGTAAACTATCTTCTACTGATTCCCATTCTATGATTAAAAATGGGAAGAGCGAATAAAGAAACTAAACTAAAACTAAGATCCGACTGTAAATTCCAATGATATAACGAAAAATTTAAAAAGGGAACCCTACATTCAGGAAAAAAAAAATTTTTTTTAAACCTTCTTGAAAAAATAATTTAGATTTGACGGTATACGGGTAACTTTTTTTTTGTGGTTCTGTCTAATGTACATATTGAGTGTGTGTGTAACTTAAAAATTCATTATTTTTGGCAAATTTTGGGCGGTTATTGCGAATCATTGGTACAATATAAATTTACTCAAAGTATTGGCTATCGTTAGCTATGACATTTTCCCATCTTTTTGGAATCCGCGCCAAAATAATTACTCATTTTTTAGACCAAAAACGAATTAAGCCAGTTCCGGAGTGAGAGCCTTCTTCATCGATCGAAACAAATGATAGTCGGGTGGGGCAAGGTCTGGACTATAAGGCGGGGGAGGCAAAACTTCGCAACCACTATTTTCTAAATAGTTTTTAACCGGTCTTGCAACATGTGTCCGAGCGTTGTCATGATGGAATATTACGGCTTCATGTCTGGTCGCATATTCCGGGCAGTTTTCGGCCAATGCTCTTTTCAAACTGATCAGTTGTGTTCGAGACAGGTCCCTTGTAATCGTCTGGCCCGATTTCAGCAGCTCATAATAGACCAAATACAGATCATTACCTTGGTGCTATGGATATTCGGCTTTGGCGTTGATTTGGCTGGTTGGCCAAATAGGATTTCTTGCGCTTCGGGTTGTCGTAATGGATCCATTTTTCATCTCCAGTAATGATTTTATTCAAAAATTATTTCTTTTTATGGCGTTCAAGCAGCATTTCGGACATGCAAAATCGTCTTTCAACACGTGGTACTCAATTTCCATACTTCTAGATGAATCCTGCTGCTTGCCTCCAATTCATCACCTTCGGCTGACCTGGGCGGCCTTTCTCTACTGTGCCAAAATCACCACTTCTGTATCGCACAAACCATTTCCCGCACGTTGAAATCGAAGGAACATATCGTCGACCGGCCTTCAAAATATCACATGTGTTTTTTAATGATTTTCAGGAGAGCGAAAAAACTGTTACAAAATCTACTTTTAAGATATTTTATTGGTTCACGATCTCATTTAGTAAAATCATCATTAAGGCATATGATGCCAATAAAATATCTTAAAAGTAGATTTTATAACAGTTTTTTCGCTCTCCTGAAAATCTATTAAAAAACACATGTGACATTTTGCAGGCCGGTCGACGATATTCGGGATAGGCTTCGGTGAGCAATCAGCTGCTCTTTTTTTAAATTGAAGAAATAAGGCAAAACTTCCCACAAATGATGGTGTATTTGGAACAAAATTCGACATTTTCAAAGCAAAAAAAAAGAAACTTTGTTGTTTACACTATTTCGTTCAATGCCTAAGTGAGAATAAATAACAGATGTTTACCCTCCAAAATGCCATATAAGTTATTAAAGACACAAACCATGTGTAAAAGATACGCCATCTGTTGTGAATCCCGTATCTTTAAATTATACACCCAATATACGTAGCTTTTTGACCAAAATGAAATGTATAAAAAATTCTCCACCATCGTTTTTTAGATTATTGGGGTTAATTAATTATATCAAATGCCCTTTAGCCGATTCGTCCCGAATTTGGTGCGCATGTAGTAAACTAATTCATACAATATTGCTTGAAATTTACCTGTGTTCTTAACTTCAAAGTTTAGGCGCGTTTTTCTTACAAACATGAGCTAATAATCTTCTGCCACTGTACAGGCGTGATAACCGATTTCCATTAGTTTTTTGTTTCTTTTGTAGACAACAAAAAACTCAAGTCCTTATTTGCCTTTTTTTGGAATTTTTAAGTTTATGTGGCAACTTTGTTAAACAAAAATGAGCAAATAATAACACTATGCGACAGTCAAAATCGGGATGGGATGAAACCAACGGGAAATGTTATATCGGTCAAGAACAAGTTATACGTGTCCCGGCGTTTCGCTGGGTCACCCCTAGGAATCGAGATATATCTTTTTTTTGACATAACTCGAGAACCACTAGTCCGATTTTGCTCAAACAATTTTAAAAAAATTAAAAATTACAATTCCTTTAATCTGTTCATATAACGTTTTTCTATATACTCAACAGTTTTGACGGTAAAAATAAATGTTTGTTACCGCTACCATAAAAATCAATAACCTTTTGTTTATTACTTTTTTTTAATATTTTAGGCAAAAAATATTTTTTTCTTCATACATTTATTTTTACCGGCAAAACTGTTGAGTATATAGAAAAACGTTATATGAACAGATTAAAGGAATTGTCATTTTTAATTTTTTTAAAATTGTTTGAGCAAAATCGGACTAGTGGTTCTCGAGTTATGTCAAAAAAAAGACCACCAAAGGTCAAATCGATATATCTCGATTCCTAGGGTTGACCCAGCGAAACGCCGGGACACGTATAACTTCTTTTTTACCGATATAACTTTCCCCGGTAGTTTGAACCCTTCCCGATCACTGACCCCTACCATTTGTCTCACAGTGTAATAGGGGCACGATATAAATATATATTGATTCCTTTCGTTTCCATAAGGAGCATAGGGTATCAGAAAAGTTCCTCCAAGCATTTCTGCATGTTGCTAGGTTCTTAATTTCATTCTAGCTTTTTCTTGTTCGCGAGGCCTCTGTATCTAGCTGTCTTCGCCAAGGCGGCTCCTTGGCAGCCGATTTTGCCCTTTCCAAAAAAGGCTAATAATTGAGTGGCAACCCTGGCGATTGCGGTAGCCGAAATTTAAAACTGATATTTTTTTAATATACCTACTTCTAAAATATATGTTTTAAATAAAGAAAGAAAATAGTACGAATTTTGTTATTTGAAGTTTTGCCAACCGTTTAAACATTTCCTTCAAAATGCTGTTATTACACCCAAAATAATATGTCTGTTGGATCAACAGAATAATTCGTTACTTTAACAAAATTTATTCCTCTTTTTTGTCTTAAACTAAAATTTGTTGATTTTAATATATTTTTGCTTAGTTCAATAAATCGAAATTTAAGTAAAATATTAGTAAAACTACAGTTTATTTATTTTATTTTTTTTTATACTGAGCGTAAAGTTTATTTAAATTATATGGTCTCAGGACCTTCCCTAGATCTGGTCTATATTTTACTACAAATTTCCGAAGGCCCAAGGCCCTACCAGTGTCCATTCTTGGATAGAGATGATCTTTCCAAGGGGACATTCAGGGAAAGAATCCGGCCGGACGATGACAAGGGACCTGTACCGAACATAATTGATTCGTTTGAAGCGAGCAACTCGGCCACATGTTGCAATACCGGTTAAAAACTATTTAGAAAATAGTGGTTAGGAAGTTTTGCCTCAGCCGCCTTATAGTTCGGAACTTGCCGCGGCCAACTACAATTTGTTTCGATCGATGCATAACGCTCTCATTGAAATACACTTTACTTCAGAACAGGGTATCCGAAATTCGCTTGATTCGTTCTTGGCCTCAAAAAATGAGCTGCTCTTTTCGGGCGGAATCCATATGTTCCCAAAAAGATGTGAAAAGGTCATGCCTCAAATGCTTAGCGAACTTATGTAAAACACTACGCGGAATATTTTTGTGAAACATTTTAACCCTCTAACTCTTCAACTTACGGGTCTTTTTTTGTCCCTTTTTAAAAAGGGGCAAACAAATTCCCTTTCATTGAAGAGTTAGAGGGTTAGAATGTTCCACAAAAATGTTCTTCGTAATGTTTTACAAAAGTGCGCTTAACACATCCTATACCTAAAATGGAAGGTTCACAAAAAAAAAACCATAGCTAAAGTTAACTCGTCCCGAAAGTTGGCCGAAAATTTTGCAAAAAATTTTTTATTATTGAAAATTTCCAAAATTCTAAATTTAGGAAAAATTTATTTTTAATTTAATTTATTTATTTAGTGTACTTAAGATTATTCAGATATGGAATTCTAACTTCATCAGATATCACTAACCCACCTTAGCCTGGAATGGAAAATGACCCACGAATTTGATGGAAATGCAAAAACGCGTTTTTTTTTAAATTAATCCCTACGGGAAATTTTAACAAACTGTCACCGAACTGGCACCTTTATATGAAATAGACTGGTCACTTTTACATGGCGTTGTCATTGGAGGGCGAAATTGACCCCTTGTGACATGTCACAAGACAAATCCCAGGACATATCCCTGAACTTTGTTTTTTATGAGAGTTCAGTACCCAAAGGGTACTTTTATGTAAAATGTTGCTTTTCAAAAAGTGTTTATTTATGACTGTATTTTACCAAATCAGACAGTTTATATAAAAATTTTGTACCTTATGTAATATCTCGGTTTGGACTTGAGGTAGAACAATATTCTAACTAAATATAAGACAATATAGAAAGTCCGAAAAGGCTATTTTTCTATAATTTAATGCAAAAATGAAAATAATTAAATCCTAAAAATATTCTTTATAAAACTTTCGTTGTGCATAACATTTTAAAAAATAGAAAAAAAATGATTAATACAATTAAGAGATAAAAAACGCCAGCATACTGCGTGCAATTAATGTACAAATACTATAATTTAATAAAAATATACAAACAATGAAAAAAATCTTAAAATGAGTAAATATAAACCAGAATATTTAATAGTAATAAAAAAATTAAAAATGTATAAAAGTTTTTACGTAAAACACGTTTTTCTTTAAATGTGTTAATTTCTTTTGTAAATGAAATAAAACAGCAACAACAAAAAACAAACAAAAATAAAATCTCAGCATGTGTTTATATATGAATGTACCCCTTTGGATAAATGTTGAGCGTTTAACAGCAGCAGTGTCGACAACTGCATCACACTTGTTTGATGTGTCTTTAGTATTATTTTTATTAAATTGTAAATCAACAAAAGCAGCAGTCGCAGCAACTGCAAAAGAAAACACAGCAACAATGCAAACAGCACGTCTTGAATGTAAACAAGTAAACAACCAACTACGGCAGCAGTATCTGCAACAGCAACAATGCTCTATAAAAGCATCAACATTATCATCAACATCAACAACACAAGCAACTATTAAGACAGATACAGATACTCTGCACGAAACAACAAACAGTGTTTAACAAGAACAAATTTTAATTAAAGAAATATATATAAAAAAAAAAAAATATTTAAGAAAATAAACAAAAAGCAATTAAATAAATTAAAAAAAAAAAATTACATTTTTCAATAAAAATGTACATTTTAATTAAAGAATAATAATTTGTGTGAAAAAAAATAATTCAACTTCCTGCTGTTCCTTTTTTTTTTCATTTCACTCTAAGTTTATAGCAACTCAGTGGGAGTCAAAAGAAAATTTTCAAATACTTGAATAATATACAAATGTAAATAAATGAAAATTCTTATGATAACAAAGTGAACAAGATTTAATTTAACATATAAATAAAATGTGATAAAAGGTATGCTAAATATTATAAGAAAAGAAATTATAAACCTTTTAACGTCTTGATTTTAAAATTGGTTTTTATTTTTATTTACATTTTAAATTATTATTTTATTAATTGGAAATAACAATATTAAATTGAAGTTTAATGTTAAGTTACACAAAGCAACTTAAAATAACAGCCTGAGTGTCAGTTTATTTACTGACAAGAAAGGTCTCCAGTATTGGAGACGCAGGTCTTAGTGAACTTTGAATATGTTGTAGAGAAATAAATTTGTTTTTAGCTGCCTAATCCCGCCATTTAAGTGATACAAAGTTGAGCCAAAAATTAACCGGTTTTTGTATGAAAACATGTCTGAAATTTACGAAAATTAGATTTATTTGTCAGCAGCACTAAAGTACTCGAGAAAATAAAAATTTTAATACCTATATGCCAATGTCATTGAACAGGGTTTTTACTTAATCAAATATATAAAGGTCTTCAGGAAAAGTCATTTAAAAATTGTACACTCAAGAAATTTTGTCGGTAGAATATACTGAAAATGGCAGTTATTTTAACTATTCTATATTCTATTTTTAACTGTTGAAAATAACCATCATGTACTACACAAGTTTCTGATTTCTATTTGCAAACTAGGAATACATATATCAATAATAATAAATATAAACTGAACGAGAATTTTTAAAATTCAACGAAAATTTTTATTTTTTTATATAGCTAACAAAAGTAACTGTTTACTGTAAAAATACTGTTTTGGTAGTTGTTTATTATGACATTAAAAGTAACTGCTTTAAACAACTGTTACGAAATTACAGTACATTTCTTTAGCTGTTTCCTCAAATAACAGCCATAGCAACTGTTTAGTATTTTTCAATGGCAAAATCAACAGTAATTATAGTTAAAAACTACTGATTACTACAGAAACAACTGTCATATAGTAATTGTCAAACATTTCTGAGTGTACTAATACGAATATCGAAAAAACCCCAGATACCTCCACGATTAAATGAAACGAGCACATGATTTTTAGCTCAAACCAACTAATACTCCTTAACAAAACTCCAGTTTTGTTGTCATAGCTACACTAATATACAAAAATCTGTAAAAAATTTAGTTAAAACTGCTAAAAATTAGTTAAAAATTATGCTGCAGAAAAAACTGCTAAAATTAGCGGATAAGTTTTGCTATATATTAGTAAGATAGGAACAGCAAAATTAAAACTGTTAAATATACAGGATTTTAATCATATTTGAGTTAAATTTTTTTAATAAAAAATAGCAATTTAACCTGCTAAAATCAGCAAAGAAATTTGCCAAATAATAAGCAGCAAATAAATGCAAATAAATTTCGAGCCTTTTAAAAACAGCACTTTACAATATTTTTAACAAATATTTCTGCTGATTTTAGCAGGATAGACTGCTAGTTTTATTCCACTAAATTTAGCCTTAAAATAACAAAAAATTTGCAAATATGACAGTTTATTTTTGCGGTTTTTCGTCTACTAATACTTAGCAAAATTTTCTGCAGATTTTACTTGTACAATTTTTCATTTTAAATTAACTATTAATAGTTAACTCAAATGTAACTAGAATTCTCTAAATTTAACAATTTTATTTTTGTTGTTCTTATTTTACTAGTGTTTAGCAAAAAAAAATCTGATAATTTCAGCAGTTTTTTCTGCAATATAATTTTTAACTAATTTTTAGTTGCTTTTTTCGCTATTTTTACAGATTTATTTCTATGAGTGCAGACGTTTTCGAACATATTTTGTATACCAGTTAATATTTTGGGGCCATTTTTTATCCCATTTTTAACCCTTCAATATGAGATTTGAAAGCTGAAAAAACACGAGTCCCTAATATCTTACCCTCTACAATATATCCAAAGTTCACTGATAATAATCACCGTCAGGCTACATAAAATAAACCACCAATGTTCCCCAAGAACAAACCTTATTGAAAATGGTTAAATCTGTACATATTCTGACCTTTTCGCCATAGGAACAAAAAATACTCAATAACCACGTGAAATTACCAAAAGCAGAAAATTAAAAATAACGGTAACGGTATTTTAGGGATAATGCTATTTCATTTATTTCGGTAACGGTATTTTAAGGGTATCGATATTTCATTTATTTCGGTATCGGTATTTTAAGGATAACGGTATTTCAGTTATTTAGGTAACGGTATTTTAGGGGTAACGGTAGTCAGTTGAAAGGGTTTTGAATCGATAACGGTATTTTAGCGGTATTGGCTGCCAACCCTGATAGGAAGATTATACTTCAGCTTAAGCGATTAACTACAACTGGGTCGACTGTCGACTAACGACAACAAAATTTGTCACGATGAATTTAAATTAAAAGCGACAATCAGAACTTTGAAGAATTAATTCCTTAATTTAATTTTTCAATTCTGAATTAAAAATTCAATGAATTAATTCACAAAGCACCATATATTTAATGGAATTAATTCATATTTGTTTTCGTTCGATTTATTTTGTTACAAATGAATTCAATTGCTATAGTTCTTTTTATTATTAATCAAATGAATTAATTCACTGGTGAACGCGTTCAATTTTATAAATCGTAATTTTTTTTTTTTTTAATTCACTGAACGAAAATGAAATTGAACGAATTCAGTGGTAAATTAATTCAGTTAGGAAATAATTCACTTTTTTCCGTTCGATTAATAAAATTGAACGCATTCACCAGTGAACTAATTCATTTGATTTAATAAAAAGAACTATAGCATTTGAATTAATTCTTTGAATTTGTTATTTAATGAACGCGTTCAGTTGAATGAATTCAGTGAATTACTTAAGAAAAGGAATTCATTCAAGTCTAGAGAAAATTGAATTCGATTGCTAGTGAATTCATTCAAAAAGCAATTAATTCTTCAAAGCTCTGGCGACAATCGATTGTTGTTTTCACATTTAGAAAATAGGAATGGAAAACAAAAAATTGGTTGTATTTGTTTTGCCACAACTTTTCACCAATTCAATTGGTTTTGCAATAATTATTGAAAATTCCGTGTTTTTACTCTGAGTTATCTTCCTTCTGCCAAAGAAATAAATTCTTCGTTAGCAAAATACGATTTTTTGCAACTATGATACGAATTTCTGCATCTGCGTTCTCATAGGCAACCCTTTTTTAAGTAAAAATATGGCAACAATTTGACAAATATTTTGAGTGTGTGTTAGTGTGTCGCCGTGAAAATAGAATATATTATATTTCGACGACAAATCGCTTCCCATACAAAATACATGAAAAAAATTGTATCGCTCGTTGTCCACCCAGTTTTGATTAAGTTCTAATTTGATCTATGAATCATATTTTTTATTTGGTTTTGCTTTTATTATTTTATTTAATTTTTTTTATTTAATTTTATTTTATTTTATTTTTTGTTTTATTTTATTTTATTTTACTTTGTTTTTTTATATTTTATTTGATTTTGTTTTATTTTATTTTATTTTATTTTATTGTATTGTATTGTATTATATTTTATTGGATTTGATTTTATATGATTTTGTTTTGTTTTATTTTGTTTTATTATATTTGATTTTATTTTATTTTATTTTATTTTATTTGATTTTATTATAATTTATTTTAATTTATTTGATTTTATTATAAATACGAACATTTATTGTTCTTTCGCAAATTTTTAATTTTTCGTTGTAAAAGTTTTTGAATGCATTGTACCAATTCAGAAAGTAGAACAAAAGTCCTAACTCATATACCAAGTTTTACCCCCCTGACTTGGCTCAAAATCCAAGAGTACTCAGAACACGAAAAAACCCGAAAAACCAAAGAATTCGTGGTCGCCATTTTGGATTTATCTCAAAAATTGTCGAGTCTATATTTACACAGCATACTAATTCGTAAAGTGAAAGATCGCGCCTAATAGACAGCGAAACCTGGAACCTGGAAGCCCGGTATATCAGAACAATCAGAATTTTAAAATTCATTTTTAAAAAATAGTACCGTACATGTACCGAGCGTACTTTTTACTACACTTTATTATATAAATAGTTGACTATATTTATTACACCGTTAATTGAAATTCCCTTCCCAGAATTTGATTCGCTTCCAGGAATATGAACCAAATCACACTGTGGTTTATGGTTTCATATATTCGGCATGACAGACTTTAACTTTTAATTGTTAAGTTATGACCTCTTGATCAATGGCAATCATGGCATGAAGACGTAATATAAGTTGATAATTTTTACCAATTTTCAACAATGTTTTACTATTTTCAAAAATTTTTTAGAAATAAATTTTTTTTGATATTAAAATAATTACAGTTTCAGTTGAAAATGACTATTAAGGATTATTACACGAATAACTGATATTTTGTAACTGCAGAACTTCTCTGAGTGTATAAATTAGTCTTTGTAAAACCACAATAGTTTCCACAATAAATGGTCAGTCGCGGGTCTGATCCGTAAAGTTCAATAACCCACATTTCCAGCGAATCTTTTAGCAAAAGTATTGCATACTTTAAGAAAAAATTAAACTGATCTAAAAATTTTACTGATTTAGAGAAACCTACACTGATAATAATCCATGCATAAAACTACGAAAAAATGTCAAAATAACAAAAAAATGTGTAAAATATACGAAAAATGGTTTATTTTACGAAATTTTTTGTTGTTTTGACATTTGTCATTTTCACCGCTGATCCCCAATTTTAGTTACATTTCAGTTAACTTTTAGTTAATTAATGACAAATTATATTGTAAAATCTGCTGAAAATTTTGCTAAATATGAGTAGTCTTTTAGCAAAGCAAGATCATTCAAATTTTTGTTGTTTTTAAGTTAAATTTTGTTTAGTGTAAATTGCGGTCTATCCTGCTAAAATCAACAGAAATGGTGATTTCAGAAGGGTCAATTTTTATTTGCATTAAAAAAAATAAAAATAAACTTAAAAATTTAAAATTTTTTTGGTTTTGATTTTTCAAGTCTACTAATATTTATGAAAATTTTTTGCTGATTTTTGCAGGCTAAAATTTATCTTAAATGTAACTAAAATTTTGTATATTTAACAGTTTAATTTGTGCCCTTCCTATCTTAGTAATATAAAGTAAAAATAATCTGCTAACTTCAGCAGTTTTTTCTTCAAGATTATTTTAACTAATTTTTAGTAGTTTTAACTACAATTTTTACAGAAATTTTTTCTATTAGTGTAGAATATAGAATTTTGAGAATCTTTAGAATATGAGAAATTATAGAATCTTGAGGACATTTAAAATATGCGAAATAAACTGTCTTTTTGCTGTCCTATAAAATTACGCTTTGTTTAGTATATGGTTTTGATATTCAAATGCAAATACAATTTTGTATTTCATTTCTGAAACTAATTAAAATTATATAGAAACTAATAAAAAAAACTATCTCTTTTTGTGCTTAATAAAAAAATTGTTAGTAGTAATATTTTTCTTAAACAACTTGAACTACAAGTGTACTTAACATTTATCAGCAAATTTATATTCAATTTTCAATAAATGTCTGTAGTAAATAATAAAAATGTAATAACAAATTGCCAATACAAAAACATTTTCACAATTTTATTACTTTTACAATTTTTACCCAACGAAAAGTGTATATTTATCGGAATTAGTCAACACTTTGTTATGGCCAATAATATTTGTTCGAAATCGCCACAACTGGAATTAACTAAATAGATGCGGAGACAACTGTTGGTTTTGAATTAAGTTTTGAAAGAACTGTCTCATTTCAGTTATGAAATTTAAATAGAAGTTCAATTAGAAAAGTTGTTTCTGAAAAGTTTGCTTGGTATGAACCATAAAAATTTAAAAATTTATATCTGCATATTGATAAAATAATATACAGTTGAACGAGAATTGGCGCCCAATCCCCCCATGCGGTTTTTGCTCCATTAAAAAATAGCCAGATACTCGATTGACTCCCTCTATTAAAAACTAATAAAAACTGTTATTAGAAAATAAATTTTTTCTCCCAAAGACGATTTATTATTTATAAATTTAGTGTTATTATAAAATATTTTTTTCTGGGAAATAATTTTAAATTTTGCATAAAATATAATTTTTTTTCACGCAAAAATATTTTAGTTTATTTTTTTTGCATGAAAATTCTTCTTAAATAAACCAATAGAGTAATAGCACTTTAAGCACTTTTAAATGGGCGTAAATTAAAGTTCAACTGTACGAGTATAGCTTCAAAGAACAAATAAATAAAATAGTATTTTTTTAATAATAAAAAATTGCACGCCAGTACAAACCTACTTATGTAAACACTTGTGGGCAATAAATTTTGCTTGCATTTTATACATATTTTCAAGTAATAATCTCCACAAAAAAGATAAAAAAAAAATATTTAAATTAAAATAATTTAATATGAATTATTTTTTAAATACACGGAATCGAATATTAAATAATTTTTTACAAAAACTGAAAAATAAAATGCATACAATATATTCTGACCCCCTGTGATTTCCCACAAAAACTAATAAATACTGATGTTTATAATTAGCTTTTGAAATAAATAAAAAAGGAATATAAATAAAAATTAGCCGTTTTGTGTATTTTGTTGAGTGTTTATTATTTTTAGTGATGTTATTTTGGAAAATAAAAAAAAACCCATAAATTAATAAATCTTTTTTTTATGTGCCCCATTGTCGTAGCCATGCAGAATGCTGCTACTCATGTTTTCGAGTGTGTTTCTTCTATATGAAAGAGTAGTTTATTTTTGGCAAAAGTAAACCAAACTGAAATATAATGAAAAAATAAAAGAAAATATTACGAAAAAATACTGAAACAGAAACAATTCTAAAGTGAAAAATGTTATAAAAAAGATTTATAGCATGACATGTTACTATTATGTTCACATTTATCAAAAATGAATATGAAATTAAAAAATACTAGAACAAAAACGAAAAAAGAAAAAAAAATTGCTGTAAAAGGGTTTAGGATAACAAAGGAAAATAAGATTGTTGGCATTACTGGCAGAAGAGAAGTTAGAAATATGTAACGAAAATTTGTTCTGAAAAATTTTTTTTTTTTTACAAATTTTATAAAACTTTTTCTTTACTTTTTTAATAAAAGGTACTTTTTTAATAAAAGGTACTTTTTTAATAAAAGGTACTTTTTTAATAAAAGGTACTTTTTTAATAAAAGGTACTTTTTTAATAAAAGGTACTTTTTTAATAAAAGGTACTTTTTTAATAAAAGGTACTTTTTTAATAAAAGGTACTTTTTTAATAAAAGGTACTTTTTTAATAAAAGGTACTTTTTTAATAAAAGGTACTTTTTTAATAAAAGGTACTTTTTTAATAAAAGGTACTTTTTTAATAAAAGGTACTTTTTTAATAAAAGATAATTTTTTAAGAAAAGGTACTTTTTTAGTAAAAGGCAATTTTTTTATTGTAATAAAAGGTACTTTTTTTATTGTAATAAAAGGTACTTTTTTTTATTAAAAGTACTTTTTTATTAAAAGTACTTTTTTATTAAAAGGTACTTTTTTGGTAAAAGGTTTTAATAAGAGGTACTTTTTTAATAAAAGGTACTTTTTTTATAAAAGGTACTTTTTTAATAAAAGGTACTTTTTTAATAAAAGGCTGCCCTAAAATGAATCTATTTTATCAACATCTTAAGTACCATTTTCGGTAAATTTAATAAAATTAACTCACTTTGAAAAATACAAACGGAAAAGGGCTGCAAAGTTACTTTAACGGGTAATATAAGTGCTGGCAAAAAATATGTTCCTAATACCAAAATGTTGACATCATTACACAAAAGGACCGGCTGTTCAAAAAGTAAAGGAAAAGCATTTAGAAAACAAAATTTCCAATTTCGGCATAACGCTGGCAAAATCAAAAATAGGTGGCCTGGAAATAGATTTTCCCAAATAAAATTAAAGCGAGTAAAAAAGTTAAAATAGGACATGCCGAATATACGATACCCTACACCAGTCTGCTTGAAATCCAACTAATGTTTGGATCCAAAATTCGAATAGGCTAAAATGGACTTGCGTCAATTGATAAACAAATGACAATGACATTAGAAAAACAGTAAGAAATTTTAATTACACTTAGTATTAAAGAGAAAATCGGAAATATAGTTCATATGGTCGTTAGGTTCAAATACGGACCGATCCTATCTAAAATCAATAGGTTTTGTTCTTGGGCCAGTGTACGAAATTTCATTAAAATATCTTCATATTTTCCACCTGTAGCGTGCGAAAATGTCCATTTATTTGGGACCGTTATACGAGCACTAGGTCAGCGCAGGACTGATTCTAAACCAAATTAACAGACTTTGTCCTCGTGCCCATCAGTGTACCAAATTTCATTAAAATATCTTCATTTTTGGCTCATGCAGGGTGCGGAGAAATCAATTTTAGGGAGACCTTTATATGGGCAGTAGATCCAAATATGGACGTGTTTTAACTAAAATCAAAAGGATTCGTCCTTGTGGTGATATAAGATGGTGCACCGCATTTCATCAAAATATCTTAATATATGTGACCTGCAAACAAACCAACTTTTTGGGAAACTTTATATGTGTACTAGGTTCAACCATGGACCCATTTGAACCATAATTAATTCAGTTCATCCTTTGGCCGATGTAATTCGGTGTACCAAATTTCATTAAAACATCTTAATATTTGCGTAGCGTTCGAAAATTCCCATTTTTGGAGATCCTTTATAAAGACTCTACACATACAATATATTTTCCATAACCGATTGAGGTTTATTTAAAAAGTAATAGGTAAAGTTTGTTTTCAATTGAAGAATCAATTAAAATTCATTGAAACATATTATTTAACTTTTTTTGTCAATCAATAAAAAACAAACTAGAAAAAAATATTTATCGCTTGTAGGAGTTGTTATTTTCAGCCAAAATATTCTATTTTTAGATTTCCATTTTTAGAAAAAACGAGTAAAAAGGTTAAAGTTGGGCATGCCGACTATACAATACCCTACACCAGTCTCGGTAAAAGCCAACTAATGTTTGGATCCGAAATTCGAATGGGTTAAAATGGGGCTTGTGTCAAAATTTTCTATAATGTGGTTCAGCGCACCAAATTTCATTTAAATATCTTAATATTTACGACCTGCAGTTTGTAACCAAGCCAATTTTGGGGGGACCCTTATATGGGCACTAGGTCTAAACATGGACCGATGTTCACCAAAATCAATAGGCTTCGTCCTTGGGCCGACGTAAGTCGGTGTACCAAATTTCATCAAAATATCTTAATATTTGCGACCTGCAGCGTCTAAACAATATAATTTTGGTGGGACCCTTATATGGGCACTAGGCCTAAACATGGACCGATGTTCACCAAAATCAATAGACGTCGTCCTTGGGCCGACATAAGTCGGTGTACCAAGTTTCATCAAAATATCTTAATATTTGCGACCTGCAGCGTATAAACTAGAGTTTGCTGTTCGGTTTTCATCGAAACCGAAACCGCGGTTTTTGAAGCCTCAAAGCCGAAACCGAAAACCGACAAAAATAAGTCGGTTTTTAAAAAATAATAAAAACAATTAAAATAGGTAATTAAATTACATATTATTGAGTCTTGAATTTCGAAAATTGCTTAGCTCCTGAGGGTTATAATTTTAGAAAAAAAATTGCACCAAAAAGTCATGTATTGAGTTTCACGTATTCAGTTAAGATTTTTACCGCTTATTTTTCAAAAAGTTTTATTTCGTAGTCCGCGAAATTTATTGTATAAAATTTTATTATTATATTATTTAAAAAAAAACTGCTAAATTTCGGATTTAACTCTTTAAATACAGCTTTATTTGCCGAAATAAGAATACAAATTTTAATGTATAACGGTTTCCGCATTTTTCCCCCCTGCTATGGCTTTATTGGCTTTATTCGAGTGAGAAATTCAATCGAATTTTAATAAATATGTATTAAAATATTTAATTTTTAATTTTTATACAATTTAATTTTTATACATATTAAATTATTTTATAACAATTCAATTAATATCACAAGAAAACCGAAAAATAACCGAAACCGCGGTTTTTTTAATTTTGAAAAACCGAAACCGCGGTTTTCAATTTTTTCGGTTTTTAGCAAACTCTAGTATAAACCATATAATTTTAATAGGACCCTTATATGGGCACTAGGTCTAAACATGGACCGATGTTCACCAAAATCTATAGGCTTCGTCCTTGGGCCGAAATAAGTCGGTGTACCATATTTAATCAAAATATCTTAATATTGGCGACCTGCAGCGTATAAACAATATAATTTTGGTAGGACCCTTATATGGGCAATAGGTCTAAACATGGACCGATGTTCACCAAAATCAATAGGCGTCGTCCTTGGGCCGACATAAGACGGTGTTCCAAGTTTCATCAAAATATCTTAATATTTGCGACCTGTAGAGTGCGCACAAGAATGCATGGACAGACAGACAGACGGACGGACCGACGGACAGACGGACATCGTTAATTCGAAATAAAAAAAAATTCTAAGCCGATCGGTATACTATAAGGTGGGTCTAGGACCAATATTTTTTGGTGTTACAAACATCAGCACAAACTTATAATACCCTGACCACATAGTGGTGTAGGGTATAATAATTTAAATAATTTCGTTGTTTTCTGTTTTAAAACAAAAAATTCAAATATTTTCGGTTTTCTTTTTTGTTAAAATAGTTTCTTTATATACAAAATTATTTCAATTTAAATTACAAGAAATTCTTTACTCATACACACAAACATAGCCGATAAAAATATGAACGTGTGTGTTTGTGTATGGTGCAGTTTTTTTGAAAATTAAACAAAAAAAAAAAAAAACTTTTAAATATAAAAAAACAAACCACAAAATCCTTTTTTTTTACGTTTTGTCAGTTAAAAATTGATGATTGTTTTAATAGACTTTTCAATTATTTTTATTTCTTTTATGGATTGTTTAAAAAATGTTTGAAAATAAATAGCAAAATGGTTTGAATATAATGACAATTGCCGTAATATCTTCTGGCATATACTTATATCTTCCAAATGCTTATTGGGTGGTTGAGCCAATATTTAAAAAAAATTTTATAAATTTTTTTAATATTTTTTAATTTTTCAATTTTTAAAAATACATAAAATAAAAATGATGAAAATTGGTTTTCATCAGGCACCAGAAAACGTTTTTTTTTTTTGTTTTTATCAAAAATAAATATCACTAAAGTTCAAAATGTTTTTATTTCTCAATCGAAAACAAAAAATTTCAAATGTACTTTAAAACAAAAATATCCCTCAAGTTGAAATTCGAAAAATATCTTTAGGTATAAATATCAAAGATAAAAAAATTGATAAAAAAATAAAACTTTTTAAAACGTTTTAAAAAACGTTTTTTTTGTTTTTCATCTTTGTACTAAGTACAAAAATATGAATAGAAATTTAAAATTTTTGTTTTATTTTTATGGTGGAGATACTATTATGGTTTTTGGTTTCAAATCTGTAGAAAATCATATAATACCCTGGAGTGAACTGTTGAGCGGTATATACATACAAACATATATTGCAAATATTTTTTTTTTTGCTAAAATGTTTGCCAATTGACCAGCATTTTGCACTAATATTATTCATCTTCGGAATGAAATCGCTGTATAAGTTTTCTAATTAAATTTTTGCACCATGAAACCTTTTTCGCATTCCGCCATTAATTCGCAATTTTTTAAGTGCAGATTTTTAAAATTTATAACATAGGGACCATAATACCCATATCTCATACCAAAGTTTGGTAATTAGTTCGCAAAAAAAAAAAATTGCAAAAAAAATTTGCAAAAAAAAAATGTTTTCCATTAATATATTCTTTTGCAGAATATAAATTGCTGATTAGGTTTCTTAACTATTTTTTTGTATCATAAAGGCTTTTTTCGCATTCCGCCAATATTTTGCAATTTTTTGAGTGCGGTTTTTTAAAATTTTTAACCTTAGGACAATAATTCCCATATCTTATGCCGAAGTTTGGTGGTTAGTATGCAAAAAGTTTCGCGAAAAAAAATTTAGCAAAAAGGAAAATTTTTCCATCAACATATTCTTTTGAAGAATGTAAATCGCTGACTGAATTTTTTAATTTATTTTTTGTACCATAAAGCTTTTTTTCGCGTTCCGCCATTATTTTGCAAATTTTTAAGAGCGGTTTTTTTTAACTCACAATCTAGGGACTATAATACCTATATCCTATACCAAAATTAACCTGGTTAGATTGCAAAAACAAAAAAAAATGGGAAAAAAAATTTTACAAAAAGGAATAGTTTTGCATCAATATACATATGTATATGTATGTAACATATGTATAGCAGAATGTTAATCGCTGATTAAGTTTAAACAATTTTGAGTGCGGTTTTTTAAAATTCATAAATTTGGGACTATGATACCCATATCTTATGCCAAAGTTTGGTAGTTCGTACGCAAAAAATTTCGCGAAAAATAAATTTTGCAAAAAGGAAAATTTCTGCATCAACATATTCGTTTGTAGAATGTAAATGGCTGACTGAGTTTTTTAATTTATTTTTTGTACCAAAAAGCTTTTTTTCGCGTTCCGCGATTTTTTTGCAATTTTTTAAGTGCGGATTTTTAAAATTCATAATCTTGGGACTATAATACCAATATTCTCATATCAACGTTTTTTTTTTGTTTTTTCCTCAGTACAAAAATAAAAATAATTCTCAACTTTCCTGAAAATATCAGTACGGATATTTTTAAGATTTTGTTTTCGAAAAGAAAACAAAAAATAAAAAAAATTGATGAAAACAAAATATCCATCAAGAAAAATAAATTCATTTGTACACAAGTGATTTTTTTTTATTGAGGAAAAAACAAAATAAAACGTTTTAAAAGTATTAATATCGGGTGCCTGGTTTTCATGCGCTTATGAAAATAATACTGAAAACATTACTGAATTGCAATACACCTTTTGCACTTGTTTAAAAAGTATTTTTATTGAAGAGAATAAAGCACAGTGTCCCGCAATGAAAAATTGGTGCTTTTATGCCAGTAAATTTTCATATCAAAGAATAGCTCAGCGGTAGAGAGCTAGACTACCATCCATGAGGTCGTTAGTCCGGTACCCGGTGAGGGCAATACAAAAAACTTTTGTAAAATAAAAAAAATAAAATTTTTAATTGCGAAGATTTTTTTAGTGTTCATTCGATACCAAATTTCTATATTTTTCTTTAAAATTATAAGAAATAAACAATACACCCGAAAATTTGGGCATTTTTAACCCCACTTTTTAACCACTAAAAATGAGATTGGGCCGCTATAAAAATAGGCATATATTATTTTTTTCTTCTCTATCACATAAGATCTGAGAAAACCCAATGGTATACATTTCTTGTAATTATGTTAATATTGGAATGGTTGTTACAAATGCCAGCATAAACACATAGTGTCCTACAACATCTGGTAGGGTGTTATAAATATAATCTATAAAAAAAAGTTCAAAGCACAAAATAACAAATTTAAAGAGATTAATATGATTTTTTTAAGTAAGTATTACTGACAAATAGAATAGAAAGAATGAACAAAGATGTCTGCAGACAACATAAAATTTAAATTTGTTGCTAAATAAACATCTTAAATTAATTGATGGAAATTTTGAATAGATTTTTAGTTTGTTGTTTATTGTCAAGAAGAATTAAACTAAGAAATACGGCTGCCGTCGGATACTGTTGATTATTTATGTGACTACTCGGATAGATAACATAATTTGCTAAAAAAAAATTAAGCACATTAAAGTAAAGAAAAACTATTTAATATAAAAGGATTATACCGTTTCTACCTAAAAAAATATAATTTAATTCAACTAAATTTGATTTTCTAATTATTTTAATCTCATTTTTATATTGTGAAAATAGAAAAATATTTAACCAGTACTCATATCAATGAGATAAATTCTGTTAAGCATTGTAAATTAAAATTTATTTCTGATATTTAATTAGCATGGAATACCATTATTACAATTTTTAAACAGCATGAACATCTCCTTCACTGTTTATTGCATTATTTGGTTTTAAGTGAAAAATATTTTATACGACCACAAACGAATTTGATAGTTTTAAATAACAATAACCAACAATTTTACCAAAATTAAGGCGCCATAAATTCAAATGGGAATATGTGAAATCACATAAAATAAAGGAAACAAATTTTACAATATTTAAACCAACTTTATTTTGAAATATCGGGGGTGTTTTGGTAAACGAATCCACATGAAAACGTTCATTTTCATACAAAATTAAGCGTTATACAAAATTAATATTTATATATTATTTTTTCGAACATTCCCGTATATGTAAATTATTGAATTTATAAATCAATTAGTGAAACCCTATTTGTAAATATATTTTATTTAAATACTCCTACATATAATTAACCAATTCACTGGCAATTCTCCATTGTTTATAGTTGTTAAAGAACTAATTAAGTTAAAATTAAAAAATAAAATAAATATATAAACATTTTATTACACGTTCGCATAAAATAACATATATAAACAGTGTTAATACCAACAACAACTCAAATCAAATTAAAACTCTATTAAATAACGTTTATTACATAAATACATAATAAAGTATTTTATTTTTTTTATTAATTTGTATTTAATTCTTGGTAAGAGTTCATTATAGAATATAACTGCGTATAATTAATGCTATGCAAAGAAGTAATTAAAAATTATTCATACGCTTTGTTGGAAGGAATATTAAATTAGTCAAATTTTAAATACATTAAAAGAGAGTTTGCTTATATGAATTATTAAATCAACATTTCCAAGATATAATTATTTGCAAATAGCAGAAATTTGTTAAAAGGTTTTGCTAAAAGTGTTTGTTTTATTGTAGCCTCACTCATGAAAAAAATGAGAAAAAAATCTTACATGTAGTGGTATTAAGAACGTATGGTAGTATTGGTGTCAGAAATTGTATTCACCACAATAAATTGTCAAACAGTGTTCCATTTTTCGTTAGTATAAATACGAGGGATACTATTTATATTTTGGGAACTGGCAACACTAATGTCAATAGCTAAAATCTGGCAACATCATAATAAAATTTGATATTTTTTAGCATAAACGTACTCACAATGTTTTAATGTACAACTGCTATTTGTTTTGTTTACAGTGAGTTAAAAAATTCAATTTGGACAAAAAATGGAAATTTCAAGAGAAGGTTTTCGTTGGATTATTTTTCACAACTTTCGACGTAGATTATCTCAAGAAGAATGTGTCGATGAACTCAGTTCTTTGTATGGCGAAAAAGCAGCATCAAAAACGACAGTATATCGCTGGTATAGTCAATTCAATCGTAGTCGTAGTTCGGACTCCGACGAATTCCGTGAAGGTCGTCTAAAATTGGTTGTTGTGCTACAAAACATCGATGCAGTGCGTGGACTGATAATGCAAGATCGTCATGTGACATATCGCGAGAGAAAGGCATCCTTGCGCATTAGTTCCACTTCAATACACTCGATTTTGCATGAACACTTAGTTGTAAAAAAATTTGCTCTCGTTGGATACCCCATAATTTATCAATCGCTCAAAAAAAGGCTCGCGTCGATTTGTGTAAGGGAATGATTAAAAAATTCGACTGTGCAGCTCCAAAAGACGTGTATAAAATCGTGACAGGTGACGAATCATGGATATATGCGTATGAGCCGGAAAGAAAACAGCAATCGGCCGTGTGGGTATTCCGAAATCCAACAAAAGTTATTCGTGGAAGAAGCCCAGCGAAGCAAATGGTCGCCTGTTTCTTTGGCCGAATGGGTCATGTGGCCACTGTTCCGTTTGAGCAACGTATGACGGTCAATTCGGAGTGGTACACGACCATTTGTTTGCCGGAAGTCTTCGGAGAAATTCGTAAAACTAACCCGCAAAGACGAATGATTCTCCATCATGACAATGCGTACTTTCACACATCTCGTCAAACAGGTGAATTTTTGAGCAGTCAAAACATCGAATTGATGACTCATCCTCCGTACAGTCCTGACTTGGCACATAATGACTGCTTCTTGTTCCCGAATATCAAAGGTAAACTGCGTGGTCAAAAATTTACAAGCGCCGAAGAAGCAGTTGAAGTGTTCAAAAACCATGTTTTGGAGGTGTCTCAAGAGAAATGCAAAAACTGCTATGACAAATGGTTTGAACTAGTGCAAAAGTATATTGATCATCAAGGGGAATATTTTTAAAAACAGTAAAGCCATTTTTATTTGAAAATGTTTCTTATTATTTGCTATTCCCGAAATATAAATAGTACCCCTCGTACTACTTATTAATTAATATTGATTTTTTTTTGGCAAATTACTTTTTTTTATTATTTTTTAAAATACAAGTTGTTTGTTAATTGAATCAGACTATTAATGAACATTTTTCTTGTTTTTATTTTTTATTAGTATTATCAGAATCTTGAAATTTTTACAATAAAAAATCTACAGAATCTGAAAATTTTTCTTTGAGAAAAAGCTTTTAGAATCTGAGAATGTTTCTATAAAAAAGAAGTCAAATCTGATATTTTTTTTTAGAAACTGGCCACACAATCTGTAAATATTTCAATCCTCAGTATCTAAGAATTTTTCTGTAATAAAAAGTCAACAGAATTTAAAATGTTTTCTGTCAGAAAAAAGATTCAGTATGTGAACAATTTTTTATAAGAAAAAATTCTGGAAATCTAAAGTTTTTTTCTATAATAGAAAGTTCTTAAATTCCTTTAAAAAAAGTTTTCGTAATCTAAGAATTTTTTTTATAAGAAAAAGCCTCAGAAAATAAGAATTTTTTTTAAAAAGAAAACGTGGTCAAAATCTAAAAATTTTTTATTAGAAGTAGTCCTCAATATTTAGAAAATTTTCTGTGGGAAAAAAATTATTCATAACTTAAGGGTTTTCCTTTGGCGCCCTATGCTCCAGTGGGAGTTAGAGGAATATATATATAAGGGTTTTCCTTTACGTACAAGTCTTTAGAATCTGATAGTTTTCTGTAAGAAAAAGTTATCAGAATCTCAAAATATTATATTTTTGCCACTTATAAGAAAAAGCCCTCAGAATCTGAAAATGTTTCTATAAGGGAAGGCTCTCCGAATCTTATAATCTTTTTAAAGGAAATGTTTTTAGCAATTTCAGCAATTTCAGAGCGCTCATAAATATGATTTTTAAATGGCTCATAGAAATGATTATTGTTTTTTTGAAAACACATTTTTGGTAGAAAATATGAACCCTCAGAAAACAATCCAAAAAGTTGTCTCTACAATCTAAAAAGCTATCTTAAAACGAGGGTTCATTTTTAGGACTCAAAGAAGATTCCAAAATTATTTAAATTTATGAAGAAAATTTCGATTTTATACGTTCTTTTTTCTGAGTCATTTCTGAGTACACAGGGGGCTCTTTTGGACAGACCACTTTCATAGGAAAAATGTTTATGTTTTTGGAGCTCATTTCTGAGTCATTAATGATAATCTTTGTTTGCTGGGTTATAAGAAATTCCATGATGTTCTAAAAAATTTTGTGAGTTTTCTATAGAAAAAATTAGAGTTTAGGACATATTTTCGCAAGGAAATCTATGATAATCTAAAGAGAACTTCCTCAAGCTCAAGGGTACTAATGTAGCTGATAACGATTTTTTTAGTCAGTTTATTGGACAGTGGTGTTACCCAGAGCTTTATGAAACTTGGATATATTGTAGAGGACAAAAAACTACAATGATATTTAGACATGTATTTTTATAGGAACACAATCCCTTGTTTATGTTAGTTCAAATACTGTATAAAATACTTAATCTGGTATTAACCAAACTTGCTTAAGAAAAATCGTTTTCGAAAAAATTACCGAAATTTTATAAAAAAATACTTGTAAAATTTACAGCAGCCAATGAATACTAGGGAACCCCATCATTACCACTTGTTGACTTGTACCACTTTCATATAAACTCTTTAAATATGTAAAAAAAAAACATATTTACATTCTGTTTCTGCATATTTTCACGTATATTGTACGTTTTTTTATTTTTTTATTTTTTTTCGTATGTCTGATAATCCTGACAACATAAAGTATTTTTATGTTTCCACTATGACATTTTGTGGTTGTTAAGAGATTTTCAGGGAAAAACCACAAATAATAAAATATAAAAATGTGTATGCATATGTATGTAAATTAACTTAAGATTTCTTTAAAGTTCTGTTGTTTAAAAAAAAACAGTAATAAATTATTGAGGTTTTAATGGTTTATAGTTGTTTTAAGTCACTGGACGTATGAGTGATGTTAACTATGAATGTATATTACGTATACGCAGTGGGGGGTAACATTTTATTTGGGAATGATGGTTATTTATAACCAAGGTTGGTTGCCGAAACGAATTACGGTAAGGGTAACAATATCGAAATTTGTTTGTTTCGGTAACGGTAAAGGTAACGGTATTTAAAACATACCGGTACGTACCGGTATAATAAATTACGTTGAAAACATCTAAAAACAAGTACAAATTTAGCCTATTTTTTAATTTTAAGTGTTAAAAATACTGATTATTAGCTTTAATATCGATGTTGGTGGTTTTAATAAGTAAAATTATCATCTACATTTTAAAAAAAAAAAAAAACTCAGGATTAATTATAAAATAAAAAAGTTCAAAAATTTAAATTTTTTATATAAAGTAATAAATACCGCTAACTACCCATAAAAATAACGGTATCGGTAACGATAACGGTATTTGGAATTTTTTTTAAAGGTATTGATTACAGAATTGATTATAAAGGAACCGGTTCTACTTTGGAACCGTACTATTGAAGTAATTACAATTTCAAATCAAAATTTCATCGGTGTTAGAACCGAGAATAGAAGGGTTTACAAAGGAAAAGAAGTTATTTTGCAGCCGATTCCTTGCAGCAGATAATTTTGTTGGCTTGAAACATAGACTTAATTATTCAATACATATTTTATTATAGTTTTTAAATTTTATATGCTTCTTTCATTAAAATTCAAGTGTTTTTTTTTATCTTGAAAAAATTGTTTTTTATATATCCTTCGTTATAATGGAAAAACTTTGTTTAATTTTTTTTGTTCCAGGTTTTGAAATTATGTTGTAAAAGTTAGACTGGATAAAAATACGTTAATGTTGACGTTACTAATTTATTAAATTCATCTTCTTCTACCTTGATTGCTTGATATCCCAAAAAAAAACACATAAAAAGTGAGTAAAAACTTAATGTGTTGAGTGAAGACAAAAACAGACAACTACGAAGAAGAAGAAAACATTGAATTAGAAATGTTTGTGGGTATAAATCAAATGAAATATAGTGCCAAAAAACGTAAAAAGGAAAAAGACGAAGAGAAGGACAGTGAGTTGCAGGAGCAGGAAATGAATAAATGTAAAGAAAATAATATAAAAATGCCAGCAGTCAGAGGGAAAGATTGTAACAATGAACAACAACAGGAACACCATGAACACCAGTTGGCAACAGAAACAACTGCGATAGCAGCACCTTTACAAATGTCAGCAAATAGTAAAGGAAAAAACCAACAACCTGAGTTATTATCATCAACAAACAACCAACAGCCACCAACAGTAAAAAGGACTGAATATTCAACATCATCAACAACAACAACCACAACAACAATACCAACACTGACGACAACAAGTGAACCGGCAGATATAACGTCAACATGTAAATGGAAAAATTGCCAATGCAATTTACAAAACGATTCACAAGTAAAAGAAAACAAACAATACCATCCAGCTCATGTTGCAACAGCAGCAACAACAACAACAACAATAGTCTGTAAGCAGTACAAGCCCACCTCCCTAGTAACTGTTTATATATGTTTGGGTATATTGACATTAGCTTTAGCCTCCCTATCTGTGTTATTTTATTCACATGTTGTCTTCTCCACAACAATAACCTGCCAAAATTTAACATCATCACAACAAAATGAAGACTACAGACATTCTTTTACTAGTACAATGGACAAATTCCCCAAAGAATTTTCATCATCTGTACCATCACCAGCACTAACATCATCATCACAACAAACAACGTCACCAACATCGCTACCATCGCCATCATCAATGCCGTCATTGTTATTTCGTGAACAATTTCACCAGGAATTACTTGCCTCTGAACATATGCTTCACTCTATGATAGAAAAAATATTACTACAACAAGCATCTGGCTCCGTGGAATACAAACAACAACAACAACATCAGCAGCACCACCAAAATGAAAAACATCTTTCTTTAGGGAATTTAAACGATCAAAGGTAAGTTTTTATTAAAAAATATATAAATAGAATAGTTTTATTTGAAGGTACAACAATAATACAAAGCAAAAAAGATAGTTGAAAAATATTAAATTTTTTTTACCCAGCTCTAGTATGACACTCTGCTAAGGGTATAATGGTCAATTAGTTTCAATATAAATTGTAACAAGAATAAATTTGTTGTTATCATTTGTCATAAAATTTATTACTATTGGGTGGAATTAAATAATTTAATTTAAATTTGATGGATAAAATTTTACTGCACTTAAAGATGTCTTTTCTTTTTAGAGGTTTAGATAAAAATTCTTTCCATAGTAATAAATGACCCTCAGAAGTTTATTGCTGTAGGATGTATTCCGAATTTTTAACGAAATTCGGATAAGCGACATGGGACTATGTCACAATAGAAATCCGAAAGAAAACACTTTGCAATGCTATTTCTGGGCGTCGATGAATCCCAGTCCAGCATGTATTAAGTTAGTATAGTATAACTCTCAAAGCGTTTGGTGTTCTAAGGGTACATTCCAGTTGTAAGGCCTTTTAACCCATTTTTGGCCGACCGGTGATTATAATCACCAGAACTTTTACTATTCATAATTTCCTAATAAAATGTTTTTTTATTTAATTTAGCAATGTATTGATCGGAAAGAATCATAATTATGATCACTATAAACGTACTACTCGTAAGATAATTTCGTCCCTACAATCATGTTAAACTATATTTTTTTTCTGCGAACAGTTTCAGCTCGTACTAAGCAATGTTTACAGCTCTCCACCACTTACTCCTTAACTTCAATGAAATGGAAGTTGAAAGATCCAGGTATCGCTTTGGTACTTAAACCATAATATTGCTCTTACTACTTTTACTACAATTGGAAAGTTTTGTTTACTTTTTGTATTGAATTTTTACAGCTGTAGTAAAAGTAGTAACTTGTGGAAAGTAAACGAACACGCCTAATATAATAAATTACAATGAGTAGGCGTGTTCATTTACTTACTACAAGTTACTACTTTTACTACAGCTGGGAAAATTCAATACCAAAAGTAAACAAAACTTTCCAATTGTAGTAAAAGCGGTAAGAATTTGGAGTAAACGAACACACTGTCTGTTATTTTTGTTCGGTTTAAAGAGCAAACATGACCATTTCAAAATAGAATTCGCAATTAATTTTACAACAAATTTAGAAAAAACATAAAAAAACTTACTTGGAACAAATCGTTGACAATTAATTCATTTTTAAGTACTACCAAGCTCTATTATTAGATTGTCTTTATGGGCTTCTCTCTGTGTTATAATGTAGCTTTAAGTTTTTGTATTTATATTAACTCCCAAGCAAATAATCAAGTTAAAAATAAATTCAAATATTTTTACTAGTTAGTTATGTATTACAACGAAAATCATATGTTTCTTACAGAGCGATTATTTTTCTCTATATTACATTTGTCGTTTTAACCAAGGTTTCTTTAGTAGTAAAATGCAAATGTTTGTATGTTGTATTTAACATTTAAGTTAAATACGAACGAAACCAGAGAGCTTTTACAACGATTAATTGTTATTTTCGTATTAAGGGTTAGTTACCCAACCGTAAACGTAACTGTAACGAATCAGCTGTTTCGAAACCATAAGAAGAAATGTATACAAATTGTTACTAACGCGTAAATGTAAACGTACTTGCCGGATCATTCTGTTGAAATTAGAATTTTCTATCCATCATCGAAACAGCTGAATGACTTTAGTCGGAAAAAGTATAAAATTAATAAAGAAAAGAGATTCAAACAACAAACAAGAAATATATTCTATAAGTGTACTTTTTAGCTACGGCACGATACAGTTACATCACATTTACTTTTGCGGTCCCATAATCCTCCCTCTACACCCTAGCCCATAATGCCATATTAATGACTAACATGTTGATATAAATAAGGGATTTTACTTAACAGTTTGGACTGTCCCTCGTCTGAGAAGTATTTTACCGTAGATTTTTTTAGTTCATCTGAAGATTGTTACAATGAGTGTTATTTTTGTTCGGTTTCAAGGTCAAATATGACAAATTCCAAATAGAATTTACAATTATTTGTATTAATAATATTGAGATATTGCAGTCATGGAAATAAATCTCTACAAATTAGAGATGGACATGTGGGTAAATTTTGACTTACAGTCACTCACGCTCTCGAAATTAAAAATCATTTACAACCACAATACCCACTGACGTTCGCGAGACTAAATTCAGATGTTGCACTCACCATGATTCCCGAAATAAAATCTTACCGGAAAAAATAGAATGCAATTTTTTTTTGTATTTCAAAATCCAACAATATAAAATCGCCAAAAGCCGACAAAAAAATCGCTAAAATTCATACACACTCACCCAAAAATTTGATTCATGCGCAGCCACTCACGAAACAATTTTTACTACTGACGCTCACGTGAATCACGTTTCACACAAGTACACATAACAGAAAAATATCATAAAAATTAGTTAAAAAGGGTCCTGCAGAGAAAAGTCAGCTGATTCTCTTTACATTATTTGATTTTTGACCCGATAAATCAAACAAAATTCCTATAAAATGATGTGATTGTCATAAAAGAAACTTTTCGAAAGCTATTTGTTTTCAAACCATCAGATGAAATCAGATGAAAGCTTAAATTTTAGTTCAACTCTGTTAACTGCTAATTGTATTTTATACTAATTAAATCTGTAAAAAATAATTTGCTGATTCAGAAAACATTCCATGGATTTTAATTAATGATTTTTGAACTCCAATAGATATTTTCTGAATTTCAATTGAGAATTTCTAAATTTCAGTTGAAGATTTCTGAATTTCAATTTATATCCTCTGAATTTCAATTGCTGTTTTTCTGAATATCAATTGGTATTTTCTGAATTATAATTGATGTTTTCTGATTTAAAAAATCTGAATTTCAGAAATCGGTAATTGAAATTGCGAAAATATCAATTGAAATCAAAAATTATGAGTTAAAATCCTTGTAATGTTTTCTGAATATCAGTTGATATTTTCTGAATTAAAATTGATGCTTTCTGATCTTCAAATAATATTTTCTGACTTCAATTGATATCTCCTGAATCTCAATTGGTATTTTCTGAATTTCATATATAAATTATGAATTTCAGTTGATTTTTTCTGAATTCCAAATGATATTTTCTGAATAATAATTACAAAAGCTGTAGACTACTCAGCAGAACTTCTCTGTGAGAATCTAAATACATTGCGGATGACGCAAATACAAATCGATTTAAAAAGCTTTTATTTTCCCCAGTTTATGTTGCTCATATTCCACTTTTCCGCAAAACATGATTTTAAGATTTGACTTTTTAAAGTTTCGGCCCACTCAAATGTATATAATTGCAATAAGTTTTAAATTAAAAAGTTAGAAAAAAGTTTATTTCATTATCGATTTATATTTTAAAAATCGCTTATCAAAAGAAACTTTATTTTCTTCATTTAAAGCCAAAATGAAATATTCAGTTTAAAATGAAAATTTTTTATTTATTCTTCTTTTACTTTTGTAGTGATATAATATTTTTACTTAGCTCACCATTTGTGTCTATAACTGATGATGACCTATCAATGAACTTTTGTTTTTCCCCAAACATTTAACATCATTTTTTATTTTGGGTTAATGGGCCAGTTGTTGAGTTCATGTGTATGTGAGTGTGTGTGTGTGCTTTTTCTGAACAAACCACCAACCTGTTGGGTGCAAAAAAAAAGAAGCAAAGTATGAAAGGTTTAAGGTTGCAATATTTACAATTTATCTTACCACAATGCAATCATAAAGTTATACAAAATTTTGCAATTTATTTCAATTTTTTTTATTCATTTGGGAAAAAAAAAGAAAAAAAATTTAATAAAATTTATAATTGATAAATAGTTGTAATTTTTATTTAAGAAAAAATAAAAACATAAATATAATAACTTAAATAAAACCAATGATTCCAACATTTATATGTATGAATTGTAAATGTTATGCATAAATAATTTCTTATATTTACATAAATATTTTATATGGACTTTATGCATTATGAAAATGTTTATAACATTACTTATGATTAAACTTTATAACGATAAAAACTGTATGTAATAACTTTATTTTTCTTGTCTTTTTCTTCTTCTTCTTTTCTTCAGATACTCTACAATTCCCACAACAACTACATTAAATAATGAAGCAACTTCAACAGCCACTATTATTACAACTGGCAATGATGATGATGATGGTGATGATGTTCGAACAAGTCAAAGAACCAGAAGAAGCAGCTCAAGTAAAGACATTATAAAAACTAAGAGCAC
Source organism: Leucophora obtusa (assembly GCA_949987735.1). Taxonomy (NCBI): domain Eukaryota; kingdom Metazoa; phylum Arthropoda; class Insecta; order Diptera; family Anthomyiidae; genus Leucophora; species Leucophora obtusa. The sequence goes on along the minus strand of OX465299.1, from coordinate 29,411,908 downwards.
AGAAAGAAAATCTAATGACAATAATAATAGTAATATCAAAGGCAAGGAGCCAAAAACAATAGAAGAATTGTTAAAACACCAGAAAAGAATGCGTCGAGATATCTCTTCATCACCATCCACATCAGTGCATGGTAAGTAAAACACTATATAAAACTATATTCTTCACGGAAAGAAAATGAAAAACTTAGAAAGATTAGAATGCATATTGAGTATGAAAGCAAGAACAAAAAAAAGAAAATATGAATTGAAAGCAATTTGAAATTCTAATGATGTAGATAGAAACTAGAAAAGTTGAAATAAACAGTACCAGTAGTTAATAGTTTAGTTTAGCAAGAAAGAAAAAAGATATAAGTTGAAGAAGTTTGAAAAACAATATAATAATAATTTTAAAACAAAGCTAATAAATGCAGGACAATCAACGAACATGCCAGAGATACAGCAATGAATGTTGAGAAGTTGTTATCAAGGATATTGAAGTGAAGTGGCAACAATTGTTGAGATTATCAACGTAGAGAAAAACCGAAGTGAGATTAAACAAATTTATTCAAAAAGTTTTCAAATCAAGAAAATTGATATCAACATAAAAACTGCAATGTTATAAGAAAAACTAAATATCACAGCAAATATTTTTTTCGAATAAGTAATTTTACTTACTATTGCAGTTTCCCTTACCAGTAATTAGATATTTCACTAGTTACATCCATATAAATTGGTGATGAGTAGGCCAACCAAAAAGAAGCCAGGGCATGTTTTTTATTTGAAGAGATAGAACGGTTTAGATTAAATACAAGTTCTAATCTTAAAAATATAAGAATTTTAAGCTATAATTAATAGAGCTTTTTTTTTTTTTGCTTATTTTATCTAATTTTGCTTGTTTTTGCTTACTTTGTAAATATTGGCTTATTTTTGCTATTTTCTTTGAAAACTAAGCTTATTTTGCTTTTTTCTTTTTATAAAATCAGTGATTTTTAATAATTTAAGTCGACATAAATTTTTTTATTTAAAATTGGTTTTTTTTTTAAATTTATTTTAAATTAAAAAATCTCTTGTTAAAATAAACTTTTTATTTTTTCAACCTGAATTCTAATAGTAAAAATATGACAATGACGATTTCCTTAGGCAAGCATGATTTTAGCACATTTAATTCTTTAATGCATTTCGCGATGAAAATAAATTTAAGAATGTCACAACTTTGTCTGATTCCTGAAGTTCCAAGGAATGTAGCATTGTATAAAATAAAAAATTTAAATTTTATGAGGATTTTAGTGAAGAAGTGATGAAGTTTAAGGGCTTATTTTTGCATTTTAACTGCTTGTTTTACTGTTTTTTCGAGCTTTTTTTAAGAGCTTAAAACATTGCTTTTATGGTTGCCCTAGTGATGAGTTATTACTTGTAAATGATAAATAACGACTGCATTTATTAATACTTTTTAAACAAATGAAGGCACTTTGGCTGACATGCTTGTATTAGATTAATGGGATTTTCACTCCAAAGGTAATAGGTGTGAGGAGTAAATTAAATTATAGGGTGTTCGAGCCGGTTTTAAAAACCACTTGAAAGCGGTTTTTTGTGCTTTACCGGTTTCGTTTTTTTTTGTTTTAATTTATTTTACGTTTTTTAACGTCTTTTTTTAGCATCAGTTTATACTCAGGTACATGAGACTAATTAATTATTTGGGCAAATTAATTGACGATCTGAAACTAATGCAAATGAAATTTTTGGCATTATCATTATTTCGACTAATCCCAGTGTAGAAACGGTAATGACATATCATTATTTTTTTGGACTACCAGTAATGACACCCACTTACCTTCTGTATTATTTTAAAACATATAATAATGAGTGACTGATAATGACTTATTTTTATCATTATTTCAAATAGAAAATAATTTTATAGATTTTTTTGAAAATTTTTTGAAATCTATTTTTAGACTCCATATTTTTTAAACACTGGTAATGATATATGTAACCACATATTTTTTGATTTTTGGTATGTTGGCGAGTAAGCTTACTTGTGTGCAGCAGGTCAATTGTGTTTTTATCTATTAGATATTACATGTCGATATAGCTCAGATGGTAGAGCTGTTGACTGGCAATCTTTAGACCCAGGTTCGATTCCCGTACCAGCAAATTTTATTTAAAAAAAAAAAATACAATAAAAAATATTTTTTTTTATATAATTTATTTTTTAGAAAATCTATTTTTAGACTCATTATTTTTGTCAGTACTGGTAAGCACATAGGTAACGATATATTTTTTGATTTTTCGTATGCTGGTGTGTAACGACAACTCAAATATTTTTCGCGACATCGCCGTATAAAGGTAATAAGAAATGTAATAACAAAAGTAACTAGTTACAATTACCAAGTATGTAGTTACATAACCACATAACTGGTAATGATTTTCTACACTGGGATGCTAATGCTTTGAAATACGTCGATTTCATTACTAATGCCAATTGTATAGTAAATTTATTACAGGCAACAAAATGGAATCAAACGGGAAACGAAATTCTTATTATCTTGGTGTTTTAATTTATATTATCCAATAAATAGAAAAAATGGGTCACATTGTGGCTGTTTCATAAAAATTGATTCCTGGGAATCGCTCTCGGACCTGAATAGCAGCGTGAATATTAGGCCTATGAATTTTTGATTTTTTTTCCAAATCTCAAATTTTACACGCCCTAGCCAAAAAGGTCTTAAAAAAATATTAATAAACGCAATCTCACTTTTTCGCTGCTGTCAAAAAAGTTCCCTCACCAAAAAGGTTGAAATTTGGTCTATATGGTTTTAGTTTAATTAAAATATTTCTCCGTAGTTTTAAACAAATGAGACTCAAACGATGCTTATTAAAAGCTATTTACGTTAAAAATTAGGAAACCTTTTTGGAGGGACTTTTGGATACATTTTTTGTCGTTTACAATAATTTTTGTAATAATTCGTTATGTAAATTAAACAAAATCCCCGAGCAAAAATTTATTTAAAAATGGCATTTGGTGGGGAAGATTTTTTGCCGAAATGACCCGCAAACACGATATTTATTATTAATTTAGTATTGCCTATCACGTGGTGATAGGAAAAATTTTTGTTAAAAATGAGTCATAATCTCGCTTAGTTTTCGAGGTACAGGCCATTTTGCAAAATGGTGATTTTTTAAAATGGCCCGTAGCTCGAAATTTTTGTTCCTTTGGAGTATTAACGCACCCTAATAATACAAATAGTCCAGGTCTTGTAAAGCTTCCGTTTGGTTTCGGATCTGCAACGAGTTTGTTCAAATTGGCTCTAGACTTTGCACAATTTTTTTTAATTTTTCAACCGATTTTTTCAATAAAAAATATATAATTTAGTAACTATAACTTCAGAAAAAAAAACCCTTTACAAAGTTTAAGCCTAATTCCGTGCCCTATTTTTCAAACTTATGTGTGTGTCAATATGTCAATAACTTTTGTAAATATAGTCGTTCAAAATCAAAACTTAAATTTTTTTAAACTTTGGCGAATTGTTAAAAATCTAGAGCCAATTTGTAGATTTGAAGTTAGCACCCTGTAATTATCCTAAATCCACCCAAGTAAATTTGCTGTTCCCAAAAAATCGGTTGTAGAATAGCTACTTTTCCTTTACAATCTCTTCTACTGTCAATTGTAACACCGATTACTTTTGTTTGAAATTGTCCCAAAAGCAACCACTTCTGAAGCTCCAAATTGGAACCCATTTACATTGCATCGGGTTCCAATTTGGAGCTACAGTTCTGGAACTAGTTCTAGAACTGATTCTACGTCAGTCATACCTTCTATATGAGATCAGTTACATTGGAACCAGTTGCGGAATTGGTGTGGTTGGCTACCGATTGTAAAAAATTTTCCTTGGCACTGCAAATTTGTGTGACTTATAAATATTTTTTTATTCCCCCTGATTATGTAAGGCGTAGGCGTAGACGTTTTTAGGCGTTTTTACAGTTAAATCGTTATAACAAATGTTTTTGCAATATTTAACAGTCAAGTAAGACTTATGTTTCACTAAAATTGTATTAGATTCGCCAAGAAAATTTCACTTTTTGTTAATTTCGATTTTGAGAAATTCGATTTGTATGGAGGCGTTTTTACTAAATACGCCAACGCCTTACATAATCAGGGGGATTTATATTTTCGAAAGCATTTAGTAATGATTTTTAAATTTTACAGATCCCTTCATTGAATTCTTTGCTCCCAATCATCGTAAAATTCTCGAAGAACAAGATAAGGAAATACGCAAAAGAACGGGTCTTAAAGGTGCTGCACCCGGCGGCGATGAATGGGTATATTTGAACAGCTATTGTAGAGTACCCGAAAAAATGATTACTGGGTTTTGTCAAGGCACCCAAGAATATTGTCCACCTAGTCCGCAAGGACCACCAGGACCTCAAGGTCCCAAAGGCCCAACGGGACCACCTGGTTTACCAGGTATACCAGGACCTAAAGGTAATCGAGGTGATGTCGGTATACCAGGACCAGCTGGAGTTGATGGTGTAGCAGGCCCGTTAGGACCTAGAGGACAAAAGGGTGATATTGGTATACCAGGAAGACCGGGTTTAGATGGTCGTGATGGTGTGCCGGGAGAGCCTGGTCTGGATGGTGTACCCGGTCGTGCTGGTGCTGATGGCATACCCGGCAAAGATGGTATGCCCGGACGTGATGGTAAAGATGGTCTTAATGGCAAAGATGGTAGAGATGGTGCTCCTGGACCTAAAGGATCACAAGGACCAGCTGGTGAACGAGGTCTTAAGGGTAAGTATTAATTAAATGGAATTACACCCAGAAAACACATTCGGTGCTGACAACCAAATTTTTTGTCCAGCTGCATTAAATGAATTTTTCGATTGCGACTACTAAATCATTTTTGATACAAATGAAATTCCGTTGTCAAAGTCAAATTAGCCTTAGTTGGGTTTCTCTTGTCACAATTGAAAACTTGGCTGCTACCCAGCAAAAAAAAAATATTGGAAGTAATGTTTTACAAACTACTTCTTTCACTGCTTCACAAGTATCCGTTAATGTATTTTTACCGCTTTTTAAGAACAACTTCAAAAAATCACTTCTTTCATTGCTTCCAAAGTATCCGTTTTTAGAATTACTTCTGAACATAGCTGTTAAGTAATGATTACTAATCATAATAATTAGTAATTAGATTACTTTCTTTTTAAAGGTGAAGTAATGATTAAATTACGATTATATTCAGTTTCGGACGATTACTAATTGATTATGATTCCAAATAATATAAAAGTAATCAGGATTATTTGTAATTACGACAAAATATAATCAAAAAGAATCATAAATAATAAATAAAAAAAACCAAAGTAATTTCTATATTTTTACCTTGAAAACTTATCTAAAATGTTTTTTCAAATTTCAAATGACATTTCAGAACATTTCAATCACGCAAAAATTCTACTAAGGCACTGTAACTCATGCCGAATATTTTTGAAAATAATCAAAAAGAATCAAAAGTAATCTTTGAAAGTAGTCGAATTATTTTTTGATTACTTTTGATTCTATTTGATTATTTTATGGTAATCTCAAGTAATCTTGATTACTTATAGATTATTTGTAATCATAATCAATTAGTAATCAGAAATTGTTTAATAGAGAATTATATAATCAATACAATTCTTTTCGAAATGTAATCTAATTGATTAGTAATCGTAATCGAAATTTAACAGCTATTCTTCTGAAGAACATCCCAAAAATTACTTCAGTATTGCTTCTAAAAAGTAATTGCTTTAAAAGTGATCGTAAAAAGTAATTTTGGTATCGTTCGGCATTTCCGAATAGAGGGTCGCGGGTTCGATTCCCGGCGGGACTAATATTTTTTTTATGCTATTAGTTTTTTTTTAATATTTATAATTACTTTGTTTAAATTCAATATTTTTAATTTTTAATAATATTAGAAATATGTATATATTTATAAAAAAAATTGTGAAAAATTGCTTTTTATGCACCTGTAAAAATAGTACTGAAAATAGTATTGAGTTGGAGTGCACCTTTTACACTTGTTTAATAAGTACTTTTATTGAGGAGAATAAGGAAGAATATCTCGCAGTATCAAAGTGGTGTTTTTATGCCAGTCAACTTTCATATCAAAAAATAGCTCACCGGTAGAGCGCTAGACTAGCGATCGTGAGGTCGCAAGTTCGATACCTGGTGGCGGCAATAAAAAACTTTTGTAAAATAAAAAAATATAATTTTGTTTGCGAAAAATATTTTTTAAACTTTTAATTGGTGAAAAAGAGCTTCCTTTGCACTCGTTCAGAAAGTACTGAAAAAATGTTGAAGTGGCAGTACTCCTCTCCTATGACAACTCAATGTTAAAGTCATTAGTGTTTATGTTAAAAAAGAAGTACATCTAGATCATCAATTGTAATGCTTTTTCTACTTCTTCGGTATCTCTTTTTTTGCTGGGTACAACAGAACCTTTCAATCGGCTGCGAATGCTGTTGCCAGCACCGATTCTGTTTTCTGAGTATAGTTAACTAATCACTTAAATGAATGCTTATGCTCCAAAAGATTTTTGATAATTTTTTAAGATTTTTTAAAAGTTGTACTGCATTCCTCAAATGGCTAAAAAAAAATTACGGTATTCTGACATTTGACTCTGGTAGAGGAGACCAAAAAAAAATACGTGTGTCGGCGTTTTGAAAGATTTAAATGTTCCACAAAAATATTCCTCGTAGTGTTTTACATAAGTTCGCTGAACACATCCTATAACTAAAATGGATGATTCACATCGTTTGCTATGCCGATTCACAATAAAAATTTGCAAAAGGGGGGAAACTTTAACCCCTCAAAAAACATAGGCCAGATGTGAAATTTTAAAACGCCGAATTAAATTATATTAGATACGAAGGCACTACGCACCGCGACCAATACAGATTTTTTGTGCTGCCTAGAGTTCCCTAGGGATTCAGGGTACCAATAAAGGAAATAATCCCGTTAGGAGAATTTCTTCAAACGTCCGATGACACGAAACGGGCACCCAGAAATCTGAGTCTCCTATCACATAGTCTCGGACATTCGCAGAGATTATGCTGCGATGTCTCACTTTCCAGCTCACAAAATCTGCAAACATCAGTGTTTGTGAAGCTGGTACCTGAGCCCACAGTGCCCAGTTAAGTATCCCGTCAGGGTCCTAAGGTTACCCCTGTCGAGTCGCCTTGATACTCCGATGGACAAGGATAAAACGCCGATACACGTCAACTTTTTTTTGATCACCCCTACCAGAATCAGTTGTCAGAACCTTGATATTTTTTTGTGTTGTACAGTATTATTGTATAAAGTTTGAAATTAACAAAAAAAAAAAAAATAGAAAAATTCAAAAATTCATATCCTTGTTTACAAAAAAAAAAAAATCGGAATCTTTTAAGATCAGTGAGAGGTTTTATATAAAAAAAAATAGTGAGCAAAAAAAAATTATAAAAAATATAGAAAATTATTAACTCCACAATTTCCTTGAGCTTAAGGTTTGTTTTTTATATATAAAAAGTTTTTTATTTTCGATATTTCGCTACACCAATGTGTAGCATCTTCAGGATATAACAATTAAATTTAATTAAATTTAAGCTCAAGGAAATTGTGGAGTTAATAATTTTTTATAGTTTTTATAATTTTTTTTTGCTCAATATTTTTTTATATAAAACCTCTAACTGATCTTAAAACATTGTGAGTTTTGTTTTTTTGTAAACAAGGATATGCATTTTTTTTTCTATTTTTTTTTTTTTTTTTAATTAAATTTAATTGTTATTTCCTGAAGATGCTACACAATGGAGAAGTGAAATATCGAAAATAAAAATTATTTTATATATAAAAACAAACCTTAAGATCAAGGAAATTTTGGAGTTAAAAATTAAAAAGAAGGTTTAATTAACGACAAGAATTTATAAAAAATATAAAATTTCAAAATTTAGAAAATTTTTTATTTTTCAATTTTCTATTAGTTATGATAGTTTTCGAGATATTCAAAAAATAAACTCGTAACAAAACAAAATATGCGAAAAATTATGGCATTTTTTTAAATTTTAATAATTGCATAACTTTAGAAAAAAAATTTTGTAATTTTTTGCATTTGGCAAAACTTCATTGCATGATGAAAGAAAAGTTCTGACCATAATTCATCAAAATCGAAAGGGGTCAATTCCAACTATTGGTCGATTTGAGATGGAATGACCCATATAAAGAAAATAAATAAAAAAAAATATTTTTTTTTGATGATTTCTATCTTGCATAATTTTCTTAAGTTGTTTTTTCATATTCAACATATTCTGAAAATTCTCTCTGTGTACAACAATTTGGTATGCAACTAATTAAACAAATTAAATAACATTTCTATTAAGTTATCTATTATTTTCTATTTCATGTTGCCTTTTTGTTAAATCCCATAACTAATGACCTCAACCTGTTACAACTCTTGTTTAAATGTTAATATTAAGCGACGTTTCGCCTGACGAGATTTATGGTTTCTAACTTCTAACTCTCTACCATTGCCAGACTAAATCAGCCACCAGCAACACGATCTAAATTGTGTTTGTTATCAAGAAGAAGAAGAAGAAGAAGAAAACAAAACAAAGTTTCCTTTATGTTCATATAATGAAACTTTGCGTATACATTCACTCCCTGGTCGTTTAATAGAACATTGTTCGATATTAAAAAATTCATTTGGTCCAAGCACTAACTTATCGTTTATTTGCATTTACTACTACAACTACTGCTGCTGCTGCTAGAAAATACTAGTACATTTTTATACACTTTTAAGGGAAGGGTACCCAAGAAAATACATGCAAAATAAAGCTTGACGTAAAGCGGCCTCTAGACGATCAAACGTGCTGTACAGCAAAAACATATACACAGAATCATCAAGTCAATCTGCACTGAGAGAATTATCTGCATGATATCAATGAATTTTTGCGTTAGATCTATGAATTGTCTCTGGAATTCGTCCATTGAAACTTTTCATTAAATTAAATTAAATTAAATTTAATACAACTAATGAAAAAGTTTCATCAAAAATATTTTCATTAAAACTATGAAGCTTTTTCATAGAGTTTAAGAAATTTTTCATTCCTATTGTGAAGAACACTTCATTAGTTTAGGGAAAAAACTTCATTAAAACTCGTCCAACGAATTCTCTCTGTGTGTACAGCATGCTTTATCGTCTATAGGCCCTTTTAGGTAATATTATCATAAATTTTAATTTTAAAATAAATTCTTTCTTTGAAAAAAACTTCCTAGAACCACTGGTTAATACTAATGCATTCCCGAGTAAAAATACTTATATGTTGTTATATATAATATGATTGGGTTATATCTGACAGTGAATGGAGTCACATTAAGACACATATCATTATATATAACTACATCTGATATTATTTTTTCAATGAATTTTTTGTACGGTAATTGATGTTATTACATATCCCCACATCTGGCTCCATATATAACTACATAAGCCATATAAAACTAATCAAAATATATGTAGAGACCGATATGATTATATATGGTTCGATACTAAGTTATATAACACTGTATGTATCGTCATACTAAAAATATATTCTTGTAATTTTATATAACTTTCTATATGATCTCATACAAATTAATATAAATTAAGAGTTAATTTCTCCACAGCTAAATAATTTTCACGTGATTTTTTTGCATATAAAATTTATATTAAAAAATGATGGTTACGATTTAGAAGACAAAAGCATTAAAATTTTTATTTTATGTTATAAAATTTGTGACTTTAAAATTGTTCAAGCTATAGAAATTTCAATATCAATTTAATAGCCGGTATGCATAAAAAGTATACTTACTATTAGACAATGTTATATAAAATCAGATATTTTTATATCGAATTAGATGTAATTTGATGTGCTGTATATGGACAAATCTCGGATCAAACTGTATCAAATTATATCTTATTTGATATAATTAGACACAAGTAGATGACCCATTTTTCGGATCAAGTTGTATGTCGTTGTATATGGGGACTTATCAAATAAGATATAATTATATATGACATCATATTAAGGTTTTTACCCGGGTTTTCATGCTTACCACTGTAATCTTCAGGCATCTTGTAAGGGATAAATATTGATTTATTTCTAAAGCGCCATACACGATGCCTGTAGCATGATTTGATAAGCATTAGCAATAATCATTTCTTTAAGAAAGTTTTTTTTAAGTTTTCGCGATATCCTTCCTTTTCGTTATCCTTCCCTTGTTAGTTCTTTTGAATTGTTTACCAAGTAAATATTTGACTAAAGGAAATAAAGAACAAAAAGCAAAAAAAAAAAAAGAAATGGGAAATGAAAACAAAACGTATACGCTCTTTGCTTAAATATACATTCATGTACAAACTCCCTGACAAAATAACATTAAAAAAATGTTGTTGGAAAAAGTTTGTTTTTTTCACTTGAATTACAATTAAGATTGAATTTTTTCTTGTAGTTTTTTTTAGCTATTTCTTTCTATTTGTTTCTGTTTTTTAATACGAAGTGTTTTGTTTTTTCAAGTTGATGGATCGTGATTAATAGTGGCATGATTAATGGTAAAAGCCAATGTGGTTAACATTATAAATGAATTCTTGTAACAGTTATGGCCTTTTAATGGACATGAATAAAGTGTGGAAAAAAAAAACATTTAAACAAAAACAGAGAAGAAATTTATACAAAGGAAGCGAAAAAGGGATTAGCAGTCTGATTTATAACAAGAAAAACAATTTAGTTTTATAAAAGTTGTTAACTATAATTTTTTTTTATTTTCCTTTTTATATTGACAGGCATTGCCGGACCAAGAGGACGACCAGGAAAATCCGGAACAAATGGAACCCCCGGTATACCGGGTGTTAATGCTTACAAGGTACAGGCGAAAAATGGTACATACTTAAGTGATCTACTGATACCACCTTCTATTGCAGGTAAGTGGTACACTCACAATATATTTTCCATAACCGATTGAGGTTTATTTGAAAAGTAATAAGTAAATTTTGTTTTCAATTGAAGAGTCAATTAAAATACATGAAAACATATTGGCTCGTATGAATAAAAAATAGATATTACTAATAGGGGGAAATATAGGGTATTTTAATCAATTACTTCACAAATCTAGTCTGCTTGGAAGTAGACTAGAAATTTAGTTTTTTAATTTTCGTTTACATTTCATGCTTTTCTACCAGCCAATTAGTAAATTTGGAGTTAAAAGCCATTGCAAAGCCCGAAGTAATTACTTCGAAGTAATTGCTAAGTTTTATTCATATGACCCATTGTTTAACTTTTTTATAAGTCAATAAAAATCAAACTACAAAAAAAGACGTATTGTCTGTAGGAGTTGATATTTTCAGTCAAATGTTCTATTTTTAGTTTTATATTTTTAGAAAAAATAATTTAAATAATTTCATTGTTTTCTGTTTAAAACAAAAAATTCAAATATTTTCGGTTTTCTTTTTTTTCTAAAATAGTTTGTTTATATACAAAATTATTTCAATACAAATTACAAGAAATTCTTTACTCATACACACAAACATAGCCAAAAAAAAAAAAATATAAACGTGTGTGTTGTGTGTGTAGTGTTTTGAAAATTCAAACAAAAAAAAAACGTTCAAATATGAAAAAACAAACCACAAAATCGTGTTTTCTAACTTTTTGTCAGATAAAATATGAAGTTTGTTTTAACAGACTTTTCAATTATTTTTATTTCTTTTATGGATTGTTTAAACAATGTTTAAAAATAAATAGCAAAATGGTTTGAATATATTGAAAAATCAATAGTCCTTTTTTTAATTGTGTTTTCAATTAATTTAGTTTGTATTTTATGTTGTTTTTAACAATAAAATATTGTGGGTGCACTCACGCTCATGAGTGGAAAATTCCAATAACGCACAATTACTTATGAAAATTTTTTGTCACTCACTTAAGTGAGGGAGGTTAGTTTTCACTCATATTCACGCATGATCACGCTTGATTAATGTAAGTCACGAAAATTCTAAAAAAAACCATCTTATGTGCCGATTTCTAATGTTAAATATTAAATTTAAACTTTTATAAATTCAAATATTTCAGATATTGGGGGAGATAAATTGCTCTAGTTCCCAGAGGTGGGCTTTGGTGGCTTACACAAAAGGGGTACGGAATATAAGCAAACCGTCTAAAAATTTATAATAAAATTTGTAGTTTTATCAAAAAACAAAAATGTAGTATTTCGGAAGATGACAAAGCAATTTGTGGTAAAGTTTTTGTTTTTGTTCTTTTTTAATATTTTAAATGTTGAATAACGCTCCTAGATCGGAATAAGCAATGCTCATTGAGTTTGTAATTTAATCTAATAACTATTTCTAGAAAATCTAAAAACGTTGCGATCTGACACTTCCCTTAGGTAAGAATGAAATCCCGAAACGGACACGCCTTCAGGAGATTATTTTTTCAAAATTTATTAAACAGGTTTTGGGATTTCAGTACAGTTAATTCCTTTAATGCGCTTATTGGTTAATCCGATAAAAATAAATTAAAAAATTCCTGTTTGCCATGACATACATAATTGATGCTGATATTTGAATTTTCGCTTTCTAAGGTTCTTAAGTATCCTCTTTCATAAGAGCTACATAGCTTCTAAATCTGAGCTACCGGAAAAATTAAATTTTGGACGGCCTTTCTAAATATTTTCCATAATCCATTTAAACAATTTTTTCCATTACATTTCCTAATAAATTAAATATAAAAAATATAAATTTTGTAATTTATATGTTTTTACATGGACTGCCACAATGAACATTCTGTTCGAATTCTCAAGCCTAGGCGACGTGAATTGGCTACGGAGATCGTGAGATTTTACCTCGTTAGATCTTTTCTTGTGGGGTTTCCTTAACTATTTAGTTAACAGGTCTGTGCCAATAAACTAGAAATAACCGGTATCCTCAGTTAACATAACCCGTCCGTTATTTTGTGATTGTCATTTTGACTGCATTTACTTTACAGTTCAGCTATGTTATTAATTGTATGTTGGTTAATTTGACCGTTTCTTTGCACATATTTTTGCTAAATTTTAGTTGTTCTTTAATTGTCAAATTTGACTACAATATTAGTTATTTTTATTAAATCAAATGAACTAATTCCTTACTGACTTAATTCACCTCTGAATTCGTTTAATTTCATTTTCGTTCAGTGAATTAAAAAAAAAATTATATTCAGTAAATTGAAAAAAATCCCACAACTCCCAAAACACCGTGAAAAAAATTAGATTTTTTTACCCGGATTCAGAATGGTCTCGGGGAAGAAAAATTGACAAGTGGAGAATATTTTTTCCATTAGGCTCATCTAGAAAAATTTATTCTTAGTTAAAACTACTAAAAATTTGTTATAACTGATGCTAAAAAAATTCTCAATTAGTATATTATTTTTGCTATATAAAACAAAACTGTTAAATATACAGAATTTTAGTTATATGTGAGTTAAATTTTTGTTAATAGAAAACATTAGCGGACTGAGGCCGGTCTGGGGTGGGCTAAGCCCACCCCTGAATTTAAAAAAATCTGTCTAAAATTCTTGTTCTATGATTATTTTTTTTTAAATATCAATTAATCCTGTGTTTTTGATTGGGAAAATGTATTCTAGTTTCCTAAGGAGATAATTTTTTGGAATCTAAGGGTCAGTTTTAAAGCCAGAACTAATATCGACATTTGTCGGGAATATTTCTTAAATAAGAAATGATGTTTAAAAAGTTTTATTAAAGAAATATTTTAGAAACAAATCGATCTTAGTTCTGGCTATAAGAGAAAAATTTCTTGGATTTAATTTTTTAAAGGAATAATCATTTAATATTACACTCATAGAAATAAATCTGTAAAAATAGCAGAAAAAGCAACTAAAAATTATGCCAAAGAAAGAGCTGTTTTTTTTTTGCAAAATTCTAGTGTAAAATAAGTACAGCAAAACTAAAGCTGTTAAATTTGCAAAAATTTAGTTATATTTAAGTTAACTTTTAGTTTATTGAAAATGACAAATTGTATTGTAAAATCTACAGAAAATTTTGCTAAATATTAGTTGAATAAAATATCAAAAACAAACTGTTATATCTATAATTTTTTGTTATTTTTAAACTAAATTTAGTTGAATGCAAATAGCAGTTAAATTAGCTGAAATATTTACTAAAAAGAATTGTAAAACTGTAGATTTATCAGGTTTATTTTTACTGTTCTTATTTTACTTGTATTTATCAAAAAAATCTGCTAATTTAACAGTGTCTTCTGCAGCATCATTTTTAACTAATTTTCAGTTTCTTTTTTCTGCTATTTTTACAGATTTATTTCTATGAGTATACTATTTTGAGGAAATTTCAATATGTTGTAGAAGCTAAAATTCTACGATGAAAATGTCAGTTTTTGATCATCTCGCTAATTTAAGTGGTCAAAATATGGGGTAAGAATGGGTTTGTCAGAAGTAGAAGAAAATATGAAACAGGTTGATCTTAGATTTCTTTTCTCAAATAGATTAGATTTCAAATATCAAAATTTTATACTATTCTGAGTGTATAGCATTGCTCCACGAGGTTTTCTTCGGAAAAAAGGATGCATTTTTTAGAGTTTTCTATAAAAAACATTTGAAAATTTTATCAAAAGGGAGGGAGTCATTTTTAAGTCTTTTTTTGTATGAAAAAATCGCAAGCATAATATCAAAAGTGTTTTTTAAGATTAAGGGTCTAAGAATGGGCAAATAAATAGCCAAACATAAATGGGGCCCTTGCCCACCCCAGAAAAATGGTCTAGGTACGCCTATGATAGAAAATAACAAATTAACCTACTAAAATCAACAAAAAATTTTAATAAATAATTAGTAGCCTAAAACTTCACTAAAACCTTATAATTTTCGAAGTTTTTTTAGATTTTTTTTAAATGCAAATAAAAATCGAGCCGTTTGAAAACAGCAGTTTTTTAGCAAATATTTCTGTTAATTTAATAGGATGGACTGCTATTTAGATTAAACTCAGTTTAGCTTAAAAATTACAAAAATTTTGTAGATATAACCAGGAAACGAAAATAACAGTTATTCTTGAATTTTTAAACAAAAAAAAGCACATATAACCAAATGTCGGAGAACTGATGCAAGTACATAATAATGATCCTTGTGGCCTAGTCTTCCAAAAAATGCATTGCTTTTTAAATTTTTGACTTTTAAAGGGTTTTTCAATAAGAGCGCTACAAAAGTTTTTTTAAATTAAACAAAAACGGTTTCGGATATCAATGAAATTCTTTATTCCTGTGAAAGCACGTTCGATGCCATTATGTATGGAAATTAATCTCTTTTGCATGGCCACCACGGGCACGCTTGCAGAAGTCCAGACGCTGAACCCAATTTTCGACGGTTTTCAAGCATAAATCGGCCGATACTGCTGCAATTTCACGTTCGATATTCGTACGAAGTTCATCAGTCGTCGCTGGCTTGTTGGCATAGACCATAGATTTGACGTAGCCCCACAGGAAATAGTCCAACGGCGTCAAATCGCACGACCGAGGCGGCCAATCGACTGGACCATTTCGTGAGATAACACGTTCTCCAAACTTGGTTTGCAATAAATTGATTGTGACATTCGCTGTGTGGCTTGTGGCTCCGTCCTGTTGGAACCACATGTCCTCCAAGTCCATGTCATCCAATTGGGGCCAAAAATATTCGGTTATCATTGAACAGTAGCGATTCCCATTCACAGTAACGTGCCGGTCTTGATCATCACGGAAGAAGTACGGCCCAATGACGCCGCCGGCCCATAAACCGCACCAAACCGTAATTTTTTCGGGATGCAATGATGACTCATGGAGTACTTGTGGATTGCTGTCTGACCAATAACGCATATTTTGTTTATTGACGAAGCCATTCAGCCAGAAATGAGCCTCATCGCTTAAGATGATTTTTCGATGAAAATCCGAATCATTTTCAAGTTGTTGCTCAGCCCAATTCACGAACATACGACGCTTCTGTTGGTCCAGCGGCTTCAGTTCTTGCGTCAATTTGATCTTGTAAGGATGTAGGCCAAGATCTTTTCGCAAAACTCGCCACAACGACGTCACAGAGATGCCCAACGCTTGAGAACGAGGCCACTGACTCCGAATTTCGGTAGTAAATTTTAATAATTTCGACTCGTTGTTGGCTCGTATATCTTTCCATCATGAAATGGCAAACCTTACTGAAGAGAAATGTCAAAAAAAAAAAAAAAACGGCAAGAAATATGGCGTCGTTGGCTGTCCCTGTCTTTCTACTTTTGTAGCGTCCCTGTTGAAAAACCCTTTATTTGTTTGAGCAAAAATAAAAGTTATTTTTTGACTTTTATTTTTTTAAACAGAAATAAAAGTTATTTTTTCAAGCAAAAATTAACAGTTATTTTTTACTTTTATTTTTTTGAGCAAGAGTAAAAATTTTTTTATATCAATGACAACTAAAAATTCCTCGGAGCTCGCTTTTATATGGATTTATTTTTATGTGTTTGGTATGAATTTGTCAAGATTTTAATCTGTTTTTTGTCAAAATAGTAACATATGTATATTTTTGCTCAAAAAAATAGCAGTCAAAAAATAACTTTTATTTCTGCTAGAAAAAATAGAAGTCCAAAAATAACTAATTAGAAATTTATTAATTCAGTTCGAGGCCAATTTCCTTATTATGAGTTAACATAATAAGTACTTTTTTCAAAAACTGCTATTTTTCTTCATCAGGATACTCTCCTGACAAATACTTCACTGAGTTTTTGCTTTCAAAAAACCTCTTTGTATTTAATTATACCGATGGTATGAAATACAAAAACAAAAAACTTTCATAATATTTCTATTGTTGGTTATGCTTTGCAGAAGACTTCGAAAACATATTTTATTGTTTGCTCCATTCTCATTTTGTTGATGTAGCAGACTACATTTAATATGAGATTTTGATGCTTCAAATTGCATTGCACTACTTTCTAAAGAAAACTTATGAAGGGGACCTGAAAAATCTCCGAAACGATCGTTATTTCATTCCTGAAAGTGCTTTTGAAACCAAAAACTCTGTGAAGTATTTGTCAGGAGAGTATTCTGATCAAAAAATAGCAGTTTTTGAAAAAAGTAAAAAAACTATTTTTATTTTTGAAATAAAAATTAAAAACCAACTTTTTGACAAAACATAACTTTTATATTTGCTCGAAAAAATAAAAGTCAAAAAATAACTTTTATTTTTGCTCGAAAAAATAAAAGTCAAAAAATAACTTTTTATTCTGACTTTTATGATAAAAGTCATAACCGTTACGGTCTCTGATTTTAGCAGTTTAATTTTTGCTGTTTTTATTTTACTAGTTTTTAACTCTACTATTTTCTTGAGCTTAAGGTTTGGTTTTTATTTATAAAAAGTTTTTTATTTTCGATATTTCGCTACTCCAATGTGTAGCATCTTCAGGAAATAACAATTAATTGAAAGAATTATAAACAAACATAAAAAAAAAAAAAAAAAACTTTGAAATTGTTTATAATTTTTTCAATTAATTGTTATTTCCTGAAGATGGTACACATTAGAGTAGCGAAATATCGAAAATAAAAAACTTTTTATAAATAAAAACCAAACCTTAAGCTCAAGAAAATAGTAGAGTTAAAAATTAAAAAAGAAGGTTAAATAAACGAAAAGAACTTATTTTACTAGTATTTATTTCTGCAGCATCATTTTTAACTAATTTGCAATTGCCCTTTCTGCTATTTTTATAGATTTATTTCTATGACTGTAGAACTCACTCTGATCCGGCCATTTGCCTTTCAAATAAAACATGAAATTCGTTGGTATCCCACAAGCAATTTGTTTTATTCAGTTTTCACCTCAACCCGTCCCGATTGGAAAACCCTTTATTTACATTTATCTTTTATAGCAATTACATATACATTATTGAATTCTCCAACTCGCATGTTCATGGCAAAACCAACCAAAATATCCATAATCAAAGTCATGGTCATTAAATTGTATACAGAGTTTTGAGAGAATGTTTTAATTTTAGGCAAGTTAAGGTGATGATACTTCGATTTTTTTCACATATTGTTGCAAAAGTATAAAGCAGTCTTGATACTAATTCACATTTACACTAATAATTTATTAACTACTGACTTGGTTTTGCTTATTTCCATAAAAAAGTGACTAACAATAAAAAAAAAAAAAATAGGTATCATCCAGAAGCACCTACTGATTTCACTACAATTTAAATTATTGATGGATGATTCAATATAAGGAAGATATGAAGTGCACTAACAAAACTGAAAATGTTAATTTATTTTATTTCCTCTAAAACATATACAAGTTTCATTGAAATAGATGAATGCGCCTGAAGGAAATCGTCCTTGTTATCTTACAGAGAAAACATATTTTTTTTTCGAAAATCCATGAATGAATTTCTAAGTTCTGACTATGCGACAGTCAAAATCGGGATGGGATGAAACCAACGGGAAATGTTACATCGGTCAAAAACAAGTTATACGTGTCCCGGGCGTTTCGCTGGGTCACCCCTAGGAATCGAGATATATCTTTTTTTGACATAACTCGAGAACCACTATTCCGATTTTGCTCAAACAAATAAAAATAAATGTTTGTTACCGCTACCATAAAAATCAATAACATTTTGTTTATTACTTTTTTTAATATTTTAGGCAAAAAATATTTTTTTCTTCATACATTTATTTTTACCGGCAAAACTGTTGAGTATATAGAAAAACGTTATATGAACAGATTAAAGGAATTGTAATTTTTAATTTTTTTAAAATTGTTTGAGCAAAATCGGACTAGTGGTTCTCGAGTTATGTCAAAAAAAAGACCACCAAAGGTCAAATCGATATATCTCGATTCCAAATGGTGACCCAGCGAAACGCCGGGACACGTATAACTTCTTTTTTACCGATATAACTTTCCCCGGTAGTTTGAACCCTTCCCGATCACTGACCCCTACCATTTGTCTCACAGTGTTATCAAAAACAAAAAAAATAACACCAACCCTATGTTATCCTCAGCGTATGAGTAATTCTTTATATTTTATTACTTATACGTAGTGTAATCTGTTGATATTTTCTTAAGTTGTTTTGGCATACACTTGGTCATAGCTACGGAGTTTTATAGTGTATAGAATTTATTGTAATACATCTTGTAACTAAATTTTCCAAGTGAATTAAACAATAAATTCTTTTAAATTTTTGGGTTATTTATAAATATATGAATGTAGTATAAAAGGCCATGACCGAACATGCGTTTTAAAAATCACTCAAGCACATAAATTAAAATTAATAAATACCTCTTTTTCCATACACACACACATGCACATGGCACACTATACAATACTACTCTCATAAATGCAATTTTCATTTCCTTTTCAAGCAATTTCATTTTATTTTAAATTTTTTATATACATGTTTTTCTTTTATTTTTCCTTTTTATAGACATAAATGCACCTTATATCCAACGTACTTTAATTGTGGAAGAAGGAAAAGCATTAAATTTAAGCTGTGCCGCCACCGGTAATCCAATACCCCATGTTGAATGGCGCCGCGATGATGGTCGTACAATTAATATACATGGAGTTGAGAGTAAGATATAAAATTGAGATTTACATATAAATCGTTTATTTTATACATATAAAACATTAAAAGATTTATATCCGGCTGATTGTGAATATTTCGTTTTTTTATTTCTGTTATTTTTCTGTATTTTCTGTTTTGTTTTTCTGCTGTGGCATTTAAAAAAAATATATATACATATTTATTTCATTCGGCGAATTTAACTTACAACAACATAAAGTGTCATCTGTAAGTGGCCAGTATCTGAAATTCACCAATATAACGAGAAATCAAATGGCTGCCTATACATGTTATGCGGATAATGGTTTAGCACCCGTGGCGAATGCTACATTTTTGGTTGAAGTGCACTGTAAGTAGCTTTATATTATAGCGTTTCCTTTTGGGGTTAGAGATATGGGTGATAAAAGAGTAGGAAAAGCGTTTATGTCTTATTAGAATTCAAAAATGTTCTCAGCCCAACAATGAAAAACAAGAGCTAGATTTTTAAAAGTATATTATTTATCAATATAATCTCTTGAAACTGCAATACACTTAGTCCAACGTTTCTTTTTTTAGCAATTCTATCCTTTGATTAAAATAATTTTCCTGAAGCTCCTCAAAATAATGGTTTACATTATTTTGCATCTTCTTTCGACGTAAAACATTTGCCAGGATTTTTTTTAGATTTGGGAACAGGTAGAAGTCAGAGGGAGCTAAATCAGAGAAATGATAAGAAATGAGAAATTTTCATTTGAATGTGTTTCAACTGTTAACAAATGCGACACCCATCTTACAGGAAGCTTTTTTTTAAATTCAGCAACCCAATTTTTTACTGTTGCATATGAAGAAGCACTTTCACCTAACACATTCACCATATCATTATGAATTTCTTGTCCCGATAAACCTTTCTGTCACTGAAGCGCCTTTTTTTTTTGAATACCTGTTACTATACGAAATTTAACATGTGTTCATATGACGGATGGAAGTTTCCATTATATAAAGCTTTTTGCTTTTTTTACTGCCATCCCTATGTCAGGCTAAGAATATTTCGTACTGCCCTCGTATAGCTGTTGTTTACACAATGAAAAGGCATTGAGTGTTAGTGGTGTTTTCAGCGGTATCATTAAAATTTCTATCAAAACTAAATTTTGAATATCTCTCATTTAATTTTGAGGACCTGGAAATACGTACACTCTTCACCATGTAATAGGAAATTTAGCGTAGATTAAAAGAAAAATAAGCTTTTCTAAATATTTGATTTATTTCATAAAAGAAAGGCCAAAAAATGATTCTGAGTTATAGATTTATTACATATATGCACTAGAAAACCATGTGAATCTTCCACTTGAAGTATAGGATGTGTTCAACGAACGTATGTAAAATACTACGAGGTAGACTTTTGACGTATCAATGACGCGTCATAGTGATTTAAGTAGTTAAAATCAAAGTGATTTAAGTGGTTAAACACAAATTTTCATTTTAACCACCGAAATCACATTGACGCGTCATCTATACATCAAAAGTGTGTATCAGAAAAATGCCAATCACATTATTGTTTGTAGATATGCCCATTTAGTATTTTACTGTAAAACCTTTACTTTAAGAGTTATAGCGCAAAGAAACTTTGAACTAATTTTAGTCCACTTTTAGGGCTAAAAGCACCGGTTTTATGCCCAGTCTACCGGAAAGTGCAAGGGGAGGTTAAAAATATACTTTCGCACATGGTTGTTCTAAATACCTTCCTTCTTGGCCCTTAAATATTGCTCGTGTTTTAAAAACTAAATAATTCCAGTGATTTATTTTCGAACATTGTTTTTCTTTGTTCGTAAATTTGTTTTAATTTGGTGATTTTTTCAACTTAAACGATTTTGGTTAATATTCTCGATTTTTTCTTAAATTTTATCAATTTTTTTCGATACTGGAAGTTTTTGTTTTTTTAATTTTAACAACTGTTTAAAACTTCAGCGATTTTTTTTCCATCTAAGCGATTTTATGAATTTTTGTAAATTTTTTGTAGTTTTAGTAACTTGCAATTCCAGCGATTTTTCCAGTTTTAGTGTTTTTTTTTCAATTTAAGCGATTTTTTCAATTTGAGGATTTTGGTAATATTTGCGATTTTTTAATTTGACGATTTTTGTAATGTTAACAGTTTTTTTTAATGTTAGTGATTTTTTTAATATCTAACGACTTTTTAAAATTTAAGGAATTCAAATTTAAGCAATAATAAATGATTTTTATAATTTAGATATGAAAAATCAAGCATTGGTTTGGTAAATATACACATTTTTGGAGAATTTTTACACATTTACTAATGTTGTTTTGGGCATTTTATGCGCAAAGTTACAAAGTAGTTTTAAAATCTTATTTAATTTTTACACAATTTCGCTGTAAATTTACACATAACATGTGTATCAAAATGTGTATCAATATGTATATTTGTTACATTTACAAAAACAGAGTAAATTTACCCAATTTGTAGTAGGAAAACAGTTTCGCACTATAAGTACGACTAAATTTCAATAGAAAATAATTACAGTGTATTAGTTTATTGAAAAAAGCAAAGAGGAAAATTAAAATGAAATCACTTATGAGCTGTGTGTTTTTGTACTCTACAAAATGTTGCGAAAATTATATTCCGCGAACATTTTTTTATAGTAAAATTAATTGAGTTTCCAGGCCAACAATATCAAAAAATCAAAGATTGTCTAAAACTGACCAAATTTTATAGTTTCAACAAAATCTGAGCTGGGAAACAATTTATGTTATTTTTTTCTACAATAAAATTCTCAAACATTTTATTGTAACACTATTTTGATACCCAAATCTGTATCTTTGTACGAGTATGCAAAACTAAATTAAAAAAATTTATTTAATTATCCTATCCCTTGCCCCGCTAATATTTCACAGTTTCACCTATGATTTCCGTTTTCCGTCAACTAATTTATGCTGAATATGGCCGCAGTGCCACTTTGGAATGTATGGTAGAGGCATTTCCGGATGCCATACGTTATTGGGAAAGGGCCTATGATGGTAAAATTTTAGATCCTGGTGAAAAATATAGAATAGAAACATATCCAGATGGGTAAGGAAAAAACAAACACAAATTATAAAATTAAAAATTATATTCTCATGTTTAATATTAAATTTAATTTAAAATTTCTTATTACCACAGCTTTAAGACCACCATGCGTTTAACTATTAGTAATTTACGTAAAGATGATTTTGGTTATTATCATTGTGTGGCTAGAAATGAATTGAATGCTACAATGGTTAATTTCGAAATAGCACGTAAGTTTAACAAGAGTTCTGTGGGCCGTCATTAATGATGATTGATAATTTAAATTGACACATCTGTCAACATGACACGTTAATTTGTAGTGTTTTACCGACACTAAAATACTTGTAGTATCTGGGAGAATACATATCAACTCAACACTTCATTCAACAGCACCTTCGCCATTTCGGTGTACAAATCGTAATTTAAGGAAAATTGGAGAAAACGTTAAAATTTCATCAAGGGCTTTATAACTTAGAAATCAATAAAGACTCCCCAAAAATGTAGAAACGATTTACCAATTAAAATGTAATTTTTAAAAATTTTGCTAAAATGTGGTTTCCGAGATGTAAGCATTTTAACTCAAGATTAACCTTTGCTGTTTTAATGAAAATGTTTTCGTCTTTAAAACGAAAATAAAATTAATTTCGCATACAGCGTAGTTAAAAATTTATAAGAAATTTTGCCACGACACTTTAGTGACTTAAAATGTAGTTTTACAACTTTCTTGACGTCATTTTTTGAAAACTGACAAATTTTATATTCCGCGAGTTTATATTTTGTTGAACTCTTATGTTAAATTTGATTAAATTTGGAGATAGTAAATCTAAAAGTAACATTTATTTGTGTTGATTTGCCATGGATTCGCCCACCTACCATTTCAAATTACTGTTCATGTCATCACTGTACTTTGGAAAGTTTAATGAGAATTTTGTAATTAATTGGAAATGTTTGTTGTTGTTTTTCTTCTTTATGTTTTTGTTAATTTGAAATGTGTAGCACAAGACCCTAATAGTGAAACACCTTATGTTGGCAAAGAGATAAAGATATATGGTCAACGTCCACCGGAAACTGAATGTCCGGTTTGTGAAACATGTCCAGATCCAAGGTAAGAAACAAATTATGATATTACTAAAACATATGTATAAGAAAAATATGGATTTATAAGCACACTTTTTATACACAACGTTTTTTCGCTCATTACACTACACATTAGGGTGGGCCCCTTTTGTAAGGAACTAGTACACTTGATATACAAGATGTTTTATTAATTTTTCTACTAACTTATTTTTTTGAGTGTACTAAAAAAACCTTAAAAATAAAAGTTGAGAAAAAGTAAAAAAATTGAAATTTGGGCGCTTCGAAAATGATTTTTTTAATATGTCGTAGTGGAACTTTTTTTCCTCATGCGAAAAGCTATCGAAAAATCGATGAGACAATACCGACAATTTTTTGTCCTTACAAATCGGCAAACCCTACTACACATGTTTATTAGTTTACTATTATAATATGGGTAAATAGATAAAGCTGGTTGGTATACTAGGATGGACCTTATTTCTCAACTTGCGATTTAAGGCCGTCCGCCCTCACCCCCCGCTCCACGCCTAGAAATTTTTGTACAAAAATATATCATGTAAAAAAATTAACGTGAGCTTATAACTGGAACACGTGACACATCGGCCCTGAAGTATCAAATACGATTTACAAAGGAAAAAAATTAAATTGTTGACTTTTTTGAAAATACTGGCTTTTTTTAAAATAACCGTATTTTTGGAAAATGTCAATAGAATCCTAATCTAGACTGAATTATCTTTCTAACAATGCATAAAAATCCAAAATCAGTTGAAAATATTTAAGAGTGGTAAATATTGTAACAACAGCATTTTAAAGGGCGTATTTGAACGATTGTCAAAAATTCAATTAACAATATTTTTAATATTTTATTTTTTTTTATTTTTTTTTATTTTATAATCATGTTATTGTAGTAGTTTTAAAAAATATCAGATTTATATTTCCCCAAACAAAATCGTCAGAGTTGCCACTTCATTACTGGCCTTTTTTAAAAAGTCAAATTCGGCTGCCACTGTGTAGCCTTCATTAATTATCGGAAAATAAAGGGATTCTTAATCCCAGATAAATTTTCTAGTCCTTGTCGTGGCCTGATTTTTATTTAAAATTTTTTTTTCAACAAAGTTGCCACATAAACTTAAAAATTCAAAAAAAGGCAAGCAAAAACACATTTGCACGGGCATATAAAATTTATTTGACCAAAATTCAAAAAAAGGGCCACGATAAGGACTAGAGTTTTTCAGTCAAAATTTTTTATTTCGTAAATTTTTTAATTTGTTTTGTATTTGTTTTTTATTTTTTATATACATTGATTACTTTTATGGCTTATAAAAGGCCATCAGTACCTGCCTTATATAACGTGCCTTCGCCCACCATCGAGGAATCGTCATTGGCTTTTCTTTAAAGACTGCGTGCAATTATTGCATCTTTGGATGTAGTTTTTTTCTTTTTGTTCTGCTGTATTATGCGAAATAAGATTTATAATAAAGACAATGATAAAAAACGCTCTCAAAAAATTTTGTGTATAAAATTAATGCATAGAATATTACTTTGTGACTAAAATATATTTTACAAAAAAAACATGTGGAAATTTTATTTCTTCGTATTTTTTATTGATGTTTGCTGGTAGTGAAGAGTATGCTCTATCCAAATAAAATATAAAAAAATTTCGAAAACAAAATTTTTGCTAGAGTCGATACCCCCTTAAATGCAAATAAAAATCAAGCCTTTTGAAAGCAGCAGTTTACAATTTGTTAGCAAATATTTCTGCTGATTTTAGTAGAATAGACTGCTATTTGAATTCAACTAAATTTGGCTTAAAAATAGCAAAAATTTTGTAGATATAACAGTTTATTTTTGCTATTTTTAGTCTACAAATATTTAGCAAAATTTTCTGCATATTTTACAGTACAATTTGCTATTTTCAATTAACTAATAGCTGGCCTAAATATAACTAAAATTCTGTAAATTTAACAGTTTTAATTTTGCTGTTATCATTTTACTAGTATTTAGTAAAAATATCTGCTAATTTTAGCAGCTTTTTCTGCAGCATCATTTTTAACTAATTTTTAGTAACTTTTTCTGCTATTTTTACAGATTTATTTTTATGAGTGTACAAATCAAATGAGAATTCTATTCCAAAATATTTTAAGAAGTTCGACATACTTGACTTGGAGAAGTTAAAATGTTTAAACTAAATTTAAGAAAGTTTTATATTTGAATTTTGGCTTTTTATACGCTCAAAAAGTCTGACAGTTACTACATGACAGTTATTTGGATAGTAATTAGTAGTTGTTATTTTTAACTGTTAATTACACTTTTTTTCTAGGGAAAATTACAAATCAATTATTGTGTAAGTTATTTAAGAAAATAACTAAAGAGTAGTACTGTACTGCCGACTGACGGCATAAAGTCATAGTCGTATGTTCTAGTTTTTTAATTATATTGAGTTGTAATTACATATTTGAATTTAAATAAAGAATATTTAACTAACCAGTACTGTAATTTCGTAACAGATGTTAGCAGTATTTTTACAATAAACACTTATTTTTGTTAGTCATAAAAAAAAATAAAAAATTTCGCTGATTTTTTTAAATTCTTCTTTAGTTTATATTTGTTATTATTGGCATAATCTTACTTTTAAAATAAAAATCAGAAGTTTTTATTTTGTCTCCAATGTATAAACACGTAATAACTGGAGAACGGTTTGGCATTTTTACTTCAAATTTTAAGCAAGATTATGTAATTACACATTTTCTCATTATCGAAAGAAGATTTTTTTCTTTTTTTTATTAAAATATACTTTTATAATTAAAAAAAAAATTCTAATAAACAGGAGTTTTTAACTATTTCGTCAGTTGTTTTAAAATTTTTTAGAAAACATTATCAGTTAATTTTAATTGATATTTTATTTTTCAGTAGCTAAAAGTAACTATATTTTTAGTTATTTTAAAGGCATATGCCTTTTATTTTACTGCCATTTTCAGTATATTCTACCGACAAACATTTTTAAGTGTATAATTTGAAATTTCCTAATTTTTAGTACATTATTTTAATTTAGTAGGTTCGAGGATAAGAATCTTTAGTTTACCAAATTCTTCTAAATATGTGTAAAATTTTTCACTAAAATCAAAAACATTTTTCAACAGTTTTGAAAAATATTATCCTAATTCAAGAATATAAAATTGTAATTTTTTAGTAAATAATAATGTTAAATTTACTAAAATCAAATAAAATTTTTAGTATTTGGAAGCAATTTTATTAAGTTGAATGTAATTTTATTTATTTTTAGTAAAAACTCATATACATGGTTTCAATAAAGTGTAAACTTTATTTAAGTTCATAAATTTTTCCGAGTGTATGCAGCTTATAAGCCAACAAATATTTTTTATTAGTTTTTTATAACATTTTTCTTCAACTATTTTATTGCTTTATAAACTTCCTTTTCAAATATGCCCTCCTTTACATATATTTTTTTGTGTTCAGTTTTATGAAATGCTTCAATTTTTTGCCAAAAAAAAAAAAAAAAAAAAATTAATTTGCTTAATTTACCACACCATTTCCTTTTGTGATCCCACTAACCATAAATCAACATCATTTATAATTTTTCCATTTTTTTCTTTCTTCTTGTTATTCCTTGCAGTTTATATCAATGTAAGGATTCGATTAATTCCAATTTCGAAATTCAACCAAGTGGAAATCATAGTTATCCTGGCTTACCAAAACGCAAAAAGAGTAAGTTTTGACTAACAGCAACAAAATTAATCAATAAAAATAACAGTAAAGTATAAAATATAAAGAAATATAAAAGTTATTTAATGTAGTTGTAAAAAGATAACCAAAATTTTTATATCATTGAAAAAATTAAATTTAAGTTAAATACAAAAAATACCCAGGTTAGGTTGTAATAATCACAAAGAGAATTACTCAAATGCAGGAATTTTTAATACGACTATAATGAGCTTAAAGTTTATATACAGAAACAAATTTTAAAATCAATCACAAATGACATTAAATTAAATATAAACAGTTTTGAAATCAAAATAAGTTCGTCTTCACTTATTTTTAATTTAAATATATTTGTACTGGTTTTTAAAATGCGAAAACCACACCCAAAATGGTGACATTAATTTCATACGAAAAAATTTAATTTAACTAGCATCATATTTACTTTAACAAGATTCGTACTTAATTTAAAAATGCTCACAATGACAATGCTAGTGCACTATGAGGAGGCCATTAGAGTAAAATGACCTCCTCATAGTTCTGTCTCTTTTTCTTGAAAATTTTATAAAACTTAATTATAATTTTGCACAATACTGTAAGGCCTTAATACTATTAAAGGAAAATCGAGCATAGTTTGCAGAAAGATTGTTGTATGTAGATGTCTGTATATTATGGTGTCATAAAACAAAGAAAACTTTTAATTGAATTGTAAGCCTAGTGTAAGCAAAATAATATGTGAGTATATGTTAGTGTCAGCCACACACATAATTAAAGGCTGTACAGGAAATTGTTAAAAAAAAACTTTAAATGAAGTAACAATCTCCAGTCATTAAAAACATTTAAAAGCTCGTTCATACGACTTTGAATTAGTTTTAAATTCATCAAGACAAATTTATACACAACCCAGTGTACAATTGGTGTCCGAAAAGACTCATAAAAGAGCCCTTAGACTTTCTGAAATCATAGATCTATGAGGGTGTTTTCCTTCACCGATGAAGCCTCTTTCTGAGCCCACTTTTATGACTCATAAAAGACTCCAAATTATGCACTCACAATATTTTATCCTTAAAAACAACCTAAAATAAATATTAAATTAATTGAAAACACTATTAAAAAAAGGACTACTGATTTTTCATTATATTCAAACCATTTTGCTATTTATTTTCAAACATTGTATAAACAATCCAGAAAAGAAATAAAAATAATTGAAAAGTCTATTAAAACAATCATCAATTTTTTAACTGACAAAACGTAAAAAAAACGATTTTGTGGTTTGTTTTTTCATATTTGAAAGTTTTTTTTTTTTGTTTCGATTTTCAAAACACTACACCATACACAACAGACACGTTCATATTTTTATTGGCTATGTTTGTGTGTATGAGTAAAGAATTTCTTGTAATTTGAATTGAAATAATTTTGTATGTAAACAAACTATTTTAAAAAAAAAGAAAACCGAAAATATTTGAATTTTTTGTTTTAAAACAGAAAACAACGAAATTATTTAAATAATTTTTTATAAAAATAGAAATCTAAAAATAGAATATTTCACTGAAAATAACAACTCCTACAGACGATACATATTTTTTTCTGGTTTGTTTTTTATTGGTTGACAAAAAATGTTAAACAATATGTTTCAATGTATTTTAATTGATTCTTCAATTGAAAACAAACTTTACCTATTACTTTTTAAATAAACCTCAATCGGTTATGGAAAATATATTGTGAGTGTGAGCATTGCTGGGAAATTTAGAATTTTCTGAGCCATTTATGAGTCATTTATGAATAAGATTTGAGCCATTTATGAGTATTGAAAAAACCCAGCCAGCAATTTCGTAGCGCTCATAAATAAGATTCCTGAATGGCTCATAGAAATGATTATTGATTTTTTGAAAACACTCTTTTTTTGGAAGAAAATATGAACC
This sequence comes from Leucophora obtusa, assembly GCA_949987735.1. NCBI lineage: Eukaryota > Metazoa > Arthropoda > Insecta > Diptera > Anthomyiidae > Leucophora > Leucophora obtusa. The sequence continues at coordinate 29,382,584 of OX465299.1, read as the reverse complement.
CTCAGAAAACAATCCAAAAAGTTGTCTCTACAATCCGAAAAGCTGTCTCAAAATGATGGTTCATTTTTCGGACTCAAAGAAGATTCCAAAATTATTTTAATTTATGAGGAAAATTTCGATTTATAAGTTCTTTTTTCTGAGTCATTTCTGAGTACACAGGGGGCTCTTTTGGACGGACCACTTTCATAGGAAAAAGTGGAAAAATCTTTATGTTTTTGGAGCTCATTTCTGAGTCGTTAATGATCATCCTTGTTTGCTGGGAATTTTTAAAAATAAGTATGAGTCTATTATGTTTCATTTATGACTCTAAAATTTGAGCATTCTGAAAATGCTCGTATTTTAGGGTCTTTTATGAGTCATAATTTCTGAGCGCTCAGAAAAATGTTGGCTGGGAAATTTAGTTTATTTCACCTCAAATGTTTTTCTTGTTAGGTGATTTCTTATTTGTAGGCACGTTTTCTGTGTACTATCTTTTAATATTATATATCCTACTAATTAAGTTTTGTAATTATAACATAAATACAAACAAGCGTCATCTGAATAATAATAACTTAAATCGAAGATAACTTATTCCTCGTATTATAATTTTAATTATTATCCATTTTTTATATTTCTCTTCTTGCTAATTAGGTTGCACTTTATATGCTGTGGGAAAACCCGTGTTTCATAAGTTTGTCGATGAGCCACATGGTTCTTGGCTTAAGGATGCTGCCGCAAAGGAAATTGACCGTGAGAAAACGTTTACTACCAAAGAAAAAGATTATCGACAACTTTATGAATATACTACCAAATCATCTTATCGTCAGGGTGATGTAGCACGTAAACAATATGATTTAGGTGTAGGTTTTCAGGTAAGTTTTTGTTAAATATTAAAAATTAAAAGATAAAAACTATTATTTACTGATAGAAAAAACTTTATTGTATTTATGAAAATCTTTATCAATTTTGTTACAATTAAACAAATTATGCATGACAACGATACGTTGCTACCGTGCCTTAAAATTACAAATATAATTTAATAATAATTTTCTTATACAAAGAACCCAGTCAGAAAAATACAAATCCAAGGACTTTAACAGTTAGTACAAGTACTGTAAAAAAGTGTTTTACCATTCCTAAAATAATAACATCATTTTAGGCAAAAGAACCGGCTGTTTAAACAGCGCCGCAAAAGTACTGGGAAAACAAAAATTTCACCGTTCGGAAAACCACTAATAAATACCCAGCAAAAAAATTGGAAGTAATGCTTTACAAACTACTTCTTTCACTACTTAACAAGTATCCGTTAGTAGATTTTTACAGCTTTTTTTGAAGTAATTTTGCACAACTTCAAAAAAATCACTTCTTTTATTGCTTCCAAAGTATCTGCGTATATTTTTTCAGCGTTTTTAGAATTACTTCTGAACAACTTCCAAAAAATCACTTAATTATTGCTTCTAAAGAGTAATTGCTCTATAAGTGATCGTAAAAAAGGATTTTGGTATCATTTTTATTTTTTTTTTAATTTTTTTTTATTTTTTTTTTTATTTTATTAATTTGTTTAAATTCAATATTTTTTTTAATTTTTAAAAATATGTATATATAAAAAAAAATTATGAGAAATTGCTTTTTATGCAACTGTAAAAATAGTACTGAAAACAATATTCAATTGGAGTGCACCTTTTACACTTGTTTAATAAGTACTTTTATTAAAGAGAATAAGGAACAATAACTCGCAGTAATAAAGTGATGTTTTTATGCCAGTCAACTTTAATATCAAAGTATAGCTCAGCGGTAGAGCGATAGACTAAAGCCCCCCATACATTTGCAATATTATGCCCAATATAATGGCACAGTATTTTTCTTGTTTTGCTACACACCATACAATAAATTGCAACATATACGCAAAAAAAGATCGCCACAATATTTTATGCAATATATGAATTCAACATAACCTCAAAATGCACATAAACATAATCAGCGCAAAATTTAAATTGCACAGTGTTGCCAATAGATTATGCAATATTTCAAGTTGTCCAATAAAAATCAAAAGTTTTTTGATTTACTACAAAATATTGCTCAACCTTCAATTTAATACATACACGGTCAATATCTTAGCACCACTTGGAAAGTTGTACCGTAATATTGCAAATGTATGGCCCGCTTAACAATCGCAAGTTCGATACCCGGTAGCGGCAATAAAAAACTTTTGTAAAATAAAAAAAATATAATTTTTTTTGTGAACAATTTTTTTTTTTTAAATTTTTAAGTGGTGAAAAAGAGCTTCCTTTGCACTCGTTCAAAAAGTACTGAAAAAATATTGAAATGGGAGTACTACTCTCCTATGACAACTCAATGTTAAAATCATTAGTGTTTATCTTCATATATTTAGTTAGAATATTCTTCTACCTCAAGTCCAAATTCTAATATGATATTGTCATATTAGATTTTATTTGTTGTTTCAAAAAAGGTTGATCATTTTCATGATAGACAATACAATTGTTTCGTAGCCATCACACTACTCATCAGTTGTCCGCAATAAGAAAATGATAACTTTATTACACAAACCGAGACATTACATAAGGTACAAAAAATCAACGGGACGAGAATTTTTTAATGCAAAAATTAAAATAATTGTCATTAGTGTTTATGTTAAAAAAGAAGTACATTTAGATCATAAATTGTAGTGCTTTTTCTACTGCTTCAGCATCTATTTTTTTTGCTGGGTAGGTGGTCTGAAAATATACTTAAAAAATTTTTTTTAAAAAAGTTCTTTAAATTTTTTTTAGTTCTGGCGTGATTTGAATCCAGACCGTCAGATTGACAGACGACAGCTCTACCCACTGAGCTAGCGAGACATAATACTTGCTGGGCCAAAAACATAGATAAGATAATAGCTGGCCCACTACTGGTTCTTCAAAAATTATATCGCTGGCAAAATGATTGTTGGAACTAGTATGCCAGCGTTGGGAAAAAAAGTTGGTCTTACAGCAGCTTTTCCACAAACAAGAAAATTCATTTTATAAAATAAAAAAATTTTTAAATTAAAAAACTATTAAAAAAAAATTTTCACTGCAACCGGATTTGAATTTAAAACCTTCTGACTACTAACCGTCTTTAACGTAGAGTCATCATTTTTATGAAATCATTGCTCTACCAGTCAACTGATTTTTTGTACCGCTGGCAATTTCTGACTGGGTATCTTCGCATTTGTGACCTGTAGCGTTCGAACAAGACGCTTTTGTAGTTATCATTATATGGGCACTACACTGATAGAATTTTGTGTTTTATATTAATGAATTTGTTAATAACACAATGAATTTTTGCATTGGAAACCCTCCAAAGAACGGTTGCATTGAATCAATGAAACATATTTCATTAAATCACTTTTCAAGAAAAGCATCATTAAACTAATGAAAATTTCATAGAACTTCTGAAATTTTTTTCATTAATTTTAAGATAAACGTTATGAAAGTTTTATGTGTTTAATGAAAGCAACTCATTACTTGTATGAAATATTTTCATAAATATTTTTAATTTTAGCACAGACCTAATAAAATTATTTCATTAAGGCATGAAATTATAATTAGTATACTGATTTGTTCATATTTTTGATGAAGCTTTTCATAGATTTTATAAAAATAATTCATTAAAACAACGAAGATTTTGTAAACAATTTTTTAAAATTTGCTTTTATTTTATTGTTGTATTCTTTTCATGTTGTTTTTATTTAAATTATGAAATATCTAATATTAAAGTCGGGCATGCCGATGACACCAGTCTGGTTGAATCTAGAATTATAATTGGCTCAAATAGACTTGTACCCAAATTTGTATATAATATAATCAAAAGTTACAAAAACGCCAAAAATAATTGTTAGGTAGTACTGCTTTTCAATACTCGACACCACTCGATATTTTTAATTTGGATACTCGATACTATTCGATACTTTTAGCGGGATTTAAATATGAAATTTTTTAATAAAAATCTTTAAAAATATTTACATGGATTCAATTTATAAATTAATAAACATATTTTTAAACTTGTTTACCAAATATGTTATTCATAGTTTTTAAATTATACTTTTAAATATTTTATTTTTAATAGTTTTTTTTTTCACCAGAGCTGTAGTTTTTTGATAAATAGCGGAGCCACAGTTTTATATATTTTACCGTCCAAAATGAAACTCCGAAAATATCGAGTACCCAAAAAAAGTCAAATACTCGATACCCACTAATATTTTTAGCAGCACTATTAACAGGTCCTCTGGGCCCATATGAGCCAAAGTTCCAAATTTTATTAAAATAATGAGCATGTCGATTTTTGGTGGACCTTTATACGGACATGTACCGATTTCAACCAAATCTAGACATGTAATCTAGAAATTTACCCAAAATTAATACAATATTTGCGACCTGCAGTGTCGCATAAGAATACATGGACAAAGAGACAAACGGACGGACGGACTGACAGACAGACATTGCCAAATCGAATCAAAAAGTGATGTTGAGTCGATCGGTATAGTATGGTAAAAGGTGGGTCCAATATTTTTTGGATTTACATTCATCAGCATAAACTTACGCTGTCCACATAGTGGTGTAGGGTATAACAAAAAGAGTTAAAATTGTACCTAAAATCAATTTTATAAATAAAATTTTTTATTTAAAATATATTCGTTTCTTTTTTTATATGAATAGACAGACAGACGGGCGGACATAGTTAAATTGAAACAAAACAGTGTGATTTGCGACGATCGTTAAACTAAAAGTTTTGTTGAGGTCCAACATTTTTCGGTGTTACAAACATCAGCACAAACTTATTGTAATCACTAATCATAGTCAATAATAACCCAGCAAAAACAGACATTACCGAGTAATTAAGCGAGTAAGTAGCACACAGAGGGGTTCACTACTTACCAGGCTATTTACTCGCAACATTACTTTTGTTCGCGATGTCCAAAAATTCATGGGTGATCATTACCCTCTCGCTTACAAAAAAAGTGGGAATAACGAGTTACCCATAGTGAAAGAATAAGTAGTTACTCACAAAGATAGAATAAGTGGTTACTCAGAAGCTAGGAAATAAGTGGTTACCCTACATTGTAAAATAGTTGGTCATATTGGCAAAATAAAACTTTTTACCTTGGAAAATTTAGTTCAAAACAAATTTATAAATAAAATGTTAATATAAAAGACTTAAGCAGTACTTATTTAATCAATTACCAGTAAGTGATTACCTTGCACGAATATATAAGTAATTCTATAACTTATTATCGGTAAGTCATGATTTTGTATTTTAAAGTAATGCAAAAGGTAATGACCTATCATTACTTGGTAATCCGTATGGTAATGACCTGTCATTACTATATTTTTTTTGCTGGGAAATGAATATTTTTAAAATTTACGGGCATATTTTCCGATCTCTAAAACACATTTTTTGCTTGCCCTGTTCACCAAATTTGGTGAAGGGTATAAAAATTTCAATTCAACACTTAAAATAATAATAATACGTTGGATTTCTAACTCACATTAAAATTGTTTTAACTAACAAGTTTGTGGTAAAAAATTTAATTTTTAAATATTCTTTCTTTTCTTTTTAGGGAAATGCTCATGTTGTCTTTAATGGTTCATTCTATTACAATCAATATAATTCGGATTTAGTTGTGAAATTTGATCTGTTTACGGGTAAAAAAATAAGTAAGTTTTTTATGCTTCTAAGCTAAAATCACAGATAGCACATTCATAGAAATAAATCTGTAAAAATAGCAGAAAAAGTTACTAAAAATTAGTTAAAAATGATGCTGCAGAAAAAACTGCTAAAATTAGCAAATTTTTTACAAAATACTAGTAAAATAAGAACAGCAAAATTAAAACTGTTAAATTTACATAATTTTAATTATATTTAAGTTAAATTTTAGTTAATTGAAAATAGCAAATTGTACTGTAAAATCTTCAGAAAATTTTGCTATATATTAGTAGACTACAAATAGCAAAAATTATATCTACAAAATTATTGCTATTTTTGAGCTAAATTTAGTTGAATGCAAATAGCAGTCTATCTTGCTAAAATCAGCAGAAATGTTTGCTTAAAAAATTGTAAACAGCTGTTTTCAAAAGGCTCAATTTTTATTTGCATTTAAAAAAAAATCGAAAAAAAACTTCGAAAATTTGGTTTTCTTTTTGTGATGTTTTAGGCTACTAATTATTTAGCAAAATTTTTCGCTGATTTTAGCAGGTTAATTTGGTATTTTCCATTAACAAAAATTTAGATCAAATATAATTAAAATTCTGTATATTTAACAGTTTTATTTTTGCTGGTCCTGCATTACTAATATATAACAAAATTATTGTGCTAATTTAGCAGTTTTTTTTCTCCAGCATCATTTTTAACTAATTTTTAGTAGTTTTAACTAATTTTTTACGGACTTTTTTCTACTAGTGTATGTGGTTGTTTATTTGTAAAAGTTGTTTTGGTTTCTTTTAATATAAAACACATTGCAAGGAGTTCTAAATATACATACATACAAATTTCTAAAATAATTATAAATGTTAAAACCTTGATAATGATATTTTAAAATTTTTTTTATTAATTAGTTTCTGTTTTAGTTAATTTTAAGTTTTTGCAAAAGTTGTACATATGCTGGTAAAATAATATATTGTTAAAACGATAAAAATCAATAAATACTATTAAATCGATACTTATCGACAAAAATTGCTGGAATCGGCATTTCCCAACAAAATCGAAAAATATCGATAAGTATCTGAAAAATATCTGCTATAACGATAATTTTCGATATACATACATATATCGATATTATTGATTAAAGCGAAAAATATTTATTATGTCGATAAATTACGAACAAATCAATAATTGTCAATTAAATCGATAAATGTTGATAAATAATACCAACATTATTAATAAAGCAAAAAATTTATCACATAAATAAGCATTGATAAAACCAATTAATAAATATTGCGATATTTCAATAAAATCGATAAATATCGGAAACTATCATTAAGATCGATTAATATTGGAAACTACCAATAAATCGATAAATATTGTTAAAATCTATAAATTCGATATATATCGGTGGTATGGATACAAAATAGGTACCTAAACACTGATTAAAATTGGTATCTATCGATACATATCGATAAATTTGATATTAATCTATTAAATCGATAAACACCGATTAATCGATAAACATTGATACAATCTATATGAAAAATTAATACAGCTATAAAATCGATAAAATCGATAACTATTACTAAAATCGATATAAAATGGCTGAAATTTAAGCAATTAATAAATAAAAGTTTCCCCACCAGTTTATTGTTTTCCGATGCAAAAGGCCCACTTCAGCCCCGCATTCACTTAACAAATTCCTAAAATCACATAAAATAGCACAGTTTAAAGATTCTTTTTTTTTTTTAACAAAAATTACAAATTTTTCAAATACTATTTTCAAATTCTGTTTCTCTCACAAAAAAAAAAAAAAAAAAAATTGAAGACAAACCAAAACCACTATAGAACTACATACATCTCTTTATTTCTATTTTCTAAAAACAAATATCTTTTTCATTAATTGCAGCAACACAACTGCCGAGTGCTGGCATTGCAACTGGCAATAAATTGTACGAGACAAATTACAACTACATGGATTTTAATGTGGATGAGGTTGGTTTGTGGGTAATTTACAGCACTTACGATTCCAACAATACTCTAGTGGCAAAGGTAAAATTCAAGCATATACAAAATATCTACTTGCAATAAGTTAATACATTGCGCATTAGGGTGGCATTTATTTTAACAAAAGATTTTTTATTTTTTTTTTATTTAGAGATAAATTGCTTAATTCAGAGCTTCTTCGAATACTGAAAATAAAACATGCTGCAACTGAAAATAGGTGCCATCTTAATGTTTTAGTAGTTTAATACGGTAGACTTTTAAAAGTGATTCAATACTGTAATATAAAATTGTAAAATGTTCAAATACATTTAACATCTGTGAGTGTATAAGAACATATAGTTATGTGTGGCATACATTTTAGAATTGTACATTTTATTTACGACATCAAACTCTAAAAAAATGCTACATGCTCAAGCATGTTTGTTGTTTATACTCATGTGTATTTCAAACTTAAATTCATTTGATGATGCTGACTTTAACAGTTTTTTTTTTTGTTACTTGGTCTACATTTATCTATTCGTTTTATAGCAACATCATGATGCTGCTATAAAACAACACATTTTGTGTAATTTTTTGTACTCTACACCAGATTTAAAAATGTCTTTGAATTTTTTGATGCAATTGGATATTTTTTTAATATTAAGCACTTGCAAGGGAATATACACACAGGCTTGCCAGATACTTTTTTTCATTATCCCCAAACAAATCTAAAAATATCCCCAAAAACTCCCCAACTAGAAAAAATTTTAAAAAAGGTACACTCACAAAATAAATACAGTCACTTTTTGTTAGTTGTTTCTGAAGTTCTTCCGTTGAGTTGTTTTAAAAAATAATAACAGTTGTTCGTAGAAGAAAAATAATTTTTAACGTTTTTCACAAGTTATTTAAAAATTTAACTAAATGAAAATACGGATATTTCGTAACAGTCAAATTTTCTAGTCAATTTTTATTGTTTTAAAGTAAAACTAAAAAAATTAACCAAAAAAAGGTATTTTGTAGTAAAAGTTGTTTGAAATAAAAAAAAACAACAATACAATTATTTAAATTCCATTATTATGACGGAATTCAATTATTTGGACGGACCACTTTTTCCTATGAAAGTGGTCCGTCCAAAAGAGCCCCCTGTGTACTCAGAAAAAAGAACGTATAAAATCGAAATTTTCTTCATAAATTTAAATAATTTTGGAATCTTCTTTGAGTCCGAAAAATGAACCCTCGTTTTGAGACAGCTTTTTAGATTGTAGAGAAAACTTTTTGGATTGTTTTCTGAGAGTTTATATTTTCTACCAAAAAAAGAGTGTTTTCAAAAAAACGATAATCATTTCTATGAGGCATTTAAAAATCTTATTTATGAGCGCTCCGAAATTGCTGGCTGGGTTGTTTTTATTTTAAATTTTTTATTAAAATCAAATATAGTTCTTCGCACTATTTTGATTGTTATATTAATAGTAAAAATAAATTAACTTTAAGTTGATTTTACGGTTTCTTATAGTCAATTATTGATAGTCAAAAACAAATAAAAAAATTGTTCAATTAAATGAAAATGTGAGTAGACCGGTTTTCAACTGAATTTTATTCGTTTTAAATTGTATTTTTAGTTAATTTTACCTTCAAAATAATTTGTGTGTAGTAGAGTTTAATTTCCTTAAGTTTACCTTACCAAACAATTTTTTTTTAATTTTCGAAATTTTTAAATAATTTTTTCAAAAATTCATAAATTGTAATTTTTTATTTTGTCTATTAAATACAGTAGACTTTAAATAATTCTTTAATTCGATATTTAAATCTGACTCAATTTTGAATAAATCGATTCGTAAAACTATTTCATTCATTGAATTATTTCCTACTTCAATCTGTCAATATCTTGTTCAAATAATCTGTCTGATTTTTCTTGGTTCTTTACATAGAATCAAATGAACTAATTCAATTTTAACAAATTAGTTTAACCAAAAATGGGTGCCTATTCTGTGACTCTTAGATGTGACTGAATTGCCATGTATTTGTTGTTGTTGCAAAATCACAATAAATTATATTTATGCAAATTTTTGTTTAAAAACTTCAAAAAAATTAAGACCTGGTATCTACACAATCATAACATTGACAAATAAAATTTGAATTTTTTGAATTTATTTGTTGTTTTGCATGAAAAATTAAGACTCTCAGTCTTAAAAATAGTCCTATAACGATCACAGTGAGTCACAAGTAGGAATAGGCAGCATGGTTGCCTTAAATTATAGTTCCCGAATCATGTTTTTTAAACAATTAAATTAATCAAATCAAAATTGATTTAAATTAATTTAGTATGTTTGAGGTTAAGAAGAAGAATAAACCTTTTTCTCTAAAATTTATAAATACATTAATTTACAAATCAGACTAGATATAATTTCTGTTTTTTCTATGGACATGCTTCATCAGCGATTTTTCATTAAATTGTATTGTTATTTATATTTGATTATCAGATTGTCTCTATATGATAATTTTTCAACAACCCGCCGCATGTAGGAATCGAACCGAATCGAATACAAAGGTACGACAGCTTAGCCATCTCACCCAAGTAAGGCTTTGAATGCAATGTAACCAATTTAGAGTTTCCTTTCCTATTCAGCTTTCTGTTATTGTCTATTACATACAAGTGATCAAACACAGACATATACAAACATTTTTTGTTTATCTTCCAATCTCTTCCGTGTCTTCCGTTTGAATTAATCTCATCCTCACTTTATTTAATTTCAAATTATTGATTTAAACTAATAATGAATTATTCATTAGTTCATAAAATGAATCAATTTTAATCCAGTTTATTAAAAAATAAATATCCCAGCAAACAAAGATGATCACTAATGACTCAGAAATGAGCTCCAAAATCATAAACATTTTTCTACTTTTTCCAATGAAAGTGGTCCGTCCAAAAGAGCCCCCTGTGTACTCACAAATGACTCAGAAAAAAGAACGTATAAAATCGAAATTTTCCTCATAAATTTAAATAATTTTGGAATCTTCTTTGAGTCCGAAAAATGAAACCTCATTTTGAGACAGCTTTTTAGATTGTAAAGACAACTTTTTGGATTGTTTGTTGAGGGTTCATATTGTCGACCAAAAAAAGAGTGTTTTCAAAACAACAATGATCATTTCTATGAGCTATTTAAGAAACTTATTTATGAGCCCTCCGAAATTGCTGGCTGGGATATTCTTTTTCAATATTTTAGATACTTGAAATTAATCCTGTAAAAATCGCAGGCATAAAGGATTTATTCCTGTTAGAAAGCTTTGAATTGTTACAGTAAATGTATAAAAGAGTAAACCTTTCTTTGAAATTAGGTGAAAAAACTTGACTAAAGTGTTCTTAAAACTATACAAGATTAATATAATCTTAAAAAATTTACCAAAGATTTTAAATATCACCAAAAAATCCCCAAAGTATTTTTTAAATCCCTAAAAAAAATCCCCTGTCTCCAAATGAAAATTTTTGTCCCTAAGACCAACAAAAAATCCTCAAATTTGGGGACAAAACACCAAGTCTGGCCAGCCTGTATACACATACGATTTGAATGAGACAATAATACTACATGGTGATCGAATGGCTTGTTGAGTCGATTCTGCATTGTCAGTCTGTCTGTCCGTCCGTCTGTCTTTCCATATAAAATTAACAACACTTGTAATCGAAACAAAGGTCGCAATTCTGGAGATACTTAATTGAACGGATTTTGATACATAAGTTCCTATTACTCCAAACACGAACCCTATTGAAAGTGGTTTAAATAGGTAGGTACATGTTTTAATCTAGGAGTCATCTCAGCCATCCTATCTGAGCATGAATGGTATTAGTACTTCCAGAGAAATAAATCCATAAAAATAGCAGAAATTAGCATATTTTTTTGCTAAATACTAGTAAAATAAAAGCAGCAAAAACAAAACTGTTAAATTTACATAATTTTAGTTATATTTAAGTTCAATTTCAGTTAATTGAAAATGACAAATTGTACTGTAAATTCTGAAGGAAATTTTACTAAATATTAGTAGATTAAAAATAGCAAAAAAAAAAAATACTGTTATATCTACAACATTTTTGTTCTTTTTAAGCTAAATTTAATTGCTAAACTGTTGTTTTCAAAAGGATCAATTTTTATTTGCATTAAAAAAAAAAATTTAGACAATTTTAATTTTTTTCTGATTTTTTAGCCTATCAGGTTAATTTCGATTAGCAAAAATTTAACTTTAATATAAATAAAATTCTGTAAATTTAACAGTTTTATTTTTGCTGTTCTTATTTTACTAGTATTTAGCAAAACAAAAAAAATCTGCTAATTTCAGCAGTTTTTCTGCAACATTATTTTGAACTAATTTTTAGTTGCTTTTTCTGCTATTTTTACAGGTTTATTTCTATGCGTATCGAGTATTTAAAATTGGTTTTGCTTTCGCCATCGTATCGTTATTTCAAAACACCATTTCAGTTTTAATAAAGAGTATTTTAAATTCTTTATAACCAATAAGTACATATCTTCACAGACTCTTGATTATCATCCTCAAAAAGGACCCAAGTAGAAAATTACAAAGGGGCCAGCACTGGTAAAGCACCGAAATGGCTGGTATGAGTGCTTGTTAACACCCGTGTAAGAAAGATTAGATCTGGCCAGATCTCAGCGCTTTCCCAACGCCCAAATGATAACACCGTTCCACGGTGGTGCCAATGCTTTACCAAGCCCTAGGAAAGCACCCATAAACATAAAAATCATATGCTTTGCCAACGTTCAAATAAAAAAATTAAAGTGCTTTCCTGACACCCAAATGATAACACCGATCTTTTTAATGCTTTGCAAAGTATTGAGATAGCACCAAGAAACATAAAAATCAAGTGTTTTCCCTGCCACCAAATTATGAGCCCTCATCACTGAAGAATTTTAAATTACTCTAAAAATCGACGATTCTTGGAGTTATTGTGTAGTGGAGTCAAAAATTATTTAAATATTCACTCTTTTGGAGTTTCTTTTTCAAAAACAAGATAATGTTATAGGAAAACAAGTGCTGGGAATTCACCATTTTAAAGCGTTGGTAAGGCGTCCAAATTTAGTGCTTTGCCAGTACTTCTTTTTGTAAGACCATGTTCTACTTGCGCTTTGCCAGTGCTTCTTTTTTGTTACCACAAAAAATTTCCACCTGGGGAGTCTTACATTATCATTGTGTAAGCTTTGTATAAATTCAGCATATTAGATTAGTAACGCCAAACTGCATTATGCACTTACATACACACAAAATCTATCAATTGCAATACATTATGAATTCTCTTACGCTTTGTTATCTATTCGTGCAAATACCAAAAACCTTAATGTTTAACTCTTCGGTTTTTTTATTCTTCATTTCCAGTTGGATGCAGAAAATCTTAAAGTACAATATAATTTCAATATTACATTGGATCATCATAAATTTGGTGAAATGTTTATTGTTTGCGGTCATTTATATGCCATTGATTCGTGTAAGGACAAGAATTCTCAAATACGTTATGCCGTTGACTTGTATCAGGGTAAATTGTTGAATGTAAATTTACCTTTTACAAATCCTTTCAGTCGTACAACCTCAGTTGGTTATAATCCTTATACAGTGGTAAGTAAAAATGAACAACAACAATGTGTGTTTCTTTTTTTTTTATTTTTTTTATTTATGCATATATTTTATTATTGTTTGGGTTGTTTTTAACGAAGTGTGTATGTGTAAATAAATTGTAGTCAAAGGATATTGCTGTTTAGTTAGGGCAAATTGTTTGTGTAGTTTGTGTTAAACTATTTAGGTTTAACATGGATATAAAATCAAAGCAGAAAGACATATTGCCAATGATTTGTTAATGTTAAGTGTGTGGTTTAAAAAAAAAACCTTATTACAGTTGGCATATGAAAATTTATTGTAATACTGAAAAATGTTTGTGAAAATTATTTATATTTATAAAATGTTTTAAAATTTAGGAGTCCCTTAAATTACGAAGGGTCGATTTTTAAAGAAGAAAAGATTTTGTTGTTAAAATATACTACCTCTGTTCTGAAAAAAGGTTAACATTTCTATTGATTTTTTTGTTCCAAAATAATGTTAACATTTTACTAAGCAAAGTGTATTTTTTTTCATATATGTTAAAGAAAATAACCCATGTGAAAATCGAAATATATATGAACATACATGATCATACATTGACCAGTATATTATCATGCATGGGCATACATGATCATATACGTCAATGTATAATTCAATGTATGATCATACATTATCTCATATATTTCCATATATCTTCGGATCCGAAATTTGAGGGTATATGACCGTACATGTTCATATATGACCATATATGCTCACATATGATTCTCGTTTGCTCATATATGATCATATATGGCCATATACTTCCATATACCCTCAAATTTCGGATCCGAAGATATATGGAAATATATGAGATGATGTATGGTCATACATTAAACTATGTATGAACGTATATGACTATGTATACCCATACATGATCATATACAAGTCAATGTATAATCATGCATGTTCATATGTGACAGCGCATAGAGAAAGGGACCTAAGGGTAAAAAATCAATTTTTTTTTTTTTTTTTGTAGACAACATCTGAGCATCGAATGAGACCGATCCCATGCTCTCCTGACCTTAGGTCCCTTTCTATCCTTAGGTCCCTTTCGATTTTGCGCGTCACATATATATTTCGACTTTCACATGGGAAGTTAAAATAACAGTTCATGTGCCACTATTGTGGTAGAAAAAAAAATATTTTATTGTAATAAAATTAATGAACAATATTTTGACGAGCTGTTGCTAATGTCTCTTCACTGCATTTAATAGAAACCAGTAAAACGCCATCTCGGCGAATACTTTCTATACCCCTACGTCGAATTTTGTAAATATTACCATCTTTGTTAAGCATTATAGATTCCATACATGTTTCTAATGTCAATAATATGTTTTATAATTTATCTGAATGCTGTTACTTTTTTCACACAAAATCAAAGAATTATTTTAATTCTAATTTTCAACTTTTACATCGAATTAAAAATAAATTAAAAAAAGAAAATTGGAAAGCTATCTATAAAACAGAATCACTGATATGTCCTAACAACTATCCAAAAAAAAATTAGTTTTTTTAAAAAACCTACATAATCCCAGCATAAATATAGAAATATTAACCTCATTTCGGAATGGAGGTAGTATTTTTTATTATATAAAAAAATTAACTTTAAAAAACAATAGTTTTTAGGAATTTTGTCAGTTGTTTTAAAATTTGTGTAGTAAAAATTTGTCAGTTATTTGTACGACATTGTTAATTACACTATGCGAAGTCAAAATCGGGATAGGATGAAACCAACGGGAAATGTTATATCGGTCAAAAACAAGTTATACGTGTCCCGGCGTTTCGCTGGGTCACCCCTAGGAATCGAGATATATCTTTTTTTTGACATATCTCGAGAACCACTAGTCCGATTTTGCTCAAACAATCTTAAAGAAATTAAAAATTACAATTCCTTTAATCTGTTCATATAACGTTTTTCTATATACTCAACAGTTTTGCCGGTAAAAATAAATGTTTGTTACCGCTACCATAAAAATCAATAGCCTTTTGTTTATTACTTTTTTTTTAATATTTTGGGCAAAAAATATTTTTTTCTTCATACATTTATTTTTACCGGCAAAATTGTTGAGCATATAGAGAAACGTTATATGAACAGATTAAAGGAATTGTAATTTTTAATTTTTTTAAAATTGTTTGAACAAAATCGGACTAGTGGTTCTCGAGTTATGTCAAAAAAAAGACCACCAAAGTTCAAATCGATATATCTCGATTCCTAGGGGTGACCCAGCGAAACGCTGGGACATGTATAACTTCTTTTTTACCGATATAACTTTCCCCGGTAGTTTGAACCCTTCTTGATCACTGACCCCTACCATTTGTCTCACAGTGTTATTTTTAATGCATTTGTTAGTTATTTTTCAACAGTTGAAAATAACAGTTGTTAATAAATAAACTACAAAATCCTTAAAAATAATGATTTTTCATTTATTTCGTTTTTTTAAATTTCATAAAATTAACTACAAAATCCGTAAGAATAAATGATATTTAGTTTATTTCATTTTTTAACTGACCTAGAAATCGAAAAGCAATTCTTTTTTTAACAAAATAGTTTAATGGAAAATATTAACTGTAACAGATAATCCGTATTTATATGTAATTTATTTTTTAAATAAACGACAAAAACAGTTAAGAAATATATTTCTTTGTATTTTAACTGAATAATCATTTAAAAATAAATGTACGGATAACTTTTTAAATAAACTATAGTCAGTTACTGTAATAATATTTTCAGTGTACCTTTGTCACCTTTTTAACTGCATATACCTTTGTTTTAACTGTCATTGTCAGTCGATTCTATCGACAAACTTTTGTGAGTGCACCTATAGCGATCCGGCATATGATGAATATGGAAAATGTCGGCGTTAGCAACATATATGTCGACAGAGCAAAAATGTTTTTGCGGCAGCGTCTTAACATTCATTTTTACTATCTGATTTTGGTGTGTGCATTTTACAGTGCTGCCAACTGAATTATAATAAAAAACAGCGTTACATACAATTAGTAGTATGAATACATAGTCGTTTAGAATAGTAAAAGTGGGATTATCTGTTAATCAAAAAGATTAAAATAGGGTTTAACCGAATTGTTTAGTGCTTGTTTAAGCTGTTAATCCAACTTTTACGGGATTAACTTTTATGTCGAAATGCACCATAAAACTAAACGATATGCAAATTGGTTATCAAAAGAGAAGTACTTTAAAGGTCTGTCAAATTTCAAAACTATTTAAAAGTTATGAAAAAAATGTTTCGCACAAAATTCATCCCTAAAAATTGTAATCGCAGGAAAATTTTTTGTTCCAAAAAATTCTGTCAATTCTAGCACCGAAAATGTTTGTTTAAAATTGTCCCAAATTTTTTCTCTTTCTTGCCGGTTCAGGCACCTAGAAGTTGGTCCATCAGTTAGGTATCCAAGTGTAATTTCTGAATTTGTAAACAAAAATAAAGTTCCAATCGAATTGAAAATTATATTTATGTTATTACAATCAATAAATATGTTTAGTACAAATACAATTCCTGAAGATTTGCGACTTTTCCACTAAAATTCAGTTGGAGTTACCGAATTTTTTTGTGAAAACAAAAAATGTAGATGTACCAAACAATTTTAGTCTTGGTAACCGAATTTCATTTAGAAACTGGTAATATTTTTCTATGTTCAACAATTGTACGGTAAAAAAGTATCAAAGTAAAAAAAATATAAAAGAAGAAACACATTTTCGCAATATTTCGAACTTTTTAAACTTTGAGGCCTCCAGAACAGCGTAGCAAATCTGGGAGACATTGACAAGTAAACCACTTACAAGGAAGGGATGCCAATGGTTTCTCTCTAGGGTATTCAATCGACTAATCGTTATGCAAACTTCGAATAACGAATAATTCGAATAATTTACTACGATTAATCAAAATTGGAAAAAAAAAATTATAAAAAAATGTTTAAAAAACATATATTTTTTATTAAAGTAAATTTGCTGTAGGCTTGTAACAGAGCTTTGAAGAATTAATTCCTTTTTGAATGAATTCACTACCAATCGAATTCAATTTTCTCTTCAATTGAATGAATTCCTTTTCTTAAGTAATTCACTGAATTTGTTCAACTGAATGCGTTCATCAAACAACAAATTCAAAGAATTAATTCAATTGCAATAGTTCTTTTTATTAAATCAAATGAATTAATTCACCGGTGAACGCGTTCAATTTTATAAATCGAACGGAAAAAAGTGAATTAATTCCTTACTGAATTAATTCACTACTGAATTCGTTCAATGTCATTTTTGTTCAGTGAATTAAAAAAATATAAAATTACGTTCAGTGAATTAAAAAAAAAAATAATAAGTTCACTGAATTGAAAAAAAAAATAAAATAAGTTCACTGAATTAAAAAAAAAAATAAAATAAGTTCACTGAATTGAAAAAAAAAAAATAAAATAAGTTCACTGAATTCAAAGCCTGTTTTCTACCGTTCAGAAAACAATAATGTACAAATAAAATTTTTAAGTAAGCAGTTTTACAGCGTGTGCTAGTAAAAAGGAACAAATTAGAAACCGGATGCTGTTTATCAACCTACTTGATTAAAAAATAAAGCCTTTTACTACTAAAAATAAAAACTTTACAGATATAGATAAATTTGGAAAAAATATAACTATATAATTAGTTTGAAAAATTAATGCGGCCCTATGCTCCTTGCAGGAGTAAAAGGAACAAATATAAATATATTGTTTTCTTCTACTGAACGGCAGAAAACAGGCTTTGAATTCAGTGAACTAATTTTATTTTTTTTTCAATTCAGTGAACTTATTATTTTTTTTTTAATTCACTGAACGTAATTTTATTTTTTTTAATTCACTGAACGAAAATGAAATTGAACGAATTCAGTAGTGAATTAATTCAGTAAGGAATTAATTCACTTTTTTTCCGTTCGATTTATAAAATTGAACGTGTTCACCAGTGAATTAATTCATTTGATTTAATAAAAAGAACTATTGCAATTGAATTAATTCGTAACAAAATAAATCGAACGAAAGCAAATATGAATTAATTCCATTCAATATATGGTGCTTAGTGAATTAATTCGTCCAATTTTTAATTCAGAATTGAAAAATTGAATTAAGGAATTAATTCTAAGGAAATCTATTTGAAATTAAACACTGCAGATATACTCAGAGTTCGTAGTAAGCAAAAAACCATTTTCAAAAGTGATGTTTAGTGTCTACAGGTTGGACTTGGGGTTTTGTCCCCAAATTTAGTAATTTTTTGTTGGTCTTTGGGGATTTTAAAAATATTTTGGGGATTTTTTGGTGATATTTAAAATTTTAAAGATTATATTAACTTTGTATAGTTTTCAGAAAACATCAGTCAAGATTGTTCGCATAATTTCAAAAAAAAAGTAACAAATTCACCGTTTTATGGATTTTCTATATTACTATAAAGCTTTTTAATACAAATAATGCCTTTTGTCTAAGAGTTTTATATGATTAATGTCCCAGAATCTAAAATATTCCCAACAAACAATTCGTTCCATTTACGCACCGTTTTCGGTCCGTCATAAACGGAATCCAACTCCGTATACGTACCGTTTTCTGGATCCGTATACGGACCAGAAAACGGAATATAAGGAACATCGAAACTGATTCGAATCCGTTGAAAATCCGTCAATGACGGACCGTTTACGGACCGGTATGTCGTGTTAAAAACGGACAAGTCCGTTTAAAGTTCGTCAATGACGGACCGTTTACGGACCGTTATGTCATGTAAAAAACGGACTAGTCCGCTGAAAGTCCGTCAATGCCGGACAGTTTCCGGCCCGTTATGTCGTGTAATAACGGAGTATTTCCTAGTCCATATCCTACCGATTTTTTCAAAAAAATAGACCATATGTTTATCATTTTCAATACAAAGTACTTTTTTTTCTTTTTTATAAATTCATTAGTAATTATTATTTATAATTACAATATTTAGCACATCCAGCTCGGTCTACCTATCTATCCAGCGCTTAGCGACCCGGAGTAAAATCCAACATCTATATGGAAAAGAGACAATAAATTAGTTATGGTTTAATTGACTGTGTACACGATGCAAATTCTCACATGTTATACACAAAACATTGTGAAACATTAAGTTTCATAAATCTTACCTTGTTACTTGATGTTGTTTGATTAATGGTGTGATAGAAAGAATTCCCTCTATTGGATATTTTCCATATATTCCCATTATAATAATATTTTCACCGACTTAACAAAAATTTTTTATTTTGTAAACAAACCGATGAAATCCGTATTTAAAGGTACGGAAACGGATACACCAATACGGAGTTAAAACGTATTGTGTTCGAAAATCCATTTATACGGTCCGTTAATGTTCCGTATACGTACAAGCATTGACGGATACGTACATTACGGACAGTTAACGTGCCGTAAAAGCCGGATTCATGAATCCGTACGTGCCGGAGAGTCCGTAAAAATGTTTCTTGGGTTTTCATATTATGCATATTTATTGAAACAATTTTTAATATTTATTAAAATTTAACCATAAAACTTAACCTATCACCTTCTAATAAAATTTCTTCAAATGTCGACCAGAGCCAGTTAACAGAGGAAGAGACGCATGCATCCTCTTGAGATTCTATGCTCGTTGATTAAACAAAGTTGAAAAATTCTTTAAAAATGCCTTAAATTCTCGAAAATTTCAAAAAAAAAAAATACATATGTTTAGGGTTCGATTGATTTTTTTTAAAATAATTTAATAAAAATTAAACGTTTTCTTCGTAAAAGTCCCTAAATTCTGAGAATTTTTTTTAGACATTTACGAGTATACAAAAGCAAAAAAATAATTATTGTTATGGCTATCTTTTATATTTAATTATTGCTTTTATGCGGATAATGTTCATTTTGATCAAATTAAAAAGGTTCTACTACCTTTTTCCACATTTTTTCTTGCTGGGGATTTTTTGGAGATATTTTTAGATTTATTTGGGGACAACGAATAAAAGTATCTGGCAAGCCTGAGTGTCTATTTCGTTAAATTTCACTAGAGCAGAAATATACGGTACATATTTTTTTTTGCTGTATATACATTAGGGAAGGCCGATTTGTAACGACAAAAATTTGTCGATATTGTGCGATCGATTTTTCGATTGATTTTGGCATGAGGAAAAAAAAGTTCCACTACGACATATCAAAAAAATCATTTTCGAGGCGCCGTTTTTTCGACAAAAACTCGTCTAAAAACAAAAAAAAAAAATATTTTTAGAAAAAATTTTATCGCCATCGTTTTAAGTGTACAATTTTACCTTGGATAGGATAAATTTAAAAATTTTAAATCGGCGAATTTTTTTTTAACATACCTACTAAAAAAAAACCTTAAAAATTAACGCTTAAAAAAGATCGATTTTTCGAAAAAAACTCGTCCAAAACCTCAAAAAAAAACATTTTTTTTTGGAAAAACTGCTATCGCCATCGTTTTTAGCGTACAATTTCACCTTGAAAAGGTAATATTTAAAAGAAATTAAATCAGCCGATTTTTTTTATTACCTACTAAAAAAAACTTAAAAATAAAAATTGAGAAAAAGCTATGAAAAACCGATGGCACAATAACGATTGCTAAATCGACCCACCCTAATATACATATTTGGTTTTTAAATTTTAGTGATTTTTTAATGATTTAAAAATTCTATAAGAAATTCTTGAAGATTTTTAATTAAAGTTTTAATGGATTTTATAGAAGTTTAAGTTAAGAAAATTCAGTTAATTTGTAACGTATTACAATATTTTAATTGATTCTACAATTTAATTAATAGCCAATGAAAGTCAATTAAATTTTTTTGTGTTATTGTGTTTTGCAATTGTAATTCAGAAAATATCAATTGAAATTCAGAAAATATCAATTGAAATTCAGAATTTCCATTTGAAATTCAGAAAACATCAATTGAAATTCAGAATTTCCATTTGAAATTCGGAAAACATCAATTGAAATTCAGATTTTCAATTTCAAATTCAGAAAATATCAATTGAAATTCAGAAACCGTCATTTGAAATTCAGAAAATATCAATTGAAATTCAGAAAATATCATTTGAAATTCAGAAAATGTCAATTGAAATTCAGAAAATAGCATTTGAAATTCAGAAAATATCAATTGAAATTCAGAAAATATCAATTGAAATTCAGAAAATATCAATTGAAATTCAGAAAATAGGATTTGAAATTCAGAAAATTCCAATTGAAATTCAGAAACCGTCATTTGAAATTCAGAAAATATCAATTGAATTTCAGAAAATATCATTTGAAATTCAGAAAATATCAATTGAAATTCAGAAAATAGCATTTGAAATTCAGAAAATATCAATTGAAATTCAGAATATATCAATTGATATTCAGAATACATCAATTGAAATTCAGAAAATATAAATTGAAATTCAGAAAATATCAAAATATATTTTCTGAATTTCAAATGATATTTTCTGAATTTCAGTTGACATTTTCTGAATTTCAAATGATATTTTCTGAATTTCAATTGATATTTTCTGAATTTCAAATGACGGTTTCTGAATTTCAATTGATATTTTCTGAATTTCAAATGACGATTTCGGAATTTCAATTGATATTTTCTGAATTTCAAATGACGATTTCTGAATTTCAATTGATATTTTCTGAAATTCAATTGATATTTTCTGAATTTCAAATGACGGTTTCTGAATTTCAATTGATATTTTCTGAATTTCAAATGACGATTTCGGAATTTCAATTGATATTTTCTGAATTTCAAATAACGATTTCTGAATTTCAATTGATATTTTCTGAATTTCAATTGATATTTTCTGAATTTCAAATGGAAATTCTGAATTTCAATTGATATTTTCTGAATTACAGTTGCAAAAGGTGTAGTTAAAAACTATTTTAATTAATTAATTATTTTGTTTTCTCTTATTCCAGGAACTCTACTCTTGGGACAGAGGTAACTCACTAACATATCCGATACGATATAATGAACAAATTTTAGTAGGTGACCATGCATAAATTGTATTATAAAAGAAAATTAAAATAAACAAACGTGATGGAGAAGACTGCAAAAACTGCATTATCATCATGATAAATTTTGTATTATAAATAAAAATGTGTAAAAAAACTAAAATATACTAAAACAAAGATCCCTTTAAAATGACATAGAAAAAAAAAATCAAAATGAAAACTAGAACAAAATATAAGTTCAACGACATACTCATCAACATAGAACAAAATAAAAAAAACTATATCGATGGTCATAAGCTGACACTTATTAATATAACTTAAGACAAGTATGTAAACTGCCGTCAGTGCAGTGGAGAAGTCGTTTGGCATTCTTAACTCAAATCGTAAAATATTTAGCACTTAAGAGTTAACACAATATGACCATCGATATGTAATATATATCAAAATGAAGGACTTAAACTGAAACTACAAAAAATAAGAAACTTTTTGATAAATTTTAGAAACAAATTTTTCTAAAAAAAAAGAAAATATTATTGAAAAAAAAAACAAATCAAAACCATTTGTAATAATGCTACCCCTAGAAAAATAAAATAACTAAATGAAAACAAAAAAACTTTGAATATTTATACAAAAACATTACTCTTACAAACACAAACTCATATTTATTATTTCGCAATAATAAATTTAAAACTTTAATATACCAGCAAAAAAAAAATATATATATAATTAAAAGCGGGCTAGCGATTCTATAAAATAAGACGATTATCGTCCATTTTTCGAAGTAAAATTTCTGTTGTTTTAAAGACGTTACACAGAAAAAATAATTAACCTAAAATATCGAATTAAACATATGATAAAAATAAACACTCCCAGTCAGAAAAATACAAATGGGAAAGCGGTGGCAAAGCACTTTAACAGGTGGTACAAGTACTGGCAAAAAGTGCTTTCCCATTCCCAAAATGATAACATCATTAGACAAAAGGACCGGCTGTTAAAAAAGCCCCGGAAAAGCACTGGAGGAACAAAATTTTTAAACGTTGGCAAAACGCTGGCAAAACCAATAAATAGGTGGTCTGGAAATATATTTTCCAAAATAAAATTAAAAAAAGTTCATATGTATTTTTTTTTTTGGTCCTGCCGTGATTTGAACCCAGGCCGTCAGATTGGCAGACGATTGCTCTACCCACTGAGCTAACGAGACATATAATATTTAATGGCTAAACACATAAATGAGTGATAATAGCTGGACAACTACTTGCTGTGACAAAATGCTAGTACTGGCAAACAATTTTTAGTAACTAGTATGCCAGTGTTGGGAGGGCAAAAAAAAAGTTGGTCTTGAAGGAGCTTTCCCACAAACAAAAAAATTGATTTTGTAAAACAAAAAGAAATTTAAATTAAAAAAAATCCAAAAAAATGTTTTGCTTGCAACCGGATTTGAACTCGGAACCTTCTGACTACAAACATTTTTTAACGAAGCGTTAGCATTTTTATAAAATCATTGGTCTACCAGTGAATTGACTTTTGTACGCCTGGTAGCATTGGCTAGGTAGCACTGGATAACCACTGGTTGCAAACCCTGGCATATCACTCTAAGCCAATTCTTTGCCAGTGGTTTTTTTTATAAACCACCGAAATTTTTGTAAAACAAATACTGGTAAAACGCTTTTCGCAAACGCTGGCAAAGCGTCCCATGTGAGTGTTCTGCCAGTCATTTATTTTTAATACCGTGGTTACCCAGTGGTATGCCAGTGCTTGATTTTTTGTACCACTGGCGATTTCTGACTGGGCTGTTTTTAATAAAAAATTTAATTGAATCAATTAGTATTTTAATTGTTTCAATTAATCGTATATAATTTTTAGTAATTAATAGTATCATTTGAGTGATAGGTACAATTAAAATTTTAATTAATATAATCAATTCCGTAATTAAAACACGTTTTTAGTTTTTTCCGTTTACTTACAAAAATGTTGAACCACATGAAGCTAAATTAATGTCTAATACAAAATTTGTTACAATATTTTAAATGTTATATATATAATAGGGCGGGTCAAATTGTATGGATACAAATTTTTTGATATTGCGTACTCGATTTTTCGAAAGCTTTTAGCATGGGGAAAAAAAGTTCCACTACGACATATCAAAAAAATCATTTTCGAGGCTCCCAAATTTAAATTTTTTGCAATTTTCTAATAAATCTAGATTAGCGCCATCTTGAGGTGGCTTTTTGAAACAACTAATAAAGTTGTAAACAATATAACATTACAGCCTTTCTAGAAAGGTATTACTTATGAAAATCGGATAAAAAATGTGGCAACTAGAGGTAAAAGTATATAAGTAAAATTATTTTCTCCTTGTTGTCATCAACATCATTATCATCATTTCTCATTATTATCATCATTTCATCATCAAGCAGAAAATAATTTTACTTATATACTTTTACCTCTAGTTTCCACATTTTTTATCCGATTTTCATAAGTAATACCTTTCTGGAAAGGTTGTAATGTTATATTGTTTACAACTTTATTAGTTGTTTCAAAAAGCTACCTCAAGATGGCGCTAATCTAGCATTTATTAGAAAATTGCAAAAAATTTAAATTTGGGAGCCTCGAAAATGATTTTTTTGATATGTCGTAGAGGAACTTTTGTTCCCCATGCTAAAAGCTTTCGAAAAATCGAGTACGCAATATCGATTGCTAAATCGACTCACCCTAATATATAACCTCGAAAAGTGGACGACAATTTTCGATTGTATAAAGGGTTAAAATTTATATAAATAGATTCACTGTAAAATTGTATTATAGACTCCCAAATACAAAACCTTTCTTAAAGGTACATTTACGCCGCTTTTTAACTATACTAACCGAGTACTTTCGATAAGTGTTGGAATTATCCATCCCCAGGGCATGACCTAAAGTTTGTATCATAGTATAATATATGACCATATATGACCATTCATACTATATGTACATTAGAGTACCCATGAAGTATGTGAAATGTGCAAAAGGCTATTTTTTCACCTCCCGGTAGATTGGGTGTAAAAAATAATATCCCCGCAAAAATTGGTCATCTCGAATTAAAACATCATGGTGATTTAAGTGCATTAAAACATCATGGGGATTTAAGCTGTTAAAATCAAAATTTGTATTTAACCACTTAAATCACCATGACGCGTCATTGATACGTCAAAAGTGTGTATGAGAAAAATGCTAGCCACTTCATTCCTGTAGTTATGTTCATTTAGTGTTTATCTGTAAAACCTTTACTTTAAAAGTTACAGCGTAAATGAGCTATGAACTAATTTTAGTCCATTTTTAGTGCTAAAAGCCGCGGGTCACTGGCCTGAGGATTTTGCTCCCAATCTACCGGAAAGTGCGTGGGGAGGTGAAGAAATAACACTTTTGCACATATGGCTGCTCTATTGAAATTCTGAATAAGCGCGATAGTAACTCTTAAACACATTTTAAATTTTGACTTATTTCCGTCATTGAACCTAAATTTTAAACTTTAATGTCTTCAGTAGAATTTCATGACAAATATTTCTGCGTAACATTTTAACCCTCTAACTCTTCAACTTACGGGTCATTTATGTCTCTTTTAAAAAAGGGGAAAAAAAGTTGCTTTAATTGAAGAACTAGAGGATTAAAATGTTCCTCAAAAATATTTGTCATGAGATTTTACTATAAGTCTCTGAACACATCAATCGAATTAAAGTTCAATGTCAGAAATAAGTCAAAACTTATAATGTGTTTAAGGGTTAATTTCGTACTCATTCAGAATTGTTGCTTAAGTGTGCCGCAAACCTGGATTTCAGGAGGAAACCATGTGAATCTTCCATGTTATGTATAGGATGTGTTCAGCGCACTTACGTAGAACACTACAAAGAACATTTCTGTGGAACGTTTTAACCCTAACGATATGTATAATATATATAATTGGTTCTTTCAGAAGTTAAATACGTTGAAATTCAAAAAACTTTTCAACGTATTTTGAAAATTTTGCTGGGATATTAAAAAAAAAAAAAACATTTAAATCAAACAAATTAGAAAAAATAATGTTTCATATAAATTAGTATAGTCGATAAAAATATGTAAATTATTTATGCGAACGATATTTTTTTTCTACACTGTGCAACAAAGTTTCAGCCTCAAATCTTTCAATGTGAAATGAAAGTACACAATTACCAAAACAAAAGCCGTAAAGGGTTTTGTAAAGTTAGCATCGATTTTAATTTTATGGCGTCTTGAAATATCTGTCTGCTCGAATGATGTTCGCGGCACGACAATGCAAGATAAGCAAGAAAATTTTTTTAACAGTCGGTTGCGAAACACACCGGTTTTATAACTGGTTGTACTAGAACCGATTGCATGGAACTAGATCTGAAACCCGTTCCACGGAACTTAAATGGGAGGTATAACTAACGGAGAATCAGTTATAGAACCAGTCCCAGAACAATCCCTCAAAAAAGAAATTATAAAAAGAGTAAAAAAAACACCACAATTAATGATCTTTTTTAACAGAAACTCTAATGGTTTTAATATTAAGCTCCAATAGGAGGGGAGTACTAACACTTCAACATTTTTTCAGTACTTTTTGAACGAGTGCAAAGGAAACTGTATTTCATCAGTTGAAATTTAAAAATAATCGTAAAAAAATAATATTTTTTTTAAATTTAAAAACCGATTTATTACCGTCATCGGGTATCGAACTTGCGACCTCAAGATTGTTAGTCTTGCCCTATACCACTGAGCTATTCCTTGATATAAATGTTAACTGGCATAAAACAGCACTTTTTCAGTGTGAGATATTGTGCCTTATTTTCCTCAATAAAAGTACTTAATAAATAAGTACAAAAAGTGTATTGCAATTCAAAATTTTTTTACAGTACTTTTTTCACAAGTGTATAAAAAGCAATCTTTCATCACTTGTTTTTTATTTATTTAAAAAAATTAAAAAAAAATATATTGAATTTAAACCATGAATTTAAACCTAGCAAAAAAAAAACTGAGGAAAATGAGGTAATTAAAACACAGCAACTATTGACTAGCAAGTCATTCTAATTCCGGGTTTTCATTGAAGAATTTAACATTGGCTTGTCATAGGAAGGAAGTTGTTCTTTTTAAAAACCACCCAGCAAAAAAAATTGGAAGTAGTGCTTTACAAACTACTTCTTTTAATGCTTCACAAGTATCTGTTAGTGTATTTTTACTGCTTTTTTAGAAGTTATTCTGAACAACTTCAAAAAATCACTTCTTTCATTGCTTCCCATGTATCCGTTATTACATTTTTACAGCTTGTTTAGAATTACTTCTAAACAACATCCAAAAAATCACTTAAGTATTGCTTCTAAAGAGTAATCGATTTTTATGTACCTGTAAAAATTGTACTGAAACCAATATTGAATTGGAGTGCACCTTTTACACTTGTTTAATAAGTACTTTTATTGAAGAGGACAAGGAACAATATCTCGCATTAACAAAATGGTGTTTTTATGCCAGTCAACTTTCATATCACAGAATAGCTCAGTGGTAGAGCGCTAGACTAGCAATTGTGAGGTCGCAAGTTCGATACCCGGTGGCGGCAATAAAAAAACTTTTGTAAAATAAAAAAAATATTATTTTTTTTCTGAAGAATTTTTTTTTTAACTTTTAATTGGTGAGAAAGAGCTTCCTTTGCACTCGTTCAAAAAGTACTGTAAATATGTTAAAGTCGGAGTACTCCTCTCCTATGACAACTCAATGTTAAAATCATTAGTGTTTATGTTAAAAAAGAAGCACATCTAGATCATCAATTGTAGTGCTTTTTCTACTGCTTCGGCATCTCTTTTTTCGATGGGCATATGATGTATATTTGAACCAATGATAAGGAAGCTCTTCTTCATTTCTTTTTATTTTAATTAAAAAAAAAAAAAAACAACATGCTGCGTGTGGGGTTTTAACCCACACTTGCTGGCATTTAAAACAGATGCTCTACACGCTGTGCTAACACTTGTTATACATAACAAATAGCTAACTTTCAGCAGTCTTGTTCAGTAAAGCGTTGTTATCTTAAGTTCTGGAATTTTTTATTAACAAAAATATACAGCATATTGTAAAAATATATGCAGTAGCTTTTAAAAAAGTGGCAGTTTTTATAAAATCAAGTGTATCGCACTTCGCCTACTTATTAAATAAGTGCGAAAAGTTCAATCAAAATTTATTTTATAAATGTGTTATCACCCTATACCTAAGTGTATAAGCTCAGTAGCAAACTAAAGAGAGTGCATGTTATTTAAATAGCAGAGAGCACCCAACCGGTTTATCTAAAGGAGATAAATGCAAGTTTTAGAAGGTAAACGCAACAATTGGTGTCAGCGGTGGGTTTGGTTATTTTGATTGCAATAGGAATGAACCCGGTTTATTTAACTTAAATAAACCAATGTATTTGAAAGGTAAAAACGTAACAATATTATTTAAATCAGTCCAGCGGCTGAGTTGTAAAGAAAAATTTAAGGAGATCTTGAAATTTTCTATACAAATCGAATTTTTTTTTGTAATTTTTTTTTTAAATGTACTAAATTGTATGAAGACTTAATAGCTGAAGACATATTTTCACTGAGAACTTACTGAGAATCTATGCAGAGATTTAAATAATTTTTAAATTTTAACTACTCTAGAAAATATCAAATAATCTAAGTAACAATAACCAACTTGTTTTTGGGTATCTGTTTGTTCATTAAAATAAACTGATATTTCAACATGCCACCAAATAGAAATTCGATATAAGTTTTCAACCCTTTGGGGTTTTGTATAATTGATGGTATATTTTCATTTCAAATTAAAAATACTATTGCCAAAATTTTTTGATGCACAGTGTTTACTATTCATTAAAATTTTTCTGTTTTTATTTTATCATTTTTGTTATTAATTACTGTATATAATTACTACATAATTATGCATATTACAATTATTTTGTACTACTATTTTGTATAAATTGTTTACCAAAGCAATTATGATTTATAAAAATAATATAAATATAATTTGAATTTATTTTTTCTGCTTATTTTTTTCTAACTATATTTATATATATACATATAAGTATACTGTTAATAATTTTGTAATCAAATAATGTTATATAAAAATATAGGTTTTTTTTTGTATAAAAAATTAAATAATATATGCAATTAATAAAATAAAATGAACAAGATTTATGTAAAAATGTATAATTAATAATTGTTTTATTTAAATTAGATTTAAAATTAATTGAAGTTATTAAAAATAAAAATATTATCCAAGACAACTTTGGAAAACTTTGAGGGAACAATATTGTTAATTACTTATATTGAAAATATTGTAAAATTCAACTTCATTTGTTGGGATTAAAAAAGGTGTTAAATTTTCCTATTGCCTAGCAGCACTTATTTATTTTTAATAAATTATCTTTAATAAAAAAAAATTATTTTGCCTAATTTTACATACACGCAGACCCCTTCTTTTAATAAAAAAAAAAAAATGTTCGCGATTTTTTTTTTAAAGAAAAATTGTTTTTTTTTTTTGCTAATTTTATTTCTTAGAAATTAATTTTATCCGCAAAGAAACATTTTTTTAATGAAAAAATGTTAGAGATTATAGTGGGTTTACAGTGGTGGCCACGAATTTAACCCAATTCAAGTTTTTTCTAATTTTATTGTTGTTGCCTTTATTTTTAAAGATTAAACTAGTGGTTAAATTCGCCACGAAAGGCAAGGGCATGGTTCAGAAAATTGTACAGAATTTTAACGTAATGTTTGTTTTTTCATTTTGTCACCTGTTTTAAGTGGGCGTGGCTTTTAACGAAAAATTAGCGATATCAACCTTTTATCAAATTTCATAGTAAAATTTAGGCAGTACTGATCGTTTCTGTACAAACTGTATATTTTTTGAAATCCTATAAAATTTCCTTAAGTCCTGCATTATTTTTATCTACAAATAGTCGCCAGACTTAAAATTGCAGCACTTTAAACATGACCAAATTTTTATTTGTTTTTAGCGATTTTTAATAAAGTTAACAGCACTGAAATTTTAAAGTGAATAGTTTTATGCTTTTCTTACCACAATATAACAAATCAGTCAAGACTTTTTTTACGTTATAGTAAAAAGCATTTCATGTTAAAATTGTTGTTACCTTTCTTTTAAAATCGCTAAAAACAAAGAAAAATTTGGTCATGTTTAAAGTGCTGCAATTTTAAGTCTGGTGACTATTTGTAGATAAAAATAATGCAAGACTTAAGGAAATTTTATAGGATTTCCAAAAATATACACTTTGTACAGAACCGATCAGTACTGTCTAAATTTTTTTATGAAATTTGATAAAAGTTTAGATAAAAGTTTTTCGTTAAAAGCCACGCCCACTTAAAACAAGTGAAAAAATGAAAAAAACAAACATTACGTTAAAATTCTGTACAATTTTCTGAACCATATCCTTGCCTTTCGTAGCGAATTTAACCACTAGTTTAATCTTTAAAAATAAAGGCAACAACAATAAAATTAGAAAAAAACTTGAGTTGGGTTAAATTCGTGGCCACCACTGTATATCCTTACCGTGTTGAAAAAATATTTAGTCTAAAAATAGATTTAAAAAAATTTCCAAAAAAAATCTAGAAAATTACTTTATTTTTCAAATAGTGATAAAGGTAAGTCATTATTGGTAATACATTATTTTTTATTTGGGAATAATGAAATGATTTGGGAAATATTTATGAGTAACTCATTATTATATCTTTTAAAATAATTCAGAAAGTAAGTCGGCGTCGTTACTGGTATTCCAAAAAATAATGATATATCATTACCGTTTCTACACTGGGTAGCTAATAATTTCCACTGAATAGGTAGCGTATGAGTTATGTATAAAATATTACTCATACGTTAGAGTGAGTGTATATTTAAGCAGCAATGAGTTGAAATGGGTATAAAAATGAGAAATATCATATAAACTTTGAATATTTGTTAGAAAATTGTTCAATGAATATTATTTCATATGAATTTTTCAAACTTTAAACATTCATATTGATTTCTATTTTTCTATTTCTTTGTCAGCAATACAAATTCCATTAGATGCATTTATGTTCTATGTATCTTTGAAGTTTAGCAAATTGTTTCTTTCAAACTATTATCAATAAAATGAAAAGGCCCCAGGTGCCCCATTGATTTGCATACAATTTACAATTGCAACAAATAAAAACTATTTTATAGTTGTATTCTTTAATTTTTTTTTTATTCCTTTAAATTGGTTAACAATAAATTTTTCAATAAATTTCTCTTGAATATATTTCAATATTTATTTGATTGAGTAACTTTAATTACTACCATTATTTGTTTTCAAATATTGCTTTTGTTGTCCTTAAACAAGTATATTTATTTTGTGTTTAGAAAAAAGGAAAAATCACTAGAAAAACTTTTTTTTTTTACTTTTCAAGCTTTCTATTTGGGTTATTGTAAGAGAAATATTTATGAAATTATTTGTTTACAACAATACAATATTTTGTAACAATCTGTCAATCAATCAGCTATTGAGAACAGGTATATATATATATATATTTGTGTTTTTTTTTATCGTTGTGAAAACCAGAGAAGGAAAGAACCTACTATGGGTATTGTGAAAAAGTTTTACATAAGTGGTAAGGAAGTCAACCACAAAAAATAAAAAAATTGAGTAAAAAAGTTTAAAAAAAAGCATGCCGGATGTAAGATAACCTAAAACAAACAGTCTGGTTGAAGTTAATTAATGTTTGGTTAAGAAATTTACGTGGATTGAAATGGACTTGTGTACAAATTTGTTTACGGAATGGTAAAAAATTAGAAAATTTTAAAAAAATACTATGGTTTTATCTAACGATAGCTATATTGAAGAGAAAATCCGAAATGGGCGCTAACTCAATACGGGATAGAGCTATCAAAAAGATTTTACACTATCGAGAAAAATTGTACGATCCAACTAAACTCAGAGTTTACAAAAAATATATATTAAATTTCGATGCTACCGATTATGTCAATATGGTTGATATGAATAACGACGATATATTATCTGAACCAGCATTTACTCGACAGACTCCATATGATCACTTGGTAGAATACTTAGATTTCGATGAACCACCACTGGCTGATCCACAAATTCCAATGCACATACAAGGAACAGAAAGACATGTACAATTATTAACGAGTGTTTCAAAACGAGTTATAGAAAAGAATCGTGAAGGAGTTATGGCAGTGACATTAGAAAGTCGTAAGAAAACTCCTCGAATGGAAAGTTAAAACATTAAATTGTAGGTCGAGAATAATATTTAAAAATAAATTGAATTAAAAATGTAAAAATAGTGTTTTTTTGTTGAAACCTTGAAAATGTTGATTTTTTCAGATCGATTCTCCTACAAAAAGGAGTTCGAAAACAAAAAAATTTATCGTTATAAAAGTTGTTGGAAATTATCTGAAAATGTTGATTTTTTCAGATCGATTTTCCTACAAAAAGGAGTTCGAAAACAAAAAAATTTATCGTTATAAAAGTTGTTGGAAATTATCTGAACTTTCATAATCTGCAAAAAAAAAACCCGAAAAAAATCGAAGAAAATTCTGAACTTATTAGTTAAAAGTTCATTTTAGGCTATTTTTCGACAAAAAATTCCTAGTCAGCAGAAATATTTGCTAAAAAAATTGTATACTGCTGTTTTCGAAACGATCGATTTTTATTTGCATTAAAAAAAAAAAAGAATAAGAACTTCGAAAGATTTTAAATTTTTTCGTGACTTTTTAGGCTACTAATTTTTAATAAAATTTTTTGCTGATTTTAGCAAATGAGTGTTCTGCCAGTCATTTGGTTTTAGCACCGCGGTTACAAAGTGGTTTGCGAGTGCTTGATTTTTTTTACCACTGGCAATTTCTGTTTCGGTGTGCATTGTACCAGAAATAAAATATGCTGTTATGTGAAATCAAATTTAGTTTTTAATAGAGAATAATTTTTTTTTTTAAATAATTAACAAATTACTTATTTGATAAAATGTTCTCATAGCGTACTTATTTTACATTCTTCCCTTGTGAATTCATTCCCATCTCACAGACATTTTCTTTGGTGTTTATTGATTTTCAATTGTCAGTTTTTTTTTGTTGTTTTTTATTGCCACCTCTTTTGTTCGGTATTACTGTCATATCTATTAGGTGGTCATTGCCTTTAGGCCATTGGATTTTGAACACGTTTCCCTTTATATACATTCATATGCCACTTGTGTACAATTTTACTCTATACAATTTTCATTCTCATTCATTTTGTGTTGTCATATTTGTTCATAATTTCTTGTCAAATGCAACCACATTTTGTTGCTGTTGTTGTCTGTACGAGTATTTTTTATTCAAGTGTAAACTTCACTCAAGGTCTTTTTTTCTTGAATGTCCAACAAATATGTATGTATTTAATTTTCGTTTGTTTAATAAATATTTCATTATGTTTTCCAAATAACTATTGTTTGCTGCCAACAATGTTATACAATTCGAATGAATAAATTGCATTAAGCAATGACAATACGAATAAAATATTGTATTCCTGGACTATTTTGCTAGAGTTTAAAAAATGTCTGTATGTGAATGTGACTATGACTACTAAGATAGTTGGAATAAAGTTAATGCAATTTTTAAATTCATTTTTATATTTTTTTTTTGTTAACAAATTGATATGTCACATTTTTCTGTTTTTTGTTTTATTCGATTTTATATGTATAAATGCATCTACAAATGGTATGAATATTTACAATATATATATATATACATTTCCACTTCAGATGTGCAATTCAATTTGAAAGAATTAAATAAAATAAAATATAAAAAAACTTGTATCCATATGCTGAATGGTTTTCCATGAAGGCGTTGAACTATAACAAATACACATATGAGCATGCTTAAATATTTATAAAGGAATTTATGTGGCAATATAAAAAAGGTTAAGATATTGTTAATAAAATGGTTATTCCCAGTGTAGAAAATCATTACCAGATATGTGGTTATGTAACTACATACTTGGTAATGGTAACTACTTACTTTTGTTATTACATTTCTTGTTACCTTTATATGGCGATGTCGCGAAAAATAATGAGTTGTCGTTACACACCAGCATACGAAAAATCAAAAAATATATAGTTACCTATGTGCTTACCAGTACTGACAAAGATAATGAGTCTAAACTTAGATTTTCAAAAAAAAAATAATTATATAAAAAAAATAATTTTTTATTGTATTTTTTTTTAAATAAAATTTGCTGGTGCGGGAATCGAACCTGGGTCTACAGATTGCCAGTCAACAGCTCTACCATCTGAGCTATATCGACATGTAATATTTAGTAGATAAAAACATAATTGACCTGCTGCTCACAAGTAAGCTTACTCGCCAACATACAAAAAATCAAAAAATATGTGGTTACATATGTCCTTACCAGTGATTAAAAAATATTGAGTCTAAAAATAGATTTCAAAAAATTTTCAAAAAAATCTAAAAAATTATTTCCTATTTGAAATAATAATAAAAATAAGTCATTACCAGTAACTCATTATTATATGTTTTAAAATAATGCAGAAAGTAAGTGGGTGTCATTACTGGTACTCCAAAAAATAATGATATGTCATTACCATTTCTACACTGGGTTATTTTATATAAATATGAGCTTTTACATATACTTTGGTGATTTTTCGAAGCTAAGGGTCGATTATTTCTGTCTACTATTTCCCAGCATTGCGAATATGAATTTGACAAATTTTTGTAAATTCTCTTTTGAAAATTACTAGTGGGAAATAGTAGAAATAACGAGCAAAATTGCGGACCTCAATAGTTGAGATGTC
Organism: Leucophora obtusa; assembly: GCA_949987735.1. Classification (NCBI taxonomy): domain Eukaryota; kingdom Metazoa; phylum Arthropoda; class Insecta; order Diptera; family Anthomyiidae; genus Leucophora; species Leucophora obtusa. The sequence continues at coordinate 29,347,511 of OX465299.1, read as the reverse complement.
ATGTTAGATTTTTTTTTCTCATATAATAAATATTAATGGCCGTCTTTAAATTTTCAAAATTTTATTAAAGAAACTATAAAAATTTTTGGCGCCCAATTCAAATATATTTTCATCTCCACGCAATTCCAGAATCATCTTTTTGTGCCTTTTATAATTCATTTTAGAAGGCTCATTTTTCCATTCAAAAATTTGCACTTTTTGACAAAAAATTTAAAAAATAGGCATTTTTTTAATCACTGGATTATTTTATTATGTTTAAAAATCAATAACTTGTTTTCTAATTTTTAAAATCTATAATTTTTATCAAAATCTAATATTTATTCGCCAATATAATGTGCAAGAACATTATTAAATTTTGTACACAGGAATTAAAATAAGCTAAATCCAAAATGGATTTGAAAAATAAATATGTAAATTCGTTCTGGATTTAGCTTAATTTTATTGCAGAAATTGCATTTTCGCAAAATCTAAATTTTTTTCTTTCACATTATATTAGGGAATAAGTGTTAGATTTGGATAAAAATATAAAATTTTTAACAATAGAAAACAAAATGATGATTTTTTTAACAAAATAAAATAAATCCCAAAATAAATCCAGTGTTTAAAAAAAAAGGTCTAATATATTTTATTTTAGTACTTTGTGACTCATTAACTCCCAAAAAAGTACCCAAGGTTTGTTGATTGGGAATATTACTAAATTTTTATAGTTTCTTTAATATTTTATAGTTCTTTTAATAAATAATATTAAAGAAACTATAAAAAGCTCAAAAAATAGGGAATGAAAAATTTTTTTAAATATTTTTTTTATTTATTTTTTTTTTAATTAAAAATAAGGCCCTTTTGAATAAACCACTTACATACAAAAATTTTAACTTTTACACTTATACGAGTAAAAATAAATCTGTAAAAATAGCACAAAAAGCTACTAAAAATTAAATTAATTAAGTTAAAGTTACTTTGCAGAAAAACCGCTGAAATTGAAGGATTTTTGCTAAATACTAGTAAGTTAAGAACAGAAAAAAATAACTTATAAATTTGCAGAATTTTAGTTAAGTTTTTGTTAATTAAAAATGACAACTTACACTGTAAATTCTTCAAAAAATTTTGCTAATTATTAGTGGACTTAAAATATCAAAAACAAACTGTTATACCTACAAACTTTTTGTTATTTTTAAGCTAAATTTAGTTGATTGTAAAATCAAGAAAATAGTAAACTGCTGATTTTAGATGTTTAGATTTTTATTGGCATTAAAAAAACTTTTTTGTGATGCTTATTTGGATTAAACAATTTTAGACCAGCGCGTTCCAATTTCATAGCATAAATATATTCCATTATGTTAATTTAACATATTTTGCATTTGTACTATATATTTTTGTTACTTTTTCTTTATAAAATATATCAAAGTATATATTTCGAAAGTTTTTATTTAATTTGCTAAAGCTCAACAATGTGTACCATATCAGCTAGGACTATAATTGTACGCTCTACTCTTAACGCAATAGTGCGGTTGTTTTTTTTTTTTTTTTTGTGGGGAATGAAATTTAATTTATATATTTGACACTCTTGGTATTTACAATAATTTGGTAATATGTGCGCTGTGGTGTAATTGTTAGCGCGTTTGACGGTTAAACATAAAGTTTCGGGTTCGTACCCCAGAGTTCGGAACATCAATTTGGGTAGAATAATGTGTATGATTTTTCTATACCTCATCCATATCGCAGCATCCTTCTTCGGTGTTCACATAAAACTTAACCCCACCGGAATGAAGTAATTTAACAGGATCCAGGATTTTTTCGATACTGGTAATCGTTTGACATTGAGACAACTTTTCGAGCAGGTTTCTTTACTTACACTCTAAAAAATGTTTGTAAATTTACTACACTGAAAATATTATTACAGTAACTGACTGTAGTTTATTTAAAAAGTTATCCGTACATTTATTTTTAAATGATTATTCAGTTAAAATACAAAGAAATATATTTTTTTAACTATTTTTGTTGTTTATTTAAAAAATAAATTACATATAAATACGGATTTTCTGTTACAGTTAATATTTTCATTTAAAATGTTTTCTTAAAAAAAGAATTCCTTTTCGATTTCTAGGTCAGTTAAAAAAATGAAATAAACTAAATATCATTTATTCTTACGGATTTTGTAGTTAATTTTTTTAAATTTAAAAAAACGAAATAAATGAAAAATCATTATTTTTGAAGGATTTTGTAGTTTATTTATTAACATTTATAAATAAATGAAAAGTTCTTTTAATTTAAATGAAAAGTCAGTAGACCGGTTTTCAAGTGATTTTTCATTTATTTTAAATTACATTTTCAGTTAAATTAAACTACAAACTATTTTGAGTGTACTATAAAATGGGTAAAATTTTGTTTAATTTTACGAAAATTCGGTAAATATAAACAAAAAATGCGTAAACTTTTTTCATACACACTTCCATACACAATTATACACACAGAAAATATTTTTAGACATTATGTGTTTAGAAATAAACACATTATGCCTAAAATTACTATTGTTTTGTTAAATAAAATTTTTACGCACAAAGTTGGTAAATATACTATCCTATAATAGTAATAAATACTCTGACATTTCAAATTGGAAAAAATGTAAAAAAATTATAAATAATAAAAAGAAAAAGCGAAAACGGATTATTTTTTGTGAATTACAACATTTCCACAAACACATTAGAGTCTGGAAATAGCAACATAAGCATGAAATTGTTTTTGGTAATTATTGTTAACGCATGTGGTAGTCTAAACCTCATTTCAAAATTGAAAACGCCGTAAGAGAGATACGGTCTACGCAGGAACAACTGGGTGCAATGACTCCTGCTCAACAAAATGCCTTCTTTGCAAGGGAGGCAGTCAACCAACAACCGTCAGCAATAATGGGAGAAAACGCCGTAAGAGAGATACGGCCTAGGCAAAACAACTGGGTGCAATGACTCCTGCTCAACAAAGTCAGTATTCATTGAGTACTGCCTAACTTGCAAAGAAAGCATTTTGTTGAACAGGAGTCATTGCACTCAGTTGTTCCTGCGTAGGCCATATCTCTCTTAAGGCATTTGCTCCAGTTATTGTTGACGGTTACTGCCTCCCTTTCAAAGAAGGCATTTTGTTGAGCAGGAGTCATTGCACCCATTCAATAGTTATAACAAATTTTTATATGAATTTTATACAAATACCTTAAGATCCCAAAACGACTAATTTGGACATAAACGATTATGAGAGAATGACTCGGATATTATTATTAATAAAATACGTACTAAAAATTAATTTGTTATTTTATTTTAAAAAAATTTTTGGGTGGTGCTTAAAGTTAGCACAACTGTTGTAAATGTACGCATTTTATTGGATTTTCACGCACTTTGTGTCGATTTTTGCGCATTTTTTGTAGATTTTTACGCATTTTATGCGTACATTTACACGTGAAACGTGCTTTTTTACACACAAATTTAGTAAATTAACACACTAATTTCAAAATTTCATTTAATTTTTACGCACTTTCAATGTAAAATTACAAATTATTTGTGCACCAACTTAAACACAATGTGCGTATTTTTTTTTCAATTACGCACATAGAGTAAATTTACCCAATTTATAGTAGGAGTTCAGTTTCCTACTATAAGTTGGGTAAATTTCAACAGAATTTAATTAGAGTGTATAATTTAAATATTTCAAATAAATACTAACCCTGAGTTTATGATAAAGGCAATATCGGTATCTAAATTTTTGTTTTCTCGTTTACTTTAAGGCTGTGTGCAAATAAATCTAATTTTGCTTTCCTACAAAGAGGGGTTTAGTTTTGCTCCACATTTTACCCTTAAAAATTACGTATTTTTTATTTTCTTCTCCAACTGCATCATACTCAATGTTCAGTTTATATAATACCTCTCTTATTGCAATTTAAATTTTACAGTAATTTCAATATAGTTTATTTCAGTAGCAATTATTTGTAATTGAAAAATTTCAATTACATATTACATGTAATTGCAATTTTAATTGAAATTGAAATTTAATTGAAATCCCCCAGTGAATGACTTGTATGAATGAAAAATATACATATATTATTGAATATATACTAATAGCGGGAAATATTGAGATTTTTAAGCAATTACTTCACAATTTTAGTCTGCTTAGTCTGTAGACTAAAAAATGTTTTATTGTATTTATAGATTATCTGTGTTATTCAAAAAATTTTGAAATAGCCTAATTACAGATTTTTAAGCTAATTTCGCAAAAAAAATATTCACAAATGATTAATAAAGAAAAATTTATGAAACGTTTAAAGCAGGGTATAGCCTAAAATATCTGTTTGATAAAGTTTGGAAAAAGAAAACCACTGCAAAAAACTAAAAACGTGAATTTACGATGATTAAATAAATTGTTTAAGAGTCCTCCACCCAAGAATAGATGGAATACAACATTTTGTAGCCAACCGAAACGGAAAAACTGCAAAAATTTCAAGACTAAACTCTTTTTTCGAAAAATTTTCCAAATTTGCATGAAAATAAAATTAAAACAAAATCAATAAAATGCATTTATAATAGAACCATACTCGATATTCGAATACTTTCAGTATTCGTAATATAAAAAATTATTTAACACACTTTAAAGGCTGAGATACCCAACCGTAAACGTATCTGTAACGAATCAGCTGTTTCGATACTAAAGGGCTGAACGATTCATCTTAAATGAGATTTCAAGACACATGATAGCCTACAAGCCATAACGAGTTGTGTGGTTTTACTTTTTATAGCGATTGAATCAGAACAAACAACAAAAACAAACACCATGGCAAAAAGGCATATGGATAGTGAGACGAATCACATCATGAATCGTTTAGCCCGGATGACAACAGTACATTACCAGATCATATTATTGTGAACTTAAGCAATCAACACAATATCAACACCATCGTTTTAGTGTTACTGAAAACTTATGTATAACAGTGTTGCCGGTTTGGGGGATTTATCCCCAATTGGGAATTGTATCATCAATTGGGATAAAAACTGCCGTTTGTAGAACTGGGGATTTATTGGGGATGATACGAAATTTTAGGGGATCATTTGGGGATAAAATATATTATTGCTTTTTATTATTTTTATGAATTTAAGAATTTAATCCTGATAATTTTTTTAAAGTTATTTAAATTTAATAAGAGTAATAAGAAGCTCTTAAATTAAATATATACTTTGTCAAAAGTTTAATCCATCTGCTGAAATGCTTAAACTTTTTAATGCAGTACCATGCACAACATAATGTCTGAAGCTGATGAATCAGACAATTTTTATTCTTAAATATTTAAAATGAAAAATTTTGGTTCAAATTTTCTTTGCTGTTATTTAAATTTATTTGTTCTTTTTTATAATTTGTTGCAAGCACAAATTTATTGAGTCTGAGTGTACAACTTACCGCAATAAATAAACGAATATGGTATTTTCCACTAATTTTTCGAAAAAATAAACGAATTTTTCCACAAAATAAAAGTTGGGGATTTTTTGGGATGGCAAATTGAAAATTGGGGATAAGGTATGAAAAAACCGGCAACACTAATGTATGTAACCGAAATACGTACCTACTTTGTTCAAAGCTATCATGCTAATGACGGAATATTTTTATTTGTTATTCTCTTAGTTGAGAAGTTTGTTGTCTGTCATTCGTATTATGTTCGTATGAAAAGCCGATTATGATCGGCCACTGATGGATATGGGTGACGACCACTGAAATATATATAATGAAAAAATTAAAATAGACAAATGTCTACCCCCAAAAAATTCTTTAGTTGATCGTAATGAATATTTCAATTATTTAATATGTGAAATACTCTAATGATACAAAAAAAAAGCTCTAAAGCGGCGACATCATTAAGGAACATTGAGTAGGGTTTTTAGAAAACTCTACTACGTATTGGTTTTATTATATTATTTATTTTTAATTTTATTTTTCAATATTGTTTAATTATACCACCGATTTTTTTTAAATGTTTTTTTTTTGGAATGAATTTGGTAAATTTTATTTTATAGAATTTCGTTAGGTTATTTTAAGGTTATCGGTATTTTAAGTTATATCGTTAAATTATTTTAGGGTTAACGGTATTTTAATTTATTTCGTTAGGATATTTTAAGGTTAACGGTATTTTAAGTTATTTCGTTAGTGGTATTTTAGGGTTAAAAATAGTTCTTTGAAAGGGTTTCGAATCGTTAACGGTATTTTACGGTTAGTGTTTGCCAACCAAGCTAAAAATTTTAAAAATTGCCAAAATTAAAAAAATCGTTTAAATTTAAAAATTGTCAAAATTTGAAAAAATTATAAAAAACCGCCAAAATTTTTAAAATAGCAAAATTTAGAAAAAAAACAAAAATCGGCAAAATTAAAGAAATCGTCGAAAATTAGAAAAAATCATCAAAATTAAAAAAATCATCGACATTAAAAAAATCGCCAAAAAGCTTTATGAAGAACAATCCGAAAATCGAACAAAAAAAATCCTGTCAACAGAGTAGGTCTATGTCGCTTTGTTTGACAAAATAAGTACACAGATAATATTTTGCAACAACCAATGAAATTAAAATATATGTATGTATAAAACTTAAAAATCTCTGCATTATAATTGTTTATATTAAAAACAATTACAACGCAGAGATTTTTAACTTTCTTGTATTTAATAAGAATTAATATAAATTATTTTTTTCTTGTTTTTATAATTTATTATCCATTAACATTATTAATTTATTTTTATACTAACTTTTTTATATAATAATATAAAAATTGTAAAACAAACATTGAATTGAAAATCAAGAACAACTAACTAACTACTAACTTTTTTATCTGAGTGTACTTTTATACTTTTTCGTTTTATAAAACCTACATATTATAACACAACACACCATCGCACCATAGCATTCATTGCGATACTTAAACACTAGTTCAAAGTACTAATTGCTATGTTATGGTAGCGAAGGATCGAGTGTCACAACAATCACTTATTGTTTTTTTCGTTGCCATGTCTAATGCTTAAGCTCGCTTACGTTTTGATTTGTTGTCTAGTCGTAACAGGGTGGTTTGAATCGTAATGCACACACACTAGCACCATGTGATTTAATGACTACAACAAACCGATTGCACTCATGCAGCCCTTTATTCGATACCACAAAAAGAAATGTATACGAATGGTTACTAACACGTAAATGTAAACGTACTTGCCGGATCATTCTGTTGAAATCAGAATTTTCTATCCGGCATCGAAACAGCTGAATGATTTTAGTCGGAAAAAATATGAAATGAATAAAGAAAATTGATTCAAACAACAAATAAGGAACAAAAATGAACAAATAAATGGAAAAATTTAGAATAAAATATAAAACCACATGAAATAGATGCTAAATAGTAATGTCGTTTACGATAATCTATAAGTGTACTTTTTAGCTACGGCACGGTACAGTTACATCACATTTACGTTTACGGTCCTATAATTCGCCCTTAACACACGATTTTTAAACATTACTTCTCAGTAAAGCATCGTAAGTTGTTTTTCACGTGGAAAAATTTCACTCGCACTTTAAAAGCCTCCAAATGCAATTTAAATTATAAAAATTTACAATTTTTTAATTTTATAACAAAGACACAATCACAATGAACACAAAATGTCACTTTTTCCCAAGAAAAATAATAGTCTTGTACATTAAATTTGCGCGAAAAGAAACTCTACACAATTTTCACGTGAAATTCATTGTCGTGAAAAATTAGTTTTTTATATGGAGTATAACAGTTTTTTCACATGAAACTCAAACAACTTACGGTGCTTAATGTTTAAAAATCGTTTTTTTAATATGTTTTGATTTGTAATAAAACATTTTATTTCCAAAATTTTCAACAAAAAAAAATACCTACAATTACCGAGTCAATCGTTCACTAAATTCATGTATCACTAACAATAAAAAGAGAGAATATGTATACAAAGTGTTGCCTGAATTACAAAATAAAATTAATAACACAGTCCAACACTAAAAATGCATCGGGCATGCGACATATCAATTCTGATAGATTTTAGGATGAACATCACGATTGTGAACACCAAATTTCAAAATTAGCTCTAGTTTTTGAAATATTTGCAAATTTTACTTTTAGCAAAAAGACAGTTTTTTGTTAAAATTTCTTATTAATTCATACACCTGAATGAACCATGGATAATTTTTAATATGGTTTAAAAATATAGACTTTGGGCTTTTGGAAACATATCAATTTATTTTGATTAGATAAAGGATCTAGGATATAACTGCAATTAAAATGAAAACTTCACTTATTTTCCTATTTTGCAAATCTAGTAAAATCCCTTAATTGTATTTGCAAAATTTTAACATATGACGAAAATTCATATTTCACTTAATTTTTTTTATCAAAAGAATTACAACTTCTGCATCAACATTTGCAGAAAATTCAATCTGAAATACACATTTTACATCTTTTTTATTTCAAATAAATTTTCTATGAATTTACTATGGCAAAAGGAAATAAAATTCATTTTCGAACATGCATATTTTAAAATCGTTATTTTTTCAAAATTTGCACTTCAATTATCTAAAACATTGTTGAAATTGATTGGAAAACATATGTTTAATATTCCTGAATGTTTTTATCTGGGTTTTATATTTTAAGATTTGTTATAGACTCCTTAATTTTTAGTTATTAAAAAAGTCAGTCTTTTTCAGGTTTAGTCAATATTAACTATAAATTGAAACAGAAAGTGCGAAATTTTTTTGATAAATTAGGTAACATGAGATGTTTGCTAAAGGTACAAATTCAAATATTAGATATTCCTTTCATCGCAGATTATTTATTAACGAAATCGTGAAAAAAGAGAAATTTCAATTTTCAATGCATATATAGGGAATATTACGCAGCTGTCAAAATGTGCAATATATCAAATTAAAGGGCATATTGCATCATTTTAAAATTTTGCAAAAAAATAGCGTTATTATTTTCAATTTTATATTTTTTTGCAAAAAGTTTCTTAAAAAATTTAATTTTCCTACAAAAACGTTTTTGCAAATATTTCTTAAACTATAGCTAACTTTAAAATTCTAGTGCCATATTCGTGATCTGCATCCCAAAGTGTATTAGAAATGATATGTCGCAATCCCGATGCATCAAATTTTTCTTATTTTGTTGTACTGTGTAATCTTTTATTAAACGTTTTTTAATACCATTTTTTAATAAAGGTTTAATAGAGATAATGAATGCTTTAGCAAATTCATGTTTTAAAGCTAAATTAATAAGTTTTTTTTTAATAACAGCATAAGTATATTCTACAAGTCTATAGATAAATTTTGGTATTAAAAGTCAGTTTCAACTCAAGTCTTACTGGATTTTGGACTGACATCTGTACATTGTTTGTTTCTGTCATGCATACATTATATGGAATAAAGGAAAAGGATATATTTATGGTATAAAACTATTCAAATCTCTTTATAACATGTACATACATATATAATAACATTGATGCTGAACAAATAAAGGATGAATGAATAAATAAATGAACCATGAATTACATATATATTTAGTAGTATATGACTATAATGATGGATGTTTGATGTATTTTAAATAAAACAGAAAAATATGAAATGATAAGGAAAAAACATCAACATAATGAGGGAAAGTTATTTTATATTTTATTATGAATAATATTTCCCCTTAATTTACAACTGAATAGATATTGAATTTCAATGGGATCCTCGTTTTGTATTTTTTGCTCGTTTATGATGATAATTCAAAAGAATGTAATGATGGAGATATTATAGAGATAGTATAGTATTAAGATTCAGTAGTACAAATTTTAATTAAGAACCAAAAATTCTGTTTATGTAAAGACAATATACTATAAAACGACCAAATTTCAATACTTCCTTTATGCTATGGTGCATTTTTAAAGAGTCTTAGGGCATGACCACTAAGATGTTCAGTACTAAATAAACCAAGTCTAGTTAACTTTAAAATACTCGCTTTAGTTCATTTCCCTCCCGATCTAGTTCGATTTTGACTTAATATTTTTGATTTTCGTTCAATTTCACATCAACCTATTCACTCAGGGAACTACCGTAATAAAGAATTGTTAGAGTTTAATCACAACTGTGTCGATTGTCGACCCACGACAGCAAAAGTCGTCGGGAATAATTTAAAAATAGCGACAATCGATTGTCGCTAATTTTTTGACATTTAGAAAAAAATTAAAGTACAACATGAATATGGTTGTATTTTTTTCGCCACAATTCTTAACCAATTCAATTGGTTTTCCATTAATTCTTGTTGGTTTACATTTTTTTGTATTTAATTTTGCTTTTTTGCGGTAAATTATGCATTTTTATTTTCAATTATATTTCTTTTGTCAAAAAAATAATTTTTTTGTAAACAAAGTACGAATTTTTGCAACTCTAATACGAATTTCTGCAACTCTGTTCCCTTAATTGGTTAAAAATATGGCAACTATTTGACAAATACTTTGAGTGTGTATTAGTGTGTCGTCACGAAAATAGAATAGATTCTATTACGACGGCAAATCGCCTGACGACATGGCGACATTGTGCTTCCCATACAAAATATATGAAAAAGCACATGTCGTTTTCCACCCAGTTCTGATTAATCTCTTAGTTGTATTTCAGTTATTAGAGTTGGGCTTTATTGTTAATTTTGATGATTTGGTCATTACCGTTCAATATAATTCATTGAACTAGTTCGTTTATACCGTTCAATCGTTCTTATTTGTTTTGAGCTGCGACTGGGGTTTTTAATCCGGGAATTCCCGTAACGAATTTCCAAGGAATTTTGCTTATTTTTCACTTCCCGATTTCCGGGAATTTTCCTTATAATTCCCGGGAATTCAAAAAAATAACCATGTATCTTAGCTTGAAAATCCGCAAAAAAGCAAAAAAAAATCAGATAATCTTGAAAAATCTTAGTGTTTTTTTTTGCTGGAAGAAATCAAATGTATATGGGGAGCTTTTTCTCAAAGAGCGTTTTTCAATTTTTTTCGAAATCATATAATTTACAATTTTTTCATGGAAACTAAATGTAGATTCTGAAATATAAATTTTTCGTCATAGTCATAGGCTGTATAGAAGGTTTCCGGTTCGATTCCCGGTCATTGCATATATAAAAAATTTTTCATATAGAAGCAATTTCACAATTAAAAAAATGCTTTGATCAATTGGCACATAAACTTACAACTGAGGCGAAATTACGGCAGTCTGGTGATTTCCTTGTGTGTTTTAAAACTTTTTAATAAAAATCCCAGCCAGCAATTTCGGAGCGCTCATAAATACGATTTTTAAATGGCTCATAGAAATTATTATTGTTCTTTCTAAAACACTCTTTTTTTGGTAGAAAATATGAACCCTCAGAAAACAATCCAAAAACCTGTCTCTACAATCTAGAAAGCTGTCTCAAAACGAGGGTTAATTTTTCGGACTCAAAAAAGATGCCAAAATTATTTAAATTTATGAAGAAAATTTCGATTTTATACTTTCTTTTTTCTGAGTCATTTCTGAGTACCCAAGGGGCTCTTTTGGACGGACCACTTTCATAGGAAAAAGTGGAAAAATGTTTATGTTTTTGGAGCTCATTTCTGAGTCATTAATGATCATCTTTGTTTGCTGGGATGGATTATTCTTCTACTCTTTAGAAAAATTCTTTAGTAATTAATTCTAATATTAATTACGATTGTCCTATGCGACTGTTATAAATACTACTCGAAAATACGTTTTTCGAACAAAAGTTAGATTTTGCTATTAAAATTTGAGTAAAAAATTACTTCAATATTCCCCGGAAATCCTGGGAATGTTAGAAAAAATCCCGATTACCGTACAGAGAAAAAATAAATTGGTTAGTCATTCAATAACTTTAATTGCAATTACTTAAAATTAATCATAAAAAAAGTTAACAGAAAATATATAAGAGTAACCAAAACACTGCCACCATATCCACAATATAGGCTTTCAAATCAACATTGAAAAAATTCTAACTTTTTTTTTTTTAAAGAAGCAACACTCAGTGAATTCTTTCTATTAATTAACATGTTACTTTCTTTGGAAAGGAGATAGAGAAGAGATGAAAGGTGCTGAAAAATGAATGGCTTCAAATGTGGCAACACTCTAATTGCGCGAAATATTGAATCTTAGAACAGTTGTTGCACGCCATCTGATGGAGAGAGTTAGCGAATTTTGTTGAAGCTGTTTATTTCATAGCCCTGTTATATTAATTTATTTCGGTGGCGTTAAGGGCTATGGGAATACCGAAGCAGTACGCTGATAATGGATAGAAAAATCATACATATTATTTTTCCAAATTGATGTTGCGGTCGCTCGGTATCGAACCCGCAACCTTATGTGTAACAGTCCAATGCGCTAACCATTACACCACAGCGCTCACAAAGTCGTTTGTATAAAATTTTGGGGGAAAAAAATCTAGTATCAGTTCTGCTTCAATAAAATTTGTTTTTTTTTTTGTAATAAAGTGTGTTCTTGCCAGGAATTAAACCTGGGACTCTAAATTACCTTTCACCAATTAAAAGTTAAAAAAAATTCTTCGCAAAGAAAAATTAAATTTTTTTATTTTACAAAAGTTTTTTTATTGCCACCACCTGGCATCGAAGTTGCGACTTCAAGATTACTAGTCTATCTCTCTACCGCTGAGCTATTTTTTGATATGAAAGTGGACTGGCAAAACACCGCTTTGCCATTGGGAGATATTGTGCTTTTTATTATCTTCATTAAAAGTACTTTTAAAGCATATATATTTTTAAAAATTGAAAAATTAAAAAATATTTAAATATTTACCCCAAAATTCATAAACGCTTTGTAATATTATAGGAGGTTTATTGAACAAATTTTATATGAAAATGACCTGCTATAACTTTACAAAGCATTTATGAATTGAAGGGTTAAATTTAAACAAATTAATTATAAATATTCAAAAAAAAATTTAAAAAAATAATTATTTTTTAATATTGGTTCCTCCAGGAAACGAACCCGCGATCATCTGTTCGATATACCAAATGCTACCAAAATCAATTTTTGGGATAATTTTGAGAGTAATTATGCTTTAGAAGCAATACTTAAGTACTGTAAAAATATACTAACTATAATTTGAATGCAATGAAAGAAGTGACTTTTTGAAGTTGTTCAGAATTACTTCTAAAAATCATTAAAAATACACTAACGGATACTTGTGAAGTAGTGAAAGAAGTTGTTTGTAATGCATTATTTCCAATTCTTTTGCTGGTTAAAATCGTACAACAAAAATTCAAAACTTGTAAAAATTATTAAAATTAAAAATTAATAAAAGTGGTTGTGTTTGGAACTACATAAATTTGTTTGGCGAAAAATTCAGTTGGAATTACGAATCTGTTTTCTGTATGTATACGAATATTTCGAAAACGGATGGAAGGACTGGATTAAAATAAATTTTTTTTTACCTCCCCTATTATACATCTTTCAGTCGGAGATTAGGGCAACCAGAGCATTCAGTAAGTTTATTGGTATTTAAGGGATAAAAAGGCTGCTAACGAAGCAATCTCTTCAAATTCTGTTGGATCGGTCACAAAGGCATTTTTAAAACTCATTAATTGAGAACTTGGAAGTTATGATATTCTTACTGAACAATTAACGCCGAGAGCACACCTATTTCGAATAGGTGTTGCTGACTCAGTAACTTGTTAATTCTGCGGGAAGGATAACGACACCAAACAAAGTAAAAAATTATATTTACAGATTTTAAAAAAATATCTAAAATAAACCATTTTTTAGTTTCTGTAAACTTTTTATAATTGGACTTATCCCCTTTTCACACTTAGCTAACGATATTCAAATTAAAAATAAAACAAACTCAGTTTGATTTAAAAACTTTTTCTATTTAATTTTAGGTTTCTTCTACTTGCTTAAATTTTCTTCTGTGTGGATCTACTTATTTGATAAAAAAAAATATAGAATCTTTAAATTTTCAAGATTTTTTATATTATTAATAAGCTTTTTATATTAAACTAAAATTCTTAAAAATGTGTTAAACGTATATAAATTTTTAAACTTAAAATCAAAAACTTTGAAAAAAATATCACAAATTGATTTATGAGATGTTTTCGCTTGTATACTTGTCAACGTGAACGAGCATGCAATTGTTTTTAAGTATTATTGTTGACTGCTTTATATACATACATATGTATATATTTTTATGTTTGTGTGGACAAAATTTAAAATTGCTAACAACGTGGTTGATAAAAAGGATAGTTATAGCCGCACAGTGAATTGTTCAATGCAGAACGTTTTTAAAGCTGCCTACACACTAGGGAACATGGTTGCGGGAACAAAAAATATCAAAAAAGTTTGTAAACACGAAATGCACGCTCTCAACACGCACACACAGACAAACGCACTCACACATTCACAAAAAATGCTCTCTTTTTTTAAGAATGTTCCCTAGTGTATGGGCAGCATAAAATTGCAGAGGAAATTTGGGACAAGGCCAACCATACCCAATTTTAATAAGTACAATATTTGCATTGTGTACAAACTACTTTTTGCAAATTCGGTTTTGATAGGTAATATCGAAATTGCTAACACTTTGAAAGTTTCAGTGTAGATACATTTTCTGCAGGCTTTACAGTATAATTTGTCATTTTCAATTAACTAAAAGTTAACTCATATACTATAACTAAAATTCTCTAAATTTAACAGTTTTATTTTTATATGAAGATATTTTATAAAAACTATAAGTTAGTGAAAACAATCGTACTTCAGTATACTGTTAGTTTTATTTTTGTGGTTGGTTTATTTCATAAAATATGTATCTCCTCTTCAGTTTTTGTTCATTTTTATGGTTTTCAATGATGTTTGTGTTTGTTTTTCGTTTTTGCTCGTTCATTTTTCAGAACCATCAAATAAATAACAAAAAAAAAAAAATGCACATTCCACACCAATGCAGTTAAAACAATTCCATCAAAAATAGAAATGACATGATTTGGGTTTGTCACAATATAAAATCCTCTTAAATTTTAATCCTATAGTATACTACAACACAGATACACACTATTAAATTTCTGAGAGTGGAAGTGGTTAAATATTTTTGTTTAGTTTAGGAGGCAAAACTGAAAAATGAAAATGATTATTTGAAGCAATCTACGGTCACTTACAGACAAGTATGTGATTTTCATATGCTCATATCATATTTCTTTCTTTTATTTAATAGATTCCACACAATTTTTGAAATGATATAACAATATTCTTGCTACTCTATCAAATACAGAAGAAGGAAAATAAACAAAAGATGTCACGTGTCAGACAGGTCGTTTTGATTTGTTATTGTTTTACTCAAGTTTCAGCTAAGTAAACCAGTAAACCAGAAGCAATTTATAAGTAAGAGACGAGTTTGTTGCCGATGAGAACATCTTTTTGATATCACGCCTTTATTGTCACGTACGGATAAATAGCGAGCACGACAGAGTTAAACTTTAATATAAAGAAGTAAAAGCGTTAAAATTGGATTTACAACACTAATAGGAAAAATGTCTGTAGTAAAACTGCTACAAATTAGCAAAAAATGACGTTGCAGAAAGAACTGCTGAAATTAGCAGATTATTTTTGTTATATATTAGTCATATCGGAACAGCACAAATTAAACTGTTAAATATACAGAATTTTAGTTACATTTGAGTTAAGTTGAGTTAAGTTTTTCTTAATAGAAAATAACAGCTTAACCTGCTAAAATCAGCAAAAAAATTTGATAAATAATTAGCAGGCTAAAAAAAAAATTTAATTTAAAATTTTTTTTTGGATTTTTTTTAATGCAAATAGAAGTCGAGCTCACTGAAATCAACAGTTTACTATTTTTTTTAACAAAAATTTTTGCTCATTTTAGCAAGATAGACTGATATTTGCAATCAACTAAATTTAACTTAAAAATAACAAAATATTTGTAGATATAACGGATTGTTTTTGCTAATTTAAGTCTACTAATATTTATCAAAATTTTTTTTGCAGATTTTATGGTATAATTTGTCATTTTAAATTAATTTAAAGTTAACTCAAATATAACAGAAATTCTTTAAATTTAACAGTTTTATTTTTTCTGGTATTATTTTACTAGTAGTTAGCATTAAAATCTGTTAATTCAGCAGTTTTTTCTGCATAGTCATTTTTAGCTAATTCTCAGTAAATTTTCCTGCTATTTTTACAGGTTTATTTATAATAATTAAGATTATAATAATTAAATTAAGATTATCTTACTACAATATAAGACTAAATAATTTGGTTGCTGTAACGCAATTAATTATTTACAAGAAATACGTTTGTCACTACCATATAAACTTCCCAGTGTAGAAAATGATTACCAGACATGTAGTTATGTAACTACGTACCTGTTGATGGGAACTAGTTACTTTTTTAATACATTTGTTATAACTTTTGTATGGCCATGTCGCTCAAAATAATGAATTATGATAACACACCAGCCTACCAAAAAAATGTTGTTACCTCTATGCTTACTAATATTGACAAAAATAATGATTCTAAAAACAGATTTTCCAAAAAAATAAGTTCTATAGAAAAATTTGTATTAAAATTTTGTTAAATAAAATTTTCTAGTGTTGGAAACCGAACCTTGGACCCCAGATTGCCAGTCGATAGCTCTACCATCTGATCTACCTCGACATTTTATATTTGATATATAAAAACACAATTTCTGCTCGCTAACATGTTTACGCGCCAACATACAAAAAATCAGGAAAGATATGGTTACATATATCCTTACCGTTGTTGAAAAAATATTGAGTCTGAAAAGAGTTTTAAAAAAATTTTTAGAAACAAACACCCTTACTATCTAAATTTTTCAAATGTATATTTTAGTTAAAGTCGACTTTATTTAAAATTTTGGATGGCAGTGTGCCTTGATTTGGTTTATTTTTAGAGCATTTCGATTGGTTAATTTATTTTCAACCACTCAAAATAATTGAAAATACAAATATTTTTGTAGGGTTTTCATACTCAAAATGAACAGAACCGTGTGATTAAAAATAAAGTCGACTTTAAATTTAAAATACTCTTTTATACTAATGGCCAAAATCTATAACATTAGTTAATATTTGAAATAATGATAGAAATGAGTCATTATTTATTTGTTTTGAAATAATGGAAAAAGTAACTAGTTATTTTTAACTCATTATTATGTGTTTTAAAATAATACAGAAAATAAGTCGGCGTCATTACTGGTAGTCCAAAATATAATGATATGTCATTAGCGTTTCTACACTGGGTTCTTTCCTGTGGTATCCTCTTTCCAAATAATGGAAGTTATCACAATTAATTAATAACTCCGTTGCGCAAGTTGTTGAAATCAAGAGGTTTTTAGCTCCCTCTACCAAATCAGTTTCCAAATTTTTCCATCACAAAGCATTCTTCAAAAAATCGCGATTGTAAAATTAAAACACGTCAATAATTTCGACTTTTTGGAAGTCCAGGGCAACTGAATTATGTAAAAGAAATAATTGGGCCAAATTATAGGCAATTCGGACTTGAAGTTTTAAAAAATGGTTTTACTTTTCAATTGATCGTGAAAAAAGTCAAATTTAGTAAAACTTCTCCTAATTTAATAATTTCATAATTATATTAAGTTGTTTTGGTGTTCTTTTATACTTCAAAAAAGTTCGAAATTGCGGTTTGAATCACGATTTGCTATAAAATATTGAGCCTGACTTTAGAGGCACTGCAGAATAAGAATTGCATTAAATGATGACACATATTGTTACACTTAGAATATTATGTGTGTAAAGACACACATTTAAAAAAAAATTAAATCTAATTTCAAAGCAGTACCACTGATTAAATTAAATAAAATTTTTATTTTATTTTTTTTTTATTATTAATAAAACAAACTACAAATTATATGAACAAAAATTTTCTATTCATTTTGTTTTTACTCGTACTTACAACAATAACTTACCAAATATTTAAAGTGAATTGTTTAATTTGCAATTTTTTATCATTGTTGTAGTAAAATAATGATAAAAATTTACCTACTAATCAACAAAATTTACTGTTTTTACAGTTGCTTCGGTAAGTATTCCCAGTGAAGCCCAAAATTTTATATTATAAAATGTTGAACTATTTAGTTTAAAATTCGTCATATTAAATAAAAGTTCAATTCAGGAAAAACTTTACACCAGAGGTCAAAACCCTCCCCATTACTTTGATAGCGAAATCAAATTTTGACTCATATGGCTAGAAAACTAAGCGCCCATATAAAAATGCTTTTTTTAGAGTATCGCCGGTTCGGATAAATTTAAACAGACAACGGTTTTGGCCAAAGAAGTTATAATGAGCAATCTGTAAAAAAATAAATACCAAAATCGTTTCAATAAAGCTTTAATCGTCCATACCTGGAAACCTAAAAGAGCTAAGAAGAAATTTTGGCCCCGTAGGTCAATTTTGGCCATTTTTTTAAATGCTGTAAATTTTTTAATTTCAGCATTTTTGCAATTTTTTTCAATTCGAACGAATTTTTAAATTTGGCGTTTTTTAATTTTGCACGAAGGGTCAATTTGGACGTTTTTTTTTAATGCTGTAAATTTTTAATTTCAGCAATTTTTTTAATTTTAGCTATTTTTCCATTTGAACGATTTTTTAATTTTGACTTGTTTTAACTTATGCAGTTTTTTTCAATATCAGTAATTTTTTTTTTAAATTTCAACGATTTTTTTTTTTAATTTTAAATATTTCTTTTCCAATTTTAGTGATTTTATTCAATTTTGAAAATTCTGAACCAATTTTTCAATTTTAGCGATTTTTTCAACTTTTTAGATTTTATACTTCAGAGATTTTTTCGAATTTGTAATTTTTTTAATATCCCATGTGAAAATCGAAATATATATGAACACACATGATCATACATTGATTTGTATATGATCATACAGGGGCATACATAGTCATATAAGTCCATGTCTAGTTCGATGTATGACCATACATGATTTCATATATTTCCATATATCTTTGGATTCGAAATTTGAGGGTATATGATCGTACATGTTCATATATGACCATATATGCGCATACATGACCCACATATTCTCATATATGAACATATATGGGCATATAACTCCATATACCCTCAAATTTCGGATCCAAAGGTATATGGATATATATGAGCTCATGTGTGATCATACATTGAACTATGCATGGACGTATATGACTATGTATGCCCATGCATGATCACATACGAGCCAATGTATGATCATGTATGTTCATATATATTTCGATTTTCACATGGGATTGCATATTTTTTAAATTCTTGTGATTTCTTAAATATGTAATGGTGATTTTTTTTTTAATTTTGGTGATTATCTAAATTTTAGCGATTTTTTTAATATTTTTTCTCTGCGTGCAGTTTCGTCTCGTTCTCCTTAACGTCAATGAAATGGAAGTTTGAAAATCCAGGTATCGCTTTAATACTTTAAACATAATATTGCTATTTAATTAAAATAATATACTAAATTGAAATTTGTAAAATTGTTGAAAGTTCGTCTTCCTCATAAAATGCTCCATTTACATTTTGAAATGCTTCCTTTAATGTTCTAGACAGTTTTATATAATTTATTGTAGATTTTTTTTGTGTTTCAATGTCCAAACATGAATTTTTACTTACAACGATTTCCTCATTTTGTATACAATTTTTGCTCCAATAATTTTTCCTTAGTTTATTTCCTTTTCTTACTGTTTTCTTTTTAATAAACTCTTTATTTGTTGAAAGAGCGGTACATTGAAATAATCAGTGATTTTGTAACAGCTATTGGGTAACATCTAGCTTGAATTTTATAAAATAGTCTCAATGACAAAGCTACAGGATTTGTATTAAATGCTAACGGCGATGATCCAAACATTGCTGCACAGTAGACCGACCTAAAAAAAAAGTTCGCCGTACACCGTCCAATCGAAATTATTTTTACAAGGAGGTTAAACGAAATTTTTTTATATTTTTTTTTGCCGAACATAGGAGTCGCCATTTTATATTTTTCGTTATATCTTTGGCATTTACAGTCGGATCTTATACATCCGTGTTTTTCTATCGAGGGGACCAATGTTTTGCTCTAAGGACGATTGACCTCAAGTATCCCGTTCTGATATTTGCCCACCAGATCTCAGTTGCTACAACCGTAATGTACGACCCTAATATCAGAAAATTAAAGCTCGCAAAAAATCATTAACCTTTTGCTAAGGAAGTTTTTCGATAAACCCAGCAGAAAGTTTTTTAATTTTTTTGGTTGCCGAACGTAGGAGCTTTTTAAATTTTTTTCAATTTGAATAATCGATATATCACACTTTAAAATCCGACTTTAAATGCCGAAGCTATAACGAAAAATTGAAAAAAGTGACCCATACGTTCGGCAAAAAAATTTTGTTTTTCAATTGCCTTGCAAAAATACTTTATATTTGAGTGTGTACCGCGAACTTTTTTTTGTTTTGCCTGTAAGGTGGTACGGTCTACTGCACAGTATTATGTATAAGAAATAACTACTTTTAGAGAACCCTTTTGAAGCGTAGGGTATTTATAAAACAACTTTATCGGTTACTATAACATTTTTTATATCGCATTAGTAGTTGACACTCAATATATAATAGTTTGCCAATTTTTTCAAGCTTTTTCTTCTTTTTCCCTTTAAAAGCATATTTAAAGCTTGGCTGCGTATTTATAAAAGTCTATTAAATAAAGGATTGTCTACGCTACTTTATATACAATTTTACAGAAAATGGAAAATAAAAATAATAAAGTATAATTTCAATAGTAAATCTTTTGTGAGAGGTGCCAACAAACTGTCTGTTTAATATTAAAATATTTTCATAATATATTTAGCTGCAATAATTTGTTTTATTCGAAAACTTTTTTTTTAAGTTTATGAAATTTTTTTGTTTTCCTTTTATACAATTAAATTCAATAGCGCAGTTTTAGTTTAATTTTAATTATTTCACAGAGTAAATGGACCCCATAGTAAAAAATGTATGACTTTTTGTGTTATATATAATTTTATCTGAATTATAATTGTATCAAATTAGATTGTAGTAAATCGTACAAGATCCACTATGATAAAATTTTATCTGATTTGATGAAATACAGATGTAACAATTTTTCTCATATTAGCATTATTCAAAAAACTTATCTGTCAATTGTAATTATTGTGTTTTAATTAATCAATTATTAATTGCAATGGAATATAAAACCATTAGCCATTCAAATCATTATTGTTATTTAGAAATGGTAATGAAAACAATTAATTGCAATTAATATCAATTCAGTGCTAATGATACCCATTCATCTCAGTGTAGAGATTTTAGTATATGCCCAATTTTTATATCATTTCGGTAAGTTTTATTTATGCAAAAATGCAATTTATTCCATGTATGCAATTTTGGGAGTTCATTACATTTTGCTTGAGTCTAATTGCTTTACAATAACTCGCTGAAATCGAAGATGGAATATGCTAACTCAGGCTCATGCTCATTTGAAATTAAATATTACTTTCTATTCCATTGTTATTTATATCCAGGTAAAGTTTAACGGAACGGAATGGATCCTCCTTAAAAAATTATGTTTTATAACTTCCCCAGCCAAACCCGTTGTTCGTTTTCATTTGTCTGAATTTTTTTGTAAACAAATGGTTTTTAATCATTTGTGATTAGTTTTTTTATACATTAGTGTAACTTCATTACCATTAGTAATGATTTTTCTAATGAAAAATATTTCATTACCATTAAATGGTAATGAAATTTTTTTCATTGTCATTAGTATGAACTAATGGTAATAAAATTTCAATGGTAATGAAAAATTCCCATGTATGATATATATTTATATTCCAAATTCCAAGAAGTTTTATGCTATTGTTTATTTTTCTTTTAAATAACAAAAAATTTATATCATGTTTCTGCATAATTTTTAAAGGATTTTACAGCTAAATAGAATCGTTAAAATTTGATGTGTCCAAAAAACATTAAAAGTTATCACCCTAAAGAATAATGGTGTTTATGATGAACTTTTTCATTATTTGTAGCTAACAAAATTAATCCTTATTTGTTATTTCATCATAATTGTTACACTGTTAAATGAATTTTATTTCAACAAAGAGAAATCAACACATGTTGCTTAATTCTAAAAAGCTTTTATAATATTTGTGGCTTGTCAAGGATAATTTAATAAATCCTAAATAAATTCGTAGAACAAGTCATGATAAAGACCTTAATATTCGTAAAAATATCTTCTAATATATTTTACAAATGTTGCTAAATAAGATATTTTTCATCTTTTACAAAATTTAATTTTAGTGTTCTAATGTTTTCATAATGCCACCAGCTTTCTCTCTACATATACTTCGTAGAAACACATTTTCTATATATTTTCCTTGCAATGAACTTTCGTACTAAAATAAGTTTATGTTATAGCAAAACATTTTAAATTCTCTAAACTGTTGATAGTTTTTGTTTTATTGTTGCAAGAAAATTTGTTAGTATAAAATAATGTAATATTTTACAATATTAAGATTAAAGTACCTCATGAAGTAATTATGAATTATTAAAAATTCATAAATAAAGGGTTTAGTTGAGTTTATTATGCAAATATTTTTTTCTAACAGTGTGTTTTAAGGTTTTAAAACTTTTTGGGTCAAACCCTATTAACAATTTCACTGGAATTCAAATTGAATTCCAGCTCTGTTTTCCAGTTTCAAGGCTTGAATACAACTTTTATTACATTATATTTCAATAGAATACTCTAGCAAAAGGGAAACAAAAATTCAAGTTTGAAATATTTTTGCTAAATATACAAATGCTAGAATTTGAAATCTACTTTACTTTAAACAAAATTTAAAGCACTTGAATTTTTAAAACCTATGTTCTTATTGGAAGTGTTTAAAACAGTTAATTTCGATTTTATTTCTTTAAAAATATTAATCAGGTCAAGTTTAATCAAAATTTGTAACGACTAATAGAATGTTGCCATAGGTTTACTTGGGAAACACATAATTTCCAAAAATTGACCTACGCACTCTACGGGAAGTGAAGGACTTTGGCCGATTTTAGTAGTTAAGTTTTCAGAATATAATCCTTATGATATGGACCAAAATTCTATTAGTTTTTCTGACTGAACCTCAGTAACAGTAAACTAATTTTTCCTAATGACCAAATTATATCAAAAAATCGAATTTTCCTCCAAATTCGCTAAAAGTATATAGCTGTCATCTGAATAATAAGAGAGGGACATACGTAATAGTTACCATTTTGATTTCCTAAATTAGGCTTATCAAATTCCCATAGTGAAATTCGCAAAATTTTAAATTTTGGTTTAACATATTTAAAAAAAAATTTAAATAGAGTTTTGAAAATGTTTTAAAAAAATTACCATTTTTGGCCATACCTACCCAGCAAAAAAATTGGAACTACTTCTTTAACTTCTTTAAGGCACATCTACACGGGATAGAAAACTCGCTAGACTTTATGAAAATGCGGCTCTGTATAATTCTACAAAATGTAGTTTCTAGGCCATTGACAATTGCTGTCATACATAATTTGTTTTATTACTTAGTAACAATTTTTAAGATGTCTTGTAACATTATTGAACATTTCAGTTTATTAAATGCACCTTTTGGTATTTAGAGAAAAAATTATTGTTTAAAATACAACAATTTCAATAAAAACAAATACTTGACAACTAGAGATGACACTTTTACGATAAAAATTAGTGCCAACAATATTAGAGATGACAAATTTAACGCAAACTCTACGAGATTTCTATCCCGTATAGATGTGCCTTTAGAATTACTTCTGAACAACATACAAAAAATCACTTAAGTTTTGCCTTTAAAGCATAATTTCTCTAAAAGTGATCCTAAAAATTTAGTTTTATATCATTTGGTATTTCTAAACAGATGATCGCGGGTTCGATTCCCGGAGATAGCAATTTTTTAAAATTTTTTTTTATATATGGGTGATATCAAAAAATGTGATAAAAACCGTGTAACCACCTAATTTCTAATGCATGGATTACATTTGAGTTATATATTTCAATATATATCAGCGCATTGTCACCTGTTTTACAAAATTTATAACAATCTGACTAGTTTTTGGTTTATACATAAAATTTGTGACCAATTTTATAGGCCAAATGTAAACTCCGTAACAAGTAACTCATAAGGTTTTTTAACTTTAATAGCTTATATTTTAATAACCAATAAAGCTAAACACTAACTGTAAGAATTTTTATGAAGAGGGAAAGTGCCGTTTTTAATAAAAATTAATACGTTTTACAAACTTTTTCGTATATCTTAGCTATCACGACTTCAATTCTGTAACGATTTTTCGTCATAATTTTTGATTAAAATGCATATACCAGAATTTTGGAGTTATCTATTATTTTCATTGCGAAAAGTGTAATATTATTTATACTCAAATTATCGTTGGACTGTAAGTAATCATCCAGTATGACAGACTTGAAGCTTTTCTGCAGCATGTAACATTCTCGAGATGAAAATGGATGTCTTTAATAAGATTTGAAAAAATGTTGTAAACTCCGTTCCTAATTTTTACACCAAACTAATTAACGAGTAAAAAAAACAATGTCATATTTGGATTCACCTTGTAGGCATCATGCAATTTTGTTTCGGAAAAAAAATTCTGACAAAGCGTTTCTGAAGGGAAACGAAAAAAGTAACCAAATGTAAACTCCGTAACCACAATTGTTTGCATCAGATTTCATTCAAATAAATGTAGATAAATGTTTAAAATATTTTAAAATAACCATAAACAGAGGTGATTTAACTAATATTTATGAGTCAAAAGACGATTCAACTAATAATTTTGCGTCAAATCAAAAAAAGTTATCAGTTTTTTACCCTAAGCTGCTGGAGCGAAAAACGATTGATTTTGCATTTCATTGGTTTTGAATCGATATTTCGAGTCATTACTGACATTAGTTTGACAAATTAAATTTGTTTCACACAATTTAAGAATTTTTTGATCGCGAAATGTTATGTGTTTTTAATATATTATTTTGTAACTGCGCAACCGCTGTTTGGATTTAAAAAAATTTTATATTTTTGAAAAACATTTAAAAGGACCAAAAACACAAAATTAAAAAAAAAATAAAAATTTTTTTCGCGGAATGAATTGTATTTTTATTCGCGAAACCGCCGATTTGATAAACACAAATTATATATCATTGGAAAGCAAATTGAAAACCCAAATACGAAAAACTAATAAATTGAAGAAAATTCGTACGCAATTTTTTTGTTATATCTTTTGATTGCAGAAATGTAAACTTTGTTACAACAAAAAAATATTAAAATTGTGCAAAAAAAGTTATTGCGACAACTTGTAGAAGAGATTTTTTGCAATTAGGTTTATAGTGACTAAACTTACTGATTCCATTAAGAAAAAACCGAAATATTAACACTTTTTGCTTCTCACAAATTAGGCCCAAAAATTTATCACAGTTTTTGATTTCACCCATATACATATATATATTTTTTAATATTTATAATTAATTTGTTTAAATTCAATATTTCTTTAATTTTTCTGTTTTTAAAAATATATAAAAAAAAATGATGAAAACTGAATTGCAGTGCAACTTTTGGTATCCGCTAGTATATTTTTGCAGCTTTTCAGAAGTAATTCTGAAAATGATCCAAAAGCCACTATATTATTGCTTCTAAAGCATTATTGCTCTAAAAGTTGTCCTAAGAACTGCCCAGTGTAGAAAATCATTACCAGATATGTGGTTATGTAACTACATACTTGGTAATGGTAACTAGTTACTTTTGTTATTACATTTCTTATTACCTTTATATGGCGATGTCGCGAAAAATAATGAGTTGTCGTTACACACCAGCATACGAAAAATCAAAAAATATATCGTTACCTATGTGCTTACCAGTACTGACAAAAATAATGAGTCTAAAAATAGATTTTCTAAAAAATAAATTATATAAAAAAAAATATTTTTTATTGTATTTTTTTTTTAAATAAAATTTGCTGGTGCGGGAATCGAACCTGGGTCTACAGATTGCCAGTCAACAGCTCTACCATCTGAGCTATATCGACATGTAATATTTAATAGATAAAAACATAATTGACCTGCTGCACACAAGTAAGCTTACTCGCCAACATACAAAAAATGAAAAAATATGTAGTTACATATATCATTACCAGTGTTTAAAAAATATTGTGTCTAAAAAACATTTCAAAAAATTTTCAAAAAAATTTAAAAATTATTTTCTATTTGAAATAATGATAAAAATAAGTCATTATCAGTAACTCATTATTATATGTTTTAAAATAATACAGAAGGTAAGTGGGTATCATTACTGGTAGTCCAAAAAATAATGATATGTCATTACCGCTTCTACACTGGGTGATTTAGATACAGTTTATTTCCGAACAGATGATCGCGCGTTCGAATCTTGGTCGGACCAATATATATTTTTTTTAATATTTGTAATTAATTTCTTTTAATTCAATATTATTTTAATATATGAAATTTTAAAAACTATTTGTATTATTATGGTTTAGACTAACGGTTAAGGCGATGAACTACCAAACACAAGGTTTCTGGTTCGCATCTTGGCGAGTGTGATGCCAAATGTAAAATTTTTAATTTTTATTAGAAGAAAATTAACTATGAGCAAAAGAAAAAGAAAAAGAGTAATTGAGTATTAAAAGTACTGGAGGATAATTAAATACTTAGCAGCAGTTATTTTTTACTGTTTTTAAAAATTGAGGTGGTGATGACAAATTATTGGCCCGTGATGGAAATTTCAGTGACGACTTTATAAAGATATGTCATTATGTATTCATCACAATGACCTCCTGCTGATTTATTCTGATGATATTTAATTTTTTTTTAAGAGAAGCAACAATCAGGAAATTCTTCCTATCAATTAACGTGTTGTTTCCTTTGGAAAGGGATAGAAAAAGCTCATTCATATTATTATTTTTCATAAAATGATGTTGCCTTGGTTGGGGATCGAACCCGTAACATCATGTGTAACAGTCCGATGCGCTAACCATTACACCACAGCGCCCACATGTTGTATGAAAATATCAGCAGGTGTCTATAGATATTTTGCGGATCACCAAGTTGGTAGTGACAGCAACATGTCACTGAGCTAAATGAAGACTTAATAAAGTGAAATGAAAGACGCCTTTACGAAATTTCGAACTGGGGGCTAATGAAAAAGAAAAACAATAAATTTTGGTATTATAGATTATGGACTTTTCAGTCCTTGTAGTAAGCTAGATTTTGGATTTTTGCAAAGAGGATTATGATTTCTACATATATTTCTCTTTATACAAAAAAAAAAAAAATGCTTTCACGTGTAATATTTAAATAAATATTTCCTATATTTCGTTAGGATTTTGCAAATTCTTCTTGAATATGTTTTTAATAGGTATTTAGTATCACTATTATATACAATTTATACAAAATACCTAAAGTGCTAAATACTTTATTCGCAAATTCAATAATGTTTAATTTAAAAGAAAAATGCTGCATAAATTTTTAAAAGGAATTTGGTTCAAAAAGCTACCAAATAAGTTGGCGGCACTTTGTTTTTTTTCTAGCTAATTTTGTTATTACGAAAACTTCATAAGTTACAACATTTTCAATTTTCTAAACTTTATTAAAGTTCTGCCAATTTGTTAGTTCTACTTACAAATCATTTTTATGGCCCCTTTTGCTTTAAGTTATGAGTTCAAGGTCAAAGCATAGCTTTGCGTTCTTCTAAAAACTCAAATGAATTCATAGATTGAACAATTTTCTTTTTAAATATTTCATAGCCTTTCTACTTAACAAATATACATTAGGGCGGATTGAATAAGGACCAACAATAATTATGGTACACCCACTATACAATTAGTATACCGATCGACTCAGTATCACTTGCTGAGTCGATTTGGCAATGTCCATCCGTCTGTCTATGTAAAATTAATGGCCCTTTTAAACAAACTATAGGTTGAAATTGTGAAAATTGGTGAACGAATTTTGGTGCATAACTTCGCAGTGCTGCATGGACTAAGCATACTGAAAGGGGGTTGACCCAGCCTACATGGAAATGTCCTAAATTAACTTGAATATATTGGGCTTAAATGGTATTACCAAACCAAATCAATTTTAAGCAATTTCTTACGTGGAACCTGTATAATTTTATTCATTAATTAGATAGTGCTCATTCCCGGCAAAAAAAACAGCAGGTCCACCTCTCACTCAGTTCCTTCCAGATTTTTTACAGCATTTGTAAGGTCAAAAAATTAAAAGATTTCGACAAAGTTAATGCTCTTCCGTAGATTTTTCATTCTTTGGTTAAAATTGTTGAATGATTTATACCAATTCAGAAAGAAACTGTACATAATTGTCTAGAAAGCTATAATTTTGACATGTAAGGTTTCGAAACACCCAAAAAACCAAAAAATTCACATTCGTCTTTTTCAGTCTGTCTCGAAACTGTGGTGCTAATATTTAGCCAACGTACCAGTGTTGAAACTAGAATATGTGGCCCAACAGACTTCATATAGTCTGGATCGATGCGCACTGATATTGGTGAAATCCGGATTTAAGCTTTTAAAATAAAATTTTTTAATTTTCTATACCTCATACTATATGGTGTAGTTTATTAAAACTTTGTGCTGATTTTTGTTACACTGATAAAAGTTTGTCGGTAGTACCTAATAAAAACGACACTTAAAATATAGGTATATGCAGATAAAAAGTCAACAAAGATATTTACTTATAAAATAAATAAAAGTTTAGTTATTTTTAACTATGGGAGAATAGCTAAAAAAATGCATCAAAAATAACTAACAACACCGTAAAGTTAACTGACAAATTTTTTTGTGAAAACTACTGTTTTCTGCGGTTAATACTTTGATGTCACACTGATAGAATTTTAGTTCAGTGATGAAATGGAAAAATTTATTGTTGTTGTGAATTTTTTCATTCGATTTTTTTTTAGTTTTTCATAATTTAATAAAAAAAAATTCATTAATTTAATGAAAATTTATAAAAATTTTTAAATAAAATATTTAACTAATAAAATTGATTTCATATACAATTTTACCTCTTTTTGTTATACCCTACACTCTAATAAATTTTTATTTAAATTTACTACCATAATGGTAGGTAACTGAATGCCTACCTTTTAAACGGTATAAATACTAAAAATGTGTAAAATTCACATATATAGGCACATTGTGCCTAAAAATTATAAGCATAAAAATGGGAATAATTTTCTTTAAAATACTTTAGGACAAACTTCATGTGTGTAATTATAAAATATTTGTGCCTAAAAGAACATAAACATATGAATAAAAAAACATTTTGAATATTTATAAACACATAGCAAATGCTTTAATATCCTTAATATTAAACTCCTGTAATCGAATCTAACTCTACAAAATTCCGCTATATTTAAATAAAAAGGAATCCAATAAATATTTTCTTTTATGCTTTTATTAACAAATAAATAAATTATTGACAAAAATTATGGTTGAATTATTAATAAAATCAAGAAAAAATAATAAGGCTTTTACAAGGCTTCTCAACACTTTTCACTCGCGCATCACGAATGTCTACCAAGAAATCAATTATATATGTACATAATTACCTATATTTGAAGATACACGGTATTGAAATGGAACCTAAGTAATATCGTTTTGCCGAAGGAACTCATTTGATTTATTCTTCTCTGAGTTAAAGATATGATAATAAACTCCAACTGATTAAATTTTGCTATCGCGTGTTGTTACATAAAAAATTACATAATTGATCTCCAGATAATATTAGTGACGGTTGCAGATATTTCTCAATCTTATTTCTTTAGGAAAAAATATAACTTGGAGGTATCTTTGGAGCGTATAATCGGATGTAACTTGGACATCTTGTAAAGGGGACTAAACTGGTGAATACGAACTTTTTTTGGCAGCCATAACTCACAGCCAGGTGGTAAAAAAGGGCGTACAAACACTTTTAAGATTTTGTTTAGAATTCGATAGCATTTTCTAAATTTTTTATTGTAACTTTTGAACAGGAACGAAAAAATAAACAATTTTTTCTATGGAACGCAGGCGATTTTCATAAAACTCAATTCTTTTAAAATCCTTCGATTTCATAGACTATTTATTTCCTATAGCAAATCTGGAGATTTTCTTCTACATAGAACCTTTAGATTCAACAAAATTTTTCTTGAAAAAACCCTGTGACCCAGATTTTGATGACCTCTTTCTACAGAAAAGCACAAATTTTTTTCGTTAAGAAAAGATTCAGATTCGGAAGAAAGCTTTTTTAAGAAAAACGCTTATAATATCTGTTTTTTATGGGAAACTTTCGGAGGAAGTGGTATTTTTTATAGAAAAAAAAATCCTAACAAGCTCAGGGTTTTTTTTTATTGGGTAAAGGTTTCAAAATTTGAGAACGAGTATGAGATTTACTACCGATTGAGAAGCCCTGAATAAGCCAATAACTCGGAAGCTAACTTGCCCCGACAACTACCAATTTCTACAAAAATTATATATGTGTGTATAGAATATCTTCAAATATGTGGATGATATCAAAAAGCATTATCCAGATTGCATCCAAATTGTTGTATGCTCCATTTGCCTTTCTTACGGAAAATAAAAATATAAATATATGCGCATATTTAACCGTTTTTGCATACATCATGTATTTGCCAAATGAGTTACTGCTTTACATGTTAGTTATGTTCCATACTGTTAAACACTATTTCGTCTTCTTTTCCGTTGTTATTCCAACTACCAATCTGAATTTCAATTCTTTAACATTGATGTCTATGGAAGAGATACAAACCCTTTTAATAATCATCAATTATGGTTATTTTCCACTTACCTTAATATATATTCGTATCCATATATTGACAATAATTTAGTGTATATTTATAATTTAGTTTTCCACGGTTTTTTATACGAGTGAAAAATTTTCTTTTCAGCTATTTTCATTTAAAAATTATGTTTTGACAATTTTATTTATTTATTTTGAAATGTATCTACAATTTGAATATATGTAAGTACATTATGAATTTTTACACACAAATGTGCAGTTCTAATGAATAGGTGTTTATTTATTTATAAATATGTTTATTAACATGCAGAATACTATATTTTGTATGTAATTTTGTAAACATATATGCATAAACTTTTATTTTAAACATCTTTAACTTTATTTCAAGCACTGTGTGTTATTTTAAATTAAAATTTACACACATTAATCAGTCATTTTATATTCTTTTTTTATAGTGTACACCACTACGTGGAGAGGGTATTATAAGTTTGTGCTGATGTTTGTAACACCAAAAATTTTTGGACCTATACCCCACCTTTTAGTATACCGAACGACTGAGAATCACTTTTGGATTCGAATTTCCGAAATCTGTTATTCCGTCCGTCAGTCCGTTTGTCTGTCTGTCAATGTATCCTTATGCGACCCCACAGTTCGTAGATATTGAGATATTTTAATGAAATATAGTACATCGAGTTATATTGGCCCAGGGACGAAACCTGCTAATTTTGGTTAAAATCGGTACATGTTTAAATCTAGTACCCGTATAAAGGTCCACCAAAAATGGACACGAATTGTAGTCGCAAATATGAAGTTATTTTAATGAAATTTACTACTTTGGCTCACATGGACCCAAAGAAAAAGCTTATTGATTCTAGGCAGAATCGGCCCATATTTTGACTTCTTAGTGTTTTTTGTAACTTTTGATTATGTTATATACAAATTTTGGTACAAGTTTATTTCAACCCATTACAAATTTGGATTCAAACATTAATTAACATTCAACCAGACTGGTGTCGTCGGCATGCCCAACTTTAAAATTAGACATTTCATAATTTAAATAAAAACAACATGAAATGAATGCAATAATACAATAAAATAAATGTAAATTTTAAAAAATTGTTTACAAATTTTTCATTGTTTTAATGAATTAGTTTTATAAAATCAATGAAAGGATGAAGCCTAAAAATATGAACAAATCATTATACTAATAATAATTTCATGCCTTAATGAAGTAATTTCATTAGGTCTGTGTAGGGAATGCAAAATCCCGCTCTTTTTGATTTCCCGGGAAAACGGGAAATTTATCTTGAATTCCCGGGATCCCGCAAGGTACATAAATTAGAAAATATTTTATAGTTATTATAAAATTTTTATTAATAAAATGTCTTAAAGACCTCAAATTTTCATGATCGTGAAAAAGCTCAGGTGGTTTTTCTTGGAATTTTCGTAGAGAGAAAGAATTAATTTTATATTAGAAATTATAAAAGTCTAATTATATATGTATTTTTAAAAATTTAATAAACTACCCAGCCAGCAAGTTCGGAGCCCTCATAAATAAGATTATTGTTTTTTTGAAAACACTCTATATGAACCCAGAAAAACAATCCAAAAAGTTGTCTCTACAATCTAAAAAGCTCTCTCAAAATGAGGGTTAATTTTTCGAAATCAAAGAAGATTCCAAAATTATTTAAATTTATGAGGAAAATTTCGATTTTATACGTTCTTTTTTCTGAGTCATTTCTGATTACACGGACCACTTTCATAGGAAAAAGTGAAAAAATGTTTATGCTTTTGGAGCTCATTTCTGAGTCATTAATGATCATCTTTGTTTGCTGGGATAAAACTAATTTTCAGACTAAAGCACTTGTCCGTAAAAACAATAAATAAAAAAATTAATAAGAAAATTGGAAAAATTTTTAAAAATTATGGGAACAAATTCTAACTTCCCTATTAAAAAAATTAATGAGGTACAACATGCAATCATATCTTTTTCTGATGTTCCCCAAAACAAAATTTGATCCGAAAAATGGTGGATCATGATGTATTCATTTATATGCACCGTGTATCTAATATGATAAAATACGATCCAAAAATGGGTTTATCTAATCATATAGAATTGGATGTGACATAATGACAACCAAAAACTAATTTCAATAGAATGGAATATTTAATGCAATATGAGCGAACTTTGAATAAAGTATTTTTGTCTAATGGTATCAAATAAAATGTAACTTTATTGTACTAAATCTAATTATATGTAGTAAGATAAATCCATTTTTGGGATCGTATTTCATCATATTAGATTCAAGGTGTATCTAAATTAATACAGTACGATCCACCACTTTTCGAATCAAATTGTAGTTTAGGCTATACCAAAAAAGATACGTTTGTATTTTATAACATCTAACTTTTTTTACTCGGGTTACGGGAACTGAAAAATGCCTTATTTCCTGTGAATCCCGGGACGGGAAATCCCGGGATGCATTCCCTTGGTCTGTGCTAAAATGAAAAATATTTATGAAAATCTTTCTTACAAGTAATGAATTCAGTTCATTAAACGCATAAAACTTTCACAACGTTTATCTTAAAATGAATGAAAAATATTTCATACATCCTATGAAATTTTCATTAGTTTACTGATGCCTTTCATTAAAATTGTTTCAATGGAACATGTCTCTTTGATTCAATGAAACCGTTCTTTGCGGAATTTCCAATGAAAAAACTCATTGTATTAATGCACAAATTCATTAATACAATGCACAAAATTCTATCAAAGTATTATGTATAAAAGTATATTTTAATAAAAAAAAAAAATATTTTCTTTCGATTACAAAAAAAATTTTTTAACAAAAATTCCCAATGGTTCTGCAGTTATTACCTTTTAATGCATGGGAGATACACTCAGAAAAATTCTGCAGTTACTAAATACATGACAGTTATATGTGCAGTTATGCAGTTGTAGATATTTGAACTGCAATTGTTTTACTTAGAGAAAAATTTGCAATGTGTTTCGCAGTTATTTTTTTAAATTATCCACAAAAGTTACTACATTTAGTTTACAGTTTCTTTACATCTTTTCTTCAAATCAACCTAATATGTACAATAAAATAATTG
Organism: Leucophora obtusa; assembly: GCA_949987735.1. NCBI lineage: Eukaryota > Metazoa > Arthropoda > Insecta > Diptera > Anthomyiidae > Leucophora > Leucophora obtusa. The sequence continues at coordinate 29,313,521 of OX465299.1, read as the reverse complement.
AAATTATGTTCAAAAAATGACTACCTACTTTTCGTTTAAAACAATTGTAGTTTGTCGTTTATTTTTAATTGTTAATTAACTAACTGCCACAGTCGGTAAAAATAATAGATTTCTCGTTTATTTTAACACTATATTAAAACAACTGATTGGTTTTAACAGAGCAATTTGACTGAATATTTTATATTATACAGAAAGTACATATTTCGTGTATTTTGTTTATTGAGTGACTAATAGAAAAAAAATTTAAAAAAAATATACTGCTTTGTAATTTAACTACTTATTCAGTTGAAACAACTTTACTGATTTACTGTTTAAATTACTATTGAACTTTTACGGTAAAGTTATTGTAAGTGTACTTGTATCTCGTTTACATATGCCACATACTCAAAAAGTATAGCGATTTTTTAAAAAATTCTAGTGAGAAATTTATAAACTTGTAGCTTTAGTAAAAAAAAAATTATTAAATTAATAATTTTTGAGTGTTTTTTTCGTTCGGTTTAAGATCAAATATTACAAATTCTAAATAGAGTTTACAATTTTTATTTTACAACCAATAGAGAAAAACCTTTTTTTTTTTTTATGAAAAAAAACCTTTCTTAGAACCAATGGTTGAAAATTAATGAATTTTCAAGTGACACCGCTCACTATCATCAGACTGTCTTTATGGGGTCCTCTCTAGGCTATAATGTAGATTTTAGTATTTTGTATATATATATGTTCAATTTCAAAGAAATGCATTTTGAGAAGTAAATTCAAACATTTTTACGTATCCATTTTTCATTATTATAACTAACGAAAACCACATGTCTTTAACAAAGCTATTATTTTTCCCTATGTTGTAGTTGTGCTTTTTCATTGAAGTTCCTTCAATATGTAAAGCAATGATTCGTGCTTTTTAACATTCAAGCTTTTAATTCTATTTATAGAAATTAGAACTAAAGCAAGGAAACTTTTACACGGTTGTTTTTATTTTTGTGTATAACATCCTAACACAACATGCCGTATAAATACTAACATGTTGCAATTAAGGAATATTACTTAACAATTTGGACTGTACCTGGTCTGTGGGTATTTTATTGTAGATTTTTATTTTTATAAATTTTAGCAGCAATTTTAACTAACAAAAACAGTAGTTTTTAGAGTTCTAAAATAATTTGTATTAGTGCTGTTTAAACTATATTTCTAGATAGTTGTACAGTCTCTCAATCATTTTCATGTATATTATTTTAACCGTATTTGTAATTGTTTTTACTGCATTTGTCAGTTAATTTTTAATAGCTAATTACAACTACATTTGCAGTTGATTTAAATGTAGTGCACACCATTCTCAACTGCAAATTCAGTTGTTTCAACCGTCATTTGCAGTTGATTCTACCTATATAATTTCCTGAGTGTATGCTTCTAAAAAAAACATAAAATATTGCTTTTTCCATTTTTTTTTTATATCTTATTGTTATAAGATGAAAAGATTCCAAAATGGAATTAGAAATCGGTACATCAAAGTCTACATAAACCATAGATTAGAAGTGAGTTGCATTTTCATTTTATGATCCACCCTTATAAACAGTTGTAGTTGCAAGCAAGCAAAAAAAAAAAAATAAAAAAATTTCGAAAAGAAATTTCTCAAGAAAATTGATAACAAGCACATTGATAACTTTTAATTATACTTCATGCATATATTGGATACCATCTGCATCATTATTTCTATGCTATTGTGATATATTTCTTTTATTTTGTTGGTTCCATTTTGAAACAACAACCTATTCAGACAGAATAGAAAATTTTCAATTCCAACATTTGGCTCAACACAAACAGTAGTATACGGGTAAACCAAATTAATAAACAGTGATTTATTTTCTTTTGTTTATGCCAACAATTGAAATGATCAATAAGGTTTGTATTAGTGCTGTTAAAAAGTGATTTGGAGTATTTGTCCTTTTTTGATAGTTGATTTTTAAAAGTTTCGACATACCAGATCCTTCAACTTTTAACATGATTTAGATTACAACGAATTGATTCTCAAAATTTGTTTTTATTGATTAAATGATTTTCTGCTTAATTTAATATCAAATTTAGAGAAACAAGTTGACTTTTTAGTAGAATCAAGCGAATTGATTTAGTTTTAATAAATCATTGGTTATTAGCGTCCATACTTAGAAATGCGGCGACTAGTCTAGGTATTCCAGAAATTCAAATTTTGTTTACTGACCACCAGTGGTGAATCGCATATTCATGGAGCAACTCCACAAAAAACTGATAGGATATAAGTATGATACACCAAAATGTTCGTATGGATAAGGTCTATTAGTGTCCATACTTAGAAATGCGGCGACAATTCTAGGTATTCCAGAAATTCAAATTTTGTTTACTGACCACCATTGGTGAATCGCATTTTCATGGAGCAACTCCATAAAAAACTGATAGGATATAAGTGTGATACACCAAAATGCTCGTATGGATAATGCTCGTATGGCCTATTAGTGTCCATACTTAGAAATGCGGCGACTAGTCTAGGTATTCCACAAATTCAGATATTGTTTACCGACCACCATTGGTGAATCACATTTTCATGGAGCAACTCCACAAAAAACTGATAGGATATAAGTGTGGTATACCAAAATGTTCGTATGAATTAGGCCTATTAGTGTCCATACTTAGAAATGCGGCGACTAGTCTAGGTATTCCAGAAATTCAAATTTTGTTTACTGACCACCAGTGGTGAATCGCATTTTCATGGAGCAACTCCACAAAAAACTGATAGGATATAAGTACGATACACCAAAATGTTCGTATGGATAAGGTCTATTAGTGTCCATACTTAGAAATCGGCGACTAGTGGAGGTATTCCACAAATTCAGATTTTGTTTACCGACCACCATTGGTGAATCACATTTTCATGGAGCAACTCCACAAAAAACTGATAGCATATAAGAATGATACACCAAAATGTTCGTATGGATAAGTTCTATTAGCGGCCATACTTAGAAATGCGGCGACTAGTCTAGGTATTCCACAAATTCAGATTTTGTTTACCGACCACCATTGGTGAATCACATTTTCATGGAGCAACTCCACAAAAAACTGATAGGATATAAGTGAGGTATACCAAAATTTTCGTATGAATAAGGCCTATTAGTGTCCATACTTAGAAATGCGGCGACTAGTCTAGGTATTCCACAAATTCAGATTTTGTTTACCGACCACCATTGGTGAATCACATTTTCATGGAGCAACTCCACAAAAAACTGATAGGATATAAGTATGATACACCAAAATGTTCGCATGGATAAGGCCTATTAGTGTCCATACTTAGAAATGCGGCGACTAGTCTAGGTATTCCACAAATTCAGATTTTGTTTACCGACCACCATTGGTGAATCACATTTTCATGGAGCAACTCCACAAAAAACTGATAGGATATAAGTGTGGTATACCAAAATTTTCGTATGAATAAGGCCTATTAGTGTCCATACTTAGAAATGCGGCGACTAGTCTAGGTATTCCACAAATTCAGATTTTGTTTACCGACCACCATTGGTGAATCACATTTTCATGGAGCAACTCCACAAAAAACTGATAGGATATAAGTGTGGTATACCAAAATGTTCGTATGGATAAGGCCTATTAGTGTCCATACTTAGAAATGCGGCGACTAGTCTAGGTATTCCAGAAATTCAAATTTTGTTTACTGACCACCAGTGGTGAATTGCATTTTCATGGAGCAACTCCACAAAAAACTGATAGGATATAAGTGTGATACACCAAAATGTTCGCATCGATAAGGCCTATTAGTGTCCATACTTAGAAATGCGGCGACTAGTCTAGGTATTCCACAAATTCAGATTTTGTTTACCGACCACCATTGGTGAATCACATTTTCATGGAGCAACTCCACAAAAAACTGATAGGATATAAGTATGATACACCAAAATGTTCGCATGGATAAGGCCTATTAGTGTCCATGCTTAGAAATGCGGCGACTAGTCTAGGTATTCCACAAATTCAGATTTTGTTTACCGACCACCATTGGTGAATCACATTTTCATGGAGCAACTCCACAAAAAACTGATAGGATATAAGTGTGGTATACCAAAATTTTCGTATGAATAAGGCCTATTAGTGTCCATACTTAGAAATGCGGCGACTAGTCTAGGTATTCCACAAATTCAGATTTTGTTTACCGACCACCATTGGTGAATCACATTTTCATGGAGCAACTCCACAAAAAACTGATAGGATATAAGTGTGGTATACCAAAATGTTCGTATGGATAAGGCCTATTAGTGTCCATACTTAGAAATGCGGCGACTAGTCTAGGTATTCCAGAAATTCAAGTTTTGTTTACTGACCACCAGTGGTGAATCGCATTTTCATGGAGCAACTCCACAAAAAACTGATAGGATATAAGTATGATACACCAAAATGTTCGCATCGATAAGGCCTATTAGTGTCCATACTTAGAAATGCGGCGACTAGTCTAGGTATTCCACAAATTCAGATTTTGTTTACCGACCACCATTGGTGAATCACATTTTCATGGAGCAACTCCACAAAAAACTGATAGGATATAAGTGAGGTATACCAAAATGTTCGTATGAATAAGGCCTATTAGTGTCCATACTTAGAAATGCGGCGACTAGTCTAGGTATTCCAGAAATTCAAATTTTGTTTACTGACCACCAGTGGTGAATCGCATTTTCATGGAGCAACTCCACAAAAAACTGATAGGATATAAGTGTGGTATACCAAAATGTTCGTATGGATAAGGCCTATTAGTGTCCATACTTAGAAATGCGGCGACTAGTCTAGGTATTCCAGAAATTCAAATTTTGTTTACTGACCACCAGTGGTGAATCGCATTTTCATGGAGCAACTCCACAAAAAACTGATAGGATATAAGTGTGATACACCAAAATGTTCGCATCGATAAGGCCTATTAGTGTCCATACTTAGAAATGCGGCGACTAGTCTAGGTATTCCACAAATTCAGATTTTGTTTACCGACCACCATTGGTGAATCACATTTTCATGGAGCAACTCCACAAAAAACTGATAGGATATAAGTGAGGTATACCAAAATGTTCGTATGAATAAGGCCTATTAGTGTCCATACTTAGAAATGCGGCGACTAGTCTAGGTATTCCAGAAATTCAAATTTTGTTTACTGACCACCAGTGGTGAATCGCATTTTCATGGAGCAACTCCACAAAAAACTGATAGGATATAAGTGTGGTATACCAAAATGTTCGTATGGATAAGGCCTATTAGTGTCCATACTTAGAAATGCGGCGACTAGTCTAGGTATTCCAGAAATTCAAATTTTGTTTACTGACCACCAGTGGTGAATCGCATTTTCATGGAGCAACTCCACAAACAACTGATAGAATATAAGTGTGGTATACCAAAATGTTCGTATGGATAAGGCCTATTAGTGTCCATACTTAGAAATGCGGCGACTAGTCTAGGTATTCCAGAAATTCAAATTTTGTTTACTGACCACCAGTGGTGAATCGCATTTTCATGGAGCACCTCCACAAAAAACTGATAGAATATAAGTGTGGTATACCAAAATGTTCGTATGAATAAGGCCTATTAGTGTCCATACTTAGAAATGCGACGACTAGTCTAGGTATTCCAGAAATTCAAATTTTGTTTACTGACCACCAGTGGTGAATCGCATTTTCATGGAGCAACTCCACAAAAAACTGATAGGATATAAGTGTGGTATACCAAAATGTTCGTATGGATAAGGCCTATTAGTGTCCATACTTAGAAATGCGGCGACTAGTCTAGGTATTCCAGAAATTCAAATTTTGTTTACTGACCACCAGTGGTGAATCGCATTTTCATGGAGCAACTCCACAAAAAACTGATAGGATATAAGTACGATACACCAAAATGTTCGTATGGATAAGGTCTATTAGTGTCCATACTTAGAAATCGGCGACTAGTGGAGGTATTCCACAAATTCAGATTTTGTTTACCGACCACCATTGGTGAATCACATTTTCATGGAGCAACTCCACAAAAAACTGATAGGATATAAGTGTGGTATACCAAAATGTTCGTATGGATAAGGCCTATTAGTGTCCATACTTAGAAATGCGGCGACTAGTCTAGGTATTCCAGAAATTCAAATTTTGTTTACTGACCACCAGTGGTGAATCGCATTTTCATGGAGCAACTCCACAAAAAACTGATAGGATATAAGTGTGGTATACCAAAATGTTCGTATGGATAAGGCCTATTAGTGTCCATACTTAGAAATGCGGCGACTAGTCTAGGTATTCCACAAATTCAGATTTTGTTTACCGACCACCATTGGTGAATCACATTTTCATGGAGCAACTCCACAAAAAACTGATAGGATATAAGTATGATACACCAAAATGTTCGCATGGATAAGGCCTATTAGTGTCCATGCTTAGAAATGCGGCGACTAGTCTAGGTATTCCACAAATTCAGATTTTGTTTACCGACCACCATTGGTGAATCACATTTTCATGGAGCAACTCCACAAAAAACTGATAGGATATAAGTGTGGTATACCAAAATGTTCGTATGGATAAGGCCTATTAGTGTCCATACTTAGAAATGCGGCGACTAGTCTAGGTATTCCAGAAATTCAAATTTTGTTTACTGACCACCAGTGGTGAATCGCATTTTCATGGAGCAACTCCACAAAAAACTGATAGGATATAAGTATGATACACCAAAATGTTCGCATCGATAAGGCCTATTAGTGTCCATACTTAGAAATGCGGCGACTAGTCTAGGTATTCCACAAATTCAGATTTTGTTTACCGACCACCATTGGTGAATCACATTTTCATGGAGCAACTCCACAAAAAACTGATAGGATATAAGTATGATACACCAAAATGTTCGCATGGATAAGGCCTATTAGTGTCCATACTTAGAAATGCGGCGACTAGTCTAGGTATTCCACAAATTCAGATTTTGTTAACCGACCACCATTGGTGAATCACATTTTCATGGAGCAACTCCACAAAAAACTGATAGGATATAAGTGTGGTATACCAAAATTTTCGTATGAATAAGGCCTATTAGTGTCCATACTTAGAAATGCGGCGACTAGTCTAGGTATTCCACAAATTCAGATTTTGTTTACCGACCACCATTGGTGAATCACATTTTCATGGAGCAACTCCACAAAAAACTGATAGGATATAAGTGTGGTATACCAAAATGTTCGTATGGATAAGGCCTATTAGTGTCCATACTTAGAAATGCGGCGACTAGTCTAGGTATTCCAGAAATTCAAATTTTGTTTACTGACCACCAGTGGTGAATCGCATTTTCATGGAGCAACTCCACAAAAAACTGATAGGATATAAGTATGATACACCAAAATGTTCGCATCGATAAGGCCTATTAGTGTCCATACTTAGAAATGCGGCGACTAGTCTAGGTATTCCACAAATTCAGATTTTGTTTACCGACCACCATTGGTGAATCACATTTTCATGGAGCAACTCCACAAAAAACTGATAGGATATAAGTGAGGTATACCAAAATGTTCGTATGAATAAGGCCTATTAGTGTCCATACTTAGAAATGCGGCGACTAGTCTAGGTATTCCAGAAATTCAAATTTTGTTTACTGACCACCAGTGGTGAATCGCATTTTCATGGAGCAACTCCACAAAAAACTGATAGGATATAAGTGTGGTATACCAAAATGTTCGTATGGATAAGGCCTATTAGTGTCCATACTTAGAAATGCGGCGACTAGTCTAGGTATTCCAGAAATTCAAATTTTGTTTACTGACCACCAGTGGTGAATCGCATTTTCATGGAGCAACTCCACAAACAACTGATAGAATATAAGTGTGGTATACCAAAATGTTCGTATGGATAAGGCCTATTAGTGTCCATACTTAGAAATGCGGCGACTAGTCTAGGTATTCCAGAAATTCAAATTTTGTTTACTGACCACCAGTGGTGAATCGCATTTTCATGGAGCACCTCCACAAAAACTGATAGAATATAAGTGTGGTATACCAAAATGTTCGTATGAATAAGGCCTATTAGTGTCCATACTTAGAAATGCGACGACTAGTCTAGGTATTCCAGAAATTCAAATTTTGTTTACTGACCACCAGTGGTGAATCGCATTTTCATGGAGCAACTCCACAAAAAACTGATAGGATATAAGTGTGGTATACCAAAATGTTCGTATGGATAAGGCCTATTAGTGTCCATACTTAGAAATGCGGCGACTAGTCTAGGTATTCCAGAAATTCAAATTTTGTTTACTGACCACCAGTGGTGAATCGCATTTTCATGGAGCAACTCCACAAAAAACTGATAGGATATAAGTACGATACACCAAAATGTTCGTATGGATAAGGTCTATTAGTGTCCATACTTAGAAATCGGCGACTAGTGGAGGTATTCCACAAATTCAGATTTTGTTTACCGACCACCATTGGTGAATCACATTTTCATGGAGCAACTCCACAAAAAACTGATAGCATATAAGAATGATACACCAAAATGTTCGTATGGATAAGGTCTATTAGCGGCCATGCTTAGAAATGCGGCGACTAGTCTAGGTATTCCAGAAATTCAAATTTTGTTTACTGACCACCAGTGGTGAATCGCATTTTCATGGAGCAACTCCACAAAAAACTGATAGGATATAAGTGTGGTATACCAAAATGTTCGTATGGATAAGGCCTATTAGTGTCCATACTTAGAAATGCGGCGACTAGTCTAGGTATTCCAGAAATTCAAATTTTGTTTACTGACCACCAGTGGTGAATCGCATTTTCATGGAGCAACTCCACAAAAAACTGATAGGATATAAGTATGATACACCAAAATGTTCGCATCGATAAGGCCTATTAGTGTCCATACTTAGAAATGCGGCGACTAGTCTAGGTATTCCACAAATTCAGATTTTGTTTACCGACCACCATTGGTGAATCACATTTTCATGGAGCAACTCCACAAAAAACTGATAGGATATAAGTATGATACACCAAAATGTTCGCATCGATAAGGCCTATTAGTGTCCATACTTAGAAATGCGGCGACTAGTCTAGGTATTCCACAAATTCAGATTTTGTTTACCGACCACCATTGGTGAATCACATTTTCATGGAGCAACTCCACAAAAAACTGATAGGATATAAGTATGATACACCAAAATGTTCGCATGGATAAGGCCTATTAGTGTCCATGCTTAGAAATGCGGCGACTAGTCTAGGTATTCCACAAATTCAGATTTTGTTTACCGACCACCATTGGTGAATCACATTTTCATGGAGCAACTCCACAAAAAACTGATAGGATATAAGTATGATACACCAAAATGTTCGCATGGATAAGGCCTATTAGTGTCCATACTTAGAAATGCGGCGACTAGTCTAGGTATTCCACAAATTCAGATTTTGTTTACCGACCACCATTGGTGAATCACATTTTCATGGAGCAACTCCACAAAAAACTGATAGGATATAAGTGTGGTATACCAAAATGTTCGTATGGATAAGGCCTATTAGTGTCCATACTTAGAAATGCGGCGACTAGTCTAGGTATTCCACAAATTCAGATTTTGTTTACCGACCACCATTGGTGAATCACATTTTCATGGAGCAACTCCACAAAAAACTGATAGGATATAAGTATGATACACCAAAATGTTCGCATCGATAAGGCCTATTAGTGTCCATACTTAGAAATGCGGCGACTAGTCTAGGTATTCCACAAATTCAGATTTTGTTTACCGACCACCATTGGTGAATCACATTTTCATGGAGCAACTCCACAAAAAACTGATAGGATATAAGTATGATACACCAAAATGTTCGCATGGATAAGGCCTATTAGTGTCCATACTTAGAAATGCGGCGACTAGTCTAGGTATTCCACAAATTCAGATTTTGTTTACCGACCACCATTGGTGAATCACATTTTCATGGAGCAACTCCACAAAAAACTGATAGGATATAAGTGTGGTATACCAAAATTTTCGTATGAATAAGGCCTATTAGTGTCCATACTTAGAAATGCGGCGACTAGTCTAGGTATTCCACAAATTCAGATTTTGTTTACCGACCACCATTGGTGAATCACATTTTCATGGAGCAACTCCACAAAAAACTGATAGGATATAAGTGTGGTATACCAAAATGTTCGTATGGATAAGGCCTATTAGTGTCCATACTTAGAAATGCGGCGACTAGTCTAGGTATTCCAGAAATTCAAGTTTTGTTTACTGACCACCAGTGGTGAATCGCATTTTCATGGAGCAACTCCACAAAAAACTGATAGGATATAAGTATGATACACCAAAATGTTCGCATCGATAAGGCCTATTAGTGTCCATACTTAGAAATGCGGCGACTAGTCTAGGTATTCCACAAATTCAGATTTTGTTTACCGACCACCATTGGTGAATCACATTTTCATGGAGCAACTCCACAAAAAACTGATAGGATATAAGTGAGGTATACCAAAATGTTCGTATGAATAAGGCCTATTAGTGTCCATACTTAGAAATGCGGCGACTAGTCTAGGTATTCCAGAAATTCAAATTTTGTTTACTGACCACCAGTGGTGAATTGCATTTTCATGGAGCAACTCCACAAAAAACTGATAGGATATAAGTGTGATACACCAAAATGTTCGCATGGATAAGGCCTATTAGTGTCCATACTTAGAAATGCGGCGACTAGTCTAGGTATTCCAGAAATTCAAATTTTGTTTACTGACCACCAGTGGTGAATCGCATTTTCATGGAGCAACTCCACAAAAAACTGATAGGATATAAGTGTGGTATACCAAAATGTTCGTATGAATAAGGCCTATTAGTGTCCATACTTAGAAATGCGGCGACTAGTCTAGGTATTCCAGAAATTCAAATTTTGTTTACTGACCACCAGTGGTGAATCGCATTTTCATGGAGCAACTCCACAAAAAACTGATAGGATATAAGTATGATACACCAAAATGTTCGCATCGATAAGGCCTATTAGTGTCCATACTTAGAAATGCGGCGACTAGTCTAGGTATTCCACAAATTCAGATTTTGTTTACCGACCACCATTGGTGAATCACATTTTCATGGAGCAACTCCACAAAAAACTGATAGGATATAAGTATGATACACCAAAATGTTCGCATGGATAAGGCCTATTAGTGTCCATGCTTAGAAATGCGGCGACTAGTCTAGGTATTCCACAAATTCAGATTTTGTTTACCGACCACCATTGGTGAATCACATTTTCATGGAGCAACTCCACAAAAAACTGATAGGATATAAGTATGATACACCAAAATGTTCGCATGGATAAGGCCTATTAGTGTCCATACTTAGAAATGCGGCGACTAGTCTAGGTATTCCACAAATTCAGATTTTGTTTACCGACCACCATTGGTGAATCACATTTTCATGGAGCAACTCCACAAAAAACTGATAGGATATAAGTGTGGTATACCAAAATTTTCGTATGAATAAGGCCTATTAGTGTCCATACTTAGAAATGCGGCGACTAGTCTAGGTATTCCACAAATTCAGATTTTGTTTACCGACCACCATTGGTGAATCACATTTTCATGGAGCAACTCCACAAAAAACTGATAGGATATAAGTATGATACACCAAAATGTTCGCATGGATAAGGCCTATTAGTGTCCATGCTTAGAAATGCGGCGACTAGTCTAGGTATTCCACAAATTCAGATTTTGTTTACCGACCACCATTGGTGAATCACATTTTCATGGAGCAACTCCACAAAAAACTGATAGGATATAAGTATGATACACCAAAATGTTCGCATCGATAAGGCCTATTAGTGTCCATACTTAGAAATGCGGCGACTAGTCTAGGTATTCCACAAATTCAGATTTTGTTTACCGACCACCATTGGTGAATCACATTTTCATGGAGCAACTCCACAAAAAACTGATAGGATATAAGTATGATACACCAAAATGTTCGCATGGATAAGGCCTATTAGTGTCCATGCTTAGAAATGCGGCGACTAGTCTAGGTATTCCACAAATTCAGATTTTGTTTACCGACCACCATTGGTGAATCACATTTTCATGGAGCAACTCCACAAAAAACTGATAGGATATAAGTATGATACACCAAAATGTTCGCATGGATAAGGCCTATTAGTGTCCATACTTAGAAATGCGGCGACTAGTCTAGGTATTCCACAAATTCAGATTTTGTTTACCGACCACCATTGGTGAATCGCATTTTCATGGAGCAACTCCACAAAAAACTGATAGGATATAAGTGTGGTATACCAAAATGTTCGTATGGATAAGGCCTATTAGTGTCCATACTTAGAAATGCGGCGACTAGTCTAGGTATTCCAGAAATTCAAATTTTGTTTACTGACCACCAGTGGTGAATCGCATTTTCATGGAGCAACTCCACAAACAACTGATAGAATATAAGTGTGGTATACCAAAATGTTCGTATGGATAAGGCCTATTAGTGTCCATACTTAGAAATGCGGCGACTAGTCTAGGTATTCCAGAAATTCAAATTTTGTTTACTGACCACCAGTGGTGAATCGCATTTTCATGGAGCACCTCCACAAAAAACTGATAGAATATAAGTGTGGTATACCAAAATGTTCGTATGAATAAGGCCTATTAGTGTCCATACTTAGAAATGCGGCGACTAGTCTAGGTATTCCAGAAATTCAAATTTTGTTTACTGACCACCAGTGGTGAATCGCATTTTCATGGAGCAACTCCACAAAAAACTGATAGGATATAAGTGTGGTATACCAAAATGTTCGTATGGATAAGGCCTATTAGTGTCCATACTTAGAAATGCGGCGACTAGTCTAGGTATTCCAGAAATTCAAATTTTGTTTACTGACCACCAGTGGTGAATCGCATTTTCATGGAGCAACTCCACAAAAAACTGATAGGATATAAGTGTGGTATACCAAAATGTTCGTATGGATAAGGCCTATTAGTGTCCATACTTAGAAATGCGGCGACTAGTCTAGGTATTCCAGAAATTCAAATTTTGTTTACTGACCACCAGTGGTGAATCACATTTTCATGGAGCAACTCCTCAAAAAACTGATAGAATATAAGTGTGGTATACCAAAATGTTCGTATGAATAAGGCCTATTAGTGTCCATACTTAGAAATGCGGCGACTAGTCTAGGTATTCCAGAAATTCAAATTTTGTTTACTGACCACCAGTGGTGAATCGCATTTTCATGGAGCACCTCCACAAAAAACTGATAGAATATAAGTGTGGTATACCAAAATGTTCGTATGAATAAGGCCTATTAGTGTCCATACTTAGAAATGCGGCGACTAGTCTAGGTATTCCAGAAATTCAAATTTTGTTTACTGACCACCAGTGGTGAATCGCATTTTCATGGAGCAACTCCACAAAAAACTGATAGGATATAAGTGTGGTACACCAAAATGTTCGTATGGATAAGGCCTATTAGTGTCCATACTTAGAAATGCGGCGACTAGTCTAGGTATTCCAGAAATTCAAATTTTGTTTACTGACCACCAGTGGTGAATCGCATTTTCATGGAGCAACTCCACAAAAAACTGATAGGATATAAGTGTGGTATACCAAAATGTTCGTATGAATGAGGCCTATTAGTGTCCATACTTAGAAATGCGGCGACTAGTCTAGGTATTCCAGAAATTCAAATTTTGTTTACTGACCACCAGTGGTGAATCACATTTTCATGGAGCAACTCCTCAAAAAACTGATAGGATATAAGTGTGGTATACCAAAATGTTCGTATGAATAAGGCCTATTAGTGTCCATACTTAGAAATGCGGCGACTAGTCTAGGTATTCCAGAAATTCAAATTTTGTTTACTGACCACCAGTGGTGAATCGCATTTTCATGGAGCACCTCCACAAAAAACTGATAGAATATAAGTGTGGTATACCAAAATGTTCGTATGAATAAGGCCTATTAGTGTCCATACTTAGAAATGCGGCGACTAGTCTAGGTATTCCAGAAATTCAAATTTTGTTTACTGACCACCAGTGGTGAATCGCATTTTCATGGAGCAACTCCACAAACAACTGATAGAATATAAGTGTGGTATACCAAAATGTTCGTATGGATAAGGCCTATTAGTGTCCATACTTAGAAATGCGGCGACTAGTCTAGGTATTCCAGAAATTCAAATTTTGTTTACTGACCACCAGTGGTGAATCGCATTTTCATGGAGCACCTCCACAAAAAACTGATAGAATATAAGTGTGGTATACCAAAATGTTCGTATGAATAAGGCCTATTAGTGTCCATACTTAGAAATGCGGCGACTAGTCTAGGTATTCCAGAAATTCAAATTTTGTTTACTGACCACCAGTGGTGAATCGCATTTTCATGGAGCAACTCCACAAAAAACTGATAGGATATAAGTGTGGTATACCAAAATGTTCGTATGGATAAGGCCTATTAGTGTCCATACTTAGAAATGCGGCGACTAGTCTAGGTATTCCAGAAATTCAAATTTTGTTTACTGACCACCAGTGGTGAATCGCATTTTCATGGAGCAACTCCACAAAAAACTGATAGGATATAAGTGTGGTATACCAAAATGTTCGTATGGATAAGGCCTATTAGTGTCCATACTTAGAAATGCGGCGACTAGTCTAGGTATTCCAGAAATTCAAATTTTGTTTACTGACCACCAGTGGTGAATCACATTTTCATGGAGCAACTCCTCAAAAAACTGATAGAATATAAGTGTGGTATACCAAAATGTTCGTATGAATAAGGCCTATTAGTGTCCATACTTAGAAATGCGGCGACTAGTCTAGGTATTCCAGAAATTCAAATTTTGTTTACTGACCACCAGTGGTGAATCGCATTTTCATGGAGCACCTCCACAAAAAACTGATAGAATATAAGTGTGGTATACCAAAATGTTCGTATGAATAAGGCCTATTAGTGTCCATACTTAGAAATGCGGCGACTAGTCTAGGTATTCCAGAAATTCAAATTTTGTTTACTGACCACCAGTGGTGAATCGCATTTTCATGGAGCAACTCCACAAAAAACTGATAGGATATAAGTGTGGTACACCAAAATGTTCGTATGGATAAGGCCTATTAGTGTCCATACTTAGAAATGCGGCGACTAGTCTAGGTATTCCAGAAATTCAAATTTTGTTTACTGACCACCAGTGGTGAATCGCATTTTCATGGAGCAACTCCACAAAAAACTGATAGGATATAAGTGTGGTATACCAAAATGTTCGTATGAATGAGGCCTATTAGTGTCCATACTTAGAAATGCGGCGACTAGTCTAGGTATTCCAGAAATTCAAATTTTGTTTACTGACCACCAGTGGTGAATCACATTTTCATGGAGCAACTCCTCAAAAAACTGATAGGATATAAGTGTGGTATACCAAAATGTTCGTATGAATAAGGCCTATTAGTGTCCATACTTAGAAATGCGGCGACTAGTCTAGGTATTCCAGAAATTCAAATTTTGTTTGCTGACCACCAGTGGTGAATCACATTTTCATGGAGCAACTCCTCAAAAAACTGATAGGATATAAGTGTGATATACCAAAATGTTCGTATGAATGAGGCCTATTAGTGTCCATACTTAGAAATGCGGCGACTAGTCTAGGTATTCCAGAAATTCAAATTTTGTTTACTGACCACCAGTGGTGAATCGCATTTTCATGGAGCAACTCCACAAAAAACTGATAGGATATAAGTATGATACACCAAAATGCTCGTATGGATAAGGCCTATTAGTGTCCATAGTTAGAAATGCGGCGACTGGTCTAGGTATTCCACAAATTCAGATTTTGTTTACCGACCACCATTGGTGAATCACATTTTCATGGAGCAACTCCTCAAAAAACTGATAGGATATAAGTGTGGTATACCAAAATGTTCGTATGAATAAGGCCTATTAGTGTCCATACTTAGAAATGCGGCGACTAGTCTAGGTATTCCAGAAATTCAAATTTTGTTTACTGACCACCAGTGGTGAATCGCATTTTCATGGAGCAACTCCACAAAAAACTGATAGGATATACGTATGATACACCAAAATGTTCGTATGGATAAGGTCTATTAGTGTCCATACTTAGAAATGCGGCGACTAGTCTAGGTATTCCAGAAATTCAAATTTTGTTTACTGACCACCAGTGGTGAATCGCATTTTCATGGAGCAACTCCACAAAAAACTGATAGGATATAAGTGTGGTATACCAAAATGTTCGTATGGATAAGGCCTATTAGTGTCCATACTTAGAAATGCGGCGACTAGTCTAGGTATTCCAGAAATTCAAATTTTGTTTACTGACCACCAGTGGTGAATCGCATTTTCATGGAGCAACTCCACAAACAACTGATAGAATATAAGTGTGGTATACCAAAATGTTCGTATGGATAAGGCCTATTAGTGTCCATACTTAGAAATGCGGCGACTAGTCTAGGTATTCCAGAAATTCAAATTTTGTTTACTGACCACCAGTGGTGAATCGCATTTTCATGGAGCACCTCCACAAAAAACTGATAGAATATAAGTGTGGTATACCAAAATGTTCGTATGAATAAGGCCTATTAGTGTCCATACTTAGAAATGCGGCGACTAGTCTAGGTATTCCAGAAATTCAAATTTTGTTTACTGACCACCAGTGGTGAATCGCATTTTCATGGAGCAACTCCACAAAAAACTGATAGGATATAAGTGTGGTATACCAAAATGTTCGTATGGATAAGGCCTATTAGAGTCCATACTTAGAAATGCGGCGACTAGTCTAGGTATTCCAGAAATTTAAATTTTGTTTACTGACCACCAGTGGTGAATCGCATTTTCATGGAGCAACTCCACAAAAAACTGATAGGATATAAGTGTGGTATACCAAAATGTTCGTATGGATAAGGCCTATTAGTGTCCATACTTAGAAATGCGGCGACTAGTCTAGGTATTCCAGAAATTCAAATTTTGTTTACTGACCACCAGTGGTGAATCACATTTTCATGGAGCAACTCCTCAAAAAACTGATAGGATATAAGTGTGGTATACCAAAATGTTCGTATGAATAAGGCCTATTAGTGTCCATACTTAGAAATGCGGCGACTAGTCTAGGTATTCCAGAAATTCAAATTTTGTTTACTGACCACCAGTGGTGAATCGCATTTTCATGGAGCAACTCCACAAAAAACTGATAGGATATAAGTATGATACACCAAAATGCTCGTATGGATAAGGCCTATTAGTGTCCATAGTTAGAAATGCGGCGACTGGTCTAGGTATTCCACAAATTCAGATTTTGTTTACCGACCACCATTGGTGAATCACATTTTCATGGAGCAACTCCACAAAAAACTGATACGATATAAGTGTGGTATACCAAAATGTTCGTATGAATAAGGCCTATTAGTGTCCATACTTAGAAATGCGGCGACTAGTCTAGGTATTCCAGAAATTCAAATTTTGTTTACTGACCACCAGTGGTGAATCGCATTTTCATGGAGCAACTCCACAAAAAACTGATAGGATATACGTATGATACACCAAAATGTTCGTATGGATAAGGTCTATTAGTGTCCATACTTAGAAATGCGGCGACTAGTCTAGGTATTCCAAAAATTCAAATTTTGTTTACTGACCACCAGTGGTGAATCGCATTTTCATGGAGCAACTCCACAAAAAACTGATAGGATATAAGTGTGGTATACCAAAATGTTCGTATGGATAAGGCCTATTAGTGTCCATACTTAGAAATGCGGCGACTAGTCTAGGTATTCCAGAAATTCAAATTTTGTTTACTGACCACCAGTGGTGAATCGCATTTTCATGGAGCAACTCCACAAACAACTGATAGAATATAAGTGTGGTATACCAAAATGTTCGTATGGATAAGGCCTATTAGTGTCCATACTTAGAAATGCGGCGACTAGTCTAGGTATTCCAGAAATTCAAATTTTGTTTACTGACCACCAGTGGTGAATCGCATTTTCATGGAGCACCTCCACAAAAAACTGATAGAATATAAGTGTGGTATACCAAAATGTTCGTATGAATAAGGCCTATTAGTGTCCATACTTAGAAATGCGGCGACTAGTCTAGGTATTCCAGAAATTCAAATTTTGTTTACTGACCACCAGTGGTGAATCGCATTTTCATGGAGCAACTCCACAAAAAACTGATAGGATATAAGTGTGGTATACCAAAATGTTCGTATGGATAAGGCCTATTAGAGTCCATACTTAGAAATGCGGCGACTAGTCTAGGTATTCCAGAAATTTAAATTTTGTTTACTGACCACCAGTGGTGAATCGCATTTTCATGGAGCAACTCCACAAAAAACTGATAGGATATAAGTGTGGTATACCAAAATGTTCGTATGGATAAGGCCTATTAGTGTCCATACTTAGAAATGCGGCGACTAGTCTAGGTATTCCAGAAATTCAAATTTTGTTTACTGACCACCAGTGGTGAATCACATTTTCATGGAGCAACTCCTCAAAAAACTGATAGGATATAAGTGTGGTATACCAAAATGTTCGTATGAATAAGGCCTATTAGTGTCCATACTTAGAAATGCGGCGACTAGTCTAGGTATTCCAGAAATTCAAATTTTGTTTACTGACCACCAGTGGTGAATCGCATTTTCATGGAGCACCTCCACAAAAAACTGATAGAATATAAGTGTGGTATACCAAAATGTTCGTATGAATAAGGCCTATTAGTGTCCATACTTAGAAATGCGGCGACTAGTCTAGGTATTCCAGAAATTCAAATTTTGTTTACTGACCACCAGTGGTGAATCGCATTTTCATGGAGCAACTCCACAAAAAACTGATAGGATATAAGTGTGGTACACCAAAATGTTCGTATGGATAAGGCCTATTAGCGTCCATACTTAGAAATGCGGCGACTAGTCTAGGTATTCCAGAAATTCAAATTTTGTTTACTGACCACCAGTGGTGAATCGCATTTTCATGGAGCAACTCCACAAAAAACTGATAGGATATAAGTGTGGTATACCAAAATGTTCGTATGGATAAGGTCTATTAGTGGCCATACATAGAAATGCGGCGACTAGTCTAGGTATTCCAGAAATTCAAATTTTGTTTACTGACCACCAGTGGTGAATCACATTTTCATGGAGCAACTCCTCAAAAAACTGATAGGATATAAGTGTGGTATACCAAAATGTTCGTATGAATAAGGCCTATTAGTGTCCATACTTAGAAATGCGGCGACTAGTCTAGGTATTCCAGAAATTCAAATTTTGTTTACTGACCACCAGTGGTGAATCACATTTTCATGGAGCAACTCCTCAAAAAACTGATAGGATATAAGTGTGGTATACCAAAATGTTCGTATGAATGAGGCCTATTAGTGTCCATACTTAGAAATGCGGCGACTAGTCTAGGTATTCCAGAAATTCAAATTTTGTTTACTGACCACCAGTGGTGAATCGCATTTTCATGGAGCAACTCCACAAAAAACTGATAGGATATAAGTGTGATACACCAAAATGCTCGTATGGATAAGGCCTATTAGTGTCCATACTTAGAAATGCGGCGACTGGTCTAGGTATTCCACAAATTCAGATTTTGTTTACCGACCACCATTGGTGAATCACATTTTCATGGAGCAACTCCTCAAAAAACTGATAGGATATAAGTGTGGTATACCAAAATGTTCGTATGAATAAGGCCTATTAGTGTCCATACTTAGAAATGCGGCGACTAGTCTAGGTATTCCAGAAATTCAAATTTTGTTTACTGACCACCAGTGGTGAATCGCATTTTCATGGAGCAACTCCACAAAAAACTGATACGATATACGTATGATACACCAAAATGTTCGTATGGATAAGGTCTATTAGTGTCCATACATAGAAATGCGGCGACTAGTCTAGGTATTCCAGAAATTCAAATTTTGTTTACTGACCACCAGTGGTGAATCACATTTTCATGGAGCAACTCCTCAAAAAACTGATAGGATATAAGTGTGGTATACCAAAATGTTCGTATGAATAAGGCCTATTAGTGTCCATACTTAGAAATGCGGCGACTTGTCTAGGTATTCCAGAAATTCAAATTTTGTTTACTGACCACCAGTGGTGAATCGCATTTTC
Source organism: Leucophora obtusa (assembly GCA_949987735.1). Lineage (NCBI taxonomy): Eukaryota > Metazoa > Arthropoda > Insecta > Diptera > Anthomyiidae > Leucophora > Leucophora obtusa. The sequence continues at coordinate 29,293,408 of OX465299.1, read as the reverse complement.
ATGGAGCACCTCCACAAAAAACTGATAGAATATAAGTGTGGTACACCAAAATGTTCGTATGAATAAGGCCTATTAGTGTCCATACTTAGAAATGCGGCGACTAGTCTAGGTATTCCAGAAATTCAAATTTTGTTTACTGACCACCAGTGGTGAATCGCATTTTCATGGAGCAACTCCACAAAAAACTGATAGGATATAAGTGTGATACACCAAAATGCTCGTATGGATAAGGCCTATTAGTGTCCATACTTAGAAATGCGGCGACTGGTCTAGGTATTCCACAAATTCAGATTTTGTTTACCGACCACCATTGGTGAATCACATTTTCATGGAGCAACTCCTCAAAAAACTGATAGGATATAAGTGTGGTATACCAAAATGTTCGTATGAATAAGGCCTATTAGTGTCCATACTTAGAAATGCGGCGACTAGTCTAGGTATTCCATAAATTCAAATTTTGTTTACTGACCACCAGTGGTGAATCGCATTTTCATGGAGCAACTCCACAAAAAACAGATAGGATATAAGTGTGATACATCAAAATGCTCGTATGGATAAGGCCTATTAGTGTCCATACTTAGAAATGCGGCGACTAGTCTAGGTATTCCAGAAATTCAAATTTTGTTTACTGACCACCAGTGGTGAATCGCATTTTCATGGAGCAACTCCACAAAAAACAGATAGGATATAAGTGTGATACATCAAAATGCTCGTATGGATAAGGCCTATTAGCGTCCATACTTAGAAATGCGGCGACTAGTCTAGGTATTCCAGAAATTCAAATTTTGTTTACTGACCACCAGTGGTGAATCGCATTTTCATGGAGCAACTCCACAAAAAACTGATAGGATATAAGTGTGATACACCAAAATGCTCGCATGGATAAGGCCTATTAGTGTCCATACTTAGAAATGCGGCGGCTATTCCACGTAATCCACAAATTCAGATTTTGTTTACCGACCACCATTGGTGAATCACATTTTCATGGAGCAACTCCACAAAAAACTGATAGGATATAAGTGTGGTATACCAAAATGTTCGTATGAATAAGGCCTATTAGTGTCCATACTTAGAAATGCGGCGACTAGTCTAGGTATTCCATAAATTCAAATTTTGTTTACTGACCACCAGTGGTGAATCGCATTTTCATGGAGCAACTCCACAAAAAACAGATAGGATATAAGTGTGATACATCAAAATGCTCGTATGGATAAGGCCTATTAGTGTCCATACTTAGAAATGCGGCGACTAGTCTAGGTATTCCAGAAATTCAAATTTTGTTTACTGACCACCAGTGGTGAATCGCATTTTCATGGAGCAACTCCACAAAAAACAGATAGGATATAAGTGTGGTATACCAAAATGTTCGTATGAATAAGGCCTATTAGTGTCCATACTTAGAAATGCGGCGACTAGTCTAGGTATTCCATAAATTCAAATTTTGTTTACTGACCACCAGTGGTGAATCGCATTTTCATGGAGCAACTCCACAAACAACTGATAGAATATAAGTGTGGTATACCAAAATGTTCGTATGGATAAGGCCTATTAGTGTCCATACTTAGAAATGCGGCGACTAGTCTAGGTATTCCAGAAATTCAAATTTTGTTTACTGACCACCAGTGGTGAATCGCATTTTCATGGAGCACCTCCACAAAAAACTGATAGAATATAAGTGTGGTATACCAAAATGTTCGTATGAATAAGGCCTATTAGTGTCCATACTTAGAAATGCGGCGACTAGTCTAGGTATTCCAGAAATTCAAATTTTGTTTACTGACCACCAGTGGTGAATCGCATTTTCATGGAGCAACTCCACAAAAAACTGATAGGATATACGTATGATACACCAAAATGTTCGTATGGATAAGGTCTATTAGTGTCCATACTTAGAAATGCGGCGACTAGTCTAGGTATTCCAGAAATTCAAATTTTGTTTACTGACCACCAGTGGTGAATCGCATTTTCATGGAGCAACTCCACAAAAAACTGATAGGATATAAGTGTGGTATACCAAAATGTTCGTATGGATAAGGCCTATTAGTGTCCATACTTAGAAATGCGGCGACTAGTCTAGGTATTCCAGAAATTCAAATTTTGTTTACTGACCACCAGTGGTGAATCGCATTTTCATGGAGCAACTCCACAAACAACTGATAGAATATAAGTGTGGTATACCAAAATGTTCGTATGGATAAGGCCTATTAGTGTCCATACTTAGAAATGCGGCGACTAGTCTAGGTATTCCAGAAATTCAAATTTTGTTTACTGACCACCAGTGGTGAATCGCATTTTCATGGAGCACCTCCACAAAAAACTGATAGAATATAAGTGTGGTATACCAAAATGTTCGTATGAATAAGGCCTATTAGTGTCCATACTTAGAAATGCGGCGACTAGTCTAGGTATTCCAGAAATTCAAATTTTGTTTACTGACCACCAGTGGTGAATCGCATTTTCATGGAGCAACTCCACAAAAAACTGATAGGATATAAGTGTGGTATACCAAAATGTTCGTATGGATAAGGCCTATTAGAGTCCATACTTAGAAATGCGGCGACTAGTCTAGGTATTCCAGAAATTTAAATTTTGTTTACTGACCACCAGTGGTGAATCGCATTTTCATGGAGCAACTCCACAAAAAACTGATAGGATATAAGTGTGGTATACCAAAATGTTCGTATGGATAAGGCCTATTAGTGTCCATACTTAGAAATGCGGCGACTAGTCTAGGTATTCCAGAAATTCAAATTTTGTTTACTGACCACCAGTGGTGAATCACATTTTCATGGAGCAACTCCTCAAAAAACTGATAGGATATAAGTGTGGTATACCAAAATGTTCGTATGAATAAGGCCTATTAGTGTCCATACTTAGAAATGCGGCGACTAGTCTAGGTATTCCAGAAATTCAAATTTTGTTTACTGACCACCAGTGGTGAATCGCATTTTCATGGAGCAACTCCACAAAAAACTGATAGGATATAAGTATGATACACCAAAATGCTCGTATGGATAAGGCCTATTAGTGTCCATAGTTAGAAATGCGGCGACTGGTCTAGGTATTCCACAAATTCAGATTTTGTTTACCGACCACCATTGGTGAATCACATTTTCATGGAGCAACTCCACAAAAAACTGATACGATATAAGTGTGGTATACCAAAATGTTCGTATGAATAAGGCCTATTAGTGTCCATACTTAGAAATGCGGCGACTAGTCTAGGTATTCCAGAAATTCAAATTTTGTTTACTGACCACCAGTGGTGAATCGCATTTTCATGGAGCAACTCCACAAAAAACTGATAGGATATACGTATGATACACCAAAATGTTCGTATGGATAAGGTCTATTAGTGTCCATACTTAGAAATGCGGCGACTAGTCTAGGTATTCCAAAAATTCAAATTTTGTTTACTGACCACCAGTGGTGAATCGCATTTTCATGGAGCAACTCCACAAAAAACTGATAGGATATAAGTGTGGTATACCAAAATGTTCGTATGGATAAGGCCTATTAGTGTCCATACTTAGAAATGCGGCGACTAGTCTAGGTATTCCAGAAATTCAAATTTTGTTTACTGACCACCAGTGGTGAATCGCATTTTCATGGAGCAACTCCACAAACAACTGATAGAATATAAGTGTGGTATACCAAAATGTTCGTATGGATAAGGCCTATTAGTGTCCATACTTAGAAATGCGGCGACTAGTCTAGGTATTCCAGAAATTCAAATTTTGTTTACTGACCACCAGTGGTGAATCGCATTTTCATGGAGCACCTCCACAAAAAACTGATAGAATATAAGTGTGGTATACCAAAATGTTCGTATGAATAAGGCCTATTAGTGTCCATACTTAGAAATGCGGCGACTAGTCTAGGTATTCCAGAAATTCAAATTTTGTTTACTGACCACCAGTGGTGAATCGCATTTTCATGGAGCAACTCCACAAAAAACTGATAGGATATAAGTGTGGTATACCAAAATGTTCGTATGGATAAGGCCTATTAGAGTCCATACTTAGAAATGCGGCGACTAGTCTAGGTATTCCAGAAATTTAAATTTTGTTTACTGACCACCAGTGGTGAATCGCATTTTCATGGAGCAACTCCACAAAAAACTGATAGGATATAAGTGTGGTATACCAAAATGTTCGTATGGATAAGGCCTATTAGTGTCCATACTTAGAAATGCGGCGACTAGTCTAGGTATTCCAGAAATTCAAATTTTGTTTACTGACCACCAGTGGTGAATCACATTTTCATGGAGCAACTCCTCAAAAAACTGATAGGATATAAGTGTGGTATACCAAAATGTTCGTATGAATAAGGCCTATTAGTGTCCATACTTAGAAATGCGGCGACTAGTCTAGGTATTCCAGAAATTCAAATTTTGTTTACTGACCACCAGTGGTGAATCGCATTTTCATGGAGCACCTCCACAAAAAACTGATAGAATATAAGTGTGGTATACCAAAATGTTCGTATGAATAAGGCCTATTAGTGTCCATACTTAGAAATGCGGCGACTAGTCTAGGTATTCCAGAAATTCAAATTTTGTTTACTGACCACCAGTGGTGAATCGCATTTTCATGGAGCAACTCCACAAAAAACTGATAGGATATAAGTGTGGTACACCAAAATGTTCGTATGGATAAGGCCTATTAGCGTCCATACTTAGAAATGCGGCGACTAGTCTAGGTATTCCAGAAATTCAAATTTTGTTTACTGACCACCAGTGGTGAATCGCATTTTCATGGAGCAACTCCACAAAAAACTGATAGGATATAAGTGTGGTATACCAAAATGTTCGTATGGATAAGGTCTATTAGTGGCCATACATAGAAATGCGGCGACTAGTCTAGGTATTCCAGAAATTCAAATTTTGTTTACTGACCACCAGTGGTGAATCACATTTTCATGGAGCAACTCCTCAAAAAACTGATAGGATATAAGTGTGGTATACCAAAATGTTCGTATGAATAAGGCCTATTAGTGTCCATACTTAGAAATGCGGCGACTAGTCTAGGTATTCCAGAAATTCAAATTTTGTTTACTGACCACCAGTGGTGAATCACATTTTCATGGAGCAACTCCTCAAAAAACTGATAGGATATAAGTGTGGTATACCAAAATGTTCGTATGAATGAGGCCTATTAGTGTCCATACTTAGAAATGCGGCGACTAGTCTAGGTATTCCAGAAATTCAAATTTTGTTTACTGACCACCAGTGGTGAATCGCATTTTCATGGAGCAACTCCACAAAAAACTGATAGGATATAAGTGTGATACACCAAAATGCTCGTATGGATAAGGCCTATTAGTGTCCATACTTAGAAATGCGGCGACTGGTCTAGGTATTCCACAAATTCAGATTTTGTTTACCGACCACCATTGGTGAATCACATTTTCATGGAGCAACTCCTCAAAAAACTGATAGGATATAAGTGTGGTATACCAAAATGTTCGTATGAATAAGGCCTATTAGTGTCCATACTTAGAAATGCGGCGACTAGTCTAGGTATTCCAGAAATTCAAATTTTGTTTACTGACCACCAGTGGTGAATCGCATTTTCATGGAGCAACTCCACAAAAAACTGATACGATATACGTATGATACACCAAAATGTTCGTATGGATAAGGTCTATTAGTGTCCATACATAGAAATGCGGCGACTAGTCTAGGTATTCCAGAAATTCAAATTTTGTTTACTGACCACCAGTGGTGAATCACATTTTCATGGAGCAACTCCTCAAAAAACTGATAGGATATAAGTGTGGTATACCAAAATGTTCGTATGAATAAGGCCTATTAGTGTCCATACTTAGAAATGCGGCGACTTGTCTAGGTATTCCAGAAATTCAAATTTTGTTTACTGACCACCAGTGGTGAATCGCATTTTCATGGAGCACCTCCACAAAAAACTGATAGAATATAAGTGTGGTACACCAAAATGTTCGTATGAATAAGGCCTATTAGTGTCCATACTTAGAAATGCGGCGACTAGTCTAGGTATTCCAGAAATTCAAATTTTGTTTACTGACCACCAGTGGTGAATCGCATTTTCATGGAGCAACTCCACAAAAAACTGATAGGATATAAGTGTGATACACCAAAATGCTCGTATGGATAAGGCCTATTAGTGTCCATACTTAGAAATGCGGCGACTGGTCTAGGTATTCCACAAATTCAGATTTTGTTTACCGACCACCATTGGTGAATCACATTTTCATGGAGCAACTCCTCAAAAAACTGATAGGATATAAGTGTGGTATACCAAAATGTTCGTATGAATAAGGCCTATTAGTGTCCATACTTAGAAATGCGGCGACTAGTCTAGGTATTCCATAAATTCAAATTTTGTTTACTGACCACCAGTGGTGAATCGCATTTTCATGGAGCAACTCCACAAAAAACAGATAGGATATAAGTGTGATACATCAAAATGCTCGTATGGATAAGGCCTATTAGTGTCCATACTTAGAAATGCGGCGACTAGTCTAGGTATTCCAGAAATTCAAATTTTGTTTACTGACCACCAGTGGTGAATCGCATTTTCATGGAGCAACTCCACAAAAAACAGATAGGATATAAGTGTGATACATCAAAATGCTCGTATGGATAAGGCCTATTAGCGTCCATACTTAGAAATGCGGCGACTAGTCTAGGTATTCCAGAAATTCAAATTTTGTTTACTGACCACCAGTGGTGAATCGCATTTTCATGGAGCAACTCCACAAAAAACTGATAGGATATAAGTGTGATACACCAAAATGCTCGCATGGATAAGGCCTATTAGTGTCCATACTTAGAAATGCGGCGGCTATTCCACGTAATCCACAAATTCAGATTTTGTTTACCGACCACCATTGGTGAATCACATTTTCATGGAGCAACTCCACAAAAAACTGATAGGATATAAGTGTGGTATACCAAAATGTTCGTATGAATAAGGCCTATTAGTGTCCATACTTAGAAATGCGGCGACTAGTCTAGGTATTCCATAAATTCAAATTTTGTTTACTGACCACCAGTGGTGAATCGCATTTTCATGGAGCAACTCCACAAAAAACAGATAGGATATAAGTGTGATACATCAAAATGCTCGTATGGATAAGGCCTATTAGTGTCCATACTTAGAAATGCGGCGACTAGTCTAGGTATTCCAGAAATTCAAATTTTGTTTACTGACCACCAGTGGTGAATCGCATTTTCATGGAGCAACTCCACAAAAAACAGATAGGATATAAGTGTGGTATACCAAAATGTTCGTATGAATAAGGCCTATTAGTGTCCATACTTAGAAATGCGGCGACTAGTCTAGGTATTCCATAAATTCAAATTTTGTTTACTGACCACCAGTGGTGAATCGCATTTTCATGGAGCAACTCCACAAAAAACAGATAGGATATAAGTGTGATACATCAAAATGCTCGTATGGATAAGGCCTATTAGTGTCTATACTTAGAAATGCGGCGACTAGTCTAGGTATTCCAGAAATTCAAATTTTGTTTACTGACCACCAGTGGTGAATCGCATTTTCATGGAGCAACTCCACAAAAAACTGATAGGATATAAGTGTGATACACCAAAATGCTCGCATGGATAAGGCCTATTAGTGTCCATACTTAGAAATGCGGCGACTAGTCTAGGTATTCCAGAAATTCAAATTTTGTTTACTGACCACCAGTGGTGAATTGCATTTTCATGGAGCAACTCCACAAAAAACTGATAGGATATAAGTGTGGTATACCAAAATGTTCGTATGAATAAGGCCTATTAGTGTCCATACTTAGAAATGCGGCGACTAGTCTAGGTATTCCACAAATTCAGATGTTGTTTACCGACCACCATTGGTGAATCACATTTTCATGGAGCAACTCCACAAAAAACTGATAGGATATAAGTGTGGTATACGAAAATGTTCGTATGAATAAGGCCTATTAGTGTCCATACTTAGAAATGCGGCGACTAGTCTAGGTATTCCAGAAATTCAAATTTTGTTTACTGACCACCAGTGGTGAATCGCATTTTCATGGAGCAACTCCACAAAAAACTGATAGGATATAAGTGTGATACACCAAAATGCTCGCATGGATAAGGCCTATTAGTGTCCATACTTAGAAATGCGGCGGCTATTCCACGTAATCCACAAATTCAGATTTTGTTTACCGACCACCATTGGTGAATCACATTTTCATGGAGCAACTCCACAAAAAACTGATAGGATATAAGTGTGGTATACCAAAATGTTCGTATGGATAAGGCCTATTAGCGTCCATACTTAGAAATGCGGCGACTAGTCTAGGTATTCCAGAAATTCAAATTTTGTTTACTGACCACCAGTGGTGAATCGCATTTTCATGGAGCAACTCCACAAAAAACTGATAGGATATAAGTGTGATACACCAAAATGCTCGCATGGATAAGGCCTATTAGTGTCCATACTTAGAAATGCGGCGGCTATTCCACGTAATCCACAAATTCAGATTTTGTTTACCGACCACCATTGGTGAATCACATTTTCATGGAGCAACTCCACAAAAAACTGATAGGATATAAGTGTGGTATACCAAAATGTTCGTATGAATAAGGCCTATTAGTGTCCATACTTAGAAATGCGGCGACTAGTCTAGGTATTCCATAAATTCAAATTTTGTTTACTGACCACCAGTGGTGAATCGCATTTTCATGGAGCAACTCCACAAAAAACAGATAGGATATAAGTGTGATACATCAAAATGCTCGTATGGATAAGGCCTATTAGTGTCCATACTTAGAAATGCGGCGACTAGTCTAGGTATTCCAGAAATTCAAATTTTGTTTACTGACCACCAGTGGTGAATCGCATTTTCATGGAGCAACTCCACAAAAAACTGATAGGATATAAGTGTGGTATACCAAAATGTTCGTATGAATAAGGCCTATTAGTGTCCATACTTAGAAATGCGGCGACTAGTCTAGGTATTCCAGAAATTCAAATTTTGTTTACTGACCACCAGTGGTGAATCGCATTTTCATGGAGCAACTCCACAAAAAACTGATAGGATATAAGTGTGATACACCAAAATGCTCGCATGGATAAGGCCTATTAGTGTCCGTACTTAGAAATGCGGCAACTAGTCTAGGTATTCCAGAAATTCAAATTTTGTTTACTGACCACCAGTGGTGAATCGCATTTTCGTGGAGCAACTTCACAAAAAACTGATAGGATATAAGTATGATACACCAAAATGTTCGTATGGATTAGGTCTATTAGTGTCCATACTTAGAAATGCGGCGACTAGTCTAGGTATTCCAGAAATTCAAATTTTGTTTACTGACCACCAGTGGTGAATTGCATTTTCATGGAGCAACTCCACAAAAAACTGATAGGATATAAGTGTGGTATACCAAAATGTTCGTATGAATAAGGCCTATTAGTGTCCATACTTAGAAATGCGGCGACTAGTCTAGGTATTCCACAAATTCAGATGTTGTTTACCGACCACCATTGGTGAATCACATTTTCATGGAGCAACTCCACAAAAAACTGATAGGATATAAGTGTGGTATACGAAAATGTTCGTATGAATAAGGCCTATTAGTGTCCATACTTAGAAATGCGGCGACTAGTCTAGGTATTCCAGAAATTCAAATTTTGTTTACTGACCACCAGTGGTGAATCGCATTTTCATGGAGCACCTCCACAAAAAACTGATAGAATATAAGTGTTGTATACCAAAATGTTCGTATGGATAAGGCCTATTAGTGTCCATACTTAGAAATGCGGCGACTAGTCTAGGTATTCCACAAATTCAGATTTTGTTTACCGACCACCATTGGTGAATCACATTTTCATGGAGCAACTCCGCAAAAAACTGATAGGATATAAGTGTGATACACCAAAATGTTTGTATGGATAAGGTCTATTAGTATCCATACTTAGAAATGCGGCGACTAGTCTAGGTATTCCAGAAATTCAAATTTTGTTTACTGACCACCAGTGGTGAATCGCATTTTCATGGAGTACCTCCACAAAAAACTGATAGAATATAAGTGTGGTATATCAAAATGTTCGTATGAATAAGGCCTATTAGTGTCCATACTTAGAAATGCGGCGACTAGTCTAGGTATTCCAGAAATTCAAATTTTGTTTACTGACCACCAGTGGTGAATCGCATTTTCATGGAGCAACTCCACAAAAAACTGATAGGATATAAGTGTGATACACCAAACTGCTCGTATGGATAAGGCCTATTAGTGTCCATACTTAGAAATGCGGCGACTAGTCTAGGTATTCCAGAAATTCAAATTTTGTTTACTGACCACCAGTGGTGAATCGCATTTTCATGGAGCAACTCCACAAAAAACTGACAGGATATAAGTATGATACACCAAAATGTTCGTATGGATAAGGCCTATTAGTGTCCATACCTAGAAATGCGGCGACTAGTCTAGGTATTCCAGAAATTCAAATTTTGTTTACTGACCACCAGTGGTGAATCACATTTTCATGGAGCAACTCCTCAAAAAACTGATAGGATATAAGTGTGGTATACCAAAATGTTCGTATGAATAAGGCCTATTAGTGTCCATACTTAGAAATGCGGCGACTAGTCTAGGTATTCCACAAATTCAGATTTTGTTTACCGACCACCATTGGTGAATCACATTTTCATGGAGCAACTCCACAAAAAACTGATAGGATATAAGTGTGATACACCAAAATGTTTGTATGGATAAGGTCTATTAGTATCCATACTTAGAAATGCGGCGACTAGTCTAGGTATTCCAGAAATTCAAATTTTGTTTACTGACCACCAGTGGTGAATCGCATTTTCATGGAGTACCTCCACAAAAAACTGATAGAATATAAGTGTGGTATATCAAAATGTTCGTATGAATAAGGCCTATTAGTGTCCATACTTAGAAATGCGGCGACTAGTCTAGGTATTCCAGAAATTCAAATTTTGTTTACTGACCACCAGTGGTGAATCGCATTTTCATGGAGCAACTCCACAAAAAACTGATAGGATATAAGTGTGATACACCAAACTGCTCGTATGGATAAGGCCTATTAGTGTCCATACTTAGAAATGCGGCGACTAGTCTAGGTATTCCACAAATTCAGATGTTGTTTACCGACCACCATTGGTGAATCACATTTTCATGGAGCAACTCCACAAAAAACTGATAGGATATAAGTATGATACACCAAAATGTTCGTATGGATATGGTCTATTAGCATCCATACTTAGAAATGCGGCGACTAGTCTAGGTATTCCAGAAATTCAAATTTTGTTTACTGACCACCAGTGGTGAATCGCATTTTCATGGAGCAACTCCACAAAAAACTGATAGGATATAAGTGTGGTATACCAAATTGTTCGTATGAATAAGGCCTATTAGTGTCCATACTTAGAGATGCGGTGACTAGTCTAGGTATTCCACAAATTCAGATTTTGTTTACCGACCACCATTGGTGAATCGCATTTTCATGGAGCAACTCCACACAAAACTGATAGGATATAAGTATGATACACCAAAATGTTCGTATGGATAAGGTCTATTAGTATCCATACTTAGAAATGCGGCGACTAGTCTAGGTATTCCAGAAATTCAAATTTTGTTTACTGACCACCAGTGGTGAATCGCATTTTCATGGAGCAACTCCACAAAAAACTGATAGGATATAAGTGTGGTATACCAAATTGTTCGTATGAATAAGGCCTATTAGTGTCCATACTTAGAAATGCGGCGACTAGTCTAGGTATTCCACAAATTCAGATTTTGTTTACTGACCACCATTGGTGAATCACATTTTCATGGAGCAACTCCACAAAAAACTGTTAGGATATAAGTGTGGTATACCAGAATGTTCGTATGAATAAGGCTTATTAGTATCCATACTTAGAAATGCGGCGACTAGTCTAGGTATTCCAGAAATTCAAATTTTGTTTACTGACCACCAGTGGTGAATCGCATTTTCATGGAGCAACTCCACAAAAAACTGATAGGATATAAGTGTGGTATACCAAATTGTTCGTATGAATAAGGCCTATTAGCGTCCATACTTAGAGATGCGGTGACTAGTCTAGGTATTCCACAAATTCAGATTTTGTTTACCGACCACCATTGGTGAATCGCATTTTCATGGAGCAACTCCACAAAAAACTGATAGGATATAAGTATGATACACCAAAATGTTCGTATGGATAAGGTCTATTAGTGTCCATACTTAGAAATGCGGCGACTAGTCTAGGTATTCCACAAATTCAGATTTTGTTTACTGACCACCATTGGTGAATCACATTTTCATGGAGCAACTCCACAAAAAACTGTTAGGATATAAGTGTGGTATACCAAAATGTTCGTATGAATAAGGCCTATTAGTATCCATACTTAGAAATGCGGCGACTAGTCTAGGTATTCCAGAAATTCAAATTTTGTTTACTGACCACCAGTGGTGAATCGCATTTTCATGGAGCAACTCTACAAAAAACTGATAGGATATAAGTGTGATACACCAAAATGCTCGCATGGATAAGGCCTATTAGTATCCATACTTAGAAATGCGGCGACTATTCCAGGTATTCCACAAATTCAGATTTTGTTTACCGACCACCATTGGTGAATCACATTTTCATGGAGCAACTCCACAAAAAACTGATAGGATATAAGTGTGGTATACCAAAATGTTCGTATGAATGAGGCCTATTAGTGTCCATACTTAGAAATGCGGCGACTAGTCTAGGTATTCCAGAAATTCAAATTTTGTTTACTGACCACCAGTGGTGAATCGCATTTTCATGGAGCACCTCCACAAAAAACTGATAGAATATAAGTGTGGTATACCAAAATGTTCGCATGAATGAGGCCTATTAGTGTCCATACTTAGAAATGCGGCGACTAGTCTAGGTATTCCAGAAATTCAAATTTTGTTTACTGACCACCAGTGGTGAATCGCATTTTCATGGAGCACCTCCACAAAAAACTGATAGGATATAAGTGTGGTATACCAAAATGTTCGCATGAATGAGGCCTATTAGTGTCCATACTTAGAAATGCGGCGACTAGTCTAGGTATTCCAGAAATTCAAATTTTGTTTACTGACCACCAGTGGTGAATCACATTTTCATGGAGCAACTCCTCAAAAAACTGATAGGATATAAGTGTGGTATACCAAAATGTTCGTATGAATAAGGCCTATTAGTGTCCATACTTAGAAATGCGGCGACTAGTCTAGGTATTCCAGAAATTCAAATTTTGTTTACTGACCACCAGTGGTGAATCACATTTTCATGGAGCAACTCCTCAAAAAACTGATAGGATATAAGTGTGGTATACCAAAATGTTCGTATGAATGAGGCCTATTAGTGTCCATACTTAGAAATGCGGCGACTAGTCTAGGTATTCCAGAAATTCAAATTTTGTTTACTGACCACCAGTGGTGAATCGCATTTTCATGGAGCACCTCCACAAAAAACTGATAGAATATAAGTGTGGTATACCAAAATGTTCGTATGGATAAGGCCTATTAGCGTCCATACTTAGAAATGCGGCGACTAGTCTAGGTATTCCACAAATTCAGATTTTGTTTACCGACCACCATTGGTGAATCACATTTTCATGGAGCAACTCCACAAAAAACTGATAGGATATAAGTGTGGTATACCAAAATGTTCGTATGAATAAGGCCTATTAGTGTCCATACTTAGAAATGCGGCGACTAGTCTAGATATTCCAGAAATTCAAATTTTGTTTACTGACCACCAGTGGTGAATCGCATTTTCATGGAGCAACTCCACAAAAAACTGATAGGATATAAGTATGATACACCCAAATGTTCGTATGGATAAGGTCTATTAGTATCCATACTTAGAAATGCGGCGACTAGTCTAGGTATTCCACAAATTCAGATTTTGTTTACTGACCACCATTGGTGAATCACATTTTCATGGAGCAACTCCACAAAAAACTGTTAGGATATAAGTGTGGTATACCAATATGTTCGTATGAATAAGGCCTATTAGTATCCATACTTAGAAATGCGGCGACAAGTCTAGGTATTCCAGAAATTCAAATTTTGTTTACTGACCACCAGTGGTGAATCGCATTTTCATGGAGCAACTCCACAAAAAACTGATAGGATATAAGTGTGGTATACCAAAATGTTCGTATGAATAAGGCCTATTAGCATCCATACTTAGAAATGCGGCGACTAGTCTAGGTATTCCAGAAATTCAAATTTTGTTTACTGACCACCAGTGGTGAATCGCATTTTCATGGAGCAACTCCACAAAAAACTGATAGGATATAAGTGTGATACACCAAAATGCTCGCATGGATAAGGCCTATTAGTGTCCATACTTAGAAATGCGGCGACTATTCCAGGTATTCCACAAATTCAGATTTTCTTTACCGACCACCATTGGTGAATCACATTTTCATGGAGCAACTCCACAAAAAACTGATAGGATATAAGTGTGATACACCAAAATGCTCGCATGGATAAGGCCTATTAGTGTCCATACTTAGAAATGCGGCGACTATTCCATGTATTCCACAAATTCAGATTTTGTTTACCGACCACCATTGGGGAATCACATTTTCATGGAGCAACTCCACAAAAAACTGATAGGATATAAGTGTGGTATACCAAAATGTTCGTATAAATAAGGCCTATTAGTGTCCATACTTAGAAATGCGGCGACTAGTCTAGGTATTCCAGAAATTCAAATTTTGTTTACTGACCACCAGTGGTGAATCGCATTTTCATGGAGCAACTCCACAAAAAACAGATAGGATATAAGTGTGGTATACCAAAATGTTCGTATGAATAAGGCCTATTAGTGTCCATACTTAGAAATGCGGCGACAAGTCTAGGTATTCCAGAAATTCAAATTTTGTTTACTGACCACCAGTGGTGAATCGCATTTTCATGGAGCACCTCCACAAAAAACTGATAGAATATAAGTGTGGTATACCACAATGTTCGTATCGATAAAGGCCTATTAGTGTCCATACTTAGAAATGCGGCGACTAGTCTAGGTATTCCACAAATTCAGATTTTGTTTACCGACCACCATTGGTGAATCACATTTTCATGGAGCAACTCCACAAAAAACTGATAGGATATAAGTGTGGTATACCAAAATGTTCGTATGAATAAGGCCTATTAGTGTCCATACTTAGAAATGTGGCGACTAGTCTAGGTATTCCATAAATTCAAATTTTGTTTACTGACCACCAGTGGTGAATCGCATTTTCATGGAGCAACTCCACAAAAAACAGATAGGATATAAGTGTGGTATACCAAAATGTTCGTATGAATAAGGCCTATTAGTGTCCATACTTAGAAATGCGGCGACTAGTCTAGGTATTCCAGAAATTCAAATTTTGTTTACTGACCACCAGTGGTGAATCGCATTTTCATGGAGCAACTCCACAAAAAACTGATAGGATATAAGTGTGATACACCAAAATGTTTGTATGGATAAGGTCTATTAGTGTCCATACTTAGAAATGCGGCGACTAGTCTAGGTATTCCAGAAATTCAAATTTTGTTTACTGACCACCAGTGGTGAATCGCATTTTCATGGAGCAACTCCACAAAAAACTGATAGGATATAAGTATGATACACCAAAATGTTCGTATGGATAAGGTCTATTAGTGTCCATACTTAGAAATGCGGCGACTAGTCTAGGTATTCCACAAATTCAAATTTTGTTTATTGACCACCAGTGGTGAATCGCATTTTCATGGAGCAACTCCACAAAAAACTGATAGGATATAAGTGTGGTATACCAAAATGTTCGTATGAATAAGGCCTATTAGTGTCCATACTTAGAAATGCGGCGACTAGTCTAGGTATTCCAGAAATTCAAATTTTGTTTACTGACCACCAGTGGTGAATCACATTTTCATGGAGCAACTCCACAAAAAACTGATAGGATATAAGTGTGGTATACCAAATTGTTCGTATGAATAAGGCCTATTAGTGTCCATACTTAGAGATGCGGTGACTAGTCTAGGTATTCCACAAATTCAGATTTTGTTTACCGACCACCATTGGTGAATCGCATTTTCATGGAGCAACTCCACACAAAACTGATAGGATATAAGTATGATACACCAAAATGTTCGTATGGATAAGGTCTATTAGTATCCATACTTAGAAATGCGGCGACTAGTCTAGGTATTCCAGAAATTCAGATTTTGTTTACTGACCACCAGTGGTGAATCGCATTTTCATGGAGCAACTCCACAAAAAACTGATAGGATATAAGTGTGATACACCAAAATGCTCGCATGGATAAGGCCTATTAGTGTCCATACTTAGAAATGCGGCGACTATTCCAGGAATTCCACAAATTCAGATTTTGTTTACCGACCACCATTGGTGAATCACATTTTCATGGAGCAACTCCACAAAAAACTGACAGGATATAAGTGTGATACACCAAAATGCTCGCATGGATAAGGCCTATTAGTGTCCATACTTAGAAATGCGGCGACTAGTCTAGGTATTCCAGAAATTCAAATTTTGTTTACTGACCACCAGTGGTGAATCGCATTTTCATGGAGCAACTCCACAAAAAACTGATAGGATATAAGTGTGGTATACGAAAATGTTCGTATGAATAAGGCCTATTAGTGTCCATACTTAGAAATGCGGCGACTAGTCTAGGTATTCCATAAATTCAAATTTTGTTTACTGACCACCAGTGGTGAATCGCATTTTCATGGAGCAACTCCACAAAAAACAGATAGGATATAAGTGTGGTATACCAAAATGTTCGTATGAATAAGGCCTATTAGTGTCCATACTTAGAAATGCGGCGACTAGTCTAGGTATTCCAGAAATTCAAATTTTGTTTACTGACCACCAGTGGTGAATCGCATTTTCATGGAGCAACTCCACAAAAAACTGATAGGATATAAGTGTGATACACCAAAATGTTTGTATGGATAAGGTCTATTAGCGTCCATACTTAGAAATGCGGCGACTAGTCTAGGTATTCCAGAAATTAAAATTTTGTTTACTGACCACCAGTGGTGAATCGCATTTTCATGGAGCAACTCCACAAAAAACTGATAGGATATAAGTATGATACACCAAAATGTTCGTATGGATAAGGTCTATTAGTGTCCATACTTAGAAATGCGGCGACTAGTCTAGGTATTCCACAAATTCAAATTTTGTTTACTGACCACCAGTGGTGAATCGCATTTTCATGGAGCAACTCCACAAAAAACTGATAGGATATAAGTGTGGTATACCAAAATGTTCGTATGAATAAGGCCTATTAGTGTCCATACTTAGAAATGCGGCGACTAGTCTAGGTATTCCAGAAATTCAAATTTTGTTTACTGACCACCAGTGGTGAATCACATTTTCATGGAGCAACTCCACAAAAAACTGATAGGATATAAGTGTGGTATACCAAATTGTTCGTATGAATAAGGCCTATTAGTGTCCATACTTAGAAATGCGGCGACTAGTCTAGATATTCCAGAAATTCAAATTTTGTTTACTGACCACCAGTGGTGAATCGCATTTTCATGGAGCAACTCCACAAAAAACTGATAGGATATAAGTATGATACACCAAAATGTTCGTATGGATAAGGTCTATTAGTATCCATACTTAGAAATGCGGCGACTAGTCTAGGTATTCCACAAATTCAGAATTTGTTTACCGACCACCATTGGTGAATCACATTTTCATGGAGCAACTCCACAAAAACTGATAGGATATAAGTGTGGTATACCAAAATGTTCGTATGAATAAGGCCTATTAGTGTCCATACTTAGAAATGCGGCGACTAGTCTAGATATTCCAGAAATTCAAATTTTGTTTACTGACCACCAGTGGTGAATCGCATTTTCATGGAGCAACTCCACAAAAAACTGATAGGATATAAGTATGATACACCAAAATGTTCGTATGGATAAGGTCTATTAGTATCCATACTTAGAAATGCGGCGACTAGTCTAGGTATGCCAGAAATTCAAATTTTGTTTACTGACCACCAGTGGTGAATCGCATTTTCATGGAGCAACTCCACAAAAAACTGATAGGATATAAGTGTGATACACCAAAATGCTCGTATGAATAAGGCCTATTAGTGTCCATACTTAGAGATGCGGTGACTAGTCTAGGTATTCCACAAATTCAGATTTTGTTTACCGACCACCATTGGTGAATCGCATTTTCATGGAGCAACTCCACAAAAAACTGATAGGATATAAGTATGATACACCAAAATGTTCGTATGGATAAGGCCTATTAGTGTCCATACTTAGAAATGCGGCGACTAGTCTAGGTATTCCACAAATTCAGATTTTGTTTAGCGACCGCCATTGGTGAATCACATTTTCATGGAGCAACTCCACAAAAAACTGACAGGATATAAGTGTGGTATACCAAAATGTTCGTATGAATAAGGCCTATTAGAAATGCGGCGACTAGTCTAGGTATTCCAGAAATTCAAATTTGGTTTACTGACCACCAGTGGTGAATCGCATTTTCATGGAGCAACTCCACAAAAAACTGATAGGATATAAGTATGATACACCAAAATGTTCGTATGGATAAAGTCTATTAGTGTCCATACTTAGAAATGCGGCGACTAGTCTAGGTATTCCAGAAATTCAAATTTTGTTTACTGACCACCAGTGGTGAATTGCATTTTCGTGGAGCAACTCCACAAAAAACTGATAGGATATACGTATGATACACCAAAATGTTCGTATGGATAAGGTCTATTAGTGTCCATACTTAGAAATGCGGCGACTAGTCTAGGTATTCCAGAAATTCAAATTTTGTTTACTGACCACCAGTGGTGAATTGCATTTTCGTTGAGCAACTCCACAAAAAACTGATAGGATATACGTATGATACACCAAAATGTTCGTATGGATAACGTCTATTAGTGTCCATACTTAGAAATGCGGCGACTAGTCTAGGTATTCCAGAAATTCAAATTTTGTTTACTGACCACCAGTGGTGAATCACATTTTCATGGAGCAACTCCTCAAAAAACTGATAGGATATAAGTGTGGTATACCAAAATGTTCGTATGAATAAGGCCTATTAGTGTCCATACCTAGAAATGCGGCAACTAGTCTAGGTATTCCAGAAATTCAAATTTGGTTTACTGACCACCAGTGGTGAATCGCATTTTCATGGAGCAACTCCACAAAAAACTGATAGGATATAAGTGTGGTATACCAAAATGTTCGTATGAATAAGGCCTATTAGTATCCATACTTAGAAATGCGGCGACTAGTCTAGGTATTCCAGAAATTCAAATTTTGTTTACTGACCACCAGTGGTGAATTGCATTTTCGTGGAGCAACTCCACAAAAAACTGATAGGATATACGTATGATACACCAAAATGTTCGTATGGATAAGTTCTATTAGTGTCCATACTTAGAAATGCGGCGACTAGTCTAGGTATTCCAGAAATTCAAATTTTGTTTACTGACCACCAGTGGTGAATCACATTTTCATGGAGCAACTCCTCAAAAAACTGATAGGATATAAGTGTGGTATACCAAAATGTTCGTATGAATAAGGCCTATTAGTGTCCATACTTAGAAATGCGGCGACTAGTCTAGGTATTCCAGAAATTCAAATTTTGTTTACTGACCACCAGTGGTAAATCGCATTTTCATGGAGCAACTCCACAAAAAACTGATAGGATATAAGTATGATACACCAAAATGTTCGTATGGATAAGGTCTATTAGTGTCCATACTTAGAAATGCGGCGACTAGTCTAGGTATTCCAGAAATTCAAATTTTGTTTACTGACCACCAGTGGTGAATTGCATTTTCGTGGAGCAACTCCACAAAAAACTGATAGGATATACGTGTGATACACCAAAATGTTCGTATGGATAAGGTCTATTAGTGTCCATACTTAGAAATGCGGCGACTAGTCTAGGTATTCCAGAAATTCAAATTTTGTTTACTGACCACCAGTGGTGAATCACATTTTCATGGAGCAACTCCTCAAAAAACTGATAGGATATAAGTGTGGTATACCAAAATGTTCGTATGAATAAGGCCTATTAGTGTCCATACTTAGAAATGCGGCGACTAGTCTAGGTATTCCAGAAATTCAAATTTTGTTTACTGACCACCAGTGGTGAATCGCATTTTCATGGAGCAACTCCACAAAAAACTGATAGGATATAAGTGTGGTACACCAAAATGCTCGTATGGATAAGGCCTATTAGTGTCCATACCTAGAAATGCGGCGACTAGTCCAGGTATTCCACAAATTCAGATTTTGTTTACCGACCACCATTGGTGAATCACATTTTCATGGAGCAACTCCACAAAAAACTGATAGGATATAAGTGTGGTATACCAAAATGTTCGTATGAATAAGGCCTATTAGTGTCCATACTTAGAAATGCGGCGACTAGTCTAGGTATTCCAGAAATTCAAATTTTGTTTACTGGCCACCAGTGGTGAATCGCATTTTCATGGAGCAACTCCACAAAAAACTGATAGGATATAAGTGTGATACACCAAAATGCTCGTATGGATAAGGCCTATTAGTGTCCATACTTAGAAATGTGGCGACTAGTCTAGGTATTCCAGAAATTCAAATTTTGTTTACTGACCACCAGTGGTGAATCACATTTTCATGGAGCAACTCCACAAAAAACTGATAGGATATAAGCGTGATACACCAAAATGCTCGTATGGATAAGGCCTATTAGTGTCCATACTTAGAAATGCGGCGACTAGTCTAGGTATTCCACAAATTCAGATTATGTTTACCGACCACCATTGGTGAATCACATTTTCATGGAGCAACTCCTCAAAAAACTGACAGGATATAAGTGTGGTATACCAAAATGTTCGTATGAATAAGGCCTATTAGTGTCCATACTTTGAAATGCGGCGACTAGTCTATGTATTCCAGAAATTCAAATTTTGTTTACTGACCACCAGTGGTGAATCGCATTTTCATGGAGCAACTCCACAAAAAACTGATAGGATATAAGTGTGATACACCAAAATGCTCGTATGGATAAGGCCTATTAGTGTCCATACTTAGAAATGCGGCGACTAGTCTAGGTATTCCACAAATTCAGATTATGTTTACCGACCACCATTGGTGAATCACATTTTCATGGAGCAACTCCACAAAAAACTGATAGGATATAAGTGTGGTATACCAAAATATTCGTATGAATAAGGCCTATTAGTGTCCATACTTAGAAATGCGGCGACTAGTCTAGGTATTCCAGAAATTCAAATTTTGTTTACTGGCCACCAGTGGTGAATCGCATTTTCATGGAGCAACTCCACAAAAAACTGATAGGATATAAGTGTGATACACCAAAATGCTCGTATGGATAAGGCCTATTAGTGTCCATACTTAGAAATGCGGCGACTAGTCTAGGTATTCCAGAAATTCAAATTTTGTTTACTGACCACCAGTGGTGAATCACATTTTCATGGAGCAACTCCACAAAAAACTGATAGGATATAAGTATGATACACCAAAATGTTCGTATGGATAAGGTCTATTAGTGTCCGTACTTGGAGATGCGGCGACTAGTCTAGGTATTCCACAAATTCAGATTATGTTTACCGACCACCATTGGTGAATCACATTTTCATGGAGCAACTCCTCAAAAAACTGACAGGATATAAGTGTGGTATACCAAAATGTTCGTATGAATAAGGCCTATTAGTGTCCATACTTTGAAATGCGGCGACTAGTCTATGTATTCCAGAAATTCAAATTTTGTTTACTGACCACCAGTGGTGAATCGCATTTTCATGGAGCAACTCCACAAAAAACTGATAGGATATAAGTATGATACACCAAAATGTTCGTATGGATAAGGTCTATTAGTGTCCATACTTAGAAATGCGGCGACTAGTCTAGGTATTCCACAAATTCAGACTTTGTTTACCGACCACCATTGGTGAATCACATTTTCATGGAGCAACTCCACAAAAAACTGATAGGATATAAGTGTGGTATACCAAAATATTCGTATGAATAAGGCCTATTAGTGTCCATACTTAGAAATGCGGCGACTAGTCTAGGTATTCCAGAAATTCAAATTTTGTTTACTGACCACCAGTGGTGAATCGCATTTTCATGGAGCAACTCCACAAAAAACTGATAGGATATAAGTGTGGTATACGAAAATGTTCGTATGAATAAGGCCTATTAGTGTCCATACTTAGAAATGCGGCGACTAGTCTAGGTATTCCAGAAATTCAGATTTTGTTTACCGACCACCATTGGTGAATCACATTTTCGTGGAGCAATTCCACAAAAAACTGATAGGATATAAGTGTGGTATACGAAAATGTTCGTATGAATAAGGCCTATTAGTGTCTATACTTAGAAATGCGGCGACTAGTCTAGGTATTCCAGAAATTTAAATTCTGTTTACTGACCACCAGTGGTGAATCGCATTTTCATGGAGCAACTCCACAAAAAACTGATAGGATATAAGTGTGGTATACGAAAATGTTCGTATGAATAAGGCCTATTAGTGTCCATACTTAGAAATGCGGCGACTAGTCTAGTTATTCCAGAAATTCAAATTTTGTTTACTGACCACCACTGGTGAATCGCATTTTCATGGAGCAACTCCACAAAAAACTGATAGGATATAAGTGTGGTATACGAAAATGTTCGTATGAATAAGGCCTATTAGTGTCCATACTTAGAAATGCGGCAACTAGTCTAGGTATTCCAGAAATTCAAATTTTGTTTACTGACCACCAGTGGTGAATCGCATTTTCATGGAGCAACTCCACAAAAAACTGATAGGATATAAGCGTGATACACCAAAATGCTCTTATGGATAAGGCCTATTAGTGTCCATACTTAGAAATGCGGCGACTAGTCTAGGTATTCCACAAATTCAGATTTTGTTTACCGACCACCATTGGTGAATCACATTTTCATGGAGCAACTCCTCAAAAAACTGATAGGATATAAGTGTGGTATATCAAAATGTTCGTATGAATAAGGCCTATTAGTGTCCATACTTAGAAATGCGGCGACTAGTCTAGGTATTCCAGAAATTCAAATTTTGTTTACTGACCACCAGTGGTGAATCGCATTTTCATGGAGCAACTCCACAAAAAACTGATAGGATATAAGTGTGGTACACCAAAATGCTCGTATGGATAAGGCCTATTAGTGTCCATACTTAGAAATGCGGCGACTAGTCCAGGCATTCCACAAATTCAGATTTTGTTTACCGACCACCATTGGTGAATCACATTTTCATGGAGCAACTCCACAAAAACTGATAGGATATAAGTGTGGTATACCAAAATGTTCGTATGAATAAGGCCTATTAGTGTCCATACTTAGAAATGCGGCGACTAGTCTAGATATTCCAGAAATTCAAATTTTGTTTACTGACCACCAGTGGTGAATCGCATTTTCATGGAGCAACTCCACAAAAAACTGATAGGATATAAGTATGATACACCAAAATGTTCGTATGGATAAGGTCTATTAGTATCCATACTTAGAAATGCGGCGACTAGTCTAGGTATGCCAGAAATTCAAATTTTGTTTACTGACCACCAGTGGTGAATCGCATTTTCATGGAGCAACTCCACAAAAAACTGATAGGATATAAGTGTGATACACCAAAATGCTCGTATGAATAAGGCCTATTAGTGTCCATACTTAGAGATGCGGTGACTAGTCTAGGTATTCCACAAATTCAGATTTTGTTTACCGACCACCATTGGTGAATCGCATTTTCATGGAGCAACTCCACAAAAAACTGATAGGATATAAGTGTGGTATACCAAAATGTTCGTATGGATAAGGTCTATTAGTGTCCATACTTGGAAATGCGGCGACTAGTCTATGTATTCCAGAAATTCAAATTTTGTTTACTGACCACCAGTGGTGAATCGCATTTTCATGGAGCAACTCCACAAAAAACTGATAGGATATAAGTGTGATACACCAAAATGCTCGTATGGATAAGGCCTATTAGTGCCCGTACTTAGAAATGCGGCGACTAGTCTAGGTATTCCACAAATTCAGATTATGTTTACCGACCACCATTGGTGAATCACATTTTCATGGAGCAACTCCACAAAAAACTGATAGGATATAAGTGTGGTATACCAAAATGTTCGTATGGATAAGGTCTATTAGTGTCCATACTTGGAAATGCGGCGACTAGTCTAGGTATTCCAGAAATTGAAATTTTGTTTACTGACCACCAGTGGTGAATCGCATTTTCATGGAGCAACTCCACAAAAAACTGATAGGATATAAGCGTGATACATCAAAATGCTCGTATGGATAAGGCCTATTAGTGTCCATACTTAGAAATGCGGCGACTAGTCTAGGTATTCCACAAATTCAGACTTTGTTTACCGACCACCATTGGTGAATCACATTTTCATGGAGCAACTCCACAAAAAACTGATAGGATATAAGTGTGGTATACCAAAATATTCGTATGAATAAGGCCTATTAGTGTCCATACTTAGAAATGCGGCGACTAGTCTAGGTATTCCAGAAATTCAAATTTTGTTTACTGACCACCAGTGGTGAATCGCATTTTCATGGAGCAACTCCACAAAAAACTGATAGGATATAAGTATGATACACCAAAATGTTCGTATGGATAAGGTCTATTAGTGTCCATACTTAGAAATGCGGCGACTAGTCTAGGTATTCCACAAATTCAGACTTTGTTTACCGACCACCATTGGTGAATCACATTTTCATGGAGCAACTCCACAAAAAACTGATAGGATATAAGTGTGGTATACCAAAATATTCGTATGAATAAGGCCTATTAGTGTCCATACTTAGAAATGCGGCGACTAGTCTAGGTATTCCAGAAATTCAAATTTTGTTTACTGACCACCAGTGGTGAATCGCATTTTCATGGAGCAACTCCACAAAAAACTGATAGGATATAAGTGTGATACACCAAAATGCTCGTATGGATAAGGCCTATTAGTGCCCGTACTTAGAAATGCGGCGACTAGTCTAGGTATTCCACAAATTCAGATTATGTTTACCGACCACCATTGGTGAATCACATTTTCATGGAGCAACTCCTCAAAAAACTGACAGGATATAAGTGTGGTATACCAAAATGTTCGCATGAATAAGGCCTATTAGTGTCCATACCTTGAAATGCGGCGACTAGTCTATGTATTCCAGAAATTCAAATTTTGTTTACTGACCACCAGTGGTGAATCGCATTTTCATGGAGCAACTCCACAAAAAACTGATAGGTTATAAGTGTGGTATACCAAAATGTTCGTATGAATAAGGCCTATTAGCGTCCATACTTAGAAATGCGGCGACTAGTCTAGGTATTCCAGAAATTCAAATTTTGTTTACTGACCACCAGTGGTAAATCGCATTTTCATGGAGCAACTCCACAAAAAACTGATAGGATATAAGTATGATACACCAAAATGTTCGTATGGATAAGGTCTATTAGTGTCCATACTTAGAAATGCGGCGACTAGTCTAGGTATTCCACAAATTCAGACTTTGTTTACCGACCACCATTGGTGAATCACATTTTCATGGAGCAACTCCACAAAAAACTGATAGGATATAAGTGTGGTATACCAAAATATTCGTATGAATAAGGCCTATTAGTGTCCATACTTAGAAATGCGGCGACTAGTCTAGGTATTCCACAAATTCAGACTTTGTTTACCGACCACCATTGGTGAATCACATTTTCATGGAGCAACTCCACAAAAAACTGATAGGATATAAGTGTGGTATACCAAAATATTCGTATGAATAAGGCCTATTAGTGTCCATACTTAGAAATGCGGCGACTAGTCTAGGTATTCCAGAAATTCAAATTTTGTTTACTGACCACCAGTGGTGAATCGCATTTTCATGGAGCAACTCCACAAAAAACTGATAGGATATAAGTATGATACACCAAAATGTTCGTATGGATAAGGTCTATTAGTGTCCATACTTAGAAATGCGGCGACTAGTCTAGGTATTCCACAAATTCAGACTTTGTTTACCGACCACCATTGGTGAATCACATTTTCATGGAGCAACTCCACAAAAAACTGATAGGATATAAGTGTGGTATACCAAAATATTCGTATGAATAAGGCCTATTAGTGTCCATACTTAGAAATGCGGCGACTAGTCTAGGTATTCCACAAATTCAGACTTTGTTTACCGACCACCATTGGTGAATCACATTTTCATGGAGCAACTCCACAAAAAACTGATAGGATATAAGTGTGGTATACCAAAATATTCGTATGAATAAGGCCTATTAGTGTCCATACTTAGAAATGCGGCGACTAGTCTAGGTATTCCAGAAATTCAAATTTTGTTTACTGACCACCAGTGGTGAATCGCATTTTCATGGAGCAACTCCACAAAAAACTGATAGGATATAAGTATGATACACCAAAATGTTCGTATGGATAAGGTCTATTAGTGTCCATACTTAGAAATGCAGCGACTAGTCTAGGTTTTCCAGAAATTCAAATTTTGTTTACTGACCACCAGTGGTGAATCGCATTTTCATGGAGCAACTCCACAAAAATCTGATAGGATATAAGTGTGATACACCAAAATGCTCGTATGGATAAGGCCTATTAGTGTCCATACTTAGAAATGCGGCGACTAGTCTAGGTATTCCACAAATTCAGACTTTGTTTACCGACCACCATTGGTGAATCACATTTTCATGGAGCAACTCCACAAAAAACTGATAGGATATAAGTGTGGTATACCAAAATATTCGTATGAATAAGGCCTATTAGTGTCCATACTTAGAAATGCGGCGACTAGTCTAGGTATTCCAGAAATTCAAATTTTGTTTACTGACCACCAGTGGTGAATCGCATTTTCATGGAGCAACTCCACAAAAAACTGATAGGATATAAGTATGATACACCAAAATGTTCGTATGGATAAGGTCTATTAGTGTCCATACTTAGAAATGCGGCGACTAGTCTAGGTATTCCACAAATTCAGACTTTGTTTACCGACCACCATTGGTGAATCACATTTTCATGGAGCAACTCCACAAAAAACTGATAGGATATAAGTGTGGTATACCAAAATATTCGTATGAATAAGGCCTATTAGTGTCCATACTTAGAAATGCGGCGACTAGTCTAGGTATTCCAGAAATTCAAATTTTGTTTACTGACCACCAGTGGTGAATCGCATTTTCATGGAGCAACTCCACAAAAAACTGATAGGATATAAGTGTGGTATACGAAAATGTTCGTATGAATAAGGCCTATTAGTGTCCATACTTAGAAATGCGGCGACTAGTCTAGGTATTCCAGAAATTCAGATTTTGTTTACCGACCACCATTGGTGAATCACATTTTCATGGAGCAATTCCACAAAAAACTGATAGGATATAAGTGTGGTATACGAAAATGTTCGTATGAACAAGGCCTATTAGTGTCCATACTTAGAAATGCGGCGACTAGTCTAGGTATTCCAGAAATTCAAATTCTGTTTACTGACCACCAGTGGTGAATCGCATTTTCATGGAGCAACTCCACAAAAAACTGATAGGATATAAGTGTGGTATACGAAAATGTTCGTATGAATAAGGCCTATTAGTGTCCATACTTAGAAATGCGGCGACTAGTCTAGGTATTCCAGAAATTCAAATTTTGTTTACTGACCACCACTGGTGAATCGCATTTTCATGGAGCAACTCCACAAAAAACTGATAGGATATAAGTGTGGTATACGAAAATGTTCGTATGAATACGGCCTATTAGTGTCCATACTTAGAAATGCGGCAACTAGTCTAGGTATTCCAGAAATTCAAATTTTGTTTACTGACCACCAGTGGTGAATCGCATTTTCATGGAGCAACTCCACAAAAAACTGATAGGATATAAGTATGATACACCAAAATGTTCGTATGGATAAGGTCTATTAGTATCCATACTTAGAAATGCGGCGACTAGTCTAGGTATGCCAGAAATTCAAATTTTGTTTACTGACCACCAGTGGTGAATCGCATTTTCATGGAGCAACTCCACAAAAAACTGATAGGATATAAGTGTGATACACCAAAATGCTCGTATGAATAAGGCCTATTAGTGTCCATACTTAGAGATGCGGTGACTAGTCTAGGTATTCCACAAATTCAGATTTTGTTTACCGACCACCATTGGTGAATCGCATTTTCATGGAGCAACTCCACAAAAAACTGATAGGATATAAGTGTGGTATACCAAAATGTTCGTATGGATAAGGTCTATTAGTGTCCATACTTGGAAATGCGGCGACTAGTCTATGTATTCCAGAAATTCAAATTTTGTTTACTGACCACCAGTGGTGAATCGCATTTTCATGGAGCAACTCCACAAAAAACTGATAGGATATAAGTGTGATACACCAAAATGCTCGTATGGATAAGGCCTATTAGTGCCCGTACTTAGAAATGCGGCGACTAGTCTAGGTATTCCACAAATTCAGATTATGTTTACCGACCACCATTGGTGAATCACATTTTCATGGAGCAACTCCACAAAAAACTGATAGGATATAAGTGTGGTATACCAAAATGTTCGTATGGATAAGGTCTATTAGTGTCCATACTTGGAAATGCGGCGACTAGTCTAGGTATTCCAGAAATTGAAATTTTGTTTACTGACCACCAGTGGTGAATCGCATTTTCATGGAGCAACTCCACAAAAAACTGATAGGATATAAGCGTGATACATCAAAATGCTCGTATGGATAAGGCCTATTAGTGTCCATACTTAGAAATGCGGCGACTAGTCTAGGTATTCCACAAATTCAGACTTTGTTTACCGACCACCATTGGTGAATCACATTTTCATGGAGCAACTCCACAAAAAACTGATAGGATATAAGTGTGGTATACCAAAATATTCGTATGAATAAGGCCTATTAGTGTCCATACTTAGAAATGCGGCGACTGGTCTAGGTATTCCAGAAATTCAAATTTTGTTTACTGACCACCAGTGGTGAATCGCATTTTCATGGAGCAACTCCACAAAAAACTGATAGGATATAAGTATGATACACCAAAATGTTCGTATGGATAAGGTCTATTAGTGTCCATACTTAGAAATGCGGCGACTAGTCTAGGTATTCCACAAATTCAGACTTTGTTTACCGACCACCATTGGTGAATCACATTTTCATGGAGCAACTCCACAAAAAACTGATAGGATATAAGTGTGGTATACCAAAATATTCGTATGAATAAGGCCTATTAGTGTCCATACTTAGAAATGCGGCGACTAGTCTAGGTATTCCAGAAATTCAAATTTTGTTTACTGACCACCAGTGGTGAATCGCATTTTCATGGAGCAACTCCACAAAAAACTGATAGGTTATAAGTGTGGTATACCAAAATGTTCGTATGAATAAGGCCTATTAGCGTCCATACTTAGAAATGCGGCGACTAGTCTAGGTATTCCAGAAATTCAAATTTTGTTTACTGACCACCAGTGGTAAATCGCATTTTCATGGAGCAACTCCACAAAAAACTGATAGGATATAAGTATGATACACCAAAATGTTCGTATGGATAAGGTCTATTAGTGTCCATACTTAGAAATGCAGCGACTAGTCTAGGTTTTCCAGAAATTCAAATTTTGTTTACTGACCACCAGTGGTGAATCGCATTTTCATGGAGAAACTCCACAAAAATCTGATAGGATATAAGTGTGATACACCAAAATGCTCGTATGGATAAGGCCTATTAGTGTCCATACTTAGAAATGCGGCGACTAGTCTAGGTATTCCACAAATTCAGACTTTGTTTACCGACCACCATTGGTGAATCACATTTTCATGGAGCAACTCCACAAAAAACTGATAGGATATAAGTGTGGTATACCAAAATATTCGTATGAATAAGGCCTATTAGAGTCCATACTTAGAAATGCGGCGACTAGTCTAGGTATTCCAGAAATTCAAATTTTGTTTACTGACCACCAGTGGTGAATCGCATTTTCATGGAGCAACTCCACAAAAAACTGATAGGATATAAGTATGATACACCAAAATGTTCGTATGGATAAGGTCTATTAGTGTCCATACTTAGAAATGCGGCGACTAGTCTAGGTATTCCACAAATTCAGACTTTGTTTACCGACCACCATTGGTGAATCACATTTTCATGGAGCAACTCCACAAAAAACTGATAGGATATAAGTGTGGTATACCAAAATATTCGTATGAATAAGGCCTATTAGTGTCCATACTTAGAAATGCGGCGACTAGTCTAGGTATTCCAGAAATTCAAATTTTGTTTACTGACCACCAGTGGTAAATCGCATTTTCATGGAGCAACTCCACAAAAAACTGATAGGATATAAGTATGATACACCAAAATGTTCGTATGGATAAGGTCTATTAGTGTCCATACTTAGAAATGCAGCGACTAGTCTAGGTTTTCCAGAAATTCAAATTTTGTTTACTGACCACCAGTGGTGAATCGCATTTTCATGGAGCAACTCCACAAAAATCTGATAGGATATAAGTGTGATACACCAAAATGCTCGTATGGATAAGGCCTATTAGTGTCCATACTTAGAAATGCGGCGACTAGTCTAGGTATTCCACAAATTCAGATTATGTTTACCGACCACCATTGGTGATTCACATTTTCATGGAGCAACTCCTCAAAAAACTGACAGGATATAAGTGTGGTATACCAAAATGTTCGCATGAATAAGGCCTATTAGTGTCCATACCTTGAAATGCGGCGACTAGTCTATGTATTCCAGAAATTCAAATTTTGTTTACTGACCACCAGTGGTGAATCGCATTTTCATGGAGCAACTCCACAAAAAACTGATAGGTTATAAGTGTGGTATACCAAAATGTTCGTATGAATAAGGCCTATTAGCGTCCATACTTAGAAATGCGGCGACTAGTCTAGGTATTCCAGAAATTCAAATTTTGTTTACTGACCACCAGTGGTAAATCGCATTTTCATGGAGCAACTCCACAAAAAACTGATAGGATATAAGTATGATACACCAAAATGTTCGTATGGATAAGGTCTATTAGTGTCCATACTTAGAAATGCAGCGACTAGTCTAGGTTTTCCAGAAATTCAAATTTTGTTTACTGACCACCAGTGGTGAATCGCATTTTCATGGAGCAACTCCACAAAAATCTGATAGGATATAAGTGTGATACACCAAAATGCTCGTATGGATAAGGCCTATTAGTGTCCATACTTAGAAATGCGGCGACTAGTCTAGGTATTCCACAAATTCAGACTTTGTTTACCGACCACCATTGGTGAATCACATTTTCATGGAGCAACTCCACAAAAAACTGATAGGATATAAGTGTGGTATACCAAAATATTCGTATGAATAAGGCCTATTAGTGTCCATACTTAGAAATGCGGCGACTAGTCTAGGTATTCCAGAAATTCAAATTTTGTTTACTGACCACCAGTGGTGAATCGCATTTTCATGGAGCAACTTCACAAAAAACTGATAGGATATAAGTATGATACACCAAAATGTTCGTATGGATAAGGTCTATTAGTGTCCATACTTAGAAATGCGGCGACTAGTCTAGGTATTCCAGAAATTCAGATTTTGTTTACCGACCACCATTGGTGAATCACATTTTCATGGAGCAATTCCACAAAAAACTGATAGGATATAAGTGTGGTATACGAAAATGTTCGTATGAATAAGGCCTATTAGTGTCCATACTTAGAAATGCGGCGACTAGTCTAGGTATTCCAGAAATTCAAATTCTGTTTACTGACCACCAGTGGTGAATCGCATTTTCATGGAGCAACTCCACAAAAAACTGATAGGATATAAGTGTGGTATACGAAAATGTTCGTATGAATAAGGCCTATTAGTGTCCATACTTAGAAATGCGGCGACTAGTCTAGGTATTCCAGAAATTCAAATTTTGTTTACTGACCACCACTGGTGAATCGCATTTTCATGGAGCAACTCCACAAAAAACTGATAGGATATAAGTGTGGTATACGAAAATGTTCGTATGAATACGGCCTATTAGTGTCCATACTTAGAAATGCGGCAACTAGTCTAGGTATTCCAGAAATTCAAATTTTGTTTACTGACCACCAGTGGTGAATCGCATTTTCATGGAGCAACTCCACAAAAAACTGATAGGATATAAGTGTGATACACCAAAATGCTCTTATGGATAAGGCCTATTAGTGTCCATACTTAGAAATGCGGCGACTAGTCTAGGTATTCCACAAATTCAGATTTTGTTTACCGACCACCATTGGTGAATCACATTTTCATGGAGCAACTCCTCAAAAAACTGATAGGATATAAGTGTGGTATACCAAAATGTTCGTATGAATAAGGCCTATTAGTGTCCGTACTTAGAAATGCGGCGACTAGTCTAGGTATTCCACAAATTCAGATTTTGTTTACCGACCACCATTGGTGAATCACATTTTCATGGAGCAACTCCACAAAAAACTGATAGGATATAAGTGTGGTATACCAAAATGTTCGTATGAATAAGGCCTATTAGTATCCATACTTAGAAATGCGGCGACTAGTCTAGGTATTCCAGAAATTCAAATTTTGTTTACTGACCACCAGTGGTGAATTGCATTTTCGTGGAGCAACTCCACAAAAAACTGATAGGATATACGTATGATACACCAAAATGTTCGTATGGATAAGGTCTATTAGTGTCCATACTTAGAAATGCGGCGACTAGTCTAGGTATTCCAGAAATTCAAATTTTGTTTACTGACCACCAGTGGTAAATCGCATTTTCATGGAGCAACTCCACAAAAAACTGATAGGATATAAGTATGATACACCAAAATGTTCGTATGGATAATGTCTATTAGTGTCCATACTTAGAAATGCAGCGACTAGTCTAGGTATTCCAGAAATTCAAATTTTGTTTACTGACCACCAGTGGTGAATCGCATTTTCATGGAGCAACTCCACAAAAATCTGATAGGATATAAGTGTGGTATACCAAAATGTTCGTATGAATAAGGCCTATTAGTGTCCATACCTAGAAATGCGGCGACTAGTCTAGGTATTCCAGAAATTCAAATTTGGTTTACTGACCACCAGTGGTGAATCGCATTTTCATGGAGCAACTCCACAAAAATCTGATAGGATATAAGTGTGGTATACCAAAATGTTCGTATGAATAAGGCCTATTAGTGTCCATACCTAGAAATGCGGCGACTAGTCTAGGTATTCCAGAAATTCAAATTTGGTTTACTGACCACCAGTGGTGAATCGCATTTTCATGGAGCAACTCCACAAAAAACTGATAGGATATAAGTATGATACACCAAAATGTTCGTATGGATAAGGTCTATTAGTGTCCATACTTAGAAATGCAGCGACTAGTCTAGGTATTCCAGAAATTCAAATTTTGTTTACTGACCACCAGTGGTGAATCGCATTTTCATGGAGCAACTCCACAAAAAACTGATAGGATATAAGTGTGGTATACCAAAATGTTCGTATGAATAAGGCCTATTAGTGTCCATACTTAGAAATGCGGCGACTAGTCTAGGTATTCCACAAATTCAGATTTTGTTTAGCGACCACCATTGGTGAATCATATTTTCATGGAGCAACTCCACAAAAAACTGACAGGATATAAGTGTGGTATACCAAAATGTTCGTATGAATAAGGCCTATTAGTGTCCATACCTAGAAATGCGGCGACTAGTCTAGGTATTCCAGAAATTCAAATTTTGTTTACTGACCACCAGTGGTGAATCGCATTTTCATGGAGCAACTCCACAAAAAACTGATAGGATATAAGTATGATACACCAAAATGTTCGTATGGATAAGGTCTATTAGTGTCCATACTTAGAAATGCGGCGACTAGTCTAGGTATTCCAGAAATTCAAATTTTGTTTACTGACCACCAGTGGTGAATCGCATTTTCATGGAGCAACTCCACAAAAAACTGATAGGATATAAGTATGATACACCAAAATGTTCGTATGGATAAGGTCTATTAGTGTCCATACTTAGAAATGCGGCGACTAGTCTAGGTATTCCAGAAATTCAAATTTTGTTTACTGACCACCAGTGGTGAATTGCATTTTCGTGGAGCAACTCTACAAAAAACTGATAGGATATACGTGTGATACACCAAAATGTTCGTATGGATAAGGTCTATTAGTGTCCATACTTAGAAATGCGGCGACTAGTCTAGGTATTCCAGAAATTCAAATTTTGTTTACTGACCACCAGTGGTGAATCACATTTTCATGGAGCAACTCCTCAAAAAACTGATAGGATATAAGTGTGGTATACCAAAATGTTCGTATGAATAAGGCCTATTAGTGTCCATACCTAGAAATGCGGCAACTAGTCTAGGTATTCCAGAAATTCAAATTTGGTTTACTGACCACCAGTGGTGAATCGCATTTTCATGGAGCAACTCCACAAAAAACTGATAGGATATAAGTGTGGTATACCAAAATGTTCGTATGAATAAGGCCTATTAGTGTCCATACTTAGAAATGCGGCGACTAGTCTAGGTATTCCAGAAATTCAAATTTTGTTTACTGACCACCAGTGGTGAATTGCATTTTCGTGGAGCAACTCCACAAAAAACTGATAGGATATACGTATGATACACCAAAATGTTCGTATGGATAAGGTCTATTAGTGTCCATACTTAGAAATGCGGCGACTAGTCGAGGTATTCCAGAAATTCAAATTTTGTTTACTGACCACCAGTGGTGAATCACATTTTCATGGAGCAACTCCTCAAAAAACTGATAGGATATAAGTGTGGTATACCAAAATGTTCGTATGAATAAGGCCTATTAGTGTCCATACTTAGAAATGCGGCGACTAGTCTAGGTATTCCAGAAATTCAAATTTTGTTTACTGACCACCAGTGGTAAATCGCATTTTCATGGAGCAACTCCACAAAAAACTTATAGGATATAAGTATGATACACCAAAA
The DNA here is from genome assembly GCA_949987735.1 of Leucophora obtusa. Taxonomy (NCBI): domain Eukaryota; kingdom Metazoa; phylum Arthropoda; class Insecta; order Diptera; family Anthomyiidae; genus Leucophora; species Leucophora obtusa. The sequence continues at coordinate 29,258,439 of OX465299.1, read as the reverse complement.
TGTTCGTATGGATAAGGTCTATTAGTGTCCATACTTAGAAATGCAGCGACTAGTCTAGGTATTCCAGAAATTCAAATTTTGTTTACTGACCACCAGTGGTGAATCGCATTTTCATGGAGCAACTCCACAAAAAACTGATAGGATATAAGTATGATACACCAAAATGCTCATATGGATAAGGCCTATTAGTGTCCATACTTAGAAATGCGGCGACTAGTCTAGGTATTCCAGAAATTCAAATTTTGTTTACTGACCACCAGTGGTGAATCGCATTTTCATGGAGCAACTCCACAAAAACTGATAGGATATAAGTGTGGTATACCAAAATGTTCGTATGAATAAGGCCTATTAGTGTCCATACTTAGAAATGCGGCGACTAGTCTAGGTATTCCAGAAATTCAAATTTTGTTTACTGACCACCAGTGGTAAATCGCATTTTCATGGAGCAACTCCACAAAAAACTTATAGGATATAAGTATGATACACCAAAATGTTCGTATGGATAAGGTCTATTAGTGTCCATACTTAGAAATGCGGCGACTAGTCTAGGTATTCCAGAAATTCAAATTTTGTTTACTGACCACCAGTGGTGAATCGCATTTTCATGGAGCAACTCCACAAAAAACTGATAGGATATAAGTGTGATACACCAAAATGCTCATATGGATAAGGCCTATTAGTGTCCATACTTAGAAATGCGGCGACTAGTCTAGGTATTCCAGAAATTCAAATTTTGTTTACTGACCACCAGTGGTGAATCGCATTTTCATGGAGCAACTCCACAAAAACTGATAGGATATAAGTGTGGTATACCAAAATGTTCGTATGAATAAGGCCTATTAGTGTCCATACTTAGAAATGCGGCGACTAGTCTAGGTATTCCACAAATTCAGATTTTGTTTAGCGACCACCATTGGTGAATCACATTTTCATGGAGCAACTCCACAAAAAACTGACAGGATATAAGTGTGGTATACCAAAATGTTCGTATGAATAAGGCCTATTAGTGTCCATACCTAGAATAGCGGCGACTAGTCTAGGTATTCCAGAAATTCAAATTTTGTTTACTGACCACCAGTGGTGAATCGCATTTTCATGGAGCAACTCCACAAAAAACTGATAGGATATAAGTATGATACACCAAAATGTTCGTATGGATAAGGTCTATTAGTGTCCATACTTAGAAATGCGGCGACTAGTCTAGGTATTCCAGAAATTAAAATTTTGTTTACTGACCACCAGTGGTGAATCGCATTTTCATGGAGCAACTCCACAAAAAACTGATAGGATATAAGTATGATACACCAAAATGTTCGTATGGATAAGGTCTATTAGTGTCCATACTTAGAAATGCGGCGACTAGTCTAGGTATTCCAGAAATTCAAATTTTGTTTACTGACCACCAGTGGTCAGTAAAACAGAAAACATATTCGCTGCTGACAACCCCATGTGTTGCCAATAGAATGGTTCAGTTGCATCAAATGAATTTTTTGGTTGCGGCTACCGAATTATTTTCGATACAACTGAAATTCCGTTGCCACAGTCAAATTAGTCCTGTCTCAATTGGTTTTCTGTTGCTACAACTGAAAAATTCGGCTACCACAACCGAACCATGCGTTTAGCTACAAATGCAGTTATCAGAACTGAATCTGTTTTCTGGGTGTACTAAAAATATTTCCTCTATTTGTGCTTCGCGAAATAAATCATAAAACACATTATATAATCGAGTCAAAATCGCAACAATATAAACTACACTAAGATAAGAATTTTAGTTAGTTAAAAAGAAATTATACTCTTTTAACTGCAATTGCAGTTAATTTTACTGACATAATTCTCAATTTGTAGTTTAACAAAGAAAGTATCTCATATGATAATATGCAATTTTAGTGAAATGCGGATATTTTGTATAGAAAAAAATTTAAGGTTGGGGTCTCTAAAGTAGGGCATACACGTTCAATATTATTGATAAATTTTAAATTCTTTTCATTTATTTAACCTTCTTTTTCAATTTTTAACTCTACTATTTTCTTGAGCTTAAGGTTTGGTTTTTATTTATAAAAAGTTTTTTATTTTCGATATTTCGCTACTACAATGTGTAGCATCTTCAGGAAATAACAATTAAATTAGCATCTTCAGGAAATAACAATAACACATTGGAGTAGCGAAATATCGAAAATAAAAAACTTTTTATAAATAAAACCAAACCTTAAGCTCAAGAAAATAGTAGAATTAAAAATTGATAAATTTTTCAAAAACCAACCAATCAGAATATTTTATTTTTAAATACTTTATTCGGATTGGTTGATTTTAAAAACATTGATCAATAATATTGAACGTGTACGTTTGAGGGTTAAAAGTGTTGTCAAAAATTAACCATTTTTTGATTTTTCCATTTATTTGTTATTTGTTATTTATTAAAGTCCAGAAATATTTCGGTAATAATGTGATTATATATTTCATTTATGAAGTATTTTTATGGTATTTTCTTCTCTCTTTTTAATTGAAAATCTTTTGTATTTAAGTAATATTGCAATTCATGGTATTGTATTTGTTTAATTTTTCTTTAGTTGTTCTTGTCTTTTGTTTTTGTAAAAGTAAAGCAATTAAAATCACGTCTGACCGAAAAATCCATTAAAACTATATGTACGTGTTTATATAAATATAAAGGTAAAGGCACATCTGTCCCTTAGCTGTTAAAGCCAAAAATATAATTTTAATATTGAAAACTCAACTTATTAAAGATACAGAAAATCCATAATATTCCAGAAAAAATAGAGTCATGCTTTATAGTACATTGTTTTCTTGAATTCAATATATTTTTTAATTTTTCAATTATTAAAAATAAATAAAATAAAATTATGCACTTGTGAAAAAAGTACTGAAAATAATATTGAATTGCAGTGTACTAAATTTTGCTCTTATTTGATATTTATTTTTATTGAAGAGGATAAGAAACAATATCTCAAAATGATAAAGTGGTGTTTTTTTGCCAATCAACATTCATATAAAAGAATAGCTAAGCGGTAGAGGGATATACCGGCAATCTTGAGGTCCTAAGTTTGATTCCTGGTGGCGGCAATACAATAATTTTTTGAAACGTAAAAAATAATTAATTAGAAATTTATTAATTCAGTTCGAGGTCAATTTTCTTATTATGAATTAACATAATAAGTACTTTTTTCAAAAACTGCTATCTTTCTTCATCAGGATCCTCTCCTGACAAATACTTCACAGAGTTTTTGCTTTCAAAACCCTCTACACTTTCAGGAATGAAAAGACGATTGTTGCGGAGATTTTCCAGGTCCCCTTCATCAGTTTTCTTTAGAAAGTGGTGGCAGGAGTGCAATGCAATTTGAAGCATCAAAAGCTCATATTAAATGTAGTCTGCTACATGAAAAAAATGGGAATGGAGCAAACAATAAAATATGTTTTCGAAGTCTTTTGCAAAGCATAGCCAACAATAGAAATATTATTAAAGTTTTTTATTTTTGTATTTCATGCCATTGGTGTAAGTAAATACAAATTTTATTTTTACCCTTCTTCTTTGTTAATACAAGAAGAGGCAAAAAACATTTTTTTCTCCGTACTATGAGTGTTGTCAAAATGTTGATTTTTAATTTTTATTTAAAAAATAAAAATTGTTTTTTCTAACTTTTTAATTGATTAATTAGAAATTTATTAATTCAGTTCGAGGCAAAAAAATTGGCAAAAAATTGGCCTCGAACTGAATTAATAAATTTCTAATTAATCAATTAAAAAGGTCGAAAAAACAATTTTTATTTTTTAAATAAAAATTGAAAACCAACATTTCGTATAAAATAATATTATTATTTTTATATATATATTTTTTTTGTGTTAATTAAATACCATTTTTTTCGACTCGCTCAAAAAGTACTGAAAAAATGTTGAAGTGGGAGTACTGCCCTCCTATGACAACCCATCAATGTTTCTGTTAAAAACGAAGTATATCGAGATTATTAATTGTAGTGGTTTTCCTACTACTTTTGCATATCCATTTTAGCTGGGAGAAAAAAGATAAATATTTTTTTACATGAAAAGTATTTCCGGCTTAACCCTTTTATTTTCATTAAGTTCCATTCAAGGAAAAAATCTAGCAACAACCCAGCAAAAAAAGAGATGCCGAAGCAGTAGAAAAGGCACTACAATTGATGATCTAGATCTACTTCTTTTTTAACATAAACACTAATGATTTTAACATTGAGTTGTCATAGGAGAGGAGTACTCCCACTTCAACACTTTTTAAGTAGTTTTTGAACTAGTGCAAAGGAAGCTGTTTTTCACTAATTAAAAGTTAAAAAAACATTCTTTACAAAAAAAAATTATATTTTTTTTATTTTACAAAAGTTTTTTATTGCCGCCACCGGGGATCGAACTTGAGACCTCACGATTGCTAGTCTAGCGCTGAGCTATTCTTTGATATGAAATTTGACTGGAATAAAAACACCACTTTGTTAATGCGAGATATTGTTCCTTATTCTCTTTAATAAAAGTACTTATTAAACAAGTGTAAAAGGTGCACTCCAATTCAATATTGTTTTCATTACTATTTTTACAGGTACATAAAAATCAATTTCTCACCATTTTTTTTATATATACATATTTTTAAAAATTAAAAAATATTGAATTTAAACAAATTAATATAATAATTAAACAAATAAATTAATAAAAAAAAAAATTTAAAAATATTGGTCCCGCCGGGAATCGAACCCTGAACCCTCTGTTTGGAAATGCCAAATGATACCAAAATCACTTTTAGAGCAATTACTCTTTAGAAGCAATACTTAAATGATTTTTTGGATGTGGTTCAGAAGTAATTCTAAAAAAGCTGTAAAAATGCTATAACCGATACTTGGGAAGCAATGAAAGAAGTGTTTTTTTGGGATACTTGGGAAGCAATGAAAGAAGTGATTTTTTGAAGTTGTTCAGAAGTAATTCTAAAAAAGCTCTAAAAATGTAATAACGGATACTTGGGAAGCAATGAAAGAAGTGGTTTTTTGAAGTTGTTCAGAATAACTTCTAAAAAAGCAGTAAAAATACACTAGCGGATACTTGTGAAGCATTAATAGAACTAATTTGTAAAGCAGTACTTGCAATTTTCTTTGCTGGGAATCTCCCATTTTGAGTCATATTAAGAACTCTGATGTTAAAAAAGCAAGACATAACCAGATACAGATTCCTTAAACATAACGTATTGAAATTTTAAAAAGATCGGGAAGTTAAGCGTGGTATACTTTCCTTATTGTATTTTAGTAGTTACAGATTTGGTACCAGCCTTATGAAAAGTAATACAAACACAGTCCACACAGATTGTACTTTAAGAATAAACTACATTTTAACATATAGCATAAACTGTAGGCGTTTATATACATTTATGTACATTAGACCGTACCACCTTACAGGCAAAAAAAAAGGCCGCTGTACACCCTCTAATATGAAGTATTTTTGAAAGCAGTTTAAAAAAAAATGTTTTTTGTCGAACGTAGGGGTCGCCATTTTACATTTTGCGTTATATCTTTGGCATTTACAGTCGGATCTTAAAGTGCACTTAAAATAATACGTCAGTAGAATAATCTGTCAAACCGGTTTCAAATCGATTTAAATAATTTTTAACAAATTTTTAGTTGAAACACTGATTTAAGCAAAGATTTTAGTTATCTTCATTTAACACCATACTAAAAATCGTCAGTACTTTACCTAATTTTGAGTGTTAATTTTCAAAATTACTTAAAACTAATTTTGAAGAACCCATTCGTTAAATTTTACAAAATTTATTGTTAAAATATAATATTTTCATGTTACTGTTATTTCCCGGTTGATGGCGCCACCAATGTATCCGAAGTTTTAAAGATGGCGCTATTTTGTTCCCTCCCGATTTTTTAAAATAGCCCATATTTTGAAAACTACGAGAGATAAAGCAAAATCGGCTACCCTTAACCGTATAATACCCCAGCGAAAACAGGTACCTCTATCCAAAAATGGACCTTGGCGTGGCCTTGTACCCTCGGAAATATTTAATAAAAATTTCCCACTTCATAAAATGGCCCATATCTCGAAATCTAAGCGAGATAGAGCAAAACGGACAAAATTTTTGCTCCACGGGACTGCCCTTATATGCCCTCACATGATATTGACGAAGCCCGAGGAGGGATAAATTCTACGACTCAGTATAATTACAGATAAAACTGTAGTTTTACAAATTTTTTACTTAAATTCAGTATTGTTAAATTTAACAAAAGAATTTGTTAAAATCAACAAATTTTATTTTAAGCCAAAAACAGGAATAAATTTTCTTAAAGTAACAAATTTTTCTTTCCAGCCAACAGACGTATTATTTTGAGTGTATGATACATCGATGTTTTTCTCTCGAGGGGACCAATATTTTGCCCTAAGGGCCATTGCCCTCAAGTATCCCGTTCTAGTATTTACCCACCAGATCTCCGTTGCTACACCCCTAATGTACGACCCTAATGTCAGAAAATTAAAGCTCTTAAAAAATCATTAAACTTTTGCTAAGGAAGTTTGTCGATAAACCCAGCAGAAATTTTAAAAAATTTTTTTTTTGTTGCCGAACGTCGCCTTTAAAAAATTTGTTTATTGGAATTTTCCTTTATAGCAAAACACTGGTCTCCTCGAGGCAAAAAAATCGATAAATCACACTTTAAAATACGACTTTAAATTCCGAAGCTATAAAGAAAAATTAAAAAAGGCAACCCCTACGTTCGGCAAAAAAAGTTTTTGTTTTGAAATCGCCTTCCAAAAATACTACATATTGGAGGGTGTACGGCGAACTTTTTTTTTTGAGGTACGGTCTAATGTACATATAATGCAGGTGCATTTCACATGTAAAGGCAGTATACTAAATGAAACCGAATTAAGGTGACCAGATTTATGCACTATGCACATCAGTGTCGATTGAATTCGGCATATGGAGGAATTTTTCTTCGTATATCCAGAATTGTACATGGATGTAAACAATATTTTTAAAACATGTAAGAAAAATCGACTTGCGTTTTTCATCTAAATGTCTGATATTTTCGAACTATCAAGAAAATTACATAGAGGTGTACTCTGCAGATTTTATTGAAAATATGCTGTACAGGGCAAATTGTTATAAGAAAAAAAAATTACATAATTTTTCTATCAAAACGTATCTAAAATAAGATTTATTTAAAGCACTCGAGGAAATTAAAAATTGTATACTAATTTTTTCTATATCTGGGATCCATTTATTTGAAGTATTTAAAATAAATCCGAACGATTTGGAATACTGAAAAAAGCCCAGATCGCCTCATTCTATGTTCGAACACTGAATGAAAACGTCTACCAGAAAACGAGACTATAATACTCTAGATTAAAGCGCTTTACTGCTCCAGCACTACCTGCTCCCTTCTTCTGATGTGATAATGTGCTATATATAACTTTAGTATTATTTTCTTCACTATATGGAAATGTACTAATTATTTTAAGTATTGACTTAGAATAATTTAACACCCCCTAACTGTTAGATCATTATTATTTGCAAATTTTATACAAGAGGGAAAAATTCAGAAAAATAATAAGGGTTTTCATATAAACTCATAAATTCCTTGTAAACCTTGTATAAATACAAACTATATTTTTTATATATGGACTTTGACATTAAACTCATAAACATACCAGGTTTACACCGATTACGAGTAGAATATTAGTTTATATGAAAACCCCTAATGACTTTTTTTGTGGAATATTTCTTACAATTCGGTCAGCTTTATACAGTTTATAATATTTATGCACTTGCATATACTACTATTAAAAGATACACACACAAACATGCAATCAAAAGTTATAGAAAAGGATAATTTATTAAATTTTACCGGCACTTACATAAATGTTTATACTTGCCTCAAAAAGAACAAATGAAAGTGCAAAAGCAGGGCTACCACTACTATAACCATACTCTACACTCAAAATAATAAGTCTGTTAGCTGAACAGAAAAATTTGTTACTTTAACAAAAATTTTGATGTTGTTTGGCTTAAAATAAAATTTTGTTGATTTTAAAATATTTTTTGTTAAGTTTAACAAATCTAAATTTAAGTAAAAAATTAATAAAACTACAGTTTTATTTATAATTATACTGAGTCGTAAAATTTGTTAAAATTTGGGGTCTCAGGACCCTACCCGGACCTAAACCATATCATCTAAAGGCATATAATGTCACTACAAAGGAGCAAACATTTTGTCCGTTTTGCTCTATCTCGCTTAGTTTTCGAGATATGGGCCATTTTATGAAAAGCGAAATTTGTACTAAAAATTTCCGAGTATCCCCACCCACACCGATTTTTTGATATAGGTAACCTTTTCACGGGGATATCATGTAGTTAGGTGTAGTCGAAATTTATGGGCCATTAAAAAAAATCGGGAGGGAAATAAATAGCGCCATCTTCAAAGTTTCGGATACACTGGTGCCGCCATCTACCGGGTAATGGCAGTAACATGAAAATGTTATATTTTAACAATAAATTGTGTAGAATTTAACGAATGGGTTCTTAAAAATTTGTTATAAATAATTTTGGAAATTAACACTCAAAATTACCCTGTGACCGGCGAAATTAGGACCGGTCTGGAAGAACCTATCCTGTGACCTGTCTCGTGACCGTTGAAAAGAGCACCGGTCTGAAAGTACCTGTCCCGTCACAGGGGAAATGGGACTGAACCAGGTCATTTAAGTGTTATAAATATTAGGGTTGTAAATTGTTCGGATTTTTATTTTAATCGATTAAACGATTAAAGATTATATGATTAATTATTAAAAGTTTTTTTAATAATACTTTACATTTTTTATAGGCGCTTAGTAATCAAGCCATTGATCAGAATTGCTGCTGAACTCTTGTAACTACAGTGGAGAGTACTGGTGAGTATATTTAAGTACTTCAGAAAACTTAAGCATTGAAAAATATCTGACACAGGGACTAAACCATAATTTTTTTAAACTCTGAGCTAAATTAAATCTGGCGTCTGGAAAAAAAATTTTTTTTTATCGAAATATCCCGAATAGCATTTTACTTAGAAATACTTTTTTAATTTTTTTTTGACTGGCTCCTTTTCGTCGATCCTGTGACTCGTCACAAGGGGCAATTGATCCCCTCCTAGGACAGGCCCATGTAAAAGTTACCGGTCCTTTTCATATAAGAGCACCGTGTTCGATATGGACATAATAAAATCCAGCAATATTTTATGAGCATTCGTAACCCAATTTGACTTCCAAATTTATGTCCATTATGTAGGGTATATGAATACAAATGTATAAAAAAATTTATAAATACTCATACACGTATAGAGTCACTTGTCATTTTCCAGGTATAGGAGTATTGTACAAACAAATGCATTTAATTCCAAATAAATATTTGTCGTAATTAAGTTTTCATATTTTTGATACCATATACAACCCAGGAAAATTTTTTACAATCGGTAGCCAACCACACCCATTCTACAACTGGTTCCACTGCAACCGATTCCATGGAACTGGTTCCAGAACCAGTTCCTGGGATCCTATATGGAAGGTGTGGGTGACGTAGAATCAGTTCCAGAACTAGTTCCAGAACTGATTCTAGAGCAACCGGTTCCACTTTGGAGCCATAGAAGGGGTTGCTTTTGGGACAATTTCAAACAAAAAGAATCGGTGTTAGAATCGACAGTAGAAGGGGTTGTGAATGAAAAGTACCCAGGAAAATTTTTTACAATCGGTAGCCAACCACACCCATTCTGCAACTGGTTCCACTGCAAGCCATTCCATGGAACTGGTTCCGGAACCAGTTCCAGGGATCCCATATGGAAGGTGTGGGTGACGTAGAATTAGTTCCAGAACTAGTTCCAGAACTGATTCTAGAGCAACCGGTTCCACTTTGGAGCCATAGAAGGGGTTGCTTTTGGGACAATTTCAAACAAAAAGAATCGGTGTTAGAATCAACAGTAGAAGGGGTTGTGAATGAAAAGTAGCTATTGTACAACCGATTCTTTGGAACAGAAAATTTTCCTGGGTAGCTATTGTACAACCGATTCTTTGGAACAGAAAATTTTCCTGGGAAGTTCATACTTATGTAAAATATACATATGTACATACCATAAGTATATAAGAATGGACTTTTGACAAAACAATTTATGTATGTGTTTCAAAAAATTTTGTTAAAACTTTTTTCAAGAGACTGTTCATTAGACCGTACCTCTAAAAAAAAGTTCGCCGTACACCCTATAATATGAAGTATTTTTGGAAGGTGATTTCAAAAAAAATTTTTTTTTTTGCCGAACGTAGGGGTCGCCTTTTTTAATTTTTTGTTATAACTTTGGCATTTAAAAATTAGGGTGGTACATTAGGGTGGTAGCAACTGAGATCTGGTGAGTAACTACTAGAACGGAATACTTGAGCTCAAAATGCCCTTAGAGCAAAACACTGGTCTCGAGACAAAAACATCGATGTATCATACTTTGAGATCCGACGGTAAATGCCAAAGATAGAACGAAAAATGTAAAATGGTGACCCCTACGTTCGGGAAAAAAATAAAATAAATTTTTTTTAGAAACCTCCTTGCAAAAATACTTCATATTGGAGGGTGTACAGCGCACTTTTTCTTTTTGCCTGTAAGGTGGTACGCTCTACTGTTCATGTGCCTTGTATATACGCTTTTTATGAGCTGCAAAAAGCAAATATTATAAAACTTTAATCTAAAAACATGTGTAATTAAATTTACTTTGACCAAATACCATAAATCGATATAAGTTATTTTGACAAAAGTCCTTAGATATAGTATACAATATACTCGTAAAATAAGATAAATTATGTTGTATATAAGTAGATATAATGGGGTATTATAATTTATTGTTACATTTAAGTTCATTTTCCCCCTCTTTGGTTATTCTCATGTATCTGAACCATGACTATAAAATTTAATTTAAATTTAAAGAGTTTTTAATTTAATGCAGTTTTATTATATATTGCTGTGCTAATATTTTATAATACTATTTAATCCACATTTAAATACCCCTGGTTGTTGGGGACCATTTTTGCTGTAGATTTATATTATGGTACAGTATATACTCATTCAAGGTTAGACATTATTTTTATTTTGTATTGAAAAAATAAAATACAATGGAAAATGAAACAAAATAAAATTTCTAACTACTAGATAGAATTCCATAAAAATTTAAATAATTGCTAAAACTGTTGCAGACAGTCAAAATACAGCTGAGAGCACTTTACATTTAAAATGTCCTTTTAATATTAAATTATAAAGATTTTAAATTTATGTAAATGAAGTTATAGAGAATAGATCTTAAATGGTCAAGAACGAAAACAGTAAAATTGTGATTTAGAGAGAGAGGGGAAACGGATTCATACTGACAATAGATACCCAGCAAAATCTTTCATTGCCAAATAAGCGGTTATGTAAGGAAACTATAATTTTTTACTACTTATAATTCGGCGTCAGTATTAGTTATTTTTGTTAGGCGAATTAGTTTTTATAAGCAGTCTAGCCTACGCCCGGCTGCCGATTTTATTACAAATATAATGTGATATTGGTAACTACTTATTTTTTAAATACTAATAAACATATGAATAAGCCTTATTATTTAACAACTTGTATCCACTTGTTTTTTTAGCTGCTTTATCAGCAAACGAATAACTACTTATTTTGGGAACCCCTTATTTCTTATATTTTTGAAATGCAGCAAGTAAGCAGGTGCACAAATTTTGTGCGCGACTACTTAAAAAACGACCTTTTCGAATAAAAACGAGTAAAAAAGTTGAAATCGGGCATGCGGATTATATAATACCCTACACCAGTCTGGTTAAAAGCCAACTAAGGTTTGGATCCAAAATTCGACTTAGTTCACATGGACTTGTCCCAGTGTAGAAACGGTAATGACATATCATTATTTTTTGGACTACCAGCAATGACACCGACTTACTTTCTGCATTATTTTGAAAGATATAATAATTATTTCAAAAAAAAAAAATAATGTATTACCAATAATGACTTCTTTTTATCATTATTTAAAAAATAAAGTTATGTTCTAGATTTTTTTGTAAATTTTTTGAAATCTATATTTAGACTCAATATTTTTTCAACACTGGTAATTATATATGTAACCACATATTTTTTGTTTTTTTGTATATTGGCGAGTAAGCTAACTTGTGCGCAGCAAGTCAATTATGTTTTTATCTATCAAATATTACATGTCGAGATAGCTTAAGTCTGGCAATCTGGAGTCCCAGGTTCGATTCTCGCATACTAAAAAAATGTTTACAATAAAAAAATGTTTACAATAAAAAAATATTTGTTTTTTTATAAAATTTAATTTTTCGAAAATCTATTTTTAGAATCATTATTTTAGTCAATACTGGTAAGCACATAGGTACCGACATATTTTTTTTATTTTTTGTATGCTGGTGTTTAACTCATTATTTTTAGCGACATCGCTATACAAAGGTAATAAGAAATGTAATATTAAAATTAACTAGTTACCATTACCAGGTATGTAGTTAGATAACCACATATCTGGTAATGATTTTCTACACTGGGATGCTTCACAAGTATCCGTTAGTATATTTTTATAGCTTTATTAGAATTACTTCTGAATAACATCCTTCTAAAGAGTAATTGCTTCTAAAGAGTAATTGCTCTAAAAGTTTACTTAAAAAGTGATTTTTTCCCGGGTTCGATTCCCGGCGGGACTAACATTTTTTTATTTTTTTTTAATTTTTTTTTATTATATTAATTTTTTTTTTAATTTATAATTAATTAGTTTAAATTAAATATTTTTTAAATAATTATTTTTTTAAAAATATGTATAAATATTTAAAAAAAAAATGATGAGATATTGCTTTTTATGCACCTGTAAAAATAGTACTGAAAACAACATTGAATTGGAGTGCAGAGAATAAGGAACAATATCTCGCTGTAACAAAGTGGTGTTTTTATGCCAGTCAACTTTCATATCAAAGAATAGCTCAGCGGTAGAGCGCTAGACTAGCAATCGTGAGGTCGCAAGTTCGATACCCGGTAGAGGCAATAAAAAAACTATTGTAAAATAAAAAAAATATAATTTTTTTTGTGAAGAATTTTTTTTTAGCCAAAAAGGGCTTCCTTTGCACTCGTTCAAAAAGTACTGTAAATATGTTAAAGTCGGAGTACTCCTCTCCTATGACAACTCAATGCTAAAATCATTAGTGTTTATGTTAAAAAAGAAGCACATCTAGATCATCAATTGTAGTGCTTTTTCTACTGCTTCGGCAACTCTTTTTTTGCTGAGTAGATATTAATAAGTAGCACGAAAAAAATTCCGGTCGAGGAGAAAACAAAAACTACACGAGTGTCGGCGTTTTGAAAGATCACAACGGAGTTTTATTTTAGAGGGGGAGGGTTAAAATTTCACGCCTTTTTGAAATGTTTATTGTGAATCGGCATAGAAAACCATATGAATCTTCAATTTTAGGTATAGGATATGTTCAGAAAACTTATAAAAAATACTACGGGAATCATTTTTGTGGAACATTTTAACCCTTTAACTCTGCAATGAAAGGGACTTCTTTGGCCCCTTTTTAAAAAGGGTCAAAAAGACGTGTAAGTTGAAGAGTTAGAGGGTTAAAATGTTTCACAAAAATGTTCCTCGTAGTGTTATACATAAGTTCGCTAAACATTTTCTATACCTAAAATGAAAGATTCACATGGTTTCCCCCTAAGATCCAGGTATCTTGGACATTTGAGCGTTAATTTTTAATAAGTACGAGATTAACCCTTAAATACATATTAAGTTTTGACTTATTTCTAGCATTGAAGTTAAATTTTCAGCTTTGTAGTCTTCAGAGACTTATAGTAAAATTTCATGGGAAATATTTTTGCTGAACATTTTAAACCTCTTACTCTTCCATTAAAGGGACTTTTTTGACCCCATTTTAGAAAGGGGGAAAAAAGCCCCGTAATTTTGCAGAAACTACATCATTTCGATTGCCTTAACAAATATTCGGTGTTCACAAAATTCACAAGCATTTCAGTAGCTGCAATTGAATCATTCAATTGACAACAAATTCGTTTATTAACAAGAATTTATTGTCTGGGTACACTAATATAAAAAATTTTTAAAAAAAATTTGTTAAAATTACTAAAAATTAGTTTAAATTGACCTTGTAGGAAAAACTGTTGAAATTAGCAGATTATTTTTGCTAAATAACATATATTAGTAAGATATTTGAGTTAAATTTTTGTTAAAAGAAAATAATAACTTAACCTGCTAAAATGACCAAAAGTTTTTCATAAATAATTAGTCGGCTAAAAAATTACAAAAAAAATTTAAATTTTTATAGCTTTTGGGATTTTTTTTAATGCAAACAAAAATTGAGCAGCGGTTTACTAAAACTATTTCTGCTGACTTTAGCGTGATAGGCTGCTAACTGCATTCAACTGAATTTAACTACTGAATCTACTAATTTTTAGTAAAATTTTCTGCAGATATTACAGTAAAATTTGTCACTTTAACTAAAAGTTAACTCAAATATGACTAAAATTCTTTAAATTTAACAGTTTTATTTTTGTTGATCTTATTTTACTGGTATTTAGCAAAAAAAAATTTGCTAATTTCAGCAGGTTTTTCCTGCAAAATCATTTTAACTTATTTTTAGTAGCTTTTTCTGCTATTTTTACAGGTTTATTTCTTAATGTATGCATTTTTTTTCATACTGCTAATTTTTTCCGAAAGTTCGAAATTTTAAGAAAAATATTCTAACAGTGGATCTTAACCGATTAAAAAAGAAATTAGTTGAGTAATATGTATGGAGACACCAAATTTAGCGCACTATTACATTTTGTTGCGAACGAAAAGTGTTATAACAAGGCACCCTCCTAACATTATACCATTACAAACTGCATCCTATCATCTATAGTGAAATCAGTTAACATTTTACTAAAAAGAATTCAACTTAAAGGTATAATAGTGAAAAAAAGCAACTGGGAAAGAAAAATTAGAACGAACGTACAGAAAAATTCATCATCCAAAAATTTTCTTTTCTTCAATTCCTACATGTTTTATTATGTTTATATTTGCAAAACTTTAGTTGCTTTCAGAACTTTATATTGCTTTTGTTCTGCTTTTTATCTAGCTGCGTTACGTTTATGCTAAATCTTCTATAGTGCTATTGTACTTTATACTCATTGCTATAATCTTATGGTTTAAAATATTGCATAAATGTTCATAGTAGTGGAAATGACATTTTGTATGTTGAAAAGAAGTCATCATGAAGACAAAAGAAAGTGAAACATGAATAGATCCCTTATGTTAATACCATGAAAAGAAATTGTTTGAGAATAGAGCAAAAAAAAATTAAACAGATGTTAGAATGTTTCAAATTTAATGTTGCAACATAGGCTCATATATTCTGTTATATAAATTTTTAAAAAGATATTCATTCATGAATATAATAAACTGCAAGATAATGTCAAAAGCAGATATATTTTTGTATTGAAAACTAAGAGCATTCGAAAAATGTCAGAAACTGCAAGAGACTTAGACAACATATTTCTGAGCGCTCAGAAATAATGAGTCATAAAGGACGCTAAAGTATGATTATTTTCAGAGTGCTCCAATTTTTTAATTATACTGAAATAAAATATACTTAATAAGTTTTTATTTATTAGTCCATTTAAAGATTTTTTAATATATATTTAAAAATTTTTATTATAAATATACCCAGCAAAAAACGTGGAAGTGATCTTAAGAAATCAATTTTTCATTGATTCCAAAGTATCATTAAGTTCTGATTTTCCGCTTCTAAAGCAGTTGTTTTTCACAACTTCCGAAAATGTGATTTTGAAGGAAATTAAGTCTTTCCAAATCTATCTAACTACAGATATTTCCATATAAATTTAACATTTATAACTGTGGTTAAGCACTTAACTTTAATTATTTTGAGTTAAGTTGTCAGGTCCAAGTGATTTGCTTAAATTTTTTACGAACAAAAATTAATTCCTTTTCACCAATTAAAAAGAACATCAAAAGGATTATAAAAGAAAACTTCCACCCTATGACAACCCTATGTAAAATTCATTGGTTCCGATCCAAATTTTCACAATATCGAATCCAAATCACTGCTTCTTTTTCTCTTCTTTTGACGATTTTTTTTTGCTGGGATAGTTAATAATTTATTGTAACGCTAAAGTATTAACACTATTTTTAGTCTCTTCATATTTTGCATAAATAAATTATTTGGTTTACCAGGCAACATACAGTTTTACGGTGGGCAAGTAAATCCATAATTTGGCAAAAATCACATTTGAAGGTAGAGCGAAAATTTAATTATATTTTCAGAATACACAATTGTTGGGTATCATGTGAATAAAATATTCATCATTTTGTTTGTTTGACGGAATTTTGTTGATAAGAATTCAAAGTCTAAATTTCAGATTTTTTTGATATTTTTGAATTTAAAGCCTGGATCAGCCAGACGTAAACGTAAACGTATCTCTGCATAGCTGAATTAATAAGTTAAATAAGAACAGGAGATGTGTTGTGTTTTTTGTTTCATTCTTATGCATGCAATATAGAGCAAACGTAAATATACAACGAAAATCTATTCACAACAGATTTTTGTTGTGTATTTACGTCTGCTCTATATCGAATGCATAAGAATGAAACAAAAAACACAGCACATCTTCTGTTCTTATTTAACTTATTAATTCAGCTATGCAGAGATACGTTTACGTTAACGTCTGGCTGATCCAGGCTTAAGCAATGTGAAGTAAGTAGTGCTGGTAAATTCGATTACCTTTCAATACTCTATACTACTCGATATTTTCAATTTGGATACTCGATACTACTCGATATTTTTAACGGTTTATATATTTTAAATTTTTAAAGTTTCTTAATAAAATTCTTCAAAAATGTTTACGTTGATTCAATATTTAAATTAATAAACATATTTTGAAATTTTTTTTACCAACTATTCATTATGATTTTCATGGTTTTTTTAACATATACTTTTAAATATTTTACTTTTTATTTTTCTTTTAGCAGAGTTGTAGTTTTGTGATAAATACTTTAGCGGAGTCACATTTTTGTGGTAAATATTTTATCGGAGCCACATTTTTATATCTTTTTTCCGTCCAAAATGCAACTCTGAAAATATTGAGGAGTAGTTTTAAGTATCGAGTACCCAAAAAAAAAAGACAAATACTCGATACCCACTACTGATATTTTTACCAGCACTAATGTGAAGTTAAATATAAATTTTTCAAGAATTTTCTTTTTTGGTTACCAAAAACTATATATACGAATACATATTTTAGGGTGCCGCTACAGACCCATCTTCAGCATTCTATTATTTTGTGGGTTAACAATTGATAATGATCTATTTATATAGAATGTTAAATAAATAAGCAACTGTAAAAAAACTCAGTTAGACTAACGTGAACGAAATTCTAACAATGCTATCTGTTATCTTCTGTTATTACTGTCTTTGCTTTGAACTTTAATTTATAATTCTCATACTTTCTTCAGAGTTGACTTCGCTTGGTCAAAACCTAAGAAAGGTGGGATGATTGAGATATAATCAGTCATATATTAAATTCATAGTTACATTTTGCTCACTCTCTAGCCATTCCTTAATAATAATTTGTGTATTTTCCAGTAATATAGCTCAAAACCATATGTTTTTAACTTTTTTTCATTCTTTTGCCTTAATTATCATGCGTTTGAACCAGAGATTTTTTTAAAGTTTTTTTTCCAAATACTCTTTTTCTCATAGTAGTCAGTCGAAAAACTATATAAATGTTTAGTAAAATTAACTACGAAGTAGACCATCAAATGACCATTAAATGCAAAAAGCAATATAATTAATTAAACCCACAAGTCATTAGGACAAACATAAATAGGCACTTTGTAACACATTTGTTATTTTCTATGAATGCCGATAGTCGAGAGTACAAACTGTTCTAAATATATGTTTGACTATATTATACACATAGCTTCGAAAGACTTAATTCATTTTAAGCTTAATTCACGAAAAATTAAATTCAGATTTTAAAAATATTCATGTACCATTCCCTTAAACCATTCGTAAAGAATTCATTCATAAGCTTCATTCCCAAAGCTTTAATAAGAATTGAATGAATTCCCGACTTGAATCATTCAAATCGCATGTTCATTCACCATTTTACTAATTGAATGAAGAAATTTTATTACCATTCACTTAGTGCAGTGTAGTTTGAAACTAACATATAATCAAAACCAAAGCATACAAAATGTAACAAAGCATACGATACTATTTATTTCTGTTAGATGAATTTTAAACGTTTTTCATTTGTATTATGCTAATATTTCAGCAATTACATGTAAATTAAAATTTTTCATTTGACTAAGTGAATGAAAACTAATCATTTTTCATTCACCTTTTTATTAAATGAATTCAGATAAATTGGGTTTCATTCAGTTAGAATTCAAACAAAATATAATGAATTCATATAATTTAAAGCTATTGGGAATTAAGCTATCGAATTAATTCCATAAGAATGCTATTATGGAATGAAATTTAACCCAAATTTCATTAATTTTTAAAAAGTGAATGAAAGAATTAAGCCTTTTAAACCTTTGATTGTACAGCTGGAAGCAGGGCTGGTAGTGGTAGTAGTAGTTAAAGAGCAGATATAAATACCACAAACAGACACATACATATACAAATAAATATGTACACTAGGGTGGCAAAGAAAATTCAACTTTGAATTTTCGCTGATACCCGGGAGGAATGTTGTACCACTTGGTTTAAATGAGGAAAATTTTAGTCAAATCGAATCACTCAGCAATGCACCTTTGAGATGACAATTTCAAAGTTGTGGAACCAATCCAAAATTAAGTGTTTTCAAGCACCATTATTGATAATAAAAAATTAGCGTTCTGAATGGGAATATGAAAACATTCGACTCAACATCGCTTTAGGGTTAATGTTCTGAAATTAAATTAGGAATATTATTTTCAGACTTTATAGGTAATATCAAGTAGTTTCAAAAATATCCGCACAATATATCTGTTTTTTTTTCTAAATTGGATAATTTTTTTTTAAATCTCCTAAAATTTGATCTTTGACCTTAACAGGGGCAATTTAATGTATTTCTATTTTGATCTAAGGAATTCTCAGGATTGAAGTATTTAATCTTGTGTTATTATATTCTGGCCAAAATCATGTGGAATTAAAAGAAGAAAAAAACTTAATAAGTGCCAAAAATAGCTGTTTTCTCGAAATTCGTTGAAATAAAATCTCTGTCCTAGCCAAATGAAAAAAGGAATTCCTACAATTTTTGTACTTTTACGTTCTTAATAAAACTTTAAAGTTCAATCGTTAATTTTTTAAAATTTTTTGAAAAAAAATTTAAATAAAATTTAAATTGTAAAGTTGAAAACTGTGTTTAAAAATTTTGACATTTTTGGCACAAACGAGTTAGCAAAATACAATAGCTGTATTTTCGACTTAACTATATCCGTTAACTCTGAAAAAAACTCAAAGTGCATAAAAACGCGTTTAAGACGAATACTAATATATTACTTTTCGTATGCACGTTAACTTTCAACACGGATAATTATCAACGTTGAAAACTCAACGTTTATATATTTTCACATCTAACGTAACTTATTCGCGTTACTTCCTAAAAACTTTTGCTGACGCACGTTCGATTATAAAGGAATAATTATAAACATAACCTGTTTAAAATTTTTTTGTACTACAATCGGTTTAACGTATATTTGCTTTAAATACTTAACGTTGATAGACATGAGACAAAATACAGCTAATATAAAAAAATACTTCTTATCTGAATTTCTTGGAACCAATAGAATAAAAAAATATTTCTGCAGTAGATTATTTCAATAAATTTTAAAAGTTGGATCTGGATTTCTTGAATAAGGGCCTGCGACACATCATTTGCCGGGGGAAATTGTAATAACTCGGCTGTTTTTTAACCGATTTAAGGTTTTAGCTAGAATTAGTTTTGAAATAGCAATGTTTTTCCCAAAATATGCACTCATATTTTCCCTTTGTAATCCATTTTTCAAATTTCAGGGCCGATGATCCGCGATAACTAATTATCTTAATTTATTGGGAGCCATCATTTTACACCCAAATAAATAATTCCAGGGCGTAGCCCGGGCATTAACTCAAAGTTTATTTCCCTCCATACAAGCTTGGAAGACCCGAGTGCTCATACAGACATCGGTTCTAAGTGGTACAATAAAGGGTTCGAGTTTCGTTAAAATTCAAATACACCCTATAAACATTTTCACTGGAATTCAAGTAGAAATCAAGTTCAATTCCAGCCCTGTTTTCCAGTTTCAAGGCTTGAATTCAACTTTTATTATATTTTATTTCAATAGCATACTCCAGCAAAAGGGAAACAAAAATTCAAGTTTGAAATATTTTTGTTAAAAAAACAAGTGCTAGAATTTGAAATATACTTTACTTCAAGCAAAATTTAAAGCACTTGAATTTTTAAAACCTACGTGCTTATTGGGCATATTTTCCCATACATTTTATTGCAACCCTAATGTATATAGAAATATTCTCTATAAACACACATAATAAAAAAAATCACAGTTACAAGAGTTAATTTTTTAAAATTGGCTTTATATTTAATGCTGGATAAAAATAATTTGTTCCTACTGAAAACATACTTGAGGAAATTTTTTGTTGGTCAACATATTTTAAATAATTTATATTAATGTTTGAGTGGCATTTCTGTAAACTTTAGATTTTCAACATTCGATTTTAACCAATTATTCAATTCAATTCAATTTATTTGTTCGTAATATTTACATTTTCGATTAATTATAATTGATAATTATCAAAACATATAAAGTGTTCAAGATTTGTCTTTTCCAGCTTAATAATTAAAAATATTTACAAAAAATTTTACATACTTATTAACAATATAGGAAAAAAGATTGGTCTAAAAACCTATTTGAATTAATTTAACCAATTATTGGTCGCATTATTATACACTTAAAATAATATGTTTTTGACTGAACAGAAAAATTTGTTACTTCAACAAAATTTATTAATTTTTTTTTTTTTGTTTTGCCTAAAACAAAATTTTTTGATTTTAAAACATTTTTTGTTAAATTTAACAAATCCAAATTTGAGTAAAAAATTAGTGAAATTTGTAATTTACTGAGTTTAGAAATTTAGGGTCTCGGGACTCTCTTCAAACATTTTGTCAGTTTTGATATATCTCGCTTAGTTTTCGAGATATGGGGTATTTTATGGAATGGAACATTTTTATAAAAAATTTCCGAGGGTCCAAGGCCCCACCAAGGTTCATTTCTTGATAGAGATAACCTTTTCACGGGAATATTATATGGTTAGGGGTAGTCGAAATTTTCGTCAATTTTGCTCTATCTTTCTTAGTTTTCGGGATATGGATTATTGAAAAAAAACGGGAGGGAAAGAAATAGCACCATCTTTAAAACTTTGGAATGTTTCAAAATGTTATATTTCAACAATAAATCGTGTACAAAATGTACAAATGGGTTCCTAGAATTTAGTTATAAATAATTTTGAAATTTAACACACAAAATCAGTTTAAATACTAAAGAATTTTAGTATTGTGTTAAATAAAGATAACTAAAATCTTTGTCCAAACCAGTGTTTCAACTAAAAAATTTGTTAAAATTTAGTCAAATCAATTTGAAACCCTTTTGAGAGATTTTTACTGACTTATTATTGTATTTTAAGTGTATGATGAAGCAATTAGATATTTTTTTCAAATCAAAAGAAGAAAAAAAGGCAGAAACTAGATCTAGTCTGTTTTGCAAATTAATAATGTGTTTATAAATTTTGGAAAAATGTTTATTCTTCTTCTTAACCTCAAACCAACTAAATTATAAAAAATTTTTTTCTTTATTAAAATATTTAACCTACTGACCATTTTTGAAAAAATTGTGTTATAAATGGTTTACATATAACGTAAATATCTTCTTTTTGATTTCTAAACCCGTTTCTGGATATCTCGTATCATATCTGAGATATCCATTATTTTTTGACTTTTATTTTTTTGACCAAAAGTAATTTTTTTTAAATCAATGGGAATAAAAAATTGCATGGGAGCTCACTTTTATAGGGATTTCCTATATTTGCATATCTTTGAAATGAATTTGAAAAATTTCTAATATTTTTAACATGCGTTTTCTGCTCAAAACAAAAATAAAATTCATTTTAGCTCGAAAAATAAAAGTAAAGAAATAACTTTTATTTTTTATTTCGTAGGTTTGAGGTTAAGGAAAAGAATAAATCTTTTTCTCTAAAAATTATAAACACATTAAATTTTAAATCCGACTAGATCTAGTTTATGACTTTTTCTATGGACAGGTTTCATCAGTTATTTTCCATTAAATTGTATTGTCTGTAGAATTCGAACATGCGCCTATTCCTACATTAGAAACGTAACTTTGCTCGAAAAATTAAAAGATATAAAATTATTTTTAATTTTTCTCAAAAAAATTAAAGTAAAAAATAATGTTAAAACACAACATACACACTAGACCGTACCTCAAAAAAAAGTTCGCCGTATACCGTACGGTACGGTCTAATACATACGTTTGCTTTACTACTAAAGGACCTTTAGTTAAGCAACAACTATAACATAGACAAAAATAATAGCTTTGTTCAAAAAATGTGATTTTCATTGTAATATGAAATAAATAAGTAAAAATGTTTGAGTTTACTTCTCTAAATGATTCTCACTTTGGAGTTAATATAAATACAAACACTAAAATCTACATTATAACCTAGAGAGAACCCCATGAAGACAATCTGATGATAGTGCTTGGTAGCACTTGAAAATGCATTAATTGTCAACTGTTGGTTCAAGGAAAGTTTTTTTCATAAGCTTTTTTGGTTAGTTGTTGTCATTGTTTGTGATTTTTTTAGCCTTTATTTTTATACTCTATACCAATATGTGGATGCGTATAATGAGTTCGTGCTGATGTGTTTAGCGCCAGAGAAATATTAGCGATCGACTTAGAATTACTTTTTAAGTGTTAAGATATTTTGATGGAATTTAATGAAATTCAAATATGGCGAAAATTTAATTACGCGAGGTGTTGAATCTTAGTACAGTTGTTACTCGCCATCTGATGGAGAGTTTGCGTTATCATAGGAGGGGGAAATTGACCCCTTGTTACATGTCACAAGACAAATCCTAGGACAGGTTAGTGAACTATCATAAAAAACAAAGTTTAGGGACCTGTCCTGGCATTTGTCTTGTGACATGTCACAAGGCGTCAATTTCCCCCTCCTATGACAACGCCATGTAAAAGTGATCAGTCTGTTTCATATGAAGGGGCCAGTTCGGTGACAGTTTGTTAAAATTTCCCGTAGGGTTATTACGTGGATGGAAAATGACCCGCAACCTTATGTGTAACATTCCAATGTGCTGACCATTACACCACAACGCAACTGACTATATTTTCTTTTAAATTCAACTTATATTAGGTAAAATCAAAATATATTAATTTCTTAATTTTGTTTATTAATTTATAGAGAAATTTCAATATAAGCCCATTTAAATCCATTAAAATTTCACACCCAAATATAACTTTCTGTCGGACTGATGTAAGGTTTCATATATTCGGCATGGACTGCTTTAACTTTAACTACTTTTTCATTTTCTGTTAACTTACTGTATTTTTTTCTCCTAAGAAAAATATTTCAAATAGTAATCTTCAACATAAAAACTTTATTTCTAACTTGTATTTGTTCATTCATGTACATGAAAATACAATTTCGTAACAGGAATTCTATCGAAAAATGAGAAAAGCACAACCATAAAATGCACAACACCAATTTTTTTTATTCTTTAATATTGTTATAGAAAAAAAATTATACCAAATATTTATTTTTGCAAGATATAAAATTCTATTTTGTATAGCACTAAATTTTTGTTGGTTTTTAATCGGTTATAAATATGAAAAAAATAAACTAAAATGAATTTAAAATATCGATATGAGATTGAAATATAAATCATAATGTAATAGATGTAATATATAAGAACACTCTGAAAAATGCTTGTAAATTTACTAAAATAAAATGGGTAAATTTTTATTTAATATAATGCATAAAAGTGAATAGACACACACACACTTTCATATAAATACAATAATACACTAATAGAAAAAAGTCCGTAAAAAATTTAGTTAAAACTACTAAAAATTATTTAAAAATGATGTTGCAGAAAAAAACAGATACTAATACATATATAGCAGATTATTTTTGCTATATATGTATTAGTAATATAGGAACATCAAAAATAAAACTGTTAAATATACAGTACTTTAGTTATATTTGAGCCAAATATTTGTAAATGGAGAATAGCAAATTAACCTGCTAAAATTAGCAAAAAATTTTGCTAAATAATTGGTAGCCTAAAAAATCACCAAAAAATTTTAAATTTTCAAAATTTTTTTTTTGGATTTTTTTTAAATGCAAATAAAATAGAGCCTTTTGAAAACAGTAATATACAATTTTTTAGCAAATATTTCTGCTGATTTTAGCAGAATAGACTGCTATTTGCATTCAACTAAATTTAGCTTAAAAATAGCAAAAATTTTGTAGATTTAACAGTTTATTTTTGCTATTTTTAGTCTACAAATAATTAGTAAAATTTTCTGCAGATTTTACAGTACAATTTGCTATTTTAAATTAACAAAAAGTTAGCCTAAATACAACTAAAATTCTATAAATTTAATAGTTTTAATTGTGTTATTCTCATTTTACTAGTATTTAGTTGAAAAATCTGCTAATTTTAGCAGTTTTTTCTTCAGCATCATTTTTAACTAATTTTTAGTAACTTTTTCTGCTATTTTACAGATTTATTTCTATGAGTGTACCCTATATAATTATGGCCATTCGGGGTTTTCATATAAACTCGTAAATTCCTTGTAAACCTTGTATAAATACAAAATATATTTTTTATGTATGGAGTTTGACATTAAACTGATAAACATACCAGGTTTACGAGTAGAATACAAGTTTATATGAAATCCCTAATCAGTACGCCTATTACTTTTTTTCGAGTAATTTTTAAAGAGTTTTTATTCGAATATTTTTAACAATAGAAACAAGATAGAACAAAAAATTTAAAAAAATTTGAAAGTTTGAAAAAAAAATATATTATCGAAAATTGAATCTAAAAACTTGTCTTTCTACGTGCAGCTTTAGGAGGACATTTTCTTGATGCTACTTGTGGATTTTTAAATTGATTTCTATAGTGAGACACATCTATGGGAATATTTTGTTCACGCCATTCTTCACATTCTCGCCACTGTCGTAGTCCCGTCACGGTGTTGTTACCATAGCTACGCATATAATCATCTGCCTTTGATTTCTTTTTCAACACATCATATTCACCGCAATTAGAATTCTCCATTGGTTTAAGGCGATACATAATATCCTTAAAGGTGGTAGCATTTTTATTATACTGATCACCATCGCATAGTTTAATATTTGAGATTTCACCATTTAAACGATTTCTAAATCCCTGTTGTTTCCATTTTATAAAATCTTCAAAATCTTGATGGGATTCCTTTGGTATGGGTTGTATAAAGTCTCGTTTATAGAGAGTGGTCTCCTCAATACAATTACTTTTACCATATATTCCAGGCGTTATGGCCTTTTCATCGTTTTTGTTTGAAAAACGTTCTTCAAACCAATTACCAATTAGAACTGTATTGCTGTAAGGATTTTCACGTTCTCCTGGATTTATGTGATCGCCTAAAGCATATTGAGGGTGTTCTAAAATTAGATTATTTTTATTATGCGACATTTTTTTTTTTAATTTGGTAATTTGATTTAAAAATATTTTGAATTGTATGATTATGACAGTGATTATTAAAACAATAATAAATAATAACTATAAATTATAGAAATATTGTAAATAATAAAGCCTGGAACCACGGGACCCGGATAGTATAAATGCGACATGAATAGGCACATAAACTAGATGAGACCAGATTTGTTATGAGTTGCTATCAATAAGGTCGGTATATATGATTTAAATGTTCAACTCACAAATCGATTTTTTAAACGCTTTTTTTGTCTTTCAGATTACCATTTCAAATAAAAATTTTGTTTTTAAATGTGAATTCCTATTATGTTTTGCAAATATTAAGAATTTTCCAAACAAAGTTAATATAGTGTAAAATTAAGTTGCAAATGCCGAATAAAATTAGCTTATTTTCTTTTGGATATTCGTAAACGAATCAGTACCCAATTTGTAATAAAAAAAATGTGTCATAAATTGATTAAACCCAGAGACATGATCTCACATGATGCTGATTAATGGCAACACCGGTTTTTAGTGCAACAGATGGCGCTGACTGTTGTTTTGTTTTTTCTGGCAATACTGCTTCATTTTATTGGTGAGCAGTTTTGCCCGAAAAGTTTTAGCTCATTCCCATTTCGAATGTTTAAATCCCCAATGTTATACCCAATTCGTTTTAATTTAAACAAAAACTCAATTTAGAAGAAAAAATAGGAGCTAAGTTAGCATCGCTCTTAAGTCCAGAAAATTATTAAAAAATTACTCAGCAAAGTAAATAAAATTGAATATTTTACGAAGAAATTTTTTCTTTTTATTAAATTATCATATAGAGCCAATCTGACAATAAAATATGAACAATAATACAATTTAATGGAAAATCACTGATGAAGCCTGTCCATAAAAAAAGGCAGAATCTAGATCTAGTCTGATTTGCAAATTAATAATGTGTCTATAACTTTGAAAAAATGTTTATTCTTCTTCTTAACTTCAAACCTACTTAATTAAAATTAATAAAAATGCATTTTAATTAAAATATTAATCGCATTTGGTCTATTTTCTTTTTTAGTAGGTTTGAGGTTAAGAAGAAGAATATACCTTCCTCAAAAATTATAAACACATTAAATTTGCAAATCAGACTAGATCTAGTTTCTGCCTTTTTATGGACAGGCTTCATCAGTGATCTTCCATTAAATTGTATTATTGTTTATATTTTTATTGTCAGATTGTCTCTATATGAATAATTTCAGAAGTGATCAAACAGACATATACAAACATTCTACTTCAGATTTTCTCTGTTTATCTTCTTATCTCCTCCGTGCCACCTTTTTTCGTTCGAACTTTTAAGGCCTCAAATCTTTGTTAAAATTCTGAAAGTGAAAAAATTTTATTATGCAAAAGACAAATCACAATTAAGCTGAAATGTCACTGTTTCAAAATAAAAGTCGTACATTAAATTTTCGAGAGAAAAAATTCTACACAATTTTCACATGAAACTCATTATGGTAAAAATCTTTCTTTTTCTAAAATTTTTATGGAATTTGACAAGTAAATACGAGTAGTTTTCAAAAACTAATAGTTTTTGGTTAAGTGTATAATACTACATTTACAGCTGAGCAAAAACTACCTAGTTTTTAGCTCTTGTAGTTTTTAACTTGTCAAACTGCATTAATACTTGTCAAAAGCAAAAACTAGTTTTGTACAAAAACTAAGCATTTTTTTCTCGAGTATAAATGTACTGTAGTATAAATCTAGTAGGTGTAAGTTCTAGGGCTTGTTAATTATTTTGAACATTAAGTTTGCATAAGTTGAGTTTACACGATTCAGAAGATATATAAGAGGTTATATGAAAACCCCTGGTATTTCTTGACCCTACAAAAAATTTATTTTTTCTGAATCCTTTGCATGCAACAATTTCAGTATTTTGAAAATATATTTTTCATTGTAGATTTTTAGTTGATCTGAAGATTGTTACAATGAATGTTATTTTTGTTCGGTTTAAGATCAAATATTACAAATTCTAAATAGAATTTACAATTTTTATTTTACAACCAATAGAGAAAAAACTTTTCTAGAACCAATGGTTGACAATTAATGCATTTTCAAGTGACACCGCATCACTATCATCAGATTGTCTTTATGGGGTCCTCTCTAGGCTATAATGCGGTGTCACTTGAAAATACATTAATTGTCAACCATTGGTTCTAGGAAAGTTTTTTCTCTATTGGTTGTAAAATAAAAATTGTAAATTCTATTTAATATATTTTTTTTTATTAATTGTTGAGTTTGGTTGCTTTTCTTTATTTCAAGATTTATAAATATTTAGAGAACATTTCTTCAATAATTCAAATATTTTGTAGAAATTTTGAAATACTTTAACAGACCTAATTTGATCGACTTTAAAATAATACGCATATAATTTATCCGAAAATGCTTCTTATTTTCGGCCTAAAACTATATATTTTAAAATTTACAATTTTTGAATCTGTCCCCGAACCGAAGTCGAAATCCCTAATTTGGGCTCAAATCCCCTTACCTAACAAGTCTGTTAAAACCTCATTTGGCAAAATAAATTCCTTCCTAGACAAAATTTCCCAAAATGAAAGTCTCCTTTGACAAAAATTCCAATATGCTAGCGACATCTACAGTTTGTTGAAAAAATTATTGATTTTGCATTTCTATATTATATGTCTCTGGCTGTTACAGTATTTACCCCCCCCCCCCCCCCTTATTTTATTTGAATTTAACATAGTGTACTATGTAAAAATTTATATTTCCATTAAGACCTACTCTTTTTAGAACATATACATTTGTCGTTTAAATCGAGGTATAAGTGTTTTCAACAAGTATTGTAACTTATAAAATTACGAGTGTCATTAAAGTTAATTTGTTGTCAATAAGCTACTTCTATTGATTTTTGCAAACTAATAATTAATAATATATATTTCAATGACTTTTGTTTGATTTTGTGGTTTTAAACAGTCGTATACACACACACACACAAACACACTCATACATGCCAGCAACAACTATTTACATTATAATAACACTATGGAACATTTTTGGGATTATTGTCTGGGGGGTGAGAAATTCCAAGTCAGGGTGATGGTACTAGGTCAGTATAGTAAAACCCTCAAAGGGTTTGGCGTTCGTATGTGTAATTTTTTTTTATGACCTTTTAAATTTTTTCCTTATCTTGATGTTTTTTCGCTTAGTTGTAACTCGAGAACCACTTGTCCGATTTTGATGAATTAAATATGAATTAAAAAAAAAAAAATTTTAATTTTGAGGCAAAAAAATATTTTTTTTTCTCCACAAATTTATTTTTACCGGCAAAACTGTTGATTATAAAGAAAAACGTTATATGAACGGATTAAAGAAATTGTAATTCTAAATTTTTCTAAATTTGTTTCATCAAAATCGGACAAGTGGTTCTCGAGTTACAACTAAGCGAAAAAACATCAAGATAAGGAAAAAATTTAAAAGGTCATAAAAAAAATGACACATACGAACGCCAAACCCTTTGAGGGTTTTACTATACTGACCTAGTACCATCACCCTGACTTGGAATTTCTCACCCCCCAGATTGGCTGTTGTACTGTGTAATTACAAAACCACAAATATGGGATAAACAAATTTTTGTGCGATATGTTGTGGTTTTCATTTAATGCAATTTTAATTAAATTTACTACATACACACAAATGTTTATTATATAAATAGTATAAAATTGAGATATAATTTATTACATTGTATATTTACACACACACACACACACACACACATACAAATATATACAAACCCAACTAATATACTTAAATCATTTTAATTGTTCATGTATTTTTATATTTGCCATCAAAAGCCTGCAATTACATACATTTGCAATACACATAAAATGATAAATTGACCAAAGATGTGAACAAGTGTGTTTAGTGTAAATTCGTTAAATAAACACCTGTTTGTGACATAAATCATGTATTGACATATCTAAGTTTAAAGTTTAATTTCGTGGTGGAAAATTGTACACGCTATTCTTTTTTATACATATTTGGGATCAGAGTAGGGTACCCGGGTAATGTAAATGTGACGTAAATAGGCATATAAATAATCTAGTTGTACAGCTGCTACTAGTAAGGTCGGCATATACGACTTAAATTTTCAATACACAAATCGACTTTTGAAATGCTGTTTAGGTCTTATAGATTACCAGTTCAAATAATTTTTTTGGTTTTTAAATTTAGTTTTTTTGATTTTTTTTTTCAATACTTCAAAAGTATTTGCTTTGTGTTTTAAAAAAATGTGTTTGTTGGCCACTGAAATAAATTCAACAATCAAGTAACATATATATTGTTTGCACTTACAAAATTAATTATAGGCTCAATTTCAATTAAAAGTTTAATTGTATTTACAAAAAGTTTAATTGTATTTACAAACTATTTTTATCTATGCAGATTACGAAGAATATTTCTTGTAGAAAAACTACTGGATTCTGAGAAATTTTTCAAAAGAAAAAGCCTAAGATTTTGGTAACTTTTTTCAGTGAATATACCCTAAGATCCTGAGAACTTCTTCATAAAAAAAAATTTATAGGAATTTTTTCCCTAAAACAACCCATCAGATTCTAAACACAATCATACATAAAATTATCTGATTCTGAGAACTTTTGTCCTATAGAAAACTCTAAGATTCCGAGAACTTCTTTCCACAGGAAATTCGTCCGCTTTCTATAGAAAAAAATTCGCTGAATCTGAGACATTTCTATAGTAAAAAGTCATCAAAATGTTTTCTTTAGGAAAAATTAGGAAAAATTGTCTGAATCTAATAATTGTTTACTTATAAAAAATGGAAACAAAATCTATAGAAATTCCAACACCCAAAAAAGTTTCTCGGTGGAATCTACCGAAAATGAGAGTTTACACAAAGGTATATGCCGTTTAAAATGCTATAAGTAACTAAAATTGTAGTTCTTTTGAACTGAAAAATAACTAGCAAATACATTAAAAATAACTAATAATTTCGTAAAATTAACTGACGAATCGTTACTACAAAAATTTTAAAACAACTGACAAAGTAGGTAAAAACTACTTTTTTTAAACTTAATTTTTTTATTTTATAAAAGTATATTTTAATAAAAAAATATTTACTTTTGTACAGTGTAGTACACCAATTTCTAACTTTTCCAGAATTAGGGGAATTCTGACGGGCATGCCGACTATACAATACCGTACACCAGTCTGGGTGAAAGTCAACTAATGTTTGGATCCGAAATTTGAATGGGTTAAAATGAGGTTTGTGTCAAAATTTTCTATAATGTGAGTCAGCGCACCAAATTTCATTAAAATATCTTAATATTTGCGATCTGCAGTTTGTAACCAAGCAAATTTTGGGGGGACCCTTATATGGGCACTAGGTCTAAACATGGACCGATGTTCACCAAAATCTACAGGCTTCGTCCTTGGGCCAAAATATGTCGTTGTACCAAATTTCATCAAAATATCTTAATATTTGCGACCTGCAGCGTATAAACCATATCATTTTAGTAGGACCCTTATATGGGCACTAGGTCTAAACATGGACCGATGTTCACCAAAATCAATAGGCTTTGTCCTTGGGCCGACATAAGTCGGTGTACTAAATTTAATCAAATTATCTTAATATTTGCGACCTGCAGTGTATAAACAATATAATTTTGGTAGGACCCTTATATGGGCACTAGGTCTAAACATGGACCGATGTTCACCAAAATCAATATGCTTCGTTCTTGGGTCGACGTAAGTCGGTGTACCAAATTTCATCAAATTATGTTAATATTTGCGACCTGCAGCGTATAAACAATATAATTTTGGTAGGACCCTTATATGGGCACTAGGTCTAAACATAGACCGATGTTCACCAAAATCAATAGGCTGAGTTATTGGGCTAACATAGGTCTGTGTACCAAATTTCATCAATATATCTTAATATTTACGACCTGCATCGTATAAACAATATAATTTTGGTAGGACCCTTATATGGGCACTAGGTCTAAATATGGACCGATATTAACCAAAATCAATAGGCGTCGTCCTTAGGCCGACAAAAGTCAGTGTACTAAAATATCATCAAAAGATCTTAATATTTGCGACCTGTAGAGTGCGCACAAGAATGCATGGACAGACAGACAGACGGACGGACGGACAGACGGACATCGTTAAATCGAAATAAAAAAAAATTCTGAACCGATCGGTATACTATAAGGTGGGTCTAGGATCAATATTTTTTGGTGTTACAAACATCAGCACAAACTTATAATACCCTGACCACATAGTGGTGTAGGGTATAAAAATATACGCGTGTTGGCGTTTTGAAAGATCACATCGAAATTTTTTTAGGGGAGCTAAAATTTCTCCCCTTTTTCAAATGTTTGTTGTGCATCGGCATAGGAAACCATGTGAATATTCCATATTAGGTATAGGATGTGTTTAGCGAGCTTTTGAAGAACACTACCAGGAATATTTTTGTGGAACATTTTAACTCTCTAACTCTTCAATTAAAGGGACTTTTTTTCAAAAGGGACAAAAAAGGCCCGTAAGTTGAAGAGTTAGAGTGTTAAAATATTTCACAAAAATGTTCCTCGTAGTGTTTTACATAAGTTCACTGAACACATCCTATACCTAGAATAGAAGACTCACATGGTTTTTACCTAAAATCCAGGTATGTTGAACATTTGAGCGCCAATGAGCTCTTCAACTTACGGGGCTTTTTTTTTTTGTCCCATTCTAAAAAGGGGTCAAGAAAGTTCCTTTATATTAGTAAGAGTAAGAGGGTTAAAATGTTCTTCAAAAATATTTGCCTCGAAATTGTACTATAACTGTCTGAGGACAACAAAGTTGAAAATTTAACTGCAATGCCAGAAATAAGTCAAACCTTAAACCTCTAATGCCCAAGGCCTCCAAAAGGCGGTCTACAAATTTTAAATAGTTTTTTTTGGATAAATACCAATATTTTATTAAATAAGTTGTATCACATCCATAGAAAACTTAACTACCTCCTTTTTTTTCCTTCAAAGATTTTTTGAATAAGGAACGGTTTTCAAGCGATAAGCATGTAAATTGAAAATTTAGAAAATTTGAAAAAATTAACTTTTTAAAACAGAAAAAAATATTTGAAAAATTGCCAAAAATACATTTATGATCTGGTGGACATTACCGATAATAACAAAGCTAATTTAGAGTCTCTAATTGTAAAATCAGTTAAAAAAAATTTATCCAAGACTCAGAAGATAATGCCAGGATACGTTTTACAAATATCTCTCTAACTCAAAAACAACAGATTTTCTTGAAATTAAACACAGATTATTTACTTAGAGGTAGTAGTAAGCAGAACTAATTTCGACAAAATTTATTGATGTTTGTGCCAAATTCGCCAAATTTCCTAATTTTCAAAAAGCGAAAATCGCCATCACTTTTGAAATAACAACAATTGATCAACAATTTTCGGTACGTAATGTTATTTTACTGATAGTGTTATTTACAGCAAAAACCGAAATTATTTGACTACTGGGTTTCAAGATAGGTATTTAACCTTTGTTGTGCTATATCGCCTAAATAAAGCGATAAATTAAAATTTTAATATTTGTTCCAAATATATGGTTTAAATATAATTGTAATCAGAAGAAAGAGCATTAGAAGGTTAAAATGTGTTTCTATATTAATTTCGTACTTATTCAGATTTGGCGCTCAAAAACGTCCCTTTCATTAAAGAGTTAGAGGGTTAAGATGTTTCACAAAAATGTTTCTCGCGGTGTTTTACATAAGTTCACTGAACATGTCCTTTACCTTAAATGGAAGATTCAAGTGGTGCAGATACACAATAAACATTTGAAAAAGGGGGAAAATTTACGCCCCCTTAAATAAAATCCTGATGTTGTCTTTCGAAACGCCGACACACGTGTATTTTTTTTTTTGGTTTCCTCTGTAATTTTGGAAAAGTTCGAAATTGTTGTACAGTGTAATCGAAAGAAGGAAAGTAGATTTTTTTATTAAAATATTCTTTTATAATATAAAAATTGTAAGTATAAAATAACAGTAGTTTTTAACTACTATACCAGTTTTTTTTGTAATATTTGTAGTAACAATTCGTCAGTTAATTTTACGAAGTTATAAGTTATTTTTTAATTTAATTTTTTTTATACGCTTTGCGGAATAGGACACAAATCGTACTGTGGTGTAGGGTTTCACACAGTCGGCATGCCTGACTTTATTTTAAATGTATTATTAATTCAGTATCATATGACATATCCTTAAATTTTTGTAGAATTTTTAAAATAACTAATTGCTTTAATTAATGAAAAGCCGTTAATTATTTTCAATTTATTAAGCTTGTTGTTTTTTTTTTAATGTAAATTAAAGTGCTATTTTAGTTGCATCAATTCATCAATTTAATTTATAGTAATTATATTTAATCACTTAAACATAAAAACCAATTTGAGTGAAAGTATATATATATTTCACAGAATTTCAATTATCCTCTTAGTAATAAACTACAAAAAGCCTTAAAATTACAATGAAATACAAATCAAATATTGTAAATTACATAAGGACATTGATAAACAAGTTTATATTAAAAACAAATATTGTAAAATACATTTAAGGGAGAAGAGAATGATGACCATGATAAGAGTGTTTGTATAACATATCAAACTCAGAAATTCAATTAGAATTGAACTTAATATACTTACTATAATATTAGCAATTGTTTGCACAACTTTGAGGAAAGCAGGCTGGAATATTTTATACTAAATTGTAAAACTTTAATAATTTAGATTTTAAAGAGATGTAACAATTTTCAAGGTATTACAAAAACAGGGAAATTACAAAATTTTTGGCAAGCACTCTCTTGACTAAAAATTTGCTGACACAGCAACATTTTTTGGTGACTTTAGACTTGTATGTATTATGCTTAAATGTGTTATTAATAAAATATTGAAAAAACGATTTTACTTATTTTTTTGAAGGTAATTTCATCAATTTAAGCAAAAATAGTAAAATTAATTACGCGCATATTCTTCAAAATTTTTACATATTCAAATGAAATTAATATATTCTTGCCAAAGATATGTCATCATTTAAATATTCAACTCATTGATCTTCTGCTGAATTCTCCTGCTGACATTTTTATATTTATACGAATCCTACGGGAAATTTTAACAAACTGTCACCGAACTGGCCCCTTTATATGAAATTGAGTGGTCACTTTTACATGGCGTTGTCATAGGAGGGGGAAATTGACCCCTTGCGACATGTCACAAGGGGTCAATTTCCCCCTCCTATGACAACGCCATGTAAAAGTGACCACTCAATTTCATATAAAGGGGCCAGTTCGGTGACAGTTTGTTAAAATTTCCCGTAGGGAAAATATCAACAAGTATTTTGTATGGTAGTGGATCAGCAAGACAGGTCTAACAGTGATATATCACTGAGCCGTCGTGAAGACTTCTTTATGACATTTCCAACATGTTTAGGTAAGTAATACATTTTGACCAATTTCAGCGTATCAACGATTTAAAATGTTCTTTCGAATTAACTGATACATTTTGTCACATATTGTAATTAATAATGCATTTGTTATCTTTAGGCATATTTTGCTTTGTTGCATATTTCTTTTTCATCCTGTCTCATTTAATTTTTGTTCATAATAATTATGAAACCTTAAAGTAAAATATCTGACATCTACAAATAATAAAACAAAAAACAGACACACTGATGTATATCATGTAATCATAATAAGAGTATGCTGTTCATATGGAATTTAATAATTTTGTGGTTTTAAACTTAATTAATAATGACAAAGCATTAAATATATAAAAAGAAATAATGCATATATGTACTTACAACATACCATACTTGGGAATTTCCCATTACCATTGACAGTGGAAATGGAAAAAATTTAATTTCGGAATAAAAACCTTTCGCATAAAGAGCGGGTACACAAAATGTTTTAAAACATCTTTTACGTGATGTATTCGTCGTTCTGCAAATTTCGATGTGCGAAAGAATTCTATAATATTTTTTTACTAAAATACGCTAAAAACTGTCAAATTTAAAAAACATCCTTAAGAAATTTCTGATTTCATAGTATTTTTTTCCATTTTTACTTTTTCGTTTAAATCAAACTTTTAAATCATGATTGTTAATAAAAAAAATTACAGCGTAATATTTTGGAAGATCACAAAGCAAATTGTGGTACTTTTTTATTGTTGTTTTTGTGTTTTCTTTGATATTTGAAATGTTGAATAACGCTCCTAGACCAAAACAAGAAATAGTCATTGAGTTTGTAATTTAAGCTAACAAATATTTCTAAAATTTAAAAAAGTCATCCTGACGAACGAAATCTGAAAAGCAACAAGCTTACAAGAAATTATTTTTCACGATTTGTTAAACAAGTTTTGAGACTTTTGCACATTTAGTTCGTTTATTACAAATAATGGACATAATTTCATTACAACTGACATCACTGCAATGATAATGAAATCATCAATTAATTAGTAAACCTAATTCATTAATCCCATGTATGCCATATACACACATATGTTAAAAGCATATTAAATTTATGGACTAAAGCAATATTATGAAGTTATTAAATCAGGACAATGAATGTCTACATCATAATAAGATAGCAGATTGCGGTACACTCAGAGAAAAAAGTTCATAATATTAAATAAACAGCTTCACATTGCACGATAATCTATAAAACAATGTTCACATAACATATTACGTTGTATAATCTTCCAATACTTTAGATTGCCTTAAGGCATTATTAATCTTTAAGGCAATATTTTTTATAAATTTACAATTTCACTGAATTTCTTTTAATAAAATCTCAAAAGTAAATCAATGTCCCTTACTCTAAAAGAGTATTTTAAATTTAAAGTCGACTTTATTATTTTTGAAAGTGGCGTGAGAATTAAAAAATTAGAAACACGGCAACTTTAAAATTTAATAATTCACATCACATCTAAAATATTGATGCAGACACACATAAAAAAGAAGAAATTTTAAAGAATTGAATCATTACAGGCCCAAATATGACAAATACCAAATAGAATTCACAATTTGTTTTACAACAATTAGAGAAAAAACACTTATGAAAAAAGAAACTTTCCTAAAATCAATGGTTGGCAATTAATGCATTTTCAAGTACTACCAAGGACTATCAGTAGAGTGTATTTACGAGGTTCTCTCTAATGCTTGGTGGTATATGAAAATGCATTAATTGTCAATCATTGGTTCTAGGAAAGTTTTTTCATTAGTCTCTTCTCTATTTGTTGTAAAATAAATTGTGAATTCTATTTGGAATTTGTCATATTTGATCTTAAAACCTAACAAAAGTAACATTCATTGTAACAATCTACAGATCAACTATTGTAAAAATCTACGGTAAAAATTGTCAATTTTTTGAACTTGAATGAGGCTTTGTGGTCTTTTAAATTCGAGTGAAATTTTTTCATGTGGAAAACAACTTACGGTGCTTTAAATATAAAATTTTTGTTATTAACTTGCATTATTAATATTGCTTAATACAAGCGCTTTTTTGGAAAATTATTAAAGAAATAAAAAAAAAAAATATTGTTTGTTTAAATGAGTTAAATTATTTAAATAAAAATTGATATTCAAACTAACCACAAATAAACAAAATAATTTGAAACTTTTTTAAACACACATTTTGTTCTAAAAATTAAAACCGATAATCTTATTATGAAAAAAGAAAAATTATAAAATTATTTTTCATTCGATGTGTGTTGCATTATTTAAGCAAATAAAAATATTAACTCGATGAGTAATTTTTGCTTTAAATTTGTTTGAAAAAATAATAAAGAAATCAGTGTTGTTAGTAACTACCCAGTCAGAAAAATACAAACGGGAAAGCGATTGCAAAGCACTTTAACGAGTGGAATAAGTACTGGCAAAAAGTGCTTTCCCATAACCAACATGATAACATCATTAGACAAAAGGACCGGCTGTTCAAAAAGCACCGGAAAAGCACTGGAGCAACAAAATTTTTGAGCGTTGACAAAACATTGGCAAAACCAATAAATAGGTGGTCTGGAAATATATTTTACAAAATAAAATTTAAAAAAAGTTCATATGATTGGCAGACGACAGCTCTATCCACTGAGCTAACGAGACATGTTACACTTCCCAGTGTACAAACGGTTATTTTTTGGACTACCAGTAATAACATCCACTTACCTTCTTCATTATTTTAAAACATATAATAAGGAGTTACTGATAATGACTTATTTTTGTCATTATTTTAAATACAAAGTAATTTTCTAAATTTTTTTGAAATGTTTTTAAAATCTATTTTTAGACTCAATATTTTTTCAATACTGATAATGATATATATAACCACATATTTTTTGTATGTTGGCGAGTAAGCTGTCTTGTGTGCAGCAGGTCAATTATGTATTTATCTATCAAACATTACATGTCAATAAAGCTCAGATACTATAGCTATTGACTGGCAATCTGGAGTCCCAGGTTCGATTCCCGAACTAGAAAATTTTATTAAAACAAATTTTACAATAAAAAAATATTTTTTTTTATAAAAGTTATTTTTTTGAAAATCTATTTTTAGACTCATTCTTTTTGTCAGTAGTGGTAAGCATATGTGACCTTCTCCGAGAAAAGGGACCTAGTGTGTCAAAAACTTGGGAAAATCGATAAAATGAGAAAATATCGATTTTCCCAAGTTTTTGACACACTAGGTTTTTTGACACACTAGGTCCCTTTTATCGGAGAAGGTCACATATATGTATTGACATATTTTTGGATTTTTCTTATGCTGGTGTGTAATCACAACTCATTATTTTTCGCGACATAAAAAGGTAATAAGAAATGTAATAAGAAAAATAACTAGTTACCATTTCTCCACTGGGTTGTTGGCTAAACACATAAACGATTGATAACAGCTGGACAACTACTGGCTGTGCT
Organism: Leucophora obtusa; assembly: GCA_949987735.1. Taxonomy (NCBI): domain Eukaryota; kingdom Metazoa; phylum Arthropoda; class Insecta; order Diptera; family Anthomyiidae; genus Leucophora; species Leucophora obtusa. The sequence goes on along the minus strand of OX465299.1, from coordinate 29,219,621 downwards.
AAAATCCTACCACTGGCAAACAGTTTTTCACCAGCGTTGGGAAAGCAAAAAAAAGTTATTCCTAAAGGAGCTTATTCACAAACAAAAAAACTGATTTCATAAACAAAAAAAAATTTTAAACTAAAAAAAATCAAAAAAATGTTTTGCTTGCAACCGGATTTGAACTCGGAACCTTCTGACTACAAACTTTTTTTAACGAAGCGTCAGCATTTTTATATATCATTGCTATACCAGTGAATTGACTTTTGCACCGCTGCCAATTTCTGACTAGGTAGCACTGGCATAGCACTCTAAGCCCATCTTTGCCAATAGTTTTTTATAAACCACCGAAAGTTTTATAAAACAAATAATGGGCAAACGCTTTTTACAAAAGCTGGCAAAGCGTACCAAATGAGTGATCTGCCAGTCATTTATTTTTAACACCGTGGCTACGCAGTCGTATGCCAGTGCTTGATTTTTTGTACCACTGGCGATTTCTGGGTATCTATCCGAAGTAGTCGCCAATAAGGTCGTATATGTTAACATTCCAAACAACGTTGTCTCTTTCGTCGTCAACGACACAGAGGAACAAATTGTCACTCAAATGGTCAAATAAAAGTCAATGCCAAATTCAGTGGAAATGCCGCTCAGTTGATCGTCCACGATTTTGCTGAAATTTGTACTAAAATGTCGCCAACGATTAGTATGGGCTGTCACCAGTATGTCTTCAACCATTTTCTATAGTCGTAAAACCAGCGTCGAGGATGTCTTGAAGACAGAGGCAACTGGGTAAATAAACATGTCATCACTTTGCATTAACCCTTAAATGCATGATATCTTCGATTTTAACCTATTTTTTTATATATGATTTCTAAAGGCTTGTGCATTTCAAGAAAAATACCAAAAAAATTTACTTTTAAAAAAAAAGGTGATTTTTATTGAAAATATGTTTTTTTGCCAAATAGCTAAATTGTGATTATTTTAACGTGTATGAAAAAAAAATCTATAAACTATAATTTATACATTTATTGTCTTCAAAATTAATTTTATTGCAAGAATACCACTTTAAATATTTAAACAAATATTTTTTAATATTACACTTTTTGTAAAAAAAAACGCGTGTTTTAGATTTTTCGCAAATATACAGAGAAACCCCTAAGATTTTTACTCTAACTGTTTAAAAATTTCTGGAACACTATGTACAGAAGGGGCCCTTTTAAACCGGTATGTTGCCAAATGGCTACACCATGCATTTAAGGGTTAAAAAAAAACTATGTGAAATTTGTTTTTCTATTTTATTAAATTTTTAAAAACATGATGGAGGTTTTTCTTCGAGTGATACTAATATTTAGTAGTATTTGTTGCTAATTTTGGAAAGTTGCTAAAGTTTACAACAATTTTACTAAAATTTCGCAGCGGCTACTAATTTCCTCTACTAATTTCATTGTATTACATATCAGTATATCGTTCATGCGTTACTAAAATTTGCAAAATATACCGCAGTGCTCAAAATAGTTAAATTCCCCGTACACTCTCAAAACAATTCCGTTGTGAAAACCGAATTTCTTCCAACCGAATTGATTCAGTTGCTGCAACCTCGTATTGCGGCAACAGAATCAATTCGACTGGCAAAAAATTCGGTTGCCAAAACGGAATTGTTCTGAGAGTGTAATAAAGGGCATCATTTTCTGTAGCCATTTTAGACGGTTTTGTTGAGTCTATATTCGGAGAGCATCATATATTTTGGGATTTATGATCATCATCAATATATGTTATCATTAAATTACCAAAATGATCCCAACTTTATTATACTTAGGGTATTCAATCGAACAATTTTTCTCCAATATTGTTCGAATAATTCAAAATGTCCAAATTTCGAATAACGAATAATTCGAATAATTTCTTACGATTAATCGATTAATCGAAATTGGTAGAAAATTACAGAAATGTTTAAAAAATATAAATTTTTTATTAAAGTAAATGTGTTAAAAACTCAAAATTTTTTTAAAAAAATTGTGGTAAATAATTTGCTGTAGGCTTGTACCTATCCGGATTACATTCTGGCCTAAGAAAATAATTAAGGGACGACCTTTTAGAATTTCTATAAATATTTGTTAGCTTCAACTCAATGAAAAATTCATATTTTAAGGAGGAGCGTCAATAAACATCTTAAATCCCAAAGAAAAAACAAAAACAACAAAAAATTATCACAGTTTGCTTTGTCATCTTCCAAATTACTACCCTCTTGTTGTGACTTATCTAGTAAAGTATTGTTATCTATTTACGTATAATAAATTTTTAATTAATTTTTACGACTTTTTAAACGTTGATATTCAATGAAAGCATTATTAATTACACTTTGAGACAAATGGTAGGGGTCAGTGATCGGGAAGGGTTCAAACTACCGGGAAAGTTATATCGGTAAAAAAGAAGTTATACGTGTCCCGGCGTTTCGCTGGGTCACCTCTAGGAATCGAGATATATCGATTTGACCTTTGGTGGTCTTTTTTTTGACATAACTCGAGAACCACTAGTCCGATTTTGTTCAAACAATTTAAAAAAAATTAAAAATTACAATTCCATTAATCTGTTCATATAACGTTTTTCTATATACTCAACAGTTTTGCCGGTAAAAATAAATGTATGAAGAAAAAAATATTTTTTGCCTAAAATATTAAAAAAAAGTAATAAACAAAAGGTTATTGATTTTTATGGTAGCGGTAACAAACATTTTTTTTACCGGCAAAACTGTTGAGTACATAGAAAAACGTTATATGAACGGATTAAAGGAATTGTAATTTTTAATTTTTTTAAAATTGTCTGAGCAAAATCGGACTAGTGGTTCTCGAGTTATGTCAAAAAAAAGATATATCTCGATTCCTAGAGGTGACCTAGCGAAACGCCGGGACACGTATATCTTGTTTTTGACCGATATAACATTTCCCGTTGGTTTCATCCCATCCCGATTTTGACTGTCGCATAGTGTTATTGTAATTAATGATTATTAGAATTATTAATTATAATTAATGCTCAATGTAATAAAGCTTGTTTAGTGAGCACTCTGAATTAATAAAATAAAATAAAGGGATGGAGATACGGAAATTTAGAGGGAAAATCAATTCTTAACAGAATTCCTCACTACATTTATGTTTTTTATGTATTCAATACATACGCAAGAGATACAAATTAATGTACGGGATCTTATGTTCTTCTTTCGGGTGTGGTTCTCCCCGATTTGGATAAAATTTTAATATGTGAAAAAGGGGACAGAAAAAATAAAAATAATTAAAAAATCTGATCTCACTTATCACATTTTATTTTTTTATTTTTATGAATTTCAGAAGAGTTACTGTATTTATTATTGTTCCTTTTTTAAACAAAATTATTAAAAACACAACAAGTGTATGTATATTATTTTACATAAATTTTTTTTTTGATTAATCGATTAATTTTAAAATTTTGTTCGAATAACCGGTTAAGAAAAAAACCCGAATAATTCTTTGCATGATTAATCGATTAAAATAAAAAGCCGATTAATTGAATACCCTAATTATACTACAATATAGTCTTTCATATCATACTATGATCCCTACATCCAGAAAACAGATTCGGTGCTGAGAACCCCATTTGTTGCCAATCGAATGGTTCAGTTGCATCAAAGGAATTTTTCGGTTGTGGCTACCGAATTAACTGAAATTCCGTTGTCACAATGAAATTAATCCTGTCTCAATTGGTTTTCTGTTGCCACAACTGAAAAATTCGGCTACCACAACCGAACCCTGCGATTGGCTACAAATGCGGCTATCAGAACTGAATCTGTTTTCTGGGTGTATATAATATTTTCTCAGCATTCTCTTGAATATGAGTTGAAAAGCTGTGCACGTTTTTTTATTCAAATTTGTATATTTGTATATTTATTCAATATGCTTTGTTTTCATCCCAAATACTTTCCATTATTTACAAGCCCTGCACAAACCAGACAAACAACCAATATTGGCAACCACATTAACACAGCCAATAAATCTGGTTAATATTGTATGTAACTTTATAACATGTTGGCAAATAGAAAGGAACAAAAACAAATTGCAGAAAAATAAAAATTAGCACCATGAAGGGAACGTGACTGAAATTTAAGAATAATAAAAAAATTAACAAGTTAAAAATCCTGACAAATGAGTTAGAAATGTGCCTGCCTGACTGTATAGGTAAGGAAATATGAGGCATTCCATATTAACTGACCGGCTACAGAAAAAAACTAGCAAAAAAGTTAAAGTCGGGCACGCCGACTATACAATACCCTACACCAGTCTGGTTAAAAGCCAACTAATGATTGGATCCGAAATTCGAATGGGTTAAAATGGGGCTTATGTCAAAATTTTCTATAATGTGAGTCAGCGCATCAAATTTCATTAAAATATCTTAATATTTGCGACCTGCAGCTTGTAACCAAGCCAATTTTGGGGGGACCCTTATATTGGCACTAGGTCTAAACATGGACCGATGTTCACCAAAATCAATAGGCTTCGTCCTTGGGCCAACATAGGTCTGTGTACCAAATTTCATCAAAATATCTTAATATTTGCGACCTACAGCATATAAACAATATAATTTTGGGGGGACCCTTATATGGGCACTAGGTCTAAACATGGCTAACATTATTTAGCTAACATAGGTCTGTGTACCAAATTTCATGAAAATATCTTAATATTTGCGACCTGCAGCGTATAAACAATATAATTTTGGTAGGACCCTTATATGGGCACTAGGTCTAAACATGGACCGATTTTAACTAAAATTAATAGGCGACATAAGTCGGTGTACCAAGTTTCATCAAAATATCTTAATATTTGCGACCTGTAGAGTGCGCACAAGAATGCATGGACAGACAGACAGACAGACGGACGGACGGACATCGTTAAATCGAAATAAAAAAAAATTCTGAGCCGATTGGTATACTATAAGGTGGGTCTAGGACCAATATTTTTTGGTGTTACAAATATCAGCACAAACTTATAATACCCTGACCACATAGTGGTGTAGCGTATAAAAATTATGGTGTATCAATGTCAAATACTTGCAATATCTATTTTTTTATATGAACAACTTTTTTAATTTTTCCAAAAAGTGGGAGAAGTAAGTTTAAATATTGACCAAATTAGAATTTTTGTTATATATTAAGTAGGGCATACACGTTCAATATTATTGATCAATTTTTCAAAAATCAACCAATCAGAACATTTTATTTTTAAATACTTTGTTCTAATTGGTTTATTTTAAAAACATTGATCAATAATATTTAACGTGTATGTTTGCCTTTATAATTTGTAGAATTCGGGAATTGCTTTAAATTTGATAATGTCAGTAGAGCTTTTTATAGGCATTTTACAAAAATTCAAAAAACTTCAACTAGTTCTGAATATTTTTTGTAATATACATATAATTTTAAAAGTCGACCAGTTTTTTTATTCACAAAAAAATCTTGGAACTGCCGCTGAATTAAAAAAAAAAATAATTTTTATTTCAAATTCCCCATAAAAAACTTTTTAATGTAGTCAAATTTCTATAATTTTCTTAATTCCATCATACTGTTACGAATTTGGATTAGTGTAGTATATAAACTCTGGAATTTTCTGAAACGGGATTTACTAAAGAAGCGGGATTTACTAAATACGTTAATCTGGCAACGTAACACTATATTTAAATACACAACTCTGCATATGCTATAGTGTTAAATGCCATAAATAATGTTAAGCTTCTAGCATGTTCTATAACCAAATATCATTAGACTATAAAATACCGAAAGTTACGAAGGAGAAGGAAGTTGTGTATTAACATTTGTGAAGTAAAGTTGAACTCTAACATTTATGCTGTTAACCCTCTAACCGGCAAGCCCGCATCCAGGCGGGGTATATTAAATTGGCCACAATTGCTCCAAATGAGTATTTTACAATAAGAAATTAAACTTTTTCAATAGAAAACAGAATTTATATTTTTTTTTCTGAAGAATTTTTTTTTTATACAGTGCAATATTTCGAAGCGTGGAAGAGTCAAAAATAAAATTTCGTAAAATAAATATTTTAAAACAAACTAAATTTTCAAAAATCTAAAAAACATATTTAAATTGACTAAAACAATTCATAATGACCACAAAGAAAGACTGAAGCTTAATCTGTTTAAAAAATTCCTTACTTTGGTCCAAGGACACACAGGATTCCATAAGGATATCGCCTTAACTTGAAAACGAATAGACATATTTTTCTGAAATTTGGTAAAAAGAATACACAGAGAAAACAGATTCATTGTGACAACCGAATTTTTTGCCAACCGAATGGGTTGGTCGGAGCCACCGATATATTTGTTTGTGACAACAAAAATTCGGTTAATATAACATAATTTCGGTTGATACAATAAAACTGAATTGAGTCAGGAACACATTTGGTTGACACAAACAAAAAATTCGATTGCTATAAATAATATTTTCAGTTGGCAAGAAATTCGGTTGTCGCGATGAATCAGCTTTCTCTGTGTATATTTGGTATAAGTAGCAAAGCTTATAAGTTTGAATAATATAAGTTTTTAATTTTTATTTGAAAAATAAAAATTGTTTTTTCGACCTTTTTAATTTAACAAAAAACTTTCATAATATTTCTATTGTTGGCTATGCTTTGCAGAAGATTTTGAAAACATATTTTATTGTTTGCTCCATTCCCATTTTGTTGATGTAGCAGACTACATTTAATATGAAATGTTGATGCTTCAAATTGCATTGCACTACTGCCTACTAAAGAAAACTGATGAAGGGGACCTGGAAATTCCACGAAACGATCGTCTTTTCATTCCTGAAAGTGAAGAGGTTTTTGAAAGCAAAAACTCTGTGAAGTATTTGTCAGAAGAGTATCCTGATGAAGAAAAACAGCAGTTTTTGAAAAAAAGTACTTATTATGTTAATTCATAGTAAGGAAATTGGTCTCGAACTAAATTAATAAATTTCTAATTTGAATAATATATATTGAAGGTGTGTTGCGTTTTCGCTCAATTTAGCAATTTTCGAAAAACGGAAATCGTTACATCCTCTTAAGTGTAACAGCTCTTAACCTATTTTGGCCTATATCGCCTAAAGTAGGCAACGAAAATAAATGTTGTAGAAGAACTGATTGTTTATTTTTCGTGGGAAATACTTGGTATAAATTTCTTTGCAAAAAGTTTAGGCCGGTTAGAGGATTAAGTTGCGTACTAGCGTTTGGTAACTGCGTGTTAGCATTGTATAGTCGGATAATCATTAGAGTTTGTGTGTGTGTAATATTGTTGTACAATAAAGTAATGCAGAGCTAAATAAACAAGTGTAAAGTTAAATCAAATAAAAGAGAATGTAAATAAAGAAGAGTATAAACTCAACCAAACAAAGTGTAAGAGTTATTTTATTTACTAAAGCACCAGCACGGTTTATTTAGAGATAAACGGACGTTTTTATAAGGCAAAACGTAACAATTGGTGCCAACGGTGGGATTGATTATTTTGATTGCAATAGAAAAGAACCGGGTTTATTTGAAGGAAATAAACTAACGTTTTTAAAAGTCAAAACGAGTACTTTTTTATCCGGACACTTAGTATGGAAAACCTTATATAAATTTAACTAAATTTTTTTTAAATTTTATGACCCAAACAGTAAAAAAATGTACACATAAAATCAACGTTTATAACTTAAGCAGACAGACAAATAATCAGGCTTAAATACAGGCAGCACATAACAGTAGAAGCGGAAAAACAGACGAAAGTACTGACAAACTGTAGAAAAAACAGACAGTCAGGATGTTGTTTTGTAACGTCAGACATAAACAAAACAAAATCCATCCGTATATCACAAAAAAAATACAGCTAACTAACGGATTTAAAGGAAAATACCATACATACATAAGTATGTATGTACATGCGAATGAAACGGATATAAAACTTTAAATTCACAAAATGGTTGTAAAACAGCAACAGCAACAGGAACAAACATCAACACTAACAAACTGATAATAAAATGAAAATATGATAAATTCCTTTTACTTGTTTTCCTCGAAAAAACACAAAATATGTAAAATGAAAATTTAAATGCAATTTGTGCATATAAAGATATGAGTTTACATTTTCCTTGAAAGAATGTTGAAATTAAATTTTAATTTAATAAAATTATGGTTGTAATTTTTTCTTTTATTTTACAAACAAGAGTACTTTTGTAGGAAACTTCAGCATATAACGACTAACGAAGGGATGTATTCCAAGGTAAACTGCATAAAATTTGGTCATAGGAGAGAAAAAAGAAATCTAAGAACAAGCTGTCTCAATTTATAAATCTGCATAAGAATAATGAAAATGCCTTTACAACAATATCCCAATTAAATCCAATTGCAGTTGCTCCCGATACTTTTTACAGCGCTTTTAATTTCAAACAACTTACGAAACTATTGTTGCTTTTTATCTAGATTTAAACATTTTTTTTTTTTTTGTATAAAATTGTTTAATAAATTGTACCAATTTAGAAAGTAAAGTAACACTAACGTTACTTACAGATTAATTTTTGAGCGCCTCATCTGGCAAAGAATCCAAAATTTTTACATGTAAAATTTAAAATTCTCTTCCCGAAACTTATTTATTTTGTCATTCAACTAAAGTGAAAATTTTTTTTTTTAATTTATTTTTATTGGGATATACATTAATTGCCTTAAAGGAATTAAATGTACTAAAATCTAAAAACTTATTTTGCAAATTGTGAAAAATAATTTTTTGAAGGCATGTTCCTATCCGAATTTCATTCTTGCCTAAGGAAATCGTTTGACGATTATGACGCTTTTAGAATTTCTAGAAATATTTTATGTTTAAATTTCAGAGAAATATGATCCAATATTTCAATGTAAAACAATATTTCTTTCAGGGATATTCTGCAGTCAGAATTCATTAGTTGTTTAAAAAAGTATTGCAGTTTTATTGTTTCAAGCGAAAAAACATTAATTTGTAGAAGAACTGTATATTTTAACTACAACCCAGCAAGCATGGCAATATGAAGAAGATTCCCCGATTATATCGTCAAGAAGAAAACATTTATTGCGGCAATATCAGTTTCGTATTGCGGAAGTTTCCTACGTCGGTAACAATTGTTACCCGAAAGCAATACCAATCCAAGCAATACGGAAGCAATACCCCAGGAAGATTAATCGGCGATATCGCTAATTTATCACCTAGATGATAAAACACTCTAACACTCTAACCCTCTAAATTTTCAACAAGAGTGACTTTTTTTGGCCTCTTTTTAAAAAGGTACAAAGAAGACCTGTAAGTTGAAGAATTAGAGGGTTAAAATGTTCCACAAAAGTGTTTTTTGGCCGCTTTTTAAAAAGGGACAAAAAAGACCCGTAAGTTGCAGAGTTAAAGGGTTAAACTGTTCCACAAAAATGTTCCTTGTAGTGTTTTAAATAAGTTCGCTGAACACATCCTATACTTAAAATGGAAAATTCCTATGGTTTTCCCCTAAAATCCAGGTTTGTTGGACATCTGAGCGCCAATTCTGAATAAGTACGAGATTAACCCTTAAACACATTTTAAGTTTTGACTTATTTCTGGCATTGAAGTTAAATTTTAAACTTCAATGTCTTCAGAGACTTATAGAAGAATTTCATGACAAATATTTGTGCGGAACATTTTAATTCTCTAGCTCTTCAAGTTACGGGTCTTTTTGGTCCCTTTTTAAATAGGTGTCAAAAAAGTCCCTTTAATTGAAGAGTAAGAGGGTTATAAAGTTGCGCAAAAATATTCTTCATGAAATTCTGCTATAAGTTTTTGAAAACATCAAAGTTGAAAATTTAACTTCAATGCTACACCATTTTCACTTTTATTTCAGAAAATTCCAAATATATTTAAAAATTTTCCAAAAATGTTTTAAAATTATCCAAAAATGTTTTAAAATTGTCCAAAAATATTTTAAGATTGTCCAAATATATTTTAAAATTGTCTAAAAATGTTTCAAAATTGTCCAAAATATTTTAAAATTATCCAAAAATGTTTTAAAATTTTCCAAAAATGTTTCAAAATATTCCAAAAATTATTCAAAATTGTCCAAAAATGTTTTAAAATTGTCCAAAAATAATTGAAAATTGTCCAAAAATGTTTTAAAGTTGTCCAAAAACCTTTAATATTTGTCCAATTGCATTTCAAAATTGTCCAAAATGTATTTTAAAATTTTCAAAATGTATTTAAAAATTATTCATTTGTATTTAAAAATTTTAAATCTGTATATTAAAATTGTCCAAATGCATTTCAAATAATTCCATTTGTATTTAAAAATTCTCCAAATGTATTTGATAAAATTCCAAATGTATTTAAAAAAATTATATTCTGAAATACAAATATAGACTTTTTAAATACATTTGGAATTTTATCAAATACATTTTGAGAATTTTCAAATACAAATGGAATTATTTGAAATGCATTTGGACAATTTTCAAATACAGATTTAAAATTTTTAAATACAAGTGAATAATTTTGAAATACATTTTGAAAATTTTAAAATAAATTTCGGACAATTTTGAAATGCAATTGGACAAATATAAAAGGTTTCCTATGCCGATTTACAATAAACATTTGAAAAAAGGGGGAAACTTTAATCACCATTTTAAATTAAATTCCGATGTGGTCTTTCATGAATATTTTTTTTCTCCTCTATCAGAATCCGTGGTCAGAACATTGTATTTTTTTTTCGTATTTTACTGTGTAATCAGCTAATATCAGCAGTTTTTTCTGTAATATTATTTTTAACTAATTTTTAGTAGTTTTAATTAAAATTTTTCCAGACTCTTTTCTATTACTGTACATTATAGCGACTCACCTTATATGGACAGAAAAAAAGGTAAAAAAGTTGCCCCCTCAAAATAAACCTTGGTTTGTTTTATAATGATTCCCAAAATATTTCGGGTCTAGGAATGAGATCTCATTCATTTTTACTTTTTTTCGTGGGTCGGTCTAGTGTACATATATGAGGGGTAGAATACATAAATTTTGATATTAAAAGTTTAATAATACATATAACCTCAATTATTTTTAAAAATATTGTTCATTTCATCTTCTTTGTTGAAAAACAGAAACCCATTTTTACATACCTTATTAATATAATAATTTAATCGTCACACAACTTTATCTTCTTTTTTTGTGTTTTTGTTTTTATTAACATTCATTTATTATTTATATATTTTTTATTTATAACCTTAATAACTAACGTAAGTAGTAAAACTTTTGTGTTGGTTTCTTTGTATTATTATTTACTTAGTACATTATTATCTTCAATCTTTTGGCCATTATTTTTACATCATCATCATCATCATCGTCAATAGAAGTCTCAACTTTAACATCCAACACCTAAAAATATCATCAGTCACTGAAAATCAGCCCGTTTGTGTGACAGTGTCAACCGAATCCTCCACAGCATCCTGTGTTGTTATGCCACATGTCATCATCAGTACAAAAATAGACATTTCAATCACCCGACATACGCAGAATGTCAATATGTCAACTAAATGTTCAGCAACACCCATATATAAACACATACTTAGAAGTTGATTATTTTGTATTTTTTACAATAAACGTATTTTTTTTTTTTTTTTAATTTATTGTAAGATTTAAAAACAAAATGAAAAAACAAACGTAAAATACACGCGTTCTTATATTTCAATCACAAAATATTTTTGATGTAGTGTCTTTTAATGTAAGATGTCTAAATTGACAGTGATAATATTTTTCAAAAACATCTGGTTTAAATATGCCTCAATATTCAATTAGTACTCATGTAATATTTGAACAGAATTTAAGATAACTTTCTGATTTTAGCAAGAGTTGATGCTGCAAGGGATTCTGCGCTGTGTTTTTAATATTTAGAATGACATTTGTTAAGAGTTATAAAATTCTCTTGATAAATATTTTATTACCTAGACTTTTAAGAGTTCAAAATTATAAAATTATACATATAAATTATAATAAAATTATAACATTACATAGACTTTTAAAAGTTAAAAATTTTAATATTAGATCTTCGACAAGAAGAATTTTATGAAACGTTTCACTAAATTTATACAAGTGCGAGTACATTCAAAATAATACAACTGCAATTTCAACAAAATCTGTATTAAGCCAAAAACAATGTACAACAAAATCAAATTTTTTTTCAAAATAACAAGGTTTTGACAACTAATTCTGGCAGAGGGGACCAAAAAAATATAAATCGGCGTTTTAAAAGTTTACATCTGGTTCTATGTATTTTGGGGGGTTAAAAGCTTCCCCCCCTTTTGCAATAGTTTATTGTAAATCGGCATATTAAACCATGTGAATTTTCAATTTAAGAGGTACAGGATGTGTTCAGTTTATGTAAAACACTACGAGAAATATTCTTGTCGAACATTTTAACCCTCTAGCTCTGCAATTAAAGGGGCTTTGGTGGTCACTTTTTAAAAAGGGACAAAAATAACCATAAGTTGAAGAGTTAGAGGGTTAAAATATTCCGCAAAAATATTTGCCACGAAATTATAATGTAAGTCTCTGAAGATATCGAAGTTGAAAATTTAACTTCAATGCCAGAAATAAGTCAAAACTTAGAACTAACCTCCCTAAAATCGACGTTTGTGGGACATTTGAGCGCCAATTCTGAATAAGAATGAAATTAACTCTTAAACACATTTTAAGTAATAAATAAATATACACCGATAAAATTTCTCAGTTACTCAGTTAGAGAATTTCTTAGTTAAAAAGTTTTATGCTTTTTTCTATTGCTACATTTAGTTTGTTGTTATTATTTATTTCTTCTTGTATTTCTGTATGGTTGCCAGATCTAATAAATATTCATCCCTGATGATGCTGGAAAATCCCCAGCGAAACGTCGGATTGGAATAAAAAATGAAAATAAATAGTCTTTTTATTTAAATTTCAATTTTAATGACCTTGGAAGCCTGTATTTAGGAAGATCTAAATAAAACGTACAGAAAATTTTATATAAAAAAAAAAGGTCGAATACATGTACATTGAATGAAAAAATTTTAATTAACTGAAATTGGTTAAATACATTTTTGTTCTAGTACCCTATATGTACAATGGCACATTTGGCCATTAAGGAAAGGAAATTATGTCAATTTTTCAATAATAAATTTGCAAAATTAAAGCGGATTATTCAAAAAAGGTAAAACTAATTTTTAAACTGAAATTTAAATATATGTATATAACAAAATCTTAAATTTTTTTAGATCATGTAAAAACAATTTCAATGAAATTATGAATGTAATTTAACAATAATTGAACTGATTGGCTAGCTAGCAAGAACAAGGGAGTATATAAGCAAAAATTATAAAAAACAATTAATTTTATTTAAATTATTTCTACAATGAAATAAAAATTTTAAAATGACAGGAATTTTTTATTCTTTTTGATGGCTTTTGGTTGTTTATTACTAAAATTACATATTTAGTTATTTTAACGAACAGTTAGGTTTCCAGCAACTAAGATCTCAGTTACTTTTTTCATTTGGAAGAATTGGTTATTTTTAATTAATTTAAACAACTGAGGCTCAGTAAGGGATATTTCACCTGAGACTCAGTTGAAAATTTAGTAGCCAGTAACTGAGGAATTTGTTCGGTGTAGGTAATAAAAAATTATGAATTAATCCTTATAGTCTCACGGGATCAAAATGATCACAAATTTTCAAAATGTGTAAAGTGCCAAAATCGACAGGAAAAATCGGAATAAAAACATTTAATTAATGGGCGTGGTGGTGCAATGGTTAGCGCGTTGGACTGTTACACGTGAGGTTGCGGGTTCGATCCCCAACCAAGGCAACATCAGTTTATGAAAAATAGTAATATGTATGAGTTTTTTCTATCCCTCATACATATCGCGGCGTCCTCCTTCGGTGTTCCCATAGCACTTAAACCCACCGAAGTAAAATAATATAACAGGGCTATGAACTACAAGCTTAAACAAAGTTCGCCAACTCACCATTAGATGGCGCGCAACAACAAATTCAACATCTCGCGCAATTACAGTGTTGCCATATTTGAAGCCATTCATCTTTCACCACCTTTCACTTCTATATGACAACAAAAATTTCCTTTTTGTATAGTAATAGTCGGAGCAGATTTCTGACAGTTCTATACAGTTAAATAAGAATGTACGAGTAAGTATCAAAATAAAGTAAGTAAACTTGGTATATGACTACTGCACATTTATCGACATCACAGCACAGCACAGCTCCAACAGACAATGAAGAAAAAGTGTCTGTATGTCAATACACATTCATTCACTTTTCTTTTAAATTCTTTTTCACTTTTTTTTACTATTTATTTGTTTGTCTCTCTTTCTTTCTGTGTATTCTCAAAATACCACAATAACACTGGGTTAACTGTTACTGATACTACTAACCATGGTAACAAGTTGAATAGTTAGTTTTTTTTCCTTTGGTTTCAATAGTTAGTTTTTTTTTTCATTTTTGTTTACACAAAGTTATTTTTAACGAATTTTATTTTTATTAAGGGTGAATAACTTATTTCCAACATAACCATGGTTAGACGTTAACCACAGATATTACCATAAAAAATTGACATTTATACATAAGCACTAAACTCAGTTTATATTGAGATAAGTTAACAGGTCTCAATATTCTTTTTTTTTTTAATATTTTACTTTGATATACAGAATGTGATAGGCACTTACAAATGGGCACCAGGAATTCAAGAAGGAATTTTTTAAAACCGAGTTTTTTATTGAATTACATGAATTTTAATTAACATGTAGTGTTTCATTAGTGAAGGAAAGTCCAAAAGGTTTCACATTCAGGATTGAAAGTATGGCTTTATTAACAAATTTCTTTGAACAACAAAAATAAAAACACTTTTTTGTAAGTGAGAGCAGTTTTTTAGCCTCTAGTTTCTATTTATATTCATTTTAATAAAAAGAGTGCGTGTTAGTTATCAAACACGCAAGGAGGACGTTACCCACTCCCTTCAGCATTTACCACAAGGTCATAACTAGGGCAAGGAACAGACACAGAACTCGAAGATTTTCCACAGGTCAATAAGGTTTTTAAGAATGTTTATTTTGATTGAATCAAAATATGAAAACTTATCAATTATTTTATATTTTTTTTTACAAAATAAAATATGATCCTAAAAATTAAAAATATGCACAAATATGCATTAAAAAGCACAAAATATGCATTCAATACGCAATTAAAGTCAAAATATGTAAAAACATGCATTTTTGACAAAATATGCAACTACAAATCGACGCCATTTCGAATAAATGTTTAGTCTAATTCCTTGCCCTAGTCATAACCATAAAGATTGTAATACAAATTTTTAACATATATTTAATTAGAATTTTAACTTTAACATTTTGTTGCATATTTATGTTATTCTTAAAATCCATTCTCGACTAAAAAAGTTTTGATATTGACATATATGTCATATAAATAATATATATAATATAAAATTTTGTGTAATTATATATTGGAACACATATACCAATACAAAATTACAAAAGATTATATGAGATTATATCTTAAATATATATTGTGATATTAGGTTTTATTTGCTATTTCAAAAAGGTTGACATTTTTCATGATAGACAATGCAATTGTTACAAGGACATCACCCCAACTCATCAGTTGTCCGCAATAAGAAAATTATGATTGGAACACACAAAATCGAGACATCATTATTAATATTTTGATTTATAAATTGAACTAACGGTAAACAAATGTAATCAAATAATTTATATGTATATAAACAAGTTTTGAGCAACAAGTTGTTTTAGGTAACGGTACGATTCAATACTCTTTGTATTTTTGCAGAAACAGAACAAAATGTAAGTGACCTTATCTTTTTGATGAGAGCACCTTATATTAAAATATAGAAAGTCCGAAAAAAATTTTTTATTTTTAATGCAAAAACTAAAATAATTGTTAAATATATACATACCCAGCAAAAAAAAATCGTCAAAAGAAGAGAAAAAGAAGCAGTGATTTGGATTCGATATTGTGAAAATTTGGATCGGAACCTATGAATTTTACATAGGGTTGTCATAGGGTGGAAGTTTTCTTTTATGATCCTTTTGATGTTCTTTTTAATTGGTGAAAAGGAATTAATTTTTATTCGTAAAAAATTTAAACAAATCACTTGGACCTGACAACTTGTCTCAAAATAATTATAGTTAAGTGCTTAACCACAGTTATAAATGTTAAATTTATATGGAAATATCTGTAGTTAGATAGATTTGGAAAGACTTAATTTCCTTCAAAATCACATTTTCGGAAGTTGTGAAAAAGAACTGCTTTAGAAGCGGAAAATCAGAACTTAATAATACTTTGGAATCAATGAAAAATTGATTCCTTAAGATCACTTCCACGTTTTTTGCTGGGTAATTACATCTTGTTTTATATAGCAACATATTGCAATCTGTAATTATATATTGACCTATACATATATGGTTACATATTCTATATATAATAATGTATAGTTTTATCATATTATATACGATTATATCTAGTTGGATATGATTACATTATATTTAGTATGTTTGGATGAGGGCAAAATCCCGATAAAATTGTATCGAACCATAAATTGCGATAACTGTATCAAAGAGACCTAATAGGAGTTGATACGATCTAATTTGATATAACGAAATATTTTCATTTTTCGGATATAGTTATATATATATAATACGAAAAGTCATATTATTTTCTTTTACTAGGATTTTTTATATTCCTAATGTAAAAAATATTACCAATTAATGCATTACATAATCCATTATCTGTTAATGGCAACAAGTTATTTTTCTTCTTATTACTTTTTAATGGAGTAGCTGTGCAAAATAATGGGTATTTATACCCTACACCACTATGTGGTCAGGGTATTATAAGTTTGTGCTGATGTCTGTAACACCAAAAAATATTGGTCCTAGACCCACCTTATAGTATACCGATCGGCTCAGAATTTTTTTTATTTCGATTTAACGATGTCCGTCTGTATGTCCGTCCGTCTGTCTGTCTGTCCATGCAATCTTGTGCGCACTCTACAGGTCGCAAATATTAAGATATTTTGATGAAATTTGATACACAGACCTATGTTGGCCCAAGGACGAAGCCTATTGATTTTGGTGAACACGGGTCCATGTTTAGACCTAGTGCCCATATAAGGGTCCCCCCAAAATTGGCTTGGTTACAAACTGCAGATCGCAAATATTAAGATATTTTAATGAAATTCGGTGCGCTGACTCACATTATAGAAAATTTTGACACAAGCCCCATTTTAACCCATTCGAATTTCGGATCCAAACATTAGTTGGGTTTTACCCAGACTGGTGTAGGGTATTGTATAGTCGGCATGCCCGACTTTAACCTTTTTACTCGTTTTATAATGGGTTTTTTTATCAGTTTTCACAAAAATAATGAGTTTACAAATAAATTTTCAAACAAAAGCAAAATTTTACAAAAAAACGAGTAAAAAGGTTAAAGTCGGGCATGCCGACTATACAATACTCTACACCAGTCTGGTGTATTGTTTGGATCCGAAATTCGAAAGGGTTAAAATGGGGCTTATGTCAAAATTTTCTATAATGTGAGTCAGCGCACCAAATTTCATTAAAATATCTTAATATTTGCGACCTGCAGTTTGTAACCAAGCCAATTTTGGGGGGACCCTTATATGGGCACTAGTTCTAAACATGGACCGATGTTCACCAAAATCAATAGGCTTCGTCCTTGGGCCAACATAGGTCTGTGTACCAAATTTCATCAAAATAGCTTAATATTTGCGACCCGCAGCGTATAAACAATATAATTTTGGGGGGACCCTTATATGGGCACTAGTTCTAAACATGGACCGATGTTCACCAAAATCAATAGGCTTCGTCCTTGGGCCAACATAGGTCTGCATACCAAATTTCATCAAAATATCTTAATAGTTGCGACCTGTAGAGTGCGCACAAGATTGCATGGACAGACAGACAGACGGACGGACGGACGGACAGACGGACATCGTTAAATCGAAATAAAAAAAAATTCTGAACTGATTGGTATACTATAAGGTGGGTCTACGACCAATATTTTTTGGTGTTACAAACATCAGCACAAACTTATAATACCCTGACCACATAGTGGTGTAGGGTATACATATTTCAAAGATTTTTTTTATTAAATTTGGACATGCTTGGAATAGAACCAAGTCCTCCAGAATGTCAGTCGACAGTAGTTGAAAAAAATTGGTTCTAAAAATAGAACTTTAAGTAAAATAAAAATAAAATCTAAAATTTTACACTGTATTTGAAATAACTAATTATTCTATGTTTAAAACTAATGCAGAATATGTGTTGTCCATTATTTTATTTTTAAAAATAATGCAAAAGGTATGGATGTATCAATATTAGTAGTCCAATATATAAAAATAGCCCATTACCGTTTCTACACTGGGTTCCTGTTACTTTTTTCAACCAGTCACTAACTCACTTACTTACTTACTCACTCAACCATCCAGTCAATCTGTTAGTTCTTTTGTATTGTCTATTACTCGTAGTAACAATTGTGTAATAAACACTTCAAAGTTGGCGAAATTAACAAAAAAAATAGTTTTCATTTTCTATTTATATTTTAATGGGATTTTTTCCTGTTCAGTCTTTTATTTTTTTTCTTTACTGTAGCAACTTTTTCTCTAATATTCTTTCCATAGTTGGTTTAAAATTTGTTTTAACTTTTTTGCTGATAGTTTTTCGTATAAAAAACTATCATTAGAATTTTTACAGTGGTTGCAGAAATATAGAAATGAAAAAAAAAAATCGCCTAAAAACCGAAACTTCCCAGCAAAACCTTCTATTACCAGGTAAAGGGAAACGTAATAAGAAACCAAAAATTGTAACTACTTACACTTTGGTTGCATAACACATTATTTTAACATGGGGGTGTCATTGGGGGTAAATGGTTGCCTAAATTGTACCGGTATAGACTAAAATAAGTGATTACGAAGGAAGTACTGAAATAAGTTGTTACTTGTAATATTAAATTCACTAGTTAGCTAGAATAAGTACATACTTGGATGGAGTGTAATAAGTCGTTACATATTAGTACAAATTTCATTGGTTACAAATAGGGAATAAAATAAGACGTTACCAGTAATGACTTTTTTAAAAGTACACCGATCAGAGAAATGTAATTAGATTCTAAATTTTTATTAAATCGTACTTTCGCATAATAAGTAGTTATAATATAATACGAATAACTTATTATTTTTACCCTTATTAATAAGTTATTATTAAACACAATATCGGTAATATATTATTTTAAAGCCTCCAAATAAGTAGTGATATATCTCCATATCGGTAAGTCATTATTTCATACCTCCCACATAAGTATTGATTTATCACAATATTAGTAATGTATTACTTTAGGTTGCTAAGTAAAACCAAGGGTAAAGGGGTACCCATTGCCAGGCAATGCGTGAAAAAGGTCAAACCAATTACCAAGGTTTTGCTGGGTTATTGAAAACTAGCACCTTAGGGTTAAAAAAAAAATAACTCGGTGTACAGTAGATCGTACCTCAAAAAAAAAAGTTCGCCGTACACCCTCTAAAATGAAGTATTTTTGAAAGGCGATTTCAAAAAAAAAAATTTTTTTTTTGCCGAACGTAGGGGTCGCCTTTTTTAATTTTTTGTTATAGCTTTGGCATTTCGGATTTTAAAGTGTGATATATCGATTTTTTTGCCTCGAGGAGACCAGTGTTTTGCTATATATTAAAATTCAATTAAAAAAAATTTAAAAGGCGACCCCTACGTTCAGCAACCAATATATGAAAAAAATTTCTACTGGGTTTAGCGAAAAACTTCCTTAGCAAAAGTTTAATGATTTTTTGCGAGCTTTAATTTTCTGACATTACGGTGGTACATTAGGGTGGTAGCAGCTGAGATCTGGTGGGTAACTACTAGAACGGGATACTTGAGCTCAAAATGCCCTTAGAGCAAAACACTGGTCTCCTCGAGAGAAATACATCGATGTATCATACTTTAAGATCCGACTGTAAATGCCAAAGATATAACGAAAAATGTAAAATGGCGAGCCCTACGTTCGGCAAAAAAAAATAAAAAAATTTTTTTTGAAACCTCCTTGCACTTTTTTTTTTTGCCTGTAAGGTGGTACGCTCTAGTGTACAGTAAATTCAAATCGCTTAAATCTTCAAGATAAAAAAGTCAGTAGACATACAATTTTATTTTTGGCAACCGCTGAATCATGAAAAAAACCTACAGAGGTCAAAGGTTGGAGTTTACTGATGTAAATTAATTTTGTTTGATAACTCAATACTATTTGATCTATAAATGCACAAATTTAAGCTTTGACCTGCTAATATGATAAGGAATGTTACCATGTGATAATCTCCGATATTGATGAAATTCGGATATATTGCAGAGACAAAAATTCTAGGATTGAAGTCTTTGATCTAATTCGGCATTATTTCAAAACATATAATTATGAGTTACTGCCCTACGGGAAAAGGAACCGGTCTTAGATGACAGGATAGGTCCCAAGGGGGCAGAGACCGGTCATTGATCGGTCTTTTTATTTGAAAGAATCATAAGACTTAACATGGCGTTGTCATTGGAAGTGACCTATTGCTACACATTAGACACCTTTTGACATGTCAGAGGTCTAGCCCAAAAAGTCATGTCGCCTAACTGACCTACTAACTAACCAAAAAGGATCCGCCACAGAATGAGTCACAGTTTGTATATTTTGTGAGGTGTCATCCAACTAACCTAAAAGAAACTGACACAGAACCAGTCCCATTATATACACTTGGTGACATGTCACTGAACTAACTCAAAAGAACAAGAAAGAAAGATAGAAAGAAAGAAAGAAAGAAAGAAAGAAAGAAAGAAAGAAAGAAAGAAAGAAAGAAAGAAAGAAAGAAAGAAAGAAAGAAAGAAAGAAAGAAAGAAAGAAAGAAAGAAAGAAAGAAAGAAAGAAAGAAAGAAAGAAAGAAAGAAAGAAATAAAGAAGTGAAAAATTGTTATGGAGATTTTTAGAGTGTCACATTTTCGATCACAACTTTTGGTACCGCCGGGCCGATTTTGATTATTTTTTAACAAAAAGATACTGGGGAGAGTAAAAAACAACCTAACTAATAATTAATGGCGTCTAATGTAAAAAATCGCTTGCTTTGGGGTGTTTGAATCCATAATTTTCAAATTCAAATAATTTTTATTAAGAGCTAACCCAGAAAAACGGCTAGGATAAAGTTTGGTAATTTTGGTTAGAATCCTTCCCTGTTTAGACATAGTGCCTCCATTTTTCGCACGTTACTGGTACACGGACTCATATCAGCCCAAGGATAAACAACATTTACTTATAATAGAATCGGTTCATTTTTCGTCCTAGCGCCCATATACATTGATTATGTTTCTGATATTCACTCAAATACATCTAATATTAGGCAAAGTCAGAATTTCCAATTTAAAGACAAATTTTAACACAAGTCCAATCCAACTTATTCAAATTTCATATCCAAACATTAGTTGACTTTCAACCAGACTGATGTAAGGTATCATATAGTCAGCATGTCAGACTTTAACTTTTTTACTCGCCTTCATTAATTTTGACCATTGGCAATCAATGGGATATATGTATCCCATGGCTTTTTTTTAGCAGGAGTTAGAAAAAAATTATTTTTAATGTCAATTTTCTTAAGAAATGTTGAAATAATAGCATGAATCTCCAAAAAAAATTTTTTTAATTTTCTATCAATTTAAGTTTGTAATTTAAATAACACTTTCGATAAGTGAATACCATTGTTGAAATAAATAAAAATCACTATTTAATATTACAATTTTAATTTTCTTGCATACAGCTTCAAATACAATTATCTTAATTAATTGCTGTTGTTGAGATAAGTGTTTAACTTTTTATTACTTTAACCACTGTTTACTGAATTTACATTGGCCATTATTACAACACGTAATTACAGTATTTTAATTGAATTCTCTGTTTAATATGGATTTTTTTTACAAAAATGCTTATATTTTTAAACAAATTCTGTCGATGTCGTATTATAGATTTTAGCAATGGCAGGTACAATTTTTAGTTAAAACAAAAAATAATCCAACGAAAAAATGTTTTAAGCCAAACTGATAGAACACAAAAAATTCATTGATACAGTTTTTATGGTTAAATACTTGTTGGTCCATGAAAATGTTTTATATTTAAATTAAATTTATATTAGTAAATTTAAGAATTTAGGTATTGAAAATATTGTTAAAATTTTGTGTTTCAACTAAACAAGTCATTCAACCACTTAGATGTATGAATGATTAATGTTGCGTATACGCTAGGGAGGTTTATTAAAAAAAAAAATCACTGACAAATAGTGTTTAATCAGTACCATAAACAAAAGCCGGTTAACCAGATTTGTTGTTTTTAAAAACTCGACTGGTTTTGAATAACTTACTTTTCAATACGCGCTACTACTCGATATATTTAATCTGAATATTCGATACTACTCAATATTTTTAACGGTTTATACACCCAGAAAAAAGATTCGGTGCTGACAACCCTATTTGTTGTCAATCGAATGGTTCAGTTGCAACAAATGAATTTTTCGGTTGTGGCTACAGAATTATTCTTGATACAACTGAAATTCCATTGTCACAGTCAAATTAGTCCTATACCAATTGGTTTTCTGTTGCCATCATGAGGGATATTTTTAATAAAATATTTCTTTCTTTTTATATTTTGTACATTTGAATTTTTATTTTAGTACTTTTACAATAATTATATTTGATAAAAACCAAAAAATAAAAAATTTCCGGTCCTTGTTTCAAACTTTCTGAAATAAGTAGTCAGTATTCAATATGTTTTCCATGGCTTCATGGCTCGATATACTTTTGAATTAAAAAAAAAGAAGGGTTGAATAAATGGGAAAATGTTCCACAACCAGTTCTAGAACCGGTTCTAAAGCAACCTGTTCTAGTTTAGAGAAAAAGAACCTATTGCCTCCAGGTCAAACTACGTATAAAAAGAACGCTAATAAAAAAAGTCCGTAAATAATTTAGTTAAAACTACTAAACATTAGTTAAAAATGATGCTGCAGGAAAAAACTGCTAAATTAGCAGATTATTTTTGCTATATATTAGTAATATAGGAACAGCATAAATAAAACTGTTAAATATACAGAATTTTAGTTATATTTGAGCTAAATTTTTGTAAATGGAGAATAGTAAATTAACCTTCTAAAATCAGCAAAAACTTTTGCTAAATAATTAGTAGCCTAAAAAATCACCAAAAAATTTAAAATTTTCGAAGTTTTTTTCCAATTTTTTTTAAATGCAAATAAAAATCGAGCCTTTTGAAATTAGCAGTTTACAATTTTTTAAACAAATATTTCGGCTGATTTTAGCAGAATAAACAGCTGTTTGCATTCAACTAAATTTAGCTTAAAAATAGAAAAAATTTTGTAGATTTAACAGTTTATTTTTGCTATTTATACCCTACACCACTATGTGGCCAGGGTATTATGATAAGTTTGTGCTGATGTTTGTAACAGCAAAAAATATTGGTCGTAGACCCACCTTATAGTATACCGATCGGTTCAGAATTTTTTTTTATTTCGATTTAACGATGTCCGTCCGTCTGTCCGTCCGTCCGTCTGTCTGTCCATGCAATTTTATGCGCACTCTACAGGTCGCAAATATTAAGATATTTTGATGAAATTTGGTACGCAGACCTATGTTGGCCCAACGACAACGCCTATTGATTTTGCTGAATATCGGTCCATGTTTAGACCTAGTACCCATATAAGGGTCCTACCAAAATTATACTGTTTATACGCTGCAGGTCGCAAATATTAAGATATTTTAATCAAATTTGGTACACAGACCTATGTTAGCCCAATAACGCAGCCTGTTGATTTTGGTGGACATCGGTCCATGTTTAGACCTAGTGCCCATATAAGGGTCCTACCAAAATTATACTGTTTATACGCTGCAGGTCGCAAATATTAAGATATTTTGATGAAATTTGGTACACAGACCTACATTGGCCCAATAACGCAGCCTATTGATTTTCGTGAACATCGGTCCATGTTTAGACCTAGTGCCCATATAAGGGTCCCCCCAAAATTGGCTTGGTTACAAACTGCAGGTCTCAAATATTAAGATATTTTAATGAAATTTGGTGCGCTGACTCACATTATAGAAAATTTTGACACGAGCCCCATTTTAGTTGGCTTTTACCCAGACTGGTGTAGGGTATTGTATAGTCGGCATGCCCGACTTTAACCTTTTTACTCGTTTTATTCTACAAATATTTAGCAAAATTTTCTGCAGATTTGACAGTACAATTTGCCTTTTTCAATTAACTAAAAGTTAGCCTAAATATAACTAAAGTTCTGTAAATTTCAAAGTTTTAATTTTGCTGTTTTCATTTTACTAGTATTTAGTAAAAAAATCTGCTAATTTTAGAAGTTTTTTCTGCAGCATCATTTTTAACTAATTTTTAGTAACTTTTTCTGCTGTTATTAATGATTTATTTCTATGAGTGTATGCTAATGCAGTATAAGGTGTCCTGCAACTAGTTCTTTGAATTTTATCTTTTTACTGGATTATAACTACCGGTACCTAGTATCGGGGTTTTAACATTGGGATTCCAGTGTAGAAACGGTAATGACATATCATTATTTTTTGGACTACCAGTAATGACACCCACTTACCTTCTGCATTATTTTAAAATATATAAAAGTGAGTTGCTGATAATGACTTATTTTTATCATTAAGAAAATAATTTTATAGATTTTTTTTTTTAATTTTTTGAAATCTATTTTTAGACTCAATATTTTTTTTTTTTTATATAACCACATATTTTTTGATTTTTTGTATGTTGGTGAGTAAGCTTACTTGTGTGTAGCAGGTCAATTATGTTCTTATCTATTAAAAATTATTGATAAGAACAATATCGATATTGCTCAGATGGTAGAGCTATTGACTAGCAATCTGTAGACCCAGGTTCGATTCCCGCACCAGCAAATTTTATTTAAAAAAAAAATACAATAAAAAATATTTTGTTTTATATAATTTATTTTTTTGAAAATCTATTTTTAGACTGATTATTTTTGTCAGTACTGGTAAGCACATAGGTAACGATATATTTTTACAGCGGTATCGGTTCTTTCCTATGACATGCGTGTTCTAAATTAGTTAATGGAAATGCTTTTGCGATATTCGTGCTAGTTTGAATTATAGTTGACTTTCCTTAAAGCTCTGTTTTCACCTATGGCATCATAATTTGTCTTTTCTGGAGTACTTTATTTCTGCGTATAAATTTATTAAAGTTTTGTAAACTTCTTATATATTCCCATACAAACATACCGACGTTTTTAGCTCACTTTTTAAGGGGGTTAAATACTGTAAGAGAAGCATTTTTAAGGGCGTATTTGAGAGGTTGCCAAAAATTTAAATAACAATATTTTTACAATTTTATTTTTATGTTTAAAATATGAATTTTTGCAGTATTCTGAAAAATATTAGTTTTAAATTCTGCCAACCAAAATCTGCAAGAGTGCGACTTGATTATTGGCCCATTATTGCAGCCTCCATTAATTATCGGAAAATAAAAATATAAAGTGATTCTTAATCCCAGATAAAGTCCTTATCGTGGCCAGATTTTTATTTAAAAAATTTTTTTAAACTAATTTGCCACACGATCTTAAAACTTCCAAAAAAGGCAAGAAAAAAAAACTTTTGCTCGGGGATATAAAATTTATTTGACCAAAATTCAAAAAAAAACGGTCTCGATAAAGACTAGAGTTTTTATTGCCTACGAAAGAAACAACACGGATCGAAATCGGTTAACCCGCCTTATCTGTACAGGGCAGCCGATTTTGAACTCAGAGTTGTGGGAAAACGCGTTTAAAGTTTAAAATTAATTTTAGCGTAAATTTAGCGAAAACAGAAAAATTTCAAAAAACCGTGTATGAACAAAATTTATATCTCGCAGTTTCCTGCATGTGAGCCAAATTTGGGAAGAATCGGTTAAAGATTATTTTATATATTAACCCAAATATTCTTAAAAACGATGGTAGAGAATTTATTAGACATTTCATTTCGTTCAAAATTTTTATATTTCGTACATTTTTAAATTTCTTTTGTATTTGTTTTTTTTATATCCATTGATTACTGTTATGGCTTATAAAAAACTATCAGTACCTGCCCCATATAACGTGCCTTCGCCCATCATCGGCGAATCGTCATTAGCTTTTCTTTAAAGACTGCTAGCAATCCTTGCATCGTTGCATGTAGTTTGTATCTTTTTGTTATGCGATATAGTAAATAAAATAATTAAATAAAAATAAAACAATAAAAACAAAATTAAATAAAAATTCAAAAACTAGTATACGCAAATTTAAGGCTTAGAATATTATTTGAGACTAAAGCATATTTTACAAAAAAGCATGTGAAAATTGTATTTCCCCGAACTTTTTACTCAAATTTTCAGAGCATACAAATAAAATATAAAAAAATCGAAAAATAATTTTCTTTTGTAGTCGATACCCCCCTTAACCCCAAGAGATGAGATTGGGCCGCTCTATCATATATCCAAATTTCAGTGAAATACTTGCACCGCCCACCCAGGTATACCTTTTTTCTTAGTTTAACTTTAAAGTTGTTTCTATTTAACTAAATGTTGTTTCTGCTTGATTTGCATATTTTTTTTCTTTCGGTGTGCATGTTGTATAAGAAAATAAAACTTTTTACAAAATACTTTTAATACTCTAACAAATTTTATTAAAGTTTTTCATTTTTTATTATTTATTTTTGTAAACTGCTGATGTTTGCTTTTGTTTGCCTGCATGTATTTTTATATTTTCTTGTCACCTGAGGTTGATTTTGTAATATTTTATTCAAACAAAATACCTTATGTTTCTTTTAAGACTATAATCCTTCTTTGTTAAGTTTTTCATGTGTGCGTAAGGTAGATTTTATATTTATACAAGTATGTGTCATTAAATATGGGACATTCATACTTGATGTAGAAAATATTTTTAAATTTTATAATCATTTTTATATCTCTCTAAAGTCTTTACACGAGTATGTAAAGACTTTGATAGAGATGTTGATGGTTGGTGGGTGAGTGCGTAACGAATGATTTCAAATTTTCTGATGTCTTTTAAAATATTCTTATCTGGTATTTTTACACTTTGTTACTGTTGCGGAAAATTATTATGTAAATTTTCTTTAATTTTTCTAGATAAAAGAATGTTTGTATAAATATTTACATGAGTAGCTTCTTACAGCTGACAAAAACCCATACGAGCAGATAAAAACATATTATACATATAGACATTTATGGTTTGTTGTCTTAACAAAAAATAACACAGTTTCCACTGAAAGGAGCACTCAGAAAAATATATTAATTAAAACTAAGTTTACACTTTACCAGCACAATCTAGATGATTTTTTACTAAAAATAAATATAAATTAATTTCATACTTTAAAATAAATTAAATTTCTTTGAAATAAGGCACATTTTATTTGATTTTAGTTTACATTCTTAATAATAAAGCGTTTTTAATAATAAATACAGCATTTATTCACTTCAAATTACATAACCAAAGCCCTGGGGGCCATATATGATTAATAAAAGCTACTACAAAAAAATAATTTAAATAAAGATAATAAAAATAAATAATAATAAAAATAAGTAATAATAAAAATAAGTAAAAAATACAGTAAAACTATCATATAAAAAAAAATACTGAAAACATTATCTTGAATAATATAAATAGATATTTAAATAAAAATAATACAATCACCAGATTTTCCTAAGTGCAGCGATAATAAAAAAAGAAAAGGTCGAGAGAGATAAAAATAGTAGCACAAATAAAAAGCTATAACTCATGAATAGCTACATAATCCTTAAGCTTTCGCCTAAAGACCTGGGGTGAAAAAGCAAAACCTCTCAGGTATAGAGGTAGATCGTTCCATATTCTTGAAAGCCTAATCTGAAATGATCGCTCGAACATAGTAGTATGATGTGTTGGATAAACCAGTTGGGGGTTTCTTTCCGAGTTGGACAAAAGAAAGTTGTCAACTATATAGTCCGGAAACCCATTAACCATTGCTTTGTAAAAAATATCAATAACCTCATACCTACATAATTAACAAAAGAGCACCCAAGAAATTGGATTACGTACGGAGTCACATGAGAGCGAAGTCTTAGGCCAAAAACATATCTAATAATTCTATTGAAAATCTTGGTAAACCTATTAAATTCACCGCCTGTGGTACCAGAAAATACCTCGACACAATATAATATAACCTCATGTATGATGAAATTTACAACCTCTTCCAAGACATCTACAAATTGCGAATCGGCATAGCAAAGAAACTAAACATCATCCGCATTAACTTAAGACTGACATGATAGACCATTCCCAAATTTAAGAAGATCATTCAAGTAAATAATGAACAGCAGTGGGCCAATAACAGACTCCTGAGGTACACCACTGGTTATTGGTTTCGTTAAAGAAAAATAATCGCCAATCGAAACAAACTGACTTCTACAACTCAGATAAGAGGATATAAGTTTACAAGCTTGTGATGAAAAATCAAACAAATTAAACAGTTTGTCCACAAGTTTCGAATGTATCACTCGGTCAAAAGCTTTAGATAAATCCAGTGAAAGAAGAACTACATTTTTACCATTATCCAAAAATTTTCTAATCGAATCCGTTAGACCAAGAAGAAGGGCACCAGTACTATACCCACGACGAAGATGAGTGTATTAAATAGTTACTATAAAGGTGTAGGATCATTTGATCCTTTACAATATGCTCAACCACCTTCGAGAGAATCGGAAGGACAGATATCGGACGCAAATTATCCAAATAGTTGGAAATACCTTCCTTTTTTATGGGTATCACCCTAGCTTTCTTCCAATCGTTAGGAAAGACGGAAGTAGTAAAAATAGAATTAACCAACCGAAGAATATGGGAAGACACAAATGGAAAAACTAAATTAATAAATTTTAATGGTAAAAAATCTTTACCTGCAGCATTAAATTTAATCTTCCCCAATGCTGCGCGCAATTCTCCCAGATTCACACAGCGAAACGAAAAACCACCACCTAAAGTACCCCCTGAAAAATTCATAGAATTGGGGTTATCATCTATCTGACACGAAACAAAATAGTCATTTACCTCGTCAGCATTAGCAGAGATAAACTGATTATCAGTCTCCAAACAACCATTTCCCCTTAAATAGTTGCACATTTGTCTAGGACTAAGATCCCTAAACATGCTTGAATAGGCACGCCTCTTAGCTACCCTAATAACTCTCTTTGAACGATTTCTGTGCTCACAATAAATAGCCCAATTCAGTGAACTTCTGTTCAGAAGATAATATTTGTAGGCTAAGTCTCGTAAAGATATATGATAGACAATATTAGGGGAGTTAAACCAGTCAACAGACTTAAAAACTATCTTACGCCGTACGACAGGCACTAAGGAGTGTAAAACATAGAGGTTAGCCATAAAAATCTCCAATTGAAGACTTACATTATTTGTTGCATACATTCCACTAAAATCAAGAGAATGAACAGTTCGTTCTAAAACTTCCATATTCACAGAATTATAGTCCAAGTAGGACACATATTGTTGGGAAGTAGGTTTCGGAATATCGACAGCAATAAAAATTAGTGAAATTAGTTTTAATTTTATTTTCTTGAATTAGGTTAAAATTAAATTAAAATTGTTTAAAAATATAATTCTTTTTAGTTAAAAATCTAAAGAGTTAAAAATTTTGGGTAAATTAAATATCAAGAAATTTAAAATTGTATAAAACACCAAAACTCAAATAATAAACTTTCTTAAATTTAGTTTAAACATTTCGACTTCTTTAAACCAAGTTTATAAAATTTCTTAAATTCAAATAAATATTTTCTTTCACATTTCTAAAAATATTTAAAATATTGTTACATTTTTACATTTTACAAAATATTGGTTTATTTCCTTTAAATAAATTTTTTTTTCTATTGTCGTCTTATATACTTATTTTTTAAACACTTGATTACTTTACCTACAACAGTATAACATAAACAAGTTTACCAACGATTTTAAGAAAACGACTTATTAGAGCTCAACTGAACTATACAAACGATAATGCGCAACTAACTATATTCGTCAAGTGGCAGCACTTTTCTAGTTTCACCTCCGCACAGTGTGTCCACTTTTATGGTGCAAATAATATTTCAGGCCACAATTCTAAACCGATTTTTTTTGTATTTGAAAAAAAAAATTACTCACAAATCTATCATAGCCGATTTTGAAATTTCAATTACTAAATATTTTTATTTTTTTTTGTGAATGTCGAAAAAACTCGGTCAAGAATTTGAACTTGAGGGAGAACAATATTCTAACTAAATATATGAAAATATAGAAAGTCCGAAAAAACAATTTTTGTATTTTTTAATGCAAAAATTAAAATAATTGTTGAAACAAAAGCATATCATTTTTTGAATTTTTTCTCAGAAAAACCAATAAGAGTTAGGGGCATTTAAGTGACATGTACCTTTAATTAAAGGTATTTTAATCCTATATCGGCACAGTAAATTCAAAGACAAAAGAAGACTTTTGAAAATCGGTTAAGAATTGTGCTCAAGCTACAAAATTCCAGGGTAACAAAATTTATTTTATTTACAGCAGAGCCCCCAATGGATCCGGAAATTACATACTCTTCATTTGTTTAGAAACAGTGTAAAATATTATGATTTTGTATAATTTGTGTAAAATAGGCATGTTTATAAATTTATGAAATAGTTCCCTAATTTAATACTTTAAATCCTTACAATAACAAATACATAAATTCCTTTGAACATTCATGTGTGTGTGTGTGTATTTGTTTGCATATTAGCCACAATATCAACAATGTTAACCATGCATATACGATATTGTTATTTACTAAACTTTTTATTGCCATCATTAAAAGTAGAACATCTTATAAAATTTTACATCTACTACACTTTATCATAAACCCCAGTTATTTGAAAGTACACTCATAGAAAAAGCATTGCCATGAGATCGGCAATTCAAAAAAAAATCTGTTTCGATTAAGGAATTTTTACGTATTAGAAATCTGAAAACAATAATGACATTCCTCAATATAATGATACTATTTCATAGCCATAAATTACTCCAGTACATAATGTAACCGAAATCTTAACCATTATGACATTTGCGAGATTTAGATTTGACAACCGCATTTTTGTAAACAAATTACCGTAAAAAATAACCTCAAATTAAAAATATTTCTAAAAATCATTTTATTCATTGGAGTAGTAAAATTAAAATTATTTTATTTAAACTTCTAACGCCAATTATATTACTAATTTTTTTGTAAGGACGATAAGCTACATAGAAGCAAGAATTTTCAATATTTTGATGGAAGGAAGACATGCACTTTCCAATTCTTCATAGTTATGCTTTGTGGGAAGCAAAAATTAGAACTAAAGCCCCGTTCACATTATCACACAAGTGCTTATACTTTTCTTCACACAAGTATGACAAAAAGTATGCTGAAATTGTCTGGTTGTCAAAAAAGTATAAAAGAAAATCTTTTCAGTGTTCAGACTGTTATCGACACACACAACAAATAAATTAAAACAATTATTTTTCTTCTATTATTACTTTTCTTCACCACTATTTGTTTTTAATCTTTGTTTAACATTTATTTGTGAATAACACAACACTTGTGTTGAGACAAGTGGTAACTTTAAGAAATATTTCAAAAAATAAATCTTGTCAAAAAAGTGTGACCGTATTTTAAAATGTGTGCACCCATTTTGACATGTGTGTAACGAACAGTGTTCACACTATTATACATTTTCATTATACAACACATTTCTGACATGTATAACACACTTGTGTGATAATCTAAATGGGGCTTAAGCAACACTTCTTATAATGATTAGTACATTTCCATTTAGGTTTAAATTCATATTGATTGTACACTCAGGGAACTTCTGCAGTCAGAATTTGTTAGTTATTCAAGTAGTATTTCAGTGAAGTTATTTTAAATGAAAATTGTAGAAGAAATGTGAATTCTAACTACATTCGTAAGTTATTAAAAAAAAAAAAACAACAACAACAAAATAAACCAAATAAAATTTGTAAATTTAGTTAGTTGTTTTGACTAATTTGTGGTTCATTTTATTAACCGTCAAAAACAAAAGAAAATCTAAGTCGAATTTAATGAAATGTTAATAGTCCTGTTTTCAAGTGAAATTTCATTTATTTTAAACTACACTTGCAGCGGTCTTTACGAACAAAATATTTTAAGTATATATTTAATAATTCTTTTATTTCATTATTTTGTGTTCTTATACCCTACACCACTATGTGGTCAGGGTATTATAAGTTTGTGCTGATGTTTGTAACACCAAAAAATATTGGTCCTAGACCCACCTTATAGTATACCGATCGGCTTAGAATTTTATTTATTTTAACGATGTCCGTCTGTCCGTCCGTCCGTCTGTCTGTCTGTCCATGCATTCTTGTGCGCACTCTACAGGTCGCAAATATTAAGATATTTTGATGAAACTTGGTACACCGACTTATGTCGGCCCAGGGACGACGCCTATTGATTTTGGTAAATATCGGTCCATGTTTAGACCTAGTGCCCATATAAGGGTCCTACCAAAATTATATTGTTTATACGCTGCAGGTCGCAAATATTAAGATATTTTGATGAAATTTGGTACACAGACCTACGTTGGCCCAAGGACGAAGCCTATTGATTTTGGTGAACATCGGTCCATGTTTAGACCTAGTGCCCATATAAGGGTCCTACCAAAATTATATTGTTTATACGCTGCAGATCACAAATATTAAGATATTTTGATGAAATTTGGTACACCCACCTATGGCAGCCTAAGGACGAAGCCTATTTTGGTTAACACCGGTCCATGTTTAGAGTGCCCATATAAGGGTCCCCCCAAAATTGGCTTGGTTACACACTGCAGGTCGCAAATATGAAGATATTTTAATGAAATTTGGTTCGCTGACTCACTTATAGAAAATTTTGACACAAGTCCCATTTTAACCCTTTCGAATTTCGGATCCAAACATTAGATGGCTTTTACCCAGACTGGTGTAGGGTATTGTATAGTCGGCATGCCCGACTTTAACCTTTTTACTCGTTTTTAGGTTATTTTTATACCCTACACCACTATGTGTTCAGGGTATTATAAGTTTGTGCTGATGTTTGTAACACCAAAAAATATTGGTCGTAGACCCACCTTATAGTATACCGATCGGCTCAGAATTTTTTTTTATTTCGATTTAACGATGTCCGTCCGTCCGTCCGTCTGTCTGTCTGTCCATGCAATCTTGTGCGCACTCTACAGGTCGCAAATATTAAGATATTTTGATGAAATTTGTTACGCAGACCTATGTTGGCCCAAGGACGAACAAGTTTGATTTTGGTAAACATCAGTCCATGTTTAGACCTAGTGCCCATATAAGGGTCCTACCAAAATTATATTGTTTATACGCTGCAGGTCGTAAATATTAAGATATTTTGACGAAACTTGGTACGCAGACCTATGTTAGCCCAATAACGGAGCCTATTGATTTTGGTGAACATCGGTCCATGTTTAGACCTAGTGCCCATATAAGGGTCCTACCAAAATTATATTGTTTATACGCTGCAGTTCGCAAATATTAAGATATTTTGATGAAATTTGGTACATAGACCTATGTTGGCCCAAGGACGAAGCCTATTGATTTTGGTGAACATCGGTCCATGTTTAGAACTAGTGCCCATATAAGGGTCCCCCAAAATTGGCTTGGTTACAAACTGCAGGTCGCAAATATTAAGATATTTTAATGAAATTTGGTGCGCTGACTCACATTATAGAAAATTTTGACACAAGCCCCATTTTAACCCATTCGAATTTCGGATCCAAACAATACACCAGACTGGTGTAGGGTATTGTATAGTCGGCATGCCCGACTTTAACCTTTTTACTCGTTTTAGTCAGCTGTTGACCAAAGTTGCCAATTGTCATGCAAAAACTCTGCAAATTAAGCCAAATGCAGTGATGTGTTCTGTAATTTTTTTTTGTCAACACTGAAAAAAGTAAACACATTAAATTCGGTTTTACTGATTATTATTTGCAGCAAAGATTATGTGGAGGGTATACATAAGATTTGCTGCAAATAATATAAAAAAATTTTAATGATTTCTCATTATAGAACACCCAGAAAATAGATTCGGTGCTGACAACCCCATTCGTTGCCAATCGAATGGTTCAGTTGCAGCAAATGAATTTTTCGGTCCCGGCTGCCGAATTATTCTTGATACAACTGAAATTCCGTTGCCACAGTCAAATTAGTCCTGTCTCAATTGGGTTTTTGTTGCCACAACTGAAAAATTCGGCTACCACAACCGAACCATGCGATTGGCTACAAATGCGGTTATCAGAACTGAATATGTTTTCTGGGTGAAGTAAAACAAATTGGAGGATACAAGCTTTAAATGTAAAAACAAATTTTTGAGGTAAAAAAAGAAATTTTAAGTAAAAAAAATAGAATATAAAATTATTCTCTTATAGGCATCTGGTGAAAATATAAATTTGACAATATTATAGTATTAACCAGACGCTATTAAACATTAAATTTCCCAGCAAACACAGACATTACCGAGTAATTAAGCGAGTAAGTAGCGAACAAAGGGTTTCACTACTTACCAGGCTATTTACTTGCAACATTACTTTTGTTCGCAGTGTCCAAAAACTCATGGGTGGTTATTACCCTCTCGCTTACACAAAAGTGTGAATAACGAGTTACCCATAGTAAAAGAATTAGTAGTTACCCACAAAGATAGAATAAGTGCTTACTCAGAAGTTAGGAAATAAGTGCTTACCCAACATTGTGAAATAGTTGGTCATATTAGAAAAATAACTTTTTACCTCGAAAAATTTTCCATTCAGTTGGAAAAATGTTCGAAACAATTTAATAAATAAAATATTAATATAAAAAAGAGTAAATTAGAACTTACCCGTGTAAAAAAGTTTAGATCTGATCAGATGTTTTTGGATCTAAATATATATGATTGAATCTAATTAGATCCTGTACCAGATCTCATCAAATATGATCAGATATGGCATATGTGATAACACCTTATGGCAAGATCTGATAAGATCTAGTGCCAAATCTGTTCAGATCTAAAGTGATCTGGACAATAACGCCAGATATGCCTAGATCTGATCAGATCTAATTAGATCTCATATTTGTCCCTAATTTTGAGATCAAATTAGATCTGGTAAGATCTACTAAGATCTGGCCAGATATGCCTAGATCTGATCAGATCTAATTAGATCTCAAATTTGTCACCAATGTTGAGATCTAATTAGATCTGGTAAGATCTACTGAGATCTGGCCAGATCTGATCTTTTTTGCACGGGTATTTAATTAGTTAACAGTAAGTGATTACTTTAAGTATAAGTACTTCTAAAACTTATTATCAGTAAGTCATTATTTTGTATTTTAAAGTAATGCAAAAAGTAATGACCTAACATTACCTAGTAATCCGTACGGTAATGACTTTTCATTGCCATGTTTTGCTGGGTGTAGGTAAAGGCGATGCCATTTTTAAGGAAATTTCAATTTTTGTAGCGATTTTTTCCCAAAACTTCGCTTAAATGGAAAAAAGGACAGATTTTTATTTTAGTAGGTTTGAGGTTAAGAAGAACAATAAACATTTTCTCTAAAAATTATAAACACATTAATTTGCGAATCAGACTAGATCTTGTTTCTGGGCTTTTCTATGGACATTAGACCGTACCACAAAAAAAAGTTCGCCGTACACCGTACAATCTCAATTAGTTTTGCAAGGAGGCATTTACAGTCGGATCTTAAAGTATGATACATCCATGTTTTTCTCTCGAGCGGACCAATGTTTTGCTCTAAGGGCCATTGACCTGAAGTATCCCGTTCTAGTATTTACCCACCTTATCCCAATTGCTACCACCCTAATGTACTACCCTAATGTCAGAAAATTAAAGCTCGCAAAAAATCATTAAACTTTTGCTAAAGAAGTTTTTCGATATATCCAGCAGAATTTTTTTTATTTTTGTTGCCGAACGTAGATTAGATTTTTCCTTTATAGCAAAACACTGGTCTCGTCGAGGCAAATAATCGATATATCACACTTTACAATCCGACTTTAAATGCCGGATCTATAACGAAAAATTAAAAAATAAAATAAAAAATAAAAAATATTTGAAGGTGTACCGCGGACTTTTTTTTTGCCTGTAAGGTGGTACGGTCTTATGGACAGGCTTCACCAGTGATTTTCCATTAAACCGTATTATTTTTTATATTTCGTTGTCAGATTTTCTCTATATAATTTTTCAACAACCCGTCGGCTGTAGAAATTGAACCTATGCCTATTCGTACATTACAAACGTAACAATACAAAGTTGCGACAGCTTAGCCATCTCACCCAAGTAAGGCCTTGAATGCAATAAAACTAATTCATAGTTTTCTTTGCTATTCAGCTTTCTATTATTGTTTTTTACTTAGAAGTGATCAAACACAGATACATACAAACATTCTACTTTTAGATTTTTGTTGATCTCCCAATGTCCTTTTTAAATTTCGGGCAAATGTAGGGAAATTAAAATAAAAATAGAATTTTCGTACAAAAAAATGCAAAACATTTGTTTCTTTTTTGGCAATTTGGCAAAATTTATGAAAAAAGAGACACGAAGAAATTGGAAGATAAACAAAAATCTAAAAATAGTTGTTTGTATGTGTTGATCACTTCTGAGTAAAAACAATAACATAAAACGGAATAAGGAAAAAAACGAATTAATTACATTGCATTCCAAGCCTTACTTGGGTAAGATCAATAAGTTGTAAAACGTTGGTATAGTTACGATTGCAATGTAGGATTAGTCGGATGTTCGAATCCTATAGCCAACGGGTTGCTTAAAATTATCACATAGAGAGAATAGGATATAAACAATTTAATGGAAAAGCGCTGATGAAACCTGTCCATAGAAAAAAAGAAGAAAGTAAGTCTAGTCTGAATTGAAAATTAATGTGTTTGTAATTTTTAGAGAAAAAGGTTTATTCTTAACATAAAAAATACGTATTTTTCATTTATCTAGAAGCTAAAAATCAAGTAAAATATTTTTAGCTAATTTTTTTTATTCGGCCGAATAGCACAAAACCCGGTGTATTCAAATGCAATAAATTATATGATATAAAATGTGAAGACGATTGCATAGAATTACATAATTATATCAATTCCACTATAGTGGAGAAATGTCATAGTTTTTTCTTCGAAAAACACTAAAATTTTATCAACAATTAATTTTTTTATAAAAATAATAATTAATTGAACATTTCCTAGTTCTTTTTACTAAAATTTATGTTGTTTGTGATTGTTTAATTAAAACTAAAAGTACACTTACAATATATTTTCTATAACCGATAGAGGTTTATTTGAAAAGTAATAGATAAAGTTTGTTTTCAATTGAAGAATCAATCAAAATACATTGAAACATATTGTTTAACTCTTTTTTTATCAGTCAATAAAAAACAAACCACAAAAAGATATGTATCGTCTGCAGGGTTGATGATTTTAGTAAAAGTTTCTATTTTTAGTTTTCTATTTTTAGAAAAAATAATTTAAATAATTTCATTGTTTTCTGTTTTAAAACAAAAAATTCAAATATTTTCGATTTCCTTTTTTGTTAAAATAGTTTTTTTATATACAAAATTATTTCAATTCAAATTACAAGAAATTCTTTACTCATACATACAAACATAGCCAATAAAAATATGATCATGTGTGTTGTGTGGTAGTGTTTTGAAAATTCAAACAAAAAAAAACTTTCAAATATGAAAAAACAAACCACAAAATCGTTTTTTGTCAGTTAAAAATTCATGATTGTTTTAACAGACTTTTCAATTATTTTTATTTCTTTTAAATAGCAAAATGGTTTGAATATAATGAAAAATCAGTAGTACTTTTTTAATTGTGTTTTCAATTAATTTAATGCGTATTTTAGGTTGTTTTTAAAGATAAAATATTGTGAGTGTATTATTTGATGGCAGACAGCATGGGAAGAGCCATTAGCACATTGCAAAAAAGCATGGTTTTTGATATTTAACCCACAGAAATGCTAATTTACTACTTAAAATAGTACAAACTGTGAATTCTATCAATATCTTTCGTTCCAGTCACTAACATTTTACTTTGGGTGTTTAAATTTATCATGAGTTTTATTGAATTCATTAATATGCATAAGCATTATTATCACCTAAATGGTTGTTGGTTTACTATTCAT
Source organism: Leucophora obtusa (assembly GCA_949987735.1). Lineage (NCBI taxonomy): Eukaryota > Metazoa > Arthropoda > Insecta > Diptera > Anthomyiidae > Leucophora > Leucophora obtusa. The sequence goes on along the minus strand of OX465299.1, from coordinate 29,181,244 downwards.
GATACAGCCAATTAAATTTATAACATCTAACAATACAGTGTTGCCGAAACAACACAGACAACTTTTAAGGCAGAACTTTAAATAATGAAAACTTTTTGAAGTGAACAAATATTGTGAGTTAAAATAATGCTGAATATAAAATATTATTAATTTCTAGGCATCTGGAGAAAATATATCATAAATTGTTTTACTCATGAGAAGCTGCTATGAAATGACATTTAAGTTCTCTAATTTGATTTCCTATTTCTTCTAAACAGAGCTTGAAAAAGGTAATACTTTTTTTAATCAACTCGCATAAAAATTTATTAATTTTATTCATCCGTGAATTATTTGGAATCACTTTAAGTCAATGATTTAAAAATGAATAAAGTCAATGTCAATATAATTAAACAATATTACAAATCATTATAGTTAATTTTTATTGATGCAATTTTCATTCTATTGAGTGATTTGTTTTACGATTTAATTCGAAAGTATTAATCAAATGAATCAATTCATTTGATTCTATTGAAAGCAGAAACAAAAATTAAATTGATTCTTATTGAGTAAAGTATAAAACTGAATAGATGAGTTTCGTTTCTAAAGGTGCCCAACCAGAAAAATACAAACGGGAAAGCGAAACTGATAACATCATTATACAAAAGGACCGACTGTTCAAAAAGCACCGAAAAGTTTGTCAGCACCAGCCGATTTCAAATCCGGCTCCAACCAAAAAACGTTAAAAAAAATTCTGTTTCATAAAATTGATTTTTTTGTTTGTGAAAAGCTCCATTATTGGCAAGTTAGTTCCAACAAATTTTCCGATGCTTTCTGAACAGCCTACAAACCTTTTTATACAAAGTGTCATAATTTTAATAAAATCAGCGCTCTACCAGCACATTGATTTTGTACCATTGGCAATTTTTGACTGGATAACCTCTTATTTCAAACGTTGACAGGAAACTGTAAGCCAATTTTTAGCTAGTGTTTTTTTTTATAAATCACTGAAATTTTGTCAACCAAATGCTGGCTAAACGCCTTTTGCAAATACTGGCAAAGGGTCCCAAACAAGTGTTCCGCAAGTTATTTATTTTTAACACCAATGTTGCCCAGTGGTATGATAATGCTTGATTTTTTTTCTACCACTGGTAATTTCTGACTTGGTATCTTTCTATGCAGCTAATATTTTATATTTTAAGTATAAACTCTTTTTAAATTCTGCCAACCGTCCACATCAATGTTCAAGTTTATTGATCTTCTATTATTTCCTCAAATTATGGTTAAACATTTTAAAGGAGTTTTCCATTGTTTTTGAAGTCTCTTCTAAAAAAGTCAATAAAAATTATTTTATAGCAGGGTTTGTGTGTTTTTGTAAATGCTTAAAGACAGCTTGATGGTATTAGGAGTAATTAATGTTTATGCTAAAACGTGTTTGAATTATTAATATATTTAAAAGTTACTGATTAAACAAATAAGAAAATGTTTGTGTAATGTCTGTACAGGAGACATAAGTTCGACTAAAAATCCTTTAATATATTTAAAATTATTATTAAACAGCTGAAATGAAAAGAATAATTATTTAAGGGGAAGTATGCATTATTAACTACATTTAGTAATTAAACACACTTAAATAAACTTAATCCAATAAAAGGACAAAACCCTTTATAGGATAAATTTGTGGTTTTGGCATTAAATTTATCGCTTTAGTACCTAAAGCTGTCATTGTGCGCTATTGTTATTTTTGGCTATATTATTAAAATTTACAATATTTAGTTTAAGAAGTTAATTTATTTCCACAGAAAATATAGTTTAGTTAATTTCTAGTCAATTATTTTTGATATACAGTAGACCGTACCTCAAAATAAAGTTCACCGTACACCGTCCAATCTAAATTATTTTTGGAAGCAGGTTTTTTGCCGAACGTAGGGGTCGCCATTTAAAATTTTTTTGTATTGGATTTTTCACTGAAAACACTGATCTCCTCGAGGCAAAAAATCGATATTGCACACTTTAAAATCCGACTTTAAATGCCGAAGCTATAACGAAAAATTGAAAAAGGCGAACCCTACGTTCGACAAAAGAAAATTTCCTATTTTTCGTTATATCTTTGGCATTTACAGTCGGATCTTAAAGTATGACACATCGATGTTTTTCTCTCGAGGGGACCAATGTTTTGCTCTAGGGACCAGTGACCTCAAGAATCCCGTTCTAGTATTTACTCACTAAACCCTAATGTCAGAAAGCTCGGAAAAAATCATTAAATTTTTGCTAAGAAAGTTTTTCGATAAACCCAGCAGAATTTTTTTTTATTTTTTTGGTTGCGACCCCTACGTTGGTCGCCTTTTTAAATTTTTTTTGTATTGGATTTTTCCTTAGTAGCAAAACAATGGTCTCCGCGAGGCAAAAAAATCGATATTGCACACTTTAAAATCCGACTTTAAATGCCGAAGCTGTAACGAAAAAGTGAAAAAGGCGACCCCTACGTTCGGCAAAAAATTTTTTTTTCGGTATTGCCTTGCAAAAATACTTTATATTTGAGGGTTTACAGCGCATTTTTTTTTTTTTTTGCCTGTAAGGTGGAACACTCACAATATTTTATCGTTAAAAACAACCTAAAATACATATTAAGTTAATTGAAAACAAAATTAAAAAAAGGAATACTGACTTTTCATTATATTCAAACAATTTTGCTATTTATTTTCGAACATTGTTTAAACAATCTATAAAAGAAATAAAAATAATTGAATACTCTGTTAAAATAATCATCAATTTTTAACTGACAAAACGTAAAAAAACACGATTTTGTGGTGTGTTTTTTCATATTTGAAAGTTTTTTTTTTTTGTTTGAATTTCCAAAACACACTACACACACAACACACACCTTCATATTTTTATACCCTACACCACTACGTGGAGAGGGTAATATAAGTTTGTGCTGATGTTTGTAATACCAAAAAATATTGGTCCTAGACCCACCTTATAGTATACCGATCGGCTCAGAATTTTTTTTATTTCGATTTAACGATGTCCGTCCGTCCGTCGGTCCATCTGTCTGTCTGGTTATGCATTCTTGTGCTGACTCTACAGCTCGCAAATATTAAGATATTTTGAGGAAATTTGGTACACCGACCTATGTGGGCCCAAGGACGATGCCTATTGATTTTTGTTGAAATCGGTCTATGTTTAGACCTAGTTCCCATATAGGGGTACCCCCCAAAATTGTGCTTTTTACACGCTGCAGTTCGCAAATACGAAGATATTTCAATGAAATTTGGTACACAGACCTACGTCGGCCCAAGGACGAAGTCTATTGATTTTGGTTAAAATCGGTCCATGTTTAGACCTAGTGCTCATATAAAGGTCCCCCCAAAATTGGCTTGGTTACACGATGCAGGTCGAAAATACGAAGATATTTCAATGAAATTTGGTTCGCTGACTTACACAAGCCCAAGAAAAAAGCCTATTGATTCTAGATAGAATCGGTCCATATTTGGACCTATCGCCCATATGAGCTAAATTTTCGATTTTCGCTTCTTTTATGATTTTATAGAAAATGTTGACACAAGTCCGTTTTAACCCATTCAAAATTCGGATCCAAACATTAGTTGGCTTTAAGTCAGATTAGTGTAGGGTATTATATAGTCGGCATGCGCGACTTTAACCTTTTTCCTCGTTATTGGCAATGTTTGTGTGTATGAGTAAAGAATTTCTTGTAATTTAAATGGAAATAATTTTGTATATAAACAAACTATTTTAACAAAAAAGAAAACCGAAAATATTTGAATTTTTTGTTTTAAAACAGAAAACAACGAAATTATTTAAATAATTTTTTTCTAAAAATAGAATACTAAAAATAGAACATTTGACTGAAAATATCAACTCCTACAGACGATACATATTTTTTTGGGGTTTGTATTTTATTGACTGATAGAAAAAAGTTAAACAATATGTTTCAATTAGGGAATGCAAAATCCCGCACTTTTTGATTTCCCGGGAAAGCGGGAAATTTTTCTCGAAATTCCGGGATCCCGGGATCCCTCAAGGGACATAAATTAGAAAATATTTTATAATGAAAAAATTTTTATTAATAAAATGTCTTAAAGACCTCAAATTTTCATGATTGTGAAAAAGCTCAGGTGGCTTTTCTTGGAATCTTCGCAGTGGAAAAGAATTAATTTTATATTAGATATTATATAAGTCTAATTACATAATACATATTATGTATTTTTAAAAATTTAATAAACTGGAACCAATTTTTTTATAAATAAAAAAAATTAATATAGAAAATAATTTTAGAAAATTGAAAAATTTTTTAAAAATTATGGGAACAAATTCTAACTTAATTGAAAATTTTTAAAAATCAATGGACAAATTTGTTTTAATTTTGTACAGAATAAGTGCGATTCAAAATTTTTTATACAAACACTATTTAGTTAAGTGGTTTTTTTAAAAAATAAATTTTTAAGTTCCTTTTAGTGCCTGTTAAAAAAAGGAACTTAAAAGGTTCGATCAGTGTGTGTTCGTTTACTCGAAAATCTTATTACTTTTACTAAAATTTTGTAAGAAAATTAGCAAGCCTAATGTAAGATTTTTGCTACTTTTAAAACGTTGGCAAATTTTGCATAAGTAAATTTGAAATAATTAACTTTATTATTTTAAACCTCATTTTTTGAAATATCGGGATACCCGGTCCAAATACCCGGGAATGCGGGAACTGAACAATACCGAATTTTCCGGGATTCCCGGGACGGGAAATCCCGGGATGCATTCCCTAGTTTCAATGTATTTTAATTGATTATTCAATTGAAAACAAACTTTACCTATTATTTTTCAAATAAACCTCAATCGATTATGGAAAAATATATTGTGAGTGTATATAAAAATTATGAGAAATGGCTTTTATACACCTGTGAAAATAGTGCAGAAAAAAATATTGAATATTGGAGTGCGCCTTTTATACTTGTTTAATAAGTACTTTTAATGAAGAGAAAACAGCACAATATTTCGCAATTACAAGGTGGTGTTTTTATGCCAGTCAACTTTCATATCAAAGAATAGCTTAGCGGTAGAGTTCTAGACTGGCAATCATGGGATCGCAAGTTCGATAACCGGTGGCGGCAATAAAAAAGCTTTTGTAAAATAAAAAATATATAATTTTTTTTGCGGAGGATTTTTTAACTTCTAATCGGTGAAAAAGAGCTTCTTTTGCACTCGTTCAAAAAGTACTGAAAAAATGTTTAAGTTAGAGTACTCCTCTCCTATGACAATTCAATGTTAAAATCATTAGCGTTTATGATAAAAAAAAAGAAGTACATCTAGATCATCAATTGTAGTGCTTTTCCTACTGCCTCTGCATCTCTTTTTTTGCTGAGTACTTTTGAATTATTAAAAAAGAAATTATTTTTTCAAATTTGTAGCATTATCCAAATTCCGTTATTAGTTTTAAATAATAGGATTGTTAACAAGATGTGTGCTATTGGTTGTATCGTTGTATTGTCCTAACAAAAAATGGAAAAATACAACATTTGGGAATAGAACGAAACAACATTTTTACCTATGTTTAGTGTCCTATGTTCAAATGTGCTATTAGAGAGAACTCCCAATAGGAAATCATTGTTAAAGTAAAATGAAAATTTTAACAACTCTGTTTTTGTTAGGACGATAAAACAGTTAGCATACCTCTTATGAACAACCTAAGTATACTAAAAATTGCCTTCTCTGCATACTTTCGGGAAAAATTTAAAAGATTGTTTAAATTAGTGAGAGCAATGTGAATAAAGTTTAAATAAACAAGTTTTGTTTTCTTTGAAAAAAAATGATGAATTTCGATTGTTTAAATTTTTATTCGTAAAATATAGGATAACGAATATTATGGCTGTTTGTTTACATGCTAGTTTTTACTATTTTTACTGGTTTTTTTCTAATAAATTCATTTTTACCGTGAAATGTGCAAATTTTTTAGTTCAGTGGCTGCTATTTACTACTTATAATAACATTTTCACTTGAAAATAAAATCAGTTCTAGTAATTCTTCTGCACTTTCTAAGTTTACTAGGTTTTACTAGAAATGTAAACAAACAGACGTATTGTAAATTCGTCCTTCATACGATACTCTTTTTGTAGCTTATGAAATCTCTCAAAATCATTGAGTAACCCCTTCATTGTTATATTTGTTTCTATTCTTTATTAAAATTTTAACCAAATTTGGCAATAATCCCTTTGTTAGGGATTAAATCTGTACCATAGTAGTTGGTCTCATTACGTATGATGAATACGAGTAAAATATTAAGTATACGCCACCGTATACATCATATTAATACCATTTAAGAGTAGAAAAAATGGTTTACACTTGAAAGAGAACAAAGAAATGAAAAAACAAAGAGCAATAATTTAAAAAAAGGAAACTAGAGAAATTTATTTTTTTTTTAACTAAAAGAGTAATTTTATATAGTAAAAAAAAAACAAAAATAATATGACAGTAATCAGTGTTAAACTTGAATAAAAAAATTCAGTTAAATACTATCTGTCAACAAAACAAGTTGTCTTAAAAAGAAATTTATATAAATTCAATAATTAAATGGCATAAACCTTAAAACGTTGTATATTGAATTTACGTTCATTCACCGTAAAACCAATAATAAAAAAAAGAACCTTGAACTTGACATACAATTAAGGAATATAAAAATATATGTAAATGTGGGCATAAAAAGCACAAAAGATAATTAAATTATTTAACAATTGTAGTAATAACAAAAAAAGAAGTCCTACTGTAAATATAAATAAAATTTAAAATCAAATAAAAATGTGTTTATATATGAGCGTACCACAATGGTTAAATGTACAAAAATTCCTTAAAGCCATTAATAAAACTATTAATCATACAATAGATGTGACATTTATGTTTATTTATTTCAAATGTTTAAATAATAAACCGGAAGATGAAACAGAAACATCTACAATAATAACAAATCATGATGCATATAACAAAGATATTAATTTGAATAATAAATATTGTGAACATTTTATACAAAATAATAGGAATTTCTATGAAACAGATAAATACAATTCAAATACTATGCAGCAACATTTCAATAATGAGCAGTTACTATTAATGGATAAATTTAAAACATTTCCTTTACATATATAACATTTATAAAGAATATCATAGAGTCAACTATTATTTTGTAAAAAAAAAATTAGATTGTAAAAAATTGTACAAAAATTTTATGAAATTATAGAATATTTTTGATAAATAAAAGCAGTATTATTGTGGAAAATAAAAATTAAAGTTTTTTTCTGATAAATAATGGAACAAATAGGCATTTAAACTGAAAATGCAAACAAGGTAAATGCTATAAATACTAGTTTTAATATAAGCAAATCTAAAGTAATCATTTCAAAAATATTTCATATTTTGGTCTTAGAATAAGTGATTGTGCAAATTTAAATGTATCCAACACTTAAAGAACACTTTAAACCCGATAAAACTTACGAATAAGTTAGCGTATACTGCGCTCACTTTTTGACATTTATGATCAATAGGGTGGGCCGATTTGTAAGGACAAAAATTTTTCGATACTGTGCCATCGATTTTACAATAGCTTTTGGCATGAGGAAAATAAGTTCCACTACAACATATCAAAAAAATCATTTTCGAGGCGCCCAAATTTAAATGTTTTGACTTTTTCTCCACTTTTATTTTTAAGGTTTTTTTTATTAGGTAATAAAAAAAATCGGCTGATTAAATTTTTTTTTTAATATTACCTTTCCAAGGTGACATACCGTACATACAAATAAACATTGCATCTTGCCTAGCATCAGTCGAATGGAATCCAAACAAGATTTGCAAGGAAATGTCTCAATTTTAAAATAAATTCCCATATTTTTCACACATTTTTCTTTCCTATCGGCAAATAATAGCAAACTGTCATTTTCATTAACAAATAATTCAAATTTTCGTTAATAAATAATTCAATTTCATCAAAAATAATTCACATAAAGATTCAAACAAAAACTTTAATTGAGTATTGATGGTGTGTTTGCATAAAATTTACGCTGACAACTGTTAAATGATGGAAATAATTTTGAGTGACGCTTATCATGATGACGACTTAGGTAAGAAGCAATATTGAAAATGCTTTTTATTTGCCAAATAAATGCTGAAATTGAGTTTCGCTTATGAAAAATCGAAAGACAGCACTTTTTCGACCAAAACTCGTTCAAAATTATATTTTTTTTCGAAAAACTGATATCACTAACGCCTTTAATGTGCGAATTTCTTTAGAAATGAGCTATTTGATACGGGAGAAAATAAATTAAAATTGGTTTGGAACCTTAAAAATAACAAAAGAGAGTAAAAAATCGAAAAAAAGATTTTTCGACAAAAACTAGTATAAAATCCCAAAACAAAATTTTTTCAAAAAAAAATAATATTGCCATCGTTTTAAGCGTACAATTTTACCTTGGATATGATATATTTAAAAAATTTTGGAAACGGCGAATTTTTTTTTAACATACCTAATAAAAAAACCTTAAAAATTAGCGCGTAAAAAAAGATCGATTTTTCGACAAAAACTCGTCCAAAACCTCAAGAAAAACATTTTTTTGGAAAAACTGCTAAAGCCATCGTTTTTAGCGTACAATTTCACCTTGGAGAGGTAATATTTAAAAAAAATTAAATCAGCCGATTAAATCAGCCTACTAAAAAAAGCTTAAAAATAAAAGTTGAGAAAAAGTCAAAAAATTGAAATTTGGGCGGGCGCCTCGAAAATCATTTCTTTAATATGTCGTAGTGGAACTTTTTTTTCCTCATGCCAAAAGCTATCGAAAAATCGATGGCACAATATCGACTGCTAAATCGATCCATCCTAATGATCAGTATACTCGGGCAAATGATGAATAGATTGACGCTTTAAAAATGCTACCAAATTATCCAGATTTACTTTGAAAATCAGTTATCAATTCGCGCAACTTATAGACGAAAAATTTGTGTTCAGCGATTAGGCTCATTTTTGACTTAACGGGTTTGTTAATAAACAAAATTGCCGCATATGGAATGAAACCAATCCACAACAGACCCTACAGACTTCATTACATCCAGAAAAAATGCACTGTTTGGTTCAGTTTACACGCTGGTGGCATCCTGAGACCTTATTTATTCAAAAATGAAGCCGGAGCTCGCGTTACGGTCAATGGAGATCGTCACCACACCATGATCAATGATTTTTTGTTTGATCCGGGCGAGATGTAGTTTCAACAGGATGACGCTAAGTGTCACACGGTGACCGCAAACATCGACTTATTGAAATCAAAATTTTGACGATAAGTTGAATTCGAGAAATGTACCTGTCAATTGAACTAACTATTTTCGATTAAGGAAGTACAGTGCAAAATAATACATCATAAAATTTAGCACTTTTTACAATAATAGCGGCACAACTCAAAATAAATAATGTCTTCAGAGACTTATAATTTCATGACAAATATTTTTGTGGAACATTTTAACCCTCTAACTCTTCAATTAAAGGGAGTTTTTGGCCTGTTTTTAAAAAGGGGCAGAAACGACCCGTAAGTTGAAAAGTTAGAGGTCTAAAATGTTCCGAAAAAATATTTGTCATGAAACTCTATTATAAGTCTCTGAAAACATCAAAGTTGAAAATTTAAGTTCAGTATCAGAAATACTTAAAATGTGTTTAAGGGTTAATTTCGTACTTATTCAGAACTGGCGCATTTTAGGTATAGAATATGTTCATCGAACTTATGTAAAACTATAAGATAGGGAAAAATAACAACTTTGTAAAAAACATGTGATTTTCATTGTAATACAAATATGTACAGTCAAAAAAACTAGTCAGTAAAGTCAGCAAAAAATGTTGCTGTGTCAGCAAATTTTTAGTCAGGAGCGTGCTTGCAAAAAAGTTGGTAATTTCAGCAAAAGGTTTGCTGAAAATCAGCGAGCTGATGTTTACCAAAAAAAGAAAAATAGTAATAACACTTAGTCGATTGTAAATGAAAAAAATCCTTGCTAAAATCACTAAACTTGAATATTAGTAGATTGAAAAAAAACTCAAAAAACTTGTAGCGAAATTTTACTTTAGTTAATTTATTTGCTGAAAATTTAAATAAAGAAATTGTGTAGAGTTGTTTTTCTTTTTTATCATTTCCTTTGTCTGTACTACATCCAGACAAGCTGCGATATCTACATCTTGTCTATCTGGTTGTCGTCCACGCTATAAATGCGGTTATCAGCACAATTTTTGTAGCAAATAAATTAGTAAAACATTAGTTCAAAATTAGATTAGTGCTAAAAAAAATATAACTAAAACTTTTGCTGAAAATGGAGTTTTAGTTGTATTTTTTTACTAATTTTTCTACTAACTTATTTTTTTTAAGTGTAAGTAAAAAAGTTTGAGTTTACTTTGAGTTAAAGTAAATACAAAAAACTAAAATCTACATTATAACCTAGAGAGAACACCATAAAGACAATCTGATGAGTGTGCTTGGTAGCACTTGAAAATGCATTAATTGTCAACCATTGGTTCTAGGAAAGTTTTTTTCATAAGCTTTTTCTCTGCATGTTGTAAAATAAATTGTGAATTCTATTTGGAATTTGTAATATTTGATCTTATATTGAACAAAAATAGCGCTCATTAAATCAATTGATATTCAGAAAAACATCAACTGAAATTCATAAAATATTAATTGAAATTCGTAAAATATCAATTAAAATTCCGAAATCTTCAATTTAAATTCAGAAAACATCAACTGAGGTATAGAAAACAAAACATAACATCCCATGTGAAAATCGAAATATATATGAACACACATGATCATATACGTATATGCATAGTTCAATGTATGACCATCCATGATCTCATATATATCCATATATCTTTGGATCCGAAATTTGAGGGTATATGACCGTACATGTTCATATATGACCATATATGCTCACATATGATTCATGTATGCTCATATATGATCATATATGGTCATATACCTCCATATACCCTTAAATTTCGGATCCAAAAGTATATGAGATCATGTATGATCAGACATTAAACTATGCATGTACGTATATGACTATGTATGCCCATGCATCATCACATACGACCCAATGTATGATCATGTATGCTCATATATATTTCGATTTTCACATGGGATGATTTCTAAATTTCAATTGTTGGTTTTCTGAATATCAATTCATATTTTGTGAATTACAATTGTTATTTTCTGAATTTCAAATAATATTTTAAAAATTTCAATTGATATTTTCTAAATGTCAAATGGAAAATTTGAATATCAATTGATGTTTTCTAAATTTCAAATGGAAATTCTTAATTTCAACTGACATATTCTGAAAAATTTAAATCCCGAATTTCAATTGATATTTTATGAATTTCAATTGATATTCTCTGAATTAAAACTACATACGAAAGAAATCTGTAAAAAAACAGAAAAATCTAATCAAAATTAGTTAAAAATTACCTTGTAGCAAAACTGCTAAAAAAAATTGTTTTGCTAAATCTTAATAAATATGAAAAACGAGAATAAAACTGTTAAATTTAAAGAATTTTTGGTGATATTTAAATTAAGTTTTAGTTCATTTAAAATGACAAACTATGAAATCTGCAGAAATTTTGATAAATATAAGTAGAATAAAAATAGCAAAAAAAATGTATATCTTTTTGTCGTTTACTTAACCTTCTTTTTAATTTTTAACTCCACAATTTCTTTGAGCTTAAGGTTTGTTTTTTATATATAAAAAGTTTTTTATTTTCGATATTTCGCTACTCCATTGTGTAGCATCTTCAGGAAATAACAATTAAATTAATAAATTAACAAATTATAACCAATTTTAATTTATTAATTTAATTGTTATCTCCTGAAGATGCTACACAATGGAGTAGCGAAATATCGAAAATAAAAAACTTTTTATATATAAAAAACAAACCTTAAGCTCAAGGAAATTGTGTAGTTAAAAATTGATATCTATAAAATTTTTGTTATTTTTTAAGTTAAATTTAGTTGAATGTAAATAGCAGTCTATTCTGCCAAAATTAACAGAAATATTTGCTAAAAAATTTAGTAGCTATTGATTTCAGAAGTTTAGATTTTTATTTGCATTAAAAAAAATTCGAAAAAAACTTAGAAGTTTTAAATTTTTTTGTGATTATTTAGCTAAAGTTTTTGCTGATTTTACCAGTTTACATCGTTATTTTCTATAAACTAAAATAAAACTCAAATAAAGCTAAAATTCTGTATATTTAACAGCTTTATTTTTGCTGTTCCTATGTTACTAATATTAACCCTTAAATGCATGTTGTAGCCATATGGCAACATACCAGTTTTTAAATAAAAAAAAAAATACTTTATGCACAAAACTGCATTTTTGGGCATTGGGGCCCATTTTGTACACAGTGTTCTCATAGTTTTTCGCAGATTTTTTGAACATTTATAGGAAAAATCTTAGTTTTGCTTCGTATATTTATGAAAAATCTAACACACGCGTTTTTTTTACAAAAAGTGTAATGAATGTTCTTTAGTTTGACTCTAGATCATAAATTAATATCACTTTCTGTCATGCGCGGTTCCAGCAATTAATATAAGGAGAAAAATCATACGCCACAGTAGACAAATACATTGAGTTGGCCACTGAGGCGTACGATTTTCCCCCTTATATTAATTGCTGGAACCGCGCATGCTTTCTGTTTAAATTATTTTCAAATTAAAGAAAAATGATACAATTTTTACAAGTAAATTACAAAGAATAAACATTTTTGAAAGAATTCGATAAGACCAGCAAGACAGAATACGTATTTTCGGCATTCGCTACAAAGCCATCATCAGTGTCATTCGCCTTTGAGTGGGTTAAAAATTGATAATAGTGTAATATTCAAAAATAGTGTAATATTCAAAAATATTTGCTTAAATATTGCAGGTGGTATTCTCGCAATAATTTTGGCGACAATAAATGAATAGTTCATAGTCTATAGATTTTTTATTTGTTTTTTGTTTTTATACCCTACACGACTACGTGGACAAAGTATTATAAGTTTGTCTTGATGTTTATAGCACCAAAAAATATTGGACCCAGACCCACCTTTTAGTATACCGATCGACTCAGAATCACTTTTTGTTTCGATTTATCGATGTCCGTCTGTCCGTCTGTCGATGGATTCTTGTGCGTACTCTACAGATGGCAGATATTAAGATATTTTGATGAAATTTTGTACACCGACCTATTTTGATGCAATGACAAAACCTATTGATTTTGGTTAAAATCGGTCCATGTTTAGACCTAGTACCCATATAAGGGTCCCCCCCAAATTGGCTTGTTTTCAATGAAATTTGGCTAGCTGACTCACATGGTCCATATTTGGACCTATCGCCCATATAGGCTTTATTACCAATTTTTTCTTCTTTTATTATTTTATAGAAAATTTTGGCACAAGTCTATTTTAACCCATGGCCATTTCGAAACCAGACTGAAGTGGGGTATTATATAGTCGGCATCCCCTACTTTAACTTTTTTACTCATTTGTTTTTCATACACCTTAAAATAATCACAATTTAGCTAAAAACCATATTTTTCAATAAAAATCACCCTTTTTTAATAAATTTTTTTTGGTATTTTTCTTCAAATGTACACGCTTTTAGAAATCGTATAAAAAAATGGTTAAAATTTAAGAGATCATGCATTTAAGGGTTAAGCAAAAATAATCGGCTAATTTTATCATTTTTTTCTGCAAGTTTATTTTTAACTAATTGTTAGTAGTTTTAAGAAAAACTTTGACAGACTTTTTCCATTAGTGTACATTTAGACTGAGAAAAAAAAATGTTGGTTTTGGCTCTTGCTAATTTTTAATTATTAAAACGCATACACTAAGATAATTTTGTCGATAAAATTAACCGTAAGTGCAGTTAAAAAAGTGTACACGGCAACCGAAGTTATAATTGACTAAAATTGCAGTTATTTTAACTATAGATGCAATTAAAAATAACTGTAATTGTAAGTAATTCAAATACACACGCAGAGAAAATATATGGCTGCAATATGATCACAGCTACCAAAATATGGTCACTACTGTCATACATGGTTGTTGCAATCAAATTAGTAATATATTAATCATACATTACAAATGATATGGTCATTTTATAGTTAAAATCTCTCTTTTTGTCGGTTATCATAATATTTCTCTCGTCTACAATCATATATTATCTGGACAATCATATTCCTCTCTTCGAATTGCAATCATATTATTACCTGAGTTGAGAGAGATCATGTTCACAATCATTGGTATAGTTTCGACAACCATGAGATGATCAGTATATTTTTTTAAGAGCGTCATCTATCAGTTAGCGTTAGTCTTGTTTAAGATTTTGTGAAAAGAAGTTGTAAGAAGCACTAAAATAAATAATATAATATATATGTATTAAAAAAATACTTAAAATATAGAAAAATATTTTATTGGTATTCATTTTAAAAGTGACATTGATTTTGAAAGAAAGAAATCGCTCTACCCAAGAAGTCTAGAAAGATATACATTGTCAAGCAATCCTTAAATAAAATTATTATTTATTATGCAATAAAGTGTTTAGTGCTATAAATTAAATGAAAAAAGTAATTATTTTTTTAATTTTTTCAGAGCGTCTGTAATAAGAAGTGTTATAGAGTTTAGTTTTGTACAAAACAAAAATTGAAAAAATGTGCAAAATTTAAAAAAAAAATGTAAGTGCACGACGACATGATCATAATATTTTCGTACTGATCATGTTATGTTCCTGGTAAAAATATAATAAAATGATCCCAAATGATCACAACATTTTCCTCATTACCATAATATGATCATGAGGAAAATATTCTGATCACTAGGAACATAATATGATCACTGAGAACATGTTATGATCATTTCGGATTCATTGTAAAATTGTATTTTTAACAATATTTTTCTACGCGCTGTTATCAGATGTTTCCATAATTTATTTTTAGTTACATATAAGCGATAACTAAAGTTAATTTAAATTATTTAAGTTTGTAAATTAGTCATTGAATAAATAAATATACTATTGTGAATAAAACAAATCGTGCACAGCTTTATCACTCACCTTCAAGAGAATGCTGGGAAAAAACTATAGGGATCATAGTATGATATACAAGACTATAATATGATAATATTGGAATCAGTTTGGAATCATAATGTAGTAATTAAGGGATCATATTATGATAGAAAAAGGTATTTCATAATATGATTGTCGCAATCATAAACCCAAAAATATATGATGCTCTTCGAATATGGTCATCCCAACCATGTTTTTTCTTTGCGTGCAGTTGTATATTAGAAATATAAAATAAGTTTTTTACGATAACTAGGTAGTTTTTCCTCAGTGTAAATTCAGTATAAATATAATATTAAAAATAATTCAAATCGTCTCTTTTGATTGACATTGTTAGGCTTTGTAATAAATTCTTCTTCAATCAATGTTATTTAATTTAATGTAAATTCTATTTTATTTATGAAACAATTTTTTTTTTTGTTGGAATTTTTATCTATATAAATGTCATAATATGTCAAATTTATTTACACATATCAAAATATTATTATCCTTTGTGATTTTTATGCTCCATATTTACAATGTATTATTACAATATATATTTACAATGTATTTGAACTTATATATTTTCTCCTTTCTTATCAATATCAAAAGAATTTCTTCCTTTATATTACGACTATTGTTTGAAATATATTTTTTGGTATGCCAAGAATTAATGGAATTTCTTTTCTTCAAACAAAAACATAAAGAAGAGATGAAAGGAATGAAAAAAAACATTAAATATTATATGATATAATGATATACAAATCTATTTGTAGACAGTCATACAAACTTATTGTTTAGGATTTATGTAGAACAACCAGACAAGGTATACTAAGCAACCATTTACATATGAAGAAAGTAACCGGAAAAGCTTTTTTACAAAATAAAGGGGCCAGTTTTATAGTTAAAACTAAGAACGATTTTTGTCTATATTTTTTAATTTAAAAATTTGGTTTGAAAATTTCAAACTTAAGTAATATTTTAGAAGAAAATTGTTTTTAATTCTGTTTATAAAACTGGCCCTAAATTTTAGGATTTAACAATACGATGTTTCATCAGTGTTTTAACAGTGAGCCTATATTTTAATTTATAGTATGCCAATAGAGTATATCTACAAATAATTGACATTTTTGGATTATTGAAATGAATAATAATTTAATAACATACATTTAAATTTACATTTAACGGTTAGTTGTAATTAAAAAATCTGTGTTTATCATACGCAGAGTTGAATAGAACCAGCTGAGATACTTTAAGAAGAATTAAAGTTCAAAGCAAAAAAGAGTAATAATAACAAAGGATAAAAATAGCATTGTTAGATTTCGTTGATGTTAGTCTAAGTTGAGTTGTTAACATATTCCACTTGCTTTCAACTTTCTCATAAGTAGACGATTATCAATGTTTAACCCATAAAGGCAAATGACACTGATGATGGCTTTGTAGCGAAAGCCGAAAATACGTATTCTGTCTTGCTGGCCTTATCGAATAAATTTTTTATTCTTTGTAATTTATTTTTTCTTCTTTGTAATTTATTTAAAAAACAGTAATTTACTAAATAAAATATCAACTGTACATACCCCTCATATATAAAGATTATGTTAATATTTTTGTTTCCAAATTAAATTTCCTATCCTTCGTTTGTTATATCAATAAACAATATTAATAAAATTATTGAAATATTTAGTAATAAAATTATTTAATAAAACAAAAGTATTTCAGAAAAAATTGTTTAATGTTTCTAATCACGCATATCAGGAAAATTTAATAATTAAATAAGCAATCCACCCTTTTCCCGTTTGCATTTTATAACTAGAAAATATAAAGTGAAACATTTGATACATCTTTGGTAATCTGGCATTTTTAACCAGAAAAATGTATTTTTCTTACTTTTACTTTGTCCAAACAAAACTTTGTTGCAGGCTCCCTATGGGAAAGAAGGGACCAGGACAAATATACATCTGTGCTGTGACCGCTATAGATAGACCAGTCTCCAAAAACCTACCCGTGCTCACCAAAACAGGACCGGTTCGAAAGTACTTACCCCATGGACAGTAAAAATATGTACGAAAAAGATACAGTCCGTCTAAATTTTCCATAGTGAACTTTTAAATATTTTAACTTACAATAAAACTCTCCCCATATATAACTCCAGTTGTTTCATATTTTGAGAGTAAAAAACGACTATTAGAAAATAAATATACGAGGGGTACTATTTATATTTCGGGAACATTGGCAACACTAATGTCAATAGCTAAAATCTGCCAACACCATAATCAAATTTGACATTTTTTAGCATAAACGTACTCACAATGTTTTGATGTAAAAGTGCTATTTGTTTTGTTTACAGTGAGTTAAGAAATTCACTTTGGCCAAAAGATGGAAATTTCAAGAGAAGGATTTCGTTGGATTATTTTTCACAACTTTCGACGTGGATTATCTCAACAAGAATGTATCGATGAACTCAGTTCTTTGTATGGCGATAAAGCGGCATCAAAAACGACAGTATATCGCTGGTATAGTCAATTCAATCGTGGTCGTAGTTCGGACGCCGACGAATTCCTTGAAGGTCGTCCAAAATCGGTTGTTGTGCCACAAAACATCGATGCAGCGCGTGAATTGATAATGCAAGATCGCCATGTGACATATCGTAAGTTGGAGGCATCCTTGCACATTAGTTCCACTTCAATAGATTCGATTTTGCATGAACACTTAGTTGTGAAAAAAATTTTGCTCACGTTGGATACCCCATAATTTATCAATCGCTCAAAAAAAGGCTCGCGTCGATTTGTGTAAGGGAATGATTAAAAAGTTCGACCGTGGTCCTTCAAAAGACGTGTATAAAATCGTGATAGGTGACGAATCATGGATATATGCGTATGAGCCGGGAACAAAACAACAATCGACCGTGTGGGTATTCCAAGACGAGCGAAATCCAACAAAAGTTGTTCGTGGAAGAAGCACAGCGAAGCAAATGGTCACCTATTTCTTCGGCCGAATGGGTCATGTGGCCATTGTTCCGCTCGAGCAACGTCTGACGGTCAATTCTGATAGTACACGATCATTTGTTTGCCGGAAGTCTTCGAAGAAATTCGTAAAACTAACCCCCAAAGACGAATGATTCTCACACATCTCGTCAAACAGGTGAATTTTTGAGCAGTCAAAACATCGAATTGATGACTCATCCTCCGTACAGTCCTGACTTGGCACCCAATGACTTCTTCTTGTTCCCGAATATCAAAGGTAAACTGCGTGATCAAAGATGTACGAGCGCCGAAGAAGCAGTTGAAGCGTTCAAAAACCATGTTTTGGAGGTGTCTCAAGAGGAATGGAAAAACTGCTATGACAAACGGTTTGAACGAATGCAAAAGTATATTGATCATCAAGGGGAATATTTTGAAAAACAATAAAGCCATTTTTATTTGAAAATGTTTCTTATTATTTGCTATTCCCGAAATATAAATAGTACCCCTCGTATAAACTCTTGATGGTTTTATAGGGAAATGTATCTTTTGAAGTGTGCCGCTAGGTGTGTCCTTCCAATATGTTCAGGTAATATTGCTCAAATGCTGTGTATTGAAGAGCTGAATACGGGAAAAATAATTACAAATTTGTTTAAAAGTAATGTTAGGTCCTACCTAACATTTTACTTATATTGTCCATAAAGGTATATTTCTCTAATATTAGTCCATTGATTATTTAGTTATATATATTTTAGTTCAAATAAATTGTTATTTAATATTTTACTTTCAAATATTTGTTCTCCCAGCAAACAAATTTTAATTATTTTAATTGATTTTTTTTTTTAACAACTTAAGCTCTAAAAACTTTAAATTACACAATAATACAGAACAAAATGAAATAGTACTAACATAAACAACTTTAAGTTATAATAGAATTTATTGGCAGCAAAAGTTTTCGGCACTTGTGTTTTCTGCAATAATATCATTATTTTAAAAGTGTTCTTGCAACAGCAACAAAACAATAAACGAATTGAATACAACTAGAACTGAAATATGTAGTTAGTAAGTAACAACACCCAGCAGTAACAAAAATAAACCAAATATTTAAATTGTTATAAACCAAAAACTCTTTCTTTTTAACCCTTTCAAAACAGGAAACGAGAATTTCCGGTACTCGAAAAAAATATTTTGTAACAATCGGGGAAATTTGGGAAAAAGACTGTTTAAATTCTTATGGATAAAAATTAATTATTAATATGCGTAAACTCATAGAAATAAATCTGTACAAATAGCAGAAAAACTTACTAAAAATTAGTTAAAAATGATGCTGCAGAAAAAACTGCTAAAATTAGCAGATTTTTTTACAAAATACTAGTAAAATGAGAACAGCAAAATTTAAACTGTTAAATTTACAGAATTCTAGTTATACTTAAGTTAACTTTTAGTTATTTGAAAAGGACAAATTGTATTGTAAAATCTTCAGAAAATGTTGCTAAATATTAGTAGACTTAAAATAGCAAACACAAACTATTATAACTTTAGTTGAAGCCAAATAGCAGTCTATCCTGTTTAATTAACAGAAATATTTGCTAAAAAAAATTGTAAACTGCTGTTTTCAAAAGGCTCGATTTTCATTTGCATTTAAAAAAAGAATCGAAAAATAAACTTCGAAAATTTTAATTTTTTCGCGGTTTTTAGGCTACTTGTTATTTAACAAAAATTTTTCATGATTATAGCAGGTTAATTCTTTATTTTCTATTAACAAAAATTTAACTTAAATATAAATAAAATTCTATACATTTAAAAATTTTATTTTTGCTGTTCCGATATTAATAATATATAGCAAAAATAATCGGCTTATTTTAGCAGTTTTTTCTACAGCATCATTTTTAAATAATTGTAAGTAGTTTTAACTAAATTTTTTAAGAATTTATTTTTATTAGTGTACAAAATGATACAAGAGAATATGATACAACAGAATTTTTTGTAAAACATTTATTGCAGCTCTTTAATATTTACTCTCATGTGTCTATAAGAAATCACAATTTTGTGGGTAAACCAAAAATTATTTCGAACCCTGGCGCATAATTAATAAAAAATAAGTACTAGGGGTACTTATTTATATTTCGGGAATAGCAAATAATAACAAACATTTTGAAACAAAAATGACTTTATTGTTTCTCAAAATATTTCCCTTGATGTTCAGTATACTTTTGTATTCGTTCAAACAATTTGTCATAGCAGTTTTTCCATTCCTCTTGAGACACCTCCAAAACATGGTTTTTGAACGCTTCAACTGCTTCTTCGGCGCTCATAAATCGTTGACCACGCAGTTTACCTTTGATATTCGGGAACAAGAAGAAGTCATTGGGTGCCAAGTCAGGACTGTATAAGGGATGAGTCATCAATTCGATGTTTTGACTGCTCAAAAATTCACCTGTTTGACGAGATGTGTCATGATTGAGAATTATTTGTCTTTGGGGGTTAGTTTTACGAATTTCTCCCTAGAATTCCGGCAAACAAATGGTCGTGTACCACTCAGAATTGACCGTCGATGTTGCTGAAGCGGAACAGTGGCCACATGACCCATTCGGCCGAAGAAATAGGCGACTATTTGCTTCGCTGTGCTTCTTCCACGAACAACTTTTGTTGGATTCCGCTGGTCTTGGTATACCCACACGGTCGATTGCTGTTTTGTTTTCGGCTCATACGCATATATCCATGATTCGTCACCTATCACGATTTTATACACGTCTTTTGAAGGACCACGGTCGAACTTTTTAATCATTCCCTTACACAAATCGACGCGAGCCTTTTTTTGAGCGATTGATAAATTATGGGGAATCCAACGAGAGCAAATTTTTTTTACAACTAAGTGTTCATGCAAAATCGAATCTACATATTGAAGTGAAACTAATGTGCAAGGAGGCCTCTATCTCACGATATGGCCCATGACGATCTTGAATTATCAGTTCACGCGCTGCATCGATGTTTTGTGGCACAACAACCGATTTCGGACGACCTTCACGGAATTTGTCGGCGTTGGAACTACGACAATGATTGAATTGACTATACCAGCGATATACTGTCGTTTTTGATGCTGCTTTATCGCCATACAATGAACTGAGTTCATCTACACATTCTTGTTGAGATAATCCACGTCGAAAGTTGTGAGAAATAATCCAACGAAAACCTTCTCTTAAAATTTCCATTTTTTGGCCAAATTGAATTTCTTAACGAACTGTAAACAAAACAAATAGCACTTGTACATCAAAACATTGTGAGCACGTTTATGCTAAAAAATTTCAAATTTGATTATGGTGTTGCCAGATTTTAGCTATTGATATTAGTGTTGCCAGTTCCCAAAATATAAATAGTACTCCTCGTATACGTACACAGAAAAAACTAAAAACGAATTTTAACAACGAAATTGATTATATCAATTGAAATTTTAATTGAGTTTGCACCTATCACTCAAATGGTATTATTAATTACTAGAAATTGTATACGATTAATTGAAACAAATTTTGATTAAAGTAGTAATAATATCAATTAAAACATTAATTGATAATGAAAAAAAAAAAAAAATAATGGGAAATTGTAAAAAAGTGTATGTTTGTCATGTTTATATATTTGGAGTACTGCATATGTGTTTGTTTTGTTTGTGAACTGCAAAGCTTTTGGTTGTTATACTTAAAATTTTCTATATATGCATTAGAGCACCCATATGTGCAAAAGTGTTATTTTTCCAGCTGAGAGTAAAAAATAAGATATTTGCAAAAATTGGGTTTCTGCGATGTAAACCGGCTAGGCCGTTTACATTTATGTCCTCAAAATTACCCCAAAAAAGGTTCATGGATTTATACAGCTATAACTCTTAAACTAGAAGCTTCTGGTGATTAAGTTACATAGCTGTTGTTTACACAATGAAAAGGCAAACATTTTCTGTATACAAACTTTTAACCCTCTCATGACCGTTAGTGGTGTTTTAAGCGGTAAACATCAAAATTTTTGTCAAAACTAAATTTTGAATATCTCTCATTTAATTTTGGAGATCTGTAAATACGTATACTCTTCATAATATAATAGGAAATTTAGCGCAGAGTAAAAGCAAAATAAGTTTTCTTTTTATATTTCGTCCATTCCATGATAGAAAGCCCAAGAACTGATTCTGAGTTATAGATTTTTTACATATGTCCACTAGGAAACCATGTGAATCTTCCATTTTGAGTATAGGATGTGTTCAGCGAACTTATGTAAAACACTACAATGTACATTTTTGTGGAACTATTTAACCCTTTTAAAGGGACTTTTTTGGCCCCGTTTTTAAAAGGGACAAAGAGACCCGTAAACTGAAGAGTTAGAGGGTTAAAATGTTTCACAGGAATGATCCTCATAGTGTTTTACATGAAATGAAAGATTCACATGGTTTCCTCCTAAAATCCAGGCTTGTGGGCATTTGAGCGCCAATTCTGTATAAGTATGAAATTAACCCTTAAACACATTATAAATTTTGACTTATTTCTGGCATTAAACTTAGATTTTCAACTTTGATGTCTTCAGAGACTTATAGTAGAATTTGATGACAAATATTTTTGTGGAACATTTTAACCCTGTAGCTCCTCAACGAAAGGCTCTTTTTTCCCTTTTTTAAAATGGCCACAAACGACCCGTAAGTTGAAGAGTTAGAGGGTTAAAATGTTCCGCAAAAATATTTGTCATCAAATTCTACTATAAGTCTCTGAAGACATCAAAGTTGAAAATTGAGGTTCAATGCCAGAAATAAGTCAGGACTTAAAATATGTTTAAGAGCTAATTTCGTGTCAATATGAAGGCGCTCAATAGAGCACCCATATGTGCAAAAGTGATATTTTCTCACCTCCCCATGCAATTTTTGGTAGATTGTGCGTAAAAAATAATATCTCCGCAAAAATTGATCCTCTCGGATTAAAACAGGCCAGTCACCCGCGGCTTTTAGCCCTGAAAATGGACTAAAATTAGTTCAAAGTTTATTTGTGCATAACTCTTAAAGTAAAGGTTTTACAGTAAAATACTATATAAGCATATCTACAGACAATATTGTCGGTAATATTTTCCTCATACACATTTTTGATGTATAGATGTCGCGTCATGGTGATTTATGTGGTTAAAATTAAAGTGATTTTTATGGTTAAACACAAATTTCGACTTAACCACTTAAATCACCATGACGCGTAATCGATACGTGAAAAATGCTAGCCACATCAATCCTTGTAGATATGCTTATTTAATATTTTTCTGTAAAACTTTTATTTTAAGAGTTATAGCGCAAAGAAGCTTTGAATTAATTTTAGTCCATTTTTAGGGCTAAAAGCCGTGGGTGACTGGCCAGTTTTAATACGAGATGACCAATTTTTGCGGGCATATTATTTTTTACGCCCAATTTACTGGAAAATGCGTGGGGAGGGGAAAAAAATAACACTTTTGCAAATTCCATAGATTCTTTATGGGTGCTCTAATATGCATACAGTTTAAGAAAAAAAAAGTATGGGAATTATATAACACATAATTATGTAACAAATATTTGCAGAATATTTAAAAGTCAATTAAAATATGAACTGATTAAATTAAATATTTGTTTAGAAACAATTTTTATTTTTAATATATTTTTAATTAGATATTTTAGGTTAATAATTTTTTCTGTGTATAGAGGAACTTACTGATTTTAGAACAAATATTTGATAATACAATACACAATATTCAACAAATATTTTCCTCAAACCGAAGACGAGTAACTTTCTGAATGGATACAAAAATATATGAAATTTTATATAATTAAAAATAAAATAAAATCGGCCGATCTTTACATAAATTAAGTCAGAAATTGCAATTCATAACTAGAACATTTTCCAAATTATTTTTATAGTTTTCTATATATAAATCTCTAAAGACCTAGTGGAATTTTCAGCATTTTCCAAACTTCATTTAATTATAATAAACAATATTATAACGATGATTTTTGTTCGACAAAGAAATTTAATAAAATTCAGGAACAGAGAATGGAAAGATTGAGCAATCTTTGAACATTATAAATCTTAAATTGCCCACGAACGACGCACTTCCTTGCTGTTTTCTAGTCAAAGGCCTTAACAGGATATTGTAGTGTTATCGGAATACGTGACCTTCCCAGTAAAAGGGTAAAATTAAAAGAACTGATTGCAGAACATATTATACTGGATTAGCATAGGATTTCTGACGTCATGAAGAAAAACTGTATACGCAGTTCTACTATATATTGTCTCTACATTCACGAACATATCAAATTTTCCATGAGTGAACGCAAAAGCTGAAAATTCTTGCACGGTGCAACAGTTTCCTTTTGTATTTGACATGTTAGCAATAGATTATTTTTATTAAAACTACAACAGGCTTCGTTAGACACGGCTCTAGAACAAGTTATAGAACTTATTCTGGAACAGCAAAACCTTTTATTTTGATTTTCAATATATTAAAATAATTGCCAAATTTGTCAATATTTAACCACTCCTACTTTTCGAGAAATTTAAAATTTTTTTCTATGTTTCCTTCATATCATACAATAAATACTGTATACTTTTTTTTCTAGAAGGGAAGTTGCTGTAGAAAGCGTCACATATTTATAAGCTTATAAAAATGACGTTTTGTAAACCTGCTATAACTTGACAAAGCATTTATAAATTGAGGGGTAAATAAATATTGAATTAATGAATTTCACATGAATTTTAAATTATTTAGAATTTAAGGATTTGTTGATTTATGCACTTCGTATGAGCAGATTGGAAAATTTTATGAAATCTAGACTCACACATATGAAGATCTAAATAATTAATGCTTTAATTTTTTCCCCAAAAGAAATTACATTTACCGACTTTTGTCATTAAAAAGAGTTATAAAAGAGGACTACAGACATATTTTATTTCAAACCAAAAATATTGTAAATTATTTAGTAACTTTCATTGTTTGAAAAATGTTAAGTAAATTCTATTAGTGAATGTAGGGTGATATTGATACAACTATTAAATAAACTACAACAGTATTGTTTTGTTTTTTGCAAATATGTAAATAAATAAATAAATTCTATTAAAAGCAATATTTATGTGCAACTTTTTTAAACACTATAAATTTGTATTTGTTTAAATAGATTAAAAATTGTAGTTAATTTAAGTAGCTAAAAAATCAGTTGTTGATTTAAATACCATAAATATGTGTTAAACCACAAAATACATTAAAATTTATTTAATGAAACAGACATGTAGAAAGTTTTTTAATACTTTTTTACAAATCAATTGATTTAAATAAAATATCTATAAACTACACTCTAATTAATTTTTGTTTAAATTTACTCAACTCATAATATTGTTTTGAACTGGAATTCTACTATAAATATCCCAGTGTAGAAAATCATTACCAGATATCATACCATACAAAAAATCAAACAATATGTGGTTACATATATCCTTACCAGGGTTGAAAAAAAAAATTGAGTCTAAAATAGATTTCAAAACATTTTACAAAAAATCTAGAACCATACTTTATGTTTAAAATAATCATAAAAATAAGTCGTTATTGGTAAAGCATATTTTTTTTTTAAATAATGGTACAAGTAATTAGTTATTAGTAACTCATTATTATATGTTTTAAAATAATGCATAAACAATAAAATAATTTATATTCATATAGAAAATGCATAAAAAATTTAATAAATCATGTGTAATTCTACCATTTTTGTGTGTAAAAAAAAAACATATTTAGTTAGAATATTGTTCTGAAAATATAGAAAGTCCGAAAAAACAAATTTTGTATTTTTTAATGGAAAAATTAAAATAATTGTTTAACAAATATATTTTATTATTTATTTTAATTTTATCGTCCAGACATTAAGCCTAATACAAGCCTCAGATTCTGGCGAGATTCTCCCAAGGAAAAACTTCAGATGCTCATCACTTTTTCTTATAGAAAAAGCCTCAGTACTTTTTTATATAGAAATAGCCTTAGAGGATGGCCACCTTCTCCCAAGAAAACATCAGGTTCTGGGGACATTTTTCAATATGAAAAAGCTAACTTCTATAAGAAATAACTTTTCCCTATTGAAAAAAAACATCAGATTCAGAGCATTTTTTCTACAGAAAAAACCTCGGAATTTAAAAACTTTTTATTTTATAGTCTCAGATTCTGTGAATTGAATTTCAGAATATACCATTTAAGTAAATTTCAAAAAAGATTAATTGAAAAAAGAATATATTAATTGACATTGATAGCAGAGATACAAAATGTTGATAGCAGAGACACAAGAATATAATAATTTGAAAATAATTGTGGTCAAAATGAGCTGAAAAATTTGTAAAATTAGGAAACACAAATTACTAAAAATTAGCATATGAAGTTAGTTTAAATACCGATGAAAATAATTGCTATGCTAAATTGGGTTTCCAAAAAATATTAGTTTGGTCCTAAAGACAAAGTAACAGGAAAATTAGTTCAATTGAGTCAGAACGCGTTTAAGAGATTTTGTACTCATTGTTTTTTTTTTTTTTTATTATTGTACAGCCAAATTAGCTCTCGTTGAAACTGACAGTTTATTTCGTGTGGCATAATCATATAACACAGAAAATTCGGTAAACTTAATAGTTTTTATAATTATTCTGTTAAATAAATGTTTACGGAATAGGAAAAGAATAATATGTATATTATTTCCCTGTTATCGTCAATGTTAAAGCAACGAGCATAGAATTTCAAGAGGATGCATGCTTCTCTCCCTCTGTTAACTGGCTCTGGCCCACAGTTCAAGAAAATTGTATTAGAAGGTAATACGTTAAGTTTTGTGGTTAAATTTTAATAAATATTTAAAATGGTTTCAATAAGTATGAATAATATGAAAAAATATAATAAAACAAGTAAAAAAGTTAAAGTCGGGCATGCCGACTATATAATACCCTACACAATTCTGGCAAAAGCTAAC
Organism: Leucophora obtusa; assembly: GCA_949987735.1. Lineage (NCBI taxonomy): Eukaryota > Metazoa > Arthropoda > Insecta > Diptera > Anthomyiidae > Leucophora > Leucophora obtusa. Next base: position 29,154,233 of record OX465299.1, on the reverse strand, counting down.
TAATGTTTTTGGATTCGAAATTCGAATGGGTTAAAATGGACTTGTGTCAAAATTTACTATAAAATGTTAAAAGAAGAGAAAACCGGAAATATAGTCCATATGGGTTATAGGTCCAAATATGGACCGATCCTATTTAGAATCAATAGGCTTTGTTCTTGGGACCATGTAAATCAGCGAATCAAATTTTATTGAAATATCTTCGTATTTGCGACTTGCAGCTTGTAAACAAGACAATTTTGGCGGGGACTTTTATATGGGCACTAGGTCTGGACCGATTTTACCCAAAACCAATAGACTTCGTCCTTGGGCCGACATAGGTTGGTGTACCAAATTTTAACAAATTATATTAATATTTGCCATCTGTAGAGTGCTCACAAGAATGCATGAATAGACAGACGGCGGACGGACAAACGGACGGACATCGTTAAATCGAAACAAAAAGTGATTCTAAGTCGATCCGTATATTAAAAGGTAGGTCTATATCCAATATCTTTGGTGTTAGAAACATCAGCACAAACTTATTATATTTTGATATTTTCTTGTAAAATCTAAAATGGAAAATTTGAACTTCAATTTTCATATTTCTTGAATTTCAATTGATATTTTCCGAATTTCAATTCATATTTTCTGACATTTAATTGCAAAAGTTGTAGAATTGACTTTTCCTATATAAAAATCACACTTAAAAGCTTAGATTTATTAAAATATATAGGGTCTTTTGATTGAAACACCTATAAAAAAATTTTAAAATTGCGAGTCCCTGAGCGTGTTAAAATGTTTGAAGGATTTCGTAAAATAAAAGTTGATGGGAACTGCTGTAGTACTTAAAAGCAATTGAACGTTTGGAACCAATTTTGTGTTCATTAGGATGTCTTGTTACAAATTATTATCAACTGTTATTTAGGCATCCCTGCCGTGCCAGTCAAATATCCTTGAACACCAACCAACATGATTAGTACTCAAACAAAAGGTACATTTATGCATATTAATAACACTGTGCTCAAATTTGACACTTTTTTTTAACAAGCTGGGCACCCTACTGGTAAAGCTAATTTGAGTATGCTCAAGAAGGTTATGACTTTTTGATTTTTTTTTTGCAAATATCAAATCTTACATGCCCTAGCCAAAAAGGCCATAAAAAAATATTAAGAAACGCAATCTTACTTTTTCGCTGCTGTCAAAAAAGTTCCCGCACCAAAAGGGTTGAAATTTGGTCTATATGGTTTAACTTTAATTAAAATATTTCTCCGAAGTTTTAAACAAATGAGACTCAAACGATACTTATTAAAACCTATTTATTGTAAAAATTACGAAACCTTTTTGGAGGGAATTTTGGATACATTTTTTGTCGTTTACAATAATTTTTGTAATAATTCGTTATGTAAATTAAACAAAATCACCGAGCAAAAACTATTTTTCGAAATTGCATTTGGTGCGGAAGGTTTTTTTTGGCGAAATGATCCGCAAACACGATTTTTATTATTCATTTAGTATTGCCTATCACATGGTGGTAGGTAAAATTTTTGTTAAAAATGAGTTATAACCTTATACTCAATACTAAAGTACCATAAAAAAAAATTTGATATACTTTTGGGATCATTTTTAAATTTAAATCAATCGAACTCTGTTAAAAACAATTTTTCTATATTTTTATTCGCGGAAAGTTTTTTTTGCGATTTTTTTTTCCAAAGAAAGTTTTTTTCTTAGAAAATGTTTTTTAAAAAAAAATTTTGTGAAAAAAAAATTGGAAAAAAAAAATTACAACTTCCTTAATGTTGTACATATTTAATCAAATTTGATAAAATTTATAATTAAAAATGATCCCAGAAGTATAAAAATATAATTTTTTTTAGCGTCAAAAATTTTAATTACGAGTATCGCGAATACGAGCGCTAACTTGGAAAAACGGCTATCGCCATTGAATTCAGCGTACTGGAATTAGCTTTACTAGTAGGGTGCCCAGTAGAGCGTACCACCTTATAGGAAAAAAAAAAGTGCGCCGTACACCCTCCAATATGAAGTATTTTTGCAAGGATGTTTAAAAAAAATGTTTTTTTTTGCCGAACGTAGGGGTTGCCATTTTACATTTTTCGTTATATCTTTGGCATTTACAGTCGGATCTTAAAGTATGATACACCGATGTTTTTCTCTTGAGGACGCCAGTGTTTTAATCTAAGGGCTATTGACCTCAAGTATTCCGTTCTAGTAATTACCCAGTTGCTACCACCCAAATGTACAACCCTAATGTCAGAAAATTAAAGCTCTCAAAAAATCATTAAACTTTTGCTAAAGAAGTTTTTCGATAAACCCAGTAGAATTTTTTTTTATTTATCGGTTGCCGAACGTAGGGATCGCCTTTTTAAATTTTTTTTCATTGAATTTTTCCTTTATTGCAAAACACTGTTCTCGTCGAGGCAAAAAAATCGATATATCACACTTTAAATGCCGAAGCTAAACGAAAAATTGAAAAAGGCGACCTCTACGTTCGGCAAAAAAAATATATTTTTTTTGAAATTACCTTGCAAAAATACTTCATATTGGAGGGTTTACGGCGAACTTTTTTTTTTGAGGTACGGTCTAGTGCCAAGCTTGTTAAAATTTGCGACTAGCACTGTGTAATTTTTAAAGAAAATGTGTAATTTTATATATTAAATTTGAAAATTAATGAAAAACCTCCAAAATAGGGTTTGCAATACAAATTTTGAAACAGCGATTTCTTAAAAATTGTCCGTAGTTACCAGAATCGGAATCAGCGTATCATGGTGTATTAGAAAAAATTCACTGTGAGATTAAGAGTTTCTTCGAAAAATTAAAAATTGTTTATTTACAAAAATATTTCTTTTCTGGTGAAAAAGTAATGTTTTGGGTTTATTGCGATTGTCTACTTTCACAATTTGAATTACGATTTGTTATCGAAAGTTTTTTTTTATCTTTTTTGAAGGAACCCATTTGATTAGTTTCCTTGCTAAAGGAAATTTAATGAATATTGGTTTTCACAACAAAATTCACTTAATATACTCCTAACTGTGTATGGATGCAAATAAAGTTAAATTTAATTATGAAGCATTTTCGAGTATTTATTAAAAATATTTATTTGCTCTTGTACTACTTGTCGGAAGTTAAAAATTGATTGTTTTACAAAACTGAATTTAGATTTTACTTATTTGATTGAAAATTCATATATTTTTTCCCCTATTCTCGTAGCTACCCAGCAAAAAATTTTCAAAATAGGGAATCGAGTTGGGAATCAGGTATTTTTGGTAGAACGCCTTCCCAATTGGATTACCAACTTGTTTCTTTTAACAAGGCGTGAGACTAAATGCAATCGATTCTTTGGAATCGCAATGGTAGCTAGTTACTATTTTTCTTACAGAACACCTTTGATTTTTAGTAAAAGAATGTGTTCTAATAATAAAAAGATTAAGCGAGTTTCTAAAAATAGATATTCTCAAAATAGAATTTACGAATTAAATTTTAAAATAAATAAAAAAAACTTACACATGTGTTTCGTTGGGATTTGATCCCTGGCTTTCTGCGTGTCAGGCGGATACTCTTCCACTGAGCCACCGTCTTGCGTGATAATTTATAGCTTAAGTCAGATTTTATTTTTTATAATTACTTTATACTTTTTAGAACAAGCTTGTTTTTTTTGATAAAAGAGGTAGTTCTTTAGAATTTATATACAAGGCCTTACAATACACGTTGCAAATTACAGAAAAGGGAAGCGAATATTTAAAATCGCTTTATGTGTTTATGGTTAAACTAATAGAATTCGACTTATACTAAATTAGACAAATACTAAATAGCACATCAGGTTTGGTGTATATTTATTATATTAGCTGTACTTCCACTCTTACTTATCAACATTAAATAAATAAAATAAAATATAATAAAATATAACAAAATAAAATAAAATATAATAAAATAAATTAAACTAAATAAATGAAATAAATTAAATAAATAAATTAAAAAAAATTAAATAAATCAAATAAAATAAATAAATTTTAATGAATTAAATAAATCAAATAAATTAAATAAATTAGATAAATTAAATAAATTAAATGAAAAAAAAATAAAATAAATTAAATAAATAAATTAAATAAATTATATAAATTAAATAAATTAAATAAATCAAATAAATCAAATAAATCAAATAAATTAAATAAATTAAGCAAATTAAATAAATTAAATAAGTTAATAAATTAAATAAATTATTAAATAAATTATTAAATAAATTACTAAATAAATTATTAAATAAATTATTAAATAAATTACTAAATAAATTATTAAATAAATTATTAAATAAATGATTAAATAAATTATTAAATAATTTATTAACTAAATTATTAAATAAATTATTAAATAATTTATTAAACAAATTATTAAATAAATTATTAAATAAATTATTAAATAAATTAAATAAATTATTAAATAAATGAATAAATTAAATAAATGAATAAATAGATAAATAACAACAAAATTTCAGTTGTCCTAACAACAATATCTGAATGTTTTTATGTGGAAATTTCGAAAGGAAAATTTCCCAGAATCAGAGGGGTTTTCGATAGAAAAGGTTCCCAAAACCTTAAAATTGTATATAAACTATATTTATTGGAAAAAGTAGTCAGAATGTGAACGTTTTTCTCTGGCAGAAATCAATCAGATATTAGCAAAGAGAAAACATATTTGTTCTGGCAGCACAATTTGTACACTCACTAAAGTTTGTCGGTAGAATCTACTGAAAGTGTCAGTTAAAACAAAGATATATGCAGTTAAAAAGGCGACAAAGGTATTTACATTTAAAATAACTAAAAATTTTATTATTTTTAACTGTTGAAAAATAACAAATGTATTAAAAATAACTACAAATTTCGTAAAATTAACTGAGAAATTTTTACTACAAAAATTTCAACTGACGAAATCGGTAAAAACTGCTGTTTTTTATAGTCTATTCTTTTTGTTTATAAAAGTTATATTTTAATAAAAAAAATAGTTTTTTTATTTCCATTACAAAAATATGTGTTATTACTTCAGCCTATTTAAAACTCGAAGTAAAAATTCCAAACCGTTCTCCAGTTGTTATGCTTTTATGCATTGGAGATACAATACAATAAAAGTTTCTGATTTTTATTTGCAAACTAGAAATATATCAATAATAACAAATATAAACTAAACAAGAATTTTTAAATAAAACAAAAAATCAACATTTTTTATTTTTTAATTAACTACCAACAATAACTGTTTGCTGTAAAATTACTGTTTTGGTAGTTGTTTATTATATTAAAAATAACTACTTTAAACAAGTGTTACAAAATTACAGTACTTTTCGTTAGTTGTTATCTTAAATAACCGTCATAAAAGTTGTTTTGAATTTTTCTATAGAAAAACAACTGTAATTTCCGTTAAAAACAACAACTACTGATTACTACACAAACAACTGTCAAACTTTTTTGAGTGTAGCCAATCGATTGGTTCGTTGTACTAGTGGAATATATCGTTTGTATCTATCACAAAATTAGTTTTTACCATGTAATTTATTTCCGAGAACGGAAATTCGCTGTCCTAAACAAAAATTCGGTAGTAAAGGGTGTTTAAATTTTAAGTGCCGATGTTGATTTTGAATAAAACACAAATTATTTATGAAATTATTGTCATTTCTTTTTATATGATAATATTGGTATGGTTCAATTATGTATGGAACAAAATATCGCGACCTCGGCGGCACACCTCCATCCGATGGTCCAAATTTTCGATAACGCTGAGGCATAATTGAGGTTCTATGCCGTTAATGTGCCGAATTATCTCATCCTTTAGCTCTTGAATTGTTGCTGGCTTATCGACGTACACCTTTTCTTTCAAATAACCCCAAAGAAAGAAGTCCAACGGTGTCAAATCACATAATCTTAGCGGCTAATTGACATCGCCACCACGTGAGATAACACGGCCATTGAATTTCTCGCGCAAAAGAGCCATTGTTTCGTTGGCTGTGTGGCAAGTGGCACCATCCTGTTGAAACCACATATCGTCCAGGTCCACATTCTCAATTTCTGGCCACAAGAAGTCCGTTATAGCGAACATCATTCACGGAAACTGCTTGGCCAACCTTATTTTCGAAGAAGTACGGCCCGATGACGCCGCCAGCCCAAAAACCGCACCAAACACAAAAAACAGGTGTTTTCACATTTCCTACAGACCCGATTTGCTGATTTTTGTGCACAATTATCCCGATTGTGGACACATTTGGTCGATTATGCTGACCAAAGAAATCACGAAGTGCACGAAATGCATTTTGATTTGAACGCCCATTTTCATAATAAGCCTGAATAACTTTAACGCGTTGCTCGATTGTGTATCTTTCCATGGTTCAAATTGAGTTAGTCTGAAATTGAGAAATGTCAAATGAAATGCAGAAAAAAACTTGACGTTTAGGTGTGGTTCACATTCAACATCGGCCCTTAAAATTTAACCACCCTTTATTATCCGAAAAAATTTGTTGCAGCAACTGAACCATTATATTGGGATTACAATTGTTTTTTTTATATTTTAAAAAATTTGTACTTTAAGTACTTTAAGTCAGAAAAAAATGGTATGTATGAAATGAAAAAATATAGGGTTTTGTTGGCCTTTTTAAACTACTTTGCCAAAAGATTTGTTTTGGACGTTTTGCAAAATACAAAGCAATAAATTAAAATTAATCGATTAACTGACAAAATTGCAAAAGACAATAGATTTTCCTTTTATTTTAATTCTCAATATAATAACTTAAAAGAAATTTTAGTAATTTTTTATATTTTGTTTTGAATAACTGCTAAGAAAATTAAAAAAATTTATTTCTTTGTAATGTTACTATTTATTTAATCGAAAACAACTTTTCTGGTTTACTTTTTTAATTACCATTGAACATTTATTTACTCTTCATACAGTGATTGTGTATATCAAAAATACTATTTGTGATAAAGCGTAAATTTATTGCAAAGAAATGGGAAATAGTCCTTTAAAAATTAAAATGCAGTATTAGCACAAAATTTTTAAAATAATTTTTTCACTGTTATGTTTAAAACTAAATAACTTCTCTTTTCAAAATGTGGAACCACTTCTTAATTTGTTGTTTTACTACCAAAACGTAAACGGTTACTTTCTAAGATCAAATAATTTAAAAAGTAAATTATTAATTTTTGAAAACTTTTGTTAGTAAATAATTATATTTGAATGATTTTCATGCCTTGTTTGATTTGATTTTTAGAATTGATTACAATACCTCTTGCTTTTTTTACGATCTTGTTAGAATGTGTTTGGTAATGCAGTAAAGAAATTTGGCAATGAGATTTGTAAGCGGTTATATGGCAATGCCTTGTTAAGGTAATGGGTAATTTTTTCCTGGGTATGTATGTATGTTATAACAATATGCATATTAAGTAAATTACCTATGGCATTATTAGTGCTTTTTCTCTCGAATATTTATTGAAATAGAATACACAAATACACAAAGTATCCCTGGAGTAGTTGGCATAAGCAATGTCAGTACCTCAGCAACAAATATTAGCTTGAAAAACCATTTTCACTCATATTTACATTTTTTCGCTTTTTCTATTATTTGGGAAAAACAAATTTCCAAAAAAAAAAAAAAAAAAAAAAAAAAAAAAAAAACTCAATGTTTATTGGAATTTGCAATGATATAACATAGAACAGAGCAGAGGTGTATAATATAGAAATCCTAACATAGGCAAAATGAAATGGGTACAAAAAACTTTTACACTACATTTATACTTGAGCAAAAACCATCCAGTTTTTGTACAAAACTAGTTTTTGCTTGTTTTTTTGTATGCGTTTTGACAGATTAAAAACTACGAGAGCCAAAAACCAGGTAGTTTTTGCTCAAGTATAAATGTAGTATTATATGAAAAATTTTGATTCATTAAATAGCGAGTTTCTGAGCTAAATAAAAAATTAATAAATTTTTCTGATAATATCCCAGTTTAGAAAGGTAATGACATATCATTATTATTGGACTAGAAGTAGTGATACCGAATTAGTTTCAGCATTATTTTAAAACATATAATAATGTGTTACTAATAACTAGTTACTTTTCCCATTATTTAAAAGCGAAAAATAATGCCTTACCAATAATGACTTAATATTTTAAATATAAAATAATATTCTAAATTTTTTTTTGAAATTTTTTCGAAAATCTATTTTTAGAAAGAATATTTTTTAGGGTTTTAGTCGTTAACTTAAGCACTACTTTTTGTACCCACGTTAACTATTATCGCAGATAATATTCGAGAGAAATTCTATTGAATTGAATGAGGGGTATGTATAGTTGATCTTTTTATTTGGTAAATGAATGTTTTTAGTTCGTTTTTAGATAATAAATTAATATCACTTTCTGTTTAAATTATTTTTCAAATTAAAGAAAGATGATACAATTTTCACAAGTAAATTACAAAGAATAAAAATTTTTTTAAAGAATTCGATAAGGCCAGCAAGACAGAATTCGTATTTTCGGCATTCGCTACAAAGCCATCATCAGTGTCATTTGCCTTAATCATTAATGATGATCTACTTATGCTAAATGTGAAAACAAATAGAGTATGTTAACAATTCAACTAGACTAACATCAACGAAATCTAACAATGCTATTTTTATTCTTTTGTTATTACTGTTTTTTGCTTTGAACTTTAATTCAAGACAAATGACACTGATGATGGCTTTGTAGCGAAAGCCGAAAATACATATTCTGTCTTGCTGGCCTTATAGAATTCTTTCAAAAATTGTGAAAATTGTATCATCTTTCTTTAATTTGAAAAATAATTTAAACACAAAGTGATATTATATATGATCTAAAATCAAACTAAAAACAAAAAAAAACAACATTCATTTACCAAATAAAAGAATAACTATACATACCCATCATTCATAATGAAAAGATTGTTAAATTTCCAAAAAGGAATGAAATATGCTAAAATCCCAAACGTATTTTACAAATTGTGAAAAATAATCTGTTGGAAGCATGTCCCTATCCGGATTTCATTCTTGCCTAAGGAACTCGTCAGGGGACAATGTATTTAGAACTTCTGGAAATATTTGTTAAGTTAAATTACAAACTCAATGCGAATTTCTTGTTCTCGTCTAGGAGCGTTATTAAACATTCAAAATATCAAAGAAAAAACAACAACAAAGAATTTACCACAATTTGCTTTGTCATCTTCTTCTTTTTATTGTAATTTTTAAATATTTTGAGTTACTAACAAAAATAGCAGTTAAATACAAAAATACTATTTTTATAGGTATTTATTCTTATATTCGAAATAACTACTTTAAACAGCTGCTGCAAAATACAGTACTTTTCACTAGTTATTTTCTAAATAATTAACATGATAGTTTTTCTGTAGTTTTTCATAGAAAAATAACTGTAATTACAGTTAAAAAATAAAAACTACTGATTATCCTATAAACAACTGTCATGTAGCAAGTAACAAAGTGTAATGTGTAATTTTCAGTTTGGTCTTCACTGGTTTCGTGTCATTGCCTATGCTGGTTTAGAATGAAAAAATGTATTTTGCTTGCAGTCAACAATCATTGTTAATATTTATCTACATATGTACGTAGTTTTACTTCATGTTGTGTGCAATTTACTATTCGCAACCAATGGTGAAAATATGAGCATTAAATTACATGTTGAATTTAATATAGAATTTCTCTATAATTTTTGTAAATTCACAAATAATGGTATTAAAGCCCATATGACAATGGCCTAATTTGAATTGAATTGATATAGGATTGCTGAAATTAAACAACAAATATTAGCTGTGTTTGTGCTGCATACTATCAATGTTGGCTTATATCATTCTCATACAAATTTGACATTAGTAACTTTGAGAGTTAACGCTCAACGTTTTCTAATATCAAATTTACTTGGGAATGACATAAGCCAACTTTGATAGCTTGCCGCACAAACACAGCTATTAGAAAGAATAAGAAATACAATTCGTAAACAAATAAACTGTAATGCATACTTTAATCCAAAGAAAAATCGCTTAAAAATAGTAAAAACCGTTACAAACACAGAAAAAACGCTAGGAACAGAGACATATTTGGGAAATTGACAATATTTTCGACAATCAATGATCAAATGTCAGGATAAAGTTGAAACTAAAAACAAAAAAATGTTTAACTAAGGCGTATGATTATTATTTTTGTAACTTATTTATAACAAGCATACGACCTAATGATCGTTGTTATTTTGTAATATAAGGGTTCTCCAAAACAAAACTTTTAGAGTTATTGACCGGGCTACACAGTAAAAATATTTATTTGGGTAAATTTTAACTAAAAAATTCTTGTTTTTTAATTATTTTTTGGGAATGTTTCGCAGACCTCCTAGGATGCGATTAGGGACGCTCAGGGGTTCGTGATCAACATTTGGAAAACTTTGTATAATTAAATTTGCATATCGGTTTTGGTATAGCTGTGGGAGTCAGATGTCGTTATTAACAAAAAGAATTACTGGCCAATTTTGCTTTGACGCTACACCAACATTCCGTATTTTAAAGTTAAAACACTTTGCAGGTTTGGAGGAAGTGCAGGATCTAACGCTAGTCAATTACTCGCAGGCAATCAAAAATTGAGTACTTCAAAAGAAATTATTTCAGGAAAATAACTGTATGCTCTACGATATCAACATGTATACTCAGGATTTCCGAAAGACAGACTGGAATAAGTTTAATACGATCCTTTGGAAAGACCTAAAAAAGAACTCCACCATATCTTTCCGAATGAAATTTGGAGAATTTCAAGTGAAATTAATTGTGAATTCTATTTGGAATTTGTCAAATTTGATCTTAAATCTGAACAAAAATAACGGTAATTAATTGTTTTCTTACAATATTGAAAAAATTTGAAGAGGAATTTCGATTTTTTATTTCGAAATGAGAAAATTCTAAAATATAGTAGCATTTACCACTTCAAATTTAAAAAATTCCATTAGAAGATCAGTTCTGCAATTTTAATGAACAAAATTCAAAATAAAATTAAGTTTTTTTCCCAAAAGTACCGTAAGTGGTTTTTCACTTGAAAAAATTTTACTCGAACTTTAATTTTACTCAAATTTTAATTTAAATTATAAAAATGGACAATTTTTCAATTTCATATCAAAGACACAATCACAATATACAAAAAATGTGATTTTTCCCCAAGAAAAATAATAGTCTTGTACATTAAATTTGCGTGAAAACAATCTCTACTCAGTTTTCACGTGAAATTCATTGTCGTGGAAAATTATCATTTTTTTTATATGGAGGAGTATAACAATTTTTTCAAGTGAAATCCGAACAACTTACGGTGCTTTATTATCAAACAGTATTTTACTTTTAAAGTCGACTTTATATTTAAACGGCTTTGTTCATTTTGTGTATGAAAATCCTAAGGAAATATTTACATTTTCAAATATTTTAATTGGTTGAAAATAAATTAACCAATCAGAATGCTCCAAAAATAAACTAGGTCAAAGCATGCTGCCACCCACAATTTTAACTAAAGTCAACAAAAATATACATTTGGAAAATTTAAATAGTAAGGGCGTTTATTTTTATTAAAAAAATTTTCAATTAAAATTGAAATTTTGTATTAAAAAATGCGAAATTTTAAAATAAAATTTCTTTTTGTCATTTGAAATTAGAAAAATTTCAAACGAAATTGATCTACATACAATTTTGAAAATCTAATTTGAAATTTAGATCTTTTAACTACATTTATCCACAAACTTTAATTTTTTTATAATCAAAATTATCAGTTTTTTAATGAATTTGTTAAAATATCTATTGAGATTTTTTAAATGACGACTGGTTAAATGAAAATAAGGAAAAAATTGTATATTTCATATTATTATTCATAACAAATTTGTATTTCTTTCACTTAATCTTTTTTTTCTCCTCTTTTTTTCTCTCCTTTTTCCCTCTTTTTCCTTTTTTCTCTTCTCTTTCTCGTCTTTTTCCTTCTTTTTTCTTTTTTTCCTTTTTTTTTCTTTTTCGATTTCGCTGAGGGGGGCGGAAATTTCCCCCTTTTGCAAACGCTGGCAAAGCGTCCCAAATGAGTGTTCTGCCAGTCATTTATTTTTAACATCGTGGCTACCCAGTGCTTGATTTTTTGTACCACTGGCGATTTCTGACTGGGTTGTTATGGTTAACATATTAGCTGTGTTTGTGCGGCAAGCTATCAACGGTGGCTTATGTCATTCTCATATAAATTTGACACTTGCCAACGTTTAGTGTTAACTCTTAACGTTACTAAATGTCAAAATTGTATCGGAGTGACATGAGCCAACGTTGATAGCTTGCCGCACAAACACAGCTATTATTTAAATATTACCACTTTTTCAAAAAATCATTCTTTGGAAATTTTCATTGGCATTGAAATATAATTGGAATTACTTTATCTCAATGTCAATGCCAACAAATTTCATCACCACTCAATCCCAATGAAATTTTTTCAATTTGCATCGATGAAAACAATGGTAATGAAATGTACACATAATTGAAGAAAAAGCATTGTAAGTAATATAAAAAAAAATATAAGAAATACGCGAATTTTTAATTTTTTTTCGTAATTTATTCTTTTATTAAAACGTGAAAACAATTACTTCTTTCATCAATTATAAATGGGCATTTAGGCATTGAACAGTGCCAATTGAAAAAATTTCAATTAATTGACACATTCAATAAACTGGTCCCAAGTATGTTTTTAAATACACATTTATTTTTTATTTATTAATTTTCATTTCATTTGCTCCTTTTTTACCTTTTTCCAGTCACAAGTTACAAGTGATCTGCCAAAAGTTTTGTTGATATTTTCATTCTACTATTATTTAGCAATTTTTTCGCTGATTTCAGCAAGTTAAATTGTTATTTGCAATTAACAAAAATTTAGCTCAAATATTACTAAAATTCTGTAAATTTAACAGTTTTTTTTGCTGTTTTCATTTTATTAATATTTAGCAAACTTATTCTGCTAATATTAGCAGTTTTTTCTGCAGCATCATTTTTAACTAATTTTTAGTAACTTTTTCTGCTATTTTTATGGACTTATTTGTATGAGTGTAGCTTTTGCCTTAAAAGTCTCTTTAGTATTTATCCTTTGATTATCAATATTAATAAAATATTTTTGATGGTTTATTGATTTTTTTTAAATTAAAGTCAACTAACTCAAAAAACAAACACTTTAAAACAAAGATTTTCAAACATTTAAGTAAAACATGTGCAAGAGCTAACAGCCCTACTTCTTTTATAGAAATATATTTGTATATTCGATATTGAAAATACATCCACTTAAATAAAAGGCACAGACACTACAAAAAGGATCAATAAAGTTGTCATAGTAAGTGAACATGGAAATAAAGTACTTTAGACTGTAGCAACGGATGCATTGAATATACAATATTAAGTATGTATACTGAATACAGTAAATATTCGTGTAAGTACAACATATTAAGGTTATAAACATGTTAGATAAGTGTAAAAAAAAAAATTAAATAAAGTGTGAAAAGAACATATCGAAAATAATGTTTTAAATGCAAAATACTTGTATTTCTTTACCTATCATCTCATGCTTGTTCCTCCTGTCGTGGTGTCATCTCGACAATCATATGAAAATGTCATATACAAAATGTTACAAAATATATTTTGTAAAACACTTAAAATACTTTAAAAAGGCATAAGAAAAAAGTTGTAGATGAAGAACTAATGATGTATTATTTTTTTAATTGTAGTTTATACTACAGTTAGACTGGGATTGGCCCTTATTATTTTTTACTTGTCAAAACACATAGAAAAAAAAACAACTAATAAGCAACCAAAAATAAGTTTTGTTCCAAAAAAAAAAAAACTGATTTTTATAATATATGGATAACTATTGTACTAAAGCAGAATACTTACAAGGCAAAAGTTATAAATACTCGTATTACACAACAACAACGACCGACAACGTGCGTATACTTGTTATAAATAAGAGATTAATCAGAACTGGGTCGATAACGACAACGACATGTGCTTTTTCATATATTTTGTATGGGAAGCAAAATGTCGCCATGTCGTCCGGCGATTTGTCGTCGTAATAGAATCTATTCTATTTTCGTGACGACACACTAATACATACTCAAAATATTTGTCAAATAGTTGCCATATTTTTAACCAATTAAGGGAACAGAGTTGCAGAAATTCGTATTAGAGTTGCAAAAATTCGTACTTTGTTTACAAAAAAATTATTTTTTTGACAGAAGAAATATAATTGAAAATAAAAATGCATAATTTACCGCAAAAAAGCAAAATTAATTAGAAAAAAATGTAAAACAACAAGAATTAATGGAAAACCAATTGAATTGGTGAAGAAATGTGGCTAAAAAAATACAAACATATTCTTTGCTTTAATTTTTTTCTAAATGTCAACAAATGTCGACGGTCGATTGTCGCTGAATTTAAATTATTCGCGACGACTTTTGCCGTCGTCGGTCGACAATCGACACAGTTGTGATTAACCTCTAATGTACAAAAATAATAATCATACGCCTTAGTGGGTCGGTGCAGAAACAGTAATGGACTATCAGTAATGATACCAATGTACTTTCTGTATTACTATAAAACATATAATAGAGTTTATTATAACTAGTGACTTTTTGCATTATTTTTAAACAGAAAATAATGTATTACCCATAATACATATGTATCTTACTTTTATCATTATTAAAAATATAAAAATTTTCTGAATTTTTTTGAAAATTTATTTTTATTTTTTATTTTAGATTCAATATTTGTTAACTTTGCTAACAACATTTGTAATCACATATTTGTAATGTTTTGTATACTGGTGCCTATCTAACAAATATAATATGTCGAGTTACCTCAAATGGCAGATTAATCTGTAGTCCTAGGTTCGATTACGATTGGCACGAGCACATTTTATTACAAAAATAAAAAAAGAACTAACTGTTCCAAAACTCGGTAGTATTAGCTCAGTCTAAATTCAGTATTAGGTAGAGTTATGAAATATTTTGTTTTATAAAATTCAAATGGGTAGCTTAAAAGCCCGACACTTCGTTACGGGTGGTAAATACCGGAAAATATATATAGAAAAAACTTTAATTAATTCTTCTTATAGAATATCCTTGAAAATAGGACATGTCTGGGTATGCTTGAACACGTTATACCCAGCAAAAATAAATGGAATGACATCATTACATCACAAAGAATTACTCCCTTAGGAATGGGCTTTTAAACAACATCTAATGCTGTCATCTATGCTAGTCAGAAGTTCTTTTTTATGGGTGATAAAAAGTTAATATTTTGTATGGGGGTTGCATAGGAATGTGCTGGCACAGAAATCAAAGGGTTGCGGGTTCGAATCCCACCAGGTCGAAAAAAAAATGTTTGGAACTTTTTTTTACACAATTAATAATTTTTTGTAGTTTTCACTGTAAAATTTTTATTTTTTTCTTTCGCACACTCAAAAATTAATTTTTGAAACGATTTATTTTTTTTTTTTTTTTTTAGTTTTCTATTAATTTTTAATGAAATTTTATGGAACTATAAAAGTTCTAAATAAACAGTAATTCTTCAAATATTTTTTGTTACAATACGAAAAAGGTAAATATTACAATTTTTTTTGTATTTAAAAAAATCCATTTTGATCAAATTTTTACTAAATATATTTAGAAACTAAATATAACAGAAAAAGAAAAATCCTGTAAACATTTTAGTTAGAACTAGTAAAAATAAGTTAAAAATTACCTTGCAGAAAAAACTATTTTTTATCTACCAATATGCTGCAAATTTTTTTCAGGATTTTATCAAGGTAATTCGTATTAAAAGTTAACTTAAATGTAACCAAAATTTTCTAAATTTAACAGTTTTATTTTTCCATCTTATCTTACTAGTATTTAGCAAAAAACAATCTGCTAATATCAGCAGTTTTTTTGCAAGGACATTTTTAATTACATAATTTTTAGTAGCTTTTTCTCCTATTTTTACAGCTTTATTTCTGAGTGTATTATTTTTATAAAAAACAACACTTTAAAAAAAACAACTTTATATATTTTCCAATATGTTATATATTTCGTATTCGTATTCGCCACTTTATATATTTTTGTTAATAAAAAATTAAAGAAATGAAGATAAAAACAATTTACTGAACAAGACTGCTAAAAGTCAGCTATCAGTTATAACAAGCGATAGCATAGTGGGTAGAGCGTCTGCTTGAAATGCCAACGAGTTTGGGTTCAAACCAGGCACCAGATTTTACAAACAAAAAACTTTATTTTACATCAGTATATTTGTTTGCAGAATGAAAATCGCTGATAAGGTTTTTTAACACAATTTTTTTACCATAAAGTGTTTTTTTCGCGTTCCGCCAAAATTTCGCGTTTTTTTAGATGCGCTTTTGTCAAATATGAAATCTAGAGACTATAATACCAATTTCATATAACAAAGTTTGGTGGATAATTGAAAGAAAATTGCAAAAAAATGCGCGGGAAAAAATTTGCAAAAACGAAAATTCTTACATCAGTATATTTGTTTGCAGAATGAAAATCGCTGATGAGGTTTTTTAATACAATTTTTTTACCATGAAGTCTTTTTTCGCGTTCCGCCAATATTTTGTAATTTTTTAGGTGCGGTTTTGTTAAATATGTAATCTAGAGACTATAATACCCAATTCATAGAACAAAGTTCGGTGACTAGTTGCAAAAAACAAATCGCGAAAAAATGTCGCTAAAAAAGATTTGCAAAACGGCCAAATATCAAAGCCTTATTTTTCAAATGCTACGATTAAACAAAATTTACAGCAAAAGAAAATTTAAAAAAAAATATATTTATATATATATTTTTTTTTTCAAACTGTTGAAACCATTTTTTTTTTTAACAACACAAAAAAAGTTTCTTTTTTCTATCTATTTATTTATTTATTTTTTTTTTTTTTTGGAAAGAAAATTAAAACAGAAAAAGTTTTTTATTTTCATCATGAGGAGTATTTTTAATTAAATATTTCTTTCTTTTTATTTTTTTGTACGTTTGAATTTTTATTTTCATACTTTTACGATAATTATATTTGATAAAAACCAAAAAATAATACTTTTTTCGTGAGTCGGTCTAATATATACGTATATGGCTGAAATCAAAAAATGTGATAAATTTTTGGGCCAAATTTGTGAGAAGCAAAAAGTGTTAATATTTCGGTTTTTTCTTAATGGAATCAGTAAGTTTAGTTATTATAAACCTAATTGGAAAAAATCTCATCTACAAGTTGTCGCAATAACTTTTTTTGCACAATTTTAATTTTTTTTGTCGTAACGGAGTTTACATTTCTGCAAGCAAAAGATATAACAAAAAAAATTGAGCACGAATTTTCTTCAATTTATTAGTTTTTCGTATTTGAGTTTTCAATTTGCTTTCCAATAATATATATATTGTGTTTATCAAATTGGCGGTTTCGCGAATAAAAATGCAATTCATTCTGCGAAAAAAATTTGTATTTTTTTTTTAATTTTGGTCCTTTTAAATGCTTTTCAAAAAAATAAAAATTTTTAAAATCCCAGCAGCGGTTGCGCAGTTACAAAATAATATATTAAAAACATAACATTTCGCGATCAAAAAATTCTTAAATTGTGTGAAACAAATTTAATTTGTCAAACTAATGTCAGTAATGACTCGAAATATCAATTCAAAACCAATGAAATGCAAAATCAATCGTTTTTCGCTCCAGCAGCTTAGGGTAAAAAACTGATAACTTTTTTTGATTTGACGCAAAATTATTAGTTGAATCGTCTTTTGACGCATAAATATTAGTTGAATCACCTTTGTTTATGGTTATTTTAAAATATTTTAAACATTTATCTACATTTATTTGAATAAAATCTGATGCAAACAATTGTGGTTACGGAGTTTACAGTTACGGAGTTTACATTTGGTTACTTTTTTCGTTTTCTTTCAGAAACGCTTTGTCAGAATTTTTTTTTCCGAAACAAAATCGCATGATGCCTACAAGGTTAATCCAAATATGACTTTGTGTTTCTTACTCGTTAAATAGTTTGGTGTAAAAATTAGGAACGGAGTTTACAACATTTTTTCAAATTTTATTAAAGACATCCTTTTTCATCTCGAGAATGTTACATGCTGCAGAAAAGCTTCAAGTCTGTTATGCTGGATGATTACTTACAGTCCAACGATCATTTGAGTATAAATAATATTATACTTTTCGCAATATAAATAATAGATAACTCCAAAATTCTGGTATATGCATTTTTATCAAAAATTATGACGAAAAATCGTTACAGAGTTGAAGTCGTGATAGCTAAGATATACGAAAAAGTTTGTAAAATGTATTAATTTTTATTAAAAACGGCACTTCTCCTCTTCATAAAAATTGTTACAGTTAGTGTTTAGCTTTATTGGTTATTAAAATATAAGCTATTAAAATTAAAAAACCTTATGAGTTACTTGTTACGGAGTTTACATTTGGCCTATAAAATTGGTCACAAATTTTATGTATTAACCAAAAATTGGACAGATTGTTATAAATTTTGTAAAACAGGTGACAATGCGCTGATATATATCGAAATATGTAACTCAAATATAATCCATGCATTAGAAATTAGGTGGTTACACGGTTTTTATCACATTTTTTGATATCACCCGTATATATTTTTGTATTTGTTGACAATTATGTGTGAATTATAATGTGAACAAATTAGTGATGTGTTTTTTAATGTATACTTGTCATATTAATTACTTAACAGATCACTGTTAACTCTAGAATGCAACAAATCCATACGCCAGAGCCAAAAAAGTTTGAATCTGAAGGAGAATAAAATAAGATAGTAAAATATAAAAAATTATCAGTGTGAAAAATAAAAGAACTAAATTTTCTACAGATTGGGGTACTCCGTCATTGTAAACTTACCTTTAAGCAGGGTTAACAATTTGGAGTGACTCCACTCTTCAGCGCCGATTAAAATGTTAACTATTCTAAATGCAAAGTAGAGTTATTTCAAACCTTATTTATTTGACATTACAGATTGGAGTAGTCCATTATTGTACAAGCACTTTATTTGGCACATCCCTTGGAAGATTCTTAAAATTCCGGCTCACAAAGAAGGTATCCTAATGCTTTCTCTACAATTTTAATAAGATTCGGAAATTTGATAGAGAAGAAAAAAAATTTACACGTTTTTTTAGCTCTCCAATCTCGTATTAACCCTAGAACACACACCCGGGTACAAATGTATATACTTGCAACTTTGCAGTGCTGCAACTCCGGAACGGCTTAACTTAGGGCATAGAGATTACGGATCTAAGAAATATAAGTAATTTCTAATCCAATTTTTTTATGTAAAGTGCCAAAAATGGTGATCTTTTAAAATGAGTGTATGGTGAACCACCCAGAGGGGTTCCAGGGGGTGTGCCACTGGCATGGGTGGGTCGGCCCTCCAAACTTTGTGGGGGTCGGTCATACATTTGGACTCGTTTGGGGAACTCTAAATGGGTAAAAGTGGGATTTTAGCGCACAAGGACAGGCCAATTATTGGGCTTCAGAAAAAATGTAACGAAATATGAAACTAACACATTTGTAAAATATTAATATACGCATTAAAAAAAATAATGAAATTGAACCATTTAAACATTAGAAAAAGCCAAAATAAGCTAATAGGTACAAACGTATCCCGGGTGTGTCTCGTAGAAAAAGTTGGGTATGCATCGTAGTGTTAAGGAGTTAAACAGTGGGGCTAAGAATTACCCAGTTTTCCTTTCCCTTATTTATATTTTTATTTCGAATAATTTAGAGTTTTGTGTAAGGTTGAAGCTCTGGAGTACTGCAGCATTGTTAATCCAGCTTAAATCTCTCACTGTATAACAAATGTATTTATGAATTTCTTCCGAAGTCATTTGTAAAACAGTATGTATATTAATTAATAAACAAAAACACCACATGTGAAATAAAGTAAAAAAACTAACACAAATGAATTAATTCAGTTTTATTGTTTTTTTAATATTTACTAACTTCTAACTTATCTCAATATAAACCCAGTTTATTGTTTAACCATTGTTTTCTACCATAACGCTTAACTTTGGGTATTTCTTTCATAAGTTAATTTGATCTTTTTCCCTGTGCAAACTAACAGGGAATTACTAACATATTTAATTACTCACACATATACAACAACAAATACAAAACTCATTTGTATAAATTAAAATACACACACAACTAACACACATATTATTGACTGACATGATAGTGTCGGTAAACATAAATATTTTATAACTTTATATTTACAAACAAAAAAGCATTTGTTATGCATAACCATTATTATTAATAATATTAAGGAGATGAATTGAAAATATAAACAAAGTAAGTAGCACAATACTAAAAACACTGTGAGACAAATGGTAGGGGTCAGTGATCGGAAAGGGTTCAAACTACCGGGGAAAGTTATATCGGTAAAAAAGAAGTTATACGTGTCCCGGCGTTTCGCTGGGTCACCCCTAGGAATCGAGATATATCGATTTGACCTTTGGTGGTCTTTTTTTTGACATAACTCGAGAACCACTAGTCCGATTTTGCTCAAACAATTTTAAAAAAATTAAAAATTACAATTCCTTTAATCTGTTCATATAACGTTTTTCTATATACTCAACAGTTTTGCCGGTAAAAATAAATGTATGAAGAAAAAAATATTTTTTGCCTAAAATATTAAAAAAAAGTAATAAACAAAAGGTTATTGATTTTTATGGTAGCGGTAACAAACATTTATTTTTACCGGCAAAACTGTTGAGTATATAGAAAAACGTTATATGAACAGATTAAAGGAATTGTAATTTTTAATTTTTTTAAAATTGTTTGAGCAAAATCGGACTAGTGGTTCTCGAGTTATGTCAAAAAAAAAGATATATCTCGATTCCTAGGGGTGACCCAGCGAAACGCCGGGACACGTATAACTTGTTTTTGACCGATATAACATTTCCCGTTGGTTTCATCCCATCCCGATTTTGACTGTCGCATAGTGTAATTATAAAGCATCTATAATTTTTTTTTATAAAGAATTCATTATTCTTCATATTAGTTTTAATACATAAATATTTACGCATAAGTTAACATGTTTTAATACGAATAATAACTTATACAAGCAAACAGATCTGAACTTACTAATATATGAGGCTTTCCAAGCCAACTGTTCAAATAGATTAAAGTTATTTATATCAATATCAAACTTACAGTATTTACTGTATTATATGGGGTAAAAAAAACTGCAGAATTTTTTTGAATTTTTTCAATATAGTGAGCAAAGTAGGCGTGGTTAAATATTGATCAATTTAGCGCCCAGTATATCTTAATATCAAAAAAATTACCTCTCAAAATAAAATAAAGTAAAACAAAATAAAATAAAAAAGAAGATAAAATAAATTGAAATAAAAAAGTAAAGAAATAAAATAAAGTGAAATTAATTATGTTAAAATCGGTAAATATCGCTACAATTTTGGCTCACTTGATTCCATTTCTTTTCCTACTCAACTCACTCCCCATTTCATTATGCCGGTTCACCGTCCTATTTCAGTTTCTAATGTTTTCTAGTCCAAAGTATCATTTCGAATTGTTCCCCGTTTCTTTCCCGATACCACTCCTTCATCGTACCTATCTTCAAATTGCATACTGTTTCAATTTCACACGTTTCCCGTTCCACTCCACTTCATTTCAATTCAATAATGTTTTTTTAATTTTAGTTCTCCAGTTCCACTTCTTCTTTACATTTTGGGTTTCTAGCCTCTCTGGTAACCCCATTTTTACAACGTCCCGGGCAAAAACTGCAAAAGGTTTGATAGATTAATATTCCCGGCATACAGAAAATTTTGCTAAATATTAGTAGACTAAAAATGCACTCATGGAAATAAATCTGTAAAAATAGCAGAAAAAGTTACTAAAAATTAGTTAAAAATGACGCTGCAGAAAAAGCTGCTAAAATTAGCAGATTTTTTTACTAAATACTAGTAAAATGAGAACAGCAAAATTAAAACTGCAAAATTTACAGAATTTTAGTTATATTTAGGCTAACTTTTAGCTAATTGAAAATAACAAATTGTACCGTAAAATCTGCAGAAAATTTTGCTAAATATTAGCAGACTAAAAATAGCACAAATAGACTGTTATATCTACAAAATTTTTGCTATTTTTAAGCCAAATTTAGTTGAATCCAAATAGCTAAAATCAGCAGAAATATTTGCTAAAAAATTTTAAACTGCTCTTTTCAAAAGGCACGATTTTTATTTGCATTTAAAAAAAATCGAAAAAAAACCTCGAAAATTAAAATTTTTTTTTTTATTTTAACAGGTTAATTTGCTATTTTCCATTTACAAAAATTTAACTCGAATGTAACTAAAATTCTGTATATTTAACAGTTTTATTTTTGCTGTACCTATATTACTAATATATAGCAAATATAATCTGCTAATTTAGCAGTTTTTTCTGCAGCATCATTTCTAACAAATTTTTAGTAGTTTTAACTAAATTTTTACTGACTATTTTCTATTAGTGTACGCTAAATTCTTCCAAAGTTATGAAACGTCAATCCACTGTTATTTAAATCTGAAGAAAACATGTTTGTTTGCATAAATATATTTTCTTTATTTTTTTCATAATACATAATTTTGTATATCAAAAAGTATGTTTATGTTAGTAATGAGCATAACAACAACAAATATAGAATTAAATACATACACGTGTGCAACTAAATGTACACCTACACAATACTCCTACAGACATGCAATACAATGGTAAATAGTATATAAAGAGTAAGAAAGTTAAAGTCGGGCATGCCGATTATATAATATCCTATATATATGTGGTTAAAAGTCATCTAATATATGAATCCGAAATTTTATTGGACTGAAAAGGACTTTTGGTTCTATAAATTGGTTTAAAAAAATTGGAAAACTAATAAGAAATTTAGATTTTATCTACACTAAAAGAAATAAGTCTGTAAAAATAGCAGAAAAAGTTGAAAATTATGCTGCAGAAAAAACTGCTAAAATTAGCAGATTTTTTTGCTAAATACTAGTAAAATAAGAACAGCAAAATTAAAACTATTAAATATACAGAAGTTTAGTTATATTTGATTAAAATTTTTGTTAATGGAAAATAGCAACTTAATCTGCTAACATCAGCAAAACATTTTGCTAAATAATTTGTAGCCTAAAAAATCATAAAAAAATTGTTTTTTAAATTTTCCAAGTTTTTTTTCGATTTTTTTTTAAATGCAAATAAAAATCGAGCCTTTCGAAAACAGCAGTTTAGAATGTTTTTAGCAAGTATTTCTGCTGTTTTTGGCAGAATAGACTGCTATATGCATTTTTAATCTACTAATATTTAGACAAATTTTCTGCAGATTCTACAGTATAATTTGTTATTTTCAAATAACTAAAAGTTAAGTTAAATATAACTAAAATTCTGTAAATTTAACAGTTTTCATTTTGCTGTTCTTATTTTACTAGTATTTAGCAAAAAAATTGCTAATTTTAGCAGTTTTTTCTGTAGCATAATTTTTAACTAAATTTTAGTTGCTTTTTCTGCTTATTTCTATGAGCGTTGTATTGTATTTAACTGAAAATTTCAATTTATACACTTGAAATATTTTGTGTGTAAAGACCGCTGCAAATGTATTTAAAAATAAATAAAATTTCACTTGAAAACACGACCACTAACATTTTACAAAATTCAACTTATAGTTTCTGTTGTTTTTGACTGTTAAGAAAATGAACCACAAATTAGCCAAAACAACTAACAACAATTTTATAGATATATATATTTTTTTTTTACAAAATTACTGAATAAAATAAATGTTAAGAATTCCCAATAATTTATGTTGATTTTTTTTAATGACTTACGAATGTAGTTAAGACTTACATTTCTTCCTCAAATGAATGTTGTTATTTTTTAAGAGAAGCAACACCCAGGAAATTCTTCCTACTTATTAATTAAAGAGTTTTTTTCTTTGAAAAGTGCTAGAAAAGAGATGAAAGGTGTTGAAAGATGAAGGGCTTCAAATATGGATGCCATCACTGTAATTGCGCGAGATGTTGAATTTTATGCGTACAAACATAAGACCCATTTTTGGGCACTAGATCAAAATCGACTTTAAATAAAATCAATAGGCTTCTTTCTTACACCGAAAAAATTTTTTCCCAAATACTAGGTCATTTGAACTAAATTTAAAGAAATTTGGGAATGATTTGGCTCTAAGGAAATTTTAACTTAAATCGAGTACACAATTTTCTTAAAAACAAGTTAAAACAATTAACTTAAATTACGTAAATTTTTTCTGAAATTTAGTAAAACTGTTTTAATTTTTCTGAAATTTTTACTAAAATTAATATGTATTTTACTGAAATTTAGTATAAACTTGTTTTTAAATTTAGTAAACATGTCTTAAAATCAAGTCAATTGTTCTTAAATTTAAAGATGCTTTGAACTTGTGCTAACGCAGAATAAACTTATTTTTAGTTCATATGTTATGCTCGTATTAAGTAAGAAAATCCAAAAAAAAACGTTCAAAAAACTGCAGGTATTATTTATTAATTTTTAATTCTCATTAGGTATAAATATTCAAATATATAAGTATTTTAGTTTCACTACCAAAAATCTAAGTAATCAATTTCATATATTTTTTTTATGAAAGTATTAACGAACATAATTTTAATATTTTTTCCGATAATATAAATTTGTGTAAAATTTATTGCTTAAATTTTCTTCACAACATTAAAATACTTATATAATACAAACTACAAACCAAATAAGAATTCCGTAGGTTATAAAATATTTTCAGGAATGTGAAAGAAAATCTTTACTAGAATTTAAGAAGTTTATACTTGGTTTAAAGAAGTTAAAATGTTTAAACTAAATTTAAGGAAGTTCATTATTTGAATTTAGTTTTTCATACAATTTTAAATTTCGTAATTTTTAGTTCAACCAAATTCTTCACATTTAAGATTATTAACTAAAAATACATACATTTTTCAACAGTTTTAAGAAATTTTAACCTAATTCAAGAAAATAAATTTAAGGAAAATGTTTTATTATTTTTGAGTTAATACGAATTTTGGATAAACTAAAATCAAATAAAATTTGCATTATTTGAAAGCAATTTTACTTATTGGAAAGAAATTTAACTTATTTTTATTAATAACTCATATACATTGTTTTAGTAAAGTGAAACCTTAATTTTAGTTCATACAATTTTTTGAGTGTACTTGGGCCGATATAAGTTAGTGAACAGAAAGATAGACGGACATCGCTAACTTGACTTAAAAAGTGATTCTTAGTCGATTGGTATACCGAAAGGTGGCACTATGTCTAATATTTCTTAGTTATAAAAATATCAGTACAAACTTATTATACCGTGTTCACGTAGTGGTGTAGGGTATACAAATATACTAGTACATTTAACATTACTTTGTTGACTCCCTCATCAATGTCATTGTATAAATGCAAAATAAGATTTTCTTAAAAGGTAAATCTGTGTCTTGATGAATAATATATTTTGTATAAACGTACCTACATATGCAGGTGTATGTGTGAGTGTGTGTGTAAAGAAATCTTCTCTAATACACATATGAATAATACTATAAATTTTATACAAATTCGTGTAAAGCAATTTAAGAATAACTTATACTATACGTGTATTCATTCATTATACATACACTAGAGTGGGCCGTAGGTGAAATATTGTTGATTTTTAGGATGTACCACTGCAGAGAAGTTGTGAAAAAAAATATTTCAAATCAGGAAAACATGAAATTTTGAATACCGGTTAATGTATTCTACTTCCGAACAATATACACCAATATATGGTTATAACCTACATTACTACAAGGAATAAAGAGTTTGCACTCTCAAAACAATTCCGTTGTGACAACGGAAATTTTTGCCAACCGAATTGAGTCGGTTGATGCAACCCCGTAATTCGGTTGCAGCAACCGTATTTAGTTGGGGCAACCGACTTCAATTTCAATTCGGTTGGGGCAACCGAATTACGAGGTTACAGCAACCGACCCAATTCGGTTGGAAAAAATTCGGTTGTCACAACGGAATTGTTTTGAGAGTGTGTGCTGATGTTTGTAATAACAAAAATTATTGGATCTAAACCCATCATTCAGTAAACCGATAGAAAGAATCAGTGTTTGAGTCGATTTAAAGATGTCCGTCTATCCGTCCGCCAGCCTGTCTGTCTGTTTATGTGACAGCGCATAGAGAAAGGGGCCTAAGGGTAAAAAATCAATTTTTTTTTTTTGATGTGTACAACATCTGAGCATCGAATGAGACCGATCCCATGCCCCAAAAGTGTTCCCTCCCATAGATATGCGCGTTTTATGAAAGTGAAGTCGACGATAAAGTAAATCTACTTCTTCGAATTCGTCCACCATTTCATCCTAAAACAAACAGTAAGAATGTTATCAGTTTTAAATTATTTTCGCGAATAACATAATAAGGTTATGTGAAAAAATTTTCGTACTAACAGAGTGATATACACGATTTAAAAGAATTATAAATGAGTATTTATTATAATTCACAATTAATAATTTCAGAAAATAAAGCTGGATTCGAAAAACCGCGAGCAAAATTGATATCAAACTCATGGAAACAGGGCGCTAGGTAGAAAACAGTAAAAACCAACTACACAAAACAAGAGGTAGGGACGACCTACGCGCGTTTTCAAGGTTGACCAACACGTTCCTGAC
Source organism: Leucophora obtusa (assembly GCA_949987735.1). Lineage (NCBI taxonomy): Eukaryota > Metazoa > Arthropoda > Insecta > Diptera > Anthomyiidae > Leucophora > Leucophora obtusa. Next base: position 29,127,468 of record OX465299.1, on the reverse strand, counting down.
GTCATAAGATGTGTCGCTTTCAAATGAGACCAATACCAACACGCTCAGTGATGGTACACCAAAGATACACGTATTTAAATCTTTAAAATGGCTCTCCTGAACAAAACCGGTTTTTACCCTTAGGTCCCTTTCTATTTTGAGCGTCACATATGTATTCTTGTTCGCACGCTAAAGGTCGCAAATATATATTTTAATTTTAATGAAATAAGGTTGTGTACTGAACATTAAAGACGACCATAGCCAAGTTTCTGGATTTTGAAATATTATTTTTCTGAGTAATGTCACAAATAACAGTCCGTGGTAATTGGTCTATACTGTGGGCAGTGTTACCATATGTTTTTTTAGAAAAACTGTAAATAATAACTGTTTCTTTATAGAAAAACTGTTCTTCGAAAAATTTTTAAAAATCAGAAGAAATTCTGGGATCCCGAAGTATCCTTGGGACTAAAATATTATCCCAGGGTATCAATTTTCAAAATATCGAGATTTTAATAGTTTAATTGCCTTTGGCATTTATAGTAATCGACTTTTTGCATAGCCTCCTAATAAAACTTTTTTTTAAGAATTTTGGTCTCCTAGGCCCGAATCTAAAGTTAGAAAAAGTTCATCGAATCACCCTTCCGAGATTAACCCCTAATTTAGGATAGAATACTTTACTGGTCAATGTTGTACTTCAAAATATTCTTTATTGATTTTCATTCCACATAAAATTGATATTCATTTGATTGAGTATTGTTATGTCGGGAATTGTCTGTTTGAAAAAATTACGTTTTTGGAATTGTCCTTGATCATAATTGAAAAAATAGTAGGAAATTGTTATTCAGAATTGGCAAATATTTAATTAAAAAAAATAAAAAATCAATTTTGGCCTTTCTCGATGAGACATTGTTTTAATTTTTTCAAAAAATATAAATTTCTAAATGATCTTAAAAGTTCGGCTAAAAAATGTCCGTCGGGGGTATGACTTGTCAGATTTTATTCCGTGCTAATTTTTGATAAAATTTGTTATAAAAATGATTCGTTTTTCCAGTAAGCATATTTTGTAGTATTATATTGGTATTTTTAAATTTATTTATGTTTCGATTTGTACCTAATTTCTGACAATTTGAAAGTTTTATTGTAATTTTTGGGTCATATGCACAACCACTTTCTAACCCTTAAATTCATAAACGCCTTGTAAAGTTATAGGAGGTTTATTGATCAAAATTTTTATGAAAATGACGTTTTGTAAACCTGCTATAACTATACAAAGCATTTATGAATTGAGGGGTAAGTTTGTAAATGGCTTATAAAACAAATATTTTATACAAAATTCATTTTATAATCGTGTTATAAAGTTTTCCAAATTATTATGCTTAAGCACTTTTATATTTTAATTCTTAAATTTTAATTAAAAAAATAAAAAAAAAAATGTAAATGAAACAAATGTGCCGATTTAATATAAAAAACTGTAAAAAAAATCCATGAATTTAAAAAAACTGCTTTTTACATGAAAAAATTGGAAAACTGTTAGGCATCCCAAAAAACTGCAAAAAACAGTTAAAACTGGCTATATGGCAACACTGACTGTGGGGTATTTTTTATTTCCAAGAACCGCTTCCAGGGAACCGGTAATAAATGCACCTATTCTAGAATATATTCTAAGGTAACCGCTTCTAAAGAATTTTGCTGGGATGTAGGAAATGACTCATACTTTTTTATTTTATGCCACATGTACTACAAAAATTATACAAATCTTTTCCGTCTTATTAAGGTATTTTCTTCAACTAGAAAACAATTCCTTTAGATTCAGCATTTACTCATTCATTGCTTTACTTGCGTTTCTTCTTTTACACTGAAAAAAAATGCTGATAAAAATGAGGAAAAAACAACACTACAAAATTTTAAAAGTATTATTTGGTAATACTCAAACGTTTGTCCTCATTCTAGGAAAAATTAAAAACCGCACAAAATTTGTCCACCTGCTTATCGGTTGTATTACAAAAATATAAAAAATAAGTAGTTACCAAAATATGTTGTTATTCGTATACTGATTAGCAGTTCAAAAATAAGTGGTTACAAGTTGTTAAATAATAAGGCTTAATCATATACCTATTATACACTAAGATTAAAAAGTTAGTAAAAAAATTTGTAAGCAGTTTCCAATCGCTCTTTACTATTTTTATACTGATTTTTAGTACAATTTTTTTTAGTAATCATATTTGCTATTCTCTTATTACAAATTGCGGATTTTTTTACTAATTCTCGCTGCTGATTTCAGCAAAACATTTTACTAATTTTTCAAAACCGAGTGCTAAATTTAGCAGAAAAAAAATATACTAATTAAACATTTTTTTTTCTAATTTTATTTTTATCGGGATACACAATAATTACATTAAAGGAATTAAATGCGCTAAAATCCCAAACGTATTTAACAAATTGCGGAAAATAATTCGTTGAAGGCATGTCCCTATCCGGATTTCATTCTTGACTAAGGAAATCGTCAGGGGACGACATTTTTAGAATTTCTGGAAATATTTGTTAAGTTAAATTACAAACTCAATGAGAATTTCTTGTTCTTGGCTAGAAGCGTTATTAAACAATTAAAATATTAAAGAAAAAACAAAAACAACAACAAAATTTACCACAATTTGCTTTGTCATCTTCCAATATACTACTCTGTTGTTTTGACAGATCTAGCAATGTAGTGACATACATTCATGTATAAACAACAATAGAAAACAATGTTTTCTAAAGTGTCAGTAACATTTTTTTTTACAATTCTTGTTTAGTTTATATTTGTTAATATTGATATATTCTTAGTTTGGAAATAACACTCAGAAAATTTTATTGTATCTCCAATGCATTAAAAGGTAACAACTGGAAAACCGTTTGCAATTTTGACTACAAATTTCAAAAACGATGAAGTAATTATACGCTTGTTACAATCGAAAGAAAAAAAGTTTTTTTTTTTTAGATTTTACAGTTTTTTTTATTTTTCAGTACACTTTATTGCAGTGTACACTTTTCAGCAGATTGATTTTAAATTACAGTTTACAACAATTTACTGAAATTTAGTAGCTGCAACTAATTTTTTCTACTAATTTTGTTGTACTACAGATCAGCAGACATGTGTTGCTAAAACTAACAAAAACTACCGCTGGGCTCAAAACAGGTAAATTTCCCGTAATAACAGCAAAATTTTCAGTAGCCATTACAGACTTTTGTGGTTGAGTGTAAAAATTTTACAGACAAACTCATTTATGCTAATTCAAATATCTACTAATTTTCATATATTTATTTATTTATTTTTAATAAACTGTAGGAATGAATTTACGAAAATTTCAGTAAAAAGTGAAATTACACAAAACTACACAAAAAAATATCATTATTCAAAAATTATCCAACGAATGTGTAAATAGTCCCATTTCGGTATAATTATGCAAAAAGTGGCAACACTGCTGAAAAGCCTTCAGTCTAGCAAAGGACCACACTACGTATGATTAATATAATACTCATACGTTAAGTGCGAGGTTTTGGGATGCCAGTTAAATGCCAGTTAGTTAAACTGAAAAGGAAATTTGTCCAAAAAAAAAAAAAAAAATATATATAAACTATGAACTATACATTTATTGTCGCCGAAATGAATTTTATTGCGAGAATACCACTTTAAATATTTAAACAAACATTTGTATACCCTATACCACTACGTGGTCAGGGTATTATAAATTTGTGCTGATGTTTGTACCTTATAGTATACCGATCGGCTCAGATTTTTTTTTTATTTCGATTTAACGATGTCCGTCTGTCCGTCCGTCTGTCTGTCTGTCCATGCATTCTTGTGAACACTCTACAGGTCGCAAATATTAAGATATTTGGATGAAATTTGGTACACTGACTTATGTCGGACGACGCCTATTGATTTTGGTTGAAATTGGCCCATATTTAGACCTAGTGCCCATATAAGGGTACCCCCAAAATTTTCTTTTTTACACGCTACAGGTCGCAAATACGAAGATATTTCAATGAAATTTGTTACACAGACCTATGTCGGCCCAAGGACGACGCCTATTGATTTTGATTAAAATCGGTCCAAGTTTAGACCAAGTGCCCATTAAAGGCCCCCCCCCCCAAATTGGCTTGGTTACACGCTGCATGTCGCAAATACGAAGATATTTCAATGAAATTTGATTCGTTGACTCACATGGCCCCAAGGTAAAAGCCTGTTGATTCTAGATAGGATCGGTCAATATTTGGACCTATCGCCCATATGGGCTATATTTTCGATTTTCTCTTCTTTTATGATTTTATAGAAAATTTTGACACAAGTCTGTTTTAACCCATTCAAATTTCGGATCCAAACATTAGTTGGCTTTAAATCAGACTGGTGTAGGGTATTATATAGTCGGCATGCCCGACTTTAACTTTTTTACTCGTTTTTTTTTTATTAAAAAACTGGTATGCTGCCATATGGCTACACCATGCATTTAAGAAAGGTTGAAATATCTCTTAACTTCTTTATTAGAAACGCGTGGTACAATACATATGGCGATTTTAGAAGACGTTCACTGTCACACGAATGAGTGACTACATGTGTTAAGAATGTTAATTGTTCAAAACTATTTTATTTCTGACAATCTTTTCAAATATTTACAAAGACAATCGAAACAACAAATTCAAAAGATTTATGATTTAATATTAAAACAATTTCGAAAGTACAATTTTAGTAAAGTTGAATCCCATATATATCAATTCTTCAGTGGGAAATTTCTACGAGTATATAATTCCGGCGAATAAATTTCTGGTTTCCGTTTGATTCGAGCTGATCTTCTTAATATCCTTGGCTATGTAGTTTTACATATTTTTGAATGTGGGGAAAATTCTTTTTCGAAATACAAACTATCCTCTAAATTCATAAATGTTTTGTAAAGTTATAGCAGGTTTACAAAACGTCATTTTCATACAAAATTTGTTCAATAAACCTCCTATAATTGTACAAAGCGTTTATGAATTTAGGGGTATAAATATAATTTTAATGTGATTTTTGAATTAAATAAAAATTCATATACAAAAAACATACTGAGATGCACTTCACACATTCATGGGAAACTTTTACTGATTACCGCAATTTGTTCTTTAAGTGTAATAAAATCCTTAAAGGTGTATAATAACAACTGAAGGGATTACTAAAACCATTTAAGTTACATATAAAAGAGAATAACACACAATCATATACTTACGCATATACAAATAAATGATGTTTAATGTATTTATATGAAATTGTAGAGAAATGTATGAAATCAGATGTTTTTTACTGTCACTTAAGTGCAAAAATTAAATTACTAACACTCCTTTGTTACAGCCATAGAAAATGTATGTGTGTATAACGGATAGACAGATTTTTAAGTCTTTTTGAACATATTTACATAAACGATGTGTATAAATACAAAGCTTTCGGCATTAAAGCTAAGCCAGATTCTTAAGATGCAAATATTAATTATAGAAAATATGCTTAAAGTATTTTCTAGATGTCTGAACATAACCCAGTAGAGGTTTTCTTTAAAAAAAAAAAAGTTTTTACAAAAAAAAAAAATACTTTAACAAAAAAATATTTTAGCAATCAATTTTGGTATTTGGAATAATTAAATATAACATTCCTGCATACCAGCTGTATTAGAGTAGAAGCACAACAAAATATTGTATAAAAGGAACTGGCCAATGGCGATTAATTATAATTTAGCTGAGAGATACTGACGAAAATTGTTAAATCAATGCGGTACCTGCCATTAAAAAAACAGCCTCTGTACTTTAAAAGAGAATGTTTTTAGGAAAATGTTGAAAAACAAATAATGAGACTGTGAAATTTTCGTCATGAACATAGAATATATTCTATACTGGCGACATTTGGTCAAAACCCCAACATATCTTTGCGCTTCATACTGAATGAGAAATGTTTTCGATTTTAGTTTCAATTTTGATTGTGTGTCTACTCTGATTGTATTTCTACTCTTACTTTAGTGCATTTTTCTAAGAGAGATGAGAGAGAGAGCGAGTAATTTAGTCTTAGAATATATCTTCTGAAATAGTTTGTTTGTAGCTGAGTTATTTTGTTTAAATTTGTTCTTCCAACGTAACTTTTAAATACAATTCTCAAGTACTTTACAAATGTGTATGGGGTTATTTAGCGTTTACATCACACTTGTTTGAGTAAAGTCATCGCTTATATTTTAGCTGGAGTAGACAATCGTTTGGGGACTAAAGCAAATTTGAATATTTAAGAAATTAAATTATTTATTTTAACATTTATGTATATAGAATTAAAAAATTTTACTTTTTTATGAATTATGTTCTCAAATTTATGCAAATTAAAATTTTAATTCCTTTTTCTTTTCTTTCTTTACAGAAAGAATTTTCGTTAATATATGTATATTAGACTGTCCCTTAAAATACCGATTTGTGTATTTTCGTTCATTACGTTCATTTTTATTCAGTTGTGATTTTTTTTTTTTTAATAATTTAATGGCTTTACAATCTCGTAGTCATAATTAATATTAAGTTTCATGGGCCTTTTCTGAACCCAGGCCACTGAAGTTTAAATATTCTTTAAACAAATATAAAGATAATTATAGTCTAACCAAATTTAAGTGATCTTTTTCGGTTAAACTATGTAAAATTTGATGAAAACATTGAAATTTTGTAAAATTTTTGCCAAAATGAGCAATTTTTGTAAAATGTCCTAGAAAGCTGTCGCTCCAAACACAAACTAGAACTATCATTTTTCCAATTTATTTTTTTTTTCTTTAATATCAACTACTATGTGGTACAAATAGCAATCGACATTTCCAAATTAGGCATTTAAAAAAATGTTTTAAATTAATTTAAAAAAAAACACGTTTTTGCATTTTTATCAAATTTGTGGGTCATTTTGGATTCCAGGCTAAAGTGGGTTAATGATATCCGATGAAGTCAAAATTCCATGCCTAAATCTTTTTGACTATATTAAATGAATAAATGAAATAAAAAATAATTTTTTTTCAAAATTTCGAATTTTGAGAATTTTTAATAGTAATACAATTCTTTTCCAAGATGTGCCATTTTCGTCCAACTTTCGGCACGGGTTAACTTTTTACAAAAAAAAAAAAAATCGATTTCTTCCAAATATATTTTTAAGGGACACTCTAATGTATATAAATCAACCTGTTTACCTTTTTTAGGTCAGAGTCATCCTTAACGATTAAATTTCGCATAGAACAGGGATTATAATTGGTATATGGTTGAAGATTTTTAAACTTAAAAACTAAATCTTTTTTTCCTAATTATTGGCTTTTCAAACAATATGATACACGCCAAATTTTTAACCACTAACACGAAATGTGAAGTACAAACACCTGTAGGCAATACTATTTCTGGGCGTTAATTAATTTTTTTGCTAGATGAATGCATTAGGTAATATCTCCAAAGGTTTTGGCGCTGTGTGGGCACAGGCTAGATATGTATATGTCTGAGTTTAAAACATTCACTATATAAAATAAGATGCGAAAAATAGTACAAAACTTATTCTGAAGTTAATTTAGTGTTTAGATGTTCACAATAAAATTCTGCGATTTCTTACTTTTTTTATTTTTTATTTTTTTGTGAAAAACTTTTTAAACTTGCTGGGTCATTTAAGTCATATTTCAAGAAATATCAAAAACGTCCTCCAAAACGAGCATTTTAAGGGTTAAAATATGCTGCTAATATGTTCGAATGCAAAAGCTACCATGCGTTACTAAAGACGAAAATTTCTTTCGGAAATGTTAAATCGTAAAAACGGTTAATTGTATTTTATAACTTGTAGTCCAAGGTGAAATCTTTAATATAGTACAACACTTTTTCTGATCGTCGATGAATTCCATGGAGTACGAAGTTTTAATTTTATGGCCAATACTGCAGTAAATATTATAAATTATTTTTGTTAAAGGTAAATATCATTTAAATTATGTCACTACATTGCTAGATGTCACTACATTGCTAGATCTGTCAAAACAACAGAGTAGTACATTGGAAGATGACAAAGCAAATTGTGGAAAATTTTTTGTTGTCGTTTTTTCTTTGATATTTTAAATGTTTAATAACGCTCCTAGACGAGAACAAGAAATTCTCATTGAGTTTGTAATTTAACTTAACAAATATTTCCAGAAATTCTAAAAACGTCGTCCCCTGACGATTTCCTTAGGCACGAATGAAATCCGGATAGAGACATGCCTACAACGGATTATTTTTCACAATTTGTTAAATACGTTTGGGATTTTAGCATATTTAATTCCTTTAATGCAATTAATGTACATAAATCCCGATAAAATAAAATTTAAAAAAACCCTAATTTTTATTGGTTCTTCTGACAAAAAAAAAATTTTTAAAAATGGTTAAAAAATTAAATTAAAAAATAGGCCATGAGGGTTTTGCGCGAAATTTTATTAACTAAAATACAACAAACGAATTAAGAAAATCAGTTAAGGATTTTGGCCTCAAATGTTATGTGCTCAAAAAAACTGCTTTTGGAAGCATTATGCGTCGCTGGGGTTCTAACTCGCAACCTTATGTACAACAGTCCAACGCGTTACACCAAACTCCGCCAAAACTCCCACAGTTTTTTTTTACGTTTTTCTGAATTTCTGTTGAAATTTTAAATAATATTTTAATTGATATTTTTGTAGTTAAAAAAATATTTTCTGAATTTCGAATAGAAATTCTTAATGTCAATAGATTTATTTATAAGTTAAATTCATATTTTCGGAATTTAACATACCAAATCTATATCTCTATTAATATTTTCAAATTACAACTTGAAATTCTGGATTTTGATATTTTCTAAACTACATTTGCAAAAGGTATAGTTTCGTATAAACTAAGTACCAGTTTTATATCTCGCACTAAGAACGAATTTTGTCTTAAATATTTCCTAAGTTAGAAATTTTGTTTGTAAAGTAAAATTTAATAAAGCATTAATTCTTAAATAAAATATATATAAAAAAAAAAAATATATTGTGTAAATTTATTTTTGTGTCTACTTCAACAATCAAGATTAATATTTTTGCAATACAGCAATTAACTTTTATAATCCAATACAATATTGTCAAAGCCATTAAATATTGAATTTATCTAAGCTTAATAGAGAAGCCATAAATTTTATGGTTTACAGGAAATTCATAAAAAGCACAACAAACAGACCAAAGCAATTAACAAGAAAAATAACACAAAAAATTATAGTCGGTACAAGCTGTTCTTATGATTCTGTACATTTGATTAAGAAAAGCCAACAGCTAAAAGATTAATGATTTCAAAATTATTTTAATTTTTGCATTAAAAAATAAAAAAAATTGTTTTTTCGGACTTTCTATATTTCCATATGTTTAGTTAGAATATTGTTCTACCTCAAGTCCAAATTCTAATATGATATTGTCATAATGGATTTTCAAGCTTTGGTTTAGGCTTTAAGCCTAAACCACATAAACGCAGTGTCGACCGCAGTGCAACGTTTTGTCGATAAAGCAGGTTTCTGTTTCTTCTATATTTGTCACTGCAGACAAATTAGAAAAGTTTCTAAATAAACAAGAGCTGTTTTTAAACAAAACGCAATAAGAATTTTTTAAAAATATTAAATCGTTATCGCGAAATTCAAGAACAAAGTTTGACAGCACTGCCACTGTCCACTGGCACTTTCACTATGTGGTTTGGGCTTTAGAAGCAATACTTAAGGGATTTTGTGGATGTTGTTCGGAATTACTTCAAAAACAGCTGTAAAAATATACTAACGGATATTTTGTAAGCAATGGAAAAGTGTTTTTTTTTTTGAAGTTGTTCTAATTACTTCAAAAAAGCAGTAAAAATTAAAATTGTTCTTCAAAATACTAAATATTTAAAAATTGTGTTGAAATATTATTAAACCATATAAAAAATTAATTAAAAGTTTTAAATTTTAGCAATATATTTTATTTGTTTGCCAGTGTTCACGAACAAATACAAAAAAGAGGAAAAGTTGAGAGAGATGTAGAGGTATAGAAGCCCACTACCTTAATTACAAGACTGATTGCGAGTATTATATACTACGACTGATGAAAAACCTGTTCACTAGAATGAGTTACCGTACTAAGGAAAAAAACAAAAATTCAATAATTAGAATAAAACAGAAAAACTGTTCAGCTTAAAATTCTGAATTTAAATTGTAACAACTCTTCAATTTAATTAAAGTAAGAGAAACTTAATCAAAAGTTTTGTAAAATTTTCTTTTGTGTTTAATTTTTTTCTACAGTTTCTAAGGGAATCAAAAGTTTTACAAAATTTAATATTGATTTAAGAAAATAAAGTTGCAAGTACTTTTGCACAGCACTCAATTATAAACAAATTTAGTATGTAGATCTACATATAATTTTGTCAATTTATTTAATAAAGAAATTAAATTTATGTATTTTTGAAAAACCAAAAAAAAAAAAATAAACTTTGTTGAAAATAAATTTTACTATAGAAAACCACAAACATACACAGCTATTAACAAAAGAACAAATCAAATGAAATAAAATAAAATTCTCTCCAGAGATGAAATACACTAATAAATTTTTATTAAAAATCAAAGTTATAGTAAACATTTTTTTATAAACTTTGTTTTTTGTTTTCATGGATGGAAAAAAAATATGTAAATGATATAAATGAATTACACTAATTTACAGATATTTTTCGCGCTAAACGTAAATTCCAGCCTGTTACTTACTCACAAAAACCCCATTTAATATTTGTATGTGTTTTAGCTTTTTTTTAATTTTTAAAAAATGTTCAAGTTCACACTCACAATATTTTATTGTTAAAAATAACCTAAAATACATATTAAATTAATTGAAAACACAATTAAAAAAAGTCCTACTGATTTTTCATTATATTCAAACCATTTTCCTATTTATTTGCAAACATTGTTTAAACAATCCATAAAAGAAATAAAAATAACTGAAAGGTCTGTTAAAACAATCATCAATTTTTAATTGACAAAACGTAAAAATAAACGTTTTTGTCGTTTGTTTTTTCATATTTGAAAGTTTTTTTTTTCTTTGAATTTTCAAAACACTACCACACAACACACACGTTCATATTTTTATTGGCTATGTTTGTGCGTATGTGTAAAAAATTTCTTGTAATTTGAATTGAAATAATTTTGTATATAAAGAAACTATTTAAACAAAAAAGAAAATCGAATATATTTGAATTTTTTGTTTTAAAACAGAAAACAACGAAATTATTTAAATTATTTTTTCTAAAAATAGAAAAACTGTCCGTCTCCAGTATACACAAATTGCCTGTACTTGTACGTACAAACCATACGTCAGGGTGGCAACATTTGCGAAAAGGTCACACGGAGGAAATAAGAAGATAAACATGAAATCTAAAGTAGAATGTTTGTATATGTCTGTTTGATCACTTCTGAAAGTATTGATATAGATACAATCTGACAACAAAATAAAAACGATAATACAATTTAATGGAAAATCACTGATGAAGCCTGTACATAAAAAAGGCAGAAACTGGATCTAGTCTGATTTGCAAATTTAATGTGTTTACAGTAGTTTTGATTTAACTGCCTTTTTCTTAAGTGCACATTTGCTATAACTGCACAAAATTTTGGTTTCGTTTCTATTTTACAAAATTATGTACGCAATTGTCTTCTTTAAGTGCACTTTTGTATCTGCGCATTTCAGATAACTGCCTCTATTTTTGGCAGTTTTACATTATTTTCATAAAAAAGATCACCGTTAGCTGCTTCTTGTGTTTTGCTTTGTTTTTCAATTCTAGGAAAAAAACACACATAAAATAAATGTGTTGTCAACTTTTTTTGTGACAAAAATATTTTACTTTAGTCGTTTTTAACCATAAAAATCGCAATATCTGGTGCAAAGCACAAAGTTGTCATCATTAGCTTCATTTGTTTTGTTTGTTTTCAGTCTGTATTGGTATACCTGCACATTAAGGCAGGTAAACAATTTGACTTAGCTGCGTTTTGGCTTACCTGCACAAAATTTTTTGTAAAAGTTGGTTGTGCAGCTAAGTCAAAATTACTGTATAACTTTTGAAGAAAATGTTTATTCTTCTTCTTTACCTCAAACCTACTAAATTAGAATTAACAAATATACATAATAATTACAATATTAATTGTATTTGGTCTATACGACGCGTTTGAATAAACAACACTTAACTAAAATAAAACATTTGGCTGAAAATATCAACTTCTACAGACGATACATATTTTTTGCGGGTTTGTTTTTTATTGATTGATAAAAAAAGTTAAACAATATGTTTCAATGTATTTTAATTGATTATTCAATTGAAAAAAAATTTTTACCTATTACTTTTCAAATAAATCTCAATCGGTTATGGAAAATATATTGTGAGTGCAGAAGTAGTTTAACTATTTCGACTAAAACTTGATTACAAATGGTATCAATATAATCAAAATAATATAGTAATCCAACTTTGTATACATTATTTTTAACCCTCCCCCTGAAGATCATTGGAGGTCCTACGAGTACCTCCGAAGGTCCTGTCAATGTCCTTAAGGGGGGTATCGATTCTAGGAAAAATTTTGTTTCGGAATTTTTGTTATATTTTAGTTGGATAGAGCATACTCTTCAGTATATGTTCAGAAAATATCAATATAAAAATCGAAGAAATAAAATTTTCACATGTAAGCCATAAAAGTAATCAATGTATATAAAAAAAACGAGTAAAAAGGTTAAAGTCGGGCATGCCGACTATACAATACCCTACACCAGTCTGGTGTATTGTTTGGATCCGAAATTCGAATGGGTTAAAATGGGGCTTATGTCAAAATTTTCTATAATGTGAGTCAGCGCACCAAATTTCATTAAAATATCTTAATATTTGCGACCTGCAGTTTGTAACCAAGCCAATTTTGGGGGGACCCTTATATGGGCACTAGTTCTAAACATGGACCGATGTTCGCCAAAATCAATAGGCTTCGTCCTTGGGCCAACATAGGTATAAACAGTATAATTTTGGTAGGACCCTTATATGGGCACTAGGTCTAAACATGGACCGATGTTCACCAAAATCAATAGGCTGCGTTATTGGGCCAATATAGGTCTCTGTACCAAATTTCATCAAAATATCTTAATATTTACGACATGCAGCGTATAAACAGTATAATTTTGGTAGGACCCTTATATGGGCACTAGGTCTAAACATGGACCGATGTTCACCAAAATCAATAGGCTGTGTTATTGGGCTAACATAAGTCTGTGTACCAAATTTCGTCAAAATATCTTAAAATTTACGACCTGCAGCGTATAAACAATATAATTTTGGAAAGACCCTTATATGGGCACTAGGTCTAAAAATGGACCGATGTTTAAAAAAATCAAACTTGTTCGTCCTTGGGCCAACATAGGTCTGCGTACCAAATTTCATCAAAATATCTTAATAGCTGCGACCTGTAGAGTGCGCACAAGATTGCATGGACGGACAGACGGACATCGTTAAATCGAAATAAAAAAAAATTCTGAACCGATCGGTATACTATAAGGTGGGTCTACGACCAATATTTTTTGGTGTTACAAACATCAGCACAAACTTATAATACCCTGACCACATAGTGGTGTAGGGTATAAAAATAAAAAACAAATTAAAAAATGTACGAAGTGAAAACATTTTGACCAAAAGGAAATGCCTAATAAATTCTCTACCAGAGCTTCGAAAAACTTAATTCAATTTAAGCTTAATTTACTAAAAATTAAATTCAGATTTTAAAAAGATTCATGTACCATTCCCATAAACCATTCGTAAAGAATTCATTCATAAGCTTCATTCCCAAAGCTTTAATATGAATTGAATGAATCATTCAAATCGCATGTTCATTCACCATTTTACTAATTGAATGAAGAAATTTTATTACCATTCACTTAGTGCAGTGTAGTTTTAAACTAACATATAATCAAAACTAAAGCATACAAGCTGTAACAACCCTACGGGGAAAGGGAGCGGTCCCAGATGACACGCAGGATAGGTCCCAAAGGGGCGGAGACCGGTCGCTGGTCGGTCTTTTTGTTTGAAAGAGACATATCACTTTAACATGGCGTTGTCATTGGAAATGACCAATTGCCACAGTTTAGACACATTGTGGCAGTAAGTTGGTATGTCTAAAAATAGCTTTTCAAATAAACTAATAAAAAATTAAGAATTAAAAATAATCTACTTGGCGTCAAAGTAGGGCTCGATAACACAACCTTCTGCTTGTAAGGCAAACGCTCTACCGTCTGAGCTAACGTTGCTTATGCGTGATGGCTGGCTGATGGTTAAGTTATGTTTTTCGTTTCTGTTCAAATAAAAAAGAGAAAGAAAAAACAAACACACACACAGCAAATAAAAAAAACATGGCAAAGAAAAAAATAGAAAAGAAAACAACATCAACACACACACAAATATGGTGGAAGTGCCTTGAATATGCCCCCGATTGACCGGTCATGGGATAGGTCCCTTAATGGCAGTTGACTTGTTTTTTTCGTTGGCCAAAATTAAATTAAAAAATCAATTAAAAATTAGAAAATTGCCTCAAAACCTCTGATAATGTAAATAAAAATTTAAAAAATTCCCCTTAAGTTACAAAGAAAAGTTAAATGAAATACCAATTGTTAAAACTAAAACAGCTTTAACATTAAAAAGACGTTGAAAATACAAAACTTAAAATTTCTTAGCAAAACATTATAGAAATTTAAAATAAGAGCTAAAATAAGCAAATCGTGAAAAAATAAAGTTAAAAATAAATAAAAGAGTAAAATAAATAAAAAATATCTTTAAAAATATGCCGCGAATTTTGTTTTTATTTCCGTATCGGTCAAGTTTTTTTAAAAGCAACAGTGAAAATAACGGATCAGAAAATACTTAGAAAATTAATTCATTTTCTTTTGTTCATATTTGTACTAATTTAGTAATATGCCTTCGGTTGACCGGTCACGGGATAGGTCCTTGGAGGGCAATTGACTCCTCATTCCCCGTAGGGAAAGCATACGATACTATTTATTTCTGTTAGATGAATTTTAAACGTTTTTCATTGTATTATGCTAATATTTCAGCAATTACATACAAATTAAAATTTTTCATTTGATTAAGTGAATGAAAACAAATAATTTTTTCATATATTTAGTTAGAATAAAATGTAATAATTTTTCATTCACTTTTTTATTAAATGAATTCAGGTAAATTGGGTTTCATTCAGTTAGAATTCAATCAAAACAGAATGAATTCATATAATTTTAAGCTATAGTGAATTAAGCTATAGAATTAATTCCATAAGAATGCTATTAGGGAATGAAATTTAACCCAAATTTCATTAATTTTTAAAAAGTGAATGAAAGAATTAAGCCTTTTAAACCTTTGTTCTCTACCATCGTTTTTAAGGATATTTGGGTTAATATATAAAATACTCTTTATCCGATTCTTCCCAAATTTGGTGCACATGTAGAAAACTGTGAAATATAAATTTTGTTCATACACGGTTTTTTGAAATTTTGCTATTTTCTTAGCGTAAAATTAATTTTAAACTTTAAACGCGTTTTCCTACAACGCTGAGTTCAAAATCGGCTGCCACTGTACAGCTAAGGCGGGTTAACCGATTTCGATTCGGGTTTTTTTCGTTCGTAGGCAACAAAAAACTCTAGTCCCTATCATGGCCCTTTTTTTGAATTTTGGTCAAATAAACTTTTTATCCCCGAGCAAATTTGTTTTTTTCTTGCCTTTTTGGAATTTTTAAGTTTGTGTGGCAACTTTGTTAAAAAAAAATTAAAATAAAAATCGGGCCACGATAAGAACTAGAGAATTTATCTGGGATTATGAATCACTTTACATTTTTATTTTCCGATAATTAATGAAGGCTGCACAACAGTGGCAGCCGATTTTACCTTTTTTAAAAAAGGCCAGTAAGGAAGTGGCAACTCTGGCGATTTTGGCTGGGGAAATATAAAACTTATATTTTTTTAAAAATACTAAATAATAAATAAAAAAAGTAAAATATTCAAAATATTGTTAATTGAATTTTTGACAAACATTCAAATATGCCCTTTAAAATGCTGTTGTTACAGTATTTAACCCCGTTAAAGGTCTTGTGAGTATCATTCAGGGTCCTTTTAGTATTCTTGGCGGTTCTGTGCTAACCATAGAATGTCCTGTGTATATCCTTAAAGGTCCTAGGATGATCCTGTCTTGTCAATACTCTTAAGACGTGATTCTGGCAAGGAATTGTACCGTAGCCCAGGCGTGTTAAAAAAGGTTCTGCTCTCACTCATTCTTATTGATTACTTGGCACACTATCAGTATGTATTTATATTAGTTACCCAGTGTAGAAACGGTAATGACATATCATTACTTTTTGGATTACCAGTAAAGACACCGACTCACTTTCTGCATTATTTTAAAACACATAATAACGAGGTACTAACAACTATTTATCTTTCTATTATTTCAACATAAAAATAATGTATTACCAATAATAATTTATTTTTCTCATTATATCAAATATTTTTTGAAATCTATTTTTAGCTACAATATTTTTTTAATATTGGTAAGGATATATGTAACCACATATATTTTGATATTTTGTTTGTTTCCGAGTAAGCATACTTGTGCGCAAACGGTCAATTAGATTTTTCTCTATCAAATATAACATGTCGAAATAATAACTCAGATGGTAGAGTTATCGACTGATCTGAAGTCCCAGGTCCAATTCCTGGAACTATCAAATTTTATTAAAAAAAAAAAAAAAAAATACAATAAAACAATTTTTTTTTATATAATTAAATTAGAAAAACATAGTCGCACATACTATGTATAAAAATGTAATTATTTTGTAAACTAGTGTTATGAAGTAACTAGTAAGCATTTTTAACAAATTTACACAATTTTTTTTAAATACAATACAACTATAATATTATTGTATAAAAACAATAAAGACAAAATTAAATTACGAACTTCCTTAAATCAACTACTCTTTTAATTAATTCCATAATAAAGAGTATGAAAAAATTAATATAGGAATTAAATACTGTTAAATATGAATAAATTTTAATAAATTTAATGGCACACACCGAAAGAATTTAGCTGGACGAGTTTTAATGAAAATTGTCAGTAAACAGATGGAGTTTTCTTCACAATGTAAATAAAAAAATTTGTTCAATTTTATGAAAAAGCTTCATATATTATATGAATCTAGTTTTAATGAAGCATTTACATTGATTATATGATAGCCCAGTGTAAAAAATCATTACCAGATATGTGGTTATGTAGCTATATACCTGGTAATTATTACATTTCTTGTTACCTTTGTATGACGATGTCGCGAAAAATAATGAACTACACACCAGCATACAAAAAATCAAAAAATATGTCGTTACCTATGTGCTTACCAGTATTGACAAAAATAATGATTCTAAAAATAGATTTTGAAAAAAATAAGTTCTATAAAAAAATATAATTTTATGGTAAAATTTTTTTAAATAAAATTTTCTCGCGCGGGACTCGTACCTAAGGACTCTAGATTGCCAGTCTGTAGCTCTACCATCTGAGCTATCTCGACATGTTATATTTGATAGATAAAAACATAATTGACCTGCCGCGCACAAGTCAGCCAAGATACAAAAAATATGTGGTTACATATTTCCTTACCACTGTTGAAAAAATATTGAGTCTAAAAATAGATTTCACAAAAATTTACAAAAAACGTCTAGAACATTACTTTAAGTTTGAAATAATGATAAATATAAGTCATTATTGGTAATGCATTATTTTATACTTTGAACTTGTGGAAAAAGTAACTAGTTATTAGTAGCTCATTATTATATATTTTAAAATAATCCAGAAAGTAAGTCGGTGTCATTACTGGTAGTCCAAAAAATAATGATATGTCATTACCGTTTCTACACTGGGAGGTTTAATCAAGAAAATGAAATTTTTCACAACATTTTATGATTAATTACATTAATTCAATGAAAAGTTTCAATGGACGGGTTCCAGTGAAAGTTCATTGATTTTATGCAAAAATTCATTAATACCATGCAGATAATTCCCTTAGTGTAATTTTTAAATATTCAATTAAAATATTAATGAAATAATAATATCAATTTAATTTTAAAAATATCGTTAATTGAAAATTTAAAATGTCAGAATTTTTTGTATCCCAGCAAAAAAAAAAGATGCCAAAGCAGTAGAAAAAGCATTGCAATTAATGAGATAGATAGATGTCTTCTCTTTTAACATAAACTACCCGTGTAAAAAAGTTTAGATCTGACCAGATCTTTTTGGTTCTCAATAGATATGATTGAATCTAATTAGATCCTGTACCAGATCACATCAAATATGATCAGATATGGCATATGTGATAATATCTTATGGCAAGATCTGATCAGATCTAGTGCCAAATTTGTTCAAATCTAAAGTGATCTGGACAAATGCGCCAGATCTGATCAGATCTAATTAGATCTCAAATTTGTCCCCAATTTTGAGATCTAATTAGATCTGGTAAGATCTACGAAGATCTGGCCAGATGTGCCTAGATCTGATCAGATCTAATTAGATCTCAAATTTGTCCCCAATTTTGAGATCTAATTAGATCTGGTAAGATATGCTGAGATCTGACCAAATCTGATCTTTTTTACACGGGTATAATAATTTTAACATTGAGTTGTCATAGGAGAAAAGTACTCCGACTTCAACATATTTTCAGTACTTTTTGAACGAGTGCTAACTAACTAATTAGATCTCAAATTTGTCCCCAATTTTGAGATGTAATTAGATCTGGTAAGATCTACTGAGATCTGGCCAGATCTGATCTTTTTTACACGGGTTGCGAGATATTGTGCTTTACTCTCTTCAATAAAAGTACTTCTTAAACAAATGAAAAAGGTGCACTGCAATTCAGTATTGCTTTCAGCACTATTTTCATAAGCGGATAAAAAGTAATTTTTCATAATTTTTATTTTATATACCCGTGTAAAAAAGAGCAGATCTGGTCAGATCTCAGTAGATCTTACCAGATCTAATTAGATCCCAAAATTGGGGACAAATTTGAGATCTAATTAGATCTCATCAGATCTAGGCATATCTGTCGCAATTGTCCAGATCACTTCAGATTTCAACAGTAGATCTTACCAGATCTAATTAGATCTCAAAATTGGGGACAAATTTGAGATCTAATTAGTTAGTTAGCACTCGTTCAAAAAGTACTGACATATCTGGCGCAATTGTCCAGATCACTTCAGATTTCAACAGATTTGGCACGAGATCTGATCAGATCTTGCCATAAGGTATTATAACATATGCCATATCTGATCATATTTGGTGAGATCTGGTACAGGATCTAATTAGATTCAATCAAATCTATTTAGATCCAAAAAGATCTGATCAGGTCTAAACTTTTTTACACGGGTATTTTTAAAAATTATAAAAGCAAAAAAATATGTAATTTAAACAAATTAATAATAAATATTAATAAAAATAAAAAAAATAGAAAAATATTGGTCCCTCCAGGAATCGAACCCGCGATAATCTGCTTATAAATACAAAATGATACCAAAATCACTTTTTGGAATCACTTTTAGAGCAATTATGATTTATAAGCAATACTTAAGTGACTTTTTGGATGTTGTTCAGAAGTAATTCTAAAAAAGCTGTAAAATATACTAACGGATATTTTGGAAGCAATGAAAGAAGTGATTTTTTGAATTTGTTAAGAATTACTTCTAAAAAAGCAGCAAAAATACACTAAGGGATACTTGTGAAGCAGTGAAAGAAGTAGTGTGTAAAGCATTACTTCCAATTTTTTTGCTGGGATGTTTAACAATTTTTTTTAATAAAATTATTTTTGATAAAATTTCTTATATTGTATTCAGATTTTTGAGTATTAAGATTTATAATAATTTTTAGAGATATTTAATACATCCATACAAATACGCAATTATTTTCAAAACAATGAAAACTTTCGTAAAATAAACCATTTTTCATTTATTTTCAAAATATTTTTTCGTTATTTTGACATTTTTTTGTATTTTTATGCATGTATTATTATCAGTGTAGTGTAGGGTTCAAATTTAACAAATTCAAAACATAAATGATACCCCACATTAAATTTATAAAATTTCTAATTTTATTAAATATTCAATAAAATAAACAAAACTAAATAATAAACGTTTTTGTTCAACTAATTTTAAAACTAATTAAAAATTTTGTATAGTACTTTTGTTGTCTAAAGTACTTAAATGTATTAAATAATATTTTACATTTACGGCATAACGGCTACTGCATTAATTTTACTGCAGAGGAAAACTGTGCAAATATTGCTAATGAATTGTTAAAGTTCATTAGCAAATGCTGCATAATTCATAACAGCTTATGTTACTTTTATAAAAGTATGATCCTTACGGTTCAATAACTTCTGTAGAGGCAGAAATTACAATGTTAATCAAGGTCTTTTTCTTCATTGTTACTTTTTCTACATAGTTACCTTACGCCTCAGTGAATGTAGTGAAAGAAAAAATATTTATCTAGATAATTTTCAGTGCGATACTTCATATTTATAGAATGCAGACTTTTAGGTACAGAATTTAAGGTGCCAAATAAATTTTTATTGTTATGTTTGTTACTACTAAAAATACTTCCCTCCCCTAAACCCACTTTTCTATAACTAGACTCAGGTATTTTCTGCAGTCAAGATTTGTTAGTTGTTTGAACTGGTTTTTATTTTCGTTTTTAAGTGAAAAAATCATTCATTTGTAGAAGAAATGTAAACAGATGTAAGTAATTTTTCTTAGTTATTTTGACTGATTTAGTGTTTGCGAGTATTTTCAAACAGATGACCGCGGGTTCAATTCCTGGCGGGAGCAATATTTTTTTAAATTTTGTTTTTTTGAAATGTTTATAATTATTTTTTTGGAATTCAGTATTTTTTTAATATTTAAAGATATATAATTTTTAAAAATATATAACATAAAAATGATAAAAATTCACCCATGAAAATAGTACTGGGCAGTGCACCTTTGCCCTTGTTTAATTAGTACATTTATTGAATAGAATAAGGCAAAATATTACGCAATGACAAACTTTCAACTTTCATATCAAAGAATAGATCAGCGGTAGAGAGCTAGTCTAGCAATCTTGAGGTTGCAAGTTCGATACCCGGTGGCGGCAATAAAAAAACTTTTATAATAAAAAAAATATAATTTCTTTTTGGAAATTTTTTTTTTTAATTTCTACTGATGAAAAAGGGTTTCCTTTACATTAGTTCAAAAAGTACTGAAAAAATGTTAAAGTGGGAGTACGGGAGTACGCCTTTCTTATGACAACTCAATGTTAAAATCATAAGTGTTTCTGTTAAAAAAGAAATATATCTAGATCATTAATTGTAGTACCTTTCTACTGCTTTGGCATTTCATTTTTTTTTTTTTTTTGGTTTGCTGGGTATATATAATGATTATTTTAATTTTTATAATTTTTACCAGACCAAAAAGAACATATTTTGTTGGCCGGTGGATTGACTGACTTGCAGTAATTGTAATTTCATTTCAATTTAATTTTTTCATTGTTATTAACTATAGCATGTTATTGGATTTATGCTTTTCATATGTCTATTTTATAGTCAAAGTTAATTATAATTATAATTGACATTATACACAACATTTTAAATAGAGTTGCACATAAAACAATTACAACTTCCAAATGAACAATTTTAAATGGTTATATATGTATCAAATAGGAAAAGAACAGTAAAGTCTACAATATTGTTTAAATCAGGCTAACGGGAAGTTTTAATTGATTTACTAAGGCTGCCATGACACATTTTTGACAAATTTCGAAACAGAAATATTTACGAGTATTCAAAAGAAAATAAGATAATTTTGTTCGGCATTTACGAATTAAGTTCGCACTACATAATTTTAGTTTCGAAATTATTCAAATTTTTTGAAACTTCGATTTAAAAACCAAAAATAATTTGTAATTGGTAAACTTTAAAGCACCGTAAGTTGTTTGAGTTTCACTAATGTTTGAGTCAACTAATGTTTGGTTAAAATGGGACTCGTGTCAAAATGTTCTATAATGTGAGACAGCGAACCAAATTTCATTAAAATATCTTAATATTTGCGACCTGCAGTTTGTAACCAAGCCAATTTTGGGGGGACCCTTATATGAGCACTAGGTCTAAACATGGACCGGTGTTAACCAAAATCAATAGGCTTCGTCCTTGGGCTGACATAGGTCGGTGTATCAAATTTCATAAAAAAATATCTTAATATTTGCGACCTGCAGCGTATAAACAATATAATTTTAGTAGGACCCTTATATGGTCACTAGGTCTAAACATGGACCGATGTTCACCAAAATCATTAGGCTTCGTCCTTGGGCCAACATAGGTCTGTGTATCAAATTTCATTAATATATCTTAATATTTGCGACCTGTAGAGTGCGGACAAAAATACATGGACAGACAGACAGACGGACGGACGGACGAACAGACGGACATCGTTAAATCGAAATAAAAAAAATTCTGAGCCGATCGGTATACCATAAGGTGGGTCTAGGACTAATATTTTTTGGTGTTACAAACATCAGCACAAACTTATAATACCCTGACGACATAGTGGTGTAGGGTATAATGACCACATAGTGGTGTAGGGTATAAAAATTATTTTTCACGATATGAGTTTCACGTGAAAATTGTGTAGAGTTTGTTTTCAGTCAAATTTATAGCGAACATTATAGATTTGAACAGTGAAATTTCTATTTCAGATGAAATGGCTCTGCGAAACACGATCAAACCCCAATTTCATATTCCAACAAAAGGAGTTATTTCATTATGAAACTTATTTTCAGCCTTAATTTCACTGAGGGTTATTTCGTAGCACCTATTTTCCCTCAAAATAAGTTAATTTTTTAGATCCAATTTTATTACAAATTGTTTTGCATTTTTGTGCAATTTTCTGGTACTTTTTATCTCTCCGATTATGATGCATTTTCTTATCGAAACATTTAATCTTCTTTCAGTCTAAAATTTTAGAAATTTTCCCAGAATTTTCTGATAATCGAATTTGCGTGTTCTGTATTAACCATATTTCTGTAAACGAAAAATGGTTTCAATGCAGAGTTTTAATTATTTTAAAAGACGATTCACAAGCTCTATGAAAAATTTCACCATTATGGAGTTAAATCACACATTTTTGTAGCGAAATTTAACATTTAATTGAATTTTTTACTGGTCTTCTAATAGTTTAAATTTTTTTTAAATATATAACAAAACGTCGCGTGCCACCTAAAATCCACTCGCGTGCCACTACTGACACGCGTGTCATAGTTTTTCCAGCCCTGGTATAGTAGGAAACTTAACTTCTAATATAAATATGGTAACTTTTCTCCGAGTATCTACACTCTAAAAAATGCTTGTAAATTCAATATTAAAATAAGTAAATAGTGAGTGAATATAAACACAAAATGCGTAAAATTATTTTGTACATACTTCCATATACAATAATACTACATATATAAAATAATTAAAGGCATTATTTGTTTAAAATTAAACAAGTTGTACGCAATTTTTTTTTTTTTTTTTCGATAAATTTAAATTTAATGAACAAATTTTTTAGATTGACATTTGAAAAAATTTAAGGAATTGAAAATTAAAATATACAAATAAATTGTTTTCTAATAAAATTTTATAAAAACGCGTATCAATGTTATCGGTAGTGGCTTCCATAGCGCCTTCAGCCAGACTAGTCATTGTGGTATATCTGTACAATATCAGCACTAATAGGTAACGATAAATTTTGTTTGCCTTCAAAAGATTTCGATTCAATTATTTTTTTTCAGGGTTGTAAAATTTGACTTTGTCGAATCAACAAGTTTCATCGGTAACGCATTGGCGCTTAATCGAAACCTTTTAAGTGATACCACCAGTTTCGAATTAATTTAATATAAAATTAAGAAAATATATTCATATTTTATGATAGAAAAATTGTTCTTACCCTACACTCATAGAAATAAATTTTTAAAAATAGCAAAACAAAATTACTAAAAATTAGTCAAAAATTATGCTGCTGAAAAAACTGCTAAAATTAGCAGAAGTTTTTACTAAATACTAGTAAAATGAGAACAGCAAAAGTAAAACTGTTAGATTTACAGAATTTTAGTTATATTTAGGCTAACTTTTAGTTAATTAAAATAGCAAATTGTACTGTAAAATCTGCAGAAAATTTTGCTAAATATTTGTAGACTAAAAATAGCAAAAATAAACTGTTAAATCTACAAAATCTTTGCTATTTTTAAACTAAATTTTGTTGAATGCATATAGCAGTTTGTTCTGCTAAAATCAGCAGAAATATTTGCTAAAAAATTTTAAGCTGCTGTTTTCCAAAAGCTCGATTTTTATTTGCATTTAAAAAAAATCAAAAAAAAAATATGAAAATTTTAAATTTTTTGGTGATTTTTTTGGCTACTAATTATTTAGTAAAATTTTTTGCTGATTTTAGCAGGTTAATTTGCTATTCTCCATTTACAAAAATTTAGCTCAAATATAATTTGCTAATTTAGCAGTTTTTTTCTGCAGCATCATTTTTAACTAATTTTTAGTAGTTTTAACTAAATTTTTTACGGACTTTGTTCTATTAGTGTAGGAATATCAGGCTTTTTTCAATAAAAAAAAAGTGGCTAGAGATTCTTAGAAATTTTTCTAAAGAGAAAGCTTCAGATTGTGATGACTTTTCCGTCTAAAAGGAACTCAAATTCCGAGCACTTTTTTTTATAGGAAATCCCTAAAAATCTAAAGACTTTTCCTAAAGAAAAACGCTCTAATTTACGTATTCTAAGGACTAGTCCTATAAAAAAGTTCAAATTACGATAAATTTTTTTACAGAAAAACGCTTGAATTTTGCCACAGAAGATCCTTTATTTTCAACAAAAAAAAAATTCATGTGGCAAAAAGTTTTCTAAATCTGAGATATCTCCATAGAATAAAGTCCTCAAAATCTAACGTTTTTTCTATAGGAAAAATCTTATGAATCTGATGTTAAAACCTTTTCCTAGAGAAATAATCTTTCTAGTTCTAGTAAGTTCTCATTACATGATGTTATTTAGGAAAAAGAGGAGAAAAATCTCCTCAAAATTTGAGGAGATTTTGTTTTTGTAAATAAAATATTTTAAAAATAATTTTATTCATTTATTTTTGGGAGGCATTACGTATTTTATTTGGTAAATTTACGCACAAGAATGGTAAAACTACACATCCTTTTGAAAATCTTCTACACATTTTCCATATAAATTTACAAATTTTGTGTGAAATTAACTTACATAACATGTATTTATATAATTTTCTTCATTTACGCACTGCGAGTATATTTACCATATTTGAAGTAGGAGCCCAGTTTCCTACTATAAGTTGGGTAAAATTAAACAAAACTTAATTACAGAGTAAATGAATAAAATTACACACATGATCTGCAAGTTAATTACACACAAAAATTTGTAAATTTACATGGAAAGTGAGTAAAAACTTTAAGAGATTTTGTGTAATTTTACCATTTTTGTGTGTAATTAAAAATAAAAGAATAAAATCATTTCTAAAATAGTTTATTAATAAAAAATGTTATAATTATATTTAAGCCTAAGACAAGCCTCAGATTGTGAAGTGATTTTTCCATGGAAAACCCTCAGATTTTGAGTACTTTCGCTTATAGAAAAAGCCTCAGTACTTTTTCCTACACTCATAGATATAAACCTGTAAAAACAGCAGAAAAACCTACTAAACATTATCTGAAATTTGCAGCATTTTTGTGGGCGCTGTGGTGTAATGGTTAGCGCGTTGGACTGTTACACGTGAGGTTGCGGGTTCGAGCCCCAACCAAGGCAACATCAATTTATGAAAAATAGTAATATGTATAAGTTTTTTCTATCCCTCATACATATCGCAGCGTCCTCCTTCGGTGTTCCCATAGCACTTAACCCCACCGAAGTAAAATAATATAACAGGGCTATGAACTAAAAAGCTTCAACAAAGTTCGCCAACTCACCGTCAGATGGCGCGCAACAACTGTTCTAAAATTCAACATCTCGCGCAATTACAGTGTTGCCATATTTGAAGCCCTTCATCTTTCACCACCTTTCACTTCTTCTCTATCCCCTTTCCAAAAGGAAGCAACACGTTAATTAATAGGAAGAATTTCCTGAGTGTTGCTTCTCTTTATAAAAAAAAAAAAAAAATACTCATAAAATAAGAACAGCTAAAATAAAAATGTTAATTTTACAGAATTTTAGTTATTATACTGTAAAATCTGCAGAAAATTTTTCTAAATATAAGTAGACTAAAAGTAGTAGAAACAAACTCTTGTATCTATAAAATTTTCATTAGTTTTTTAGCAAATATTTCTGTTGACTTTAGCAGGATAGACTGTTATTTGTATTCAACAAAATTTACCTTAAAAACAAAAAAAAATTTGTAGAACAGAACAGTTACTTTTTGCTATTTTTAGTCTACTAATACTTAGCAAACTTTTCTGCAGATTTTATAGTATAATTTTTCATGTCGATTTAACTAAAAGTTAACTCAAATATAACTTCAATTCTGTAAATTTAAAAGCTTTAGTTTTGCTGTTCTTATATTATTACTATTTAGCGAAAGAATCTCCTAATTTCAGCAGTATTTTCTGCAAGGTTATTTTTAACTATTTTTAGTAGCTTCACCTGCTTTTTTTACAGATTTTTTTCTATGAGTGTAGTGTTATGAAACTGTTATATATAATAATATAGTATTTACATTGCATACATATTCTTCTTTAAATATGGTTAGTTATGGCAATAATTTTGTAAAATTTACGAGATTTTTCACACAAAATAAAATTAATTATCTGTCAGATTATCGGATTATCTTCAATAGTGGCAACAAAATTTTTCAATGTTGCTAACTATAAAAAAATAAGCAAAAATCTAACAATTAATTTTCATTAGTGTCAAATATAATCCTTTCACACAACTACAATCTTCATGAATGTCAAAACAGACAGTTTAAACGATGAAGATTATAAAGAGAATAAAGGACATAATAACACTGAACAATAGATACGATTTATGTTTCATATGCTTGAGTTCCTTGCATTTTATTATGCAGTGCAATTTAAAAGTTTTAATTTTTCCACATTGTTAAAAGTTTTTCAAAATTATTTTTTAATCTTTCATTTTAACACCTCTATGCAAAAAAAGAAAAGAAAAGCTGGCTTTTAATCATGATATATTGTATTTGATATTATAAAAGTTTTCATTATTATGGAAGTTATTTGTGTGTCATATGCAGAAGTATAAAATTTGATAAAAATTTCAAATAATTTAATTTTTTTTCAAACTAAAATAGAAAAAGTAAATTGTGAAAATTGAAAGGCGAAGAAATCTTGTTATATACAAAATATATTTAAGCCATAATAAAATAGCAACGAAAAGTAAACTTTTAAAACTGACTGTTCTTTTACAGGAAAACTTATTGGAGAATAAATTAGGTTTGTCTGCTGGAAAATTTGACTTGGCCAATTTTGGAGTTTGAGCGGAAAACTACGAAATTAATTCAGTTTTTCAACACAATTTTCATACAAACTGAAAACCAGATTCTTCCTGGTTTTTGGTATTTTGGCGTCATTTATAATTGATTTTCGATACACCCTGTTTCAATGAATATTAAAGTAAAGCAAGTGTCAAAAAATTATTTCTAATTTTTAAGAATATTTCTGTTGTAATTTAAAATTGTGTGTTGTTATTAATTTTTAAATTTGTTAATAATGTTTTTAATTTAATTTAATAATAAAAATAAAAACAGAAATGGTCAATAAAAAAGTGATGTGTCAAAGAAAAATTAAATAACCACAGAAAATGACTTTGTCTTTTCTAATTTAGTTTTGTACAAAAACCAGCTGCTTTTTGCTCAGTCTAAATTCGGTATGTACACTCATAGAAATAAATCTGTAAAAATAGCAGAAAAAGTTACTAAAAATTAGTTGAAAATGATGCTGCAGAAATAAGTGCTAAAATTAGCAAATTTTTTTACTAAATACTAGTAAAATGAGAACAGCAAAATTAAAACTGTTAAATTTACAGAATTTTAGTTATATTGAGGCTAACTTTTAGTTAATTTAAAATAGCTAATTATACTGTAAAATCTGCGGAAATTTTTGTTAAATATTTGTAGACTAAAAATAGCAAAAATAAACTGTTAAATCCACAATTTTTTCTATATCAGCAGAAATATTTTCTAAAAAACTGTAAAGTGCTGTTTTCAAAAGGTTCAATTTTTATTTGCATTTAAAAAAAAATCAAAAAAAAAATCTTCGAAAATTTTAAATTTTTTGTTGATTTTTTAGGCTACTAATTATTTAGGAAAATGTTTTCTGATTTTAGCAGGTTAATTTTCTAGTCTTCATTTACAAAAATTTAGCTCAAATATAATTAAAATTCTGTATATTTAACAGTTTTATTTTTGCTGTTCCTAGCAAAAATAATCTGCTAATTTAACATTTTTTTTACTGCAGCATCATTTTAAACTACACTCAAAAAAAAGTCAGTAAAGTCAGCAAAAAATGTTGCTGTGCCATCAAATTTTTAGTCAGGAGCGTGCTTGGAAAAAAGTTGGTAATTTCAGCAAAAGGTTTGCTGAAAATCAGCGAGCCGATTTTTACCAAAAAAATAGTAATCTTCAGCAAAAGTTTTGCTAACATTTAGTCGACTGCAAATGAAAAAAATCCTTGCTAAAATCACTAAACTTTTTGCTGAATATTAGTAGACTGAAAAAACTCAAAATACTTGTAGCGAAATTTTACTTTAGTTAATTTATTTGCTGAAAATTTAAATATAGAATATGTGTAGAGTTGTTTTTCTTTTTTTGTCATTTCCGTTTCCAGACAAGCTGCGACATCTACATCTAGTATATCTGGTTCTCGTCCACGCTATGCATGCGGTTATCAGCACAATTTTTGTAGCAAAATAAATTAGTAATATATTAGTTCAAAATTAGTTTGATGCTAAAAAAATATAACTAAATTTTTTGCTGAAAACGGAATTTCAGCAACAAAAAAATTGCTGAAAACTAGTACACTTGATATACAAGAAGTTTTACTAATTTTTCTACTAACTTATTTTTTGAGTGTAATTTTTAATAGTTTTAACTAAATTTTTTACAGACTTTTTTTATTAGTGTATAAAAGAAAATAAGTTTGCAAAAGTTTTTTCTTTATTTTTTGTAAAATAAATTATGAATTCTCTTTGGAATTTGTCATATTTAGGCCTGTTAACTTATCTCAGTTTATGCCATGGTTAAGACCTCTACTAGCCTTAACCACTGGTAAAAATATTTTTTGAATAACTTATCTAAATTTTAACCAAGCATTTCTTCTAACCAATGCTAAAATTTAACCATAGAAATTTCTGTGGTTAAGGCTATTTTAGAACAATTCACCCTACATAAGATATTTTAATAAATTAAACTTTTAATGATGATTATTAAAAAAAATCTAAAGCGCAGCTTTAGCCAAACTTTGACTAAGGATCGTTTACAAAAATTGCATCAGTACTTAAAATCGTGCACAAATTTAGGTTTCTGCGTTAGGTTTCTGCGTTAGCTTACGGAAATTCGCCTCATGTAGGAAAATAGGAAAAATTTGTCTTTTTATGGGTTCCAGGAGCCAAAATCTGCCTTGACTAATTAAAACCAAAAATGGTGACCAATATTAGAACAATTTGACACGAATTACACACCTCTACAAAATGAAAAGTCGCTGCTGTTAGAAGCTTGATACATACATTTAGTATTTTACTTGCTGATTTCAAGTCTCTATTCCGAATTCGTCTCTCAGCAATCAAATTTGAAAAAATCATTATTAAAAACGCGGAAAATAGCTTTTTTACCTATTTTGAAATACTATACGAAACGCATCCAAATAGCTTAAGTCTTTTTGTGACGATGGTAGTAAAGAATGAACTTTGTTCTCTAAAATACATAGGACAACATTTTTTTTCAATTTGTGTACCATTATAGGAAAAAATTCTTTTAAAAACCACTTTCAGAAAAACAATTAACTTGCATTTAAGGATTTAGAATCAGCGTATCAAATTCAAAATGAATCATGTATCAAAGCTCAAACCGCTGAAAGTTTGTTGAGGTGTGTTATTAAGGATTTGCAGAATTTTGGTATACGTGAAGTACAAGACTACTGAATTTAATTCTTAAATATAAAATGGCGCATAGAAATCACTCGCGAATTAAAGAAATGTGACCCAATCATGTTTTAAATATTTTAAAAGTATTTGAGGAACCCCTGGACAATCCACAGCTTTGACTCGCAATTACAAAAAGATACAAAATCATGCACAGCGATTATTTTTCTACTCACTTTGATGTGCTGATCACATAAATTGCTTTAATTTAACAATCTATCACAAAATATCCACTGTTTTTTTGTTGTAATTTTATGCGCGAATCTTTCCGCGGTTGTCTCGATCAGCGCGAAATACACTTTCAAATAATACACTTTTATTTTATATACTTACCAAATGGATTTAATTAAATCACCTCGCGTAGTATGCAAAAAGACACAATCATTTTATAGTATTTCCCGACCGCGAATCCTAAAAAAACGACGTGGTGAAGTGTATTATTTTTTTATGACCAGAAACACACAAAAAACCGCGAGAAAAACTTTTAATTTTCCCGTATTGAAAAAAAAATTTTTTGTTATTAATTTTTGTTTTTCCTTTTGTTTTTATTCTGACATTTCATACTAAGGTTAACTACCCAGAGTTGAAATATTGATAAGTTATGATGGTTAAATTTTCATAGGGATAAATATTTAGTATTGGTTAGTTACCCATGGTTAAGTTAAAGTTAACTGCACGAGAAAAGTTAATGGGCTTTAATCTTAAAAATGTATAAAAATAACACTCACCGTAGAAAATATATTTTCAATATATGTACTCTTATTTAAAAAAATGTTAAATTAAAATATTTTTATTTATCTTCAAATTTATATATTTAGCATGGTTGATCAACGGTGCAATATTAAATAAATTATCCTACAATATCCATGAAAATATTTCAGTTTTTACTGCGAATAAGTTTGAATTGAATGTTATTAAAAAACAGAAAAGAGTTCAGACTGAATAAATAATTACCTGAAAAATACATGGTTAAAATATCGCAGAAAAAATTTATATTTTTATATAACTACCCAGTGTAGAAACGGTAATGACATATCATTATTTTTTGGAGTACCAGTAATGACACCCACTTACCTTCTGCATTATTTTAAAACATATAATAATGAGTTATTGATAATAACTTATTTTTATCATTATTTAAAATAGAAAATAATTTTTTAGAATTTTTTTAAAATTTTTTGAAATCTATTTTTAGACTCAATATTTTTTAAACACTGGTAAGGATGTATGTAACCACATATTTTTCGATTTTTTGTATGTTGGCGAGTAAGCTTACTTGTGTGCAGCAGGTAAATTATGTTTTTATCTATTAAATATTACATGTCGATATAGCTCAGATGGTAGAGCAGTTGACTGGCAATCTGTAGACCCAGGTTCGATTCCCGCACCAGCAAATTTTATTTAAAAAAAAAAATACAATAAAAAATATTTTTTTTATATAATTTATTTTTTTGAAAATCTATTTTTGGACTCATTATTTTTGTCAGTACTGGTAAGCACATAGGTAACGATATATTTTTTGATTTTTCGTATGTTGGTGTGTAACGACAACTCATTATTTTTCGCGACATCGCCATATAAAGGTAATAAGAAATGTAATAACAAAAGTAACTAGTTACCATTACCAAGTATGTAGTTACATAACCACATATCTGGTAATGATTTTCTACACTGGGTACGAGAGAAAAACATGGTTTTTAAATTTTAATTCAATTATTAAATAAATATTCCCTAGCAAAATTTCCTATCACCTTCTGGGATGAAAAATATATTATTTTTACACAGGCCTATTATTGGATGTAAAATCTTAACATCCCAGCAAAAAAAATTGGAAGTAATACTTTAAAATCTACTTCTTTCACTGATTCACAAGTGTCCGTTAGTGTATCTTTACCGCTTCTTTCATTGCTTCCAAAGTATCCGTTAGTATATTTTTACAGCTTTTTTGGAATTACTTTTGAACAACATGCAAAAAATCAATTAAGTATTGCTTCTAAAGCATAATTGCTCTAAAATTGATCATAAAAAGTGATTTTGGTATTTCTAAATAGATGATTGCGTGTTCGATTCCTGAAGGGTCCCATATTTTTTTAATAAATTATTGATATTTTTTTTTTTTAATATTTATAGTTAATTTGTTTAAATTCAATATTTTTTCAATACTGAAAACAATACTGAATTGCAGTGCACATTTTGCATTTGCTTAAAAAGTACTTTTATTTAAGAGAATAAAGCACAATATCTCGCAATGACAAAGTGCTGTTTTTATGCCAGTGAACTTTTATATCACAGAATAGCTCAGCGGTAGAGAGCTAGCAATTATGAAGTCGCAAATTCGATACCCGGTGGCGGCAATAAAAAAATTTGTAAATTAAAAAAAAATAGAATTTTTTTTTGCAAAGAATTTTTTTCAACTTTTAATTGGTGAAAAATAGCTTTCTTTGCACTCGTTCTGAAAAAATGTTGAAATGGGAGTACTCCTCTCCTATGACAACTCAATGTTAAAATCATTAGTGTTAATGTTAAGAAGAAGTACAATTAGATGATCAATTGTGGTGCTTTTCTACTGCTACGGTATATCTTTTTTTTTGTTGAGATTTTTTGAAAACCATCATGACAATCAGAAGTATATGCCATAAAAATCTATTTGATATCCATAAAAAATTCCCTAAAAAACGGCAAATACAGTGACGGACAATACAATAGAATCAACTAAGTTTTTTTTATAATTTTATGCTTGGTGCTTTAATTTTTAAAGATCTAAATAATGGTTAAGGTGTCCCCAAAAAACTGGAATATAATCCAGAAGATTGTAGAAATTTTTAGTGTAGCGTTTGTTTTTTAATTTTGCTACCCGTTCTAAGTAGGCGTGGCTATTAATGAAAAATCATCGATATAGACCTTTCATCAAATTACATAGTAAAATTTAGCGAGTACTGATCCGATCTGCACAAACTGAATATTGTTGAAAATTCTATAGAATTTCCATAAATCTTGCATTATTTTTATTCACAAATGGTGGCCAGATTTAAAATGACAGCGGTTTAAATATGAGTAAATTTTTCTTTGTTTTTAGCAATTTTAAAATAAAGTTAACAACACTGACGGCAGTTTCGTCTCACCCAAAGGCTCGTCAGTGGTTAGTTTATGTGTCAATTGATCAAAGTAATTTTAATTGTTAATTTGTCGCCCTATGAAAAACTTTTTTTTTATGCCATGACAGGGGGTTCAACCGGCAGCCCTCTACATACTTACACTCACAGAAATAAACCTGTAGTAGCAGAAAATTATACTAAAAATTAGTTAAAAATTAATTAAAAATTATCTTGCAAACAGAACTGCTAAAATTAGCAATTTTTTTTGCTAAATACTCTAAATAAGAACAGCAAAAATAAAACTGTTAAACGTACAGAAATTTTATCAAATTTGTGCTAATTTTTATTAAGTTGAAAATAACGAATTATACTGTAAAATCTACAGAAAATCTGCAAAATATTCGTAGACTAAAAATAGCAAACCAAAATGTTAAATTTAGTTGAAGGCAAATAGCAGTCTATCCTACCAAAAGCAACAGAAATATTTGCTAAAAAAATAGAAAACTGTTGATTTTAGAAGGC
This sequence comes from Leucophora obtusa, assembly GCA_949987735.1. Classification (NCBI taxonomy): domain Eukaryota; kingdom Metazoa; phylum Arthropoda; class Insecta; order Diptera; family Anthomyiidae; genus Leucophora; species Leucophora obtusa. Next base: position 29,093,617 of record OX465299.1, on the reverse strand, counting down.
TAAAATTCTATTTGCTTAAAACAAATTTTTTTAAAACTTTTAAGTTTTTTGTGATTTTCTAGTTTAAATACTAATTACTTAGCAAAATATTTTGCTGATTTTATTAGGTTAAGTTGTTGTTTTTTATTAACAAAAATTTAACTCAAATATAACTAAAGTTCTAAATATTTTATAGTTTTATTTTTGCTGTTCCTATCTTACTAATATTTAGCAAACTTAATATGCTAATTTCATCAGTTTTTTTGCAAAGTCATTTTGAACTAATTTCAGTAGTTTTCACTAGTATTTTTACAGACTTTATGATATTAGTGTACCTCCAATGGCATGGCTGTGTTATTTTTGAAAAGGTAAGTTTATTTTAAAAAGTTTTGCTGGGTCGCGTTTGTTCGCTACGAAAAAATTATTAACAGTTATGTATTGAAATAAATTGTACCTACAACAAAATTTGTACAGGAATTAAAATACAACTGGAAATAAATACATTGGAGAACTGATACATAAATATATATATTTATACTGTTAGGCAAGAATATTGGAAATAACATTTGGGAAATGAGCTAATTTATATGTATAAATATGCATTCATTGATTTCTTTTTTAATTTTTTTTCCAGCTAGGGAACATTTTAGTGACTTGATCCATAAATTCTTTCAACTGTTAAGCTATTAGGCTATATTGTTAAAATTTACAATTATTCGTCAAAGAAGTTAAATGTTGTTAAATGTTTTATACCCTACACCATTCTGTAGTACGTGATAAAATAAAAAATCCCTTTAATCTATTTTGAACGAGTCTTTTAATGAAACTACAGATCGCAATTCTGAAAATAATTGGAGGAAGTTCGGTTGGTGTAAAGGTATAATTAGTTTGTACGTAACGTGCCGTGACGAATCAGCAGATTTGTTTTTGTTATATGAAAAAGCATTTGAGTCGTTAGTTTGTCTGTAATGTAGCGTGCCGTGCCGGATGAACCTGTTGAAAACAGAATTTTTATTATCCGTTAAGTGACAGCGAGTTGACAGCTGGTATTTTGAGATCTGCGACGAAAAGTTTAAACCGGCTAAGCTTCGGTGCCGTCTAATTTTTGTCACCGCCGCCGTCGAAAATTTTTTTACACGATAAAAATCTAAAAATAGTACCTATATATTTTTTTTAATTTTCTTTTTTTACCGTTAAGCCGATGTTTTGTATATGCCAACTTAAAGTTGGCTAGCCGATCAGCTTTTGGCTCACAGCCAGCTTTAAGCCGCCACTGCAATTTTTTTATTTAGCCACCGCAACCGATTGATCTGGTTGGCGCAGATCTCTGCTAAGAAAAACAACATTAAACAGCTGATACGTTGTTACGGAAAAGATTAACTACACAAAAGAGCCATCCGGCACGGCACATTACAGAAACTTTACGGAACGCAAAGTATCGATTGTCACTTAAATGTTACCTACATTAAGTGATCTAACAAGTAAAGTCTGCGGAGTGGCTTACTAAGGTAACCCAATTTTTTCGGAGCGAGATGAGTTACATTACAGATATATATGAGCAATTCCTAAAACCTTTTAATATTTGGGGTAAAAAAAGTGATTTTCGTTTTGAGGGCACATTAATCGTATTTTATATACACATAACCTGACATTTGAGCTATTCAAATTCTTTCGCGTGAATGACTTTATGCAGGGGTCGTAAAAGCTATGGCGGTTTATAGTGGAAAACACAAAAAAATCCTAAAAATGAATTTCTTAATCTATTTTAAAAATTATTTTATATATGCACTTTCCTAGTTAATACCTACAAAAATTCGTCCAAACATATAATAAAACTGTTAAAGTTAAGAAGATATAGGAACTTAAATTTTGATAATATAAAAAAAACCAAAGTAAAAATTTCTAAAATGTTTTGAAAAAAATCATTAAATCAAATTAATAACTTTAAATGTTTGCAATTTATTCGGAGTTAATATTGTAACTGGTTTACCCATAAAAATTGTTTTGACATCGGGTACTATTATTTTGAAACTGGTGTTATTTTTGATAACTAAATGCCTGTAATGACTTACAATATCATTAATCCTTAAAAACTTAAATTAAGTTTCAAATAAAGTATTTGTAAATACAATTAAAAATTTAATTAAATTCGGACCAATTACGAAAATTGTTATATCAATTAAATTTTTTGTAATGCAATATTAAAAATATTTTTTATATCTATTTATTAATTTTCCTATATTTTTGAAATGATTTTTGACTAACTTTTGTTATTTTTATATTTGTCAAGAAAGTCAAAATTTTTTCTACGACATACTCATTTTCAATTAGAAATTTAATTGACATGACTAAACTTTTAATTGTAAATGATTTGGAAATCAAACAAAATTTCAATTGTAATTTAATTGGCAATAATTTTTTTCTGTATCATACCAAAGAATCCCAGCAAATCTTTGGTAATATATGGGTATTAATATGCATATTAACTGGTAATACATCAAACCCCTTACCCTTGCATTACATCAGAAGGTATAAACCTTATCCTTGCATTACTTCGGACACTAACTTCAGTTGTTTTGACAGTTTATGTATAATTCGTTTTCCCATAAATTTTTTTAAATTTAATTATACCCGATATATTTTTTTTTTTTTTTGTAAAATTTCTAAATTTCAGATTAATATTAATTTTTAAAAATTACAATTTATATAAAATGTTTGAAAACCCCATTACCTGTAAGCATGCGCGGTTCCATCAATTAATATAAGGGGAAAAATCATACGCCTCAGTGGACAACTCAATGTATTTGTCTACTGTGGCGTATGATTTTTCCCCTTATATTAATTGCTGGAACCGCGCATGCCTGTAAGTTAATAACATGTTTCTAGGAAAGGAGTTACATAAAAGGACATGCCCTTGTTAAAATAGTAAGTTTTGTAATAGAAAAGTTATCCACCTATATTTCTTCTTACAAACCCTATTAGCAGGTTTTGCTGGGATACCTAGCTTGAAGTCGCAAGTTTGATACCTTGGGGAAGCAATAAAATAATTTATTATATTGTTTTTTTGCAAATATTTTTAATTTTCTATTGATGAAATAGAGTTCAAATTGCACCCATTCAAAAAGTACTGAAAAAATTTTAAAGTGGGAGTACTCCTTTCCTATAATAGCTCAATGTTAAAATCATTAGTATTTCTGTTAAAAAAATGTACAACTGTATCGTTAATTTTAGTGCTTTCACTACTGATTTTTGCATATATTTTTCTTGTGTAGCCGATATCCGAATTTCTCATTTATTGGATTTGGAATAAAGTGCATAGAGATTCCCTTAGTTCACCATAAGAATATTGTTAATTATGGTAATTTACATGAAAAAGACACAACGTATGTACACAGAAAAAATTATTAACCTTAAATATCTAAGTAAAGATATGTTAAAAATAAATTCTATTTTTAAACAAATACTTAATTGAATCAATTAATATTTTAATAAAAAACTCGGGTATTTAAGAAAAAAAAATATCCCGAGAAACGGTAATTACTAATCCCGTCAATGTGGCAGCACTATATTAAAGTATAATGTTAACTGGTTTAGGGCTCTGCTATGTCTAAAATATGTGTTATAATTTTAGAACTCTGAAATTTTTTAGTTGGTTCTACCAAGGAACATAGAAACCAGAAAGTACACACTTAATATTCTCCGGCATATTCGCCGAGATGAATTAATTCCCAAGCATCGCCTGATGCTCGCTGGCGATTTATTTAAAGGCAATAAACCAACGTTTTTAAAAGGCAAAAACGTAACAATATTTTTTTAGTACATAATTCCCATTTTGCTAAATAACACTGTGAGACAAATGGTAGGGGTCAGTGATCGGGAAGGGTTCAAACTACCGGGGAAAGTTATATCGGTAAAAAAGAAATTATACGTGTCCCGGCGTTTCGCTGGGTCAACCCTAGGAATCGAGATATATCGATTTGACCTTTGGTGGTCTTTTTTTTTGACATAACTCGAGAACCACTAGTCCGATTTTGCTCAATCAATTTTAAAAAAAATTAAAAATTACAATTCCTTTAATCTGTTCATATAACGTTTTTCTATATACTCAACAGTTTTGTCGGTAAAAATAAATGTATGAAGAAAAAAATATATTTTGCCTAAAATATTAAAAAAAAAGTAATAAACAAAAGGTTATTGATTTTTATGGTAGCGGTAACAAACATTTATTTTTACCGGAAAAACTGTTGAGTATATAGAAAAAAGTTATATGAACAGATTAAAGGAATTGTAATTTTTAATTTTTTTAAAATTGTTTTAGCAAAATCGGACTAGTGGTTCTCGAGTTATGTCAAAAAAAAGATATATCTCGATTCCTAGAGGTGACCCAGCGAAACGCCGGGACACTTATAACTTGTTTTTGACTGATATAACATTTCCCGTTGGTTTCATCCCATCCCGATTTTGACTGTCGCATAGTGTAATTAGTATCCTAAAAGATCACCAAAAAATTTTAAATTTTCGATTTTTTTTTTTAAATGCAAATAAAAATCGAGCCTTTTGAAAACAGCAGTTTAAAATTTTTTACCAAATATTCCTGCTTATTTTAGCAGAATAGACTGCTATTTGCATTTAACTAAATTTAGCATTAAATTAGCAAAAATTTTGTATATATAATAGTTAATTTTTGCTATTTTTAGTCTTTAAATATTCGTTGTAATATTTTATATATTTTATTAATATTTAGCAAAATTTTCTGCAGATTTTACAGTACAATTTGCTGTTTTCAATTAACTAAAAGTTAACTTAAATATAACTAAAATTCTGTAAATTTAACAGTTTTCATTTTGCTGTTCCTATTTTACTAGTATTTAGTAAAAAAATCTAATAATTTTAGCTTTTTTTGTGCTGCATCATTTTTAACTAATTTTTAGTAACTTTTTTTTGCTAATTTTACAGATGAGTGTATCATCAATATCATATGTTTTTTCATTTTTAATTACTGATTTACTTGATATGGTTAATATTTTAATCGGATTTTGCTTCAATTAATCGTATACAGTTTTAGTAATTAATGGTATCATTTGCGTGATAGGTGCAAAAATCAATTAAATTTTTAATAAATATAAACAATTTCGCAATTAAAAATTGTTTTTAGTTTTCTTTCTGTGCATTTATTATAATTTGCTGCTACATATTATGTTAAAAATGTCTGTTAAATGAAATTGATTCCAAGAATTAAAACGGAATTTTTTTTTTTTTTTTAATTTATTAATAGCATTAAAAATAATACAATAAATTTTTTCAATTGACATAATCGATTATAGAAATTCTATCATGCCGTTTGTTAGCCAATAAACTTTTTATTGAATTCACTGAACTTTTGTTATACAATTAAAGGCTTAAATTGTAAATTTTTGCAAAAATTTAAATATTCATTGTAATATTTTATCTATTTTATTAAAGCATTTTTAAAAATGAAATAAATGCAATTGAAAAATTTTCACTAATTTTAACCCTTTACTACATGGCGTTGCTTATATGCAACGAATAGTTTGATAGCGTACAGCGGCTAATAAAATTATCCAAAACATATTTTTTTTTTTAATTAAATACGGTATAAATAATGTTTGCAAAGTAACGGCAAATTTGGAAATTTAGCCTTTTTTGTAAGGAGAAAATTGCTAAAATAAAAAATTGGTGATTCCAAAAAAATCTAAAATTATAAATCTTAATTTATTTAAATTACATTTATAATTTCTTGTCGTTTATTTAACCTTCATTTTAATTTTTAACTCCACAATTTCCTTGAGCTTAAGGTTTGTTTTTTATATATAAAATGTTTTTTATTTTCGATATTTCGCTACTCCATTGTGTAGCATCTTCAGGAAATAACAATTAAATTAACAAATTATAAACAATTTGAAAGTTTGAACAAATTTGAAAAGCATTTATCAAATATAAATTGTAATGTACATTTATAATATAAAAATTATTTAACAAACTATTGTAATTAAATATTAATAGAAAAGTACAGGCTTTCCGAACACACTTTTTGTGGTTTTTGTATGACCGCTATATTTCGGTCATTTATTGACAATTTTTAATTTTTTGCTAGTAAAAACATTAAAAGTGACAATTTCGAAAAACGGCCAAATACTCATAGGTGACTACTTATTTTTAATACGCTATTAGAATATGAATGCTTCACTTGCCAAATCGATTAACTCCATAAAAAAAAATTAATGAGTCCCAATGAGAAAAATGAGAAAATAGTAAATATTGTTTTTTTTTTAATTCTTGTTAAATGGATGTCACTACATTGCTAGATCTGTCAAAACAACAGAGTAGTTCATTGGAAGATGACAAAGCAAATTGTGTAAAATTTTCTGTTGTTGTTTTTGTTCTTTCTTTGATATTTTAAATGTTTAATAACGCTCCTAGACGAGAACAAAAAATTCTCATTGAGTTTGTAATTTAACTTAAGAAATATTTCCAGAAATTCTAAAAACGATTTTCTTAGGCAAGAATGAAATCCGGATAGAGACATGCCTACAACAAATTATTTTTCACAATTTGTTAAATACGTTTGGGATTTTTAGCATATTCAATTCCTTTGATAAATTTTGTCTTTAGTAGTTTTAATATTTATTATTAGAGAAACTAGTTTTGAATATTTTATAGTTAGGGGTCAATTTAGGGGTCGATTTGGCAAGTGAAGCATTCATTTACAACAACCTTCGTTAGAATCTGAAGTTTCATGCAGTAAAGGGTTAATTGATTAAATTCCAAAAAAAAATTCTTCACTAAAAACAGGTTCTATCTACAAATATTATTTTGGAAATCTAACCTATCTGGCTAAATTTAATTCCCAGCTCTGGCTATAAACTTAACGGAGAAAACCACTTATATTTCAAGAAATTCTATGAATAAATTTCTCAGTTATAATCAAATTGTGCAATAAAATATCAGAAAACATTTACTTTAACACAGAGCAAATGTATAAAAAACTAAAATTCCAAATTTCTAACTTTTCTCCAACAAAAATTTATTACACAAATTTGCTCTAAAAATATTGTTTAATTTAAATATATTCATGATTTTAAAACCATCAACAAACAACAATTATTCTTTATAATACTCGTATAAGCCATCTCAATGTAGCCTATTTTAATAAATTTTTTATGCAAATAAAAAATATTTGCACTTAATATTAACTTTGAAAAAAAAAACAAAAACAAAGTTATATAAAAATTAATTACACGACTACAATACACAAAATAGTACCCTGGAATGGTAGACAAAAGTTCAAATATGAAATAGAATGTAATAACTTCTGCTGCTAATGCTGCTTGCTACTTTTGCAATTGTAGCATTTTGGAAAATTTATTATAATTATCAACTTGTTGAATGAATGAGGACAACGAACGAATGAACGAACCAACCAACGAAGGAAGGAACTTTATACGCGCACACTAACGTCGAATTAGGATCATAAGTCAGACATAGAAATATGAAATATGAATATGGGTTTGTTTTGCCAATGTGTGTCAGAGCTTTAGTTAGATGGCTGGTGTAATTGTACATATTTGCTGTGTTTGTGTAAATCCAAAGCTAAACGAAGCATATAATTTGAATAGAGAATGCAGAAAAACAAAATAAAATAAATATGGAAATAAAACAGCGAAGAACAAATATTGAGTAGGTTTATATGGACAAAAAAGTTTCAACATTCACATTATACCCTCCACATTATGGTTAAATTTCATTATGTAGGCGAAATAAACTTAACATTTTTTTCAAAAACTTACATTCTAATACACTTGTTATGGAAATTTCCAAATTTCAAATAACGAATAATTCGAATAATAAAAAATATATTTTTTAAACATTTTGGTAATTTTTTACAAATTTCTTTTAACCGATTAATCGTATTAATTTATTTGTTTTTTGAAATTTGGGAATTTCAAATTAATCGAACAATTTTTAACAAAATTATTCGATTAGTCGAATAACGATTAAGGTTCAGAACACCTTAATTCGGTAACCGAATCAATATGCTTGGAAAAAAATAGCTTAACCAAATTATTATGAGAGTTTGTACATTCCACATCGGTTTTATTTGAAAACGAATAAAGGGATGTTTAAGAAATTTTTCACAACGAAAGTATGTTTTAGTACTAGTATTAAAGTGTATACGAGTTTAGGTGTGTTTCTCTAAATTTCGTATTTTTCGGAATGCAAAAATCACCACAACTTCTTATTCGAAGCATTAATTTTCACGATATACTTTAAACCTTTTTCTTGCTATATCGCCTAAAGTAGGCAACAAAATGGATACTTTAATTTTTGTGCCACTTTTTGCTCCCCCACTATATTACTAAACGGGGAAAAATTAAACACGTATGCAAAAAAAATAATATTTATGTTGGAAGTACTAAAAACATAGTATTAGTACGCTTATCTATAGAATGCAGATATCCTCGTTAGATGGAATAAACTTGGTTAGTATCTACTAATTCATTCACTCATTCACTCGTACGTATAACAATATAAAAAAACTCTAAACAGTAGCACCAAATTATTTTAATGATTCGACGGTATTATAGCAATTAAAAGTAATGAAGAAAAAACGCAAAAATCAGCACTATGCTGGTAACGAGTAACAATAATATTCATATTTTATAAAATATACATAACCCAGCAAAAAACAAGCAAACAAATTAAAATCGGACATGCCAACTATATGATAATGCCCAAGTTTTCGCACAGGGTTGTCGAGTGGTTACAAAAAGTACTAAAAACAGGCTTAGGCAAAAGTTCGATAGTAGTCAAAGAAGCAGAAATGTCGAAAAAAGAAAAATAAAATTTGTCCGCTCAAACTAAAAAAGAATTAGTATATGTGATTTTAATAAAGTACCCTAAAAATAAATAAATTATTTACAACAAGAGAAAAGTACCAAAAGAAAGGTACCGTTGATAGAACCTTAAAAATTCCCATCCGAATATATAACATTTATATACAGAAAGAAATGAAAAACAACTTGAAAAAACAGAAAAGGGGATAAGTTTTTACCCCACTTTTAACAGCCCAAATATCTTAGATATCCGACTCACTGACTCCATAGCCTGTTTACTGAAAACTCCTAACCTTTTCGAAATCAACTTTAACATCTCAAATATTTAATTAAAAAAAAAACTTTCTGGTATTAGTAGCTTCATGTTAAAGTTGATTTCGACGAAACGTGGAACTGATATGACTCAGATTTTTTTATCTCACAGGTTATGAACAGACACACGATTTCTAAAAGCAAAGTGGTTAAACACTCATAGAAATAAATCTGTAAAAATAGCAGAAAAAGTTACTAAATATTTGTTAAAAATGATGCTGCAGAAATAACTGCTAAAATTAGCAGATTTTTTTTTTACTAAATACTAGTAAAATGAGAATAGCAAAATTAGAACTGCTAAATTTACAGAATTTTAGTTATATATAGGTTAACTTTTAGTTAATTGAAAATAGCAAATTGTACCGTAAAATCTGCAGAAAATTTTGCTAAATATTTGTACATTAAAAATAGCAAAATTAAACTGTGAAATCTACAAAATTTTTGCTATTTTTAAGCTAAATTTAGTTGAATGCAAATAGCAGTCTATTCTGCTAAAATCAGCAGAAATATTTGCTAAAAATTCCTAAGCTGCTGTTTTCAAAAGGCCAGATTTTTATTTGCATTTAAAAAAATTCGAAAATTTTTAATTTTTTGGTGATTTTTTAGGCTACCAATTATTTAACAAAATTTTTTGCTGATTTTAGCAGTTTAATTTGCTATTCTCCATATATAAAAATTTAGCTCAAATATAACTAAAATTCTGTATATTAAACAGTTTTGATTTTCTGTTCTTATAAGGGTTCTTCAACAGGGACGCTACAAAAGTAGAAAGACAGGGACAGCAAACGACGCCATATTTCTTGCCGCTCTTTTGACATTTCTCTTCAGTAAGGTTTGCCATTTCATGATGGAAAGATATACGAGCCAACAACGAGTCGAAATTATTAAAATTTACTACCGAAATTCGGCGTCAGTGGCCTCAACGTTAAGAGCGCTACTTTCAATTTATGGTCGTCATAATGAATGGCTTCGTCAATAAACAAAATATGCGAGTCATCATTGCATCCTGAAAAAATTACGGTTTGGTGCGGTTTATGGGCCCGCGGCGTCATTGGGCCGTACTTCTTCCGTGATGATCACGACCGGCACGTTACTGTGAATGGGAATCGCTACCGTTCAATGATAACCGAATATTTTTGGCCCCAATTGGATGATATGGACTTGGACGGCGCCACAAGCCAAACAGCGAATGTCACAATCAATTTATTACAAACCAAGTTAGGAGAACGTGTTATCTCACGAAATGGTCCAGTCGATTGGCCGCCTCGGTCGTGCGATTTGACGCCGTTTGACTATTTCCTGTGGGGCTACGTCAAATCTATGGTCTATGCCAACAAGCCAGCGACGATTGATGAACTTCGTACGAATATCGGCCGATTTATTCTTGAAAACCGTCGAAATTTGGGTTCAGCGTCTGGACTGCTGCAAACGTGCCCGTGGTGGCCATGCAAAAGAGATCGATTTCCATACATAATGGCATCGAACGTACTTTCACAGGAATAAAGAATTTCATTGATATCGAAACCCGTTTTTGTTTTATTTAAAAAATTTTGTAGCGCTCTTATTGAAAAACCCTTTATTACTAATACATAGCTAATTTATAAGTTTTTTTCTGCAGCATAATTTTTATCTAATTTTTAGTAGTTTTAACTAAATTTTTTACGGACTTTTTTCTATTAGTGTACCATAAAATCGTAACAGTAAAATTAAATAATTTTGTAAAATTAAAATAGCAAAACTTTGTATGTAGTTTTATAATAACCCAGTGTAGAAAATCATTACCAGATATGTGGTTATGTAACTACATACTTGGTAATGGTAACTAGTTACTTTTGTTATTAAATTTCTCATTACATTTATAGCGATGTCGCGAAAAATAATGAGTTATGGTTACACACCAGCATACGAAAAATCAAAAAATATATCGATACATATGTACTTACCAATACTGACAAAAATAATGAGTCTAAACATAGATTTTCAAAAAAATAAATTATTTAAAAAAAATATTTTTTATTGTATTTTTTTTTTAATAAAATTTGCTGGTGCGGGAATCGAACCTGGGTCCACAGATTGCCAGTCCATAGCTCTACCATCTGAGCTATATCGACATGTAATATTTAAAAGATAAAAACATAATTGACCTGCTGCACACAAGTAAGCTTACTCGCCTACATACAAAAAATCAAAAAATATGTGGTTACATATATCCTTAGCAGTGTTTAAAAAATATTGAATCTAAAAACAGATTTAAAAAAATGTTCAAAAAAATCTAGAAAATTATTTTCTATTTGAAATAATGATAAAAATAAGTCATTATCAGTAACTCATTATTATATGTTTGAAAATAATGCAGAAGATAAGTGGGTGTCATTACTGGTAGTCCAAAAAATAATGATATGTCATTACCGTTTCTACACTGGGTGGCTTTAAAATCTCGTATACATAATTGATATTAAGTTTCATGGGTCTTTTCTGACCCCAGGCCACTAAGGGTTAAAGGTTTTTTAAACAAATGTAAAGATAATTATAGTCTAACCAAATTTAAGTGTTGTTTTTCCGAAAACTGTATAAAATTTGATGAAAACATTCAAATTTTGTTAAATTTTTGGCAAAATGAACAATTTTTGAAAAATATCGTGGAAGGCAGTCGCTCCAAACGCAAACTCGAATTATCATTTTTCCAATTTATTTTTTTTCTTTAATAACAACTATCATGTGGTACAAATAGCAATCGACATCTCCAAATTAGGCATTTTAAAAAATCTTTAAAATTAATTTAAAAAAAAAGCACGTTTTTGCATTTTTAACAAATTCGTGGGTCATTTTGGATTCCAGGCTAAAGTGGGTTAATGATATCCGATGAAGTCAAAATTGCATGTCTGAATCATTTTGACTATATTAAATGATAATTTTTTTTTCGAAATTTTGAATTTTGGGAATTTTTAATAGTAATACACTTTTTTTTCAAAAGGGGCCATTTTCGTCCAACTTTCGGCACGGGTTAATGTTTTCCAAAAAAAAATCGATTTCTTCCATTTGGGACTATTTCCAATAAAACTGGGGGATGTAATGACAAATATATTTTTAAGGGACACTCTATTATACACTTGTTTATTTGGCACTGTATTACTTTAAATACAACCATATAACATACACACAAGCTTACCAACGATTTTTAGTACAACGATTTACTAAAGCCCGACTGAATTACATAATCGCTAATAATCAATAGTTTTACTTCCGCGGTAGTAGAAAATTCCGGAAACATTAAGAGTACTAACATTATACTTAAATGTAGTGCTGCCAGATTGACGATTTTTGTAAATTCCGTTTTCGAGATATTTTTCTTCCAAAATTTCAGAATTTTCTATATTAGGCTAATGTAATTTCGTAACAATATTTTTAAAAATTAAAAAATATTCGCCCTTACTATCCAAATTTTTCAAATATATATTTTAGTTAAAGTCGACTTTATTTAAAATATTGGTTGGCAGTATGTCTTGACTTGGTTTATTTTTGGAGCATTCTGATTGGTTAATTTATTTTCAAGCAATCAAAATGTTTCAAAATATAAATATTTTTATAGGGTTTCATACACAAAATGAACAAAACCATATGATTAAAAATAAACTCGACTTTAAATTTAAAATACTTTTTTATAGTAAGGGCCATTGAATTTAAACAAATTAATTATTTTTAAATTATTTAATAGTAATTCAAAACAAAAAAAAAATCAGGTTGGAAACAAATTGTATCAAAAACACTTTTTAGAGTCACTTTTACTTAAGCGATTTTTTAGTTGTTGTTCAGAATTACTTCTAACAAAGCAGTAAAAATACACTAACAAATAATTTTGAAGTAGTGAAAGCAGTTGTCTGTTGAGCATGACTTCTAATTTTTTTGTTGGGATACTATGCATGATGGCCATTAGTTTTGGCAGTTAAAAAACATCAGCGCAAAGTTTACGGAGTGGTGTAAAACATGTATCAAAGAAACATGTGTAACTCAGAATCATGTCCCTAATATGAGGAACAGGTTGTTGATTTTTACTAAATATAAACATTTATTATAAGTCCCTAACAGTTTGTTATATGCACATATTTGATCAAGCATTTTAAAAGTTATAAGTAAAACCAAGGAGAGGCCCATATTTTTATTTCCACCTGCAATTTTTTCCGAAAACAATTTTTGTATAAATAGTCGAAGTTCCTCTTCCACCAATTGGTAATGTAATTTTTTGCTGGGATTCATGAACACACAGGGAAAGTATCCCAGTGGTTGCTCTCCGATCTTATTGAGGTTCGGGTGTGGGATAGAGGTAAAAAAGAATTATACATATATTTTTCAGCGGTACAATATTATGTTTAGAAGTTAAAAAGTAGAGTCCAAAGTTAACCCAATTTTCGGTTTTTTTAATTTACTTCCTATCACTTCAGAGAAAAATAGAAAAATTGGGTATCAAATGAAAGCCTTTTTGTAGGTGCTTCTACCGGTATATGAAAAATGTCCAAACATTTCCAACTTGTTATTTCCATTTGTTATTTTTTCGAATATGACATTTGTATGGGAATTTTTTGTTGATTTTAGTTAAAATTTACATATAATAATGCCCATTTAATTTAGTCGAGGAAATGTCTGAGCTTTATTCTATATCTGTTATCCTTCGGCTTTAATGTAAATTTTCACAAATATTTCAAATAAGTGACAGCACTGGGTCCACGTTATTTTCTCGAGTACTTTAACGCTGAATACAAACAAATAAATTTTAGATATGTTTTCCTAGAAAAATAATTTAGTTTTGATTTCACTTTTTAACCTTTAAACGTGAGAGTGGACCTCTCCCTATTACATACCCAAATTTCATTAAAATCGGAGGGAACCCATTTGGGATACCTTCCTTGTCTGTTGAGTTTGTGTAAGAATGAGGCTTTCATTCGCGTTGTTCATTAGTTGAGTTTATTTATGTTTGTAAGATTTTACATAAATATTTTTAAACTTTTTCGCTCCATACCTTAAAAAATGATGACACAGTGATTATATGGATGGAGTCTCAGGAAATACGAGCAATTAAAATGCAATTAATACTATTAAATTGTGAAAAATAAATAAATTTGTAAAAAGGCAAAAGGTAGGGCAATAAATACTTATTCATTCAGATGATGAAATGTTTTTTTTTTGTTAAATCTGGAAAAGAAAAAGATGAAAATCTAAAATTAATTTTCCACAAAGTATTGTGGGACAGATACCGAAACACAATGCTTATAATTACGTTGTAAAGATTTAATAAAAGCAAAAATAAGGGTCTATTTACAAAACTAGAATAGTTTATGCAACAGATTGGCTGCAAGAAAAATCGATATGAAATGATCAAAAATATGTAAATACAACGGAAGAAAATAATAAAATTCAATCTGCAGCACAAAGTGCTCTTTTATATCCTTCTTTAAAAATGGGCCAAAAAAGTTCCTTTAATTGAAGAGTTAGAGGGTTAAAATGTTCCACAAAAATGTTCCTTATAGTGTATCACATAAGTTCGCTGAACACATCCAACACTTCAAATTGAATACTCACATAGTTTCCTATGCCGATTCAAAATAAACATCTACAAAAGGGAGTTAGTTTTAAATTTTGACTTATTTCTGGCATTGAAGTTAAATTTTCAACTTTAATATCTTCAGAAGCTTATAGTAGAATTTTATGACAAATATTTTTGCAGAACATTTCAACCCACTAACTCTTCAACTTACGGGTCTGTTTTGTGTCTTTTTAAAAAGGGACCAAAAAATTTTGCTTTAATTGAAGGGTTAGAGGGTTAAAATTAGGTTGTTCATAAGGGGTGTGCTATCTGTTGTATCGTTGTATAATCCTAAAAAAAACAGAGTTGTTAAAATTTTTATTTGTGTTTAACAACGATTTTCTATTCAGTTTTCTATCTGTTAGCACACTCAAATATAGGACACTAAACATACGTAGAAATGTTGTATCGTGCTATTCTCAAATGTTGTATTTTTTCAATTTAATTTTTAACAACTCTGTTAGGACGATACAACGATACAACAAATATCACACCCCTTGTGAAAACCTTTAATGTTCCACAAAAATGTTCCTCATAGTGTATTACATAAGTTCGCTGAACAAATAGAACAAATGGAAGATTCAGAATTAGTTGTCAGAACCCTGTTATATTTTTTTTTCTGCTGTACAGTGTAATTTTTTAAGGATAAATACTGTTAACATAAACTCTATCCAAATCTTTTCTATTCTAGAACCTGTTTATACAATAATTAAATTCACGACCCATAGTACAAAAAAGGATTGATGTTGAAAATATAAATTTATATTTGTCTTTTGAATTTTTGCAATAGGAAACCATTTGTTTTATATTATGCTTTACTATGCGTGGGTTTTACTAATTGAAATTTTATTAAAGAACATCAAAAGGCTGTAAGAGTTGAAAAAGAATACAACATAAAGAAGTGAAGAAAATTAAGAAGTTGCGTGCAATTGACGGCCAAGTACCAATTTTACTATAGCAACTAACTTTAAGAAAATTCATCGAAACACGCAAACAGATAAAAAATAACAAGGTGTTTGCTGCTAAAATTGCTGTTGTTAGAAGAAAGAAGGAAATAGTAATTAATTTAATAAAATAAAAGAAGCAAAATTTTGTATACACTATGTTGAACTTGAGCTGACACGAAAAGATGACAGGACAATGATAAGCATCAGGTTGGTGTTAATGTTTTTAGCACTTATTCAACACAAGTTAAGGTTGTTATTCAAAGATGTTTTTACAGTGCTAATTACTTATTACCAAAATAAAGTAATTTTTCTAGAGGTGATTTATAGGAAGAAGAAGAAATCATCTTTATTGGAAATTTTAACAGACACAAGGGAATCAACAGACTGCTGCAGTTTCGTCTCACCCAAAGACTCATCGGTGGTTAGTTTATGTGTCAATTGATCAAAGTAATTTTTAATTGTTAATTTGTCTTCAAATGAAAAACTTTTTTGTTCAAGATATTAAATTCAAAGAAATATCCACAAAAAAAACTTATTGGTGTGGTTCCCTCCGATTTGAATAGAATGAATATTACAATTAAAAATGGCTAACAACCATAAAAGAAAATTTAATTTTTAACGCATTTTCTAACCCCTCAATTCATAAATGCTTTGTAAAGTTATAGCAGGTATACAAAACGTCATTTTCATACAAAATTTGTTCAATAAACCTGCTATAAATTTACAAAGCGAATTTAGGGGTAAGTTTTTAACTAAATTTTATATTTTATAGTGTAATTTCATTAAAGATTTCCAAAAATTTTAGTTTTTTTTTTGCAAATATTTAAAATTTTCTGCAATTCGTTTCTGATATTAGGTGTGTTTGGGTACTTTTCCAGTAAAGTCCAGTAAAAATTACTCAGTAACAAATTTACAGAGAGTAAGGCAAAATTTACTCTCAAAAAGAAAAATATCTAAAAATGTACGCAAACAGAAAACTTGTAAGAATTAGTAAAATACTGCTGCCAACTTCTTCCGTAAAAATATCGCTAAATCAAACTAATAAATCACTAGAAAATATCTAAATTATAAAAAAATTTAAATAGCGATAAATCCCTAAATTGCACGAACTTTTTAGGTTCTGTTGAAAAATTTCACAAAAATAGCTATATTTTTCAAACTTCTTAAAACTATCTTAAAAAATTATTGATACATCGCCAAATTTTTCGAACTTTTTTGTTTTCCATAAAAATTTACCGATAAATCGCTAAATAATATTGATTCAAAAATTCTGTCAAGGAAATAAATGTAAAAAAATTCTAAGAAAATGTGAAGACTGTCTTAAAAAGAAAAATCGCTAGTTTTCCCGCTAATAGCTAAATTATATTTTATCCCCCTAAACAAGTTGAAGTATCGCTAGATTTGCCGAGAAAATAGCTAAATTGGCAACAGTTATTAAAATAGCTGATTGCGAAATAAACCTATTCAAATTATTGGATTAATAAATAAAACCTAATAAAATGATCACTTACTTACTCCTTCCATCGTAAATAAGCTTATATTTAAATATTTTTTTATTTTTACAAAAAATTATTTAGACAAATGTTTTGTTTATTCAATCATATGTTTTAAATCACATGTTTTTTTTTCTTACAAATTCTTACTAGCAAAAATTCATCCAGTAAAAACAGTAAGAACTTACATTCTCTGGTATTGAACTGTCACTTTACCCTCTATTTTTCCTCTCTCCTTACTGAGTAATTGTGTAAACAAACACCTTCCAGTAAAAACTTGTACAAATTTGTACGAATTTGTACAAATTTTCGGGTACGCAAACACACTTATTGAGTGTGTTGTTTAACCCGTTTTTTGCCGAGCATGCACCCAGAAAACAGATTGAGTTCTGATAACCGCATTTGTAGCCAATCGCATGGTTCAGTTGTGGTAGCAGAATTTTTTAGTTGTGTCAACAGAAAACCAATTGAGACAGGACTAATTTGACTGTGGCAACGAAATTTCAGTTGCATCAAGAATAATTCGGTAGCCGCAACCGAAAAATTCATTTGATGCAACTGAACCATTCGATTGGCAACAAATGGGGTTGTCAGAACCGAATTTGTTTTCTGGGTGTGGATTTCGTGCAAATTTTCTCACAAAACTCGGTAACCCACCTCACAGAACTTGGTAAATGAAAATAGTGTTCATAATTTTGCATTACAATGAAGTAATAAATATTTTTGTTTTACATTTACAACAACCCAGTGTAGAAACGGTAATGACATATCATTATTTTTTCGACTACCAGCAATGACACCCACTTACCTTCTGTATTATTTTAAAACATATAATAATGAGTTACTGATAATGACTTATTTTTATCATTATTTCAAATAGAAAATTATTTTTTAGATTTTTTTTTTAAATTTTTTGAAATCTATTTTTAGACTCAATATTTTTTAAACACTGGTAAGGATATATGTGACCACATATTTTTCGATTTTTTGTATGTTGGCGAGTAAGCTTGTGTGCAGCAGGTCAATTGTGTTTTTATCTATTAAATATTACATGTCGATATAGCTCAGATGGTAGAGCTGTTGACTGGGAATCTGTAGACCCAGGTTCGATTCCCGTACCAGCAAATTTTATTAAAAAAAAAAAAAAAATACAATAAAAAATATTTTTTTTTATATAATTTATTTTTTAGAAAATCTATTTTTAGACTCATTATTTTTGTCAGTACTGGTAAGCACATAGGTAACGATATATTTTTTGATTTTTCGTATGCTGGTGTGTAACGACAACTCAATATTTTTCGCGACATCGAATAAAATAAAAAATATTTTTTTTTATATAATTTATTTTTTAGAAAATCTATTTTTAGACTCATTATTTTTGTCAGTACTGGTAAGCACATAGGTAACGATATATTTTTTGATTTTTCGTATGCTGGTGTGTAACGACAACTCATTATTTTTCGCGACATCGCCATATAAAGGTAATAAGAAATGTAATAACAAAAGTAACTAGTTACCATTACCAAGTATGTAGTTACATAACCACATATCTGGTAATGATTTTCTACACTGGAAATATTGTTTTTTATTCGCATGAAAAAAATTCTTTCTCGTCCTAAACAAATTAAGGTTGTTCACAAGAAATTTGCTATTTATTGTATCGTTGTATCGTCCTAACAAAACCAGAGTTATTAGATTTTAAATTTAACAAGTAAAAAAGTTAAAGTCGGGCATGCTGACTATATAATACCCTACAGCAGTCTGGTTAAAAGGCAACTAATGTTTGGATTCGAATTTCGAATGGGTTAAGATGGAGTTATGTAAAAATTTTATATAAAATGATAAAAGAAGAGAAAATCGAAAATATAACCCATATGGGCGATAGGTGCAAATATTGACCGATCCTATCTAGAATCAATAAGCTTTGTTCTTGGGACCAAGTTAATCAGCGAACCAAATTTCATTGAAATATTTTCGTATTTGCGACCTGCAGCGAGTAAACAAGCCAATTTTGGGGGGACCCTTATATGGGCACTAGGTCTAAACATGGGCGTCGTCCTTGGGCCGGCATAGGTCGGTGTACCAAATTTTATCAAAATATCTTAATATTTGCGACCTGTAGAGTGCGCACAAGAATGCCTGGACAGACAGACAGACGAACGGACGGACGGACATCGATATATCGAAACAAAAAGTGATTCTGAGTTGCTCTGTTCAGGCCCAGTTTTTAGGATATATGTATATTATCTTTAAACTCAGTTTAATGCAGTTTTAACTGGAACAGCGCTACTAAACTTCGGTTTACTTGGTTTTATTTCAATAAAGACGAAAATTCTAATCGGGGAAAAGTTGTCGCGGCAAATTTTTGTTAATAAACTTGGAAATGGCTGACATAATTTGTTTTCGGTTTAACTAAACCAAGTTTAACTGACATCCCAAAAATTCGGCCTTAGTGTCATATGTTTAAGTGTGCTAACAGAGAGAAAACTTAATAGAAAATCTAGTAGGTTTGAGGTTAAGAAGAAGAATAGATTTCTTTCTCTAAAAATTATAAACATTAATTTTTAAATCAGACTAGATCTAGGTGCCTATTCCTACTTGTGACTCGTTATGACTGTCTTAAGACTATTTTAGGACTGAAAGTCACAACTTTCCACACAAAATAATAATAAAACTCAAAAAATTCGAATTTTATTTGTCATTATTATGATTGTGTCGATATCAGCAGAGACTATTAATTATAGAGATAGGAAATCAAAACTTAAACTACTCACCGGTAGGGGGCGCTGAAATTTAGTATCACCTGAGCAACTATTTAGTATCACTTTAGTATCAGCTGAGCCTATATTTAAAATCGCAAAAATTGCTGAAAACTGCGCAAAATAAGAGGAAATCAAGCGCAAAATATCTTCAAATAATAAAATTTAAGAATTCCTTTTTTTATTTGCTTTTTTGTTTGTTATTATTTCAATTTAAATAAAAAAAGAAAATTGTCAATTTTTGGAACAAAGTGCCATCTAGTGATAACGATGTCGTTATAACTTTCGTTTTTGGTGATGCCATACCCCTGGATATCAGGTCTTAATTTTTTAGACGTTTTCATACAAAAATTTGAATAAATATAATTTATTATGACTTTGCAACAACAAACACAAGGCAAATATAGTCATAACTAAGAGTCACAGACTTTTCGTAGGAACAGTCACCCTATAGTTTCTGCTTTTTCATCAGTGAGTTTTCATTAAATTACACTATGCGACAGTCAAAATCGGGATGGGATAAAACCAACGGGAAATGTTATATCGGTCAAAAACAAGTTATACGTGTCCCGGCGTTTCGCTGGGTCAACCCTAGGAATCGAGATATATCTTTTTTTTGACATAACTCGAGAACCACAAGTCCGATTTTGCTCAAACAATTTTAAAAAAATTAAAAATTACAATTCCTTTAATCTTTTCATATAATGTTTTTCTATATACTCAACAGTTTTGCCGGTAAAAATAAATGTTTATTACCGCTACCATAAAAATCAATAACCTTTTGTTTATTACTTTTTTTTTAATATTTTAGGCAAAAAATATTTTTTTCTTCATACATTTATTTTTACCGGCAAAACTGTTGAGTATATAGAGAAACGTTATATGAACAGATTAAAGGAATTGTAATTTTTAATTTTTTTAAAATTGTTTGAGCAAAATCGGACTAGTGGTTCTCGAGTTATGTCAAAAAAAAGACCACCAAAGGTCAAATCGATATATCTCGATTCCTAGGGTTGACCCAGCGAAACGCCGGGACACGTATAACTTCTTTTTTACCGATATAACTTTCCCCGGTAGTTTGAACCCTTCCCGATCACTGACCCCTACCATTTGTCTCACAGTGTTATTAATGGTTTATACCTCACCCAAGTAAGGCCTTGAATGCAATGTAGCTAATTCATAGTTTTCTTTCCTATTCAGCTTTCTGTTATTGTCTTTACTCAGAAGTGATCAAACACAGACACATAAAAACATTCTATTTTTAAATTTTTGTTTATCTTTCACTCTCCTCCGTGTTTCCTTTTTCGCAAATGTTGCCGCATAGACGTATGGTTTTACGTTTAAGAGTAGCCAACTGGCGTGTATTGCGAACGGGTTGCCACAGGGCATTTCATAATGTACATATTTTTAGTACAGTTTTTTAAAGTCATATAGACAGCTGCAATTAATATTGTAATTAAGAAGAAGAATAAACCTTTTTCTCTAAAAATTATAAACATTCATTTTTAAATCAGACTAGATCTAGTTTCTACCTTTTTATATGGACAGTAGACCATACCACCTTACAGGCAAAAAAAAAGTTCAAGGCAATTCCAAAAAAAAAAAATTTTTCCCGTACTTAGGGTCGCCTTTTTAATATTTCGTTATAATTTCGGCATTTACAGTCATATTTTAAAGTGTAATATATCGATTTTTTGCCTCGAGGAGAACAGTGTTTTGCCATAAAGGGAAAATCCAACGAAAAAAAATTTAAAAAGGCGACCTATAAGTTCGGCAAAAAAAGTTTTTTTTTTTTAATTGTCTTGAACTTTTTTTTTTGGCATAAAGGGAAAATCCAACGAAAATAAATTTAAAAAGGGGACCCTATGCCCTATGCTCGGCAACAAAAAAAAAATAAAAAAAATTCCGCTAAATTTATCGAAAATCTTCCTTAGCAAAAAATTAATAATTTTTTCAGAGCTTTAATTTTCTTAGGGTGGTACATTAGGGTCGTAGTAACTGGTGGGTAACTACTAGACCGGGATACTTGAGGTCAATGGTACTTAGAGCAAAATATTGAGGGAAAAACATCGATGTATCATAGTTTAAGATCCGACTGTAAATGCCAAAGATATAACGAAAAATGTAAAATGGCGACCCCTACGTTCGGAAAAAAAATTTAAAAAAAATTGTTTGAAACCTCCTTGCAAAAATAATTAAGATTGGACGGTGTACGACGAACTTTTTTTTTAGTTATGGTCGAATGTACAGGCTTCATCAGTGATTTTCCATTAAATTTTTAATTGCACAGACCAACGAAAAAAATCTTTGCAAAAACTTTTCAAACTAATTTACCTTAATCTTATTTTTCTATGCTAAAACCGTATTCGATATCACTTTGTTTTTATCACCCACTATTCTCTCACAATATGACAATATTTCAAAAAATGTTGAAAAATTTGTTAAATAAAAATTAAAAATTAAGTTTTCTATTAGGTTATAATTTCCACTTACAAAAATATTTTATTACTAAAATTACTAAACATTAGATGCTTTTTTTGTACTTTCTCACTATTATCTCTGTAAAGTTTCTTGCATAGCTTTTGCTTCGATTTTTTTGCTTTTTAAAAACGTTGGTTTATTTCTTTAAGTAAACCGGGTTCTTTTCTATTGCAAGCAAAATAACCAATCCCACCGCTGAAGCCAATTTTTACGTTTACCTTCTAAAGCGTACGTCTATCTCCTGTAGATAAACCGGGTTGGTGCTCTTTGCAAAAAAATAACACTCTCTCATAGATAACTTCTGAGCTTATACACTTATTTATTTAACACTGTATTACTTTAAATACAACAATATAACACACACACAAACTCTATGCGCAACGCGCTATACACAGTCTAAAGTGCATTTTACTATTTATACCAACTTTAATGCCTAACTTAACAGCACAAATGTTAAAGTACAATTTCACTTCACAAATGGTAATGCGCAACTTCAATTTCCTTCGTAACGTTCGGTCTTTTAAAGTCTAGTGATCGTGGCTGTAGAACATGCTAGAAGCTTCCAATGTCTGATTATAAAACTTAACATTATTTATGGCATTTATAGGCTGTGGTGTATACTAAAACGGAGTGTTACCTGATTGACGTGTTTAGTACATATATTGCCAGCATATATTGCCAATTTAAAATTATTTAAGTGATAAAAATATTTGTTATACATTTTGGTTAATAAAATTTATTTTTATTTAATATTGAAATGTGAGAAATTGGTGGGTGATAAGACTTTTTTGTTATTTTTTCGGAATCAGCAGCAGAAAAATTTTTTTCATCGTTGGCCTGTATTATTTTTAGTATTTTAGATGGAATTTGTTAAATGCCAGCGTTGTTTATTTTTTGTGAAAATAGACATTTTGAATTTCATTGCACAAATAAAAATTTATGCATTGGAATGTTAAAACTTTTTACCAGTACAATGCCTATTTTTCTTTAATTGGAATACTTTTTAAAAGATTAAGTCTGTGTAAGCAATTCTTAGAATATATTTAATAAATATAAATTTTTAGTTAATTTACTAAACCACAAGAATATTTGAAAAATACCACAAAATTATTCATTTGTCTATTTTAATTTATTCCATTAATTTTAATCTATTTTTGATTAAATTTCTACAAAAACCACTACAAATAGACAAATAAAGAAACCACATGACCAACATCTTCGACTACGTGCATACGAGTATATCGGTATGAACTGTCCGACAAACAATATATAACCTTAAGGTTTTTTGGCATTACCGAATTAAACATCTTACTTGAACGTTTTCATAGAATAAAATAAATACCCCACGGTCATCATAAGTCTTTCTTAAATAGCTGCCAAAGAAACGAAGTAGAATAAACAAAAAATAAAATCTTAAAATGAAATATAAAATTCGACATCATATTGTTTAAAATCTAACATGTTTATTAAATATTCATGAGATTGGCAGTGGTGCGGTTCGTTGGATGGATAGCACAAAATGGCTGATATTTTTTGTTGATAAAGGCTACTGAGAGTGTTTAACCTTTGGCAGTATTTACTACTACTGGTGAATATACTATGGGTTAGATTATAAACAAAATTTATTCGCGATTATTGAATCAAAATTTTATTCTTAAATCGAAATTTTTTTTTTATATAATCTCATTTCATTTATTTATTTTACTTGACTTTCCAGCACAACAAGAATGAATTCTTATAAATGACTGTGCTGGAAGATATATTCCAATTACCATTTCGAGTAGTCAAATACAAATACAACATTAAAAATACCAATTTGCTAATTAAATTGAGTTAGATTTCTAATTGCAGTAATTGAATTGCACAACAGCACAAATTTGGGGCCTGGGGAGTGGATAATTCCAACGCTAAACAAAAGAACATTCAGTTATCTTTTTGTACGGATTTGAAGTTAAACGGTTTTAAAATGGACTTTTTTGCATTTTTTTTTTTCAAATTATTAACTTTAATTTTTTAATTTTAAGAACTGTTTCTTTTTCATTTTTAACATTTAATTTTAGAAGCAGATTTTCTTGAAATTTGGAGATGTTTAAAAAATATTGAGCCTACATGATATTTATTTTTTTTTTTTTTTACATTAGACCAACACTCAGGGGATGCCCCCTACTGATGCAACGCATTGTGTTGATATTAGGAAAATAGGTTATGGGAAGGAGGAAATAGGGAGTAGTGTAACGATAGAACAGTGTTACACAACCCACATTCCGACGATGCTCCAATGAGTCAATAGAGCTGGATACCCTACTGTCATTAATGAGCGCCGACGCCCTCCTTTGTACACGGTCCAAAAGCTCCAAAATAGACTTTGAAGCCCCTGCCCATATATGGGAGTTGTATTCCATCTTTGGTGGTATAAATAGTGAGCAGATCAGAAGAAGTGAAGTAGTTCTTACACCGGTTTAGAAAGCCAAGACACTTGAATGCCTCTTTCGACACTTGAATGACGTGATCCTTCCAACGGACATCACACTGTATTCTCATGCCCAGAACATCAAGAGCTTCAGATTCCTCAATACTGATACCACCCATGTATACAGATGACATTGATGGCTCAGCGGTCCTATGAGTCAGCAAACAACATTGGGTCTTGCGTGGATTAAAATTGACCCTATTCACGCGACCCCACTCGGAGATTGTAATTAGGTCATTCATAATCTGCCGCTTGCCTTCAACCTCCACAAGGCTTGGCCTATGATCAAAGGAATATGAATGGCAAATGTTGCTGTCATCTGCAAAAGAGTAGATAGGATTGGAAGTCTGACAGAGAAAGTCATTCAGAAAGATAAGAAAGAGAGAAGGAGAAAGAACAGAGCCTTGTGGTACCCCTGCATTCAACTGAAACTCATTAGATGAGACCCCATCTATAACAACTCTTATAGTGCGATCCCTGAGAAAACTCGATATGAATCGAGAGAAGTCATTTGCTTTATGCCACACACGATCAAACGCCTTGGAAATATCCAGCGCAACCACTTTGCTTGCACCAAATCTGTGATTGGACCGGCTCCAACGATGCGAAAGGAATGCCAGCAGCTCTCCCGTAGAACGACTTCTACGAAAGCCATACTGTCGATCATTAAGAAGCAAATTGGATTCAAGATAATTAACAAGATGGTAGTTAACCATGACAAGGCAAGAATGAAATCCGGATAGGGATATGCCTGCAGCGGATTATTTTTCACAATTTGTTAAATACGTTTGGGATTTTTAGCATATTTAATTCCTTTGATGCAATTAATGTATATCCCGATAAAATAAACTTAAAAATTTTAATTATTTTTTTTTTTTTAAATAAAACATGGTCATACTATGACTAGAACCCTGGTCACCAGATTGGCAGAAAATCGCTCTACACACTAAGCTAAGAAGACATGTAAAACAAGATAGCCCAGTGTAGAAAATCATTACCAGATATGTGGTTATGTAACTACATACTTGGTAATTGTAACTAGTTACTTTTGTTATTACCTTTATATGGCGATGTCGCGAAAAATAATGAGTTGTCGTTAAACACCAGCATACGAAAAATCAAAAAATATATCGTTACCTATGTGCTTACCAGTACTGACAAAAATAATGAGTCTAAAGATAGATTTTCTAAAAAATAAATTATATAAAAAAAAATATTTTTTATTGTATTTTTTTTTTTTTTAATAAAATTTGCTGGTGCGGGAATCGAACCTGGGTCTACAGATTGCCAGTCAATAGCTCTACCATCTGAGCTATATCGACATGTAATATTTAATAGATAAAAGCATAATTGACCTGCTGCACACAAGTAAGCTTACTCGCCAACATACAAAAAATCAAAAAATATGTGGTTACATATATCCTTACCAGTGTTTAAAAAATATTGAGTCTAAAAATAGATTTAAAAAAATTTTCAAAAAAATCTAAAAAATTATTTTCTATTTGAAATAATGATAAAAATAAGTCATTATCAGTAACTGATTATTATATGTTTTAAAATAATGCAGAAGGTAAGTGGGTGTCATTACTGGTAGTCCAAAAAATAATGATATGTCATTACCGTTTCTACACTGGGAGGTTAAATAAAAAACGAATGATAACAATGGCTAACATGTAAACATTGGCATAACGTCTGCTAGAACTCTTTTGCCAACATCGGCATAACTTCAGGTAAACCAAGTTGCATATAAAGCACTTAATTTTATAAAAAATAAATTATAAAAGAAATAAAAAAAAACAAAAAGTTGTATGTCCGTGAACGGAATCGAAATCGAGACCTTCTGACTTTAAACCTTATTTTACAAAGCGTAGTAGTTTTTATAAAATCATTGGTCTGCCAATGTATTATTTTTGGTACAGTTGTTAATTTGATTCAAATTTAAAATTTTTTTTAGGAACATGGTCCATACCTCGAACATTAGAAAAGACAATGTAAACCGAACCTTTTGCAAGGAACTTGAAATTTTAAATATATGCCCCTTGAGTATGTGCTACTTCACTGAAAAGGTACCTTTTGGGCATACAAAAGAGGAAAAGTCTCCTCATTAACGGCCTACCCAAACGCCTTTGGCTAGAAACCTGATATTTAAAGAACGAGTGTAATTGGAACATTGAAATTGGAAAACGAAATGGAATGAAACGGGTGGAACTGAAACACCAAACAATGGAAACAAAGTGAAATGGATTGAAACGGAAAACGAAATAGAATGGAACGAGGAACGAAATAGTGTAGAATGAGTGGAATTGAAACATTAAATTTGGAAAACGGAATTGAATGGAGCGAGTAGAAAAAAAGCAAATGGAATGGGGAACGATGATATTGAAACACAAAACAATGGGAACGAAATGGAATTAACATAAACTGGCAACTAGTGGAATTGAAACTATAAAATTGGGAAACTAATTGGAATAGAACGGGGAACGATTTGAGTTGAAGCACTGGACAATGGAATCGAAATGCACTGGAACGGCGAACGAAATGGAATGGGATGGAGTACGAGTGGAATTTATTTATACACCCAGATTTGGAACCGAAATGTGATAGAACGGGGAACGCGTTAAATTGAAACACTAATCAAGTGGAACGAAATAGAATGGAATTTGCATGACTCAAACAGCTGGAGTTTGGTTCTTGAATTTTTGTATGTGGCTCTACCCTTAATATAAACTTTAAGCCTTAAATCTGAAACTTAGCATTAAAATATATTTAAAAAGAAGGTTAAACAAATTTATTAAAAATAAGAAAAAACCCTTAGAAAAGAATGCAAATTTCTTCTAAATATATTGCGCTATTTAAATTTACTGTTAACGAAGTATCGGATTTTTAAGCAACATGTTGATAAAGTGGTGGAAGAAACCGATGAAACAGTTTCATAATTATTTAAAAAACGTCAAATTGAACGATAAACGTTGAAGTTTTGATCAGATTTATGTTAGGTTTTTATTCAAATCTTCCGCCTAGATTTTTTTTTTTTTTTTGATAAGAAAGAGCTTTTGAGTAAAATATATTTTAAACCTTTTCGCGAAGAAAATGTTTTTATTTATTTTACACGAAAATATTTTTTTCCTCTGATTGACTTGTTCGCAATAGCAATAAGAAAAATTGGAGTTAGTGTAACTGAATATAAATCGGGTTTTAAAAAATCTTTCAAAATTTATAAAATCATATAAGGCAAATAAGTGGGTTAAATAGAATCCGCCATTTTGAATTATTAAATAAGATTTATATACGACATCAGCGACACCAAATCTAAACCTCTCGTTATTATAATCAAAGCTTCGAAGAATTAATTCCCTAATTCCCTTTTTTTGAACTGAATTTATATTTTGGGAATGAATTCCCTGACCAAACTTAAGGAATTGAATGAATTCCTTTTTTTTCATTCGATTTATATTAAAGGAATTCATTCATTTTTTTCTAATGCCTTCATAAAATTTTATGAATTCATTGAACAAGGAATTCATTCAATTCTAGTTAATTCAACTTTTGGTGAAGGAATTCATTAATTCTAGTTAAAGCAACTTTTGGTCAAGGAATTCATTCAAGTTCAACTTTTGGGCGAAGAATTCATTCAATTCTAGTTAATTCAACTTTTAGTCAAGGAATTAAATTACTTCGTTTAATTCCCTATGAATTGAAACTTAATTCAGGGAATTAAACGAAAAAAATTTAATTCCTTAGGGAATTAAACGAAATAAATTTAATTCCTTGACTAAAATTTGAATTAATTAGAATTGAATGAATTCCTTGACTAAAAGTTAAATTAACTAGAATTGAATGAATTCCTTGACCAAAAGTTGAACTTGAATGAATTCCTTGACCAAAACTTGATTTAACTAGAATTGAATGAATTCCTTGACCAAAAGTTGAATTAACTAGAATTGAATGAATTCCTTGATCAAGAGTTGAATTAAGTGCACAGTTGAATGAATTCCTTAGCCAAAAGTTGAATTAACTAGAATTGAATGAATTCCTTGACTTCAAATTGAATTAAATAGTGTTGAATGAATTCTTTAGTGAATGAATTATTTAATTTTAATTCTTTACGCTTTGGTCAGGGAATTCATTCTATAAATTTGAATTCTTTAAATTCATTTACAGGAATTAATTCCTGCTTATGTCTTATTGATGAATTCATTCCTTTAAGTAAAGAATTGAACTAAATTTTTGGGAATTCATTCCAAAAAGTAATTAATTCTTTAAAGCTCTGATCCTTAAAATACCGTTATTTTTAATTCTCTACACTTGGTCATTTGTTCACATAAATTAAGTCAATTCGTGTTGTTTTTACTCTATTGTGGTTTTTGCAAAAAAAAATGCGGTATGTACCGAAATAACTGACTACCGTTATCCTTAAAATACCGTTACCGATATAACTGAATTCATTCACAGGAATTAATTCCTGCTTATGTCTTATTGATGAATTCATTCCTTGAATTAAAGAATTGAATTAAATTTTTGGGAATTCATTCCAAAAAGGAATTAATTCTTTAAAGCTCTGATTATAATACAAATCAAACAGATCCATTCCAAAAATATATGTACACCATATTGCATCCGCCATTCAAAATTTATCAATTCCGATTTCAGATTCGTAATCAGGGATATATAAAATCTTATATTTATTCTATTTATATAATATTTTATAGTCACATATTTCATACTTAAATAAGGACTTAAGTGACCTAATAAATGAAAATATTTTTTGTAAGACTGTATTTTTGTCGCCCGAAAAACTTATCTGAAAGAGGACTTACTTTAAACTTATTTCATAATTTTTATGGCAAAAACTTACAAAATTCATTTAGTAAAACCATAAACTTTTTACCTCCCAGCGCCAAATGATGTGGGAGTTTTATTAGAATAACCTAGTAATTTCCTCGAAGCGTTGGAATCATCTACCCCCAGAACTAGTATTATTAATTAATTTTAATAGTTCCTGCAAGTAAAAAATGAATTGATAATTAAAACTCTTTTTTTTTGCAGGTTTTATGTTACGCCATCCCATAGTGTAATTTTGCCACTTCCAACACATGTAACGTGTACTGGTGTTGATAGTTGTGGTAGTATCAAAATGGTAAACAACAATGGCGCATACACTTACTCACACACACACACACGCAAAACATCAAAACAATGCAGAATATTTACACAACACTGAAATAGAGAACATTAAAATTTTATAGAACCAACAAAATTTGCATAGACCAAACCGGCAATGACAGACATTGTTTATAGAAAATATGTTGCAAAAACAAATGTAAACAAAACAAAGTTAAAACAAAACAAAAATTTGTTCAAAAAATTTTTAAATATCTGTGTTGTAGCACAAAAGATGAAGAACAATAACGAAATGAAATCAAAAATAAACAATTACAATAGCTGTGTTTTCGACTTAACTATATCCGTTAACTCATAAAAAACTCAAAATGCATAAAAAGGCGTTTAAGACGAAAACTAACAAATTACTTTTCGTATGCACGTTAACTTTCAACACGGATAATCATCAACGCTGAAAACTTAACATTTATAAATTTTCACATCTAACGTAACTTATTCGCGTTACTTCCTAAAAACTTTTGCTGGACTACGTTCGATTATAACGGAACAATTGTAAACATAAGATGTTTAAAATTTTTTTATACTACAATCGGTTTAACATATATTTGTTTTAAATACTTAACGTTGACAGACATAAGACAAAAAAAAACAGCTAATATTAGCAACGTAGCACTAGGGGCCAGTATCTTTATTTTTGAAAAAAAAACACACTATACTTTAAGAAGAAAATTGGTCTTAATACTGACCCTTAGTGTCCGCAACTAAAAAGTACAATAAAATAAATAAATTTAAAATGACGGATTTAAAATAAAAGACATGACTTTTTTAAATTAGCTGTTTGGATTTAACACTCAGGAAATTATGTAGGTAGAATCAACTGCAAATGACAGTTAAAATAACAGCATTTGCTTTTATAAAGCTATAAACTAAACTTGCATTGAAATCAACTGCAATATGAAGTTATTTTTAACTGTTAAAATCAACTGACAATTATAGTAAAAATAACTACAAATGTAGTTAAAACAACAGTCATGAAAATTATTGCAAACTGTACAAACAAGTACAAATGCAGTTAAAATAACAGATATACAAAATATTGTAAAACTGTAAAAACTATTGTTTTTGTAGGTTAAACTTGCCGCTAAAATTACTTATACCAATTACTAATTTAATAAAAACAATTTTTTGTAAATATCCTTCACCTTATTTTATACTTAAATAAATTTTACAATTGAGAAACAATTGGGTTATTTTCAAAAAATAACTGTCAACAAGATTGAAAATTTCTTCCCCAAGTAAAGCAATTGCAGTTAAAATAACTACAACCGCATTACTATTCAAATAACTATGATGTAGTAAGTGTATAATTTATATAACTTCTTCAGGAAAAAACTGTTAAAAGATTGTTGAAATCAAAATTTGATTTAGATTTAGAAAATTCAAAATGGTCACAATGGATCCTATGGCGCCCGTATTTCTTTTATATTTTTTTTTATTTTTTGATATTCTCACATTTTGCTAAAATCACACCGGCGCAATTTGATAGTGGCCAATCACGAATCTGAAATCAAAATTTTAAAAATCAATATGACGGATTTTTTTTTTTATATTTAGCTAGTGTTGTTTCTAAGTTTTAGTGAAGCAGGTTTTTAGGTCGTTTAAACCAAATATAAAGTCAGATTTCATAACTATTTATACAATATGGCGGACATTAACGACATATTTTTAAAAAAGGTTTTAGGATTTTTGCCGCTTCAACATTTATTTGTTCTACATTATCTAAGAAGTTTCTGATGAAAATTCGACATCCTCTATTTTTAAGACGCAGCGTACAAAAATTGGAAAGGGAGATATCTACAAAATTGTACAGTTTGATTCTCAATATCATATAGCATGAAACCAAAGACAAAAAATTTGTGAAAACTTCAATTATTAGATTTGAGAAATACGCAAAATTTTTATGACTTTTTTGGTACCAAATTAGAATGCGTAATCGGTATCATAAAAAATTTAAACTTAACTATGGCAAAATGTTAGATAAAAATATATTTTATTTTTCGACAAATTTTGAAAATGGATGTCACAATACTACTAGATCTGTCATAATAACAGAGTAGTATTTTGGAAGATGACAAAGCAAATTGTGGCAAATTTTTTGTTGCTCATTTTGTTTATTCTTTGATAGACGAGAACAAGAAATTCTCATTGGGTTTGTAATTTAATCTAACAAATATTGCTAGAAATTCTAAAAAAAGTCGTCCCTAGACGATTTCTTTAAGCAAGAATCAGTGTTGCCAAGTCTTTTTTTATAAATCCCCCTAAGTTGTCCAAAAACCCCCTAAAGTTGCTCTACCGCTAAAAACTTACCCCTAAAATAAATTTTCCCAAAATTAAACAATTTTCTAAGTTTTTATTTCAAATTATTTTTAATAAATGCAAATAATTGATTTTTTTGTTCTTAAAATAAAAAAACTTCGTTATATTTTAGCTGGTTTTCTTTTCTTTCCTAGTCACAGTCTAAAATTATTCAACTTCAAAAATATGTAGGCTAAAAGAAAATAAAAATTTATGTGAAAAACTATCAACAATTTGGCAAAACCAAACATCGAACTCTAAAATGTAATTGCTTTTTAAGTCAAAACTACCCCTAAAATGATTTTCTTACCCCCCAAATTTCCCCCTAACAAATAGGTGCCGCCTAAAATCCCCCTAAGCGATTGAAAACCCCCTAAATTTAGGGGGAAAACCCCCAACTTGGCAACACTGGCAAGAATGAAGCCAGATAGAGGCATGTCTTCAACAGATTATTTTTCACAATTTATAAAATAATCTTTTGCATTTTAGCACATTAACTTGTCTATTACTTAGAAAAGTCTGTGACTCTTAGTTGTGACTGTATTCCCATTGTGTTTGTTGTTGCAAAATCGTAAAAAATTATCCCCTAAATTCATAAACGCTTTGTAAAATTATAAGAGGTTTATTGAACAAATTTTGTATGAAAATGACGTTTTGTAAACCTGCTATAACTTTACAAAGCATTTATGAATTTAGGGGTATATTTGTTAAACTTTTAGGTTGAAAACTTACAAAAAATTAGGACCTGGTAGCGACACAATCATAATATTGACAAACAAAATTTGAATTAAAAAAATTAAATGTGCTAAAATCCCAAAATTTATTTAACAAATTGTGAAAAATAATCTGTTGAAGGCATACCCCTATTCGGATTTCATTTTTGTCTAAGGAAATCGTCAGGGGACGATATTCTTAGAATTTCTATAAATAATTTAAATTTTTAAATTTGATTGTTGGTTTTGTATGGAAATTGTGACTTTTAGTCTTAAAACAGTCTTATGACAATCACACCCAATGTTGCCATATAGCTAGTTTTAACTGTTTTTGCCAGTTTTTTCATGAAAACCCTGTTTTTTTAAATTTCATACAGTTTTTCAGTTTTTTCATACTAAAATAGCATATTTGTCCCATTTAATACTTTGGGCCAAAAATTTAAGATTCTCTCCCATAGTGGCGTTGGTTTGAATGTGCTTATTTTTGGGGGAAATAACACTAACTAACGGTTTCTTTCACATGTTATTTCGAAAACACCTAAATTAAAGTCTTATATCATAAAGAAAAATTATCAAAACCTGGTTGAAAATTAGAACTGAATAAAACCTCGAATGGTATTTTTAAAATTTTAATTATTTTGTAACCTAGTGTTAGTTAAATATTATCCATTTTAAAATAACAACACAAAGAATCGAGCTACACTGCTTATTTCGTAAGTATAAAATAAATTCACAAGAACACATTTATATAAAAATTCAACCAAGCGTAATTAAAACATCA
This sequence comes from Leucophora obtusa, assembly GCA_949987735.1. Taxonomy (NCBI): domain Eukaryota; kingdom Metazoa; phylum Arthropoda; class Insecta; order Diptera; family Anthomyiidae; genus Leucophora; species Leucophora obtusa. The sequence goes on along the minus strand of OX465299.1, from coordinate 29,059,773 downwards.
AAACCATAATTTTCAACATCCAGGGGAAGCTTTAAAATTAAATTTTTGCTTAACTTTATTCATACATATGATATTTATTATTTTTCACCTCTATACAAGGTTAATATTTTATACAACAGAATAAAAGGAAATGGCAAAAAAAAAGTTGTAATATTATTTGTTATGAAAAATGTCAGTCATTTTTTTTTATGTGTTCTATGAATATAACTGTAAAAATATCTAGAGTTAAAACAAAAAAACTGGAAGAATGAATATTAGTAAGTGCATTAAGGGTTTTGATGGTCATGTCAGAAATGTATCAGGTACATTAGACCGTACCTCAAAAAAAAAGTTCGCCGTACACCCTCCAGTATAGAGTTTGCTAAAAACCGAAAAATTTGAAAACCGCGGTTTCGGTTTTTTAAAATTATAAAAACCGCGGTTTCGGTTATTTTTCGGTTTTCTTGTGATATTAATAGAATTGTTTTAAAATAATTTAATATGTATGTATAATAATTAAATATTTTAATACATTCAAGATATTTATTAAAATTCGATTGAATTTCTCACTCGAATAAAGGCAATAACACCATTGCCGGGGAAAAAAACGCGGAAACCGTTATAAGTTAAAATTTTTTATTCTTTTTTCGGCAGATTAAACTGTATTTAAAGAGTTTAAATTTGGAATTTAGCAGTTTGTTTAAAACAATATAAAGTTGAAATTTTATACAGTAAGTTTCGCGGACTACGAAATAAAACTTTTTGAAAAATAAGCGGTGAAAATCTGGTCTGAATACGTGAAACTCAATATCTCTTAAACTTCATGACTTTTGGTGCAATTTTTTACTAAAATTATAATCCTCAGCTTATATTATCTGTAGTAGTAAAAACAAAAAATCTTTAAAGTAATATTTAATGGAGAAATTGTTCATTACAATTAAATACAGAATTTTGTAAAATAAGAGATGAACCCTTTCGAAATTCTAGGCTCAATAATATGTAATTTAATTAATTATTTTAATTGCTTTAAGTATTTGCTAAAAACCGACTTATTTTTGTCGGTTTTCGGTTTTGAGGCCTCGAAAACCGCGGTTTCGGTTTCGGTTAAAACCGAACAGCAAACTGTACTCCAGTATGTAGTATTTTTGGAAGGTGATTTCAAAAAAAATTTCGTTATAGCTTTGGCATTTAAAGTCGGATTTTAAAGTGTGATATATCGATTTTTTTGCCTCGAGGAGACCAGTGTTATACTATATAGTAAAAATCCAATTAAAAAAAATTAAAAAAGGCGACCCCTACGTTCGGCAACCAATATATAAAAAAAAATTCTACTGGGTTTATCGAAAAACTTCCTTAGCAAAAGTTTAATGATTTTTTGCGAGCTTTAATTCTCTGACATTAGGGTGCACATTAGGGTGGTAGCAACTGAGATCTGGTGGGTAACTACTAGAAGGGGATACTTGAGATCAAAATGCCCTTAGAGCAAAACACTGGTCTCCTCGAAAGAAAAACATCGATGTATCATACTTTAAGATCCGACTGTAAATGCCAAAGATATAACGAAAAATGTAAAATGGCAACCCCTACGTTCGGCAAAAAATTTTTTTTACTAACAATAAAAATTTTCCGTTTCACGATTATTTTTTTTAAGGAACAGAATTTATTTGAAATTTTTTTTTATAAATATAAAATAGTTTAAATCTAATTGATATTTAACGAAAAAAAATACAATTACAAAAAAATTTATTTTTAATTGATACTTTTATTTCAAATAAACAGCTATGATAACACTGTGAGACAAATGGTAGGGGTCAGTGATCGGGAAGGGTTCAAACTACGGGGGAAAGTTATATCGGTAAAAAAGAAGTTATATGTGTCCCGGCGTTTCGCTGGGTCACCCCTAGGAATCGAGATATATCGATTTGACCTTTGGTGGTCTTTTTTTTTGACATAACTCGAGAACCACTAGTCCGATTTTGCTCAAACAATTTAAAAAAAATTAAATGTATGAAGAAAAAAATATTTTTTGCCTAAAATATTAAAAAAAAAGTAATAAAGAAAAGGTTATTGATGGTGATATATGGTAGCGGTAACAAACATTTATTTTTACCGGCAAAACTGTTGAGTATATAGAAAAACGTTATATGAACAGGTTAAAGGAATTGTAATTTTTAATTTTTTTAAAATTGTTTGAGCAAAATCGGACTAGTGGTTCTCGAGTTATGTCCAAAAAAAGATATATTTCGATTCCTAGGGGTGACCCAGCGAAACGCCGGGACACGTATAACTTGTTTTTGACCGATATAACATTTCCCGTTGGTTTCATCCCATCCCGATTTTGACTGTCGCATAGTGTAATCAGTACACGTTCTTTGAAAAATGTACTAAAATCCTCCTCCCAGTCGAAAACTTTAAAAATTAATTTAAAAAAAACCTTAGCTAATAATTCAAAACCCAGCTAGGGTTTTTCTTCTACTATCATAAACTTTCAGATTTTGGGGGTCTCAATTGGTTCAAGATTTTGAAGTTGAAAAATGTGCTACTGTGTAATCAGTTTTATTATTTCGTCATTCTTGTTAGAAAAAATAAATGACCAAATGGATATGATTAACAAGGGAGATCTCCTGCCGTGGACCCTCAGTTCTTAATGAACTTTGGATATATTGTAGAGGATAACATTTTAGGGAGCACGTGCTTTTTTAGCTGTTCTATTTCATAATCTAGTGTTAAAAATGTGGTTAAAAATTAATTAAGTTTTTGTTTTTTGGTTTCTATTGTTTTGTTTCAAAAAAACTATACACCCAGAAAACAGATTCGGTGCTGACAACCCCATTTGTTGCCAATCGACTGAAGCAGTTGCATCAAATGAATTTTAAGGTTGACGTTATCGAATTACATATTCTTGATACATCCGAAATTCCATTGCCACAGTCAAATTAGTCCTGTCTCAATTGGTTTTCTGTTGCCACAACTGAAAAATTCGGCTACCACAACCGTACCATACGAATAGCTACAAATGCGGTTATAGGTTTGTCGCAGATACATTAACTGGAATATAAAATATTTTAAAAAACTGAAAAATGTTTTTGTTATTAGAAACTCAAAAAATATGAGTGTCTCTTAATTTCGACTGCTCTATAATATCTGCGGGTCTGCAGACCGGCTTTGTCACAAATTTTGCTGAATTCATCAAAACTTTGATTTCGAAAATGAGAGAAATCAGTCGAGGCTTTTAAGTTATAATTGAAAACTTTGTTGTTCATATGGCTGATATCAAAAAATGTGATAAAAACCATGTAACCAGCTAATTTCAAATGCATGGATTACATTTGAGTTATATATTTCGATATATATCAGCGCACTGTCACCTGTTTTACAAAATTTATAACAATTTGACCAATTTCTAGTTAATACATAAAATTTGTGGCCAATTTTATAGGCCAAATGTAAACTCCGTAACCAGTAACTCATAAGGTTTTTTAACTTTAATAACTAGTATTTTAATAACCAATGAAGCTAAACACCAACTGTAAGAATTTTTATGAAGAGTAAAAGTAACGTTTTTAGTAAAAATTAATATATTTTACAAAATTTTCCTTATATCTATGCTAACACGTCTTATTGTCTGTAACGATTTTTCGTCATAATTTTTGATAAAAATGCATATACCAGAATTTTGGAGTTATCTATTATTTATATTGCGAAAAGTATAATATTATTTATACTCAAATGATCGTTGGACTGTAAATAATCATCCAGTATAACAGACTTGAAGTTTTTCTGCAGCATGTAACATTCTCGAGATGAAAAAGGATGTCGTTCATAAGATTTGAAAAAATATTAAATATTATTATTACGGGTTAAAAAACGGTGGCATATTTGGATTCACCTTGTAGGCATCATACGATTTTGTTTCAGAAAGAAAATTCTGACAAAGCGTTTCTGAAAGAAAACGAAAAAAGTAACCAAATGTAAACTCCGTAACCAAAATTGTTTGCATCAGATTGCGTTCAAAAAAATGTAGGTAAATGTTTAAAACATTTTATAATAACCATAAACAGAGGTGATTCAACTAATATTTATGCGTCAAAAGATGATTTAACTAATAATTTTGCATCAAATCAAAAAAAGTTGTCAGTTTTTTACCCTAAACTGTTGGAGCGAAAAACGATTGATTTTGCATTTCATTGGTTTGGAATCGATATTTCGAGCCATTACTGATATTAGTTTGACAACTTAAATTTTTTTCACACAATTTAAGAATTTTTTGATCACGAAATGTTATGTTTTTAATATATTATTTTGTAACTTCGCAACTGCTGATTGGATTTTAAAAAATTTCATATTTTTGAAAGCATTTAAAAGGAGCAAAAATACAAAATTAAATAAAAACTAAAAATTTTTTTCGCGGAATGAATTGTATTTTTATTCGCGAAACCGCCAATTTGATAAACACATATTGTATATTAATAAAAAGCATGTTGAAAACCCAAATGGGAAAAACTAATAAATTGAAGAAAATTCGTACGCAATTTTTTTTTGTTATATCTTTTGCTTGCGTAAATGTATACTCCGTTACCATAAAAAAAATTAAAATTGTGCAAAAAAAAGTTATTGCGACAACTTGTTGAAGATATTTTTTAGGTTTATAATGACTAAACTTGCTGATTCCATTAAGAAAAAACCGAAATATTAACACTTTTTGTTTCTCAAAAATTTAGCACATTTTTTTATTTCAGCCATATGTTTTTCTAAAATCAATTTATTAAAAACAAATAACAAATATTCAGTTTTTTCGATTACTCGAATTTCTTACTACTTTTACCACAATTGGAAAGTTTTGTTTACTTTTTGTATTGAATTTTTCCAGCTGTAGTAAATGTAGTAACTTGTAGTAAGTAAACGAGCACGCCTATTATTTGTTTAGTAAAATTATAAACTTTAATACAGAAAAATATGTTTGACATTTTTATTAACTTTACCAGTTTTGTTGATTATTTGTTGATTACTTTCACATGTTAATACGAATACATAAATGACATTTTAATGACAAATTTTCTGTTTTTGTCAGGCCACAAATTTGTGGTTGTTAAATAGAAATTCATTTTTAGCATGATTGAAATTTAATTCTGTTGAAAGTAGAGATGGGCGCTTTAGTGATTTTTGACTTACGCTCACTCACGATCACAAAGGAAAAAAAAATTAATCACGCACAATAATTTCTTTCCTACTCCGCTCCTGAACTGGAATCTATTAATGGCAGCTTCCGGGACATAAATCCTAATATTATTTAATTTAAGCGAGGTGGTGTCGCACGCCTTTAAAAGGCTCTTCCCATAACACTTAACCTCTCCGAAGTAAAATAATATAACAGGGCTATGAACTAAAAAGCTTCAACAAAGTTCGGCAACTGTTCTAAGATTCAACATCTAGCGCAATTGCAGTGTTGCCATATTTGAAGCTCTTCATCTTTCACCACCTTTTACTGGTTCTTTATCCCCTTTCCAAAGAAAGCAACACGTTAATTAATAGGAAAAATTTCCTGAGTATAGCTTCTCTTTAAAAAATATATATATATATGGCAAATATAATATGCTAATTTCAGCAGCTTTTTCTGCAAAAGAATTTTGAACTATTTTTGGAGACTTTTTTCTATTAGTGTAACATTAGGTAAATTCAAAATTTCTTACTGACATTCTAATTTCCTGCCATTTATAGAACATTTGAACCTATTCAAATTTCTTGTCCAAACATTAGTTGGCTTTCAACCAGACTGGTTGTCATATAGTCGGCAAGCTTGACTTTAACTTATTTACTGTTTTTTATAGCGTTCTTTAGGCCGAAAGTTCGAAAAATTAGGAAAATTTTATTGTTCTTTCATTGTTGTTTAATTCTTTGATATAAAATTGCTGAACGAATCATAGCAATTTTGAAAGTAGAACTCACGGTCTGACTGATAGACTAACTTTTAAGCGCCTGACCCAATGTGAAAAGTTTCAAGAGCAAAAAAATCGGAAACCACAAAAAATTCACTACTGCCATTTTGGATTTATATCGGATATTTATGCAATTCACCAATTTGGAAAATACAATATCGACAGCGGGGAATTTGGGAGTTGAACTTTTAAAACACGGTTTAATAAAATTATACCCCGCATTACTACTTATTTGGTGCATATAGGGTATGACTTTGTGATGACTTTTGTTACTACAAAAATATTTGATTCACACCAGATTCACTTTTTATTACACCCCAGGAAAATTTTCTGTTCCAAAGAATCGGTTGTAGAATAGCTACTTTTCATTCACAACCCCTTCTACTGTCGATTCTAACACCGATTATTTTTGTTTGAATTTGTCCCAAAAGCAACCCCTTCTATAGCTCCAAAGTGGAACCGGTGGCTCTAGAATAAGTTCTGGAACTGATTCTATGTCACCCACAACTTCCATATAGGATCCCAGGAACTGGTTCTGGAACCAGTTCCATGGAATCGGTTGCAGTGGAACCAGTTGTAGAATGGATGTGGTTGGCTACCGATTATAAAAAATTTTCATTGGAATTGAATGAATTCCTTTTCTTAAGTAATTCGTTCAACTGAACGCGTTCATCAAATAACAAATTCAAAGAATTAATTTAATTACAATAGTTCTTTTTACTAAATCAAATGAATTAATGCACTGGCAAACGCGTTCAATTTTATAAATCGATCGGAAAAAAATGAATTAATTCCCTACTGAATTAATTCACCACTGAATTCGTTCAATTTCATTTTCGTTCAGTGAATTAAAAAAAAATACGTTCACTAAATTAAAAAAAAAAAATACGTTCACTGAATTGAGGGAAAAAAATTACGTTCAATGAAATGAAAAATAAAAGTTACGTTCACTGAACTCAAATGAAAAGCAACAATAAATTTTAATAGCATGTAAAGTTCTTAGTATTGTAAAAACGTATAAAAGAAGTACGTCATAGTCAAGCATCTACATTTTACGGGGAAGCATAAGTTTGAAAACTTAATAGTTATATTTTTCTCCAAATTCATCTATATCTGTAAAGTTTTTATTTTTGATAGTAAAAGGCTCTATTTTTTAATCACGTAGGTTGATAAAGTGCATCGGGTTTCTCTAACACTTAATATATAATTTGTTTATTTTTGCTAGCAAACGCTGTTAAATTGCTTAGTTACAAATTTTCTACTGAACGGCAGAAAACAGGCTTCGAATTCAGTGAACGTGTTTTTTGTTTTTTCAATTCAGTGAACGTAATTTTTTTTTTTAATTCAGTAAACGTATTTTTTTTAATTCACTGAACGTAATTTTATTTTTTTTAATTCACTGAACTAAAATGAAATGGAACGAATTCAGTGATGAGTTAATTCAGTAAAGAATTTTCGAATTATAAAATTGAACGCGTTCGCCAGTGAATTAATTCATTTAATTTAATAAAAAGAACTATAAAAATTGAATTAATTCATAACGATATAAACCAAACGAAAACAAATATGAATTAATTCCATTCAATATATGGTGCTTTGTGAATTAATTCATCAAATTTTTAATTCAGATTAAAAAAATTGAATTAAGGAATTAATACTTCAAAGCTCTGTTTAGAATTCCCTTCCCAGAATTATCTTCCCGGAATACAACTTAAATCACACTGTGTTGTAGGGTTCTAATGTAGTCGACATGCCCGATTTTAAATTTTACATGTTTTATTATTTGTTTTGTCTGTAGCTGATTAAAAACAAACTATCCTAATTTAAAAATTATAATTAAAATCTTTTTAAAAAGCACTTTGAACTTTTTTTTTATTTGTGTAATGTTAAGCAAAAGTTGGTATAGTGAAATTAAATTATTTATGCACTATCAAAAGCAATAAATCTGGAACAAACAACACTATAGTGTCACACAATTCATTAGAAAATGTCGCAAAATAGGCGTCAGCCACAACAATGCTGTTATAGATAGTTATTGTATTTAAGTAACTCTGTTGCAGGAGCAATACCCAGCAAAAATTTACTAAATGCGTGAAAACTTTTCACAAAATCAAACAGAATATTAAGTTTATGCAGGAAAAGTTATAATTTTCTCTGGGTTCTAAAATTTTGCCAAGGAAACCACACAAGAACACGCGCGTTTATTTACCAGAATATGTTGTAACGCTACAAGGCATATTAAAAATTCTTCAACTCTCACCTCCAACTCTTGCAGCAACAGAAACACCTTCAAACTCATACAAACGCACTCATATATGTGTGTTATAACGCCTTATGAAGAAGTAGGCTGGCCAGATTCGTGGTTTTGTCGCCAAATTTGGGGATAAGATAAGCAAACTAGGAGGTTTTCTTCGTAAAAATCCCTGAATTCTGAGGATTTTTCTAGATATTTATATGAAAACAATTTACACACAGAAAAAAGACAGCCCGGTGAAAAATGTCCATATATGAACATTTATGGTTCAACCATATATGTATGGATCCGAAAAATGAGGTAACACCTAAGTATATGTTCATATATGGACATATATGAACATATACATTTATTAAATATATTGCGAATACATGCAAACGTTGCTGTCCTTTATTATAAGGTTGTACTATAGATATAAATTTATGTATGACATTGGAATTAGGCACTACATATGTTCCTTTTTTTATTGATGGCATTAAATATAATTCCATATTTATCCATATATGAGTTCCTTTTACACATATGGAAAAATGTATTCTTGCAAATATGTTCATATACAAGTCACTTTTGCATAAATTGAATATCATATACTTCCATATTTGTCCATATATGAGTGCCTTTTCCATATATGAAATAGCAGATGCCTCCATATATGTCTGTATATGAAATCTTTTTCCATATATGGAATAACATATACTTCCATATATGTTCATATAAAATCCATATATGTTTATAAAAAAATCCATATTTGTTCATATGTGTCCATACATAAACCATATATGAACATGTTTGAGCGTATATGAACATTTTTCACCGGGAGGCAATTACACATATGTTTACAAACTACTATATATATGTTGAAATCATGCTTCCAATTATTTTGTTTTATCGCTATTATACATATGTTTCTAGGCAAACATTGTAGTGTTTTTATGTGAGAAATATTTTCACACCTTTATTTTCTAATATAATTTATAACTATTTTGTTTGTGGAATGCAAAACTAATAATGATAAAAATATGTATACCCGTGTAAAAAAGATCAGATCTGGCCAGATCTCAGCACATCTTACCAGATCTAATTAGATCTCAAAATTGGGGACAAATTTGAGATCTAATTAGATCTGATCAGATCTAGGCATATCTGGCCAGATCTTCGTAGATCTTACCAGATCTAATCAGATCTCAAAATTGGGGACAAATTTGAGATCTAATTAGATCTGATCAGATCTAGGCATATCTTGCGCATTTGTCCAGATCACTTTAGATTTGAACAAATTTGGCACTAGATCTTATCAGATCTTGCTATAAGGTATTATCACATATGCCATATCTGATCATATTTGATGTGATCTGGTACAGGATCTAATTAGATTGAATCATATCTATTGAGAACCAAAAAGATCTGGTCAGATCTAAACTTTTTTACACGGGTATATATTTACCTGCACCTGTAAAAAGTTTAGATCTGACCAGATCTTTTTGGTTCTCAATAGATATGATTCAATCTAATTAGATCCTGTACCAGATCACATCAAATATGATCAGATATGGCATATGTGATAATACCTTATAGCAAGATCTGATAAGATCTAGTGCCAAATTTGTTCAAATCTAAAGTGATCTGGACAAATGCGCAAGATATGCCTAGATCTGATCAGATCTAATTAGATCTCAAATTTGTCCCCAATTTTGAGATCTAATTAGATCTAGTAAGATCTACGAAGATCTGGTCAGATATTCCTAGATCTTATCAGATCTAATTAGATCTCAAATTTGTCCCCAATTTTGAAATCTATTTAGATCTGGTAAGATGTGTTGAGATCTGGCCAGATCTGATCTTTTTTACACGGGCAAACATATATATATTATCTGGTGTATGCATTTCTTATGATCCGATTATAAATATTTTTACAGGCAAACATATTATATTTGCAAGCAAACTTATTATATTAGAAATACGGCAAATGTATTTTTACAGTTTTTCCAAACATATTTATATCGCCAGCAAGGCGATTTTTTTCAGCGTGTAAGAATTGAATGAATATATGTATAATTGATATTTTAAGGGCTCAGTGAATAGTTTTCATTCGATTCGAGATCAAATATTACCACATTTTCTTTTTAATTATTTTCAAATTAAAGAAAGAAGATAACATTTTTACAAGTAAATTACAAGAATTTTTAAAATCAGTTGTTATTGTTTGTGGTATTTTTTTATATTTAATTGTAGTTGTTATGCGTATATTGTCAATTTTAAGTAAATTAAATAAACTCTATTACTTTTTTAAAACATTTTTTCTAGCTGGGAATTTTTTTAGGGTTATTGTTAGATTTGTTTGGAGTCAACGCAAAAAAATTATCTGGCAAGCCGGTGTGGAAGCGCATACACACTTATTTTATTTTCTGCACACAGACATATATTGCTAATAAAAGATGTTTAAATTAACAAGTTTTCCTCATACTTGAGAACTTAAAGTTTTTTCAAGTTTTTATATATTTTTAAGAAGGATAAAATGATTGTTGTTTGTGTTACGCTCTTCCCAATAAAAACAAACAAGACACAAATGTAGCAGGGATGAAAAATTCAATACTCTACCACTTTTTTTTAGAACTTTTTCACCTGCAAAAGTACCGAAGTGTCACCGCGACCAGAGCTTTGAAGAATTAATTCTTTTTTGAATGAATTCACTACCAATCGAATTCTATTTTCTCTAGAATTGAATGAATTCCTTTTCTTAAGTAGTTCACTGAATTCGTTCAACTGAACGCGTTCATCAAACAATAAATTCAAAGAAATAATTCCATTGCAATAGTTATCTTTATTAAATCAAATGAATTAATTCACTGGTGAACGCGTTCAATTTTATAAATCGAACGGAAAAAAAAGTGAATTAATTCCTTACTGAATTAATTCACCATTTTAGTTCAGTGAATTAAAAAAAAAATTAAATTACGTTCAGTGAATTAAAAAAAATTAAATTACGTTCAGTGAATTAAAACATAAAAAATACGTTCACTGAATTGAAAAAAAAATACGTTCATTTAATCGAAAAACAAAAATTACGTTCGCTGAATTCAAAGCCTATTTTCCGCCGTTCAGTAGAAGAAAACATTGTGTTGTAAAAACGTATAAATGAAATACGTCATAGTCAAGCATCTACATTTTATTGGGAAGCATAAGTTTTCAGAATTAATAGTTATATTTTTTCCAAATTCATCTATATCTGTAAAGTTTTTATTTTTAATAGTAAAATGCTTTATTTTTAATCATGTAGGTTGATAAAGTGCATCGGATTTCTCTAACACTTAATATACCCAGCAAAAAACGTGGAAGTGATCTTAAGGAATCAATTTTTCATTGATTCCAAAGTGTCATTAAGTTCTGATTTTCCGCTTCTAAAGCAGTTCTTTTTCACAACTTCCGAAAATGTGATTTTGAAGGAAATTAAGTCTTTCCAAATCTATCTAACTACAGATATTTCCATATAAATTTAACATTTATAACTGTGGTTAAGCAATTAACTTTAATTATTTTGAGACAAGTTGTCAGGTCCAAGTGATTTGCTTAAATTTTTTACGAACAAAAATTAATTCCTTTTCACCAATTAAAAAGAACATCAAAAGGATCATAAAAGAAAACTTCCACCCTATGACAACCCTATGTAAAATTCATTGGTTCCGATCCAAATTTTCACAATATCAAATCCAAATCACTGCTTCTTTTGGTGATTTGGATTCGATATTGTGAAAATTTGGATCGGAACCAATGAATTTTACATAGGGTTGTCATAGGGTGGAAGTTTTCTTTTATGATCCTTTTGATGTTCTTTTTAATTGGTGAAAAGGAATTAATTTTTGTTCGTAAAAAATTTAAGCAAATCACTTGGACCTGACAACTTGTCTCAAAATAATTAAAGTTAAGTGCTTAACCACAGTTATAAATGTTAAATTTATATGGAAATATCTGTAGTTAGATAGATTTCGAAAGACTTAATTTCCTTCAAAATCACATTTTCGGAAGTTGTGAAAAAGAACTGCTTTAGAAGCGGAAAATCAGAACTTAATGATACTTTGGAATCAATGAAAAATTGATTCATTAAGATCACTTCCACGTTTTTTGCTGGGTATATATATATATGTAATATGTTTATTTTTACTAGCGAACGCTGTAAAATTGGTTAGGTGCAAATTTTATTTGTAAATAAATGTTTTCTTCTACTGAACGCCAGAAAACAGGCTTTAATTCACTGAACGTAATTTAATTAATTTAATTTAATTTAATTTTTTTTTAATTCACTGAACGTAATTTTATTTTTTTTTTTAATTCACTGAACGAAAATGAAATTGAACGAATTCAGTGGTGAATTAATTCAGTAAGGAATTAATTCACTTTTTTCCGTTCGATTTATAAAATTAAACGCGTTCACCAGTGAATTAATTCATTTGATTTAATAAAAAGAACTATAGCAATTGAATTAATTCGTAACAAAATAAATCGAACGAAAACAAATATGAATTAATTCCATTCAATATATGGTGCTTTGTGAATTAATTCATCGAATTTTTAATTCAGAATTGAAAAATTGAATTAAGGAATTAATTCTTCAAAGCTCTGACCGCGACCGATTTATTACTTTTTTAATGATAAAAAAACAAATCTGAAATTCTATAAAATTTATCTAATATTTTCATGTAAAAAATCTTTGAAAATCCAGTCGATAAGAAGAGTTCTAGAGTATTTTAAAGTCACAGAAAAATTAAAGTTTATTGATAATAAAATCGTAAGCATATATTTCAACGTAAAAATTTATTACAAACTCTTTTTACAATAAACATTTATAAAGCGGAGCTTGAAGTGATGTGGGAACAGTTTTGATCAGACTCAAAAAAAGTATCTATTAATATTAGTTTTAATTTTTTTAAAGAATATAGTCTAGAGTGGTTCTTGGTTAAACTATCTGCGTTATTAACAAAATTTTTTGGATTTGTTGGTGGTTTTTCGAAACTGGAAATTTTGATGTAAATTACTTAAACTGAAATTTATTACCCCAATTTCGTTAGCACCACTGATCAGGAATTTATTAAATTATTTATTATATATATACTAATCCTTGCAAAAATTGTAAAATTCTACGCTCAAAGTTTAAGGGAATCATTAATAAGTTTTTTTTTTCAAAAATCCTTAATTATTGAGTTTTCTATAGTTGCTTATTAATGATAAAAATTCTACAAATATTGACGTTCCTGCCTTAAAAGAGAAAAATAAAAAGTTTGAGAATACGCTAATGACTTTTTTTATCAATTGTGGTTTGGCGCTGAAGATATATTTAAATAAAGTGTCATCGGCTTCAAAAAAGTACCATTTTAGTTAAATTTGAGCATCGTTTCAAAAATCTAATTTTTCATCCCTAACATGGAGTAAATTATGCATTAAAAATTTATGTTTTCTTAACTCTTTGCTTGTCTAAATACCGAACGACCGAATAGTTGTAAAAAGAAAATATTGAATAACTATGAACTTGAAAAAGAATTCGGTTGAATTGAGAATGATCTGTAAGTTCAACCCTTCGATGAAAGCTTGCTGGAAGATTTAATTTTTAAAATTTTTTATGATCTATGCCAGAGACATGTAGCTTTCCAACGATACCTATAACATGTAAAGTAAGCCTTATAAGGCCATCCCAAAGTGATAATTTTAAATTTTATATTTTTTTGTGATGGTTTTTATGATTTTGATTTTAGTTTATTGAAGTTGTGGATATTATTTTTAAATTAGGCGTGATTAAAAAATAAAAAAATCTTTATCCATTTAGGAGAGACAGTCCATTAAAATGTTTGCTTATGTTCTATATTTATCAGCTGGGGGTCACAAAAAAGCGCAAAAACAGTCTAATAATTAAAATCATCATTTTCTTATTACGGACAACTGATGAACGGGTTGATGCCAACAAAACAATTGTATTGTCTGCCATGAAATCGATCAACGTTTTTCAAACAACAAATAAAATCTAATATTACAATACATCCCAGCAAAACCACACATTACCAAATAATGTGTAAAGTAATGTGTTGCCATAGCAGCCGATGCATTACTTTATACCTTACTTCATTCATGAATTTTACAGGCGATTAGCCCCGAAGTAATGTATGAGGAGGAATTGATAAAGTAATTGGTTACTTATGTATAAGTGTGGTATACCAAAATGTTCGTATGAATAAGGCCTATTAGCGTCCATATTTAGAAATGCTGCGACTAGTCTAGGTATTCCAGAAATTCAAATTTTGTTTACTGACCACCAGTGGTGAATCGCATTTTCATGGAGCAACTCCACAAAAAACTGATAGGATATAAGTATGATACACCAAAATGTTCGTATGGATAAGGTCTATTAGTGTCCATACTTAGAAATGCGGCGACTAGTCTAGGTATTCCAGAAATTGAAATTTTGTTTACTGACCACCAGTGGTGAATCGCATTTTCATGGAGCAACTCCACAAAAAACTGATAGGATATAAGTATGATACACCAAAATGTTCGTATGGATAAGGTCTATTAGTGTCCATACTTAGAAATGCGGCGACTAGTCTAGGTATTCCAGAAATTCAAATTTTGTTTACTGACCACCAGTGGTGAATCGCATTTTCATGGAGCAACTCCACAAAAAACTGATAGGATATAAGTGTGATACACCAAAATGCTCATATGGATAAGGCCTATTAGTGTCCATACTTAGAAATGCGGCGACTAGTCTAGGTATTCCACAAATTCAGATTTTGTTTACCGACCACCATTGGTGAATCACATTTTCATGGAGCAACTCCACAAAAAACTGATAGGATATAAGTGTGGTATACCAAAATGTTCGTATGAATAAGGCCTATTAGCGTCCATACTTAGAAATGCGGCGACTAGTCTAGGTATTCCAGAAATTCAAATTTTGTTTACTGACCACCAGTGGTGAATCGCATTTTCATGGAGCAACTCCACAAAAAACTGACAGGATATAAGTGTGATACACCAAAATGCTCGTATGGATAAGGCCTATTAGTGTCCATACTTAGAAATGCGGCGACTGGGCTAGGTATTCCAGAAATTCAAATTTTGTTTACTGACCACCAGTGGTGAATCGCATTTTCATGGAGCAACTCCACAAAAAACTGATAGGATATAAGTATGATACACCAAAATGTTCGTATGTATAAGGTCTATTAGTGTCCATACTTAGAAATGCGGCGACTGGGCTAGGTATTCCAGAAATTCAAATTTTGTTTACTGACCACCAGTGGTGAATCGCATTTTTATGGAGCAACTCCACAAAAAACTGATAGGATATAAGTATGATACACCAAAATGTTCGTATGTGTAAGGTCTATTAGTGTCCATACTTAGAAATGCGGCGACTGGGCTAGGTATTCCAGAAATTCAAATTTTGTTTACTGACCACCAGTGGTGAATCGCATTTTCATGGAGCAACTCCACAAAAAACTGATAGGATATAAGTATGATACACCAAAATGTTCGTATGTGTAAGGTCTATTAGTGTCCATACTTAGAAATGCGGCGACTAGTCTAGGTATTCCAGAATTTCAAATTTTATTTACTGACCACCAGTGGTGAATCGCATTTTCATGGAGCAACTCCACAAAAAACTGATAGGATATAAGTATGATACACCAAAATGTTCGTATGTATAAGGTCTATTAGTGTCCATACTTAGAAATGCGGCGACTGGGCTAGGTATTCCAGAAATTCAAATTTTGTTTACTGACCACCAGTGGTGAATCGCATTTTCATGGAGCAACTCCACAAAAAACTGATAGGATATAAGTATGATACACCAAAATGTTCGTATGGATAAGGTCTATTAGTGTCCATACTTAGAAATGCGGCGACTAGTCTAGGTATTCCAGAAATTCAAATTTTGTTTACTGACCACCAGTGGTGAATCGCATTTTCATGGAGCAACTCCACAAAAAACTGATAGGATATAAGTGTGATACACCAAAATGCTCGTATGGATAAGGCCTATTAGTGTCCATACTTAGAAATGCGGCGACTAGTCTAGGTATTCCACAAATTCAGATTTTGTTTACCGACCACCATTGGTGAATCACATTTTAATGGAGCAACTCCACAAAAAACTGATAGGATATAAGTGTGGTATACCAAAATGTTCGTATGAATAAGGCCTATTAGTGTCCACACTTAGAAATGCGGCGACTAGTCTAGGTATTCCAGAATTTCAAATTTTATTTACTGACCACCAGTGGTGAATCGCATTTTCATGGAGCAACTCCACAAAAAACTGATAGGATATAAGTATGATACACCAAAATGTTCGTATGTGTAAGGTCTATTAGTGTCCATACTTAGAAATGCGGCGACTGGGCTAGGTATTCCAGAAATTCAAATTTTGTTTACTGACCACCAGTGGTGAATCGCATTTTCATGGAGCAGCTCCACAAAAAACTGATAGGATATAAGTATGATACACCAAAATGTTCGTATGTATAAGGCCTATTAGTGTCCATACTTAGAAATGCGGCGACTAGTCTAGGTATTCCAGAAATTGAAATTTTGTTTACTGACCACCAGTGGTGAATCGCATTTTCATGGAGCAACTCCACAAAAAACTGATAGGATATAAGTGTGATACACCAAAATGCTCGTATGGATAAGGCCTATTAGTGTCCATACTTAGAAATGCGGCGACTAGTCCAAGTATTCCAGAAATTCAAATTTTGTTTACTGACCACCAGTGGTGAATCGCATTTTCATGGAGCAACTCCACAAAAAACTGATAGGATATAAGTATGATACACCAAAATGTTCGTATGGATAAGGCCTATTAGTGTCCATACTTAAAAATGCGGCGACTAGTCTAGGTATTCCAGAAATTCAAATTTTGTTTACTGACCACCAGTGGTGAATCGCATTTTCATGGAGCAACTCCACAAAAAAAACTGATAGGATATAAGTATGATTCACCAAAATGTTCGTATGGATAAGGCCTATTAGTGTCCATACTTAGAAATGCGGCGACTAGTCTAGGTATTCCACAAATTCAGATTTTGTTTACCGACCACCATTGGTGAATCACATTTTCATGGAGCAACTCCACAAAAAACTGATAGGATATAAGTGTGGTATACCAAAATGTTCGTATGAATAAGGCCTATTAGTGTCCATACTTAAAAATGCGGCGACTAGTCTAGGTATTCCAGAAATTGAAATTTTGTTTACTGACCACCAGTGGTGAATCGCATTTTCATGGAGCAACTCCACAAAAAACTGATAGGATATAAGTGTGATACACCAAAATGCTCGTATGGATAAGGCCTATTAGCGTCCATACTTAAAAATGCGGCGACTAGTCTAGGTATTCCAGAAATTGAAATTTTGTTTACTGACCACCAGTGGTGAATCGCATTTTCATGGAGCAACTCCACAAAAAACTGATAGGATATAAGTGTGATACACCAAAATGCTCGTATGGATAAGGCCTATTAGTGTCCATACTTAGAAATGCGGCGACTAGTCCAAGTATTCCAGAAATTCAAATTTTGTTTACTGACCACCAGTGGTGAATCGCATTTTCATGGAGCAACTCCACAAAAAACTGATAGGATATAAGTATGATACACCAAAATGTTCGTATGGATAAGGCCTATTAGTGTCCATACTTAAAAATGCGGCGACTAGTCTAGGTATTCCAGAAATTCAAATTTTGTTTACTGACCACCAGTGGTGAATCGCATTTTCATGGAGCAACTCCACAAAAAACTGACAGGATATAAGTATGATACACCAAAATGTTCGTATGGATAAGGCCTATTAGTGTCCATACTTAGAAATGCGGCGACTAGTCTAGGTATTCCACAAATTCAGATTTTGTTTACCGACCACCATTGGTGAATCGCATTTTCATGGAGCAACTCCACAAAAAACTGATAGGATATAAGTATGATACACCAAAATGTTCGTATGGATAAGGTCTATTAGTGTCCATACTTAGAAATGCGGCGACTAGTCTAGGTATTCCAGAAATTCAAATTTTGTTTACTGACCACCAGTGGTGAATCGCATTTTCATGGAGCAACTCTACAAAAAACTGATAGGATATAAGTGTGATACACCAAAATGCTCGTATGGATAAGGCCTATTAGTTTCCATACTTAGAAATGCGGCGACTAGTCTAGGTATTCCATAAATTCAGATTTTGTTTACCGACCACCATTGGTGAATCACATTTTCATGGAGCAACTCCACAAAAAACTGATAGGATATAAGTGTGGTATACCAAAATGTTCGTATGAATAAGGCCTATTAGTGTCCATACTTAGAAATGCGGCGACTAGTCTAGGTATTCCAGAAATTGAAATTTTGTTTTCTGACCACCAGTGGTGAATCGCATTTTCATGGAGCAACTCCACAAAAAACTGATAGGATATAAGTGTGATACACCAAAATGCTCGTATGGATAAGGCCTATTAGTTTCCATACTTAGAAATGCGGCGACTAGTCTAGGTATTCCAGAAATTGAAATTTTGTTTTCTGACCACCAGTGGTGAATCGCATTTTCATGGAGCAACTCCACAAAAAACTGACAGGATATAAGTGTGATACACCAAAATGTTCGTATGAATAAGGTCTATTAGTGTCCATACTTAGAAATGGGGCGACTAGTCTAGGTATTCCAGAAATTCAAATTTTGTTTACTGACCACCAGTGGTGAATCGCATTTTCATGGAGCAACTCCACAAAAAACTGATAGGATATAAGTGTGATACACCAAAATGCTCGTATGGATAAGGCCTATTAGTTTCCATACTTAGAAATGCGGCGACTAGTCTAGGTATTCCACAAATTCAGATTTTGTTTACCGACCACCATTGGTGAATCACATTTTCATGGAGCAACTCCACAAAAAACTGATAGGATATAAGTGTGGTATACCAAAATGTTCGTATGAATAAGGCCTATTAGTGTCCATACTTGAAAATGCGGCGACTAGTCTAGGTATTCCAGAAATTCAAATTTTGTTTACTGACCACCAGTGGTGAATCGCATTTTCATGGAGCAACTCCACAAAAAAAACTAATAGGATATAAGTATGATTCACCAAAATGTTCGTATGGATAAGGCCTATTAGTGTCCATACTTAGAAATGCGGCGACTAGTCTAGGTATTCCACAAATTCAGATTTTGTTTACCGACCACCATTGGTGAATCACATTTTCATGGAGCATCTCCACAAAAAACTGATAGGATATAAGTGTGATACACCAAAATGCTCGTATGGATAAGGCCTATTAGTGTTCATACTTAGAAATGCGGCGACTAGTCCAAGTATTCCAGAAATTCAAATTTTGTTTACTGACCACCAGTGGTGAATCGCATTTTCATGGAGCAACTCCACAAAAAACTGATAGGATATAAGTATGATACACCAAAATGTTCGTATGGATAAGGCCTATTAGTGTCCATACTTAAAAATGCGGCGACTAGTCTAGGTATTCCAGAAATTCAAATTTTGTTTACTGACCACCAGTGGTGAATCGCATTTTCATGGAGCAACTCCACAAAAAAAACTGATAGGATATAAGTATGATTCACCAAAATGTTCGTATGGATAAGGCCTATTAGTGTCCATACTTAGAAATGCGGCGACTAGTCTAGGTATTCCACAAATTCAGATTTTGTTTACCGACCACCATTGGTGAATCACATTTTCATGGAGCAACTCCACAAAAAACTGATAGGATATAAGTGTGGTATACCAAAATGTTCGTATGAATAAGGCCTATTAGTGTCCATACTTAAAAATGCGGCGACTAGTCTAGGTATTCCAGAAATTGAAATTTTGTTTACTGACCACCAGTGGTGAATCGCATTTTCATGGAGCAACTCCACAAAAAACTGATAGGATATAAGTGTGATACACCAAAATGCTCGTATGGATAAGGCCTATTAGTGTCCATACTTAAAAATGCGGCGACTAGTCTAGGTATTCCAGAAATTGAAATTTTGTTTACTGACCACCAGTGGTGAATCGCATTTTCATGGAGCAACTCCACAAAAAACTGATAGGATATAAGTGTGATACACCAAAATGCTCGTATGGATAAGGCCTATTAGTGTCCATACTTAGAAATGCGGCGACTAGTCCAAGTATTCCAGAAATTCAAATTTTGTTTACTGACCACCAGTGGTGAATCGCATTTTCATGGAGCAACTCCACAAAAAACTGATAGGATATAAGTATGATACACCAAAATGTTCGTATGGATAAGGCCTATTAGTGTCCATACTTAAAAATGCGGCGACTAGTCTAGGTATTCCAGAAATTCAAATTTTGTTTACTGACCACCAGTGGTGAATCGCATTTTCATGGAGCAACTCCACAAAAAACTGACAGGATATAAGTATGATACACCAAAATGTTCGTATGGATAAGGCCTATTAGTGTCCATACTTAGAAATGCGGCGACTAGTCTAGGTATTCCACAAATTCAGATTTTGTTTACCGACCACCATTGCTGAATCGCATTTTCATGGAGCAACTCCACAAAAAACTGATAGGATATAAGTGTGATACACCAAAATGCTCGTATGGATAATGCTTATTAGTGTCCATACTTAGAAATGCGGCGACTAGTCTAGGTATTCCACAAATTCAGATTTTGTTTACTGACCACCAGTGGTGAATCGCATTTTCATGGAGAAACTCCACAAAAAAACTGATAGGATATAAGTATGATACACCAAAATGTTCGTATGGATAAGGTCTATTAGTGTCTATACTTAGAAATGCGGCGACTAGTCTATTTATTCCAGAAATTCAAATTTTGTTTACTGACCACCATTGGTGAATCACATTTTCATGGAGCAACTCCACAAAAAACTGATAGGATATAAGTGTGGTATACCAAAATGTTCGTATGAATAAGGCCTATTAGTGTCCATACTTAAAAATGCGGCGACTAGTCTAGGTATTCCAGAAATTCAAATTTTGTTTACTGACCACCAGTGGTGAATCGCATTTTCATGGAGCAACTCCACAAAAAACTGATAGGATATAAGTGTGATACACCAAAATACTCGTATGGATAAGGCCTATTAGTGTCCATACTTAGAAATGCGGCGACTAGTCTAGGTATTCCAGAAATTCAAATTTTGTTTACTGACCACCAGTGGTGAATCGCATTTTCATGGAGCAACTCCACAAAAAACTGATAGGATATTAGTGTGATAACCCAAAATGCTCGTATGGATAAGGCCTATTAGTGTCCATACTTAGAAATGCGGCGACTAGTCTAGGTATTCCACAAATTCAGATTTTGTTTACCGACCACCATTGGTGAATCACATTTTCATGGAGCAACTACACAAAAAACTGATGGGATATAAGTGTGGTATACCAAAATGTTCGTATGAATAAGGCCTATTAGTATCCATACCTAGAAATGCGGCGACTAGTCTAGGTATTCCAGAATTTCAAATTTTGTTTACTGACCACCAGTGGTGAATCGCATTTTCATGGAGCAACTCCACAAAAAACTGATAGGATATAAGTATGATACACCAAAATGTTCGTATGGATAAGGCCTATTAGCGTCCATACTTAAAAATGCGGCGACTGGTCTAGGTATTCCAGAAATTCAAATTTTGTTTACTGACCACCAGTGGTGAATCGCATTTTCATGGAGCAACTCCACAAAAAACTGATAGGATATAAGTGTGGTAAACCAAAATGTTCGTATGAACAAGGCCTATTAGTGTCCATACTTAAAAATGCGGCGACTAGTCTAGGTATTCCACAAATTCAGATTTTGTTTACCGACCACCATTGGTGAATCACATTTTCATGGAGCAACTCCACAAAAAACTGATAGGATATAAGTGTGGTATACCAAAATGTTCGTATGAATAAGGCCTATTAGTGTCCATACTTAAAAATGCGGCGACTAGTCTAGGTATTCCAGAAATTCAAATTTTGTTTACTGACCACCAGTGGTGAATCGCATTTTCATGGAGCAACTCCACAAAAAACTGATAGGATATAAGTGTGGTATACCAAAATGTTCGTATGAATAAGGCCTATTAGTGTCCATACTTAAAAATGCGGCGACTAGTCTAGGTATTCCAGAAATTCAAATTTTGTTTACTGACCACCAGTGGTGAATCGCATTTTCATGGAGCAACTCCACAAAAAACTGATAGGATATAAGTGTGATACACCAAAATACTCGTATGGATAAGGCCTATTAGTGTCCATACTTAGAAATGCGGCGACTAGTCTAGGTATTCCAGAAATTCAAATTTTGTTTACTGACCACCAGTGGTGAATCGCATTTTCATGGAGCAACTCCACAAAAAACTGATAGGATATAAATGTGGTATACCAAAATGTTCGTATGAATAAGGCCTATTAGTGTCCATACTTAAAAATGCGGCGACTAGTCTAGGTATTCCACAAATTCAGATTTTGTTTACCAACCACCATTGGTGAATCGCATTTTCATGGAGCAACTCCACAAAAAACTGATAGGATATAAGTATGATACACCAAAATGTTCGTATGGATAAGGTCTATTAGTGTCCATACTTAGAAATGCGGCGACTAGTCTAGGTATTCCACAAATTCAGATTTTGTTTACCGACCACCATTGGTGAATCACATTTTCATGGAGCAACTACACAAAAAACTGATGGGATATAAGTGTGGTATACCAAAATGTTCGTATGAATAAGGCCTATTAGTATCCATACCTAGAAATGCGGCGACTAGTCTAGGTATTCCAGAATTTCAAATTTTGTTTACTGACCACCAGTGGTGAATCGCATTTTCATGGAGCAACTCCACAAAAAACTGATAGGATATAAGTATGATACACCAAAATGTTCGTATGGATAAGGCCTATTAGTGTCCATACTTAAAAATGCGGCGACTAGTCTAGGTATTCCAGAAATTCAAATTTTGTTTACTGACCACCAGTGGTGAATCGCATTTTCATGGAGCAACTCCACAAAAAACTGATACGATATAAGTGTGGTAAACCAAAATGTTCGTATGAATAAGGCCTATTAGTGTCCATACTTAGAAATGCGGCGACTAGTCTAGGTATTCCACAAATTCAGATTTTGTTTACCGACCACCATTGGTGAATCACATTTTCATGGAGCAACTCCACAAAAAACTGATAGGATATAAGTGTGGTATACCAAAATGTTCGTATGAATAAGGCCTATTAGTGTCCATACTTAAAAATGCGGCGACTAGTCTAGGTATTCCAGAAATTCAAATTTTGTTTACTGACCACCAGTGGTGAATCGCATTTTCATGGAGCAACTCCACAAAAAACTGATAGGATATAAGTATGATACACCAAAATACTCGTATGGATAAGGCCTATTAGTGTCCATACTTAGAAATGCGGCGACTAGTCTAGGTATTCCAGAAATTGAAATTTTGTTTACTGACCACCAGTGGTGAATCGCATTTTCATGGAGGAACTCCACAAAAAACTGATAGGATATAAGTGTGATACACCAAAATGCTCGTATGGATAAGGCCTATTAGTGTCCATACTTAGAAATGCGGCGACTAGTCCAAGTATTCCAGAAATTCAAATTTTGTTTACTGACCACCAGTGGTGAATCGCATTTTCATGGAGCAACTCCACAAAAAACTGATAGGATATAAGTATGATACACCAAAATGTTCGTATGGATAAGGCCTATTAGTGTCCATACTTAAAAATGCGGCGACTAGTCTAGGTATTCCAGAAATTCAAATTTTGTTTACTGACCACCAGTGGTGAATCGCATTTTCATGGAGCAACTCCACAAAAAACTGATAGGATATAAGTGTGGTAAACCAAAATGTTCGTATGAATAAGGCCTATTAGTGTCCATACTTAGAAATGCGGCGACTAGTCTAGGTATTCCAGAAATTCAAATTTTGTTTACTGACCACCAGTGGTGAACCACATTTTCATGGAGCAACTCCACAAAAAACTGATAGGATATAAGTGTGGTATACCAGAATGTTCGTATGAATAAGGCCTATTAGTGTCCATACTTAAAAATGCGGCGACTAGTCTAGGTATTCCAGAATTTCAAATTTTGTTTACTGACCACCAGTGGTGAATCGCATTTTCATGGAGCAACTCCACAAAAAACTGATAGGATATAAGTGTGATACACCAAAATGCTCGTATGGATAAGGCCTATTAGTGTCCATACTTAGAAATGCGGCGACTAGTCTAGGTATTCCACAAATTCAGATTTTGTTTACCGACCACCATTGGTGAATCACATTTTCATGGAGCAACTCCACAAAAAACTGATAGGATATAAGTGTGGTATACCAAAATGTTCGTATGAATAAGGCCTATTAGTGTCCATACTTAAAAATGCGGCGACTAGTCTAGGTATTCCAGAAATTCAAATTTTGTTTACTGACCACCAGTGGTGAATCGCATTTTCATGGAGCAACTCCACAAAAAACTGATAGGATATAAATGTGGTATACCAAAATGTTCGTATGAATAAGGCCTATTAGTGTCCATACTTAAAAATGCGGCGACTAGTCTAGGTATTCCAGAAATTCAAATTTTGTTTACTGACCACCAGTGGTGAATCGCATTTTCATGGAGCAACTCCACAAAAAACTGATAGGATATTAGTGTGATAACCCAAAATGCTCGTATGGATAAGGCCTATTAGTGTCCATACTTAGAAATGCGGCGACTAGTCTAGGTATTCCACAAATTCAGATTTTGTTTACCGACCACCATTGGTGAATCACATTTTCATGGAGCAACTACACAAAAAACTGATGGGATATAAGTGTGGTATACCAAAATGTTCGTATGAATAAGGCCTATTAGTATCCATACCTAGAAATGCGGCGACTAGTCTAGGTATTCCAGAATTTCAAATTTTGTTTACTGACCACCAGTGGTGAATCGCATTTTCATGGAGCAACTCCACAAAAAACTGATAGGATATAAGTATGATACACCAAAATGTTCGTATGGATAAGGCCTATTAGCGTCCATACTTAAAAATGCGGCGACTAGTCTAGGTATTCCAGAAATTCAAATTTTGTTTACTGACCACCAGTGGTGAATCGCATTTTCATGGAGCAACTCCACAAAAAACTGATAGGATATAAGTGTGGTAAACCAAAATGTTCGTATGAATAAGGCCTATTAGTGTCCATACTTAAAAATGCGGCGACTAGTCTAGGTATTCCAGAAATTCAAATTTTGTTTACTGACCACCAGTGGTGAATCGCATTTTCATGGAGCAACTCCACAAAAAACTGATAGGATATAAGTGTGATACACCAAAATGCTCGTATGGATAAGGCCTATTAGCGTCCATACCTAGAAATGCGGCGACTAGTCTAGGTATTCCACAAATTCAGATTTTGTTTACCAACCACCATTGGTGAATCGCATTTTCATGGAGCAACTCCACAAAAAACTGATAGGATATAAGTATGATACACCAAAATGTTCGTATGGATAAGGTCTATTAGCGTCCATACTTAGAAATGCGGCGACTAGTCTAGGTATTCCACAAATTCAGATTTTGTTTACCGACCACCATTGGTGAATCACATTTTCATGGAGCAACTACACAAAAAACTGATGGGATATAAGTGTGGTATACCAAAATGTTCGTATGAATAAGGCCTATTAGTATCCATACCTAGAAATGCGGCGACTAGTCTAGGTATTCCAGAATTTCAAATTTTGTTTACTGACCACCAGTGGTGAATCGCATTTTCATGGAGCAACTCCACAAAAAACTGATAGGATATAAGTATGATACACCAAAATGTTCGTATGGATAAGGCCTATTAGTGTCCATACTTAAAAATGCGGCGACTAGTCTAGGTATTCCAGAAATTCAAATTTTGTTTACTGACCACCAGTGGTGAATCGCATTTTCATGGAGCAACTCCACAAAAAACTGATAGGATATAAGTGTGGTAAACCAAAATGTTCGTATGAATAAGGCCTATTAGTGTCCATACTTAGAAATGCGGCGACTAGTCTAGGTATTCCACAAATTCAGATTTTGTTTACCGACCACCATTGGTGAATCACATTTTCATGGAGCAACTCCACAAAAAACTGATAGGATATAAGTGTGGTATACCAAAATGTTCGTATGAATAAGGCCTATTAGTGTCCATACTTAAAAATGCGGCGACTAGTCTAGGTATTCCAGAAATTCAAATTTTGTTTACTGACCACCAGTGGTGAATCGCATTTTCATGGAGCAACTCCACAAAAAACTGATAGGATATAAGTATGATACACCAAAATACTCGTATGGATAAGGCCTATTAGTGTCCATACTTAGAAATGCGGCGACTAGTCTAGGTATTCCAGAAATTGAAATTTTGTTTACTGACCACCAGTGGTGAATCGCATTTTCATGGAGCAACTCCACAAAAAACTGATAGGATATAAGTGTGATACACCAAAATGCTCGTATGGATAAGGCCTATTAGTGTCCATACTTAGAAATGCGGCGACTAGTCCAAGTATTCCAGAAATTCAAATTTTGTTTACTGACCACCAGTGGTGAATCGCATTTTCATGGAGCAACTCCACAAAAAACTGATAGGATATAAGTGTGGTAAACCAAAATGTTCGTATGAATAAGGCCTATTAGTGTCCATACTTAGAAATGCGGCGACTAGTCTAGGTATTCCACAAATTCAGATTTTGTTTACCGACCACCATTGGTGAATCACATTTTCATGGAGCAACTCCACAAAAAACTGATAGGATATAAGTGTGGTATACCAAAATGTTCGTATGAATAAGGCCTATTAGTGTCCATACTTAAAAATGCGGCGACTAGTCTAGGTATTCCAGAAATTCAAGTTTTGTTTACTGACCACCAGTGGTGAATCGCATTTTCATGGAGCAACTCCACAAAAAACTGATAGGATATAAGTGTGATAAACCAAAATGTTCGTATGAATAAGGCCTATTAGTGTCCATACTTAGAAATGCGGCGACTAGTCTAGGTATTCCAGAAATTCAAATTTTGTTTACTGACCACCAGTGGTGAACCACATTTTCATGGAGCAACTCCACAAAAAACTGATAGGATATAAGTGTGGTATACCAGAATGTTCGTATGAATAAGGCCTATTAGTGTCCATACTTAAAAATGCGGCGACTAGTCTAGGTATTCCAGAAATTCAAATTTTGTTTACTGACCACCAGTGGTGAATCGCATTTTCATGGAGCAACTCCACAAAAAACTGATAGGATATAAGTGTGGTAAACCAAAATGTTCGTATGAATAAGGCCTATTAGTGTCCATACTTAGAAATGCGGCGACTAGTCTAGGTATTCCACAAATTCAGATTTTGTTTACCGACCACCATTGGTGAATCACATTTTCATGGAGCAACTCCACAAAAAACTGATAGGATATAAGTGTGGTATACCAAAATGTTCGTATGAATAAGGCCTATTAGTGTCCATACTTAAAAATGCGGCGACTAGTCTAGGTATTCCAGAAATTCAAGTTTTGTTTACTGACCACCAGTGGTGAATCGCATTTTCATGGAGCAACTACACAAAAAACTGATGGGATATAAGTGTGGTATACCAAAATGTTCGTATGAATAAGGCCTATTAGTATCCATACCTAGAAATGCGGCGACTAGTCTAGGTATTCCAGAATTTCAAATTTTGTTTACTGACCACCAGTGGTGAATCGCATTTTCATGGAGCAACTCCACAAAAAACTGATAGGATATAAGTATGATACACCAAAATGTTCGTATGGATAAGGCCTATTAGTGTCCATACTTAAAAATGCGGCGACTAGTCTAGGTATTCCAGAAATTCAAATTTTGTTTACTGACCACCAGTGGTGAATCGCATTTTCATGGAGCAACTCCACAAAAAACTGATAGGATATAAGTGTGGTAAACCAAAATGTTCGTATGAATAAGGCCTATTAGTGTCCATACTTAGAAATGCGGCGACTAGTCTAGGTATTCCACAAATTCAGATTTTGTTTACCGACCACCATTGGTGAATCACATTTTCATGGAGCAACTCCACAAAAAACTGATAGGATATAAGTGTGGTATACCAAAATGTTCGTATGAATAAGGCCTATTAGTGTCCATACTTAAAAATGCGGCGACTAGTCTAGGTATTCCAGAAATTCAAATTTTGTTTACTGACCACCAGTGGTGAATCGCATTTTCATGGAGCAACTCCACAAAAAACTGATAGGATATAAGTATGATACACCAAAATACTCGTATGGATAAGGCCTATTAGTGTCCATACTTAGAAATGCGGCGACTAGTCTAGGTATTCCAGAAATTGAAATTTTGTTTACTGACCACCAGTGGTGAATCGCATTTTCATGGAGCAACTCCACAAAAAACTGATAGGATATAAGTGTGATACACCAAAATGCTCGTATGGATAAGGCCTATTAGTGTCCATACTTAGAAATGCGGCGACTAGTCCAAGTATTCCAGAAATTCAAATTTTGTTTACTGACCACCAGTGGTGAATCGCATTTTCATGGAGCAACTCCACAAAAAACTGATAGGATATAAGTGTGGTAAACCAAAATGTTCGTATGAATAAGGCCTATTAGTGTCCATACTTAGAAATGCGGCGACTAGTCTAGGTATTCCACAAATTCAGATTTTGTTTACCGACCACCATTGGTGAATCACATTTTCATGGAGCAACTCCACAAAAAACTGATAGGATATAAGTGTGGTATACCAAAATGTTCGTATGAATAAGGCCTATTAGTGTCCATACTTAAAAATGCGGCGACTAGTCTAGGTATTCCAGAAATTCAAGTTTTGTTTACTGACCACCAGTGGTGAATCGCATTTTCATGGAGCAACTCCACAAAAAACTGATAGGATATAAGTGTGGTAAACCAAAATGTTCGTATGAATAAGGCCTATTAGTGTCCATACTTAGAAATGCGGCGACTAGTCTAGGTATTCCAGAAATTCAAATTTTGTTTACTGACCACCAGTGGTGAACCACATTTTCATGGAGCAACTCCACAAAAAACTGATAGGATATAAGTGTGGTATACCAGAATGTTCGTATGAATAAGGCCTATTAGTGTCCATACTTAAAAATGCGGCGACTAGTCTAGGTATTCCAGAAATTCAAATTTTGTTTACTGACCACCAGTGGTGAATCGCATTTTCATGGAGCAACTCCACAAAAAACTGATAGGATATAAGTGTGATACACCAAAATGCTCGTATGGATAAGGCCTATTAGTGTCCATACTTAGAAATGCGGCGACTAGTCTAGGTATTCCACAAATTCAGATTTTGTTTACCGACCACCATTGGTGAATCACATTTTCATGGAGCAACTCCACAAAAAACTGATAGGATATAAGTGTGGTATACCAAAATGTTCGTATGAATAAGGCCTATTAGTGTCCATACTTAAAAATGCGGCGACTAGTCTAGGTATTCCAGAAATTCAAATTTTGTTTACTGACCACCAGTGGTGAATCGCATTTTCATGGAGCAACTCCACAAAAAACTGATAGGATATAAGTGTGATACACCAAAATGCTCGTATGGATAAGGCCTATTAGTGTCCATACTTAAAAATGCGGCGACTAGTCTAGGTATTCCAGAAATTCAAATTTTGTTTACTGACCACCAGTGGTGAATCGCATTTTCATGGAGCAACTCCACAAAAAACTGATAGGATATAAATGTGGTATACCAAAATGTTCGTATGAATAAGGCCTATTAGTGTCCATACTTAAAAATGCGGCGACTAGTCTAGGTATTCCAGAAATTCAAATTTTGTTTACTGACCACCAGTGGTGAATCGCATTTTCATGGAGCAACTCCACAAAAAACTGATAGGATATTAGTGTGATAACCCAAAATGCTCGTATGGATAAGGCCTATTAGTGTCCATACTTAGAAATGCGGCGACTAGTCTAGGTATTCCACAAATTCAGATTTTGTTTACCGACCACCATTGGCGAATCACATTTTCATGGAGCAACTACACAAAAAACTGATGGGATATAAGTGTGGTATACCAAAATGTTCGTATGAATAAGGCCTATTAGTATCCATACCTAGAAATGCGGCGACTAGTCTAGGTATTCCAGAATTTCAAATTTTGTTTACTGACCACCAGTGGTGAATCGCATTTTCATGGAGCAACTCCACAAAAAACTGATAGGATATAAGTATGATACACCAAAATGTTCGTATGGATGAGGCCTATTAGTGTCCATACTTAAAAATGCGGCGACTAGTCTAGGTATTCCAGAAATTCAAATATTGTTTACTGACCACCAGTGGTGAACCACATTTTCATGGAGCAACTCCACAAAAAACTGATAGGATATAAGTGTGGTATACCAGAATGTTCGTATGAATAAGGCCTATTAGTGTCCATACTTAAAAATGCGGCGACTAGTCTAGGTATTCCAGAATTTCAAATTTTGTTTACTGACCACCAGTGGTGAATCGCATTTTCATGGAGCAACTCCACAAAAAACTGATAGGATATAAGTGTGATACACCAAAATGCTCGTATGGATAAGGCCTATTAGTGTCCATACTTAGAAATGCGGCGACTAGTCTAGGTATTCCACAAATTCAGATTTTGTTTACCGACCACCATTGGTGAATCACATTTTCATGGAGCAACTCCACAAAAAACTGATAGGATATAAGTGTGGTATACCAAAATGTTCGTATGAATAAGGCCTATTAGTGTCCATACTTAAAAATGCGGCGACTAGTCTAGGTATTCCAGAAATTCAAATTTTGTTTACTGACCACCAGTGGTGAATCGCATTTTCATGGAGCAACTCCACAAAAAACTGATAGGATATAAATGTGGTATACCAAAATGTTCGTATGAATAAGGCCTATTAGCGTCCGTACTTAAAAATGCGGCGACTAGTCTAGGTATTCCAGAAATTCAAATTTTGTTTACTGACCACCAGTGGTGAATCGCATTTTCATGGAGCAACTCCACAAAAAACTGATAGGATATAAGTGTGATACACCAAAATACTCGTATGGATAAGGCCTATTAGTGTCCATACTTAGAAATGCGGCGACTAGTCTAGGTATTCCAGAAATTCAAATTTTGTTTACTGACCACCAGTGGTGAATCGCATTTTCATGGAGCGACTCCACAAAAAACTGATAGGATATTAGTGTGATAACCCAAAATGCTCGTATGGATAAGGCCTATTAGTGTCCATACTTAGAAATGCGGCGACTAGTCTAGGTATTCCACAAATTCAGATTTTGTTTACCGACCACCATTGGTGAATCACATTTTCATGGAGCAACTACACAAAAAACTGATGGGATATAAGTGTGGTATACCAAAATGTTCGTATGAATAAGGCCTATTAGTATCCATACCTAGAAATGCGGCGACTAGTCTAGGTATTCCAGAATTTCAAATTTTGTTTACTGACCACCAGTGGTGAATCGCATTTTCATGGAGCAACTCCACAAAAAACTGATAGGATATAAGTGTGGTAAACCAAAATGTTCGTATGGATAAGGTCTATTAGTGTCCATACTTAGAAATGCGGCAACTAGTCTAGGTATTCCAGAAATTGAAATTTTGTTTACTGACCACCAGTGGTGAATCGCATTTTCATGGAGCAACTCCACAAAAAACTGATAGGATATAAGTGTGATACACCGAAATGTTCGTATGGATAAGGCCTATTAGCGTCCATACTTAAAAATGCGGCGACTAGTCTAGGTATTCCAGAAATTCAAATTTTGTTTACTGACCACCAGTGGTGAATCGCATTTTCATGGAGCAACTCCACAAAAAACTGATAGGATATAAGTGTGGTAAACCAAAATGTTCGTATGGATAAGGTCTATTAGTGTCCATACTTAGAAATGCGGCAACTAGTCTAGGTATTCCAGAAATTGAAATTTTGTTTACTGACCACCAGTGGTGAATCGCATTTTCATGGAGCAACTCCACAAAAAACTGATAGGATATAAGTGTGATACACCGAAATGTTCGTATGGATAAGGCCTATTAGCGTCCATACTTAAAAATGCGGCGACTAGTCTAGGTATTCCAGAAATTCAAATTTTGTTTACTGACCACCAGTGGTGAATCGCATTTTCATGGAGCAACTCCACAAAAAACTGATAGGATATAAGTGTGGTAAACCAAAATGTTCGTATGGATAAGGTCTATTAGTGTCCATACTTAGAAATGCGGCAACTAGTCTAGGTATTCCAGAAATTGAAATTTTGTTTACTGACCACCAGTGGTGAATCGCATTTTCATGGAGCAACTCCACAAAAAACTGATAGGATATAAATGTGGTATACCAAAATGTTCGTATGAATAAGGCCTATTAGCGTCCGTACTTAAAAATGCGGCGACTAGTCTAGGTATTCCAGAAATTCAAATTTTGTTTACTGACCACCAGTGGTGAATCGCATTTTCATGGAGCAACTCCACAAAAAACTGATAGGATATAAGTATGATACACCAAAATACTCGTATGGATAAGGCCTATTAGCGTCCATACTTAGAAATGCGGCGACTAGTCTAGGTATTCCACAAATTCAGATTTTGTTTACCAACCACCATTGGTGAATCGCATTTTCATGGAGCAACTCCACAAAAAACTGATAGGATATAAGTATGATACACCAAAATGTTCGTATGGATAAGGTCTATTAGTGTCCATACTTAGAAATGCGGCAACTAGTCTAGGTATTCCAGAAATTGAAATTTTGTTTACTGACCACCAGTGGTGAATCGCATTTTCATGGAGCAACTCCACAAAAAACTGATAGGATATAAGTGTGATACACCAAAATGCTCGTATGAATAAGGCCTATTAGTGTCCATACTTAGAAATGCGGCGACTAGTCTAGGTATTCCACAAATTCAGATTTTGTTTACCGACCACCATTGGTGAATCACATTTTCATGGAGCAACTCCACAAAAAACTGATAGGATATAAGTGTGGTATACCAAAATGTTCGTATGAATAAGGCCTATTAGTGTCCATACTTAAAAATGCGGCGACTAGTCTAGGTATTCCAGAAATTCAAATTTTGTTTACTGACCACCAGTGGTGAATCGCATTTTCATGGAGCAACTCCACAAAAAACTGATAGGATATAAGTATGATACACCAAAATACTCGTATGGATAAGGCCTATTAGTGTCCATACTTAGAAATGCGGCGACTAGTCTAGGTATTCCAGAAATTGAAATTTTGTTTACTGACCACCAGTGGTGAATCGCATTTTCATGGAGCAACTCCACAAAAAACTGATAGGATATAAGTGTGATACACCAAAATGCTCGTATGGATAAGGCCTATTAGTGTCCATACTTAGAAATGCGGCGACTAGTCCAAGTATTCCAGAAATTCAAATTTTGTTTACTGACCACCAGTGGTGAATCGCATTTTCATGGAGCAACTCCACAAAAAACTGATAGGATATAAGTGTGGTAAACCAAAATGTTCGTATGAATAAGGCCTATTAGTGTCCATACTTAGAAATGCGGCGACTAGTCTAGGTATTCCACAAATTCAGATTTTGTTTACCGACCACCATTGGTGAATCACATTTTCATGGAGCAACTCCACAAAAAACTGATAGGATATAAGTGTGGTATACCAAAATGTTCGTATGAATAAGGCCTATTAGTGTCCATACTTAAAAATGCGGCGACTAGTCTAGGTATTCCAGAAATTCAAATTTTGTTTACTGACCACCAGTGGTGAATCGCATTTTCATGGAGCAACTCCACAAAAAACTGATAGGATATAAGTATGATACACCAAAATACTCGTATGGATAAGGCCTATTAGTGTCCATACTTAGAAATGCGGCGACTAGTCTAGGTATTCCAGAAATTGAAATTTTGTTTACTGACCACCAGTGGTGAATCGCATTTTCATGGAGCAACTCCACAAAAAACTGATAGGATATAAGTGTGATACACCAAAATGCTCGTATGGATAAGGCCTATTAGTGTCCATACTTAGAAATGCGGCGACTAGTCCAAGTATTCCAGAAATTCAAATTTTGTTTACTGACCACCAGTGGTGAATCGCATTTTCATGGAGCAACTCCACAAAAAACTGATAGGATATAAGTGTGGTAAACCAAAATGTTCGTATGAATAAGGCCTATTAGTGTCCATACTTAGAAATGCGGCGACTAGTCTAGGTATTCCAGAAATTCAAATTTTGTTTACTGACCACCAGTGGTGAACCACATTTTCATGGAGCAACTCCACAAAAAACTGATAGGATATAAGTGTGGTATACCAGAATGTTCGTATGAATAAGGCCTATTAGTGTCCATACTTAAAAATGCGGCGACTAGTCTAGGTATTCCAGAAATTCAAATTTTGTTTACTGACCACCAGTGGTGAATCGCATTTTCATGGAGCAACTCCACAAAAAACTGATAGGATATAAGTGTGATACACCAAAATGCTCGTATGGATAAGGCCTATTAGTGTCCATACTTAGAAATGCGGCGACTAGTCTAGGTATTCCACAAATTCAGATTTTGTTTACCGACCACCATTGGTGAATCACATTTTCATGGAGCAACTCCACAAAAAACTGATAGGATATAAGTGTGGTATACCAAAATGTTCGTATGAATAAGGCCTATTAGTGTCCATACTTAAAAATGCGGCGACTAGTCTAGGTATTCCAGAAATTCAAATTTTGTTTACTGACCACCAGTGGTGAATCGCATTTTCATGGAGCAACTCCACAAAAAACTGATAGGATATAAGTGTGATACACCAAAATGCTCGTATGGATAAGGCCTATTAGTGTCCATACTTAAAAATGCGGCGACTAGTCTAGGTATTCCAGAAATTCAAATTTTGTTTACTGACCACCAGTGGTGAATCGCATTTTCATGGAGCAACTCGACAAAAAACTGATAGGATATAAATGTGGTATACCAAAATGTTCGTATGAATAAGGCCTATTAGTGTCCATACTTAAAAATGCGGCGACTAGTCTAGGTATTCCAGAAATTCAAATTTTGTTTACTGACCACCAGTGGTGAATCGCATTTTCATGGAGCAACTCCACAAAAAACTGATAGGATATTAGTGTGATAACCCAAAATGCTCGTATGGATAAGGCCTATTAGTGTCCATACTTAGAAATGCGGCGACTAGTCTAGGTATTCCACAAATTCAGATTTTGTTTACCGACCACCATTGGTGAATCACATTTTCATGGAGCAACTACACAAAAAACTGATGGGATATAAGTGTGGTATACCAAAATGTTCGTATGAATAAGGCCTATTAGTATCCATACCTAGAAATGCGGCGACTAGTCTAGGTATTCCAGAATTTCAAATTTTGTTTACTGACCACCAGTGGTGAATCGCATTTTCATGGAGCAACTCCACAAAAAACTGATAGGATATAAGTATGATACACCAAAATGTTCGTATGGATAAGGCCTATTAGTGTCCATACTTAAAAATGCGGCGACTAGTCGTGGTATACCAGAATGTTCGTATGAATAAGGCCTATTAGAGTCCATACTTAAAAATGCGGCGACTAGTCTAGGTATTCCAGAAATTGAAATTTTGTTTACTGACCACCAGTGGTGAATCGCATTTTCATGGAGCAACTCCACAAAAAACTGATAGGATATAAGTGTGATACACCAAAATGCTCGTATGGATAAGGCCTATTAGTGTCCATACTTAAAAATGCGGCGACTAGTCTAGGTATTCCAGAAATTGAAATTTTGTTTACTGACCACCAGTGGTGAATCGCATTTTCATGGAGCAACTCCACAAAAAACTGATAGGATATAAGTGTGATACACCAAAATGCTCGTATGGATAAGGCCTATTAGTGTCCATACTTAAAAATGCGGCGACTAGTCTAGGTATTCCAGAAATTGAAATTTTGTTTACTGACCACCAGTGGTGAAACGCATTTTCATGGAGCAACTCCACAAAAAACTGATAGGATATAAGTGTGATACACCAAAATGCTCGTATGGATAAGGCCTATTAGTGTCCATACTTAGAAATGCGGCGACTAGTCCAAGTATTCCAGAAATTCAAATTTTGTTTACTGACCACCATTGGTGAATCGCATTTTCATGGAGCAACTCCACAAAAAACTGATAGGATATAAGTATGATACACCAAAATGTTCGTATGGATAAGGCCTATTAGTGTCCATACTTAGAAATGCGGCGACTAGTCCAAGTATTCCAGAAATTCAAATTTTGTTTACTGACCACCAGTGGTGAATCGCATTTTCATGGAGCAACTCCACAAAAAACTGATAGGATATAAGTATGATACACCAAAATACTCGTATGGATAAGGCCTATTAGTGTCCATACTTAGAAATGCGGCGACTAGTCTAGGTATTCCAGAAATTGAAATTTTGTTTACTGACCACCAGTGGTGAATCGCATTTTCATGGAGCAACTCCACAAAAAACTGATAGGATATAAGTGTGATACACCAAAATGCTCGTATGGATAAGGCCCATTAGTGTCCATACTTAGAAATGCGGCGACTAGTCCAAGTATTCCAGAAATTCAAATTTTGTTTACTGACCACCAGTGGTGAATCGCATTTTCATGGAGCAACTCCACAAAAAACTGATAGGATATAAGTATGATACACCAAAATGTTCGTATGGATAAGGCCTATTAGTGTCCATACTTAAAAATGCGGCGACTAGTCTAGGTATTCCAGAAATTCAAATTTTGTTTACTGACCACCAGTGGTGAATCGCATTTTCATGGAGCAACTCCACAAAAAAAACTGATAGGATATAAGTATGATTCACCAAAATGTTCGTATGGATAAGGCATATTAGTGTCCATACTTAGAAATGCGGCGACTAGTCTAGGTATTCCACAAATTCAGATTTTGTTTACCGACCACCATTGGTGAATCACATTTTCATGGAGCAACTCCACAAAAAACTGATAGGATATAAGTGTGATACACCAAAATGCTCGTATGGATAAGGCCTATTAGTGTTCATACTTAGAAATGCGGCGACTAGTCCAAGTATTCCAGAAATTCAAATTTTGTTTACTGACCACCAGTGGTGAATCGCATTTTCATGGAGCAACTCCACAAAAAACTGATAGGATATAAGTATGATACACCAAAATGTTCGTATGGATAAGGCCTATTAGTGTCCATACTTAAAAATGCGGCGACTAGTCTAGGTATTCCAGAAATTCAAATTTTGTTTACTGACCACCAGTGGTGAATCGCATTTTCATGGAGCAACTCCACAAAAAAAACTGATAGGATATAAGTATGATTCACCAAAATGTTCGTATGGATAAGGCCTATTAGTGTCCATACTTAGAAATGCGGCGACTAGTCTAGGTATTCCACAAATTCAGATTTTGTTTACCGACCACCATTGGTGTATCACATTTTCATGGAGCAACTCCACAAAAAACTGATAGGATATAAGTGTGGTATACCAAAATGTTCGTATGAATAAGGCCTATTAGTGTCCATACTTAGAAATGCGGCGACTAGTCTAGGTATTCCAGAAATTCAAATTTTGTTTACTGACCACCAGTGGTGAATCGCATTTTCATGGAGCAACTCCACAAAAAACTGATAGGATATAAGTGTGATACACCAAAATGCTCGTATGGATAAGGCCTATTAGTGTCCATACTTAGAAATGCGGCGACTAGTCTAGGTATTCCAGAAATTGAAATTTTGTTTACTGACCACCAGTGGTGAATCGCATTTTCATGGAGCAACTCCACAAAAAACTGATAGGATATAAGTGTGATACACCAAAATGCTCGTATGGATAAGGCCTATTAGTGTCCATACTTAAAAATGCGGCGACTAGTCTAGGTATTCCAGAAATTGAAATTTTGTTTACTGACCACCAGTGGTGAATCGCATTTTCATGGAGCAACTCCACAAAAAACTGATAGGATATAAGTGTGATACACCAAAATGCTCGTATGGATAAGGCCTATTAGTGTCCATACTTAGAAATGCGGCGACTAGTCCAAGTATTCCAGAAATTCAAATTTTGTTTACTGACCACCAGTGGTGAATCGCATTTTCATGGAGCAACTCCACAAAAAACTGATAGGATATAAGTATGATACACCAAAATGATCGTATGTATAAGGTCTATTAGTGTCCATACTTAGAAATGCGGCGACTGGGCTAGGTATTCCAGAAATTCAAATTTTGTTTACTGTCCACCAGTGGTGAATCGCATTTTCATGGAGCAACTCCACAAAAAACTGATAGGATATAAGTGTGATACACCAAAATGCTCGTATGGATAAGGCCTATTAGTGTCCATACTTAGAAATGCGGCGACTAGTCTAGGTATTCCAGAAATTGAAATTTTGTTTACTGACCACCAGTGGTGATTCGCATTTTCATGGAGCAACTCCACAAAAAACTGATAGGATATAAGTGTGGTATACCAAAATGTTCGTATGAATAAGGCCTATTAGTGTCCATACCTAGAAATGCGGCGACTAGTCTAGGTATTTCAGAAATTCAAATTTTGTTTACTGACCACCAGTGGTGAATCGCATTTTCATGGAGCAACTCCACAAAAAACTGATAGGATATAAGTGTGGTATACCAAAATGTTCGTATGAATAAGGCCTATTAGTGTCCATACCTAGAAATGCGGCGACTAGTCTAGGTATTTCAGAAATTCAAATTTTGTTTACTGACCACCAGTGGTGAATCGCATTTTCATGGAGCAACTCCACAAAAAACTGATAGGATATAAGTATGGTACACCAAAATGTTCGTATGGATAAGGTCTATTAGTGTCCATACTTAGAAATGCGGCGACTAGTCTAGGTATTCCACAAATTCAGATTTTGTTTACCGACCACCATTGGTGAATCACATTTTCATGGAGCAACTCCACAAAAAACTGATAGGATATAAGTGTGGTATACCAAAATGTTCGTATGAATAAGGCCTATTAGTGTCCATACCTAGAAATGCGGCGACTAGTCTAGGTATTTCAGAAATTCAAATTTTGTTTACTGACCACCAGTGGTGAATCGCATTTTCATGGAGCAACTCCACAAAAAACTGATAGGATATAAGTATGATACACCAAAATGTTCGTATGGATAAGGTCTATTAGTGTCCATACTTAGAAATGCGGCGACTAGTCTAGGTATTCCAGAAATTCAAATTTTGTTTACTGACCACCAGTGGTGAATCGCATTTTCATGGAGCAACTCCACAAAAAACTGATAGGATATAAGTATGATACACCAAAATGTTCGTATGGATAAGGCCTATTAGTGTCCATACTTAGAAATGCGGCGACTAGTCTAGGTATTCCAGAAATTAAAATTTTGTTTACTGACCACCAGTGGTGAATCGCATTTTCATGGAGCA
Organism: Leucophora obtusa; assembly: GCA_949987735.1. Lineage (NCBI taxonomy): Eukaryota > Metazoa > Arthropoda > Insecta > Diptera > Anthomyiidae > Leucophora > Leucophora obtusa. The sequence goes on along the minus strand of OX465299.1, from coordinate 29,020,105 downwards.
ACTCCACAAAAAACTGATAGGATATAAGTGTGGTATACCAAAATGTTCGTATGAATAAGGCCTATTAGTGTCCATACTTAGAAATGCGGCGACTTGTCTAGGTATTCCAGAAATTCAAATTTTGTTTACTGACCACCAGTGGTGAATCGCATTATCATGGAGCAACTACACAAAAAACTAATAGGATATAAGTGTGGTATACCAAAATGTTCGTATGAATAAGGCCTATTAGTGTCCATACCTAGAAATGCGGCGGCTGGTCTAGGTATTCCAGAAATTCAAATTTTGTTTACTGACCACCAGTGGTGAATCGCATTTTCATGGAGCAACTCCACAAAAAACTGATAGGATATAAGTGTGGTATACCAAAATGTTCGTATAAATAAGGCCTATTAGTGTCCATACTTAGAAATGCGGCGACTAGTCTAGGTATTCCAGAAATTCAAATTTTGTTTACTGACCACCAGTGGTGAATCGCATTATCATGGAGCAACTACACAAAAAACTAATAGGATATAAGTGTGGTATACCAAAATGTTCGTATGAATAAGGCCTATTAGTGTCCATACCTAGAAATGCGGCGGCTGGTTTAGGTATTCCAGAAATTCAAATTTTGTTTACTGACCACCAGTGGTGAATCGCATTTTCATGGAGCAACTCCACAAAAAACTGATAGGATATAAGTGTGGTATACCAAAATGTTCGTATGAATAAGGCCTATTAGTGTCCATAATTAAAAAATGCAGCGACTAGTCTAGGTGTTCCAGAAACTCAAATTTTGTTTACTGACCACCAGTGGTGAATCGCATTTTCATGGAGCAACTCCACAAAAAACTGATAGGATATAAGTATGATACACCAAAATGTTCGTATGGATAAGGTCTATTAGTGTCCATACTTAGAAATGCGGCGACTAGTCCAGGTATTCCACAAATTCAGATTTTGTTTAGCGACCACCATTGGTGAATCACATTTTCATGGAGCAACTCCACAAAAAACTGATAGGATATAAGTGTGGTATACCAAAATGTTCGTATGAATAAGGCCTATTAGTGTCCATACCTAGAAATGCGGCGACTAGTCTAGGTATTTCAGAAATTCAAATTTTGTTTACTGACCACCAGTGGTGAATCGCATTTTCATGGAGCAACTCCACAAAAAACTGATAGGATATAAGTATGATACTCCAAAATGTTCGTATGGATAAGGTCTATTAGTGTCCATACTTAGAAATGCGGCGACTAGTCCAGGTATTCCACAAATTCAGATTTTGTTTAGCGACCACCATTGGTGAATCACATTTTCATGGAGCAACTCCACAAAAAACTGATAGGATATAAGTGTGGTATACCAAAATATTCGTATGAATAAGGCCTATTAGTGTCCATACTTAGAAATGCGGCGACTAGTCTAGGTATTCCAGAAATTCAAATTTTGTTTACTGACCACCAGTGGTGAATCGCATTTTCATGGAGCAACTCCACAAAAAACTGATAGGATATAAGTATGATACTCCAAAATGTTCGTATGGATAAGGTCTATTAGTGTCCATACTTAGAAATGCGGCGACTAGTCTAGGTATTCCAGAAATTCAAATTTTGTTTACTGACCACCAGTGGTGAATCGCATTTTCATGGAGCAACTCCACAAAAAACTGATAGGATATAAGTATGATACTCCAAAATGTTCGTATGGATAAGGTCTATTAGTGTCCATACTTAGAAATGCGGCGACTAGTCTAGGTATTCCAGAAATTCAAATTTTGTTTACTGACCACCAGTGGTGAATCGCATTTTCATGGAGCAACTCCACAAAAAACTGACAGGATATAAGTGTGATAACCCAAAATGCTCGTATGGATAAGGCCTATTAGTGTCATTACTTAGAAATGCGGCGACTAGTCTAGGTATTCCAGAAATTCAAATTTTGTTTACTGACCACCAGTGGTGAATCGCATTTTCATGGAGCAACTCCACAAAAAACTGACAGGATATAAGTGTGATAACCCAAAATGCTCGTATGGATAAGGCCTATTAGTGTCATTACTTAGAAATGCGGCGACTAGTCTAGGTATTCCAGAAATTCAAATTTTGTTTACTGACCACCAGTGGTGAATCGCATTTTCATGGAGCAACTCCACAAAAAACTGATAGGATATAAGTATGATACACCAAAATGCTCGTATGGATAAGGCCTATTAGTGTCCATACTTAGAAATGCGGCGACTAGTCTAGGTATTCCACAAATTCAGATTTTGTTTACCGACCACCATTGGTGAATCACATTTTCATGGAGCAACTCCACAAAAAACTGATAGGATATAAGTGTGGTATACCAAAATGTTCGTATGAATAAGGCCTATTAGTGTCTATACTTAGAAATGCGGCGACTAGTCTAGGTATTCCAGAAATTCAAATTTTGTTTACTGACCACCAGTGGTGAATCGCATTTTCATGGAGCAACTCCACAAAAAACTGATAGGATATAAGTATGATACTCCAAAATGTTCGTATGGATAAGGTCTATTAGTGTCCATACTTAGAAATGCGGCGACTAGTCTAGGTATTCCAGATATTCAAATTTTGTTTACTGGCCTATTAGTGTCCATACTTAGAAATGCGGCGACTAGTCTAGGTATTCCATAAATTCAGATTTTGTTTACCGACCACCATTGGTGAATCACATTTTCATGGAGCACCTCCACAAAAAATTGATAGGATATAAGTGTGGTATACCAAAATGTTCGTATGAACAAGGCCTATTGGCGGCCATACTTAGAAATGCGGCAACTAGTCTAGGTATTCCAGAAATTCAAATTTTGTTTACTGACCACCAGTGGTGAATCGCATTTTCATGGAGCAACTCCACAAAAAACTGACAGGATATAAGTGTGATAACCCAAAATGCTCGTATGGATAAGGCCTATTAGTGTCATTACTTAGAAATGCGGCGACTAGTCTAGGTATTCCAGAAATTCAAATTTTGTTTACTGACCACCAGTGGTGAATCGCATTTTCATGGAGCAACTCCACAAAAAACTGATAGGATATAAGTATGGTACACCAAAATGTTCGTATGGATAAGGTCTATTAGTGTCCATACTTAGAAATGCGGCGACTAGTCTAGGTATTCCACAAATTCAGATTTTGTTTACCGACCACCATTGGTGAATCACATTTTCATGGAGCAACTCCACAAAAAACTGATAGGATATAAGTGTGGTATACCAAAATGTTCGTATGAATAAGGCCTATTAGTGTCCATACCTAGAAATGCGGCGACTAGTCTAGGTATTTCAGAAATTCAAATTTTGTTTACTGACCACCAGTGGTGAATCGCATTTTCATGGAGCAACTCCACAAAAAACTGATAGGATATAAGTATGATACACCAAAATGTTCGTATGGATAAGGTCTATTAGTGTCCATACTTAGAAATGCGGCGACTAGTCTAGGTATTCCAGAAATTCAAATTTTGTTTACTGACCACCAGTGGTGAATCGCATTTTCATGGAGCAACTCCACAAAAAACTGATAGGATATAAGTATGATACACCAAAATGTTCGTATGGATAAGGCCTATTAGTGTCCATACTTAGAAATGCGGCGACTAGTCTAGGTATTCCAGAAATTAAAATTTTGTTCACTGACCACCAGTGGTGAATCGCATTTTCATGGAGCAACTCCACAAAAAACTGATAGGATATAAGTGTGGTATACCAAAATGTTCGTATGAATAAGGCCTATTAGCGTCCATACTTAGAAATGCGGCGACTTGTCTAGGTATTCCAGAAATTCAAATTTTGTTTACTGACCACCAGTGGTGAATCGCATTATCATGGAGCAACTACACAAAAAACTAATAGGATATAAGTGTGGTATACCAAAATGTTCGTATGAATAAGGCCTATTAGTGTCCATACCTAGAAATGCGGCGGCTGGTCTAGGTATTCCAGAAATTCAAATTTTGTTTACTGACCACCAGTGGTGAATCGCATTTTCATGGAGCAACTCCACAAAAAACTGATAGGATATAAGTGTGGTATACCAAAATGTTCGTATAAATAAGGCCTATTAGTGTCCATACTTAGAAATGCGGCGACTAGTCTAGGTATTCCAGAAATTCAAATTTTGTTTACTGACCACCAGTGGTGAATCGCATTATCATGGAGCAACTACACAAAAAACTAATAGGATATAAGTGTGGTATACCAAAATGTTCGTATGAATAAGGCCTATTAGTGTCCATACCTAGAAATGCGGCGGCTGGTTTAGGTATTCCAGAAATTCAAATTTTGTTTACTGACCACCAGTGGTGAATCGCATTTTCATGGAGCAACTCCACAAAAAACTGATAGGATATAAGTGTGGTATACCAAAATGTTCGTATGAATAAGGCCTATTAGTGTCCATAATTAAAAAATGCAGCGACTAGTCTAGGTGTTCCAGAAACTCAAATTTTGTTTACTGACCACCAGTGGTGAATCGCATTTTCATGGAGCAACTCCACAAAAAACTGATAGGATATAAGTATGATACACCAAAATGTTCGTATGGATAAGGTCTATTAGTGTCCATACTTAGAAATGCGGCGACTAGTCCAGGTATTCCACAAATTCAGATTTTGTTTAGCGACCACCATTGGTGAATCACATTTTCATGGAGCAACTCCACAAAAAACTGATAGGATATAAGTGTGGTATACCAAAATGTTCGTATGAATAAGGCCTATTAGTGTCCATACCTAGAAATGCGGCGACTAGTCTAGGTATTTCAGAAATTCAAATTTTGTTTACTGACCACCAGTGGTGAATCGCATTTTCATGGAGCAACTCCACAAAAAACTGATAGGATATAAGTATGATACTCCAAAATGTTCGTATGGATAAGGTCTATTAGTGTCCATACTTAGAAATGCGGCGACTAGTCCAGGTATTCCACAAATTCAGATTTTGTTTAGCGACCACCATTGGTGAATCACATTTTCATGGAGCAACTCCACAAAAAACTGATAGGATATAAGTGTGGTATACCAAAATATTCGTATGAATAAGGCCTATTAGTGTCCATACTTAGAAATGCGGCGACTAGTCTAGGTATTCCAGAAATTCAAATTTTGTTTACTGACCACCAGTGGTGAATCGCATTTTCATGGAGCAACTCCACAAAAAACTGATAGGATATAAGTATGATACTCCAAAATGTTCGTATGGATAAGGTCTATTAGTGTCCATACTTAGAAATGCGGCGACTAGTCTAGGTATTCCAGAAATTCAAATTTTGTTTACTGACCACCAGTGGTGAATCGCATTTTCATGGAGCAACTCCACAAAAAACTGATAGGATATAAGTATGATACTCCAAAATGTTCGTATGGATAAGGTCTATTAGTGTCCATACTTAGAAATGCGGCGACTAGTCTAGGTATTCCAGAAATTCAAATTTTGTTTACTGACCACCAGTGGTGAATCGCATTTTCATGGAGCAACTCCACAAAAAACTGACAGGATATAAGTGTGATAACCCAAAATGCTCGTATGGATAAGGCCTATTAGTGTCATTACTTAGAAATGCGGCGACTAGTCTAGGTATTCCAGAAATTCAAATTTTGTTTACTGACCACCAGTGGTGAATCGCATTTTCATGGAGCAACTCCACAAAAAACTGACAGGATATAAGTGTGATAACCCAAAATGCTCGTATGGATAAGGCCTATTAGTGTCATTACTTAGAAATGCGGCGACTAGTCTAGGTATTCCAGAAATTCAAATTTTGTTTACTGACCACCAGTGGTGAATCGCATTTTCATGGAGCAACTCCACAAAAAACTGATAGGATATAAGTATGATACACCAAAATGCTCGTATGGATAAGGCCTATTAGTGTCCATACGTAGAAATGCGGCGACTAGTCTAGGTATTCCACAAATTCAGATTTTGTTTACCGACCACCATTGGTGAATCACATTTTCATGGAGCAACTCCACAAAAAACTGATAGGATATAAGTGTGGTATACCAAAATGTTCGTATGAATAAGGCCTATTAGTGTCCATACTTAGAAATGCGGCGACTAGTCTAGGTATTCCAGAAATTCAAATTTTGTTTACTGACCACCAGTGGTGAATCGCATTTTCATGGAGCAACTCCACAAAAAACTGATAGGATATAAGTATGATACTCCAAAATGTTCGTATGGATAAGGTCTATTAGTGTCCATACTTAGAAATGCGGCGACTAGTCTAGGTATTCCAGAAATTCAAATTTTGTTTACTGGCCTATTAGTGTCCATACTTAGAAATGCGGCGACTAGTCTAGGTATTCCACAAATTCAGATTTTGTTTACCGACCACCATTGGTGAATCACATTTTCATGGAGCACCTCCACAAAAAATTGATAGGATATAAGTGTGGTATACCAAAATGTTCGTATGAACAAGGCCTATTGGCGGCCATACTTAGAAATGCGGCAACTAGTCTAGGTATTCCAGAAATTCAAATTTTGTTTACTGACCACCAGTGGTGAATAGCATTTTCATGGAGCAACTCCACAAAAAACTGATAGGATATAAGTATGATACACCAAAATATTCGTATGGATAAGGTCTATTAGTGTCCATACGTAGAAATGCGGCGACTAGTCTAGGTATTCCAGAAATTCAAATTTTGTTTACTGACCACCAGTGGTGAATCGCATTTTCATGGAGCAACTCCACAAAAAACTGATAGGATATAAGTGTGATACACCAAAATGTTCGTATGAATAAGGCCTATTAGTGTCCATACCTAGAAATGCGGCGGCTGGTCTAGGTATTCCAGAAATTCAAATTTTGTTTACTGACCACCAGTGGTGAATCGCATTTTCATGGAGCAACTCCACAAAAAACTGATAGGATATAAGTGTGGTATACCAAAATGTTCGTATGAATAAGGCCTATTAGTGTCCATACTTAGAAATGCGGCGACTAGTCTAGGTATTCCAGAAATTCAAATTTTGTTTACTGACCACCAGTGGTGAATCGCATTATCATGGAGCAACTACACAAAAAACTAATAGGATATAAGTGTGGTATACCAAAATGTTCGTATGAATAAGGCCTATTAGTGTCCATACCTAGAAATGCGGCGGCTGGTTTAGGTATTCCAGAAATTCAAATTTTGTTTACTGACCACCAGTGGTGAATCGCATTTTCATGGAGCAACTCCACAAAAAACTGATAGGATATAAGTGTGGTATACCAAAATGTTCGTATGAATAAGGCCTATTAGTGTCCATAATTAAAAAATGCAGCGACTAGTCTAGGTGTTCCAGAAACTCAAATTTTGTTTACTGACCACCAGTGGTGAATCGCATTTTCATGGAGCAACTCCACAAAAAACTGATAGGATATAAGTATGATACACCAAAATGTTCGTATGGATAAGGTCTATTAGTGTCCATACTTAGAAATGCGGCGACTAGTCCAGGTATTCCACAAATTCAGATTTTGTTTAGCGACCACCATTGGTGAATCACATTTTCATGGAGCAACTCCACAAAAAACTGATAGGATATAAGTGTGGTATACCAAAATGTTCGTATGAATAAGGCCTATTAGCGTCCATACCTAGAAATGCGGCGACTAGTCTAGGTATTTCAGAAATTCAAATTTTGTTTACTGACCACCAGTGGTGAATCGCATTTTCATGGAGCAACTCCACAAAAAACTGATAGGATATAAGTGTGGTATACCAAAATGTTCGTATGAATAAGGCCTATTAGTGTCCATACCTAGAAATGCGGCGACTAGTCTAGGTATTTCAGAAATTCAAATTTTGTTTACTGACCACCAGTGGTGAATCGCATTTTCATGGAGCAAGTCCACAAAAAACTGATAGGATATAAGTGTGGTATACCAAAATGTTCGTATGAATAAGGCCTATTAGTGTCCATAATTAAAAAATGCAGCGACTAGTCTAGGTATTCCAGAAACTCAAATTTTGTTTACTGACCACCAGTGGTGAATCGCATTTTCATGGAGCAACTCCACAAAAAACTGATAGGATATAAGTGTGGTATACCAAAATGTTCGTATGAATAAGGCCTATTAGTGTCCATAATTAAAAAATGCAGCGACTAGTCTAGGTATTCCAGAAACTCAAATTTTGTTTACCGACCACCATTGGTGAATCACATTTTCATGGAGCAACTCCACAAAAAACTGATAGGATATAAGTGTGGTATACCAAAATGTTCGTATGAATAAGGCCTATTAGTGTCCATAATTAAAAAATGCAGCGACTAGTCTAGGTATTCCAGAAACTCAAATTTTGTTTACTGACCACCAGTGGTGAATCGCATTTTCATGGAGCAACTCCACAAAAAACTGATAGGATATAAGTATGGTACACCAAAATGTTCGTATGGATAAGGTCTATTAGTGTCCATACTTAGAAATGCGGTGACTAGTCTAGGTATTCCACAAATTCAGATTTTGTTTACCGACCACCATTGGTGAATCACATTTTCATGGAGCAACTCCACAAAAAACTGATAGGATATAAGTGTGGTATACCAAAATGTTCGTATGAATAAGGCCTATTAGCGTCCATACCTAGAAATGCGGCGACTAGTCTAGGTATTTCAGAAATTCAAATTTTGTTTACTGACCACCAGTGGTGAATCGCATTTTCATGGAGCAACTCCACAAAAAACTGATAGGATATAAGTATGATACACCAAAATGTTCGTATGGATAAGGTCTATTAGTGTCCATACTTAGAAATGCGGCGACTAGTCTAGGTATTCCAGAAATTCAAATTTTGTTTACTGACCACCAGTGGTGAATCGCATTTTCATGGAGCAACTCCACAAAAAACTGATAGGATATAAGTATGATACACCAAAATGTTCGTATGGATAAGGTCTATTAGTGTCCATACTTAGAAATGCGGCGACTAGTCTAGGTATTCCAGAAATTAAAATTTTGTTTACTGACCACCAGTGGTGAATCGCATTTTCATGGAGCAACTCCACAAAAAACTGATAGGATATAAGTGTGGTATACCAAAATGTTCGTATGAATAAGGCCTATTAGTGTCCATACTTAGAAATGCGGCGACTAGTCTAGGTATTCCAGAAATTCAAATTTTGTTTACTGACCACCAGTGGTGAATCGCATTTTCATGGAGCAACTCCACAAAAAACTAATAGGATATAAGTGTGGTATACCAAAATGTTCGTTTGAATAAGGCCTATTAGTGTCCATACTTAGAAATGCGGCGACTAGTCTAGGTATTCCAGAAATTCAAATTTTGTTTACTGACCACCAGTGGTGAATCGCATTATCATGGAGCAACTACACAAAAAACTAATAGGATATAAGTGTGGTATACCAAAATGTTCGTATGAATAAGGCCTATTAGTGTCCATACCTAGAAATGCGGCGGCTAGTCTAGGTATTCCAGAAATTTAAATTTTGTTTACTGACCACCAGTGGTGAATCGCATTTTCATGGAGCAACTCCACAAAAAACTGATAGGATATAAGTGTGGTATACCAAAATGTTCGTATGAATAAGGCCTATTAGTGTCCATAATTAAAAAATGCAGCGACTAGTCTAGGTATTCCAGAAACTCAAATTTTGTTTACTGACCACCAGTGGTGAATCGCATTTTCATGGAGCAACTCCACAAAAAACTGATAGGATATAAGTATGATACACCAAAATGTTCGTATGGATAAGGTCTATTAGTGTCCATACTTAGAAATGCGGCGACTAGTCCAGGTATTCCACAAATTCAGATTTTGTTTAGCGACCACCATTGGTGAATCACATTTTCATGGAGCAACTCCACAAAAAACTGATAGGATATAAGTGTGGTATACCAAAATGTTCGTATGAATAAGGCCTATTAGCGTCCATACTTAGAAATGCGGCGACTAGTCTAGGTATTCCAGAAATTCAAATTTTGTTTACTGACCACCAGTGGTGAATCGCATTTTCATGGAGCAACTCCACAAAAAACTGATAGGATATAAGTATGGTACACCAAAATGTTCGTATGAATAAGGCCTATTAGTGTCCATACCTAGAAATGCGGCGGCTGGTTTAGGTATTCCAGAAATTCAAATTTTGTTTACTGACCACCAGTGGTGAATCGCATTTTCATGGAGCAACTCCACAAAAAACTGATAGGATATAAGTGTGGTATACCAAAATGTTCGTATGAATAAGGCCTATTAGTGTCCATAATTAAAAAATGCAGCGACTAGTCTAGGTGTTCCAGAAACTCAAATTTTGTTTACTGACCACCAGTGGTGAATCGCATTTTCATGGAGCAACTCCACAAAAAACTGATAGGATATAAGTATGGTACACCAAAATGTTCGTATGAATAAGGCCTATTAGTGTCCATAATTAAAAAATGCAGCGACTAGTCTAGGTATTCCAGAAACTCAAATTTTGTTTACCGACCACCATTGGTGAATCACATTTTCATGGAGCAACTCCACAAAAAACTGATAGGATATAAGTGTGGTATACCAAAATGTTCGTATGAGTAAGGCCTATTAGTGTCCATACCTAGAAATGCGGCGACTAGTCTAGGTATTTCAGAAATTCAAATTTTGTTTACTGACCACCAGTGGTGAATCGCATTTTCATGGAGCAACTCCACAAAAAACTGATAGGATATAAGTGTGGTATACCAAAATGTTCGTATGAATAAGGCCTATTAGTGTCCATACCTAGAAATGCGGCGACTAGTCTAGGTATTCCAGAAATTAAAATTTTGTTTACTGACCACCAGTGGTGAATCGCATTTTCATGGAGCAACTCCACAAAAAACTGATAGGATATAAGTGTGGTATACCAAAATGTTCGTATGAATAAGGCCTATTAGTGTCCATACTTAGAAATGCGGCGACTTGTCTAGGTATTCCAGAAATTCAAATTTTGTTTACTGACCACCAGTGGTGAATCGCATTATCATGGAGCAACTACACAAAAAACTAATAGGATATAAGTGTGGTATACCAAAATGTTCGTATGAATAAGGCCTATTAGTGTCCATACCTAGAAATGCGGCGGCTGGTCTAGGTATTCCAGAAATTCAAATTTTGTTTACTGACCACCAGTGGTGAATCGCATTTTCATGGAGCAACTCCACAAAAAACTGATAGGATATAAGTGTGGTATACCAAAATGTTCGTATGAATAAGGCCTATTAGTGTCCATACTTAGAAATGCGGCGACTAGTCTAGGTATTCCAGAAATTCAAATTTTGTTTACTGACCACCAGTGGTGAATCGCATTATCATGGAGCAACTACACAAAAAACTAATAGGATATAAGTGTGGTATACCAAAATGTTCGTATGAATAAGGCCTATTAGTGTCCATACCTAGAAATGCGGCGGCTGGTTTAGGTATTCCAGAAATTCAAATTTTGTTTACTGACCACCAGTGGTGAATCGCATTTTCATGGAGCAACTCCACAAAAAACTGATAGGATATAAGTGTGGTATACCAAAATGTTCGTATGAATAAGGCCTATTAGTGTCCATAATTAAAAAATGCAGCGACTAGTCTAGGTGTTCCAGAAACTCAAATTTTGTTTACTGACCACCAGTGGTGAATCGCATTTTCATGGAGCAACTCCACAAAAAACTGATAGGATATAAGTATGATACACCAAAATGTTCGTATGGATAAGGTCTATTAGTGTCCATACTTAGAAATGCGGCGACTAGTCCAGGTATTCCACAAATTCAGATTTTGTTTAGCGACCACCATTGGTGAATCACATTTTCATGGAGCAACTCCACAAAAAACTGATAGGATATAAGTGTGGTATACCAAAATGTTCGTATGAATAAGGCCTATTAGTGTCCATACCTAGAAATGCGGCGACTAGTCTAGGTATTTCAGAAATTCAAATTTTGTTTACTGACCACCAGTGGTGAATCGCATTTTCATGGAGCAACTCCACAAAAAACTGATAGGATATAAGTGTGGTATACCAAAATGTTCGTATGAATAAGGCCTATTAGTGTCCATACCTAGAAATGCGGCGAATAGTCTAGGTATTTCAGAAATTCAAATTTTGTTTACTGACCACCAGTGGTGAATCGCATTTTCATGGAGCAAGTCCACAAAAAACTGATAGGATATAAGTGTGGTATACCAAAATGTTCGTATGAATAAGGCCTATTAGTGTCCATAATTAAAAAATGCAGCGACTAGTCTAGGTATTCCAGAAACTCAAATTTTGTTTACTGACCACCAGTGGTGAATCGCATTTTCATGGAGCAACTCCACAAAAAACTGATAGGATATAAGTGTGGTATACCAAAATGTTCGTATGAATAAGGCCTATTAGTGTCCATAATTAAAAAATGCAGCGACTAGTCTAGGTATTCCAGAAACTCAAATTTTGTTTACCGACCACCATTGGTGAATCACATTTTCATGGAGCAACTCCACAAAAAACTGATAGGATATAAGTGTGGTATACCAAAATGTTCGTATGAATAAGGCCTATTAGTGTCCATAATTAAAAAATGCAGCGACTAGTCTAGGTATTCCAGAAACTCAAATTTTGTTTACTGACCACCAGTGGTGAATCGCATTTTCATGGAGCAACTCCACAAAAAACTGATAGGATATAAGTATGGTACACCAAAATGTTCGTATGGATAAGGTCTATTAGTGTCCATACTTAGAAATGCGGTGACTAGTCTAGGTATTCCACAAATTCAGATTTTGTTTACCGACCACCATTGGTGAATCACATTTTCATGGAGCAACTCCACAAAAAACTGATAGGATATAAGTGTGGTATACCAAAATGTTCGTATGAATAAGGCCTATTAGCGTCCATACCTAGAAATGCGGCGACTAGTCTAGGTATTTCAGAAATTCAAATTTTGTTTACTGACCACCAGTGGTGAATCGCATTTTCATGGAGCAACTCCACAAAAAACTGATAGGATATAAGTATGATACACCAAAATGTTCGTATGGATAAGGTCTATTAGTGTCCATACTTAGAAATGCGGCGACTAGTCTAGGTATTCCAGAAATTCAAATTTTGTTTACTGACCACCAGTGGTGAATCGCATTTTCATGGAGCAACTCCACAAAAAACTGATAGGATATAAGTATGATACACCAAAATGTTCGTATGGATAAGGTCTATTAGTGTCCATACTTAGAAATGCGGCGACTAGTCTAGGTATTCCAGAAATTAAAATTTTGTTTACTGACCACCAGTGGTGAATCGCATTTTCATGGAGCAACTCCACAAAAAACTGATAGGATATAAGTGTGGTATACCAAAATGTTCGTATGAATAAGGCCTATTAGTGTCCATACTTAGAAATGCGGCGACTAGTCTAGGTATTCCAGAAATTCAAATTTTGTTTACTGACCACCAGTGGTGAATCGCATTTTCATGGAGCAACTCCACAAAAAACTGATAGGATATAAGTGTGGTATACCAAAATGTTCGTTTGAATAAGGCCTATTAGTGTCCATACTTAGAAATGCGGCGACTAGTCTAGGTATTCCAGAAATTCAAATTTTGTTTACTGACCACCAGTGGTGAATCGCATTATCATGGAGCAACTACACAAAAAACTAATAGGATATAAGTGTGGTATACCAAAATGTTCGTATGAATAAGGCCTATTAGTGTCCATACCTAGAAATGCGGCGGCTAGTCTAGGTATTCCAGAAATTTAAATTTTGTTTACTGACCACCAGTGGTGAATCGCATTTTCATGGAGCAACTCCACAAAAAACTGATAGGATATAAGTGTGGTATACCAAAATGTTCGTATGAATAAGGCCTATTAGTGTCCATAATTAAAAAATGCAGCGACTAGTCTAGGTATTCCAGAAACTCAAATTTTGTTTACTGACCACCAGTGGTGAATCGCATTTTCATGGAGCAACTCCACAAAAAACTGATAGGATATAAGTATGGTACACCAAAATGTTCGTATGAATAAGGCCTATTAGTGTCCATAATTAAAAAATGCAGCGACTAGTCTAGGTATTCCAGAAACTCAAATTTTGTTTACCGACCACCATTGGTGAATCACATTTTCATGGAGCAACTCCACAAAAAACTGATAGGATATAAGTGTGGTATACCAAAATGTTCGTATGAGTAAGGCCTATTAGTGTCCATACCTAGAAATGCGGCGACTAGTCTAGGTATTTCAGAAATTCAAATTTTGTTTACTGACCACCAGTGGTGAATCGCATTTTCATGGAGCAACTCCACAAAAAACTGATAGGATATAAGTGTGGTATACCAAAATGTTCGTATGAATAAGGCCTATTAGTGTCCATACCTAGAAATGCGGCGACTAGTCTAGGTATTCCAGAAATTAAAATTTTGTTTACTGACCACCAGTGGTGAATCGCATTTTCATGGAGCAACTCCACAAAAAACTGATAGGATATAAGTGTGGTATACCAAAATGTTCGTATGAATAAGGCCTATTAGTGTCCATACTTAGAAATGCGGCGACTTGTCTAGGTATTCCAGAAATTCAAATTTTGTTTACTGACCACCAGTGGTGAATCGCATTATCATGGAGCAACTACACAAAAAACTAATAGGATATAAGTGTGGTATACCAAAATGTTCGTATGAATAAGGCCTATTAGTGTCCATACCTAGAAATGCGGCGGCTGGTCTAGGTATTCCAGAAATTCAAATTTTGTTTACTGACCACCAGTGGTGAATCGCATTTTCATGGAGCAACTCCACAAAAAACTGATAGGATATAAGTGTGGTATACCAAAATGTTCGTATGAATAAGGCCTATTAGTGTCCATACTTAGAAATGCGGCGACTAGTCTAGGTATTCCAGAAATTAAAATTTTGTTTACTGACCACCAGTGGTGAATCGCATTTTCATGGAGCAACTCCACAAAAAACTGATAGGATATAAGTGTGGTATACCAAAATGTTCGTATGAATAAGGCCTATTAGTGTCCATAATTAAAAAATGCAGCGACTAGTCTAGGTATTCCAGAAACTCAAATTTTGTTTACTGACCACCAGTGGTGAATCGCATTTTCATGGAGCAACTCCACAAAAAACTGATAGGATATAAGTATGATACACCAAAATGTTCGTATGGATAAGGTCTATTAGTGTCCATACTTAGAAATGCGGCGACTAGTCCAGGTATTCCACAAATTCAGATTTTGTTTAGCGACCACCATTGGTGAATCACATTTTCATGGAGCAACTCCACAAAAAACTGATAGGATATAAGTGTGGTATACCAAAATGTTCGTATGAATAAGGCCTATTAGCGTCCATACTTAGAAATGCGGCGACTAGTCTAGGTATTCCAGAAATTCAAATTTTGTTTACTGACCACCAGTGGTGAATCGCATTTTCATGGAGCAACTCCACAAAAAACTGATAGGATATAAGTATGGTACACCAAAATGTTCGTATGAATAAGGCCTATTAGTGTCCATAATTAAAAAATGCAGCGACTAGTCTAGGTATTCCAGAAACTCAAATTTTGTTTACCGACCACCATTGGTGAATCACATTTTCATGGAGCAACTCCACAAAAAACTGATAGGATATAAGTGTGGTATACCAAAATGTTCGTATGAGTAAGGCCTATTAGTGTCCATACCTAGAAATGCGGCGACTAGTCTAGGTATTTCAGAAATTCAAATTTTGTTTACTGACCACCAGTGGTGAATCGCATTTTCATGGAGCAACTCCACAAAAAACTGATAGGATATAAGTGTGGTATACCAAAATGTTCGTATGAATAAGGCCTATTAGTGTCCATACCTAGAAATGCGGCGACTAGTCTAGGTATTTCAGAAATTCAAATTTTGTTTACTGACCACCAGTGGTGAATCGCATTTTCATGGAGCAACTCCACAAAAAACTGATAGGATATAAGTGTGGTATACCAAAATGTTCGTATGAATAAGGCCTATTAGTGTCCATAATTAAAAAATGCAGCGACTAGTCTAGGTATTCCAGAAACTCAAATTTTGTTTACTGACCACCAGTGGTGAATCGCATTTTCATGGAGCAACTCCACAAAAAACTGATAGGATATAAGTGTGGTATACCAAAATGTTCGTATGAATAAGGCCTATTAGTGTCCATAATTAAAAAATGCAGCGACTAGTCTAGGTATTCCAGAAACTCAAATTTTGTTTACTGACCACCAGTGGTGAATCGCATTTTCATGGAGCAACTCCACAAAAAACTGATAGGATATAAGTATGATACACCAAAATGTTCGTATGGATAAGGTCTATTAGTGTCCATACTTAGAAATGCGGCGACTAGTCTAGGTATTCCAGAAATTCAAATTTTGTTTACTGACCACCAGTGGTGAATCGCATTTTCATGGAGCAACTCCACAAAAAACTGATAGGATATAAGTATGATACACCAAAATGTTCGTATGGATAAGTTCTATTAGTGTCCATACTTAGAAATGCGGCGACTAGTCTAGGTATTCCAGAAATTCAAATTTTGTTTACTGACCACCAGTGGTGAATCGCATTTTCATGGAGCAACTCCACAAAAAACTGATAGGATATAAGTATGGTACACCAAAATGTTCGTATGGATAAGGTCTATTAGTGTCCATACTTAGAAATGCGGCGTCTAGTCTAGGTATTCCACAAATTCAGATTTTGTTTACCGACCACCATTGGTGAATCACATTTTCATGGAGCAACTCCACAAAAAACTGATAGGATATAAGTGTGGTATACCAAAATGTTCGTATGAATAAGGCCTATTAGTGTCCATACCTAGAAATGCGGCGACTAGTCTAGGTATTTCAGAAATTCAAATTTTGTTTACTGACCACCAGTGGTGAATCGCATTTTCATGGAGCAACTCCACAAAAAACTGATAGGATATAAGTATGGTACACCAAAATGTTCGTATGGATAAGGTCTATTAGTGTCCATACTTAGAAATGCGGCGACTAGTCTAGGTATTCCACAAATTCAGATTTTGTTTACCGACCACCATTGGTGAATCACATTTTCATGGAGCAACTCCACAAAAAACTGATAGGATATAAGTGTGGTATACCAAAATGTTCGTATGAATAAGGCCTATTAGTGTCCATACCTAGAAATGCGGCGACTACTCTATGTATTTCAGAAATTCAAATTTTGTTTACTGACCACCAGTGGTGAATCGCATTTTCATGGAGCAACTCCACAAAAAACTGATAGGATATAAGTATGATACACCAAAATGTTCGTATGGATAAGGTCTATTAGTGTCCATACTTAGAAATGCGGCGACTAGTCTAGGTATTCCAGAAATTCAAATTTTGTTTACTGACCACCAGTGGTGAATCGCATTTTCATGGAGCAACTCCACAAAAAACTGATAGGATATAAGTATGATACACCAAAATGTTCGTATGGATAAGGTCTATTAGTGTCCATACTTAGAAATGCGGCGACTAGTCTAGGTATTCCAGAAATTCAAATTTTGTTTACTGACCACCAGTGGTGAATCGCATTTTCATGGAGCAACTCCACAAAAAACTGATAGGATATAAGTGTGGTATACCAAAATGTTCGTATGAATAAGGCCTATTAGTGTCCATAATTAAAAAATGCAGCGACTAGTCTAGGTATTCCAGAAATTCAAATTTTGTTTACTGACCACCAGTGGTGAATCGCATTATCATGGAGCAACTACACAAAAAACTAATAGGATATAAGTGTGGTATACCAAAATGTTCGTATGAATAAGGCCTATTAGTGTCCATACCTAGAAATGCGGCGGCTGGTATAGGTATTCCAGAAATTCAAATTTTGTTTACTGACCACCAGTGGTGAATCGCATTTTCATGGAGCAACTCCACAAAAAACTGATAGGATATAAGTGTGGTATACCAAAATGTTCGTATGAATAAGGCCTATTAGTGTCCATAATTAAAAAATGCAGCGACTAGTCTAGGTATTCCAGAAATTCAAATTTTGTTTACTGACCACCAGTGGTGAATCGCATTATCATGGAGCAACTACACAAAAAACTAATAGGATATAAGTGTGGTATACCAAAATGTTCGTATGAATAAGGCCTATTAGTGTCCATACCTAGAAATGCGGCGGCTGGTCTAGGTATTCCAGAAATTAAAATTTTGTTTACTGACCACCAGTGGTGAATCGCATTTTCATGGAGCAACTCCACAAAAAACTGATAGGATATAAGTGTGGTATACCAAAATGTTCGTATGAATAAGGCCTATTAGTGTCCATACCTAGAAATGCGGCGACTAGTCTAGGTATTTCAGAAATTCAAATTTTGTTTACTGACCACCAGTAGTGAATCGCATTTTCATGGAGCAACTCCACAAAAAACTGATAGGATATAAGTATGATACACCAAAATGTTCGTATGGATAAGTTCTATTAGTGTCCATACTTAGAAATGCAGCGACTAGTCTAGGTATTTCAGAAATTCAAATTTTGTTTACTGACCACCAGTGGTGAATCGCATTTTCATGGAGCAACTCCACAAAAAACTGATAGGATATAAGTGTGGTATACCAAAATGTTCGTATGAATAAGGCCTATTAGTGTCCATACCTAGAAATGCGGCGACTAGTCTAGGTATTTCAGAAATTCAAATTTTGTTTACTGACCACCAGTGGTGAATCGCATTTTCATGGAGCAACTCCACAAAAAACTGATAGGATATAAGTGTGGTATACCAAAATGTTCGTATGAATAAGGCCTATTAGTGTCCATAATTAAAAAATGCAGCGACTAGTCTAGGTATTCCAGAAACTCAAATTTTGTTTACTGACCACCAGTGGTGAATCGCATTTTCATGGAGCAACTCCACAAAAAACTGATAGGATATAAGTGTGGTATACCAAAATGTTCGTATGAATAAGGCCTATTAGTGTCCATAACTAAAAAATGCAGCGACTAGTCTAGGTATTCCAGAAACTCAAATTTTGTTTACTGACCACCAGTGGTGAATCGCATTTTCATGGAGCAACTCCACAAAAAACTGATAGGATATAAGTATGATACACCAAAATGTTCGTATGGATAAGGTCTATTAGTGTCCATACTTAGAAATGCGGCGACTAGTCTAGGTATTCCAGAAATTCAAATTTTGTTTACTGACCACCAGTGGTGAATCGCATTTTCATGGAGCAACTCCACAAAAAACTGATAGGATATAAGTATGATACACCAAAATGTTCGTATGGATAAGTTCTATTAGTGTCCATACTTAGAAATGCGGCGACTAGTCTAGGTATTCCAGAAATTCAAATTTTGTTTACTGACCACCAGTGGTGAATCGCATTTTCATGGAGCAACTCCACAAAAAACTGATAGGATATAAGTATGGTACACCAAAATGTTCGTATGGATAAGGTCTATTAGTGTCCATACTTAGAAATGCGGCGACTAGTCTAGGTATTCCACAAATTCAGATTTTGTTTACCGACCACCATTGGTGAATCACATTTTCATGGAGCAACTCCACAAAAAACTGATAGGATATAAGTGTGGTATACCAAAATGTTCGTATGAATAAGGCCTATTAGTGTCCATACCTAGAAATGCGGCGACTAGTCTAGGTATTTCAGAAATTCAAATTTTGTTTACTGACCACCAGTGGTGAATCGCATTTTCATGGAGCAACTCCACAAAAAACTGATAGGATATAAGTATGGTACACCAAAATGTTCGTATGGATAAGGTCTATTAGTGTCCATACTTAGAAATGCGGCGACTAGTCTAGGTATTCCACAAATTCAGATTTTGTTTACCGACCACCATTGGTGAATCACATTTTCATGGAGCAACTCCACAAAAAACTGATAGGATATAAGTGTGGTATACCAAAATGTTCGTATGAATAAGGCCTATTAGTGTCCATACCTAGAAATGCGGCGACTACTCTATGTATTTCAGAAATTCAAATTTTGTTTACTGACCACCAGTGGTGAATCGCATTTTCATGGAGCAACTCCACAAAAAACTGATAGGATATAAGTATGATACACCAAAATGTTCGTATGGATAAGGTCTATTAGTGTCCATACTTAGAAATGCGGCGACTAGTCTAGGTATTCCAGAAATTCAAATTTTGTTTACTGACCACCAGTGGTGAATCGCATTTTCATGGAGCAACTCCACAAAAAACTGATAGGATATAAGTATGATACACCAAAATGTTCGTATGGATAAGGTCTATTAGTGTCCATACTTAGAAATGCGGCGACTAGTCTAGGTATTCCAGAAATTCAAATTTTGTTTACTGACCACCAGTGGTGAATCGCATTTTCATGGAGCAACTCCACAAAAAACTGATAGGATATAAGTGTGGTATACCAAAATGTTCGTATGAATAAGGCCTATTAGTGTCCATAATTAAAAAATGCAGCGACTAGTCTAGGTATTCCAGAAATTCAAATTTTGTTTACTGACCACCAGTGGTGAATCGCATTATCATGGAGCAACTACACAAAAAACTAATAGGATATAAGTGTGGTATACCAAAATGTTCGTATGAATAAGGCCTATTAGTGTCCATACCTAGAAATGCGGCGGCTGGTCTAGGTATTCCAGAAATTCAAATTTTGTTTACTGACCACCAGTGGTGAATCGCATTTTCATGGAGCAACTCCACAAAAAACTGATAGGATATAAGTGTGGTATACCAAAATGTTCGTATGAATAAGGCCTATTAGTGTCCATAATTAAAAAATGCAGCGACTAGTCTAGGTATTCCAGAAATTCAAATTTTGTTTACTGACCACCAGTGGTGAATCGCATTATCATGGAGCAACTACACAAAAAACTAATAGGATATAAGTGTGGTATACCAAAATGTTCGTATGAATAAGGCCTATTAGTGTCCATACCTAGAAATGCGGCGGCTGGTCTAGGTATTCCAGAAATTCAAATTTTGTTTACTGACCACCAGTGGTGAATCGCATTTTCATGGAGCAACTCCACAAAAAACTGATAGGATATAAGTGTGGTATACCAAAATGTTCGTATGAATAAGGCCTATTAGTGTCCATAATTAAAAAATGCAGCGACTAGTCTAGGTATTCCAGAAACTCAAATTTTGTTTACCGACCACCATTGGTGAATCACATTTTCATGGAGCAACTCCACAAAAAACTGATAGGATATAAGTGTGGTATACCAAAATGTTCGTATGAATAAGGCCTATTAGTGTCCATACTTAGAAATGCGGCGACTAGTCTAGGTATTCCAGAAATTCAAATTTTGTTTACTGACCACCAGTGGTGAATCGCATTATCATGGAGCAACTACACAAAAAACTAATAGGATATAAGTGTGGTATACCAAAATGTTCGTATGAATAAGGCCTATTAGTGTCCATACCTAGAAATGCGGCGGCTGGTCTAGGTATTCCAGAAATTAAAATTTTGTTTACTGACCACCAGTGGTGAATCGCATTTTCATGGAGCAACTCCACAAAAAACTGATAGGATATAAGTGTGGTATACCAAAATGTTCGTATGAATAAGGCCTATTAGTGTCCATACTTAGAAATGCGGCGACTAGTCTAGGTATTCCAGAAATTCAAATTTTGTTTACTGACCACCAGTGGTGAATCGCATTATCATGGAGCAACTACACAAAAAACTAATAGGATATAAGTGTGGTATACCAAAATGTTCGTATGAATAAGGCCTATTAGTGTCCATACCTAGAAATGCGGCGGCTGGTCTAGGTATTCCAGAAATTCAAATTTTGTTTACTGACCACCAGTGGTGAATCGCATTTTCATGGAGCAACTCCACAAAAAACTGATAGGATATAAGTGTGGTATACCAAAATGTTCGTATGAATAAGGCCTATTAGTGTCCATAATTAAAAAATGCAGCGACTAGTCTAGGTATTCCAGAAACTCAAATTTTGTTTACTGACCACCAGTGGTGAATCGCATTTTCATGGAGCAACTCCACAAAAAACTGATAGGATATAAGTATGATACACCAAAATGTTCGTATGGATAAGGCCTATTAGTGTCCATACTTAGAAATGCGGCGACTAGTCTAGGTATTCCAGAAATTCAAATTTTGTTTACTGACCACCAGTGGTGAATCGCATTATCATGGAGCAACTACACAAAAAACTAATAGGATATAAGTGTGGTATACCAAAATGTTCGTATGAATAAGGCCTATTAGTGTCCATACCTAGAAATGCGGCGACTAGTCTAGGTATTTCAGAAATTCAAATTTTGTTTACTGACCACCAGTGGTGAATCGCATTTTCATGGAGCAACTCCACAAAAAACTGATAGGATATAAGTGTGGTATACCAAAATGTTCGTATGAATAAGGCCTATTAGTGTCCATAATTAAAAAATGCAGCGACTAGTCTAGGTATTCCAGAAACTCAAATTTTGTTTACCGACCACCATTGGTGAATCACATTTTCATGGAGCAACTCCACAAAAAACTGATAGGATATAAGTGTGGTATACCAAAATGTTCGTATGAATAAGGCCTATTAGTGTCCATAATTAAAAAATGCAGCGACTAGTCTAGGTATTCCAGAAACTCAAATTTTGTTTACTGACCACCAGTGGTGAATCGCATTTTCATGGAGCAACTCCACAAAAAACTGATAGGATATAAGTATGGTACACCAAAATGTTCGTATGGATAAGGTCTATTAGTGTCCATACTTAGAAATGCGGCGACTAGTCTAGGTATTCCACAAATTCAGATTTTGTTTACCGACCACCATTGGTGAATCACATTTTCATGGAGCAACTCCACAAAAAACTGATAGGATATAAGTGTGGTATACCAAAATGTTCGTATGAATAAGGCCTATTAGTGTCCATACCTAGAAATGCGGCGACTAGTCTAGGTATTTCAGAAATTCAAATTTTGTTTACTGACCACCAGTGGTGAATCGCATTTTCATGGAGCAACTCCACAAAAAACTGATAGGATATAAGTATGATACACCAAAATGTTCGTATGGATAAGGTCTATTAGTGTCCATACTTAGAAATGTGGCGACTAGTCTAGGTATTCCAGAAATTCAAATTTTGTTTACTGACCACCAGTGGTGAATCGCATTTTCATGGAGCAACTCCACAAAAAACTGATAGGATATAAGTATGATACACCCAAATGTTCGTATGGATAAGGTCTATTAGTGTCCATACTTAGAAATGCGGCGACTAGTCTAGGTATTCCAGAAATTCAAATTTTGTTTACTGACCACCAGTGGTGAATCGCATTTTCATGGAGCAACTCCACAAAAAACTGATAGGATATAAGTATGGTACACCAAAATGTTCGTATGGATAAGGTCTATTAGTGTCCATACTTAGAAATGCGGCGACTAATCTAGGTATTCCACAAATTCAGATTTTGTTTACCGACCACCATTGGTGAATCACATTTTCATGGAGCAACTCCACAAAAAACTGATAGGATATAAGTGTGGTATACCAAAATGTTCGTATGAATAAGGCCTATTAGTGTCCATACCTAGAAATGCGGCGACTAGTCTAGGTATTTCAGAAATTCAAATTTTGTTTACTGACCACCAGTGGTGAATCGCATTTTCATGGAGCAACTCCACAAAAAACTGATAGGATATAAGTATGATACACCAAAATATTCGTATGGATAAGGTCTATTAGTGTCCATACTTAGAAATGCGGCGACTAGTCTAGGTATTCCAGAAATTCAAATTTTGTTTACTGACCACCAGTGGTGAATCGCATTTTCATGGAGCAACTCCACAAAAAACTGATAGGATATAAGTATGATACACCAAAATGTTCGTATGGATAAGGTCTATTAGTGTCCATACTTAGAAATGCGGCGACTAGTCTAGGTATTCCAGAAATTCAAATTTTGTTTACTGACCACCAGTGGTGAATCGCATTTTCATGGAGCAACTCCACAAAAAACTGATAGAATATAAGTGTGGTATACCAAAATGTTCGTATGAATAAGGCCTATTAGTGTCCATAATTAAAAAATGCAGCGACTAGTCTAGGTATTCCAGAACCTCAAATTTTGTTTACTGACCACCAGTGGTGAATCGCATTTTCATGGAGCAACTCCACAAAAAACTGATAGGATATAAGTGTGGTATACCAAAATGTTCGTATGAATAAGGCCTATTAGTGTCCATACTTAGAAATGCGGCGACTAGTCTAGGTATTCCAGAAATTAAAATTTTGTTTACTGACCACCAGTGGTGAATCGCATTTTCATGGAGCAACTCCACAAAAAACTGATAGGATATAAGTGTGGTATACCAAAATGTTCGTATGAATAAGGCCTATTAGTGTCCATACTTAGAAATGCGGCGACTAGTCTAGGTATTCCAGAAATTCAAATTTTGTTTACTGACCACCAGTGGTGAATCGCATTATCATGGAGCAACTACACAAAAAACTAATAGGATATAAGTGTGGTATACCAAAATGTTCGTATGAATAAGGCCTATTAGTGTCCATACCTAGAAATGCGGCGGCTGGTCTAGGTATTCCAGAAATTCAAATTTTGTTTACTGACCACCAGTGGTGAATCGCATTTTCATGGAGCAACTCCACAAAAAACTGATAGGATATAAGTGTGGTATACCAAAATGTTCGTATGAATAAGGCCTATTAGTGTCCATAATTAAAAAATGCAGCGACTAGTCTAGGTATTCCAGAAACTCAAATTTTGTTTACTGACCACCAGTGGTGAATCGCATTTTCATGGAGCAACTCCACAAAAAACTGATAGGATATAAGTATGATACACCAAAATGTTCGTATGGATAAGGCCTATTAGTGTCCATACTTAGAAATGCGGCGACTAGTCTAGGTATTCCAGAAATTCAAATTTTGTTTACTGACCACCAGTGGTGAATCGCATTATCATGGAGCAACTACACAAAAAACTAATAGGATATAAGTGTGGTATACCAAAATGTTCGTATGAATAAGGCCTATTAGTGTCCATACCTAGAAATGCGGCGGCTGGTCTAGGTATTCCAGAAATTAAAATTTTGTTTACTGACCACCAGTGGTGAATCGCATTTTCATGGAGCAACTCCACAAAAAACTGATAGGATATAAGTGTGGTATACCAAAATGTTCGTATGAATAAGGCCTATTAGTGTCCATACCTAGAAATGCGGCGGCTGGTCTAGGTATTCCAGAAATTCAAATTTTGTTTACTGACCACCAGTGGTGAATCGCATTTTCATGGAGCAACTCCACAAAAAACTGATAGGATATAAGTGTGGTATACCAAAATGTTCGTATGAATAAGGCCTATTAGTGTCCATAATTAAAAAATGCAGCGACTAGTCTAGGTATTCCAGAAATTCAAATTTTGTTTACTGACCACCAGTGGTGAATCGCATTATCATGGAGCAACTACACAAAAAACTAATAGGATATAAGTGTGGTATACCAAAATGTTCGTATGAATAAGGCCTATTAGTGTCCATACCTAGAAATGCGGCGACTAGTCTAGGTATTTCAGAAATTCAAATTTTGTTTACTGACCACCAGTGGTGAATCGCATTTTCATGGAGCAACTCCACAAAAAACTGATAGGATATAAGTGTGGTATACCAAAATGTTCGTATGAATAAGGCCTATTAGTGTCCATAATTAAAAAATGCAGCGACTAGTCTAGGTATTCCAGAAACTCAAATTTTGTTTACCGACCACCATTGGTGAATCACATTTTCATGGAGCAACTCCACAAAAAACTGATAGGATATAAGTGTGGTATACCAAAATGTTCGTATGAATAAGGCCTATTAGTGTCCATAATTAAAAAATGCAGCGACTAGTCTAGGTATTCCAGAAACTCAAATTTTGTTTACTGACCACCAGTGGTGAATCGCATTTTCATGGAGCAACTCCACAAAAAACTGATAGGATATAAGTATGGTACACCAAAATGTTCGTATGGATAAGGTCTATTAGTGTCCATACTTAGAAATGCGGCGACTAGTCTAGGTATTCCACAAATTCAGATTTTGTTTACCGACCACCATTGGTGAATCACATTTTCATGGAGCAACTCCACAAAAAACTGATAGGATATAAGTGTGGTATACCAAAATGTTCGTATGAATAAGGCCTATTAGTGTCCATACCTAGAAATGCGGCGACTAGTCTAGGTATTTCAGAAATTCAAATTTTGTTTACTGACCACCAGTGGTGAATCGCATTTTCATGGAGCAACTCCACAAAAAACTGATAGGATATAAGTATGATACACCAAAATGTTCGTATGGATAAGGTCTATTAGTGTCCATACTTAGAAATGTGGCGACTAGTCTAGGTATTCCAGAAATTCAAATTTTGTTTACTGACCACCAGTGGTGAATCGCATTTTCATGGAGCAACTCCACAAAAAACTGATAGGATATAAGTATGATACACCAAAATGTTCGTATGGATAAGGTCTATTAGTGTCCATACTTAGAAATGCGGCGACTAGTCTAGGTATTCCAGAAATTCAAATTTTGTTTACTGACCACCAGTGGTGAATCGCATTTTCATGGAGCAACTCCACAAAAAACTGATAGGATATAAGTATGGTACACCAAAATGTTCGTATGGATAAGGTCTATTAGTGTCCATACTTAGAAATGCGGCGACTAATCTAGGTATTCCACAAATTCAGATTTTGTTTACCGACCACCATTGGTGAATCACATTTTCATGGAGCAACTCCACAAAAAACTGATAGGATATAAGTGTGGTATACCAAAATGTTCGTATGAATAAGGCCTATTAGTGTCCATACTTAGAAATGCGGCGACTAGTCTAGGTATTCCAGAAATTCAAATTTTGTTTACTGACCACCAGTGGTGAATCGCATTTTCATGGAGCAACTCCACAAAAAACTGATAGGATATAAGTATGATACACCAAAATGTTCGTATGGATAAGGTCTATTAGTGTCCATACTTAGAAATGCGGCGACTAGTCTAGGTATTCCAGAAATTCAAATTTTGTTTACTGACCACCAGTGGTGAATCGCATTTTCATGGAGCAACTCCACAAAAAACTGATAGAATATAAGTGTGGTATACCAAAATGTTCGTATGAATAAGGCCTATTAGTGTCCATAATTAAAAAATGCAGCGACTAGTCTAGGTATTCCAGAACCTCAAATTTTGTTTACTGACCACCAGTGGTGAATCGCATTTTCATGGAGCAACTCCACAAAAAACTGATAGGATATAAGTGTGGTATACCAAAATGTTCGTATGAATAAGGCCTATTAGTGTCCATACTTAGAAATGCGGCGACTAGTCTAGGTATTCCAGAAATTAAAATTTTGTTTACTGACCACCAGTGGTGAATCGCATTTTCATGGAGCAACTCCACAAAAAACTGATAGGATATAAGTGTGGTATACCAAAATGTTCGTATGAATAAGGCCTATTAGTGTCCATACTTAGAAATGCGGCGACTAGTCTAGGTATTCCAGAAATTCAAATTTTGTTTACTGACCACCAGTGGTGAATCGCATTATCATGGAGCAACTACACAAAAAACTAATAGGATATAAGTGTGGTATACCAAAATGTTCGTATGAATAAGGCCTATTAGTGTCCATACCTAGAAATGCGGCGGCTGGTCTAGGTATTCCAGAAATTCAAATTTTGTTTACTGACCACCAGTGGTGAATCGCATTTTCATGGAGCAACTCCACAAAAAACTGATAGGATATAAGTGTGGTATACCAAAATGTTCGTATGAATAAGGCCTATTAGTGTCCATAATTAAAAAATGCAGCGACTAGTCTAGGTATTCCAGAAACTCAAATTTTGTTTACTGACCACCAGTGGTGAATCGCATTTTCATGGAGCAACTCCACAAAAAACTGATAGGATATAAGTATGATACACCAAAATGTTCGTATGGATAAGGCCTATTAGTGTCCATACTTAGAAATGCGGCGACTAGTCTAGGTATTCCAGAAATTCAAATTTTGTTTACTGACCACCAGTGGTGAATCGCATTATCATGGAGCAACTACACAAAAAACTAATAGGATATAAGTGTGGTATACCAAAATGTTCGTATGAATAAGGCCTATTAGTGTCCATACCTAGAAATGCGGCGGCTGGTCTAGGTATTCCAGAAATTAAAATTTTGTTTACTGACCACCAGTGGTGAATCGCATTTTCATGGAGCAACTCCACAAAAAACTGATAGGATATAAGTGTGGTATACCAAAATGTTCGTATGAATAAGGCCTATTAGTGTCCATACCTAGAAATGCGGCGGCTGGTCTAGGTATTCCAGAAATTCAAATTTTGTTTACTGACCACCAGTGGTGAATCGCATTTTCATGGAGCAACTCCACAAAAAACTGATAGGATATAAGTGTGGTATACCAAAATGTTCGTATGAATAAGGCCTATTAGTGTCCATAATTAAAAAATGCAGCGACTAGTCTAGGTATTCCAGAAATTCAAATTTTGTTTACTGACCACCAGTGGTGAATCGCATTATCATGGAGCAACTACACAAAAAACTAATAGGATATAAGTGTGGTATACCAAAATGTTCGTATGAATAAGGCCTATTAGTGTCCATACCTAGAAATGCGGCGGCTGGTCTAGGTATTCCAGAAATTCAAATTTTGTTTACTGACCACCAGTGGTGAATCGCATTTTCATGGAGCAACTCCACAAAAAACTGATAGGATATAAGTGTGGTATACCAAAATGTTCGTATGAATAAGGCCTATTAGTGTCCATAATTAAAAAATGCAGCGACTAGTCTAGGTATTCCAGAAACTCAAATTTTGTTTACCGACCACCATTGGTGAATCACATTTTCATGGAGCAACTCCACAAAAAACTGATAGGATATAAGTGTGGTATACCAAAATGTTCGTATGAATAAGGCCTATTAGTGTCCATAATTAAAAAATGCAGCGACTAGTCTAGGTATTCCAGAAATTCAAATTTTGTTTACTGACCACCAGTGGTGAATCGCATTATCATGGAGCAACTACACAAAAAACTAATAGGATATAAGTGTGGTATACCAAAATGTTCGTATGAATAAGGCCTATTAGTGTCCATACCTAGAAATGCGGCGGCTGGTCTAGGTATTCCAGAAATTCAAATTTTGTTTACTGACCACCAGTGGTGAATCGCATTTTCATGGAGCAACTCCACAAAAAACTGATAGGATATAAGTGTGGTATACCAAAATGTTCGTATGAATAAGGCCTATTAGTGTCCATAATTAAAAAATGCAGCGACTAGTCTAGGTATTCCAGAAATTCAAATTTTGTTTACTGACCACCAGTGGTGAATCGCATTATCATGGAGCAACTACACAAAAAACTAATAGGATATAAGTGTGGTATACCAAAATGTTCGTATGAATAAGGCCTATTAGTGTCCATACCTAGAAATGCGGCGGCTGGTCTAGGTATTCCAGAAATTCAAATTTTGTTTACTGACCACCAGTGGTGAATCGCATTTTCATGGAGCAACTCCACAAAAAACTGATAGGATATAAGTGTGGTATACCAAAATGTTCGTATGAATAAGGCCTATTAGTGTCCATAATTAAAAAATGCAGCGACTAGTCTAGGTATTCCAGAAACTCAAATTTTGTTTACTGACCACCAGTGGTGAATCGCATTTTCATGGAGCAACTCCACAAAAAACTGATAGGATATAAGTATGATACACCAAAATGTTCGTATGGATAAGGCCTATTAGTGTCCATACTTAGAAATGCGGCGACTAGTCTAGGTATTCCAGAAATTCAAATTTTGTTTACTGACCACCAGTGGTGAATCGCATTATCATGGAGCAACTACACAAAAAACTAATAGGATATAAGTGTGGTATACCAAAATGTTCGTATGAATAAGGCCTATTAGTGTCCATACCTAGAAATGCGGCGGCTGGTCTAGGTATTCCAGAAATTAAAATTTTGTTTACTGACCACCAGTGGTGAATCGCATTTTCATGGAGCAACTCCACAAAAAACTGATAGGATATAAGTGTGGTATACCAAAATGTTCGTATGAATAAGGCCTATTAGTGTCCATACTTAGAAATGCGGCGACTAGTCTAGGTATTCCAGAAATTCAAATTTTGTTTACTGACCACCAGTGGTGAATCGCATTATCATGGAGCAACTACACAAAAAACTAATAGGATATAAGTGTGGTATACCACAATGTTCGTATGAATAAGGCCTATTAGTGTCCATACCTAGAAATGCGGCGACTAGTCTAGGTATTTCAGAAATTCAAATATTGTTTACTGACCACCAGTGGTGAATCGCATTTTCATGGAGCAACTCCACAAAAAACTGATAGGATATAAGTGTGGTATACCAAAATGTTCGTATGAATAAGGCCTATTAGTGTCCATAAGTAAAAAATGCAGCGACTAGTCTAGGTATTCCAGAAACTCAAATTTTGTTTACTGACCACCAGTGGTGAATCGCATTTTCATGGAGCAACTCCACAAAAAACTGATAGGATATAAGTGTGGTATACCAAAATGTTCGTATGAATAAGGCCTATTAGTGTCCATAATTAAAAAATGCAGCGACTAGTCTAGGTATTCCAGAAACTCAAATTTTGTTTACCGACCACCATTGGTGAATCACATTTTCATGGAGCAACTCCACAAAAAACTGATAGGATATAAGTGTGGTATACCAAAATGTTCGTATGAATAAGGCCTATTAGTGTCCATAATTAAAAAATGCAGCGACTAGTCTAGGTATTCCAGAAACTCAAATTTTGTTTACTGACCACCAGTGGTGAATCGCATTTTCATGGAGCAACTCCACAAAAAACTGATAGGATATAAGTATGGTACACCAAAATGTTCGTATGGATAAGGTCTATTAGTGTCCATACTTAGAAATGCGGCGACTAGTCTAGGTATTCCACAAATTCAGATTTTGTTTACCGACCACCATTGGTGAATCACATTTTCATGGAGCAACTCCACAAAAAACTGATAGGATATAAGTGTGGTATACCAAAATGTTCGTATGAATAAGGCCTATTAGTGTCCATACCTAGAAATGCGGCGACTAGTCTAGGTATTTCAGAAATTCAAATTTTGTTTACTGACCACCAGTGGTGAATCGCATTTTCATGGAGCAACTCCACAAAAAACTGATAGGATATAAGTATGATACACCAAAATGTTCGTATGGATAAGGTCTATTAGTGTCCATACTTAGAAATGCGGCGACTAGTCTAGGTATTCCAGAAATTCAAATTTTGTTTACTGACCACCAGTGGTGAATCGCATTTTCATGGAGCAACTCCACAAAAAACTGATAGGATATAAGTATGATACACCAAAATGTTCGTATGGATAAGGTCTATTAGTGTCCATACTTAGAAATGCGGCGACTAGTCTAGGTATTCCAGAAATTCAAATTTTGTTTACTGACCACCAGTGGTGAATCGCATTTTCATGGAGCAACTCCACAAAAAACTGATAGGATATAAGTATGGTACACCAAAATGTTCGTATGGATAAGGTCTATTAGTGTCCATACTTAGAAATGCGGCGACTAATCTAGGTATTCCACAAATTCAGATTTTGTTTACCGACCACCATTGGTGAATCACATTTTCATGGAGCAACTCCACAAAAAACTGATAGGATATAAGTGTGGTATACCAAAATGTTCGTATGAATAAGGCCTATTAGTGTCCATACCTAGAAATGCGGCGACTAGTCTAGGTATTTCAGAAATTCAAATTTTGTTTACTGACCACCAGTGGTGAATCGCATTTTCATGGAGCAACTCCACAAAAAACTGATAGGATATAAGTATGATACACCAAAATATTCGTATGGATAAGGTCTATTAGTGTCCATACTTAGAAATGCGGCGACTAGTCTAGGTATTCCAGAAATTCAAATTTTGTTTACTGACCACCAGTGGTGAATCGCATTTTCATGGAGCAACTCCACAAAAAACTGATAGGATATAAGTATGATACACCAAAATGTTCGTATGGATAAGGTCTATTAGTGTCCATACTTAGAAATGCGGCGACTAGTCTAGGTATTCCAGAAATTCAAATTTTGTTTACTGACCACCAGTGGTGAATCGCATTTTCATGGAGCAACTCCACAAAAAACTGATAGGATATAAGTGTGGTATACCAAAATGTTCGTATGAATAAGGCCTATTAGTGTCCATAATTAAAAAATGCAGCGACTAGTCTAGGTATTCCAGAACCTCAAATTTTGTTTACTGACCACCAGTGGTGAATCGCATTTTCATGGAGCAACTCCACAAAAAACTGATAGGATATAAGTGTGGTATACCAAAATGTTCGTATGAATAAGGCCTATTAGTGTCCATACTTAGAAATGCGGCGACTAGTCTAGGTATTCCAGAAATTAAAATTTTGTTTACTGACCACCAGTGGTGAATCGCATTTTCATGGAGCAACTCCACAAAAAACTGATAGGATATAAGTGTGGTATACCAAAATGTTCGTATGAATAAGGCCTATTAGTGTCCATACTTAGAAATGCGGCGACTAGTCTAGGTATTCCAGAAATTCAAATTTTGTTTACTGACCACCAGTGGTGAATCGCATTATTATGGAGCAACTACACAAAAAACTAATAGGATATAAGTGTGGTATACCAAAATGTTCGTATGAATAAGGCCTATTAGTGTCCATACCTATAAATGCGGCGGCTGGTCTAGGTATTCCAGAAATTCAAATTTTGTTTACTGACCACCAGTGGTGAATCGCATTTTCATGGAGCAACTCCACAAAAAACTGATAGGATATAAGTGTGGTATACCAAAATGTTCGTATGAATAAGGCCTATTAGTGTCCATACTTAGAAATGCGGCGACTAGTCTAGGTATTCCAGAAATTCAAATTTTGTTTACTGACCACCAGTGGTGAATCGCATTATCATGGAGCAACTACACAAAAAACTAATAGGATATAAGTGTGGTATACCAAAATGTTCGTATGAATAAGGCCTATTAGTGTCCATACCTAGAAATGCGGCGGCTGGTTTAGGTATTCCAGAAATTCAAATTTTGTTTACTGACCACCAGTGGTGAATCGCATTTTCATGGAGCAACTCCACAAAAAACTGATAGGATATAAGTGTGGTATACCAAAATGTTCGTATGAATAAGGCCTATTAGTGTCCATAATTAAAAAATGCAGCGACTAGTCTAGGTGTTCCAGAAACTCAAATTTTATTTACTGACCACCAGTGGTGAATCGCATTTTCATGGAGCAACTCCACAAAAAACTGATAGGATATAAGTATGATACACCAAAATGTTCGTATGGATAAGGTCTATTAGTGTCCATACTTAGAAATGCGGCGACTAGTCCAGGTATTCCACAAATTCAGATTTTGTTTAGCGACCACCATTGGTGAATCACATTTTCATGGAGCAACTCCACAAAAAACTGATAGGATATAAGTGTGGTATACCAAAATGTTCGTATGAATAAGGCCTATTAGTGTCCATAATTAAAAAATGCGGCGATTAGTCTAGGTATTTCAGAAATTCAAATTTTGTTTACTGACCACCAGTGGTGAATCGCATTTTCATGGAGCAACTCCACAAAAAACTGATAGGATATAAGTGTGGTATACCAAAATGTTCGTATGAATAAGGCCTATTAGTGTCCATAATTAAAAAATGCAGCGACTAGTCTAGGTATTCCAGAAACTCAAATTTTGTTTACTGACCACCAGTGGTGAATCGCATTTTCATGGAGCAACTCCACAAAAAACTGATAGGATATAAGTGTGGTATACCAAAATGTTCGTATGAATAAGGCCTATTAGTGTCCATAATTAAAAAATGCAGCGACTAGTCTAGGTATTCCAGAAACTCAAATTTTGTTTACCGACCACCATTGGTGAATCACATTTTCATGGAGCAACTCCACAAAAAACTGATAGGATATAAGTGTGGTATACCAAAATGTTCGTATGAATAAGGCCTATTAGTGTCCATAATTAAAAAATGCAGCGACTAGTCTAGGTATTCCAGAAACTCAAATTTTGTTTACTGACCACCAGTGGTGAATCGCATTTTCATGGAGCAACTCCACAAAAAACTGATAGGATATAAGTATGGTACACCAAAATGTTCGTATGGATAAGGTCTATTAGTGTCCGTACTTAGAAATGCGGCGACTAGTCTAGGTATTCCACAAATTCAGATTTTGTTTACCGACCACCATTGGTGAATCACATTTTCATGGAGCAACTCCACAAAAAACTGATAGGATATAAGTGTGGTATACCAAAATGTTCGTATGAATAAGGCCTATTAGTGTCCATACCTAGAAATGCGGCGACTAGTCTAGGTATTTCAGAAATTCAAATTTTGTTTACTGACCACCAGTGGTGAATCGCATTTTCATGGAGCAACTCCACAAAAAACTGATAGGATATAAGTATGATACACCAAAATGTTCGTATGGATAAGGTCTATTAGTGTCCATACTTAGAAATGTGGCGACTAGTCTAGGTATTCCAGAAATTCAAATTTTGTTTACTGACCACCAGTGGTGAATCGCATTTTCATGGAGCAACTCCACAAAAAACTGATAGGATATAAGTATGATACACCAAAATGTTCGTATGGATAAGGTCTATTAGTGTCCATACTTAGAAATGCGGCGACTAGTCTAGGTATTCCAGAAATTCAAATTTTGTTTACTGACCACCAGTGGTGAATCGCATTTTCATGGAGCAACTCCACAAAAAACTGATAGGATATAAGTATGGTACACCAAAATGTTCGTATGGATAAGGTCTATTAGTGTCCATACTTAGAAATGCGGCGACTAATCTAGGTATTCCACAAATTCAGATTTTGTTTACCGACCACCATTGGTGAATCACATTTTCATGGAGCAACTCCACAAAAAACTGATAGGATATAAGTGTGGTATACCAAAATGTTCGTATGAATAAGGCCTATTAGTGTCCATACCTAGAAATGCGGCGACTAGTCTAGGTATTTCAGAAATTCAAATTTTGTTTACTGACCACCAGTGGTGAATCGCATTTTCATGGAGCAACTCCACAAAAAACTGATAGGATATAAGTATGATACACCAAAATATTCGTATGGATAAGGTCTATTAGTGTCCATACTTAGAAATGCGGCGACTAGTCTAGGTATTCCAGAAATTCAAATTTTGTTTACTGACCACCAGTGGTGAATCGCATTTTCATGGAGCAACTCCACAAAAAACTGATAGGATATAAGTATGATACACCAAAATGTTCGTATGGATAAGGTCTATTAGTGTCCATACTTAGAAATGCGGCGACTAGTCTAGGTATTCCAGAAATTCAAATTTTGTTTACTGACCACCAGTGGTGAATCGCATTTTCATGGAGCAACTCCACAAAAAACTGATAGAATATAAGTGTGGTATACCAAAATGTTCGTATGAATAAGGCCTATTAGTGTCCATAATTAAAAAATGCAGCGACTAGTCTAGGTATTCCAGAACCTCAAATTTTGTTTACTGACCACCAGTGGTGAATCGCATTTTCATGGAGCAACTCCACAAAAAACTGATAGGATATAAGTGTGGTATACCAAAATGTTCGTATGAATAAGGCCTATTAGTGTCCATACTTAGAAATGCGGCGACTAGTCTAGGTATTCCAGAAATTAAAATTTTGTTTACTGACCACCAGTGGTGAATCGCATTTTCATGGAGCAACTCCACAAAAAACTGATAGGATATAAGTGTGGTATACCAAAATGTTCGTATGAATAAGGCCTATTAGTGTCCATACTTAGAAATGCGGCGACTAGTCTAGGTATTCCAGAAATTCAAATTTTGTTTACTGACCACCAGTGGTGAATCGCATTATCATGGAGCAACTACACAAAAAACTAATAGGATATAAGTGTGGTATACCAAAATGTTCGTATGAATAAGGCCTATTAGTGTCCATACCTAGAAATGCGGCGGCTGGTCTAGGTATTCCAGAAATTCAAATTTTGTTTACTGACCACCAGTGGTGAATCGCATTTTCATGGAGCAACTCCACAAAAAACTGATAGGATATAAGTGTGGTATACCAAAATGTTCGTATGAATAAGGCCTATTAGTGTCCATAATTAAAAAATGCAGCGACTAGTCTAGGTATTCCAGAAACTCAAATTTTGTTTACTGACCACCAGTGGTGAATCGCATTTTCATGGAGCAACTCCACAAAAAACTGATAGGATATAAGTATGATACACCAAAATGTTCGTATGGATAAGGCCTATTAGTGTCCATACTTAGAAATGCGGCGACTAGTCTAGGTATTCCAGAAATTCAAATTTTGTTTACTGACCACCAGTGGTGAATCGCATTATCATGGAGCAACTACACAAAAAACTAATAGGATATAAGTGTGGTATACCAAAATGTTCGTATGAATAAGGCCTATTAGTGTCCATACCTAGAAATGCGGCGGCTGGTCTAGGTATTCCAGAAATTAAAATTTTGTTTACTGACCACCAGTGGTGAATCGCATTTTCATGGAGCAACTCCACAAAAAACTGATAGGATATAAGTGTGGTATACCAAAATGTTCGTATGAATAAGGCCTATTAGTGTCCATACCTAGAAATGCGGCGGCTGGTCTAGGTATTCCAGAAATTCAAATTTTGTTTACTGACCACCAGTGGTGAATCGCATTTTCATGGAGCAACTCCACAAAAAACTGATAGGATATAAGTGTGGTATACCAAAATGTTCGTATGAATAAGGCCTATTAGTGTCCATAATTAAAAAATGCAGCGACTAGTCTAGGTATTCCAGAAATTCAAATTTTGTTTACTGACCACCAGTGGTGAATCGCATTATCATGGAGCAACTACACAAAAAACTAATAGGATATAAGTGTGGTATACCAAAATGTTCGTATGAATAAGGCCTATTAGTGTCCATACCTAGAAATGCGGCGGCTGGTCTAGGTATTCCAGAAATTCAAATTTTGTTTACTGACCACCAGTGGTGAATCGCATTTTCATGGAGCAACTCCACAAAAAACTGATAGGATATAAGTGTGGTATACCAAAATGTTCGTATGAATAAGGCCTATTAGTGTCCATAATTAAAAAATGCAGCGACTAGTCTAGGTATTCCAGAAACTCAAATTTTGTTTACCGACCACCATTGGTGAATCACATTTTCATGGAGCAACTCCACAAAAAACTGATAGGATATAAGTGTGGTATACCAAAATGTTCGTATGAATAAGGCCTATTAGTGTCCATACTTAGAAATGCGGCGACTAGTCTAGGTATTCCAGAAATTCAAATTTTGTTTACTGACCACCAGTGGTGAATCGCATTATCATGGAGCAACTACACAAAAAACTAATAGGATATAAGTGTGGTATACCAAAATGTTCGTATGAATAAGGCCTATTAGTGTCCATACCTAGAAATGCGGCGGCTGGTCTAGGTATTCCAGAAATTAAAATTTTGTTTACTGACCACCAGTGGTGAATCGCATTTTCATGGAGCAACTCCACAAAAAACTGATAGGATATAAGTGTGGTATACCAAAATGTTCGTATGAATAAGGCCTATTAGTGTCCATACTTAGAAATGCGGCGACTAGTCTAGGTATTCCAGAAATTCAAATTTAGTTTACTGACCACCAGTGGTGAATCGCATTATCATGGAGCAACTACACAAAAAACTAATAGGATATAAGTGTGGTATACCAAAATGTTCGTATGAATAAGGCCTATTAGTGTCCATACCTAGAAATGCGGCGGCTGGTCTAGGTATTCCAGAAATTCAAATTTTGTTTACTGACCACCAGTGGTGAATCGCATTTTCATGGAGCAACTCCACAAAAAACTGATAGGATATAAGTGTGGTATACCAAAATGTTCGTATGAATAAGGCCTATTAGTGTCCATAATTAAAAAATGCAGCGACTAGTCTAGGTATTCCAGAAACTCAAATTTTGTTTACCGACCACCATTGGTGAATCACATTTTCATGGAGCAACTCCACAAAAAACTGATAGGATATAAGTGTGGTATACCAAAATGTTCGTATGAATAAGGCCTATTAGTGTCCATACTTAGAAATGCGGCGACTAGTCTAGGTATTCCAGAAATTCAAATTTTGTTTACTGACCACCAGTGGTGAATCGCATTATCATGGAGCAACTACACAAAAAACTAATAGGATATAAGTGTGGTATACCAAAATGTTCGTATGAATAAGGCCTATTAGTGTCCATAATTAAAAAATGCAGCGACTAGTCTAGGTATTCCAGAACCTCAAATTTTGTTTACTGACCACCAGTGGTGAATCGCATTTTCATGGAGCAACTCCACAAAAAACTGATAGGATATAAGTGTGGTATACCAAAATGTTCGTATGAATAAGGCCTATTAGTGTCCATACTTAGAAATGCGGCGACTAGTCTAGGTATTCCAGAAATTAAAATTTTGTTTACTGACCACCAGTGGTGAATCGCATTTTCATGGAGCAACTCCACAAAAAACTGATAGGATATAAGTGTGGTATACCAAAATGTTCGTATGAATAAGGCCTATTAGTGTCCATACTTAGAAATGCGGCGACTAGTCTAGGTATTCCAGAAATTCAAATTTTGTTTACTGACCACCAGTGGTGAATCGCATTATCATGGAGCAACTACACAAAAAACTAATAGGATATAAGTGTGGTATACCAAAATGTTCGTATGAATAAGGCCTATTAGTGTCCATACCTAGAAATGCGGCGGCTGGTCTAGGTATTCCAGAAATTCAAATTTTGTTTACTGACCACCAGTGGTGAATCGCATTTTCATGGAGCAACTCCACAAAAAACTGATAGGATATAAGTGTGGTATACCAAAATGTTCGTATGAATAAGGCCTATTAGTGTCCATAATTAAAAAATGCAGCGACTAGTCTAGGTATTCCAGAAACTCAAATTTTGTTTACTGACCACCAGTGGTGAATCGCATTTTCATGGAGCAACTCCACAAAAAACTGATAGGATATAAGTATGATACACCAAAATGTTCGTATGGATAAGGCCTATTAGTGTCCATACTTAGAAATGCGGCGACTAGTCTAGGTATTCCAGAAATTCAAATTTTGTTTACTGACCACCAGTGGTGAATCGCATTATCATGGAGCAACTACACAAAAAACTAATAGGATATAAGTGTGGTATACCAAAATGTTCGTATGAATAAGGCCTATTAGTGTCCATACCTAGAAATGCGGCGGCTGGTCTAGGTATTCCAGAAATTAAAATTTTGTTTACTGACCACCAGTGGTGAATCGCATTTTCATGGAGCAACTCCACAAAAAACTGATAGGATATAAGTGTGGTATACCAAAATGTTCGTATGAATAAGGCCTATTAGTGTCCATACCTAGAAATGCGGCGGCTGGTCTAGGTATTCCAGAAATTCAAATTTTGTTTACTGACCACCAGTGGTGAATCGCATTTTCATGGAGCAACTCCACAAAAAACTGATAGGATATAAGTGTGGTATACCAAAATGTTCGTATGAATAAGGCCTATTAGTGTCCATAATTAAAAAATGCAGCGACTAGTCTAGGTATTCCAGAAATTCAAATTTTGTTTACTGACCACCAGTGGTGAATCGCATTATCATGGAGCAACTACACAAAAAACTAATAGGATATAAGTGTGGTATACCAAAATGTTCGTATGAATAAGGCCTATTAGTGTCCATACCTAGAAATGCGGCGGCTGGTCTAGGTATTCCAGAAATTCAAATTTTGTTTACTGACCACCAGTGGTGAATCGCATTTTCATGGAGCAACTCCACAAAAAACTGATAGGATATAAGTGTGGTATACCAAAATGTTCGTATGAATAAGGCCTATTAGTGTCCATAATTAAAAAATGCAGCGACTAGTCTAGGTATTCCAGAAACTCAAATTTTGTTTACCGACCACCATTGGTGAATCACATTTTCATGGAGCAACTCCACAAAAAACTGATAGGATATAAGTGTGGTATACCAAAATGTTCGTATGAATAAGGCCTATTAGTATCCATACTTAGAAATGCGGCGACTAGTCTAGGTATTCCAGAAATTCAAATTTTGTTTACTGACCACCAGTGGTGAATCGCATTATCATGGAGCAACTACACAAAAAACTAATAGGATATAAGTGTGGTATACCAAAATGTTCGTATGAATAAGGCCTATTAGTGTCCATACCTAGAAATGCGGCGGCTGGTCTAGGTATTCCAGAAATTAAAATTTTGTTTACTGACCACCAGTGGTGAATCGCATTTTCATGGAGCAACTCCACAAAAAACTGATAGGATATAAGTGTGGTATACCAAAATGTTCGTATGAATAAGGCCTATTAGTGTCCATACTTAGAAATGCGGCGACTAGTCTAGGTATTCCAGAAATTCAAATTTAGTTTACTGACCACCAGTGGTGAATCGCATTATCATGGAGCAACTACACAAAAAACTAATAGGATATAAGTGTGGTATACCAAAATGTTCGTATGAATAAGGCCTATTAGTGTCCATACCTAGAAATGCGGCGGCTGGTCTAGGTATTCCAGAAATTCAAATTTTGTTTACTGACCACCAGTGGTGAATCGCATTTTCATGGAGCAACTCCACAAAAAACTGATAGGATATAAGTGTGGTATACCAAAATGTTCGTATGAATAAGGCCTATTAGTGTCCATAATTAAAAAATGCAGCGACTAGTCTAGGTATTCCAGAAACTCAAATTTTGTTTACTGACCACCAGTGGTGAATCGCATTTTCATGGAGCAACTCCACAAAAAACTGATAGGATATAAGTATGATACACCAAAATGTTCGTATGGATAAGGCCTATTAGTGTCCATACTTAGAAATGCGGCGACTAGTCTAGGTATTCCAGAAATTCAAATTTTGTTTACTGACCACCAGTGGTGAATCGCATTATCATGGAGCAACTACACAAAAAACTAATAGGATATAAGTGTGGTATACCAAAATGTTCGTATGAATAAGGCCTATTAGTGTCCATACCTAGAAATGCGGCGGCTGGTCTAGGTATTCCAGAAATTAAAATTTTGTTTACTGACCACCAGTGGTGAATCGCATTTTCATGGAGCAACTCCACAAAAAACTGATAGGATATAAGTGTGGTATACCAAAATGTTCGTATGAATAAGGCCTATTAGTGTCCATACTTAGAAATGCGGCGACTAGTCTAGGTATTCCAGAAATTCAAATTTTGTTTACTGACCACCAGTGGTGAATCGCATTATCATGGAGCAACTACACAAAAAACTAATAGGATATAAGTGTGGTATACCAAAATGTTCGTATGAATAAGGCCTATTAGTGTCCATACCTAGAAATGCGGCGACTAGTCTAGGTATTTCAGAAATTCAAATTTTGTTTACTGACCACCAGTGGTGAATCGCATTTTCATGGAGCAACTCCACAAAAAACTGATAGGATATAAGTGTGGTATACCAAAATGTTCGTATGAATAAGGCCTATTAGTGTCCATAAGTAAAAAATGCAGCGACTAGTCTAGGTATTCCAGAAACTCAAATTTTGTTTACTGACCACCAGTGGTGAATCGCATTTTCATGGAGCAACTCCACAAAAAACTGATAGGATATAAGTGTGGTATACCAAAATGTTCGTATGAATAAGACCTATTAGTGTCCATAATTAAAAAATGCAGCGACTAGTCTAGGTATTCCAGAAACTCAAATTTTGTTTACCGACCACCATTGGTGAATCACATTTTCATGGAGCAACTCCACAAAAAACTGATAGGATATAAGTGTGGTATACCAAAATGTTCGTATGAATAAGGCCTATTAGTGTCCATAATTAAAAAATGCAGCGACTAGTCTAGGTATTCCAGAAACTCAAATTTTGTTTACTGACCACCAGTGGTGAATCGCATTTTCATGGAGCAACTCCACAAAAAACTGATAGGATATAAGTATGGTACACCAAAATGTTCGTATGGATAAGGTCTATTAGTGTCCATACTTAGAAATGCGGCGACTAGTCTAGGTATTCCACAAATTCAGATTTTGTTTACCGACCACCATTGGTGAATCACATTTTCATGGAGCAACTCCACAAAAAACTGATAGGATATAAGTGTGGTATACCAAAATGTTCGTATGAATAAGGCCTATTAGTGTCCATACCTAGAAATGCGGCGACTAGTCTAGGTATTTCAGAAATTCAAATTTTGTTTACTGACCACCAGTGGTGAATCGCATTTTCATGGAGCAACTCCACAAAAAACTGATAGGATATAAGTATGATACACCAAAATGTTCGTATGGATAAGGTCTATTAGTGTCCATACTTAGAAATGCGGCGACTAGTCTAGGTATTCCAGAAATTCAAATTTTGTTTACTGACCACCAGTGGTGAATCGCATTTTCATGGAGCAACTCCACAAAAAACTGATAGGATATAAGTATGATACACCAAAATGTTCGTATGGATAAGGTCTATTAGTGTCCATACTTAGAAATGCGGCGACTAGTCTAGGTATTCCAGAAATTCAAATTTTGTTTACTGACCACCAGTGGTGAATCGCATTTTCATGGAGCAACTCCACAAAAAACTGATAGGATATAAGTATGGTACACCAAAATGTTCGTATGGATAAGGTCTATTAGTGTCCATACTTAGAAATGCGGCGACTAATCTAGGTATTCCACAAATTCAGATTTTGTTTACCGACCACCATTGGTGAATCACATTTTCATGGAGCAACTCCACAAAAAACTGATAGGATATAAGTGTGGTATACCAAAATGTTCGTATGAATAAGGCCTATTAGTGTCCATACCTAGAAATGCGGCGACTAGTCTAGGTATTTCAGAAATTCAAATTTTGTTTACTGACCACCAGTGGTGAATCGCATTTTCATGGAGCAACTCCACAAAAAACTGATAGGATATAAGTATGATACACCAAAATATTCGTATGGATATGGTCTATTAGTGTCCATACTTAGAAATGCGGCGACTAGTCTAGGTATTCCAGAAATTCAAATTTTGTTTACTGACCACCAGTGGTGAATCGCATTTTCATGGAGCAACTCCACAAAAAACTGATAGGATATAAGTATGATACACCAAAATGTTCGTATGGATAAGGTCTATTAGTGTCCATACTTAGAAATGCGGCGACTAGTCTAGGTATTCCAGAAATTCAAATTTTGTTTACTGACCACCAGTGGTGAATCGCATTTTCATGGAGCAACTCCACAAAAAACTGATAGGATATAAGTGTGGTATACCAAAATGTTCGTATGAATAAGGCCTATTAGTGTCCATAATTAAAAAATGCAGCGACTAGTCTAGGTATTCCAGAACCTCAAATTTTGTTTACTGACCACCAGTGGTGAATCGCATTTTCATGGAGCAACTCCACAAAAAACTGATAGGATATAAGTGTGGTATACCAAAATGTTCGTATGAATAAGGCCTATTAGTGTCCATACTTAGAAATGCGGCGACTAGTCTAGGTATTCCAGAAATTAAAATTTTGTTTACTGACCACCAGTGGTGAATCGCATTTTCATGGAGCAACTCCACAAAAAACTGATAGGATATAAGTGTGGTATACCAAAATGTTCGTATGAATAAGGCCTATTAGTGTCCATACTTAGAAATGCGGCGACTAGTCTAGGTATTCCAGAAATTCAAATTTTGTTTACTGACCACCAGTGGTGAATCGCATTATTATGGAGCAACTACACAAAAAACTAATAGGATATAAGTGTGGTATACCAAAATGTTCGTATGAATAAGGCCTATTAGTGTCCATACCTATAAATGCGGCGGCTGGTCTAGGTATTCCAGAAATTCAAATTTTGTTTACTGACCACCAGTGGTGAATCGCATTTTCATGGAGCAACTCCACAAAAAACTGATAGGATATAAGTGTGGTATACCAAAATGTTCGTATGAATAAGGCCTATTAGTGTCCATACTTAGAAATGCGGCGACTAGTCTAGGTATTCCAGAAATTCAAATTTTGTTTACTGACCACCAGTGGTGAATCGCATTATCATGGAGCAACTACACAAAAAACTAATAGGATATAAGTGTGGTATACCAAAATGTTCGTATGAATAAGGCCTATTAGTGTCCATACCTAGAAATGCGGCGGCTGGTTTAGGTATTCCAGAAATTCAAATTTTGTTTACTGACCACCAGTGGTGAATCGCATTTTCATGGAGCAACTCCACAAAAAACTGATAGGATATAAGTGTGGTATACCAAAATGTTCGTATGAATAAGGCCTATTAGTGTCCATAATTAAAAAATGCAGCGACTAGTCTAGGTGTTCCA
Organism: Leucophora obtusa; assembly: GCA_949987735.1. NCBI lineage: Eukaryota > Metazoa > Arthropoda > Insecta > Diptera > Anthomyiidae > Leucophora > Leucophora obtusa. The sequence continues at coordinate 28,975,671 of OX465299.1, read as the reverse complement.
GAAACTCAAATTTTATTTACTGACCACCAGTGGTGAATCGCATTTTCATGGAGCAACTCCACAAAAAACTGATAGGATATAAGTATGATACACCAAAATGTTCGTATGGATAAGGTCTATTAGTGTCCATACTTAGAAATGCGGCGACTAGTCCAGGTATTCCACAAATTCAGATTTTGTTTAGCGACCACCATTGGTGAATCACATTTTCATGGAGCAACTCCACAAAAAACTGATAGGATATAAGTGTGGTATACCAAAATGTTCGTATGAATAAGGCCTATTAGTGTCCATAATTAAAAAATGCGGCGATTAGTCTAGGTATTTCAGAAATTCAAATTTTGTTTACTGACCACCAGTGGTGAATCGCATTTTCATGGAGCAACTCCACAAAAAACTGATAGGATATAAGTGTGGTATACCAAAATGTTCGTATGAATAAGGCCTATTAGTGTCCATACCTAGAAATGTGGCGACTAGTCTAGGTATTTCAGAAATTCAAATTTTGTTTACTGACCACCAGTGGTGAATCGCATTTTCATGGAGCAACTCCACAAAAAACTGATAGGATATAAGTGTGGTATACCAAAATGTTCGTATGAATAAGGCCTATTAGTGTCCATAATTAAAAAATGCAGCGACTAGTCTAGGTATTCCAGAAACTCAAATTTTGTTTACTGACCACCAGTGGTGAATCGCATTTTCATGGAGCAACTCCACAAAAAACTGATAGGATATAAGTGTGGTATACCAAAATGTTCGTATGAATAAGGCCTATTAGTGTCCATAATTAAAAAATGCAGCGACTAGTCTAGGTATTCCAGAAACTCAAATTTTGTTTACCGACCACCATTGGTGAATCACATTTTCATGGAGCAACTCCACAAAAAACTGATAGGATATAAGTGTGGTATACCAAAATGTTCGTATGAATAAGGCCTATTAGTGTCCATAATTAAAAAATGCAGCGACTAGTCTAGGTATTCCAGAAACTCAAATTTTGTTTACTGACCACCAGTGGTGAATCGCATTTTCATAGAGCAACTCCACAAAAAACTGATAGGATATAAGTATGGTACACCAAAATGTTCGTATGGATAAGGTCTATTAGTGTCCATACTTAGAAATGCGGCGACTAGTCTAGGTATTCCACAAATTCAGATTTTGTTTACCGACCACCATTGGTGAATCACATTTTCATGGAGCAACTCCACAAAAAACTGATAGGATATAAGTGTGGTATACCAAAATGTTCGTATGAATAAGGCCTATTAGTGTCCATACCTAGAAATGCGGCGACTAGTCTAGGTATTTCAGAAATTCAAATTTTGTTTACTGACCACCAGTGGTGAATCGCATTTTCATGGAGCAACTCCACAAAAAACTGATAGGATATAAGTATGATACACCAAAATGTTCGTATGGATAAGGTCTATTAGTGTCCATACTTAGAAATGCGGCGACTAGTCTAGGTATTCCAGAAATTCAAATTTTGTTTACTGACCACCAGTGGTGAATCGCATTTTCATGGAGCAACTCCACAAAAAACTGATAGGATATAAGTATGATACACCAAAATGTTCGTATGGATAAGGCCTATTAGTGTCCATACTTAGAAATGCGGCGACTAGTCTAGGTATTCCAGAAATTAAAATTTTGTTTACTGACCACCAGTGGTGAATCGCATTTTCATGGAGCAACTCCACAAAAAACTGATAGGATATAAGTGTGGTATACCAAAATGTTCGTATGAATAAGGCCTATTAGTGTCCATACTTAGAAATGCGGCGACTAGTCTAGGTATTCCAGAAATTCAAATTTTGTTTACTGACCACCAGTGGTGAATCGCATTATCATGGAGCAACTACACAAAAAACTAATAGGATATAAGTGTGGTATACCAAAATGTTCGTATGAATAAGGCCTATTAGTGTCCATACCTAGAAATGCGGCGGCTGGTTTAGGTATTCCAGAAATTCAAATTTTGTTTACTGACCACCAGTGGTGAATCGCATTTTCATGGAGCAACTCCACAAAAAACTGATAGGATATAAGCGTGGTATACCAAAATGTTCGTATGAATAAGGCCTATTAGTGTCCATAATTAAAAAATGCAGCGACTAGTCTAGGTGTTCCAGAAACTCAAATTTTGTTTACTGACCACCAGTGGTGAATCGCATTTTCATGGAGCAACTCCACAAAAAACTGATAGGATATAAGTATGATACACCAAAATGTTCGTATGGATAAGGTCTATTAGTGTCCATACTTAGAAATGCGGCGACTAGTCCAGGTATTCCACAAATTCAGATTTTGTTTAGCGACCACCATTGGTGAATCACATTTTCATGGAGCAACTCCACAAAAAACTGATAGGATATAAGTGTGGTATACCAAAATGTTCGTATGAATAAGGCCTATTAGTGTCCATACCTAGAAATGCGGCGACTAGTCTAGGTATTTCAGAAATTCAAATTTTGTTTACTGACCACCAGTGGTGAATCGCATTTTCATGGAGCAACTCCACAAAAAACTGATAGGATATAAGTGTGGTATACCAAAATGTTCGTATGAATAAGGCCTATTAGTGTCCATACCTAGAAATGCGGCGACTAGTCTAGGTATTTCAGAAATTCAAATTTTGTTTACTGACCACCAGTGGTGAATCGCATTTTCATGGAGCAACTCCACAAAAAACTGATAGGATATAAGTGTGGTATACCAAAATGTTCGTATGAATAAGGCCTATTAGTGTCCATAATTAAAAAATGCAGCGACTAGTCTAGGTATTCCAGAAACTCAAATTTTGTTTACTGACCACCAGTGGTGAATCGCATTTTCATGGAGCAACTCCACAAAAAACTGATAGGATATAAGTGTGGTATACCAAAATGTTCGTATGAATAAGGCCTATTAGTGTCCATAATTAAAAAATGCAGCGACTAGTCTAGGTATTCCAGAAACTCAAATTTTGTTTACCGACCACCATTGGTGAATCACATTTTCATGGAGCAACTCCACAAAAAACTGATAGGATATAAGTGTGGTATACCAAAATGTTCGTATGAATAAGGCCTATTAGTGTCCATACCTAGAAATGCGGCGACTAGTCTAGGTATTTCAGAAATTCAAATTTTGTTTACTGACCACCAGTGGTGAATCGCATTTTCATGGAGCAACTCCACAAAAAACTGATAGGATATAAGTATGATACACCAAAATGTTCGTATGGATAAGGTCTATTAGTGTCCATACTTAGAAATGCGGCGACTAGTCTAGGTATTCCAGAAATTCAAATTTTGTTTACTGACCACCAGTGGTGAATCGCATTTTCATGGAGCAACTCCACAAAAAACTGATAGGATATAAGTATGATACACCAAAATGTTCGTATGGATAAGGTCTATTAGTGTCCATACTTAGAAATGCGGCGACTAGTCTAGGTATTCCAGAAATTCAAATTTTGTTTACTGACCACCAGTGGTGAATCGCATTTTCATGGAGCAACTCCACAAAAAACTGATAGGATATAAGTATGGTACACCAAAATGTTCGTATGGATAAGGTCTATTAGTGTCCATACTTAGAAATGCGGCGACTAATCTAGGTATTCCACAAATTCAGATTTTGTTTACCGACCACCATTGGTGAATCACATTTTCATGGAGCAACTCCACAAAAAACTGATAGGATATAAGTGTGGTATACCAAAATGTTCGTATGAATAAGGCCTATTAGTGTCCATACCTAGAAATGCGGCGACTAGTCTAGGTATTTCAGAAATTCAAATTTTGTTTACTGACCACCAGTGGTGAATCGCATTTTCATGGAGCAACTCCACAAAAAACTGATAGGATATAAGTATGATACACCAAAATATTCGTATGGATAAGGTCTATTAGTGTCCATACTTAGAAATGCGGCGACTAGTCTAGGTATTCCAGAAATTCAAATTTTGTTTACTGACCACCAGTGGTGAATCGCATTATCATGGAGCAACTACACAAAAAACTAATAGGATATAAGTGTGGTATACCAAAATGTTCGTATGAATAAGGCCTATTAGTGTCCATACCTAGAAATGCGGCGGCTGGTTTAGGTATTCCAGAAATTCAAATTTTGTTTACTGACCACCAGTGGTGAATCGCATTATCATGGAGCAACTACACAAAAAACTAATAGGATATAAGTGTGGTATACCAAAATGTTCGTATGAATAAGGCCTATTAGTGTCCATACCTAGAAATGCGGCGGCTGGTTTAGGTATTCCAGAAATTCAAATTTTGTTTACTGACCACCAGTGGTGAATCGCATTATTATGGAGCAACTACACAAAAAACTAATAGGATATAAGTGTGGTATACCAAAATGTTCGTATGAATAAGGCCTATTAGTGTCCATACCTATAAATGCGGCGGCTGGTCTAGGTATTCCAGAAATTCAAATTTTGTTTACTGACCACCAGTGGTGAATCGCATTTTCATGGAGCAACTCCACAAAAAACTGATAGGATATAAGTGTGGTATACCAAAATGTTCGTATGAATAAGGCCTATTAGTGTCCATACTTAGAAATGCGGCGACTAGTCTAGGTATTCCAGAAATTAAAATTTTGTTTACTGACCACCAGTGGTGAATCGCATTTTCATGGAGCAACTCCACAAAAAACTGATAGGATATAAGTGTGGTATACCAAAATGTTCGTATGAATAAGGCCTATTAGTGTCCATACTTAGAAATGCGGCGACTAGTCTAGGTATTCCAGAAATTCAAATTTTGTTTACTGACCACCAGTGGTGAATCGCATTATTATGGAGCAACTACACAAAAAACTAATAGGATATAAGTGTGGTATACCAAAATGTTCGTATGAATAAGGCCTATTAGTGTCCATACCTATAAATGCGGCGGCTGGTCTAGGTATTCCAGAAATTCAAATTTTGTTTACTGACCACCAGTGGTGAATCGCATTTTCATGGAGCAACTCCACAAAAAACTGATAGGATATAAGTGTGGTATACCAAAATGTTCGTATGAATAAGGCCTATTAGTGTCCATACTTAGAAATGCGGCGACTAGTCTAGGTATTCCAGAAATTCAAATTTTGTTTACTGACCACCAGTGGTGAATCGCATTATCATGGAGCAACTACACAAAAAACTAATAGGATATAAGTGTGGTATACCAAAATGTTCGTATGAATAAGGCCTATTAGTGTCCATACCTAGAAATGCGGCGGCTGGTTTAGGTATTCCAGAAATTCAAATTTTGTTTACTGACCACCAGTGGTGAATCGCATTTTCATGGAGCAACTCCACAAAAAACTGATAGGATATAAGTGTGGTATACCAAAATGTTCGTATGAATAAGGCCTATTAGTGTCCATAATTAAAAAATGCAGCGACTAGTCTAGGTGTTCCAGAAACTCAAATTTTATTTACTGACCACCAGTGGTGAATCGCATTTTCATGGAGCAACTCCACAAAAAACTGATAGGATATAAGTATGATACACCAAAATGTTCGTATGGATAAGGTCTATTAGTGTCCATACTTAGAAATGCGGCGACTAGTCCAGGTATTCCACAAATTCAGATTTTGTTTAGCGACCACCATTGGTGAATCACATTTTCATGGAGCAACTCCACAAAAAACTGATAGGATATAAGTGTGGTATACCAAAATGTTCGTATGAATAAGGCCTATTAGTGTCCATAATTAAAAAATGCGGCGATTAGTCTAGGTATTTCAGAAATTCAAATTTTGTTTACTGACCACCAGTGGTGAATCGCATTTTCATGGAGCAACTCCACAAAAAACTGATAGGATATAAGTGTGGTATACCAAAATGTTCGTATGAATAAGGCCTATTAGTGTCCATACCTAGAAATGCGGCGACTAGTCTAGGTATTTCAGAAATTCAAATTTTGTTTACTGACCACCAGTGGTGAATCGCATTTTCATGGAGCAACTCCACAAAAAACTGATAGGATATAAGTGTGGTATACCAAAATGTTCGTATGAATAAGGCCTATTAGTGTCCATAATTAAAAAATGCAGCGACTAGTCTAGGTATTCCAGAAACTCAAATTTTGTTTACTGACCACCAGTGGTGAATCGCATTTTCATGGAGCAACTCCACAAAAAACTGATAGGATATAAGTGTGGTATACCAAAATGTTCGTATGAATAAGGCCTATTAGTGTCCATAATTAAAAAATGCAGCGACTAGTCTAGGTATTCCAGAAACTCAAATTTTGTTTACCGACCACCATTGGTGAATCACATTTTCATGGAGCAACTCCACAAAAAACTGATAGGATATAAGTGTGGTATACCAAAATGTTCGTATGAATAAGGCCTATTAGTGTCCATAATTAAAAAATGCAGCGACTAGTCTAGGTATTCCAGAAACTCAAATTTTGTTTACTGACCACCAGTGGTGAATCGCATTTTCATAGAGCAACTCCACAAAAAACTGATAGGATATAAGTATGGTACACCAAAATGTTCGTATGGATAAGGTCTATTAGTGTCCATACTTAGAAATGCGGCGACTAGTCTAGGTATTCCACAAATTCAGATTTTGTTTACCGACCACCATTGGTGAATCACATTTTCATGGAGCAACTCCACAAAAAACTGATAGGATATAAGTGTGGTATACCAAAATGTTCGTATGAATAAGGCCTATTAGTGTCCATACCTAGAAATGCGGCGACTAGTCTAGGTATTTCAGAAATTCAAATTTTGTTTACTGACCACCAGTGGTGAATCGCATTTTCATGGAGCAACTCCACAAAAAACTGATAGGATATAAGTATGATACACCAAAATGTTCGTATGGATAAGGTCTATTAGTGTCCATACTTAGAAATGCGGCGACTAGTCTAGGTATTCCAGAAATTCAAATTTTGTTTACTGACCACCAGTGGTGAATCGCATTTTCATGGAGCAACTCCACAAAAAACTGATAGGATATAAGTATGATACACCAAAATGTTCGTATGGATAAGGCCTATTAGTGTCCATACTTAGAAATGCGGCGACTAGTCTAGGTATTCCAGAAATTAAAATTTTGTTTACTGACCACCAGTGGTGAATCGCATTTTCATGGAGCAACTCCACAAAAAACTGATAGGATATAAGTGTGGTATACCAAAATGTTCGTATGAATAAGGCCTATTAGTGTCCATACTTAGAAATGCGGCGACTAGTCTAGGTATTCCAGAAATTCAAATTTTGTTTACTGACCACCAGTGGTGAATCGCATTATCATGGAGCAACTACACAAAAAACTAATAGGATATAAGTGTGGTATACCAAAATGTTCGTATGAATAAGGCCTATTAGTGTCCATACCTAGAAATGCGGCGGCTGGTTTAGGTATTCCAGAAATTCAAATTTTGTTTACTGACCACCAGTGGTGAATCGCATTTTCATGGAGCAACTCCACAAAAAACTGATAGGATATAAGCGTGGTATACCGAAATGTTCGTATGAATAAGGCCTATTAGTGTCCATAATTAAAAAATGCAGCGACTAGTCTAGGTGTTCCAGAAACTCAAATTTTGTTTACTGACCACCAGTGGTGAATCGCATTTTCATGGAGCAACTCCACAAAAAACTGATAGGATATAAGTATGATACACCAAAATGTTCGTATGGATAAGGTCTATTAGTGTCCATACTTAGAAATGCGGCGACTAGTCCAGGTATTCCACAAATTCAGATTTTGTTTAGCGACCACCATTGGTGAATCACATTTTCATGGAGCAACTCCACAAAAAACTGATAGGATATAAGTGTGGTATACCAAAATGTTCGTATGAATAAGGCCTATTAGTGTCCATACCTAGAAATGCCGCGACTAGTCTAGGTATTTCAGAAATTCAAATTTTGTTTACTGACCACCAGTGGTGAATCGCATTTTCATGGAGCAACTCCACAAAAAACTGATAGGATATAAGTGTGGTATACCAAAATGTTCGTATGAATAAGGCCTATTAGTGTCCATACCTAGAAATGCGGCGACTAGTCTAGGTATTTCAGAAATTCAAATTTTGTTTACTGACCACCAGTGGTGAATCGCATTTTCATGGAGCAACTCCACAAAAAACTGATAGGATATAAGTGTGGTATACCAAAATGTTCGTATGAATAAGGCCTATTAGTGTCCATAATTAAAAAATGCAGCGACTAGTCTAGGTATTCCAGAAACTCAAATTTTGTTTACTGACCACCAGTGGTGAATCGCATTTTCATGGAGCAACTCCACAAAAAACTGATAGGATATAAGTGTGGTATACCAAAATGTTCGTATGAATAAGGCCTATTAGTGTCCATAATTAAAAAATGCAGCGACTAGTCTAGGTATTCCAGAAACTCAAATTTTGTTTACCGACCACCATTGGTGAATCACATTTTCATGGAGCAACTCCACAAAAAACTGATAGGATATAAGTGTGGTATACCAAAATGTTCGTATGAATAAGGCCTATTAGTGTCCATAATTAAAAAATGCAGCGACTAGTCTAGGTATTCCAGAAACTCAAATTTTGTTTACTGACCACCAGTGGTGAATCGCATTTTCATGGAGCAACTCCACAAAAAACTGATAGGATATAAGTATGGTACACCAAAATGTTCGTATGGATAAGGTCTATTAGTGTCCATACTTAGAAATGCGGCGACTAGTCTAGGTATTCCACAAATTCAGATTTTGTTTACCGACCACCATTGGTGAATCACATTTTCATGGAGCAACTCCACAAAAAACTGATAGGATATAAGTGTGGTATACCAAAATGTTCGTATGAATAAGGCCTATTAGTGTCCATACCTAGAAATGCGGCGACTAGTCTAGGTATTTCAGAAATTCAAATTTTGTTTACTGACCACCAGTGGTGAATCGCATTTTCATGGAGCAACTCCACAAAAAACTGATAGGATATAAGTATGATACACCAAAATGTTCGTATGGATAAGGTCTATTAGTGTCCATACTTAGAAATGCGGCGACTAGTCTAGGTATTCCAGAAATTCAAATTTTGTTTACTGACCACCAGTGGTGAATCGCATTTTCATGGAGCAACTCCACAAAAAACTGATAGGATATAAGTGTGGTATACCAAAATGTTCGTATGAATAAGGTCTATTAGTGTCCATACTTAGAAATGCGGCGACTAGTCTAGGTATTCCACAAATTCAGATTTGGTTTACCGACCACCATTGGTGAATCGCATTTTCATGGAGCAACTCCACAAAAAACTGATAGGATATAAGTATGATACACCAAAATGTTCGTATGGATAAGGTCTATTAGTGTCCATACTTAGAAATGCGGCGACTAGTCTAGGTATTCCAGAAATTCAAATTTTGTTTACTGACCACCAGTGGTGAATCGCATTTTCATGGAGCAACTCCACAAAAAACTGATAGGATATAAGTATGATACACCAAAATGTTCGTATGGATAAGGTCTATTAGTGTCCATACTTAGAAATGCGGCGACTAGTCTAGGTATTCCAGAAATTCAAATTTTGTTTACTGACCACCAGTGGTGAATCGCATTTTCATGGAGCCACTCCACAAAAAACTGATAGGATATAAGTGTGGTATACCAAAATGTTCGTATGAATAAGGCCTATTAGTGTCCATAATTAAAAAATGCAGCGACTAGTCTAGGTATTCCAGAAACTCAAATTTTGTTTACTGACCACCAGTGGTGAATCGCATTTTCATGGAGCAACTCCACAAAAAACTGATAGGATATAAGTGTGGTATACCAAAATGTTCGTATGAATAAGGCCTATTAGTGTCCATAATTAAAAAATGCAGCGACTAGTCTAGGTATTCCAGAAACTCAAATTTTGTTTACCGACCACCATTGGTGAATCACATTTTCATGGAGCAACTCCACAAAAAACTGATAGGATATAAGTGTGGTATACCAAAATGTTCGTATGAATAAGGCCTATTAGTGTCCATAATTAAAAAATGCAGCGACTAGTCTAGGTATTCCAGAAACTCAAATTTTGTTTACTGACCACCAGTGGTGAATCGCATTTTCATGGAGCAACTCCACAAAAAACTGATAGGATATAAGTATGGTACACCAAAATGTTCGTATGGATAAGGTCTATTAGTGTCCATACTTAGAAATGCGGCGACTAGTCTAGGTATTCCACAAATTCAGATTTTGTTTACCGACCACCATTGGTGAATCACATTTTCATGGAGCAACTCCACAAAAAACTGATAGGATATAAGTGTGGTATACCAAAATGTTCGTATGAATAAGGCCTATTAGTGTCCATACCTAGAAATGCGGCGACTAGTCTAGGTATTTCAGAAATTCAAATTTTGTTTACTGACCACCAGTGGTGAATCGCATTTTCATGGAGCAACTCCACAAAAAACTGATAGGATATAAGTATGATACACCAAAATGTTCGTATGGATAAGGTCTATTAGTGTCCATACTTAGAAATGCGGCGACTAGTCTAGGTATTCCAGAAATTCAAATTTTGTTTACTGACCACCAGTGGTGAATCGCATTTTCATGGAGCAACTCCACAAAAAACTGATAGGATATAAGTATGATACACCAAAATGTTCGTATGGATAAGGTCTATTAGTGTCCATACTTAGAAATGCGGCGACTAGTCTAGGTATTCCAGAAATTCAAATTTTGTTTACTGACCACCAGTGGTGAATCGCATTTTCATGGAGCAACTCCACAAAAAACTGATAGGATATAAGTATGGTACACCAAAATGTTCGTATGGATAAGGTCTATTAGTGTCCATACTTAGAAATGCGGCGACTGGTCTAGGTATTCCAGAAATTCAAATTTTGTTTACTGACCACCAGTGGTGAATCGCATTTTCATGGAGCAACTCCACAAAAAACTGATAGGATATAAGTGTGGTATACCAAAATGTTCGTATGAATAAGGCCTATTAGTGTCCATAATTAAAAAATGCAGCGACTAGTCTAGGTATTCCAGAACCTCAAATTTTGTTTACTGACCACCAGTGGTGAATCGCATTTTCATGGAGCAACTCCACAAAAAACTGATAGGATATAAGTATGGTACACCAAAATGTTCGTATGGATAAGGTCTATTAGTGTCCATACTTAGAAATGCGGCGACTAGTCTAGGTATTCCAGAAATTCAAATTTTGTTTACTGACCACCAGTGGTGAATCGCATTTTCATGGAGCAACTCCACAAAAAACTGATAGGATATAAGTATGGTACACCAAAATGTTCGTATGGATAAGGTCTATTAGTGTCCATACTTAGAAATGCGGCGACTAGTCTAGGTATTCCAGAAATTCAAATTTTGTTTACTGACCACCAGTGGTGAATCGCATTTTCATGCAGCAACTCCACAAAAAACTGATAGGATATAAGTATGGTACACCAAAATGTTCGTATGGATAAGGTCTATTAGTGTCCATACTTAGAAATGCGGCGACTAGTCTAGGTATTCCACAAATTCAGATTTTGTTTACCGACCACCATTGGTGAATCACATTTTCATGGAGCAACTCCACAAAAAACTGATAGGATATAAGTGTGGTATACCAAAATGTTCGTATGAATAAGGCCTATTAGTGTCCATACCTAGAAATGCGGCGACTAGTCTAGGTATTTCAGAAATTCAAATTTTGTTTACTGACCACCAGTGGTGAATCGCATTTTCATGGAGCAACTCCACAAAAAACTGATAGGATATAAGTATGATACACCAAAATGTTCGTATGGATAAGGTCTATTAGTGTCCATACTTAGAAATGCGGCGACTAGTCTAGGTATTCCAGAAATTCAAATTTTGTTTACTGACCACCAGTGGTGAATCGCATTTTCATGGAGCAACTCCACAAAAAACTGATAGGATATAAGTATGATACACCAAAATGTTCGTATGGATAAGGCCTATTAGTGTCCATACTTAGAAATGCGGCGACTAGTCTAGGTATTCCAGAAATTAAAATTTTGTTTACTGACCACCAGTGGTGAATCGCATTTTCATGGAGCAACTCCACAAAAAACTGATAGGATATAAGTGTGGTATACCAAAATGTTCGTATGAATAAGGCCTATTAGTGTCCATACTTAGAAATGCGGCGACTAGTCTAGGTATTCCAGAAATTCAAATTTTGTTTACTGACCACCAGTGGTGAATCGCATTATCATGGAGCAACTACACAAAAAACTAATAGGATATAAGTGTGGTATACCAAAATGTTCGTATGAATAAGGCCTATTAGTGTCCATACCTAGAAATGCGGCGGCTGGTTTAGGTATTCCAGAAATTCAAATTTTGTTTACTGACCACCAGTGGTGAATCGCATTTTCATGGAGCAACTCCACAAAAAACTGATAGGATATAAGCGTGGTATACCAAAATGTTCGTATGAATAAGGCCTATTAGTGTCCATAATTAAAAAATGCAGCGACTAGTCTAGGTGTTCCAGAAACTCAAATTTTGTTTACTGACCACCAGTGGTGAATCGCATTTTCATGGAGCAACTCCACAAAAAACTGATAGGATATAAGTATGATACACCAAAATGTTCGTATGGATAAGGTCTATTAGTGTCCATACTTAGAAATGCGGCGACTAGTCCAGGTATTCCACAAATTCAGATTTTGTTTAGCGACCACCATTGGTGAATCACATTTTCATGGAGCAACTCCACAAAAAACTGATAGGATATAAGTGTTGTATACCAAAATGTTCGTATGAATAAGGCCTATTAGTGTCCATACCTAGAAATGCGGCGACTAGTCTAGGTATTTCAGAAATTCAAATTTTGTTTACTGACCACCAGTGGTGAATCGCATTTTCATGGAGCAACTCCACAAAAAACTGATAGGATATAAGTGTGGTATACCAAAATGTTCGTATGAATAAGGCCTATTAGTGTCCATACCTAGAAATGCGGCGACTAGTCTAGGTATTTCAGAAATTCAAATTTTGTTTACTGACCACCAGTGGTGAATCGCATTTTCATGGAGCAACTCCACAAAAAACTGATAGGATATAAGTGTGGTATACCAAAATGTTCGTATGAATAAGGCCTATTAGTGTCCATAATTAAAAAATGCAGCGACTAGTCTAGGTATTCCAGAAACTCAAATTTTGTTTACTGACCACCAGTGGTGAATCGCATTTTCATGGAGCAACTCCACAAAAAACTGATAGGATATAAGTGTGGTATACCAAAATGTTCGTATGAATAAGGCCTATTAGTGTCCATAATTAAAAAATGCAGCGACTAGTCTAGGTATTCCAGAAACTCAAATTTTGTTTACCGACCACCATTGGTGAATCACATTTTCATGGAGCAACTCCACAAAAAACTGATAGGATATAAGTGTGGTATACCAAAATGTTCGTATGAATAAGGCCTATTAGTGTCCATACCTAGAAATGCGGCGACTAGTCTAGGTATTTCAGAAATTCAAATTTTGTTTACTGACCACCAGTGGTGAATCGCATTTTCATGGAGCAACTCCACAAAAAACTGATAGGATATAAGTATGATACACCAAAATGTTCGTATGGATAAGGTCTATTAGTGTCCATACTTAGAAATGCGGCGACTAGTCTAGGTATTCCAGAAATTCAAATTTTGTTTACTGACCACCAGTGGTGAATCGCATTTTCATGGAGCAACTCCACAAAAAACTGATAGGATATAAGTATGATACACCAAAATGTTCGTATGGATAAGGTCTATTAGTGTCCATACTTAGAAATGCGGCGACTAGTCTAGGTATTCCAGAAATTCAAATTTTGTTTACTGACCACCAGTGGTGAATCGCATTTTCATGGAGCACCTCCACAAAAAACTGATAGGATATAAGTATGGTACACCAAAATGTTCGTATGGATAAGGTCTATTAGTGTCCATACTTAGAAATGCGGCGACTAATCTAGGTATTCCACAAATTCAGATTTTGTTTACCGACCACCATTGGTGAATCACATTTTCATGGAGCAACTCCACAAAAAACTGATAGGATATAAGTGTGGTATACCAAAATGTTCGTATGAATAAGGCCTATTAGTGTCCATACCTAGAAATGCGGCGACTAGTCTAGGTATTTCAGAAATTCAAATTTTGTTTACTGACCACCAGTGGTGAATCGCATTTTCATGGAGCAACTCCACAAAAAACTGATAGGATATAAGTATGATACACCAAAATATTCGTATGGATAAGGTCTATTAGTGACCATACTTAGAAATGCGGCGACTAGTCTTGGTATTCCAGAAATTCAAATTTTGTTTACTGACCACCAGTGGTGAATCGCATTTTCATGGAGCAACTCCACAAAAAACTGATAGGATATAAGTATGATACACCAAAATGTTCGTATGGATAAGGTCTATTAGTGTCCATACTTAGAAATGCGGCGACTAGTCTAGGTATTCCAGAAATTCAAATTTTGTTTACTGACCACCAGTGGTGAATCGCATTTTCATGGAGCAACTCCACAAAAAACTGATAGGATATAAGTGTGGTATACCAAAATGTTCGTATGAATAAGGCCTATTAGTGTCCATAATTAAAAAATGCAGCGACTAGTCTAGGTATTCCAGAACCTCAAATTTTGTTTACTGACCACCAGTGGTGAATCGCATTTTCATGGAGCAACTCCACAAAAAACTGATAGGATATAAGTGTGGTATACCAAAATGTTCGTATGAATAAGGCCTATTAGTGTCCATACTTAGAAATGCGGCGACTAGTCTAGGTATTCCAGAAATTAAAATTTTGTTTACTGACCACCAGTGGTGAATCGCATTTTCATGGAGCAACTCCACAAAAAACTGATAGGATATAAGTGTGGTATACCAAAATGTTCGTATGAATAAGGCCTATTAGTGTCCATACTTAGAAATGCGGCGACTAGTCTAGGTATTCCAGAAATTCAAATTTTGTTTACTGACCACCAGTGGTGAATCGCATTATTATGGAGCAACTACACAAAAAACTAATAGGATATAAGTGTGGTATACCAAAATGTTCGTATGAATAAGGCCTATTAGTGTCCATACCTATAAATGCGGCGGCTGGTCTAGGTATTCCAGAAATTCAAATTTTGTTTACTGACCACCAGTGGTGAATCGCATTTTCATGGAGCAACTCCACAAAAAACTGATAGGATATAAGTGTGGTATACCAAAATGTTCGTATGAATAAGGCCTATTAGTGTCCATACTTAGAAATGCGGCGACTAGTCTAGGTATTCCAGAAATTCAAATTTTGTTTACTGACCACCAGTGGTGAATCGCATTATCATGGAGCAACTACACAAAAAACTAATAGGATATAAGTGTGGTATACCAAAATGTTCGTATGAATAAGGCCTATTAGTGTCCATACCTAGAAATGCGGCGGCTGGTTTAGGTATTCCAGAAATTCAAATTTTGTTTACTGACCACCAGTGGTGAATCGCATTTTCATGGAGCAACTCCACAAAAAACTGATAGGATATAAGTGTGGTATACCAAAATGTTCGTATGAATAAGGCCTATTAGTGTCCATAATTAAAAAATGCAGCGACTAGTCTAGGTGTTCCAGAAACTCAAATTTTATTTACTGACCACCAGTGGTGAATCGCATTTTCATGGAGCAACTCCACAAAAAACTGATAGGATATAAGTATGATACACCAAAATGTTCGTATGGATAAGGTCTATTAGTGTCCATACTTAGAAATGCGGCGACTAGTCCAGGTATTCCACAAATTCAGATTTTGTTTAGCGACCACCATTGGTGAATCACATTTTCATGGAGCAACTCCACAAAAAACTGATAGGATATAAGTGTGGTATACCAAAATGTTCGTATGAATAAGGCCTATTAGTGTCCATAATTAAAAAATGCGGCGATTAGTCTAGGTATTTCAGAAATTCAAATTTTGTTTACTGACCACCAGTGGTGAATCGCATTTTCATGGAGCAACTCCACAAAAAACTGATAGGATATAAGTGTGGTATACCAAAATGTTCGTATGAATAAGGCCTATTAGTGTCCATACCTAGAAATGCGGCGACTAGTCTAGGTATTTCAGAAATTCAAATTTTGTTTACTGACCACCAGTGGTGAATCGCATTTTCATGGAGCAACTCCACAAAAAACTGATAGGATATAAGTGTGGTATACCAAAATGTTCGTATGAATAAGGCCTATTAGTGTCCATAATTAAAAAATGCAGCGACTAGTCTAGGTATTCCAGAAACTCAAATTTTGTTTACTGACCACCAGTGGTGAATCGCATTTTCATGGAGCAACTCCACAAAAAACTGATAGGATATAAGTGTGGTATACCAAAATGTTCGTATGAATAAGGCCTATTAGTGTCCATAATTAAAAAATGCAGCGACTAGTCTAGGTATTCCAGAAACTCAAATTTTGTTTACTGACCACCAGTGGTGAATCGCATTTTCATGGAGCAACTCCACAAAAAACTGATAGAATATAAGTGTGGTATACCAAAATGTTCGTATGAATAAGGCCTATTAGTGTCCATAATTAAAAAATGCAGCGACTAGTCTAGGTATTCCAGAAACTCAAATTTTGTTTACCGACCACCATTGGTGAATCACATTTTCATGGAGCAACTCCACAAAAAACTGATAGGATATAAGTGTGGTATACCAAAATGTTCGTATGAATAAGGCCTATTAGTGTCCATAATTAAAAAATGCAGCGACTAGTCTAGGTATTCCAGAAACTCAAATTTTGTTTACTGACCACCAGTGGTGAATCGCATTTTCATAGAGCAACTCCACAAAAAACTGATAGGATATAAGTATGGTACACCAAAATGTTCGTATGGATAAGGTCTATTAGTGTCCATACTTAGAAATGCGGCGACTAGTCCAGGTATTCCACAAATTCAGATTTTGTTTAGCGACCACCATTGGTGAATCACATTTTCATGGAGCAACTCCACAAAAAACTGATAGGATATAAGTGTGGTATACCAAAATGTTCGTATGAATAAGGCCTATTAGTGTCCATACCTAGAAATGCGGCGACTAGTCTAGGTATTTCAGAAATTCAAATTTTGTTTACTGACCACCAGTGGTGAATCGCATTTTCATGGAGCAACTCCACAAAAAACTGATAGGATATAAGTGTGGTATACCAAAATGTTCGTATGAATAAGGCCTATTAGTGTCCATACCTAGAAATGCGGCGACTAGTCTAGGTATTTCAGAAATTCAAATTTTGTTTACTGACCACCAGTGGTGAATCGCATTTTCATGGAGCAACTCCACAAAAAACTGATAGGATATAAGTGTGGTATACCAAAATGTTCGTATGAATAAGGCCTATTAGTGTCCATAATTAAAAAATGCAGCGACTAGTCTAGGTATTCCAGAAACTCAAATTTTGTTTACTGACCACCAGTGGTGAATCGCATTTTCATGGAGCAACTCCACAAAAAACTGATAGGATATAAGTGTGGTATACCAAAATGTTCGTATGAATAAGGCCTATTAGTGTCCATAATTAAAAAATGCAGCGACTAGTCTAGGTATTCCAGAAACTCAAATTTTGTTTACCGACCACCATTGGTGAATCACATTTTCATGGAGCAACTCCACAAAAAACTGATAGGATATAAGTGTGGTATACCAAAATATTCGTATGAATAAGGCCTATTAGTGTCCATAATTAAAAAATGCAGCGACTAGTCTAGGTATTCCAGAAACTCAAATTTTGTTTACTGACCACCAGTGGTGAATCGCATTTTCATGGAGCAACTCCACAAAAAACTGATAGGATATAAGTATGGTACACCAAAATGTTCGTATGGATAAGGTCTATTAGTGTCCATACTTAGAAATGCGGCGACTAGTCTAGGTATTCCACAAATTCAGATTTTGTTTACCGACCACCATTGGTGAATCACATTTTCATGGAGCAACTCCACAAAAAACTGATAGGATATAAGTGTGGTATACCAAAATGTTCGTATGAATAAGGCCTATTAGTGTCCATACCTAGAAATGCGGCGACTAGTCTAGGTATTTCAGAAATTCAAATTTTGTTTACTGACCACCAGTGGTGAATCGCATTTTCATGGAGCAACTCCACAAAAAACTGATAGGATATAAGTATGATACACCAAAATGTTCGTATGGATAAGGTCTATTAGTGTCCATACTTAGAAATGCGGCGACTAGTCTAGGTATTCCAGAAATTCAAATTTTGTTTACTGACCACCAGTGGTGAATCGCATTTTCATGGAGCAACTCCACAAAAAACTGATAGGATATAAGTGTGGTATACCAAAATGTTCGTATGAATAAGGTCTATTAGTGTCCATACTTAGAAATGCGGCGACTAGTCTAGGTATTCCACAAATTCAGATTTTGTTTACCGACCACCATTGGTGAATCGCATTTTCATGGAGCAACTCCACAAAAAACTGATAGGATATAAGTATGATACACCAAAATGTTCGTATGGATAAGGTCTATTAGTGTCCATACTTAGAAATGCGGCGACTAGTCTAGGTATTCCAGAAATTCAAATTTTGTTTACTGACCACCAGTGGTGAATCGCATTTTCATGGAGCAACTCCACAAAAAACTGATAGGATATAAGTATGATACACCAAAATGTTCGTATGGATAAGGTCTATTAGTGTCCATACTTAGAAATGCGGCGACTAGTCTAGGTATTCCAGAAATTCAAATTTTGTTTACTGACCACCAGTGGTGAATCGCATTTTCATGGAGCAACTCCACAAAAAACTGATAGGATATAAGTGTGGTATACCAAAATGTTCGTATGAATAAGGCCTATTAGTGTCCATAATTAAAAAATGCAGCGACTAGTCTAGGTATTCCAGAAACTCAAATTTTGTTTACTGACCACCAGTGGTGAATCGCATTTTCATGGAGCAACTCCACAAAAAACTGATAGGATATAAGTGTGGTATACCAAAATGTTCGTATGAATAAGGCCTATTAGTGTCCATAATTAAAAAATGCAGCGACTAGTCTAGGTATTCCAGAAACTCAAATTTTGTTTACCGACCACCATTGGTGAATCACATTTTCATGGAGCAACTCCACAAAAAACTGATAGGATATAAGTGTGGTATACCAAAATGTTCGTATGAATAAGGCCTATTAGTGTCCATAATTAAAAAATGCAGCGACTAGTCTAGGTATTCCAGAAACTCAAATTTTGTTTACTGACCACCAGTGGTGAATCGCATTTTCATGGAGCAACTCCACAAAAAACTGATAGGATATAAGTATGGTACACCAAAATGTTCGTATGGATAAGGTCTATTAGTGTCCATACTTAGAAATGCGGCGACTAGTCTAGGTATTCCACAAATTCAGATTTTGTTTACCGACCACCATTGGTGAATCACATTTTCATGGAGCAACTCCACAAAAAACTGATAGGATATAAGTGTGGTATACCAAAATGTTCGTATGAATAAGGCCTATTAGTGTCCATACCTAGAAATGCGGCGACTAGTCTAGGTATTTCAGAAATTCAAATTTTGTTTACTGACCACCAGTGGTGAATCGCATTTTCATGGAGCAACTCCACAAAAAACTGATAGGATATAAGTATGATACACCAAAATGTTCGTATGGATAAGGTCTATTAGTGTCCATACTTAGAAATGCGGCGACTAGTCTAGGTATTCCAGAAATTCAAATTTTGTTTACTGACCACCAGTGGTGAATCGCATTTTCATGGAGCAACTCCACAAAAAACTGATAGGATATAAGTATGATACACCAAAATGTTCGTATGGATAAGGTCTATTAGTGTCCATACTTAGAAATGCGGCGACTAGTCTAGGTATTCCAGAAATTCAAATTTTGTTTACTGACCACCAGTGGTGAATCGCATTTTCATGGAGCAACTCCACAAAAAACTGATAGGATATAAGTATGGTACACCAAAATGTTCGTATGGATAAGGTCTATTAGTGTCCATACTTAGAAATGCGGCGACTAGTCTAGGTATTCCACAAATTCAGATTTTGTTTACCGACCACCATTGGTGAATCGCATTTTCATGGAGCAACTCCACAAAAAACCGATAGGATATAAGTATGATACACCAAAATGTTCGTATGGATAAGGTCTATTAGTGTCCATACTTAGAAATGCGGCGACTAGTCTAGGTATTCCAGAAATTCAAATTTTGTTTACTGACCACCAGTGGTGAATCGCATTTTCATGGAGCAACTCCACAAAAAACTGATAGGATATAAGTATGATACACCAAAATGTTCGTATGGATAAGGTCTATTAGTGTCCATACTTAGAAATGCGGCGACTAGTCTAGGTATTCCAGAAATTCAAATTTTGTTTACTGACCACCAGTGGTGAATCGCATTTTCATGGAGCAACTCCACAAAAAACTGATAGGATATAAGTGTGGTATACCAAAATGTTCGTATGAATAAGGCCTATTAGTGTCCATAATTAAAAAATGCAGCGACTAGTCTAGGTATTCCAGAACCTCAAATTTTGTTTACTGACCACCAGTGGTGAATCGCATTTTCATGGAGCAACTCCACAAAAAACTGATAGGATATAAGTATGGTACACCAAAATGTTCGTATGGATAAGGTCTATTAGTGTCCATACTTAGAAATGCGGCGACTAGTCTAGGTATTCCAGAAATTCAAATTTTGTTTACTGACCACCAGTGGTGAATCGCATTTTCATGGAGCAACTCCACAAAAAACTGATAGGATATAAGTATGGTACACCAAAATGTTCGTATGGATAAGGTCTATTAGTGTCCATACTTAGAAATGCGGCGACTAGTCTAGGTATTCCAGAAATTCAAATTTTGTTTACTGACCACCAGTGGTGAATCGCATTTTCATGCAGCAACTACACAAAAAACTGATAGGATATAAGTGTGGTATACCAAAATGTTCGTATGAATAGGGCCTATTAGTGTCCATACTTAGAAATGCGGCGACTAGTCTAGGTATTCCAGAAATTCAAATTTTGTTTACTGACCACCAGTGGTGAATCGCATTTTCATGGAGCAACTCCACAAAAAACTGATAGGATATAAGTATGATACACCAAAATGTTCGTATGGATAAGGTCTATTAGTGTCCATACTTAGAAATGCGGCGACTAGTCTAGGTATTCCACAAATTCAGATTTTGTTTACCGACCACCATTGGTGAATCCCATTTTCATGGAGCAACTCCACAAAAAACTGATAGGATATAAGTATGGTACACCAAAATGTTCGCATGGATAAGGTCTATTAGTGTCCATACTTAGAAATGCGGCGACTAGTCTAGGTATTCCAGAAATTCAAATTTTGTTTA
This sequence comes from Leucophora obtusa, assembly GCA_949987735.1. NCBI lineage: Eukaryota > Metazoa > Arthropoda > Insecta > Diptera > Anthomyiidae > Leucophora > Leucophora obtusa. The sequence continues at coordinate 28,954,295 of OX465299.1, read as the reverse complement.
CTGACCACCAGTGGTGAATCGCATTTTCATGGAGCAACTCCACAAAAAACTGATAGGATATAAGTATGATACACCAAAATGTTCGTATGGATAAGGTCTATTAGTGTCCATACTTAGAAATGCGGCGACTAGTCTAGGTATTCCAGAAATTCAAATTTTGTTTACTGACCACCAGTGGTGAATCGCATTTTCATGGAGCAACTCCACAAAAAACTGATAGGATATAAGTGTGATAACCTAAAATGCTCGTATGGATAAGGCCTATTAGCGTCCATACTTAGAAATGCGGCGACTAGTCTAGGTATTCCACAAATTCAGATTTTGTTTACCGACCACCATTGGTGAATCACATTTTCATGGAGCAACTACACAAAAAACTGATAGGATATAAGTGTGGTATACCAAAATGTTCGTATGAATAAGGCCTATTAGTGTCCATACTTAGAAATGCGGCGACTAGTCTAGGTATTCCAGAAATTCAAATTTTGTTTACTGACCACCAGTGGTGAATCGCATTTTCATGGAGCAACTCCACAAAAAACTGATAGGATATTAGTGTGATACACCAAAATGCTCATATGGATAAGGCCTATTAGTGTCATTACTTAGAAATGCGGCGACTAGTCTAGGTATTCCAGAAATTCAAATTTTGTTTACTGACCACCAGTGGTGAATCGCATTTTCATGGAGCAACTCCACAAAAAACTGATAGGATATAAGTATGGTACACCAAAATGTTCGTATGGATAAGGTCTATTAGTGTCCATACTTAGAAATGCGGCGACTAGTCTAGGTATTCCACAAATTCAGATTTTGTTTACCGACCACCATTGGTGAATCACATTTTCATGGAGCAACTCCACAAAAAACTGATAGGATATAAGTGTGGTATACCAAAATGTTCGTATGAATAAGGCCTATTAGTGTCCATAATTAAAAAATGCAGCGACTAGTCTAGGTATTCCAGAAACTCAAATTTTGTTTACTGACCACCAGTGGTGAATCGCATTTTCATGGAGCAACTCCACAAAAAACTGATAGGATATAAGTGTGGTATACCAAAATGTTCGTATGAATAAGGCCTATTAGTGTCCATAATTAAAAAATGCAGCGACTAGTCTAGGTATTCCAGAAACTCAAATTTTGTTTACCGACCACCATTGGTGAATCACATTTTCATGGAGCAACTCCACAAAAAACTGATAGGATATAAGTGTGGTATACCAAAATGTTCGTATGAATAAGGCCTATTAGTGTCCATAATTAAAAAATGCAGCGACTAGTCTAGGTATTCCAGAAACTCAAATTTTGTTTACTGACCACCAGTGGTGAATCGCATTTTCATGGAGCAACTCCACAAAAAACTGATAGGATATAAGTATGGTACACCAAAATGTTCGTATGGATAAGGTCTATTAGTGTCCATACTTAGAAATGCGGCGACTAGTCTAGGTATTCCACAAATTCAGATTTTGTTTACCGACCACCATTGGTGAATCACATTTTCATGGAGCAACTCCACAAAAAACTGATAGGATATAAGTGTGGTATACCAAAATGTTCGTATGAATAAGGCCTATTAGTGTCCATACCTAGAAATGCGGCGCCTAGTCTAGGTATTTCAGAAATTCAAATTTTGTTTACTGACCACCAGTGGTGAATCGCATTTTCATGGAGCAACTCCACAAAAAACTGATAGGATATAAGTATGATACACCAAAATGTTCGTATGGATAAGGTCTATTAGTGTCCATACTTAGAAATGCGGCGACTAGTCTAGGTATTCCAGAAATTCAAATTTTGTTTACTGACCACCAGTGGTGAATCGCATTTTCATGGAGCAACTCCACAAAAAACTGATAGGATATAAGTATGATACACCAAAATGTTCGTATGGATAAGGTCTATTAGTGTCCATACTTAGAAATGCGGCGACTAGTCTAGGTATTCCAGAAATTCAAATTTTGTTTACTGACCACCAGTGGTGAATCGCATTTTCATGGAGCAACTCCACAAAAAACTGATAGGATATAAGTATGGTACACCAAAATGTTCGTATGGATAAGGTCTATTAGTGTCCATACTTAGAAATGCGGCGACTAGTCTAGGTATTCCACAAATTCAGATTTTGTTTACCGACCACCATTGGTGAATCGCATTTTCATGGAGCAACTCCACAAAAAACTGATAGGATATAAGTATGATACACCAAAATGTTCGTATGGATAAGGTCTATTAGTGTCCATACTTAGAAATGCGGCGACTAGTCTAGGTATTCCAGAAATTCAAATTTTGTTTACTGACCACCAGTGGTGAATCGCATTTTCATGGAGCAACTCCACAAAAAACTGATAGGATATAAGTATGATACACCAAAATGTTCGTATGGATAAGGTCTATTAGTGTCCATACTTAGAAATGCGGCGACTAGTCTAGGTATTCCAGAAATTCAAATTTTGTTTACTGACCACCAGTGGTGAATCGCATTTTCATGGAGCAACTCCACAAAAAACTGATAGGATATAAGTGTGGTATACCGAAATGTTCGTATGAATAAGGCCTATTAGTGTCCATAATTAAAAAATGCAGCGACTAGTCTAGGTATTCCAGAACCTCAAATTTTGTTTACTGACCACCAGTGGTGAATCGCATTTTCATGGAGCAACTCCACAAAAAACTGATAGGATATAAGTGTGGTATACCAAAATGTTCGTATGAATAAGGCCTATTAGTGTCCATAATTAAAAAATGCAGCGACTAGTCTAGGTATTCCAGAACCTCAAATTTTGTTTACTGACCACCAGTGGTGAATCGCATTTTCATGGAGCAACTCCACAAAAAACTGATAGGATATAAGTGTGGTATACCAAAATGTTCGTATGAATAGGGCCTATTAGTGTCCATACTTAGAAATGCGGCGACTAGTCTAGGTATTCCAGAAATTCAAATTTTGTTTACTGACCACCAGTGGTGAATCGCATTTTCATGGAGCAACTCCACAAAAAACTGATAGGATATAAGTATGATACACCAAAATGTTCGTATGGATAAGGTCTATTAGTGTCCATACTTAGAAATGCGGCGACTAGTCTAGGTATTCCAGAAATTCAAATTTTGTTTACTGACCACCAGTGGTGAATCGCATTTTCATGGAGCAACTCCACAAAAAACTGATAGGATATAAGTATGATACACCAAAATGTTCGTATGGATAAGGCCTATTAGTGTCCATACTTAGAAATGCGGCGACTAGTCTAGGTATTCCAGAAATTAAAATTTTGTTTACTGACCACCAGTGGTGAATCGCATTTTCATGGAGCAACTCCACAAAAAACTGATAGGATATAAGTGTGGTATACCAAAATGTTCGTATGAATAAGGCCTATTAGTGTCCATACTTAGAAATGCGGCGACTAGTCTAGGTATTCCAGAAATTCAAATTTTGTTTACTGACCACCAGTGGTGAATCGCATTATCATGGAGCAACTACACAAAAAACTAATAGGATATAAGTGTGGTATACCAAAATGTTCGTATGAATAAGGCCTATTAGTGTCCATACCTAGAAATGCGGCGGCTGGTTTAGGTATTCCAGAAATTCAAATTTTGTTTACTGACCACCAGTGGTGAATCGCATTTTCATGGAGCAACTCCACAAAAAACTGATAGGATATAAGCGTGGTATACCAAAATGTTCGTATGAATAAGGCCTATTAGTGTCCATAATTAAAAAATGCAGCGACTAGTCTAGGTGTTCCAGAAACTCAAATTTTGTTTACTGACCACCAGTGGTGAATCGCATTTTCATGGAGCAACTCCACAAAAAACTGATAGGATATAAGTATGATACACCAAAATGTTCGTATGGATAAGGTCTATTAGTGTCCATACTTAGAAATGCGGCGACTAGTCCAGGTATTCCACAAATTCAGATTTTGTTTAGCGACCACCATTGGTGAATCACATTTTCATGGAGCAACTCCACAAAAAACTGATAGGATATAAGTGTGGTATACCAAAATGTTCGTATGAATAAGGCCTATTAGTGTCCATACCTAGAAATGCGGCGACTAGTCTAGGTATTTCAGAAATTCAAATTTTGTTTACTGACCACCAGTGGTGAATCGCATTTTCATGGAGCAACTCCACAAAAAACTGATAGGATATAAGTGTGGTATACCAAAATGTTCGTATGAATAAGGCCTATTAGTGTCCATACCTAGAAATGCGGCGACTAGTCTAGGTATTTCAGAAATTCAAATTTTGTTTACTGACCACCAGTGGTGAATCGCATTTTCATGGAGCAACTCCACAAAAAACTGATAGGATATAAGTGTGGTATACCAAAATGTTCGTATGAATAAGGCCTATTAGTGTCCATAATTAAAAAATGCAGCGACTAGTCTAGGTATTCCAGAAACTCAAATTTTGTTTACTGACCACCAGTGGTGAATCGCATTTTCATGGAGCAACTCCACAAAAAACTGATAGGATATAAGTGTGGTATACCAAAATGTTCGTATGAATAAGGCCTATTAGTGTCCATAATTAAAAAATGCAGCGACTAGTCTAGGTATTCCAGAAACTCAAATTTTGTTTACCGACCACCATTGGTGAATCACATTTTCATGGAGCAACTCCACAAAAAACTGATAGGATATAAGTGTGGTATACCAAAATGTTCGTATGAATAAGGCCTATTAGTGTCCATACCTAGAAATGCGGCGACTAGTCTAGGTATTTCAGAAATTCAAATTTTGTTTACTGACCACCAGTGGTGAATCGCATTTTCATGGAGCAACTCCACAAAAAACTGATAGGATATAAGTATGATACACCAAAATGTTCGTATGGATAAGGTCTATTAGTGTCCATACTTAGAAATGCGGCGACTAGTCTAGGTATTCCAGAAATTCAAATTTTGTTTACTGACCACCAGTGGTGAATCGCATTTTCATGGAGCAACTCCACAAAAAACTGATAGGATATAAGTATGATACACCAAAATGTTCGTATGGATAAGGTCTATTAGTGTCCATACTTAGAAATGCGGCGACTAGTCTAGGTATTCCAGAAATTCAAATTTTGTTTACTGACCACCAGTGGTGAATCGCATTTTCATGGAGCAACTCCACAAAAAACTGATAGGATATAAGTATGGTACACCAAAATGTTCGTATGGATAAGGTCTATTAGTGTCCATACTTAGAAATGCGGCGACTAATCTAGGTATTCCACAAATTCAGATTTTGTTTACCGACCACCATTGGTGAATCACATTTTCATGGAGCAACTCCACAAAAAACTGATAGGATATAAGTGTGGTATACCAAAATGTTCGTATGAATAAGGCCTATTAGTGTCCATACCTAGAAATGCGGCGACTAGTCTAGGTATTTCAGAAATTCAAATTTTGTTTACTGACCACCAGTGGTGAATCGCATTTTCATGGAGCAACTCCACAAAAAACTGATAGGATATAAGTATGATACACCAAAATATTCGTATGGATAAGGTCTATTAGTGTCCATACTTAGAAATGCGGCGACTAGTCTTGGTATTCCAGAAATTCAAATTTTGTTTACTGACCACCAGTGGTGAATCGCATTTTCATGGAGCAACTCCACAAAAAACTGATAGGATATAAGTATGATACACCAAAATGTTCGTATGGATAAGGTCTATTAGTGTCCATACTTAGAAATGCGGCGACTAGTCTAGGTATTCCAGAAATTCAAATTTTGTTTACTGACCACCAGTGGTGAATCGCATTTTCATGGAGCAACTCCACAAAAAACTGATAGGATATAAGTGTGGTATACCAAAATGTTCGTATGAATAAGGCCTATTAGTGTCCATAATTAAAAAATGCAGCGACTAGTCTAGGTATTCCAGAACCTCAAATTTTGTTTACTGACCACCAGTGGTGAATCGCATTTTCATGGAGCAACTCCACAAAAAACTGATAGGATATAAGTGTGGTATACCAAAATGTTCGTATGAATAAGGCCTATTAGTGTCCATACTTAGAAATGCGGCGACTAGTCTAGGTATTCCAGAAATTAAAATTTTGTTTACTGACCACCAGTGGTGAATCGCATTTTCATGGAGCAACTCCACAAAAAACTGATAGGATATAAGTGTGGTATACCAAAATGTTCGTATGAATAAGGCCTATTAGTGTCCATACTTAGAAATGCGGCGACTAGTCTAGGTATTCCAGAAATTCAAATTTTGTTTACTGACCACCAGTGGTGAATCGCATTATTATGGAGCAACTACACAAAAAACTAATAGGATATAAGTGTGGTATACCAAAATGTTCGTATGAATAAGGCCTATTAGTGTCCATACCTATAAATGCGGCGGCTGGTCTAGGTATTCCAGAAATTCAAATTTTGTTTACTGACCACCAGTGGTGAATCGCATTTTCATGGAGCAACTCCACAAAAAACTGATAGGATATAAGTGTGGTATACCAAAATGTTCGTATGAATAAGGCCTATTAGTGTCCATACTTAGAAATGCGGCGACTAGTCTAGGTATTCCAGAAATTCAAATTTTGTTTACTGACCACCAGTGGTGAATCGCATTATCATGGAGCAACTACACAAAAAACTAATAGGATATAAGTGTGGTATACCAAAATGTTCGTATGAATAAGGCCTATTAGTGTCCATACCTAGAAATGCGGCGGCTGGTTTAGGTATTCCAGAAATTCAAATTTTGTTTACTGACCACCAGTGGTGAATCGCATTTTCATGGAGCAACTCCACAAAAAACTGATAGGATATAAGTGTGGTATACCAAAATGTTCGTATGAATAAGGCCTATTAGTGTCCATAATTAAAAAATGCAGCGACTAGTCTAGGTGTTCCAGAAACTCAAATTTTATTTACTGACCACCAGTGGTGAATCGCATTTTCATGGAGCAACTCCACAAAAAACTGATAGGATATAAGTATGATACACCAAAATGTTCGTATGGATAAGGTCTATTAGTGTCCATACTTAGAAATGCGGCGACTAGTCCAGGTATTCCACAAATTCAGATTTTGTTTAGCGACCACCATTGGTGAATCACATTTTCATGGAGCAACTCCACAAAAAACTGATAGGATATAAGTGTGGTATACCAAAATGTTCGTATGAATAAGGCCTATTAGTGTCCATAATTAAAAAATGCGGCGATTAGTCTAGGTATTTCAGAAATTCAAATTTTGTTTACTGACCACCAGTGGTGAATCGCATTTTCATGGAGCAACTCCACAAAAAACTGATAGGATATAAGTGTGGTATACCAAAATGTTCGTATGAATAAGGCCTATTAGTGTCCATACCTAGAAATGCGGCGACTAGTCTAGGTATTTCAGAAATTCAAATTTTGTTTACTGACCACCAGTGGTGAATCGCATTTTCATGGAGCAACTCCACAAAAAACTGATAGGATATAAGTGTGGTATACCAAAATGTTCGTATGAATAAGGCCTATTAGTGTCCATAATTAAAAAATGCAGCGACGAGTCTAGGTATTCCAGAAACTCAAATTTTGTTTACTGACCACCAGTGGTGAATCGCATTTTCATGGAGCAACTCCACAAAAAACTGATAGGATATAAGTGTGGTATACCAAAATGTTCGTATGAATAAGGCCTATTAGTGTCCATAATTAAAAAATGCAGCGACTAGTCTAGGTATTCCAGAAACTCAAATTTTGTTTACTGACCACCAGTGGTGAATCGCATTTTCATGGAGCAACTCCACAAAAAACTGATAGAATATAAGTGTGGTATACCAAAATGTTCGTATGAATAAGGCCTATTAGTGTCCATAATTAAAAAATGCAGCGACTAGTCTAGGTATTCCAGAAACTCAAATTTTGTTTACCGACCACCATTGGTGAATCACATTTTCATGGAGCAACTCCACAAAAAACTGATAGGATATAAGTGTGGTATACCAAAATGTTCGTATGAATAAGGCCTATTAGTGTCCATAATTAAAAAATGCAGCGACTAGTCTAGGTATTCCAGAAACTCAAATTTTGTTTACTGACCACCAGTGGTGAATCGCATTTTCATAGAGCAACTCCACAAAAAACTGATAGGATATAAGTATGGTACACCAAAATGTTCGTATGGATAAGGTCTATTAGTGTCCATACTTAGAAATGCGGCGACTAGTCTAGGTATTCCACAAATTCAGATTTTGTTTACCGACCACCATTGGTGAATCACATTTTCATGGAGCAACTCCACAAAAAACTGATAGGATATAAGTGTGGTATACCAAAATGTTCGTATGAATAAGGCCTATTAGTGTCCATACTTAGAAATGCGGCGACTAGTCTAGGTATTCCAGAAATTCAAATTTTCTTTACTGACCACCAGTGGTGAATCGCATTATCATGGAGCAACTACACAAAAAACTAATAGGATATAAGTGTGGTATACCAAAATGTTCGTATGAATAAGGCCTATTAGTGTCCATACCTAGAAATGCGGCGGCTGGTTTAGGTATTCCAGAAATTCAAATTTTGTTTACTGACCACCAGTGGTGAATCGCATTTTCATGGAGCAACTCCACAAAAAACTGATAGGATATAAGCGTGGTATACCAAAATGTTCGTATGAATAAGGCCTATTAGTGTCCATAATTAAAAAATGCAGCGACTAGTCTAGGTGTTCCAGAAACTCAAATTTTGTTTACTGACCACCAGTGGTGAATCGCATTTTCATGGAGCAACTCCACAAAAAACTGATAGGATATAAGTATGATACACCAAAATGTTCGTATGGATAAGGTCTATTAGTGTCCATACTTAGAAATGCGGCGACTAGTCCAGGTATTCCACAAATTCAGATTTTGTTTAGCGACCACCATTGGTGAATCACATTTTCATGGAGCAACTCCACAAAAAACTGATAGGATATAAGTGTGGTATACCAAAATGTTCGTATGAATAAGGCCTATTAGTGTCCATACCTAGAAATGCGGCGACTAGTCTAGGTATTTCAGAAATTCAAATTTTGTTTACTGACCACCAGTGGTGAATCGCATTTTCATGGAGCAACTCCACAAAAAACTGATAGGATATAAGTGTGGTATACCAAAATGTTCGTATGAATAAGGCCTATTAGTGTCCATACCTAGAAATGCGGCGACTAGTCTAGGTATTTCAGAAATTCAAATTTTGTTTACTGACCACCAGTGGTGAATCGCATTTTCATGGAGCAACTCCACAAAAAACTGATAGGATATAAGTGTGGTATACCAAAATGTTCGTATGAATAAGGCCTATTAGTGTCCATAATTAAAAAATGCAGCGACTAGTCTAGGTATTCCAGAAACTCAAATTTTGTTTACTGACCACCAGTGGTGAATCGCATTTTCATGGAGCAACTCCACAAAAAACTGATAGGATATAAGTGTGGTATACCAAAATGTTCGTATGAATAAGGCCTATTAGTGTCCATAATTAAAAAATGCAGCGACTAGTCTAGGTATTCCAGAAACTCAAATTTTGTTTACTGACCACCAGTGGTGAATCGCATTTTCATGGAGCAACTCCACAAAAAACTGATAGGATATAAGTATGGTACACCAAAATGTTCGTATGGATAAGGTCTATTAGTGTCCATACTTAGAAATGCGGCGACTAGTCTAGGTATTCCACAAATTCAGATTTTGTTTACCGACCACCATTGGTGAATCACATTTTCATGGAGCAACTCCACAAAAAACTGATAGGATATAAGTGTGGTATACCAAAATGTTCGTATGAATAAGGCCTATTAGTGTCCATACCTAGAAATGCGGCGACTAGTCTAGGTATTTCAGAAATTCAAATTTTGTTTACTGACCACCAGTGGTGAATCGCATTTTCATGGAGCAACTCCACAAAAAACTGATAGGATATAAGTATGATACACCAAAATGTTCGTATGGATAAGGTCTATTAGTGTCCATACTTAGAAATGCGGCGACTAGTCTAGGTATTCCAGAAATTCAAATTTTGTTTACTGACCACCAGTGGTGAATCGCATTATTATGGAGCAACTACACAAAAAACTAATAGGATATAAGTGTGGTATACCAAAATGTTCGTATGAATAAGGCCTATTAGTGTCCATACCTATAAATGCGGCGGCTGGTCTAGGTATTCCAGAAATTCAAATTTTGTTTACTGACCACCAGTGGTGAATCGCATTTTCATGGAGCAACTCCACAAAAAACTGATAGGATATAAGTGTGGTATACCAAAATGTTCGTATGAATAAGGCCTATTAGTGTCCATACTTAGAAATGCGGCGACTAGTCTAGGTATTCCAGAAATTCAAATTTTGTTTACTGACCACCAGTGGTGAATCGCATTATCATGGAGCAACTACACAAAAAACTAATAGGATATAAGTGTGGTATACCAAAATGTTCGTATGAATAAGGCCTATTAGTGTCCATACCTAGAAATGCGGCGGCTGGTTTAGGTATTCCAGAAATTCAAATTTTGTTTACTGACCACCAGTGGTGAATCGCATTTTCATGGAGCAACTCCACAAAAAACTGATAGGATATAAGTGTGGTATACCAAAATGTTCGTATGAATAAGGCCTATTAGTGTCCATAATTAAAAAATGCAGCGACTAGTCTAGGTGTTCCAGAAACTCAAATTTTATTTACTGACCACCAGTGGTGAATCGCATTTTCATGGAGCAACTCCACAAAAAACTGATAGGATATAAGTATGATACACCAAAATGTTCGTATGGATAAGGTCTATTAGTGTCCATACTTAGAAATGCGGCGACTAGTCCAGGTATTCCACAAATTCAGATTTTGTTTAGCGACCACCATTGGTGAATCACATTTTCATGGAGCAACTCCACAAAAAACTGATAGGATATAAGTGTGGTATACCAAAATGTTCGTATGAATAAGGCCTATTAGTGTCCATAATTAAAAAATGCGGCGATTAGTCTAGGTATTTCAGAAATTCAAATTTTGTTTACTGACCACCAGTGGTGAATCGCATTTTCATGGAGCAACTCCACAAAAAACTGATAGGATATAAGTGTGGTATACCAAAATGTTCGTATGAATAAGGCCTATTAGTGTCCATACCTAGAAATGCGGCGACTAGTCTAGGTATTTCAGAAATTCAAATTTTGTTTACTGACCACCAGTGGTGAATCGCATTTTCATGGAGCAACTCCACAAAAAACTGATAGGATATAAGTGTGGTATACCAAAATGTTCGTATGAATAAGGCCTATTAGTGTCCATAATTAAAAAATGCAGCGACGAGTCTAGGTATTCCAGAAACTCAAATTTTGTTTACTGACCACCAGTGGTGAATCGCATTTTCATGGAGCAACTCCACAAAAACTGATAGGATATAAGTGTGGTATACCAAAATGTTCGTATGAATAAGGCCTATTAGTGTCCATAATTAAAAAATGCAGCGACTAGTCTAGGTATTCCAGAAACTCAAATTTTGTTTACTGACCACCAGTGGTGAATCGCATTTTCATGGAGCAACTCCACAAAAAACTGATAGAATATAAGTGTGGTATACCAAAATGTTCGTATGAATAAGGCCTATTAGTGTCCATAATTAAAAAATGCAGCGACTAGTCTAGGTATTCCAGAAACTCAAATTTTGTTTACCGACCACCATTGGTGAATCACATTTTCATGGAGCAACTCCACAAAAAACTGATAGGATATAAGTGTGGTATACCAAAATGTTCGTATGAATAAGGCCTATTAGTGTCCATAATTAAAAAATGCAGCGACTAGTCTAGGTATTCCAGAAACTCAAATTTTGTTTACTGACCACCAGTGGTGAATCGCATTTTCATAGAGCAACTCCACAAAAAACTGATAGGATATAAGTATGGTACACCAAAATGTTCGTATGGATAAGGTCTATTAGTGTCCATACTTAGAAATGCGGCGACTAGTCTAGGTATTCCACAAATTCAGATTTTGTTTACCGACCACCATTGGTGAATCACATTTTCATGGAGCAACTCCACAAAAAACTGATAGGATATAAGTGTGGTATACCAAAATGTTCGTATGAATAAGGCCTATTAGTGTCCATACTTAGAAATGCGGCGACTAGTCTAGGTATTCCAGAAATTCAAATTTTCTTTACTGACCACCAGTGGTGAATCGCATTATCATGGAGCAACTACACAAAAAACTAATAGGATATAAGTGTGGTATACCAAAATGTTCGTATGAATAAGGCCTATTAGTGTCCATACCTAGAAATGCGGCGGCTGGTTTAGGTATTCCAGAAATTCAAATTTTGTTTACTGACCACCAGTGGTGAATCGCATTTTCATGGAGCAACTCCACAAAAAACTGATAGGATATAAGCGTGGTATACCAAAATGTTCGTATGAATAAGGCCTATTAGTGTCCATAATTAAAAAATGCAGCGACTAGTCTAGGTGTTCCAGAAACTCAAATTTTGTTTACTGACCACCAGTGGTGAATCGCATTTTCATGGAGCAACTCCACAAAAAACTGATAGGATATAAGTATGATACACCAAAATGTTCGTATGGATAAGGTCTATTAGTGTCCATACTTAGAAATGCGGCGACTAGTCCAGGTATTCCACAAATTCAGATTTTGTTTAGCGACCACCATTGGTGAATCACATTTTCATGGAGCAACTCCACAAAAAACTGATAGGATATAAGTGTGGTATACCAAAATGTTCGTATGAATAAGGCCTATTAGTGTCCATACCTAGAAATGCGGCGACTAGTCTAGGTATTTCAGAAATTCAAATTTTGTTTACTGACCACCAGTGGTGAATCGCATTTTCATGGAGCAACTCCACAAAAAACTGATAGGATATAAGTGTGGTATACCAAAATGTTCGTATGAATAAGGCCTATTAGTGTCCATACCTAGAAATGCGGCGACTAGTCTAGGTATTTCAGAAATTCAAATTTTGTTTACTGACCACCAGTGGTGAATCGCATTTTCATGGAGCAACTCCACAAAAAACTGATAGGATATAAGTGTGGTATACCAAAATGTTCGTATGAATAAGGCCTATTAGTGTCCATAATTAAAAAATGCAGCGACTAGTCTAGGTATTCCAGAAACTCAAATTTTGTTTACTGACCACCAGTGGTGAATCGCATTTTCATGGAGCAACTCCACAAAAAACTGATAGGATATAAGTGTGGTATACCAAAATGTTCGTATGAATAAGGCCTATTAGTGTCCATAATTAAAAAATGCAGCGACTAGTCTAGGTATTCCAGAAACTCAAATTTTGTTTACTGACCACCAGTGGTGAATCGCATTTTCATGGAGCAACTCCACAAAAAACTGATAGGATATAAGTATGGTACACCAAAATGTTCGTATGGATAAGGTCTATTAGTGTCCATACTTAGAAATGCGGCGACTAGTCTAGGTATTCCACAAATTCAGATTTTGTTTACCGACCACCATTGGTGAATCACATTTTCATGGAGCAACTCCACAAAAAACTGATAGGATATAAGTGTGGTATACCAAAATGTTCGTATGAATAAGGCCTATTAGTGTCCATACCTAGAAATGCGGCGACTAGTCTAGGTATTTCAGAAATTCAAATTTTGTTTACTGACCACCAGTGGTGAATCGCATTTTCATGGAGCAACTCCACAAAAAACTGATAGGATATAAGTATGATACACCAAAATGTTCGTATGGATAAGGTCTATTAGTGTCCATACTTAGAAATGCGGCGACTAGTCTAGGTATTCCAGAAATTCAAATTTTGTTTACTGACCACCAGTGGTGAATCGCATTTTCATGGAGCAACTCCACAAAAAACTGATAGGATATAAGTGTGGTATACCAAAATGTTCGTATGAATAAGGTCTATTAGTGTCCATACTTAGAAATGCGGCGACTAGTCTAGGTATTCCACAAATTCAGATTTTGTTTACCGACCACCATTGGTGAATCGCATTTTCATGGAGCAACTCCACAAAAAACTGATAGGATATAAGTATGATACACCAAAATGTTCGTATGGATAAGGTCTATTAGTGTCCATACTTAGAAATGCGGCGACTAGTCTAGGTATTCCAGAAATTCAAATTTTGTTTACTGACCACCAGTGGTGAATCGCATTTTCATGGAGCAACTCCACAAAAAACTGATAGGATATAAGTATGATACACCAAAATGTTCGTATGGATAAGGTCTATTAGTGTCCATACTTAGAAATGCGGCGACTAGTCTAGGTATTCCAGAAATTCAAATTTTGTTTACTGACCACCAGTGGTGAATCGCATTTTCATGGAGCAACTCCACAAAAAACTGATAGGATATAAGTGTGGTATACCAAAATGTTCGTATGAATAAGGCCTATTAGTGTCCATAATTAAAAAATGCAGCGACTAGTCTAGGTATTCCAGAAACTCAAATTTTGTTTACTGACCACCAGTGGTGAATCGCATTTTCATGGAGCAACTCCACAAAAAACTGATAGGATATAAGTGTGGTATACCAAAATGTTCGTATGAATAAGGCCTATTAGTGTCCATAATTAAAAAATGCAGCGACTAGTCTAGGTATTCCAGAAATTCAAATTTTCTTTACTGACCACCAGTGGTGAATCGCATTATCATGGAGCAACTACACAAAAAACTAATAGGATATAAGTGTGGTATACCAAAATGTTCGTATGAATAAGGCCTATTAGTGTCCATACCTAGAAATGCGGCGGCTGGTTTAGGTATTCCAGAAATTCAAATTTTGTTTACTGACCACCAGTGGTGAATCGCATTTTCATGGAGCAACTCCACAAAAAACTGATAGGATATAAGCGTGGTATACCAAAATGTTCGTATGAATAAGGCCTATTAGTGTCCATAATTAAAAAATGCAGCGACTAGTCTAGGTGTTCCAGAAACTCAAATTTTGTTTACTGACCACCAGTGGTGAATCGCATTTTCATGGAGCAACTCCACAAAAAACTGATAGGATATAAGTATGATACACCAAAATGTTCGTATGGATAAGGTCTATTAGTGTCCATACTTAGAAATGCGGCGACTAGTCCAGGTATTCCACAAATTCAGATTTTGTTTAGCGACCACCATTGGTGAATCACATTTTCATGGAGCAACTCCACAAAAAACTGATAGGATATAAGTGTGGTATACCAAAATGTTCGTATGAATAAGGCCTATTAGTGTCCATACCTAGAAATGCGGCGACTAGTCTAGGTATTTCAGAAATTCAAATTTTGTTTACTGACCACCAGTGGTGAATCGCATTTTCATGGAGCAACTCCACAAAAAACTGATAGGATATAAGTGTGGTATACCAAAATGTTCGTATGAATAAGGCCTATTAGTGTCCATACCTAGAAATGCGGCGACTAGTCTAGGTATTTCAGAAATTCAAATTTTGTTTACTGACCACCAGTGGTGAATCGCATTTTCATGGAGCAACTCCACAAAAAACTGATAGGATATAAGTGTGGTATACCAAAATGTTCGTATGAATAAGGCCTATTAGTGTCCATAATTAAAAAATGCAGCGACTAGTCTAGGTATTCCAGAAACTCAAATTTTGTTTACTGACCACCAGTGGTGAATCGCATTTTCATGGAGCAACTCCACAAAAAACTGATAGGATATAAGTGTGGTATACCAAAATGTTCGTATGAATAAGGCCTATTAGTGTCCATAATTAAAAAATGCAGCGACTAGTCTAGGTATTCCAGAAACTCAAATTTTGTTTACTGACCACCAGTGGTGAATCGCATTTTCATGGAGCAACTCCACAAAAAACTGATAGGATATAAGTATGGTACACCAAAATGTTCGTATGGATAAGGTCTATTAGTGTCCATACTTAGAAATGCGGCGACTAGTCTAGGTATTCCACAAATTCAGATTTTGTTTACCGACCACCATTGGTGAATCACATTTTCATGGAGCAACTCCACAAAAAACTGATAGGATATAAGTGTGGTATACCAAAATGTTCGTATGAATAAGGCCTATTAGTGTCCATACCTAGAAATGCGGCGACTAGTCTAGGTATTTCAGAAATTCAAATTTTGTTTACTGACCACCAGTGGTGAATCGCATTTTCATGGAGCAACTCCACAAAAAACTGATAGGATATAAGTATGATACACCAAAATGTTCGTATGGATAAGGTCTATTAGTGTCCATACTTAGAAATGCGGCGACTAGTCTAGGTATTCCAGAAATTCAAATTTTGTTTACTGACCACCAGTGGTGAATCGCATTTTCATGGAGCAACTCCACAAAAAACTGATAGGATATAAGTGTGGTATACCAAAATGTTCGTATGAATAAGGTCTATTAGTGTCCATACTTAGAAATGCGGCGACTAGTCTAGGTATTCCACAAATTCAGATTTTGTTTACCGACCACCATTGGTGAATCGCATTTTCATGGAGCAACTCCACAAAAAACTGATAGGATATAAGTATGATACACCAAAATGTTCGTATGGATAAGGTCTATTAGTGTCCATACTTAGAAATGCGGCGACTAGTCTAGGTATTCCAGAAATTCAAATTTTGTTTACTGACCACCAGTGGTGAATCGCATTTTCATGGAGCAACTCCACAAAAAACTGATAGGATATAAGTATGATACACCAAAATGTTCGTATGGATAAGGTCTATTAGTGTCCATACTTAGAAATGCGGCGACTAGTCTAGGTATTCCAGAAATTCAAATTTTGTTTACTGACCACCAGTGGTGAATCGCATTTTCATGGAGCAACTCCACAAAAAACTGATAGGATATAAGTGTGGTATACCAAAATGTTCGTATGAATAAGGCCTATTAGTGTCCATAATTAAAAAATGCAGCGACTAGTCTAGGTATTCCAGAAACTCAAATTTTGTTTACTGACCACCAGTGGTGAATCGCATTTTCATGGAGCAACTCCACAAAAAACTGATAGGATATAAGTGTGGTATACCAAAATGTTCGTATGAATAAGGCCTATTAGTGTCCATAATTAAAAAATGCAGCGACTAGTCTAGGTATTCCAGAAACTCAAATTTTGTTTACCGACCACCATTGGTGAATCACATTTTCATGGAGCAACTCCACAAAAAACTGATAGGATATAAGTGTGGTATACCAAAATGTTCGTATGAATAAGGCCTATTAGTGTCCATAATTAAAAAATGCAGCGACTAGTCTAGGTATTCCAGAAACTCAAATTTTGTTTACTGACCACCAGTGGTGAATCGCATTTTCATGGAGCAACTCCACAAAAAACTGATAGGATATAAGTATGGTACACCAAAATGTTCGTATGGATAAGGTCTATTAGTGTCCATACTTAGAAATGCGGCGACTAGTCTAGGTATTCCACAAATTCAGATTTTGTTTACCGACCACCATTGGTGAATCACATTTTCATGGAGCAACTCCACAAAAAACTGATAGGATATAAGTGTGGTATACCAAAATGTTCGTATGAATAAGGCCTATTAGTGTCCATACCTAGAAATGCGGCGACTAGTCTAGGTATTTCAGAAATTCAAATTTTGTTTACTGACCACCAGTGGTGAATCGCATTTTCATGGAGCAACTCCACAAAAAACTGATAGGATATAAGTATGATACACCAAAATGTTCGTATGGATAAGGTCTATTAGTGTCCATACTTAGAAATGCGGCGACTAGTCTAGGTATTCCAGAAATTCAAATTTTGTTTACTGACCACCAGTGGTGAATCGCATTTTCATGGAGCAACTCCACAAAAAACTGATAGGATATAAGTATGATACACCAAAATGTTCGTATGGATAAGGTCTATTAGTGTCCATACTTAGAAATGCGGCGACTAGTCTAGGTATTCCAGAAATTCAAATTTTGTTTACTGACCACCAGTGGTGAATCGCATTTTCATGGAGCAACTCCACAAAAAACTGATAGGATATAAGTATGGTACACCAAAATGTTCGTATGGATAAGGTCTATTAGTGTCCATACTTAGAAATGCGGCGACTAGTCTAGGTATTCCACAAATTCAGATTTTGTTTACCGACCACCATTGGTGAATCGCATTTTCATGGAGCAACTCCACAAAAAACCGATAGGATATAAGTATGATACACCAAAATGTTCGTATGGATAAGGTCTATTAGTGTCCATACTTAGAAATGCGGCGACTAGTCTAGGTATTCCAGAAATTCAAATTTTGTTTACTGACCACCAGTGGTGAATCGCATTTTCATGGAGCAACTCCACAAAAAACTGATAGGATATAAGTATGATACACCAAAATGTTCGTATGGATAAGGTCTATTAGTGTCCATACTTAGAAATGCGGCGACTAGTCTAGGTATTCCAGAAATTCAAATTTTGTTTACTGACCACCAGTGGTGAATCGCATTTTCATGGAGCAACTCCACAAAAAACTGATAGGATATAAGTGTGGTATACCAAAATGTTCGTATGAATAAGGCCTATTAGTGTCCATAATTAAAAAATGCAGCGACTAGTCTAGGTATTCCAGAACCTCAAATTTTGTTTACTGACCACCAGTGGTGAATCGCATTTTCATGGAGCAACTCCACAAAAAACTGATAGGATATAAGTATGGTACACCAAAATGTTCGTATGGATAAGGTCTATTAGTGTCCATACTTAGAAATGCGGCGACTAGTCTAGGTATTCCAGAAATTCAAATTTTGTTTACTGACCACCAGTGGTGAATCGCATTTTCATGGAGCAACTCCACAAAAAACTGATAGGATATAAGTATGGTACACCAAAATGTTCGTATGGATAAGGTCTATTAGTGTCCATACTTAGAAATGCGGCGACTAGTCTAGGTATTCCAGAAATTCAAATTTTGTTTACTGACCACCAGTGGTGAATCGCATTTTCATGCAGCAACTACACAAAAAACTGATAGGATATAAGTGTGGTATACCAAAATGTTCGTATGAATAGGGCCTATTAGTGTCCATACTTAGAAATGCGGCGACTAGTCTAGGTATTCCAGAAATTCAAATTTTGTTTACTGACCACCAGTGGTGAATCGCATTTTCATGGAGCAACTCCACAAAAAACTGATAGGATATAAGTATGATACACCAAAATGTTCGTATGGATAAGGTCTATTAGTGTCCATACTTAGAAATGCGGCGACTAGTCTAGGTATTCCACAAATTCAGATTTTGTTTACCGACCACCATTGGTGAATCCCATTTTCATGGAGCAACTCCACAAAAAACTGATAGGATATAAGTATGGTACACCAAAATGTTCGCATGGATAAGGTCTATTAGTGTCCATACTTAGAAATGCGGCGACTAGTCTAGGTATTCCAGAAATTCAAATTTTGTTTACTGACCACCAGTGGTGAATCGCATTTTCATGGAGCAACTCCACAAAAAACTGATAGGATATAAGTATGATACACCAAAATGTTCGTATGGATAAGGTCTATTAGTGTCCATACTTAGAAATGCGGCGACTAGTCTAGGTATTCCAGAAATTCAAATTTTGTTTACTGACCACCAGTGGTGAATCGCATTTTCATGGAGCAACTCCACAAAAAACTGATAGGATATAAGTGTGATAACCTAAAATGCTCGTATGGATAAGGCCTATTAGCGTCCATACTTAGAAATGCGGCGACTAGTCTAGGTATTCCACAAATTCAGATTTTGTTTACCGACCACCATTGGTGAATCACATTTTCATGGAGCAACTACACAAAAAACTGATAGGATATAAGTGTGGTATACCAAAATGTTCGTATGAATAAGGCCTATTAGTGTCCATACTTAGAAATGCGGCGACTAGTCTAGGTATTCCAGAAATTCAAATTTTGTTTACTGACCACCAGTGGTGAATCGCATTTTCATGGAGCAACTCCACAAAAAACTGATAGGATATTAGTGTGATACACCAAAATGCTCATATGGATAAGGCCTATTAGTGTCATTACTTAGAAATGCGGCGACTAGTCTAGGTATTCCAGAAATTCAAATTTTGTTTACTGACCACCAGTGGTGAATCGCATTTTCATGGAGCAACTCCACAAAAAACTGATAGGATATAAGTATGGTACACCAAAATGTTCGTATGGATAAGGTCTATTAGTGTCCATACTTAGAAATGCGGCGACTAGTCTAGGTATTCCACAAATTCAGATTTTGTTTACCGACCACCATTGGTGAATCACATTTTCATGGAGCAACTCCACAAAAAACTGATAGGATATAAGTGTGGTATACCAAAATGTTCGTATGAATAAGGCCTATTAGTGTCCATAATTAAAAAATGCAGCGACTAGTCTAGGTATTCCAGAAACTCAAATTTTGTTTACTGACCACCAGTGGTGAATCGCATTTTCATGGAGCAACTCCACAAAAAACTGATAGGATATAAGTGTGGTATACCAAAATGTTCGTATGAATAAGGCCTATTAGTGTCCATAATTAAAAAATGCAGCGACTAGTCTAGGTATTCCAGAAACTCAAATTTTGTTTACCGACCACCATTGGTGAATCACATTTTCATGGAGCAACTCCACAAAAAACTGATAGGATATAAGTGTGGTATACCAAAATGTTCGTATGAATAAGGCCTATTAGTGTCCATAATTAAAAAATGCAGCGACTAGTCTAGGTATTCCAGAAACTCAAATTTTGTTTACTGACCACCAGTGGTGAATCGCATTTTCATGGAGCAACTCCAGAAAAAACTGATAGGATATAAGTATGGTACACCAAAATGTTCGTATGGATAAGGTCTATTAGTGTCCATACTTAGAAATGCGGCGACTAGTCTAGGTATTCCACAAATTCAGATTTTGTTTACCGACCACCATTGGTGAATCACATTTTCATGGAGCAACTCCACAAAAAACTGATAGGATATAAGTGTGGTATACCAAAATGTTCGTATGAATAAGGCCTATTAGTGTCCATACCTAGAAATGCGGCGCCTAGTCTAGGTATTTCAGAAATTCAAATTTTGTTTACTGACCACCAGTGGTGAATCGCATTTTCATGGAGCAACTCCACAAAAAACTGATAGGATATAAGTATGATACACCAAAATGTTCGTATGGATAAGGTCTATTAGTGTCCATACTTAGAAATGCGGCGACTAGTCTAGGTATTCCAGAAATTCAAATTTTGTTTACTGACCACCAGTGGTGAATCGCATTTTCATGGAGCAACTCCACAAAAAACTGATAGGATATAAGTATGATACACCAAAATGTTCGTATGGATAAGGTCTATTAGTGTCCATACTTAGAAATGCGGCGACTAGTCTAGGTATTCCAGAAATTCAAATTTTGTTTACTGACCACCAGTGGTGAATCGCATTTTCATGGAGCAACTCCACAAAAAACTGATAGGATATAAGTATGGTACACCAAAATGTTCGTATGGATAAGGTCTATTAGTGTCCATACTTAGAAATGCGGCGACTAGTCTAGGTATTCCACAAATTCAGATTTTGTTTACCGACCACCATTGGTGAATCGCATTTTCATGGAGCAACTCCACAAAAAACTGATAGGATATAAGTATGATACACCAAAATGTTCGTATGGATAAGGTCTATTAGTGTCCATACTTAGAAATGCGGCGACTAGTCTAGGTATTCCAGAAATTCAAATTTTGTTTACTGACCACCAGTGGTGAATCGCATTTTCATGGAGCAACTCCACAAAAAACTGATAGGATATAAGTATGATACACCAAAATGTTCGTATGGATAAGGTCTATTAGTGTCCATACTTAGAAATGCGGCGACTAGTCTAGGTATTCCAGAAATTCAAATTTTGTTTACTGACCACCAGTGGTGAATCGCATTTTCATGGAGCAACTCCACAAAAAACTGATAGGATATAAGTGTGGTATACCGAAATGTTCGTATGAATAAGGCCTATTAGTGTCCATAATTAAAAAATGCAGCGACTAGTCTAGGTATTCCAGAACCTCAAATTTTGTTTACTGACCACCAGTGGTGAATCGCATTTTCATGGAGCAACTCCACAAAAAACTGATAGGATATAAGTGTGGTATACCAAAATGTTCGTATGAATAAGGCCTATTAGTGTCCATAATTAAAAAATGCAGCGACTAGTCTAGGTATTCCAGAACCTCAAATTTTGTTTACTGACCACCAGTGGTGAATCGCATTTTCATGGAGCAACTCCACAAAAAACTGATAGGATATAAGTGTGGTATACCAAAATGTTCGTATGAATAGGGCCTATTAGTGTCCATACTTAGAAATGCGGCGACTAGTCTAGGTATTCCAGAAATTCAAATTTTGTTTACTGACCACCAGTGGTGAATCGCATTTTCATGGAGCAACTCCACAAAAAACTGATAGGATATAAGTATGATACACCAAAATGTTCGTATGGATAAGGTCTATTAGTGTCCATACTTAGAAATGCGGCGACTAGTCTAGGTATTCCAGAAATTCAAATTTTGTTTACTGACCACCAGTGGTGAATCGCATTTTCATGGAGCAACTCCACAAAAAACAGATAAGATATAAGTGTGATACACCAAAATGCTCGTATGGATAAGGCCTATTAGTGTCATTACTTAGAAATGCGGCGACTAGTCTAGGTATTCCAGAAATTCAAATTTTGTTTACTGACCACCAGTGGTGAATCGCATTTTCATGGAGCAACTCCACAAAAAACTGATAGGATATAAGTATGGTACACCAAAATGTTCGTATGGATAAGGTCTATTAGTGTCCATACTTAGAAATGCGGCGACTAGTCTAGGTATTCCACAAATTCAGATTTTGTTTACCGAACACCATTGGTGAATCACATTTTCATGGAGCAACTCCACAAAAAACTGATAGGATATAAGTGTGGTATACCAAAATGTTCGTATGAATAAGGCCTATTAGTGTCCATAATTAAAAAATGCGGCGACTAGTCTAGGTATTCCAGAAATTCAAATTTTGTTTACTGACCACCAGTGGTGAATCGCATTTTCATGGAGCAACTCCACAAAAAACTGATAGGATATAAGTATGATACACCAAAATGTTCGTATGGATAAGGTCTATTAGTGTCCATACTTAGAAATGCGGCGACTAGTCTAGGTATTCCAGAAATTCAAATTTTGTTTACTGACCACCAGTGGTGAATCGCATTTTCATGGAGCAACTCCACAAAAAACTGATAGGATGTAAGTGTGATAACCTAAAATGCTCGTATGGATAAGGCCTATTAGCGTCCATACTTAGAAATGCGGCGACTAGTCTAGGTATTCCACAAATTCAGATTTTGTTTACCGACCACCATTGGTGAATCACATTTTCATGGAGCAACTACACAAAAAACTGATAGGATATAAGTGTGGTATACCAAAATGTTCGTATGAATAAGGCCTATTAGTGTCCATACTTAGAAATGCGGCGACTAGTCTAGGTATTCCAGAAATTCAAATTTTGTTTACTGACCACCAGTGGTGAATCGCATTTTCATGGAGCAACTCCACAAAAAACTGATAGGATATAAGTATGGTACACCCAAATGTTCGCATGGATAAGGCCTATTAGTGTCCATACTTAGAAATGCGGCGACTAGTCTAGGTATTCCAGAAATTCAAATTTTGTTTACTGACCACCAGTGGTGAATCGCATTTTCATGGAGCAACTCCACAAAAAACTGATAGGATATTAGCGTGATACACCAAAATGCTCATATGGATAAGGCCTATTAGTGTCCATACTTAGAAATGCGGCGACTAGTCTAGGTATTCCACAAATTAAGATTTTGTTTACCGACCACCATTGGTGAATCACATTTTCATGGAGCAACTACACAAAAAACTGATAGGATATAAGTGTGGTATACCAAAATGTTCGTATGAATAAGGCCTATTAGTGTCCATACTTAGAAATGCGGCGACTAGTCTAGGTATTCCAGAAATTCAAATTTTGTTTACTGACCACCAGTGGTGAATCGCATTTTCATGGAGCAACTCCACAAAAAACTGATAGGATATAAGTATGATACACCAAAATGTTCGTATGGATAAGGTCTATTAGTGTTAATACTTAGAAATGCGGCGACTAGTCTAGGTATTCCAGAAATTCAAATTTTGTTTACTGACCACCAGTGGTGAATCGCATTTTCATGGAGCAACTCCACAAAAAACAGATAGGATATAAGTGTGGTATACCAAAATGTTCGTATGAATAAGGCCTATTAGCGTCCATACCTAGAAATGCGGCGACTAGTCTAGGTATTCCAGAAATTTAAATTTTGTTTACTGACCACCAGTGGTGAATCGCATTTTCATGGAGCAACTCCACAAAAAACTGATAGGATATAAGTGTGATACACCAAAATGTTCGTATGGATAAGGTCTATTAGCGTCCATACTTAGAAATGCGGCGACTAGTCTAGGTATTCCAGAAATTCAGATTTTGTTTACTGACCACCAGTGGTGAATCGCATTTTCATGGAGCAACTCCACAAAAAACTGACAGGATATAAGTGTGATAACCCGAAATGCTCGTATGGATAAGGCCTATTAGTGTCATTACTTAGAAATGCGGCGACTAGTCCAGGTATTCCACAAATTAAGATTTTGTTTACCGACCTCCATTGGTGAATCACATTTTCATGGAGCAACTACACAACAAACTGATAGGATATAAGTGTGGTATACCAAAATGTTCGTATGAATAAGGCCTATTAGTGTCCATAATTAAAAAATGCGGCGACTAGTCTAGGTATTCCAGAAATTCAAATTTTGTTTACTGACCACCAGTGGTGAATCGCATTTTCGTGGAGCAACTCCACAAAAAACTGATAGGATATAAGTATGATACACCCAAATGTTCGTATGGATAAGGTCTATTAGCGTCTATACTTAGAAATGCGGCGACTAGTCTAGGTATTCCAGAAATTCAAATTTTGTTTACTGACCACCAGTGGTGAATCGCATTTTCATGGAGCAACTCCACAAAAAACTGATAGGATATAAGTATGGTACACCAAAATGTTCGTATGGATAAGGTCTATTAGTGTCCATACTTAGAAATGCGGCGACTAGTCTAGGTATTCCAGAAATTCAAATTTTGTTTACTGACCACCTGTGGTGAATCGCATTTTCATGGAGCAACTCCACAAAAAACTGACAGGATATAAGTGTGATACACCAAAATGCTCGTATGGATAAGGCCTATTAGTGTCCATACTTAGAAATGCGGCGACTAGTCTAGGTATTCCAGAAATTCAAATTTTGTTTACTGACCACCAGTGGTGAATCGCATTTTCATGGAGCAACTCCACAAAAAACTGATAGGATATAAGTATGATACACCAAAATGTTCGTATGGATAAGGTCTATTAGTGTCCATACTTAGAAATGCGGCGACTAGTCTAGGTATTCCAGAAATTCAAATTTTGTTTACTGACCACCAGTGGTGAATCGCATTTTCATGGAGCAACTCCACAAAAAACTGATAGGATATAAGTATGATACACCAAAATGTTCGTATGGATAAGGTCTATTAGTGTCTATACTTAGAAATACGGCGACTAGTCTAGGTATTCCAGAAATTCAAATTTTGTTTACTGACCACCAGTGGTGAATCGCATTTTCATGGAGCAACTCCACAAAAAACTGATAGGATATAAGTGTGGTATACCAAAATGTTCGTATGAATAAGGCCTATTAGTGTCCATAATTAAAAAATGCAGCGACTAGTCTAGGTATTCCAGAACCTCAAATTTTGTTTATTGACCACCAGTGGTGAATCGCATTTTCATGGAGCAACTCCACAAAAAACTGATAGGATATAAGTGTGGTATACCAAAATGTTCGTATGAATAAGGCCTATTAGTGTCCATAATTAAAAAATGCAGCGACTAGTCTAGGTATTCCAGAAACTCAAATTTTGTTTACCGACCACCATTGGTGAATCACATTTTCATGGAGCAACTCCACAAAAAACTGATAGGATATAAGTGTGGTATACCAAAATGTTCGTATGAATAGGGCCTATTAGTGTCCATACTTAGAAATGCGGCGACTAGTCTAGGTATTCCAGAAATTCAAATTTTGTTTACTGACCACCAGTGGTGAATCGCATTTTCATGGAGCAACTCCACAAAAAACAGATAGGATATAAGTGTGATACACCAAAATGCTCGTATGGATAAGGCCTATTAGTGTCATTACTTAGAAATGCGGCGACTAGTCTAGGTATTCCAGAATTTCAAATTTTGTTTACTGACCACCAGTGGTGAATCGCATTTTCATGGAGCAACTCCACAAAAAACTGATAGGATATAAGTATGGTACACCAAAATGTTCGTATGGATAAGGTCTATTAGTGTCCATACTTAGAAATGCGGCGACTAGTCTAGGTATTCCACAAACTCAGATTTTGTTTACCGACCACCATTGGTGAATCACATTTTCATGGAGCAACTCCACAAAAAACTGATAGGATATAAGTGTGGTATACCAAAATGTTCGTATGAATAAAGCCTATTAGTGTCCATAATTAAAAAATGCGGCGACTAGTCTAGGTATTCCAGAAATTCAAATTTTGTTTACTGACCACCAGTGGTGAATCGCATTTTCATGGAGCAACTCCACAAAAAACTGATAGGATATAAGTGTGATACACCAAAATGCTCGTATGGATAAGGCCTATTAGTGTCCATACTTAGAAATGCGGCGACTAGTCTAGGTATTCCACAAATTCAGATTTTGTTTACCGACCACCATTGGTGAATCCCATTTTCATGGAGCAACTCCACAAAAAACTGATAGGATATAAGTGTGGTATACCAAAATGTTCATATGAATAAGGCCTATTAGCGTCCAGACTTAGAAATGCGGCGACTAGTCTAGGTATTCCAGAAATTCAAATTTTGTTTACTAACCACCAGTGGTGAGTCGCATTTTCATGGAGCAACTCCACAAAAAACTGATAGGATATAAGTATGGTACACCAAAATGTTCGCATGGATAAGGTCTATTAGTGTCCATACTTAGAAATGCGGCGAATAGTCTAGGTATTCCAGAAATTCAAATTTTGTTTACTGACCACCAGTGGTGAATCGCATTTTCATGGAGCAACTCCACAAAAAACTGATAGGATATAAGTATGATACACCAAAATGTTCGTATGGATAAGGTCTATTAGCGTCTATACTTAGAAATGCGGCGACTAGTCTAGGTATTCCAGAAATTCAAATTTTGTTTACTGACCACCAGTGGTGAATCGCATTTTCATGGAGCAACTCCACAAAAAACTGATAGGATATAAGTATGGTACACCAAAATGTTCGTATGGATAAGGTCTATTAGTGTCCATACTTAGAAATGCGGCGACTAGTCTAGGTATTCCAGAAATTCAAATTTTGTTTACTGACCACCAGTGGTGAATCGCATTTTCATGGAGCAACTCCACAAAAAACTGACAGGATATAAGTGTGATACACCAAAATGCTCGTATGGATAAGGCCTATTAGTGTCCATACTTAGAAATGCGGCGACTAGTCTAGGTATTCCAGAAATTCAAATTTTGTTTACTGACCACCAGTGGTGAATCGCATTTTCATGGAGCAACTCCACAAAAAACTGATAGGATATAAGTATGATACACCAAAATGTTCGTATGGATAAGGTCTATTAGTGTCCATACTTAGAAATGCGGCGACTAGTCTAGGTATTCCAGAAATTCAAATTTTGTTTACTGACCACCAGTGGTGAATCGCATTTTCATGGAGCAACTCCACAAAAAACTGATAGGATATAAGTATGATACACCAAAATGTTCGTATGGATAAGGTCTATTAGTGTCCATACTTAGAAATGCGGCGACTAGTCTAGGTATTCCAGAAATTCAAATTTTGTTTACTGACCACCAGTGGTGAATCGCATTTTCATGGAGCAACTCCACAAAAAACTGATAGGATATAAGTGTGGTATACCAAAATGTTCGTATGAATAAGGCCTATTAGTGTCCATAATTAAAAAATGCAGCGACTAGTCTAGGTATTCCAGAACCTCAAATTTTGTTTACTGACCACCAGTGGTGAATCGCATTTTCATGGAGCAACTCCACAAAAAACTGATAGGATATAAGTGTGGTATACCAAAATGTTCGTATGAATAAGGCCTATTAGTGTCCATAATTAAAAAATGCAGCGACTAGTCTAGGTATTCCAGAAACTCAAATTTTGTTTACCGACCACCATTGGTGAATCACATTTGCATGGAGCAACTCCACAAAAAACTGATAGGATATAAGTGTGGTATACCAAAATGTTCGTATGAATAAGGCCTATTAGCGTCCATACTTAGAAATGCGGCGACTAGTCTAGGTATTCCAGAAATTCAAATTTTGTTTACTGACCACCAGTGGTGAATCGCATTTTCATGGAGCAACTCCACAAAAAACTGATAGGATATAAGTGTGGTATACCAAAATGTTCGTATGAATAAGGCCTATTAGTGTCCATAATTAAAAAATGCGGCGACTAGTCTAGGTATTCCACAAATTCAGATTTTGTTTACCGACCACCATTGGTGAATCACATTTTCATGGAGCAACTCCACAAAAAACTGATAGGATATAAGTGTGGTATACCAAAATGTTCGTATGAATAAGGCCTATTAGTGTCCATAATTAAAAAATGCAGCGACTAGTCTAGGTATTCCAGAAACTCAAATTTTGTTTACTGACCACCAGTGGTGAATCGCATTTTCATGGAGCAACTCCACAAAAAACTGATAGGATATAAGTGTGGTATACCAAAATGTTCGTATGAATAAGGCCTATTAGTGTCCATAATTAAAAAATGCAGCGACTAGTCTAGGTATTCCAGAAACTCAAATTTTGTTTACCGACCACCATTGGTGAATCACATTTTCATGGAGCAACTCCACAAAAAACTGATAGGATATAAGTGTGGTATACCAAAATGTTCGTATGAATAAGGCCTATTAGTGTCCATAATTAAAAAATGCAGCGACTAGTCTAGGTATTCCAGAAACTCAAATTTTGTTTACTGACCACCAGTGGTGAATCGCATTTTCATGGAGCAACTCCACAAAAAACTGATAGGATATAAGTATGGTACACCAAAATGTTCGTATGGATAAGGTCTATTAGTGTCCATACTTAGAAATGCGGCGACTAGTCTAGGTATTCCACAAATTCAGATTTTGTTTACCGACCACCATTGGTGAATCACATTTTCATGGAGCAACTCCACAAAAAACTGATAGGATATAAGTGTGGTACACCAAAATGTTCGTATGGATAAGGTCTATTAGTGTCCATACTTAGAAATGCGGCGACTAGTCTAGGTATTCCACAAATTCAGATTTTGTTTACCGACCACCATTGGTGAATCACATTTTCATGGAGCAACTCCACAAAAAACTGATAGGATATAAGTATGGTACACCAAAATGTTCGTATGGATAAGGTCTATTAGTGTCCATACTTAGAAATGCGGCGACTAGTCTAGGTATTCCACAAATTCAGATTTTGTTTACCGACCACCATTGGTGAATCGCATTTTCATGGAGCAACTCCACAAAAAACTGATAGGATATAAGTATGATACACCAAAATGTTCGTATGGATAAGGTCTATTAGTGTCCATACTTAGAAATGCGGCGACTAGTCTAGGTATTCCAGAAATTCAAATTTTGTTTACTGACCACCAGTGGTGAATCGCATTTTCATGGAGCAACTCCACAAAAAACTGATAGGATATAAGTATGGTACACCAAAATGTTCGTATGGATAAGGTCTATTAGTGTCCATACTTAGAAATGCGGCGACTAGTCTAGGTATTCCAGAAATTCAAATTTTGTTTACTGACCACCAGTGGTGAATCGCATTTTCATGGAGCAACTCCACAAAAAACTGATAGGATATAAGTGTGATACACCAAAATGCTCGTATGGATAAGGCCTATTAGTGTCCATACTTAGAAATGCGGCGACTAGTCTAGGTATTCCACAAATTCAGATTTTGTTTACCGACCACCATTGGTGAATCCCATTTTCATGGAGCAACTCCACAAAAAACTGATAGGATATAAGTATGGTACACCCAAATGTTCGCATGGATAAGGTCTATTAGTGTCCATACTTAGAAATGCGGCGACTAGTCTAGGTATTCCAGAAATTCAAATTTTGTTTACTGACCACCAGTGGTGAATCGCATTTTCATGGAGCAACTCCACAAAAAACTGATAGGATATAAGTATGATACACCAAAATGTTCGTATGGATAAGGTCTATTAGTGTTAATACTTAGAAATGCGGCGACTAGTCTAGGTATTCCAGAAATTCAAATTTTGTTTACTGACCACCAGTGGTGAATCGCATTTTCATGGAGCAACTCCACAAAAAACTGATAGGATATTAGCGTGATACACCAAAATGCTCATATGGATAAGGCCTATTAGTGTCCATACTTAGAAATGCGGCGACTAGTCTAGGTATTCCACAAATTAAGATTTTGTTTACCGACCACCATTGGTGAATCACATTTTCATGGAGCAACTACACAAAAACTGATAGGATATAAGTGTGGTATACCAAAATGTTCGTATGAATAAGGCCTATTAGTGTCCATACTTAGAAATGCGGCGACTAGTCTAGGTATTCCAGAAATTCAAATTTTGTTTACTGACCACCAGTGGTGAATCGCATTTTCATGGAGCAACTCCACAAAAAACTGATAGGATATAAGTATGATACACCAAAATGTTCGTATGGATAAGGTCTATTAGTGTTAATACTTAGAAATGCGGCGACTAGTCTAGGTATTCCAGAAATTCAAATTTTGTTTACTGACCACCAGTGGTGAATCGCATTTTCATGGAGCAACTCCACAAAAAACAGATAGGATATAAGTGTGGTATACCAAAATGTTCGTATGAATAAGGCCTATTAGCGTCCATACCTAGAAATGCGGCGTCTAGTCTAGGTATTCCAGAAATTTAAATTTTGTTTACTGACCACCAGTGGTGAATCGCATTTTCATGGAGCAACTCCACAAAAAACTGATAGGATATAAGTGTGATACACCAAAATGTTCGTATGGATAAGGTCTATTAGCGTCCATACTTAGAAATGCGGCGACTAGTCTAGGTATTCCAGAAATTCAGATTTTGTTTACTGACCACCAGTGGTGAATCGCAATTTCATGGAGCAACTCCACAAAAAACTGACAGGATATAAGTGTGATAACCCAAAATGCTCGTATGGATAAGGCCTATTAGTGTCATTACTTAGAAATGCGGCGACTAGTCCAGGTATTCCACAAATTAAGATTTTGTTTACCGACCTCCATTGGTGAATCACATTTTCATGGAGCAACTACACAACAAACTGATAGGATATAAGTGTGGTATACCAAAATGTTCGTATGAATAAGGCCTATTAGTGTCCATAATTAAAAAATGCGGCGACTAGTCTAGGTATTCCAGAAATTCAAATTTTGTTTACTGACCACCAGTGGTGAATCGCATTTTCGTGGAGCAACTCCACAAAAAACTGATAGGATATAAGTATGATACACCAAAATGTTCGTATGGATAAGGTCTATTAGCGTCTATACTTAGAAATGCGGCGACTAGTCTAGGTATTCCAGAAATTCAAATTTTGTTTACTGACCACCAGTGGTGAATCGCATTTTCATGGAGCAACTCCACAAAAAACTGATAGGATATAAGTATGGTACACCAAAATGTTCGTATGGATAAGGTCTATTAGTGTCCATACTTAGAAATGCGGCGACTAGTCTAGGTATTCCAGAAATTCAAATTTTGTTTACTGACCACCTGTGGTGAATCGCATTTTCATGGAGCAACTCCACAAAAAACTGACAGGATATAAGTGTGATACACCAAAATGCTCGTATGGATAAGGCCTATTAGTGTCCATACTTAGAAATGCGGCGACTAGTCTAGGTATTCCAGAAATTCAAATTTTGTTTACTGACCACCAGTGGTGAATCGCATTTTCATGGAGCAACTCCACAAAAAACTGATAGGATATAAGTATGATACACCAAAATGTTCGTATGGATAAGGTCTATTAGTGTCCATACTTAGAAATGCGGCGACTAGTCTAGGTATTCCAGAAATTCAAATTTTGTTTACTGACCACCAGTGGTGAATCGCATTTTCATGGAGCAACTCCACAAAAAACTGATAGGATATAAGTATGATACACCAAAATGTTCGTATGGATAAGGTCTATTAGTGTCCATACTTAGAAATGCAGCGACTAGTCTAGGTATTCCAGAAACTCAAATTTTGTTTACCGACCACCATTGGTGAATCACATTTTCATGGAGCAACTCCACAAAAAACTGATAGGATATAAGTGTGGTATACCAAAATGTTCGTATGAATAGGGCCTATTAGTGTCCATACTTAGAAATGCGGCGACTAGTCTAGGTATTCCAGAAATTCAAATTTTGTTTACTGACCACCAGTGGTGAATCGCATTTTCATGGAGCAACTCCACAAAAAACAGATAGGATATAAGTGTGATACACCAAAATGCTCGTATGGATAAGGCCTATTAGTGTCATTACTTAGAAATGCGGCGACTAGTCTAGGTATTCCAGAAATTCAAATTTTGTTTACTGACCACCAGTGGTGAATCGCATTTTCATGGAGCAACTCCACAAAAAACTGATAGGATATAAGTATGGTACACCAAAATGTTCGTATGGATAAGGTCTATTAGTGTCCATACTTAGAAATGCGGCGACTAGTCTAGGTATTCCACAAACTCAGATTTTGTTTACCGACCACCATTGGTGAATCACATTTTCATGGAGCAACTCCACAAAAAACTGATAGGATATAAGTGTGGTATACCAAAATGTTCGTATGAATAAAGCCTATTAGTGTCCATAATTAAAAAATGCGGCGACTAGTCTAGGTATTCCAGAAATTCAAATTTTGTTTACTGACCACCAGTGGTGAATCGCATTTTCATGGAGCAACTCCACAAAAAACTGATAGGATATAAGTGTGATACACCAAAATGCTCGTATGGATAAGGCCTATTAGTGTCCATACTTAGAAATGCGGCGACTAGTCTAGGTATTCCACAAATTCAGATTTTGTTTACCGACCACCATTGGTGAATCCCATTTTCATGGAGCAACTCCACAAAAAACTGATAGGATATAAGTGTGGTATACCAAAATGTTCATATGAATAAGGCCTATTAGCGTCCAGACTTAGAAATGCGGCGACTAGTCTAGGTATTCCAGAAATTCAAATTTTGTTTACTAACCACCAGTGGTGAGTCGCATTTTCATGGAGCAACTCCACAAAAAACTGATAGGATATAAGTATGGTACACCAAAATGTTCGCATGTATAAGGTCTATTAGTGTCCATACTTAGAAATGCGGCGACTAGTCTAGGTATTCCAGAAATTCAAATTTTGTTTACTGACCACCAGTGGTGAATCGCATTTTCATGGAGCAACTCCACAAAAAACTGATAGGATATAAGTATGATACACCAAAATGTTCGTATGGATAAGGTCTATTAGCGTCCATACTTAGAAATGCGGCGACTAGTCTAGGTATTCCAGAAATTCAAATTTTGTTTACTGACCACCAGTGGTGAATCGCATTTTCATGGAGCAACTCCACAAAAAACTGACAGGATATAAGTGTGATACACCAAAATGCTCGTATGGATAAGGCCTATTAGTGTCCATACTTAGAAATGCGGCGACTAGTCTAGGTATTCCAGAAATTCAAATTTTGTTTACTGACCACCAGTGGTGAATCGCATTTTCATGGAGCAACTCCACAAAAAACTGATAGGATATAAGTATGATACACCAAAATGTTCGTATGGATAAGGTCTATTAGTGTCCATACTTAGAAATGCGGCGACTAGTCTAGGTATTCCAGAAATTCAAATTTTGTTTACTGACCACCAGTGGTGAATCGCATTTTCATGGAGCAACTCCACAAAAAACTGATAGGATATAAGTATGATACACCAAAATGTTCGTATGGATAAGGTCTATTAGTGTCCATACTTAGAAATGCGGCGACTAGTCTAGGTATTCCAGAAATTCAAATTTTGTTTACTGACCACCAGTGGTGAATCGCATTTTCATGGAGCAACTCCACAAAAAACTGATAGGATATAAGTGTGGTATACCAAAATGTTCGTATGAATAAGGCCTATTAGTGTCCATAATTAAAAAATGCAGCGACTAGTCTAGGTATTCCAGAACCTCAAATTTTGTTTACTGACCACCAGTGGTGAATCGCATTTTCATGGAGCAACTCCACAAAAAACTGATAGGATATAAGTGTGGTATACCAAAATGTTCGTATGAATAAAGCCTATTAGTGTCCATAATTAAAAAATGCAGCGACTAGTCTAGGTATTCCAGAAACTCAAATTTTGTTTACTGACCACCAGTGGTGAATCGCATTTTCATGGAGCAACTCCACAAAAAACTGATAGGATATAAGTATGATACACCAAAATGTTCGTATGGATAAGGTCTATTAGTGTCCATACTTAGAAATGCGGCGACTAGTCTAGGTATTCCAGAAATTCAAATTTTGTTTACTGACCACCAGTGGTGAATCGCATTTTCATGGAGCAACTCCACAAACAACAGATAGGATATAAGTGTGATACACCAAAATGCTCGTATGGATAAGGCCTATTAGTGTCATTACCTAGAAATGCGGCGACTAGTCTAGGTATTCCAGAAATTCAAATTTTGTTTACTGACCACCAGTGGTGAATCGCATTTTCATGGAGCAACTCCACAAAAAACTGATAGGATATAAGTATGGTACACCAAAATGTTCGTATGGATAAGGTCTATTAGTGTCCATACTTAGAAATGCGGCGACTAGTCTAGGTATTCCACAAACTCAGATTTTGTTTACCGACCACCATTGGTGAATCACATTTTCATGGAGCAACTCCACAAAAAACTGATAGGATATAAGTGTGGTATACCAAAATGTTCGTATGAATAAGGCCTATTAGTGTCCATAATTAAAAAATGCGGCGACTAGTCTAGGTATTCCAGAAATTCAAATTTTGTTTACTGACCACCAGTGGTGAATCGCATTTTCATGGAGCAACTCCACAAAAAACTGATAGGATATAAGTGTGATACACCAAAATGCTCGTATGGATAAGGCCTATTAGTGTCCATACTTAGAAATGCGGCGACTAGTCTAGGTATTCCACAAATTCAGATTTTGTTTACCGACCACCATTGGTGAATCCCATTTTCATGGAGCAACTCCACAAAAAACTGATAGGATATAAGTGTGGTATACCAAAATGTTCATATGAATAAGGCCTATTAGCGTCCAGACTTAGAAATGCGGCGACTAGTCTAGGTATTCCAGAAATTCAAATTTTGTTTACTAACCACCAGTGGTGAGTCGCATTTTCATGGAGCAACTCCACAAAAAACTGATAGGATATAAGTATGGTACACCAAAATGTTCGCATGGATAAGGTCTATTAGTGTCCATACTTAGAAATGCGGCGACTAGTCTAGGTATTCCAGAAATTCAAATTTTGTTTACTGACCACCAGTGGTGAATCGCATTTTCATGGAGCAACTCCACAAAAAACTGATAGGATATAAGTGTGGTATACCAAAATGTTCGTATGAATAAGGCCTATTAGTGTCCATACTTAGAAATGCGGCGACTAGTCTAGGTATTCCAGAAATTCAAATTTTGTTTACTGACCACCAGTGGTGAATCGCATTTTCATGGAGCAACTCCACAAAAAACTGATAGGATATAAGTATGATACACCAAAATGTTCGTATGGATAAGGTCTATTAGTGTCCATACTTAGAAATGCGGCGACTAGTCTAGGTATTCCAGAAATTCAAATTTTGTTTACTGACCACCAGTGGTGAATCGCATTTTCATGGAGCAACTCCACAAAAAACAGATAGGATATAAGTGTGGTATACCAAAATGTTCGTATGAATAAGGCATATTAGTGTCCATACTTAGAAATGCGGCGACTAGTCTAGGTATTCCAGAAATTCAAATTTTGTTTACTGACCACCAGTGGTGAATCGCATTTTCATGGAGCAACTCCACAAAAAACTGATAGGATATAAGTGTGATAACCTAAAATGCTCGTATGGATAAGGCCTATTAGCGTCCATACTTAGAAATGCGGCGACTAGTCTAGGTATTCCACAAATTCAGATTTTGTTTACCGACCACCATTGGTGAATCACATTTTCATGGAGCAACTACACAAAAAACTGATAGGATATAAGTGTGGTATACCAAAATGTTCGTATGAATAGGGCCTATTAGTGTCCATACTAAGAAATGCGGCGACTAGTCTAGGTATTCCAGAAATTCAAATTTTGTTTACTGACCACCAGTGGTGAATCGCATTTTCATGGAGCAACTCCACAAAAAACTGATAGGATATAAGTATGATACACCAAAATGTTCGTATGGATAAGGTCTATTAGTGTTAATACTTAGAAATGCGGCGACTAGTCTAGGTATTCCAGAAATTCAAATTTTGTTTACTGACCACCAGTGGTGAATCGCATTTTCATGGAGCAACTCCACAAAAAACAGATAGGATATAAGTGTGGTATACCAAAATGTTCGTATGAATAAGGCCTATTAGCGTCCATACCTAGAAATGCGGCGACTAGTCTAGGTATTCCAGAAATTTAAATTTTGTTTACTGACCACCAGTGGTGAATCGCATTTTCATGGAGCAACTCCACAAAAAACTGATAGGATATAAGTATGATACACCAAAATGTTCGTATGTATAAGGTCTATTAGTATCCATACTTAGAAATGCGGCGACTGGTCTAGGTATTCCAGAAATTCAAATTTTGTTTACTGACCACCAGTGGTGAATCGCATTTTCATGGAGCAACTCCACAAAAAACAGATAGGATATAAGTGTGATACACCAAAATGCTCGTATGGATAAGGTCTATTAGCGTCCATACTTAGAAATGCGGCGACTAGTCTAGGTATTCCAGAAATTCAAATTTTGTTTACTGACCACCAGTGGTGAATCGCATTTTCATGGAGCAACTCCACAAAAAACTGACAGGATATAAGTGTGATACACCAAAATGCTCGCATGGATAAGGCCTATAAGTGTCCATACTTAGAAATGCGGCGACTAGTCTAGGTATTCCACAAATTCAGATTTTGTTTACCGACCACCATTGGTGAATCACATTTTCATGGAGCAACTCCACAAAAAACTGATAGGATATAAGTGTGGTATACCAAAATGTTCGTATGAATAAGGCCTATTAGTGTCCATACTTAAAAATGCGGCGACTAGTCTAGGTATTCCAGAAATTCAAATTTTGTTTACTGACCACCAGTGGTGAATCGCATTTTCATGGAGCAACTCCACAAAAAACTGATAGGATATAAGTGTGATACACCAAAATGCTCGTATGGATAAGGCCTATTAGTGTCCATACTTAGAAATGCGGCGACTCGTCTAGGTATTCCACAAATTCAGATTTTGTTTACCGACCACCATTGGTGAATCACATTTTCATGGAGCAACTCCACAAAAAACTGATAGGATATAAGTGTGGTATACCAAAATGTTCGCATGAATAAGGCCTATTAGTGTCCATACCTAGAAATGCGGCGACTAGTCTAGGTATTCCAGAAATTCAAATTTTGTTTACTGACCACCAGTGGTGAATCGCATTTTCATGGAGCAACTCCACAAAAAACTGATAGGATATAAGTATGATACACCAAAATGTTCGTATGGATAAGGTCTATTAGCGTCCATACTTAGAAATGCGGCGACTAGTCTAGGTATTCCAGAAATTCAAATTTTGTTTACTGACCACCAGTGGTGAATCGCATTTTCATGGAGCAACTCCACAAAAAACTGACAGGATATAAGTGTGATAACCCAAAATGCTCGTATGGATAAGGCCTATTAGTGTCATTACTTAGAAATGCGGCGACTAGTCCAGGTATTCCACAAATTAAGATTTTGTTTACCGACCTCCATTGGTGAATCACATTTTCATGGAGCAACTACACAACAAACTGATAGGATATAAGTGTGGTATACCAAAATGTTCGTATGAATAAGGCCTATTAGTGTCCATACTTAAAAATGCGGCGACTAGTCTAGGTATTCCAGAAATTCAAATTTTGTTTACTGACCACCAGTGGTGAATCGCATTTTCATGGAGCAACTCCACAAAAAACTGATAGGATATAAGTGTGATACACCAAAATGCTCGTATGGATAAGGCCTATTAGTGTCCATACTTAGAAATGCGGCGACTCGTCTAGGTATTCCACAAATTCAGATTTTGTTTACCGACCACCATTGGTGAATCACATTTTCATGGAGCAACTCCACAAAAAACTGATAGGATATAAGTGTGGTATACCAAAATGTTCGCATGAATAAGGCCTATTAGTGTCCATACCTAGAAATGCGGCGACTAGTCTAGGTATTCCAGAAATTCAAATTTTGTTTACTGACCACCAGTGGTGAATCGCATTTTCATGGAGCAACTCCACAAAAAACTGATAGGATATAAGTATGATACACCAAAATGTTCGTATGGATAAGGTCTATTAGCGTCCATACTTAGAAATGCGGCGACTAGTCTAGGTATTCCAGAAATTCAAATTTTGTTTACTGACCACCAGTGGTGAATCGCATTTTCATGGAGCAACTCCACAAAAAACTGACAGGATATAAGTGTGATAACCCAAAATGCTCGTATGGATAAGGCCTATTAGTGTCATTACTTAGAAATGCGGCGACTAGTCCAGGTATTCCACAAATTAAGATTTTGTTTACCGACCTCCATTGGTGAATCACATTTTCATGGAGCAACTACACAACAAACTGATAGGATATAAGTGTGGTATACCAAAATGTTCGTATGAATAAGGCCTATTAGTGTCCATAATTAAAAAATGCGGCGACTAGTCTAGGTATTCCAGAAATTCAAATTTTGTTTACTGACCACCAGTGGTGAATCGCATTTTCATGGAGCAACTCCACAAAAAACTGATAGGATATAAGTATGGTACACCAAAATGTTCGTATGGATAAGGTCTATTAGTGTCCATACTTAGAAATGCGGCGACTAGTCTAGGTATTCCAGAAATTCAAATTTTGTTTACTGACCACCTGTGGTGAATCGCATTTTCATGGAGCAACTCCACAAAAAACTGACAGGATATAAGTGTGATACACCAAAATGCTCGTATGGATAAGGCCTATTAGTGTCCATACTTAGAAATGCGGCGACTAGTCTAGGTATTCCAGAAATTCAAATTTTGTTTACTGACCACCAGTGGTGAATCGCATTTTCATGGAGCAACTCCACAAAAAACTGATAGGATATAAGTATGATACACCAAAATGTTCGTATGTATAAGGTCTATTAGTATCCATACTTAGAAATGCGGCGACTGGTCTAGGTATTCCAGAAATTCAAATTTTGTTTACTGACCACCAGTGGTGAATCGCATTTTCATGGAGCAACTCCACAAAAAACTGATAGGATATAAGTGTGATACACCAAAATGCTCGCATGGATAAGGCCTATAAGTGTCCATACTTAGAAATGCGGCGACTAGTCTAGGTATTCCACAAATTCAGATTTTGTTTACCGACCACCATTGGTGAATCACATTTTCATGGAGCACCTCCACAAAAAACTGATAGGATATAAGTATGATACACCAAAATGTTCGTATGGATAAGGTCTATTAGTGTCCATACTTAGAAATGCGGCGACTAGTCTAGGTATTCCAGAAATTCAAATTTTGTTTACTGACCACCAGTGGTGAATCGCATTTTCATGGAGCAACTCCACAAAAAACTGATAGGATATAAGTATGATACACCAAAATGTTCGTATGTATAAGGTCTATTAGTATCCATACTTAGAAATGCGGCGACTGGTCTAGGTATTCCAGAAATTCAAATTTTGTTTACTGACCACCAGTGGTGAATCGCATTTTCATGGAGCAACTCCACAAAAAACTGATAGGATATAAGTGTGATACACCAAAATGCTCGTATGGATAAGGCCTATAAGTGTCCATACTTAGAAATGCGGCGACTAGTCTAGGTATTCCACAAATTCAGATTTTGTTTACCGACCACCATTGGTGAATCACATTTTCATGGAGCAACTCCACAAAAAACTGATAGGATATAAGTGTGGTATACCAAAATGTTCGTATGAACAAGGCCTATTAGCGTCCATACTTAGAAATGCGGCGACTAGTCTAGGTATTCCAGAAATTCAAATTTTGTTTACTGACCACCAGTGGTGAATCGCATTTTCATGGAGCAACTCCACAAAAAACTGATAGGATATAAGTGTGATACACCAAAATGCTCGTATGGATAAGGCCTATTAGTGTCCATACTTAGAAATGCGGCGACTAGTCTAGGTATTCCACAAATTCAGATTTTCTTTACCGACCACCATTGGTGAATCACATTTTCATGGAGCAACTACACAAAAAACTGATAGGATATAAGTGTGGTATACCAAAATGTTCGTATGAATAAGGCCTATTAGCGTCCATACTTAGAAATGCGGCGACTAGTCTAGGTATTCCAGAAATTCAAATTTTGTTTACTGACCACCAGTGGTGAATCGCATTTTCATGGAGCAACTCCACAAAAAACTGATAGGATATAAGTATGATACACCAAAATGTTCGTATGGATAAGGTCTATTAGTGACCATACTTAGAAATGCGGCGACTAGTCTAGGTATTCCAGAAATTCAAATTTTGTTTACTGACCACCAGTGGTGAATCGCATTTTCATGGTGCAACTCCACAAAAAACTGATAGGATATAAGTGTGATAACCCAAAATGCTCGTATGGATAAGGCCTATTAGTGTCATTACTTAGAAATGCGGCGACTAGTCTAGGTATTCCACAAATTAAGATTTTGTTTACCGTCCACCATTGGTGAATCACATTTTCATGGAGCAACTACACAAAAAACTGATAGGATATAAGTGTGGTATATAGGGTTTGGGATTTCCCGGACTTTTTTATTTCCCGGAAAACGGGAATGAAAAAATTTTATTCCCGGGATTCCCGGGAATCCCGGGAAATACTTTTGAACAAAATTGTTAATGAAAACCACCTATATAAGTAATTTTTGTTAAAAAAAAAACTATTTCAGTACAAATTCAGTCTGTGTAGTGAGAATTCAAAGTAAAAATATCAGAATGTTGAACGTTTGATTTCACATAAATTACTCTAAGCACTGCCAAATGAATTGCATGATTCCAGCAGAAAGCACCCACTAATGGACTGTCGGAAACAAACCGTTTCATCACACTTGGCCCATTAGATTTGGTGGCCACAATGTTATTTTCCAAAGACAAATAAAACTCTTCTAGTCTTATTTCTACAATTCTTCTTATTTCATCAGCATTACATCTTCCTGTATATAAACCAACTCCAGGTTATAAAATGAATTATTTCCGTTTATACATATGTTCAAATATCTCTTTCGTGATATTCTTGTCCATTCATCTAAGAATATAGTAAATCTCCTATTGTTAGAAATATTGCTCGATATTTCTTTTATCATGATATCTTTTACATGATTGTAGTAATTTAATATAATGTTCTTTACATCGGTTTCATTTTTTTGCAATGCCAGGTTTTTATTATAAACTCTCGAATAAACGAAGATCTAGTTATGGTGCGGATTGACTGCAGCTAATTTGGATACCATTTCAGGAAATGTTTGCCCTACCATAAAGCCTTTAATGCCT
Organism: Leucophora obtusa; assembly: GCA_949987735.1. Classification (NCBI taxonomy): domain Eukaryota; kingdom Metazoa; phylum Arthropoda; class Insecta; order Diptera; family Anthomyiidae; genus Leucophora; species Leucophora obtusa. The sequence continues at coordinate 28,912,405 of OX465299.1, read as the reverse complement.
ATTCAGCTTACAATTTTTCTTCAGGTACCTTGCTAATTTTAGCTGAAACGTTATTCTTGTTGTTTTCTTCAAGAGAAGTTGCATGACCATCAATTTTTTTTTTTTTTTTGTGAACCAAATTTAGATGTCGGATAACCAAATTTAGATACCACCGTTAACCATTAGTCTTTTCTTTTCACATTTATTAATGAAAACGTTACTTATAAAATTATTGACCCTTAATATAAAGGCGTATTTTAAATTTAAAGTCGACTTTATTTTTAATCAAACGGTTTCGTTCATTTTGTGTATGAAGACCTTACAAAAATATTTATATTTTCAAATATTTTGATTGGTTGAAAATAAATTAACCAATCAGAATGCTCCAAAAACAGAGACCCAAAATAACTGTTATATTTCTAAAAAAGTCACCACCCAAATTTATTTAATTATAATATTTCAATAATGCACTATATTTTATAAATCATATTGCACAAAAAAATCACAAATATTGGCAAAGATTTTAATTTTTTCAATTTTTATATTTTACTCTATAAATTTCTGTTGTTTTTTTGATTTTTATTTTAAAACTTTTTATAAAAGTTACAGAATGATTTTTTTGAAAAAATTAAGCACTAACTTTTTTATTTGATAATAAAATAAAAATTAAAAACTGACCTTAATTGAATGCCGGAAGTTGCTGGAATATACATATTTACTCACTTTAAATCACTGTTCAATCTTTTATTAACACTAGTTGACATCATCAGGATATTATAATTGTTGAAGTCATTGGTTCTATGGCTTTTGATTTATATTCTTAACTGTTATTTTTTGATAAAGAAAAAAAATCACAAAATAACTTTTATTATTTTTGAAAAAATAAAAATCATGTTTGGATAGTTTTTGTTTGAATTAAAAATAAAAATCAAACAGAGGAAATAAACAGAAAATTAAAAATACTCAAACAAGAAATAATTGTAAAACAATAAGTTTTTTGAATAAAAGTTATAACTGTTACGTCCCTGTCCAAAAATAAACCAAGCCACCCAATATTTTAACAAAGTCGAATTTAACTAAAATATACATTTGAAAAATTTAGATTTGTAAGAAACAAGACTTTTTGTTCATATTTTTTTTAAACATTTTACCAAGTTTTTAGATTTTACTACTTAAATTTTGAATAAGTTATGCGAAAAATCTTTATTAGTTGAAATGCTCCTTATTACTTGGCAGAGATTTTATTTGTGTGTCAAATAAATGTATTCCCTTTTAAAAGATTTTAACAATAACATTTTTGTTTTGGTATTTAAAATGTTTTTATGACTAAAATTAAAAAATCCTATTCGAAACAAAAACAATTTAAAAAATTTAATATTTTTAAAATTTCCCGTTTTCCCGGGAAAAATATATTATTTTCCCGGGAATTCCCAGCAAACTTTTCCCGGGAATTCCCGCCCGGGATTTCCCGAACCCCAAACCCTAGTGGTATACCAAAATGTTCGTATGAAAAAGGCCTATTAGCGTCCATACTTAAAATGCGGCGACTAGTCTAGGTATTCCAGAAATTCAAATTTTGTTTACTGACCACCAGTGGTGAATCGCATTTTCATGGAGCAGCTCCACAAAAAACTGATAGGATATAAGTATGATACACCAAAATGTTCGTATGGATAAGGTCTATTAGTGTCCATACTTAGAAATGCGGCGACTAGTCTAGGTATTCCACAAATTCAGATTTTGTTTACCGACCACCATTGGTGAATCACATTTTCATGGAGCAACTCCACAAAAAACTGATAGGATATAAGTGTGATACACTAAAAAGCTCGTATGGATAAGGCCTATTAGTGTCCATACTTAGAAATGCGGCGACTAGTCTAGGTATTCCAGAAATTCAAATTTTGTTTACTGACCACCAGTGGTGAATCGCATTTTCATGGAGCAACTCCACAAAAAACTGATAGGATATAAGTATGATACACCAGAATGTTCCTATGTATAAGGTCTATTAGTGTCCATACTTAGAAATGCGGCGACTGGGCTAGGTATTCCACAAATTTAGATTTTGTTTACCGACCACCATTGGTCAATCACATTTTCATGGAGCAACTCCACAAAAAACTGATACGATATAAGTGTGGTATACCAAAATGTTCGTATGAATAAGGCCTATTAGTGTCCATACTTAGAAATGCGGCGACTAGTCTAGGTATTCCAGAAATTCAAATTTTGTTTACTGGCCACCAGTGGTGAATCGCATTTTCATGGAGCAACTCCACAAAAAACTGATAGGATATAAGTGTGATACACCAAAATGCTCGTATGGATAAGGCCTATTAGTGTCCATACTTAGAAATGCGGCGACTGGGCTAGGTATTCCAGAAATTCAAATTTTGTTTACTGACCACCAGTGGTGAATCGCATTTTCATGGAGCAACTCCACAAGAAACTGATAGGATATAAGTGTGATACACCAAAATGCTCGTATGGATAAGGCCTATTAGTGTCCATACTTAGAAATGAGGCGACTAGTCTAGGTATTCCAGAAATTCAAATTTTGTTTACTGACCACCAGTGGTGAATCGCATTTTCATGGAGCAACTCCACAAAAAACTGATAGGATATAAGTGTGATACACCAAAATGCTCGTATGGATAAGGCCTATTAGTGTCCATACTTAGAAATGCGGCGACTAGTCTAGGTATTCCAGAAATTCAAATTTTGTTTACTGACCACCAGTGGTGAATCGCATTTTCATGGAGCAACTCCACAAAAAACTGATAGGATATAAGTGTGATACACCAAAATGCTCGTATGGATAAGGCCTATTAGTGTCCATACTTAGAAATGCGGCGACTAGTCTAGGTATTCCAGAAATTCAAATTTTGTTTACTGACCACCAGTGGTGAATCGCATTTTCATGGAGCAACTCCACAAAAAACTGATAGGATATAAGTGTGATACACCAAAATGCTCGTATCGATAAGGCCTATTAGCGTCCATACTTAGAAATGCGGCGACTAGTCTAGGTATTTCACAAATTCAGATTTTGTTTACCGACCACCATTGGTGAATCACATTTTCATGGAGCAACTCCACAAAAAACTGATAGGATATAAGTGTGATACACCAAAATGCTCGTATGGATAAGGTCTATTAGTGTCCATACTTAGAAATGCGGCGACTAGTCTAGGTATTCCAGAAATTCAAATTTTGTTTACTGACCACCAGTGGTGAATCGCATTTTCATGGAGCAACTCCACAAAAAACTGATAGGATATAAGTGTGATACACCAAAATGCTCGTATGGATAAGGCCTATTAGTGTCCATACTTAGAAATGCGGCGACTAGTCTAGGTATTCCACAAATTCAGATTTTGTTTACCGACCACCATTGGTGAATCACATTTTCATGGAGCAACTCCACAAAAAACTGATAGGATATAAGTGTGATACACCAGAATGCTCGTATGGATAAGGCCTATTAGTGTCCATACTTAGAAATGCGGCGACTGGTCTAGGTTTAGTTTAGTTATGCCAAGAGCATACGTATTTTAAATGGCGTCGACGCTTTAACAGCCCACAGGTTTCTCAACATCCCATGAACTTTTCCAGCCGAAATATTTATGTGATTTTTCCAAGAAAGCTCGGCATTAAACGTTATTCCTAGATTTGATGATGATGGAACAAAATCGATTGTAGTGTTATTTATTAGCACAGATACGTTATTATCAAGTCTTTTTTTATTATTTCTTGATATAAAGATACATTTTGATTTCGTTGGGTTTATGCACAAACCATTTAGACTTGCCCAATTGTGAATTTTATTTAAATCATTGTTGATGCGTTCAATACAATAACGTACATTTTCCATTTTGGTGCTTAAGTACAACTGTATATCATCCGCATATATTTGTATATCACAGTGACTTACAGCTTCAGGAAGATCATTAATGTACATACAAAAAAGCAATGGACCAAGAATGGACCCCTGTGGTACCCCTCTATCAACATGAACTGCATTGGAAGTCAAGCCATTTAAAAAAACAACTTGTTTACGATTTAAAAGGTATGACGAGATAAGTTTTTTAGCCGAATTAGAAAAATTAAAAAACTTTTGGAGTTTGGTCAGCAGAATTGAGTGATCAACTGTATCAAAAGCTTTGCTGTGATCTAACAGCACAAGAAAAGATACCATATCATTATCCAGTTTTGACCTAATTTCTTCAACCACATCGATCAACACCGTGATACAACTTCTTCCCTGTCTAAAACCAGACTGTTTTTCTGTTAGGAAATTATGCTCCTGTAAATATTTATACATTTGGCTTTTCATTAGATTTTCCATTACCTTGGACAAAAAAGGTAGTATGGCAATTGGTCTAAATTCACTGCTGTTCTTAGGGAGCGGAATTATTTTGGCTTCTTTCCATATATCGGGGAATATTGACTTAGTTAATATGGTATTAAATACGTACGTAATGAATGGCAGAATTTTAGCGATGATAAGTTTCAAAAATCTAGGATTAAGTCCATCCAAACCCACAGCATTTGATTTTATTGATGTTATACTTTTTAGAACTTCTATTTGATCCACACATCGAAAATAAAAACATTTTTCAAAAGGCACTACAGGGATTTTTTCATATTCATTTTCAGTTGGTCTTGCCACTTTAACGTCAACAAATTGGTGGTTTAGTTTATTTACGTCAACGTCAGAACTTGTAATGCAAACACTCTTTTTACCAATACCAATTTCACGGATTTCTTTCCACTTGCTCTTGCTATCTATAGCTGTTGAAAATTTATGTTGATAGTACGCTGTTTTAGCCTTATTTATGTTATCCACAACTTTTTTCCTAGCGGATTTAAACAAAATTTGCAATTCAGGGGTTTTAAATTTCTTCCATTTTTTATAAGCTAGATCCCTGACATCAATTAAACGTTTTATTGCTGAATTAAACCACGGTGGCTGTTTGGCCTTGCAAATTTTTGTTTTTTCTGGCACCGTTTCATTAAATACTTCAAACAGATTATTTTGAATGAAAGCTATTTGATCATTTACGTCTTCAAGGTCGTAAATTAAATTCCAACTAATGCAATCAAGCCGCTGGTTTAGTGCCACATAATCTATGTTTCGAAAATCACGATATGAGTAATGAATATCTTCAGTGCAGATAAAGGCATAATACACTGTAAAGATAAGGTCATGCTTTGAAAAAACTGGAGCAGATAACTGATCATAAAGAAGTATTTTCTTTTTATGATTTACAAAGAAGACGTCAAGTAAGCTGTTTGTAGCATTTGGATAATGGGTTGGAGTTGTTGTGTTGACGGGCAGTAGGCCAAGTGTTTGCATAGGCTCCAAAAGTGAGTTTTCAGTGAGCAGATTACTGTTGAAATCGCCAGCAATAATTATATCATTATATAATAATGATAAAGATTCAATTTTATCTAGCAAATCATTTGTATCGACATCGTTATTTGGTCGATATACGCAGGCAAACAGTATTTTACTCTTATCCTTAGTGGCTACCTCCAAAAATAAATATTCAATTTGACTGGAGGAGTTCGATTTCAGTTTTAAGCAAGTATTTATATCATTCCTTACATAGATTGATACACCACCAGCGTGTGTTTTCCTGTCAGCACGAAATAATTTGAAACCAGGCAAATTGAAAATGGCATCATTGATTGAAGAATCGAACCAGGTCTCAGAAACGCATATAACATCAACTCCTGAATTAACAAAAATGTACCTAAACTCATCCATCTTGTTATTGAGACTTTGTGCATTTATATGTACTATTTTGAGTCCGGACTTTTGCTTGGCAAGAAATTCAAATTTTGTTTATGGATAAGGTCTATCAGTGTCCATACTTAGAAATGCGGCGACTAGTCTAGGTATTCCAGAAATTCAGATTTTGTTTACCGACCACCATTGGTGAATCGCATTTTCATGGAGCAACTCCACAAAAAACTGATAGGATATAAGTATGATACACCAAAATGTTCGTATGGATAAGGCCTATTAGTGTCCATACTTAGAAATGCGGCGACTGGGCTAGGTATTCCAGAAATTCAGATTTTGTTTACCGACCACCATTGGTGAATCGCATTTTCATGGAGCAACTCCACAAAAAACTGATAGGATATAAGTGTGATACACCAAAATGCTCGTATGGATAAGGCCTATTAGTGTCCATACTTAGAAATGCGGCGACTGGGCTAGGTATTCCAGAAATTCAGATTTTGTTTACCGACCACCATTGGTGAATCGCATTTTCATGGAGCAACTCCACAAAAAACTGATAGGATATAAGTGTGATACACCAAAATGCTCGTATGGATAAGGCCTATTAGCGTCCATACTTAGAAATGCGGCGACTGGGCTAGGTATTCCAGAAATTCAAATTTTGTTTACTGACCACCAGTGGTGAATCGCATTTTCATGGAGCAACTCCACAAAAAACTGATAGGATATAAGTGTGATACACCAAAATGCTCGTATGGATAAGGCCTATTAGTGTCCATACTTAGAAATGCGGCGACTGGGCTAGGTATTCCAGAAATTCAAATTTTGTTTACTGACCACCAGTGGTGAATCGCATTTTCATGGAGCAACTCCACAAAAAACTGATAGGATATAAGTGTGATACACCAAAATGCTCGTATGGATAAGGCCTATTAGCGTCCATACTTAGAAATGCGGCGACTGGGCTAGGTATTCCAGAAATTCAGATTTTGTTTACTGACCACCAGTGGTGAATCGCATTTTCATGGAGCAACTCCACAAAAAACTGATAGGATATAAGTGTGATACACCAAAATGCTCGTATGGATAAGGCCTATTAGCGTCCATACTTAGAAATGCGGCGACTAGTCTAGGTATTCCACAAATTCAGATTTTGTTTACCGACCACCATTGGTGAATCACATTTTCATGGAGCAACTCCACAAAAAACTGATAGGATATAAGTGTGGTATACCAAAATGTTCGTATGAATAAGGCCTATTAGTGTCCATACTTCCAGAAATTCAAATTTTGTTTACTGACCACCAGTGGTGAATCGCATTTTCATTGAGCAACTCCACAAAAAACTGATAGGATATAAGTGTGGTATACCAAAATGTTCGTATGAATAAGGTCTATTAGTGTCCATACTTAGAAATGCGGCGACTAGTCTAGGTATTCCAAAAATTAAAATTTGGTTACTGTCCACCAGTGGTGAATCGCATTTTCATGAAGCAACTCCACAAAAAACTGATAGGATATAAGTATGATACACCAAAATGTTCGTATGGATAAGGTCTATTAGTGTCCATACTTAGAAATGCGGCGACTGGTCTAGGTATTCCAGAAATTCAAATTTTGTTTACTGACCACCAGTGGTGAATCGCATTTTCATGGAGCAACTCCACAAAAAACTGATACGATATAAGTGTGGTATTCCAAAATGTTCGTATGAATAAGGCCTATTAGTGTCCATACTTAGAAATGCGGCTACTAGTCTAGGTATTCCAGAAATTCAAATTTTGTTTACTGACCACCAGTGGTGAATCGCATTTTCATGGAGCAACTCCACAAAAAACAGATAGGATATAAGTGTGATACCCCAAACTGGATAAGGCCTATTAGTGTCCATACTTAGAAATGCGGCGACTAGTCTAGGTATTCCAGAAATTCAAATTTTGTTTACTGACCACCAGTGGTGAATCGCATTTTCATGGAGCAACTCCACAAAAAACTGATAGGATATAAGTATGATACACCAAAATGTTCGTATGGATAAGGTCTATTAGTGTCCATACTTAGAAATGCGGCGACTAGTCTAGGTATTCCAGAAATTCAAATTGTTTACTGACCACCAGTGGTGAATCGCATTTTCATGGAGCAACTCCACAAAAAACTGATAGGATATAAGTGTGATACACCAAAATGCTCGTATGGATAAGGCCTATTAGTGTCCATACTTAGAAATGCGGCGACTAGTCTAGGTATTCCAGAAATTCAAATTTTGTTTACTGACCACCAGTGGTGAATCGCATTTTCATGGAACAACTCCACAAAAAACTGATAGGATATAAGTATGATATACCAAAATGTTCGTATGGATAAGGTCTATTAGTGTCCATACTTAGAAATGCGGCTACTAGTCCAGGTATTCCAGAAATTCAAATTTTGTTTACTGACCACCAGTGGTGAATCGCATTTTCATGGAGCAACTCCACAAAAAACTGATAGGATATAAGTGTGATACACCAAAATGCTCGTATGGATAAGGCCTATTAGTGTCCATACTTAGAAATGCGGCGACTAGTCTAGGTATTCCACAAATTCAGATTTTGTTTACCGACCACCATTGGTGAATCACATTTTCATGGAGCAACTCCACAAAAAACTGATAGGATATAAGTGTGGTATACCAAAATCTTCGTATGAATAAGGCCTATTAGTGTCCATACTTAGAAATGCGGCGGCTAGTCTAGGTATTCCAGAAATTCAAATTTTGTTTACTGACCACCAGTGGTGAATCACATTTTCATGGAGCAACTCCACAAAAAACTGATAGGATATAAGTGTGATACACCAAAATGCTCGTATGGATAAGGCCTATTAGTGTCGATACTGAGAAATGCGGCGACTAGTCTAGGTATTCCACAAATTCAGATTTTGTTTACCGACCACCATTGGTGAATCACATTTTCATGGAGCAACTCCACAAAAAACTGATAGGATATAAGTGTGATACACCAAAATGCTCGTATGGATAAGGCCTATTAGCGTCCATACTTAGAAATGCGGCGACTAGTCTAGGTATTCCAGAAATTCAAATTTTGTTTACTGACCACCAGTGGTGAATCGCATTTTCATGGAGCAACTACGCAAAAAACTGATAGGATATAAGTATGATACACCAAAATGTTCGTATGTATAAGGTCTATTAGTGTCCATACTTAGAAATGCGGCGACTAGTCCAGGTATTCCAGAAATTCAAATTTTGTTTACTGACCACCAGTGGTGAATCGCATTTTCATGGAGCAACTCCACAAAAAACTGATAGGATATAAGTATGATACACCAAAATGTTCGTATGGATAAGGCCTATTAGTGTCGATACTGAGAAATGCGGCGACTAGTCTAGGTATTCCAGAAATTCAAATTTTGTTTACTGACCACCAGTGGTGAATCACATTTTCATGGAGCAACTCCACAAAAAACTGATAGGATATAAGTGTGATACACCAAAATGCTCGTATGGATAAGGCCTATTAGTGTCCATACTTAGAAATGCGGCGACTAGTCTAGGTATTCCAGAAATTCAAATTTTGTTTACTGACCACCAGTGGTGAATCGCATTTTCATGGAGCAACTCCACAAAAAACTGATAGGATATAAGTATGATACACCAAAATGCTCGTATGGATAAGGCATATTAGTGTCCATACTTAGAAATGCGGCGACTAGTCTAGGTATTCCAGAAATTCAAATTTTGTTTACTGACCACCAGTGGTGAATCACATTTTCATGGAGCAACTCCACAAAAAACTGATAGGATATAAGTGTGATACACCAAAATGCTCGTATGGATAAGGCATATTAGTGTCCATACTTAGAAATGCGGCGACTAGTCTAGGTATTCCAGAAATTCAAATTTTGTTTACTGCCCACCAGTGGTGAATCACATTTTCATGGAGCAACTCCACAAAAAACTGATAGGATATAAGTGTGATACACCAAAATGCTCGTATGGATAAGGCCTATTAGTGTCCATACTTAGAAATGCGGCGACTAGTCTAGGTACTCCAGAAATTCAAATTTTGTTTACTGACCACCAGTGGTGAATCGCATTTTCATGGAGCAACTCCACAAAAACCTGATAGGATATAAGTATGATACACCAAAATGTTCGTATGTATAAGGTCTATTAGTGTCCATACTTAGAAATGCGGTGACTAGTCTAGGTATTCCAGAAATTCAAATTTTGTTTACTGACCACCAGTGGTGAATCGCATTTTCATGGAGCAACTCCACAAAAACCTGATAGGATATAAGTATGATACACCAAAATGTTCGTATGGATAAGGCCTATTAGTGTCCATACTTAGAAATGCGGCGACTAGTCTAGGTATTCCAGAAATTCAAATTTTGTTTACTGACCACCAGTGGTGAATCACATTTTCATGGAGCAACTCCACAAAAAACTGATAGGATATAAGTGTGATACACCAAAATGCTCGTATGGATAAGGCCTATTAGCGTCCATACTTAGAAATGCGGCGACTAGTCTAGGTATTCCAGAAATTCAAATTTTGTTTACTGACCACCAGTGGTGAATCGCATTTTCATGGAGCAACTCCACAAAAAACTGATAGGATATAAGTGTGATACACCAAAATGCTCGTATGGATAAGGCCTATTAGCGTCCATACTTAGAAATGCGGCGACTAGTCTAGGTATTCCACAAATTCAGATTTTGTTTACCGACCACCATTGGTGAATCACATTTTCATGGAGCAACTCCACAAAAAACTGATAGGATATAAGTGTGGTATACCAAAATCTTCGTATGAATAAGGCCTATTAGTGTCCATTAGGGTTTTTCTTTTCCCGGACTTTTTCATTTCCCGGGACAGCGGGATTTTTTTCGGAATTTCCCGGGATCCCGGGAATTCCCGCTCGTTAGAAAATACATAAATTCGACATATATTGTACTTGAAAAACTACTTTTTGGTTAAACACCGTTCGACAAAGTTCATCTTTTGGTTGTATCCATGAGAAAATGTTGTGAAAGGATGTCTTCCACTTTTTCCAAGTCAATTCGTTTAACAATTTAAATCGTGAATTAGTATTTATGTAATATATTTATATGGAAGGCCGTCCTAATTAAAAAAACCGCTTAGTAATATATTAACTAAATATTAATTTCGCGGTTTAAGCTGTTAAACGAATTGATATAGAAAAGTGAAAGACACGGTTACATTATTTTGATCCCTTTTTTCAGGATATATTGGAATTGTTAATGGGTGCAAACTTGTGTCGGACCAGTTTTCTAGTCAGAACTAACATAAATTTTTTGCTTAAATATTTCTTATACATTAAATCCAAAAATTTATATTTATATTGTTTTTTTCTATGCAGATTTTCAGAAGTATCCGTCTAGAATAACTTTTATAAAAAACTTTAAAAGTGAGCATTTTTCACAGAAATTTTTAGGCAAATTCGCATAAATTGTTTTATAAAGGTAGACACTAAAATATTAAATAGTTTCATAACTTTAATTAGTTTTAAGTAAATGAATGTTATTGTAGTTTGACTCAAGATCATAAATTAATATCACTTTCTGTTTAATCAAAGAAAGGCACTGATGATGGCTTTGTAGCGAAAGCCGAAAATGCCTTGCTGGTCTTATCGAATTTTTTCAATAATTTTTATTCTTTGTAATTTATTTGTAAAAATTGTATCATCTTTCTTTGATTTGAAAATAATTTAAACAGAAAGTGATATTAATTTATGATCTTGAGTCAAACTAAAATAACATTCATTTATTTAATTAGTTTTCTTGAATAGAAATTTTTTATGCCACAACTCCTTAAAAAGAAATTATTTAATTTTCATATTTAGTGGAATTTTAAATTAGCATTAAAAAATTCAAAATAATTTGAAAAAGTATCTGATGTATTTATTATTTTAAAAATTAATAATATTTAAAAAATATATTTAAAATAAAGGAATAGCAATTGAACTTTAAATGAAATTATTTGAAGTAAAAGAAACTCAAAATACTTATGTTAATTGAAAATACGAAAAAATTATTATTTTTTAACTTTAATCCCTAGTTTATTGGAGGTATTTGGAACTGAAATAATGATGTTGAAATGTTGTATAAGGCTGGTTTACACTATAAGATTTTCGGTACGATTTTACTACAGTACACGTGCAAAACTTATAGGCAGGGTTGCAAAATCTTTCCGAGAATCTTGTAAAAGTTTGAAACAGCCTATATAAATATTGCTTTATTTGAACAAATATCATCATGTTAAAGAAGAAAAAAATTCCCGAAGCACAAGTATTTTAGTTTGTAAATTTGGTAATTGCTAATATAATATTTTTCGGTTTAACTAAACCAAATTCAATTGGCATCCAAAAACAATTTGGCTTAATTATTAAATTTTAAACCGTATTTTTTTAATTTTAAATATTCTTTATTTAAATTAATTTGAAAAAAGCAATGCTTTAAATTTAAATAAAGCTTCTAAAATTGCAATAAAACTAGCTAAAACTACTTTAAAAGACTAAAAAAAAATCCCGGGAAATCCCGCATAAAATTCCCGGGATTGCGGGATTCAAAAAAGGGCGGGATTCCCGGGAATCCCGTCCCGGGAATTCCCGGGACATAAACCCTAGTGTCCATACTTAGAAATGCGGCGGCTAGTCTAGGTATTCCAGAAATTCAAATTTTGTTTACTGACCACCAGTGGTGAATCACATTTTCATGGAGCAACTCCACAAAAAACTGATAGGATATAAGTATGATACACCAAAATGCTCGTATGGATAAGGCCTATTAGTGTCCATACTTAGAAATGCGGCGACTAGTCTAGGTATTCCAGAAATTCAAATTTTGTTTACTGACCACCAGTGGTGAATCGCATTTTCATGGAGCAACTCCACAAAAAACTGATAGGATATAAGTGTGGTATACCAAAATGTTCGTATGAATAAGGCCTATTAGCGTCCATACTTAGAAATGCGGCGACTAGTCTAGGTATTCCAGAAATTCAAATTTTGTTTACTGACCACCAGTGGTGAATCGCATTTTCATGGAGCAACTCCACAAAAAACTGATAGGATATAAGTGTGATACACCAAAATGCTCGTATGGATAAGGCATATTAGTGTCCATACTTAGAAATGCGGCGACTAGTCTAGGTATTCCAGAAATTCAAATTTTGTTTACTGACCACCAGTGGTGAATCACATTTTCATGGAGCAACTCCACAAAAAACTGATAGGATATAAGTGTGATACACCAAAATGCTCGTATGGATAAGGCATATTAGTGTCCATACTTAGAAATGCGGCGACTAGTCTAGGTATTCCAGAAATTCAAATTTTGTTTACTGCCCACCAGTGGTGAATCACATTTTCATGGAGCAACTCCACAAAAAACTGATAGGATATAAGTGTGATACACCAAAATGCTCGTATGGATAAGGCCTATTAGTGTCCATACTTAGAAATGCGGCGACTAGTCTAGGTATTCCAGAAATTCAAATTTTGTTTACTGACCACCAGTGGTGAATCGCATTTTCATGGAGCAACTCCACAAAAAACTGATAGGATATAAGTATGATACACCAAAATGCTCATATGGATAAGGCATATTAGTGTCCATACTTAGAAATGCGGTGACTAGTCTAGGTATTCCAGAAATTCAAATTTTGTTTACTGACCACCAGTGGTGAATCACATTTTCATGGAGCAACTCCACAAAAAACTGATAGGATATAAGTGTGATACACCAAAATGCTCGTATGGATAAGGCATATTAGTGTCCATACTTAGAAATGCGGCGACTAGTCTAGGTATTCCAGAAATTCAAATTTTGTTTACTGCCCACCAGTGGTGAATCACATTTTCATGGAGCAACTCCACAAAAAACTGATAGGATATAAGTGTGATACACCAAAATGCTCGTATGGATAAGGCCTATTAGTGTCCATACTTAGAAATGCGGCGACTAGTCTAGGTACTCCAGAAATTCAAATTTTGTTTACTGACCACCAGTGGTGAATCGCATTTTCATGGAGCAACTCCACAAAAACCTGATAGTCTAGGTATTCCAGAAATTCAAATTTTGTTTACTGACCACCAGTGGTGAATCACATTTTCATGGAGCAACTCCACAAAAAACTGATAGGATATAAGTGTGATACACCAAAATGCTCGTATGGATAAGGCATATTAGTGTCCATACTTAGAAATGCGGCGACTAGTCTAGGTATTCCAGAAATTCAAATTTTGTTTACTGCCCACCAGTGGTGAATCACATTTTCATGGAGCAACTCCACAAAAAACTGATAGGATATAAGTGTGATACACCAAAATGCTCGTATGGATAAGGCCTATTAGTGTCCATACTTAGAAATGCGGCGACTAGTCTAGGTATTCCAGAAATTCAAATTTTGTTTACTGACCACCAGTGGTGAATCGCATTTTCATGGAGCAACTCCACAAAAACCTGATAGGATATAAGTATGATACACCAAAATGTTCGTATGTATAAGGTCTATTAGTGTCCATACTTAGAAATGCGGCGGCTAGTCTAGGTATTCCAGAAATTCAAATTTTGTTTACTGACCACCAGTGGTGAATCACATTTTCATGGAGCAACTCCACAAAAAACTGATAGGATATAAGTATGATACACCAAAATGCTCGTATGGATAAGGCCTATTAGTGTCCATACTTAGAAATGCGGCGACTAGTCTAGGTATTCCAGAAATTCAAATTTTGTTTACTGACCACCAGTGGTGAATCGCATTTTCATGGAGCAACTCCACAAAAAACTGATAGGATATAAGTGTGGTATACCAAAATGTTCGTATGAATAAGGCCTATTAGCGTCCATACTTAGAAATGCGGCGACTAGTCTAGGTATTCCAGAAATTCAAATTTTGTTTACTGACCACCAGTGGTGAATCGCATTTTCATGGAGCAACTCCACAAAAAACTGATAGGATATAAGTGTGGTATACCAAAATGTTCGTATGAATAAGGCCTATTAGCGTCCATACTTAGAAATGCGGCGACTAGTCTAGGTATTCCAGAAATTCAAATTTTGTTTACTGACCACCAGTGGTGAATCGCATTTTCATGGAGCAACTCCACAAAAAACTGATAGGATATAAGTGTGATACACCAAAATGCTCGTATGGATAAGGCCTATTAGTGTCCATACTTAGAAATGCGGCGACTAGTCTAGGTACTCCAGAAATTCAAATTTTGTTTACTGACCACCAGTGGTGAATCGCATTTTCATGGAGCAACTCCACAAAAAACTGATAGGATATAAGTGTGGTATACCAAAATGTTCGTATGAATAAGGCCTATTAGCGTCCATACTTAGAAATGCGGCGACTAGTCTAGGTATTCCAGAAATTCAAATTTTGTTTACTGACCACCAGTGGTGAATCGCATTTTCATGGAGCAACTCCACAAAAACCTGATAGGATATAAGTATGATACACCAAAATGTTCGTATGTATAAGGCCTATTAGCGTCCATACTTAGAAATGCGGCGACTAGTCTAGGTATTCCAGAAATTCAAATTTTGTTTACTGACCACCAGTGGTGAATCGCATTTTCATGGAGCAACTCCACAAAAACCTGATAGGATATAAGTATGATACACCAAAATGTTCGTATGGATAAGGCCTATTAGTGTCCATACTTAGAAATGCGGCGACTAGTCTAGGTATTCCAGAAATTCAAATTTTATTTACTGACCACCAGTGGTGAATCACATTTTCATGGAGCAACTCCACAAAAAACTGATAGGATATAAGTGTGATACACCAAAATGCTCGTATGGATAAGGCCTATTAGTGTCCATACTTAGAAATGCGGCGACTAGTCTAGGTATTCCAGAAATTCAAATTTTGTTTACTGACCACCAGTGGTGAATCGCATTTTCATGGAGCAACTCCACAAAAACCTGATAGGATATAAGTATGATACACCAAAATGTTCGTATGGATAAGGCCTATTAGTGTCCATACTTAGAAATGCGGCGACTAGTCTAGGTATTCCAGAAATTCAAATTTTGTTTACTGACCACCAGTGGTGAATCGCATTTTCATGGAGCAACTCCACAAAAACCTGATAGTCTAGGTATTCCAGAAATTCAAATTTTGTTTACTGACCACCAGTGGTGAATCACATTTTCATGGAGCAACTCCACAAAAACCTGATAGGATATAAGTATGATACACCAAAATGTTCGTATGGATAAGGCCTATTAGCGTCCATACTTAGAAATGCGGCGACTAGTCTAGGTATTCCAGAAATTCAAATTTTGTTTACTGACCACCAGTGGTGAATCGCATTTTCATGGAGCAACTCCACAAAAACCTGATAGGATATAAGTATGATACACCAAAATGTTCGTATGGATAAGGCCTATTAGTGTCCATACTTAGAAATGCGGCGACTAGTCTAGGTATTCCAGAAATTCAAATTTTATTTACTGACCACCAGTGGTGAATCACATTTTCATGGAGCAACTCCACAAAAAACTGATAGGATATAAGTGTGATACACCAAAATGCTCGTATGGATAAGGCCTATTAGTGTCCATACTTAGAAATGCGGCGACTAGTCTAGGTATTCCAGAAATTCAAATTTTGTTTACTGACCACCAGTGGTGAATCGCATTTTCATGGAGCAACTCCACAAAAACCTGATAGGATATAAGTATGATACACCAAAATGTTCGTATGGATAAGGCCTATTAGTGTCCATACTTAGAAATGCGGCGACTAGTCTAGGTATTCCAGAAATTCAAATTTTGTTTACTGACCACCAGTGGTGAATCACATTTTCATGGAGCAACTCCACAAAAAACTGATAGGATATAAGTGTGATACACCAAAATGCTCGTATGGATAAGGCCTATTAGTGTCCATACTTAGAAATGCGGCGACTAGTCTAGGTATTCCAGAAATTCAAATTTTGTTTACTGACCACCAGTGGTGAATCGCATTTTCATGGAGCAACTCCACAAAAAACTGATAGGATATAAGTGTGGTATACCAAAATGTTCGTATGAATAAGGCCTATTAGCGTCCATACTTAGAAATGCGGCGACTAGTCTAGGTATTCCAGAAATTCAAATTTTGTTTTCTGACCACCAGTGGTGAATCGCATTTTCATGGAGCAACTCCACAAAAAACTGATAGGATATAAGTGTGATACACCAAAATGCTCGTATGGATAAGGCCTATTAGTGTCCATACTTAGAAATGCGGCGACTAGTCTAGGTATTCCAGAAATTCAAATTTTGTTTACTGACCACCAGTGGTGAATCGCATTTTCATGGAGCAACTCCACACAAAACTGATAGGATATAAGTGTGATAACCCAAGATGCTCGTATGGATAAGGCCTATTAGCGTCCATACTTAGAAATGCGGCGACTAGTCTAGGTATTCCAGAAATTCAAATTTTGTTTACTGACCACCAGTGGTGAATCACATTTTCATGGAGCAACTCCACAAAAAACTGATAGGATATAAGTGTGATACACCAAAATGCTCGTATGGATAAGGCCTATTAGTGTCCATACTTAGAAATGCGGCGACTAGTCTAGGTATTCCAGAAATTCAAATTTTGTTTACTGACCACCAGTGGTGAATCGCATTTTCATGGAGCAACTCCACAAAAAACTGATAGGATATAAGTGTGATACACCAAAATGCTCGTATGGATAAGGCCTATTAGCGTCCATACTTAGAAATGCGGCGACTGGTCTAGGTATTCCAGAAATTCAAATTTTGTTTACTGACCACCAGTGGTGAATCGCATTTTCATGGAGCAACTCCACAAAAAACTGATAGGATATAAGTATGATACACCAAAATGCTCGTATGGATAAGGCATATTAGTGTCCATACTTAGAAATGCGGTGACTAGTCTAGGTATTCCAGAAATTCAAATTTTGTTTACTGACCACCAGTGGTGAATCACATTTTCATGGAGCAACTCCACAGAAAACTGATAGGATATAAGTGTGATACACCAAAATGCTCGTATGGATAAGGCATATTAGTGTCCATACTTAGAAATGCAGCGACTAGTCTAGGTATTCCAGAAATTCAAATTTTGTTTACTGCCCACCAGTGGTGAATCACATTTTCATGGAGCAACTCCACAAAAAACTGATAGGATATAAGTGTGATACACCAAAATGCTCGTATGGATAAGGCCTATTAGTGTCCATACTTAGAAAAGCGGCGACTAGTGTAGGTACTCCAGAAATTCAAATTTTGTTTACTGACCACCAGTGGTGAATCGCATTTTCATGGAGCAACTCCACAAAAACCTGATAGGATATAAGTATGATACACCAAAATGTTCGTATGTATAAGGTCTATTAGTGTCCATACTTAGAAATGCGGCGGCTAGTCTAGGTATTCCAGAAATTCAAATTTTGTTTACTGACCACCAGTGGTGAATCGCATTTTCATGGAGCAACTCCACAAAAACCTGATAGGATATAAGTATGATACACCAAAATGTTCGTATGGATAAGGCCTATTAGTGTCCATACTTAGAAATGCGGCGACTAGTCTAGGTATTCCAGAAATTCAAATTTTGTTTACTGACCACCAGTGGTGAATCGCATTTTCATGGAGCAACTCCACAAAAAACTGATAGGATATAAGTCTGATACACCAAAATGCTCGTATGGATAAGGCCTATTAGCGTCCATACTTAGAAATGCGGCGACTAGTCTACGTATTCCACAAATTCAGATTTTGTTTACCGACCACCATTGGTGAATCACATTTTCATGGAGCAACTCCACAAAAAACTGATAGGATATAAGTGTGGTATACCAAAATCTTCGTATGAATAAGGCCTATTAGTGTCCATACTTAGAAATGCGGCGGCTAGTCTAGGTATTCCAGAAATTCAAATTTTGTTTACTGACCACCAGTGGTGAATCACATTTTCATGGAGCAACTCCACAAAAAACTGATAGGATATAAGTGTGATACACCAAAATGCTCGTATGGGTAAGGCCTATTAGTGTCCATACTTAGAAATGCGGCGACTAGTCTAGGTATTCCAGAAATTCAAATTTTGTTTACTGACCACCAGTGGTGAATCGCATTTTCATGGAGCAACTCCACAAAAAACTGATAGGATATAAGTGTGGTATACCAAAATGTTCGTATGAATAAGGCCTATTAGCGTCCATACTTAGAAATGCGGCGACTAGTCTAGGTATTCCAGAAATTCAAATTTTGTTTACTGACCACCAGTGGTGAATCGCATTTTCATGGAGCAACTCCACAAAAAACTGATAGGATATAAGTGTGGTATACCAAAATGTTCGTATGAATAAGGCCTATTAGTGTCCATACTTAGAAATGCGGCGACTAGTCTAGGTATTCCAGAAATTCAAATTTTGTTTACTGACCACCAGTGGTGAATCGCATTTTCATGGAGCAACTCCACAAAAAACTGATAGGATATAAGTGTGATACACCAAAATGCTCGTATGGATAAGGCCTATTAGTGTCCATACTTAGAAATGCGGCGACTAGGCTAGGTATTCCAGAAATTCAAATTTTGTTTACTGACCACCAGTGGTGAATCGCATTTTCATGGAGCAACTCCACAAAAAACTGATAGGATATAAGTATGATACACCAAAATGTTCGTATGGATAAGGCCTATTAGTGTCCATACTTAGAAATGCGGCGACTGGTCTAGGTATTCCAGAAATTCAAATTTTGTTTACTGACCACCAGTGGTGAATCGCATTTTCATGGAGCAACTCCACAAAAAACTGATAGGATATAAGTGTGATACACCAAAATGCTCGCATGGATAAGGCCTATTAGTGTCCATACTTAGAAATGCGGCGGCTAGTCTAGGTATTTCACAAATTCAGATTTTGTTTACCGACCACCATTGGTGAATCACATTTTCATGGAGCAACTCCACAAAAAACTGATAGGATATAAGTGTGGTATACCAAAATGTTCGTATGAATAAGGCCTATTAGTGTCCATACCTAGAAATGCGACGACTAGTCTAGGTATTCCAGAAATTCAAATTTTGTTTACTGACCACCAGTGGTGAATCGCATTTTCATGGAGCAACTCCACAAAAAACTGATAGGATATAAGTGTGATAACCCAAAATGCTCGTATGGATAAGGCCTATTAGTGTCCATACTTAGAAATGCGGCGACTAGTCCAGGTATTCCACAAATTCAAATTTTGTTTACTGACCACCAGTGGTGAATCGCATTTTCATGGAGCAACTCCACAAAAAACTGATAGGATATAAGTATGATACACCAAAATGTTCGTATGTATAAGGTCTATTAGTGTCCATACTTAGAAATGCGGCGACTAGTCTAGGTATTCCACAAATTCAGATTTTGTTTACCCACCACCATTGGTGAATCACATTTTCATGGAGCAACTCCACAAAAAACTGATAGGATGTAAGTATGATACACCAAAATGTTCGTAAGGATAAGGTCTATTAGTGTCCATACTTAGAAATGCGGCGACTAGTCTAGGTATTCCAGAAATTCAAATTTTGTTTACTGACCACCAGTGGTGAATCGCATTTTCATGGAGCAACTCCACAAAAAACTGATAGGATATAAGTGTGATACACCAAAATGCTCGTATGGATAAGGCCTATTAGTGTCCATACTTAGAAATGCGGCGACTAGTCTAGGTATTTCACAAATTCAGATTTTGTTTACCGACCACCATTGGTGAATCACATTTTCATGGAGCAACTCCACAAAAAACTGATAGGATATAAGTGTGGTATACCAAAATGTTCGTATGAATAAGGCCTATTAGTGTCCATACCTAGAAATGCGGCGACTAGTCTAGGTATTCCAGAAATTCAAATTTTGTTTACTGACCACCAGTGGTGAATCGCATTTTCATGGAGCAACTCCACAAAAAACTGATAGGATATAAGTATGATACACCAAAATGTTCGTATGGATAAGGTCTATTAGTGTCCATACTTAGAAATGCGGCGACTAGTCTAGGTATTCCAGAAATTCAAATTTTGTTTACTGACCACCAGTGGTGAATCGCATTTTCATGGAGCAACTCCACAAAAAACTGATAGGATATAAGTGTGATACACCAAAATGCTCATATGGATAAGGCCTATTAGTGTCCATACTTAGAAATGCGGCGACTAGTCTAGGTATTCCACAAATTCAGATTTTGTTTACCGACCACCATTTGTGAATCACATTTTCATGGAGCAACTCCACAAAAAACTGATAGGATATAAGTGTGGTATACCAAAATGTTCGTATGAATAAGGCCTATTAGCGTCCATACTTAGAAATGCGGCGGCTAGTCTAGGTATTCCAGAAATTCAAATTTTGTTTACTGACCACCAGTGGTGAATCGCATTTTCATGGAGCAACTCCACAAAAAACAGATAGGATATAAGTGTGATACACCAAAATGCTCGTATGGATAAGGCCTATTAGTGTCCATTAGGGTTATGATTTTTTGACTTTTTTTGCAAATATCAAATTTTACATGACCTAGCCAAAAAGGCCTTAAAAAAATATTAAAAAACTCAATCTTACTATTTCGCTGCTGTCAAAAAAGTTCCCGCACCAAAAGGGTTGAAATTTGGTCTATATGGTTGTAGTTTAATTAAAATATTTCTCCGAAGTTTTGAACAAATGAGACTCAAACGAAGCTATTTACGGCAAAAATTAGGAAACCTTTTTGGAGGGACTTTTGGATACATTTTTTGTCATTTACAATAATTTTTGTATTAATTCGTTATGCAAATTAAACAAAATCTCCGAGCAAAAATTATTTTTGGAAATTTCATTTGGTGCGGAAGGTTTTTTTGCCGAAGTGATCCGCAAACACGATTTTTATTATTAATTTGGTATTGCCTCTCACGTGATGATAGGTAAAATTTTTGTTAAAAATGAGTCATAACCCTAGTGTCCATACCTAGAAATGCGGCGACTAGTCTAGGTATTCCAGAAATTCAAATTTTGTTTACTGACCACCAGTGGTGAATCGCATTTTCATGGAGCAACTCCACAAAAAACTGATAGGATATAAGTGTGATAACCCAAAATGCTCGTATGGATAAGGCCTATTAGTGTCCATTAGGGCGGGTCGATTTAATAATCGCTCATGTGAGAATCGTATTCTAGAGATCAAAGTAAGAAACTTTGCCGAAGGAACCATACCTCTAAAACGAATTCTACTACCCCCCAACTGTTGACTTTTGTCCCGTAGGGTCAAGTTTTGAAAAATCCCACTTTGACCCATTTAGAGTGCCCCAATCGAGTCCAAATGTATGACCGACCCCCTCTAACTTTGGAGGGCCGATCCACCCATGCCAGTGGCACACCCCCTGGAACTCCGCTGGGGGGTTCCCCATACAAACATTTTAAAAAATCACCATTTTTGGCACTTTATTTTATTATTTTTTATTTATTTTATTTATTTTTATTATTTTATTTATTTTTTCTCTTTAGAAATTTATTTAGTCAGAACATACATATGTAAATGAAAAAATTAATTTAACTTAGTAATAGAAAAGAAAATAAAAAAAATTACTGTTTGAAGTCTTTTTTGCTTTCAAGTCTGGGCAATTTCGCACGGCTCTCTAATGTCGTCACCATAACAGCCTCTACATTTTCCGGTATAACTCGTTTGGAAACGCTAGCTAGCAATTGAACGTGTCGTTCTGTTGCAGGTCGTAAAATAGGTTGTGTGGGTTTTTTAAGCCACCACAAGACACAGCTGCATGTCGTAAACTTACTTAGGCTAAATCGGTTACAGGTAGAATTGAGCATAAAATTATCATAAAGGATTTTCCAGAAGTAATAAAAGGCGCACTTGCTTAACAGAATTTGTAGTCAGATTAACGTTTAATTTACATGTAAGTACTTTATGGGCAGTTTTGACAACAAAATCGGTTACAGGTAGAATTGAAATTACCATTTCATTCTTATTACCTCGTCTCCTAGACCATATATAACGCAACAGTTTTTGTGAATGCATTAAGTCGTTGTGAAGAACTCGAAGTGTGAAGTGCTAATTTGAGATAAAAAAAAAATCATTCCAAAGCAAGAAGTTTACAATGAATCCACCATCCTCTACACCGCAAGATGAAGCAATAACAACATCAACAACTATCGAAAACCCAATGAGTCATATACCCAGGCATGATGTTACTGTTTTTGGTGTGTCTACTGATTTGACTGATCTTAATTTACCAACCCATCTGGATATCTTGAGATATTATTTTTACTTGAGCGAACAAAAAAAGTTGTCCTCTAAAGCATTCACTATTCAAGTACAAGATAAGTTGATTGGAATTTGGGAAAAACTTGGTATGGAAATAATGCTGAAAAAAAGTGTATGTAATAAATTGAATAGATTGCTTGACAAATATCAAGAGCAAATCAAGAGAAGAAACAAACCCCAACAATTTACAGAGTATGTAAAATCTCTGGAAACAATTTTTTTCGTTGGAACATGTAAATGCGATTTGAAGGCAGCTCCATGTGCATGCGGTTTGGTTCCCGAACGCCTCAAAGAGTTTATGCACGATCAACATAATCAGAGAAGTCTAACAATGGATGGATTTGCGATGGAAATTGAAGAGCAAGGAGCAACGTCTATGTCATCAATGCCAACATACCAAGATCCCGATGATTCAACATACGCACCGCCACCGGTTCAAGAAGATTTGGATATAAGCACAAGTTCACAATACACACAGAGATACGATTGTTTTAACTTTGCCTTGGTATGTGACAGATTTGGCGTGCCTGATAGAGTAGCATCAGCAATGGGAACAGCTCTTTTCCAAGATTTTAAAATGAAAGATATCGATGGCAAACCTCTCATCATGGATAAATCGAAAGTTCGCCGAGAAAAAGAGAAATGCAGACAAGAAGTGCTTCGCAAACGGTTAGATGATACCAATTTGTTAGCATTTTCATTCGATGGCAGAAAAGATGATACTTTAACGAGAGATACAATTGATGAGAAGTATCATACTAGAATGGTAAAAGAACCTCATCTTGTTATTTTGAGAGAACCGAATTCTGAATTTATTGGTTACGTAAGACTGGAACATGAAACCGCTGAATACAAAACAACCAAATTAAATGATTTTTTCAACGATAAAAATATATCACTGGATGCATTAATTGGCATATGCACTGACGGTGAGCCAACAAACACTGGCCCAAACGGTGGAATTATACGACGATTCGAATTGCTGTTAAAAAGACCATTGCATTGGTTCGTTTGCCTTCTACACTTCAACGAACTTCCGTTTCGGCATTTGTTTGAAGCTTTGGATAAATCAACCAGCACTGGACCAAGATCGGCAACCGGAAAATTGAGCCGTCAAATCGAAACTTGTGAAACTCTTCCGGTTAGTTATTGCTATCACTCATTTATTATAATTGTCAACCGTTTTTAATTGTTTTATTTTTATATATTTTCAGGTGGTGGACGGCTTTCAGAAAATTGAGTTGAAAAATATGCCCCCTGCTCCAGAAAAAATTGAATTTTCCACCGATTCCAAGTACTTATACGACATGGCCCATGCAATTTCTAGCGGCGGGGTTTCAGTGGATCCGGCAAACATCAAACCAGGGAAAATTGTACATTCTCGGTGGCTCACCAAGGCCGCTAGACTATTACGATTATATGTGACAACGGAAAATCCAGATGCAAATTTAAGAATACTGGTTGAATTTATAATTACATGTTATGTGCCAATGTACTTCAATATCAAGTATTACAGCTCTGTCGTGTACGGTAGTAGATTATTTTTCAAATTCATTAGTTGGTCAAGATTTCTAGAACCTCGTTTACGCAAAATTGTCAATAAAGTAATTACAGATAATTCATATTATGCGCATTCGGAAAATATCTTGTTATCAATGTTGTTTGATGATAGCAAAGAAAAGCGCGACTGTGCTATCAAGATAAGTCTACGCTATCGAACCGATGTTGACGACCCAACGGGACTTAGAGCTAATAAAAAACCAGATATAAACTTTTATTGCACAAGTTACACGGAAATGATCAATATGAATGACATAAATGACGTATTTGAACCACCATTCACGCGAAGCATTCCATACGATACTTTGAAAGAATATTTAAATCAAGATGATCCACCGTTTAATGATCCAAAAATTCCATCACACATACAAGAAACAGAACGACACGTTCAATTGCTAGCTAGCGTTTCCAAACGAGTTATACCGGAAAATGTAGAGGCTGTTATGGCGACGACATTAGAGAGCCGTGCGAAATTGCCCAGACTTGAAAGCAAAAAAGACTTCAAACAGTAATTTTTTATTTTTTCTTTTCTATTACTAAGTTAAATTAATTTTTTCATTTACATATGTTCTGACTAAATAAATTTCTAAGGAGAAAAAATAAATAAAATAATAAAAATAAATAAAATAAATAAAAAATAATAAAATAAAGTGCCAAAAATGGTGATTTTTTAAAATGTTTGTATGGGGAACCCCCCAGGGGAGTTCCACGGGGTGTGCCACTGGCATGGGTGGATCGGCCCTCCAAAGTTAGTGGGGGTCGGTCATACATTTGGACTCGATTGGGGCACTCTAAATGGGTCAAAGTGTGATTTTTCAAAACTTGACCCTACGGGACAAAAGTCAACAGTTGGGGGGTAGTAGAATTCGTTTTAGAGGTATGGTTCCTTCGGCAAAGTTTCTTATTTTGATCCCTAGAATACGATTTTCCCTGAGAACTCTACCACCTGAGCTATCGACACATATAACATTTGATTGCTTAAAAAGTAAATAAATTTTTGTGCTTCGTATTTTCATTTGTAATGTCGAAAAATATATACCTTACTCCCATGCTTACAAAAAAACACAAAGTAATGTGTCTAAAAATAGATTTTCAAAAATATTCTAAGCATTACTTTCCATTTATAAATCATGCATTACGTAATCAGTGATTGGTAAGTCATTACTGTTTGGTCCGAAATAATGCAGAAGGTAACGAGGTATCAATACAAGGTAATGCGTGAGTATATCGCACCCATTACCAAAGTTTTGCTGGGATATTAGAATTTGAACTTGAGGTAGAACAATATTCTTATTAAATATATGAAAATATAGAAAGTCCAAAAAAACTACTTTTGTGTTTTTTTAACCCTTTGACGACCATAGGCAAGTATTTATAATTGCCCAGACAAAAGATAGAGTAAATATTTCCAAAGCTGATTTGTAAAGGAGAAATGGGGGAACAAAAATGTAGTAGGCAGCAAATCCCTACCTAGTCCCGCTTTCCCATTGCGAAAGAATTCTTCATTTAAGGGGTAAAAGCACAAACTTTGACAAGCGAAATGAAGGGCAAGCAAGGGGTCCATTAGGTCAATTTTTTGTAACGTATCCATAATTTAGTTCCAGATCGTCAAATGGCAAATATTTTTGGCAAGTGAAATGAGAGGTAAGGAGGGGTAAGGAGGGGTTCTACGGAGCCAATTTTTCATGGCATAACTACTATTAGGTCAGAGATTATGAAAATCGTAAAATTTTCAAAATCGCTTCTGCAGAAAATGTATGGTAAGGGTTAATGTAAAAATTAAAATAATTTTTAAACCTAGAATCTTTTGTTATAACTTGAGAAATAATTATATATCATTATATGTGGTTCCATGTCAATGGTTTCGAATCCCGGCCAGGGAAGAACAAAAAAACTAAATAGGTAACACATGATTCTATGTCGATGCTTCCAAATCCCAGCACCGGCAATACAATTTTTTTTAATTTTCTAATTAATTTTTATTATTTTATGAATATTTTTGTATACAAATTTAAATGTTATTACAATTTGTTCCAAGATAACATAAACATGTCATTTAGTGCACCATGGAATTCATAATAATCTATGTCTTTCCCTTAAACTATGATTTGTCGATTTTCATTCATTATAGAAATTTTGCAGAATTTACCTATTTCGACCAAATTCTGCATAATTTTCCAAAAAATATATATTAACTATTATTACCCGTGTAAAAAAGTTTAAATCTGATCAGATCCTTTTGGATCTAAATAGATATGATTGAATCTAATTAGATCCTGTACCAGATCTCATCAAATATGATCAGATATGGCATATGTGATAATACCTTATGGCAAGATCTGATCAGATCTAGTGCCAAATCTATTCAAATCTAAAGTGATCTGGACAATTGCGCCAGATATGCCTAGATCTGATCAGATCTAATTAGATCTCAAATTTATCCCCAATTTTGAGATCTAATTAGATCTGGTAAGATCTACTGAGATCTGGTCAGATGTGCCTAGATCTGATCAGATCTAATTATATCTCAAAATTGAGGACAAATTTGAGATATAATTAGATCTGGTAAGATCTACTGCGATCTGGTCAGATCTGAGCTTTTTTACACGGGTAGATTTTAAATATCTTTGATACAAATATCTAAACACAAAATTTCCAATGAAAGAATCATCTCGATGCTTGAATTTTTATTCGGCATAAATTCAATAACTTCGGTCGCACCTTTTGGATAAACATGTATAAGTAATATCTAGTTGTTTGCTAACGTACAACTTTTAAAAACTCAAATCTTTTAATTTTTTTTTTCATTCTTATATTTAAAAATTAAGTTGGCTCTTATATTGTAGATTTTTCCTACTAGACTGGCGTTTTTTTTTTTCATTTTTAAGGGTTTATTTTAAATTGTTAGATTTTAATAAAATGTGCAGCATTTACTTCTCTAAAAAATAAAATCAATTAAATTCCACATGTTCCCATAAAGAGACCACCCTATTACATTTATATACTATTTTTAGCATATGACTAGAGTGTTTTTACCTCAAATCTCATGTTTAATTCTCTAAATATTTGCGGTATTCGGCTTGGTTTTTTTTTTCATGTTCTACAAGGTAAACACCTTTAAGGTTTAAAGTTTTTCTACTTGTTTTTTCGTAAACTTTTTTGCCTTATACCAACGAATATGAAAAATGTTCTATTAACGTGTTGGTGGAAAAAGAAAAACCTCATATTTGTTTGCCACAAGTACTCTGTTTTAAATACTTAAATTGTATGTGTTAGTGCAAGTATAAAAGTCAGCACTTAGTGGGATATTTTATTTAAATTTAGCTGGAGTAAGAAATTTTCAAACAACATGACATATTTAAGTAACTATTCAACATAAAATCCTATTTAGTGCTGACTATAAAACTGGCCCCTGACTTTATTTTTACCATTTAAGCATATTAAATATAACACATTTTCCAAAATGAAAACTTTGTTTAAAAAACTTTAAGTGTTGTTGACTTTGTAAAGCATGCAATGATAGCAGAGCTCGCACAGTGTATTAGTTGTTAGTTATATAATAGTCACTTAAGCTTAATGAACATTTAATAATACTTAAACATGAAATTTAATAAAAATTTTAGAATTAAAATTTTTTTTTTAACTTAATAAGCCACTTACTTGCAGAAAAAAAAATACAGAAATATATTTAATATAGTAGAAATTAAACTTTTAGATTCTTATACTCTGTTATAATAGAGCTAAAATAAAATAAATCCAAAAATAAATCCAGTGATTAAAACAAAAGGCCTATTATCATATGTGACGTTCTCCGAGAAAAGGGACCTAGTGTGTCAAAAAACCTAGTGTGTCAAAAACTTGGGAAAATCGATAAAATGAGAAAAACATTAAAATTTTAATGTTTAATTTAAAACTTCATTTTCACATACTAGGTCCCTTTTCTCGGAGAAGGTCACATATTACATTTAATTTGTTGTTTCAAAAAGGTTGGCCATTTTCGTGATAGACAATACTCATCAGTTGTCAGCTATAAAAAAATGATGATTGGAACAAACTAACCGAGATATTACACAACATAAAAAAATTCAACGGGATTGTTGTTGCTTTACAAAAAATGTTGATTAAAGCTTACTCAGGGTTAATTTAATGTATTTATATATTGCCCTAATTTTTAGAATTGAAGTATTTAATCTTGTGTTGTTATATTCCGTCCAAAATTATGTGGAATTAAGAGAGAAGAAAAGAAAAACTTGCATAAAATCTAAATATATCCCAAAAATCGCTGTTTTCTCGAAATCCGCTGTAATAAAATCTCTGCCGCAGCCAAATAAGAAACGCAATTCATATAATTTTTGTAGTATTTAATGTCTAATATGTTCTTAATAAAATCCTAAAGTCCAATCGTTGACTTTTTAAAATTTCTTTAAAAAAATTTTTTTTTTAATTTTAAATTGTAGATTTGAAAACAGTGTTTAAAAACTCTGACCTATTTGGCATTGATTTAAAAAGAGTTAATAAAAAATACTTCTTATCGGAGTTTCTTGTTACTTATAAAATAAAAAAATGTTTCTTTATTAGATTATTTCGATAAATTTTAAAAGTTGGACCTGAATTTCTTGATTAAGTGGTCTGCGACACATCAGCTGCCGGGGAAAATTGTAATAACTCGTCTGCTTTTTAACCGATTTAAGTTTTTATTACTTTATTACAAAGAGAATTCACTCCAAATCACGGTTTTTTAATGTTTTTAATTCGAATGAGTTTTAAAATATCAATATTTTTGAAAAAACATACAAAACGTCATATTTTCTTCTTGTAAATTCGGGTTCCAAACTTCAGGGCCGATGCGGCACGTCTTCTCGATATCCGATTACACTGTGGAACAAATTCAGGTTAGCAAAAGCTAGGTCGATTCTGAGAGTGAGGGGTGAAAATAGAGGCTAAATTAGAAGACCCGTATCGCGGCGTTTGCTTATGTTAGTTCGAATTTTTTCATATTGTTTATATGGTTTTTTTTTGGCTATAACTCATCGACTAATTGATATTTTTTAAATCTGTATAAGCCAAATTATGGCTAGAGACCTTTGATTTGATTGATTTTTTTTTGTTTGTTTTTTTTTTAATTGTTGTTCAGGTCTCTAGCTATAATTTGGCTTTTACAGATTTAAAAAATATCAATTAGTCGACGAGTTATAGCCAAAAAACCATATAAAAAATTCGAAATAATATAAGCAAACGCCGCGATACCGGGTCTTCTAATTTAGCCTCTATTTTCACCCCTCACTTTCAGAATCGACCTAACTTTTGCTAACCTGAATTTGTTCCACAGTGTTATCCTAATTTTTTGGGGGACGTAGTTTTAAAGCCAAATAATTATTTCTAGGGGATAGCCCGGTCAATAACTCAAAAATTATTTTCCTCCATATAAGCTTGGGGCATCCTAATGTTCACATATATATTTCGATTTTCACAAGGGATTATGCCTGACTATTATATTAATATAATTTGCTGTATTTTCCGTTACCTTTTTTAAATTCCTATCTTATTAAATTTTGTTTATTTTGGCACATTTTCTAAACAACAGCAACATGTGACTACAACAAGGAAAATATCAAAAAGGTAAGTATGTTAGTAGTTTTACTATGGACAAACATAATTTAGCTTAAAATGTTATTTATTATAATCCACAAAAATAATACTGTTAAAACCCAGTAGGTGCTACCTACAAAAAAAAAAAAAAAAATTCGAAAGAATAGTGGCTTATATGGAATCGTTAGATACCAATCACTGTATTAATCTAAAATTTAATAAAGTTGGACAAAAAAAATTTACAAAATTAAAAAAATCTTTTAAAAATATTGGAAAAATAACAAAAATTTGTGATCACTTATCCATTCGTTTAAAATAGGATTTTTGTATAAGTTTTCAACAAAAAAGACAGCCTTAATTAACTTCTACTAGAAGATATGTTCAATCGTCCATTCGATCTTATTTACAGTCGGTTTTTATTAAAAATCAAATTTTGTCCATTGCTCACTTGTTTTTTAATCTTCCAACAAGTTCTTCTACAACTATGAGTACAACCCAAGGCAAATGTCGTCATATAAATGGATAAACTTAATAAACTGCCAGAATCAACAATGTTTGTTTGTATCTCCAACGATGGTGGTGATGTCGGTGGCAATATTGTTAATATTAAACACAAAATGAACAACAAAGCACAAAATACTAAAGTGCTGATACTAAAGTGTTACAACATCGATGAGAATATACGATTATAGATGCTAGAATATATTTTCTTGTTAGTTGTTTTTTTTTTCTGTTATATTTTTATTTTTGGGGTAACATCAATATGCAAGTGGCATCTGCAGGCCATGTAACTACATACTTTTCCATGGTACGTACAACCAACCATAGAGTAAATAGAATGAATGTGTTTTGTTGGCCTAATTGAGAATTTCATTATGGATAAAGTTTAGCACACATACACACACACGCAAACTTTAACAGACACAAACAAAAACAAAAGGATAAACAAACAAATTTTACAATCAAAAGGGTTTCATGGAAATTTGGAAGCAAAAAAATTCAACATATTGGTATGATGCCCTAATAAAAACAGAAGCTACACCATTCTGGATGTAAAACTGTAGAATATAGTTTGGAATTTTTTTAAACTTATAATCAAACAATGAAAAACAGAAATTTGGTATTAAAAAATGTCTTTATTGTTTTTCAAAATATTTTCCTTTTATGATCTATACACTTTTGCATGCGTTTGAATCACTTGTCCTAGCATTTTTCCCTTCAGTGTGAGACACCTCCAAAACATGGTCTTTAAGTGAGTCTACGGCTTCTTCTGATGATGGAAATCGTTGTCCACGTAGTTATCTTTTATGTGCGGGAACAAGAAAAAGTTATTTGGCGCCAAGACAAAGCTGTATGGCGGTTGACCCATTAATTCGATTTTTTTAGTGCTAAAACTCACTTTTTGAGCCGATATGTAAGAGCTCCCGTTATCATGGTGAAGAATTATCCGTTTTTGGGGGTTGGTTTTTCTTATTTCTCCGAAAACGTCTGGTAAACCAATGGCACTGTTGCCACATGATCAGTTTTTCTCGATCAGTTCAGTCGAAGTGCTTCGAGAGCGAACAAATTTTGTTGGAAATCGGCTGTTGAACAGCCGATTTCTGTTTAGTTTCAGGCTCAGATGCATAGATCCATGATTTATCTCCTGCAACGATCTTATAATCTCTGTGAAAGCACCGCTATTATATTTCTTGAGCATTTGTTTCCACCAGTCGACTCAAGCAACTTTTTGAGCTGTTGTTAAGTTATGAAGAATCCAATGAGAAGAAATCTTTTTTACGATGAAATTTTGATGCAATATTTTATTTATGCTGGTAGAACTTAAGCCTAAAGTAGCCTTTATCTCAGAAAATGTCACGTGACAATCTTGCATTATCAGATTTTGCACAGCATCAATGTCTTCTGGCACCATAACTAATTTTGGACAACCTTATCGAAATTCATCCTGGAGCAAAGGACATCTGCGATTAAATTAGTTATACCAGAGTTTCACATGTGCAAACAATGGAGCTTCATCACCAAAAGCTGAATTTAATTTGTCTGTGTACTCTTGTCTAGATAATCCACATCGAATACCGTAAAAAAATCATTGCCCAAAAATTTTTATGTTTTAGTTCCATTTTTTTGCTGACACAGAACTTTTACTTTTTCGTAAACAACACAAATAATGTTCAAATGACAAAAGGTTCTGAGCAAGGTTTTGGGCAAAAGTGTTAAAATTTATAGTGGAAATATCAGCTGGTGCCTAACAAAGTGAGCTAGCTTTACAATATAAATAGTTATCCTCTATTGTTGGATTGACCCATATAAAGAAAAATGATAAAGAAAGTTTACATTTTTTATTTTTCCTAACTCTCTGTTTTAATGTTTTTGTTTAATATATTTGAAGAGCATCGTACATTTTTGTGTTTATTATTGCGACAATCACATTATCATAATATGATCCTCAAATTATGACATTATGATTACAAAACGATCCCAGTATTATTGTTCTACACGCAATAAAAACATGTGATATAAGCGCGTAGGGAAATATTATTCATAATACAATTTCACAATGCATCCAAAATGATCGTAATAAGTTTCTATCATCATAATATTTTCTTGATGATCATAATATATTCCCAGTGATAATATTAAGGTGATCATTAAGGATCATACTATGATCATTAGGATTATATTATGGTCATTTCCGTGTACTTTTAAATTTTTTTTTTTACTTTGTATATTTTTTCAATTTTGCTTGGGTGAAAAACTAGATTTGTCGGACTCGATATTTCAGACGCTCTTCAATATTATTTTTTCTACGTGAGTGAAGAAATTAAAAAGTAAATCACTTTTTATCACCTTTTACTAACACTAAACACTTTTATGCACATTAAACAATAATTTTACTCGAATGTTACTTGCCAATCTACATTTAGCCCAGATTTCGCGGGTAAACCGGATTACTTCTTCCGCAAACAACATCATTTTGTTTTTGAGCGACTATATTTAGAAAAGTTATTGAGATATTAATGCACAATTAAGTTTGAAAAATAGGGAACGGAATTAAGCTTAAACTGTGTAAAGCGTTTTCTTTCCGAAGCTATAGTTACTAAATTATAAATTTTTTATTGAAAAAATCGGCTGAAAAATTCAAAAAGTTTTAATCGCGAATTGTGCAAGAGCCAATTTGAATAAACTGGTTGCAGATTCGAAATAAGCACCCCCTAATTATTCTAAAACCACTGCGAAGTTGTGTAACTTGTAAATATTGTCATATTTTGTAGACCCAGCAAAAAAAGAGATGGCGAAGCAGTAGAAAAAGCACTACAATTGATGATCTAGATGTACTTCTTTTTTAACATAAACAAAAATCATTAGTTTAACATTGAGTTGCCATAGCAGAGGAGTACTCCCACTTCAACAATTTTTCAGTACTTTTTGAACGAGTGCAAAAGAAGCTCTTTTTCACCAATTTAAAATTAAAAAAAATTCTTCGCAATAAAAAATTATATTTTTTTTTTTATTTTACAAAAGTTTTTTTATTGGCGCCACCGGGTATCGAACTAGCGTTCTACCACTGAGCTATTCTTTGATATGAAAGTTGACTGGCACAAAAACAGGACTTTGTCAATGCTGAATATTGTGCTTTATTCTCTTAAATAAAAGTATTTATTAAGCAAGTGTAAAAGGTGCACTATAATTCAATATTGTTTGCAGCACTATTTTCACATGTGCATAAAAAGCAATTTCTCATAATTTTTTTATATATTGTATATATATTTTTAAAAATTAAAAAAATATTGCTTTTAAACGAATTAATTATAAATATTAAAAAAAAATATAAAAATAAAAAAAAATTAAACAAAAAAAAAATATTGATCTCGCAGGGAATCGAACCCGCTGTTTGGAAATGCCAAATGATACCAATATCACTTTTTACGATCACTTTTAGAGTAATTACTCTTTAGAAGCAATACCAAAGTGATTTTTTGGATGTTGTTCAGAAGTAATTCTTAAAAATCTATAGAAATATACTAACGGATTCTTTGGAAGCAATGAAAGAAGTTATTTTTTGAAGTAGTTCAGAATAATTTCTAAAAAAGCAGTAAAAATACACTAAATTAAAGCATTACTTCCGATTTTTTTTGCTGGGGAGCTGCACCCAGAAAACAGATTCAGTTCTGATAACCGCATGTGTAACCAATCGCATGGTTCGGTTGTGGTAGCCGAATTTTTCAGTTGTGACAACAGAAAACCAATTGAGACTATTTTGACTATGGCAACAGAATTTCAGTTGTATCAAGAATAATTCGGTAGCCACAACCGAAAAATTCATTTGATGCAACTGAACTATTCGATTGGAAACAAAAAACACCGAATCTGTTTTCTGGGTGTGTGTAATCAACTTCACTCCACAAATGCTAATGCCGAACTTCCCCTTCCTTCGTAACGTTCGGTCTTTCATAAACCCAGAAAACAGATTCGGTGCTGACAAACGCATTTGTATCCAGTCGAATAGTTAGGTCATGGTAGCCGAGTTTTTCAGTTTTGACAACAGAAAACCAATTGGAACAGGACTAATTTGACTGTGACAACGGAATTTCAGTTGCATCAAGAATACTGCGGTAGCCATAACCGAAAAATTTGTTTGATGCAACTGAACTATTCGATTAACAGAATATGGGGTTGTCAGCACCGAATCTTTTTTCTGGGTGCAGCTTAACGGTCGTGGTTGTAGAACACAACAGAAAAGTCCAGTGCTTCTAAAATTATAACACTTATGTTATTCATAACAGAGCACCCAACTACTTAACATTATACTAATTATACTTGAATGCAGTGCTACCAGTTTGACGGTTTAGTAAATCCCACCTTTCGGGGCATCTTTCTTGCTAAATTACAGAATTTTTTATACTGGGCTAATCCAATTTTGTAACAATATTTAGTTTACCATAAGTACTAAAAACAATGCTTAACGTGCTTAAAGTAAAATCATAATATTTCGTATGATTCATATTTTAATTTTTTTTTTGCAGATATAAATTTACCAAAGTGCGCTAAAATCACTCAAAACCATGAGAAATTTGAGAAATATATATATTAGTAATATTTTTAATATTACGGATTTTAATAAAACCTCACAACTTAATTTTTATCAACTAAAGTTTCAGTTGATATAATTACAACTTTAATTGAAAATTTTGATGATTATACCCTACACCGGGTATTATAAGTTTGAGCTGATGTTTGTAACACCAAAAAATATTGGTCGTAGACCCACCTTATAGTATACCGATCGGTTCAGAATTTTTTTTTATTTCGATTTAACGATGTCCGTCTGTCCGTCCGTCCGTCTGTCTGTCTGTCCATGCAATCTTGTGCGCACTCTACAGGTCGCAACTATTAAGATATTTTGATGAAATTTGGTATGCAGACCTATGTTGGCCCAAGGACGAACAAGTTTGATTTTGGTGAACATCGGTCCATGTTTAGACCTAGTGCCCATATAAGGGTCCTACCAAAATTATATTGTTTATACGCTGCAGGTCGTAAATAATAAGATATTTTGACGAAATTTGGTACACACACCTATGTTAGCCCAATAACGCAGCCTATTGATTTTGGTGAACATCGGTCCATGTTTAGACCTAGTGCCCATATAAGGGTCCTACCAAAATTATACTGTTTATACGCTGCAGGTCGTAAATATTAAGATATTTTGATGAAATTTGGTACACAGACCTACATTGGCCCAATAACGCAGCCTATTGATTTTGGTGAACATCGGTCCATGTTTAGACCTAGTGCCCATATAAGGGTCCTACCAAAATTATAATGTTTATACGCTGCAGGTCGCAAATATTAAGATATTTTGATGAAATTTGGTACACAGACCTATATTGGCCCAATAACGCAGCCTATTGATTTTAGTGAACATCGGTCCATGTTTAGACCTAGTGCCCATATAAGGGTCCTACCAAAATTATAATGTTTATACGCTGCAGGTCGCAAATATTAAGATATTTTGATGAAATTTTGTACACAGACCTATATTGGCCCAATAACGCAGCCTATTGATTTTGGTGAACATCGGTCTATGTTTAGACCTAGTGCCCATATAAGGGTCCTACCAAAATTATACTGTTTATACGCTGCAGGTCGCAAATATTAAGATATTTTGATGAAATTTGGTACGAAGCCTATTGATTTTGGTGAACATCGGTCCATGTTTAGAACTAGTGCCCATATAAGGGTCCCCCCAAAATTGGCTTGGTTACAAACTGCAGGCCGCAAATATTAAGATATTTTAATGGAATTTGGTGTGCTGACTCACATTATAGAAAATTTTGACATAAGCCCCATTTTAACCCATTCGAATTTCGGATCCAAACAATACACCAGACTGGTGTAGGGTGTTGTATAGTCGGCATGCCCGACTTTAACCTTTTTACTCGTTTTTGATTAAGTTTTTAATTGATATGATTAAAACTCCAATTAAAAATTTTTCAATTAACTTTTTTTTTTGTAAAAATATAACGCTTTTCTTAATTGGTCAGACTTCAATAAAATTTTTAATTGTGTTAACAAATAGTTTAATTGAAACTCGATTTTAGTTTTCTTCTATGCGATAATAAAAAATATAAATGAAATGTAGTTGGTTTGAGGTTAACAAGAAGAATAAACCTTCCTCAAAAGTTATAAACACATTAAATTTGCAAATCAGACTAGATCTAGTTTCTGCCTTTTTATGGACAGGCTTCATCAGTGATCTTCCATTATATTGTTTATATTTTTATTGTCAGATTGTCTCTATATGAATAATTTCAGAAGTGATCAAACAGACATATACAAACATTCTACTTCAGATTTTCTCTGTTTATCTTCTTATTTCCTCCGTGTCACCTTTTCACAAATATTGCCACATTGACGTATGGTTTGTACGTACAAGTGCAGGCAATTTGTGTATATTATAGACGGACAGCCAACAGGGCATTTTTATTTTTTATAGTAAAGTGTTGTTTTATCAAACGTGTCGTATAGACCAAATACATACAATTAATATTGTCATTAATATGTATTTTTATTAATTCTAATTTAGTAGGTTTGAGGTTAAGAAGAAGAATAAACCTTCCTCAAAAGTTAGAACAGTATCAAAAACCCGCGAAATGCATAATGGAGCAAATTTTAAAATATACTGGCTACTTTTTATTAGAGTATCGGATAGAGAAATCCAAAAAATGAAAATCGAGTAATTTTTGACCCCACTTTTAAACCCTCAAATAAAAAATTGGGCCGCTAAAAGGGTTCATATACACTGAAAAAGTTTTACAATTACTATATCATAGTTGTTTGTGGAGTAATCAATAGTTGTAATTTTTAACTGCAATTGCAGTTGTTTTTCTATACTAAAATCAGAAATATGTAGGTGCTTGTGCAAATTTAAATGTAACTGATACTTTAGAAAACATTTCGAAGATGACAAAGAAAATTGTTGTTGTGTTTGTTCTTTTTATATTTTAAATGTTGAATAACGCTCCTAGACGAGAACAAGGATTTCTCATTTAGTTTGTTATTTAACCTAAGAAATATTTCAAGAAATTTTAAAAACTATTTAAAAGCGATGACGCCTTCCCTATGCAAGAATGAAAATGTTGTTCTACAGAAATTTTAATTTCTGTTGGAAATGGTGTACACAGAATATTTGATAATATATTTGTGTAGACAATGTATAAATCCCTTTTAAATATTTGGGTGTAACAAATTTTATTAGCAATTGACTTTTGGCAAAATTCTACATAAATAAAATAACGAAAATAAGGATTTACACACTCTTTTACACCCAAATGTTTAATATTGTTTTTATACCATACACCACTATGTGGTCAGGGTATTATAAGTTTGTGCTGATGTTTGTAACACCAAAAAATATTGGTTCTAGACCCACCTTATAGTATACCGATCGGCTCAGAATTTTTTTTTCGATTTAACGATGTCCGTCTCTCCGTCCGTCCGTCCGTCTGTCTGTCCATGCATTCTTGTGCGCACTCTACAGGTCGCAAATATTAAGATATTTTGATGAAACTTGGTACACCGACTTATGTCGGCCCAAGGACGACGCCTATTGATTTTGGTGAACATCGGTCCATGTTTAGACCTAGTGCCCATATAAGGGTCCCCCCAAAATTATATTGTTTATACGCTGCAGGTCGCAAATATTAAGATATTTTGATGAAATTTGGTACACAGACCTACGTTGGCCCAAGGACGAAGCCTATTGTCCCACAAAATTGGCTTGCTTACAAACTGCAGGTCGCAAATATTAAGATATTTTAATGAAATTTGGTGCGCTGACTCACATTATAGAAAATTTTGACACAAGCCCCATTTTAACCCATTCGGATTTCGGATCCAAACATTAGTTGGGTTTTACCCAGACTGGTGTAGGGTATTGTATAGTCGGCATGCCCGACTTTAACCTTTTTACTCGTTTTTTTTTTATTATTATTTTCATACAGAAATTTAACAAAGTTACGAGCTGTGATTTAAAGGAAATTCAGTGTTTTTTTTAATATTTGTAGTTTGTTTTATGCAAACTTTGTTTTCTTACAAATTATTAAAAACTTTAGCTTTTTACACCTGAGTCATTTTGCTAAGTGAGTTGTTGAGTAATTGTTATTTTATAGTTTTCAGTATGTATGGATGTGTACGGCTATACCCAGTGTAGAAACAGTAATGACATAGTATTATTTTTTGGACTACCAGTAATGACACTGGCTTACTTTCTGCCTTATTATAAAATATGAATAATGAATTACTAATAACTAGTTAATTTTTCTGTTATTTTAAAATAAAAAATAATGCGTTATTAATAATGACTTATTTTTTTTATCATTATTTCCAATATAAAGTAATGGTCAAGATTTTTTTGTAAACTTTTTTTTTAATCTATTTTAGAGTCAAAATTTTTTCAGCACTGGTAGGAACCCTACGGGAAATTTTAACAAACTGTCACCGAACTGGCCCCTTTATATGAAATAGAGTGGTCACTTTTACATGGCGTTGTCATAGGAGGTGAAAATTGACGCCTTGTGACATGTCACAGACAAATCCTAGGACAGGTTACTGAACTCTCATAAAAAAACAAAGTTCAGGAACCTGTCCTGGGGTTTGTCTTGTGACATGTCACAAGGGGTCAATTTCCCCCTCCTATGACAACGCCATGTAAAAGTGACCACTCTATTTCATATAAAGGGGCCAGTTCGGTGACAGTTTGTTAAAATTTCCCGTAGGAAATATATGTAAACATATATTTTTGATTTTTTGTGTGTTTTGATTACTTGTGCGCTGCAGGTCAATTATGTTTTTATCTATCAAATATAATATGTCGAGTCAGCTCAGATAGTGCAGCTATCGGCTGGCAATCTGGAGTCACAGGTTCAATTCCCGGCACAAGCTAATTTAAAAAAAATATTTTTTCTTATAAAATTTATTTTTTTTAATCTATTATTTTTGTCAATTCTGTTAAGCATACGAGTAGACAACGACATATTTTTAGATTTTTCGTATGCTGGTGTGAAAAGTGAAAAGATATGAAACAAG
The DNA here is from genome assembly GCA_949987735.1 of Leucophora obtusa. Taxonomy (NCBI): domain Eukaryota; kingdom Metazoa; phylum Arthropoda; class Insecta; order Diptera; family Anthomyiidae; genus Leucophora; species Leucophora obtusa. The sequence goes on along the minus strand of OX465299.1, from coordinate 28,872,614 downwards.
GAAAGTAACTAAATACCATCACCAGGTATACAGTTATATAACCACAAATCTGGTAATGATTTTCTACACTGGGTAGTTTCGTAAAAAACAATTTTAAGTTTTCACGGTATTTATTTTTACCGGCAAAACTGTTGAGTATATAGAAAAACGTTATATGAACAGATTAAAGGAATTGTAATTTTTAATTTTTTTAAAATTGTTTGAGCAAAATCGGACTAGTGGTTCTCGAGTTATGTCAAAAAAAAGATATATCTCGATTCCTAGGGGTGACCCAGCGAAACGCCGGGACACGTATAACTTGTTTTTGACCGATATAACATTTCCCGTTGGTTTCATCCCATCCCGATTTTGACTGTCGCATAGTGTAATTAGTAACCTAAAAAATCACCAAAAATTTTAAAATTTTCAAAGTTTTTTTTCGATTTTTTTTAACAATTATTTTAATTTTTGCATTAAAAAATACAAAAATTGTTTTTTTCATATACGAAAGTACAAAATTCTCGTCCCGTTGATTTTTTGTACCTTATGTAATGTCTCGGTTTGAGTAAGAAAGTTATCATTTTCTTATTGCGGACAACTGAAGAATAGAGTGATGTCCACGAAACAATTGTATTGTCTATCATGAAAATGATTAACCCCTTTTTGAAACAACAAATAAAAATCTAATATGACAATATCATATTAGAATTTGGACTTGATGTGGAAGAGGATTTTTTTTTTTAATGTAAATAAAAATCGAGCCTTTTGAAGATAGCAGTTTTCAATTTTTTAGCAAATATTTCTGCTGTTTTTAGCAGACTAGACTGCTATTTGCATTCATCTAAATTTATCTTAAAAATAGCAAAACTTTTGTAGATTTAACAGTTTATTTTTGCTATTTTTAGTCTACAAAAATTTAGCAAAATTTTCTGCAGATTTTACAGTACAATTTGCTATTTTCAATTAACTAAAAGTTAGCCTAAATATTACTAAAATTCTGTAAATTTAACAGTTTTAAATTTGCTGTTCTTATTTTATTAGTATTTAGTACAAAATCTGCTAATTTTAGCAGTTTTTTCTGCAGCATCATTTTTAACTAATTCTTAGTAACTTTTTCTGCTATTTTTACAGATTTATTTCTATGAGTGTATATTTTTTAATTCGGTATCAGTATTTTAAAGATAACGGTTTTGCAGTTATTTCGGCAACGGTATTTTAAAGATAACGGTATTTCGGTTATGTCGGTGATGATATTTTAAGGTTAACAGTATAACAATTATTTCGGTATCGGTATTTTAAGGATAAGGTCAGGCATTTATTTTGGTGCAAACCAAGAGATGTTTTTCTTTTTGCCAAAAACCAGCTAAAATGAAAACAAAACAAATAAATTAACTTAATTTATGTAAAATACTCAATAACCGTGTGCAATTACTAAGAGTAGAGAATTAAAAGTAACGCTGACGGTATTTTAAGAATAACGGTATTTCATTTTAATGATAACGGTATTTCGGTAACGCTATTTTGAGGTTAACCGTAGTCAGTTGAATCGACAACGATATTTTAGCGGTATTGATTGCCATCCCTGCAAGAAAGTTTTTAGCACGATACGCGTACGTATAAGTTTCTTATTTTTTCTAATATTTTCGTTTGCAAAATTTTATTTACGGACAGTGGTTTTGAGATCACTTGAAAAAACTGTTATACTCCATATAAAAAATAAAAATATTTTTCATTTTCAAACAAATTTAATACACAAGACTATTTATTTTTCTAGTGAAAAATTGTCATTTTTTTATGTTTGTTGTGATTGTGTCTTTCTTATACAATAAAATAAAAGAATTGTTAATTTTCACAAACTAAATGGCCAATTAAGGCTTTTAAAGTTCGAGTGAAATTTTACATGTGAAAAACCATTTACGGTGCTTTCGGGAAAAACTAATACTATCTTACAAAGGGTTTTTGCTTCAAAGAACATTATCTGTTGCCTCAGAATCTGTATTGATTTCGGTTCTATCACCTTTGCCTTAAATACATAAAATGCCACTAATTATTCAGTTTGAACTGAATTTAATTTAGGATCCGTCGAAACTTACATTTTAGTTAAGTTAAAACTAGTAATACGTCCATAAAATATTTTTTTAAACATAATTATTTTTTACATTTAAAACATCCTTCCAAATCACTGTTCAACATTTAACTAACTGTCTTGTTAAGCTGTATACCACACAGCGAGAGAGAATTAAAGTTACAATTTAGCCATAACAAAATGACATCAATGGCATCAAATGAATCCATGTTCATACCTTTTACTCTAATGTTGTTAAAAACATGGTCATGTAGTAAATCGTACATACGCCCAAAAAAATATGTCGGTAGAATACACTGGAAAGGATATTAAAAGTTAAAAGGGCGACAAAATTACTAAAAATGTAGTTATTTTTAACTGTTGAAAAATAACTAATGAATATAGTGAAAATAGCTGACAATATTGTAAAAAGAATTGAGAAACACTACAAGAAAATTTTCGACACAACTGATAGAATTGTTAAAAACTACTATATTAGCAGTTAATTTTTGGGTATTACAAAAATATATATAATTTTTTAAATATAGAAGAAACAAACGTTTTTTTTATACCCTAGTTCGATGTTTTTATTTATACAATATTTATTTTAAGAAAAACGGTATATACACTGAGAGAATTATCTGCATGATATTAATGAATTTTTGCATAACACCAATGAATTTGCACTGGAACTCGTCCATTGAAACGTTTCATTGAAATAATGTAATTTTTCATAGAAAGTTGCTAAAAATTTAATTTTATTTATTAAAAGTTTCATACACTCAACGAAAAAGTTTCACTAAAACTGGATTCATACAATATATGAAGCTTTTTCATCAAATTTAAGAAAGTTTTCATTTACTTTGTGAAGAAAACTTCATTAGTTCACTGAAAATTTTCATTAAAACTCGTCCAGCAAAATTCCCTCTGTGTATGTATTAATTTTAAAAATTTTGTTAATGCAAACAGGGTAGACAACGTGTTTCGGAGGGCGTTACGCCCCCCTCCCATCTTCACTGTCCATAGCAAGGTCATAACCATAAATGTTATGACTTATTTTTATTTTCCCAATATTAATTACACCCGTCAATAATGACAATAAGTAAAAATAACTACGTTTTTAGTTATTTTAAAAGTAAAAACCTTTGTTGCCTTTTAAACTTTATACACCTTTATTGTAAATGTCATATTCAGTCGATTATACCGACAAACCCTTTTGAGTGTAACAAACTTTTATGAGTGTATACGTGTACAATATGAATGCATGAATGTATGTGTAAATATGTTTTAAAGTATTTGTTTGAGGTATAGTATTAGTGTGTGTTCCTCGTAGTAGTTGTAGTAACTTTGACTGGTTTACAATTGTCATTTTAAAGTTGTTTTTTATATGTACAAATTCTCGTCGTTACTTTAACTATACCGACAACATATTCTCAATTGTAGTTATTATTGTTGTAAATTTTCTAATTGTATATGTATGTGTTTAAATTCTGTCTATGTATGTTGATGTGTTCTGTTGTTTTCCCGACTTAATTGCTGTTGTTACAAGTTGTTGGGGTTTTTGTTTTTTTTTTTTTCTTTTTGTAATGCTGTTTTGTCATATCATTGTGTAGTTCTTGTTACAATGAAAACAAAATGTAATGCATTTAATACTACACTATAAACTCACATATGGGACTTTTCATACCAACTGATGCGCTAGAGGAAAAAGTACTTTATGATAGAAATGAAAATTGTAACAACTTTTTGAAGTTTTTCAAAAAGTGGGTGACTTTTGCCATCATCTTAGTCTGAAAGACATTTAAACTTGTTTATAAACAACAAACAAATTTAGTCGATTTTTAGATAAAGTGAGTTATTTATTCCATTAGAAATTTGGAACTAGTTATTAATTTCTTAAACGATTATTAATATTTTCGAATTTCGCATAAAAAACTCTCTTAATGTAGTAAAATTTTAATCGTTTTCCAAATTCCATTAAACTATCATAAATTATAATAAATATCCTAAGCACTAAATTGGTCAATATTTAACCACGCCTACTTCGTCCACGGTTTGGAAAAGTGGAAAAAGTTATCTTAATTTTTTTAAGTTGGACATGTCATAATGTATTCTTTATACCCTGCACTAGACCGTAACACCTTACAGGCAAAAAAAAAGTGCGCCGTACACCCTCTAATATGAAGTATTTTTGCAAGGCAGGGGGTCGCCATTTTACATTTTTCGTTATATCTTTGGCATTTACAGTCGGACCGTAAAGTGTAATACATCGATGTATTTCTCTCGAAGGGACCAGTGTTTTGCTCTAAGGGACATTGACCTCAAGTATCCCGTTCTAGTATTTACCCACCAGATATCCGTTGCTACCACCCTAATGTACTACCCTAATATCAGAAAATTAAAGCTCGCAAAAAATCATTAAACTTTTGCTAAGGAAGTTTTTCGATAAACCCAGCAGAAATTTTTTTTATTTTTTTTTTTTTTGCCGAACGAAGGGGTCGCCTTTAAAAAAATTGTTTATGCTGATGTTTCTAAGTTCAAAAAATATTGGACCTAGATTTAACGATGTACGTCCGTCCATTCGTTCGTAAGTCTCACTGGCTGTTAGTGCATCTTTGTGCGCCTCGCTACAGGTCGCAAATATTAAGATATTTTGGCTCATAATTAGATTTTTCTTACGCTACAGTTCGCGATGATACGAAGATATTTGACCGTGACCGTATAAAGGCTCTCAAAAGTTCGCGCCCTACACATCGCAAATATTAAGATATTTTGATGAAATTTAGTACACAAACTTTTATCGGCCCAAAGATTTTAGTTTTAATCGGATCCAGTGCCCATATACAGGCCCCCAAAATTGGCTTTTTCGCCCGATACAGCTGGCAAATATGAAGATATTTTAATGAAATTTGGTACGCGCACTCAAGGAGAAAGTCTATTGATTCTAGTTAGGATCGATCCATATTTCGATGTATCGCCCATATGGACTATATTTCCGATTTTCTCTTAAATTAGTAAAATCAAAATTTCTTAGAATTTTTCTAATTTTTTATCATTTTGTATACAAATTTTGATTGAAGTCCATTTCAATTCATTCGAATTTCAAATCAAAACATTAATTGGCTTTCAACCAGACGATGTAGGGTATCATATAGTCGCTATGCCCGAAATTAACTTTTTTACTCGATTTTAGCTTGACAGTTAGTAAGGAAAGTCTCATATAACTGTAAGCAGCATATTTGTATATGTATATCTGCAGAACTACAATACAAATTGTTATTACACTCACAATATATTTACAGTAAAGCTTTAATGGTTATTTAAAAAGTAAATCAGTAAAGTTGTTTCAATCGAAAAATAGTAAAATTTCAAAGAAATGTTGTTACGTTTTCATCTTCTACAAATGTTGGTTTATTTCCTTTAAATAAACATTTCTATTCTATTGCAATTAGGGAATGCAAAATCCCGCACTTTTTGATTTCCTGGGAAAGCGGGAAATTTATTTTGAATTCCCGGGGTCCCGGGATCTCGCAAGGGAAATAACTTAAAAAATATTTTATAATTTAAAAATTTTTATAAATAAAATGTCTTAAAGACTTCAAATTTTCATGATCGTGGAAAAGCTCAGGTGGTTTTTCTTGGAATTTTCGTAGTAGACAATAATTAATTTTATATTAGAAATTATATAAGTCTAATTATATATTTTTAAAAATTGAATAAATCAAAACTAGTTCTTAGACTAAAAAATCTGTCCTTCAAAAAAAATTAATATATCATTGAAAATAATTTTAGAAAATTGGAAAATTTTATAAAAACTATGGGAAATTTAACTTGCTAAAAAATTTTTAAAAATCAATGGACAAAGTTGTCTTTAATTCTGTACAGAATAAGTGCTATTCAAAATTTTGTATACAAACACTATTTAATTAGTTGGTTTTCTTAAAAAATATATTTTTTAAGTTCCTTTTAGTGCCTTTTAAAACAGGCACTAAGTTCGATCAAGTATACAAATTATTCAGTGTATTCGTTTACTCGAAAATCTTTCTATCTTTACTAAAATTGTTGTTTTGTTTACTTATTGAATTTTTCCAGTTGTGGTAAAAGTAGCAAATTGTAGTAAATAAACGAACAAGCCTAATGTAAAATTTTTACCATTTTTAAAACGTTGGAAAATTTTGCATAAGAAAAATTGAAATAATAAACTTTATTATTTTAAACTGTATTTTTTGAAATCCCGGGATTCCCGGTCCGAATTCCCGGGAATGCGGGAACTGAAAAATGCTTAATTTCCCGGGAATCCCGGGACGGGAAATCCCGGGATGCATTCCCTAAATGCAATCAAAATAACCACACACTCTTTTATTTGATATTTAGCTTATTTATTTAACACTTTATTACTTTACATACTACAATGCAACACACACAACTATACAAATGCTATTGCACAACTCCTTTACTAGGCTAATATGCAATTGACTACACAAACGCTGATTAGCAACTGACTTTACAATCGCTAATAATCAACTAACTTAACAACAAGTCGTAGCCTTATATAGTTTAACGGCCGTGGTTGTAGAACGTACTATAAAATTCCAGTGGTACTAACACCATTTAACATTATGCTTAAATGTAGTGCCACCAGATTGACGGGTGTAGTAAATCCCGTTTCTCGGGATATTTTTCTTATAAAATGCAAGAATTTTCTATAGAAGACTAATTCAATTTCGAAACAATATATTTTTAGCTTTTTCTATCAGTTATTTATTCGGTCAAAATTTTCCATAAAACAAAAACTTATATATAGAGTATTAAAATAAGCGAAAAATCTATTGTTTTTACCGTTTTTGACAGTTAACTGATTTCCAATTGTTTTTACTGTGTATCCTCAGTAGATTTTAAGAGAGGAAAATATTGTGAGTGTACGGTTTGAATTGTATAATTGCGGATTTTTATGCAATAGGTATATTCATGTGTGCTTGTGTGAGTAGTATTACTTGTTAATGTCAATTTGTATACATTTTTTTTTTTGTAATTTCACAATGAGAGAACATGTTGCATTTAAATGCTACTCGTCTTTTTTCAACTCATTTATAGATGTGGCATCTCTTATGTAAATTACACATTTTTAAGAACTTAATGTTGACTGTGCATAATAAATACTATCGTATGTTTTAGTTACATACAGACATTACATATGCTTTTATCTGTTGTTTTTTACCTTATACACTCAAAAATATTTGTCAGTTAATACATGGCAGTTGTTCTTTTTTAATAATCAGTATTTGTTAACTTTAACTCTAATTACAGTTGTTTTGTGTGGGAAAAATACAATACCATAACTACTATGGCAGCTATTTAAAGAACAGTGGTTTAAAGCAGTTATTTTTGACATTATAATAAACAACTACCGACACAATAGTCCTGCAGTTAACAGTTAATTTCGTTGTTAAAATGTTGTTGATTTTTTAAAAACATTCTTGTTTAAAGTATATTTAAAATTTTTCAAATAAGCCTAAGAAAATTTAATTGTCTCCAATACACAAAAACGTAATAACTGAAGTACACTAATAGAAAAAAGTCAGTAAAACTACTAGTTAAAACTACTAAAAATTTGTTAAAAATGATGCTGCAGAAAAAAACTGCTTAATTAGCAATATAGGAACAGAAAAAATAAAACTGTTAAATATGCAGAATTTTAGTTATATTTGAGCTAAATTTTTGTTAATGGAAAATAGCAAATTAACCTACTAAAATTAGCAAAAAATATTGCTTAATAATTAATGGCCTAAAAAATTACCAAAAAATTTTAAAGATCTTTTTCGATTTTTTTTAAATGCAAATAAAAATCGAGCCTTTTAAAAACAGTAGTATACAATTTTTTAGCAAATATTTCTGCTGATTTTAGCAGAATAGACTGCTATTTGCATTCAACTGAATTTAGCTTAAAAATAGCAAAAATTTTGTAGATATAACAGTTTATTTTGGCTATTTTTCATCTACTAATATTTAGCAAAATTTTCTGTTGATTTTCCAGTACAATTTGCTATTTTCAATTAAATAAAATTTAACTTAAATATAACTAAAATTCTGTAAATTTAACAGTTTTAATTTTGCTCTTCTTATTTTACTAGTATTTAGTAAAACAAATCTGCTAATTTTAGCAGTTTTTTCTCCAGCATCATTTTTAGCTAATTTTTAGTAACTTTTTTCTGCTATTTTTACAGATTTACTTCTATGAGTGTACCGTCTGGAATTTAGGAATGAAATTTTCAGTAGGATGAAATAATTGCATTTTTTTTTGTAATCGAGAGAAAAAATTGTGTTGTCATAATACTGTAGAGTCTAACAATTTTCTCAGTTGTTTCAAAATTAAATTGTTGTATTCAAATATTTCTCAGTTGCTTTTACCGTATTTTAGGGTTATTTTTATTGCATTTGTTTGGTACTTGTAATAGTAAAATTAACTACATTTTTACAAAATTCAAAATTTTTTTAGTGTTGAAATTTAGTTTATGCGGAATACTTTAAGGATTAAATTGAAAATCAATTTTATTTAAATAATTATACCAAAAGTAATAGCGTTTATAATAAAATCTTGACAGAGTTATAAATTTTTACAAAAAGTGATTTAAGTAAAGTCCCCCACATGTTTTCAATAATATGTCCAATATAATGGCACAGTTAAGGGCTATGGTTAAGGGTTTGTAACCGTCGCATAGGACAATCGTAATTATTATTAGAATTAATTACTAAAGAATTTTTTTTCCAGAGTTGATTTATAGGAAGAAGAAGAAGAAAACCTTTTTATTGAAAAATTTAACAGACACAAGGGAATCACCAGACTGCCGCAGAGTTGATTTATAGAAAGAAGTATTTTTATCGTTTTGCGACAAACCATACAATAAATTGCAACATATATGTAAAAAAAAAAAAGATCGCCACAATATTTTAGGCAATATATGTTTTCAACTTAACCTCAAAATGCACACAAACATAATCAGCGCAAATTTGATATTATACAGTAGAGCGTACCACTTTACAGGCAAAAAAAAAGTGCGCCGTACACCCTCCAATATGAAGTATTTTTGCAAAGATGTTTCACAAAAAACAATTTTTTTGCCGAACGTAGGGGTCGCCATTTTACATTTTTCGTTATATCTCTGGCATTTACAGTCGGATCTTAAAGTATAATACATCGATGTTTTTCTCTCGAGGAGACCAGTGTTCTGCTCTAAGGGCCATTGAACACAAGTATCCCGTTCTAGTAGTTACCCACCAGATCTCAGTTGCTACCACCCTAACGTACAACCCTAATGTCAGAAAATTAAAGCTTGCAAAAAATCATTCAACTTTTGCTAAGAAAGTTTTTCGATAAACCCAGTAGAAATTTTTTTTTATATATTGGTTGCCGAACGTAAGGGTCGCTTTTTCAAATTTTTTTCATTGGATTTTTCCTTTACAGCAAAACACTGGTCTCCTCGAGGCATAAAAACCGATATATCACACTTTAAAATCCGACTTTAAATGCCGAAGCTATAACGAAAAATTGAAAAAGGCGACCCCTACGTTCGGCAAAATAAATTCTTTTTTAAATTGCCTTGCAAAACTACTTCATATTGTAGGGTGTACGGCGAACTTTTTTTTTTGCGTTACAGTCTATTGTACAGTGTTGCCAATAGATTATACAATATATTAAGTTGTCCAATAAAAATCAAAAGTGTTTTGATTCACTCTATAATATTGCTCAACCTCCAATTCAACCAGAATTAGTTGTGATTTAAAAATGAAAAAATAACTAAATTTATCAAAAAAAAAATCAGCCAATCTCTTTTTATTTTCTTATATACTCGTAGAAAAACGGACAGGTGTCTCTATCGAATCAGAAGATTTCAGCATTTTAGAGCAAATATTCAGTAAAAATTTATAAATTTATTCTAAAATCAGTCAGAATCACAGTGCGTATAACACTGTGAGAGAAATGGTAGGGGTCAGTGATCGGGAAGGGTTCAAACTACCGGGGAAAGTTATATCGGTAAAAAAGAAGTTATACGTGTCCCGGAGTTTCGCTGGGTCAACCCTAGGAATCGAGATATATCGATTTGACCTTTGGTGGTTTTTTTTTTACATAACTCGAGAACCACTAGTCCGATTTTGCTCAAACAATTTTAAAAAAATTACAATTCCTTTAATCTGTTCATATAACGTTTTTCTATATACTCAACAGTTTTACCGGTAAAAATAAATGTATGAAGAAAAAAATATTTTTTGCATTAAATATTAAAAAAAGTAATAAACAAAAGGTTATTGATTTTTATGGTAGCGGTAACAAACATTTATTTTTACCGGCAAAACTGTTGAGTATATAGAAAAACGTTATATGAACAGATTAAAGGAATTGTAATTTTTAATTTTTTTAAAATTGTTTGAGCAAAATCGGACTAGTGGTTCTCGAGTTATATCAAAAAAAAGATATATCTCGATTCCTAGGGTTGACTCAGCGAAACGCCGGGACACGTATAACTTGTTTTTGACCGATATAACATTTCCCGTTGGTTTCATCCCATCCCGATTTTGACTGTCGCATAGTGTAATCAACATCATGTTTATCATACGTTCCGATGTCCCCACTATACAGAGAAAAAATATTAATTTTTACTAAATTTCTTTAATGTACAAAATATTTCCTCTATATTTTCTCTACAAAGAAGTCGAATCACGCGCTGAAACTTTCTGAATCGAGAAAAAAAAAGCGTAGACTTTTTTAGGAATAAAAATTTTAAACATTAGAGGAATTAAATATGCTAAAATCCCAAACGTATTTAACAAATTGTGAAAAATAATCCGTTGTAGGCATGTCCCTATCTAGATTTCATTCTTGGCTAAGGAAATCGTCAGGGGACGACGTTTTTGGCCGATTTTTAAATAGAGTTATTTATTATATTGAATTTCAGAACTTGTTCTGAACTGAAAAAACTATGGACTTTAGGGTGGACTTTATTTTTCAACTTGCGATTTAAGGCCGCCCCTCCAACTAGAAATGTTCGTTTAGGTATAAAAATACATCATGCAAAAATCTAAGGTTATAGGGATCGTTTAACGGGAACACGTTCCGCATCGGCCCTGAAGTTTAAAACATGATGTACAAGCGGAAAAAATCCTTTTTTTTTGAAAATAATGTCCCCTAAATAAACGTATTTCTGGAAAATCAATGGAAAAGAGTTTATTCTTGGGACATTTGAAAATTTTTTACAGAATTCTGCCAATTTCCTTGAAAAAAAACAATAAAAATGGGACATGTTGTAACCATTGATCCCTCAAAAGCTAAAATTTTGTCAAGAAAATTTTAAACAATCCGAGAATTTTAATGTTTCTATATAACGAAAATGTTTCTATATAAACAAAATCATTTCTAAATTATCTTTAACTTTAGGAATTTTTATTTAAAATATATATAACATCAATAATAAAAAAATAATCCACAGGAATCAATACAAAGCTTATGTATTTATTGTATTAATAATAAAAATAAAAAATAAAACATTTATTGTAATTTATTCAATCATAATTTTTATTTGAGCATTTTCTTATCCTATTCTTATAATAGCATTATCCCTAAACATAAACGTCTTAAAAATACAATAATACTTAAAAACATTTACAAACTTACATTCTATTTAATACCATTTTGAAATTGAAATCCATTTTGTTTATTCTGTTTATGGATATCATCTACCATAACCTAAAATACAACCAAATATTTAATACACATAATCTTAAACAATTACAATTTAAATCACAATAACTTCACTTACACACAAAAATGTTAAACAATTTACACAATTACACAAAAATACTTAACTAAAGGAGATTCTAGGGAATATAACATGAGAAGATAAAAGGACGAAAAATGTATAAAGGAAAATAACTTAAATTGTTATTACTCTACTATAAACAACACTTAGGCACGCAATTTTTTGGTTGAGGAATATATGTTGGGTTTTAACCAAACACAAATGCTTTGGTAAATGGAGTAGGTGAAAGGTGTAGCTGATGGCAAAAAACCACTATTGATGTATAGAGCACGTAGTTAGGAAAGTAATACATACAACCCAATAGGAATTTGAAATCAATTTTTGATATTATTTTAAAAATTATTAAATACCAACTTAATATTGTATGAAAAAAATCTTAAGAATTAACAAATCTAAAGTGACAACATCTATGTAGACTAGATATTGTTTTTTTTTAAGAGAATGCAATTCTTCTTTCTTCTTTGGAATGGGGGATAGAGAGAAGATGAAATGAAGTGTGGTGAAAGATGAAGGGCTTCAAATATGGCATTAAAGTATGGCTTCAAATATTATTGGGCGCCAAAATATGGTGAATCAGCGAACTTTGTTGGAATTGTTTAGTTTATAGCCTTGTTATATTATTTTACTTCGGTGGGGTTATGGGAGCACCGAAGGTGGATGCTGCGATGTGTATGAGAGATAGAAAAATCATACATATTATTTTTCCAAATTTTTCGCTGGGCATCGAACCCGCAACCTTATGTGTCACATTCTAACGCGCTAACCAT